>CM059497.1:12500000-15000000 GCA_030378355.1 Eleusine indica
ACCTGTGCTTTGTTGGTAAGAATCGATGGTTTCGCGTATACACTAGCTTCTGGGATGTTGGAAGGTAAACATGGGATGTATCATCAACGCATACGAAACATGCCGCCTTTCCTTTGACCTGCCCCGATAGCGCCCTTAGTGCCGGGGAATCACTTATCGTGCAAAAAATAATTGGTCTGAGCATGAAGTACCCTCTTCGATACTCATCCCGCATACGGACCCCCTCCAACCATAATTTCTACGGGTCTTCGAACAATGGTACTAAGAACACATCTATGTCATTTCCAGGTTCTTTAGACCCAGATATAAGAGTGATCAGCAGTAGGTACTTATGCTTATGGCATAACCATGATGGAATGTTGTACATTGCTAGTATCACTGGACAAGTGTTATGTGGATTCCTCATTTGATCGAATGGGTTTATCCCGTCTGTACTTAATGCAAACCATAGGTTTCTTTCCTCATCAGAGAAGTCTCAATGATTCTCATTGAACTTTTTCCACTGCGTTCCATCTGCGGGATGCCTGAGCTTACTGTCCCCCTTGCGTTAATGCCATGTCATCATTGCCGCATCCCTAGGGTTGGCGAACAAGCGTCTGATGCGATCGATCACAGGTAAGTACCACATGACTAAGGCAGGAACCTTACTATCATCGCTGTCATCGACGATAGAACTTCTTTTCTTCTTTCTTCCCTTTTTGGTATTCTTCACGCCACCATTGACATCACAATCGTTGTTCGTCTTGTAACGACTGTGTTTGCACTTTGGGCATCTCACAGAGTTCTGATGCTCCTTTCGATACAATATGCAATGATTTGGACACGCGTGAATTTTTTGCACGCCCAACAAAAGTAGAGAAATCAGCTTCTTAGCAAGGTATGTTGTCCTTGGCAACAAGTTGGGCTTCGGCAGCGCATCGGAAATAAGTTCTAACAAATCCGTGAAACAAGCGTCCGACCAGCCATGCATGGCCTTCAGCTTCATCAACTCAAGTACAGTATGCAACAAGGTGAACTCTTTACCATATAATGGATCCTTTGATGCCTTCTCTATTCTATTAAAATTATCAAGCCCTTTAGTTGTACCGGCATTGATCAACACCTGCAGCTCAATGTGACAGAACAACTCTTTAACATCAAAATCAGCTTCACCACGCGACACCGTCGCATCTGCACTAGGCGAATTGACAGCCTCGACTTTAACTTCAACATGCTCATCAAATTCTATATCAACCACACTGTTCTCACCATGTTTTTTCCATCTCGTGTACCCCTCAACGAAACCCCTCTGCACCAAGTGTGAGTTGATTACTTCTATATCATTCCACAACTTTTGATTCTTGCAATCAAAACACGGACAATATAAATGAGTCCTCCCTTCATGTCGAGCATGTTCTGTGGGCCCTTTGCAAAATTTAGAGACTTCTCATAAAAATATTAGACCCGGTCTCGGTGCCTCGTACATCCAAGATCAGACTGGGTGCTCGTACATCCAAGATCTATCCATCATGAACAACCTCCAATGAGAACCAAAAAAATATTTTAAATTAATTAATTTGTTATGTGTAACAAAAATATTAAACATTCATTAGATATAAATATGTATACATATTGAATTATAAATACATAAAGTGAGAAATATTATGCAAGGTAAAATGAAACAAAAGTCAAATTATTTTATATATTATTTAACTTTTATCAAGAAATAATTAAAAATGAATATCCCTCTTGCCCTAACACACACTCTCTCTCTTCTAATAACCAAACTAGATCTAGATTCCTATTGCCATAAAAGAGGCTAGATATAGTAATTGTTTTGTGTAGTGATAAAAATAGATTATGTATGTCTTCATAAACTTCAACTACAACCCAATAGAACCATACAAATCAAACAAACTTAGCTAAAATTTGATGAAAACTTAACAAACTTAAAATACAAAATTCAACTTGATTTCAAAATAATAGTACAAAAAAATGTATGGGATGAGTTCCCCTTACCCCAGAGAGCAAATTTCTGCAAAAACAAAATGAACTCAAAACCTTCCCCCTTGATTTTTGTGATTTGCCCAAATTTTCGGGTCGCCACTGTTTGAGTGAGGGACGGAGCTGTCCGAACGTGGCTTTTTGTGATGTTCCCGTTTTGTTTTAAAAAAAGTTACCTTTACTTTTGGTGGGCCACGCTGGACCCACCCGTCAGCCCCCAGCTTTCACCATCGCGCGCCGCTCGCGACCGAGCCGCGCTGGCGCGCGCGGGAGCGGCGGAGGCGCCACGACGCCCTGCACGCGGGACCTGCCGGCGCTGCTGTCGATCGGGAAGGCGTTTTTATCGCCTCCTCTCTTCTCTTTCTTCTCTCTCTCATTCACTTTCTCTCACACTTGTTCTCTTCTTTCGCCTCCTCTGTTTCGCCACCGCCGACACCCGCCGTGCCTGCTCATCGCCGTCGGTCTTCCGGCCAAAACCACCACGCCACACCACCGCATAGAATCTCCCGCCTGTCCCCGTCACTGACTGGTCTCCCTCTTTTGAAGGACGCGACGTGAAGCCGCTATTTAGCTCGGTGAGCACCGACGACCTCTTCCCGCTTCTCCTTAAAATTCGAATGCTACTCTTAGTGTTAATCAAATTCCTTGCAACGGAAGGTTGGTAGCTTGATTATGTTTCCCTTTGAACCTTGATCACTCGGTTTTGACCCCGGATAATCCTCTGCCCCACGTTTTCTTTCCCCGCTGCCATTGCCGAGCTCTGTTCCCGCCATCGTTCGCCGTCACCTTTGCTCTCGTGAACACAGCCAACACCAACTACCCTCTTCCATTCCTTGTGATGTGCCAGGCTCACCTGCTGGCCGAGCCAAGCTCGAGAGCGAGCTCGAGATCTGCCGGCAGAAGCACCGAGCGAGCGCGCGCGCACGAGCTCCTTTAAAAGTAATTCCAGAGTTTAATCAAAACCTAGTAAATAAATTAGGCTTCCTGAAATATTGAAAATAATTTATTTTATATGATTTTTAAATATTTAAGTAAGTTTATAAATTATCTTTTAATTATTGGTTAATTTATTTTTCTAAGTTAGTATTTATTTTATTAATGGATTTCTTTTATATTTAAATGGGGTAATTAAGGGTTATTAATTTCAATTAAAATATGTTAAATCCTTGTCATTAATGGACTTAATTACTCTTATTATGAAGGAAATACTTCAGACGAGAGTAATTAAAATTCTTAGTCTAAATATTTATTTGAGTCATCATTTCCAATGCATTGCATATCATATTTCATGCATCGTTAATACTAACTTGCGTTATGTCGACAAATCGTATAGGACCCGAGATCATCAAGTCATCTGCTGACTGTGGGCCCGAGGTGGTAGTTGTTGAGACCGCTCCCGCACCTGAATCGTCACTTCCGGACCAAACCCAAGGCAAGCCCCGGTGCATCCCACCTATATTTTTAAATTCTTCCTTTTATCACAGTCAGCCGAGTTATGCGTGTGCATTAGGTTCCAGGAATTGATTGACACCCACCTGCATCACTACCGTATCCTATGATGTTTTTACCCTATACAGGTACAGGTAGCACGATAGGCGCTACGCTTATGTTGTAGGATTGTCGGTAGTACTGCATAGGATAAATCTTAAAGCTTGGAGGCTTTAAGTTGATTGAGATCTTTGAGAAATTAAAAGAAAGTGGATGATGATGATGAGACCGAACGGGCCCCGTAGAGGAAAGGGCAAAGACTGGGTCTTGCAAGGTGGTAGCCCCGTCCGTGTCAAATTAGGACCAAACCGTTGGTGGCTCCGTGAACAAGTATTGAACCGTACCGTCTACATGCTGGTATATGGGACCTAGTAAGCTGATGTACCCTAACTACCTCAGTGGTAGGACGTAGCCAACTTTCTTTATCTGGCTATTAGTGAGATTGAAGTCTCACGGGAGGGAAATGAGTACCGCTTGTTCGCTTGGCACGAACGGAGATAATTGAGAGTATCGAGAAGGAGAAGCATTATTTAAAAATTATTTAGTTTGGCTTGATAAATTTTGATTGCAATAGTTGCAGGATGCAAACCTTATTGTTAATGAACAAAAATCTTGAGCTAAAATTTGAAAATAGATATACATTGGTAGGTGCTGTTTTCGCAAGTCTGAGTCAACCCACCAGCCAAAGGCTTAAGCATTCTAGATGTCGGCCTTAGCGAGCCACGTTGAGGGGTCAGCCTTGCGGAGTATATTAGATACTCAGGGTTTGTTCAACTTATTATTCGGTTAGGTGGGGAGCCAAGCTCCTATGGATGGTCAGAAAGCATACCAGAGGAAGGGCAACTGCCGGAGGGAGGATCTCTCTAGTGGGAACGCATCCCGTCTCCGGAAGATTAAAAGCCGAGGCGTGTCTATGATAGTGTTATAGAGAGACGTGGTTTCAAACTCGGTTTTTAATGTTGGTCAAACTTCTGTTAAGTTTACAAAACTTTGTTGTAATAAATGTTCCTTCGTTGCAAACTCTTGTTCGTTCTTTTGAAAACCTAGTTGTATTATACCATGATGTAATATATTTAGGCTTGTAAGAATGTATGTGCTGTTGTAACTTGCTTCGTCGAGTGTTCTCCTGTACACGGTCCTGGTCATCCCGGAGGGGATGTCACAGCTGCTATCAGAGCAAAACAGGAGCAACGGCATAACATTCTCAAGTCCATTTTCAAAATTCTTTATAAAAATTCTTTTTAGAAACCCCACGAGTGAGAACGGCAGGGTAGAAAGACGCTAGAAGACACGAGTAGAGGTGCTATTCGTTTTAGAGCGTGATTCTGACTGCTAACTTATTAACTTTTAGTTGCATATTGTTTGCATCATGTCATTTTTGTGTATAATTAAAATTTTGGGGTTTTGAGGGTTATGCTTTGTTTTATACAGTCAGTTTTCCTCTCGCGGTTTTGCTACTTTGTTTTACTATAGGAAGAAATGTTTAACTTGTTAAACATTTTTCCTGCAGATGCCACGAGGACAGAGGCACGTTCGTGAGCCAGGCACGCAGGGGACGCGTATGGCAGCCTTAGAGCGTCAGCTCCATGACGTCGAGGCACAGCTAGCTGAGGTCACTGAGCAGAGAGACCATCAACAGGTTGCCTTTCGAGAACGGTTCGAGGCAAACGGACGCCAGATCCGGGAGTCACATGCACGGATCACGGAGTCGAGCGCATGGATTGCAGAGTTAGAGGGGCAGATTATAGAGAGTACAGAGGATCGAGATGGTTTCCACCAGCAGACACTGCACTTGGAGGAGCACATGGCAGGGCTTGCCGAGGAGCTTGACGAGACTAGAGAGAGGGTTACGGACGTGGAGGGTCATCTTACAGGGGTTACGCAACAGCGTAACCAGGCGATCGAGATTATGCTCGATTTTGCCGACCAGAGAGACCAGCTTCAGCTACAGCTTCAGAATGTTATGGAGGCACAGCAGATACTGGAGGATCACCACCAGGACCTTCACGTGTAGATTGCACAGTTGCAGCAGCAGATACCGCCACCACAGGGACAGGCAGCTCCTGAGTCGGGCTTAGACTCTCAGGGACCCCCTGCTGAGTCCGAGGCTGCACTTGCCTCCGACACAAACAGTCACGCACCACCATAGTAGATGGTGCGAGAGTAGAGATAGAGCGATAGGAGTAGGAGGACCATTTTTGCTGACAGGATGTCAGACTGTATAGCCACCGGGTAGGATATTGGAGTTAGGAGTGTTTGGATAGGATGGCGATAGTCGCCACATTTTGGCTGACACAGGTCAGATTGTATAGTGGGTCAATAGTAGACCTAACCACCCACACTATAGCAGTTTATACTAATAGTAGTAGTAACTGATGTAGCATGTTATTAAGAAATAAAAGTGGATGTTTATAAAAATGTTATAGTGAATTACGTTTAAGGTACGAGTACAAGTTGATATTGATGTATGATATTTTTATTTCTCCGCAGAGATGGCCAGTGGTGGTAATGGCATCGGTAAAGCGGAAGGGCAGCAATGTTATGTGTGTCCAGAGAAGGATGTTCGCATAGCAGAACTGGAAAGCCGACTTCAAGAAAAGGATGAGATGCTAATCATTCGAGAGGGTCAAATAAACAACCAAGTAGAACAACTGACAAACATGAATCAGCAACTTGCAACGGCAAATGCTACAATCCAACAGTTAGAAGAAGATTTGATTCAGATGCATAATATTTTAATAAACCAGGAACTTGAGCAGCAGCAAAATGAGGAAGCAGAAGAAGAACCAGAAGAAATAATGGATATGGAATCAGTAATAGCTTCAACGGACATTCCGCCACTCTAGGATGAGAGTGATGAAGTGAACGATTCTGGGGATCAGGAAGTGACTTCCACGTTTCACGTTGATCAGTGACCAGCGTATTAGTTTCGAGATGGTAGGACGAGTAGGGTTGATGTGGACTTTATGTGGTGACACATGTTTTGTGTCAGGTTTTAAGAAGTTGGAATAAAGTACTATTTTATGTCAAGTTGAGCCATGAAAATGTGTTATCAATTGTTTCTATATTATACATGAGTATTGGGGATGCTAATGAAAAAAAAAATTTCCTTGAACAGAATGGGTGACACAAGAAATGGAAATGGTGCGGAAAGTTCTCAGCGAGGAGGGGCAGAAGTGCCACCACCTCCACCCACCCTAGCACAAGCCATTGCAGCCATACTAAATTCTGGTGTGGCACAAGAAGAGTTGCTTTGGCAGATACCTCAAAATACAGCGCCACCAGAGCATCGTCCCGATTATCATGCTAATCAGGCAACATATCCGGACTTCATTGCCACTCGTCCGCCTACTTTTTCAGATGTCGGGGAACCTCTGGAAGCGGACCATTGGTTGCGTATGATTGAGTCCAAGTTGGAGCTAATCCCTTGCACAGATGCCCAGAAAACCTTGTTCGCTGCTCAGCAGTAACAAGGAATTGCTGGAGCCTGATGGGAAAATCACAAGGCGATGCACCCTTCCGACCATCAATTCACCTAGGCAGAATTTGTTAAAGCATTTCGAGACCATCACATCCTGGAAGGCCTTGTTGATCAAAAGCGGAATGAATTTCTGGCATTAAAGCAAGGAGATATGACAGTGCATGCATATTCTAAAGTGTTCAACCGTCTAGCACAATATGCTCCAGAGTATGTGGATACAGAGAGTAAGAAGAAGGCTCGGTTCCAAGGAGGCTTGACAACAAAACTGCAGTCTCGTATCGTTTTGAATCGGACTGCTAGTTTCAGCGAATTTGTCAGTGATGCCATTATTCTTGAAGATTGTCTCCGTGTCCATAAGGCTGCTAAAGACAAGAAAAGGACATCGATGGGACAGGGAAGTGGAGGACCATCTAAATACAGGTTGGTTTATACATCGCCTACAGGTCAGCGTTACCGTGCTACTCCTTCCCGCCCGAACATTTATCGTGCACCTCAACCACCGCCACAACAATATCAGTTCCGTCCACCATATCAGCAGCAGGCTGTGCAACAGCCTCGACAATCTTATTCGGCACCACCACCGAATAATCTACCTTGCTATAATTGTGGTCGTCCCGGGCATTTCGCTCGAAGTTGCCCGTATCCACCAAAGACAAACAATGCGCCACGTCCACAAGCACCAGGACCAAGTCAACAGAGGAATCGACCTAAGAATCCTCCGGTGAAAACAGGACGTGCCAATTTCACCACAATTGAGGAGGTACCAGAAGGAGGACAAATTCTTGCGGGTATGTTTTCTATTACTGCACATCCCGCTATATTATTTGATTCCGGAGCTACGCATAATTTTATCAGCAAAGCATACGTTCAACAACATCATATCATGCCATCTGAACTATCATGTCCACATCTTATTTCTACACCTGGGGGTAAAATACTTGCCAATCAAATTGCTGCAAATATGCCCCTGAACCTGGGTAATAAAGTTTATCCCACATCTTTGATCATTTTGGAAGGGCAAGGGTTGGATGCAATACTTGGAATGCAATGGATGCATTTTCATAGGGCAATTCTGGATATAGCTTCTAGAGCTGTACATCTAGATTCTCCTGTTCATGGCCAAGATTGTTTAACTTTAACCATTCCCAAAACCCTTTGGCCAATGGTTAATAAAGTAACTGGAAAAAGTTTGGAAGAAATACCTATAGTCTCAGAATATCCTGAAATTTTTCCCGAGGATTTACCAGGATTACCTCCTGAATGGGATATAGAATTTAAGATAGAATTACAACCTGGAACAGCACCAATATCTCGAAGATCCTATCGGATGTCTCCCAATGAACTTGCCGAGTTGAAGGTGCAATTACAAGAATTGTTAGACAAAGGATATATACGTCCAAGTTCATCACCTTGGGGTTGTCCAGCCTTATTTGTCAAAAAGAAAGATCAAACATTGAGGTTATGCGTGGATTATCGGCCTTTAAATGCCGTTACTATCAAGAATAAATATCCACTACCTCGGATTGATATTCTATTTGATCAATTAATGGGAGCCAAGGTATTCTCCAAAATAGATCTTCAATCGAGATTCCACCAAATTCAAATTAGAGCCGAAGATATACCTAAAACAGCTTTCTCTACCAGGTATGGACTCTATGAATATCTGGTAATGTCTTTTGGCCTGACTAATGCACCGGCACATTTCATGTACTTGATGAATTCAGTATTCATGCCGGAATTGGACAAGTTCGTTGTAGTTTTCATAGACGACATTCTGATTTACTCTAAGTCGGAGGAAGAACATGCTCAACACTTGCGGATTGTGTTACAACGCTTAAGAGATCACCAATTATATGCCAAGTTCAGCAAGTGTGAATTTTGGTTAAAAAAGATACCCTTTCTAGGTCATGTGATTTCAGCTGAAGGTGTAGCAGTTGATCCAAATAATGTTCAGAAGGTATTGGATTGGAAACCACCAAAATCAGTCACTCAAATTCGGAGCTTTTTAGGATTGGCAGGGTACTATAGGAGATTTATTCCCAACTTCTCAAAAATTGCTAAGCCAATGACAAAGTTACTGGAGAAAGGCTGGAATTATGAATGGGACCAAGAGTGCGAAGAAGCTTTTCAGAGTTTCAAAAGGTTATTGACCTCTGCACCGGTGTTAGCTCAACCAGATTTGGCTAAGCCATTCGATGTTTACTGCGATGCTTCGGGTAGAGGGCTTGGTTGTGTTCTTATGCAAGAAGGACGAGTCATTGCATATGCATCACGGCAACTCAGAAAACATGAAGAGCACTACCCAACCCATGATCTGGAATTGGCATCAGTGGTGTTAGCCTTAAAGATCTGGCGACACTACCTTTTAGGAAATTTAGTGCATCTCTATACCGATCATAAAAGTCTCAAGTACATTTTTACCCAAGCGGATCTTAATATGCGCCAAAGAAGGTGGTTGGAATTAATTAAAGATTATGAGATTGAGATTCATTACCATCCAGGTAAAGCAAATGTTGTAGCAGATGCTTTGAGCTGACAAGCGCATTGTAATAACCTCACTCCTCAGAAAATGATCAAGGGACTAAAGGGAGAAGTGAGTAAACCAAATCTTCATATTATTCCATATGGGGTATTAACTAATCTGGCACTTGTTCCCACAATTCGAGAAGATATTTTGACAGCCCAAAAGAAGGATATGGGTATACAGCATATAAAGAAACGAATAAAGACTGGAGATATCACATGCTTCAGAGAAGATGATGAAGGCATTGTCTGGTTCAAGAATAGAATAGTAGTTCCTAAGGACTTTACCCTTCGTAAGAGAATCTTGGATGAAGCTCACACATCCAAATATTCTATTCATCCCGGAACGAACAAAATGTATTAGGACTTGAAGCAAAGATTTTGGTGGACAAGGATGAAAAGAGAAATAGCAAAGTATATCAATGAATGCGATACTTGTCGACGGGTAAAGGCTGATCATTTAAAACAAGCAGGACCTCTTCACCTTTAAGCATTCCTGCCTAGAAATGGGAAGATATTAGTATGGACTTTATTGTCGGTTTACCACTAAATCCAAGAAAGCACAACTCTATTTGGGTCATTGTTGATAGACTAACCAAGTCTACTCATTTCATCCCAGTACATACTCAGTATACTGTGGAAAGGTATGCCGAGCTTTATATATCTCTAATTCTTTGCTTACATGGAATACCAAAGACTATAATCTCGGATAGAGGAGCTCAATTTATATCCAGATTTTGGGAACAAATACATAAGTCTCTTGGAACACAGTTAATTCAGAGTTCAGCTTACCATCCGCAGATAGATGGGCAAACCGAACGAATCAATTAGTATCTGGAAGACATGCTCTGAGCCTGTGTATTAACATACAACAAGGATTGGGAAAAATGTTTACCTTTGGCAGAATTTTCTTACAATAATAGCTATCAAGAGAGTATTGGGATGTCACCATTTCAGGCTTTATATGGACGAAGTTGTCGCACACCATTAAATTGGTCCAAAAGTGGCGAGAGAATAATTTTTGGACCCGATATAGTACAAGAAGTGGAAGAACAAGTACGCATGATCCAACAAAACTTGAAGCGGGCTAAATCTCGACAACTCAGCTATATAAATAATAGGCGAAGGAAATTATTATTCGACGTTGGAGATCAGGTGTACTTGCGAGTCTCTCCCACAAAAGGAGTTCAACGATTCGGAATCAAAGGAAAGTTGGCACCGCGATATATCGGACCTTTTGTTATTCAAGAACAATGTGGACCCGTAGCTTATCGGCTGGAAATGCCTACACATCTTTCAGGAGTTCATAACGTCTTTCATGTTTCTCAACTAAAGAAATGTCTGAAAGCACCGGCAGATGTTGTTATCAAAGAAGTGGAACAACTGCAACCAGATTTGACTTATGACGAGTATCCAATCAGAATCGTTGATACGAAGGATCGGGTGACAAGGCGCAGAGCTACCAAATTTTACAAAATCCAATGGAGCAATCATTCAGAAGCGGAAGCTACATGGGAGCAAAAAGAGTTTCTCAAAGCAAACTACCCAGAGTTTTTCCAAGCTGCGACTACAAGTGCGGTACGTTTTTGAATCTCGGGACGAGATTCCTTTAAGGGGGGACGATTGTGACGTTCCCATTTTGTTTAAAAAAATAGTTACCTTTACTATTGGTGGGCCACGCTGGACCCACCCGTCAGCCCCCAGCTTTCACCACCGCGCGCCGCCCGCGACCGAGCCGCGCTGGCGCGCGCGGGAGCGGTGGAGGCGCCACGACGCCCTGCACGCGGGACCCGCCGGCGCTGCTGTCCATCGGGAAGGCGTTTTTACCGCCTCCTCTCTTCTCTTTCTTCTCTCTCTCATTCACTTTCTCTCTCGTGCTCGTTCTCTTCTTTCGCCTCCTCTGTTTCGCCACCGCCGACACCCGCCGTGCCTGCTCACCGCCGTCGGTCTTCCGGCCAAAACAACCGTCCCACACCACCGCATAGAATCTCCCGCCTGTCCCCGTCACCGACTGGTCTCCCCCTTTTGAAGGACGCGACGTGAAGCCGCCATTTAGCTCGGTAAGCACCGGCGACCTCTTCCCGCTTCTCCTTAAAATTCGAATGCTACTCTTAGTGTTAATCAAATTCCTTGCAACGGAAAGTTGGTAGCTTGATTATGTTTCCCTTTGAACCTTGATCACTCGGTTTTGACCCCGGATAATCCTCTGCCCCACGTTTTCTTTCCCCGCCGCCATTGCCGAGCTCTGTTCCCGCCATCGTTCGCCGTCGCCTTTGCTCTGGTCAACACAGCCAACACCAACTAGCCTCTTCCATCCCTTGTGATGTGCCAGGCTCGCCTGCTAGCCTGCTGGCCGAGCCAAGCTCGAGAGCGAGCTCGAGGTCTACTGGCAGAAGCGCCGCGCGAGCGCGCGCGCGCGAGCTCGAAGGGCGTTTGGAGTTGGGCCTGCCGCGTAAATGGGCTGGCAGTCCGAGCCTCGGTCGCGCGCAAGAGCCCGCGCGCTCGCGTCGATGGACCGAGTCTCGCCTGACTGGGCCACCCGCATCGCTGGGCCGCACTCCCGCACCCCACCGCTGTGCTGCTGGGCTCGGTCCAGCAGCAGCTGGACTGCCCGAGGCCCATAAGGCTAAAAATCAAGTTTTCTTTTCTCAGACTTTTCCTTTAAAAGTAATTCCAGAGTTTAATCAAAACCTAGTAAATAAATTAGGCTTCCTGAAATATTAAAAATAATTTTGTTAAGTTCTAAATAAATTCCTCTACCACTTTATGAAATAAAATTTAATATTTATTTTATATGAATTTTAAATATTTAAGTAAGTTTATAAATTATCTTTTAATTGTTGGTTAATTTATTTTTCTAAGTTAGTATTTATTTTATTAATGGATTTATTTTATATTTAAATGGGGTAATTAAGGGTTATTAATTTGAATTAAAATATGTTAAACCCTTGTCACTAATGGACTTAATTACTCTTATTATGAAGGAAATACTTCAGATGAGAGTAATTAAAATTCTTAGTCTAAATATTTTATTGAGTCATCATTTCCAATGCATTGCATATCATATTTCATGCATCGTTAATACTAACTTGTGATATGTCGACGAATCGTATAGGATCCGAGATCATCGAGTCATCTGCTGACTGTGGGCCCGAGGTGGTAGTTGTTGAGACCGCTCCCGCACCTGAATCGTCACTTCCAGACGAAACACAAGGCAAGCCCCGGTGCATCCCACCTATATTTTTAAATTCTTCCTTTTATCACAATCAGTCGAGTTATGCCTGTGCATTAGGTTTCAGGAATTGATTGACACCCACCTGCATCACTACTGTATCCTATGATGTTTTTACCCTATACAGGTATAGGTAGCACGATAGGCGCTACGCTTATGTCGTAGGATTGTCGGTAGTACTGCATAGGATAAATCTTAAAGCTTGGAGGCTTTAAGTTGATTGAGATCTTTGAGAAATTAAATGAAAGTGGATGATGATGATGAGTCCGGACGGGCCCCGTAGAGGAAAGGGCAAAGACTGGGTCTTGCAAGGTGGTAGCCCCGTCCATGTCAAATTAGGACCAAACTGTTTGCGGCTCCGTGAACAAGTATTGAACAGTACCGTCTACATGCTGGTATATGGGACCCAGTAAGCTGATGTACCCTAACTACCTCAGTGGTAGGACGTAGCCAACTTTCTTTTTCTGGCTGTTAGTGAGATTGAAGTCTCACGGGAGGGAAATGGTGGTCACCCATGGATAACGTCAGGGACGGGTATCTAGTGGGGTCTCCATATTCCCGGGGGAGTTGGAAACGGATCGACCTCTGGTTGGGGTTAGTGAGAAAAGTTGTCATATACGACCAATGCGGTGCGTATATGTCGTGTAGTCGAGTTTTACCCAGCTGGTAGAAATTGATTCGAATCACTGTCCCTCGCAGCAATGAGTACCGCTTGTTCGCTTGGCGCGAACGGAGATAATTGAGAGTATCGAGAAGGAGAAGCATTATTTAAAAATTATTTAGTTTGGCTTGATAAATTTTGATTGCAATAGTTGCAGGATGCAAACCTTATTATTAATGAACAAAAATCTTGAGCTAAAATTTGAAAATAGATATACACTGGTTGGTGCTGTTTTTCGCAAGTCTGAGTCAACCCACCAGCCAAAGGCTTAAGCATTCTAAATGTCGGCCTTAGCGTGCCACGTTGACGGGTCAGCCTTGCGGAGTATATTAGATACTCAGGGTTTGTTCAACTTATTATTTGGTTAGGTGGGGAGTCAAGCTCCTATGGATGGTCAGAAAGCATGCCAGAGGAAGGGCAGCTGCCGGAGGGAGGATCTCTCCAGTGGGAACGCATCCCGTCTCCGGAAGATTAAAAGTCGAGGCGTGTCTATGAGAGTGTTATAGAGAGACGTGGTTTCAAACTCGGTTTTTAATGTTGGTCAAACTTCTGTTAAGTTTACAAAACTTTGTTGTAATAAATGTTCCTTCGCTCCAAACTCTTGTTCGTTCTTTTGAAAACCTGGTTGTATTATACCATGATGTAATATATTTAGGCTTGTAAGAATGTATGTGCTGTTGTAACTCGCTTCGTCGAGTGTTCTCCTGTACACGGTCCTGGTCATCCCGGAGGGGATGTCACAGCTTTATAGCCTAGACACTTTATAGCGGCGGTTTATATTACCAACCGCTGCTATTATGCGCTTAATAGCGATGGTTGACATTGTCAACCATCGCTATAAAGTTCAGCCATTTACAGCGGTGGTTGATAATGTCAACCGCCGCGATAAGAAGGCTCTTCAGCGGCGGTTTGAGTGCGGGCAGTGCCCATGGGCTCTGTAGCGGCGGCTGACATTAGCTCGCGCTGCTACGTCATTTTGACTACCGCTATTACAGACCCTATTTGTGGTAGTGAAATAAGGGTGTGTGAAGATGTGCGATAGTAGGATGAAAATAAGGGTGTGAGAAGATCTCATAATGGCAATATTATGAATGGGACGCTATAGATGCAGACTAACCATGCAAAAATCATATAGTGGTGTAGAAGATGAACTAATTACCTTTTATCGTGTGGTGGTCTCTCTGATTGGTTGGCTACTCCGGGTGGCTAGCTACATACCCTTGTATGCATACAATATATTTTATTCCAAAATCAGTAAATCTACTACCATATTCCATTCGTCCATCTATACAAGGAGTATCGATTTCGTAGGATGGTGTTTTGATCAATAATTACTCAATTACTATGTACTGTTTTACATATTAAAGTTATACACTACCACAAAAATGATCTATACCGGCAGGCGAAAATACACTATAGCGGCGGGGCAACCAACCCGCCACTCTACTTTCACAACTAAAAATAACGCTTTCTTGCGGCGGGTCCTCGGCGGACCAAAAGAACCGCCACTGAAATTTATACAGTAGAATGTCACCCGCCGCTACCAATTTACCAAAAATAAATAAAACTGGCCACCAGTTCGCGCCCTACCGGCCAGCAGCAGCACCGCCCTCGCACTGCTGGAGGCGGGAGGCAGCCGGATCTTGCCACCACGACCAGATCTACCCTAGGGGAGGGCGCTGCAGCCCACGACTTCGCCACAAGGGGCACCGACAACTGTGCTGCCCGTGCTGCCAGAGAAGAGAGGCGGTCGGATTTGCCCGCCCTCTCGTTGCTGGAGGAGGGAGGCAGCCAGATCTGGTCACCCTCACGCCGCCGGAGGAGGGAGGTGGCCGGATCTGGCCAGCCCGCACCATCGGAGGAGGGAGGTTGGCCGCCCCGCGCCGCCTGTGTGTTGCCCTCATGCCGTCGGAGGAGGGAGGCGGCCACCCCGCGCCACTGGAGGAGGGAGGCGACCGCCCCGCTCCGCCCTCACACCACCGGTGGTGGGAGGCGGCCACCCCGTGCCGCCCTTGCGCCACCGAAGAAGGGAGGCCCTCGCGTCGATCGTGCGCCATCGAAGAAGGGAGGAAGGGAGGAGAGGAAGAGTGGCAGCTGAGTGGAGAGAGGAAGGGAGGGGGAGAAGAATGAGCTAGGGTTTGGGAGGAGGTTGGATTTTGTTGTGAGGAAAGGAAATATACTGGGCCAAATGGATTGAATAAATGGGCCTCAGTCTTTTTAGCGGTAGATCGAGATGCGATCCGCCTCTAAAAATCGGTTTTTAGAGGCAGATCATATTACAGTCCACCGTTAAAATGTAGGTTATTTTTAGCGGCGGGTCAAGATGTGACCTGCCTTTAAAAATTGATTTTTAGAGGCGGATCACATCTTGGTCACTGTAGCGGTGGATTTCTTCAAAATCGCCGCTAAGAGCCTTTTTGCAATTTGGCCATCGGACACTTGTCTTGGCAAAACAAAGCACACCTTATACAGACGGATATGAGATGATACCATGTTTTGTTCACACTTATGATGCTACTTGTGGAGCTTTTCAAGAAAAGTTACAAAGATAGAAAAGCTCGCCTATTGAAGTGCATAGTACCTCATTTGCGCACATAGTGTGCTGCATTACTTTCCATTGTTGAATCTAGTTATTAGTTAGAGTAGTATTTGTCATTCTAATGTGATTCTATTGTACATTTCATAAAATATGCTCTTACAAAAGAACAACAAATATAAAAAGTAAATAAACACATTTGAGAAGGCTTTGCAAAACCACAAAGGATTACCAATGATTACAGATATATTCTCTCGTACTAATGATGCTGAAGATGTATCACTCACAATTTTGTAGCCGCCAATGTTGAATTGAAGCCCTGGATATTTTGCAAAAGAACAAAGTGCATGAAAGACTATAGCAGACAAGGAAAGGGAGTATAAAGCTATTACTATCTCTGGATTTTTAATATTGACGTTCGGACAGGAACACCAAGCCAAAAATGAACTAGACGATGTACTGTCTGAATGATAACAAAAAAAATACGAAGGGAGTACAAAATTGGATCAACCCACGATATACGGTGGAAATTTAGCATGGAACAAAAGATCCCTTCCTGATTACCGGCTGGATTGAGCTATTATTATTTTTTCTTTTTTATGAATTCCTGTGTCTTGAAAGTGACAGCCTAAAACTTCAAATGTTATGCAGGAAGCACGATGGTGATCCGCATTTACGATTCCCACACCACTCTGGTTCAAAAGCTTTTTTTTTTTGTTAAATAGAACTCTGGTTCAAAACACTACCACAAAATCGGAATTTAGCGACACAAGTTTAGAGATGGTTAAAATGACTATGTCACTAGATCATCTATAGTGACGCGTATCTAAAACCGCGTCACTGTTATTTCACTAAAGAGTACTAATAGCGACAGGTGTGTAGAAAGCCGTCTATAGGAATAGATTTAGTGACGAGTATAAAAAACTCGTCCTTATATCTTTAAGCAATAGAGACGGATTTTAGTAGTAGTGATGGCTTTGAAAAACGTATCGCAATAGACTGGAGATTTAGGGACAGTTTTTTATAGCAGTGACGGGGTTTTGTGTCCCCGTCCCTAAAGATTGAAGCTATAGGTACGGGTTTCTATGGCAGTGACGGGTTTTGGTTGCCCGTCTCTATTACATAACCATATAGAGACGGAGATAGACATCAAGTCACTTGGTGATGTAGTGGTTAAGACCTCATCTATTGATTCAGGAGACCAGAGTTCAAATCCCATGGACGGCAAGTGTTTTTCATTTTTTTTTTACCCTTCATAACCCTAGCGGCCACCCCACCTCCTCCTCTTCTTCTCAACCTGCGTCCTAGCCGCCATCCCACCACTTCCTCCTCTTCTCCACCCGTGGCCTCCCCTCCTCCTCTCCAGCCGGTGGCGCCCTCTACACTCATGTCCACCCCTCCTCCTCCTCTCCACCCGGCGGCGCCCTCGCTATCCCGCCTCTTCCTCCTCTTCTCCACCTGTAGCCACCCTCCTCCTCCTCTCCACCCGGCGGCGCCCTCGCCATCCCGCGTCCTCCTCTCCACCCGACGGTGGCCTCGGGCTCGGGGTCGTCAGATCCCGTGATGGCAGCCTCGGGCTCGCCGGATCCAGCGGTGACGGCTTCCTCCCCCTCCTCCCGGCTCGAGGTCCTCCCTCCACCTCCTCCCCTCAGGCGGCGTCCTCCCCTCCTCCTCTTCTCCACCCACGACCTCCCCTCCTCCTCCTCTCTAGCCGGCAGCACCCTCTGCACCAAGTGACGGCGGCCTCCACTTGACCTCAGGCCCACACTGCCCTTCTCCTCGTGGTGGCCTCGAAGAGCACAATGGGGACGTCAAATCCGACGGCGACGGCCTCGGGCTCTCCAGATCCGGCGTTGGTGGCTTCCTCCCCCTCCTCTCGACTCGAGGTCCTCCCTCCACCTCCTCCCCTCAGGCGGCGTCTTCCCCACCCCATCTAGCGGGGATGGCGGCCTCAGGCAGCCAGATCCGGCGGCGGTGACCTCGGGCTCCTCCGGGCTCGGGCTGGTCCCCCTTTTTTATTTAATCAAAATTAGCTATAGGGACGGGTATACTATTTGTCCCTAAAAGGCAGTAGGGATAGGTACAGAAATCCATCACTATAGGTCTAGATTTAGTGACGGTTAAATCCCCGTCGCTATAGACTGAGATTTAGAGATGCGAAAAATAGATGGTGACCTTTTGCATCGCTAAAGGGGTTAAACCACCATCACTAAATATCGTTTTTGTAGTAGTGAAAGCTCTTCCACGTTGTTGTTCGCTAGAAACTCAAACTTTCCTATATAAATGATCCTTCCAACACTTCCTCTAGAACCTCAGCAGAACCCATCCTCGCATTGAGTGTCATCCACAAAACCACACTACGCAACAAGCATACACTATATAGACAGGTGCCATGGCAGGATCCTTCACCAGAGCACTCATCATCACCGCCCTCCTGGTCGTGCATCTCTTCGCTGGGCAAACTTTCGGCAACATGCTCCAGCCGGCTCGGGCAGTGCCCCTAGCGTCTGTGTCCTGTATACCAGACCCACAACCCCAGGTCCCAGCCCTTCCAACGGCCACAAGAAGCAACAGTCTACAGACTTTCCAATGGCCACAAGCACGTGCGACCACACAACGACAATGGGGGGCGACACACCAGGTCATGCGAACCAGCTCAACACTGCTGGCAATGGTAGGGAGGTTTCAGGTGGGCGCACCTGAAGAAATCTGCTGGACGACAATTAGACGTGCCCTGATGCGTGTTCATGTACTTTGTGTGTTGTGCTGCTTTATTTTGTGCTTGAACTGGTGTGGACGTGTTGTTTTGCAGTCTGGTTTGTGTATTATCTGGGAGAGCTAGTTTTGATTGAAGTCCTTTTCCCTTGTTTGATAATGTCTAAAACCGAATATTTATAGTGTGTGTACGTAGCTGGCTGGATGCACAGAATTTCAGAGAAAAATACATCGAACTGCACTTCATACTTGCATGTAGTATTGTACTTTGCTTGAATGATCTCTACCATCGGTAGGTTGTTAGATTTCTTGTTTATAGTCAGCACTAGCTCATGTTTAGGATCTTGGCTTTACTAGAATTGTGTAGGGCTATATCTTTGTGTTAAGTCTTGGTTCAGTGTGATTAGGTTAATTGATTAGAAACAACAATTTTTATTGACATCGTCCCCCCTCCGGCATATATAGGCGAAAATAATCTCTGAATAATTATACATATACAAACTATAAAATAAATATAGTGTGTGAGCGATTGTTGCATAATTTCATCCATATTTGTTTTGAGGGAATTACAGTAGGAGAAGCCCCTGCTGTGGTAATATATTAATATATAATAAAAGGGAAGAGTTACAACCCCATTAGGGGTGAATTAGCTGTACAACAAAAACAAAGTAGAAAGGCTAAAGCCTAGGTCAGAGAGTCTATCCACGATTGTATTTGTGAGCTATCATTAGTGTTCAGTCTATACATCTGAAATTTGATGGTGTGAAAGAATGCATGTTTCCATGATTCCATAGAGGTTGCAGCATTTCTGAATATCCTTTCATTTCTTTGTTTCCAGATTTCCCAAGTTGAAATTGAGAATGTTTCCAGTCATCCTTTGCTTTTTGGATTATGTCAAAGAAGTACAACGAGTGATCCCAATGGATCTTTAGAAAGTTCCAACACTGCACACTGAATGGGCACTGGAAGAGCAGATGGTATGTGTATTCTTCAGTGTTGGAGTCACACAGGACACAACTATAATCATCATTATCTAGCTTGTAATGTTTCCTCTTCAGTAGGTTTCTGGAGTTCAATCTGTCCCTGAAGAGAAACCAGATGAAGATTTTGGTCTTTTTGGAAAGTTTCATCTTCCAAATCCAGTTGAAGGGCTGAGGTGGGGAAATGGTTTGGAAGGTTATGGAGTAGAATTTGCTGGGTGTGTATATGCTGCTGCCCCAAATGTAGTGTCATATATCTTTTTGTTGAGGTTGCAAGGTTACCTCGTGAACTATTTGATTTAGGCCTTGTAATTCCTGTAGAGCTTGTTCTGACATTGGCAAGTGGAAGTTGTGGTGTATATCCTGATTATGTATGTACTGAGCAACGAATATCTTTTTATTCTTGGCAAATGAGTAAAGTCTTGGGAATTTGCTCCATAAGAAGTTGTTGTTCCATACATCATTCCATAGCAGGGCGGTGTCCCCAGGTCCAACTGTGTTGCAGCTGCGATACCTCTAAAGTGGTTTGCATACTTTATTATGTCCTTGAATCAGAAGGATCCTTTTTCTCTTGATGCATGTGGAATTTGCCCATTGACACAGTGGTGTGCCATATAAGCTGTACCCATGGCATATCAGCTTTGTTATAGAATTTGCGTAGATGTTTCAACAATAGAGCTTCATTCATAGCCTTCAGATTTTTGAGGCCAAGGGCTCCTTTATCTTTTGGTGTTGTTACCTTTTCCCAAGCAACCATGGGTTTACCTTTCCCTGCCACGTCTGAGCCCCTCCAGAACCCATTCTTCCTTGCTCTATCAATTGTATCAATCGTGGTCACATGCATTTTCAAAGTGCACATATGATAGATGCGGATGGAAGTGACTGCACAATCTATATATGTTCCTCTCCCTACCATAGTGAGCCAAGTGATAGCAGGGGAGATCCTTCTTTCAATTCTTGATACCAGAGGCGGATGATCTTCAACTCTTGGTTTTGTTGTACCCATGGCTAGACCTAAGTAGGTGAAAGAGTAAGTTCCAACTTGGCACCTAAAAACTCCTGCCATCTGTTTAGCAGATTCCTGAGAGATGTTGATTGGAAGAAGGCATGACTTAGAGAAGTTCACCTTCAAACCAGTGGACTGACTGAAGCTCTATAGGATACCTTTTAGTGCAAACAATTCCTTCTAGCTTGCTTTCATGAACAGTATGGTGTCATCTGCATATTGTACCACTGAGAAATTTGTACAGTGGGTTAGAGGTAATGGCAAGATAAAGATGCCCCTTGAGCAGGCTTTGTTAATGATGTGTTGTAGTAGTTCTGCAGCTAGAACAAACAAAAGAGGGGACAGAGGGTCACCCTATCTGACATCCCTCCTACAGTGGAAACTTTTCCCAGGTGCACCATTTAGAAGGATTGAAGGGGAGGCGATACCTAGGATAGATTTTGTCCACTGAATCCACTTTTCAGGGAAGCCAAGCTGATGCATCATGGTTGTGATTGTATTATGCTTTACTGTATCAAAAGCCTTTTCAAAATCTAACTTTAAGATTACCAGCTCCCTCTTTGATTGGTGACATTGATGTAGATATTCATAGGCCCAGGCCAGACAATCTTGGATTGTTCTGGTTTTTATGAACCCATACTGATTCTTGTGAATAAGCTGTAGAATTACCCCTTGCAGTCTTTTAGACCTGAGCTTGGTTATCAATTTTAATACTGTGTTTAGTAGTGAAATTGGCCTGAAGTCATTTACTGTCACTGGACTGGAGACCTTGGCGACTAGAGTGACGAAGGAGTTGTTGATTGTTGTTATGTCTATGGAACCGCTGAAGAAGTCTTCACAGAGTTGGTAAGAAGTCCTGTTTAACTATATGCCAGCACTTTTAATTTCATCCATATTAACATCGCTTGTGACGGATCAATGCCTCATGTCATCTTGGAGACGCCTTGATGTAATTGACAACTGTTACTAATGGCATCAGATCCAAATCATGGTTTAGATACAAATACTAAGCTCAAGTATTTGAAAATTTTGACGTTAAGAAACAGAAGATTACATCAAATGGAGGTAGCGTCACTTTAGTCTTAGTTATGAAATACAAAAAAAGTCCTCCAGTCTAGGATTTTCAGATTTCAATAATCTATCTCAATCCAGGAACTTCAGAGACGCGCAACATGCTTTTCACGCAAAAGGCAGAGCACATAGAATTGATAAAAGTATCTGCATAATCTATCAAATTAGTACATATATATTGTCATATACTAATCTCCAACACTTTTGAAATATAGGTTTACAATATTTCACATATTTGGTGTCCTCTCATTTTGACACTACAACAAACAGCTCTTATAGAGGCGAATCAAAAATGACTCTACCGGCGGGCATGATGGTTCGTCGCTCCATCAGTAGCTAAAAATAAACAAAAGCAAAGGCAGGTCTGTAACCCTGCTGAAAAAAAATAGAACTGTAGTGGCAGGTGTAAAAGTCACCCACCGCTACAAATAAACCCAAAAAATAATAAAAAAAAAGCAATTCAAGCCAATGCCGGCACAATTGAGCTGTCATCACCCTCCTCCCAGCCGCATGCGTGTGGCTGCCTTCTCCACGACGGATCAGGCCCCGAACCCCACGCGCCTTCAGCCACGTTGCTGCAGATTTGTCACAGTGCGCTTCCGTCGACCTCCGTTCGTGCTGCCATAGATCCACCATGGCCTCGAGCGCCTCCAGCCACGCGGTCACAGATCCACCGCCATGGCCCCAAACGCCTCCATTCGTGCCGCCACGGCCTTGGGTCCAGCATGCTGCCCTGCCCGCTGCCGAGCCTCGAGGGGCCCAGATCCATTCACAATGTGTGTGGAGGCAGCAAGGTGGAGGGAATGAGGCATGGGCAGTGGTGATGAGGAGAGGGATTTAGCTCGTAGCAGCTATTGAGACTTTTTGTGGTAGTGTGGACCAGCCAGCTGGGTGGTCATCCCCTCACTGCAGGCACTAATTATACCTATATTTCTCAGATCTTAAAAACTAATAATCAGTATATGTTGGCACTGGAATTTGGACCCTAGCCCAGTCGGCAGTGAGGCAGGGTCAGAATCGGCTAAGTCGAAGGAGTCCAACAGCCGAAGAGAACAAAGCGGGCCCGCTAGGGTTTGTTTATCTTTTCTGTTCTTAGATAGATTTTGTGTAGGAATAAAACCAAGTCGGCTTATATGTTTGGAAGCGGAAGAGTCCTAACCGACTCAGGTCAAAGCCCCTTGCAGGGGTTAAAAATATGTAATAGGGTTTATACGAAAACAGTTTAACACACCCGTTCAATACAATTCGGCGCATTACCATCCTTGTCCTATTCGACGAAATCCTCGTCTCACGCGGACTGTATTGGCTCCGATCCTAGCGAGAAACTTGGATTAGTCACCCCGGTAATTTCGTCGACTTCAACTGTACTTTCTCATTAATTTGATATTTTAGTTAATATCTTTGAAATTGTTAGTTATATGATAATTAGACCTCTATCTTGTTTGTTGTATCAACTTCGTGTTACGGTACCATCTCGATTAGATCTGATCAACTGTGATTTTTTGTAGGTTTATAAACTTGATTTAGATCTATTATTAGAGTCACTTTATCAGTTTTATCTCTATTTAAAATGTATCTAGATCTATTTTACTTTGTTTGGGCACTGTCTCGATTTAGTTCGATCTGCTTGAACCGGTGAGGTTGCATCGACCTCGATCTCTCATTGAGTCGATGGTACTAGGTCTGATCTGATTATAGGTAAAGTCGATAAGGTTTTGTCGGTACGTTTAGCCGATAAGTTATCACGGTTCAATCGATTTCACTATGCTTTGTTCGACTATTTTATATATTTGATAGATCATCGAACCCTTCTTTTTGAGTAGATTAGATTTGTTATTTTAAGTCATATTTATAATACCAGCTACCAGATCTATCAACTTCTCACTATTGGTCGAACGAGCATCTTGCACATTTACTGTTGATATCTATCATTCTCTGTTTTGTCGATTTAGAGTTATCGGCATTGGTTTTTTTCATAATATTTATTTATTCGATCGAAGCTTGTCGATAGGCTGATATAATCAGCCGAATAGACTTCTTTCTTGTTATTATACATTACAACTATCGGCTGGTTTTCAGGAACAGTAACTATCGGCTTTCTCATCGACCTGTCTGGGATCAGTGACCCAGGGAGTTTGACTGTTTGATTTCTTTATTGGTTTGCAGGGAAAATCGACCGGCACACCCCGATTTCCGTATTGAGCCTGCACTGAAGTAAAGCAAATCTCTCAGATCGCGCATGTAGATTTTAGACTCAACAGTATATTGCAAATAGTCACTATTACTTGTGGTAGCTAATTAAATCACCAAGAAAATTAAATTAGATACATAGAATGAATATAATAGGGAAGAACCGCTATTACTTGTGGTAGGTAGTCTCACACTTTTATTGTGCTGATGTGTAATAATGATTAGATATGTAAAAAGTGACACAATATATATTTGATGCATCTGCTGCTACACAGCTTACAAAAAGGAAGAACCAACAGTATACCGTATTATCACACTTACATGACACTTTTGTGTGAAGCTTACAGAAAGGTTGGATCAATGGCATAACTCTTGGAAAGGTGGCTTAGCTCCGCTATCGTTTATAATTGTTCATAGTACCTCATAGCACTTAACTACACTTATTCAACCAGTTGGGCACAGCTGATGTGAAACTTTTGTACTCATATATGGGATCCAACCATTCGGTGCATCATTAACAATACTTGTGATCTAAACAATATTGGCTTCTTTTCTCATGTAACTTAAACATATAGCAATGATTACATAATCCCTCACAATAAATATTACCAATATATTCTCGTGTATGTATGATGCTGAACAAATATATATACTACTAACAATTTTGTATACTCCAGTCTTGACCGGAAGGATTATTTTCTGCAAATGAAAAAGTGCATGAAAGAGCAAGAATAAAGTGAAGCACTAAAAATTCGTTACATTAGAGGGACAAAAGGCCCAAGTGTGGAAACGATCTTGTATGTATGCAAACATAATTTGGACACCCATAACCATGCATGCAATGGAGCAGGACACAATTTTGTGTCAACAGTTCACACATTACATGTAATAAGAAAAGCTTGCATGTGTGTAATGGTAACCTACTAACGTTAGAAATCAGGGGCGAAGCAAGAACATTTTGTTGAAGAGAACCAAATCTAAAACTTGCAAATAGTTTGTGTTATGAAATCTTGAGTATATATACATTTGTGCACCAAGAAGTTAAAATAGGTTGTGATGAATTCCCATTTGCCTGGATACTCTAGTCTTTTTTTTTCTTCTTCTTGGAAATGGTCTAGTGCTGAGCCTTCTTGAACATCTAACATGAAAATCCTTTTCCGAATCCTAGATCAATTGTTCAGTGTCTATAAAAAGTCTATGAAATTCCTATGTTACAAAGTAGTCCATAGCATATACGTGGTTTAGTTCACGGCAATGTAATTAGGAAAATCGTCGCCGTTCCCGTTCTCGTCCCCGTACACATACTAGAATTCAGTGACCTGGCAGCACGATTTTAGTGATTATAGTTTCTGATTCCCACTGCATTCGTGACGTTTGCACAACCTTATTGTTGAAACCCTTTCACAGCTGCGCCTGCTCCAACTTGTTGTCTATATAAAGATACATGCTAATTTTCAGCTGACTGAAAGTTTAAACAACTTTTAATCACTGCTTTGAGCCATCAAATCTAGATCCAACAGTTTATTATTATTATATAGATAATCTTATAAAAAAAAATCAAAACATAAAGTAATAAATCATTCGATTGAAAGTTAGAAAATATGCTATATAAATGGTCCTCAGACACATAAGTCACCGTGTCCTTCTCTCAGGCCTCAGGACTGATCACCTAAACGGATAAACCCCTGTCCTGACTCCTCTCAGAGAGCTCATTACACACGCACGCACGCACCAGACACTGGATCGACTAGCCATGGCAGGATCCATCACCGGAGTACTCCTCGCCGCCCTCCTGATCGTGAATATCTTCGGTGGGCAAGGTATTGCGCGACATGCTCCGGCCAGCTCCAGCAATGCCCCTGACATCCGTGTCCTGTACGATACAGCACCAACAAACCCAGGTCCCAGCCCTTCCATTGGCCATGGGAACCGACCATCGGCTGGCGAGGCTCTACTAGACGGCGTCGCATACTCAATGGCACCCACGGTGTCAGTGCAGCATTTGAGAACTCTACCACGTTCTGCCGAAGACCAAGCCCGTGCCGCCGCCACCAGCCGGTGTCAGGCAAGACTCCAGTTGATCTGAGCCAGCTCAACGCCACAATGCCACCAGCAATGAGAGGCTTCAGGTGCCCGTCCCTGAAGAAATCTGCCTGGCGCCAGAGGTAGACGTGGACTGACCAATAGGCCTATACGCTGTGGTCGTGTGCTTAGTGTTGGATTTGTTGTTTTGGTGCGTACTTGTCTTCGTCTCTGTTTGGTGTGCGTTTTGCAGTCTTGTCTGTCTCCACTGGGAGTGTATATCATCTTATGCAATCCCTTGTTCAGTAATGGCCCAAATATAGTCCTGCAATGTCGCAGGCTGCTCCAGCTTCTCACGGGCTTTGCCCAGTAAGGGCACTTATGTATAAACTAAAGTTCTTCACAAAAGATATGAACTGTCACTTCAGGCGTTAGAAACTTTTTTTTTCTGGGCACCAGGAAGCAGCATGGGCAAAATCTGAAAACTATACACATTGCTGGAATACAGTCAGTTAGCAATCGTCTCATAGGCTTGTAGTCATGACATGCATGGAGACACCTTCATATAGCTGACATCGGGACCCAAAATATCATGGAGGAGCGTCAGAGTTCTGAATCTCAGACAGAACAGAGTTTCCAGGCAATAGGTAGAGAACAGGAAAATAGCCGTATAATATATCCAATCAATACATATATCAATTTAGCCTGAAATTTGTGAAATATAGGTTATAATATATCAAATCCAGTGAGGCTTATCAAATATGCCACAATGTACAACTACATAACAAAAAGGAAAACACTTTATCGCCATCATCACTATATCTAGAAACCGCCTCTGAAGCAAACTCATGTACATCACCCCAACCACAACCAATCTACCTCTGCTAAGCTGCACATCAACCATCCTGAAATAATTTATTTGCTACTGGAAATAATTTAAGGGATCTATGTCTAACTAGTTCCTAGACCACAAGTCCACAACTCCAAAACAATCGCCAACTAATTCTGGCCTAAAAGTCACACGGGGCTATAACATAATTGAGCCCTTAATATCAAAAGGATACCAGTAGTTGTGCTTGTAGACTGCATAGCTATACTGCTAGTTTATAGATTGATTAGTGGGCATCCAGCTGTGGTGTTCGGCAAAATGTAGGTGTTTGCATAGAGACATGTATCAATGTGAGAGAAAGAAGCGGTAATCTGGGTGATCTACTTGCCGCTGGCAAAGCCAATCATCAGCAGCTTTCAAAAGCGATGTAGTTAACTGCTGCTCATGGTGCTGATTCGACATCCACATGGAACCATTCAATTTGTAAGAAGCTAAACCAATCAGAGGTAGCGTGATCTTGCCAGAAACATCGGCAATTTTATTGTCATGGAAGTTGTTTGTCTCAGGGAGCCTATTTAACATACCTGCCCAATGTTACATATCAGTTAGTGAAGTATTCCAGAATCGCAATTCATCAGGTTTACCTTTTCTTTTAATAGATAACTAGTTGCCTGTTTCACACATGGCACGGAATGCATTTAATATATAGAGGAAGTATATAGTGTTTTGCACTGAGACGAAAAAAGAATGCTTACCGCCAAGTGGCGTTGAAAGCGAATGAAATGTTAAAAAGCAAGCATCCAGATCTTGTAACGTAGGTCCTGTTGGTATCCGGTATATGGGGTACCTGCGCTCAAGATCCATTACATAAGAAAAACATGTAAGAAATGAATCTAACAAGTAACAACTAAATGAGTAAAATGAAGTACCAGGCTACAGATATCCAACTGGATGGCAGAAGATCACAACTCCTATATGTATTCAGATCAGGAAACTTGCTTGAAAATACTGATATCTGTAGGTATTAAGTACAAGAAAACCATCATTGATGTTGTCAACAACCGAAGCTACAAATGCAACACTTGGTTGGCCAATAACCACAAAAGACATACCATATCTGCTAAAGGTTGTCTTCCATATGGAGCATCATGCTCCATGTATTGGAACACGGGGGACAACTGGTTGCCAGACTCACTGTCATCACTGGAGAAACCTTCTTCATGGCTGCAAATATCTGCTGAACCTCGGGTTGTCATACCAGAGGACCTTTCATTGTCACTCTCACTGGTTGTGTCTGGAGCACTGTCATCATCACTGTCTTCACCAAGTTGTCTGCAGTAAAAAATAAAAGGCACAGAACACACCAATAATGACATCCAATGTAGTACAAAAGAAATACATAGTATTTCTATGATGTCTCCACTTGACTGAAAGCTAAACACAAGCAAAGCAATCACTCCAAACAAGTTTCTTGTTTTTAGAGTATAGAAACTAGTTGCTTTCATTTAGTCTTTTCCATAAACAATCATAAATAACAAGCTCAAAATGAAAAACACCCACACAAAAACCAAAAAAGAACAAGCCAGAGGCTTTAGGAAAACCATGCTTTATAATTTTTGAAACATTTGAGGGCCACATAGCCCCGGACATAAATGCCAGGTTCAAGGGAACTGAACTCTATTTAAGGACTTATCACCATTGAAATCTAGACTGTGTAACTGAGAACAGGACCAAGTGTGCTGTCACGCAATCAATTCTGTGTTTGAATAATACTGGCAGTTTTTTTTAACCAATAGTGCAAACCAAATGTAGTGTAATCATACTCATAAAAAGAAAAAGAAAACAACAAATGAGATGAAGGCAACATAGTAGAATATATACAGCCCACACGCTATAGAAATGTTGGAAATAACTTTAATGCTTCTCACAGAGATGTTATGCAAGCAATGTTTTTCTAGACTCGCGTCCAATGCACGTCTAGACGCAAGACATGAGGTAAGCGTCGAGTCTAGATCCTAGTCATCAATACAGATGCAAAACGCGTCTAAGATAGTCTAGACGGTCTTTGACTGTGTAGAGGTGGCCTCTAGACACATTTAGACAACATAATGTGTGTTTAGACGACTGTCTAGACCAACATGACATGATACATATGGTTATAAGCAAGAGCAAGAGAACTAATCGACGCATCAAATTAAATTATGAATTTGCTATTTATTTATTATCTAACATGTTTAATAGGTTTATGACTTGTGAGAGTTGCGAATTAACAAGCGAGAACTCCATCTATCTTTAATAGTTGTTGTTTATTTATTTGGATTTTGTGCTTCTATAGTGTCAAAAAGTACAATATGTCTAATGCATCTAGATGTCATCTAGTCCATCAAGACACTAGTCATCAGCCTGGCGTTTGTTTTCGTCTAACGTCTAGAAAAACATTGTATACAAGGTGTGGGAGGAATTCTTAGAGGTGCAGGAGGCAGCTTCCACAATTGCTTCATTGAGCTGATCTGAAGTTTTGCCAGATGCCAGATATAATGACAGCTGAAACTCTGGTATCAGGGAGGTGGTCAAAATAGCTCACAATGGTTTTAGGCAACTTGAACAGGTAAAGGATTGCTCAGTTCTATTCAAGAACTGAGAGCTCCAAGGTTATCTGTGATTCTGTTTTCATCGGTTCACTATTTATGAACAACAATTTGACTGGCAAAACCATAGGTTGGACAAACGTATCTGATCAGTTCACTCAAAAGTCCGGTGTTTTCAAACAAGTTTTTGTTGCAGGAAAAAAAACATGGTTTTCTTCTGAAGAAAAAAGAAATATGCAGTACAACAAAAAGTTACACCGAGTCTAACTACAAAAAAGCGAAAACATATTTAGACTGGTTTAAACTGGCAAGATCCACAAGAAGTAACACTCAATGTTTAAAGCTAGCATCACATGCGGCTGTACATAACATGGAATGAGCACTGTCAGAATCAAAATACTATTGCAGTTTATGCAATAATTACAGCCTTAAAACAATATGGGCATGCAAAATTTGCAGGAATGGAGTTGGCTTTATCTTTTGGAAGTACTTTTTCATAAATTGACTAGCGCTACTATGGTTCTAGCAAGATCAAGAGACAGAGAACTTCAGGCAACATTGTAAGTATGAGAGCATCTTTGTTTGGACGAAAAATAAATATACATTTTCCAACAGAAGGCGCATTCAGATGCATAATCAAGCCTATCTTGTGTAATTGAGAAACTGTTCAGACCTATTTTTGAAATTAACTGCAATACCACACACACCTAAAGTTAGCATGCATGCGATCACTAGTTTCATTAAAGAAGACCCTCAGCAACAACTATAATCTCTAAAAAATCAAATAGAGATCTTGTTTCAGGAAGAGCAACCTGACTAGCCTAATCATGAAAGATGCTTTCATCAGTTCCCTACAACTCAAGATCAAGAGAATCAACTCCCATAATGGTTATGCTTTATTGTTCGACGAATGCAATTTTTAAAGTGGCAATTTGTCAGTTTCATCATTCGTACAAGACTTTTTTGCCGTCAAATCGGCACCACTGTTTTCTGAATGGCAAAGGAAAACAAAGCACACATGTTTTATTACGACTAGTGTTGTAGAAGAAGCTGAATTCAGTATTTCCAGAAAATAAACGATCGATCAAAAAAATAAAAAAGGGGTGAAAGTCCATTTAAATATGCTTGGCTCCGCAATAATCAATATACGCCCAAGGAAATCTTCCTTTTTATAGGTGCATGAGTGTAAAAGAGACCACCAAAATGTCATGGTGACGGCAGGCGGACCCCCGACAAGTTGGCAAGCACATTTCCATTGAATAAAGCAACCAAGCAACTTGCTATACCTCTTGCTTGACGGCGGCGCCCTGTAGAGCTGGATAGCCGAGAGGAACGGCACGTAATACTGAACGACGCTGACCGTACCGTTGAGCAGCAGCGGCACGCCGGCGCCGTACGCGCTCCACTCCCCGAACGCCTCCCACAGATCCGCGAGCTCGTAGTAGGCCGCGCCCGTCCCCGTCCCACGCGCGCTGGTCTGCAATCTCGCACAAGCAAAAATCGCAACAAAACCCGTCAATCGTCAGCATCATCAAACGGCGAACGTGGGGCTGAAGCAGGAGCTCGATGGACGGATGAACGCACCCGTGGGAGCCGCCTCGAGGGCACGCGGACGGCAGTGGAGGCTATGAAGCTGTCGAGGTTGGTCGCGGCAGCCGGCGGCGGCGGCGGCGAGGGGGGAGTGTCCCGCCGGAGCTCCGACGTCGGCCTCTCCGGCTCCTCGGGAGCCGCTTCCACTGTTGGAGACAGGTTCCTCTGCTGCTGCTTCTGCTTGTTGAGCAGGTGGCGGCGGGGCGGGGGGCAGTAGAAGCGGTCGGCGGCGGGGGAGGCGACGCCGGGGACGGACATGGCAGGCAGCGCCCGGATGTGATTAGGCCTGCGAGCACCTGCGTGCTACTGGTCGGACGGCCTCGGGATTAGGGTTCTGGCGCCGGAATGTTGGATGCGAGCGTAGAGAGGTGGGCGGCGGCGTGGTGGGGGAAGAAGGGAGATGGATGTGGAGGGGGGAGGCAACTGCTATGGGAAGCAGGAGAGAGAGAGAGGGAGAGCGCCGAATAAAAATTTGCTCCACGCGGAAGATGGATAGGGCGCGCAGGCCACTGGCGGCAAACACAACTTTAACTCACTACTACTACTTCTTTATTTCCCGAATCTCCTGCTACCTCCGTATCTGGCTACATAATTTTGATTTGAGATTTGATAGTTGGCAGCTAACTGAGATTTTGCACTTGTCTCAGTCATATTTTTGAAACAAAATAAATACACGAATAAATCTTTTTCTATTGATGATGTAACTTTGTATTATTGAAGTTGGAATATTTAGTTACATTGTTCATTTTTTTTGGGAACTTTTTTCTCCTTCAAGGTAAAACTTTGATTCTAATAAATTTGGAACTTTTTTAATGAAGATGGAACATGGTGTATATAAATATAAAACTTTTTATCTTATCAGTGAAACTTTTTTTATTGAAATATGAACATTTTTTATATTACAATAAATCTGAAACGAATTAGGTATATACATAAAATATTTTTATATGAAGATGAAACTAATTTTTATTGACTAAGCTATAAACAAAATCTTAGTCCGATTTAGGGTCCTTTTTTCGCGTTACGGACGAAACCTGCTATAATTGTTTATAATGTAGGCTGTGTAGACAGTCGAATGCGCGCTTATCTACGACACAAAGCTGGTATTTTCAATGTTGGAGGAGTTTGTTCACCAAAATGGACGGAAGGTCATATTCTCGGAACGGCTAGTTTAAGTTGTCATAACTATTTTCAGGATGGTCATAATAGTTGACCTACGAAGAGATTTTTGGTGATTATAAAAGTGGAATAACTCAACGCAATGAATTAATAATTATCAAACAGTGGCACATAAATACAGGCGCGCTGAGGGGTATATACACTACAACAAAAATGTCCTGTAGCGACGAGTCAAAACCAACTGCCGCTATATTTTTGCAGCTAAAAATTAAGGGCAATAGTGGCGGATATTATATCCGCAGCTAATAGAAGATTAATAGCGACGGGTGAAGAAGTCATCCGCCGCTACCCTTCGATCCGAAAAAAAAGCCCATATGCCCACAGGAGCCCCACGCGGCCCTCCTTGGACCCGGATCTGACGTGCACGCCCGGGCCGCCTCCTCGCGCATCAGGCCATCATGCCACCCTAGGCTGCCGCCGAGCCCGCTGGCCGAGAGAGTAAAGGGGGAGGAGCTCGCCGTCGTGCTGCGCCAGGAGGGGAGGGAGGGGGAGGTGGATCTGTCGCCCACGCACGCCGTCTTCCCACGTCCTGTCGCCGCCGCCCGTCCTCGAGCGAGCCCTGGCCGCCCGCAAGCCGCCACCGGGCCAGATCCAACGGTCCCCGGCTGGATCCGCCCGCGCAAGAGCCGCCGCCGCCCGTCATGGTTGAAATAACCGAGGTTAACCGACCGGTTAACCCGGTTAACCGAAAAACCGGTCCGGGCCGGTTACCCCGGCCGGCCGGTTAACCCCCGGTTATGATTTAAAAAATTTTAATTTTTTTTAAAAAAATCATATTAGACTTAACCGAAATAACTGACTGGTTAACCAAAATAACCGGCCCGTTAACCGGTGAAACTGTACAAAAACCAGTAATTTTGAATTTAAAAATATATGTTCAAAATATATCAAAAAAACTGACCTAACCGCCCGGTTAACCGGAATAACCGGTCGGTTAACCGGTATAACCGGCCGAGGTTAACCGGTCCTTGGTCGCGTGCTCCCCAAATTGATTTTTGCCCGGTTAACCGACCGGTTATTCCGGTTATCCAGTTAACCGGTAAACAGGGCCCGACCGGTTTCACCGGTTCATCCGGTTATGTAAACCTTGCCGCCCGTCCTCTGAGGCACTGTCCCCGGTTAGATCCGCCGCCGCGTTAGGTCGAAGGAGGGCGGCGTGGAGGAGGTCGGCGCAGAGGAGGGGCGACGTGGAGGAGGTCGGCGTGGAGGAGGGCGGCGCAGAGGAAGGGTGGCGCGGGGAGGGAGGCGTGGAGGAGGTCGGCGCGGGGAGGCGGCGTGGAGGAGGGCATCATGAAGGAGGGGCGGCGTGGAGGAGGGCGGCGCAAGGAGGGGCCACGTGGGTCAGGCGGACACGAGAGAGAGGAGGAAGGTGGGTGACCTGGGAGAGAGAGAGAGGGAGAGGATTAGGGTTTGAAGAGAGAATATATATTGGAGGGAGTTAGGGTATGGGGATAACTGAGCTAAAAATAACTGGGCCTCATATGTTTATAGCGGCGGCCCATAATATAAATCGCCACTAAAAATTAATTTTTAGCGGCAGTTTACATTGTGGGCCATCACTAAAAATAGAGCTCATTTATAGCGGCGGCCCGTAATATGAGCTACCGTGAAAAATTAATTTTTAGAGACGATTTATATTATGATCCGTCGTTAAAAATTAGTGTATTACTGTAGCAGCGGTTCTCTTCAAAATCGCCGCTACGAGCTTTTTTATAACGCCGCTATAAACCCTTTTTGTTGTAGTCATAGAAAGGAAATATCACATGTTGTGATAGAGCTAATAGAATACCGAAAAGATCCTATCTCCATCGTATGAACTGGACATTGTCCGTGGTACATGCGCCTATACCTGGCCATTCGCATCGGGCTAAACGGGCTGGCCCGAGGCCTGGTTATTTTGGGCTCAGGCACAAGTCCGACGTGTTTGGTCTCAGACACAAGCCCGACGTGCTTGGGCTCATGCATAAGCCCGACGTGTCAGCCCGAACACGGCCTGATTAAGTTGGCCCGGTCGGCCCGTAGACTTGGCCCATAAAGCATGGTCCAGCCTGGTCCGGCTTGTCACATAAAATATTATAAAATTATTAATGTTTCAATATTTATATAAGAAATATATTTTTTGTTTAAATTTAGTTATAATATATATATGTGTGTGATTAATTTTTGGAGAAAAAATCAAACATATAAAATTTAACGGGCTTCGGCCTGGCCCGGCCTGGATAGCCCATCGGTCCGAGTGGCCCGGCACGACCCGTGCAAGGCGAGTCATGCCGGCCCGTTAAAGAAATGGAAATTTGTGTATAAGACACTAGAAAGACGTGAATTCGGGCATAGCATACTGCAAAAATCGTATTTAGCTTAGGCACATTGCAAAAACGTGAAATTTAGCTGCAGCACATCGTCTCTATTAAAATATCATTTTTAAGTGTGAGAGGGGAGAGAAAAATTTTAAAATCACATCAGTGCCCCCGGTCTTCTTCCTCCCTTGTGCAGCCTCGCCCGTGCCCGTGTGCAGCCACCGCCGTCGCGCCCGGCTGTCAAACCTTCCTCGCCGCCACCAAGGTGGCCCACACCAGCGCCGCCATGGCCTTCTCTAGCCACCGGGCCATGGTGGCACGCGGATGAGAGCGGGAAAGGTGAATAGACGCGCAACACAACTCGAAAAAGTCGGATCGAGGTGACAAGCGATGGAAAAGGGTCATGCTTCGGTCGAATAGCGGCCAGAGCTGGAGCCCAAGAGGGTCAATACAAAGCGTATGAGGGAGGGGAGGTCTCCAATGAGAGGAATTGGATGGGAGCTCACCGTGACAGCATGAATCAAAGGAAAAGTGGAGGTCGGCATTAAGGAAGAAAGGTCCAAATCCGAGGGCCACGCTGTGAGCGCGGAGGAGCGGGCTCGCTGGTAGGGAGACAGGGTGCAAACGACACGGTGGAGCGGGTCAGGGAGGTCGGGGTTGCACCCCAGCGGAGCTCTCCATCTCCATGGATTCGGGTGCTCTAGAGGGGCGGGGCGGTGGCCAGCGAAGCGGGGCGGCAGGGCGGGTGCTCTAGCGGAGCGGTTTGGGGAGATCGAGACAAAATCCGGCCAGAGATGTGACGGCCCTACTATAGATCTGGCGTCGGTGACAGGGATGTAGTGGGGCGGTGACCACGGGCGACCGACGGCGAGGACTAGGCGATGGCGACGGGAGAGAAGCACGGGACTGGAAACAAAAAAAATAGAAAATAAAAGAAAAATTAACTAACCAAGGGCAAAAGGGCCTTTTCACCCTCCTCTCACAGTAAAAAATAATATTATAATCAAGGCAGTGTGTCATAGCTAAATATCATGATTTTGTAGTATGTTGGAGCCAAATACTGATTGTGCGGTGTGCTGCACCCAAATCCACGTCTTTCTAGTGTCCCACAGACAATTTTCCTTTAAAGAAATGTCTTAGCCCGTGACGGGCCAGGTTCCCTTAAAGAAATGTCTTAGCCCGTGACGGGCCAGGTATAAGTGCAACGCCACCACCCAGCCGCTCTCCATGCGTGTCGCCATGACGGCACAACCACTCTCCACGCGAGTGCCGCTGAGCCTACGCGATAACACCAGCTAGCAGCAGGTGCACTCTGCTTGTTGCGGCATCGCTCTCACGGCCTGTGCCTCTCGACCACTGGCATAAGCGTTTGCCAGCTTGGTGTTGACAACATCGTAGTGTTATGTATGAAGGACACCACGCACGGAAGGCAGGCGAAGTCGTGATGAGGAGAGTGATGCCGAATGGGAGGGCAAGGCCATGACGGGAAAACACACCTATTGCTAGTTGGCGTCGTCACGTAGGTTCGGTGATGCTTTGATGGATGGCGGTTGTCCGGCAGCAATGATGCACATGGAGAGCAGATGGGTGGCGGTGTTGGGCATGAAGAGCGGTTGGGCGGCGATGTTGTGGATTTGGTTAACAAACACTATAATCTCATAATAGTTTAAGAAGTCAGATTGTCACTTTGAAAGTTCATCAACCTAAATGACTATTTCCTAAAAGTTTAGAGACCTATAGTATAATTCACTCATAATATATTCCTCTCTTCTAGATAATCCCTTAGGTTTGGGTCATCGGGTGAAACCATTTTACCATTCAAAAAAGCAGACAGGTATCATTCCATTCAACTATTTCTCATACCACAGTTTTCTTAGTGCACCTGACCCAAACGGTAAGCATGCGTAACTTTCAAAAGCTTCTTTGGCATCCACAATGCTAGCAAACAATTGTCCGAGAACGACATGAACGGTGAACACAATGTACAAAATCTTAAATTCCACAAGTGTAAAAGAAATAGAGGAGGCAACCAACCGACACGTCGTTCGGCGTGGTAATCAATTCCGGCACAACAAGGCCACCTAGCTTCATACTGCTGATAATAGAATCAGAAGAACCTGCAATTTCCTACCCATCATTATTGTGGGGTACCAATAAATGATGTGACTTAGAGCGACATTTCCCTGAACCACCGAAATTTGGAGGCGGCTGGGTCTAAGGGGTCGTTTGGGAGGGCTTATGCCCAAACGGTTTATGACACTGTGGCTATAGTGTTTGCACTCCTTCTGACCGTGATGGGTGGCAGCGGGCCCCTTCCGCGCCCGTGCCAGCGCCACCGCCTCACCCGTGCCCGACTTCAATAGGAAGCTTGGCTCGGGGGCCCTTCCATGGCGGCTCTTTCTATTTAATCCATCCCGTCAGCTTCACGCAAGAACAAGGACGACGACGGGTTAAGCTGAAGAGGCGTCGTGCCATCACTCTTTGCGTGGCAGGCTACGCGTCGCGGACATGCTTGGTGGCAGGAAGAATGAGGAGGTAGGGGCAGCCGATGGTGGGGAAGTCGATGGGTCGTCAATCCGATGCCCTGGGAAGCCAAATCCCCCAAGCATGTGCTCCATGCTCGGAGATCCAATGCCGGCGAGGTTGTCCGGGAGGTAGACGGGCACCGGTGGCTGGCGTGGCGGTGGCGACGAGAGAGGAACACTGGTAGGAGAGAGAGGGACACGAGGAGGAGAGGAGAAGAAAATGAAATAAAATAAAGGGATATTTTTCTATGAGACATCCATAAAGTGTGTATTTATGTGGCAGACATCAGAATTGGACGTTTGGTCCGGTAGACACCCCTAAATCGCGATTTTGTCTATAAGACACCGCCCTCATTAAAAAAAATCCTTTTTGACCAGACAGAAGAGAGGATAATTTCGTAGTACCAAATTTGCCCCTACCTTATCTCTTTCGTTTGCCTCTCGTTGCCACCATCTCATCGCCGTTGCTTGCCTGACATCGCCGCTGCTCACCTCACCGTCGCTGCTCACCTCCCTGCTGCCTCCCGCCGTCCTCTAGCGCCGCCCAGGGCTTTGCCTTGGTCTTCACCAATCGAACCTGAGATTCTCCGTCGGTGACGACCACCCCTCGGCTCCTTTCTCCCACCACATTGAGCCCGGTTTCGATTCCATCCTCCAGCAATCTCCTAGGAACCCGGCGCAACTGCTTGACCCGTCTCGACCTTCGTGCATGAAGCGTCGTCGCCGAAACGTGGCGTTGCCGCTACGGGCCGCTCGGCGCCACCCGCGACCCGCCTCGTCTCGTCGCTCCGCGTCTCCAGGCCACGTCCTCATTCCTCCCTACGAGCCGGCTCCCTCTAGGGTCCTCTTCCGCCGACTGCTCTGGCGGGAGCCCGCGCCGGCTTCGCCTTTGGCCGCCGTAGAAACTCGGCTTTGGGGAACACATGACAAAAGGGCACATTGGTCATTTTTCCTCCCCTCCTGGCCAAAAAGGATTATTTTATTCGGGTGTGGTGTCTGCCAGACAAAACCAAGATTTCGCAGTGTCTCTCGGACCAAACGGCCTATTCTGGTGTCTGTCACACAAATTCACACTTTATGGGTGTCTCATAGACAAAAATCTCTAAAATAAATGGTATGACATGCAAAATAGGAGGGTGAACGAGAGCCTCATTGAAGTTAATTATTTCATGTTTTCTAACTTTCAATCCATTGAAAGCTTTCAATTAATGGTTTGTTACTTTGTATTTTGTTTTTATTTTATAGAATTATCTATACAATAATTATAAACTATTGGATCTAGATTCTATTACTCAAAGTGGTGATAGAAAGTTGTCTAAACTGAAAATTAGCAAGTCTCTAATTCTTTTGCTATGACTTCTAAAATTAGAATAGAGTCTTTGTTTAGCAGCCCCATTGGAGATGCTTTCATCCATTTCATTGTAAAATGCGCAAAACAATCCAAGGGGGAATCAGCATGTCTAGCCTTGTATGTTACACTGGTTTTCAGTCCCAAACCCTCTCTTTGAAGCCGTAAACGGGTAAAAAAAAATTCGAACTGCTCCTCGTCCTTCAGTAGGCCTACTAAAGCCCCGTATAGGACCCATATACCCCTAATCCTATATGGCCAATCTTAGTCCTCCATATAATCCTATATTTCTTTTTTAACAGGACTACATCAAACCGTGTGACAGTCTGACAGATTGAAAAATGGCAACCACAGGCGAGGACAAGAATGGTGAGTCTCATGAGATGTCATACCTTTGTAATCCTTTTTTTAGAGTTTTCACCTTTGTAATCCTTTACCGAGACATTCCTGACCTAACGGAGAAAAACATTGTGATTTTCAAACCAAGAGCTAAAACATTTTCCGCATGCCTTCTTTAGGTCCTTCTTAATTTAAGGAAGAGTGTGACCACGATTATTCCACTTCGAATTTCTTTTAGTACTACAGTTTTGCTAGTTTTCAGATAATTGAAATTTTGCATTTGATTCAGTCATATTTTTGAAACAATAAAAATATACACCTAGAACAATATAAATATACTGCTAGAACAATAAAACTGTATTGATGAAACAGTTAGTTACTATGTGCACTACGGAAAGCAGGGCATTTGCCGTGTGCCCAACGCAGACGGCAAAACTGGAAATACTCACGGCGAAGAGTTTGCCGTGCGCTGCACACGACATAGCAAGCCAAAAATACCATCGACAAAGCCGACTTTGTCGTGGGCCTTATATCGGTCACACGCAAAGGCTTTACCAAGTGTCAAAAAACATTTGGCAAAGCCTTACACTCGGCAAAATTTAAATTGCAAAAAAAACAAATAAAATAGCAAAAATTTTTTATCACGCTAGGGACCACGCTAAGTGCGCACACCAAGATTCGAACCCGCAACCTCCCCTTCACACGTATACTCCCCTACCACTGCACCATACATTTATTTGTGACTACAACCTGTTTTCACTCTTTTTATATTTTACCTTATTGCCGAGTGTATTTCATCAGCCACTCGGCAAAGACTATGTTTGTCGAGTATAAAATATAATACATTCGATAAACACTCTTTTGATTCATATTTAGAGATTCAAACATGTATATGTTCTCCGTTCTTGGTCCAAATGAACTTATTTTTTTTTATATAATCTTAGAAAAATACAATCTATCATTTTGTTTCATTTTTATGATCATAAATTATTTCTAATTTGAATCGATATAGTCATGTTACTTTTTATATTTTCTTAATTAATTTTTATTTTAACAATCTTAATGATTTTTGCTGTGTAAATTGGTGTATATGCAGAAATCATACATATATGTGAGTATAATTTTTTAAAAAATTTTAAAATAACTTACTCTTATTTAGGTTCATTACACATAGACTATGGCTATATGTTTTCATAACATAGTAGTCATATAGTCTCATTTTAAAACATATTTTTTGTAAAATCATAAAAAAGAAACAAAATCATAAATGGGTTAGAATTGTTATTAAATAGTGATATGCCAAGTTTGAGTTTGAAATTCAACATATTGTTTAATTTGAAAATGATCAAAATAATTAAAAAATGGTCTTTGTTGAGTGCATGAGGAATCACTCGACAAAGACCTCCCTTTGCCGAGTGTCACCAAAAAACACTCGGCAAAGACCTCCCTTTACCGAGTGCCAGCCATGCCGAGTGTTTTTTTTTTACACTCGATAAAGAGCCGATTTGCCGAGTGCTTGATAGGATGCCCTCGGCAAATCACCGGATACTCGGCAAATCACCACATTTCTCTTAGTACTTCTGATCAAGGTCAAACATTGTGCTTATGTTAAACTCGCCCTTCTATTGTTAGGAGAGTTAGGCACTGGTTCACACTATTTGAATGGATAGCAGTGTTGTACCTGTAGAGCAGCTCTCACTGGAATTATAACACATATTGGAAGGCAGCTGACCTATGGCCACGCCTCACGGCGACTACACTTGTAGCATGAGTTTCTAGAACAACTGAACCTAGGAATACTTTTATTTTCCCACTGATACTGCTGTTACTTCTACTTTAAATTCTGTCGGTATTTTCTTAGGACCAGATGTTGATTGTCTTTAGCAAGTCTATTTCTTTGCTGAAAACTCTAGAGAACTCGGTTTTACCTTCTAGTAATGTTGTAGATAGGAAAATACAACTATTAGATAAGGAGGAGAAAGAGCTCTTAGAAGAACAAGAGAGAAATTTATCCTAAACCATTTGTGAGCGACATCATGGAAGAAGTGATGGGCATGGGTGGTGACCTAAATATTGTCATACCACCAAAAAATAAATCCAGCCACAAGAACAAAGGTAAAACAACAAAGACAAAGTTGAATAAGTAATAATGAAGGGCGTGTTTCGGAATAGTGATGGGTTCAAGGACCCAAAAAACATAGGTTCATTTTGAACCTTACTAAAGAACACAACCTGAATTTCATTGCTATCTCAGAAATAGGTAGGAAGAGTTATACTAATCCTTTCCTTGAATCTTTGTGTCGGGAGAGATTTCTTATGGCACACCAAAGAACCTAGGGGTCATTCCGGAGGCATACTTCTTGGTATTGATCTTAATGTGTTTGATATTGGGGCAATAGATGAAGGGGAACACTATGTGAAATTCCACTTCTGCAGCCACGAGAGGTAACCTGTTCTCATAGGAGGAGATTTTAACATCATGAGAACCCCAGATGATAAGAATAATAATAACTACAATGATAGATGAACTTTTCTATTCAATGCGGTTATAGATGGATTTAATCTTTGGGAACTGGAAATGAAAGGGCGAAGATTCACATGGGCGAACTCCTTAAATAATCCCACCTATGAAAAACTGGACAAAATTCTTGTTTTTACTGAATGGGAGCAAAAATATCCTTTATAAAGAGTAGTAGCCTTGTCTGAGAATAGTGGCTCAACCCCAATGGAAAGATGGCAATCCAAATTCCGTAGCCATCGCCAATACCTTCGGGGGCGGGCAAAGAATGTGAGTGGGGCACATAAAAGGAAAATAAAGAGCTCTTGGACAAACTAGATGTTTTAGACAAAAAGGTGGAATGCACCATTTTGTCACCCCAAGAGGTGGACTTAAAGAAGTGCTTGCATAACCGCCCGAGTTAATTGCTAAGAGAAGAGGATATTAAATGGTATCAAAAAGCCAAAACAAAAACCCTACTTGAGGGAGATGCAAATACCAAATACTTTAAACTATTGGCTAATGGTAAACATAGGAAAACTTGGATTTTCAGTTACAAGATGGGAATACAATCACCAATGGTGATGCTGATCTCAAAAAGCATATCACCTCCTATTACAAAAACCGAAGATGAAAACAGTGTATTGGTACAGGAATTTGCTGAGGAAGAGGTGAGGAATGCTATTTTTCAAATGGAGCATAATAAAGCTCTAGGCCCGGATGTTTCTCAGTGGAATTCTATCAAGCTTTTTGGAATATTATAAAATTTGACCTCATAGAACTCTTTCATAAATTTCATAAGGGCACTCTCCCTCTTTATAGCTTCAACTTCGGTACAATAATTCTTCTACCAAAATGTAGTGAAGCACTTAAAATACAACAATATAGATCAATATTTTTGTCAATTGTTAGCTCCAAGATTTTTACTAAAGTGGCCACTAATCGTATAAAGACTAATGCACATAAAGTCATTCAACCCACACAAACGGCCTTCATCCCCAGTTTGAACATAATGGAGGGTGTCGTGGTTTTGCATGACACAATCCATGAGATACATAGGAAGAAGCAAAGTGGCATGATTCTTAAAATTGATTTTGAAAAGGCATATGATAAAGTTAAATGACCATTTGTGAGACAAGTACTAGAGATGGAAGGTTTCTATACAAAATAGTGTCAATGGATAGATGCATTCATTCAAGGGGGTCATGTGGGCATCAAAGTAATGAACAAGTAGGTGACAACTTTTAGACGAGAAAAGGACTTAGACAGGGAGATCCTTTATCCCCAATCCTCTTTAACATAGTGGTCTATATGTTAGCCATAATTATAAATAGGGCAAATAACTGGTGTTATTCTATATTTTGTAAATGATGGCTTATATATCTTACAATATACGGATGACACTATCATTTTTACGGATCATGATATAGAGAAGGATAGGAACTTAAAGCTTCTTTTAGAAGCTTTTGAGCAGCTTTCTGGCTTAAAAATAAATTTCCATAAAAATGAATTTTTTTGCTTCGGTTTGGCAGGAGAAATGGAGAACCAATATGCTCAATTGATTGAGTGCCAGCAAGGGAATTACCCATTTTGCTATCTAGGGATACCAATGCATTACCGAAAACTTAGTAATGATGACTGCCAATCAGTAGAACAAAGAGTCAAAAAGAAATTTAGTAGTTGGAAAGGTAAACACCATTCGATTGGAGCTAGATTGGTTCTCATAAATTCAGTATTAGCTAGCATTGTGATGTTCATGTTATCCTTCTTTGAGGTCCCAAGAAGAGTTCTAGAGAGGATTGGCTATTTTAGATCCAGGTTTTTCTGGCAAAGCGATCATCACAAGACAAAAATACAAACTTGCAAAATGGAGTATTCTTTGCCAACCGAAGGATCAAGAGGGACTTGGGATTAAGAACATTGACATATAAAATCAATATTTGCTTAGCAAGTGGTTATTTAAGCTTATCAATGGGGATGGATTATGGCAATACATATTGCGTAACAAATATTTAAAGAACCAAACAATAGGGCAGGTGCAATGAAAAGGAACCAAACAATAGGGCATGTGCAATGAAAACTTGGGGACTCCCAATTCTGGTCAAGACTTATGAAAGTTAAGGACTGCTTCTTCAACATGGGTAGGTTAGAACTGAATAATAGAGAAAATATTAGATTCTAGAAGGATAAATGGCTGGTTCCTCTAAATATCTCCTTAAACAGTACTTCCCTTCTCTCTATATCATTGTCAGGCGCAAACAAGCTATAGTTTCCCGTGTTTTTAATTCTGCTCCTCCAAATATATCCTTTAGGACAAGCCTAGTAGGTCAAAACCTTGTTTTATGGCATAATCTAGTAAGAAGAATAGCGCACATTAATCTGAGTGAATATGAGAACATCTTTAAATGGAACCTACATCAAAATGGGGCCTTTTCCGTCCACTCAATGTGTTATGCTCTAACCCGCAAGAACAATGTAGTCCAAAATAGAACCATTTGGAAACTAAAGGTACCACTAAAAATAAAGATTTGCATGTGGTATCTAAAAAAGGGTAATGCTTACAAAAGACAGCTTATGCCGTAAAAATTTGAATGGGTGTAAATTATATCTTTTTGTGCTAGGCAAGAAACTATTCTACATCTATTTTTCGAATGCCATTTCACCAAATTTATTTTGAGAGCGGTGCAGTTCATGTTTGGTATTAATATTTCACATGATGTTCATCGTATGTTTAATGATTGGCTACATAAAGTTGGATCAAAAATGAAATAATTACTCCTTTCGGGTGCGTCTGCTCTTTGTTGGTCGATTTGGCTAAGTAGAAATGATATTATTTTTGATAAATTGTCTATTAAAACTTATATGTAGATACTCTACAGAATAACACATTGGCTACGCGAGTGGGCGCAGCTGAAGTCATGTGAGAAAGACACCATCATGATTAAGCATGCATGTCAGTCACTAGAGACGATGGTCATGCAAGTGTTCATCAACCATGAATGGAGATTTAGTAATACGATTGTTGTCTAATAATTTATATCCAAACTATGTTGGCTTTTGTTTTTTTTTTCTATTTCATTGACATGGTGTGTGGTGCGAGACTATTGAAGTTGAATCAGTAGCTTTCTTATAATGATGGGTCATAACCTCCCGAGGTCAAGGCCTGAACCTGTTTTTTCCATTCTCTAAAAAAGGGTTAATTGCAAAATCACCCATATAAGCTAACCCAGGTTTGATATTCCACCCCATAAGACAATTTGTGACAAAAACCCACCTACCCACGCTCCTGTGTCTGAAATTCCTCCCCGCTACGCACGTGCACAACTAATTCAGCCCCAATCTCGCCATCGTGGATCTGCCGAGTGACATGTCATCACATGTGGGCCTAACTGTGCCTCTTGACCGTAACGACCCAGCCCAAATTCTCCCCGCAAATGGTCAGAGCCCGATGCGGTTAACTGTGACTTGACGGTGGCGGCAATGTGACTCGACTCCGGCAACCCGCCCCAAAGAAAGGATTTAGAAACGAATGCCCTAAAAAAGGATTTAGAAATGAAAAGAAGTTTAATGTACTGCCTGAGTTGCTGGAGTGGATGCACTAGCAGTGTAGCACCGAGGTGTGTTTGACTGGGTCTCCATTGACCCTTTCAGCCATTGGAAGGGGTCTTCTTTACAAAATAATCTGGTTCTCACATCTCTGAAAAAGTAGTCTGACTAATTCAAATTCAATTATATATAAACTATTACACTTTGCAGCATTGCGCGCTTGCGCTGCGAGGCACGTGACATCTGACCTTTGTATTTTTGGTTGACAAGATTGATTCAAACTGAAAAATATTGAACTACAAAGTTGTATAACTTTGTATGATCTATAACTTTTATTTTGACTATTTATTCATCCAATATACATATAATAATATTGTTTATAAATCGTATACGTGTCATTTATAGTTTCATGAAACTGTATAAAACATATAAATTTTGTGAATAATGTTGTATATCAATTTGAATAATGCACTAATGATCAAAATAAAAGTTGTAGATATTTAGAAGTTCAACAACTTTGTAGTTGCATTTTTTTATTTGAATTAATTTATAATTTTAAAATATAATTTAAAATTATCTTTGCCTAGTGTCAAAAGAAAAACACTCCGCAAACAAAGTCTTTACCGAGTGTCACGAGAAAAACATTGACAAAGACCATGTTTGTCGAGTGCCACAAAAAACACTCGACAAAGAATCAAGTTTACCGAGTGTTTTTCTTGTTACACTCGGCAAAGTAAGTTTTTATCGAGTGTTTTTGTTTGCCGAGTATTTTTTATTTTGGCACTCGGTAAACATATGTTTGCTGAGTGACCAAGATAATACACTTGACAAAGACTCGGACACTCGACAAATAGTCGATTTCTGGTAGTGGTTGTAGGAGTATTTTTTTTTTTTTGAAAACCAGGGTTGTAGGAGTAGGACCAAACCAAACCCACAGAATTTAGGTGAGGTACGGGCTAACTAAAGCCGCTAATTGGTTTCTTATCACTTGCATGGTTGCACCCAACGCAACAGCTCATCAATGCTTATGTGTGTAGTGCATGTAGCCCAAAATGGACAGTACATCATTTCAGAACTGAGTTTATGCGTATATCTGGCTTAAAATGTTCCAAGCATTGGCATTCCGTCAGCAAATTAAATAGTTGATTCTATGCCTCTTCCCTCAAAAAATTATGCGCCTCCCAGCTTTGAATCAATAAAGGACACTGGAAAAAATTTTGCTAGTCATCCCAACTATACAGTACTTTTAGGTTAGTCTCAATCCTCAGTTTTATTTCACACTTTTCAAAAGCACACAGCTCTAGAGGATTGGTTTGAAGGATAAAATGTTATCTCTCAATACATAATTTCATCTTGTGATTTTATAGACAAATCATAATAATAAATAATTACATGAAGATTTCTCGAAACATGTTGTGATAAAACGTTTTGCTCTCAATGAAAGTTTTAATAGAATTTAATGCATACAAAACAATGTAAGTGAGGTTCATTCTCATGAAATCCATTTTCTCCCTTTCATCTTAATTATGATGTCATTTCATCCTTTTTACTGATGTGGTACCTCATTTAATATCAATGATAATGGAGGCCAATAAATAGGCGCATATATACACATTGTTGTAGATAAAAGGCTCATCTGCGTAATCATTTCGGTTTCACCATGCCTAGAAAGTTCCGTTTTGCAAACCAATTAAACCAACAGCCACCTTATGGCAAGAAAGCTCCTGTTTGCAAACCAGTTAAATCAAGAAAGTCACAGTCCTGCATAGATGAGTGATAATCCAGACAGAGAGACGGAAGATTCAGGGTATAAACAAATGGTTGCCATTGGTCAACCTTGGAAGAAGCTGCCAGTTTGTGCAACCAAGTTGGCCAATATGCACAAGGGAATGAAAAAGGTAGATACGTGGATATTTGGTATCTTATTGCTTTCACCGAGGAGCCATATTCTTCCTCTCCATATCAAAGTCACTGATAAGTAATTGTGGAACTTGGAATATTTCTTTGATATTTTGTAGATGCTCCACTCATCATCCGTTTGGATTCTCTTTAACTGGGAAGCCACCTCCCCAATTTCTGCCAGCTGTGCTTGGCTCTTACGCTATAACCTCATTCTTCACCACCTTTTTGGCACTTGTGATGTAAATTTAAGCCTGAGACTACTATTTTGAAATTTCTGACATTGGACCTCCACTATGGAAAACTAAAACAGAACTCGAGATAATCCTTCCGGAATGAACTTTTCAAGTGCTTAGCGCGTGCGTTGCTGCCGTTGCATGGAATGTAAGTGTTCGGGCTGGCGTGTATATCCGATTACCACAACTAGGAAATATATGAATGTTTTTGTTACCTAATGGGATGTCCAGGCTTGTTAACGAGCTTTAAAAATTTTAGAATTTGCTGAAGGAATAGGCCTACCATGGTCGACTGACTGTGTTCAGACCCATTTCAGAACCAAGGTAACCCAAGCCCATATAAGGACAAGTACAATGGTGTTGTCTTATAAGTCGTCTCATATATGCCACATAATCTTAAGACGGGTTATGAGACGACTTATACAATGGATGGTCTTATTAGTTGTCTTCTATTAATTATATGACTCCTTAATTTGTGGATATAAAAATAAATATTTATAGATTAAAAGACTACTAGAACCTGTACAACGGTGTGAGAGCCGTCTCATACTCCTAAATTTAAGCGCATGAGGTGGTTGCTACGCGAAACAACTACATCTTTCTCTCACCATCCTCTCTCTCTTTCACATCATCAAAAATCCTATGTGGCAATATATGAGACGACCTATGAGACTGCCTACGTGTAGCATTATACCTGCCCTAAGACGTGGGCTGCCACAGCGTTGTTTTTCCTACAGGTTTGTTCCACGCACATGCGCTCTACCTGCAAGCTCTGGTATTTTTTTTGACCATTTCACAGGAACCATCACGACCGATCACTATCAAACTGTATTGGCTTCTGTTGCTCTATGACATATATCTATGTTACTGAGTGTTTGGATTTTCCTCAAAAATATGCTTTACGTTCCGATCAATTTCAGTCTCCTTAATATAATGATAAGATCATCTTATTCACATAATATTGTTCATCTGAAGACATATTAGTGTTCATTAGCTAAAATTTGTGACACAGAATATGATTCGGTTCTCACCAATATCTCAGTCCAAAATCATACACATTTGATTGCTCACTAAATTATGTGTGTGTTTTACAGCACTACAACAGAATTTCTCAAGACATGGACTGTCAACAAAAGAAACCACAAGGTTGAAAGATGACGCAACTTGACAAAATATTTTACATAAAAAGTTTATGTTAATAAGTAAATTATTACTGTTTACATTATAGACTGCTTTTTATGTAAAATGATGTAGGTTCCTAATCTAGTCCTGACTACTACTTTTCATAAAGATGTAGAATTCCTATCTTAGAAATGACTGCGTCTACAAAACATGATGAATATTTTTGATAGATGTCGGTGTTTCGATCACCGGCTAGTAATTTGTTCACGGGGATTGCGCGCTTAAGCTTGGTGATGGCAATGCAAGAGGGCACAAGGGATTTACCTGGTTTGGGGAGTACCACTACATCCAGTTCGGGCCATGACTCGTGTTACTTGCACCGGACGTACAACGGATGCGAGAGGAAAGGACTCCAAGTCTCTAGTGCGTGTGTCGAGTGTGTTCAGAATGTGTCTGAAGGGGCTTTCTGAGAGTGTCCAAAGCGTATCGAAGAAGGAAGAGGACCTCCCCTTTTATACTCGAAGGGGTTTGTAAAGGAGGAGATAGAGAGAGGGAGGGAAGACTTGCGTTCTAAGTCGAGGGCGCGGTCAATGGTCTTTGTGGGCCCCGATGACCCAGGAATCTAATTGTTGTGCATCTTCTGAGTCGAGGCGTTTTCGTTTGCTTTCATTCGTCGGGTCGAGTCTCGTTGCCCGTCAGTTCGTCCTTCGCTGTCACAGTCGATGGTGTTGTCATGATGGGGTTGTGATTTACCCATGAAGCACGGCGCCATGCGCGGTCCTGTCGGGTAGGACACTAATAATGCGGAGTAGGTTTGCAGGGGGATTTCACCTCCCGATACTATAGCCGCACGCATGTCAGGGCGTTCAAGGCAAGGCGCGAGGTGGTTGGGTTGTCATCTTCCGTCTCGTTTGACCTTCGTCGATCGGGGTCGGCTTGTTGTGTAGTGTTTGGCTCAGGGTGGTTGCGTTGGATACCATCTCATCATGACAATCTAATTGAGGTTCTCCATCCCATCACTCCTGTGTGGTTAGCGATGCAGCACCCTGCCCTGTCTCAGCAGCATGGACCCCTATCACACCCCTATCCGGGGTATGTCGTGCATTCCATGCCAATCCCTGGATCAGTAGTGGGTACACATATACAAATGATACAAACTGACACAACGATCTTTATTTAGGTCCACGCAGGGACAATAGGGTCATACAAGTCTTAAGTTACAAGCCAAAGGAGAGGACATGCCTACACTAAAAGAAAAATACAAGCAAGCTTCTAGGAACTTTCACAGGCAACTCGAGCATAGGACACAACCTACTCGTCAAACTCCTCGGATGCTTCATCCTCATCCTCGTCCTCTAGAGGAATTTAGTCAAAGGCAAGGATGAGTACATAAGGTACTTCACAAGCTCTACCTCTAGCAAGAGGGTAATACATGCATTTGGGAAGTAGTCAAGGAATAAGGCTATGTTTCAGAGTTTTGCGGAAAAGCGCGGATGCAAGGGTTTACTTATGGAACCAATGGGGTTTTTTCAAGAGGGAAATTTTTTTTTATAACTTTTGGTTGGTTGGACCTGAGGGAGATTCAATCAATTCCAACAGTTCCCACTTTTAACTGAGCCTTTCGACGCGTAGTCATAATGACTCTGGCACATCATGCAACATCTTCACCAAAACACGGGCTTCATTACACTCATTAACATGCCAAGAAATTTCTAAGAGCCCAATGATTGGTGTGCCATGACCAGTGACAACAGACATCCGAATGATTTAAGGTTAACTCTGTAAAGCTTAGTATGTTGTACCCACCAGCTATGTGCTCTTAGCTACGGATCACATAACGCTCCCACTTCACCCAGGCACGCCCACAAGTCCACCATGAAGCTCAGGGATTCCACCATCATGACACTTAGTCATATCACATCAAAGGCACACAACCAATAATTTTGCCAAGTACTGGACTTATCATCACATCACCGCTCTAATCCTTGAGTCCGTTTCTACTTCGCTGGGTGATACTTACTTGCTGCGTTACCTAGGATCCGCGTTAGTCCTGCCCATTCAGGTTCTGTGGTCGTACTGAAAATACCACCAAGTTGAGGTCTTAGCTAGTCGTTTCCTAGTTGGCAGGGCAAGCACTTGTCCACGACAGGTGGACCTACACCGGAGACACCATCACCAAGTACTCTGCACCAATACTAGGAGTCTCACCCACAACCACATCTATCCCACCCAACTTCACCATAACACCATTGTCTTATCACCCAACCGCTCCTACACACACACCACCAAACACCGTTTCACCCATTATGTAAACTTGATAGTGGAGAGGGTGGTGACAAGCGTCACGGGTCCTAAGCATGCTCTAGCAAGGTAGCGTTATTATTAGCGGGGCTAATAATAACTTCCTAAGTTTATCAAGGCAGGGGGAATATCAAATGCGGCCAAACAAAGATCTAATATTCATACCTTATATACGGGCGGTACGAATGCTAGTTTTCACACAAGTGGGTTTGAACTAAGCAATCATAAAGTGACAAGGAAGTAATGCTTATAAGAAGTAGGCTCTAAGTTGGGTGCAGTTTTGTAAGCATAGGTTCAATCATGATCAAGGAATAAGTAGAGCTTGCCCCCTAACGCGTCCTCGAAGTCTTCCTCGTAGTCTGGGTCCTCGGGCTCTTCCTCCTGGTTCTCTTCGTCTGTGAAAACGCGAGCTACGCGTAAGCTATCGGAGCATAAAATAACACATAATCAAAGGAAAAGCAAAATAGTGAGAAAACCAGAAGTTAAGGGGCGATGAGGTGGGCTTCATGGGTTAGGGTTCGAGACAACGATTCCAGCAACGTGAGGATCGCTTAAATCGGAGCTATGGTTTGAAAACTAGGACTTCTGAAAGTTTAAGGGACCTATCTGTAGTTATAAAATATTCTAGGGGCTTGGTTGTAAAATGTCAGGGACTGAAACATAATTACAGAAAAGTTGAAGTACTTTTCTATAAAAATGTTGGACTAAAACAGAAATAGACTACAGCTCAAGGGGCTAACTGTAAAATTACACGGTTTTGGGATTTTCTAAGTTTTCTAGAATTATTTTCCTATAGGAAAACCTATAGAATAGGTCTACGGGCCTGGTGGACCGGGTGCGCGGGGGTGGTTTGTGGATCAAAGGGTTGTGGGCCGTGGATCGGATGACGAAGAGCTGCAATATAAAGAAACGAAGGTGTATCTATGTTCTAATCTTGGCCATTAGTGGTGTGATGGACGGTGGTGAGGAGGGTGATGGCGGTGCGCGATGGCCGGAGGTCAAGACGATGGGGGCGCCATTGCCCCTGACTCCGGTGAGCGCAGAGAGCGGTCTAGGGGGGCTAAGCTTGGCCGGGAGAAGATCTAGGTGGGCGAGGCGGCTAAGCCGCGTTCAATAGGAACGATCGCGGGGCGAGGGGAGGCTTAGGGCTCGCTATTGGCTCGGTATGCCGAGGTTAGAGAGAGAGGAGAGAAAAGGGCGGCTAATACTTGCCTTCGGTGATGGCGAGCGGCGGTGAGGTGCTAGGCAAGGGAGGAGGGGCCTATTTATAGGTCGAGGGGGATGGGTGGCGACACGGGGGCGTGGATCACATTTCTTCAGGGGCTAGTGCTAGCTCGGCTATGGCGGCCTTCAATGGTGAGCAGGTTGGCAGGGCTAGCTGGCTGGGAGGAGCAATACGACGTGATTGTTCGCTGCACAGGGCCATGAACTAGACGACGGCGAGGTCAGGGAGAGGTCAAGTCATGCAGGCAGGCAAGCGAGCAGCGACAAGGTGGTGAGGTCGCATCGGGGGGTTGTGCGAGGTGTTGTGCTCGTCGCGGCATGTGTTTGGGTGAGAGGAGACCCGTCCCTGGCCGCGTCACGATGCGGAGGAGTGAAGGTGGTGCTGTATTCGTCTTTGGGTAGGTGGAGAGCGGGTGTCGGTGCGACGGCATCGAGCGGCTTGGCCCCGGCGACGGCGTTGGGAGGTAAAGGAAAACGGGAGGTGCTGGGCCAAGTGGGCTGGGAAGAGGCACGCGGGCGCACATGCGAAGGGGAAAGGGGAGCGGGCTGGTTGGGCCGAGACAAAAAGAAGGGAGGGAAGCGGCCTGCTAAGGGATTTTGGATTTTTCTTTTATTCCCTGGTTTTCTCAACACAAAACAATCTTCAAACTAAGAATTTAAATAAATAACTTCGGAGGAAAGATGTAAATAAAATCCAAGGAGATAAGATCATGCACTTGTCATGTTTCCCCTTTTAAAATTTTAAAAAATGGGTTTTAGTCTATGTCTACTTTACTTTTAGATTTTTTCCACTTTTATCATAAATAGTTTTCGGAAATAAATAAAAGAAAAATTTGTCTGTAACACACTAACAAAACATAACTTTGTCCAGAACACATCAAACAAATCAAATTTAGCTGATACACACTACGATTCTAGAAAAATTCGTCTAAGAATTTGAAACTTTTTCAACTTTTTTCTCAATATATAACTTATTTATCTCAATATATAAAATACGACAGAATTTGAAACTTGGCACAAATATACATGGTTGTATTCTCTACAAATAAAAAAAAAGAAATAAAATTTTTTTTGAGTATTTCTATTGTGTACTCAATGTTTTAATATTTAACTTATCGAGCAAGCCATCCGAACAATCGAGAAAAAATCTACTCTATTTTATATTGATAGAGAATTCAACAACTTGTATTTGTGCAAAGTTTCAGTTTATGAAGTATTTTACATATTAAGATAAAAAAGTTGAAAATAAAAGTTAAATGGTCATAGTGTGTCTGAGACGAATTTTTCTAGAATCGTAGTGTGATATCCGCTAAATTCGATTTGTTTGATATGTTCGAGACAAAACCATATTTTGTTGGTGTGTTCTAGACAAATTTCCCTAAATAAAATGATTGTAGGATATATATTTTTATGTTGGCCAAAATTTTAGGGTCTCATAGACATACCCCACTTAAAAATGAGTCTCATCCTCGAGACTCATGTTGTTCCTCGAATAGGTATGGGTACTCCTTCCTGAGATCGTCTTCTCTTTCCCATGTGGCCTCATTCTCCGTGTGATTATTCCATTGTACTGTATCCAAGATTTTTGCTGGGCACTCTTTGTAGCAGACATCTGGCTGCAGGTCGACGGTTTCAAGTGGCAACTGGTGTTCTGGCACTTGTAGGCATCTTCTTACCTGTGAGACATGGAATATTGGGTGTACTTTTGATAAAGCTTCCGGTAGTTCAAGCTGGTAGGCTACTTCGCCTATCCTCTTAAGGATTTTGAATGGTCCTATGTACCGAGGGGCTAGTTTGCCTCGTACTTGAAATCTCCGTACTCCCTTCATAGGGGACACCTTCAGGTACACATACTCCCCAGGGTAGAACTTTAGTTCCCTGTGATGTTTATCTGCATAGCTTTTCTATCGACTCTGTGCGGCTCTTAGTGTCTCCCTGATAGTAGTGACTTTTTCTTCTGCCTCTTTGATGACTGTAGGTCCGTAGAACGATCTCTCTCTTACTTCAGACCACATCTGTGGGGTCCTGCATTTCCTTCCATAGAGCATCTTGAATGGTGCCATCTTGATACTAGTCTGGTAGCTATTGTTGTAGGAGAACTCCATGAAGGACAAACTATCCTCCCACTTAGCTCCGTAAGTCAATACGCAGGCCCTTAGCATATCCTCCAGGACTTGGTTGACTCTTTCGGTTTGTCCATCGGTCTGGGGGTGGCACGCAGAGCTGTAATCCAGTCTGGTGCGTAGGTGTGCGTGCAAACTCTGCCAGAAATGTGAGGTGAATTGACTTCCTCGATCAGATATGATCCTGGAGGGCACTCCATGCAGTTTCAAGACATTATCAATGTACAGCTAGGCTAACTTGTCTCCTCGACGTGTCGTCTTCATGGCTATAAAATGTGCCACTTTGGTTAACCGGTCGACTATGACCCATATTGAGTCATTCCCTTTGGAGTCCTTGGAAGCCCCACGAGGAAGTCCATGGCGATATCGTCCCACTTCCAACCAGGGATATGTAACGGCTGCAGTAGTCCAGCTGGTCTTTGGTGTTCGCCCTTTACTCTGTTACAGGTGTCGCACCTGGCAGCATACTTTGCCATGTCCCTTTTCATGCCATTCCACCAGTATTTCTGTTTCAGATCCTGGTACATTTTAGTGGTTCCGGGGTGAATGGAGTAGGTTGAATCATGAGCTTCTTCTAATACCGTCTTCCGGAGTTCCTCCGTATTGGGTACACATATGTTCAAACCATAGTGTTCCCTTGTCGTCTACTCGGTATTCGGGGGTTTTCTCTTCGTCCACTCGTATTCTCTGCTCTTGTGACTCAGGATCCTGAAGCTGAGCTTGTCGGATTTTCTCTTCCAGGGTAGGTTGGACTTCTAGCGTTTGTACCTCTCCTGGCACGGTTATGTGTAGGTTTAATTTGCCCATTTCTTGTATCAACTCCGAGCTGATGGAGATTGCTTTTATGGCATTATTATAAGCCTTGCGACCGAGTGCATCCGCCACTACATTGGCATTCCCAGGGTGGTACTTCACGTCCAAGTCGTAATCCTTTATCAATTCTAGCCATCTCCTTTGTCTCAGATTCAGTTCTGGCTGGGTAAAATTGTACCTCAGGCTCTTATGATCCGTGTAGATTTTGCATTTGTTACCAATCAGGTAATGTATCCATATCTTTAATGCATGCACTACGGCTGCTATTCCAGGTCATGCGTCGAGTAGTCCTGCTCATGGATCTTTAGCTGTCTGGATGCATAGGCCACGACTCGGTTTCTTGCATTAGCACACATCCGAGTCCGCTTCGAGATGCGTCGTAGTATACCACAAAATCTTTGTGTATGTCTGGTAAGGTGAGTACTAGGGCCTCCGTGAGTCTTTTCTTTAGCTCTTGGAAACTATGCTCACATTTAGCGTCCTATTGGAATTTCTTATCCTTCCTTGTTAGCTCAGTCATGGGTCTTGCAATCTTTGAAAATCCTTCTATGAATCTTCTGTAGTAGCCTGCCAGCCCTAAGAAGCTTCTGATTTCCGTGGTGTTCTTGGGTTGCTTCCAATCCTTCACTGCTTCGACCTTGGCGGGGTCCACTGCTATCCCATCTACAGTGATAACGTGTCCTAAGAATCCCACTTGTTACTTGTTGTAACTAGAATTCGAATTTGCTGAACTTGGAGTATAGTTGATGCCTTCTAAGGCGTTCCAGCACTACCCTCAGATGTTGTTCATGTTCTTCGACACTCCGGGAGTAGATGAGTATGTCATCTATCAATACTACCACAAACTTATCTAGTTCTTCCATGAATATCTTGTTCATCAAATTCATGAAGTAAGCCAGGGCATTTGTCAGTCCGAATGGCAATACGGTGAACTCGAACTGTCCATACCGAGTTATGAAGGTTGTCTTCCTTATGTCATCTTCTCGGATTTTTAGCCGGTAATACCCTGATCTAAGGTCGATCTTGGAGAAGTACTTAGCTCCTTTAAGTTGATCGAAAAGGTCATCGATCCTGGGCAGTGGGTACCTGTTCTTTATGCTCACTTCATTCAGTGCGCGGTAATCTACACACATTCTCAAACTTCCATCCTTCTTTTTCACGAATAATACTGGTGCTCCCCACGAAGACGAGCTGGGTTGGACGTATCCTTTCTGCTTCAATTCAACCAACTGTGCCTTTAGTTCTTTTAATTTATTAGCTGCCATTCCGTATGGGCGTTTGGCGATGGGTCTTGCTCCCGGGACTAAGTCAATGACAAACTCAACCTCGTGATCTTGTGGCATTCCAGGTAAAGATCATTCCAGGTAATTCCTTGAGGAACACATCTAGGTATTCTCTGAATATGGACACCGTCTCTAAGGTGGGGGCGTCTATGTGGCAAATCATATTACTTTTTCCAGCCTTGCGGGGTTGACAAGTCACGGAGATTCCTTGATGGTTGACGGTTGTCACTACATGGTCTTCACATGATATGTTTCCCATGTGCTTGGATAACCAGTTCATTCCTAATATAACGTCTACCTCTTTAGTGTTTAACACCACTAGGTCTGCTCAGAAGGATACCACACTTAAAATAATCTCTACCCCTAAGCAGCCATGTTGACATTTCATCATGGCACCCAAAGATTGTGTCATAAGAGGTATTTTAAGTGGTGTCATGGGTATGTGATTTTTAATGGCAAAATTCAAGGAAATGAACGAATGTGAAGCTCCCGAATCAAACAAAACCGTTGCAATGGTAGAGTTGACTAGGTACTCACCAAGCACTACATTGTTTGCGGTCTCCGCTTCTTCGATGGAGATGTGGTTCACCTTTCCGTTGTTGTAACTCTGGGTCCTGTGCTGCTGTCCCAAACCTTGGGGAACATTGCGGGCGACTGATCCTGCAGACTTGGTCCCTGTATTGTTGGGGTTCCGATTTCCTTGATTCTTGTAGGAGCAGAATGCTATCATGCGTCCAGCTTCTCCGCAGCCATAGCACGTCCTGGGGTTGGTGGAGGTCTGGTTGATAGTGGAGTTGCTCCTTGTTGGTGCCTTACTCTGGCTTGGGTTCTGACGTCCTTGAGACAGCGGGTTGGAGCTCGGGGCACGATACTACATTACGGAGCGATACTGGGGCTTCTGGGCGTACCCAGTGCGCTGCTTCTTCATCCTGTCCTGGCACTCCTGGAACTTGCGCTTCAGGTCCCTGGTTTCCAGAGCTAGTGATTCTTCCAGTAGTATGCTCTTGTTTAATAGGGTGTTGAAGTCCTCATATGTGTTGGCGATGGTGTGGGTTCTTAGCTTCTCTTGCAGTCCCTTCTTGAAGTGGTCCTGCTTTGCATTATCTGTCTTCACATCTTCAGGTGAGTAGCGAGCCAGTTTCATGAACTTCTTGATATACTGGTTGATGTTCATGGAACCTTGCTTTAGGGTCCTAAACTCATCCCTTCTTCATATCCATGATCCCATCAGGGATGTGGCACTTCCTGAAGGTTTCTTTGAACTCTGTCCAGTTGATGGTGGCGGGGTCCGCTATGGCCTCGCAGTAGTTGTCCCACCATTCTACTGCTGGTCCAGGCAACTAATGGGCGGCTAATGCCACTTTCTCCTGGTCACTGGCGGCAACTATCTTCAGCTTCTTGGTGATCTCATGTAACCAGTCGTCAACTGTCAGCGGGTCTTCTAGGTTACCCTCGAAAGTCGGTGGCCTGAGTCTCATGAATTCTGACATCTTGGAGGGTCCATGTCCGCGACCTCCTCCTGAGGCCTGGAGTAACTGCAGCTGAATGTTCACGATGTCCGCTATGATGGCTGGTGGTGGCGGGGATGGCTGCTCTCCATCTCCATTTCTGTGACTGTTGACTACGGCATTGTCCTCGGAGGCGTTCTCGCCATGCTGGTTGTGTCCGTCCATCTTGGATTGCCTTCTTCTGATGGAGGGGAGGGAGAGTCAGGTCTATTGGCCTTTATTTCTTAGTTTTCTGATGTTTATTTATGACACATAAGTTCACTCAATCAAAGACTCAAATAGCACTCAACCACACAAGCATCATACATTTCTTATTTTACATAACGATTCTAGGTGTACATGATTCATTATTCATGGTACATGGTTCATGTGCCTAGTACTACCGATCTAGACTAAGGCGGGGACTTCTAAGGTTTACTCATCGATGATCTCGATAGGGTCTTCCTTCGATACTTCCATCAGTTCTTCGTCGGTCTCTGGGACAGTCTCTTCCTGAGAGTGGCTGGTCAAGCCCGCGGAATTGCTGCTAGAGTCTGTCTCTGAGTCTGAGTTGATGTCCAAGTAGCCTTCTGGGCTCCTTAAGGTGGTACAGAATGTCATCTCATCCACCTTGCGCTTAATGGCATTGCGTGTCTTGGAGCTCAACACTAGCGCCGAGTCTGGGAATATGTAGCATCCACTTGGTAGTTGCACGAATGCCCTTTTCCTAGGGGTGAGTCTGGTCCTGCATCCGGGTGGTGGAGGCACTTCCTGAAGAGTCTTTGCAGTCTGGGAGTCAGTGGATCCTAGGGTACGCCACGTGAACATGGTACCATGTGCCAGTGGAGTGGTGCGTGAGCAGGTACTCCTGGACGGTCCATCCTCCTTAGGCTTAGGAGTCTTGGCCTCGTCGAGAGCCTTCTTCAAGTTCTTTATCTCTTCTTACATTGCCTCCAATTCCGTACGTATAGCATCCCTCTAGTGCACGACTTCCTCGAGGTCAGAATCCTTCTTCCTGATGGTTTCTCCTATCTCGACTTGAACGGCACTCAGTTGCTACTTGAGGGTGTCGATCTCAGCTTTGTCAACAAGAATTTGTTGAGTTTTAGCCTCCGTTTCTATGACCAAATGTTGTTTATCTATCCTGAGTGCTTGAGAGCGGTTCTTCTCATCTACCTAGTGATGTAGGAGGGTCTCCGTGAGGCGATCCAATGCTATCAGGTACTCTGCTGTGGCTGCCAGCATTGGGTCTGTCACCGTGCGAGTAGGTCCTCTGAGGCAGAGGGTACGGTGTTCTCATACTGGGTTGGTTGGATCGTGTACTGGGAAGTATCTGATGGCCGTATTGCCTGTTATCTCCAGTCCCTTGGTGTAGAGGTATAGCAGGACGTCTCGAGCCAATATCTGTATGGTGTCAGCAAAGGCAACTCCTGTCTGTCCCATTGTGATGAAGTATGGGTCGGCTAGGGTCCCAAAGACCTGACGGGAACAAACTTCCATGGTGCATCTAGGGGCTCCATTCTCTTCATAATCCTGGTATTTATACTGAGGTATCGTGAATCCGTTGAATATCTGGATAACATGTCGTAGGAGCTTCAAAAAGCCTTCACGTTCAGGGCATGGGTGTAGATCCACGTGCTTTCATCCATCTGTAAGACAGGCATCACACTAGTGAGAAAGGGTAAGGGTTTATGGAAGATGTCAAATTTTATCAAACAGTATAGGGAGAATAAGAGCTTATGGTTTTAGAGGACAGGTATAGTGTAGTGAGGTGTCCTATCAATCGTCAATCCTATAGGTTTCCTCCTATGGTCGAGTATGGCTCTAATACCATCTGTCATACCCCTAGGGTTATGCCGTGTATTTCGTACCAATCCCTGGATCAGTAGTTGGTACACACATACAAATAATATAAAGTGATACAGCGATCTTTATTTAGGTCCACACAGGGACAATAGGATCATACATAAGTTACAAGCCAAAGGGGAGGACATGCCTGCCCTAAAAGAAAAATACAAGCAAGCTTCTAGGAACTTTCACAGGCAACTCGAGCATAGGACGCAACCTACTCGTCAAACTCCTCGGGTGCTTCATTCTCATCCTTGTCTTCTTGAGGAATTTAGTCAAAGGCAAGGGTGAGTACATAAGATACTCCACAAGCTCTACCTCTAGAAAGAGGGTAATACATGCATTTGGGAAGTAGTCAAGGAATAAGGCTATGTTTTATAGTTTTGCGGAAAAGCACGGATGCAAGGGTTTACTTATGGAACCAATGGGGTTTTTTCGAGAGGGAAAAACTGTTTTATAACTTTTGGTTGGTTGGATCTTAGGGAGATTCAATCAATCCCAACAGTTCCCACTTTTAACTGAGCCTTCCGATGCGTAGTCATAACGACTCTGGCACATCATGCCACATCTTCACCAAAACACGGGTTTCACTACACCCATTCACATGCCAAGGAATTTCTAAGAGCCCAATGATTGGTGTGCCATGACCAGTGACAACGGACATCCGAATGATTTAAGGTTAACTCTACAGAGCTTAGTACGTTGTACCCACAGGCTATGTGCTCTTAGCTGCAGATCACATAACGCTCCCACTTCACCCAGGCACGCCCACAAGTCCACTACGAAGCTTAGGGATTTCACCATCATTACACTTAGTCATATAACATCAAAGGCACACAACCAACAATTTTGGTAAGTACTGGACTTATCATCACATCACCGTACCAATCTCTGAGTCTGTTTCTACTTCGCCGGGTGATACTTCCTTGTTGCGATACCCAGGATCCGCGTTAGTCCTACCCATACAGGTTCTGTGGTAGTATTGAAAATACCACCAAGTTGAGGTCTTAGCTGGTCGTTTCCTAGTTGGCAGGGCAAGCACTCGTCCACGATAGGTGGACCTACACCGGAGACACCATCACCAAGTACTCTGCACCAGTACTAGGAGTCTCACCCACAATCACATCTATCCCACCCAACTTCACCATAACACCGTTGTCTTGTCACCCAACATCTCCTACACACACACACACACACCGCCAAACACCGTTTCATCCATTTTGTAAACTTGATAGTGGAGGGTGTGGTGACAAGCGTCACGGGTCCTAAGCATGTTCTAGCAAGGTAGTGTTATTATTAGCGGGGCTAATAATAACTTTCTAAGTTTATCAAGGCAGGGGGAATATCAAATACGGCCAAACAAAGATCTAACATTCATACCTTATATACGGGCAGGTACGAATACTAGTTTTCACACAAGTGGGTTTGAACTAAGCAATCATAAAGTGACAAGGAAATAATGCTTATAAGAAGTAGGCTCTAAGTTGGGCATAGTTTTGTAAGCATAGGTTCAATCATGATCAGGGAATAAGTAGAGCTTGCCTCCTAAAGCGTCCTCGAAGTCTTCCTCGTAGTCCGGGTCCTCGGGCTCTTGCTCCAGGTTCTCTTCGTCTGCGAAAACGCGAGCTATGCGTAAGCTATCGGAGCATAAAATAACACATAATCAAAGGAAAAGCCAAATAGTGAGAAAACCAGAAGTTAAGAGCTGATGAGGTGGGCTTCATGGGTTAGGGTTCGAGACAACGATTCCAGCGGCGTGGGAATCGCTTAAATCGGAGCTACGGTTTGAAAACTAGGGCTTCTGGAAGTTCTAGGGACCTATCTGTAGTTATAAAAATCTTCAAGGGGCTTGGTTGTAAAATGTCAGAGACTAAAACATAATTACAGAAAAGTTGAGGTACTTTTCTATAAAAATGTTGAACTAAAACAGAAATAGACTAAAGCTCAGGAGGCTAACTATAAAACTATAGGGATTTGGGATTTTCTAAGTTTTCTGGAATTATTTTCCTGTGGAAAAACCTATAGAATAGGTCTACGGGCCTGGTGCACCGGGTGCGCGGGGGTGGTTTGTGGACCGAAGGGTTGTGGGCCGTGGATCAGATGATGGAGAGTTGCGATATAAAGAAACGAAGGGGTATCTATGTTCTAATTGTGGCCGTTAGTGGTGTGATGGACTGTGGTGAGCAGGGTGACGGCGGTGCACGGTGGCCGGAAGTCAAGACGACGGTGGCGCCATTGCCCTCGACTCCGGCGAGTGCAGAGAGGGGTCTAGGAGGGCTAAGCTTGGCCGGGAGAAGATCTAGGTGGGCGAGGGGGCTAAGCTGCATTCAATAGGAACGATCGTGGGGCGAGGGGGGGCCTAGGGCTCGCTATTGGCTCGGTATGCCGAGGTTAGAGAGAGAGGAGAGAAAAGGGCGGCTAATACTTGCCTTCGGTGATGGCGAGCGGCGGTGAGGTGCTAGATGAGGGAGGAGGGGCCTATTTATAGGTCCAGGGGGATGGGTGACGACACGGGGGCGTGGATCACATTTCTTCGGCGGCTAGTGCTAGCTCGGCTATGGCAGCCTTTAATGGTGAGCAGGTCGGCAGGGCTAGCTGGCTGGGAGGAGCAGTGCGACGTGATCGTTCGCTGCACGGGGCCATGAACTAGACGACGGCGAGGTCAGGGAAAGGTCAAGTCGTGCAGACGGGCAGGCGAGCAGCGACAATGCGGTGAGGTCACGTCGGGGGGCTATGCGAGGTGTTGTGCTCGTCGCGGCGTGCGTTAGGGCGAGATGAGACCCGTCCCTGGCTGCGTCACGATGAGGAGTGACGGTGGTGCTGTGTTCGTCTTCGGGTAGGCGGAGAGCGGTCGTCGGTGCGACGGCGTCGAGCGGCTTGGCCCCGGCGACGGCATCGGGAGGTAAGGAAAAATGGGAGGGTGCTGGGCTGAGTGGGCCGGGAAGCGGCGCGCGGGCGCACATGCGAAGGGGAAAGGGGAGCGGGCTGGTTGGGCCGAGAGGAGAAGAAGGGAGGGAAGCGACCTGCTAAGGGGTTTTGGATTTTTCTTTTATTCCCTGGTTTTCTCAACACAAAACAATCTTCAAACTAAGAATTTAAATAAATAACTTCAGAGGAAAGATGTAAATAAAATCCAAAGAAATAAGAGCATGCACTTGTCATGTTTCCACTTTTAAAATTTAAAAAAAATGAGTTTTAGTGTATGTCTACTTTACTTTTAGATTTTTTCCTCTTTTATCGTAAATAGTTTTCTGAAATAAATAAAATGATTTTAGGATGTATATTTTTGTGTTGGCCAAAATTTTAGGATCTCACAGACATACCCCACTTAAAAAAAAAGCATCTCAAACAAAAAAAAATACCCATTTTACAAGACAACTTGAGTTACCCCTTTCACAAGAGCATCTCAGACAAAAAAAATACCCATTTTACAAGACAACTTGAGTTTTCATAAAAACTATTAGTCATTCAACGCCAAGTACTACGATATGAACAAATAAATATATAACAATTTAGTGAATAAATTAGCTAATACTACACATAAAATGAAAATATAGAATGCAAGTTGGAAAAACAAAAATCAATATTCACAAAAGGTGTAAGTCATTAACTTAGCACAAACTACTGTATTAAAAGGTGCAGCACAGAAATTTAGAACTGACTTATTTTCTATAAAAAATATACGTTTACAAATAAGAAAAACCAGGTCTTTTTAAAGAAATGATGTACGTTAGTTCGGTGCTTAGGACTCATAATTTTTATAAAACATGTTGTTACAAATTTTAAATGTATTTCTGCCAATATTTTGCGTAAGTGAATCACATGATTCCTTCGACGATTACATGTATTTGTGTATGAAAACATAGACTATCTATAATCTCGTAAAAAGTGTCTATTAGTTAGTTTGAACCTACTCCTTTGATTATGTAAAGACAATACAAAGTTGAAAATTCACTATTATTTTTTTAAGATAAAGGTGATGTACTACTACAAAACAGGATTGTAGCGGCGTGCCAAATTACACTGTAGCGGCGGGCCGACCAACCCACCACTATGAAAACACCGACGGGTCATCCATGAGACAAACACCCCGCCGCTGAAAATCCTATTATCGCGGCGGGTTATCCAGGAGATAAACACCCGGTCGATACGAATTTATGAAAAAATTGAAAAAAAAAACCTCACTGCATCTAACCACGGCCCGGACGGATCCATGCCGGGGAAGGGCGCCGTTGTTGCGCGGGCCTCCTCCGCGCCATAGCGCCATGGCCCGCCTTGGTTGCCGACTGCTCGCCTCGTCGCCGCCTCGCACGAACCTCCTCCGCGCCGCCATGCCATGGCCTGCTTTGGTCGTCGGCTGCCCGCCTCATCGCCGCCTCGCGCGGGCCCCCTCCATGACGCCGTGCCATGCCCGCCTCGATCGTCAGCTGCCCGCCTCGGTGGCGCTGTCGTGCCTCTGTCCGCGTGAGAGGGAGGAAGAGAGAGGAGACAGGTGTGAGGGGAAAGCATACATCCGTGTGCTGGATGCTGATTGATGGAGAGAAAAGCTAGCGGATCGTTGACGTGGTTGCACTATTTTTAGCGGTCGTTAGTGATGTAAACCGCCTCTAAAATTAATTTTTAGAGACAGATGATATTATAGTCTTCCCCTAAAAATGGAGCACATTTAATAGGGACGGACTATAATACGATCCGCCTCTATAAATTGATTTTTAGAGGCGGATCACTTTACGATCCCCCACTAAAAATTATTATACCACTATAGCGACGGATTTCTTTAGATTCGCCGCTACAAGAATTTTGGTTCTGGTGTTAAAGGTCATTTTTGTGGTAGTGATGCTTGACCGTTTGAAATTTACTACTCATTATCCGTTCACGCACACAACAACAGAAACAGTCTGTAGCGACGGAACCAAATTTCGTGTAGCGACGAGTTCAAAGAAACTAGTCAGAGAATCGTAAGATGATCCTCCTCTAAAATTCAATTTTTAGGTAGGGGTCACATTACGATCCATCTCTATAAATGAAAAATATTTATAAAAACAGACCACAATGCAATTCGCTACGGATGACAATACAGCCCGTCTCTAAAATTTGAGGTCCGTTTGGCGCAACCAGCTTGATCCAATAATAGCACGCAAGCGCCAAGCCACACACCCGCCTCCCTCTCTCGCTAGCGCCGAGGCACCTTCCTGCGCGCGACCATCTCCTGCACGCGCACGACGCTGAGTCACCCTCCGACCGAGAGAGTGCTAGTAGATTTTGTATAGGTGGAGAGCTACCATGGTTGTGGTTGATACATTTGAAGTTTTAGTTTAGACTAGTTACGTGCCCGTGTGTTATGACGGGTTACAAAATTTATATAACATAATATCTACAACTCGTGAGTTATAAAAACTAAGCAGTTTAGTACAAGTCCAGTTTACTGTCTCAAATATTTTGTCACGTGAACCCGTAGAGGTGCTTGTTACAAGTCTAGTTTACACAGTACCTACATACTTTGTGCTAGAGTTCTTTTGACCCCGTAGAGCTAAACAGTTTAGTAGAAACACGGGTCCATCTCTCGTGGTTCTCGAGCCCTCCTCCATCTACAACCTGATTTGGTTCATGGTGGCGGTCAGGCGGTTGAGCATATAGCGTGAGCAATGTGGTAGAATTTATTTGGTTTTTTTTATCTTTGCAAAACTCTGATTGATGTTGCTGGCTGTCAGACGCAAATCGTGACAGCTTCATGGTTGAAGGCATGAAACAGCAGGGTTGTAACAGGAGCAACAAGGGGGCATGTTGTTAAGAAACTCGGATGTCTACTTGTTACCTGCATTAAGTGTGTTACAAACAAGTTTACTTGCCATGATGTAATAAGGATTGTATTCCTTAGCAGTGAATGAATGAATGCATCTAAATTAGGTACATGTTTTTAACATATTTATTTGAAAAAATAAATTCATATATGTGCATTGGATGGATAGATAATATAAGTCCTTCGTATATATTTAGAACTGATAAAAGTCAAACTGTCAATGTGTCAAATTCTTGCTGTGAAAAACTGACAGGTTATATAGGGAAGCATTGCACTCCGTTAAAATCATGAGCATAAAGTGAAGAATTTCATAGACTTGTAATCATCATTACCATGCAAGTCAAAAGTAAATCATTTCACAGGGTTCAAATCACCTTACAATGCTAACTTAACACAACCAGTACAGTACACCTTTGATAGGATTAAGTACAAAAACATTCGATGTGACTATTGCTACTTCAAAGTTAAGCAAGCAAGATAACTGCTGCACTGGCCTTTAGGTTGTCCCTTCACGGATGACTCTCACCATAGGACTGTTATTTCAGTCTGGGAATGAGAATTGTAGTAAGCAAGGGCAATAATTGAATATATTTTTCTCAAAAATAATTAAATTTATATTGAAAAGGGGAGAAAACTATAGGTACAAACATAAATATAGTTTTAAGATGGTCTTATGATGTGTTCACTTTCGTACACCCTTTTTGAACTTACAATTGCAAATTATTAAAAAAACATGGAAATCAGAGGCAATGGACTAAAAGAGATATGCATGTAACAAGGTGACCTTAGCATTTGCAGTCTTCATGGTAGCAGGTGGACCTTTAAAATGCTGCTTCCATTTCCACGTAATATTTTTTGTTTCCTTTTCTGGGCTTCTTGGGTATTTCCTAGTATTGTGCTTGTCACTGTGAGAAATACTGCATTTCATCTTAGAGCATTCTCAACCCACATTTCAATCTGGAAACAACAATGCAGATAAATCTTGTCATTATCATTGATAATCATGTGATCCCTCTCAACATATGACATGGACTTGTTTCTCCAACATAACATATAGTGTTTCCCCAATGCACAAACTCACCACCCAAATAAAACTTGACAGGTTGCACCTTGATGTTATCCATTGTAGCTGCGAAAACAAATATAATCCACGGATCAACATGCATGAAGTTGCATAACAAAAAAAATTCTTGTTAAACAAAATGATTATAGTACAAGAATGTAAAGTTGCAGAACAAAAAACAATACATAGGCTATGAAACGTGGTTACTAACCATGATTCACAGATGGATTGGAAAAATGAAAGCAACAAGCACACATGAAGCAGTGAGACCTTAGGTAACAAGAAAACTATGTGTTGCCTAAAGTGTGGTGCCTAAGTGTAAAAATAAGAAACTGACTTCTGTGTAGGAGTAGTTATCACCTGTTGTCGCTTGATTTACATCACAATAAAACAAATTAGACATCTTAAGATCACGCATACTTAAAAATCGACTATTTTAAGTAGGAGCTGTCACCTGTTCAAAAACTGTAGTTTTCTCCTTCAACAACTTTTCATTTGTTCCCTCCAGGTGTTTTGCAGTACAATTATCAGTATCAGTGGAGAAAATCTGTTGTTCGATACAGCCATCGGCCAAAAATCATAAATATTGGCATTGCTTAAGTAGAAAGTCTATGTATAATTACTTCATGGAATGACTTTTAAGTCACCAAGTGCGAAAAAAGAAAAATAGTCCTCTCCACTTAGCTTAAACCGATAGAATTTCAGTTACTGGCCAATGCACATTTACTTCAAAGAAAAAGCATATGTAAGGTGCCTAGGCTTACTTGAATTTTAGATAGTTTATTGACTCTCTATGCAATCTACGAAAGAAAAGTTCTTATCAACGATGATAACTTTCTGTCCATAAGCCAATTTTCTTTAGATTCCCCAAAGAAAATAAAAGGAATGAGTGCAATGGTCCGCCGAGTTCGCTACTCTACTCCAAAATATTCACCAAATCAGATAAGCACACATCATTGTAGGCAACCATATAAGTTGCTAATAATAACCAGAACAGTGACAACAATTATCTATAGATCAGACCAATTAATTTTAACTACTGTCCCACATGCATTATGTCTGTTATGTTTATGGTGTTCAAGGAAAAAACATGCACAAAACTCAAAATATTTAGCAAGCAAAGGATTAAGCAAACACAAATCATAATACCAAGCTCACTGGTCCTAGCAGTGCTTATATCAGAATTGTACAACATAGCTATAGGCTTTATATTGTAAATGCGGTTAGTGCACTGCTGCCTGTGCGGACCAAACAACAATATAGTACCAAAATGCTGCCTGTGCAGACCAACCAACAGTACTGGTTCGAGAACATTTTAAAGAAGTCATAAAACAATTAATTTCTTTTTCTATAGTTAACCATGCAATCCTAGGTAAGGAAAACAATAAAAATGTGCAGAAAGATAACACTAAATAAAATCACAAACTCATTTGAATAAACTGGTCAAATCAGTAATTCAGTAAAATGAAGTATTCACCAAAGAAAAACTATCCTGCCTTTGAGACCGATCAATGTAAGCACTCCCTTGGTGATCTTCCAAATTTGGATCTTTATTGAAGTTTTCGGTACATTTACCTGTGCATGAGGATTTAAATAAAGGTAATAAGTTATCTAGCTAATTACAATAATATAATACAGCTACTACGAAGGTAGATCAATGTGCTACTTTACAGTCATATAGTCAAACACTACGTAGTTTTACATACTCTAAGACAAATCCAAAAGTTTCGGTGACAGATATGAGATTTTATTAGTACACAAAAGAAACGGATTAAGGCAATTTATTGAGCCAGTTAGACTGCATGAATGAAAAACTAATCCACTGTATATCCACAAGTACCAGTAACACAAAAATAATCTATAGTTATTGCATCAGCGTGAATGATACCCTCCATGAAACCATTTGTCATCTTGATTGTCAATTATCAAACATTGTTAGGTTATAGATCCCAACAATTTCCGATCAGATTTAATTAGCCACATCTTGCTGCTATCTTGCAGGGTACATAGGAAGCCAATATGGGCTACCTAATGCTGTTGATCAAATTTCATTTTGACAGGGAGTTGAACAAGCTAGCCTGACAGCACAACGAGGTGCAACAAATGAGCCCTTAGAAAGTGTTAGCATTATCTCAATTAGATACGCAGGACCAATCAACACAGATACATGATTGCAAGGGGAACGGTTGCAATTTGCAATGCATAGAATCATTACATCGTGACAAGAAACAAAATAACTAATTCGATCTCAGGTCTATGGTTGCAGGGAAGGAATATTTCAAGAAGTACCTTGATGAAGCTGGTGTCCTTGGCGTTGCTGCGGAAGCACTGCCTGCAACAACGAAGCAATTACGAATCAGGCCATGGGGGTTGGCGCACACACGGCTGCAGCAACGAAGTACTTACGAATTAGGCCATGGGGGTTGGCGCACACACGACTGCAGCAACGAAGCTACAAGCAATTTTGATCATACGGCAAGATCAATCAAACAAAAGAAGGGTCTAAAATCTGAAAATCAAATAGTTTAGCTTAAAGTACGAACAACTCACACCAAAGAAGAGCGGGGGATCAAACACGAGGCTCCTAGGTCGCCTATCCCGTCTGTCGTAGGTGGAGGCGTACTGCGAGAAGACCGGGGGCAGGTGAGCTCGCCCGTGCGGCATAGTGGAGGCGGCGAGGAGCAGCTCGTAGCCTTCTTCTTCGCAGGCAACGACCACGAGCCTCTCCCGTTCCTCGCAGGTGGTGCCGGCGAGTTGGCCTCTCCCCTCCATCGCAGGTGGAGGCGACGGGATTGGATCTCCCCTCCATCGATGTCGCTGGTGGAGGCAGCGAATTCCGTCGATGGTGGAGGCGGGGAGTTGGAGGGATCCGTGATATCGACGCAGATGGATCTGGCAATGTGGATTTGACGACGTAGCGAGGTGGATCCAGCGAGGAGTAGTTGGAGGTGGCTGGGTGGCGGGATGGATCCGGCGAGGAGCAGTTGCAGGCGGATGCGCCTGGGTGCATGCGGGATTGAGGAGGAGCAGTTACAGGCAGATGTGGCTGGGTGCATGCGGGATTGAGGAGGAGCAGTCACAGGCGAAGGTGTCTAGGTGCAGATGGACGCGGCCGAGGGAGAGGGAGGCGGCCGAGGAAGAGGATGGCAGCTTGGAGCAGGCGACGACGGCTGCAGAGGTGGTTACGCGAGAGGAACACGGTGGGAGGAATTGGGTCGTAGATGGGACAACTGATCGTAGGTGGGGCGAAAGATCACATGTTGGATCAAGGTCCTAGGTGAGAGAGAGAATTCTTTTCAAATTTTTTAGTAGTAAAGATATTTCATCGTCATTTCATGATCATGGATGAGTTCTGCTTTCATTCATTGTTTTAGCTTATGACTGATGTACTTGTTTCTTTACATTCTTGCACATATCTTTCTTTATTGAGAAAAGTCTATTTTACTTCTCCAAACAATTCATTTTGTTTAATTTATTTTCTGAATAAAATCTTGGTTTAATTTACAACCTCAAATAATTTAAGTTGCTGCAATTTACTCTCTATTATAATTTGTGCTTTTTGTTTCTCATTCTACACTTAGAATTTGATGCTCAAATTTTACATTATGAAAGATTATAACAATCACTACATAAAAAATATATTTTTCTACTTTTTTATAAATATTTTGTATATAATTTTAGAGCTCTATAGTTAAGGTAGTATTAGATATTATTAAACTATATAACATATGTGTAAAATATACTTTAGATTTTTTTTCAACGTAAAGTTCTATAAAAACTATCATTACGAAAAATTTCAGCACCAAATTCACATTGTACAAATAGAAACAAAAAAGACAAATTACATCAGAGAGTAAATTATACTGATTTAAATTGTTTGAGAGAGTAAATTGAGCCAAGATTTTGTTTAGGGTGTAAATTAGACAAAATGAGTTGTTAGGGGGAGTAAAATGAACTTTTCGCTTTATTCATCTATGGAATGTATGTATGGTGCATTAATGTGTGTTTTACACGATTATTATCTTCTAGTGCACTATTACCTTGATAATTTATGTTTTTTATGGAGATATCTCTAATTACATCATTATTTGTGGAATGACATGATTATTGTTGTCTTATATCCTATATATGTCATCCACATATCACTAGTCGTCTTTGAGCCGTGTTTTTCTCTTCATAATCTCTTAAGGTCTTGATGGTTTGATCACGAGGTAAGCTTTCAACCTTCAATTCCTTTTTTTTTTCCTTTCCTCTCGATCATGTTTGTGGATATATAGTTTTGTCATTAATCACTAAAAAGAAGGAGATTATAAGCTTCGTGATTATTGGTATGGAACCCTAAAGGTATGAATGTTTTGGTGACTGAGTACCAACATAAAATATATGTTACCACCTACATCTAGTCTTGTGGATATAGAGACAATATATTATCTATCAACTCAACATGTGAACACGGTGAATGGTCGCCTTGGTGATTGATAAGAACTCAGTGGATTACTATGTAGATCTTGATGGAGAGTTGCAATGATGGAGATAGATCAAGGCTAAGGATAACAAGATCTATAAAGTGTGTTGTGATCACTCGATCGGCTAATGTGTAGACTTGAATCCATAGGAAAAATCGGACTAACAAGAGGGCACAAGTCAATCTGTTTGGTTTCACTAGTGTTAGAAGCGTTGGGATACTTAGTGACTCTCTTGGACACTAGAGGAGGCAGTGGAAAAGGATCGACCAAGGTTGGGAAGCTAGAAAATAAAGTCAAGAGGACAAGGAGTTTCAACTTTAAGACAGGACACCGTATGTTATGGTGGGTCATCATAAGCTACGGTGATGGCTATGATGAGTTACTCAGAGAAGGAGCCAGGCAACAGAGGTCACCGTATGGTACAGAAGAGATCACTATAAGGTATGGTGACTGGTCCAAGAGAGATGGATTCTCTATACAAACAGATATGTGGGTGTCACTGTAGGCTATGAAGATTGAGTTAGCATAAGCTTGAGCACCAGAGAAACGAATAGATTGGCTGCAAGTCCCTGGACAGGAGCGCAAGAGGTCACCATAAGGAACGACAAGGTCACCATAGGTTACTGTATAGCAGATGCGGTGAAGACCAGGAAAATGGTCGTCTCTGTGAAAGTGACGACAAGGTCGCCATACGTTAAAATGACTTAGAGAGGAGAAAAAGAACATAACAAAGGATGGTTCTATTGAAGGTACGCCATACTCACCGTAAGTTATGGTGGACCAAAGAGGAAACAGTGCAGAGAGACACATGTGTTTTAGAGGTCACGGTAAGGAGGAGGAGATGTCACCTTAAGCTACGGTGACCTAGCCATTCAATGGCTAGTGCTGAAGTTTGAATATTTCAAGGTCACCGTAAGTTATGGTGATAGATTACGGTAAGCTATGATGAGTGATTACTTAGCGGTCAGCTTTTTGGTAATGACTAGTGGAGAGGTTAGAGTCTATAAATATCTGTTGTCCATCTCGTTGAGAGATCTCTTGGCCATCTGGATTGCTGGAGGAATCAGTAGAAGGCCAAGAGAAGGAGAGAGGGCACTTGTGCAAAGATTTGAGAGCTATTTTTAAGTGTCAAGGAGAGTAACAAGAGCATCCTTTCATCTGTAGCCTAGTGAGGTTGTAGAGAGTGATTTGTTTATTACTCTTGGTCTATGATAGGGCCAAGACCGGTTAGGTGTTGATGATTGAGACTATCATGATTAGTTGTGAAGGTTATCACAAATTTGTACAAGGTGGAAGCTTGCCTTTGAATGGACCGCCAAGAAGAGTGCGCACGTGCTTGCACTAGGAGTTTGCAACAAGTACGCGAGGAAGACAAGCTTGTGCCCTTAGGGCAGCGGTTATGCGATCGTGTCTTCACTTGGAGTGAAGTGTGCTTGTGTTCAAGGACTCTACTATTGAGTGGCGGGAGGAATCGATACTCCAGCGGAAGTTGATCCAATGAGGATTAAGGGAAGAAGGCACCATCCTTCCGATACCTCGGGCTAAAAATCAATGAACATTTTCTAAACCCTCTTTAATTCTGCTCTTATGTGTAACTAGAGATAGGGGCTTGCATGCTTGTTGATTGGCTTGGCGCCGCTAGCATTGCATCATTCTACAAGAATTGCTAGGGTCTTGACTCAGTAGAACTATATAGAACTTGCCGTTAGAGAGGTTAGCAGAATTGGTTTGTGAAGTTTGAGTTGACGATCCCTCGATCCTTCCAACCTGGTGCGGCTCTGTCGATGCTCGAAAAGTGGTTGGCGGATATTTTAGATCTCAAGAGGGGACAACTTTGGTGAGATCAATCTCACATGACACACGATTTATACTGGTTTGGACGTCCCAAAGGATAATAACTCTATGTCCAATTTTTCCTATATTATAGTGGATGATGTGTGATTCACTGAGTTCTAGGGTTTAACTCATGATCAGCTTATGTCCTCCTCATTAGGGAGACTTACATATTTATAGTCCGATAATCGTCATTGAGATTAGGCAAGATTCTGACTCTATCTCTAGCTTTTTTTAGCTATCTTTCTATAGTGCAGTTCATGTTACATCCAAGTCGAACCCTAATAGGCCTACATTTACATATGGGTTGGATCTTCACTGGGCTTCGGTAGGGGGTGGGGAGAGGGAGGGTGTCAAAACCATGTAATATCTTTTTTTAGCGAGCACTCAAATTTCTTCATTTGTTTCGGTAGATGGCGGTGGTGAAATGTTTTTAGAAAATGGATATATCATCCTGCCTCTATAAATGTACATAGCCTTGCAATTGTTACAAATTGTCAGCCAGAATAGCTGAATCAAAATCAAGGAGGACTAAGGAAAGAATTAAAAATCTACGCTAATATAGTATTATGTTTTCATCCGTAGTTGGCATATTACAAGAACAATGACTTTAGGATGGCGGTTGTGTAATGGAATACAGATACCCAAATGGCGGATCTGCTTCCTGATGAGGTATTGCACTGAGCTGGGAAGCAGATCAACTTCGTTGGGACCGATATACTGGGAAGCAGATGCACTGAGCTTTGAAAGCCAGGTACACGGCTGAGTGGTTTCGATGTGAGAAAGCAGAATTCAAGTCCTGGTCGGCAACTTCCGAAGTGGAGGAGATCCATCATTTTGCTATCAAATCAGTTCCCCAAAATAGCATGCAATGATTAATCAAGTGCGAGTTCATTGTGTCAGCGCGAACGGCAAATCTGTAACATTGCTCGAACCACACAACGATCTGGAGGAAGCAGACACGCAGTACAGAAAAATTCTTGCACAATTTTACTAGATACTGCTGTATTATTTTAGTGGGAGGGGCACCAATATTTATATTACTATATAGCTAGTATAGTATAATTGTGCGTTGTAAAAGTCCTCAAACTGAAACCCAACACGGAGGAGAAAATATAGAAGGATTTAGAGTTCATGGCCAAAATTTAGAGTGGCGAATTTCTTTCACTTCCATACCAGAGCTGAGAAACCACTTGCAGTAACACTTATCAGATGATCAATCTGAGCTCAAGTGCTCCTCCTGACGGTCATTTAGATCTAAACCTGGCAAACACGACCAAAACTGTTAACCCAGCATCCATGCCTGGCCTCCGTGCATGCTAAACTTTTTGAGCCTGCCGTAGAACATGACAACCATCAGCGTGAGCTTCCCTTCCGTGCTCCACTTCCCGGAGAAGCCGATCCACGCGTCTCTACAGGTGCCATCGGGCCTCACCTGCCTGCCGCAGCTGTACCCTGTGCTGAACCCCACGTTACCATACGCACTGCATAAGTTCATTACAACGGTTCAGTTTATTTGCTTAAGATCCTAGTGACCTTGGATGCTGGCACGGCGGAATATCTAGAAATTTTTTTCGTGTGGTGGATACCTGACGACCTCGACTATGATGCTGAGGACGCTGAAGTTGAGCGGGTCATCGGCAATCTGCCGCCGCTCAGTGATACAGATGACTAGGACGAAGATCGGCAGGCAAGACAGCGGGGACATAAGCAGCTTGTGCCACATGCTATTGCTGCTTCTGCTGTTGCCCATCTTGTCATCGGACTGCTCCCCACTTTGCCGTTGCCGATGGTGTTGCTCCAACGGTAGGAATGTGGTGTAAGAAGGTAGATACCTGTACCAAACAAGCAGTCATTATTAGCAACTTAATAATCCAAGGATAATAAGAAGGTACTAATTTAAATTTTTACTGTTCAAAATATTGGTTATTAGTTTTGAAAAACTATTGACCAATAGTTTGAGGATAATTTCATAATTACACCATTTTAAATAATTTTATGTTTATTTTATAATAAAAATGTAACCCTACCGAATTATTAAAACATCACTTGATCTTTTAAAAATTAAAACATTAATTATTAATCATATTATTAATTTATTTTTATTTATAAACAATATAAAATAATTATTATAAATCTAGAAATATTATTTTTCTGATATTACCTTCAAATTGATAAACCATCGGCCAGTAGTTATATGTTTAGATTATCAAATCCAAACCATTAAATCACACTATTGACTAATAATTTTATAAAACTAATGGTCAATATTTTAGACAGTAAAATTCCTCTTTAAATATTGTTTGCACACCAATCACATAAAGTGACATTGGGTATCCAATAGCACCAACTAACAATCCCTTCTCTTTCTATAATTATAGAATGATTGCCACTTGCCTTAATGGTCGATCATGTTACTGTGCATGAGTAAGTTGCTTTTGGTAGTGAATCATAACGACGGCATATCTCAGTTCGGCCCCTTTGGCCACGTGGCGAAATATGATCAATGGGACGGCAGCTAATTTAATAATTAAAAACATTGCAATCTGCATTGCTGCCTATATATGTGCAAATATATGCTATATATTCACTAAATCGTACTAGTGGACTATGTGCACATGCATGCATGCAATCCTCTATTCTCTCTATTGCTAGCTAGAACCAAGGTTGACATAACCAGGATTAAGTGGTAAATAAACTGGTCCGGACCGGCTATACTGGTTGGTCGGTTAACTGTTGGATTTGATTTAAATTTTTTTTAAAAAAACATATCCAATAAAACTATTCGGTTAACCATCAAAACTAATAAATTTTGAATTTAAAAATCTATTAATAAAACCAGTAAAATTGATCGGCTAAGCGGTCCAACCGACCAGTTAACTGGTCCCCAACTGTGTGCTCCCCGAATCGAATTTTTCCCTCAACCGGCTAGTTTTTCGGTTAACTGGTGAACAGGCTGTTATGAAATCCTTGGCTAGAACAACATTCAACAAGAAAAACGCGTAGCGTAAAAAAAAAGTCGATATCGATGATATATATTTACGTACATCATCACGACGTAGAGGACGAGGAGGGCGCGCGACACCGAGCCAAGATCGACGACCATCTCGCCGGAGTGTCGCGAGTTCACTGACATGAACAGCGCCGCGACGAGCTTCTGGAACGCGGAGAGTTCCCGGAGCCCGTCGGAGCGCCACTCCATGGCGCAAAAGAGAACCATCTGCACGGCCGTGAACGATGCCACGGTGAGCGCCAGGAACCTTGTGTGCGTGCCCGGTAGCAGGTGGTCGTACCAAACGGGCCGCCTGTTATTGCCATGGCCATCCTCCCTCAGCAATTCGCCGAACAATGGCCTCCTCGTTATTCTTTCGAGGGCCCAGATGGCGAGGCGAAGGAAGACGGGGAAGAGCGTGTTTCCGAGGAGGACGTGTGGAAACACGAGGAGAAGAAGGCCAGGGAATGATCTGAAGGATATCATCCCTTCGTTCGTGGGCACGAAGCCGCAGTTTGCGAACGTCGAGACAACGGTGAAGATGGAGAAGGTCTGCGCGCTGATCTTTTTTTCGGAGAGCACGGTCCTCGCGCCGGCCACCACGCTGAGGTACACGAGTATGAGCGTGTAGCCAGCGAGGTGCACCACTGCGAGGTACCCCAACACGACCAGTGTTAGCAACCGAACGTTGGATGTGTATGTGTAAGAGTACTGATGCTGGTTCTTATTGAGCCCTAGCTCCTTTTGGGCCTGAGCGGCAGCAGGGACGACATCATCCTTGGGAGTGACAACAAGCTCTAGGATAGCCGGTGGCGGTTTGCCTTCTAGAACTTCATCATCAGTTGTTGTTTCTCTATTCTTGAGCTTGGTGTATGTGAAGTGAAGGCCAAGCATGCTCGTGAAGACCTCGCCACCAAGCAGCATGAGGATGGTCATGAGCAGGAGCTGGGCGTTGGAGAAGGCCTCCATCTCGACAGCGGCCATGCTCGACACAGTTGTCGCCGACACGGACGTGAAGACAAGGTCCAGAGCCGAGGGAGTGGTGATTTCGCTGCTTTTCATGGGGAGGACCTTCAGCATGAGGAAACCAAACAGGGAGACCAAGAGGAAGTACAACAGCTGGAGCCAAAACGGGTGAACATGGAACAACAAAAAGTGGTAAACCTTTCTAATAAGCTTGCTATATTGGGAAACGTAGGGGACATACAAAGAACCCATCTCTGCTGCGTGTGTAACGCGCGCTACGTTACTATTACTAGTATTTGTTTCTGTGTGGAGTGTATTGATTTGCGTTCTTGGAAGCAATCAAGGCTGGGCTATTTATAAACCAGGGAGAGATGAGTTTCCTTCTATTCTGCATCTGCGCAAAGAGCAGCACATGGAAGATATATCTTCGATTGTGCTGGACGCAATGATACCAAAAGTAAGGTGCACACTAGGAGCACACTCGTTGAGTGCATATAGTGGAGATAGCCGTCACTCCCGGAAATCGGTCGTTTGTCGAGTGTCTAAAAATTTGTCGAGTAAATTTTTATCGTGTGCTTTTTACCGAATGTTTTTGTTGCGTGGCACTTAGTAAAGGTAGACTTTCCAGTAGTGCGTGCAGCTAATGGTCATAGGTAGGGTGCACTAGGATATTATCGTTTTGTTTGCTTAAATCTGAATCAGTAAATTCTAGAACAACTCTCATAAGATGAAATAGCCGTGCAGCTAGTGGAGAGCAGAGTAATGAGGGTGGTTTCTTGTCGCACTTTGGAGACAGAGGGATCCGTCTGAGTCATCTCTCTATCCCAATCGCATATATTTCTTGGATCGTTTCAATGATAAACAGCACCGTGCTTGGAAACCTAGGCCGTCTCTATATACCCATGTGGTTTATATACAATTCCTCAACGAAATGCATATTTGATTAGTGATTAAGGATCCTTAGCGACATCCGGCTGAATGGCTTAGATCTAAGATAAAATAATATAATGCTAAGCAACCGTGTTAACCCAACTCGCAGATAAAGACCCCGCAATTTCCATCTAAGCTAATAACAAGTGGTCCTTTTTCTTTAACCTTTACAGTGACTATTTTAAATTGTTTCGACAGCTGTTGGCGCAACACTTGTCATGTTTCGCGTGCCACGAGAACTTTCTTTTATCATATGCTACCAAAACTTTTTTAATGACTGACTATGCAACCATAACTTGAGACATGATATATTGAGGCTATCATATCATCAGCTAGCTCAATCTGTGTGGTTGTAAGCATAAAATCTAGGCAGTCAGATCTGTAAAAGTCTGCAGGTAGTGGGGAACAGGGCAAATCCCGATGTCGATTGTCAATTCGGTGTCTAGCTAGTAGTTCAAATACATATACCGCACACCAATATTTCTCAAACTCAATCATTTCATAGAAGCTGAGGAGGTCGCAATTCCAAAATAAAAAGTATCTGTATTTCATAGTTCACGACCACCATTTTATCAAAATTTTCCCCAAAAGTTTGTGTTTCAAACTTTCATATGGTTGATCTTAGTCGAACGGTGTTACGGCATATGTGATTATTGTTTTACAATTTGAAACCTGTCCATATTTTAAGATCCAGCAGTAATTTTTGGATAGTGTATGATATTTTGATATCTTCTTTTTCCTGGTCGTACTAACATTCAAGATATAAGATAGTATAGGATCCTGTTTTTAATAACTATTCAACGACCATATACAACAAGTGAATATGATTCTCCTAATAAGCAGTGGTTCTAGTGGAAATGTAGAAGACGTGGGAAAAATATATCAGAGAGTATCCCCCTCTTTTTCAACCGACTGCCTTATTGATCCAAGAACCATTTGAAGAACTAGCCCATCTTGAGTTTTTTTTTTTAACACAGTACAGAAACACAAAGACTCACGCATACACACATGAGTACTCACTCTATGGACCCCTATAAATGCATCCAAAAGACCAGGTCACCGATGGATCCAAATGACCTAATCAACTGAGCTCAGATTGCTTGCCGTCTGTCTTTTGACAATGAGGATTATTCTGATAATTACACAATCAATGGGACTAAGCAGAGCATCAGGCAATACCCTGTCAGAACTAAGCAAATACAAGCCAACAAATAAAAAAACTACTGGCTATAATAATCTCCTGCCAAGTGCCAAAGTAACAAATTTTGAAGTCCAGCCTATATCAATCCTATTCAGGAAAGCACTTTTCAGAAATTTATAATTTTTGTTTTTGTTAAAATTGGCACAAGATTGTAGTTTGAAAACATTTTTTTTAACAAGCTAACAAGGCAGCTGAACAAAAGTGTGTTTAGCATGCATTCAAAAAGGAGTTACTTTAGTTCTGAAAAGTAAAATTGTAGTGTAATGGAAAAATATTGAAGCGAAGCTTACAGTTACAGCCATTTAACGAGACATCTATTTGTTTTAGTTACTCGTATGTTATGATAAAAAAAGATTTGCTCTTGTGTGTTGGATGGAGCAGTAGTACCAATGATAGAGCTAAATACAAAAGTTCACATCCAAGCAAATCTTCGTCAATGTGTTGGTTACAATTATGTTCATATCTTGGACAGATGTAATATATGAAGTCTCACAAAAAGAGATATAACATATGACGTGCACTACTACAATAAGACCATAAGTGGCATTTGTGACGGGTAAGGCGTCTGCCACAAACTAATTGTTAGTGATGTGCGTCTCTTTTTGTGATGAGCTACATGCCCGCTACTAATTATAATATTAACAACAAAATAAAAAGTACAGACGATCAGCCAATCTAAAAAAAGCAGAGCCTACACCAAAAGGTGTTGGGTTCTGCATCTAAACCCTAACCCTAGTCGTACGCCGCTGCCACCACTTCGGCGATGGAAGATATCCTAGCCGTCGTCGCTGTCATCATCGCGAAGACCTCCGCGCCGGAGCCCCGTGTGAGGAGAAGGGTGGCCGCCCTCTACAGGGAGGCGTTCGGGAGGTCGCCGACAGCCCCTGACGCGATGCGTATGTGGTCAAGGGCCACCGTTGTCTTGACGACCATCGTGCCCATGATGTCGGCGGTGGCCTTGGCGACCATGGCCATCATGGCCATCGTGGCGGCAACCATCCCTTTCCTCAGATCCACCACAGAGTGGGGACGGGTCTGAGGAGGCAGTGCCTGCCACGACGTCGGCACCTCCGTGGTCGCTGTTGTCGTGGCGGCTTGACGGCCGGCACCTGGCAGAGGGCGGCGGAGGCCTGGCCTTCCGCTTCTTTGCGCGAGTGTCTGTCATCAACGGTGTGCGCCGGGCCATGGCTCGGTGGAAGCTGCGGCAACGGTACGCCTAGAGGGTGCACAACCGGCCCACGCCGACAATCGCATAGCCCGGGCGGGCCATGGGAGCAGTGGGTGTGGCAGAAGGGAGGAGGTGGAAGAGGAGAGGCGGAAGGGAGGAGGCGAAAGAGTAGGAGGGGAAGGAAAGGAACGAGGCAGATAGGATTTGTGCCTCCACCCTTGTGCCCCTCATTTTATAGGAGGTGGTGCAAGTTAGTGGCGGACTGTATATGTGCCCCGCCACTAACCTGCACGACCGTAGTTAGTGACGGACTGTGAGGTACCCGTCATTAAATTATGCCAATTAGTGCCCCCCCCCCTGGGGCTCGGTTTAGTGACAGGCTTCATTTTGCCGGCCACTGATTTGAACCAGCATTTTGTTGTTGATGGTCACTTTTGTAGTGGTTGTGCCACATACCAGTCATCTATACATCTGTCATTTACCAGGTTCTCTGTAAATTATGAGTATTGTGACCACGTGCAAAGAGAAACTGCTCTTTTTTGTGATTGAGTGTCAGAAATTCAACTCTATGTCATGAATTGTTATGTGCAACATACACATAGTGTGACTAGTTCTAATTTCATCTATGCCCTACGAGATTGCTCATCCTGTATACTCCAAATGGATCCATATCATATTTGCAGTTCTACTGCCATTTATCTAATCTATTATTAGTAACTAATATAAATGTGACAAGTCAGGAAAAATATTTGTGATGTGTGTTACTAATCTATTATCAGAATAATTCCCGTGGCCCGATCGGTCGTCCAAGCAACACCAGTCAGCCTGCTGCCTTTAATTAGTCTGTTGCATATGCTCTGCCGGACCATGTACGATGGAATAAAATTTCAAGCGCAATCAACCCACCATTAATCCAGAGGCTGGCTGATAGGCGATTGCTATTTACAGAAGCTTCGATCCATCGAGAGCTGTCTTGTTGGCATAAGGTGATCTTTTTTCTTTCTCATTTTTTTTACTTGAAAGGTGATTATAACGAGTAACTAATTATGTGCTAGTAACTGCTAAACATGCTTTGCAAAAGTGAAGTGGCTATCTTTCAAGTGCTAAACCAAACCTCTTTTGACCCTTTGTATTCCCTGTTTTTACTAATAAAAATGTATTCCTTAGCTTGTTTTTACTACTAAATTGAGTAACAGAAGTTTCCCACCTCCCGAACAGAGTCGATGTTTGTTCAATATCCTCCAAAATGGAAGCAACTTCCTAACAGGGTCTGTGGGTTATTGACAGGGGAACACCAATATGTCACATGTAGCAACGGAGAACTTCTATTGCGCACCTCCTTTAGATTTCAGCTAGGAAGCAACTCACTAAAGTAATTCGATGCCAATTAACTGGGGTATATGATTTACCAACCGTTTGATTCCTCGTGTCTATCACGAAACACTACAGGAAACAAGGCCCACAATATTATTAAACTCCAGAACCGGTTGTAGTTAGTTTTTGCTTGATGCAGTTTATATAGTTTGGTCCCGCTTTGATTGTCACTATTGATATGTAAACACAAGACATTTTTTCTAAAAAAAAATTAGAACAAAACAATATGGTAGAGGAACAGCTTTTAGGAACAATCAGATATGAGTTTCTAAGACAAATAGATAACTGATACCCTAGCATCACTAAAATTTATAAATCTGTCAAATTTCTGAAAAAATGCATGGAAAAAAATTGTTCACTAAAACTTGACAAATAAAGTAAACCATGTGGCACGAATACAAGGATACTATAATGGAACTTGATATTTGAACGAGGACTTCGCTTAAATTACAAATTACTTCATTAAAATTTTTACAAGTTTATTTAGTATATAAAAAGACAATATGACCTATTTGGAACGCATAATACCATAGAAAAAAAAATCAGGATTGGAGTTGCCTAGCACATTGAATGATGTGCAACTAGAAAACTTTTGAGTTTTTATTTGGAGGAAAAGTACAAGAATTTTAGAGTTAGATGTTCTCGCAAGGAGAGAAAGAAATTTCTTGGCTTTGGATTCTTCCAGTTATTTAAAAATGTGTGCCACAAGGCCCAAGAATTTAAAACAACAGAAGACCAATTAGAAGACCGAGAAATTATGTTGGTTCATGTTTTCGGAAGCAGACAATGAACTTCAGTGACACAAAATATCATGTGGCAAATTTTTAGCCCTAGCCAATGGGTAAGTGAAAGTCGGACAACGGGTGCCAACATGTCAAGCCGTGATTAGTGAGATGTTGCTCGTGCATCCCAACAATGCCGGTAGCCCATCTTTAGATGGATGCTTGCCTGACCGGAAGCGTAACCACAATCTAGCACTAGCAAAATACACAAAGGAAAGGAGTATGCAGATTGGTAGCTAAAGCATGACAGGGAACCAACCTGATCTGATTGATGAGTTGAGGCTACCTCATGCGAGCTTGCTACCTTGTTGTTGGCGTCAAGGTCTCACGCGACCAGATTCATTTAGTGGGTTAAGCAACTGAGGCACTCCGGTCATGTCAAACCACTGCAGAATGTTTTTTAGGGTTTTATTGTTTGTCAAATCAACAGGAGATAAACCAAACTACATCATTAAGTGGGTTAAGCAACTGTGGCACTCCGGTCATGTCAAACCACTGCAGAATGTTTTTTAGGGTGTTATTGTGTGTCAAGTCAGCAGGAGATAAACTAAACTACATGAAAAAGGGGGAACATCGCGGGCACCTTTACATGTTGTGTAGTACATAGATGTAGTGCTCGCTGCTCAGAATGATTCAGTACTAATCTGTTAGCACCTACCACACAAATTCATTTGAGACTATACACATGTGCACATTGTTGCCAATTTGCAGTGGACTTTGGTTTATCTGTATTTTTTTATTTGAAAAAAATGTGGTTCTAGGTGTTTCCTTAGCGTTGATTTTGCATAACTTAGCAAGGAGGTTCAGTTTTATTTTCTGCAACGTGCACCTACTGCAGCATCAAAATTATGTAGGTGTTTGACTGTTCCCGATTGTGTTACAAAGTGAGATGTACCATAAAATTCGAGGTTGGGATTCAGCGAAGGGAAAATCTCCAGCTTCCCACAGACAGCAGCAAATCTGGTCACAATAGTGCTATAATAAAGGACCACATAATAACAATAATAATATGCACAACAGTCAATAAAACTGTGTAGTTTTTCATATTTGCTCTTCTACGTTTTATAATCTTCTATTCCTGATGCCAATCCGAACTTACATTACAGGATTGCGCCTCCTAAAAAAATGTACAAAAGACAAACTAACAGCAAGTATATCCGGAGTAGATCTGACACACCACCATAAGGCACTTTGTAAAAATTAAAAAGCGGCCAGGAACACCATGTAGTTACACAGTTCTAGAAGCAAGTATGTCCAAGAGCTTTAACTATAAATGCCCAAGCAACATGTGTCTGATATACTTTATCAAACCATATAATGTAAAATATTTTTTTTTTGTACAATGACCAAGAGGGGCATTCAACATGCTCCTATAGAAATGGAAAAAATGCAACGCATTATGATCCAAAATCCGCATATAGTTACATTGTACAAGCTCATCAACTAAGTTTACAAAGGGCATTGTTTTGGCTCCATCAATCATCCTTCTGATGCCGAGAACCAGGTGGGCTGTTACTATTCAATGCTGCATGATACACACGCTTGTCGGCCAGCCCCAGATTGGAAAGAATTAAATTTCCCTGCAAAAAGACGGTTTTCATACACTGGAAGTCACAAAGACTATATGCAAAGAAGATGAATGGTGATCAAAGCTTAGGGAAGATATTACCTCCATTGCAATCAGTTTTCGGACGTTACTGGCATAGAGCTTAGGGTCATCTTTTTCTTGCTTAGAAGGATAGTAAATAGGCAACCGAACCACTTCCAAATAATTTACAAACTGACAGAGGAGCAAAAATACATGGTGTGCCTGAAAGTTTTTATAAGAGACAAGTCACATATTTGTTTTCACAATTCAATTTATCAAGTGAGAGGCCTTATTAATTGTTGCTTCCGCAAGCCCGTATATTTATGAACATAGGTGTGATGCCCAAGGGCAGTCATATTCTGAATAACAAGCCTGTCACATTTTGACGCTGCTCATGGCATCATAGTTACGAGTCATTGAATCTTTGCCACAAAAGGGAAGTTTCATCACCAAATATACTATGTTCTAACAAAAAGACATGCTGTAAGCATAGGGTTTGGTTTCCTACTTTCCCCCTCCACTGCCCTGTCTTGGCAGGGTATGATATCACCAGTTTGACATGCCGGTGATCCTATCCCACTGCAGCAGCTTCCTAGCCATCCCCTCCAACCCCTCCCAGGTACAGCATCCCACGCATCCACCTCATTTCCAAACACATCCTTGTCACCAGCAGCAGCAGCCCCACTCACAGCCCTCCTGATCTGTTGCTAGCGCTGCCCTGACATCCACTGCCCGGGACTTTCTAGGTCCGGTGAACAAGCACAATCCCCAACCAAGTCCTCTAAACCTAACCCTAATAAGTCTGGAGAAGATAAGAAACCTCAGTCGATGGAGCAGGACTCAAACATGCAACATCTCAAAATTGTGTATTTTTTCAGTCTACACCATAACGACTACAGTTTTATTATCTCCTTACAATCATATTGTATTTACTGCTACAGGTGTGCATACTTGTAACTGTGCACTACTCTTCAACAAATCAGACAGCCCATTGGGTTGGAGATTGTTCTGAGGTGCACGGGAATATGCATGTTCTATGTACTTATATAACTGTATTTTACCACACCTCAAAAGATTCTACTCCCTTTGTCCACAAATGTTAGCATTTGTTTTGTCTTATTCAAAAAAATTGTAAGAATATAAAAACAAAAAAAATAACTTAAAATATATCTAATAATAAAGGATATTATAGTAAAATTAATATATCATTTACAAAAAATTTGAATAGGACGAATAGTCAAACGCGATATCCGAAAGTCAACAAATGCTAACATTTGTAGACAGAGGGAGTACTGCATAACATCCATTAACTCCATTTGGGAGGTGGTAGTTGAGCACGCATGGAGGCTTGCCATCTGCACAATGTTCAAGACGTTTGGACTTTCCCGCTGCGTGCCAAGTCTGACGCTTTCCCCACCCTCCTCCACTTCTTTGCCTGGGTTTCCACTCAGTTCGGCCTCACCATCAAGGCCATCCAGTGTAACAACGGCCGTGAGTTTGACAATCACGCCTACCATCACTACTTCCTCTCGCGTGGTGTTCACTTGTGCATGTCGTGCCCGTATACCTCGCCTCAGAACGGCAAGGCTGAGCGGATGATTACGCACCACGAATGATGTCGTGCGCACCCTTCTCCTCCAGGCCTCCCTTCCTACCCGCTTCTGAGCCGAGGGACTACACACAGCCACCTACCTTCTCAACCGCCTTCCTTCCACTGCCTCACCTGCCCCCACCCCTCACCATGCCCTTTTCCATACCCCACCTCAGTATGATCACCTTCGGGTCTTCGGGTGCGCCTGCTACCCTAACATCTCCGCCACTGCCCCTCACAAGTTGGCGTCTCGATCGACACGGTGTGTGTTTCTTGGCTACTCCTCTGACCACAAGGGGTATCGTTGCTTTGATCTTACCTCCCACCAAGTCCTCATCTCCCGACACGTCGTGTTCGACGAGTCGGATTTCCCTTACTCCGCCTCTACCACGCCCTCTCCTAATCCTGACATCGAGTCCGTTTTTCCGACTGACCCGATGGCTCAGTCCACTGTTTCGGCTTACCCCTTTCCAGCAGGTTCCTCGGCGATCTCCCTTCCCACGTCACGCGCGGCCCCGGAGTCCTCTACCGCGCCACGCGTGACACCGGAGCCTTCTACTGCGCCACGCGCGGCACCGTCACCCCTTCCTACGCCGCGCGAGCCTCTGGGTTTCGCTACACACTACGCTGAGCCCGTGCGGGTCTACAGGCGTCGTGCGGCGCCAGTACCGAAGCCGGTGGTGCCACCGCCTCCACCTGAGCCGGCAGTCCGCTCTCGGGCTCGCTCTCGCCTCGATCCGGAGGTGTACCATCCGCCTGTCGTCCATCGGAATCCTGGACACACTCATCCCATGATGACACGGCGGGTGGCGGGGGTTCTCTCTACCACCGCGGGGGAGCCGGGGGTCTCTCTTGTCCCCTCCTCCGTCCGCGACGCCCTGGCGGATCCTCACTGGCGTCGGGCCATGGAGGAGTACACAACCCTTCTTGCCAACCAGACGTGGGACCTCGTGCAGCGTTCGTCTGGTTGAAATGTGGTCACTGGCAAGTGGATCTGAACGCATAAGCGTCAGGCTGACGGGTCTCTAGAGCGCTACAAGGCTCGATGGGTTCTTCGGGGCTTCACCCAGCAGCCTAGAGTGGACTACGACGAGACTTTCAGCATGGTGGTGAAGACGGCCACAGTGCGCACGGTTCTCTCACTGGATCTCTCCCGCTCACTAGCTTGATGTGAAGAATGCTTTTCTGCATGACACTCTGGCAGAGACAGTCTACTGCAGTCAACCAGCGGGGTTTGTGGATTCCAGTAGTCCGGATCTTTATCTGCCGCCTCAATAAGTCCCTCTATGGCCTGAAGCAGGCGCCTCGGGCATGGTACTCTCGGTTTACCACGTTCTTGGCCTCGTTGGGCTTCACTGAGTGCAAGTCTGACACCTCTCTGTTTGTCTATCGCCGGAGCTCTGAGGCTTCGTACCTGCTGCTCTATGTTGACGACATCATCCTCACCGCTTCCAGTCAGGCCGTCCTTCAGAGTATCATTCAGTCACTAAAGCGGGAGTTTGCCATGAAAAATCTGGGTGTGCTCCACCACATCCTGGGTGTCACTGTGGAGCCTCGTCCCTCTGGCCTCTTTCTTCACCAGCGGCAGTATACTCTTGATATACTGGAACGGGATAGGATGGCTGACTGCAAACCCTGCTCCACCCTGGTCGACACTCAGGACAAGCTCTCTGTGGTTGTGGGTGCTCCGGTTGTTGACCCGACTGCTTACCGGAGCCTTGCTGGGGCTCTTCAGTACCTCACCTTCACCAGGCTGGACATCACATATGTCATTCAGCAGGTCTGCCTTCATATGCATGATCCTCGAGAGTTACATCTCGCTGCTCTGAAGCGTCTGCTGCTCTTTTACCAAGCTCCCTCCACCGAGCTCGTCGTCTACACCGACGCTGATTGCGCTGGGTGTCCTGACACTCGTCGTTCGACCTCCGGCTACGCCGTCTTCCTCGACGGCAGCCAAGTCTCTTGGTCGTCCAAGCGGCAGCCAATGGTCTCCCGCTCCAGTGCCGAGGCGGAGTACCGGACGGTTGCCAACGGCGTGGCTGAGGCGTCCTGGCTACGGCAGCTCTTGGCGGAGCTTCATAGCCCGCTCGCCAGGAGCACACTCGTCTACTGTGACAACGTCAGCGCCTGTACCTCTCCACCAACCCGGTTCAGCATCAGCGGACGAAGCATGTGAAGATCGACCTTCACTTCGTTCGTGATCGGGTCGCTATTGGCCATGTTCGGGTGCTCCATGTCCCGACCACCTCCCAATTTGCTGACATCTTCACCAAGGGTCTCCCCTCCTCGACATTCTCGAAGTTTCGATTCAGTCTTAACATTGTCGATGGCTAGTTGTGACTACGGGAGGGGTGTAGGCTTTTCTTGTCCAGTCTTGAACTCCGCTGCGCTGGTAGTTCCGACTGCGGGGGGGGGGGGGGGGGGGGGGGGGGGTGTTAGTGTATATCTTTCTGGCCCTTATATTTGGCCCATCTAGGCCCATGTATAAGAACTATATATGTCCACCCTTTTAGGGTTTAGAGGAATACGACCACTATTTTCTCCAACATATATTATTGTAAATTTATGTATTTGTGGCTCCACCAAAGATAGATCTTAGGAATTCTCTATTATTGAACTATATTAGTATCAATGGTTGCAATTAGCCGAGTGATATTCAACTCTGGAAGATCATGCTTCAAGAAACATGGAACAGGAAGCACTGAAAGATCCAAAATTACATAACAGAACAGGATGGACTATTCTACCGTGAAACAACTAATAAACAGTTGCAGCATCCTGAGCTCAATTCCATGTATAACTTAAATAAATACTAAACATGGATAAATGAATAAGCATAAGAAACTGAATCAGGAGACAACAAGACTTCTACATGTCTTCGTCACATGGCCTTGTGTATTCCTGTGTCTACTCATAGGTTCATGTACTGCCATTTGACATAAGGATAAATTTGTACAAAATACTTACCCCATCCATGGAATCCCATGCTGGACTAAATCTTCTGTAAGGGTATCTCAAAATTACAGGTTGCACTGGCACTCCTGCAAGAAAGGCGCCTGTCTTAAATGGAAGAAGGTAATCCCCATTTGTAGTAGTCCCTTCTGAAAGACAGAAAAGGCAAATATTTAATAGGTTCGAATGCAAGTAAATAAAGAAAAAGTGAAAAAACAAGAAATGCAGATTTTCCAGGAATTAATTGTTTGTGTATTCAGATTAGAGCATGCAACATTTGAATATTTTTGGTCTGCGTAATATAAATAATTAGTTACCGGCAACATTGATAGTGACAAAAAATGCTTGTAGAGAGTACATGATATCAAACTTTCTTAAAATAGGGCTCTATTCAACATTTCTCTCAGCCAAGCAAGTTTTTATCACAAATATTGACATTATGACAAGCTTCACAAGGACAATCCCAAAAGCATGCATAAAAAATAAAAGAAGATTAACAATTAAGAGTATGGGAATTGGGAAACAATGCCTTCTAAGAAATTTTACAAATAACCCTTCCTAAAGAATCATGACTCAAATTTATCCATAAAAAGTGTTGGCACAAAAAATGGAAAAATAGTGTTACACTAACCAGGAAACAGTAACATCATTGGAGAATTCTTATCTTGACAAACTTCTTGGACCCTTTCAGTTACAGCACCTACACACAGCAGATATTTCAGTAATAGCAAAGAAAAACTATGCAGCAACTGCAAGTTGCCATATCAAGAAAAATCCTTAACACAGCAAAGCCATGTATATGGAAGAAAATCAAACTACCAATCTTTATAAATGGTAGAGATCATCAGAATAAGTATGAAAATTAATTGAGTATTTGGAAACAATCAGAGAATGTTGACAGCCATAGAGTTTATTTGGTATGCCAGAAAGTATAACTACAGCTACAGCTTCGTAAATATCCTAGTCATGTACCTGAAACACCTTGAGAATCTGAAGCTTTGGATTCTCGTTGAACAAAAATACATCCGAGACATTTGCTGTAAAAAACAAAGGAGCATTGTTATTTAAAACTATTTTGTGCAATATCAGGAAATATAGAACATAGAGTGCTCCAGACTTTCTTCTTGAAGAAATCCCTCAGAATAATTATAACAACAAAGCCTTTTAGTCCGAAGCAAGTTGGGGACATCAAACTGAAAATGATTAGGCCATCTTCTCATGTATCATCTGAAGAAGACAGTCTCTGAAGTATTGATAGGCCAGAAAAGGTACCTTATGATACCAACAAGGGGCAATCTGGACACTGACTCCTACAAAAGGGAAACATTTATAAGCATAAAGAGGACCAGAAAGACATTTGAAAGTAGAAAAACACATTAGTAGAAATTAAGGATATAGGCAACAGTATAAGCTTACTGGTACCTTAGCAACAAAACTTGGAAATGAAGCCGACATGTGATAAAGGATATCCACATAAGACACGTGATTAGATACAACTGCTCCTGGTCTTTCCAATTCTTTGGACTGGTCTTGATGTACATCCTGACAAAAAAAATATATAACAAGATGACAGGTGAATCAGGGAATAAAACTATAGAAGTTCAGTCACATGGGCACAAGAGCAATGTTATTTGTGATGCTTAAACAATGCGCCAAAATTGTTTTTCCGTTACAAGTAAATTATCTCCATCAGTACTCCAATGCAAACAAATGATCCCTATTGGTAGTTGATGCAACTTTCAAAGAACACAAAACAGAATCATGGCACGTCACATCCGCTTAGTACTCGATACTGATAAGTTTATTGGCTAATTATGTATTGGTAATCAAATTTCGTCTAAAAAGTGAATGATAACTGCAAATGAAGTGCAAGGAATTCAGAAGCAATCTAAATTTCACTGGCATGACACATCTATGTGCACAAATAAGTAGCAAAATACAAGGAATTTAACTACCAATGTCCCACATTGCCTATGAATATGCTACTAATTTAAACCAGCTGTTGGCACTTGAGGACTACAGCAGCATTACCTAACTGTATTTGTAGGCAGATGAATTTCACATTAGAAAAGGCACCGAGTAAGCAATATTTATATTATTTATAACTTCAATGAGCATGTCTCAGATGGCATTGCCACAAAGCCCAAAAAGTAGAAGGGAGTCTCTGTGCAATTTACAACAGTAAATGCCTGTCACTGTCCATGCAAACAAAACTACTGGAAAGAGTTCCATAATCGTGGCAACAGTAGAAGGAAGCCTACAATTACATAGAGGTAATCTGCCATTGGAACCACAGGGCAGGAATTGCTCGCATTATGCATGACTGCATTGGCATTTGGTACAGCTAAAATGTGTGTCACCCCAGAATCAGAGGCTTGCTGCAGGTGTACTCCCGGCAGCCAAGTGCCAAAAGTTAGAAGAACCTCAGTAACAGTGTACCCAGTAGCCCACCTAATCGCAGTTGACCAAATACTAGTGGCAATCTACTCCAAACAAGTGCTCACATCAACAGCAGGGAGGAAGCGCTAGAGTTTTCACAATGTACGCAAATTAACCGACCTCCGCATTGGGGAGCCCCCGGTGGGTCTCGGGGATCCAGTAGAAGCCGAAGACAAAGAGCATCGCCCGCGCGAGCGCGCGGCCGGACCGCAGTACAGCGTCCTTCCTCCACCCGGACAGCCGGAACCGGCCACCTTCCTCCGCCCCCTCCACGAAGAGCGTGCACGCCCGGCACACGATGTAGTAGGCGATGAGCACGAGCATCCCGGCGACGAAGCGGAGCGGGACGAGCACGACGGCGGCCAGCGCCAGGCGCACTGTCTCCGCCGCAGAGAGCGGGCCGCGGCCCATGGGCCCGTACGCGTCCCGCCGAGCATACGGCGCGTATTTGGCGTCCAGCTCCGCCGCCTCCTCCTCCCCCGCGGCCAGGGCAGCCGCGGCGCCCGCGCCGAAGGGGAGTTGCGGCGACCGCACGGCGACGCCGGCGTCGGTCCCCGAGGGCGACCCGACGACAGTGGCGGTGGCGGTGGCGTCGACGGCCATCGCGCGCGCGCCGCGGAATCGAGCGCTGGGCTGGATCGGCGAGCTCGTGTGTTTTTACGGGTTCGTGTCGGGGAGCTTTCGTTTGGTCGGCGCTGGAGGGGGGGAAAGGGGGGAGGTTGAAGGGGACGGCTGGTCGTTGGATACGGATCCGACGGTGGAAGTTGGGGTTGTGTTCGTCATCGAATTCATTCTGGGATTATGATACAGACAAGCTCGGGCCCACCAGATGGGTGTCCATTACGGAATGCAATTGTCCTCGCAGCGGATTAGAGATGGATGGAGTCCATCCGACCATCCACATCCATGCGTGATAAACTATTGATTGGTTGGAGTACGCGTGAAAGGTGAGGTGTGCTGAGGCGCGACGCCGCCGCAGTCTGTCGCTCCGCCCGCACGGCAAGCCAAGGGACGACGGCAGCTTGCAGGTGTGACGTGCACTGCACAGGTTCCTAGTTCTTCCGGTCTGTTTGCAACGGAACAATGTTATTCTGATGTTGTATAAGATGTTAAAAAGAGTATATTCAAAATTTGTCCTAAAAAAAAAAGAGATTGTCCCAAAACACAAGGGAGTAGCCTAAAAAAAAAGAGATTGTCCCAAAACACAAGGGAGTAGCATATTTGTGTGTTGTTTATCACTCTGTATGAAGTTCATAAATGAGAGAATTTCCTATGAGTCATTAAAATTTACATGATTTTTTTTGTAACACGAAAATTGTCAAAGTTTTCTCTATGCCATCCACAAACATTTCAATGCCTTACGCACCACTACCGTCACATTCTGTCACATAGATTACCTCATATAATCTATTCATTTATACTATTTTCATAATGCCCTTCCTATTGTATAGACTGACGGGTGGGTCCCAAATTTTAGTCTTGAATCATGCCTTAGAACTGAAGTCCATCAATCCCCTGCAGGAAGAGGAGAGGAGATGGCGCAAGGGGGCGGATCTCAATGGGTGGAGCTCGGAAGCGAGCACGGCCGACAGGGATCTTGGAGGCGGATGCGGTCGGGGAGCACGAAGGTGGGCGTGGAAGGCAGGCGAAACTCGAAGGCAGGCATAGCTCGGAGACGGGTGTAGCTCGGAGGCGAGCATAGCCGACAAAGAGCTCAGAGGCAAGCGGGGTCTGCAGGGAGCTCAAAGGTCGGCGTGATTAGGAGCTCGGAGGTGGGTGCGACCGACAATGAGCTCAGAGGAGGGCGCGGCCAGCCACTGGCAAAGCTAGGTAGAGGTTCTATGGTGCACTGGTACCAGGGTAAGCAAGAAATTCTCCACTTAATAACATGTATCCAGCCAAAAATTAGTGAGAAAATTAAACATGATTGAGGGGGAGGGGGCACTAGGGTATTACCCACACTAGCTTCGCCACTGCGGCCAGCAAGGCGCTCGGAGGCCGGCATGGAAGACAAGGAGCTCGGAGGCAGGTGCGGAAGGCAGGGAGCTCAAAGGTGAGTGTGGCTGGAGAGGTCGGAGGTGGGTGTGTAGCTCGTTGGGTGGCAGCGAGAGGAGGTTTGACGCACACGGTAGGAAGAAGAAGTCAAACGAGGATAGTTTCATTTTTTTACATGCTTTTAACGCTATTAGACGTGGAATAGGGCGGAAGTGGCATAGGAGACACCAAAATTTTAGTAGATGGTACAAAGGGAACTTCGATATATTTCAGAGTACAAAGGGAACCATGAAATTTTTTAGTGGTACACAAGGAACTGGCTCTTCATAAATTGAGTCATCTATTCTCTTGAGATACAGATCAAGGTGGTGAGTTGACCTTGCTCCAATTACTAGATTTTTAAGAGTAGACTTTGGGTACTATTTTTTTTTCTTTTGACCGTTTGCCGGTACTACTATATGGTCTCGTTTAAGGTACGCCTAACCATTGCTTATGGTGACTTACTTTGTCTATTAAAAAAGATATAATATTTTAGTCAGTTACTAGCTATAACAAAAATAGTGTACTACTCTTTCTCTCTCTCCAACAATGTAAGCATTTAGGGTCTTATCAAAATAAGTTTTTTTTAAAGTTGACTAATAATATCTTTAAAAATAGTAGATTATTTCTTCAAATATAAAGAGTTACTTATTAAAATAATTTGTTTTATGAGGAATCAAATAACATCATTCATACTTGAGCAAACATCGTGATTTTTTTCCTATTGACAACGAAATTCCAAATTTTTTTGACTTGGCCAAACCTAGAAATCTTTACATTCTTGGATAGAGGAAATAATATAATGGTCGTGTGTGTGTGAAGATTGCCATATCTACTAAGTGTGTACATGCAGATTAATGAAGCCACGGCATTTGGCTTGAACTGAAATAGATCCAACATGAATCAAACAATCATTACTATAAAATCACTTGATATATTTTTATGAAAAAAATTATGATTCAAATGTCAAAGATCAAATAAAAATATGTATACCTTGTAAACTTTCTCGGTTAACTATATGTGTTTGTGTGTTTATTTCATGATTTATTAAATTTTGAAACTCAAACTGAACTAGAATATTTCTGACTCAGATTTTATCACCTCGCACAACATAGCCATAGTTTATAAGATGCAGTAAGTGATATATTGCACTAGTTAATTACTTAAATAAACTTCATATATTTTATACCAAATGTACACCTGTGATTTGTTTCTTATATTTTATAAATTAACACTCTATGGGTAATATTTACGCTCAAAATGGATAGTTCCTACAAATTTAGTGCATCTTAAGGAAAAACCTTACTCCATAGTTAGGTAGACTTGAGGCCTCACAATCAAAAGGCCTGATCGCAATGAGCATACTATATATTTTTGTTAAATTATGTCGCACACAAGATCAAGAGCCCAACAATAGTAAGTAAATTTTCAAATGAAATTTCAGACATGATTGAATGAGTTTATTGGATAACTGCACATGCTAAAGAAATGATACATTATCACCAAAAAGTATGAAATTCAATCCATACTTATAATTAGTTGGATCTCTAAAATTAAAATATATTAGTTGTTCTTGTTTATTAAATCTAATAAGATGTTCAAAATATTTCTTAATTATGTATTTAATTATGAGAAATTGTCCAGATCATTAGGAGGACTATAGATCTTATATAGTACGAAACAAAAGAAGTAGACTCGAAGACACATTTAAAAACAATGGATATGTTGTTTTCCCTTTGTCGCATATGAACATGTAGGCATATATTGATTGTCAAATGGCCAATAGAGAGAAACAAAGATATAATCTTTTTATCCATAAAAAAGACTCCATAAAAATTTGGGGGAAATCATGTGTTTTAGCATCATTGACAAACAACACTTTTGTTGAGATACATGTGCCGATTTTTTTTTGTAAATGACACAAAGACACTTTGAAAACATTACATTTCGTACAAAAGCATTGAGAGATTCAATCCCTTTGTAGCTAAAGCTTTGATTAGAATCCAAAGGTGAAGAATGCAAGGAAAATGACTATCATATCATAGAGACGCGCGTGCATAACCTGCATATCTTATTTATTCACGAAGTATCACATAGATGTTTTCACAATTTATTTGTTGAAATCGTGTGTGAATATATATGGAGGAAATTGATATATTGTTTATTCAGCATAAACTGATTGAAAACTACTAATGTCATTGACTTAGTAGTCAAATAAAACTTTGGAGCACTTCCATGGGTACGTACCATCAGTGGTGAAGCTTGGGCCAAGTTTCATGGGGGCCATGGACAAAACATCTGAGCTGAAGGGGGCCGACTACTGGGCCAAATTCTGAGCTGGACCAAACTAAATGGTGGAATCACGTTTTTCTCTTGGGCCAGGGGGGGCCACGGCCCAAATGGCCCTAGAGAAGCTTCGCCACTGCGTACCATATGTGCTCATATGCATTACACTACTTCTGCCAATTGATGATCTACATAAATAAATTAAACATAGTGCAGAGAGTGATAATTAACACATTGGCATGCGTCTGGAAGGAAAATATCCTATTTTCAGTTTCAATTTGACTATACTATTGTACTTCTCATCCCAGTCAAAGCTCAAAGTTTGCTACTGTTGTTTCAATGAATCCTCCGATCAAACAATTTTCTAGTGTTTTACTGTATAGCTCATATTCAAATAAATTTTGCACTTGATACATTTCATGCATGCGTTTCAAATGTATGCAAAAGTAATGACAACTCATTGTAAATATTAAGTATGTAGTACTACTATGTTGTACAAGCTTTACAATCTTTATTACTGCACCAAAAATTAAAACGCAAAGCCAAAACCACATTACAAAGGATTCTGATTCAAGTTTAAACACTACATATTTGATAGAGAAGGCAGTAATATCTTTCGGAGACAATTCGAGTTCCAGCTGACAATCATCGCCTCATCCAAAAAAGATATGTATCGTTGAGTCAACTTCAATTCATGCCGCATTGCCGTCACTGATGAGTTCCTGACCTCACCTTTCCCATCCTGAGGAAGATCGGGTACCTGACCGTCTTCACCACCTCCCTGTCGCCGCCCCACGCCGCCAGGAACTCGCGCACTGTGGCCTCGTCGAGCAGCTCGACGCCCTTCTCCTTGGCTGTCTGGTACGCGGACCACGAGGTGATGTACGTAATGTAATCGTCAAGGTCCATCCGCCGCTCCGTGGAGAACTCGAACGGCCCCGTGTGCTCCTCCCCCTCGACGGGATCGAAGGGGAACTCCACGTTCCGGTACTCGTCGTCGACCATCCGCCGGTTGGGCGCCCAGTACTGCTGCGAGAACCTGTACAGCTTCCAGAACGCGTCGTCGACGGCGCCGTCGACGACGGGCTCCGTGTAGCACCAGGCGGCGAGCACCCCGTGGTCGGGGCGCAGGAGGGAGCGCGCCTGCGCGTAGAAGCGCGGGAGGTCCAGCCAGTGGAAGGCCTGCGCGACGGTGACGAGGTCGACGGAGCCCGGCGGCGCGTCGATGGCGGCGTGGAGGGATGCGAGGGGGAGGTCCGGCGCGGTGTGGACGTAGCGGACGTTGGGGAGCGGCGGCGCGTAGGAGAGCTGCTGCGCGCTTGTGTCCGTGCCCACCACGGACTTGTACAGCTTCGCCAGCTGGGTGGAAGAGCACGTGTCAGGACACCAACACCACCACAAGTGAACTACTACCACTCGTTTATAAAAACAGGGGAAAAAATCCATTTGAATGTTGCCGAGTCAAGTCAACGACTTGATACTTTGAGCATAGCAAAATTTGGAGAAACAATTTTTGCCCTGCCTTCTTGAGAACAAATAGCTCTACTATCTTTCGGCTGCCAATCAGATGCAGGGTTTAGGGGAAGAAAACAGAGGATTATTGACAGATGGAGGAGCTCGGGAAGAGGCAGCATACTGACCGATGCGGCGGCCTGGCCGCTGCCGGTGCCGACGTCCCACGCCAGGTCGCGGCGGGGCGTCTTGGAGGCGATGAAGTCGAAGAGCTCCGCCGGGTAGGCCGGCCGCGTCGCTGCGTACTGCTTCGCCTGCTTCAGGAACAGATTCGCCATCGTCAGCTGCCTTACTCTCTGAAAAAACTGGATTCTTGTTCGTCTTGGACCGGGTTGCGGCGATCAGAGCGTTGCCCCGCGTAGTTATAGAGCAACGTCGACAGCGACGCCGCAGGTCGAGGACTTGCTTCGCACCTTCCTATCGTATTCAAGTCAACTAGTATTTCGCCAGAGCCAGGCTCTTTCTGGCGACGGGCTGGTTCGCCAGAGTGTGGCAACGGAAGGGAAAGTAGCAAAAATGTGCTTCCCAAATACCAAGCAACGTGATTCGAAGAAGAAGGTGCCTAGAAACGCAACGGGTGCGAGCAGGAGGAGAAAAGCGTATAACGTTGGTCTGATGTGATGTGATGCGAATGCAACCGCGCTGTTGGATAGCCTCAGTTTAGTCCACGCTAGGCTCAACATCAACAAACGGGTGGAGGACCTCGATTAGTTGTGACCAAGTTCGATTTGATGGACGGGAATGAAGGGACTAAACAAAGATGACTACAGGGAGGAGATAAGATTGTGGTAGTATTAAGTAAGTTGTTTGAAAAAAGGAGCAGCACTTCACAGCATGGCTCACGTGGGAAGTTTCATCCTAGCTACTAGCTACGTTGTACACAAGTTTTAGTGCGTGTAGATTTTTTTTTTTCCAAATTTGAAACGAAGCCAGAGTTTAGTACAGTATGAGTTTTGTGATTGCCCAGACGTTAAAAAAAAAGGAAGCCAGAGTTCAGACAATTGGAAGCACTGTTTTTTCATGTCAAAATATGCATCAACCGTTAGATATGGATGCAGATGTCAAACAGTCATCTTTCAGTTTGATCTTCAGTTATTTTCCTCTCTCTCGATTACAGTCAGCTGTAATATTTGTGAACGACTTGATGCCACACTAAGCCTATTTACAGTGCTCCAAATTAAGTTCAAAGCAAGCGAGGGCATCACCTGTGGTGACTAGCAATACATGTTAGTGGCTAGCTCGGTGTGGGACAATGTCGTTCGAGACAGTGCAAGCAACATTGCACTACAAGTTAGTGGTTGCATGTTTCTCTTTTCTTTTCCTGATTACATTGCACTCTCTTGTATATTTGTTTGCTTTTACATAAATAAAAATTGTAGTTCCACGACCGCGAAGGACTGAGTTGCTTCGCACCTTCCTATAGCCGTCAAGTCAAACAGTATTTCGCTCTTTTACTGCGAAGAGCGTGCTTCCCAAGCAGCGGGACACCATTCATTACTGTGAAGAAAGTGCTTGAAAACGCAGGGCACGGGCGCGAGCAGAAGAAAAGCTTGGTCTGATGTAATGCGAAGGCAACCGCGGAGCTGACACGTTGTGGACGACCAATGTTCAAAAGCCTCAGTTTAGGATGTGTTTGGTTTGATTTTTAAGTGCTTTTGCTTTCCAAAAATGCAGAAAGCCAAACCAAAGAGTAAATTTCTCTAACCTGCTTATTGGGAAAGCAGCTTTAATATTAGTTCATTTCTCACAGCAGTCTCACATCAAGGGAAGAGTTCTTATATCGGCTGTGACTTTGTCATTTTCACTAAAATTACCAGTGATGCCATTGGTTATGATATACCGGTTCATTTATTTTTCTATTCGTGCCTATTTTTTCCCTTCTCACGAGCGATGGCTACCTCACGTTGGCAACGACGGTGGCGACCAGTGGCCCCTCTCCTATGACCCAAGGCGACAACATCTGGGTTGGACGCCTCCAGGCACGCAGCCCCTGGCCGCGTCTCCACTAGCCCTACCACCTCCGACCCCCTGTTGTGCCGCCGTCAGCCACGCAACCCCGAGCCTAGCTCCTCACCATCGACGCGAGGACGGGCCGTGAGCTCCCTCTTAGATGCGCAGACAAGACCTCCCCTCCAACTTCCTCCTCTCTTGACCAGCGGAGATGGCGCCCCTCCTTCTCCTCTCCCGGCCAGCGGTGGAGCAAAGTGGAGGCGCGACGCGAGCTCCTGCTCGGCAAGGTCACCATGGTTGGAGGCCCCTTGCCCGCAGGAGCGCGCGCCGATGACGAAGGTGGTGGATCCGATGGGCCTCCTCCTCCATAGCATGTTTGAGAGAGAGAGAGAGAGAGAGAGAGATCCACAACAGGAAGAAGGAGCTGATAGCGAGATACACTTGTCGGTGAGAGAACGAGATAGCTTAGAGGTGAGAAATATGGAAGACATGTGGGGTCTACTTAACAATTCTTTCAAGTCATAACTAAGTCAGTCAATCAAAGACTTTTAACTTTTCTCACAGCAAACAGCTCATAATAACTTTTTTCATAGCCATAGTCCACAACAGCCTTTTTATTATTTGTGAATGAGGTGATGTTGCAACTCAGCCTGTTTGTCGCCCCATAAAAAAAAAGTGTTGCCGAGGCGCTACTTCCGCACGATTAGGTGCTGCGTGCCGTCCTACAACAACCTCACCTTGGGGTGTAGGCAGTGGTTACCTATTAACATGCGCATCGGTGGACCTAGGCGGGCAAAGCAAAGCCAAATTGCACGCCTCCGCTGTCAAATCACGCGCCTTCACTATGGACCCCGCACCTCCACCGTTGAATCACGCGCCTCCGCTATGGATCCCGTGCCTCTGTTGCCGAATCTCGCGCCTCTGCTTTCATTTTTCTGTTGCTACGCCATCCGTTGTGACTAGGAAGCAAAAAAGCGGGAAGAGAAGAGAAGCGTGGCGGCGGTTCCCAATTATTTAGGGTAACAACATGTGATGAGCCTAATGGGACGTGGGTGGGCTGAATGGACCATTATTCAGAAGCACATACTAACGTTTTTTCATTTCTCTTTCTTTTTTGTTTATTTTAATCTTTGATTGATGTACACTTATAAAGGCAAAATTGCTACAGTAGAAACATCTAGGAATGCCTAGGCTCCACCTAGGCGCGCCTAAGCTCCTGGCGGAGGGTCACTGCCCACGTAGCGTCTAATTATTCCTGGTTACCGCCCCATTTAATTTCTTCTATACGTTCAAATCCGATCAGCGCTAAAATGCTGCAGTATTTTAATTTGCTCAAACATCGGAGGTGTGAAAGAAAAGACATTTTGGGTTCAATTTTTTCTTATGCTTCTTTTTTCATGGTGGAAACCCAATACTTGATTTCACATATGCTAATTCAACACTTTATCAAAATGTTGAATATTCCTTTTTAAAAAATTATTGAATAAGCACATATAAAATGTTTATTTTTTTTAAAAAATATATATTGGATATCACAATAGTTTCTAACAAATACAAAGGTCGAAAACCGATATGCAATTTAAAAGAAAAATGAGTTTGGAATTTGAAATTCAATGAACTTAACCTCCAACCTACCTTTCCCCCCTAACCAAACGCCTGAGCTCTCCACTTTGATCTTTGTCGTGTCTAAGTTGTTCAGCATGAAAGTAAATAACACTCGTTCGATGACTTTGCCGTCAGATAGAGCCCCGCGTCCGGACGGGTACACCGGCAGATCTTACAAAGCTTGTTGGCACCTGATCAAGGCAGAGTTTATGGCAGCCATTCTTATTTTTCAGCAAGAGGATGCACGCAAGCTATGACTGCTCAATTCGGCCTACCTCACACTAATACCAAGGAAAGCAGAAGCTCTTTTACCTAAGGATGTTCGACCAATCAGTCTTATACATAGCTTTGCGAAATTATTAACAAAGATTATGGCCAACTGTCTTGCACCATTCTTGAACATCATGGTGGCCACAAACCATAGCGCCTTTATTCGTGGTCGTTGTATTCATGACAACTATATCTTGGTGCAGCAAACAGTCAAACTCATTCATCAACAGCAAGTGCCAAGTATATTCCTAAAGCTCAACATTTCTAAAGCCTTTGACTCCATCTCATGGGCATTCTTGTTGGAGGTTCTTGTGCAATCTGGTCTCGAATCTGCTCACTAGTTCCTCTACCCGAGTGCTCCTTAATGGTGAGCCTGGAACTGAAATTAGACACTTGCGAGGTCTTCGCCAAAGAGACCCCCTCTCGCCCAAGCCCTTTATTTTGGTCATGGATGTTCTAAACAGCTTGTTCGCAAAGGCAGGAGAGCTACAACTATCAAGACTTGATCTCGGCAATATATTTATAGGGTTACATCGAGACTAAGAACTACAATGGTTATAAAAGACGTCGAGTTATACAGGTTCAGGTTCTCTTGATGAGAGTAAAAACCCTACGTTCTGTGTTCTGTGGTTTGTATTACATGTAATTTCGTGTCCCTGATAGGGGGTTCCCTACCGCCTTATATATCCGGTCGGCAGGGGGTACATAAAGAGTCCTACTCGTAGTCTACAAGAATTTACATAGAAAGTCTATCTCTAATTGGCTTGTGCTACAAGCTGACTTGGTCGGTTCCCTTATTGATGAAGTACCCGATCAGTTGCCTACTTAAACATATCTATGGATACCCGGAAGGTAAGTATTCCATAGTAGCCCCCGAGTGCTTTCTCATTTTGAGCTGAGACTTGCCGAGCGATCTTCAATGTAGATGCGAACAGATCATAAATTAGGAAGACCTCATGATTGAAGTTCCTGATGGATCTGGTGCACCGACTAAGTGCACCTGATCAGGTGTAGTCCCTGATTCTTATATAATTTGGAGACTAACAAATAATGCAAGAGTCTAATAATATCAACTCTTAATATTTTATTCTATATATTCAACTCAAACCATCAAGCCTGAGCTAATAATCCTCTGATCATCAAACCAAATGATCAGCCTACACGACATCAATCATGCCAACCGATTTAAAGTTATGTCGAGTGATTTACACTCTTATCCGAATAATTTATAGACTCAAAATTCCATGACATCAATCATAGTGCAGTCTACATGCAAACTTATATGACATCAATCATATAATCAATAAGCCAAATGACATCAATCATGTTGTAGCCTTTCTTTAAGAAATTTTTACTCGGATCAAAGCAAGCCCAATGTTGGTAATTACTTGTTGACTTTAATCAACAAGGTACCTACAAACTTGAACCCATACGACCATCAAGTCCTCTTGCTATATGATCTTCAAATCATATAGATATGAGAAGCATATATATTTTTTAAATTGATATTCCATTGCTTCTCATCAAAGAAGCCCCCGAGATCAAGTTCTCAAGGTTTATTGCATCAATTCTTTTTAAAGAACAATGCCTCACTATTCTTTATAAGTAGAAAAAGCCTGGCACTGTACGGCCCACCAAAGCCCATGGGGACCTCAAAGTCTAGGTCAAAAAGGCAAAGGTATAAAAAGGATAGAGGGCTATTGACCTCAAGTCCACGCAGCCATTTTGCATGCCGCGCTTCGTCTTCCTTATGCCTCCCTTGCTTCCGCGACACCTCTGCTTGAAAGCTAGGGTTAGCTTTTTCCCCCGCTGTCACCGATCTTCACCATCAGCAAACCTTGAGCTTTGGGTAGGGTTAGCTCCCTTCCTCCAGATCCAACGTGCTACTTCTTTATCGACAATGCCTTGCAAGTCGTCCAAGAAGGCCGCCGCCGCCGAATCATCTACCTCAGAGCTGGAGATCCCGGAACAACTGCTAGAGTTCTCCAAGAGCAGCCTCACCACCGCCGATCTAAACTCAATGGTGACGGATGGCCTCCTCCCGGAGCAGGTGCGCATAGATTAGAAGGTACCAAAGGAAACTCGTCCCCTCCCAATCCATAAACAAATTGTAGTTTTTCGCTCTTTTTTCGAGCATGGTTTTGGAGTTCCTTGCTGCAGTTTTCTGCGCGGACTCCTTTTCTTCGATAGGATTGAGCTCGTCAACCTCAATCCCAACTCCATTCTTCACATTGCCATCTTCATGTATCTGTGCGAAGCTTGGTGCGGTTCCATAATTCTTCTTAGACAAATATCTTTCTTGGAGTTGTTGCCTTTTCCATCGAGGTAAAGTCTTGTACTGCACGTTAAGATCTTGGAGTTCCATAAATCTTCTTGAAGTTCCATAATTCTTCTTATACAAATATCTTCAAGTGTCTTACGTAGATAAACTTCCATAAACATGTGGAATGGGCCTCGGTCACTTCTGTGGGTCAAAACACCATTGCGTCGATCGGCTCATCGGCTGCACCGATCGGCGCACTGGGCTTCTTCAGTGTTTTTCATCGGTTCTGGACTCCTGTTCTCTCGATCATCGCATTAATCACCAATTTTACTTGTTTCTGCAATAAAGCTCCAAAACAACGCATATACAAATATATAGGCAATATCATAGGTAAATGGCCTAAATTAGTATCAATTATTCTCTAATTGGGGTAATATTCACATATAAAAGGGGCACTTAGGAAGTGCCAACAGTTCCCCCACACTTAAACCTTTGCTCGTCCCGAGTAAAGTAAAAGAAAGAAAAATAAAAAAACATACTCTTTCTATCATAAAAGATATCTCAAATCAGCAAATGTTGAGTATTATTCTATTGTGGTGTATTTCATATTGGTATTCAGCAAAATAGATCAAATATGTGCATAAGCTTAAAGTTCTCCCCAAAGCAAAAGATCATGTCCAATTCATAAATTATAACTTTTCCACACATGAAAATCACTTAAAAGATTGTTATGAACATAGAGAATCTATCTTCCAAATAATCCAAGGCAACAAGTCATCTTTCAAATCACTCAACCTATATTCTACATCATAATGATTAAATAATACTAGTATAAGGCTTATATGAGTAGCTAGGTGAGGTAATTCAAGGATTGTAAACATAAATCAATAATATATTATAAAGCTAGAAGATTATTCTTCGTTAGAATTATAGAAACTTATCAAGATGACAATTAAGAAAGAAAATTTAAGAAAGGACTCAGACTTTGGATATGTGGACATGTGCATAGCAAAAAATTTGATCTTGGAAGATTGCACATGGTTGGAATGATTCATGGCTATATTGAATTTCGAGAATAAGCATGTCATATACCATCCCCCCACACTTAAAATTTTGCTAGTCCCTCAGCAAACAGCAGAGTTTTTTTTTCACCATCTCTGCTGCACCGATCGGCTCAGGGTGCGCCGATCGACTCTCAACCCAAATTTACCAACATTTGTTGGTATTTGATTCATTTGGCTTCAACATTTATTCAAGAATTAAATATAGCCAGAAATATAGGATGCGGTCAAGGAATGATACTCAACAAGATATTTTGGGTTTATGGTGGGATACTCAGCGGAATTGAATTTTTGCATGAGTAATTTCAAGGCTAGAAAAAGATACACAAAGAATTGCCATCTTAATAAAATTCTTACCAAAAAGAATTAAATCCTAACCGAACTCAACCATCAATTTAATGTTTATCTACATATCAAAGGTTCATGAGTATTGTTCAAAATATGGCATTGGTAGGTAAGGATCTTGAAAATAATAAATTTCAAAGTTCACAACATGAAAATTTATTTTTGAAAAGATTGGTACTAAGTTATCATTACAAACTGAACAACACAAATAAAGCATATGGGTACTCAAAAGTGCTCCACATAAGACATATTTGCCGAATAATCATTAAGTGTAAGTTCAAAATTTTATTCAATGCTCAACACTATTTGATCTTCATCAACACTTTTCAAGAAAGAATAAATAATTCAATTCTCCTAATAGAGCATAACCGCCACCATTATATTAAGATCTAAACTTGAATACATGATGATGATTTTCGCACACACTTCATGAAAATAAAACTACTACTAACACACTTGTATGAAAGTAAAACTACTACTAACACACTTGCATGAAAATAAAAACACCCGATACATGGTTTCCCAACCCGCTCACACACATATAAGTAAATAAAGAAATAGATTGCAAAAGATAAAAGAAAACGCAAACCGGGAAACCGATACTTGTGCCAACTCCTAGTCACTTTAGTCATCCGAAAGTGGAGACGGTGGCTGATCGAAGCCATAGCACTGCGCCTTGAGTCGCTCGAACTCCTCCACCATCGTATCATGGTTGTTCCTCCATTGGGACATGGCGTCCTCCACGTGCTCGATATAGTGCATGTTGTTGTCGAGGTACCCCTGCATGGGCATGAAAAAGTCTGCACCGGGCACAGGAGGCACCACTAGTACATGCCCTTGGTACCTGTAGTCAATGCCTGCGCTGCAGTAGGGTGCGCCGATCGGCGCGTTGCCTGCGCCGATCGGCGCAGAGGGCTGTGAACCGCCCGCTGCGTCGCTCCACCCTGACTGGTACTGCTGGTACTCCTGGCATGACCCCCAAGAGTCCCACTCACCGCTGGCTGCTGTAGATGCGTCCGGCTGTCGAACCCACCCACGGCGGTCCTTGAGAACTCGGCCCCCTCCAAGAGACCTTCCTCATGCCAATTTCCTCCCTCCAGCTTGCGAGGGAGAAAAACTCCTAGCTCCGCACACGGGAGCTTTACGTTGGTGCCGCCGACATGGAAGCCGGCATGAACACTTCCCGTGACAATATTGCCACGAGTCATATTCTCGCCGATCTCCGTCGCGCACTACCACTTGTCGTCGCGCCCTCCCGGTCCGTCGCTATCGTAGACGAGGGCTGCTTGGCGTTGAAGGTAGGCCCCGAAGGCCAACTTCTTTCTTGCCTTGCCCCTCTTGTCGAGCCAACCCCGCACCATCATTGACATGGGATTGCAATAAGATGGACTCACGATGGCGTTGAAGAACCACCGCAAGTCCGTATCGGTGACGTTGCTGGAGTCGACCTTGTCGCCTATGCGCGCCGCCAACCACCGATGGAAAACTTGAATGGTCGGGTTGCGGATGTTGCCACGCTTCATCTCCTCTATGAACGAGAGCCACCTCCAAAAGGAGTCCAACTCCCCACGTCCCAAGATACCGGCGACGTCGACGTCGGCGTCGAAGCCGAAGGCTTGAGCTGCCGCCTCCATGGTCATCGTGTGGCTGATGTCGTGGACGCGGAAGTTGACGGCCTCGCTACCGTCTTCAACGGTGCCGAGCCTCATCATAGAAGCAACCTCGGTGACGACGTCGAGGTTGTAGTCCATGGGGAGGAGGTGGAAATCCACCCAGCCGAGGTTGTCTAGCATCCTCCTTAAGTCCTCCCACATGCCGATCGAGGTGAGGAAGGTCTCGTCCAGGTCAAAGTTGGGGACGAATCTTCCCCTCACCGCCAGGTAGTGCCGCTGTTCCTCCACGCTCAGGAGGGTGAAGCCCTCCTCCACCATGCGCGGCATGAATGCTGAGGCGGTGATGATGTGGGAACCCCACGGCTTGCCGCCGTTTGGCTCCTCGTAGCACGCTCTATTGGAAGGGCCGCGCCGGAGACGAAGTGGCGGGCGCGGACCTCGGATGTCGCCGCCGCCGAGCCATTGGATGCACCACCCACCGACATGTCATCACGAGCGTCGGAGCCACCCCTCGCCGAGGAGTTTCCGCTCGACTCGCTGCTGCCGTCGGAACTGCTCCTCCGGCGCAGCCTCTTGTCCAACTTACCGATGGAGGAGCGGAGACGATCCACCTGCGAGGAATGTGGAACGTGTCCGAGATCATGGGTAGTGGGGAAGATGGAGAGATTACCGGGATGGTGTGCCGAATGGGGGCGCCTGGCCTCCCTTTTATAGTGTGGGAAACTTCCCGGAGAAGGAACCGCCATAAAATTTCAAAATTTGAGAGAGCGTCGATCGGCGCGGGTACTGCGCCGATCGGCACAATTCAAATTTTGAATGCTCTGACCACTCTGATGCTTGATTCCCCTCCTTCATGTCGCTTCCTGGCACATCATGTTGGTTGGCAGGGGAACAGCACGGAATCCTGATGTCTTGTTGGCGGTGCCGATTGGCTCAGGCCTGCGCCGATCGGCGCGCCGTCTCCTTTTTAGCTTTTGGTCAATTCCGTGTCCCCTCTGCACTGCACACCTCCATAATAATCATACCTGTTCCTCAAAATCAATGCCTGCCGCCTTTGTCGCCCATTGGGAACATCATGGGTACCCGCGCCGATCGGCGTAGTAGGGCGCTGAACGGCGCATGTCCCTTGCACCTCGTGTTTAGGTCCGATGCTGATTCTGATGCCTCGTGTTCATCTCTTTCACCTAATTTCCACTTCTCCAATGTTCTTGTAGTATTGGCATACTTGTCGGGGCTCATCTGGTGACAGCGCCGATCGACGCTGACTTGCGCCGATCGGTGCGACGTCCGTTTTTGCTTCTGGCCCCTCGCTTCTTCGCTAGATGTTGTCTTCCTTTAAAATAGCTCTGTCTCCAAAAACTATTGTGCTGGTTTAGCACTCCTTCAATTCTGGGCGTCGTCGGCCTTCTGTCCTCACTTGGGCAATGCTGAGCCGATCGGCACAGATGTGTGCCGATCGGCGCAAGCTCTGTTCCTTCCTATTTTTGGTCTTTTTTTATATTCCTGCATTGTTAGTCTATAGTATGTATATACATAGTTTTGCACAATAAATAGACAATGCAAGAGCACACAAGAATTAAACACACACTTTTCTAATTTTTTTATTTTATTCAAGAGATTATTTTTATCACAAGCAAGCAAATTTAAAAACACCGGGTTGCCGTCCCGGCCAGCACTAATTAACTAAATGAAATGGGTTGCCCTCCCATAAGCACTAAATAACTTCTAAGTCCCCCGATCATTGGGTTGCCTCCCAAGAGCGCTCTAGTTATTTAAAGGTCAAAGAGCTCGACCTCCCCGTAAACAATCAATCCTTAGTGTCGCGGTGCGGGATGTGAGGTCGCGACACTACAAGGTTATCATATCTCCATGGTTCATATAGCTTGGACGACCTATCCATACATCCCCTCCAATTACTTTCGACGCCTCGATGCCACGGTGTTTTCCTGATCTTATAGCTATTGCCTTCAATTGCTCTGCAGACATCGTATTGCCAGGAATAGCCCCCTTATTGCCTTGAATGGCTTGCGATAGCTGTCCCATCTGTTGCTCCATAATCTTGGTATGCTTCAAAATTTGCTCGTTGGAGCTCCCAATTTCTATCACCTTGTCTTTAACTCTCTCAAGGACACGATCAATCTCCTTGAATCTAGCTTGATTGTCCTTGTTGATCTTCTCTTGAGCTTGGAAGAACTCATGACATTGGAGATGAAGTGGGATAGAGTTTTGCATGGATGAACTAGGAGAGAAAGAACTCCTTTGATATTTTGGCTTCCATCCATTATTCTTCATATATTCTAACATCTTCATCTCCTCAGGGCAATCTTTCTACACATGACCAAATTCACCACACTCACTACATGTTGAGCGTGATTCCACCAGCTTGAGTGTCTCTTCCTTAGGGATATGAAGATTATTATCCAACCTTCTTTGAATAGCATCGAGGCGATCTATAATAAATTCTTCTTGAGTCTTCTCAATCATATTTTTTGCTACTCCTTTTGAAGGTTGCAAATTACTTGAGCTTCTCTCACCATCCCATGATTGATTTTCAACTAACAACTTGATCAAATTCTTAGCTTCGGTGGGGGTTTTTGACATGAATGATCCTGCAGCTGAGGCGTCCAAATGTTGATGTGATAAAAGATTCAATCCTGTGTAGAACTTCTCAACAACTTCTCCAATCGTCAGACCATGATGAGGGCATGCATCCATATGCTCATTGTATCTTTCCATGCTTCTCCAATGATCTCATCAATATTCTATGTAAATCCAAGAATCTTATTTTTCAAAGCTTGAGTCTTACCAGGAGGGAAGTATTTGGCCAAGAATTTAGCTGCTAATGTGTTCCACACCGTTTTCACCATGTTTTCCAATCCATTGTACCATTGCTTGGGGCGTCCAACTAGAGAGAAGGGGAACAACCTCACACGCGCTTGATCTCCTGTCAATCGCGCTATCTTGAATGTGCTGCAAACTTCAAGAAAGTGTTGCAAGTGATGATTGGGATCTTCTGAACCTTTGAACGGTTGTTCCGCCACTATTCCAACATATCTCTCCAATTGATACGGAAGTTGATCTTGAGCTTCTTGAAAATCTGTCTTGACAATACTAGTCAATTATGGCTTGAGACGATTAACCATAGGTACCTCTGCCATCTCCTCTTCTTCTTGCTCTTGAACTGAGTCTTCTATTGTGAATAATACTCGAGGTGTTGCGCGGACTGCTTCCAAATCTCCAAGTGACTTGCTTCTCTTCTCCGCTGTTCTCTTCTTGTGTAAGAGTCTTTCTGGATCATCGGCGTAATTAGAGGGTTTGTTTGACTTGGGACCGCCCATACCTGTTAGTTTCATTTAACAGAATATATGTACTACAGAGACAAGTAAAGCACAATGACTAAACACTAATACATCAAACAATGTTTAAAAACCTGCTATGGTCCCCAGCAACGGCGCTAGAAAATAGAGCTTGTTGGTCGTACCTACGCACCCACTTATATACCGCAAGAGTACGGTGTACGATTGTAGCACTTTTTCCCTTGAATTGAGTATTCCAAGGTATATCGAATCCACTGGGACCTTAGGGATTTATTAAACAAAGTTAACAGTAAAAGATCTAGTCAAGGCTACTATCAAGGTCAGGTTGCATGAGGGGGAGACTGGCCAGCGCAAAGGTGCGCCAGACAGTAAATCTGTCGTTGCGCCGATAGGCGCAGGGATTGAGCCGATCGGCACACTAGTGAAACTGAACAAAGTGCGCGAGATCTATTAAATCAGGGGTTGTGCCGATCCATGCAGGCGTGGAGCCGATCGGCACACTGGTGGATCTAAGTCAAAGTTGTTGCGCCGATCGGCGCGGGGTTGAGCCGATCGGCACACCAGTGAGTCTAAGCCAAAGTGTTCCAGATCTTGTAAACCTATGCTGGTAAGTGAGTAGCCAGATATCTACTAGTGAGATCGTAACCAGATAGTCTAATTAAATAGCATCATAGTGGATAATTACATAGATCAATGAAAACCTACAATTAGTAAGATCACCCTGCTTTCCGAGCGGCTCCGTATTTTTATCGCAGCGGGGAGGAAACCCTTAATCGCGCGAGTATCTTACCCTACTTCTAATAGTGCTGCGCAGACTTAGTGCTATCACCGCTAAACCACACTACTGGCATCATCAAGCAACCATAATCAATACAATGTCCAAATACTACCCTAATCACCACGATTAAGATAATATCTACTTACTTAGCCTAGAACTAAGCAATTGGAATAAGCACATGCATGATTATAGAATCAAGATAGACAAATCACCAAAACCATCATCAACATATTCAATCATCCTTGAGATACATAGAGTAAGATTCATCCCCGTCGAGATGGCCTACCTTGACGGATCAACTCTTGACTCCAATGGTTCTTGAAACTGAACTAGAGATCTATTCTAACTGGGCTAGCCCCGGTGGCTCTAACTCACGGATCTGGTGTCCCTCTGTCGCCTCCTCCTCTGAGGTGAGGGTTTACAAGTATTTATAGGGGTTCTACTCGTAAAGGACTCGGTCTCTAGCAAATAAGGCGGTTGCGCCGATCGGCGCAAGCCGTGTCTTCTCTGGTTTCTTCCCCGAGTCGGTTCCTCTATCTTCCACAGCTGCCATATGGGCCTTTTCCGTCGAGGTAAAGTCTTGTACTGCACGTTAAGATCTTGGAGTTCCATAAATCTTCTTAAAGTTCCATAATTCTTCTTAGACAAATATCTTCAACTGTCTTGCGCAGATAAACTTCCATAAACATGTGGAATGGGCCTCGGTCACTTCTGTGGGTCAAAACACCCTTGCGCCGATCGGCTCATGGGCTGCGCTGATCGGCGCAATGGACTTCTTCAGTGCTTTTCATCGGTTCTGGACTCCTGTCCTCTCCATCATCGCATTAATCACCAATTTTACCTGTTTCTGCAATAAAGCTCCAAAATAACGCATATACAAATATATAGACAATATCACAGGTAAATGGCCTAAATTAGTATCAATTATGCTCTAATTGAGGTAATATTCATATATAAAAGGGGCACCTAGGAAGTGCCAACAAAGGACTTATAATATCTATAATGTTAGAAAACATTAGTAGTATTTATGTAGGAAGACAATATTATTTCCATGTAAATAATAATTCTTATGCTTGCTTAGTTCGTAAACAAGTTAAAAGATCGATAAAATAATCATAAGGCAATCTCCTGTTACTTAAAGCAAAACGATCAGTACTTAGCTGCGTTACTCGCACTTTAGCACTTAGATCTTTTTACCATGAGTCTTTCAGAGATAAAGATAGAAGTTGCAATCGGTCTACCTTAGCATATTAGGTTGTAACTCATAGCCGCGTAACAAGTAGAGTCGACCAGTCCACACATGACCTCTCGCACTTTGGCTCTGGGTTTAGTATAGTGGCAGTCTATTGTGCATTATAAATTGTATAACCATGATGTTAGGTGTTCGACCAAAAAATCTTAAGACCGTATCAAGATATGAGAAATCGGTCGAACAAAATCCGAAACCAGAATTTATCAATGGTTAAGGAGTAGTGGGACATTATTACTAGCCCCCTGGCTCAATTGTTTAATATGATAGATTAAGGAATCGAGACAAATAAGAATGAAAATCATCAAGAAATCTTTCATCAAAAAGACTGAAGTTTCATTCACTGATAATGTATGAGAATACCAAAGATAGACTAAGTATAAAAGCGACATAGCTGATTTATGTTCTACGAGTTTGGTATATCGTCGCCATCTTCATACATTAGTCGATAAGCCCCCGGCCGAGTGACTTCTTTAACCACATAAGGTCCTTCCCACTTAGGAGATAGTTTGTGTTGATTCTTGCTTGATTGCACTCGGCGTAGCACTAAATCCCCAACATGAAACTGGCGATTGTGTATGTTCTTATCATAGTAACATCGCAAGCCTTGCTGGTATAGCACCAACCAAAACAGAGCGCGATCACGCAACTCCTCTGCCGCAATCAAATCAATCTCTTAATTTTCTTCACAAAGCTTCTCGTCGTATATCCTAACTCACGCTGATACAAGGTTTACCTCGGTCGACAACATAACCTCGGAGCCATAGACCAACAAGAAAGGTGACTGGCCAGTAGCCGGACTGATGTTAGTACACAGCCCTTAGAGAACTAAAGGAAGCTCTCGTACCCACTCACCGACATAAGGTTTTGAGCTTGTCAAATGTCCGGGGCTTCAACCCCTGAAGAATCGTACCATTGGCCCGTTCGACCTGCCCATTGCTTTGAGGATGAGACACTGATACAAAGTGGATTTTTATACCCATCTCATGGCAAAGTCACGGAACTCCTCAGATGTAAACTGAGTATCAGTGTCGGTGATGATATCATGAGGGACTCTAAACCAAGTGACGACATCTCTGACAAACTCGACCGCTTTCTTTGAAGTTATCTTGTCGACCGACTTCACTTCAATCCACTTGGTGAATTTGTCAATAGCAATAAACAAAAAAGGACCGACAATATCGAGCCCCCAGATTGCAAAAGGCCAAGTCATAGGTATCATCTAAAGTTGTTGCGAAGGCACATGTGTCTGTTGAGCAAAAAATTGACAGCCTTCGCACTTCCGAACGACCTAGTGTGCATTGTCGACCGCCATAGGCCAATAAAACCCTTGCCGGAAAGCGTTGCCGACCAAAGTTATGGACGCTGCATAATTGCCACATCCTCCTGAATGGATTTCTTCCATCAGCACTTTGCCTTCTGGTATCAAGATGCACCGCATCAAGATGTTCGATCCTCCTCTTCTATAAAGCACATCATCCACCCTCAAGTATCCTTGAAATTTAGCCTTCAACCTCTATTGCTCATTAGGATCCGTAGGCAGCATACCCTTGCTCAAGAATTGGACAATCTGGTGGCGCCAGTCAGTCTCTATATCGACATCACTTACGGGCTCAGCAACATCGGTCGCCAAGACATCGGACCGAGGAGAAATAGTGGGGGAATCCAGGGTATGTAAGAAAACACCGGGTGGGACAATCGATCAAGACGATCCCATCTTGGCTAATTCATCAGTTGCTTGATTATTATCTCGAAGAACATGTGTGAACTTTAGTCCATCAAACTTGTGTTCGAGCTTTCTTACTTCTTGGCAGTAAGCACTCATGTTGTCGTCCACACAATTCCAATCCTTGCTGACATGGTTAATGACCAGAGCCGAGTCACCAAAGATGTCAAGATGCCGAATGTCGAGCGAAACAGCAATGCGCAGACCGTGCAGGAGAGCTTCATATTTTGCAGCGTTATTAGACGCGCGAAACAAGATCTGGAGGACGTATCACAACTTTTCTCCTGTAGGTGAGATGAACACAATTTCTGCACCTGCCCTAGGTAAGTGGAGGGATTCATCGAAATACATCTTCCAGTACTCGATATCTTGTGGTGCAAGTGGCATTTGAATCTCTGTCCACTCAGAAACGAAGTCGACCAATGCCTGTCCTTTGATTGTTGAGCGAGGTGCGAACGTGATGGTATACTGACCAAGTTCGACTGCCTACTTAGCAATCTTTCCTTCGGCTTCTCGATTGTGAAGGACTGCGTCGAGTGCGAAGGATGTTTGAACTTCAATAGGATGAGATTGAAAGTAATGCTTCAACTTCCTTGAGGTGATCAGGAGCGCGTATAGCAGCTTCAAGATCTGGTGCTATCATGTTTTGGAAGCACTGAGAACTTTACTAATGAAGTAGACCGAGTGTTGTACTTTTTGTATGTGACCCTCTTCCTCTCGGTCAACCGTTAAAACGGTACTCACAACTTGAGTTGTGGCCGATATGTAGAGTTGAAGCTTTTCTTGCGGCTTCGGAGGCACCAAGACTGGAATACTGCTGAGGTGGACCTTCAGCTCATCCAATGCCAACTGTGTCTCCGTTGTCCAGACGAAGTCATCCTGCTTCTTGAGCAGTTTAAAGAGCGGCAAACCCCTGACCCCCAGTCAGGAAATAAAGTGACTCAGGGATGCCATACATCCGGTTAGCTTCTGAACATCCCTCTGAGAATTAGTTGGCCCTATATCAAGGATCACCTTGATCTTATCCGGGTTAGCTTCTATACCTTATTTTGAAGTGATGTAACCGAATAGCTTACCCGAAGGAACCCCAAAAACGCACATTTAAGGATTCAGCTTCATCGAGTAACATCTCAAATTGTCGAAAGTCTCTGCCAGGTTAGAGAGAAGTTCTTCGATACTCCAAGTTTTTACCACGATGTCATCTACATATGCTTCTACATTCCGACCGATCTGAGCTTCGAGGCAGCGTTGAATACCATGTTGGTAAGTCGTGCCAGCGTTTTTCAGACCGAACGACATGGTAATATAGCAGTAGGTGCCAAAGGGAGTTATAAAGGCAGTCTTGATTTGATCTTTGACTTTGAGTGGGATCTGGTGACAGCCTGAATAGGCATCTAGAAAGCTTAAAAGCTCACACCCGGCTACTGAGTCTACAATCTGATTGATACGTGGTAGAGCGAAGGGGTCTTTAGGACAGACCTTATTCAAATCGGTATAATCAACACACATCATCCACTCTTTATTCTTCTTAGGTAGAAGGACTAGATTTGCCAGCCAATCTAGATGGTACACTTCCTTTATAAACTTAGCATCTAATAACCTAGCTATCTCCTTCTTCATGGCGTCCTTGTGGTCTGGTGCAAACCTTCTAAGCCTTTTCCTAATAGGGATGGCCCTAGGAGGCACCCTTAATTCATGCTCAATCTTTTCCCTAGGAACGCCCAGCATGTCAGAAGGCTTCCATGCAAAGAAGTCCTTATTTTCCTTGAGGAAAAGAGTGAGCGCAAGTTCTTATTTCTCATCACGGTCGGCACCTGCATAAATGATCTTAGCAGGGTCTTTAGGGTTGAGCGCGATCTCCTTGGTAGGGACGTCGTCCGTCTAAATCTTGTCCTTGGTGGGCTTCTTCATGGGGATCTCCGCGTCGGTCTGCTCCTCATTGCCGACTGCCTTCTAGATCTCCTGTCGGTCAGACAACATCAACTGTTGTTCGGCCATCTCACAACTCTACACATCGCAATCGAAAGAATTCCAAAGATCAGAGTGGAGGGAGATTATTCCTTTGGGGCCTAGCATCTTGAGAGTGATGTATGGGTAGTGCGGGACCGCCATGAACTTTGCCATCGCCGGTCTGCCGAGGATAGCATGGTATGCTGACTCGAAGTCGGCCACCTCGAAGATAACACGCTCAGTCCTAAAGTTCTCACGGGTTCCAAAGGTAACCGGCAGAACGATCTGTCCAATGGGAACTGAAATCTTGCCGGGCACAATCCTGTGGAAGGGTGAGGAACTCGACTGGAGGTCATTGACCGACAACCTAGTTCCATGAGAGTCTTGGTGAAGATCAATCCAGACTGCTTCCTCCATTGATAAGTACTTTGTTGAACTTGACCTCCTTCATCGTGGCGGTGAGTACCAGTGGGTAGCGACTTGGCTTAGGTAGGTGCCTGGGGTGATCCGACCGATCAAATGTGATTGGTACTTCAGACCATCTCATGTATTTGGGCGTAGGAGGCTCTACGGAGTTAATCTCACATAGTTCTAGCTTTTGCTTGCACTTGGACGCCTTGAGTGCGGCAGTCGCGAAGCCCTTCAATCGGTAAAAGTCCTTTGCTTTGTGGTTCCCCTTTGGGTGACATAGGCACGGGCCACTTAGCAGGTCATCCATGGTTTGCTGGTTCGTCCGAGGGTTTGTCTAGGATCGGTCTACCGCAGCGACCATGTTGTCAGACTTTTTCTTCTTGTCCTTCTTAGAGAACTCTGACTTGTCCGAGCGCTTCTCCTTGCCTTTACCGCGGATGTCATCCAACGCTGACTCTCCCGACGAGAACTTATCAGCGATCTCGAAGCACTCCCGAGCGGTCAGCCTGAGGTCATGATTCCTCCAACCGATCTCCTGGACCAGGTCATAGCTGCATATGCCTCCTTGGAAGGCTGCAATGATCTGTTGATCTAGGACATTGGGGATCTCGGTCTTCTTGGCGCAGAACCGCTAGATATAATCGCGCAGGAGCTCATCAGACTTCTGCTTGATTCGAGTGAGGTCGAAGTGACTGCCCGGACGATTGCAAGTAGCTTGGAAACTTTCTTTGAGCTTCCTATTGAGGTCTCCCCAATAGGTGACCGATTTCTCTAGAAGAGATGTGAGCCAAATCCGAATGGCCGGGTCGAGGCATACCGGAAGATAGTTGGCAATCACGAAGGTATTACCCCCGGCTGACCGAATCGCCGTACTGTACAGCTGAAGCCACTCTCGGGGGTTGGTCTGACCATCGTATTTTTCAATGGGAACCGGCTTGAATCCTTTCGGCCACCGAGCTATGCGAAGCTCAGGTACATAGGCCTTAATATCGTCGAATTCTTCATCGCTCGGAGTTGTTGACCTTCTATATCGGTCTGGAGATGGAGATGAGCGACGATTATGACATGGACCAACATCGTCATCATGGCGACGACAACGATTGTCTCCATCACGATTCTCGTGCCAGTCCCGATCATCACATCGACATGGGTCGTCGCGGTTGTATCTTGGAGGTGGCTCGCATCGGTCTTCCTGTCGGTTGTCGGTCCTCCGATCACGGCGCTCCTCCTCATGGCGTTAGTCGTCCCGAGCCCTCTCTTCATAATTGGAGTTCATGGTGTCTCGACTGTCGCGGATGCTGAGGAAATTACTCAGATCCTCACGCCTTTGCTGACCGTGTGATGTCGCGTGACTGGAACTCGCCACCAACTGTGATTTGTCCCTGGCCGCATCTTGGGCTGCAGCGGCCTTAAGCATAGCCACCGCCTTCTGCATCGTGGGTGTCTGGTACACTGCGTCAGCCATCAAGCTGTCAAGCAATGTTTTGGCCCGGTGATGTTATTCTGCGGGGTGCCATAGACCTTGACATCGTCTACTTCGATCTCAAGTTGTCCAAGGTCCAGTCGGTGTGCAAGGCAGGACCCATGCGACCCTCTCGGTCGGCGGTGATGTTCTTCTGACAAGTTGTTGTCTTGGGGGTTTTCTTCCCTGTGGCCTTCTTCTGCGCGTTCTTCTTCACGTCCATCTTCTTCGTGACCGTCTTCGCGGTCACCCTCCTCATCGTTGTCTCCTGACGGATTCTCCTCTATATTGACCACGTTCATGGTCAGAGGGTATAAGCTGGCAAATCCGACCGAATCCTCATCAAAGGAACGATCCGACTTTGAGTCATACCCGAAGGGTAGGTCTGTTTCGCTGAATCCGAGTGGAGCCAACGCTGGGATCAGATCTGATGATCTCGGTGATCGCACCACAGAACTGGCTACGGCCGAGTCGGATCGATAGTTCTCTAGACCTAGCTCTCCGTTGGTGTCGACGGCGAATTCGAGCGATCCGAAGGAGATCCTAAAGTCTGGTGAGTACTGGATGTTGGGAGTTTCAGTCATCATAGTCGACGGAGAATCCCGGCGAGCCTTGTCCCCTTCCTGGCGCGCCAACTGTCAAGACTTGATCTCGGCAATATATTTATAGGGCTACGTCGAGTAAGAACTACGATGGTTGCAAAACACGTCGAGTTATACAGGTTCGGGTCCTCTCGATGAGAGTAAAAACCCTACGTCCTGTGTTCTGTGGTTTGTATTGCTTATAATTTCGTGTCCCTGATGGGGGCTTCCCTGCCGCCTTATATATCCGGTCGGCAGGGGCTACATGAAGAGTTCTACTCGTAGTCTACAAGGATTTACATAGAAAGTCTATCTCTAATTGCCTTGTGCTTCAAGCTGACTCGGCCGGTTCCCTTATTGATGAAGTACCCGGTCAGTTGCCGACTTAAGCATATCTACGAATATCCGGAAGGTAAGTATTTCACGACAACTCCTACAACCTATGTCACAACGTAATCCGGGGCAACACATATCTCTTTATGCAGACGATATTGCATTGTACATCCGACCGGTATAGGAGGAGATGAGATTGGCTATGGATATCCTTGCAAAATTTGGAGAGGCAACTGGTCTGCACTGTAATCTTCAGAAGAGTTGTGTTATACCAATTAGGTGTGAAGCAACACACATGGAAGTGGTCTTCACAACACTGCTATGCGCACCTGAAGCCTTCCCTTGCACATACTGGGGGCTCCCGATTTCAAACAAGCAGTTCTGGAGAGTGGAGCTCTTAACTTGGATAGAACGAATTGGGGACAAACTACCGGCATGGAAGGCATCTCTCATGAATATGGCTGGACGCATAACATGGGTACATTTTATTTTATCAGCAATATCTATATATGTGCTGATTGCTATCAAGGTTCCCAAATGATTTATTGGATCGACTGATAAGATGAGAAGAGCTTTTACATCGAAGGGGCGAAAAGAAGTAAATGGAGGATCCTACCTTGTCGCATGGGACAAGGTTCAACGACCTCTTGATCATGGCGGCCTTGGTATTCTTAATCTTGAGTTTATGAGCTCGGCACTGCAAATCCGATGGCTGTGGCATAAACATACGGATCCCACCCAAAGCATGGGCCGGTCTAGATATACAAGTGCATCCAAATGCGACAGCCTTGTTCAACATTGCATTGGAAACTCAAGTCGGCAATGGGAGCAATGCACTTTTCTGGTCAGACCGCTGGATCATGGGCTGTTCTCTACAAAACTTTGCACCGACAGTTGTGGCAGCTGTACCGCCGATTACTCGCACGGTTGTAGAAGCTTTGCAAGCCCATGATTGGCCGTTGGACATCAGAGGAGGACTCTCGTTGATTGGATTGTTCCAATATTTCCAGCTATGCACTACTACAATAATGCTCTATAGCGACCGGCCAAAAAAGATCTCATTGGCGGAAACAAATTCTATCACTGAGTAATTGTCACTACGAATGAGAAAACATAGTAGCAGATAAATATCCGCCACTAAATTTGCGATAGAAAAAGAAAAGATCCGCCGACGACCGCTGGGAGCCGCCGCCGCCGCCCACGCTCGGATCCGCCGCCACCTCCTGCGCTTGGATCCGCCGTCGCCGTGCCGGGATTCGCCGCCGCTCATGCCCGCGCCCGCGCTTGGATCCGCCACCGCCGAGCACCAGGACCAGCGCCACGGCCGGCGGTGGAGGAGGTGCGGCTTGGCCATCGTCTTGGACCCCTTTGCCGGAAAGGAGGTGGAGGCGGCTGAAGAGGAGACGGATCCGGCAGAGCAGGAAGCGGCGACGGAGAGGAGGTGGTGGCGGAGGCGGAGAGGAGGTCAGAGGCAGATGCGGAGAGGAGGTCAGAGGCGGAGGAGGCGACGGTGGTGCGAGCGAAGAGCGGTGCGAGCGAAGAAGAGCGGTGCGGCACACGAGCAGAGGGTGCGTCTAGGGTTGCGCTGCAGCAGCCTATTTATAACTGAGTGGAGCTAAATGGGCCCACAGGCCGTAGCTACGGGCCTGACCATGCCTGCCACTGTCATACACGACGTAGTGGCGGGCGTTGCCTTCGTAGTCGCGGTCCTCTTTGGCATGTCATTACTTTTCTACGATTATTAGCGGGCTACACATTAAGGTCATGCGTAGTTGCGGTCCTTTCTAATACCCGTTGTTGAGTAATTTTTGACGTGCACCACTGCAGAGCCCTTTTGTCATAGTGATGGGACATCCTCCATGAGATTGTTCTATCTTAAGATGCAGATATCCATCTTTGGAGATAGATACATGTGGGACTTTCTCCACAAAGTCTGCATACATAGCCTTCTACAACGGCTCAATCACATTTGAACCTTGGAGACAAGTATGGAAATCATGGGTGTCGATGAAATGTAAAGTTTTCCTTTGGCTAGCTATATGAAAGAGATGTTGGATGACAGACAGACTTGCACAGAGAGGATTGTGTGACATCCCAGTGTCTAATTCCTAGTTAACAAGTACTAATCCCTAATTAGCTAGTGGATTAAGCACAAAATTATCACTAAAGCTACACATGAAATAGTAGAAGCCAATCGAAATTGAATTAAATTAATTACTTATAAATAAAAATCCCTCTAAGTATAGTTGTGAAGCAACTTTAAATTTTTCTATGTAACCTATATAAAATAATTACATCAAAATCACGGGAATAGTAAAATAGAATTTTAGACAAAAATAAAAATTTTATCTTATTTGAAAATACCCCATATAATTAACTTAAGCGAGGAAACCTTTCTAGTTGGAAAATTAATTCTACAAATTTTGCAAAAACTCCGACCAAATGGACCCCCCCCCCCCACTAGAGCCTCACAAATATCACGAAGAACCTATGTGCGAAATACCAACTCATTTGGACCACAGGAAGTATCTTAAATTAATTAAAACAGAATCAGGAACTAGTTTACAAACTTTTGGTTAATTGGAGGGCCTCTTTGCAAAACGCGTTGTCTTCTACCTCCTGCCACTGGGCGCAGAACGTGCGTCCTCTGCCCGCGATCGACGCCAATCACGCCATCTCTTCAATTCGCGCTGCCCAACTCGTCCTGCCTCGCTGCATGTCCCCTTCTGCCCCGCTGCTGCCGCACCGCAAAAGCCGTCACCTTTTTCCTAGCCTGCCGCCTGCCATGGCCGCAGCGTGCCCGCCCTGGCTCCTCGCGCCCAGCTGTCCTCAGCCACCCCGACACCTCCTGCGCGATGGCCTTAAGCCCGTGACTACCCTGCACCCGAGCTCCTGCTCAAAATTCGACCACTCCGCTCTCCCAGCTCGTTTCCCTCACTGTTTTCGTCACCACTGACTGCCATTGCCAAGCTGAGCTTGAGCTCGAGTTATCAGCGCCACAGTGCCTCCTAGACCAAATGGAAACCAAAAATAGCTGCGCACACATCCTCCGTTAGTTTATATTAATCTACCATCCTGATTTTTGGCATGCTCTGTTAGTTTATATTTATCTACTATCCTGATTTTTGGTTAGGTAAAATATGCATTACTTTATGCCCTAAGGTTTATTTAGTATTTTTACTTATAATAATGCTAGTATATGAAATAATAAAATCTAGAAGTTGTCACTTGGTTAAGATAATATTTGTACACACCCCTGTTCATGATAAATTACTCATGTACAGAAACATATTTTTACTATATTAAATGAATTATATGCTCTTAAGACTATTTAAACCCCATTAAATGACTTTTACATATAAAATGATAAAAACAGAACTTGTTCTTGGGAGCATATGGTTTTGAGAACATATTAATAATAATATGGTCACCATAACATCAATGTATTTTACATTCTTCATATTATTACATGTACGGTATTATTTCGGTACCGTTGACACCTTCGCTTATAATTAGGTAACGAGAACCAGGAACAGGAGCCGGATTTCCAGCAGGACCCCAATATCGAGGAGCAAGAAATTATAGTTGCTAACACTAGTGTTTATCAAGGCAAGCCCCGGTTTGTATATGTTATTTTATAAAGTTTTACTAGTTTCAAAATATCAATGTTAGTGTATATGTTGATTGATGCATTAGGTTAATAGGAGTTGGTTGGAAATCCACTTGCATATTACCCAAATGTCCCATGTTAATGTTATAGGAGTCATGGTAGGATTCGGTACTAAATTGTTATCCTTAGTAATAGAGTTTTATCGATAGTTCTGTTACTGCTGCTAAGAGAATGACTTGATCATTAAAGATGAACTTAATGAAATAAATTTACTTTTGATGTTATGACCGGGTAGGGATGATGCATGTGTAGGTTTGCAGAAATACATGGGTGTTGACTATGGTAGTCCTGCCTTGTCGAACCTATGACCCATTCGTCGTTGGCCCCTTGATCAAGCATTGAACAGTACCGAATGCATGCTAGTATATGGGCACTAGTAAACCGATGTAGCACTAAAATTACTTGCAATAGGAACAGTTAAGGTGCATTGATCATTGATCCTTCTACTGCTGGAGTGGGCGGTTCATACCACGAAGTACTATTGGCAGAACGGCATGCCCACTCGATATCACCACACCCGGCCTGAGGTGTAAGTTCTTTTATTGTGAAAGGTTGCCATATACGACCTTAAGTGGTGTGTATATGTCATGTATTTCGGGTTTTTCCAGCTGGTGTAAATCGATTGCAATTGTTATCGCTCACAGAAATGAGTACGCTTGTTTACTGCGCCTTCACGTAGATCGAATGATACTATAAAATAGATTATGTTACTTATGATGATTATTATTGCTACTGTTCTTATATTATATTTATTTTATGTTATGCTTTACTATTCTTGTACTACCCATTAAAATTTTATTTCTGCTTCACCCAATTAACTTGGCTAAATAAAATTTAGTAGAACTAATAGGTTACTTAGTGCAAGTTCTTTTAAACAACTAACCTATTAGAGTCAATGCATGTCTAGGTCTTTGTACGGGTAAGCCTTGCTGAGTAATTAGTATTTAGGCTTTGTGCCACTGTTGTTTTCAGGAAATCCAGAGATAAAACTGCCCGTTGATGTGCTACCGTGGGACATGCAAGTCCATGAAGGCTAGACTATCCACTGGGAGTCCGAGCTGCCATCGCAGTAATGTTGTGTGCTGCTAGGGTGATGGTTCTTGGGCATGAGTCATTACCACCGTTGTATCGTTGAGAACTCGTATTAGTATTCGTATTTGTTTCCACTGTTTTCAAACTTTCATGAACTTGTAATATTCCGTTGCACTTTAACTACCCAATGATGTAATAATTCGACTTAAATTTGAATCACTGTTGTATTATCAAGTGTCTACGTTATCAGCACCGTTGGGACCTCGATCCTCTGAAAAGGGGCGTGACAGATTGCCTCACCCCAACTTCGCCTATTATGTGATCAAGAGGAGGAGAATATACAACATCTCCTGACCACCTATGTGTTGGCATGAGAGTTTGGTTCCGGATTTTACCCTTGCTGAATCATGGAACAAAAAGCCTAGTCCCCATGAGCTTTCTTTTGTGGCCTAGTGGCGTAAAGCCATCAGAAAGTTGCAAAAAGAACAGAAAAAGGGAGTGAACTCGGCCATCATTCTTGGTGCTGGACGTTGTGAAAGCATCGTAATGCTTGCGTCTTTGAGAGTGCTCAACCGGGGTTAGAAAAACTCATTCATGCGTTTAAAGAAGAGCAAGAATTGTGGTGCATGGCAGGTGCACGCGGACTACGGGCACTTGGTCTCGGTCCAGATTAGGCTAGCTAGTCTAGTTTGGTTTTTGTCAGGTCTCATCCTTCAGTCTTCTTTAGTTAGTTTCTTTCTGTGTTTGTATCATTCAACCCCTCATGGCTCGGCCGAGAATGAGATGGTGGTGTTCTTGTAAGAGGCCGAACTCTTTCTCTCTATGATACAAAGATACACAACTCTCCTGTGTATTCAAGAAAAAAAAGATATGTAGGAAGAAGTAAAAACTGCGGTTTACTCCTATTAGACAGCGGTGATGCTCTTGGACCAAGTTTTGGAATGCCTTTTATTTAAAGCTCCTTTACTGTACCCCCAAGTAAATATGGGCCCTCTAATTTGACTGATCCAGTGGCCCAGATTTGACAATGCATATTACTAATTCAAGGGGTTTCAAGCATGAGTTCAATCAAAAAGAAAAAAAACATAGTTTTGATAATCTCACACAAATAGGATGTGAGTAGCATAACCTAGTTAAATTTAAAACCATGAGAGTTCAATTAAAAGAAAACCAACATAATTCTGTAATAAATGAATCACAATCATAGAAGAAGGTAGCAACCTTACCATATAAAAGCAGCCTTTGTCAGACTATCGTCACTAGGTATCCTAGCATCCTGGGAGGAAAAACATTGCAAATTGCACAAATTGACTGCCCAAAAAAAATCAAGGACACTGGCAAAATTACAATAACAAATTTTATCAGTTTTTCCCTATACTACAGGTTCAGCAAAATCTTTTCTGAGCTTGAAATCCAGCCAGAAAAGCCATTTCAAAGTTAGTCAAAAAATGAGACTTTACATCTGCTCTCTCTTTTGCAATTGGAAATAAAAATAAAAATCTTATCTAAACACAATATGTGAACTCAATCGATAGATGATATATGACAAAATATCATTAATTGAAACTTAAATCATAGGGATATGATATATATTGTTGGTAGCCAAAGTGTGATTCTTATCTAACCACTATAATGTGAACTCAATTGAGCATGCATAACAATACAATAAATGAATGAATCTAAAAACAGATCTGTCAAATAAAAAACTATCTGAATATGATAAAAAAATCTCAAGATTATGTGTACCCATGAGGTGCCATAGACAAAAGAGCACATTGGTTCGACTTATGATTAGATGATTCAGCTGGGGCTTGAGACCAGAGGGCAATAGTAAAAACAAAAAGAGAAAAAACCATGGTCTGATGATTGCAATTATATTTTTGCCCGTGCTAATGCATATGTCACTATCAAAAACCGTCTTTTTAACCAATCATGAAGATAGCTTATTGTCTGTATGTCACATGATAGCAGTGTAGACATTTCCTGAAATACAGGCACCAGGCCAAGTCTGATAGAACTTCATCTTAATTCTACCTCAGTAAAACTATCATTAAAAATCCTAGAACCAGATATTAGTTAAGCAGAATATACTCATTTCAGACTCCTGAAATATACTGTGAAAGTGTGCCTCATGACACATGACTCATTCTAACGATATCATGAACAAGTACCACCGGGCGTAGCTTGAACGATACATCCTTCGCAGACAAATCAGTTATATATGCAATTCAATTTCTAAAGAGTATCATCATATCAACCTATCAAATGTTCATATCCAAATCAGTTTAGCATTGAGAGAAATACAGTTCCCATCAATTTCAAATAAATGTTCACACATTATTTCATAGAACCATTCAATTAACATTCTAAAAATAAAATTGAGACCAATACGATCTGCAGTTGAATATCCTCTTTCCTTTTATGTTATATACTATATGTAGTTTTTTTACTTTCAATCTAGGATTCTTTGATTGGTAATTTGTAATCAAACATAAGTACAAGAGAAAGTATCCGGAATTTTATTGTACCAACCTTCATGCCGGCGTCTGAGTCATAGACAACAACGTTGGCCACGACGACACAGCGATAGGAGCACGACGACCAGTTCGACATATGGAAGCCACCTGGGTGCTCCAGTCTAACCTTCTCCTCTTCATGCTGCCGCCAGCCGTCAAGGGCTCAACCCTCAAAACCCTAACTGCCGCCGCGATTCCAACGGTGTTCTATGTGCAGCTTGACGCTCGGGTCGTTGGCCAATGCCAGGCGCACTGCAGCAGAGGTCACCATACGTTGCTGCCGAGCCTTGCACCCGGACCCCTCGTGTCGTTGCTTGCCTCGTCCTTGCACAAGCCCCTCTCAAATCGAGATCAGAAACCTTTGTTGCCCTACTCGACAGTCAGATTGTCGACCACAGCCGAGCGTGCAGCGGTCGAGGCCGCCTTTTGTTGACATCGAGCCTCTCATCCGGAGCCCCTCCCTGTCACACACCTCATCGCCGCCAAAGCCTCTCGCAGGCATGAATTGTCTAAATTATCCCACAAATTGCTATTTATTCCTCTACAAAATGACCATTGTAACAGTAAAATCTCTCCTTATTTAGAGCAACTCTAACTCTTTCCTTTTAATCTTATCACCTAAAAGAGGTTAAAGGGGATCCCTTCAGCCTATTTTTTGAATTATAGGTGATGATGTTGTAGCAGTTTATCTATTTCATCACCTAAAAGGGTAGGGTCCATTATTTATATGAGGGATGGTTGATCCCCTTCATAAAGAGGATGGTGGACTGGATTTAGGTGATCAGCTAACCAGGAGGATAGGAAAGGAAAACTGATAAAGAAATTTTTTCCATCCCTATTCTCTATATGACAGATTTTTGTGTTTAGGTGATAGAAAAGGGAAAAGGTTGGAGTTGCTAAATTTAGAATTGGAGCCGACCTGGATCGTCTCAAATTGAAGGACGAAAGAATCGCAAGCAACACGCATTTTGTTGCCGGCGATGGAGCTGCAAGGCAGCATTGAAAGGTTGGTGCTTGGCATCTTGTTCGTGCCCATCAAATAGCCACGATTGTAAGGTTGGGAAAGCGGGCAGCAGGTATTACACTAATTCGTTTGGTACGGTACTGATGCATTCAATCGAGTATCAAATCTAGTAAATGACTATGCATTTCATGACTCATCGAAAGGAGGACATGGATTGCATTCCGCGAATAAAAGCACTCTTACAACTTTCAGAACCTTCACGCTTCAATTCGTAGCCATCATTTTTCTTTTTTCGAATCAATTCCCAGCCATCTTGTTCAACCTCACAAGTGGCCGGTACAAAGCAAATAAAAAGGCAAAAAAGCAACATCACTACTTCAACTGAGGATTTTTCGAGAGATTCTTAAAGTTGAACAAAGAAGAGATTGATCAATCTGTAGCTATTCCTTTTTTTATTCATGTGCTTTTCCTACTTGTTTATCATTATTTTGGAAGGAATTTTACTGATAAAAATACTAGCTAATAATTTTTTAAAAATACTAACCAGTAGTTTTAACTTCATAATTACACTATAAATAATTGCTTATTTTATGAGAGAATCCTAACCCTATCGAATCACTAAATTGTCAGCTCATCTTAAAAATATAAGACGTCCGTGTAGCTGCCGCTTATCTTAAAGTTGAAGGAACATGGGTGGGGACCCGGAGAGCCGTAAGCGGTAAGGCGTCCGTGGATAAGAGAAGCGCTTTGCTCCTTTTCCGGGGAAAGAAAAAAAGACGAGCTCTTTGCGCATAAAAGAACTTTTCTTTTTTAGATCCGCAGAAAAGAACTCTCCATGTAGCGATTCAAGGTTAGCTACATACTGCCGGAGGTTTCTTTTTAGTATTGTTACACTCCTCCGGTGTCCTAAGTCCAACATTTCAGGATGGGTACCCGCAAAAAAAAAAAAAAAATCAGGATGGGGGGAGTATATGATAACCAAGGAATACTACTACTTCGCACACAGGACCCATTTCCTCCACTACCCGCCGCATCAGGTACGCTCTGCTCTCTGCCTCTACCACTGGAGCCGGCGTCCTTCTGCCGTCGGGGTCGGCGTTGCCACAGCCACGCATCCGATTGGCCTCTCTACGGCAAGGTGAATCGAAACATTTGGTCCGAACAATATTTCTCTAGTGTGATGAAACAGTATCAGTTGGCTTGAAATCATACTTGCGTACCAGTTAACGTTACTTCTTCTATTTTAGTCTGATTTGTTATTGGATTGAAGAGAAAGTGGGTGCTGGAGCTGCTTATCTTGGGAGCTCGCGATCATGGCTCTCGTGACGGGGGTTCTGGGAAGCGTCATCCCCAAGCTCGGCGAGCTGCTCAAAGAGGAATACGACCTACAGACGGGCGTGAAGAAGAAGATCGTCTGTCTCTCACGTGATCTGGAGAGCATGCATGCGGCCCTCCGCAAGGTTGCCAAGGTGCCGTCGGACCAGCTCGACGAGCAGGTCAAGCTCTGGGCGCGCGACGTCCGGGAGCTGTCCTACGATGTCGAAAACATCCTCGACACCTTCCTGGTGCGCGTCCAGGGTCCTGAGGCCCGCGACCCAAACAGGTACAAGCGCGCCGCAAAGAAGATTGGTAAGCTGTTTACCAAGAGCAAGGCTCGCCATAAGATCGCAAGCATGATCCAAAGCATCAACGAGCAAGCCGATGTGGTGGCTGAACGGCATCGCAGGTACAGAGCTGAGGATATTGTGGCCAGTCGTCCTGCCGCAACTTTAACCGTTGATCCTCGTCTTGCTGCTATGTACGAGGAAGTGACACAGCTCGTTGGCATTGAAAAGCCAAGCGCTGAGATCATATCCATGCTATCGGCCCAACAAAGGGATGGCGTGTCGAATATGAAGATGAAGATGGTGTCTATTGTCGGAGTTGGAGGATTGGGCAAGACCACTCTTGCAAAAGTGGTGTATGACAAGCTTAAAGTGGATTTTCAACGTACGGCTTTTGTTCTGGTTGGCCAGAATCCTGACTTGAAGAAAGTCTTTAGAGACCTTCTTATAGAGCTTGACAAAAAGAAATACATGGATCCCAAATGGACAATGTTGGGTGAAAGGCAACTCATTGATGAACTTCGAGAATACCTCTGTGACAAGAGGTATGCATCAGGCACCCAATACTTAGAACACAGTTATTAGTTATGTTACTTATACATGTACAACAGAATTTGCTCTTGATGTAGGCTAAGCATTTGATTTGTTTTATTTTACACAATATTTTACGTAATATGTCTCTCATGTGTCTATATATGATATATATAGTTTTACTAACTCAGTCTCTTCCACTGTGAATTGGGTAGGTACTTCATCATTATTGACGACATATGGGAGACGAAGTCTTGGGAAATAATGAAATTGGCTTTGGTTGATAATAAGTGTGGAAGTAGACTGATCACAACTACTCGTAAATTGGAAGTTGCTAGAAATGTTGGTGATGTTTATTACAAGCTTGAGCGGCTTGCTTATGATAAATCAAAAAAGTTATTTTACACAAGGATATTTGGTGCCACAAGCAAATGTCCTGATAATCAGTTGGATGAGGCATCTGACAAAATTCTGAAGAAATGTGATGGTGTACCACTAGCTATCATCACAATGGCTAGTTTGTTGGTGGGCAAATCAAGGGAAGAATGGATTGAAGTGTGCAACGCTATTGTCTTTCGTGATAAAGATAACAAGCAAGTAAGTGATACTGAGTGGATATTGTCTCTTAGTTACTATGACTTACCAGCTCATCTGAAGACTTGCTTGTTGTACCTAAGTGCATTTCCCGAAGATTATGTTATTGATAAGGATGCTGTAATATGGAAGTGGATAGCTGAAGGTTTTGTTAATGACAAACCAGGAACTTGGTTATATGAGGTTGGAGAGGGATACTTCAACGAGCTCATAAATAGAAGCATGATCCAAGCTGTGTCACCAAAAGAGAATGGCATCGTAGATAAGTGCCGCATTCATGATATGGTGCTTGATCTCCTCCGTCTCAAGTCGATGGAAGAGAACTTTATTACTATCTCAAGTGATGCTGAAAGAACATCATCACCAAGCAAAGTACGCAGATTAGCCTACCAAAACAAAACAGTTAAGCAAACCTATCAGGATATTCAAATGGACCACCTAAGGACATTTATTGCCTGTAGGTGTTCCATTGTTGATAGGAGGCTCTCGTTTCGGAACTTTAAACTCGTACGTGTACTTGCTTTGGATGATTGCAATACTGTTAATCTTGAGCATGTTGAGAATTTACTTCATCTAAGATACCTCAGACTAAGAGGTACACATATTGGCAAGCTCCCAGAAGAAATAGGAGCCCTGAAATTTCTACAGACACTGGACTTGAAGGAGACTTTCGTAAAAGATCTGCCATCGAGTGTTGGTATGCTAACACAGTTGATCTGTTTGCGTGCTGGGGATGCGACGGTACCGACTGGGGTACTTGAAAAGCTAACGTCCCTGGAGGAACTACAGATGGATGTTAGTGGGGACAACGTGAGTCAAGTTGTGAAGGTCCTGGGGAAGCTGCGTGAACTCAGGGTGCTCATGGTTAAAATGCCAGTGGAAGAAGAGACCATGCAATCAGATTTGGTGGAATCTCTTGGCAATCTCCACAAGATTCGGTATTTCACACTGAGTTTCATCTCATGGCCAGATAAGGCCGTCTGGGATGCAGCGGTTCTTGGGCGCTCACTGCGATATTTGATTGTACCAAATATCTGCTTCTTTGCGCTACCATCATGCATTAACCCCTTAAACCTTCCCTCTCTCTCCCTCTTGGACCTGTACGTCTATGATATGGACGAGCAGGATATGAAAACACTGAGCAGGTTGCCAGAGCTCCATCACCTGAAGCTGAGGACGTCATCCACTGTAACAATAATTGTTCATGCCGCTGACTGCTTCTTCCAGAAGTTGGAATCCTTATTGTTATCTGTCTCGACAGTCCAGTTTGTGCACAACGAGGACTTGAGTGTTTCTTTTACTACCTGGAATAGTAGTCGGGATGGCATGGCTTTTGGTGCTAAAAAGGGGAACGAGTGCATAGTAGCACCTATCGTGATGCCGAACCTACAAGTGCTACACTTCTATGTCGATGTGCAGGCCTTAATTCGTAACAATGGTAGCTGTAATAATCTCGGCCTGGAGTACCTCCCTTCGCTTCAGAAAGTCAAAGTGAAATTCTGCTGTTTCGATGCCTTCGCCGATGAGGCGGAGAAAGAGGAGGCTGCACTGATGCACGTAATTCAATTCCACCCGAACCGGCCAACACTCGAAATAATCTCAGCCTGGAATAATCGTCGTCATTTCCATCCTATCTGAACTGATACTCCAGTTTATTTTAACTAAATTCCCAATTCCAGTCGACAGGCGGAGGATGATTTAGTGACAAAAGAACAGAAGCACACTAGCTATGTGAGCCATTGAATTGGTCATGCATGTACGTTCTCTCTCTCACACACACACATTGAATTAGTGTAATTTCAGTCTGGCACATTAAAAGTGAAACTTTATCTGGTTACTCTCCCAAGATAGAATCCAGTCAGCTGACCAACTGCTCAATTTAAATTGTTTGAAGAGGCTGAAATCACATAATTTTAATGATGGTAGAATATGTGTCTAATTGCCCCCCTCCCTCCTCCTAAACGGTTCATTTTTTTCTCTTCTCAAATCTTTGTCAATCCTCTTTTAAAATTTTAGCAGCAGTCATAGATTTAAAAGTAACCTTTCTATCATTGTATTTAAATGAGTAGCTATTAGTAATGATATTGTGTAAAATATTATTTGTAGAAATTCAAGGTTTACCCAATAACAAATGACATGCTTGTATAGGTACTATATCAAATTCTGCACTATCCTTGTAAGAACCAATAAAAAATTCAATGCGTGCAATTTGATCTACCTTTATCTTATCAAAAGAATTTACCCATTGGATATAGTATGGACATGGGTGTGGTTATGTTGTCAATCCAAGCTTCTCGACCAACTCCAAGCTTGCGATGTTGCAGCTACTTTCTCCATCAATAATGACACGACAACGTCGATCCTTTACAATAATATGAGTTTGGAACAAGTTGTTCAATTGATTTTGCTCTACATTCTCTATTTGAGAACTAAGCACTTGTTGTGCTACATGACTCATATTGTTCTCACTAGACGACGTTGACTCATCATCATGAGTGGTGTAACCTATCATTGTTGGTAGCAAACAAAAAAACACATAGGAGTATATTTTCCTATCACTACTATGTGATCACAGTGTAAGCTCTTAACAAGCAAATAAAAACATCTTACCAAGCTCTTACAAAATTCTTAAAAGCAAGGCAACGGATACCAGAGGGTGTGTGATCCGACGATTGCAAGGGTCAAAACCTGTGCTGTTCAGAAGAATATGTGTATAGAGCTTGGAAGGCAAATTATTTTATAGCAAGTATTAGCAAAATTTCAATTCAGAAATTGCAAAACTGAATAATAGTCCCAAGCTAGTCTATGTCATCGGCCTAAACTTGTCTCGGACCTAGTTCAAGCAAGCAAACAAATGACTTAACAAAGTACGCAAAGGCTAGAAGCAATTCTAAATTTTTATCTTTTCCTTTTTCTACTTCCTTTTTTTTTATGCAGCTTTTTCTCTTGTGCACTTTTGCCTTTTTCTTTTCTTTTCTTGTGAATCAGAACTGCAACAAGGTATTAGTGCTAGAAAGCAAAAGGAAAAAAAAAATCTAGCACAAGGAAAAAAATATAATTTGAATATGATGGACACAAAGATAGAATATTTTATTCCAAAACTCTCAACGTGTCACATGAATAAGCACTTTTCTCTTTTTCTCTTGACACAAAAAGTAGAAGGCTAGACGTTAAATAAGTATTTAGTGCATATAATTCCAACAGTACTATTCTCTCAACATGTGCAATAAACTGATTTTTCTTCTCTTGATTGTTTATGAACAAAGATATGCACGACTCAAATAAGACCAAAGAACAAGCACTAGACCAGCAATAAAATGATCTTATAGGTACTAAAATTTAGAGAAGCAAATTAAACTGAAAATTACATGGCACAAGGGGGATATAGGACAGCGAAAACACGACGAACAAATATTTTTATAGGGCAATTTTCTAGAGTTTAGGACTGAACAAAATAACAGGGATAAGGACGAACCTAACAGTGTACCTGAATCTCTGATTACCACTTGATGTGGACAAAGATTCCTGATCTTCCGAAAGGTTTTGATAAACTTGATTAAGGCAGAGCTTCCGAACGACACGTTCTGAACCCCGCAATCACAGCACAACGTCTCCTATGGTTATCAACCGGTGTTGCACGGTTGACCTTGTCGAGAAGGCTTATTCTTGCCTGTAAATCAAGAACTCAAGCAAGAACAAAGAAGAATGCAAATTTGCAAGTATATGATGAATCTCACAAATTAAGGTCTAACAAACCAATAAAACGACAAAATTGTTATCAACAGAATAATCTAAGCAAAATCCAAACCCTAATGAAGACGCGACGACTGTATATGAGGACCCTAGGGTCGTTCACCACCCCCTGGACGCAGCCCTAAGTGGGCTCAATGTGATATATGGCCCAAAGGCCGATTACGATGTCGCAGCACCAGGACAGATTCTAGATGTCGATTTGTTTTAGCGATTGCCGACGGCTCGGAACAAATTTTGACATGGGTCTGGTTGGGTTGAAAATATATTTTCATTATCTTTTCAGGCATATATAAAGCGTCCAAATCCGAGTCCGTATGTATTCTGCACGTCCGTTTTAGTGCGATGTGCTACTGGACTCTGAGTCGGACTCTAGATTGATATTATTTGGGCTTTCATCTTGATTTGGACATCCTTGATGGCCCATGACGGCTCCAATCACTTCTCCAGCTATCTTATCATCATCTCCATGGTTCATAATAATAATTAATTCATTAGGTAGTCATATGTTCTTAAAATCACATAAATAAATCATTAGAAACAAACTCACCCATAAATTTTGTTGCATATGAGCTTGCATTTTATTTGGAGAAATGTTAGGTGTATCCATAGAGGTGATGTCCTCATCATTAGAGGGTCAACCACTAGAACGAATTGTAGTGGTCGACCCATTTTTAAATACGGGAATGTTTGTTTTCAATCGATTGAAAACAAGGTTCCTTTCAATCAATGGTATTTTTCAATGCATGTGGTCCATGAGAACCTTTTCTTCAATTCTTTTGTTATTTATTTATTTATAGGATTATATATATTAATTAGTGTTATGTATAGATTATAGAAAAGAGTTGTCTTTTTGTATCCATTGGATCTAGATCAAAGGGTCAAAAGCGTTGATTGAAAGGAACCCCTACTTTCAATCGACTGAAAATTAGACACTCTTAAATATGTTTCTCGCATTTTGAAAGAAGCAACTCATTGATGGTGTAGTTTTTTTTTAGTTTAAAGAAATATATTTCATCAAGAAAATAAAAATATCTTGGCCTCTACATTGTAAGATGCATGTGACTGTACATTATTACTCCCTTCATTCAATACTATAGGTCGTTTTAAAGTTTTTCACTAGAAATAAGGAGGTGCATAATGTGACCCTGCTACCTCTATTAAATAGATGCCCGGTCTTTTATAGTGACCTCAACACTTATCATTAATAAGGCACTCCATTGCCTCCACTTGCTCTGCTTCGTAACCAGAGCCAAAATACGAAAGGTCAATTTCACTCAGCGCCATTTTTACAACACAACCAGCCAAATCCAAATTCACACTACAGGTTTCCAAAATTCAAACCTACTGGAGTCAAAAACAACAGAGTTAACATGACTACCTATAAATAGGATTAACTTCCAGTGAGGTCATGTTCTCCTCACTCCATCTCCTGATCCACCTCTTTCCTACTCCCAGCCATGACATTTGACCTCAATAATCCTCCTGATTTAGAAGATGAAGACATACCAACTAGAGCAGCAAGAGCCACGCTAGTGCAAGGTGGTAGTGGCCCTCTTGACCTCAACATTCCATCAATAGAGGCAGAAGATGATCCATGAGAAGCCATCCCACCACCACCAGTAGTAGGAGGAGAAAGTGGTCCGGATGAAGACATCCAGCCACAGGAAGAGAAGATGGTCCATATGTTGTCATGGACTTGGAACATGGAGCCTGACCTGGATGATGTGGCACATATGTCAAGTACCACAATAGTTTTTGAAACCTTTTGATTTTACTGATGCAAAAGTAGTCATGTAACATGCTCTATTAAGAACTCTTCTATGGTAAAATGAAAACAATAATGAGAAGTACAAATTAATATTTATGGTTTGTTATAGAAGTAAATGCAGTAATTGAGAATATAGTTCTATTCCATGTTGTCAGCACGTGTTAGTTCAGGAAAATAGAAAAAGAACATGCTTGTCTCTTGCTATAAATTCAATAGAATCTAAAGCGGCGGTTTGTTTGGCTCATAGAGGACTCGTCACAACAAAGGACTATTTTTAGCTGTGGAAGCGTAGTGACAGGTTGGTTGGTTCACTATTACAACAGCGCATTTTGACCTGTCGCTATGGAGTCTTTTTGTGATAGTACCATATACACGATGGCTAATTGGGCTCTCCTTAAAAATTTAGCATAAGAATTTGGTCTAGTCACCTCTATCCATGACAACTTCTTCACAGCTCACTAAATTGATCATTACCCTACAACATTTCACACTCATGCTAGAAGAACATGATGTTTTGGAGTTACGTATGGGTAATAACACTTTCTCTGCAAAGAAGAATGCTCGTATGAAGATGATCGAAACAAACACTTTATTATCCTTGATCATTTTATACATGTACCAGACGCTATCTGAAAACAAACATTACATTAGTGACCCAAATACATCTGGCAGCAACACGATGAATCATGACGATTATAGCCTTCGACGCTCAACCTTATCAATGTTTGTTCCGACGCCGACAGAGAGGCATGAGGAAAGCAAGTCGGAAAACAACAAGAGGACCGACGATGTTTATTGGGCCTTTCATGGGCCCATGAAAATGGATGCAACAAACATCGGCGCAAGCGCTAGTCCTGTCCAAATGGGCCATGCCGAGCGGGCTGGTCCGAAGCACACAATTTTTGGCCCGACACAATCCGAGGCTATGGGTCGTGCTTGGGTCGAGGGAGTGGCTCGACGGACAGCACGGACATGGCCCGTTTAGCGATATAGGACCAGTTAGGCACAACTCGAAAATCTGGCATTAAAAGGAAAATATGTGTCCCATACTATAACAAAACCTGATTGGTGTAGTGGTAAGGCAACTCCTGAGTTCGAGCTAGCGTGCTTAATGGGCCAGCCCAGACACGTTTAATTTTGAGGTTGGGCCAAGCCGTGCCGGGTGACCTGTTTGGACAGCACTGGCAAGCGCAGCAGTTGCTGGAAATGCTCTTATGAAGCGGCATATCACCGTCATTTGAAGTAGCGCCCATGTCCCGTGATAGAGAAATCTTGTTGTTGTTGAGTTATCGGCGATTATAGGCACGTAGATCAAAATACATAACAAAAACTAAAAGCAACAAGAATAGAGAAGATAAAATTCTTTATTAAGTAATTCTGGTAAAATTACAAATGTGCGTCTCCTCAACTATATATAAGGGGGAAGCCCTACTTCGTGTTGGGCCCCAATTTGATAACGAGTCGACATGGGCCAGGAGTCCTTCTTCTAGAAGGTGGGTCTGGCTCAATAAGCATTTTACAACACTCCCCCTTAGACTCTTTATCATGATAAATATACCTCATAAAAACTCCTTAAAAACCTAGTGAGAAAAATAAAGAAAAGAGCACATATTACCGTTACTTGTGTTGCACGCACTGCCTCATCAAAAATCTTAATGAGAAAACTTCATATGAAAAACTCATAAGAGAAAAAAATACAATGCTATAATCTTTGTGGTTAATAATTATCAATCTTCATGAACAATATGTATTATCTTTGAGATAATAGTTTAATTCAGAAATATGATGTACTTAGTGAAGTTCTCTCTCTGTTCCAAGCACTTCTCTAAGCCTCTTCATGCCAATACCATATCAATACTTTTTAAATGTGCAAGCTAGTAATGCATTTGTGAATATATCTGCATGATTATCACAAGATCAGACATGAGTTACCAAAATCTCTTCCTTCTCTTACAATTCATGAGTATATAAGAATTTAGGTAACATATGCTTTGTTCTATTTGACTTTATGTATCTCGATTGTATTTGTGCAATACAAGCTATATTGTCTTCAAAGATAATTATAGGAGATAGAGTGTGTGTCACTCCACAAGTATCAAATATATGTCTTGACATTCTCCTGAGCCAGGTGCATTCCTCGATAGCTTCAAATATTGCGATGATCTCATAGTGATTTGTTAAGTAGCAATGGTCGACTGCTTTATTAACAGAGTTACTTCTGCATTCTTCTTAAAAATAATCTGAGATCTTCAATTTCCTTTAAATATCTGAGGATTTGCTTAATGCCATCCCAATGTCAAGCTATATCCTGCTAGTAGATGTGTTGTCTCGTCAAAAACCTTACGTGAGAAACCTTCGAGTAAAAACTCACAAAGGAAAAAAGTATAATACATAACCTTCATGAATAGGAAAAGTGATCTTCATGATCAAAATAAATAAGTGATACTATTCAATGTGCTCCTCCTTAAATGGATATTTCTTGAACTTCATGTTCAATTTCTTTATCATACATTCTTCAAAAATGTATATTAACAATGATAAGAAATATATCCATAGAAGTCTTGAAAAGACTTTTCTCACAATTCTTCTAATATTGCAATGAGAGTAATAAAGCAATGTGCTTCATGCACATATAAGTTTGACACAGTCAAATAATCACTTATTTGATATGTACAATAGAAGTTGCTACAATAATGCAATATTCAATTGAGATCTTCAAGATTATACACCAGTCTTTATTTTTTGTTAGGGATTACACCAAATACCTTCATGGTATCATATGAAATCATATTTCTATTGCTATCATGTACTTTCGAAGTACTTATGATTCTATATTAATCGAATCAGGTTACAATACTTCAAGGATCAGTGGTGTTTATTTCATAATTCGACTGATAAAGTCATTCACTGACTATATCCTTCGTGGAGGTATCTCTTCTATGAAGATACTCGTCAAGAGACTTTGCATTAAGTGATGCTCCTTCGTGGACGCATTTCTTCAATGAGGTGTTATTCATGAGACTTTTCATCACAAATTACATACTTCGAGAATTTCATCGTATAGATTTACATAATCCACATGTTTCACTGCATTTATTTAATATGTCTTGCCAGAAATAATCAGAATATTTTATGAGTAGGAGTATAAGTCTTCGTGACCTATGAACTATAAATTTCACTATTATTCATGTTTCATCTTCAATTACTTTATTCATTGATCCGATGTAAATGCTGCGAGCATTTATGCCATGGACTTTTTTTTCGGATCCGGATTCTCATAAGAGAAACAATAGCAATATTTCAGAGGAAATATTGTTAATAATACTTCAATTCTCTCCCATATTCATCTTTCAAGATGATTCAATATCATATCATGGTTGTTCTGTATTCTCTTACTATATATATGCGCTTATAGTACTGGGTTCATCTTCATGATGCTCTCTTCTTAAGATCATTTTTTTCGTGAAACATACAAACGAGGAGTTTCTTTAATGAGTGATCAGCTCCAGAAACTATAATTATCCATAAGAATTGAACAAATGACTTCTATGTCATTCTATCATGATGATATATATGCAAGCGTCCCCGTAATATATCAATCCAATTCTCATTTTACTTCATGTAAAATATAGTTATAGTTTATATCTTCAAATTGCACTCCTTTTTGCTTCAATGCAAATTTATCTGACATTTATTTGAGCTTCATGCTCACATCTAGTGTGTGAATATATTTCTTCTAGAAATATTGATGATCATGATCATTTTTCTTCGTGAAAATATATAAGGCATAATTCCACGAGCATTCTCTCCCCCTAATACCGTCATCAGATCATTCAGTAGCATATTTATAGATCGCTCCATGGTGCAGGGCGTAGGGTGCGCCGAGACACGCGGTGCTCGACGCCTCGCACAACTGTTTGCTTTTTTCTTAGATCTTGATAGCAACGTGTCTAGTATGAATGGCGAACTTGAACATATCTTGACTACAAAAAGTTAAGATAAAAAAAATCAATCAAGAAAACATACCCTTAATCATCGAGTAGATGCGCCGGCTCGATTAGAGCGTGCTGATAACGTGTTAAGTTATCGGCGATCATAGGCACGTAGATCGAAACACAAAACGAAAACTAAAAACAACAAGAATAGAGCAGACGAAATTCTTTATTCAGTAATTCAGACAAAATTATAAAGTTACGTCTCCTCAACTATATATAAGGGGGAAACCCTACTTCGTGTTAGCCCCCAATTTAATAACAAGTCTACATGGGTCAGGAGTCCTTCTTCGACCAATAAGCGTTTTACGACAGTTGCATCCATCCATTCCAGAGTCTTTTACTCCTATGCCATTAAGAAAGTTGCCACTTAGCTGTATGCCATAAAAAAGTTTCAAGACACATGTATGCCATGAGCCCAACTTTTGTTTACCCGTGTGCCATTCCGTCCGCCATCTGTTAGACTTTAACGGTTTCATAGCTCTGACATGTAAGACTCACATATGAAAATGACTATTTTGCCCCTGAGTCAACTCTCTTCTCCCTTCTCCCTTCTCTTCTCCCGGGCTCCCGCCCCCAACCACCCTCCCTCAGGTCGGCGCCCAGCCGCGCGCGCGCCCAGGCCGGTGCCCCACGAGCTCTGCCCCGCGTCCAAGATCTGGCGAAGGCCGATGCGCCCTGTCCCGCGGCCTCCGGCCAGATCCGGCCTCGCCAGACCCCGCGCCTCCAGCCCCCCACCTCGTCGGTCCCCGTGGCCCTGCGGCTCGGCGTAAGGCGGGCTGCGCCCGTGCGGCCAGGCCGGCGCGCCCAGGCCTCCTCCAAATCGCCTACTCCGCCTCCTCTAGGTCGGCCCGCCTCCAGGCCCGCTGTGGGTCGAAGTCGTAGTCGTTGAAGTGGTCCACTTCGAGGAACTGGAAGACGGGCGCGGCCACCGAACTCGTCTTCCCCATTGCAACGCCGACGCTCACAGTCACAAGCAGCTAGCTTGCTCACTTCTGTTCTGGTCTTCGAAATGGAAAGAAATTTGTATGTGTCACGACGCAAACAAGCAACCTTGGGATGAGGAAAACAAGAATAAGAAGCATTTTTTCTTTTTAAATCCATCCCAGATTTCTAACCACTTTTTAGGAAAAAATCCATTTATGATTTTTTACCTTTTTAAAAAATATTTTCCATTTTTTCTTTTTTACGCTATTTAAAAATTATTTTACAATTTTTTTGATTCATTATGTTTTTTAAACTATTTTCACTTTTTTAATTTTTTTTATCATCCAATAACCCGTCCATGGGCAAAACAGTTTTTACACAGCCCACTTTTTTTAAAAAAAAGGAATATATATTAAAATTTCAGCCGCTGTATCAGTTGATACATGGAGCCGTTCAATATTACAAACTCTCGCTCAAATGGAGAGGCCAAGGAATCATAAACATAAAAGTTTGATCCATCACGATGACTAACAAGAATTATTCCAAATAGAGTTTAACTGGTAATACAATTTGAGAAGCGTCATCCATTATTTGCGAAGATCTCCATAGTGACAGATTTAATTAGTCTGCATGCCATCTTCATCAATGTACGGTCCATCTCTTTTAGCAAAAGTGACCGCATACGGGCCTAATATGTCCCTCTGAAGATTACCTGCATAAAAGACGGTGTAGTTACTTTGTCAAACACCATATTATTATGATACAGCCAAATTGTCCAACATAGAGCGTATACACCACTTCACATTAAATTCTTTAACGGTTTTTCAGTTGCTCCTAACCAGTCAGCAAACATATGCTGAAAGCTGGTAGGAGGACTAATGTCAAATGAAACATGAATGATGTGCCATAAAAACCTTGCTAACTGACAATCAAAAAATAAATGTTGAATAGTTTTACTCAGATTAATCGTTTCATCTCTATTCATTTAAAATGACACACGGGTAAACAAAACTTGGATGCATATTATATAGGTGTTTACAAATTTTTTTATAACATACAGATCACTAAGAAATTTAATAATAACATAGGGGTAAAAGACTCTACATTCCACGGCCCCTTCCGGTCCATGGCAAACGATTTTCGTTCCGCCAAAATCCGCCGCCAGCCCTCCACTCCAGGCACCAGGTTCCAGTGCAGTCTCTACTGCGTTAAGGACTGCAAGCAACCGTGACCGTCCATTTCGGCGGTGAACGGCAAAGATCGAATGCTACAGTATCCTTGCCGTTGGCTTGGAAAGAGACGGTGGCAACCGGGACTGCTTAAGTTGCAGTCGTAACTACGACTGCACAGGAACCCGGTCCACTCCAGATCCCTCCTAACGATAGGAAACAACTGCCTCAAGAATTTGTCTCATCAAGGCGAAGTCCTAGAGTATCGAAGCGAGTCCTAAAAAAATTAAGAATCGCCTCCCGCAACAGGTTTTTGGCCTTCCATCGAATCAGTCCGTTCGTTCCCAATCTCAGGACGAGCTACCTCTACCTCCGCCTGCGGCGACGCCTAGCTCCAGCCGGTACCTGTCGATCTGCGACTGCGCCGCCTCCAACTCCCCTTCTCTAGGGTTCGTCTTCATCGTCAGGTACGTCGCAAGCCCCTGATCCACCACCCCTCCCTGTAGCGCTCCCAAGCGTCCTCTGTCCTCTAGTCTAGTTTTCTCTTTGCCGTACGGTTGGTGTCGTGTGAGGAAGAATGCCACCGGCACAAGCTGGGAATAGTTTACACTAAAAGTTTTATTTATGAATCCTGACGGACGTACTTAGAAATCTAAACATTGAGAATTCTGAATTAGGTAATGTTGTTAGTTTGTTACTGTATCGTTTGCAGATCATAGTATGATGATTGATCTTTTTTTGTGCATAAGCCATTTCCGAAAATTGATGTGTCCCTCAGTTGTTTCATTATGTCCCTCACTGGTGTGATGCGGCAGCTTGCTTGCACTTCTGGCTGCAGTGAAAATTGCAATGCTGATTGCTTGATTTGTATGAGTACATGTGCTGCATACGCTGCAGGAGTGATTTGCCTTGTTGGGCTTAGGTAGCAACATCCGTTGCATGTGTGCGTGGTAATCCATTGCTCCTATGCATTGAAAGAGGAAACATACAAATGATTCACCGCTTGAAGAACAGGACATGAGTCAGTGGTGGTTATTTGTCAGTTGGATTTCCCTGATCAAGGTCTCAAACTGTGTTTAATGTATATCCCCTTCTGAACATTAGGAAAATGTTGTTTCCCGAAATAGCAAATTGATGTGAAGTTAGTTCACCCGTATATCATAAATTTTTTCTTTGTACTCTGGGTTTGGATTTCAGCTGTCTGTGGCAGTGGTTTCTCTATAATAATTTTGCACTGATTGAATTTACTTGATTCTTCAGCTCAATCATTATGGCTTGTGATTCCGAGAGTGGCAACTGTAATGCCTGGGCTGCCAGAGATCCTTCTGGACTTCTCTCACCATACAAGTTCAATCGCAGGTGATTTCTCACTTCTGATTCCATGGAAAAAATAAATCCACATCATATTATTCTTCTGAAACCTGAATATTATCTCATTGGTCATTGCTAGGTCATGTTATTCTGTTTTAGTATGTATGGAACTATGGTCCTTTATATCTAGCTATGTTATGTTCGATTTCCAGTGAGTTGCATACCATTTTTCTAAATACGAAACAACAGTGTATGTACTTGCACTTGTGGCGAGTGACAGATGAAGGATCAACTGCTTTTAATGCTTACAATGAAGCATTTTAGGAACATTGTTACTGTTGCATACTCACAAATATTTGGTAACATACATCAATAGATGTTTCTTTTGTACTAGATCATTTGCTTCAGCTTCATACTGCCTTATGTGAGCAGATCAGTACAAAGTGGCGACGTTTCATTGAAGATAACACACTGTGGAGTCTGTTATGCTGATGTTATTTGGACGCGAAATATGCACAATGATTCCAAGTACCCTTTGGTTCCTGGGTAAGCTTTTCAGGTTGATGTATGAGTTAATATGAGTAAGAGACCAAAAAAAAAGTGAAAGTAAGCTGCCTGACAATTGTTCATTGCCCTAATAAATGGAGTATGTGCCAACTCAATAACATGATTTGTGCAGGCATGAGATTGCTGGAATTGTAACTGAGGTTGGTTCGGACGTCAAGGCCTTCAAAATTGGTGACCATGTAGGTGTTGGAACATATGTGAATTCATGCCAGGACTGTGAAAACTGCAATAATTTTCTTGAGAATCATTGCTCAAGAAATGTTTACACTTTCAACGGCATTGATAGAGATGGCACTGTCACAAAGGGAGGATATTCCACACACATTGTAGTCCATGAAAGGTATGTCAGTGCTGATTTAATTTCGTTTTCAGTCAAGAATTGTAAATTAGAAGCTGTTGGATATCAAAACAGGATCTAGTTCTTCCTTGTTCCACTATAATTTCATCCACCTATTTATAAAGTTTGTTAAGGATCCTTAGTTGTTTGTTATAAGTTTGTTCTTTCTGACTGTAATGATGGATGCACAAAGCATATGCACCATTGCAGACCACAACACATTTGTGCGCATGCACACACACACACACACACACACACACACACAAGAGTGTCCCATATCAATGCATATTAGTTAGTACTAATGTTAAATATGGACTAGAATGGCTTAAGCAACTTATCTGATAAGGAAAATGACATTGTTTCTTTGTTATCATTTCAGGTACTGCTTTAAAATACCTGATGGCTACCCTTTGGAAAAGGCAGCACCACTACTATGCGCTGGAATAACTGTCTATACTCCAATGATGAGACACAATATGAACCAACCTGGAAAATCTCTTGGGGTCATTGGACTCGGTGGGCTGGGTCACATGGCAGTTAAATTTGGTAAAGCATTTGGGCTTAAGGTCACAGTTTTCAGTACAAGTGAATCAAAGAGAGATGAAGCAATCAACCTCCTTGGTGTAGAGAACTTTGTGATATCATCAAATACACAGCAGATGGAGGTACCACAGATTGCATAGTTGCTATAACTAGAATGACAGTGACTTTGCAAGAAAAATCTGATGTTTTGTTAATTCATTTCAAAGTTTCTGGCATTCAGTTCATATGAATGTGGATAGTTCTCACATGCTGAGAGTGAACTTATGTTGACAAATTGTGCTCATCCCGCTTGAACATAAAGCTGATTGTGGCATTTTGATCTGTGTCTTAACAGTCCCTTAAAAATTCTCTGGACTTCATTGTTGACACTGCTGCTGGTGACCATCCATTTGATCCCTATCTTGCACTCCTTAAGGTTGGTGGTGTGATGGCGGTAGTGTGCTTTCCTAGTGAGATCAAAGTGCATCCTGCTAACCTTAATCTTGGTAATTCACTACTTATCAATTATATTGTAGGTATAATTTATTCAATGTTTTGATGTTAAAAGACATGCAGGATCAAGTCTTTAGTCTTTTGAACTGATTTTTCAGGTGCACGGACCGTAGCTGGCAGTCTTACTGGAGGAACAAAGGACATCCAAGAAATGGTTAACTTCTGTGCCGCAAAAAGAATTTATCCAGAGATTGAGATCATCAAAATGGACTACATCAATGAGGCTCTCAAGAGGCTGGTTGATCGAGATGTGAAATACCGCTTTGTAATTGACATCGAGAACTCTTTCAAATAGCATGACATGCTGTCTCATTCGCATGTTCACTACTTCAAGCCTTCAAGGTAAGAGAACAAGCAGAAATGTGTCATGTGAAGTAGGCACGATGTAATGCTACAATGCCGTTTCATGTTTCTTTGTATGTGCTGTGCAGTTATGTGCATTCCTCGTATGCACTCAACTTGTATAACTAGGTGAATATGTACTGCCTCCTGATATGATATCATCCTGTTGTTGGATATACCAATAGAAAATTCTTGTTTTTGTCATGTGGAACTTTTACTTTTTGTATCAAATGAGAAAAAGTGTATGAAACTGGTTGGACCCACTTTCAAGTTGGAAGGATTTTCACGCTCACAACATGTTTGTGTTTCCATCCATGCTTCGTGTAAAAACTTCAACCCAGGGTTGATGATGTTGAACCAACTAGACATCTCATGTATGCAAATGGACTACGATGGGTTTAATCTTACCACTACAACCCTGTTTGGAAATGTGGGACAGCATTTGTTTGTGAAGCCAATACAGGTGTACTGGTTGGTGGTGTCATGTGACTGTAGGGTGGTTTTGCAAAGGTTAACTATTATGCAAACGTGAATAGAAAATGAAAGTTGATGATGGTAGGAAACCTTGGTGAAGATTTGAAAATTTTTTGTTAATTTACTTCTGCTTCCGGTTCTTAAAAATAGCTACTTTTGAAAGGGCCTCACTGCACATCCATGCCGCCATCTCATCGGGTCTAGAACTAGAGCCACAGTTTACAGCACGGCAGGAACACCGGCGAGCCCCTTGGGTGACAGACCGTCCTCCGACGCTCAGGGCCGAGCTGATCCGAGGCTGCTGGATTCAGAAGTACCGGCGCTTTGGATCCCAGCCCAGGAGAGGACAGAGGAGGTGAAGGGCCGAGGACACTGAACACCGGGAAGAAAAGAGGAAGGCGCCATCACACACCACACGGCCTTCTTTTTTTTTTTTTTTTTTTTTACACCACCACACAACATACGGTCTTTACATCGCCCAAGCCCAATGAAGACGCCCATTGTGAAGAAACGTGTAGCGTCTCACATGAGAAACAGATCCAAAGGGAGACCGGGCAACGCAAGTAAGTAGTCCCTCCTTATTTATTTTGTTGACGTCAGGATAGGATAAGCAGTTCAAAAATAACTACAAACACTGTCCTAACGTCAATAAAAAAAATATCAAGGTAGTATAAATTATCATGCATAATATGCGGATAAACTATCGACCGGGCAACGGATACGCCTACGATTACCATGTCGTGCGGTAAAAATCATCAGCGGTGTAATACGCGGATATCGTGTAGTACATCTTTTGGCAGCAGCCCTGACACCTGACTAGAGAAGAAAAATTTTGCGGCGGGGTGTTGGGCCTCGGGCCATCGTGCGGGCTGAGGACGTTGTTGGGTCTCGGATCAGTCGACATGCGGCCCGAGAGCGGTTCGGCGGTAAATTCCGTCTCTCTTCTTAGAGATAAACCGTAGCCGTAACAACTGCTAGCTGTCAATGTCGACATTGGAATGAAACGAACGAGATGGTGGAGATAGACTTGTGCCATATAAAACATCAGACAGAGATAACCGCACAGGATTACGCGCGCGCCGACCTTCCTCCTCCTCGTTCGTCGTCCGCAGGTGATTCGTTTAATCATCCTGATCACACGCATCATCATCATCATGATCATCTCCCCATCCATCCATGACAGTTCACGTGTTCGCTTGTTGCGTGCAGCCATGGCGCCGGATGGTGGCGGCGGCGACGGGAAGCCGGTCGAGCCCCATCAGGGGACCGTGACGCCCAATAAGGGCAGGAAGCGCAAGTCCGAGCAGTGTGATCGTGCGGAGAGCGTGAGCCCTGACTCGACCATCACGACGACGGCGGCGGCACAGTCGCGCGACGGCGACGGCGGCGTGGATCAGCAGCTCGTCACGGCGGCGACGGCGGCCTCATCGTCGCGCGGCGGCGATGATGGCGTGGAGGAGCTGCAGCAACAGATGAATGGGAAGAAGCCGAGGCTGGTGTGGACTTCCGAGCTGCACGACAAATTCGTCAGAGCGTGCAAAAATCTAGGCGGGAGAGGTACTACAGTGTTCCGTATTTCTCGAAACTTTTGTGATTAGTGCACGCAAAACTCGTTCGTTTCTTTTTTACTATTATCAAACTTAATAAAAGGAGTGTTTTTGTGCATCCTGTATTAGAGAGAAGTGCATGTTTGATAGTACAACGTAGAAAAGTCTATGCAAAAGTTTTTTGCAAAAAAAAAAAACTGTTCCTTATATTTAGGGCATGTTTGTTTCTTCAGTCCCATCTCTTATCTCTTATGTACCATACGAAATCACATCTTAGCTGTCAAAATAAGTTGCAATAAGCTGAAGGTATGGTACTGGTACATACTACATATACTATGTTTTACATAATACTCCCTCCATTCCAAAATTATTATCAATATTGACTTTTTTTATATTTAATAATTCATTTCATTTAAAATATTTATTTAAATATGAAAAGTTATAACTTATATTTAAATTGTATCTAGTGATAAAATAAACCATGAAAAATTATATGATATTTTTTAAAAATTTTGAAATAAGATAAACGGTCAAAATTAACGAAAAAGTCAATGATGACAATAATTTTGGAAGGGGAAAGTACCCTAGTTTGTATAATTTAATTGAAGGAAAAACAAACCAGGCCACTAAAGACATAAGAGCATCTTCAAAAGCTCTGTAAAAAATTGATCTCAAAAGAGTGTTTTTGGAAGCAGCCTAAAAATTATTAAGGAGAAGTTTTATTGTGTCCTCCAACAGTTCTCTCTAAAAATAGATCAGGAAAACTTTTAATTGGGCCATGTCAGCATTTGGGACTATAACAACATTAATTTTCTTCTAAATACAAGTATTGGGGTCTCTAACTTCCCTCTAGTTTCTAGCTACAAATGAGGAGAATTTAGGGAGAGAATAAATCTGTGAGTGATGGTTTTTTAGACTAAACCCCATTAATTTGATTTAATGAGGATTTTTGAAGAGTTTTTGAAGATGCTTTAATATACGTGTTATTAGTTCCGCGACCTTTTTTTCTTTTTCTTTTTTGGATCATGCAGGTTCTCCGAAATGATTATATATGTCTGCTTCCCTATACAGATAAAATTGTGCCCAAGAACATACTGAAGGAGATGAATATCAGAGGACTTACTAGGGAGAACGTTGCCAGCCACCTTCAGGTACTCTTGCTTTTAAACTATGCTGAAGTACAGATCGTTTGTGTCGTTTTATCCAATAACAGCTCCCGAGTTGCAGAAATATCGGATGAATTTGCAAGGAAAGGGCCAGGCTGTTCGCAAGAGAGGTAAAGGTGGGGCACCAACAATGATGCATCGCACAGCTCCATCCCTTCAGCCAGTTTTCCCTCAAGCTCAGCCCATCGAACCAGCTTTTCCTCAAGCACCTTCACCATCGCCCTCTGCGAATCCTCCTCCTCATCATCAAGCAGGATCCTTTGCCGCTGCCAACAACATGTCTCATCCGCAAATAGGGCACGGCCAGCGCCAGGTAGTCCAGGCACCACCAACTTTGGTTCATCAACAACCACACGAAAACTTTCCTGTAGTGATGCCGCCGCAGCTCTTATATCCTCCGCCGCAGCTCCAGGCTGCAATGGAGCAGCAGCGGAAGCTGATGATGGAACGGCACGCGCAACATGCTGCAAGGATGACGAAGCAGGCTTCCGTCGCGCCGGGACATAACCGATACATGGCCCCAATGAACTATGAGTTGCGCGCGCAGATGCTAGCCAGAGCTCCGGCGGCGGCGAGCGGCGTGCAGAGCCATCATCTGCAGCCGCACATGCAAGCCCCTCATCAAGCTGTGAACATGAGCGGAGGTACCCGATCAATTTTCCTCTCTGTTCTTGTTTCTGCTAACACGTTGTACATTCGAAAGCATGACATGCATATTCCACTATAATAAGTAACTTACTATGACTAATCTTGTCGTAGGATTATATTGCCCTGTTCCTCAGGCCAGCACGAGAGATGAACAGATGGAGACACGAATGGGCGTGGCACGTCTGCAGATCACCGTGGAACCTGAAGCCGGACAAGCGCCAGCCGCTGAACCAGCTTTTCCTGGCTCCACCGATCCAGATAATAATAATGGTAGCCAACAGGAGGACTCATGCGGCATTTTACGTTTTTGGGTAACAACTTTAATGAACTACTACTCCCTAGAATCGATTAGTAGCATGCATGGTTTTCATCAGAATCCTGACGCGCGTTTGCATGGTCATTGTAGAACACCACTTCTGCACCTTCGATGGACCACGAATTCCCTCCAAAGAAACCAACCTGATTTGCATGCCAGCTGAGGAGCAGATTTCAACAACAATGCATGTTCTTTTTGTAGAGCCATCCTGGCTTGACGAGTTTTTGAGTTTCACCTTTGTTCGGGAAATAACCTTAAACTATACTAAAGAGGGTAGTGAACCTTTCGGTAGACAGGTCGTTATAGTTTGTCGGTTCCTATTCTTTTGATTCTTTTCATGTCATGGTCGTTTTCTCATGTAAGGATGTTAGTTATGAGGACTTATGATATTTCTTGATATTCTTTTACATGTTTCCTAACCTTCAATCGATTTCAGTCAATAGTTTATTATTTTGTGTTTTAATTTTTTTTATAGAATTATATGTATAATAATTATAAACCATTAGATTTAGATCTGATAACTCAAAGCGATGATTGAAAATTATCTAAATTTTCAGTCAGCTGAAAATTAGCAAGCTCCATTCTTTTAACGTCAAAAGCAAGTATATCTTGGTCCACCTTTAATCTACAGGTTGGTCTTGCTTATATAAACTTTGTTTATCTTAAGATATCTTTTTATGAGGGGCATATATCTCGAGAATTTGGTTCATATTCTCTATCTCGAGGAGTTGGAGAATGGATTTTATATGCAGCGAGAGTAGAAAAAATGTTTAGCATACTGAAGAAGTTTGCACAACAGGGCCTCAACATAAAAGTTAATGCTATCTGCTCAACACCGTACAAATTCTGTCAAAGGTCGACGACCATATGATATGAGGATGAAAAGAGTGGCCAACAACAATAATGTTCAGGCAGCAAAACTCGACACAACTACTAACATATCCTCCTGCAGGACGAGTAGACTCCAACAATCTGCGTAAGGGCTCATTTAGTTGGTAACTAGCATTAGATGCCATAAAACTTTGCATAGTTGATCAATTTGGTTGGTACCTTTTTTTTTTTTTTTTGAGGATCAAGCAGGAGCTTTCATTAACTTGTCACAGAAGCATTACAATCCGCATCAATCAGGCCCATGATGGAGTTAGGGGGTCTACTTAGCCACTCCACCCTAACCTCATCCCTTGAAGCCTGTTTAGCGCAAGTATGGGCCACTCCACCCTAACCTCATCCCTTGAAGCCTACTTAGTTGATCAATTTGGTTGGTACCTTTTACTGGCAAACTCAACTTATCATTACACACTTTTGTGGCAAGAAAATTGACCAACCAACTCTATACTTAAATAAATGCTATTTGGGATTACAGGTTTAGTCTGTAAGAAAATTCATCAATTGATAAATTTTGGCAAAAGTCATGTCAATAATTTAGGATGTGCTTTTCTGACGGTTGGGAAGTTTAACTTTAAATGAGAGTCAGATGATGACCATGAAAGATTTGATCCATTGCAAAAATCTATAGTCCGGGTTGTGCCATCAGTGAACAAAGTCTTTGTCATGTTTTAGTTCACGTAATACAGCAGCATCAAGCTCCCTACCGCCGCGGGGCCGGGGCACAAACTGTTACGTCTCGTAAGGTGATGCACGCCTGGGGCGGCAATTAAGCGCACGCCTGTAAATCTATTACACAGATCTTGTTACCAAGTACAGTGCTGTTTAGTACTTTAGGATTACCAAAGTTTATTATGCCGAGATCGAGTTGTTCTGGAAGAGTACTGTGGCTGGGCGATGGTGGTACCGGATGGCTGCGTCCTTTTCGTCGACAGCAAAGCAGAGGGGCTAGCCCTCACGTTTACATTCTTCATCACTCACTGGCATTTAATCAGGCACGCACTGCAGGAAGTTAGCTAAACAGAGCGTCACAATCCATCCAACATTATTCTCCAATTGAAAGGTTGAGTATACATCGATAAAAGTTTTTGGAAAAAGGAAGATTTTCTGAGTGAAGTACTGAGCAAGAACAGGTTTATGAACACGAACAATACAGCTCCAAAACGCGCCAAATGTTACAGCTTAGGAGTACATGTGCTTCAATTCAATTCCTGAGAAAGAAGCGAGAATCAATGCTACATCTTTGCTGATTATTGATTAAGCAACCGTCGGCAGTCGAAGGACAGCGGCGGCGGCGGCGGGAGGGCGCTCGCCGGCGCGAACGACGCCATCGCCGGCGACGGCGAGGTGGCCGCCGCGCGCGAGAATGGACCTGTAGATCTCGACGAGCACCTTCTCGTCGTACTCCTTGAGCTGGGCCGGCCGCGCCCCATGCGTCACCGCGGCGGCGCAGTAGGGCGCGCCGGCGCCGTACCCGACGGCGGGGGACGCGGCCAGCCGCAGCATCGCCGACACGTACGCGTCGCGGAGACGCACAAGCCACCGCCGCGGTGACAGCGCGCGGAGGAGGCGCCGCCCGAGCCCGCGTCGCACGCGCCACCCGCGGAGGCGGCGCCGCCGCCGTCCTCCCTCGTCCGGCTGCGGTGGCGCGGGGCCGCCGCCGAGCTCAGCGGTGGGGAGCGGCGGGCGACGCTGGGCCGCGGCGGCGTCCAGGCGGTGGTAGCCACGGCGCTTCCAGTAGGCCTTGATGCCACCCTTGTGGGTACTGCGGTCCATGGCCTTGGCCGCCGGCGAGGTAGCGCTGCTGGATTCTGGACGTGGACGAAGAAGAAGCTCGGCTCGGTCTTGCCCCTTGTGTAGTGAGATGGTTGTGTACGATGCGACGGCAGCAGAATGTAGGAGTAGGCCTTAAGAAGCATGAATTCTTTCATGTTTGTCGTATGCAGTGAAGCCCTTTCAAAGTTTGATATTTTCATAAACTGACTGAAAGCAGAGGGAAACTAACGATAAATTCCCCAAAGTTCTAACATTAACAATAATTGTTTTTGCGTAATTACCTGTGCAGAACCACCCTAAAGTCGATACATACCGACAGCCCTTTGCGTAACAGGGGCAAGTCGATATTTGTGCATTACCATGTCACGACCTCATCAGTTGTCAAGGTACATTACCACACCAACCATTACGCCTACAATGGCTTTATTTACAAACAAATGATGTCGTTCCAAGATAAACTTTTGGGCTCCGTTGAATTTGAGGCATTTTATAGCATTTTCATGGGGGAAAATATTGATTGTACATAAGTTATTCATTTCATAACATTTATTTGTAGGATACATGCTTTGCATTGCATAGAAAAAATATACCATTTGCACATCATTTCCATAGGAAATGTAGCATCTACTCAAACCACTTCGTAAAAATCCTACATATGCACGAAGGAGAAACCTTGCTTACCCTACAGAGTGACTAAGCCAATAAAGTAGTAAGACAATTTAGAATTTCTGTGGCCTATCCAAATAGACATTCCTTATCAAGTTCTTGTTTTTTCTTTTAATAGGCTTTCCTATGCTTTTCATCTTCGTTTTTAATTTATATGTTCTGTAGAGTCTTTAAACTGCAGGTTCTCTAGTTCACTGTTGTACCAAATATACTTAGTTTTCGTTTGGTACAGCTTATTGCTGTTTATTCTTATCAGATTATGTATCTTTTGACACTGTATCAATAATAAAAACACTATTTTATAGAGGCATAAGCTATGATAAGTAAAATTTTAGTAGCTTGTATCAGCTTATGGCACTGTAGCTATAGGAAAAACACTAACAATAAGCATAAGTTGTGCCAAACAGAACCTTAATAGGAAGTAGTGGTGGAGTCAGGACTTGACAATAGGATATTCCCAACCATAAAAAAATATTGAATCACATAAAAAAAAAGTCCATAATACTATGAAATAAATGTTAAAAAATATTTGAATTAAGATATCTCAGTCATTCAAGAAAAGTTTGGCAATATTTGATAGAATTCTAATATATTTTTATATATCTTATTGGTTAAACCACCTATATATTGAGCTTATGACATAAATTTTAGATTTTTGTAGGAATACATACGACTTATGTGATCTCCGCCGCTGGCAGGAAGTTGTAGTATTGTACTGCTTCTATAGCATTCGGAGAATCAGAGACCAGGAGTACGTCTCAAACCGCACCCTTGTGGTGAAAAGGGAGCGCTACCATCTGCACGTGGCGTGCGGCTCGTTTCTCTCCGTTTTTCGTTGACCTCGGAGCGAGTAAATGTACACAGTTCGCCGTTGGAGAATAGTAGCCTATCGCATGGCACATGACTTTGCCGCGTCATAAAAGACAATTTCACCTGAAAGATTGCTGATTTTTCACTTGCAGTAGCACGCATTTGAAGATCGCATATGCTGGACATAAACGAGCACGCAATTGGAGAGAGTAGCGAGGGCGTAGATGCGAAGAAGCGCGCGGGATGGGATGGCGTCGCATTGAAGGAGGTAAGGGTGGCAGTTGGGTGTCCGCGTCTCTGTGTCCCTCTCCATTAATGGCGATCGGTGGTGCGGTGAGGTCAGGTGAGGAGGCGGCTGGTGGGCGGTGACGAAGCATACCAAGCCCGGCCGGATAGATAGAGCCGTCCACTACCCCGCCCATGCGGTGGCAGGGACGATGAAGTTTTTGCATGTTCTGATGATCTGCCGCCACTCGCGGGCTGTGCTCCTGTGCCCGTGCCCGCGAACACGAGGGCTCCATGACCCTGCTCCACCGTAGTTAAGCTCAGTGTCTGGTTGGTGGCTGATGATGATGACGATGATGTGCTTTCAAGGCTTCTATTCTCCTTCCGTCCTTCGGTTTCCCCATCCACCAGTACCCGCCCCCAGGTCGAAACCAAACCGCCCGTTCTCAATGTCTTGTGTTCGTTCCGTTCACGACGTAGGCATCGTGCTAAAACTGGATGCAGGACAAGGATGCTCAATCTGCTACGACAGCGCCTGTGATTACGTCATCACTAATTAAGAACCGAATAAGGCTACTCCAGTGTCACTGTCCCTTGCGCTGTCATCTGAAAGCTAGCTAAAGCTAACAGACCTGATGAATGAAGCAAAAGGGTAGGCATTGGTTGTTCTCGTTTTGTCACCGTGGTCCATGCACACGCATTATTTGGGAACATTAACTAACGTGTTTGTTAGAGTACGAAAGAAAGACGTCAGCGTTTAGTTGCCGCGCTACGTACGGAACCAAGACGTGCACCTCGGATCCGTCGACCCTCAACTGTGACGAGGTACCAAGATGGAGCAACAACCAAAGAACTATACGTACCAAAGAGGCTGCACAAACTGGCCCATTAGAAGCAATCCAGCGGATGGGTGGGGGCGATGGAAAACTGGCCTGCACTCGAGAAGACATGGGCCTGACATTATATTAAGAAGAGCTGTAGTTGGGCTATATGTTACGTTGCCGCACCGGAGGCCCATAACAACTCGCAAAACTTCATTTCGATTCGGAAGACGACAGTGACATTTGAGTACGCACAGAAATGTGCGATTTGTGGGCTGATCAATGATTACATGGCCTGTAGAGACAATAACACGCGGGTCATGGATGATTAGTTCAAGTGTAATCTATCCCTTTCTCAAAAAAAAAAAGTGTAATCTATCCGTTGAGTACAAGTCAACATCATGGGAAGTACTCCAAAAAGAAGTCGACATCATGGGAGGATCAGTTGCTTCAATTAACGGTTCAAGAAACCATTAACAAACCTAGTATCATCGAACTATCACTATCAAGATAATACATCATACATCATTGGGCCGTTGCAATATATGATACTACTGAATCAATCGTTCCTCTTACGATCAACTACAAAAATCATTCTATAATTCACTTCGAGCATGAGCCTCCCACCCATAAATTATTTTGTTATAAATTCTCACTCACGGAGTGAGTTTTATTATAAAAACTATCTTAATGTTCATATGTTTAATGCATTTAACATGTTTTTTTGTTTATTTAGAATAGCTAATGATGTTTTTTTATCAAACATATAATTTTTTTAAAAGAATAATATTTATATTTTTTTTATAAAAAATATGTAACAAAAAATCAATTAAAGCTCGAACGGTGTTCCACAAAGTTTGAGGTTTTGATATATTTTCACAAAAATAAGAGAAATTAAACTCATAAAAAATCTTTAACAATATTAAATTTATAATTTTTTTAAATTCATATTAATAAATATATAAAATTAATTAAACATATGTTAATTGGGGTGAATTTATTTTTAAATTTATGACCGATCGATATTTTGCTGCTGATTAGTCGATGAATGGCACAACACGGCTGGTGAGTGGTGAACGTACGAGTGCGTCTTAATCCACTCGTCGGGCGTTTAAGTGCATCAAGTTACCCCAATATCTTATAAAAAGAAGTGCATCAAGTTACACAATGCACAGTAGTGATTGGTTACCTCTGTATGTCCTCTGATTATGCGAGGACATTCATTTTTTATCCGATTAAACTCATAGAACGCAGTCGATAATGAGACAGTTCAGACGCTGTATGTCCTCTGCAAGTGCTATAGTAGCGTTACTGACGCTGTGGAACAAGTGGCTTCCAACGCGACACGTCCATCCGTGCAAAGATCCACGACGCCCGACGCGTTTACCTGTGCCGTCCATTGACGACCAACGAAAAGTGCGTGGAGAGAGAGCGCCCTGTGGTCGCACAACATCTTCTAATCGCTTTTCTCCATGATCACCACCTCCGCTGTCCGTCCTCTAGCATCCCCTCCCCACATGCTTGCTCCAAAAAGATTCCACCAAACTCAACTTTGTGGACTCCCGTCCAGCCCTTGTTCCACGATGCGCTGCCTGCCAAGCACGCCAGTCACTCAAGCGGAGCTGTGGAGATTAGGGTGCGGGGTTGTTGTGGGCTCGATCGGCTACCTGCACCTGCTCATCCCTCCGTCGTTTTGGGCAGATACGACCCGTACGCTCGGACAATGCACATGATTGCTCCCCATGTGCAATGTGTTTTCTGGAAGGGAGGAGGATCGGCCGATGGCATGGTGATCCTGAGGTGTAAAGTAGGAAGAGAAGTATGTACTTACATCATCGGCCGGTGTTCGTTGTACGGGAATGAAAGATGTTCCTACTATGCGTGAATGAATAAAAAAAATTGTAGAAATCTTACAACTATTAAGGGTGTGCTTGTTTCTTAGGGTCTAAATTTTAGTGTTGTCATATCAATTCTTCAAATGCTAAATATATGGATTAAAAATAAACTAAATATAAAACTAATTATACAGTTGGATATTAATTTACAAGACAAATATATTAAGGTTAATTAAATCATCATTAAGAAATGTTTACTGTAGCATCATATTATCTAATCATGGTTTAATTAGTCTTAATAGATTCGTCACATCATTTAAAGGGTGGATTATGGACTGAGTTTTGTCAGTAATCTATATTTAATACTTTTAATTAGTATCTTAATATTCGATGGGACGGATCTAAAAATTACAGGACAGGAAACGAACAGAGCCTAAAACGCGTACGGTTTCTCGAAACCTGATTGGTCTGGGTACTGTTCATTGATTCCAACCGTTAATTTGCCAGCGGACGGCTGCTCCATTATTTCCAGGACCCGCACACTGCAACGAGAAGCTTCAAGCGTCGCCTACCTGGCACCGTCATCCCACCCCGGTCGTCCCGCCACCGTCGCCGCCGAACGGAAGCGCGCCGTCGGAGAGCAGCAGGTATAGCACCACCCCGGTGCCTTGTCTACATGTCCACCTTCTCCCCGCCTCCCACCACCTCGGGTGCCAAGTAGTGCGCCGTCCCCACCAGCCAATCCGCCGACGAGCACCACGGACCCGAGATCAAGGAGGATGTTGTCCGGCTTGACGTCGCGCTGCGTGACACCGCGACTGTGGCAGTGGGCGAGCGCTTCGACGATCTGCGTGATGAGCGCGGCGACGACGGGCTCGGGGATGGGCGCGCCGCGACGGAGTTGGATCGAGTCGAGCAGGTCGAGGCCCGAGCAGAAGTCCATGACGGCTCCCACACCTGCACGACGCCTGGGTTCCCCACGGCGGCGAGGCGGGCCAGCTTGGGCTCCAGCTCGGCCAGCGCGCGGTCCAGCTCGTGTCGTTGACCACGCACGACCGCCCTCCCTCAGGTCCTTGCGATCCCGATCGGTCGGCTAACCAACCGATTTTGACGGTTAACCGATCGGTTACACTGATTTTTATTATAAAATTTTAAAAATAGATTTTTAAATTCACATTTGGTGGTTAACCGGCCGATATACCGGTTAACCGACCTGTTTTCCCAGTTAACCGATCGGTTTCACCGGTTTCAATATATATAAATTCTTTAAAATTTTAAAAATATTTAAATCAGAATCGACGGTTAACCGGCCGATCGGGATAGTCGGCCCGAACTGATTTTTCAGTTAACCGGATTGATCTTTCGGTTAACCGCGGTTTTGTTAACCATCCTCCTTGCTCTATTTTTCCTCTCTAGAACTACAAATCCTACTTTCCTCTTCTTCTTTCATCTTTTTTTTGCCTCCTCTATCCTCCGCGTCGATGTCTCCTCCCTGTGCTTGTGGCTTGAGGTAGTTCGTTCAAGAATGAGTAAACAAGAAAAACAGAGCAACTTGGGGGATAGCAACAAGAAACGATTCTGTATATAGAAGGTTTATTTTGGTGTCTACAGCTAAAATCATGATTAAGGAACCAATTTCTATAGGAATAACATAACAATATTTAACGACAAGATTTATATTCATATTCAAGTAGTTGGCAAAAATGGAATGACATGTTTTTAATCACAACGTTTTAGTTCAATCCCTTGCCGTATATGCAATGCAATAGTGCTTCATTCCATGATTCCGAAATTTTACAGATAAGCAATTACTGCTTACTCCAAGTTAGAGGTTGATTATACGACTCTTAATTAATACCATTTATAAACAGACTTCAAGATAATGATCATTGATAAAAAAAAAGAAGGTTAGCACTGGAAGGCAGCAGGGCGCGCCAACGGCGCACTGATTTTCTAGTGTTTCTTAAGGGTCTGTTCGTTTCCTTCTCTGTAATTTTAGACCCGTCCAATCGAATATTAAGATACTAATTAAAAGTAATAAATATAGATTACTGACAAAACTCAGTCTATAACTCACCATTTAAATAACGAGACGAATCTATTAAGACTAATCAAACCATGATTAGATAATACGATGCTATAGTAAATATCTCTTAATAATAATTTAATTAACCTTAATAGATTTATCTCGCAAATTAACATCTAACTGTGTAATTAGTTATATTTAATTTATTTTGAATCCATATATTTAATATTAAAAAAAATTAATGTGACAACACTAAAATTTAGACACCGACAAACGGTTTGTAGTCCAAATCAAATCGTGCTTGTTTCATTTGCTCAAGATCACACCCGGCGCTGACTCGTGCTTTCTAGTGCAGACCGCGGAGTACCAGTCGCTCGCACCTCAAAAATCGACGGCGGGGGTATAAAAAGAAATCGACGGTGGGCAAGTTGCCGAAGCTGGACAGCCTGCACATGCGCGGCGCGTCCGGCCGAAGTCTCATCTCGGCATGATCGAGCAGAGCTTCGCTGTAGCGACATGGAGACCGAGAGCGCCTTGCCGCAGCTGGTGACTGTTTCGCGGCCTACCTGCCTGCCTTTTGCACATATATTCCACGCGCCGACCGCCCAGTCAGGCAGCGTGGGGTCTAGCCGTCCGTCGTTGTCCGGTCCACATGTGTAAAATGCCAGAGTTTTTTTTTTCTTTTTCTATTTTTGGTCTGCCCGTGATGCCTCGACGCAGGCAGCTTCCGCCCCCTGCCTGCGATCGAGCCGCCGCTGCCTCGTCGTCCAGAACACGAGTGCGACACGACCAACTGCTGCGGCTTCTTCCTCCGCTGCCGCCGATGTCCTAACGACGTAACGACGAGCTGCGTTCGTTCAGCGGAGCGCCCCACGCCACTCTGCGTGCGGTCCAAACCGGGAACACGTGTGCTCTCACCTCCCTGTCGTCCACAGATCCACCATTCCCGGCCACTGCCACCAGCAGACAGCATCGCGCCCTGCCCTCTGGTGGTAATGGTATCTTTTACGTTTTTCACTGCGCCGGACGGGACCCCACTGTGTCCACCCTGCACATGGCGCCGTGCCGCCGTAGCTCACTCAAGTCTGAAAACTCTGAACTCTCAACGCTTCCGCTTCTTCGGTCCGGCTCAGAAGCAGCACGTCATCGTGTGGACTTTCAGCCTAGTCCGGGATAAACTCCAACTCCAGTGATGTAATCACCTATCCGTTTCAGGGTGAAACAGTTGACGTTTTCTATAAATCACACCTCTCCCTTAAGCAAGCTCGCCGTGCAAGACACCTCTACTACACTACCGTCGCAGCGTTTCACACGACGCGGCTTCACGCACGCTGGCACGCAGAAAGGCGAAGCAGCGACGCACGCAGAAAGGCGTTCTCAGGAAAAAAGAACGTGAAAGTGACGAGGCGCGTCGTAGCTAAAAAAACAACAACAAAATTAAATAAACTAATCCCTCCGAGGCAGCCGTCCACGCCACCTTCCGTTCCGTTGCGCTGCTTCCCAAATTAAGTACCCCCTCTCATCACTCCACTCTCTTCACTCCACACTCCCATCACCATCACCTACCTCCCCCACCACTCCACCACCCTCATGGCAGCTCCGCTCCTCCTCCTCCTCCTCGCCGCCGGCATCGCCAATGCGGCCCCGGCCGAGGAGAAGCCCGTCGTGGTCGTGCTCAAGGACGGCACCACCTGCACGCTCTGCGCCTCCTGCGACCACCCCTGCAACCCATCCTACTACCCGCCCCAGACGATGCCTCCCCCGGTACCAGTCACCACGCCGTCGCCGCCTGCCTACTCCGGCGGCGGTGGCGGCGGAGGTGTCGTCTACCCGTCCCCGCCTCCTCCGTCCAACATCGGTGGCGGCGGCTACCACCCGTACCCCCCGGCGACCGGCGGCGGTGGCGCGTTCCAGCAGGGCGGTGGAGGCGGCCCGGCCCCGCCGCCGCCCAACCCGTTCCTGCCCTACTTCCCCTTCTACTACTACAGCCCGCCGCCGCCGCTGGACTCCGCCGCCTCGTCCTCGGCGTCGGTAGCCACGCTGCTGCCGGTGATCCTTTCCGGGCTGCTGCTGCTGCTGCTGTGGTGAGAAAGGAGAGATACTTCTAGATCATTAGATCTGCCGCGTTCATGCGCTGGCTTTCAGTGAACAGAGCTGCCGGTCCATTTCTTTTGCGTCCTGTGTAATTCTAGTACATTTTCCTTATTTTTTTTTTGTCATTCTTTTTCTTTCTCCTCTTCTTTGTGGTTGATTTGTTTTATTATGTGGGTATAAAGAGGAAACTTGTATTAGTAGCGAACTGTACAACAAGATAACTCTGGCAATAATCTGTAGTACTGCATACTCATTTAGACAGATCTAATTGGATGCTTCATGCCAAAAGAATGGAACTTGTCCATTAGTTACGACGCCTCTGTTTATCAGAAGATCAGAAACAATTATGCAGCTTTATTGGATTACTAGCTGCTTCTTCATCCACTGGGATTGGATTATCCTGCGATTGTTCTGGAATCTTGTCATGTCAAAGGTGCTTGAATCAGGCAGCTACCAACAAATTGATTGTACTCTGCGCTGCCACATGGAGAAGACCAGTACAGCACCACATTTCCTGCAGTCTTGCTACTACCTGAGGCGAAAATCCCCACATAATTTTAGCTTTTTACTGTTAGCCCTTCCTACTCGACCACCGACAGTTGCAGAAGCTGCAGTATAACCAGTAGTAATAAACAAAAACATGTGATTGCCTAATTTTTCCTTCCGTTGTGAGGTTCACATACATACCCTTGTGATTTGAGGAGGAAAAAAAAAAATATTCAGAAGCAGTCGTCGGCGAAAGAATCCTCTGGCTCCGAAGAAGAAAAATAGATAGGAGTAGTGGACGACAGACGACACAATCTAGTTGGCACTTCGCCGGGAACCTTGAACGGCGAGAGCAAGCGTCCAAACTCCAACGTCCAAACAGCTGTAAGCTCCAGCAGAAGCAAAGAGCCTTCGTGTTGCGTATGCGTCCATGGAAAACAAATGTAATAGTATATTGTTCTTATCTAAAAGGTGTAGATCTAGAGGAAAACCACACAGTACTGACAACTTGTGCTGACAGTGCACCACTAGCCTTGCATCATGCTCTTCCGTGAGGTTACTTGCAAACCTGTTTTGGGATTAGTAAAGGTGTGGACGTGTATGAGAAAGTGAAAACAAACAAGATTGGGAAAGCACCTTTATTTCTTGGCAAGGAGCACCATTTCTCATGGTTTCAACATATAAGTGATTGAGAGAGAGATGGGAAGCAGAGAAAAGTGAGGAAAAAGGGAGCACAAAAAGGTCTTGCGTCCACCCAAAAAAGTTTGCAAGGCGCAGGGGAAGTGAAACGCATGCGTGGCGTAGCCGAGTGGAGGTCTGCTTGGTTTATTTCATCGGATCGGGAGGAACCCAAGAGCGTAGGATTCTGTCTGTACTTTTCTTCTTATTATTATTCTTCTTTTTGTTTTGTTTTGTTTTGTGAAACTGCACTTCTCTATTAGTTGCTTGCTTGTGAGGAGGGCTTGCTCTGAATTTAACTTGGAGCATATGAAATTTCTATGATAGTACGTTTGAGTGATTCCATACCATGGAGAGAGTTACATTTGTCCTTTGATCAGAGAAAAAAATGATACTAGTCCTGATTCAATGTTATGGGCTTGTGGTCTTTAGAACTTGGATTGCAATCGACGCTGAAACTTTCAGTAAGCTGTGTGGGCACATAGCCTAGTCCATGGTTCGACAATCGACATGTGAGGCCTACACGAGATGCCGCAGCGGCGTAGCCTGTGATTATTAGGCCCATCAGCCCATTTGAAGTTTTTCTTTTTCGTAATTTTGTGCAAAGGTTCTCTTCAAGTCGCCGGCATCAGCAGCGCGCGCATTGCATGTTCTTCAACGTGCACTTCGCGCCGAACTAATCGGGAACGTCTTCGCCTCCTGCTTGGCTACGGACTACGGTGTATGCGTGTATGGTTATTCACACAGCTCAAGCATACAAAATCCACCCGCACCAGGTGGATTTCCTTTTGAGCGGTAATAATTCCTCGAGTACTCTCGGTTATGCGAGCGTGGTTACTGGTTTATTAGTTGATTATTTCTTTCGTTCTGTGATCAGTGCAAGCTCTTTTGTTGGCTTGGCGGTGGATAATAATCAAGGTAAGAGGGATATCGGAATAATTTCACATGATTGTTATAATTTGTTCACCTAGCAGATGAGATATACATGCGTACCCATAAAGTAGGTCCATCGTATTCACAAATGACCACGAGTTGCTCATATAGGAGAAAATGTACATGAGTTAATATTGACACTTGCCTTTTGCAAACTTTTGGGATGGATAGAGTTATAAACGGATAGCTCTTTGGCCTTTGCATCAACGCCCCATCGCTATGTACGAAACCGATAAGAACCACAGCAAAGATGAAAGATTCTTCCGGAATTGATACGAAGGCACTAAAGTAAGAAGCTACTCAAACACTCAGTCAGGCGTGATCCCTAAATAGCTCTGCGTGCCACATGTTCTCCGCCATGTACTTTTCCTATTAGTACAACAATGTGGTCACTAATTTATTGTTTAGGGTCTATTTGGATAAGTTTGAAAGAAAATAATAACTGAAAACAATGACAATTCTCAATGTGTCATATGCAATCTTTCTCAAGGTTATATGAAAAAAAGGAGTTTTACTGTCTAAAATACTAACCAATAGTTTTAAAAAACTACTGTCAGTAGTTTGATCTAACGATATAGATTTCATAATCTAAAATCGTAACTATTGGTTAGTGGTTTCTCAATTTGAGAGCAATATAAAAAAATAAGAGTTGTTGATTTATAATAATTAGTGTTTATTGTTATAAATAAAGTTATGTTAACAATCTGATTAATAACTAATGTTTTATATTTTTTAAGATAAACTAACATTTTAATAATTTGGTAGACTTAATATTCTATCGTGAAAATAAATATAAATTTATTAATTAAAAGTGCAACTATGAAATTACCCTCAAACTACTAGTCAGTAGTTTTTTAAAATTGTTGACCAGTATTTTGGACAGTAAAATTCCTTATGAAAAAAACAAAGGCAATTCGCACTTATCCAAAGTTAAAAACTGTTCTTTAAAAGCACGAGCAAGGTTCTTTTATTTGACATTTATCTAAATCAACACGTTACAAAAATGTAATATTGGTCGCTTCAACTACGGCATTAACGTGGTCTAGTCATCTAGTGCTCGAATCTTAATGTTCCAACATAACTGCTATACCTGAAACTAGAGAAACTTCCAAAGGTCTTTTTATTCTACACTGTAATGACAAATTGTAGCCACATATATATCCTTAAGATCCAACATTTGCAGTTACCCCGGAATAAAATATATGTTTGAAATTTTATTTTTCTTCCAATAAAGATCCAATTAATATGAATCAAATAGCACTTCAAGTATCTGCCAGGTTTGTAACGTTGTTTTTTTTTTTGGTACCTTCAATGGATGCAGATATGCTAGAATGTGTGCACTGAAATATATTAACTTAAAGCAATAATATTGTTGTGAATACTTAAATTGACCATACAAAATTATATGAGAAGATTGTACTCTATAATATCACAGTTTTGTCTTTCCTACTGAAACCATATTTATTCCTTTTCTGAAACCAAACATCACTTAGTTGTCACTGAGGAGTATTACTATCTCATGAAGTTATAACATTGTTGAATACAAACTTGAAAGAAAATATTGAACGGTTAGTTCTGCAAAAAAAGAAAGAATACTAATTGATTCAGTTATATTATCAATACAAAATTCGAAATAAGCTTGCCTGCAACAATTAAATCTAAGTAGACGTTAACATCCACCTTGCAGGGAATCTGAAGGAACAGAACCAGAAAAGCACAGCATACTGGGTAAATAACAGATAGGATAATTGATGAGATTCAATCAAGTTCACCGGAAAATAAATACTTTCCTTTACCTAAGGGGATTCTCCATGAGTGGATATCCTCCACCTCTCGAAAGAGCTAGTTTTTTGACCAGAGGAGCCGCCATCCATCATCTTTTCATCCTTTTATCTTCTCTGTGCGTGGGCGGTTGGAGATATTCCCATCTGCACTCCAATCAATGAATCAGACTCCAGAATGGAGGTGAACCTATCTGTATGAACGAACCATACCCAGACCAGGATCCCAAGAGAAATTGGGAAGCCAATACATACCAAGCGTTTGTTGAGACTGACTGCTGTGATATAGGTACCCACAGAGATAACTGATACCGGCAAGACTGCAATTCCAAAGTCCAAACATGAAGCAAGGAACATTATGCTGTACTTTGGATAAAAGGAGAATAAAGCAAAGGCAAATACAATCCTTTATGAATACAGTTGGGTTGATTATCAATAGAACTTTTTCTTAGATCGTGTTGAAGCTACTTGAATTGAGATGTACGAAACAAGATTACTAATCCATCCACATATAAGATGATTTATCGCAGATTTTCGTATCTTTGCGAAACCTGAAAATTTGTCAAAACAAACAATGTATTCCTAGTGCCGAACAGAACAAGCTGTCGAAGAATTGACCAGTTTATTTGCTAACGATCAGTATTACTGAGTTTGATTATATTAACCAACCTTCCTAGTGCAAATATTACTCCAAAACCATGAAACTTCATTCTACATTTCGTTCTAAAAAACTGGAAGCAGAGCAGAACCGAGTACAGCTGAGATCTGCTTTAAATTGACCATAAGATGGTATGCTTCTGCTTAATTCTGGCTGCAGCTGAAATAACTATTAATGAGTTATGAGTGGAATGATGTTTCGTGTAGTGATATAGAAACTAATAATTTTAAATATTACCATTATATGTAATTGATAAATCACCTAGCTGTGATTAACCAATTCATCCTCTTAATGAAATACATGCCAAGGCATGTTCTCGAAAAAAAGTGATTAACCAATTCATTTTATGTTCGAGTGAGGTTATTGAAACCCTGGGACAAATGAACCAGAATGAAGCCACTTTTTTGCACATCGTCGAACCCAACTGCAGGTAAAGCAACAAGTCGAGGAAAAGAAGAGAAGTTTATGGCAGGATGGAGCCATCTAACGGGCCCTCTTTTCACTTTCTAGTGATTCTTTGGGTGACCCACATAAATTGACTACCAAATATTCCGTCACAGAACTACCATATAAATGCAACTCCTTGCATGGTTCGTGGCTCCAACCTGCCTTGTGTTAAGTCTGAATCTCCATCAGGAATTGCTCCAATCTTCAGGACCCAACCGAAACATCCAATTCAAAATTCAACAATGACGACAGAACCAGAGGTTTGGGGCCGGGACTGAACAATCTCTGTCATTCCATTTTTCATTTCATTTTATTTTTCCCTAATGCTAGTGAAGCAGTGTAACTGTGTGCACAAGTACAACAAAATCTGCTGTGATATTTAGGCCAATGTGACAATACATAAACAAATGTCTATCTATATTCCTTTTTCATGGTGGCCAGCACTGATCTGTTGTGTAAACTTTCAGATGACACCTCGCATAACGGAGCTTCATGTAAGGCTGGACTGCAACGGCTGCGAGCACAAGATCAGGAAGACCCTGAGTGCTATTGATGGTAAAGAAAGCTCCAAAACTTGGACATTTTCTTTGAGTTCTCATTCAAGCATACAACTCGTTTTGTGGTGAGAATTCTAAGAACATCATCTAGAGAACGTGCACCAGATTTTTCACAAGTTATGGAATGGTCTTATGTGCAGGTGTTAGCGAAGTATACATGGATCAAGCAAACCACAAGATCAAAGTGGTGGGGATTGCTGATCTTAAGAGGATCGTTAAGGCCATCAGGAAGACCAAGAGGGTGCCCACAATCTGTTCACACACTGATCCATCGGCCGAGACCCAACCTCCGCCGCCGCCCGCAGAAGGTGAAGCTTCACCTCCCACCGACCCGCCAGCCGACGCGCCTCCTCCAGCAGAGGCGCCGCCAGCTGAGGCGACACCGGAAAACAAGGAGGCACCACCAGCTGAGCCGACACCAGAGAACAAGGAGGCGCCGCCGGCCACGGAAGCCACCGTGATACACACGGTTCATATCAACCCGTACGGCCACGACGACCGTCTGTTCCAAGAGCACTGGGCGAACCACCCCATCGACATGTATGGTCTCCGATACGACGCCGCACCTTACCATGTGACTCACAGTCACAGCTACAGCCATCACCGGGCGAGTCCTTACTTCGCTGAATATGGTTACGGGAGCTTTCCTGTCCAAGAAGGCAGGTATTACAGCCATGACTACTACCTAGCAGCAAGAGGCAAAGGAGATAGCAGCCAGATCACGTCAATGTTCAGCGACGAGAACCCTAACGCATGCAGCATATCGTGAGATGAAGAGGCCATTTCATAGACACTATTCAATCAATTTCGAAATTATTACCGTTGTTGACTTTTTTAATTGTATTTAACTATTCATTTTATTCATTTTTTCCAAAACAAATATCATATATTTTTTATGACTTGTTTTATCACTAGAGAAAATTAAAACATACCTTATAAATTTACATATTTATACTAATATTTTAAAAAATGAATGATCAAATATAATTAAAAATATTAATAATAACAATAATTTTGGAACGTTAGAAGAATGTTAACTTCTACGGACCCTTGATACCAAAGAAGGTTGCATAATACGGAGACAGTTGACGCCTAACTTAGCGCCTTAGCCTGTGTAGAAAGGCTAGTGTTTAGTAGTAAGATCTTAATGTGGCTTAAGATTTGTGTGATGTAGTATAGTAAAAGGAGTAAGGTAACGGAGAGGAATAACAAGATTCTTAATTTGTAGTGGGAGATGATTTTCCAAGCAATCATCACCATTTTCACTACCAGCTCCATGTTTCTCCATCTCAAGAGAATCTAGAAAAGCGATGGTCATGATGCACATGTGTTCCACACTGTTCTTGGCGTGTCTGACATTTGTCCTATCTAGCTAGTAGCGTGACAAAGATATTTTTAATGGCTTACATCTGACTGGTATCAAATGAAGTATAGCTTTCTTTCTTCTACTGAAGAGCAACACTATAATAAGGAGTTCCTTTGAAAACATAAGGCATTTATTGGATCCTTAAAAAAGCTTGTCATAATGTTAAAAGGAAAAAAATAAGTTGTCTTTTTGTAGGCATGTATAAATTGGCACTGTTGTAGTGCACTTTGCTATGCAAAATTTTAGAAATGATGCAAGCTTCATCTTTATTTTCCATTTTCAGCGTATGCAGGGGAACTGCTTATTTTCTTTATTAACCTGGTAGGACAAATCCAGTACAAACTTTACAACTCTGAAGTGATTTATAACATGTAAATTTATACGGGGAATGATACACTTGGATTAGTGGGTTTCATTTCCGTATGGGGTGCTATCATAAATCTAAGATAAAAGGCCGGAGTAAAATGTTAGAGGGCAAATTCTTGCCATCAGAAATTTTACCAATCCCTTATTTGCCATCGAACTTTTGCAATTCTCTTATTTGCCATCGGATTGAAATTTGTATCCCTTATCACCACTCCAGTAATTTTGGTTGATAGAAAATTTTGTTCCCATCGCTACAATGATTGTGCTACAGTAACAAAACAGGTTTGTCTAAGTGCGTAATTTATGATAAAAAGTTTCAATTTTTTTGGATAACAAATAGAAGTAATATGAGTCCATATGAGCTTAAGGTGACCTCCATACACTAATTTGTTATCCAAAAAATTACGCACTGAGGCCTTAAGCTATTGGTTCCTAGCTAACTGAGTTTGACTGCACAATATGAGGACATCTTTTTGTTAGAGCTCTTTTATGGTGCCCTCAAATAAATATGGACCCTTCATTTTATCTGATCTATAGGCCCAAAATTGTCTGTACTCCTAGGTGGAAAACAAATATACTTCAGGGGACGTGTGGGAGTAATTTGCAGTTATAGGCAAAGTTGTAATTTCCTTAATATTTAAGCAGTTTCTTCCAGATGCTTTCAAAGCGGAGGAGGGGACAGCGGCGGCACAATTGGTCCATCTCGTGCACACTGTCATTGATGGCTGGAGCCGACACAACCTTGATATTGCTGATGTATAATGGTCGATCAATTTGGAGGCGAAGAGGACGGTAGTCATGGATCAATATCTGAGGTCAAGGACATCAGCGATGAATTCATGTCTCGCTGAGGTCATCGGCGCAGGTGTCTGCTCGTCCGGTGATGTGCTTTGATCCGTTGCTGCAGATCTTGATCATCGGCCATCCTATCAACGTCAAAAATCTAGCCGGCGATCATCAACGCGCAATTCAGGAACTCATCCATGATAGTTACAGCCATGACACCGGTTGACGCTTAGGCTTATGAATGATGCAAAATATTTCTACCACAAATGTTCTTTGTGCCCACTTGAATCTGATGGCCAGATTTAATTTCTACTTCTACCATGCCAGGGAGTAGAAGGTATAGTAAAAAGTCTCCTTTGTTATGGTCTTACCAACACATAACTACTTTTAAGAGGACGTCTTATTGATAATTATAATTTACTAGCAAAATGTTCATGCGTTGCAACAGATTTAAAAAAAATACAAAAACCTATAGACACTCATATACTATATTTGATAGATTATTGTGATATACAATTTTGTTACACAGGCAAAACAATAAATCTTCCCTAACTAATTGATGCTATCTTGTTTATTTTTTTCGATAACCAGTTATGTTTTTTATTAATATAAAATACTTCATAAATGAAATAATGATCGATAATCTTACCTCCTAATCTACCAATACAAATCAAGGAGTTGTTTTGACCACTACATAGAGATACCATTCTTTTTTAAGACTTTAGCTATAAAATTGATAGTACTTATTATTGCTAATAAATCTATTCAAGTCAATACGTACGTACGTATAGCATGGAACACATGTATATTTATGTGAACTTACTTAATGAAAAGCCTGAGATTTTATTATAGCTAAATAAACAAAAGTAATTTCACTACAGAAACTTCCTAAACTGTATTTGCATATATCTACAGCTAAGCAAACTATAACAACGATCAGAAACCACCAATAACGCTGTCTTTTCTTGCATGAGCTACCCTAACTTAAATAGTGTAGGAAATTGAAGGTGTATCTAGGCCTCTAATTTTATTTTGGTGATTGGCGTCAATACAATTGAGGATGGACTAATTTTGTTAATGAGCATGTGTGTAGATTATGGTACAAAGTTTGGTGAGTAAATGCATAAAAACAGAAAGGGAGAAAAGAAGATGGCAAAGTGCTTCAAGTTGAAATTCAAAATATGCTCAAGAATGAAGTTCATAGTATTTTATTTTAATTCTTGAGTATAGGAAAAGCCGTACTATTAAGAGAGACACAAAAGTGTGAAGCGGAGGTGAACTAAGTGCAAAATTCCCATTTCTAGGCCATACAAAAATTTCCAGGGCAAAATCATCGGACTTGTCCAACCCATCGGACAAGTCCATCGGACTCCAGTAGCTCTGCCACTCTGGTCGTCGGTCATGTCCGACAGTCATTGGACAAGTCCGATGACCGGAGGAAAGTCCGACGCATCGGACACTTTCATCGGAGTACAGTTCCTCTGCCACCCTCTTTTATCGGACTTGTCCGATGAACAAGACTTGTCCGAGCCATCGGACAAGTCCATCGAATTCCAGTACCTCTGCCACCCCTGTGCCGTCGGACATGTCCGATGGTCCGATGGCCCACTTATCCGAGGCATCGGGCAAGCTTGTCGAACTCTAGTTTCTGCGCCACCTTGATTCATCGGACATGTCCGATGACCATCGGACTATCCGACACAGATCTCAGAAATTGGTCTTCAACGACTCTTTTCCCCATTGGGCTATAAATAGAACACCTCTTCGCCCAGTGGCCGAGTGGTCACTCATTTTCACTCAAAAACACTCCCAAGCTCACTTTGCTCTCTCCAAATCTCCTCCCTTGATTCCACTCTTGATTTGTGAAGGGATTGAGAGAAGATTGAAGTGCTCCATCGACTCCAAGCTTTCATCTTCTTGAGCACTTGGTTCATCCTCACCGTCGACAACTTTTGTGTCTGTTACTCTTGGGGATTCTTCTCCTAGACGGTTAGAGTTGCCCGTAGAGCTCCCAACTTGTGTGGTGATGCCTCGAAAAGTTTGTATTGACCCCTCCTCTGTGGAGTTTCTAGTGGAAAACCAAGTTTGATCTTTGTGGTCACTTGGAGAGGTTAGGGTTGAAAGAGACCCGGTCCTTTGTGGATCCCTCAACGGAGACGTAGGCTCCTTTGTGAAGCTGAACTTCGGTGAATAAATCTTGTGCCTTGCTCGTACTTTCAATCACTTGTGTCTTGTTTACTTGTTCTTGCTCATAAACTTGCTAGTTAGGGTTTGCTTCGTATTTCTTAGATTAACTTTTGTAGGTTGCTTGGTAGTTACTCTCCTTATTTTTACAGCACCCCCTTGCTTATATTCATCTACTCCTAGCTTGCTTTACACTAGTTTTAACATTTACTCGATCGATCTACTTTTCTATCTTGTGCCATCGGACAAGTCATCGGACTTTCTCTACAATCGTTGGACAAGTCCGACACTGCGTATTTGACTTTTATTATTAAGTGAATTTCAGGGATAATTGACTATTCACCCCCTCTAGGCACTTTCAGAAATAAAATATCAAATATTTTAGTTTTAGTCTACTTTCTTACTTTCCTTCTGCATGCATCTTTAATAACCGTGCTCCCTAGACAAGAGGACAGAAGATTTTAAGGCTCCGTTTAGCTTAAAGGAATTATGGAGGAATTTCAAAGGAATGGATTCCTGTGTTTTGATGACGTCACATAGTATTTGGCTTACACGAATAAAGCATCTTGTTCCTCTGGAAAGGCTTTGTTTCCTTCACAAAACATGAGAATCAGAAAATCCACTCAGAACCAAAGTTTTTGCGGAAGCCCGCAAGCACGCTTGTGTGTGTGAGAGAGAGAGAGAGTAAATTTAAGCTTCAACAAAGAATATCCGCACAAGAGCAATTAGTAGGGTCCATTATCTATGACAAATCTGTCAATGAATCTGCTAGGTTTTAATTACGGACTAATTAACTTTTTTTTTAAAAGTGACTAATTAAAGTGTCAAGGGATATCTTACCTGCAATTTATATTCCTGCATTCTAAACACAACTAAATTTTCATTCCTCTGTTTTGGATTCCTATGGTTTTGTGCCTCGCACAATTCCTGTATTTTCGCTATTGCTACGTTTTTTCATATTTCTTTGTTTTCAATCCTTTGTCCCAATCGGAGCCTAAGATCGGACCAAGTTGAGATAGCCTAAGAAGTTACTTTCTTACTCGAACTGACTTATTTTTCTTTAAAGATGTTGAGGAACAAAATGAAAATCATGATTCCTTCTCTAATTCACTACTATGTGTAACCACTGCAACTTCAACCATGGACTGAAATAAACCTTAATATTGTTACATGATTCAAAACTGTATGATAACGGATGATTCATGAGAGTGTAATATATATAAAAGTAAGATAAATAGAGTAATATTATTATTAATCGAAAGAGCTTGCATTGTAGCTTCATAATTATGCAGGTTAAGAGAATCATAAATAACAAGCTTCTTTCTTCTCTGTCCAAAGTAGCAGCAGCAAGGAAATTAGCAGCCAATCATCACAAATAACGTGACAAAACAAATGGATTGCAAGGGTAAAAGCTAGAGGCAACCTGTCGAAGCTTAATTTGCGGACGTCGTGACAATATTAGAACACGGCAGAGCGATGGACCTCACACGTGAGTTCGCTCGTTGGCTACAACGCAAGATCGCAACTCGCCTTGGCCCTTTGCCCTTCTTTCCTTCACGCTCTACCGTTGATTCTTTTCAGCCCAACGTAGCATCAGCAAGAGGATATACAAGCATGACAAATAACGTGAGGAAGCAATGTATTGCAAGCAGAGATCTCAAAGTTTATATCACGATCAACTAGTAGACGTCGTACACGATGGTACAATGGACCTTGTAGGTGAGTTCGCTTGTCAGTATCCGCTTCGCTCGTTTGCCATCATTTTGATTATTACTTGCCAGCCTTGGACGTGTCGCTCATCTGAGTGTTGCCACTGAAGTTTTTTTGCTAGCACTAAAACCCTCCTCGTCGCTCAATGAGTGTCTATGGTTCACCCCGGAATGTGATAGTAAGCTTCTTCTTTTAACCTACATCGAATCATATACGTGCACAAAATCAACATCAAAGTAATAAATAAAACTAATTCAATACGTAAAACCAACACCAAATTAAAGCAATACCAATGACAATCTCACCTAAATTAATAAGGAGTAGAGATTTTACTTTTATTGGAATATTTCATTTTTACAACATGATGTTTGCTTCGTCCTTATCCGTTCGTCTTCACTCCTCAATAATGCTTCTTATTACAAAGAATGACTACTGCATATAGTACTTCTTATAAATTTATCCATGCTCTAACAATACCGCCGCTTAAAAAGGACAAACAAATTGGATATAGTGTAGTCTTGTCTTACTCTCGCTTAAAGAAAGTACCGATCAGATCATCCTGGCTCAGTTATACGACCAATACAAATCAGCTACAACATTAGTTTGTGCTGATTGGTCGAATCTTGAAAATACGCACAACACTTGCACTTGAAAAAAAAGAATTGAAAATGCATAGTGCGGTCCTATCGACTGAGGAAAAAAAAACATGTTTTATTTTTTTTCTGTGAAAATTATCAAAAAAATTAGTAATTATGCAGATTAAAAGAATTCATGCCCTTTTCTAAGTTAATGAAGGATTCAGTGGATTCCACCATAAACGAAGAAGGCTAATAATTAATCATCGAGGAACAGAGTAGTATATCTGATTATAGCGTAGACGTTATCCATCATCGTTCATTGAGGTGGCCGTTCCAACTTCCAAGTCACACCGACTGGGACAACTAAAATAATCAAACTGATTAGCCTTAATAGGGAAAGCTTACCCGCCCAGGTTCATCGTTAGCATAGTAGACGCGTCTAAGCAACCCAACGTTACCAACTTGGCATCATCATCGCCTCCGCCGCGTCCGCGGCGGGGAAAAAAACGGAACCGACGCATTTGCAGTTACGCCCCTGAAAGGTGAAGGAAAAAAATAAAAGAAATCTTGGTGTCACGGTGAGCCCCCCCGCCGCACGTGGGTGAGCCGTCGTCGCCGGTGGCCATGGGGACGGCGACGATGGCGACGGCGGTGGGCGCGGCCATGGTGCTCTATTTCGTGCTGAGCCGGCGGCTGTCCAACGAGGACGCCGTCGGCGGCGGCGCCGGAGGGGGAGGGGGGAAGCGGCGGAGGGGGCGCGCGCCGCGGCGGCCGGCGCAGCCCCCGGCAACGTGGATCGAGGCGGTGGGCACGCTCGCCGAGACGCTGCGGTTCACCTACTCGGAGACGCTCGGCAAGTGGCCCATCGGGGACCTCGCCTTCGGGATCAAGTACCTCATGCGCCGCCAGGTGAGTCCATGATTCCTCTTAGCTAACAATCCACTGGGTTGCTTGCCGCTCGGATCCGACGGGAGTGTGTCGCCTCCTCGTTTCATATGTGGCTGTAAGCTTGCATTTTGGATCTGAAATGGGAGTTCCCTTCGTTCCAATCGTGTTTCGAAGACCGTCCTGCGTTGCTATTAGGAATATCTGGGCTAAAAAGCTTGTGGGAGTTGATTGACAGGAGAGATATTTTCATAAAGTTTGGCGAAAGTTGTGCTGATTGGCCTCCCTTTTCCGGTTCGGTAGTGGAGTTAGGGTTCATTCTAGTGTTTTGCAGTTGGGCCTGCTATGTTGAGCTGTTGAGGTTGAATCAGTTTAGAGTTTCCAGTGGACTTCAGTCTGCAGAACTTTTGGCAGAGAGCATTATCCCTGTGTTAAACTTTTCAAAGTTTCGAGCTGTATTTTTTGTTAATAAAGTTGCCTCTTGGATGAAGTTTCTGATCTTACTAGAAAATTTACCTCAGACAAGTGGTAGTTTTGTTAAGCTTCTGAGGGTAAGATGGTTGTGAACTTCACATTGGCTTTCATTTGAGAGATGCAGAGCTGATGTACTGTTTGCATAGTTAGTTAAATGATGTCAGAGCTTATGTGTTATTACTTTCCACATATTCTGTAGTGTGGTTGATACTAATTCTTGAGTGCAACTTTATTAGGATCTATCTTACTATGTCAGAACAAATCGTGGTATGCATATGACTAGCAATTCATCGTAACCTGGTGCTACCTTACAGGGCAATCTGCATGTTGCCAGTGTATATGCTGGAAGCAATTGCATTGAGCTGAAAGGACCTGAAATCATGGAAGAGCTTATTGTTCTTCGGCGATTGATCGATTTGTGTTTCCTTTTCTCCAAGAAACCCTTCCCAGTGTTCTGTGAGTTAGCTGGATTTTCCCAAGAGGATGTTATTATTGAGGAACCAAAGGCTGGGGTGAGTAAGTATTGATTGCTATTTTGGTGCTCTCTCGTGTTGTTAAGCCATGATTAATTTATAGGGATAATTTAGTTGGTTATATATTTGTCTGTTCCAGTTTCCAACATTCATCCCAATTTTACAGATTCTAAAGCCTGCTCATACAATTCTACGTGATGAGTGCACCAAATCCTTTCTTGTTTTGATCCGTGGGACTCATAGCATGAAAGACACTCTGACTGCTGCCACTGGGGCTGTGGTACCATTTCACCACTCACTTTTAGATGAAGGCGGTGTCAGCAAATTAGTGTTGGGCTATGCTCACTGTGGGATGGTTGCGGCTGCCCGCTGGATTGCAAAAAGTATAACACCAAGCCTCTGTGAAGCAGTCAGACAATACCCAGGTTACCAAATCAAGGTGAATGCTCTTTTTTTCCCCCTTCTTTTTCATTTTGTGGTTCAAATTGTCATGCCTGGCTATGCTCTTATAATCCTTGTAGGATATGCTATGGGTGAATGAGTTATTGATCATTGTCTCAGTCATACATGTTACTTTGTCATCATTTGAAAAGCTATTTTTGTTCTCTTAGATTGTTGGCCATTCTTTAGGTGGTGGCACTGCTGCTTTGCTGACTTACATCCTTAGAGAAAACAAAGAGTTTTCTTCAACAACTTGTGTCGCATTTGCCCCAGGTATGTCAACTAGTACTATTTTGTGCCTAGTACATTGAGTTGGAGTTACTAACATTTGATTTTCATTGTCAGCTTCATGCATGACATGGGAGTTAGCAGAATCAGGCAAGCATTTTGTAACCACAATTGTAAATGGAGCAGATTTGGTTCCCACAGTATCAACTGCATCCATTGATGATCTCCGTTCTGAGGTAGGTCTATTACACCCTTTACACCCAAGCTGACTTTTAATCCTTATATGCTTTAATTTTTTCGAGATAGGTGATTCTATGATTACATTTTTTTCTTCATTTGAATGTACCTTCATAAAGTCTTAGCACCAGTAAATGTGACACCGTAACATATTTCTTCAAAACTTAGTAGCAGTTAATTTCACTACCTTTTGCCCATATCTCATGTCTTATTCATTATCTAGGTAACAGCATCATCCTGGTTGAATGATTTGAGGGATCAAATACAGCAGACTCGTTTCCTAAATGTTGTGTACCGCTCGGCAACTGCTTTGGGATCTCGTTTGCAATCTTTCTCTGGTGCCAGAGAGAGGGTTGCTGGTGCTGGAGCATTTCTACGTCCTGTTTCAAGCAAGACCCAGGTAATTTTTTACCAGAAGATAGCAAACTGGTATGATATTGTGTTGATAAATTAAGCTACTCTAGTGATACAATGTCAAGTCTGGGTATGATTATTGCTATTGAATAAGAGCCATGTCCTTGTAACCGGACGTGATGAATGACCCTGTTCAAATATTCCATGCACAAAACATGTGCATTGTGTGATAGTTGTTGTCTACCTATTTTTTTTAAAGTTCATCCACTAAACACAGATTCCTTTCAGCTTTTCTAACAAATATATCAATGCAGGTCGTGATGAAACAAGCACAAAATGTTGCACAGGCCGTTGCTAGAAGTCGCTCAGCTTTTTCTTCATGGTCATGCATGGGTGCACGTCGTCGAGGTGTAGGTGTAGTAGCTGCAAGTCCTAAGGGTGATATGACCACAGAAACCCACATAACATCTACAGTGGAATCAGGGTCTTTTATTGTAGAGCAGTCTGGCACTAATACAGTCGAGGAACTACAGTATTCTGCAGCTAGTGTTTCAGTTCATGACGAAGCAGATGAAGAAGAGGCTCTTTTGAGTGAGCATGAAACGTCTCGGGAGCATGCTGAAGAAGAAATAACTGATGGCGAGCTGTGGTTTGAGTTTGAGAAGGACTTGGACCGGCAGTCTGAAGTGGAGGCACAAACTCGGCAGGAAGAGGCAGCTGCAGCCAAGGAAATAATCGAGGAGGAAAGTGCGGTCCTAAAAAATGTAGAGGACAGACAGTCCTTTTCATCGGACATTTTGGAGACTCAGCAATTCTACCCACCTGGTAGGATCATGCATATGGTTGCCATGCCTCTTACAGACGCTGGTCCGGATGATCCGGCTGCCACCGATGACTGTTCTGTTGGAATATACGAGACACCTAGAGATCTTTACAGCAAGATCCGACTGTCGAATTCCATGATCAATGATCATTACATGCCAATGTACAAGAAAATGATGGAAATATTGATTGAGAAGTTTGCAAAAGACGAGGACAATCCTTGTACAGATTCTACTGTAGAATAATATGGATGATCATACATCTTAGTGTACAACAGTTTTGATTTTTTGTTAACTGTCATAACCATAATATAATATTGCAATATACAAGCCATATAGCTGACCCGTCAAAATAGTTCAGTTAAGGTTCTGTAATATGACATGTAAATATAGAAGAAAACGAGAATTGCTCATTGATATACTTGAGTCATGTTATCCCTACGTTATGGAGTGTTAATTCCGGACATATTCAGCAGAGTCCTTATAAAATTGCAATATCCTAACGACATTTATGACCACGAATAACATGTGCACGGCGCACCTGAACATTTCCCTCGTTTATATGGCTAAAGTTCGAGAAGTTCTGGACAAGTGAATACACATGTTATGCAGCAAAGTGGTGGATTAGTTCCTAATAAAGAAAAAAAAGAAGTGGACTTAGTTCAACTTTTAAGTAAATACTCTTTATTAAATATATGAATTGTTACGACAAAAAATAAATACTACCACCAGATTTGTTTTCGTATCGATAGGCACAAATTGCATTAAGTTATCGCATTCGAAAAAAAATTATATACGATGTGTACGTAGTAGAGATTATAACGTCATTGAAAATAGACCAGACTCTTTCTTATGTGAATCGGTCATGTAGGCCCCGGTTCCCAGAGGGTAGCAGGGCCTTCCAAAAATTGGCGCGCGAGCCAGCCCAAAAGTAGGGACGGGACATCGCGCGCACATTGGCAATTGTGTTCGAGTTTGCGGGTGCTGGCGCGACACGTCAGTCTCTATACGATCATCAACGAGTCGCCACTCACCCCCCGCAGGGACAGGTGAGAATTGTCGTTGGCCACCCGCGCAGCTCTTATAGACGCCAGACGCACGCCGCAGCTTCTTTGCTTTCGATGTGGTACTAAAGAAGTCGTCTGTGGGGCGCTTCCGTGGTTCGCATAGTTGGAATAAACAAGCCCAACGATATGAGATTCGGCCCACTTATCTAGTTCATGTTTCTCGTTTATCCATTATTTATCTACTGCTAGTGCTGTCCAAACGGGCGGCCCGGCCCGGCATGGCCCGAGCACGAATTGGCCTGGCATGTTTGCTTTCGGGCCGGCACGGCACGTAATTTTTGGCGGGCCGTGCCGTGCCGGCCCACGTGCCCGGCTGTCGGCCCATGGCACGCACGGCACGTAATCACTGGACCGTGCCGGGCCGGCCCGTTAGGCACGTGGGCCCATTAGGGCACGTGGGCCCGTTTGTCCCCGAACTCGGTTTGAGCACCGTCGCGGCGGCGCCTAGGAGAACTTGACGCGGAGGCGGGGCGACGTCGGGTTCGATTTGGCGGCAGGGACTCGACCTTCGAGCGTCGAGGCGGCCTGGAGCTGGATGGGTTTGATGCGGCGGCGACCGGAAGCGGGCGAGAGGCGGCCTCCGCGCAGATCGAGCGACGGCACGGCGAGGTGTGGGTGAGGAGAGGCGCAGCGAATCGGGAGCCCGCCTCCGCGCGTCGCGAATCGAGCGGCGGCGCAATCGCGCGGGCAAGGAGCGATGGCGGTGGCAGGCTGGTAGCCGCGGGCGTGGAGCAGCGAGCGGCGGAGGTTACGGCGCGGGGGAGAAGACGGCCTTGCTTCGGCGCGAGACTGGGGGAGAACGGCGAGGATGGAGGAGGGAAGCGCGAGGTTGGGGGAGGACGGCGAGGCTGGGGAGGGCGACGCGAGGCTCGGGGAGGACGGCGAGGATGGAGGAGGGCGGCGCGAGGATGGGGGTTGGGGGAGGACGAGACGGTGCAAGCGTGAAGCGAGAGGAGAGGACGAGTCGGTGACCTAACTGCAGGAAGTTTCCTGGAAGCGTCGATCTGTTGGGCTCTTGTGGGCTTGTTTCGTGCCGGACTGTCTATATTGGGTCATACAGTCGCGGGCTTAATTCATGCTCACCGGGCCACAGGTTAAATGGATCATGCCCGTGTCGCCCGTCGAGCCACGGCCTTGGCCCAAGCACGGCACGGAACCTCGTATGAGGCCGGCCCGGCACGAAATTAAACAGGCCGTGCCGTACTTGTGCCGGGCCAAAAATTACGTGCTTTGACCTGACCCGTTTGGCACAGCCCATTTGGACAGCACTATCTACTGCGGTTCAATTAAACATCTACAACAGAGCATATTTATGCAGAATAGTTCTACGAAGAGAATAAAACTTTCAATAATGTATGCATGTTAAAGCCATCGATCTTTATTACCTTTTATTTTGCATCGACAAAGAATGAATCGAACAGTGTAAGATTTCTTGCCCGCATCACTATGAAAAATGACCAACTATACATAACCCTTGGGTATATACTCCTATATTTGTAAGCATACGATTCGTCCTTTCTTTTTTCTTTTCTATCTGATCAGACATGCAAAAGCTAAAGAGAACCCCTATCTCATTTACAACTAGTCCTATGGGATGATTTTGCCAAGAGAATAAAAAATAAGCTAATGGAAAACTTGCGGGGATGTATAAAACTCGCTTTCGCTAAAATATGGCCTCAAGTCCTCTTGGCACATGAACTCCAAGGGAAACTGGACAATGTGACCCCTGACAGCCTGCAACTTTTCCATTGGATCAGTGCCTGCCAGGGTTCCATCTTGTTGAGTTTCTGGTTTCTCTAGGGCAACACCCAGATCAATGGTTGTGTGGCCAATTTTCTCCTTTCGATGAGCAAAGCTTTGCCGGAATTGGGACCTGCAAGAGGATGGTAATGTTTCAGGGAGCAGTGAGGTAGTGAGCAACAATGTTTAGACTGAAATGGAAGAAAACTGGGTTTGTTTTGAATTCTGCACCTAGAATGGATGTGATCGTTGGGAACACATGAGAACACTCTTTGGTAGATAGTGGTATTCTCCTGCCAATTATCAGTTTGTTCAGTATGAGCCAAAAAGAGAGTGAGATAGTAAGGTTCTCAAAATATTGCAACATTCATGAGCATAAAATGATTAGAATAGTCATGCTCAAATGAATTCCAGATCGAATGGTTAGCTTAAAACAAAGCAGTGAAGTTTCTGGATTTTACTAGCTCATAAAACAAAGTGCCTCAAGTTACCACATCACAACTACATTTACCTTAGCAGTGGCCATCCAGATATTTTTGTATGCCGAGTCATCCACAGGATCCATAATGCAACTAACCTGAAAGTGAGGGAGAAAACTTATGTGAACTGCAATCAGACTTAGTTCCTTTATACCAGAGCACCTAGGCCTGTAACTTTGAAGGGGCTGCGTCGAAACAGATTTAAGGGGTCAGGTTTAAGAAAGAGTTTATTTGGTCAGATGGGTGTGCAAAATGTTTCTTCCATGTGGGTGTCTGTTTGTCCCCCTTTGATGTGCACTGTAACTCCAGCACTGATTATTCAAGTTGTCATTGTATGACCCATTTTATCCCGTTACACACTAGTTAGTAGTATGAAAAAACACGAGAGTGACAGACTACACCGTGCTTTCCTCCATATTGCCTTGAAAGCTGTTGTAATTCTCAATTTAAAGCAACAAACAGTGACAGAGTGAGATATAGTCCGAACCTCTCCTGGCGGAAGACCAAGGTGTTCTGCCCATAGAGAAAGTCGTAAGCTAAGGGAGAACTTCCCAGCTTCCCAAGGCCTTCCATCCATCGTAGAATTGACAACCTCTTTATCTTCAATAATCATACCAATCTAAAAGAGAACAAAAAGGGAAACGACATCATAGTGTCAACAGTAGGTATCAGAGTACATTACAATAGCAATCCAACTAATGACGCACTCCCTCTGTTCTGTGTTTGCTGATGTTGGTTCGCTCAAATTTGAACTAATCAATGTCAACAAAAATAGAACAGACGAAGTAATCTTTACTATTGCAGTTGACCAAGAAAGATGGTACTCTTCCCTAAGGGAAACAATTTATATATATATATATATATATATATATTAACATGAAAATTTCAGCATATACATATGAGTCAAGCCCTCAAGCATATAAATTGTAAAACCTAATGATCACTCCCCTGTTTAGCTAAATAATTACTCCCTCCGGACATTTTTTCTTGACGTTGGCTAGTGCAAATTGAGAAGCATCCAAGGACTGCTATGAATAAAGCTCTATGGCTGTACCTCAGAGTCCCTTGATCCAAGCAAGCTTCTATCATTTATGTTAGCTGAGCCAATTAATGTCATGCGGTCGTCAATAATCATCAATTTACTGTGCACATATATCTGCAGTATTCATACTGTTAGCAAAAAAGAAAAAACCAAAAATAAAAAATTGCCTAGAGCCATACCAAGTTTTTAACTGCATACACAGTAGGACACTCCTCAAAAAAGGTGACTAATAACATACATGAAAACAGAAACTGTACCTGATTGGTGACCAAAGGACCTCCATCACCAAGTCTGCCATGTGCTCTAAGCCCATAAAATGAGATGTAATCATTTGCTTTTGAGCCGATGACATCATATAGATTCTTAAATATTGAATCAGGTCCTCTACAAATAGTTCGATATTGCCAATGCATAATTGCTCTCACGGATGCAGCTCCACCATCATCAATGCCCCCCTGAAACAAATACGTAACAACCTAGCAACTCCGAAGAATCAAACAATGAAAACTGCTATGACAGTACATTACCTGAAAACCAGGTAAAAGTGGTATGACGATAATGACCCGGAAGCACTTTTTCTCCTTTTCTGCTCGAAGTATACGCCTGTATAATGCTTCCAACACACGATTCTTAATTGTGTCATCTCCTGAAAGACCTGAGATAAAAAACTGGTTCTGCAAAGCCAGCAGAAAGAAGTACATTATACAAGTGAAATAATTTATACTGTAATTATAAGCATATACAAGCTTTCAATTCTCAAATGATTTTCATATATTCAGGAGAAGACTTTAAGAAAAATCAAGTGTTACATGGAAGTCTTGCTTTGTCAGGATTTAGAGCTACAAATTTGAAATAAAAAACAATAGAAATACGCACCTCGATGTAAACAAAATGTTCTGCTTTCTCAATGAGAGAAAAATAAGCATTGTGGATGCTTCCTTCAATATGAGTTGTTCCTGCTGACCACGGGCCAACGCTTCTCACGACCTGAACCGTAATAGATTTTGTTAGTCAAATCATATATTTAATATGTGTTTGAGAAAAATATATGTAACACATTTGCTAATTAGATCTATGAATTTGCAAATTTTATCTTCAAACACTATCTGCAGTTTTTTGGAATTTACTATAGGGAATCCTGATGAGTACAAAGCTACCAATTACATGAACAAAAAGGCCTAAAACCCTTTTTCACAATGACAACCTCTATGTAGAAAACACAAGAAGATAATCACAGTAAACAAATCCAGTAAGTACACATTGTCCCTTTGAGGTGTTTATGAGATTCATGGTAAGGTTTAAACCTGAAAAAGATATTACAAAATGCATGAGCAAAGATATATCATGCATGCTTGATTACTGTATTTATTTGTTTGTGAAACAAAAATATTGTAATGTTGCATATAACTGATACTCCTCTGTTCGGGAATTCCTGTTGTTCGGACCAGAAGATTGAACTGAAAAACAACTAAAGGCAGCTGTCCGAACGACAAGAATTCAGGAACATCAAGTAAACAAGCAACTATTATATCAGAATAATCTGTGCAACAGCAGAAACATACCTGACAATGACAAGCTGCTCGGGGACCAACTTCTCCAACATCAAGCACAGAGGCAACTTGGTCTCCTCGCTCCTGTGTCTCCCACCACTCCTTATTCATGTGAAGCAGATTTGGTTTTGAGTTTTCATAACACGTAACATGTGAAACTTCAGGGGAACCAAGATTATCCACGAATCCTTTCATCTGTAGGTCTTGAAGAGAAAGATCTTCTTTGACCTTTTTGTTGGATGGTGGCCGCTGGTTTCTGCTGGTTTTATTTGAATGATCTGTAAGACCATTATTGTTATCTAAATCATTGAGACCTAAATCTCCATTCGGCATAGCCTGGTGATCAGGTTCATGCGGCAAAAGCAATGGAATGTCCTGGCATGATGCTGCTGTCGTCAACGAGTTTGGACTATTAACTTTAGCATCCTTATCATGGATCTGTTTACTCTCTGCCTCGCCATTTATTTCTTCGCTTGGACCCATATAATGAGGGATTACCATGTGATGATGAGGCATTAACAATGGAATTGCTTGCTCATTTGGCGCCTTATTCCTCTGCAGTAGGTGTGGTTATCAACTTCAGCATTAAAATAAATGTCAGTTATTCCTAAAGCCAGTACACCAACCTTCGCATAGTTCCATCGCTGAACAAAATGCCGTGCTACATCTCTACATGCTGGACCATAAAGCGCACACTGAACATCGTGCCAAGGCATCCTAGGATATTTAGCACGATCAAGCTCATCTTTCATTGTGTCCTCCCAAGAATTTGGCTCATATTCCCTTACAATTTTTTTTTTAAAAAAATCAACAATAAGTTTGCACTCCAGCTAAAGTGTAATCATGATGCATCTATGCCTGATACGAGAAAACAATACAATGAACACGGGAAGACGAAAACTACCTAGGATTGTAGTAATCCTTTCCTGGCCATGTTGAAGAAGGAAAATCCATAACTTTGTGCTCAGGAGTGTCATAACGACCAAAGCATAAATCAAGGCCTCCCATATAGCATACTTGATTATCAACAATGACAATTTTCTCGTGGTGAGACCTTCAACCAAAGAAAATAAGTGAATTATAAGCATCTAATAAAATAAAATAAATAGCCAAAATAAATACAAAGTTCATGCTGTACCATAAGTATATGCCAGTCGAGAAATGATCTGGATAGCGCAGAACTTTAACATTCTCATGAATGTTCAGCAGTCTTCGTTTACTGTACATGCTGTTAATTTTCAATGCAAGAGAAACTTCCTTGTACAAAAGAATGTAAATCTGCAAAACAATGTCACATGTTATATTTACCTAACTTCAAATTGGTTAGAGTTGACCACCAAAAACTTGTCCAGACCAGGAGCAAGCTAAATGTAAAACTTGGTTGAAGAGTTCTTGCAAAACATAGTTAATGTGTTTTGAGTTGCTTCCATAATACTCAAAATATAAATAGTCAATAAAAAATTTTCATTTCTTAGGTAAACAAGATCTCCTAAGATGCAATCCAAACTTAATAAAACTTGAATTTTTGTAAAACCAATCAACAAAACATGAGAACAAAAGTATTTACAAAAATAAATGTAATTTTGGAACCAATCATCTCTCCACAGGTCCATCAAGTGCATAATCAAACAGGGTTCTAAACTTCTAATACTTTATCTGATGAGCATTAGTAAAAGAAAATCAACCAAATACCTGTACACCTTGTTTTGCCTTTGATTCCAGAAGGACATCAAGCCTAGAGGACCCATGATAGTGGAAAGGGCGTCGGAGATACAATTCTGGGCAGAGCCACCAGTCAGTAATAAATATCTGCATTCAACATTTAATTATCTTCTTGTCATGACAGTGATTTCAACTCATTGCAGAAACATTTTCAGTTGAAGTACACTAACCTCTGATTTGGCTTCCTCAATGGAAGAAGCAATAGCATCAAATGCAGCTCGCCCATCTATGAACCATTGGACCACACTACCATCATCAGTCAAGCCCCTAGGTGGTGCAAATGAGCCAAAACGATGGGGGGAACACCAACCCTCCGGGGGTCGTCGAGCAGCATTTATTGCAGTAACCCAATCTTTGACCTTGGCAGAACTCCTTGTTCTCAACTTTATTGTCCGCCCTCCAGAAGATACCTTCCAAAAGCAACAAGAGACACAAAATGTAATCAGTCAATAATGTTTAGGGTAACCACATTCAATCATGGCAGAAGGTAAACACAATAACTTGCGTGGAGAGTGAAAGATAGGTCAGATGTGATCAAAGTACCTAATGCATATTGATAGGATACTGCATATGCCAATTTTTACCTAAACCAGGTGACTGGAATATGGAGCCTGGCTAAATTTGTCTTAGCAGCTCACAAAGAGAAAGATTTACAATCTCATTAATAACAAGTCTTTAACACACAAACATGATATATTATCATATGCTACAACATGAGTCTAGACCTAGATAAAAGGAATTATCAGTTTTCACACAAGACAGGACTTCAACAGTACCAGACTTTGCATAAACTACTATGGTGTTTTTGAAAGTTGCTACATATAGCAGTATTAGCCACTTGAACTTGGTGATTTTGAGTTCAAAAGGTCCCTTTGGAGTACATTTGAATATTGAAATACAAAGGGGTAGCACTCATTAATACATGAAACTTGTTTGGTTCGCATGATATATCAATCTATTAAGACATAATAAAGTCAACAAAGGATTTGAAGTACCTCAAATCCAAAGTGCAACGGATTACGTTCTTTGATCTCCCTTGCTAGAGTAAAAAGCCCTTCACCATTTCTATCAGTGTAGGGTGACACATCAAAGATAACTATGTCCAAAAGCTTTGGATCAAAGGGATCTTGGAGCAAAGCCAAGAATCCTGGCTTCAGTACAGCCCAAACCTGTCAAGAAGTGTTCAATTTCAAACTCTAATACATGGACAACATCATGTTAATTAGCAAAACACCTTAAACTATAGAGGCTCCGTACCTTTTGCCAGTTACTGCTGCAGAAACTGAAACAACTGCATGAACAACATCTCTCTTTTCTGCCCGTTTCAATTTTTGGCAAGTGCCTCACTGTAACATAATCTTCTTTTAGCTTAGGCCCATATTCTGGAAGAAATGATAACTGCGAGACTTCCAAAAATTTGCAGACCTGCATTTTTAACAGATGGTACAGTCTAACAAATGAGTAATAAGATGATCCATTCTAATTGACATACACAACGTTTTTGTGATGTTTGGGCATTACTATCAATACTAATATGATGCTTTGTAACGCAGGAAAAAAGACCTTCTGTTACCTCTCTTGAGTTGACGATATCTAAGTTCCCCAAGAAATGGTTGAGATATTCTTGCATGGTAACCTTTGCACGATCAGAAACAGACTGTTGACGGCCAAGAGCTGGGCGAATAACAGGCAGAACAGCACTTGAAGGAACATTCCTGCAATGGCAGTATACAAGCATTCATCATTTGGAGTTTCCATTGTTGTTTAGACGTCAACCATGGACATCTTTGCCAGGAATGGGTGGAGATTTAGTAATAGGTTGAGATATTAGAACTTACTTTATTCCCTACCTTTTGAGTGGTATAATGGTGTGCTTCCTATGCCGTAGACGGAGTCTATGTCATAGGAAAACTTCTGCATTTGTCCTATGAGGATTCTACCTCATAGTGGAATTATGTAATAATAATTGAACGGTTGGACAAGGCATGGAGACCAGGATGCTTTTTTTCATTTACTTGATGAAATAGAATTTCCCTTTATCTAAAAATTGTTGTTTTGATCCAGTGAGGCACACATTATAAATACAAACAGCATTTTACCTATTTTTTAAAGAGTGCTCGTCATGTTGTGAAGGAAGATGCACATCATCAGCTTCATCGTCATCATGTACAACTGGCATATGTTCTCCAATTCCCAAGTTTTGAAGCCATTCTTTGACCTAAAAGGAAGTGGAGTTGAATGCTTCAGGCTTAAATTTTTTAATATTAACAGCACAGAAAAATGATACATGTTGCTAAGTAGAAAGTGACAGTCAAGTAAAGAGAGAGAACGAAGTTGATTAGAAAGCCCTAATTTTAGAAGGCGTCCTTCAATTGCTACGCTATTAGAAGGCATGTACTCCTAAACAGCTCTGTAACGAATATAGTATTGGTGGAAGCAAGTGAAAACGGTATATATACTATAACAATTACAACAGATTCTTAAATAAATGTAAACAAAAATGAAATGCAGGGAAGATAGTACATAAAAAGTAGACCAGAAGCAACTCTAACAAATTCTTGAATAATTGCCAAGAAATGTGTATTCTAATTTCTGCATCTGAAGCAGACAATTGTAATGTGCAAGCACTAGAGCATTTTGCGCTGCACCAGGAAGGATATATATACATTCAAATATAGCTCAAGGAAATTGTGAAGGTTATGTTGCTGACCTGTTCCTGTTTCTCATGAAATTCCTCAAGAAATACACGTCTCTTCAATGCAAAATGGAGATATAGCACTTGTGAAGCCTTCTTATATAGAAGCCACCTAAACTGATAGAAAAACTAGTAAACATTATTTCGTGAAATTTAAATTCATATTTTGGGGGGAATTGCAGGCCTTAAAAATGCAAATATATCAAGTTTGGGAAAAACAAGTGCATACTATTGGCTCTTGAGACCCCTGACACCAGGTTTTTACGTGATTCATGAGTCGTTCATTTTTGTTATGCTAGTAATATTCAAGGTTTATTGACCTGATCCCAGCATGAAGGGTGACAATGATGGCATGGCCCATTCATGACTCCCACGATATGGGGATTGGGGAGGGAGACACAATCAGGTTGACTGTAGTGTAACTGAGTGGGAACAGTTTTTATTTGAGCTCACCTGTGCACCTAATAGGAATGATGAATGTGGAAACTCCCAACCCCAACTCAACACTGAGATTGAAACCTGGGCGACCCTCTTCATGGGGTGAGCATGAGTGGGCTTTGCCCTTGTGATCATCCCAACACATGCTACAGCGGTACAGCAAGACTGTGCAGTTATGAAAAATGAGATCATAGGCAAGCCCAACAGAAGCCAGAAATAAGGGATCTCTCTACATGAGCGCTTTAAAGCTGGGGATGCACTCATCTTCCACGGATGGTCATCTTTACCCAAGATGAAGCATTCTAGTCTCTTCTGTTTTTTTTCTTTTTTTGAGGGCATCTAGTCTCATCTACTGGTTCAAGAGAATATATTTACCCTTTGGGATAACTTGCATGTCATGCTTAATAATAGGGCACATGTGGGGCACCCTTTAAAAAATTATAGCAGCTGAAGCAATTAATGTGCCATATGTGACCCCGTTTTCCAAAGGCATTTATTATCTAAATCAGGCCCTGACTAAATAACCATGTACTACTCTTTTTTTATATACCACCATGTAACACTCTTGGAAACACCAAAAATATTCATAGGTTCCAAAACCACCACCCCAGTTCACAACTTCACATGCTTTCTTATGCATCATGCCACCCAACTACAAACTTAATAGTACCATAAATCCAAATGTCAATTCCCAGCTGGCAGCCAAAAAGAAAAACAAAACTGACTGAAGTCCATGTTAGCATACTTCAAATTTTAGTATTAAATGATACTACTAGCAATCAATTTCTTCAATGCATTAAAATAACATAGAAAATGGATATGGAGAAAATATAAGGGAGTAGCATTAACTTCAAGCTGCTGGAAACAGTAAAGTTCGACCAGTACGGAATCTAACTGCCAAATGCAAAAAATATTCTAGCATTTGCATCAAATTGGGTTCATTCGAGGCTGCCTTAATTCAGACCCACAGTTGTGCAATCATTGAGCCACTCTCAGATACCAATGCTCCTTTGCTAGCAGTCGAGGGCTCGAGGCCCGCCCTTTCTCCACATCCGAGCACCACGAATTTGACCAGCATACCTCTCGAATAAGCAATCCAAATCGCAACTCAGTTAAAAAAAAAAACTAATCCTAGGCCGTCGGAGCAACAAATCGCCCAAAAGCTCAATTCCCCGAGTAATCACAGAATGCCAAATTCCAAGCACTACCGGAGCCGCTAGGCCCAGCACAGAGCGGCGGATCACGCATTCAGGAGCGGCCAGACGAATGCAGAGCAGGGGAGGAGGTGGTGGTGGTGGTGGACGGACCTGCTTATACTGGACTTCAATGGTGTAGGAGAGCAGCATGGGCGTGATGTCCCCGGCGTCGGGGCGCGAGACCGCGACGATCCTGGCCCGTGGAAGCTCGTCGAACACAAGGGCCGACTCCGGCAGGCGGAACGACGCCGACGACGACGCGGCTGCCGCCGGCTCCACCTCCGGTTCCGGCGGCATCCTCACGTAGCGGTACCCGTGCCACTCCTCCTCAGCGGATCGCTCGCCGCCCATAGAATCCGAGGCGCGGGGACCTTATATGGATGGAATCGAGAAATCAAAAGGGGGCCGTGGAAGGGAAGAGGTGCGGAGTTGCCAAATTTGGGGTCCTTTTTTCCTTTCGTTTTTTGCTTTGAAATACCGATCTGATTTGGGCTTGTTTTGATGGCAAAGCTGGTTCAGGAGAGAGCAGCAAGGCAGGGAGTAGCGACTAGCGGGAGCGCAGACTGACTGGTGGTAGACGTGTTTACCCACCCCCGCTGGTTGGCGGTTTTTGTTGGGGCATGTGGTGTGAGTGTGTGACGTGGCAAGTGCCATGTCCACATCATTGTGCCCGACTCTATTATATATACACATAAAATCTTTGAAGTGTTATGTTCCATATCATTGTCCATAATATCTGTTAGGGCATGTTGTACATATTGTATCACACGCTTCAGAGTTAAAACTATCGTATTCTTTGTTTGTTGTGTAGACAATTTGTGTAAAAATTATAAGAACAATTTTATTGGTGGTTTAGAGATATTTTTCTATGTAAATTTCTTTTCTTAGAGAATATCCACATCGTTTTCCCAGATCACAAAAAAGTGGAAGTTAATTGTTGAGAGAGAGAGAGAGAGATGAATTTAAGTTGCTATAAGTTGTACCAAACCTAACAACGTACATATACAATATCATTTCTTATATTTAAACTCTTTTTGATTTCATTTTATTACTGTTAGTTAGTGAATTTGCACTGGCTCATGTCAACAATATATAAAACCGGAAGGACTATATATCATCTCATTCTTGATTACTTTGGAGATTTAGGATGAGAAATATAGGTTTTGTTTTTATTGAAGCCATGAGCACTTAACCGACACATGGCTCATCGATTGAGTGGTGATTGCTTGTTTGGATAATAAGAGACAATTACTAGCACTGCGAGGACCGCTAGCCGCCTAAACCACAATAATGTTTGTACTTTTCTCACCAATCTCGAGTGGCAGCAAAACAAGCTGTTAAACTTTGAACACTCCATTGCGTTGGCAAACATGTCACCCAAGTCGAGCCTGTCCTTAGAACATGTGACTCTTCCCCCGTCAAAAAAAAAAAAAAACATGTGACTCTAAAAAAGATTCTTGGTTTGATAAAGAGGAATCGATACAAGAAGTTTTGAAAAGCGGGTTCTAACAAAATTTTCCAGTGGATCAACGGCTATATCCGTCACAAACTTGGGCAGACATGTCGTTCCGTCTTTGTTTAATTATAGCGTCATGTGGCTCTCGCTTTTAGATGATGAGGTAAGTTGAGAAGCAAAGGACAAAGGTAATTTAATTGCTTGATTGCGATACGACGATATGGACAGAACAGATGGGATTATTTGAGAGGATCGCATGAAGAAGGACACGAATATGCGGATTTTGGTCCTGAGATCATTCCTTGCAAGATACCACAACGATCTGACGCAAGTCGCGGCCTCGCGTAGTGCAAATGATTTGGTGTGCCACCATGTCGCTTGATTGCAGAAGACGGGAACTTTGGCTTGACGTGTGGGCGCCCAATATTAGACTACGCGATGACTTGCCAAGTTGCCATCCATCTCTCATCGGACGACGGCTATAAAAAGGACCCGGTGTCGCGCCTTAGTGCATCTCTAGTACAAGCTCCCATCTACCCTCCTATTACAAATTTTATATGCCAAACAAAATAACTTGCTCTAGCAGGATTCCTATTTAGACATATAAAATACATAAGTTTCTAAATTGTCCTCTCCCAGCCCCAAGTTTTAGAGTCTCTCATTTCTATCCAAAAAGCATTGTTCACCATGGGATCCATATTTTTTTTCTTTTCATTGCTCGCCGGCCGCCGCCCCACCTCGCCCCTCGCCGCCCACCGCCCCTCCCCCTCATCTCTTCTCCCTCGGGCGACCGCGCCTTCCCTCCCACATGTCCTCCTCTCCCCCGCGTCACCCAGTCGCGCCGCGCCCCGCCCTGTCTCCGCCATGTGGCCTCACAGCCTCCTCGCCACCGATTGCCACAGAATATATAGGATGGAACGGGCAGTGGCCGATCTAGAGGTCCATGGCGGGAGGCCTCCCCGGCCGACGACGTCCAAGAATCACAGTCGGTCCTTCGTGCCTCCCGCCCCAGTGGCGAGCTCTGCTCCTGTCTATGCCCTCGATGCAGCTTCGGGCTGTGGCCTCGGTCCCGGCCTCCCCCATGTCACTGCCATCGGCCACGACCTCTGCTATGCCGTAGCCGCCGGTCGCGGGCTCCCCCACAATGGCGTTGTCGATCCCGACTTCCCCCATGGCGTCGCCGTTGGTCGCGACCTGCCCCATGTCACCGTCGTTGGTACTGGCCTCCCCCACACCGCTGTCGCTGGTCGTGGCCTCCTCCACGATGGTCCCGACCGTCGCCCCAATGTCGGCTTTAGACTCCAGATGGACAGCTCCATTGCTCCATGGCTCGTGCAACAACCTCGCCCCTCCACCGTCGGTGTCAACAAAACTCAGTGATCGTGCTTCTCCGACTTGGCCATGCTTTCCTCGCCATCGCGGTACAAGCAACTGAGCCATGCCTTTGCCTTGGAGTGGAGCCCGCCACACTTCGACCTTACTTGCATGGGGCAACTACCACCCCAACACCGTCAGGGGCAGCCACGAAGACTCCGTCTACTAGGATCCCTCCTCGACACCGTCTACGGTCGTCAATGCCACCAAGGTTGGTTTTAATTGGTGTAAAATTATCATGTGTTCAAGTGTACATCATGGATGATGTGTTCTGTCTATTAATTAATTTGAATTTGGTCTATTGATGCTTTATAGGATGCACTGGCTTTAGGCTGACTCCAATAAGGTGTTGCAAATTTAAGAGGCAAAATGAGTTTTGCATCCTGTGTACAGTAGAGCAACGTGAAGGAAAAAAAAAAATCTCCAACAGACGAGATGCAAAACTCCATGGAAAGCCGCAGCCCCCGCGCCCGCGCGCCGTAGTCCCCGTGCTGCCGCCCTCGCTCTGCCGCGGCCCTGTGCGCGTTGCCGGCCCCGCGCTCCGTCGCAGCCCTGCGCGTGCTGCAGCCCCCATGCCCCTGCGCTGCCGCCCCCGTGCTTCGCCGCCCTGTGCGCGCTGCCGCTCCCACTCCGTCGTGGTCCTGTGCGCGTCGCCGGCCCCGTGCTCCGCTGCAGCCCCCGTGCCCGCGCGCTGCCGCCCCCTATGCTCCACCGCCCTGTGCTCTGCCGGCTCCGCTGCGCCCGCCCTGCATGCCGCAGCCCCCGCGCTCTGCCGCCTCCGCTGCATCCGTCCTGTGCGCCACAGCCTCCGCGTAGCCGCGCTCTATCCTCACTCTATCCTCACCGCGTCCAGAGCTCGGGGGCGAGGGTGGCTACGGCTCCTCGTGTTGTCCTCTTATGGGCTGAGCTCGGGCAACGGGAGAGGAGAAGCCCGACGCGGCGATGGCTGGGGGAGGAGGAGGAGGAGCCCTGCAGCGGGGAAGGAGGAGGAGCCCGGCGCGACGGCGGGGGAGGAGCTGCTCCGGCCTCGCGCTGCCGGGGGGGGGGGGGGGGCTCGTCGAGCTGCTCCGCCGAATCCACTGCTGGTCGAATACTCCAATCCTCTGCTCTACTCCAATCCACTGCTGACCGAATGCATTGAAGGTGAGAGGAATTTTGGCTTTCCTCTCTCCTCCAATGCATTTTGCCTGGCCGTTTGCATGTTCTTGTTGGAGACCAGATGGATAGGTAAAGTACCTCTTGAAGAGGCAAAAATAGAAATGCATGGTATTGTTGGAGTCAGTCTTAGGATCACAAACTTTCATGGAGTTGATGACACAAGATGTTGATGCTGATTTGCAAGTGCTAGATGTCACTCCAAGTGGTGGGAAAGGAGCATCCAAGCGAGGAATCAACTACATGCATGATGAAGATATCCAACTCTGCGTTCAATGGTCAACCATCAACAATGATCCAATCACGATGAATGAGCAACCTAGCAAAGCATATTGGCAGAGGATTGCTGATGATTTTCATGCCAATAAGAACTTTCAATCAAAAAGAAGTACTAACTCACCGGAACATCGATGCTCCAACATTATTAAGGACTACATCAAGTTTCAAGAATTTTTTGAGAAGTTGAGCGATGCCACCAAAGTGGTGTGCCACATAAAGAACACATAAGTTGAGCCTCTCTTTCTCTATAAATACATCGTTGGTTAGTACCTTATCATTGCTACATAACTAATCACACATTTGATCTTTGTTGCAGATAATGGAAGCTCAAGCGTTGTATGCCAGAGGTGACCTAAAGGGCAAATCTTGTCAATTCATTGATTGCTGGCTCAAGGTTAGGCATACTAAGAAGTTTGCATCCACTTAGAAGCTAACCAGATCAAAAGAGATTGACTCATCCCTCTTGCACCTCCCTGGAAGTTAACATGAAGAAGATGAAGTACAAGGACGAGACAACTCTTCCATCCCTCCTTCTACCAAGAGTGTTCGACCTCCTGGTGGAAGCAATCAAAAGAGAAGATGAAAAGAAGTCAAGGGGAGGATCAGTACAACCAAATGATGCAAAATTTGCTACAAACAAATACTGAAGAACATATGATGAAGAAAGAGCAATGGGATAAGGATATCTTGCTCGAACAAAAAAGACTAGCAATTGAGAAGTGGAGATTGGGGAATCAGATTATGTTTTTGTTGACATTTCTTAACGTCGTCACTAAGTTGCCTTAGCAAAGAAGCCAGAAATGTTTATTGGTAATATTTAATGAATGCAGAGAGTCCGCAAGCGCACGGAGAATATTATTGTAGCATTTTACCCGGAAGTATTCAGGGTATCGTATTTATTTTAAAATAAAGGAATGCAGGGGATTGATCAGAGTAATTACCATGCTCTAAATATTGCACATTGGATTATAAGACAAAGTCCTCGTAGGGGTAAGGATAATGATAAACATAGGTAATGGACACATAGATAGCATACTCAAGATAAATAAATATTATTCTAGTGGAGAAGGACAAAGAAAGAGCTAAGTTCCTATGTTGCTTTTATATAGTTACATAGTCTACATTATTCTACATTATATACTATTATACAAATACATAGACAATGCAAGACAATCAGATTCCGGCCAAGAGCTTAGTGCATAGCCGAACGTGGGGGATTTCAAAGGACAGATAGAATTGTCACCACCAACTGCCTACCCCTAGCAATCCATGGGCTACACGACAAATAATGCATTCTATTGATCTAAGCACCACACTTACATCTCTAGAACAATATCCATAATCCCCTAGCGATGGATCAGAAAAGGAGCAATCACATTTAAGTGAACACTAAGCACATGGAAATGATCTAAGTCAAACATTAGACATGTATCATTATAATGATATAAATAAAGAGTATAGTAAGGGCTTATGTCTAACATGATAGTATAGTATAACTACAATACTAACATGGAAGCATAATAACCACATGCATGAATGGATCATATAATCAAACAAGAAACACATGACCCAAACATAACTATATAGAAAGACTAAATATATTAAATAGAATAAAGTCTTATAAAAGAAGAAAGATACAAGAGCCATACCACAACTCCAAGAAAGACTTGGACTACAGAAGACTCTATCCTAAGGCTAACTCCATTAAAACTAGAGAGAAACTCGAAATGACAAAGCGAGTAATGCTTCTTGGTGTGTGTTGAGGAGTGAGCCACACCGTTCCTTTTATAGCTGTCCAAAGGAGGTTCTCAGTTTGGTAACTCCCGCCCTAAGGAGGACAACCACCTTTGGGAGTCGGTGGGAAACCGCCATAGGAAGTGCCACTGGGCCTCCTCCCTGTTCGGCCGAACAGGCCTGTTCGGTCGAACAGGCCTGTTCGGTCGAACAAGGATTGAGTCCAGTGCCCCTCGGCTCTTCTAACACACTGGTGGGTGGACTCCTTTGACTCCTCCACGGTTTAGCCCTTCTATATGTTGGTTTGGTTCTGTAGGTGGGCCATTTGATTCATGGGAATCCCTGCGAACTCCGATTGGTCGATTTTGTGTTTCTTCGCCACATAGGTGTGTTTTCTCCTCTCTTTTGATAATTCCCATGCATGTGAGTATTTATCCAAGCAATAGTAGATATTTATTATTTCTAACTAACATGCATGGTGGGAATGTAGAATCCTCCTTTATTTTGAGTAATATTGATGGTCGGAAATGGTATTTAACGACCGTCAACAAACTCCCCCAAGTTGAACCTTTGCTCGTCCTGATGCAAAGATAAAATTTTAGGTTGTTGATCAGGAGTTACTACAATGTTTTATATTCCCTCCATAGTACTAAGTGCACAACAAAATACTCTATCTTTAATTGAATAAGTTGGCATGTGGTAACTCACCCTTTTTACCTTAGTCCCTGTGGGGCTTTTGGCTCCTCTTTATCTTGGGCGGTTAAAAGACAGAACGGACTTTTGTAGGACACCATTCTCTCATCCCTGTGTTCCACTTTTCATTCGGAGTTTTTCAAAAGATTTTAGCAAATAAAACTAAGTTCCTCCAATGATTCACTTGGTCGCTCAATGTGTATAAATCCTTACCAAGGCATTGAAGTTGCCTCTTTTTGTTCCTACCTCTAAATAAGGCTTATGTGGAGCTCTGGGTAGGAATAATTGAGACATTATTGTAACACATATATTGCTAAACTAAAAGACTGAATCCAAGGAGAAACAAGTCATACAATCTGATCAAGATGTGCATGTGTGTGGAATGTGGTGGCTTGATGATGGAATGTTGTATACTCCTTTTTGAGTAGACTCTCTCTTTCTTTAACAAGCACTTGGGCATGGCTATTTCTTTTTTTCTTCTCTCTTTTTTTTTTCATCATGCTCAAGATCGAGAGCAAGTATTTATTCTATTTTTTTTGATAACCATGCCTTCCATGCAATCAATTGAGAGAGAGAGAGTCATAACATAATATTCATGGAGTATTTATTTTGCTAACTTTCGGGATAGAAGTTAAGCGTATGGTGGTGGATGCAATGGAATGAGATTGCTATCTCCCGGTGTAGGAGTATTAGCAAATGATGGTGGATGTGTACGTGAATCTTGATCATAAAAGCATGAAATGAATCTCATAAAGGTTGCAAGAATTTTGATAAAGCTCAATGTGAAAACAAGCATCATATGTGGAAGGTTTTGCAATGAAATACAACATATGGCCGTGGTAAGAATTTTCATCATTGAGGAACTTTTTAATTTTATCATTCTAAAAAACAAAATCTTCGAATGTTAAGCTTCACTTTGGGACAAAGATCATAGCATCCCTATTCTAACCATATCATGTCTCACAACAACATAGACTTAGATCATGCACTTTGCAACCCACAAGTATTCAGGTTCAAAGCAAACATGTTTAGCCAACAAACTAAAAAACTGGGAGAGTACTAAGTCGTATACGAGGGACTATAGAAAGATATAAAATAGAGCAACTATTCATCATCTCAACATGAAGGCATGAACATCCCTAGCATGCATGACAACCTACTATTTTTGTTTTTTTTGTTTTGCAAATTTTTATTTTGTTTTGAGGGTAAGTTCGACAAAAAAAAAAGAAAAGAAAAGAAAAGAAAGATACAAGTAACCTTTGCGGGGGTGCTCCCCCAAGATTGCTCTTTCTCATGACTGTTGGTTTGGATCAAATCCTCTCTAACGATAGTAAGCCCCCGTATAGTTGTGGTGCTCTCGTAGCTGCTCCTGGAGGTGACGGAACTGGTCATCACAGTGCTGCTACTATTCTCTGGTGGTCTGGGCATGAGTAGCAAGGGTGTTTTACATTTCCCCTATTCTCACATCCAGGTCATCCATCCTCCTTATAAGATCCCTCAATTCCAAACCATAGTCATGATGACCAAAGCTCAAAAAAGCATGACATCCATTGTGATGTGGAGGCATATCGATCGACTCAGGGCCATGTCCCCATTGTGCACTACTAGCTTGCTGCCAAGATGAACCTCTAGTCTCATACCGTTGTGGCATGAACAACCAAGCGGTATCACCAGAATGTTCTGAGTCTGCAGTGTAATCATGGACTAGTGATGTAGTTCTAGCTGCGCTAGTGGTGGCATGCTTCGTGCTTTGTTGTGTGTGTCGACTGAAGGACCTGCTAGATATTCCTTTTCTCTGCAGTTGTATGGTTAGTTCCCAACAACTATACAAATGATATCCTGGGTTAGGAAGCGGGATTTCATTTGTATAGCCGGGGTAATAAAAGAGGATAGAACCATCGAGACCCTTCTTTAAAGTATGACCCTGCTCAAGAAATTTATAATATATCCTAGGGTGGGGCTCAGAAAGATAATCAAATGTAGCATTGGATAGAGCCCCGACCCCTGCAGCAATATGGATCACTAAAGAAGTGCATTCAATGGGTTCTGATTCTCTAATATAATCTAACCATTGACCAATCATAGCTTCAACAGGAGTAATAGGAATTTTAGCAATTGCAGCAAACAAGACACGTAATTCATCATTACGGACAGGTCTAGTGTCTTGCCTAGAGAACCAAGTCATAGCAAGCCACCTATGCCACAACTATAGAGTTGGGTTGTGAATGTCACTAGTCCTAAGACGTTCACAAGAAAACTCTCCCGAAATTCCTTGCCAAAAAGAACCTTTTTCAAAACCCGTGGTTGCATCTTCTAAGTTAGTGTTGCAATAACTCCTAAACTTAAGAATGATGCTAAGGTCTTTCCAAGTGAGACGATATTCCTTCCCAAACAAGCGGAAAAGTACCCTGCCGTTATCTTTTAGCAAAGTGCACAAAAACTGGATAGTGAGGAGGCGTGAACCCCCCCCCCCCCTAAGTGATGTGTGCAAATTCGGTCCAACCTTAAACTTTCCAAATAGAAAGGAACTCAAGGTCCATACCTATAGTGGAGAGTAGGTCTTCGTCATACGTCCTGGTGTGGACGAAGCTGCGGTTGCGTACGTGGTGGTAGATTCATTTCTCCTATTCATCCAGTAGCTCGAGGTTGGTGTAGGCGAGAAGAACGTGTGGCTCATCCTCCTCCATGTCGTCCTCAACGGGCGTGTACCTCGTTGTTTCATGCTCGATGGAGAGATTCATGCTCGAGTTATTGTGTGAATGGCGTGAACTTGAACGTGTCACTTGTTGCATCAACGCCTTAGCTTTCTTCATCTACACCACTTAAGCAAAAACAGAAGAACAACTCAAACACGGGTTATGGGTTAGCAAATAAAATCTGCCAGAAGTGTTGATCTTGCCAAGCTTTGCAAAGGGCTTAGACACTCCAAAACAAAGCAAACTAAAAAGGGAAATATTTTTGGTGGTTTTTTAGAATAACAACTTTGGAGAAGCAATGTGAGAGCTCAAGAGCAAATGAGTGAAGGAGGGAGTGAAATGAGAATTGAACTTTGGATGGCAAAGCACTCTCCCCCGGGCACTCAATTTATAGGGAAAACCCCAAACGGTCGAAAACGACTAGTAGGGAGCCAAATCCACCCGTTGGCAAAAGGCCAAGGTTGGTGGGGCCCATACCCCTTCGGCCGAACTTTGGTGTTCAGCCGACCATGGGTGGGTCCCCGGGTCCCCCACTTTGACCCATAACTCCCTAACAACTATATTTTCTGAGCTGTAGGGGTTAGGTCCAAAGTTTTGACAAAAGTTTGCTCTTAAATTTTTTTCTCAAGTTGGAAATCGAAAACTGAATTTTGTATTTTTATGAAAAGAAAGAAAAGTTGGAATAAGTTTCCAACATGAATGTGTTAAATCCAAATATGCAAATGTAGAGGCAAATTTGAAAAATCCAAAATTTGGAAAATTCAAATGTGCAAAGATTAAAGAAGTCAAATATGAGATAAATACCAATTCATCTTTGGCAAGGGCTCACCAATTTTTAAAGTCCGACGAGCGGGACTTTTCTCCATCGCGTTTTGCTTGATGTCGCGGCATCCGGTCATAGAGAAGTGGATGCGGATGGCTACACTTCCTTCACTCGCCACACCTTTTTCACCTTTGGTGCGGTCGGTGGCTTCTTGGATTTAACAGGATGTGGCTTCGCCCATTGTCCTGGCCTCGCCGTAGGTGGGTTCTTCTTCTCGAAACGATACGAAATCTCTTTAGCCATAATTTTACTCATGTAGAGAATGTGGCTATCCTTCTTCGGGGGTGTTACTTCGATGTCTTGAATATTCTTTGGGTTCAGCCCATACTTGATCTTGATCATTGAGCACTGCTCTCTTCTTGGCTGAAAATCAAACCTCTCCTCCTTCCCATTGTTGAGGAAATGGATTTCTCTGGCCCCAACATCAGTGTGTGCATCTGCGGTGCTTAGGAACGGGTGCCCAAGAATGAGCGATGTTTCCTTTTCAACATCCATGTCGAGCACCACAAAATCCACAAGGATGAAGCAATCCTGGATTTTCACCAGAACGCTTTCTGCAATCCCCTCAGGATAGCAGACCGATGAATCAACAAGCTAAAGTTGCATTGGCATAGGAGATAGATCTGTGTAGTTTATCTTGTTAAAGACCACCTTGGGCATCACGCTTATGCTTGCACCAAGGTCGCACAAGGCTTGGTTGAATTTCTATGCCCTGATTGAGCAAGTGATCATGGGGCACCCCGGATCCTTCTTCTTTTCAGGAAGCCAGTTGAGTATAGCTATGCTACACTCTTCCGTCAACTTCACAACTTCTGTGGTGAGTGTTGGTAGATGTAAATTCCCTTTCTTGACTACCAACTTACCATAAAAAGGTGAATCTTAACTAATAATGTAATGAAAATAATCTTTTTACTTATGAGTTCCAGAAGTTTTGGTGAAATATGTGGTTGTAGGTGCTACAGGGTCAAAATATGCAAAAATATGTGAAAATACCTCGTCGGTCGATCACTGCTGTGAAACAGCCATTTCCTGATAGCCGACAGGGTCGTTAAGAGCCAGAATCAACACTCGAGCAGGTTATCACCAAGTAAAATTATCAACCAGTCGGATGATAAGCTATCAACAGTCGACAGGGTGAATCAAGTGTTCAATCAATTCTTAGTCATATGACAACATGACCTAGGCCGATTTGGAACTTCAACCCCTCACCCAGCCGACATACAAACGCCATCGCCATGAAGCTGTTTCCTAATTCTGGTCCAAAAGATTTTCAAAGAGACAAAGGAAGAAGGTTGACACATGGCCCAACCGGGAGAGGGAAAAGACAACTAGGCCACTTGGCCAAAGGACTGCTACACAAAAATGGGCCGCCGCATGACGGACCTTGCCGCCAGGCGAGCCATGCCGCCCGAGGGGCCTTGCCGCTCGGTGGACCTTGCCACCCGGTGGGCTTGCCAACCGTCCTACCGGGCCATTCGGCCCATTAAGCCTACCGCCCGGCCTGCCATGCCTACCGACATAAAACCAAAGGAAAACGACCAACTAACCCTCAAAACCGACCTCAGAACATCATTTCGGCCGTCCAGAATGAGTTGGTTGGAAAACCGACCAAATCAGGTGGCCGCCTAGCCTTCCCGACCGCCCGACCGACCCTGCCGCCCGGCCTCCACGGCTGCTCGGCGTACCCGACCGCCCGACCAATGATTTTTCACCATTTTCGGCCATCAAATTCCCACCGACCTACAAGTACTCGCCCTCCATCATTTAGGTATAAATACGACAGTTTGGCCACCGGTTTAGACAACAATTGAAGAGGAGAACAACAAGCACCATGCTGCAGAAATATGTGAGAATAGGGAGTGAGAGTGAGAGGTAGAAGTCCGGGAGGGAGCCGAGAATGTTGGCTCATTCTCCATCTTGTGCCTCCGGGATGAAGCTCCACCGAGAGTAGATTCCTCTTCCTTCCGTCGGGTAACATGTAGTTAAACTCTTGTCCAAGTAATAAAGTGAGTATTTCTATCCTTTTTATCTGCGGGATCCTCGTGCATAACCTTTTACTGCTTTATAGCACTAATTTGTTATGCTTACCAGTTCTAGAGCTGGTATGAAAGTCTAAGTGTAAACGCGGTGTTTAGACTTAGTTTTCCTAGGATTGCATTCGTCCCCATGGGCTGTGTGGTAGGCGGCAGGTGGTGAAAGCCCTGTCCATCCAATATTGTAATCCACCACGTTTAGGATGTCTCAAGCAGGGTTGTCTAGTGATAGCGTACCCACTAGTACATGAGGTTAGTTACCGACCCTTATTAGTGGATCGTTTTCATGTTCTGAAGCAGATAAATTGAAATAGGATCCCATTAAATTACTTAGCGAGAGTTTACTACATTATATTACCTGGCCCGTGAACCTCTTCTCTCTATAGAACCTACTCTCCTCTCAACTATTGTTGTTCCTTTCCTTTGTTCACTAGAGTTGGATTAGGATAGAGTTTCACTTCTCGTTCCTCATGGATTCGATACCTTGGAATACTCCCGGTTGAAAGCTACATCGACATCCGTACGCTTGCGGATTTCTCTGTTAGACTTAAGGATCGCCAACAGTGAGCATCGAACGTTTGTTGCTAAGGATGTCCTTGAGGTAGCGGGCATAAGTTGGAACTTACATTGCATCCAACAAGGGCACATTGATGTGGATCTTCTAGATAACTTCAAGAAAGCAGGCAAATTGCTCATCCACAGTCGGCTTCTTGTTTCGACGGGGAAATGGCATAGCAGTGGTGTCGAAGAACTCATGTGGAGCCATCTTCATGTCGTGTACTACTTCATCCTTGTTAGAGGGTCCTTCCTTTTCCTTTTCCTTGTCCTTCCCTGCAGTGTTAGGAGACTCGTGGTCACCGTATTAATATTTTCAACGGGAGACTCTGGTTTCCCCGGAATCTTCCCTGACTCTAAGAGAGGAATAGCAGAAGCTAGCTGGGCTAGTTGGGTTTCTACCATTTTATTAAAACTAAGCTGATTCTTAAAGGAAGAAGCAAGACCTTCTAACTTAGCATTAACACTTTCTAAACTCTTATCATTGGACGAAAACTTTTTAGTAAAGGTTTCATTAATTTTAGCCTGGCCTAAGACCAAGTCTTTCAAGGAGGGTTGATTAAAACTATTAGAAGAGTTGTAGTTGTTACCTCCTTGATAATAAGGGCGTGGTTGATTCCACCCGTTGCCTCCTTGTGGACGATAGCCGATGTTGTTGTTGTTGTTCATGTAGAGCACGTTCTCACGAGTCTCAAGGTAGTCATTGCCTGAGTGATCCATGTTGCCGCAGACCTCGCACGTCATGTGAGAGTCTAAGGCGTTGACAGTGCCGACTTCATGTCCCTTGGCTTGTTCTTCCATCTTCTTCATGAGGAGGTCCATTTTAGCGGCTAGCATGTCTACCTCCTTAACGATGTGCATGCCCCGCTGGTGCGAGTGAAGACGATCTTCACTCCATCCTTGATTGGAGACCATCTTCTAAATAAGTTCTTTAGCCTTTTCAATGGTTAGTGAGAAGAAAGCTCCTCCTACAGCTGCATCAATATGATCACGAGCTAACAGAGTCAGCCTGTTGTACAAGTTCTAGATGATAAGCCATTGATCCATCCCATGATGAGGCCAGGCGCCAATGTATTCTTGCAACCCCTCCCAAGCCTCGGAGATTGACTCCTTGGACTATTGCTGAAAGCTTGAAATTCTCCCATGAAGGGCATTGGTTTTGCCCAACGGTAAGAACTTGGCGAGGAATGCCTTTGAACACTTTTCCTAGGTACTCACATCATCCTTGCTTGCGTAGAACCACTGTTTTGCCCTCCCTAAGAGGGAGAACAAAAATAGACGAAGGTGAATGGCCTCTTGAGAGACGTCCTTCATCTTGAAGGTGCTGCAAATCTCCAGAACTGTTGCAGATGGGCGCTGGCGTCCTCATTGGCCTCCCCACAGAATGGGCTGGCCTGCACCATGGTAATGAGACCCGTATTGATCTCGAAATTTGCATCTCCCGTGACGTTGGGTGCAACAGGAATGTTGGATGCTGAGGGAGCTGAGAAATCATGAAGACTCTTCTGGGCCATGACCTTGAAGCTTGATTGTGCGGGGACGACTGGTTCACTAGCAAACACGAACTTCTAAGGAGGGATGAGACGTGCACATACCCTTCTCAAGACTTGTTTAGGATCTTCAATGTAATTTTCAGGCAAGGAGAAGCCGGTCATGCACTATCCTGTTTTCACACAAAAGGAGAAAACAGACAAGTTTAGCCTATTTAGGCGAATACCAAATAATCTCATATGCAAGAATAGAACATAGGTAACTCTTTTGATCAATTGTCTTCCCCGGCAACGACGCCAGAAATGCTTGTTGACATTTCTTAACGTCATCACTTAGTTGCCTTAGGTACGAAGTCAGAAATGTTTATTGGTAATCTTTAATGAATGCAGAGAGTCTGCAAGCGCACGGAGAATACTGTTGTAGAATTTCACCTGGAAGTATTCAGGGTATCATACTTATTTTATCCCAAAGGAAGGTTGGGGATTGATCAGATTAATTACCATGCTCTAAACATTGCACATTGGATTATAAGACAAAGTCCTCGCAGGGGTAAGGATAATGATAAACGTAGGTACTGGACACACATATAGCATACTCAAGATAAATAAATACTAGCCTAGTGGAGAAGGACAAAGAAAGAGCTAATTTCCTATGTTGCTTTTATATCGTTACATAGTTGTGGAATACTTACCTTACCGGTATCCATAGCTATGCTAAAGTTGGTAGACGACCGGGCATCCACTAATAAGGGGACCAACCAAGTTGGCTTGGAGTACAAGGCAATTAGAGATAGAGTTACCATGTTTATCCTTATAGACTACGAGTAGGACTCTTCATGTACCTCCTATCGACCGGATATATAAGACGGCAGGGACCTACCTATCGAGGGCACCAATTTACATTGCAATACAAACCACAGAGCACAGTATGTAGGATTTTTACTCTCGTCGAGAGGGCTCGAACCTATATAACTCGGCGTCTTGTGTCTTAGCCATCAAGTTCTTAATCTTGATGTAGCCCTATAAATATATTGCCGAGATCAAGTCTCGACAGTTGGCGCGCTAGGAAGGGGACAAGGCACGCTGGGATTCACCGTCGACTTTGATGGTAGAGATTCCGATCATTCAGTACTCACCGGACTTCAAGATATCCTTCGGCTCACTCGACTTATTGGTCGATGACGCCGGAAACCTTGGTCGAGCAAATAACAGATTTGATCCGACCGTAGCCTGCTCCATGGCGCGACAATCGGTTTTGAGATTTGATCCCGTCACCTATGCCACTCGGATGTGACGAGACAGACCTACCCACCGGGTATGACTATAAGTTGATCGTGTCCTTTGATAAGGACTCCAATGGATCTTCTTGTCCATATCCACATGTCGTATACATGGCAACCATAGCAGAAAATGGCTTGGAGGAACCAGCCAATGGCAGCGGGGCCAATAGTGGAGAAGCTCCATCAGTTGGGCATCAACCTCGCCGACCGAGAGGATCCCGAGGGGCATGCAACATTGCGCGAGAACTCAACCTCGACGATGTGGAGATCAAGATGGACCTTGAGAAGGTTTACACCACCCCTCAGAATAACATCATGGGCGCGAAGATGCTTCTCGATAGCTTGATGGCTGATGAGGCAAACCAAACTCCTGCGATGAAGAAAGCTGTAGCCATGCTTAAGGCTGCAACAATTCAAGACCAGGCTAGGGGTCAACCATCCTAGTCGGTGGCTAGCTCCAGTCAGGCGACTTCACAACGACATCGTGGACGTCATGATCAGAGAAATTCTCTTAGTGTATGAGATGCTCGGATGATTATCAACTTGTATTATGAGGAGCAAACCCGTGACAACATTCGTCATGAAGCGGAGCACCGCGACCGGAGGGATGACCGCCGCCACGATGATTGCTATGAGCGACGTCGTGAACCGCCCCGGAGGAACGACCACGACAACCGGCGTCGTAACGATGATTGGGACCATCGTGAGGATCACAATGAAGACAACTGGGGCCTCCATCATGATGATGTGGGCCCCCGCCATCGGCGTCAAACACCTTCTGTCTCCCGATCGCCCGACCGACAGTGCAGGTCTTCTCCGAGCGACGATGGATACAATGGGACAAAAGCATATGTGCCTGAGCTCCGTACTATCAGATGGCCGAAGGGTTTGAAGCCGAACGCCCTCAAAAAGTATGATGGTACAACTAACCCCAAGGAGTGGCTTCAGATCTATAGCACCGCTATTCAGTTGGCCGACTGCCAGTATGCCTTGAGCCAGTAGTACGAGTTTGGATCACATCCCTTCCGGAAAAGTCGACCACTTCTTGGGTAGATCTCAACAAAAAGTTCATTGAGAACTTCCAAGCTACCTGCAATCGGCCGGGCAATCACTTCGACCCCACCTAACTTCAAGCAGTAGCCCCATGAGTCCCTGCGCGAATACATCAAGCGTTTCTGTGTGTTGACACCGAAATTTGACCGGTCCTAGTGGTCAGCCGCGTGGAGTCAGAATCGGCCAAAGTCAATAGAGCTCAACGGCCGAAGAGAATAAAGTGGGCCCGTTAGGGTTGTTTGTCTTCGATTATTTTTTAGTTTAGATTTAGTTTAGAAATAAATCAAGTTGGTTTATTTGAGAGTCCTTACCGAATCGGGTCAGAACCCCTTGCATGGGGCTATAAATATGTAATAGGATCTGTATAAAAAAAAAACAATACTTTCATTCAACACAATTCTGCGCATCTCCAAACTTTTTCTCGATGACACCCTCGTCTCGCGTGGGCTGCATCGGCTCTGATCTCGGTGAGAGACTTGGATTAGTCACGCTCAATAATTTCATCGACTTCAGCTAGTACTTTCTCATTAAGTTAATATTCTAGTTGTTATCTTTGAAATTGCTAGTTATCCGGTAATTAGATCTTTATTTGGTTTGTATTATCGACTTAGATTGCATTGCTGTTTCGGTTAGGTCCGATCTTCTACGATTTATGTGGGTTCTATAGGCCGAGTTTTAGATCTTTTATTCGAGTCACTCGATCAATTCTATGTATAATTAGATTAAACCTAGCTCTATTTACCGTGTTTGAACACTATCTTGATTAAGTTCGATGTGTTCGAATCAGCAAGGCTGCATCGACTTTGATCTCTTGCTAGGCTGATAGAGTTAGGTTCGATCTGTTTATTGATAGAGTTGATAGAGTTCTGTCGGGACGTTTAGCCGATAGGTTATCACGGTTCGATCGACTTCTCAGTGTTTGTTCTATTTACTGCTGTATATTGGAAGTCTGTTGCCCCCTTTTGTTTAATAGGACTAGATCTGTGAATTCAAGGCATAATTGCAATACCAGCTATCAGATCTATCGACTTAGCACCTATCGACATGCAGAGTTTTGTGCATGATTACTGTACTTCTATCGACTCTGGCCTATCGACTTCACTGCATCGACAGAGCGAGTTTTAGCACATCTATCATAAATCCATTGACTCTGTTCTTTAGTTCGATTTCTATCGGTACCATTCATGCTTTATTTTATAATCACTTATTGAGTTGCCGATAAGTCGATACAAATCAGCTGATTAGTTTATTTTAATATTATTTGCTGTTTATAGCCATCAACTGGTTTTCACTAATAGTGATCATCGGGTTTCTTCACCGGTCTGTCCTAGGCCGGTGACCCGTAGAACCTAACCATTCTTTTTCTTTGTCGATTTGCAGGGAAAATCGACTGGCACGCCCCGATTTCCGTATTGAGACTGCACTGGAGCTAAGCAGATCTCCCAGGTCGTGCGTGTGATTTTCGTGTCAACACACTTTTTGGCACGCCTAGTGGGACCAAGAACTTTAAGCTTCTCAACATGTCTGAACTTGGAATGCCAAAGGATCCCAAGCTCCCTGATAATCCCCCACCAAAACATGATGTTGGTGTGGATCTGAAGATAGAGAACATAATGCCTGTTAACATGGATGATCTGAGTGATGAAACAAGAGCACAGATTAAGCAGAAGATGGCAGAGTATGAAAGCCTTTTGTTGAGCACATTTAGCAAAACCAAGCATGGCAAGATCATACAGAAAGGAAAGTTACCTGTTGCTGCCTTGATTGAAGATGAAATTGAGAAATCAACTACCAATAAGCCAATAGAGGTGATTGATGAAGCTACATTAAAAAACATGATACATTCAGCCATACATCATGCATTGATTAATTAGTCACCTGTGTTGGTCAATACTCTGAGGACTTTGATTATTTAGACCATTGAAGGCTGTATATATGATGATCTAGTACGTGGGCCGATGTATTTCCGAGCATATGGGAATATTCCTCGGCCTGCAATGGAGGCACCTAGCTCACAATAGCCGAAGGCGGGCGCAACACATTCTGTTACGGGTTCAGGACCGTCAACTTCTGAAGCTACTCCACCCTCGAAGAATGTTGATAGTGGTACAGGGGAGAGAACACCTCACATGATAATATTGCAGAGAACTAATCCATAGACACAGTCGCAGATCTATAGGCAGGAGACGTCATAGCCAAATGTCACATATGGGACAACACCGAATGTAGGTCCAAGCTTGTTCGACATGCCATCATCATCTGCATTGCGTGGGGAGTTGGGAGACCAGCACACTGTTGTCAATTTTGGTTCACAAATAGTCCTGCAAGTGCTAGCGTCTGGTCCTGCATTGGCTACTCCAAATACCAATGTTTTGATCGATGACTGGGCGGTAAAGATTGCTGAGGTAATGAGGGAACAATTCGGATTGAAACCAAAATAGCAGACTTATATGTATCGACTCCCGTATCCTCCTAGCTACAACTTGATTCTTATGCCGAGTTGATATAGACCACCAGAATTCACTAAGTTCACCGGACAAGACAATACTACCACTGTTGAGCATATCAGTCGGTTTTTGGTGCAATGTGGAGAGGCAGGAACCACTGAAGCATTGAAGATCAGGTTGTTTCCTTTATCCTTGTCTAGGTTAGCTTTTTCCTGGTCCGCATCGTGGCCCTCTAATTCCATTATTACTTGGGTCGATCTCGAATAGAAATTTTATAAATACTTCTTTGCTAAAACGAGAGAGATGAGGTTGTCTGATTTGATTTCTGTGAAGCAGAAGGCTAGAGAGTCTGTGCATGATTATGTGTAGAGGTTCAGACTTATGCGTAGTAAATGTTTTAGCTTGCAATTGACTGATAATCAGATGGCAGAGATAGCATTTAATGGCCTAGTTGCGCCTTTGAGGGAGAAGTTTCCTTTGGTCGAGTTTGAGAGCTTGTCCCAGTTGGTACAGAAGGTATCTATCCAGGAGAATCTGACTCAGGGGGCATGCTCAAGGCTGATTCAAGTCAACTACAATGATTATGAGTCTGAGTCTGATGAAGATGCTGGAGAAGTCAATATGGCTGAGTGGACCAGAAACAAGAATTTGTTGTCGTGCCCAAGGGTGAAGCAGAATGAGCCAGAAGAGAAGTATGAGTTCAATGTCACCAAGGCTGATAAGATATTTGATATGCTGTTGCAGGAAAAGCACATCCAGTTGCCACCTAATCACGTGATCCCACCTGCTGAAGAGTTGAAGAAAAGAAAGTATTGCAAGTGGCACAACTCGCCGTCTCATTACACTAATGAATGCAAGGTATTCAGAAGAGATTCAGTCGGCGATCAAGCAGGGAAAGATCTAGGTTATGAAGGGAACCTATGAATGTCAATATGACTGGTATCGACAATGTAGAAGCATTTATAAATCGGTATCAAAGGAAAAGGGACACGGAAATGAAGGAATCATAGTTTGATCCACATTGGGAATGCCCGTTCTTTCAGTATTGTTGGGACCCCAATATGAAGCTTCCATCGATCAATAACTATCCTGGATGCAGCAGACGAGCGGAGCAAATGTATAGAGGAGCTGCGAGCAGCTATCGATATCAGCTGGGTGACTCTGGAAAGTCGATGGTGGGTAAAGTCAATGATAATGGAAGGGTGTCAGCTTTTGATCGACTTGGCTCCAAAATGATAGAAGAAGAAGTTCTCTTCGATGAGGAAGTCGATAAAGAGCTCCAAAAAGACCAGGAATAGAGCAATCAGTGGTGTCCATCTGGAATATTTTCTAGAAGTCAAAAGCGCAGGGTTCAGAGTATGAGGTGCAGATAGATGAGGGCTGGCAGTTACCATTATGATGAAGGAAGTGATGAGCCGCCTAGAAAGGTCTGGAGACCCAAAGTGAAATCACAAGTACAGGTACCAAATGCTATAGTGAGTGTGGTAATGATGCTACCACAAGAGTTCATGGCTTCAGAAGAAGAGGAATTATTTGCTGATGAGAGTGAAGCACCACAATTGGTATTTGATATACAACAAGTAATATTTGATAAACCAGATAAGTCTAAGCATCGGCACTTGAGGGCTTTATACTTGAAAGGCTTTGTTAATGGGATGTCGATAGGAAAGATGATGGTCGACGGAGGGGCTGCCGTTAACATCATGTCGACTACTACTACAAGGAAACTGGGTAAGACTGATGAAGACTTGATTGATACTAATATGATTTTGTGAGATTGTGGTGGTCATACGGTAGCAGCCAAAGGTGTTTTGAATGTTGAACTTACTACTGGTAGCAATACGGTCACATTTTTTGTCACTGATAGAAAGGGTACCTACAGCCTTCTACTAGGACGTGATTGGATACATGCAAATTGGTGTGTTCCATCGGCTATGCACCAGTCACTTATCCAGTGGATTGGCGATCGAGTTGAAGTAATCCCGGCTAATGAAACCGTCAATGTCTCATCGACCGATTTGGTACCATGGCATGCGGATGATATGGAGTGTTTGTCTAGCAATATATGGGATGGAGATTATGTCAAGATTACTACTCAGGGTCTCGAGGTGGTGGACCAGTTGAATTCAAAATTGTTTCTCTGACAGGCATCCCAATGGAATTTGTAGAAGATGACAAACTGGGAAAAGGATTTATGTCGGCCGATGAGTTACAGGAAGTCGATATAGGAGACGGTGATAAGCCCATGCCGACATTTATTAGTAAGAAATTATATGAAAATATTAAGGCTGATTTAATAAAGTTCTTGAAGGAGTACCGGGATTGTTTTTCTTGGGATTATTCTGAGATGCCTGGACTCAGCCAATCAATTGTTGAGCATTGGCTTCCCACTAAACCTGGATATCGACCGTTCAAGCAACCGCCGAGGAGGACAGATCCAAAGATTTATGATGATATCAAGGCTGAGATCACTAGATTATATGATGAGTTTATCAGGCCTTGCTGATATCCAGAGTGGGTTTCGAATATTGTACCCATGTACAAGAAGAGTGGATAGTTGAGGCTGTGTATCGATTTCTGACCGTTAAATAAAGCCACACCAAAAGATGATTACCCAATGCCGATTGCAGATCTTCTGGTTGATGCAGCAGCTGGACATAAGATTGTTAGTTTCATGGATGGCAATGCTGGTTATAATCAGATTTCTATGGCAGAAGAAGATATACCAAAGACTGCTTTTAGGTGTCCAGGGGCTATTGGATTATATGAATGGGTTGTTATGACATTTGAATTGAAGAATACTAGAGCCATATATCAAAGGGCCATGAATTATATTTTCCATGACTTGATCGACAAGTTAGTGGAAATTTATATTGATGATGTTGTGGTCAAGTCCAAGAGGACAGAGGATCATGTGGCCGATTTGCGGGAAGTACTCGAAAGGACTAGAAGGTATGGTTTAAAAATGAATCCTAAAAAGTGTGCTTTTGGTATATCGGCCGATCAGTTTCTGGGTTTTATCGTGCATGAACAAGGGATCAAAATTGGCCCTAAGAGTATTAAAGCTGTTAATGATATCGAGCCTCCTACCAACAAGACAGAGCTGCAATCTTTGATTAGCAAAGTTAATTTTATTAGGAGATTCATATCCAATTTTTCGGGTAGGATAGATGCGTTTACTCCATTATTGAAGCTGAAGGCCGATCAGAAGTTCATATGGCAGCCTGAACATGAAAAAGCTAGATGATATTAAAAGGTATCTAACAATGCCTCCTGTATTGGTGCCACCAAGAGAAGGGTTGCCCTTTAAGCTATACCTTGCTGCGGGTAAGAAGTCCATCAGATTGACTTTGATTCAAGAACAAGACGACAAGGAGAGAGTCGTTTTCTATTTAAGCCGAAGATTGATTGATGCTGAAACCAGGTACACCGAGATTGAAAAGTTGTGCTTATGTTTATATTTCTCATGTATGAAGTTGAGGCATTATCTGTTATCGACCGAATGTGTGGTGGTTTGCAAAGCTGTTGTCATCAAATATATGCTATCTGCTCCTATTTTGAAAGGGAGGATTGGTAAGTGGATGCTTGCTCTAGCTGAATATGATCTGACTTATGAGTCTGCCAAGGCGGTCAAGGGTCAGATTCTGGCTGATTTGGTTGTTGAACATTGTGGATCAAATATTTCGATGGTGGAGCCGATACCATGGTTGCTGTTTTTCGATGATTTTGTATGCAAGAGTGGATGTGGTGTTGGGCTAGTCATCATATCGCCTCAGGGGGGGGGGGGCAAGATTTGAGTTTGCATTTGCTGTGGAGGTATCAACTGACAATCAAGTTGAATATAGAGCTGTTCTCAAGGGCCTGCAAATTTTGTGAGAAGTTAGGGTTGATTTCGTCAAGATCATTGGTGATTCGTTGCTGGTACTCGGGCAGTTAGCAGGAGATTTTGAATGCAGAGATGATATGCTGAGGTTGTTTTATGCCGAGTGTCAGAATGTAATACGAAGCTTCAAGGCGGTGACTTTCAAGAATGTCCCGAGGGAACAAAATATGGAGGCAAATGATTTAGCACAGAAGGCATCGAGATATCAACTAAATACTAATGGTATGATTGTTGAAATTGCCAAGCAAGCCAGTATCGATAGGGTTGATGTCGATGAAGCTGGACAAGCTGATGTCGATGAAGAAGATCGGAAAACCAAAATAATACAGCACAACACACTCCTCACGAAATCAGATACATGGCATTGAGGTATGTTTTATTGGAGGAAAAACTTTATTATCGGACGGTTGATGGTGTATTATTAAAATATTTGAATAAAAAAGAAACCAAGGTAGTTATGTGCGAAGTTCATGAAGGGATTTGTGGTACCCATCAATTGGCCCATAAGATGAGATGGTTGTTAAAAAGAACTAGGTATTATTGGCCAAGTATGCTAGAAGATTGCTTCAAATATTACAAGGGGTGTCAAGATTGCCAGAAATTTGGAGCAATCCAGAGGGCACTGCAGCTATGAATCCGATTATTAAGCCTTGGCCGTTTAGAGGATGGGGTATGGACATGATTGGCCAAATTTATCCAACATCAAGCAAAGGTCACAAGTATATTTTGGCAGTGACGGATTATTTCACAAAGTGGGTTGAAGCAGTGCCGATGAAGAATGTGACAACTAATGATGTGATCAACTTTGTGAAGGAGCATATTATTTATAGGTTTGGTGTGTCGCAGACTATTACTACTGACCAGGGTTCTGTATTTACTTCGAAAGAGTTTCAAAGCTTTGCCGATAGCATGGGGATCAAGTTGTTGAATTCATCGCCTTATTATGCTCAAGCCAATGGTCAGGCAGAAGCATCTAACAAGAGTTTGATTAAGCTTATCAAGAGGAAGATTGATGAGCAACCTAAGAAGTGGCATACAACATTGGCTGAGTCACTATAGGCCTACAAAATGGCGTGTCATGGGTCTATAAAGGTATCATCGTATCAGTTAGTTTATGGATATGAAGCGGTTTTGCCATGGCAAACCAATCTGGGGTCCAGGAGAATAGAGTTGCAAGATCAATTATCAGCTGAGGATTATAGGCATGTTATGTTTGATGAGTTAGAAGATGTTGTGCAGCATCGGATGAGGGCCCTGGAGAAAATTCAAGAGAATAAGGCTCGTGTGGCTAGATTTTGCAACAAAAATGTGGTGCCCAGGAGTTTTGTAGAAGGTGACCTTGTCTGGAAGTTAATTATGCCCATCGGGTCTAGAGACAGTTGATTTGGGAAATGCTCTCCAACTTGGGAAGGTCCGTTTAAAGTGAGTTGATGTGCGCCTGGTAATGCATATTTCTTACAAGGATTAGATGGAGAAGAGTTTGGGAGAGCAATTAATGGTAAATATTAAAGAGGTATCATCCAAGCATGTGGGTGGGCTCATGATCTCAAGCGCTTGATTACGGCCGATATGGAAATATTGTCCTGAGCAGAAAAAAATAAAAGATTGAAGAAGAGGAGGAGGAGTGCTTTGCAGCCGATGTGCACAGATCGACTTCAGATGGCTGATATCATAAATATCGCCCTTAGCGGAAAATATAAAGGAGAAAACACAGCATGCAAGACAAAATTTAGTATATTTATAGAACAGAGGAAGCTTCCATTGATTACAGATGGTTGACGTTAAAGATGAAAAACAAGTTCAAGATCCAGTTTTGGCGGAAACCTATTCTTCTATGGCAGCTAGGGGATAAAGATGTAATTATTAGTATCCCAAGTGCATGGAGGGAGGTACATATGAAAGGAAAAATGCATTGGCAACTTCCTCCGATTCTCCTTCGAGGATGGCAGTGTCATCAGACATTACTCGCCGGACAAGAGGGAGAGAGGGCCGCGTCGCTGATGCCATTCTTGACACCCGTGCCGGGAGTAGAAGATCCGGTGGGTTGGCTTCTCGGTAGGAGGAGCTGCAAACTTTGGATTCAAAGGAGGACTCTGGAGGCAAGGAAGGCGAAGAGTACTCGCCATAAGATATTCAGTAGATTGGGAGATAGATGGTACTTTTCTATCAAAGCTCTCAACAAGAATCCCATGATAGAAGGTGGTAAGCGAGATAAAGAAAAGGGGCTGGCGGAAGGAGCTATTTATAGGGTCTAGATTTGGCCTTTGGGGAATCTAGACACCGCTTCGTTAAAAGAATACGAAGCAATAAGGCTTGCATAGGAACACGAGGGGAAGGGATAAGCACGAGGACAGTCAAAAAGTAAAACCAGCAGTCGAGATGACGCAAGAACGGTATGCCATATTTAAAGGCCATGAGTGGTTGGGTGATGGATTGAAGGCGTGATTTAACAAATGGATGGCTTCTGATTGGCTTCATTTACTGAATCATGAAGCGGCAGAGTGGTAAAGGCGCGTGGTAAACGAGGAGATAGAATTCGCCGCACGAAGGATTTTGCACCCCGTACTCGGGGGGCATGTGTTGACACCGAAATTTGACCGGTCCTAGTGGTGAGCCACGTGGAGTCAGAATCAGCCAAAGTCAATGGAGCTCAACGACCGAAGAGAATAAAGTGGGCCTGTTAGGGTTGTTTGTCTTTGATTATTTTTTAGTTTAGAAATAAATCAAGTCGGTTTGTTTGAGAGTCCTGACTGAATCGGGTCAGAACCCCTTGCATGGGGCTATAAATATATAATAGGATCTATACAAAAAAAAGCAAAACTTTCGTTCAATACAATTCGGCGCATCGCCAAACTTTTTCTCGACGACACCCTCATCTCGCGTGGGTAACATCGGCTCCGATCTCGATGAGCGACTTCGATTAGTCACCCTTGGTAAATTTTATTGACTTCAGCTAGTACTTTCTCATTAAGTTGATATTCTAGTTGTTATCTTTGAAATTGCTAGTTCTCCAGCAATTAGATCTTTATTTGGTTTGTATTATCGACTTGGATTGCATTACTGTCTCAGTTAGGTCCGATCTTCTGTGGTTTCTGTGGGTTCTATAGGCTGAGTTTTAGATCTTTTATTTGAGTCACTCGATCAATTCTATGTATAATTAGGTTAAACCTAGATCTATTTGTCGTGTTTGAACACCGTCTTGATTAAGTTCGATCTGTTCGAATCAGCAAGGCTGCATCGACTTTGATCTCTTGCTGGGCTTATAGAGTTAGGTTTGATCTGTTTATTGATAGAGTCCATAGAGTTCTATTGGGACGTGTAGCCGACAGGTTATCACGGTTCGATGGACCTCTCAGTGTTTTGTCTATTTACTGCTGTATATTGGAAGTCGGTTGTCCCCTTTTGTTTAATAGGACTAGATCTGTGAATTCGAGACATATTTGCAATACCAGCTATCAAATCTATTGACTTAGCACCTATCAACACATAGAGTTCTATGCATGATTACTGTACTTCTATCGATTCTGGCCATCGACTTCACTGCATCGACAGAGCAAGTTTTAGCACATCTATCATAAATCCATCGAATCTGTTCTTTTAGTTCGATTCCTATCGGTACTATTTATGCTTTATTTTATAATCACTTATTGAGTTGCCCATAAGTCGATACAAATCAGTCGATTAGTTTATTTTAATATTATTTGCTGTTTATAGCCATCGGCTGGTTTTCACTAATAGTGATCATCGGCTTTCTTCACCGGCCTGTCCTAGGCCGGTGACTCGTGGAACCTGACCATTCGTTTTCTTTGTCGATTTGCAGGGAAAATTGACTGGCACGCCTTGGTTTTCGTATTGAGCCTGCACTGGAGCTTAGCAGATCTCCCAGGTCACGCGTGTGATTTTCACGTCAACACTGTGCTAAGAAGACCGAGATTCATAGTGTTTCGGATCAGCAAATCATTACCGCCTTCCAAGAAGGAGTGCAGAGTGATGACCTGGTCCGAGAGATCAGTTGGAGGAACCATAAGCTTGATCTGACCGCTTGGGAGTGCTTCAAAATTGCCGACAAGTTTGCTTTAGAAGAGTCGGCTTTATACGACATCCGGGGCATGGGAAAGGAGAAGCGCCAAGAGAAGTCGGAGTCATCCAAGAAGGACAAAAAGAGAAAGACCAACAACATGGTTGCTATAATAGACCGATCATGGAAGAATCCGTGGATGAACCAACAGACCATGGACATCTTGCTGAGTGGTTCGTGCCTATGGCATCCTAAGGGTAACCACAAGGCAAAGGATTGCTACCGACTGAAGGGCTTCGCGACTGCCGCGCTGAAGGTGGCTAAAGACCCACCCAGGTGCAACGACAAGGACAAGGCCGATGATGATGATGACAAGGATGAAGAGGAAAAATTACAGGAGCCTCAAAAGGAGGTTAACTTCATCTTTGGGGGACCGGATGCCTACACGTCCAAGCATAAGCAAAAGTTGGAACTGCGAGAAATCAATTTCATATAACTTGCCGCTCCCGAGTACATGAAGTGGTCTGAAATTCCAATTACTTTCTATCGGCTGGATGACCCCAGGCAACTGCCCAAGCCAGGCCCCTACCCACTTGTACTCGCGGCTACCATAAAGGAGGTCAAGTTCAACAAAGTACTCATTGATAGGGGAAGCAACCTTGACTTGATCTTCACCAAGAAACACTGAGAGCTAGGCTTGACGGTCAATGACCTCAAACCTAGTACATCTCCCTTTCATGGGATTGTGCCAGGCAAGACCTCGGTTCCGATAGGGCATATCACTCTTCCTGTTATGTTCGGCACCTAGGAGAACTACAAGACCGAGCGCGTCGTCTTCCAAGTAGCCGACTTCGAGTCTGTCTACCATGCTATCATTGGCAGTCCGGTAATGGCAAAATTCATGGCGATCTCGTATTATCAATACCTCACCTTGAAGATGCCAGGCCCCAAAGGAATCATCTCCCTCCTCTATGATCTTTGGAACTCTTTTGATTGCGATGTGTAGAGTTGTGAGTTAGCCGACCGACAGTTGATGTTGTCTGACCGGCTAGAGATCCAAAAGACTGTCGGCGACGAGGTGAAGACTGACACGGAGATGCCCTCCAAGAAGCCCAACAAGAAGGAGCTCCAGGCGGATGACATGCTAACCAAGGCGATCCCGCTCGACCCTGAAGACCCTGTTAAGGTTACTTATGCAGGGGCAGGTCTTGGGGAGAAATAGGAACTCATGATCACTCTTTTCCTCCAGGAAAATAGGGACATCTTTGCTCGGAAGCCTTTTGACATGCAGGAGTTCCAAAAGAAAAGATTGAGCACGAATTAAGGGTGCCTCCTAGGGCTACACCCGTCAAGCAACGCCTCAAAAGATTTTCTCAAGACCGCAAGGATGCTATGAAGGAGGAGATAACTAGGCTTTTAGATGCTAAGTTTATAAAGGAAGTGTATCATCTAGATTGCCTGGCTAATCCAGTCCTTGTACCTAAGAAGAATACAGAATGGCGTATGTGCATTGATTATACCAATTTGAACAAGGTCTGTCCTAAGGATCCTTTTGCTCTGCCACGTATCGACCAGATCGTAGACTCAATTCCCAAGTGTGAGCTTTTAAGCTTTCTGGATGCCTATTCAGGCTATCACCAGATCCCACTGAAATTCGAAGATCAGATCAAGACTTCCTTTATAACTCCTTTCGGTGCCTATTGCTACATTACAATGCCGTTCGGTCTGAAAAATGCTAGTATGACTTACCAACGTGGTATTCAACGCTGCCTCATGAACTTAGATCGATCAGAATATAGAAGCATATGTTGAGGATATCATGGTAAAGACTCAGAACATTGAAGGACTTCTCTTTGGCCTGGCAGAGACGTTTGACAACCTAAGGCAATACTCGATGAAGTTAAATCCCAAGAAGTGTGTCTTTGGGGTGCCTTCGGGAAAGCTACTTGGTTACATCATTTCGAAACGAGGTATAGAGGCTAACCCGGATAAGATCAAGGCGATCCTTGATATCGGACCACCTAACTCTCAAAGGGACGTACAAAAGCTAACTGAATGTCTGGCATCCTTGAGTCGCTTTATCTCCCGATTAAGGGTCAGAGGTCTACCATTCTTCAAGTTGCTCAAGAAGCAAGGTAACTTCGTCTGGACAGAAGAGTTGCAAGTGGCTTTGGATGATTTGAAGGTTCACCTCAACAATATTCCGGTCTTAGTGCCTCCGTAGCCTCAAGAAAAGCTTCAACTTTACGTTTCAGCTACAACACAAGTTGTAAGTACTGTTTTAACAATTGACCGAGAGGAAGAAGGTCTTCTACAAAAACTACAGCAACCGGTATATTTTGTTAGTGACGTCCTTAGTGCCTTCAAAACATGTTACCACCAGATCTTAAAGTTGCTTTATGCGCTCTTCATCACCTCAAGGAAGTTGAAGCATTACTTTCAAGCTCATCCGATTGAAGTCCATACATCTTTTGCCCTCGGAGAAGTTCTTCATAATCGAGAGGCGGTTGGCAAGATTGCCAAGTGGGCGTTCGAACTTGGTCAGAATACCATAACGTTTGTACCTCGCTCAGCGATCAAAGGTCCAACTCAATCAATATCAAGAACTTGTCGTGAGCATGGGGGTTTGGCCGACTACTAAACTCTATACTATTGGCTAGGGTTAGGCTAGTTATAGCTTCTATAGTGAGTGACCCTTCCGCTTTGATCTAGTTGTAGTTTGTATTGTACTAAACTGAACACATATCAAAGATAGGCGATCACTCAATAAAATAAGTAGTTGCCCTTCTCCGGCCCGGGAAAAGTTGCGAACTTGTTAAACTATGGGATTTTTTATTCATGGTCACTACTGTTGTATTGTATTATATATTGTCGAGGGAAGCTACTGCTTTTATGACAGCTGTGCTTCCTCGTCTTGCTTCTACTTTGCTTGTTTGCATGAAGGCTTAGAGTCCTTTTCGCTAGGTCCAATCTCGTCAAAGCAAAAGATCTGATCCAATGGAAATCCCACATATTGAGCGTAGCTGATATGTGGCTACTAGGCAGGACCCAAAGGCAATCGTTGAGTGAACTGTATCTTATTTGTATTAGTTGGCCTAAGATGCACCATTATTGCTAGGGTGGGGCTCGACCACCGAACCGTACGTGGGATGATTTTCTGCCTCATACAGCTCAGGTCAAAGACCTGGGAAGTTGAGGAGAGATTGGGAGACCCAACTGCTGCCGGTCGGGATGGACAGGAAAGGGGGCGGGGATAATCTTATGAAGAAGCAAGCTTATTGCCCCCCACCCCCAAAAACAAACCGACCCACAAGATAACGTATGCGCTTTAGCAACAAAGCGCTCATCCCTTGCTTGATGCTTCGTGTGCTTTCTATTCCATCCCAGTCCATTCCGGGATAAGCGACTAATTATCTGGCAAACTTTGTCTCTGAGTGGACGGAAATTTAGCTGCCACCTGCACCACAAGACCTCGAGTATTGGAGGATGTACTTTGATGGGTCTCTCCAACTACAAGGCGCGGGGGCAAGAATTGTGCTCATCTCTCCTCAAGGACAGAAGCTCAGATATGTCCCGCAAATTAATTTCTGCATGTCTAACAATGTTGCGGAATATGAAGCCCTTCTACACGGTCTACACATTGCCATATCACTCGGCATCCAGCGCCTTGACATCTTCGGTGACTCGGCGTTGGTTATCAACCAGGTCACTAATGACTAGAACTGTGTGGATGATAATATGGTAGCTTACTGCCAAGAACTGAGAAAGCTGGAGAACAAGTTTGATGGACTCAAGTTCACGCATGTTCTTCGAGACAATAATCAAGCTATTGATGCGTTAGCGAAGATGGGATCGTTGAGATCGATTGTCCCTCCTAGTGTCTTTTTACACACCCTTGATAACCCTAGTATTCGTCTTCGTTTAGACATACCGATGGCTGATGTTGCCAAACCGGTAATGGACCATAGTATGGAGGCCGACTGGTGCGACCCAATTGTCCAATTCTTGACTAAGGGAACACTGCCTATGGATCCCAAAGAACAGCAAAGGTTGCAGGCAAAATATTGAGTATATTTGATGGTGGATGACATCCTTTATCGAAAGGGAGGATCAAATATTTTGATGCGATGCATCTCGATTCCTGAAGGCAAGCAGCTGATGGCAGAAATTCATGCAGGAGTGTGTGGTAACCATGCAGCTTCCAAGACTTTCGTTTGCAAAACTTTTCGGCAAGGGTTCTATTGGCCTACGGTGGTCGAAAATGCACACCAAGTCATTCGGAAGTGTGAAGGTTGTCAATCCTTTGCCCAACAAACACACGTGTCTTCACAAGAACTTCAGATAATACCCATGACTTGTCCCTTTGCAGTCTGGGGGCTTGATATCGTTGGTCCTTTCAAAAAAGCGCAGTCTGGTTTACTCATTTATTTGTTGCCATTGACAAGTTCACCAAATGGATTGAAGCAAAGCCGGTCGGCAAGATAACTTCAAAGAAGGCGGTCGAGTTTGTCAAGGAGGTCTTCACTCGGTTTTGAGTTCCTCATGATATCATTATCGATAATGGTACTCAGTTTACATCTGAGCAGTTCCGTGACTATGGCGATGAGATGAAAATAAAAATCTACTTTACATTAGTGGCTCATCCTCAAGCTAATGGGCAGGTCGAACGGGCCAATGGTATGATTCTTCAGGGGTTGAAGCCTCGGATTTTTGACACGCTCAAGCCGTATGCTAATCGGTGGGTGTGTGAGTTACCTTCGGTACTCTGGCGGCTGTGCACGAATGTTAGTCGAGCTACTGGTCAGACACCTTTCTCGTTGGTTTACGGCTCTGAAGCCATGTTACCGACCGAGGTGAACCTTGTTTCGGCACAAGTTAAGGGTTATGATGAGAAGCTTTCTGAAGACAACCAAGAGATTGAGTTGGTTACGGCAGAGGAAATGCGTGATCACACTCTGTTTCGGTCAGCAACTTTCCAACAAGGCTTGCGACGTTACTATGACAAAAATGTCCGATGTCGATAGTTTCAAGTTGGAGAATTAGTGTTGCGCCGGGTGCAATGGACCAAGAATCGGCACAAGTTATCCCCAAAATGGGAAGGACCTTATGTGGTCAAAGAAGTCACTCGGCCGGGGGCTAACCGACTGATGTATGAAGATGGTGACGATGTACCGAACTCCTGGAACATTAATCAACTATGATGTTTTTACACTTAGCCCTTTTATGTATCCATATATATATTACTTTTGAATCAAACTTTAGTCTTTTTAATGAAAGATGTTTTGATGATTTTCATTCTTATTTGCCTCAATTTGTTAATTTATATATTAACCAATCGAGCCAGGGGGCTAGTAATAATGTCTCACTACTCCTTAACCTTGATAAATTTTGGTTTTGGGTCTTTCTGACCAATTTCTCATATTTTGACACGGTCTTATCTTTTTAGTCTAGCGCTGATGATGACAAGGTCTTACAATTTGGATCTGCACAACAGACTACCACTACACTAAACCCAGAGCCAAAGTGCGAGAGGTCATGTGTTGACTGGTCGATTCTAATTGTTACACGGTGATAAATTATGATCTTAAGTGTCAAGGCTGACTGACTCATCCTCTATTATAATCTCAGGAGTTTGATCTTTTGACTTTTTCAGTCAACTTTTACTTGTTTGGTGGTTATTCAACTAGCTAATCAACACAAAATATTTATATACATATTAAACAAATGTTTTTGCATCAAGATACTACTAATGTATTTCATAATATAGTTGTTTACATTTCTTGTGAAGGAGAAGAGGCGTCATCCTCCAATTCTACATCTGGTGTTGCTGGAGGGGTTGGGATGGCCGGAGAGATGTCGACGTTCTCCACCAAGGCTCGAGAGGTCTCCACCATGGAGTCGAGTAGTAGTTGGCATTGGTCGACTATCTTCTTGGGATCGAATCCCTCCCTGATTTGATCTTCGGAGAGCTCAGGATTCCAAGATTTGCAGATTGCCAACACCTGGCTCCCGGCTTCAATAGCCACTCGGCTGTTATGCTGCTCGATCACATCAGGGGCGTGCTCCAGCAAGTACTCCAGAGAGTGTTCGATCTTCTCAACTTGGTTAGCATGGATGTAATCGAATGCCTTGCGAGCGCCATAAGATACAGCTGCAAAACTCACGTAGATATTAGAAGATAAAATGTACAAGATGGATGGCAAAGACAACGGGGAAGAGCTTACTGACAAGATTACATTTAAAGGCTTTCTCGGAGCTTTTGGCTTGTTTCAGCTTCTCCTCGGTCTCCTCCAGGTTCTTCTTCAATTGAGCGTTCTCGACGCTCTGCTCTTTAAGTGACTTGGCGAGGTCATTCTTCTTGGCAGTCAGAGTGTCTAAGTATCTCTGCTGATTTGAAGTAAGCTTCTCCAAGTCAATTGCTTTCTTCTCATGAGCTAAGGACATATATCAAGTTTTTAGCATGGGAAATAATGAAGCTAGAAGGACTTATCAGTTTTTTACCTGCGCTGTCGAGACGGCTCTGCTCCAAAGAGGCATTCATCGCTTTGAAGTCGGTCAGCAGTTTGTTTACTTGTTCCTTGGCCTTGGAGTACGGCTGACCGGTGACTGGAATTAGAGTGACACCGTGTCAGTAAGCAGGAATAGTATTCTTTCAATGAAGATTCAGACTATGTTACCAAATCTTTCAGCCTCAAGGAATTCAATCCACACTTGCTTTCTCTCAAGAAGAGAATACATTTGCTGGTCAAAGAGAGGCAGAGTGGTTCAACACTTTATATAACTTAAGAAGGACAAAAGCCTTGGTATTGATGTACTTTGGAAATTTCACGGTGCTGACAAAGGATCTTCAGATCTTTTTCTTCTGGCCGACTTGCTGGTTTCTTGACTGGCTTGGCTTTATCCTTGACGGTTGCCGGCACAATGGTCTACGGAGGGGCGACGGTCTTCGGCGGCGCTGGGATCTCTGGAGACTTCGCCGACTTGGTCGGAACACTTGATGGCGTATTAACCGACTGAGTTGGATTGGTCTGACTGGGAACTGGGGTCTGCACCACTTCCCTAGACATGGACCCGCTCGGAGTTCCCTTCGACTGAGAGGCATCTCCACTACAGACAAAAATTTGGAGGTCAGATAGACTCTGGGATAAATCATTCAAGATTGGTAATGAGGAAACTTACTCAGAGGCTTGCTTGATCTAGATCTCGTAGACCTTCTTTTTCAGAGAAGTGGTGTGCGAATCAGATTGCTTTCTCTTTACAAAAGGTTGCTTCACCACCTCTGCAGTCTGCTCTTTTGCTCCAACATCAGGAGTCACTTGGTGCGGGAGTTCCCACTGGCTTGAAGGTCGGTCGGTGGGAGCAGAGGAGTGTTGACCGATGCTTTGAGGACGCTCTTCCTGATCATCATCATCTTCATCACCATCCCCTCTGTATTGTCTCCGACGGTGGGTGACTAGCTTGACTCGTTGACCGGTGGAAGGTAGATTGACATCAGGGATAGTAGATCCAATGCGCAAAGCTGAGTTCGGTGGGTGACTAGCTTGACTCGGAGACCGACCAACTCAAACATTTCGCCCAGATGAGCCTTGCGCAAAGCTGAGTTCGGTGGGTCAGGAACTTCTTTGGTATCATCATCAGAAATGTAATCCCATCCAGGATGACATTGCTGTTTCAGAGGTTGCACTCAGCGAACGATGAAACTCTTCTCTATGGTGACACCATCAATTCCCTCCTTCAGATTGGCAATCAGCCCCAAGAGATCCTGAACTTGAACATCGTTCGGATTAGGCTTCTCGGTCCAAGAGGAGTGGGGGCTAGCCTTGGCGCCAGTGAAATCTGAGATGGCGGGTAGAGGATTGTCACAGTAGAACCACTCATCCCGCCATTTCTTACTTCCTATGACGAGGGGAACATTGATGTATAGGTCCCTCTTCCAAAGCTGGATGCCTACGCCCCTAATGGCTTCTTGATTGACGGCGAACGACAAGGGATGAAGGACAAAGAGGTGGCAGAAGAGAGTGAAGTGGGGCAGCATATCCAAGAAAGCTTCACACATATGCACGAAGATGGCGATGTGCAGAATAGAGTTGGGATTGAGGTTAACTAGCTAAATCCTGTAAAAGAAAAGGAGCCTGCGCAAGAAGCTACAACATGGGACTCTGAAGCCACGCCCAAAGAAAGAGTGGAAGACTATGATATGATTACAGATTGGGAGGGGATGAGGTTCAGAACCAGGTACCTTCTAGTTCAGACGCGCCTGCTCCAGAAGGATGCCGTCAACGACCATGCCGGACAGCGTGTTGGTGCTGATGGTGCTCTCGGAGAACTCCTGGAGCTGCTCCAGGATATCAAGCTCCGATGAGGAAGACTCGATGGTGGTGGCGCACTTCGACTTCTTCACCAACTTGTGCGACATCTTGGCGATGGTGAGAAGTATGGTGGATCTGAAAGCAAAACCTAACCCAAGCAGAGTTTCGAGGGCTTGGATGCGTTGAGGATCTACGGCGGCTACGGCGATGATCTAGAACCCTACAATAGGGGAGCGGAGAAGCAGAGGAGGCGCATGGAAGATGAAAGGTTTAAGGAAAATGACGGCGTGGAGTCGTCGTCATTCTGCCCTCGCTTTTTATAATTCCGTGTTGACCTATTCGCGGGGGACCATGTGGGCCGCTTTGTGCCGTACAGTGACACATTGCCTTTTTGGTTAATTAAGCAATGATCTTTAGAAAGATTTTTTGCTAATTCTAAATAAACCTAAGTATTTACACTCGGGGGCTTCTTTGATGAGAAACTATGATAAGGAATCCTTATTGAAATATCCCATATTTGTGCGATTTGATGATCACATAGCAGAGGGCTTGATGGTCGCATGGAAACAAACCTAGAACTTATGCTGCTAATTGAAGTCAGTCACATAAGCTAAAAGTCTGATTTGTGATATTCGAGTGATAATTATTAGGGGAAAGATTATACAATGATTGATGTCATTATAGTGTAGCACTCAGTTATGATTGATGTCATAACCTTTTTTTGATTTCTAACATGATTGATGTCATGATATTGGAATCAAAGGTCACTCAGCAAAAGGTGTGTAACACTCTACTTTTTGTAGTCGGTCGGCTCAGTTGATGTTGTGCAGACCGATTGCTTCGTTTGATGACCAAGTATTAATTGCTCAAATGTGATGATTTGAGTTCATCTTTGTATAACAAAATGTGAAGAGCTAAATTTATTAGACTCTTGCATTATTTGTTAATCTCCAAATTATACAAGAGTCGGGGACTACACCTGATCAGGTGCACCTAGTCGGTGCACCAGATCTATCAAGAACTTCAATCAAGAGGTCTTCCTAATTTGTGACCTATACACAGCAAGTATTGAAGAAGAATCACTTGGCAAGTTACAGCTCCAAATCAGAAAGCACTCAGGGGCTGCTGTGGAATACTTACCTTACCGGTATCCATACCTATGCTAAAATCGGTAGACTATCGGGCATCCACTAATAAGGGGATCGACCGAGTCGGCTTGGAGTATAAGACAATTAGAGATAGAGTTACCATGTTTATCCTTATAGACTATGAGTAGGAACCTGCGACCAGATATATAAGGCGGCAGGGACCTCCCTATCGAGAGCACCAATTCGCATTGCAATACGAACCACAGAGCACAGGACGTAGGGTTTTTACTCTCATCGAGAGGGCCCAAACCTGTATAACTCGGCGTCTTGTGTCTTAACCATCAAGTTCTTAATCCTGACGTAGCCCTATAGATATATTGCCGAGATCAAGTCTCGACAATAGTATACGTTATATACTATTATATAGATACATAGACAATGCAATACAATCAGATCATCACACCCTGGGCATCCGGTTTTCCCCTGCATATCCATAGTACGATTTCAGCCGAGAGCCTATTGCATAGCCGAACGTGGGGGATTTCAAAGGATAGATAGGGCTGTCACCACCTACTGCCTGCCCCTAGCAATCCATGGGCTACACGATAAATAATGCATTCTATTGATCTAAGTACCACGCTTACATCTCTAGAACAATACCTCTAATCCCCAAGCGATGGATCAGAAAAGGAGTAATCACATTTAAGTGAACACTAAGCACATGGAAATAATCTAAGTCAAACATTAGTCATGCATCATTATAATGATATAAATAAAGACTATAGTAAGGGCTTATGTCTAACATGGTAGTATAGTATAATTACATAACTAACATGCATGCATAATAACCACATGCATGAATGGATCATATAATCAAACATGAAACACATGACCCAAGCATAACTATATAGAAAGACTAAATATATTAAATAGAATAAAGTCTTACAAAAGGAGAAAGATACAAGAGCCATGCAACAACTCCAAGGAAGACTTGGGAACTCAAGAAGACTCTATCCTAAGCCTAACTCCACTAAAGCTAGAGAGAAACTCAAAATGACAAAGAAAGTAATGCTTCTTGGTGTGTGTTGAGGAGTGAGTCATACCCTTCCTTTTATAGCTGTCCAAAGGCGTTAAGGTCGGTAACTCCCACCTTAAAGTGGACAACTACCTTTGGGGAGTCGATGGAAAACCGCCATAGGAAGCTGGGCCCCACTGGGCCTGTTCCCTGTTCGGCCGAACAGGGGTTGAGCCCAGTGGCCCTCCTGGCTCTTCTGGCACACTGGTGGGTGGATCCCTTTGACTCCTCCACGGCTTAGCCCTTCTGTATGTCGGTTTGGTTCTGTAGGTGGGCCATTTAATCCATGGGAATCCCTGTTGGTGAACTCTGATTGGTCAATGTTGTGTTTCTTCGCCACAGAGGTGTGTTTTCTCCTCTCTTTTGATAATTCTCTTGCATGTGAGTATTTCTCCAAGCAATAGTGGATATTTATTATTTCAAACTAACATGCATGGTGGGAATGTTGAATCCTACATTAGTTTGAGTAATATTGATGGTCGGAAATGGTATTTAACGACCGTCAATAGTTTTGTGATCTTTCCACACTAGATGCTCAACAAAATGCATATGTGTTAGCTAGAAGATCTGAAATTACAAATGCAAAGGTTACCTCACTCAATTCGAGTATAGGTGATGATGGTAGTGCTAGTGGGTCCGTGTGACACATTATGATATATTCTTAAGTAATTGACATGATCACAGACTATGATGTATTCTCAATTTATTGACATGATCACATATTATGATATATTCTTAATTTATTGACATGATCATAGATTTCAACATACATCATGCTTGAGAAATATATCATTTATTCCATTGTACATGATACACAATATTTTCAACATATATCATGCTTGAGAAATGTACCATTTATTCCATTGTACATGATACACAAGTTTTTCAACATACATCATGCCTGAGAAATGTACCATTTATTCCATTGTACATGATACACAAGTTTTTCAACATACATCATGCTTGAGAAATGTACCATTTATTCCATTGTACAAGATATACAAGTTTTTCAACATACACAACTATCTTGAACTATGAATTTCCCATAAACGCTCTATAAGGTCATTACGGGGTCGCTCATGTGATGACTTGTCCTCAATATCATCATGTATCTTGAGAGATTCCTCAAGTACAAGTGGATCATGGTTTTCATAGTCTTCAAGTGCCTACACACGTGGTCCGCGTCAATCTTGATAGTAGTTGAAATCTTCCACCTCCTCTCGCTTGCCCTCAATTATCATGTGGTGCAATAGAATACATGCTTGCCTTATGTGCCAGATATTCTCCTTACTCCACCATCTTGTTGGACCTTGAACCATCGCAAATCGCTTTTGGAATACCCTAAAAGCTCTTTCGACATCTTTCCTTACTGATTCTTGTGCTGCTATGAAGTTTATTTTCTTGTTCCCTTGTAGATTCTGGAAACCTTAGACAAATGTTGTCTAGCTGGGGTATATCTCGTTGGCAAAATAGTACCCCATGTTGTACTTTTTCCCATTGACCATGTATGCCACTTTAGGTGTTGTCCCTCAAGTAAGCATTTGAAAAAGTGGAGAGCAGCGCAGGACATTAGATCATTCAGAGAACTAGGAAGACCAAAGAAAGCATGCCAGATCCATAGGTCTTGAGAGGAAACAACTTCAAGAATCATGGTTAGTCCATCCTTATGCCTTCTGTATTTCCCTTTCCAAGCAGTTGAACAATTTTCCCATTTCCTATACATGCAATCCACGAAACCCAACATACCAGAAAATCCTCTTGCATTGTTGATTGCCATCAATGTTATAGTGTCATGAGCATTGGGAGCACTCAGTTATTCTTCACCGAATATGTGGACAACATCTCTCACGAAATACTTTAGGCACTCAATGTTTGTGCTCTCACCCATCCTCACGTAGTCATCCAGAGAATCAGCTGGGTGACCATATGCAAGCATACGGAAAGCAACAATAACCTTCTGAATGGGAGAAGCACCAAGATTGCCAACAACATTGGGCTTCTGGCGGAAGTATTCATCATGAGAATGAATTGCAACCACAATGCGTAAGAATAGGTTCTTCGGCATCCGGTACCTCCTCCTGAAATGCTTGTCGTTGTACACAGGTTGGTCTGCGAAGTAGTCCAAATAAATCCGTTGATGTCCTCCCAAAACATCCCTTTTCACATTGTGATGTCCCGGCAACAAACCACAGAACTTGTTCTTCCGTTTGTTTCTTCATGCACCCTCAATAAGACCGGCTAGAATCAATATATCATCATCGTCGGATTCGTCATCTTCATCTTGCCACCGTAGACAATTGCAATGTCCAAATGTTGACATCTGTCATAATAACAAAAAAGTTCATCAATGGAAGTTAACAAGTTTGGTAGTAAAATAAAACAATTTAAACAAATTCAAAGACAGGGTCATCATCAAGATCTAGAAGACTAATGAACTAGTTACTAGTGGTACCGTTCCTTGAATTTATGAATAATTTGTTGCATGATTTCACAATTCTGACATAAACATATTTGTATGAAATCATCATCTTTCTGATAGAGTGATGTGTCCATCTGTTTGAAATATGTAAACAAAATCTTATCAACAACTCATCATTTCAGTCATGGCATGCATGCTAGTTTTTGAGTTTGTTGTCTTTCTAATTTCCATAGCAAGGATGTGAGTTCTCGCGTCCATGAACAGCCAAATTATTTCTTCAAAGTTCATACTCATTTGATTAATCCCTAGTTCCATGAGAAACTAGTAGCTACCAAATCATTATTGAAATTGACTTGTTGAGGCGAAAAAGCACCCATAAAAGCAAGGTGTTCCATGATTGACTACTAGTAGTACATAGTTTAATTCTATCGAGGTCACAATGCTCGCAAGGAGATCATTATAGTAGTACATAGTTTTAGCAAAGCAAGGTGATCAAGAGAAGAAATAGAGCGTGCCAAAATTTTTTTGCTATTCTGCAAGAAAATACTAGAGGCAGGGGAAGGAGGCTCAATGCTGGCATAGGCGCCATAGGGCCGAGCAACAATCTGGGGTCGGGCGGCACCACGCCAAGGACGGGCAAGCTGTCGGCATCTACTATGACTGCGGCAGCATATCCGATGACTATGGTGACGTCGTGGGCCTCTATGATCGCGTCGAAGACAGACGAGGTGGAATCGACAATGAGTGAGGCGGGGTCGACGATGAGTGAGGCGAGGTCAGACGAGATGGAGGACAACAACATGGCGACGCCGGAGACGGGCGAACCGGTGTCGACGACGTGAGAGGCCGGGCTGAGGGCATAGGCGGGCCATGGTGGGGCCAGATCTACAACACCATGGGCAGGTAGAACGGCGGCGCCGGGGAAGGCCGGGTGGCACGGCGGCGCCAGAGAAGGCCGGGGGATTCATGGAAGAAAAATGGAAATGGATAGACTCGTTGATAGAAGGGCCCCACTGGTCAGAAAAAAATAGGGGCTTGGGTTTGTTTTGCCACTAGATTTCGGACTCGATTTGAAGCCTGCATTTTTTTAGACCGGACTGCAAATGAGACTTGCGAGCTCATTTTTGTAGACTGGGCTGAAAATGCTCTTAGGGGATTATGTAATCCCTCCTGCCGGATGCCATGTCGCCATCCATTCAGACCGCCACACGCCACCCCGCCTTCGTCTCGTCTACCTCGTCAGCCGCGCTTTCCTACCGCGTCCATCGTGCATCCTGCCAGTCGTGTCCGTTGTGAACCCCGCCCACCGCCTGCGGCTTGTTAATATTTCTTAACGTTGCACCAGAAATATTACTATCCCTGGCAATGGTGCTAGAAATGCTTGTCGATATTTTTTAACGTTGCAATAGTAATATTACTATCCCCGGCAACGGCGCCAGAAATGCTTGTTGGTAGAACTCAATAGATGGTTAGTGTGGGCAAGTTAAATCCGCAAGCGCACGAACATCCTTTTGTGGCGTTTCACCAGTGGGTTACTCCAATGGCTGTCATTTATAGTTCTCCCAATGGAAGGCGGCGGTCAAGAGATAGCATGTTCATAAACATATAACTAATAATATACCAAAGTCATAAATAGGGGTAAGGATAATAAATGATAGTGGGTAGTGACACACAGAACAATCCAATCTAACATCAGTCCAAAGTCTAGGTTAACTGGGTTAGGAAGAGTTAAGCTGGGTCCCTATGTACTTCCATACTCCTGTCTATAGGTTAGATACATGCAACACATACAAGCCTAAGTCTTATGCCAAGCCGAGACAGGGAGGATTAATAAGCACAGCAGGGTTGTCACCACCTACTAGCAATCCTTTACTAGGACACGTGACAAAAGGCAATCAAGTCCTTACCGCCACACCTATTCCTATTCGTGGGGCAACTTAGCACTCAAATATATTTATCAACCTAAGCACAATGCTTACATTGCTAAATAATACTCTCAATTCCCATGGGACTTTGGCCCTTTGAACCAACCAGTCTAGAATAAGAGTACACTTAACTCTAACCAGACAGATCAACGAGTCAAGTACTAGAGAATGCATAACTCAGAGCCTACGGATCAACAAGTCAAGGGCTAAGACATGCATAACTTCGACCCTACGAATCATCAATCTAAAGACTATAGCACACATAACATTAACCCTATGGATTAACAAGTTATGGACTAAAGCATGTCCAACCACACAATGCATTGAACGAGTGCAAAAGCCTAGACTGACTAGCATGAGTATGTGAAGCATAAAGCAACCAAACATAACTAGGCAACAATCATACAAAAGGCACGTGACTATCACACTAGTATAAATAAAACACAAGGAGTAAAGAAGATAATTCTTTTCATAAAAGGAACAAGTCTTACTACAGAGGAATAGTGTGGAACTATACCCAAAACTCCAAGACTAGATCAAGGACCTCTAGTCAGCTCTCCTCTATCCTAAACTCCAGTAGGACCTGAAGACTGGGTGTGTGCTAGAGAATGGACTCTTCTTGGTGTGTTGAAGTGGGAGGCACTCCCCTCTATTTATAGGAGCCATAAGTCGGTACTGAGGAGTAACCGCCATGGAACCGCCATGCACCGACTTCAGAAATGGTCTAAGGAAGCGACACGTGGAAGCCCCTCTGAGATGGGCTCAAGACTAGGTTGGCCGATCAAGTCCTCTATGGTCGCCCAACCTGATTTTGAGCCCCCTTGGCTTGTGCTTTCTCAGGTTGGCTGACAGGTGGGTCCTCTTCAATGTTAAGGCGGTGCTCTACCGAGGAATCCCATGTAGCCACATATTTGATCTGTGTGATGTCCAGTTGTCACCACCCTATTGGTCGGAAGGATGTTATCACGGATCTTGCTCCATTTCTCCACCTCTTTTATACCAAATCCCTGTATGCACTTATTTCTCTAAGGACCAGTGGAATATTATTATTCCTAGCTAACATGCGTGTATGAAATGCTAAGTCCTCCTTTATTTACGGCTATATTGATGATCAGAATTGGTATTTAATAACTGTCAACAAGACCCCCCAAGTTGAACTTTGCTCATCCCGAGCAAAGCTAAACTTAGATTTTTGTTGATCAGGAGTTGCTATAATGTCCTACTCTTAACATATAACCAAGTGCACAACTAAGATACTCTACATAGAATTGAACAAGTTGGCACGAGTAATTCACCTTTTTATTTACCTGAAGGGCGTTGTAGCTTCTCCAAATCTTGAGTTGTTGGAAGACAGAATACTTGCAGGACTCCTTTTTGACCAACTCTCTTTGACTTTAGCTTGGAGGTTATTGATTTTAGTGACAAATCTGAGTTCCTCAAATGATTTACTCAGATCACTCAATGTGTATGTATTCCTCATCAAGGCGTATGATGCCTCAGAAATCCTACCTATAAAGGCTAATATGTGGAGCTCAGGGTAAGGATAAATGTGGCATACCTATATTTCATATGTCGTCGAGTCAAAAGACTGGATCCACGGAAAAAGCATTTCCTACAAGCATGATCAAGATGTGCATGTGTGGTGGATATGATGGAGTGGAATGAAGACTATTTTTATTTGTCTCTCCCTTTATTTGGCAGTATTGGCTATCTTTCTTTCTTTCCTTTTTCTCTCAAGCTCTTCATGGAGCAAGAGTTTTTTTATCAAGCTCTTCATGGAGCCGAATTTTTTTTTCAATAGCCATAACCTTGATTGTCGTGGGGAGAGATCCATCATAAAGACAAAGTCTTTATTTTGTGGATGGATGGTGTGACATGGTGATGAGGACATCACTCCTATGGATACACACAACACTCCTCCAAATCTGGACTTGCAAGGTCCAATGACTAGAGCTCGTGCACGACAACTAAATTTAGAGGTGAGCTCGTTCCTACGTTCTTCGCTATATGTTACTTTTGAGAATGGTTTGCTACCTAATGATTATTTTATGATTAGAAACCATGGAGAGGACCAGGAGATGATGGGAGAAGGAGTTGGGAACGTGGAGGACCAGCAAGGGCTTGGAAGCCAAAGTGGAGGCCCAATCAAAACCGACTTCGAGTCTGTTTCGGGGCCCAGGACCAGTCTGTACTAAAACAGTCGCCCAGGACGCATACGGACTCGGATTTGGACGTTCTACATATGCACGGAAAGATAAGGAGAAAACATTTCCAATGCCGCCGGCCTCATGTCAAAATTCATCCGGAGTCATCAGGAATCGTCAAAACAAGAGAGAGTCCAGAATCTGTGTCGGTGCTGCGTCGCCTATTTTTGGCCTTTGGGCTTTGTATCTAGTTGAGCCCAATTAGGGGCGCGTCCAGAGGGTCTTGCACGACCCTAGGGTCTTTATATACATCCGCCGCTGCACCATTAGGGTTCGGGTTTTGCTTAGATCAATTCTGTTCATAAACAGTTTCGCCGTTCATCGGTTTGTGAGACCCCAACTTCGAGAGTTTAATCATACATCTGCAATTGTGTTGCATTCTTCATTGTTCTTGCTTGTGTTCTTGATTCACAGGCAGGGATTAGCCTTCTCGGCGAGGTCAATCGTCTTTGGACGGTTGATAACCAGAGAAGACGTCGTGCTGCGATTGCGGGGTTTAGAACGTGCTGTTCTGAAGCCGGATCGATTTGTGTGTTGCCTCCGACCAAATCAACTTACCAAGAACCTTTCGGAAGATCAGGAACCCTTGTTCACATCAAGTGGTATCAGAGCTTCAGGTGCACCGTCAGGTTCACACTACCCTTTAATTTTGTTTTCGTGTTCTTCCTATCGTCCACTGAAAATACCAAAAAAAAATTTCCCCCGCCCATAACCACGTGTTTTAGCCTTTGCATATTTCAATTTCAGAGTCCGTAGTGTTGAGTTTGTGCCCTAGTTCTTGTTTAGTTGCTGGTTTAGTTTGTGTTTTTGTCGTCAGTAGTGTTTCCCTTGCAACCCTAGCCGCAATCCCCTTCACCATCCTCGGTTTTGTCGGCTTTGTGTGCTAGGGTTGATTGATCAATACGCCCACCCTAATCCCACCCTAAACCTACCCTCACCACCTCGGACCAATTTTCATAAATTCTACTTTCCGCTGCATCCACCTCGCCAAAAAACTCCCTACCCGACCCCAAGCCCTACTCGGATTTCACTCAAACCCCTGGGTTCTTCATAACCGATTCCGACACCCCTTCGGTAAAACAGCCATAACTTTTCGCTCGGTTGTCTGTTTTGGCTGAAATTTTTACAGGAGATTCTTGACGAAAAGTTGAGCATACCTACACGTGATTGGGAAGATAAAGAAAAAATTCATTCAAGTTAAAACCCGACGTTTTCTGAAACTTCAAGATTTTCTGTAGGCCACGTCTTATCTCGGTTTGAACTGAAATTTTTTGTGGTTTCTTCCTGTTTGCTAGTGAGTTGGAAAAAAATATCAAAAAAATAAAAAATAAATAAATTTGGGATTCGTACTAGTGCTCCATCTAGCCCCCTGAAATTTCTGAGTTCGGCTATTTTACACTAAGCCCCCTGTTATCGACTGTGTCCCTTTGTCTCTTTGTTTCTTCTTTGCTATCACTACTGTTCTAGAACATAGTTAGACCAGCAACTAGGGACAAGTTATTTCGGCACTTATTCAGCTTTACTATCTGTTTTTGATTTGTGTGCCACTCATATATATATATTTGGCCTTCCTAGCTCTACATACTTCTTCTGGACAGCACATAGGTTATTTGGTAACCCTTGCAATCGTGGAACACTTCTCCCTGGTACCCTTCGCTTTGTTGTTTTCAGAACTTTGTAAGAGCTTTGCAAGAAGCTTACTTTTGCTGTATTGAGAGGCACCACTGCTTAGTAGTTTTGTAGGGATAACCTTCACTTTTTGTTTCCTGTTTTGGTGTTTCTGATGTCAGGAAGCGATGGGGAGGGTGCTTCACCCTCCAAATTGGATGAGTGCGTGAGCCAAAATCAATTACAGAAGGCTTTGCAGGCGGTTCAGAGTGATTTGGTAGAGACGATCACCAGGGCCGTCACCGACGCCGTCACCAAGCTTCACCTGGGAGAAAGCATTGAGCGGTTGGATAAGAGAGTCTCTAAGCTAACCGATCAGGTTGTCGAATTGGAGACCGCTCACAAGACCAACAACAACAACAACAACAACAACAACACCAACACCAACACCAACAACGACACCAACAACGACGTTGAAGACGATCATGATGAAGCAACGGTGTATAAGGCTGATGGCACCGTCGATAGGTCAGCTACAAGGACCGCAAGGTTACGACGCCGTTTGCAATGTAACCCTCAAGGTATGGGTGGTTTCCACAACCACAACCGTCGCACACAAGGTAACTATGCTCCAGATGATCCGTATGCTAAAATTAAGTTTTTAATTCCTTTGTTTTCGGGTCAATACGATGGTGATGCTTACCTTGATTGGGAAATGACGGTAGAACAAAAATTTAATGCCCACCTTGTTCCTGAACAACATAGAGTTAGACAAGCCACTAGTGAGTTTAAGGACTTTGCTATTGTTTGGTGGAGTGGTCTAGCTGCTGAAACCGATTTGCCTACTACTTGGGAAGAACTTAAGGTAGAAATGCGTGATCGTTTTGTTCCTCCTTCTTTTTATAGAGAAATTCGTAATAAACTGCAGCGTTTAGATCAAGGAGATAAAACTGTTCAGGAGTATTTTAGTGAGCTTCAGAAGGGTTTGATTCGTTGTGCTGTGGTTGAAAAAGTAGAGGATCAAATTTGCCGCTTTTATTCTGGTTTGAGAAAACAAATTCAGGACATCCTTGATTACAAAGAATTTTATACCCTCAACCAGTGTTTCCAGTATGCTATGCTTGCAGAGAAAGAATCACAGGGACTTTTCCAGGCTTTTGAGGAGTACAGCAAGTCCAGGAATTTCTACCCACCACGGCCGACGGGGACTTCGGGGCTGCCCAAGCCATCTTTCCGGCCGCCCCCACCAGCTAGTGTTGTTTCTGCAGCACCAAGATCAGCCCCTGCCCCTTCTACGCGCTCAGGTAAAAATTCTGTGCAGGTACCGGCTAGTACTGCCTCCTCTGTTGCTTCGACGGGACGCACTACAGGGATTCAGTGCCACCGCTGCCATGGTCTTGGCCATGTGCAGAAAGATTGCCCAAGTCGGCGGGCATATGTGGCGACAGATGATGGCGGTTACATGAGCACCTCCGATGTGGAGGATGAGGAGGAGGATGTCGCTGCCACCAGCGGTGACCTCGTCCTTGGAGGCGGAGATACCACGGGCTATATGAATATTATTGTGCAGCGTGTGCTTAGCACACAAGTCCAGCAGCCCGAGATGATGCAGCGACATAACTTGTTCCAGATTTTCTTCGTCATCAAGAACCGTCGGGCACGTGTCATCATTGATGGAGGAAGCTGCAACAATTTGGTGAGTTCTGATGTGGTTAAGAAGCTTGATTTGACCACACGCCCACATCCACATCCATACTACATTCAGTGGTTAAATGACTCTGGAAAAGCTAAGGTAACACAAACTTGCAGAGTTCCTTTTTCCATTGGTTCCTATGTGGATTCTGTTGATTGTGATGTTGTACCCATGCAAGCTTGTTCACTTTTATTGGGTAGACCTTGGGAATTTGATAATGATGCTGTACACCATGGTAAAAGTAATAAGTACACTTTTATGCATAAAGGAACTAAAATTACTTTGTTACCAATGACCCCTGCTGAAATTGTACAAGCTGATTTAGAACGAGCTGCTAGTTTGAAAAATAAAAGCCCTGAAATTCAGCAACCTGTTAATTCTGCTTCTACACTAAGTAATGTTAATGATTCTTCAAGTTCTAAGGGTGCTGCAATTAAATTACAAGGTCGTTCATGTCTTGCCACAAAATCTGAGCTTGCTGAAATTTCTACTGATGATATTTGCTATGCTTTGATATGCAAACAAGCCTTGTTTTTGCTTGGTGATATTGCTTCTAGTGCTTTGCCTCCTGCTGTCACTAACCTTTTGCAGGAGTATGAGGATGTTTTCCTAGCTGAGATACCCCCGGGATTGCCACCTTTGAGAGGGATTGAGCATCAAATTGATTTGATTCCTGGTGCTACTTTACCAAACCGTGCTGCTTATAGGACCAACCCTGAGCAGACTAAGGAGATACAACGACAAGTCCAAGACCTTTTGGATCGTGGGTATGTTCGTCAATCACTTAGTCCTTGTGCTGTTCCTGTACTTTTGGTTCCTAAGAAAGATGGTTCTTGGCGTATGTGTGTAGATTGTAGAGCCATTAATAACATTACTATTAGGTATCGTCATCCTATTCCTAGGCTAGACGACATGCTTGATGAGTTATGTGGTGCTATAATTTTCACTAAAATTGATTTGCGTAGTGGCTACCATCAAATTAGAATGAAACTTGGAGATGAATGGAAAACAGCTTTCAAAACCAAATTCGGGTTGTATGAGTGGTTAGTAATGCCTTTTGGGTTAACTAATGCACCCAGTACTTTCATGCGTTTGATGAATGAGGTTTTAAGACCTTTTATTGGAAAATTTGTGGTTGTTTACTTTGATGATATCTTGATTTATAGCAAATCCATGGATGATCATATGATTCATTTGCGTGCTATTTTTGATGCTTTACGAGTTGCACGTTTATTTGGTAACCTTGAGAAGTGCACCTTTTGCACGGATCGAGTCTCTTTTCTTGGCTATGTTGTGACTCCATAGGGAATTGAGGTGGATGAGGCGAAGATTGAAGCCATAAAGAGCTGGCCTGTACCAAAAACTATCACACAGGTGGGGAGTTTTCTTGGTCTTGCAGGTTTCTACCGCTGCTTTGTCAAAGATTTCAGCACCATTGCTGCACCATTGCATGAGTTGACAAAGAAGGGCGTTGACTTCCATTTTGGTAAGGTACATCGTGAGTCTTTTGATGCTTTGAAGGACAAACTTACACATGCACCATTGCTGCAATTACCCAATTTTGATAAGACTTTTGAGCTTGAATGTGATGCTAGTGGTATAGGCATTGGTGGTGTTTTGATGCAAGATGGTAAACCTGTTGCATACTTTAGTGAGAAAATTACTGGGCCTGTTTTGAATTATTCCACGTATGATAAGGAACTATATGCACTTGTACGTTCTTTAGAGACGTGGCGTCATTATTTGTTGCCCAAAGAATTTGTTATTCATTCTGATCATGAATCACTTAAGTATATTCGTTCTCAAGGCAATTTGAACCGTAGACATGCTAAATGGGTTGAGTTTATTGAGTCTTTTCCTTATATTATTAAACATAAGAAAGGGAAGGATAATGTGATTGCTGATGCTTTATCTAGGCGATATACTTTGTTGTCTCAACTTGATTGTAGAATTTTTGGACTTGAGGCAATTAAAGAACAATATGTTGCTGATGTTGATTTTAAAGATGTATTGCTGCACTGTAAAGAAGGTCGTGCTTGGCACAAATTTGTGTTGAATGATGGATTCTTGTTTAGAGCTAACCGCCTATGCATTCCAGTTGGTTCCGTTCGTCTTTTGTTGTTGCAGGAGGCGCATGGAGGTGGATTGATGGGTCATTTTGGTGCTAAGAAAACAGAGGATATTTTGGCCACACACTTCTTTTGGCCAAGGATGAGGAAAGATGTTGAGCGTTTTGTTGCTCGCTGCACTACATGTCAAAAAGCTAAGTCTCGATTGAATCCACATGGTTTATACATGCCACTTCCTGTTCCTTCTATTCCTTGGACGGATATTTCTATGGACTTTATTTTAGGACTGCCTAGGACTAAGAGGGGGAGCGATAGCATTTTTGTTGTCGTGGATCGTTTTTCCAAGATGGCACACTTTATATCATGTCATAAAACCGATGATGCTAGTTATATTGCTGATCTTTTTTTCAAAGAAATTGTACGTTTGCATGGTATGCCTTCTACTATTGTTTCAGATCGTGATGCAAAATTCTTGAGTCATTTTTGGCGCACGCTTTGGAATAAGTTGGGTACAAAGTTGTTATTTTCTACAACTTGTCATTCACAAACTGATGGACAAACTGAGGTTGTGAACCGCACTTTGGGTACTATGTTGCGAGCTATTTTGAAGAAAAATTTGAAGCAATGGGAAGAATGCTTACCTCATGTTGAGTTTGCTTATAATCGGGCAACACATTCTACTACCAAGGTAAGTCCATTCAAGGTAGTGTATGGTTTTGATCCCCATACTCCACTTGATATACTTCCTCTACCTATTAATGAGAGAGTTCATATTGATGCTAAGGAGCATGCTGAATTTATTTTGCAAATGCATGAGACCACTAGACTTAGCATTGAAAAGATGAATGAAAAGTATAAAATTGCTGGTAGTAAGGGAAGAAAGAAAGTAAAGCTTGATGTAGGAGATTTAGTGTGGTTACACTTAAGGAAGGATAGATTTCAAAAATTGAGAAAGTCTAAACTAATGCCTAGAGCTGATGGTCCATTCAAAATAATAGAGAAGATTAATGATAATGCATACAAACTTGAGTTGCCTCCCGAGTTCGGTGTTAGTCCTACTTTTAACATTTCAGATTTGAAACCATACTTAGGAGAAGAGGATGAGCTTGAGTCGAGGACGACTCCACTTCAAGAGGGGGAGGATGACGAGGACATCACTCCTATGGATACACACAACACTCCTCCAAATCTGGACTTGCAAGGTCCAATGACTAGAGCTCGTGCACGACAACTAAATTTAGAGGTGAGCTCGTTCCTACGTTCTTTGCTATATGTTACTTTTGAGAATGGTTTGCTACCTAATGATTATTTTATGATTAGAAATCATGGAGAGGACCAGGAGATGATGGGAGAAGGATTTGGGAACGTGGAGGACCAGCAAGGGCTTGGAAGCCAAAGTGGAGGCCCAATCAAAACCGACTTCGAGTCTGATTCGGGGCCCTGGACCAGTCTGTACTAAAACGGTCGCCCAGGACGCATACGGACTCGGATTTGGACGTTCTACATATGCACGGAAAGATAAGGAGAAGACCTTTCCAATGCCTCTGGCCTCATATCAAAATTCATCCGGAGTCATCGGGAATCGTCAAAACAAGAGAGAGTCTAGAATCTGTGTTGGTGCTGCGTCGCCTATTTTTGGCCTTTGGGCTTTGTATCTAGTTGAGCCCAATTAGGGGCGCGTCCAGAGGGTCTTGCACGACCCTAGGGTCTTTATATACAGCCGCCGCCGCACTATTAGGGTTCGGGTTTTGCTTAGATCAATTCTGTTCATAAACAGTTTTGCCGTTCATCGGTTTGTGAGACCCCAACTTCGAGAGTTTAATCATACATCTGCAATTGTGTTGCATTCTTCGTTGTTCTTGCTTGTATTCTTGATTCACAGGCAGGGATTAGCCTTCTCGGCGAGGTCAATCGTCTTTGGACGGTTGATAACCAGAGGAGACGTCGTGCTGCGATTGCGGGGTTTAGAACGTGTTGTTCTGAAGCCGGATCGATTTGTGTGTCGCCTCCGACCAAATCAACTTACCAAGAACCTTTCGGAAGATCGAGAACCCTTATTCACATCAAGCTATGTGACAAAGATCTTGGAGAACAAGACCTCATTCATAAGACTCTCTCCACCTTTCACCCCAAGCTCACTCATGTGAGCCGCCAGTATAAGAAGGATAAATACAGCACTTATGTTGACCTGAGCAATGCATTGTAGCAAGATCAGGAGGAGGATGAATTGATTAAGCAGAATCATCTGTCTCGTCCTACTGGCTCCATGGCACCGCAAGAATCGAATGCCACATCATTCACGAAGAATAATAGCAAGGATAAAGGAGCTCCAAAGGCGCCATAGAAGGCACCTCCAAAGGCGCAAAACAAGCCCAATAAGTTCAAGAGGAACAATAGAGGGAAGCCAAAGAAGACACTTCTAGGGGGAGCGTATGGCAAACAGGACCAGAAATGTTACAAGTGTGGCTTGAATGGATATTGGTCTAAAATTTGTTGTACACCAAAGCACACTGTCAACATGTACCAAGAGCTCAAGAAGAAGTTTGCGGAGCATGAAGCCAACTATGTTGAAGGCAAGAAGCCAACAACAGAGAAATCTCCAAAAGCAACAGATGCAGAACCAAGCAAGATTTCTGATCTTGAGTTGGATGATGACCACTTGGAATAGGATGAGGAGGATGTGCATGGAGATTACGAGTAGTCTTGCAGACTACCTAGAATAAATTTATCATTTGTAATAGGGGTGCATTAAGTTTTTAGGTGGTCTATTCGTGTAATCTCACGAAGAGAAGACACTTTTCATTAATAAATGATATTAGTGTGTGAAATTTTTCTCTCGCATTATCTTTATTCTGTTGTTTATACATTATTATATTGATTACAGAATCATGGAGTACAATAACTATGGGTGAGGAGCTCTATCTCGTAGACAGCGGCACTATCGCCACCATTCTAAGGGACACTAGTTATTTCTAAACACTTCGAAAGTATGACAAAAATATTACTGTCATTGGCAATGACACTAGTATTGTTGGCACAGGCAGGGCCACAATTGTCCTACCAAATGGCACGCGACTAGTAATCCATGAAGCATTACTTTATCCTGAGTCTACTCGGACATTGTTAAGCTTCAAAGACATTCGTGCAAATGGTTTTCACGTAGAAACCAACGACGATGAAGGTGAAGAATGTCTCATTATGACCAAGAAGCATAGAGATCAAAAGACTATTGTTGAAAATTTCTCATCCATCAAAGAAAGCATGTACTACACATATGTTAAATCACATAAAGAGTTTGCTGCGTTCAAGACCGTTTTTAGCAACCAAGAAGCCTATCAAACATGGCACGATAGACTTGGTCATCCTGGCCTCAATATGATGCAAAGAATCATAAAGAATTCAAAAGGTCACAACTTGAAGACCAAAGATTTCCCAAATCAAGAAGAATTTTTGGGCGTTGCATGCGCAAAAGGGAAGCTAATCACTCGACCCTCAAAGCTTAAGATTCAAGTAGAATCGATGGCATTCCTTGAACGAATTCAAGGTGATATATGTGGACCAATTAGCCCCATGTCAGGGCCTTTTCGGTACTTCATGGTGTTAATAGACGCTTCCTCGAAGTGGAGTCATGTATGTGTATTGTCTACTAGAAACCATGCGTTTGTACGGTTGACAACTCAGATCATACAATTGAAAACTAATTTTCCGAATCACAAAATCCAATCCATTAGGATGGATAATGCCGGAGAATTTACCTCGAAGGTGTTTAATAATTATTGTATGAGTATGGGCATCAAAGTGGAACACTCTGTACCACACGTGCATACACAAAATGGTCTTGTAGAGTCATTAATTAAGAGGATCAAATTGATAGCATGACCATTATTGCAGAATTGCTTATTGCCTACCTCTTGTTGGGGGCACATAGTGTTGCACGCAGCAGCATTAATACAATTGAGGCCATCTGCTACACATGAAGAATCACCACTAGCAATAGTGCATGGTACAATACCAAATGTTTCTCACTTACGGAGATTTGGATGTGCTGTATACGTCCCAATTCCTCCGTCTCAGCAAACTTCAATGGGTGCACAACGGAAACTCGGAGTTTACGTTGGTTATGAAAGTGCTCCATAATCAAGTATCTAGAGCCATCCACTAAAGATTTGCATATGGCTCGCTTCGCTGATTGTATTTTTAATGAAGAATATTTCCCGGCATTAGGGGGAGGAAAGTATCTCTCTAGGGAAGAATGCCGCGAAATAGAATGGGAAACTAAAGGAATCCAATGAATGAATCCTTGCACTAAAGAAACTAAACTCGAAGTTCAGAATATCCTCCACTTCTAGAGGGTTGCTAATGAGCTGCCAGAAGCTTTCACCAACACAAGAGACGTTGTGAAGTCTCATATACCGGCTGCAAATGCACCTGAAAGAATAGAAATCCCATTTGAAGAGGATGACTATGTGGAATTTCAGTCTCCTTCCTCAATGGCGAAGAATGCTAGGAAGAGGGGGAGTGAGCTAGTTACAAGGGCACCAAAGAAGCCTATAGTATAAGCTTAAGCTAAAGCTTCCTAGGAGACGTCCTACGGAGAAGAAGTCTAAGCAAGCAAACTACTCAAAAAAATAATACAGAAGGTGAAAGCAAACCACACGAAGTGGTGGGACATGAAGAAGAAAACCCAAGTGAGAATGTGCGCACATTTGATACTCACGAAGGGTTACCGGAAATTCCTGATCTAAACACACCTCTGAGTGATATGGATCAAGAAAATGAAAGAATAGAAGAAATCTCAACGAATTATGTTGAAATAGGAGTAGTATATAACAGAAAGACAATTAATGTTGACTCATACTTTGCCAATACGATAGCAACACAGATTGACTTGGAATCTGAACCAAAGTCAATTAAGGAATACAAGAAGCGTCCTGACTGACAAAAGTGGAAAGAAGCAATCTGTGCAGAGTTAAACTCGCTAAAGAAAAGAGAAGTGTTTGGCAATATAAGCCTTACACCAAAAGGTATCTTTCCAGTGGGTCACAAATGAGTGTTTGTCAGGAAGAGAAATGCTCAAAATGAAGTGACTAGATACAAGGCAAGACTGTAGCTCAAGGTTTCATGTAGAGACCAGGAATTGACTATGAAGAAACCTACTCTCCTGTAATAGATGGAATTACTTTCCGGTTGATCTCATTGGCAGTGAATATGAACTTGCAAATGTGACTTATGGATGTCGTAACTGCAAACCTATATGGAACATTAGATACAGAAATCTATATGAAAGTTCCAGAAGGAATCAAAGTCCCAAATGAAGAAGAACGAAAATTATATAGTGTCAAACTTTAGAAGTTTTTATATGGTTTAAAGCAATCTAGGAGAATATGGTATAACAAACTCAGTAACTTTTTACTAGAGAAAGGATTCTTGAAGAATGATGATTGTCCTTGTGTATTCATTAAGAAATCAGAGAAAGGTTATTACATAATCTCTATTTATGTTGATGATTTTAATATCATTGACACTACACACGACGTCGAAGATGCTTGTTCTTACGTGAAGACTGAATTTGAAATGAAGGATTTAGATAAGACTGCATATTATTTAGGCTTGCAGCTTGAACATACCCACAAAGTTATACTATTGCATCAATCAAACTATACCAAGAAGGTATTAGAGAGATTCAATATGAAAGATGCATACCCACATAGATCCCCTATGGTTGTGAGATCACTCAATGCAGAGGAAGCTCCATTTAGACCAAGAGAGGAAGGTGATGAATTATTGGGACCTTAATACCCATATCTTAGTGCTATTGAAGCATTGATGTACCTTGCAAATGGTACGAGACCCGATATAGGCTTTGTTGTTAATCTACTTGCAAGATACAGCTCGGCACCAACTATGCGATATTGGAATGACATCAAGCAAGTCCTCAGATATCTGAGAGGAACTAAAAATTTCAGATTATTTTTCAAGAAGAATGCAGAAGTAACCCTCGTAGGGTATACTGATGTTGGCTACTTATCCGATCCACACAAGTCAATCTCACAGACTAGATATGTGTTCCTATTTGGTGGAACAGCTATTTCATATAAGTCAACAAAGCAAACGATTATTGCTACATCAACGAATTAGTCTGAGGTCATCGCATTATTTGAAACTGCCAAGTAATATACCTGGCTCAGGAGGATGTCAAGTCATATATTAGATACTTGTGGAGTGACGCATACTTCATCCCCTACAATTATCTATGAAGATAATAAAGCTTATATTTCACAAATATAATCGGGATACATAAAATCGAACAGGACAAAGCATATGTTACCTAAATTCTTCCACACGCATGAATTACAAGAGAAGGGAGAGATTTTGATAACTCATGTCTGCTCTTGTGATAATCTTGCCGATATGTTCACAAAGGCATTACCAGCCTGCACTCTTGAAAAGTGTCAGCATGGTATTGGCATGAGAACACTTAAAGAAGTGTTTGGAACATGGGGAGATCTTCCTAAGTACATCACGTCCCGAATTAAAGAATCATCTCGAAGATAAGTAATATCATTAATGAAGATCGATAAGTATTAATCATGAAGATTAAAGCATTGTACTCTTTTTTTCGTATGAGTTTTTCATATGAAGTTTTCTCATTAAGGTTTTTGATGAGGCAGTGTGTGCAATACAAGTGACGGTAATATGTGTTCTTTTCTTATTTTTTCCACTGGGTTTTTAAGGAGTTTTTGAAAAGCATATTTATCGTGATAAAGAGCCTAAGGGAGAATGTTGTAAAACGCTATTGGGCCAGGGTCACCTTCTAGAAAAAGGCCTCCTAGCCCATGTGGGCTACTTTATCGAATTTGGGTCCAACACGAAGTAGGGTTCTCCCCTTATAAATAGTTGAGGAGACACCCTATTGTAATTCGCCAGAGATATTGAAATAAAAGAATGTCGTCTTCTCTATTCTTGTGTTTTACTTTTCGTTCTCTATCGTGACCTACGTGCCGTACAATCCATCGATAACTCAACACGTTATACACTAAGTTATTAGATATATTTTTTTGAAACTTCAAGTTATTAGATATTAATAAGCATAGTAGCGTCATTTTACTATGAAGTTGAACTTGAGATTGCAATATATATCGAGCATACAAAATCAAGAAACTCAATAAGAAACAAGCTAAAGACCAGGCTTTCGATGGCAAATAGGCTCAATGGGCTAGCATTGCAGCAGCCCAGTTTAACTTAGCATCTTTTTTTTTTTCCTTTTTGGTTCTACCATTATGCGAATGATATTTTGTACCATTTCATCTGTATTATTATAGTATAAAATATATACATTAATGGTATATCGTCCAATCAACCATTACCCTTCCATTCATGAATTTGAGTTTAACAACAAGACAAACAATTTTAAAAACGATAGCTTGATAAACTTTTTAGAGAGAATCTTGTGTTATAAAATATTTCTGCGTGAAACTAGAACATCTTTAAGAAAAGTACAATGATGTTGTCTCATAAATTATCTCACGCATGACACGTCATCTTGAGACGGGTTATCAGATAAGTTATATAATGAATGGTCTGGTGAGTTATCTCCTATTAATTATATAACTCCTTATATTATGAATAAAAAAGAATATTTATGGTTAAAAGATAACTAGAATTCGTATAATAATGTGAGAATCGTCTCATACTCCTAAATTTTAACGCATGAGGTGGTTGCTTTACGAAACAACCACCTCTTTCTCGCATTATCCTCTCTCAACTCCTTATATTATAAATAAAAAAGAATATTTATGGTTAAAAGACAACTAGAATTCGTATAATAATGTGAGAATCGTCTCGTACTCCTAAATTTTAACGCATGAGGTGGTTGCTTTACGAAACAACCACCTCTTTCTCGCATTATCCTCTCTCTTTTTCCCATTATCAAAATTCTACGTGATAATATATGAGACGGTCTATAAGACCGTCTACGTATAACATTATACCTGCCTTAGCATATATACTATTAGTATGTTTAAAAATACGAGCCGGTCCAAAGTAATCATAAACCTATGAACTAGTCCGAGGTAGCTTGCGAGTCTCTCAACTAACTTAGCATTCATTTGCCAAGTTGTTATACATTTTCGCCAGAGATGCTCCTCTTATATTAATTATTACTATTTTGTCCTTACTAATTTAAAGAGGTTCTCACTTCTAGTGGCCTTCTACACTGTACACATGTCATTTTAGGATTTTGCAAGCCAATTTAATAGAGTTGAACATTATACTACTTAATTATTAATTTGGACTGAGAGTGTCGGAGCGTCTACAGGATGTTCGGTGTTTTTCTTACTTCTCAGCACCCGATTTCTAAGCCCTCGGATGAAGATCCATGTATCTTCTTTAATCCCAGACAATTAAGATTTTGTTTTCTCTCTCTCTGTGCCGAGCTGCTCCTGCCGAGGTAGAGTCTTGTTGGACCACCACGCCGTCCCTAGTGCCACCTCCCTCTGTCGCCTCAATCCACCGTCGCCATGGACGCCCGCGATTGGCGGCGGCGCCTTGCTGCCCTCCCCACCAACCACCTCCACCACTTGGCCGGCCTTTCTCAAGCTTCCTTTTATGTTTGATAATGGAGGAGCTCCCCAGCAACCCTAAAATCTAACACCCTAACTCGTCGGAGGTCTCGTCAAAGATGGGGACAAAGGTCAAAGATATTGTCAGAGTAGACAGCTTGCTGCCGTATTACACAAAATAAAATGATAGGACTCGTTGAAACACTCGAGTGTTCGCACAAAAAAACACTTGAGCATGATATAGAAAATCTTATACAAAGATATCATATCAAATAATCTTATCTTACATAATTGAATTATCTAAATATCTTATTTTGATATAGAAAGTTGCTAATTTTTAGCTGATTGAAAATTTGGGTAACTTTCAATCATCGCTTTGAGCTATCAGATCTAAATTTAATAGTTCATAATTATTATATAGATAATCTTATAAAAAAATAAAATATAAAGTAACAAACTATTGACTAAAAGTTTTTAGTCGTGTTAGGTATATATCAATAGTCAAAGTGTTATATTGAAAACATTGCCAATGTATTAAACCATTTTCTGGAATCATTGCATAACAGAATGTTTTTTGCGTCGTTTTAGTTTTCAGTGTATTTGCAGCAGACAAAAAGAAGAAGTAACAACGATTGTATAATGCCTATACTTAATAATTCAATAATTCTTGTCAAATTGATAATATATTGTAATGGAAGGGAATAATAATAATCTTGTAATATCGGATCAGACTATGACTAGAGTGGTTTCAGACTAAGAGAAAATACCAAGCCCAAGCCGCACAAAATTCCAACAGACAGTACCAGAGCACCAAATCCAAAAATCAAATAATAAACAAATGGGGAAAAGTTGCAGCTTCCAAAGCCCGCTGAGCCGCGCCGCGTCAACGCTCGTTCTCCTCTTTCGTTGTCCCAGCCAGATACAGCCACACAGGGAGGAGGGAAAAAGAGAGAGTCGTTTTAGACGCCCACGCAGCCACGCAGCTCTCCTCTCCCCGTGCAATGGCCGCTGCAACCGCCCTGCTCCTGCTCCTCGCGTTCGCTGCCACTCCGTCGCACGCCGCCACGCCAGCGAGGGCGCCGTCGGCGTCCACCGCCGTGTTCCCACTCCAGGGCGACGTCTATCCCACAGGGTATGCGACCTCCTCCTCCTTGATCAAGGTTGATCAATAAGCATTAAGTACGGTGAAATAATCGGATTCGCCGCTTGATTCGTGTCCTTTGGAGTTCACTTCAATGCAAAAATGGGATTCTTTTGGAGTTGTTGGGTTCTTGCTCGCGAATGCTACTGCTCCTCTCCGTCTCCGTCGCGCTGCGCCTGCGGGCATTGATGTTTGTTGGACCTAGTCGCCAGCCGAATTGCATACTAGTACTTCTTAGTTTGACTTTGGTGGCTCCCTTCTTGTTTGTAGAAGCCGGTGCACTTTTTTCTTTCTTTTTGAATTTTTTTCCTTCACAATGTTGTGATTTTGTTTAGCGGATCAAATGTTTATTCAGTTGCTTAACTTGAACGCAAGATGATGTTGCAGATTTTGTCATGATGTTTTTGGGATGAAAATAACTCGTCTTTTACACCTTCTGCTATGTGCCGGACTTTGGGAATTTGACGCCTGCCTGTATAAATATGACCATTGATCTTAGCCTAATGTCATGTCAAAGTTACAGTTTTTCCTGAATCCTTCCGTCTGATTCTGTGCTTGCTTAGACTGACTCCAACCAGAGGGAGTCAAATCCATTTATGCCTCTTCCGTTATACTAACATGGATTTTTAAAAATGGCTCCAACGGAGAAGGCAAAAGAGGAACCATTTTTGGCTTCCAGGAGAGAGGAGATGTAAAATTGCACTTCCTCTCTTCTTCGATGCATATGAGCCATGTGAGGAGAAGGCGACGCGTGGCTGGACGGGGCGGACGGCGGCGAGCGTGGCCGCAGGGGCGGGCGCGGCTGCGGGCGCGCGCACAGCAGCAGCGGCGAGCTCGGGGTCTGCCACGGGCCTGGCGGCAGCGGACGAGCTCGGGGACGACCAAGGCGCTAGAGGGCGGCGCGTGGAGGACGAAGACGCTGGAGGGAAGAGGCGCGTTAAAGGGCGGCGGCGCGAGAGGAGGCGCTGGAGGTTGCCGTGTTGGAGGGAGGAGGCGCTGGAGGCCGTCGGCCTGGATGGGGACGGCGGCGCCAGCTCGCGCCGGGGCGGCGTCGCACGGAGAGGCGGGCGGAGTGGGGCTGGAGCAGAGACGCGGACGCTCGGGGCAGCGAGCAGAGGGGAGGCACGGGCGCCCGGGGCGGCGAGCGTAACAGGTCCATATTTACATTTGCCTCTTCACTGTTGAAGATAACAATATTTTGCTCTCCAAATTTGTACTATGCACAAGAGGCAAAGGTTCAATTGCCTCTCCAAATTACGTATTGTGGTTGGAGTCAGTCTTAGTTCAGCTTGTTTCAGAAAGAAAAAAAAAAGAAGGAAAGTTCTGCTTGGATTTCTGTTTTGTTATTCCCTTTTGTTCTGTGCAATCTTTTAATCTTCACTTTGTCTGCATCGTTCGGAATTTTGTTGGCAGCCACTACTATGTGACGATGAATATTGGGGACCCGGCAAAGCCGTACTTCTTGGACGTGGACACGGGCAGCGATCTCACGTGGTTGCAATGCGACGCGCCCTGTCAGAGTTGCAACAAGGTACAGTCGGCTCGATGCTACCCGTTGGTTGTTCGAATTTCATCGTAGCGCCATTCTTGGTTACTGGATGCCAAGTGGTTATGATACTGTCAAAATGATTTTTGTGACGATTTTCCACGAAACATGATACTAAGCATGCTTCTGGTGGAATTTTAACTTGCCTTTGTGCCAAGTTAGCCAGTAAGTTTGACCTGATTTTTTATCAGTTTGACTTCAGAATACATTGACTGACTATTCCATGTCTTTAATTTTGTTTTTCATCCTTGGTATGCATGGAAATGTATAGAATCTTGGCACAGTTCCTGATGTTTGGTGTTCCAAATGGCTTTTGCAGGTGCCACATCCATTGTATCGGCCAGCGAAAAACAGGATTGTGCCATGTGCAGATTCACTCTGTACTGCCCTGTACAGTGGTGGACAGGGATCGAATCAGAAGTGCACCTCACCACAGCAATGTGACTATCGAATAAAGTATACAGACAATGCATCTTCCCTTGGTGTGCTCATCTCTGACAAATTCTCATTGCCCCTGAGGAATTCTTCCAACGTTCGTCCTGGTATTACTTTTGGGTATATCACTTAACTGAAAATTTGCCTAATTCATTTCACACTGCATTCAATGGTCGATGCCTTGATGTTTTTTTTTTTTGTTTGCACAGCTGTGGATATGACCAGCAAGTAGGGAAAAACGGAGCAGCGGAAGCAGCGACAGACGGACTGCTTGGACTTGGGAGAGGATCAATTAGCCTGCTTTCACAGCTCAAACAGCAAGGGATCACAAAGAATGTCCTTGGCCATTGCCTCAGCACGAGCGGAGGAGGGTTCCTCTTCTTTGGCGATGATATGGTGCCTACTTCACGTGTAACTTGGGTGCCCATGGCCCGGAGCACATCTGGGTATGCACTGTTTTCCTAGAGTCTGTTTGGCAAATGCATTATTATCAGGATGTTCTACTTCTTGAAACTACCAAGTTGTCCATTTCAGTGTTTCATTTTTTGCAGTTTAATTAAAGGCCTGCTGGGTTAAGGTTTAAGCATTTTTCGGCTTTTTACAAAAGGGCACTTTTAGTATTATAATTGTTTATTTGTTTTTGCTAGCAATTGCCTTACTTGTGTTTGCCCTAGACCAATTATTAGTGTGTTTTCGTATCTTATTTGCTTTCCTTGTCTAAAATGTTGTGGGTCAAAATAAATTGCATGATTCAAAACTTGAATACTGCTCCCATGTGGCCACTGTAAAACAAGTTTTTGACATCAATTTTATATAGAAGTGTGAATGCTTCTTTGCATACAATTGCTACATCATTTACCGTCTCATGTCTAGCTTTCTATCTTGATCAAATACTACTCAGATGGTGACACTTGGATTTGCTTCGTAAGAAAATTGGTTTGACACATTATGTAAATATTTTCTCCAGGAATTACTACTCACCTGGCTCAGCAACACTCTACTTCGACAAGCGTCTCCTTGGTGTGAGGCCAATAGAGGTTGTATTTGACAGTGGTAGTACCTATACCTACTTTGCTACCCAGTCATACCAAGCTGTTGTTTCTGCGGTAAATTTTGACCAAGGCATATTCTAATTTCTATAGCAAAAAAAAAAAAGGATCCTCACTAAATGATATGCTGACCTTGTAGCTCCGAGGAGGAGTCAGCAAATCACTCAAACAGGTGTCAGATACCAGTTTGCCTCTGTGCTGGAAAGGGCAGAAAGCATTCAAATCTGTGTTTGACGTTAAGAAGGAATTCAAGTCACTGTTTCTCAGCTTTGCTAGTGGCAAGAATGCCGCCATGGAGATCCCTCCGGAGAATTACCTCATTGTCACGGTAAACACTTGATACTACCCAAATGACCATGGTTATCCATAGAGCAAAGAACAGCTACCTTCCTCAAATGCAAGAATGGTTCAATGCCCTGCAGTAGTGCTATTGTTTCTCTTCTGTTTTTTCCTTTTCACTTTCTTTTATTTGTACTCTGTTTCTCTTTGTTCTTATATTTAATATATAACCAGTAGGGGCTTACACCTCCTGTTTACATCAAAAAAAAAAACTACTCAAATGAGCGTCAACAGTGAATTATAATTTCCTTTTGGTGAAAATAAATGACGACTAACATGTTTCATATGCTTCTTCCAGAAAAGTGGCAATGTGTGCTTGGGCATCCTTGACGGAACAGCGGTTAAATTGAGTTTCAATGTAATTGGAGGTAAAGTTCATGCATACGCCACATAATACCCAATTTCTTAAATTTGGATACCATGCATCGTAGTGTGGTTACTTTCATCATCTGTTTTGTAGATATTACAATGCAGGATCAGATGGTGATATATGATAACGAGAAAACACAGCTGGGATGGGTGCGCGGCTCGTGCAGTAGGAATAGGAGGGGCGGGGCTTCCCAGTTCGCTTCGCCTGCTTCCGTCCCTGCTCCACTACGTGGCCTTTTCTTAGTGGCGCTGGTTTTGTTTTGGGTCCAGCAAGTAGTGTCATCCGCCTGAATACATCCTATTCCACTTTCGATACCATTATTTTTGTGTCTCGTCATGGTGCACCAAAAGCAAGGATAGGAGCTTATAGTTCGTTGGAACTTTGTATGAGATTTTTGGTTTAGAGCACCCGCCGCAAGTCCACCTACCTCTACTGCCGCAAGTCCACCTATCTCTACTGCCGCAAGTTGTTTGGTTGGATGGAAGAGAGAAATGTGAGTAGAATAGTTAACTATCTGCTGCTGCAAGCATCATCTGGTACAAGCTCAAGTGTACCCCACCAATGCTAGCGGACTAGGATTTGGATCATGGGTATTTAAAAAAATGTAATAGTTAATTGTTTTTTTGACATAAGTGGTCGAGGCAGACAGGCTGGTTATCTTTGTTTTATTACCTAATTTGTCAATTACTAAAACCGTCCACTTAAACAACTCCTATGTAATTCTAATGGGGATCACACTAACAATATAACCTTATAAAAAGAAAGACAGCCTAAATATACTAGTGGACAGGGCTGTTCACGGACGAAACCATGAAACCGGTGAGAAACCGGCTAGATCATTTCAACACACGAATTACTGTTTATTTGTACTAGTTACTGTTCATTCCTAGGTGTATATCGAGTGGTCGGTTCCTTGACTGGTTTAACCGAACCGTCATTGAACAGCCCTACTAGTGGATCACACACGATGCAAAGCAACTCCTATGCAAGCTAGTAACCAAGAACACGCGAAAGCACACAACAAGCTAGCAAAGGAGCCTACTCATGTAAAGCTACTAGATCATCAAGTACAAGATAGGCACATAAGCATTAGTAACAGAATACATATTAGGGTGATCAATCAAGTCAAAACAACTCCTATATATGCTAGTGTTCAAGTGAAAGCTAAGTGATGAGTACATCACACTCACGGATACACACAACACTCCTCCAACTAAGATGAAAGTTCATGTGCATCACCTGAATTTACAGGTGAAATCGTTTCTAATATTTTTATTATGTGGTTATGAGAATAGATTGCTACCTAATGAATTAATTGTTATTAGAAACCATGGAGATGATGATGAGATAGCTGGGGAAGTCATTGGAGACGTGATGGGCCAGCAAGGACGTCCAAGCCAAGGTGGAGGTCCAATCAAAACCGACTTCGAGTCTGTTTCGGAGCCCAGGACTAGTTTGCACTAAAACGGACACCCAGGATGCATACGGACTTAGATTTGGACGTTCTATATATGCCTGGAAAGATAACGAAAAGATCTTTCCAACCCAACTGGTTCCATGTCAAAATTCGTCCCGAGCCGTCGGCAATCGCCAAAACAAATCGACTTCCAGAATCTGTCCTGGTGCTGCGACACCGTAATCGGTCTTTGGGCCATGTATCGAGTTGAGCCCACTTAGGGCTGCGTCCAGGAGGTTTTACACGATCCTAGGGTCCTCATATACAGCCGTCGCCTCTTCATTAGGGTTTGGATTTTGCTTAGATTATTCTGTTCATAACAGTTTCGCCGTCATATCGGTTTGTGAGACTCCAACTTGTGAGATTCATCATATAATTGCAAATTTGGTTGCATTCTTCTTTGTTCTTGCTTGTGTTCTTGATTTGCAGGCAAGGATAAGCCTTCTCGGCGAGGTCAATCATTCTTGGATGGTTGATAACCATAGGAGACGTTGTGCTGCGATTGCGGGGTTCAGAACGTGTCGTTCGGAAGCCGGATCGATTTGTGTATCGCCTCCGTCTTATTCAAGATTATCAGAACCTATCGGAAGATCGGAAACCCTTGTTCACATCACTAAGCATAACTAACAAATAGAGAAGCCTATTCATGCAAGTCTATAAGTCAACTAGAGCAAGGTAAGCAAACAAGCATGAATAACATAATATGTAAATGCGAATGATAAAAGCATCAAAGTAAGGAATAGAATAAGAGATGACTCATGATTTTTTCCCAAGGTATCGGAAGGATGGCGCATTCCCCTACTCCTCGTTGGACCACTCCCGCTGGAGTCCCAGTTCCTCCCGCCACCAAGTGGATTTCTCGCACACAAGCCCACAATCACTCCCGGAGTGAAGGCACGGTTGCGTCACCGCTGCCACCAAGGCACAAGCTCGACTCCCTCGAGAACTTGTCGGACTCCCCGAGCTGGCACGAGCGCTCACTAGTGATGCCCATTTCAACGACAAGCTCAAACCATGTACAAATATGTAACAACCTTCATAACCAATCATGATAGGCTCAATCACCGACACCTAGCCGGTCTAGGTCTCACCATAGACCAAGAGTAACAACCTAGATCACACCCTCAAGGACACCCTAGTCCTAGATGTGCGGAGATACTCAAGTTACTCTCTCTAGCACTCTTAAGATATCGAATATCCTCTCCTAGTGCTCCTCTCTTTTCCTCTTGGCTCTTACCAAATGCTCCAAGGTATTCCACTGGCCAAGAGAGGTCTCCAAGACCCTAGCAATGAAGTTATATAGGCTTCCAATCTTCAAATAGCCGTTGCTCCACAAAATCACCTTTCTGGACCCTAATGACCGGACTGACCGGTTACTGCCAGACCGGACCGTCCGATTTCTCTATAACGGTCCCCAGAACCATTGGTTGCTCTGTCCAGGCGATTTCCCTGTACTGACCAGACTATATGGTCTCTCTAAATCCTGTGCATTCTAGAGACCTCCCGAAGTTGTTTCCTCTCTGTTCTAGGCAATCTTCCACAGTCGGGACCATCCGATCTGTAGACCGGACCGTCCGGTCTCTATGGACTTCAGCCCAAACAGATTCCTCACAAAGTCTTCTCTCTTATTTGCATGTTTCTCTAGTGACCGTATAGTCCGGTCTCCACTGATCCCTCTGTTCGGTCACTATGTCCAGAAGCTAAAACTCCTCGTCCTCACTTATCTTTGTTTCTGTGCTTCTCCGAATAGCTCCTTGGCTTCTCTACTATCATCTAGTGCCTGTGATTTCACCGAGCATCCATGCACATCACTGACTAGCATGACCTAAAGAGATATGACCTAGACTCCCTTGATAGTCCGTTTTTTTCTATGGACTCAAAGCCATAACAACTAGACAAGGTTCCAAATACTTGCTCCATTGCTTGTCCTTAGCCTTGATCCATCTCTATCAACCCTTGGACTCCATCAAGCTCGCAAGCCTCCATGCTTGTCGTCATTGTCATCAATCGCCAAGGCAACCATCTACAATCATCATAGAGTAGAAAAGGTTTTCCTACACGTACAACACTTATGTAGATATTAGTCATATTTCATGTTTGTCATTCATCACCAAAATATCATACCTTGGGGTGACTTCAATGGTCATGAACCTTACATAATGTTTTGTCAAAAATAACGGGCACAATTGAATACCCTTAATAATATTAGGCTGATGGAAAAGAGCAACTAGCTATTTGTCGTACTCATAAATTTTGAAAACATACATGATATCGATTCAATCACTATCACAAATCTAGCCTATAGCAGCAACAACCCGAAGGCTGGCGGCCGCTATAGAGCCTAGCAGGCCAGCCCTGAGGCTAGCCACGGCCATAGAGGCCTCTTTAGCATCAGTTGACAATGCCAACTGTCGCGATAGAATATCCTTTAGCAGCGGTTGCCATTGTTAACCGCCTTTAAAAAATGCCCAAGCTATAAAACCCATACTCGGATAGCTCCCACCCTCACTCTAACAGTGGCAGCCCAAAAATTTGGACAAATCATCAAAATCAAGAGAGGAAAGATTTTGAGTTTGTTTTTTTTTTGCAGGTTTTTTGCTCTATAAGGTAAGTGGAAACTCATTCCATATGTTTTTTTTTCTGCTTTCATTTTGAAATAAGTTGAATTTTGAGTTTTAAGTTTGTTTGGTTTTCATCAAATTTTAGCTCAATTCTTTAAATTTGTATGGTTCTAGTGGGTTGGAGTTGAAGTTTGTGTTAGCATACATCATCTATTTTATCACAACAAAAAAAAAATCAACTATACATAGCCTATTTTATATGGATCAAAATCTAGATCTAATTTTCTTACAAAAGAGAGAAAGAGAGGAAGAGTTAGGGCATACGAAAGTTAATTTCTTTAATTTCTGATAAAAGTTAAATAATATATAGTATAACTTTTTGTTTGTTATATTTTACCTTTTTGTATGTTTTTCACTGTATGTATTTTATTTTTCAATATATTAGTTTATATTTTAATATTTTTCATTGCACTTAATTAATTAATTTAAAATATTTGTTTAGTTTCAATATAATTGGTCATTTAGGATAGATAGATCTTGGATGTATGAGGCACGACGACTGAAGCCATTGTTTATACGAGAAGTCTCTATACTCGTTGAATGGGCCGCATAACATACTCGACATGAAGGGACGACAAATATACATTGTTCATGCTATGATTGCAAGAATGAGAAGTTATGAAGGGATACAAATGTTTACATGTCATTATTATACTATCTTAACTAACTTGTGCTTTCTATTTTATAGTGCTATAAGCAAATACGAGGAAGTATATATTATGGTTACTACACGTGTGTGTTGTCGTCTAGCACTTCAACTTACCTGACCCATGTCATTGAGGAGTCCAATGAAGAGGTAAGTTGATTTTGTTTATATCCATTTTACTTTGTTATGGATTTTTGATATCTTATATTAACATACTCTACTCCATGTGACACAGAAAGCGCAAGGAAAAAGCAAAATAAACTGCAAAGATGAAAAAGAATGAAGAGATCAGAAAGGGTACAATTTCTAAAAAAACAGTTCACTTGAGTACAAATGATATGTATATAGTTGTAGCTCATCTTTGTTGTTTTCTTTCGAGAGAGGTAACTAGTCCAATAGGAAAGTGTTTTGATTCGAAGAGTTTACTAGCAACAAAGCATAGGGCATTTTGTGAGTAGGCTGGTTCGAAACAACTATATGAGCCCAAGGAGCCGGAGCATGTTGATGGCTATAGTTTGAAGTTTATATAAGACATTTGTAATAAGACCAAATGAATGTTGTAATGTATTGTGTATATATTGTGGTCCCTGAATTATTTGAACGCTCAAATGTGGTCTTGGGCTACTATGTATATATTGTATATATTGTGCTTTCTATTTATTGGAATACTGTAAATATAATATTTTTATTTTTTTGTGAAGAAATAATTAGTGGCGGTTCACATCTTTAACCGCCGTTAATGTTGTGTAACATAGCAGCGGTTGAAGATGTCAACCGCCGCTAAAGAACTATGATAATAGCAGCGGTTAACATCTTCAGCTGTTGCTAAAAGGTCTTTTGTAGCAGTGATTTGTTTCTTTCTCAGGCCACCCACCGCTACAAACGCGTATTTGTAGCAACGGTTACGTTGCCGTGAACTGGCCTGTCCACTACTACAGTATTTCTCAACCGCGACTACATGTCCTATTTGTGGTAGTGGATGAACGACACCTTATCGGATATGAGATCAATCTCTTTATTTTCTTAAATAGACTAGTTTGGATCCTATTCTAACTTGTACAGGGGTAACACTCTCATATAGATGTAAGAGGAAGAGAACAAAAAGAGAGAGGAGGAGAGCCCTCTTGATGACATACAGCACAAGAGCTCATAATAGACAAATCTCACCTACTAGGCAATACAAACATAACTTGATGTAAGTCTATTATTCTTCGGGAGGTCTGAACAAGTACAAATCCAACGTCTCTTTCTTGATTGATCTTCTGCTAGGCATATGCAAAACGTCTTGATCCGATCTAAAATATATGCTGATCTCATTTTGAACGTCTACAAAGGTGCGCCAGATAGAGACGCATTGCTGAAGATTCATCGAGGAAAGCGTCGGAAGTTCGATGCGTGCTACGCAACAACATGCGCCAGATGTTTCTTCTCCAAGATTGATCGACAAAACTTGCCATTGCCGTCGTGACGTCACCACCGGCACCGATGCTCCACTGCCATGTCGTTGTGATCGTGGCCGTGTACCAATCAAGCCGGCAATAGTGATGCACCAAGATTAGTCTGGTTGATTTCAATATCACCAAAGTTAACCACGAAGTTGTGATCCCGTGGAGGACCAGGTCTCCACAACTGGCCAAAATGCATGGACTCGAGCGGCAAGCACGTGCTTTTTTTTATAAGGAGATGTCTTTATTAATTAACAGCAAAGTACAGAGACGGGGTAGAGATTACCCCATGATACGTTTTGCAGTGCCTGAATGATCGGGCACTGTGACTGGTGTGCTAAGTGGTTACAAATGTAAGTACACTAATTAGCGCCGGGATCATGAGCTGCTTGTTGTGCGATGTTGTGAGCCTTCCAATTGAGACGCCTTGGGACCTTGTGGACTCTGAAGTGGATATCCTGATTATTGTTCTTGAAGTCATACAACAGGGGGCGCAACCGCCAGTCTCCTGGGTGCATATGGAAGTCATCTTGTCAGATGCATATGATACTTCTGGCAGGTTGAGAGCTCTAGTAATTCTTGAGGATAGGAGGATGGCGAGAGCCTCAGCATGGAGCGGCGAGACAACATGGCATGCTCTCGCTTGCACCAGAACAATTGGCATGATGGGGTCAGAGTCGCTACATATGAGAACCTCGAGTCCTGCTGCTTCCGGTGTTGGCCTCGTTGCATGCTGACGGCACGGGAACGCCGCGTCAGTATAGCATGTGGGGATGTTTGCTGGAGCAGGCTGTACTGGCAGGGCATGTTGTGCATGTTGCTATTGGTCAGCGTGTCCTGTGGTTGGTGATGGTCCGTGCTCGTTGGGTGCGTCGAGTTGTGCGTCCTGTGTTCCCTTTAGCTCGGCCCTAGTGGCAAGATGTACCTGCAAAACAGACCAGATTTTTTTTTTGTTGAAACGTTTGTGTTTCCGTGCTTTCCAGATGTACCACACTGTGGTGACTATGTGTTCTAGTTGTTGTGGTGTTGATCCAGGTGTAATGAGCACTGTTAGCTCCGCCCATACGCCTTGTGTACCTGTAGGAAGATCATCTGCTCGGAGTGGATTGGGTCCAGAGAACCAAACCACTCGAGCAAATGGACATGTGAAAAATAGGTGTCTGTCAGTTTCCAAAAGAACACAGGTCTTGCAATTGCTATCAATGTGTGTTGAGTGTCTTCCAACTCTTTCTCCTGTGGCAAGAGCCTGTGTTAGGTATTTTAACAACAACAGAATAAATCCGCAAGTATACGGATACCGAAGTAGCTTTTACCCATGAGTATTCCAAGGTATCATATTCATAGGGAACACGTGTGTCTAATCTTCTATTCTAGTTCATCCAAGGACACCAAGATAAATATAGCTTTGGGTAGAGAGGATTCCTAATACTTATAAGGTCCTAATCAAGGTAAGAGTACTACTAGGTTGCTTGCATTGGGCATCCGATTTTTTCCTGCATCCACAGTACGATTCTGGCCAAGAGCCTACTGCGTAGCCGAACGTGGAGGATTTCAACGGACAGATAGGACAGTCACCATCTACTGCCTACCTCAAGCAATCTGTAGACTACGCGATAAACAAAGATAACCTACGGCCTAGACACCACGTCTATGCTTTGAATTACTCACTTAATCTTTAGCTACGATGATATAAGACTTAGATCTCTAACTAAATAGAGCGCTGAGCGAGCAAAGCAACTAAATATAAAACTTACTTAAAAAGGAAACTTAAATACTAAGAAAGGTATCACGAAGACTTACTAAATATGGCAAGCATCCGACGAGGTACAAACGTGGAGAAGAGGTGGACAGGCTCACTCCTCCTCCGGACTTCCCCTCACTCTCTCCCTATTTTCTAAGCACTTTGGTAGTGCTAAAACCTTTATCAAGTGAAGCACTAAACTAATTTTGAAGTGTGTGTGAAGTGGAGCCACTCCCCTCCTTATATATGGTCCAAAGGCGGTTCCTAGAGTCAGAAACTTCCACCAAACACGCACAACCAACCTTAGGGTGGCACCAGGAGACTCCATGTGGCAACCATGCACTAGGGAAAGACTCCCACCTTCGGCCGAACACCCATGTTCAGCCGAACATGGGTGGTGGGCCCAGGTGGCCCCCCTACTCTGGGTCCCTGAGTGGTGATCCCTCGTTCCTCCTGACACCGTAAGACGGTGGGTTATGTCAGTTTCCTTTTGAAATGAGTCAGTGGATCCGTGTGTTGTGCTCTGATTGACTGAAAGTGTGCTTTCTCCCTTGATGACATAGATTTTCTATTAATTCCATGGAATAATCACCTGCAGCAAATATTTACCAACACTTATGGAAATTGTTAGTAATAAACTCCTACCACTATGTTGGTTATTCATTTTATTGCTTTTATGCAAGTATTTGATGGTCGGATTTGGTACTTAGTGACCGTCAACAGCCTGTCTTAGTAATCTCCATGCAAATGTTTTGCAGCGAGGCTATAGTGTCTTGTGTTTCCATATCCTTTGAAGGATTGGCTTCCAGACTGCGGTAGTTGTGTTTGCCACTATAGGGCAAGGTGCTTGTAGGCCTCGTTTGAAGTGCATTGTCCTAAAGCCGCCGACCAGCAGAGGATGTCATTCTGATTGATATGCGTCACTTGCAACTGGGTTATAGTGTTCATAGCCTATTCACCAAAGACCTGCATAATTTTAGCTCGGTCCCAATTTCTAGTGCCAACTTGCCAAAGATCAAACACAATATTTGGAAGAGCTGGTTTAGGATTTGGGTAGATGAGCAGATCATGCATTTGTTGCCAAAGCGGGCACCAAGGAGCATTCCATATATTTGTATTCCTATTGCAGAGCTGATAGGTGCATTGGTTAGTGAGAGTGGGCTTGACAGTAAGTATAGAAGACAAAAAAAACCGATTTTGGCAGGTGGATTGGAGCTGTCCAAAAGGAATTGTATGGAAAATATTTGGCTTTGAGAGCCGTAGAGAAGATAGGGTCTTGAACAGTAGCAATGCACCACGCTGAATTCAGAAGCAGACTCTTATTAACCAGAGCAAGGTTTCTAATACCTCAACCTTCATAGTTTTTAGGTTGAGTGATGTCCTCCCAAGCGTGAAAGTTGATGGGGGTACTAACTGTACCTTCTTTATACCCCTGCCCACCAGATGTGCCGGACAATGGCATTCAGCTTAGCAAGGAACTTCTTAGTGAAGATGATGTTGGACATGTAGTAAATAGGGAGGGAAGCAACGACATAATTGATATAAGCTAGGCGGCCCACATGGTTGAGTTTATTCGCTTTGATTTTGGTTAGTTTGGCCCAAAATTTAGTGAAGATGAAGTCATAGGCCTTGGTTCTTTCAGAGTGGGCTAGAATGAGCGAGTGTCCTAACTAGATAGTGGAAGCATCTAGAGGTTGGACTATAAATATTTGTTGGATTTGAGCTTTGGTATTATTGTCCACGTGGTGACTGAAAAAAATAGAGGATTTGGTCCAGTTAGGAGATTGGCCTGATTGCTGACAAAATTGGTGGAGCTTCCTGAACTTCAGCCTTTCCACATATAATGAGGTCATCTGCAAACAAAAAGGAATGAATTTGAGGCGAGTCAGGTCCTAGGGAGATACCTATGAGAGTGTTGTCCTGTAGGGCTTCTTGAAGGTCCTAGAGAGATACCTGTGAGAGTGCTGTCCTATAGAGCTTCTTGAAGGTGGATGGAGAGCTTATTGATGGCAAGGACAAAAAGGTATGGCGACAACGGACAACCCTGTCTGATTCCTCGTTGCGATTGAAAGCGACTGCTTGCCTGTCCATTTATTAGCATAGAGAAAGTAGGAGCGGCAATGCAAGAATAGATAAGATCAATGAAATGACTATGAAAACCCTGACGACGTAGAGCATGCACAATGAAAGACCATTCAATTCTACCAAAAGCTTTAGCAAGATCAATTTTCCGCACGAACCCTGTATGGGGCCAAGAAGCAAGCCTGAAAGAGTGCACTATTTCCTAGGATAGGATGATGTTGGTGGTGATTCTATGACCTTTAATGAAAGCATTTTGTGAAGCATGAATATCATCAAGAAGGTGATATTTAAGCCTTTAAGCAAGAGATTTGGCAATAATTTTGTAAATGACATTACATAAGCTAATAGGACGAAAATATTGAGGAATGACATGATTGATTTTCTTAGGAATGAGAACTATACATGTAGATTTCAGATTAGGGTGCATGTAACCTGTATTGTAGAATTCCTTGTTGAGAACTAGTATGTCATCTTTGATCCATGTCCAAGCTGCCCTGTAAAATGCAACATTAAGTCCATATGGGCCTGGTAAGGCATTTTTCTTCATGTCCTTGATGAGAGCGAGTATTTCCTGTTCATCTGGAGTGGACATAGTATATTCATCTTGTATTGTGATTAAATGATCATGTTGGTGCATATGCTTATTTTGGGTTAGTTGAGATGTAAAAAGTTTCTGGAAATAATCACTAAGAATAGTTGCAATCTTGTGTGGAGTAACCACAAAGTTACCATGTTCATCTCGAAGAAAAGTGATTCTGTTTTTGCGAGCTCTTATGAGTATGGCTTGTTGGAAGAACTGAGTGTTTCTGTCTCTGTCAGTTGCCCAGAGTTTCTGCACTCATTGTTGATGATATGCAACGTCTTTGGTAAGAAGTGTGTGATAATGTCTTGTAGCATTGCTTGAAGACTGTGGTTCTGATGGCTCAACGAAAGGCTTTGTTGTGTGAGGATTTGGTTTTCTATGGTAGCCAGTTGCTCATTGATGGGTTTTTTCTTCTTGCACCAGACTTTCGGATCTTTGGCTAACTGTTGGGTTCTGGCATGGAAAGGTTGTGAATTGGTTTGCTGCCAGCTTTGCTTTGCAGTAGGTGAGAAGTCCTGTTCTGGCATATAGAGAAGCAAGGGTGCTAAAAATGACCGAGATGTCAAATTCAGATTTAATACATTGGCTTGAGCAAGATACAGCTCGGAGGTTTCATCTTATTTATCATTGACACAAGCAAGATACAACTCAAAGGCTTCATCTTATTTCATCATCATGGATCGAGCAATATAAAGCTCAGGGGTTTCATCATATTTTTATCATCGATCAAGCAAAATAAAGCTCAGGGGCTTCATCTTCGACTGAGCAACATAAAGTTCAAGAACTTCATATTATTGTTTATGTCATTGGTAAGAAATATTTGTTTAGCTCTTGATACAATCCTTGCTTATACAAAGAGCTAGGGGCTACCCTCATATATCTGCCTCATTTTTTTAAAAAAGTTTATTGACATATATCATCTTGCAATTTCAAGGAGATTATAGTTGAAAGCAGCATAAGTTATATTGAAACCGATGTGGGAGAACTTCTACGATACAAGTGCACTTCCCACATGTAACGATCATGACCATTAAGGTCACCCCGAGGTATGAATGTTTTGGTGATGAATGACAAACATAAAATGTGATTAATGTCTATACGAGTGTTTTTCGTATAGAAAACCTCTTCTACTCTATGATGATTGTTGATGGCAGCCTTGGTGATTGATGACAATGACCACAAGCATGAAGGCTTGATGAGCTTGATGGAGTCCAAGGGTTGATGGAGATGGATCAAAGCTAAGGACAAGTTATGAAGCAACTGTTGGGAACACTTGTCTAGTTGTTCGGGCTTTGAGTCCATAGGAATAATCGGACAACCAAGGGGGTCTAGGTCATCTCTCTTAAGTCATGTCTAGTCGGTGATGCGCATGGATGCTCAAGGAAATCACAGGCACTAGGTGACAGTGGAGGAGCCAAGGGGTCAGTGGAGACTGGACAGTACGGTCACTAGGAGAACAGGATTTCCAGAGAGAAGACTCAGCAAGGAAACTGCCAGAGTTAAAGTCTGTAGAGACCGGACGGTCCGGTCTATACAAGTCGACTCTGGGCAGCGAGGAAGCGGCTCTGGAAATGCTTCTATAATGGAGAGAGACATGGACCGGACGGTCCGGTCGGCTGACCGTATGGTCCTGTCAGTAGGAGTCAGTAGAGGGGCAGAGCCGTTAGAGCTGAAGACTGCAGTGACCGGACGGTCCGTTAGTATGCCCAGAATGTTGATTTCGTGGAGCAACGGCTAGTTGGAGGTTAGAAGCCTATATAACTTTGTTGCTGGGGTCTTGGAGACCTCTCTTGGCCAGTGGAATTACGTGGAGCATTTGGTGAGAGCCAAGAGGAAAAGAGGAGAGCACTAGGAGGAGATATTGCATATCTTGAGAGTGCTAGTGAGATTAACTTGAGCATTGATGCACATGTAAGGCTAGGTGTCCTTGAGGGTGTGATCTAGGTTGTTACTCTTGGTCTATGGTGAGACCTAGACTGGTTAGGTGTCAGTGATCGAGCCTATCGTGATCGGTTGTGAAGGCCGTCACACGTTTGTACACGGTTTGAGCCCGCCGGTGAAAGGGGCATCAATAGTGAGCGCCCGTGTTGGCTCGGGGAGTCCGGCAAGTTCTCGAGGAAGGCGAGCTGGTGCCTTGGTGGCAGCGGTGACGCGCACCATGTCTTCACTCCGGGAGTGACTACGGGCTCGTGGGAAAGAACTCCACATTGATGGAGGGAGGGACCAAAACTTTGACGGGAGTGGTCCAATGAGGAGTAGGGGAAGGCGCCATTCTTCCGAGACCTCGGAAAAAAAAATCATAAGTCATCTCTTACTCTACTCCTTACTATGATGCATTACTTTCTGCATTTACATACCATGCTATTCATGCTTTTGTGGTTACCTTGCTCTAGTTGATTACTTGTAGACTTGCATGAATAGGCTTCTCTACTTGCTAGTTATGCTTAGCTTTCACTTGATCACTAGCATGTGTAGGAGTTATATTGGCTTGATTGATCACCCTAGTATGGATAGTGCTACTCATGCTTGTGTGCTTATCTTGTACTTGATGATCTAGTAGCTTTGCATGAGTAGACTCCTTTGCTAGCTTGTTGTGTGCTTTCGCATGTTCTCTGATTACTAGCTTGCATAGGAGTTATGTGCCTTGTGTGTGATTCACTAGTATGCTTAGGTTGTCTTTCCTTTAATAGGATTATCTTGTTAGTGTGATCACCACTAAAATTGCATAGGAGTTGTCTTGAGTGGTCGGTTTTAGTATTTGGCAAAATAGGTACATAGTTTGAGTTCCCGATTCACCCCCCCCCCCCTCTTGGTCACTCGATCCTTTCACCACACTTTTTATTGTTGATAATCAATGCAAGACGGATGCCATGATTTTTATACTAGCAAGAAATAGTGACTTATTAGTTAGGCTCACTATTCATCTTAATGACAAGTTACTGAAGTCAACTCGAAGCACTCGTGAAGTCAAGATTTTTGGCTTATATGTAATACTCCTTCTAATATAATTTTCTGAAGATTCTCCAAGTGTTGGTGTTACCAACAGCAAGCCTCGGCAATTTTACTCATGAGTTTCCAATCACATCATCATCATCAAATAGTACTGGCTATTGTTTTCTGCTGAAGATCACTTTCAAGCAGTTGGATTATTTAAGCGAAGTGAGGTTGACCCTAATGAGACAATATCAGGAGGTTCGTGACCACACTAAAGATGATGAACGAAGAGTCTCAATTGAATGCAACAATCAGCTAGGGGCTCCGCCGATCTTCACGAATTCCATTTTCTTACATGTTACTGATGGCCGATGAAGGTAGACTGGCTCCTAGCTCCCACATGATTATTTCGGCTTCATCAAGATTGTGTGCTAATTCGACATGCATAAGAAGATATTCATTTATGGAATTTTATTTTGAGCTTACCTCCCAATATCGGTTTACAAATGGAAGCTACCAGATGTGTTCAATATTACCGAAGAAGAAGATGCAAGTATCAATGTCGATGTCCGATCAACGGTACAATTCCAAAGAGGCAAAGATTATGGAGATAAAGAAGATGGAGAAGAAGGTCGATGATGATTTTCTGAAGATACAGGACAACGTTATTATCAGGCAAGATCAGGGCTAGTGTCATAGCCATAAATTTTGGGATGCCAAATATACATGACATGGATTCCGCCGATGAACGACACCTTATCGGATATAAGGTCAATCTCTTTATTTCCTTAGATAAGTTTGGATCCCATTCTAACTTGTACAAGGGGTAACACCCTCACATAAATGTAAACACCCTCCCTATGAGAGGAGGAAGGGAAGAGAAGAAAAGAAAAGAGGAAGAGAGCCCTCTCAGCGTCACGCCGCACAAGACCTCATACAAGTCAAATCTCGCCTACTCATCCTTTGGGAGGTCTGAACCAGTATAAATCTGACGTCTCTATCTTGATTGATCTTCTGCTACATAAAGCATCTTGATCCGAGCTAAAATATCTGCCGACCTCTTTTCGAGCATCAACACTATTAAAATAATCTGATACATGGGATCAATAACAATTATAGTTTAAGGCACTGTGATGGAAAATTATAATAGAACCTTAGTTTTGACAAATGGGCCACAATCTACTGTTAAAAAATCACTATCCTATAGCAGTCTACATTAAGCTAAGGTTTCAATATTATGATGAATATGCAGATTTTGCAATGTGGGCAGAAGAACATTGCATTGCTCACATACATCTTGCGGATGCAGGTCGCTTCTCAATTTCTCATGAATTCTTACAAAATAGATGTTGGCTTGTAAATGATACTGACCCCAACGTTATTGTCCATTTTTCCCTCAAATTTCTTCATGTGATGTTTAATTATTCTAATGGCTCATTTCAAGAAAAGGAATGCTAGAAGGTATCATGCTCGATGTACTATTCCCCAATTCTTTCCAATGAAGATCTCCCTTCATTTAGTTTGTTCCGTCATTGGTTGCAATTTTCAAGTACATTATGCTCTGTATTACCATTACCTTTCAAATTATGTTTGCTCAACAACAAAATGGTGAATGAAATATGAGGTCCAATAACTGAAACTTTCAGCCCACAATTCCAGTAATTGTGGTCCATTGATTTTAGCCAAATCGATGATGGAGATTGCCTCACATTTGATATATATATGTGTGAAGAAGTCCTAGCATCATTGGGAGGGAAGCTCCTGGACATTCTTGTCATCCATAGCACACACACATCAGCACACAACAGAGAGAGAAGAGAAGAAAAAGAAGGAGAGGTGAATCTGTCTAGATTTTGTGGCTTCGAACCTACCAGCGTCAAGCTGTTGATTGGAGGCACAAACGTGCTTGTATTGGCTCCAAACTCGGTGAGCGCATTCTTCACTTAGAGCACTTTGATCTGGTCAGTTGGTTTAGGTATTGGTTTAGTGGAGCATCAGATTTATAAGGTGTTTTGTCAGTTCAAGTTGCTGCAGTTCAGAACAGAGAAGTTGTGATAGAAGTATTATTTGGGAAGTCAGATGGTGTCGGATCAAGATGAATTTTGTTCAGTATATAGAGGACTCATGGAACTACTTGCCTACAAGAATTTGTGCATTATTGAGCCGTAGTTCGAGAATTATGACTTGATTACCGAAAGGGACAAAATCTTTGTCATCTCTGCTAGTTGTTGTTATACCTCTTCTAGCTGTTGTGAGTAGTGCTATTGTGGCCAGTTTGTAACTTGATGACTGTGTTGTTGCTGTTGTAAGCCTCTGAAGGATCTAGAGATGATTCCATTGTATTCATTATTGATTATAGTGGAAGTTGAGTGGACTGTTTGCCCCGTGGTTTTCACTCCTCACACCGAGGAGGTTATCCACGTATGTCCATATATAATTGTGCATTGTGTTTGTTGATTCCGCCATAGGGCTGTTGGTTGATATTCTCCTTATTGTTCAACACAAGATGAGGGATTATTGGTGTTGATTATTGCTGGTTTTCCCAATAGCTATATCTAATTTCTCAGTTCTTTGTAACTAGCTTCCTGGATTAGCATTGTGCCCGCCTTACATATACATAAATAATTATGGTATCAGAAAAATTCAGGTGATAGCACAATGAGAATTCAGAGGTCAAAGGATTTGGGCCTGTTTATGTGATAGAATGCTATATCTTCCTAAAATCTCAAAGGTAAAATGTTATGTTGACATCTTTAACATGTGTTTATTTGTTGTTTCTTTCGAGTATATATCATTTAGAATAGATACTAGAAAGTTTTAGCATTTCAGTGTCATCAGTAACTCGACCACTTTTTCAACATTCACTTCATCCCCTAAATCAGTTTGTTCAAAATATTTGAAATCCATCAAGCTTCTTAGATCTGTATTCATTAACTTGATCCTTTTCATGCCACACTTCATCTTCCAACTTGCTTTGGGGTCTTGCACTAGAGATGCTCTTAATCGCATCGGCAAGAACCGTTCATAGCACAGGTTTAAAAGGTTTTCATCCTCGTTTGGCGCTACGGCACACTTTGCCAGCACACAAAAGAACACAAACAGAAACAAACAACGTCTAAAGTGTTTGCTCTGCCAAGCGCCCCAGGATCTCCGGCATTGCTGGCCGCTTGTCCGGCAAGTCCGCGGTGCAGTCAAATGCCAGCTGCAGCATCTCCATCATCCCCTCCTCGGCGCCGGGTTCTCCGAGCAGCTCATCATCGAACAACTTGGACGTCCACTCCTCCTCCACCATGGACCACCGCACCCACAGAGGGAGGTCCTCGTCCTCCAGGAGCAGCACGCCGAAGCTGTACACGTCGGACTTGTGCGAGAGCTTGCGCGGGTCCTCCTCGACCTCGGGCGCGTGGTAGCCGACGCCGCTCGAAGGCTCAACTGCCTCCGGGTCGAAGAGGTGCGCGATGCCGTGTTCCGCCACGCGTGCGTCCACCGTCTGGCTGAGGAGGATGTTGGAGGACTTGATGTTGCCGTGAATGACCCTGGAGCCCGTCGCGTGAATGTGCTCGAGGCCGCGCGCCGTGGCCAGCGCGATGCGTCTCCTCGACTCCCAACTCAGCGACGACTGCTCGAAGCCACGGTTCTCTGCAATTAATTGACCGTGCAATCACATGAGAAAAAAAAACTCATTCCATTCGATCAGCAAAAACAAAGGAGCTTAACTCTGGCCGCATACCGTAAAGCATGGAGAAGAGACTACCCATGGCCACGTACTCGTACACCATGAGCTTCTCGTCCTTGCTGAAGCAGTACGCTTGTAGGGGGACGACGTTGGGGTGATCAATGCCACCAATCTCCGCAGCCTTGTCCCGAAACTCGCGCTCTGGCGACGAGGGGCACCTGAGACGCTTCACTGCTAAAACCGTGCCGGACTCCAACGTGACCTTGTACGTGGTGCCGTACCTGCTCGTGCCGAGAACCTCGGCGGAGGCGTGCAGCAGGTCGTCGAGGTCGTACGGCCGCGGCACTCTCCCGAAGAAGAAAACCGGCGGCCTGTCGTGGGGGAAGCGTGGAGTCGAGCCGTTGCGGCTTGTTTCCTCATTGCTGTGCAATTCCCCGTGTCGGGCGAATTCTGTCAAAAGTGTATCAGAGATCGAGATCTAAGCTTCAAAATCTTACACATAAATGTAACATAATAAACCCACAGTCTACCAATCTACCATCCTGCTCTCTCCTCGATTTTATTTTATTTTACAAAAAAAGGAGAACTTTATTCATTATTAATAATAATATTGTATTCGTGAGCATGATATGTAATGTTAAGACGATTTGCTATGATGTATTATCTTATAGTAATTACATACTCCCATAATTTGTAGATAAAAAAATATCTATGAGTTGCATGGCAATAACTTATATCATGGTTTGAATGTTGTCTCATATTCCTAAATTTTAGCTTATGAGATGATTGACTCATGAAACAACTACTTCTTTATGTCACATTTATCTCTCTCTTTCACATCGTGAAAAATACTACATGGCATGCCATGAGATGGCCTATACAACCACGTATGCTTACCATTCAGACCGAACCAATCCCTTTACAATGGCAAGGCAATAAAACAATGTACTAGTTCATACGGTTTGGCATGCACTGGGTAACAGACCCTCGACATACTGAATTCCTTGTGACTTATTAAATCTAATTGCCATCAATTTAATCTGTCAGTTGATTCCATATATCTAAGAGATCAAGTTGGTTTACCAGAGGCTTTGCTTTTGCAGTTCTGATCTGTGTCGATGATTTGGAGACGGGAAAGTACATCGTTCATATCTGGCCGCCTTTCAAGATCATGTTGTAAGCACTCAAATGCAATGGTACTGGCCATCTGAAGCAATAACCTAGATTGTTCTTTGTAAATCTCATCGTCAAATAGATAGAATGGACAAATGCCCGCTCTATAAGAGTCAAGGAAGTCTGTGACAAGTGCACGGGGTCTTCCGTTAGAAAAATATTTTGCTGGTTTCCAAGTGATGAGTTCCAGAAGAACGACCCCGAAGCTATAAATATCAGACTTGGGATTGAACTGCAGGCCGGCAACATCCGCTGGGTCTGAATAATCTATTTTTGATCCATTACTATAGAATCGATCAGCAGATACATAGTGGTGTCGACTTGAAACCCCAATAAATGTTGATAAACTACTATTGAAAACTTTTGGCACGAAATTTGTGTCAAGAAATATATTGGCAGATCTGAAATGTCCCAAGAGGTCACTACCATGTGAATCAGGGTTTTCACCTAACAGTGAATGGATATGAAGCAGTCCCTCTGCACACTGGACCGCTATTGACAAACGTACATAAAGAGGAAGTTTTTGTCTTGAGCAAATAATCTCATAAAGGTTTCTGGTAGTGAATTTTATAGAACCGTCATTCTGATGAGATAAATCCGAGGTAGATTCATATACGGATTGCCATCTCTCTTCTCCTAAGTGGAAGCCAATAACATTAGCGACATTTTTATGCTTCTTCTTACGCAGGATACTCATCGTGAGCATAAATATCTCCCTCTCTGTTTCTGAACATATTACAAGATCTTGCACTATAACCGGACTATCATTGTCGATAACTCCATTATACAATCGTTCTAGGAATTCTTCCCTAAAGATCATGCTATAGTTTCGTGTGATGTGATGCATTTCCTCTAGCGTGAAGACCTTCATATCCCAAAATTCTTGTGCTGATGACCAAGATTTTTTCTCAAGAATCAAGTTGTTTGGTACTTGGCTCTTTGTAATCTCGATAAAAATCCTTGGCTCGTATTTCCTTGTTCTCATTGCATATCATTTCTCAACATTCTTAGGCAGTCTGCTATGTCAGGCATTTCCGGATGCATTGTAACGTCCAGCTTCAGGCATTTGGCAGCTAGCTTTCCAATTTGGAGAAGAAATTTCATGTTTCTCGCATCTGCAATTTCTTCATCAAACAACTGCTTCACCTTTTTAGCTCTGAGGGCATCATTGAATGTTTGAACAAGATTACTATTTCCTTCAACCGCCTTTTTTCTAGTGATAATTTCCAGCAAAACAACTCCAAAGCTGTAGATGTCACTTTTCGGGGGTTAGAATCCCACTTTGACAATAGATAGGACCCACATAACCTCTACAACCAATAATTGACGCAGTGTGTTGAACTTCATCAGCAGAAAGCAGTCTAGCTATTCCAAAATCTGATATCTTGGGTGTGAGGTTTTCATCAAGCCGTATATCAGCAGGTTTGATATCGCCATGAAGAACAGGACGACACATGGAGTGCATGCATGCTAGTACTTCAGCTGACACAGTGGCAATATCTAAACGTTTTGGCAAAGGAAGTGGAATGCGACCGTTAGCATGATTATAGTGAAGAAGGTTCTCAAGGTTCCCGTTACTGATAAACTCCATAACAATCATCAAAGCATTTTCCTCAGTACAACAGCCCAAGAGTCTGACCACGTTCTTGTGGTTTATATGAGAATGTACTATAACCTCCCTTGCAAACTCTTCTTTCCGTGCTCTATTTATGTATCTCTTTACTGCAACGGGTTGTTTACTTAACATTCCTCTGTAGACCTCACCGAATGCACCTTTTCCCAGCAAAATGCTATATCCAAATGTAATTTTTTCTATCTCCTTCTCTGTGAAGGACCGTAAGACATAATCACTACCCGCTTTTTCAAGGACCACTCGGCCATTAGTTGACAAAAAATCTCTAAGTCCATTTTCAGTGTACATTTCCAAACCGCCCGGAGAATTAGAAAGAAGTGTTTAGTTGCTTGCTTGCATGAGAATCACTTTATGAGATACCATGGCTTGGCTCATGGGGTGGTTTACTGTCACCTACGCAACCGAGGTTCCATTGGAACCTTCCAAATACTGATGCCAATTGCCAGGAGCTCAGGATCGACGTATCTTCTCCAAGCTAGTCAAGCCTCTTTTAGTTGGTTGGTTGCATAAAAATTAATACAAGGTTAAGTTTAGTCCCTCTGGAACCTGGAAAAAATTACAAACATGGAGTTTACTTTCTATATTAAAAAAAAGCTGTAATCGTACTTCTGCTGTGTACGACCAACGACCAACGTGATATGCTTGCTGTGTACGAATTTCTCGATATTTGCACAAACCTTTTCTAGTAGTTTCGAATCATTTCCCACAATTTGACTCGTTTGTAACAGACACACCCCGATTATTATGTTTTAAAAAAGTATTACCGATTGATCCACGGTACTGCAGTAGCAGGAGGCAGCTTGTTGAAGGATATCATCTTTCTATAATTTCTACTGTAATTCAGGAAACTATATGCATGCTGACCCAGAAGTAAACTGTACGAGGGATATTGCGCGATTGGATCTCATCCCCAAACGGAATACGAGCTAACGTGCGAAAAAAAAACTAACCTTGTTCCAACAAACGGAAGCAAAAGGAAGAAAAGCCAGCGAGGAAATATAAAAAACCAAACATTATGTGACATGCCCGACTTAGCGAATACTAATTCTAGGACTACTGGTTACCTTTACGTTTGGGAAATCCTCTAGTTCTTCAGCGAGATAGCCTGCTAATCTTATTGGCGAGCTGGGGACGACGTCTTTGATCCGACAAGCAAGTCCGTGGCGACACCCTTTTGGTGGATTTTGGCATGGCGATCACCACGGACGCTTCCTGTATTATCATGGGAAGTCAAAGGGGACCCTGTTAGCTTCCGACCGTGTCAAACGCCTCCCGCGTGCGCGCCGCTGACCCGCTCGGCCTCCGTGCATCGGTACCATTTTTGTAAGTCACTGGAAGCACGCAACATGGCTCACAAAGTATAAGTGTTGCCAAGCAGATAGTTATGAGCGAAAGAGGCTTTTTATTATCTCCCTCAACTATTTTCATGTATAATTTTTTTCTGACAACTAGACATTTGTGTTCTCTTCTCTATTATTATTTAATTTAGGTGTGGTCGCCTTTTCCTGTTCTCTGCTCTCATTTTGTTTCACGTAGTCAATGTCCATGAAAGCTAGAGTCCAGTATTCCTACACAAGGTGTTCCCGTTTCATGTACATCTATCCAAACAGTATAACGTGCGCACAATTCATTGCACCACAAACCCATCCCTACTATAATTCATACATATTGATATGAGATCCTTGTCAAAATCCTAGCCGTCATAGCGTTATCTCTAAGTGATCCACGACGGAGTCCAGTTAACAGAAAATGGTAATACTTTCCACCGTGGTAGTGTCGGACAGTGACGGTTGTAGTGGTTGTCGTGCTCACAACATATGTTGTCATTGGTTCCCACTACCACAGAACAGGGATTTAGAAACACGCGGTTAGTAACAGTTAAAAGTATTATATTTCTAAATCACTTTTAGCAACGTTTTTCTAGAACTATGTCATTACTATACAACACAGGGCCATTAGTACTGGCGGCTATTTAGAACACGGTCTCTATCAACAATAGTATAGACTGTTTCGTGAAAAAAAAACTATTTATAATGATCCAAACTATAAAGATGGATTTTTTTATAGTGACAGGGTTTTAAATCCCGTACCTAATGATCGAAATTATAGGGATAGATTTTTATAGCAGTGACGGGATTTTGCATCCCCGTCTTTGACGGACAAAGCTATAGGGACGGGTTTTGATGGTAGTGACGTAGTTTTGATCGCCCGTCTCTATTTCATAACTATGTAGTGACAGGGATAAGTAACTATTAGGCTGGTGGTGCATTGGTGCAAACCTTGTTTTTATTTTGAAGATACCAAGGTTCAAATCTCACCAGCAGCGATTATTTTGTTTTTGTTTTTCTTTCCCTTTATAGCCATGGCCAGATAACTCTAGCCGCCATCCGCCTCCATTCTACCGCCGCCACCCTATTTTCCCTCCTCCTCATATCCCCTTCCTTGTCGTCCTTCCCCTGAGCTGAGCTCGGCCTCCCCTCCCCCACACGCGTGCTTCATCATAGGCGCTAAGGCTGCAATCTCCTCTCCACTCATGCATTCCTCTGCCTTGTCCTCCATGGATCTGGGCGGCGCCAGACCAACAACCTTCTTCGTCGATGGATCTGGACGACAACAGGCCCGCAGACTTCTTCCTTGCCAGATCTGAGCCCCCCCCCCTCCTCCACGTGCTACATCCTCTTCCTACTGAGGATTTCAGGGCCCTAGCACAAACTACACCAAACAGTGGCTCCATTGAAGGTGCCACTTGCACCGACCTCAGCGAGCACCCAAAGGCCAGGAGCCACGCCCTCAACCTCACCGCCAAGAAGGTAATATAACTTGCATCCCCCTCTTCCATTTCGGTCACACCACCTGTTTGAGGGAATGTTGGCTCGATTTTTCTCTTGTGTCTTGGCATGAATGTGTGGGCAGGGATCTGACTGTAGTTCCCCTCCTATTTACATGAGCATGTGCTTATTATGTATGTGGCTGCAAAGGAGCTAAAACTTGCCTAACTTTCTCTTGCGTAATGTTACAAATGAAAGCATGTGCGTGAAAATGAAACTGCATTCCCACTTCATTGAAATAGCTGCAATTCTAGTTTCAACTAATAAAACCAGTTATTCACTTTACCATGGTTTATTTTTAGTGACCAACATCATACCCAGAGGGTTGGTTGCTAAATCTTAACGACAAATGATCTGTCGTTAATTTTGGTATCAGCGATTCACGGTTGGTCCCTAATTGTCTCAGCCACTTACCATGCACCGTCGGTCGCTAAATGGGAACATGACGTCACACAGTGGGTCGCTAATTGTTTTCACCAATCGAGCTAGGATCGAGGCAGGCAAAACACATGGTAAAATTTCCTTAATTTTTTTCCTTCCCTCCGGCCCCTACCAAATCTCAGCCTAACTTTTCCCCTTTCCAAAGCCACCCGCCCTGCCCACCTCGAAAGCCACCCACCCGCCCGGCCACTGTTGCCGCCTGTCTACCGAGGCACGCGCCCTGCCCACCTTCGCCCACCTAGCCTACCAATGCACGCCCATCCAGCCAGCAATGTCGTCGGTGCAGTCAACTACCCTGCCCACCCATAGACACACACCCATCTAGTATGGGATTTGATGTTTTTCTCTGACTATACAGAGACCATAAACTTCAATTTTTTTAGACTATGAATTGTTCATGATGTATAAATTATTATAGATATAAATTCTATCTGCATATCCTGTATGTCTAGAATATATATGCCATGAGTATTAACTATCTCTTTTCTGCAAGATTTCACACATCAAATAGACTGAGACATAAAGACGCAGATAATTTTTCTCTACGGGGGTTGCAAGTAGGCATTTAAAGTTCCAGAAGCTCTAACATAAGGTAATTTATTATATATCTATCTTGTGACTACTCGTTTATATGTTGTTCAATTGTGTTTTTATTTTTATGACATTTGTCTCTTAATTACAATTCTTTGTGTATGTGTGGACATAGGTATTACTGAAAGTACCTAGAGAGGGGGGTGAATAGGCAATTATCCCTTAAAATGACTTAATAATAAAAGTTAAATACGCAGTGTCGGACTTGTCTGATGATTGTGAGTAAAGTCCGATGACTTGCCCGATTGCAAGAGATAAAGTAGATCGGACGGCTAAAACTTAAAACTAGTTCAAGGCAAGCTAGGAACAAGTGATTACAAGCTAGAGGAAGATGTAGAAAAGAGTAAATGAACTAGCATGCAACCTACACAAGTTAATTTGTGAAATACAAAGGAAACCCTAACTAGTAAGTTTAAGAGCAAGAATAAGTAAAAGAAGGACAAGTAATAAAGCGCACAAGAGACACGGGATTTTTCTCTGAAGTTCAGCTCCACAAAGAAGCCTACGTCTCTGTTGATGGATCCACAAAGAACCGGATCTCTTTCAACCCTAAACCTCTCCAAGTGATCACAAAGATCAAACTCGGTGTTCCACTAGCAACTCCACAAAGGAGGGGTCAATACAAACTTCCTGAGGCGTCACCACACGAGTTGGGAGCTCAACGGGCACCTCTAACCATCTAGGGGATGAATCCCCAAGAGTAATAAACACGAGAGTTGTCGGCGATGAGGATGAACCAATTGCTTAAGACTATGGAAGCTTGGAGGTGATGGAGCTCTTCAATCTTCTCTCAATCCCTTCATAAATCAAGAGTGGAAGCAAGGGAGGAGAGTTGGAGAGAGCAAAGTGAGCTTGAGAGTGTTTTTGAGTGGAATGAGTGACCAAGCGGCCAAGGGACAAGATGGGGTCCTATTTATAGCCCATGAAGAAAAAGAGCCGTTTGAGGGGATATTTCTTAGATCTGCATCGGACAAGTCCAATGAATCAAGGTGGCATGGATACTAGAGTCTGATGGACATGCCCGATGCCTCGGACAAATCAGGTTCATCGAAGAAGTCCGATGGATCATCGGACATGTCCGATGACATAAGGTGGCAGGGGAACTGGAATCCAATAGAGATGTCTGACACGTCGGACTTTCCTCAGGTCATCGGACAAGTCTGATGACCATCGGCATGTCCGACGGCCTAGAGTGACAATGCTACTGGAGTCCGATGGATGATGAAAAAGCTCTGAAAAAAGGTTTTTAGGCACTTGGATCATTTTTGCTTTGAACTCTTATGTCCCTCTTGATAGTATGGTCTTCCTATACTCAAGTTAAAATAAAAACTTCATGAACTTCTTTCTGGAGCATATTTCATCTTTGAAGCACTTTGTCATCTTCTTTTCTCCTTTTTTTTTTGCTTTTATGCATTTCTTTCACCAAACTTTAAAGTGTTATCTATACACATGCTCAATAAAATATTAGTCCGTTCTTAATTGTATTGACGACAATCACCAAAATAAAATTAGGAGCCTAGATGCACTTTCAATCTCCCCATTTTTGGTGATTGATGACAATACAACTAAAATTCACAAAAATTATCCAATGAGATTTAGTTTGATGTGGAGCTTCCCTTAAATGTGCATGAGTGAGGTGATAAGCAACAATAACAAGTGCACATATTTTAGAGAAAAATATGAGAGCTCCCCCTAACACCATGCATGAATGCCAATTTGCAACATAATAGCCAAAGGAGGTAAAGACAATACAAATGACATACGATTTCACACCAATGCATAACCAACAAAGTACCTTTACAATAAGTAAGGAACTAAACAAATTCACAAACCACAAAGACGACATAAAATTTTACAACTCCAAATAGTTAAACTCTCTCAACGAATAAGTAAAAGATAGATTACATCTCCCCCTTTGGCATCAAGACACCAAAAGGGAGAAAAGCAAGGGCGCTAGCGAAGGATGATCTTCTACTCATCATCATAGTCTTCATCGTCTTCATCTTCTTCTTCGTCTTCATCCTCGTCATCTTCTTCGAGTGTCGGTCGTTTGCCTTTGCGTTGGCGAAGATCATATGCAACTTGATCTTCACCACCACCGCCTTCCTCATCCTCAAAGCGAATGTGTTGACTACTTGAACCTGCGCCGGAGGAGAAAGGTGGAGGAGTAGGGTAATAGCCAAAGTAGTTCATCTCCTCGGTGGTGAATGTGTCCGTCGGATTGGGATAAGTAGGAGGAGGAGAGTCGTCCATGGGAGAAGGTGGAGGAGGAGTCTCAATACCAAAATGATCCATAAGCACCTTTTGGTTCCTCTCAATGACATCCATCCTTTGATTACTGCTCCTACACATTCCAAAGAGAGACTTGAACATTTTCATGATCCCACTTCTCTTCCCACGAGATGGCGGAGGCGCATGAGATGATCCGGTGGCCCTAGAAGGAGCTCTAGTAGCCTAAGCAGGAGAAGGAGGCTGAGCTGCACCAAAGTACTGGCCAGATGTGGTGTCGGGAGTCCAGTTTGAAGGAATCTAAGGCTTGAAACTCAAATGCTTCATATCCTTGTTGAAAGTCAATCTTGATACCTTCTCAATCATGTACATGGTATGGGAAGCGTATCCACAACCACGCTTGAGAGAAACTGAGATGTCCCACATCTCCTGATAGATATAGTCAAACACATCAAACTTCTGGTTCTCATGAATCCAGTGCAGGATATCCCTCTAAAAGGCAGGGATACGGTCAGAGTTGCCTCCACTAGCAGCTAAGGTGCCCCTACAGATCCGAAACAAGACTGAGAAGAAGGGTTTCAGTCCATTTGAGTTAGGAGGAGAGCAGTTATCCAAGTCCACATACATATACCTCATGTCCTCAACATCCATGTGACTTCCCTTGTGAACCTTGTGATTTTCCTTGCGTGTGTCCTTAAGTCCAATCATACTAGCAAACTTGTTCAAGGAGCAGGTGTACTTTGTGCCATTTGTCATCTAGGACATAGTCTTGGCATCATCATCAAAGTACACGATGGAGTAGAACTGAGCTATGATTTCCTTGTTCCAAGAGTAGTTGAAGGTGAGGACTGTTTTGAGCCCATGATTCTCACATGCAGCCATGACTTGATTCAATAGTGGGTGCTTCCTACTCTTTATGTGGTCCCAATCAAGCCACTTCATATAAACAACTGGATTTTTCATGCGAAGATAGATGGAGCGGTACCAGCCGGCATGGAAGTGTGCCCAAAAACAAAAGTCAGATGCTTCTTTGTCATAAGAGTAGTAGTTGGTCAATCAAGCCTTAGTGCAAGTCTCAATGGAGGCATGGAAGAAGTCTACTCTTTCGCATCCAGAGTTCTCCACCTCAACTGGAGGATGCATGACCCGAATGAGATCTTTAGGTTCTTCTGGTTCTTCTCTTTCAGCCGTCCGCAAAGTGGTTTTGCAAATGCGATGAGCAACGGCCTTCCTCCCCTTCGGTGCTTGGCTTTGACCTTGGTCTTCGCCGGTCTTAGTCCTCTTCTCCCTCAAGGGGGATGCTTCCACGTCAGAGATGCTGAGAAAAGGTGGTGAGCAATAAGTTAGGAGGGAGTCAAAGAGAAGAATAGGGGTGAGGTGAATCAATGAAGGACTTAGGTTTTTGAAAAATCTACAGGTCGTTGGACATGTCCGATGATCATGGAGAAAGTCCGACGAGTCGGACTTGCCCGATGGTCGTCGGACTTGTCCGATGACTTGCAGTTTTTCCAAAAACCTAGGTATTTCACAAATCCACCTACTAATCCAACTAAGAACTCATCTATATCAACTACACCTAGTCAGGAACTAACTCCATTGTCCAAATATGCAAGGAAAATAGGATTCTTGAAAGGCCCTTGAGAAATAACCCTAACCCTAATAGAGAGAGAGGGGATTAGGGTTAAACCTTGCAAAAACGAAGGGGGATCGAACTTCTCTAATGGAGGAGGACCTCTTGGCCTCCAAACTTGCTTTAATGGATGGTGGAGGAGGGAGATCGCCTTGGATCGCCAATGGGGGGTCGTTCTTGAGGAGAGAGAAAAGCTAGGAGGTGAATGAGGGTGGTTTGACCGAAGAGGTAAGTCGGGCTGGGTTAAAGGGTCGAAACCTAGAGGTGTCGGACTTGTCCGACACAAAGCAGAATTGGGTTCAACTAAGAAGAGAGAGGAGTTTTTCAAAATAATTTTTGATGGACAAGAGCAGGTCTTGGCATCATATGGTCAACCAGCAATCAACAACTCATAACAATGACCTTATTTTGACAAGATTCGATCTAGTGATCAAGAAGCAACATCAATAGCAAAAATAATAGATTTTTGACATAAAGCAATGATTTTTGCAATAATAAAACAATCACTATTCAGATGTGCACATTCTCTACATCACATTGCTAGAGTCAAGAATATTTAGTTCACTCCTAAGATAGCAAAATCTTTTCTCATCTAGTGGCTTGGTGAATATATCGGTTAGTCATTCTTCGGTTCGCACATGATTCACTTCTATATCCCCCTTGATAGAATGATCTCTTAAGAAGTGGTGACGGATATCTATATGCTTTGTGCGCGAATGCTCAACGGGATTGTAAGCAAGCTTTATGGCACTCTCATTGTCACATAGGAGAGGAACACGGTTCAACTTATAACCGTAATCCCTTAGAGTTTGTCTCATCCAAAGTAGTTGTGCACAACAACTACCGGCTGCAACATACTCCGCTTCGGCTGTGGAAAGAGCAAGGGAATTTTGTTTCTTGGAAGACCATGACACTAGGGACCTACCTGAGAATTGGCATGTCCCGGAGGTGCTCTTTCTATCTACCTTATCCCTGGCATAATCCGCATTGGAATAGCCTAATAGGTTGAACTTTGAACCCTTGGGGTACCAAAGCACTAGGTTGGGTGTCTGAACCAAATATCTCAATATTCTCTTTACAGCCACGATGTGATACTCCATAGGAGCGGCTTGAAAACATGCACACATACACACACTAAGCATGATATCGGGCCTAGATGCACAAAGATAAAGCAAAGAGCCTATCATGGACCGGTATACCTTTTGATCAATGAGCTTGTCCTTTTTGTTGAGGTCGAGGTGGTCATTTGTTGGCATGGGAGTTTTGATGGGCTTGGCCTTGTCCATGTCAAACTTTTCAATAAGTCTTGTGTGTACTTGGCTTGACATATGAAGGTGCCCTCCTTGAGTTGCTTCACTTGGAAGCCTAGAAAGAATGTCAATTCTCTCATCATGGACATCTCGAATCTCTTGGTCATTATCTTGCTAAACTCATCATAAAAAGTTTGGTTAGTAGAACCAAATATAATGTCATCGACATATATTTGGCACACAAATATGTCATTACCAAAATGCTTTGTGAAAAGAGTTGCATCGACCTTGCCAATGACGAAACCTTCCCTAACAAGAAAATCCCTAAGGCATTCATACCATGCTCTTGGAGCTTGCTTGAGCCCATAGAGTGCCTTATGGAGTTTATAAACATGATTAGCATACTTAGTGTCTTCAAAGCTGGTGGTTGCTCCATATACACATCTTCCTTTATTGGTCCATTTAGGAATGCACTTTTCACGTCCATTTGATACAACTTAAAATCGTGGCGAGTAGCAAAAGCAAGTAATATTCTAATTGATTCAAGTGTTGCTACGGGGGCATAGGTTTCATCAAAATCCAAACCTTCCACTTGTGAATACCCCTTTGTCACGAGCCTTGCCTTGTTTCTTATCACAACACCATCTTCATTTTGTTTGCTGTGGAAGACCCACTTGGTACCCATTACATTATTGTTCTTTGGTCTTTCCTCCAATATCCATACTTCATTTCTTGTGAAGTTGTTTAATTCCTCTTGCATGGCCATCACCCAATCCGAATCCTCAAGTGCTTGTTCTACCCTAAATGGCTCCATAGAAGAGACAAAAGAGTAATGTTCACAAAAGTTACTAACTCGAGATCTAGTGATTACCCTCTTATCAATATCTCTAAGAATTTGCACAACAGGGTGATCACGTTGTACATTTTGATGCACTCTTGAGTGTGGTGGATGTGAGATTCCTTGACCACCATCTTTATCAACCTCTTGATCATATCTTTGAGAATCATCACTTGATGCTTGTTCATGATCCTCAACATCGTGATCTCAACCACTTGCATGATCAATTTCTTCATTTTCATGATGTTGGTCTTGTCTAGGAGGAGAGGGTTGATCTTCAACACTTGATGTTTCTTGTGGTCTCACATCACCAATGGCCATCCTTTTTATTGCATTTCTAGGAGCTTCATCATCTACATCATTATTAACAACTTGCTCCTCTTGAGAGCCGTTAGATTCATCAAATGTCACGTCATATGAGATTTCAACACAACAGGTGGATTTGTTGAACACACAGTAAGCATGAACATTTGACCCATAACCAAGCAAGAAACCTTCATCAACTTTTAGAGCAAACTTTGAAGTCTTGGGTTTCTTGTTTAGCATGAAACATTTACCTCCAAAAACACGAAAGTAAGAAATATTAGGCTTGTTACTGGTTAGTAGCTCATATGGCGTTTTCTTTAATAGTCGGTGGAGATACAACCGGTTGGAGGCATGACATGCGGTGTGAACGGCTTCGGCCCAAAGATGGTCGGACGTCTTGTATTCATCAAGCATTGTTTTTGTCATCTCAATGAGTGTACGTTTTGTGCTCTTTTCATGAATGTCTTGAGCACGTCCTTCACTTCACCTTTATCATGCAAAAAGAATACCCATGTGAAGCGAGAAAAATCATCAATAATTACAAAACCATATTTGTTACCACCAATGCTTATGTAGGAGATGGGGCTGAAGAGATCCATGTGCAACATCTCCAATGGTCTTGTGGTTGTCATCACATTCTTGGAGGGGTGTGAAGCTCTAACTTACTTTTCCGTTTGACATGCACTACAAATTCTATCTTTCTCAAAGCAAACATTGGTAGGGTGGACCGACGTGCAGGGGCTTGGTAGCGGCGTCGTCCACTGCTGGCACCCTGTGCGGTCGTTCTTCGTTGGAAGGAGGTCATCGTTTGTCACGTATTGTCGAAGATTCAAGCTAACTTTCTGCAGATGCAAGATTTGAGGCCTCGTGTGGTTTCGGGAGTGGAGGAACGATTGGCAACGGAATACTAGGGATTCCTAGTCTGATTTGATTCTCTTGCATTCGGAGCAACCTGAGGGCAGAGAAGATGACCCGGCTGGAGCGGTCTAACCCGTGTACCATTGCTATGCGATGGGGCAGGGGAGGACCAAGTTGGCGTCGACGATGGTTGATGCTGTGCAGGTCTCCGGTGATGGTGGCGGCGCTCGTCTTTGCGAGGAGGCTAAGAAGGTGACTAGAGAGTTATTCGAAGCTGTGTCTATATCCATTGGCGTCCTTTGGCATTGATCTTCTAGGAATTAGTTTTCGGTAATATGGTGTTGGTTGGTTACTCTTCAAGTGGAACTAAGTGTCGACTTGAGTGTTTTTGGCTTCCGACCTACATCGACAACGACTTCCTGTTCTAGCAATGTGTGTTATAGCTTTGTCTCTTCACTTATAGTGGTGTGTGTTGTTTTTCTTTGTTCGTTATTTTGTGTGGGTCTAAATGCTCTCGTGTAATGTGTTGTGTACCCGAAAGGATAGAGGCAGGAATTTCTATTCAATTATCTAAAAAAATAAGTTAGAGTTAGTTTGAACACAACTAGCCTTAAAATATCCAAATAGAGAGAGTTAGTTTGGTCTAGTTGCATCTAACCCACCCAAAAAAACTATTTCATCCAAGAAGTGCTAATTAAAGCTAGTTTGAGTGGAGTCCACTAAAAAGTTATTTTTTCTTCTATCCTCAAAGAAAACAAATAATTATATTAATATCTTTATTATCAATTTAATCCTTGCTTCCAAACATCTCAAAAATTAAAGTTAGTTTAGAGTTAATCATAAGCTAAAAACTAACTCTAATCTTTAGTACTGTTAGAGTATGCTAACAGGCGATCGCCTTCTCCTACCGCTACTTGTTGCGCTCTGGACCCAAACCGCCGCGCGGGGTCTAACATCGCGGGCCCTCCCTGATCCTACTTGTTGTTTGCCCGGTCTCGGAGAGTGCTGTTTCGTGTTTCCGGCCGCGCGGAAACGCAGAGAGATCCGCCACGGCCACTCTCTGCCTGCTGGGAAAAAAGCGCGTAACGTAACGACGACGGGGCCGTTCCTTCGAGGAACTTTCGTGGGTGACACGGCCGACCCCGCAGTCACGCTAACGACGACGCCCGAACTGGAAACGGCGGGTGGCCGCGTTGGCCCGTCTTGCTCGCTTCCTGTCCTGTCGCCGTCCGGCCCTCCGTAAAACGATCGATATTTTGCCCGGTCCAAGTCGCGCGGAGCAACGACTTCCGGGTCTTCGATGTTGGCAGCCGCACCAGTGACACGAGAGGGCGACGCGACGCTTGTTATCACTGTGGTGCTGGTGCTGATACTATACTACATGGCCTTGACCGATGACCGTGCCGTCGATCCCTCACATCACGACCGTCCAGATGTCCGCCCGTCGCCTAACAGACGACGGTCAGCTGCTGTTGCTGCTGGGGCACGGGCACGGACTTCTGCGGCTCGATCGTATCCCTCACGGCCAGTCGACGGTACAAACCCCCAAGCTGCCCTTTCGTTCCGCGCCATTGTTCCAGTGTCACAAGGGCAGTTTAGTCCTAACCTTACGTATAAGTAACCGCGCTAACCAAAACCCACCACACATTCACTCTCTTCCTCCAAGACCAAGAGACCAAGACATCAAAGCAAAACCTTCCGCGAAACTACTGCTGACCTCTTGCAGCTGAGCTCGATACGCTCAGCAAGCAAGACAATCCCATGGGAGCCGACGACGGCGACCACTGCCAGAAGCCGCACCCCGCGGCGAACCACCCGCAGGCGGCGCCGTGCGATGACGGCGAGGGTCCCGGCCATCGTGGCCGGTTCGACCTTCCCCGGCACTGGCCGCGAATCGTCGTCAACGACGCCAGGCCGCAGCAGCAGCAGGTGACCGAGCCGGCGGGCTATGCCGTCGCCGGCAAGATCTTCCTCGCCGCGGCGGGGGCGCTCGCCGGCGTGCTCCTCGCGCTTGTCGCCATGTACCTCTACAGCGCCGCCCGTCGCAGGCGCCTCGCCGCCGGCGGCGGCGGCGGTGGCGGTGGCGGGCGGCGTCGGCTGGACCGGAGCCCGGGCATCGCCGGGGAGGACGACCGCAGCGACGGCGCCAGCGCCGCCACGCCGCGCGGGCTCGACCCCGCCGTGCTCCGCGCGCTGCCCGTGTTGGTGGTGCCGGCCGCCGGCGAGAGGGGCGGCGACTGCGCGGTGTGCCTAGGCGAGCTGCAGCCCGGGGAGAAGGCCCGCGCGCTGCCGCGGTGCGCGCACGTGTTCCACGCCGAGTGCATCGACGCCTGGTTCCAAGGGAACGCCACGTGCCCACTCTGCCGCGCCGACGTTGAGGTGGTGGCGCCGCCGCAGCCGGAGGTGCGCGTATACGTCCGGGTGGACGGCGCGGCCGATGCCAAGCCGGCTTCGACAATGGGGAGGCTGCCCAGCGGCACGGATCTTGACAAGACGAGGCGGGCGTTCTTTGCGTCCACCCGATCCGTTTCGTTCTGACAGGCTCCGACAGGTGGTGTGTAGGAAGCTTCCTCTGCTTTTCCTTCACGAATTTCCTGATCTCCATCGTTTACAATTAGGAGCGTTCTGCCTCCACTGTACATACATTTGTTTGTGATGATGGATGTACTATCATTAGTACGATTTTTGGATGATGAATCGGATGTCTAGATGATGAATAGAACCTCTTATTGTTATGGCTGCTGACTCTTACCGAATTTGCGAGTTGTATTCTGAATAAAGGTGGCCAAACGGGCCGTCCGGCCCGTCCCGAGCATGAAAAGGCCCGGCCTGGTTAATTTCAGGTCGGCATGACACGATATTCTTTACGGGCGTGTCGTGCCGGGCCACGTGCTAATATCATGCCATGCTATGCCGTCCCACGTGTCTGGTTGTCGGTCCACGACATGGCATGAAATATGTCAGACGTGTCGGGCTAGCCCGATTAAAATAACAGGCTGAAATTGAAATTTGTCCCATAAAACTACAAACTGTAGAAAATGGAGTAAAAATGATGCAAGGTCGGGGATTTGAACATTTGACCTCATATTCCAAGTGAAATTAGCTAAACACTAAGCTATGTTAATTTATCTGTTTACATATAAAATATTTTTTATTTGATATATCATGAACGGGTCGTGTCATGCCACCCAACGGACTGCACCTCCGGCCCAAACATGACCCGTAGCCTCGTGTCGGGCCGGCCCAGCACAAAATAGTTTCGGGTCGTGACAAACTCATGGCGGTTGTTGGTGTCACTAAGCACGAGCTTCGTTGATACCGACAGAATGAATGAATATTAAAGAAAATTGCGAAGGGTACAAAACAGGACAAAAACGGTCCTCTCACGTATCCCCAAAAAGATTTCTCCCCCTTACAAGTAAGTAGGGGTGTTCCTTTTATAGGTCCGTACTTAGGTCATGTGCAAATAACTATTTTATCACTAATTACCAGCTATATTCTTCGAATATTCTGTACAAAATGGTTATAAAGGATAAATCAGTCATTTGAGCGCTCCTGGTATCCTTCCTTGCTCCGCACGCCACAACACGTGTTGGTGCCACGTGTTGCCTTCTTCGCGCCAACTAGGCTCTTGGTCTTGCCCCACGTGCTGTCTTTCGAAGGATGATGACTTCGTCTTCCGAGCGGTGCGGAGGCACCGCTCGAAGGGTCTCGGCCCGTCCCGAGCATGAAAAGGCCCGGCCTGGTTAATTTCAGGTCGGCATGACACGATATTCTTTACGGGCGTGTCGTGCCGGGCCACGTGCTAATATCATGCCATGCTATGCCGTCCCACGTGTCTGGTTGTCGGTCCACGACATGGCATGAAATATGTCAGACGTGTCGGGCTAGCCCGATTAAAATAACAGGCTGAAATTGAAATTTGTCCCATAAAACTACAAACTGTAGAAAATGGAGTAAAAATGATGCAAGGTCGGGGATTTGAACATTTGACCTCATATTCCAAGTGAAATTAGCTAAACACTAAGCTATGTTAATTTATCTGTTTACATATAAAATATTTTTTATTTGATATATCATGAACGGGTCGTGTCATGCCACCCAACGGACTGCACCTCCGGCCCAAACATGACCCGTAGCCTCGTGTCGGGCCGGCCCAGCACAAAATAGTTTCGGGTCGTGACAAACTCATGGCGGTTGTTGGTGTCACTAAGCACGAGCTTCGTTGATACCGACAGAATGAATGAATATTAAAGAAAATTGCGAAGGGTACAAAACAGGACAAAAACGGTCCTCTCACGTATCCCCAAAAAGATTTCTCCCCCTTACAAGTAAGTAGGGGTGTTCCTTTTATAGGTCCGTACTTAGGTCATGTGCAAATAACTATTTTATCACTAATTACCAGCTATATTCTTCGAATATTCTGTACAAAATGGTTATAAAGGATAAATCAGTCATTTGAGCGCTCCTGGTATCCTTCCTTGCTCCGCACGCCACAACACGTATTGGTGCCACGTGTTGCCTTCTTCGCGCCAACTAGGCTCTTGGTCTTGCCCCACGTGCTGTCTTTCGAAGGATGATGACTTCGTCTTCCGAGCGGTGCGGAGGCACCGCTCGAAGGGTCTTGGCTTCGCTGTAGCCTCCGATGAACACCTGTGTCTCGAAGTTACTGTTAATAATAATAATAAAGTATAACAATGTATTGACTTTGACTTTCATTCGCAGCCCGACTTTGATGAACCTTCGGAGGATGGCTTGCGAGGTGATCCCCCCAACAGTAGCCCCTCGAGGGGTAGGTCCAACTTTGATGGGCCGCAGTCCTCGCTTTTCTGGAATCTCTTACCCAAACGCCACCCTTCGGTCATTAAAGTTGGGCTTTTTGAACGAAGCTACCCGGGCTTCTGCCTATAAAAGGAGAATAACTGCGGTGGAAAATTATTTTTACTGGTTACATGTCCGTTGAAATTCCACCATGCCTGTGATTATGACTAGGGTTCGAACAGTAATTGTTTCAGAAAGCGAGTCATCTTCTGGGAGCTCGCCCAGCTCCGTCGAAGGTAACACTTGGCAACGTTAGGTGTCGTGGCCCTTTGCCTTCCGCTTTGAAATTTTGTTATAGCGGGGGGGGGGGGGGGGGGGGGGGGGAGGTTAAAGGTCTACGAAGGTTCTATTGCGATTTACTTTTTTGTACTTTAGCTTTCCCTAGCTTCGTGCGCTCACGCTCCTGTTTAGTTGCTTTTGCTTTCGAAGCTGTGTTCGAGCTAACTAGGTATGCTTGGGTCCTCGTTTCGAGGTGTTCGTAATAATAGTTGGGGCTAGTTTCCAGATTCCTACGGAGCTCACCCTTCGTGTTTATTTGCAGGATCTGAAGACATGGCTCGGGTTAAGCAGACTGTTGTTCTTGACGATGTTGCCGCTGAGGAGAACTTTCCTTCGATGGTTGTTGACTTCGCTGCCAGTGCGGGCGATTCTGATGCGGAGTTGGCTAAAAGTCTGGAGGACAACCTTACCTCTGTTCTCGAAGGGCTGAGCCGTGGCCATGGTCGGGAACCATCAGGGGAGGTTGAGGATAACGAGGAAGAGGACGATGAGGAAGAGGAGGATGAAGAGGAAGACGATGAGGAAGAGGAGGATGAAGAGGAAGATGATGAGGAAGGGGGTGATGACCAAGATTTCGCTCCTCGAGGTGTTGGAATTGCCGTCGCCGACACCCGAGGGCAGCGTTCGAGCCGCCGGGTTCGGAGCTCTGCTTCAGTGGACGAAGACCTGGTGTGGATGCAGACATCAGCGATTTACTGCCCGCTGATGACTCTGATTTACCGAAGGGCCGAAAAGGGAAGAGGAAAGACCATGATGGATCCAGACCTCGGACCTTCGCTTTGGGCGCTCTCGCCTCGACGCCCCAAACTGACCAAGCTTGCCGAGTTGGGATGTTTTCCTTCCGGAGGGGCCCGACTGGCTGGTCAGGAGGTTATTCCATGCCCCGCTGAAGACGAGACCGTGGTTTTTGAAGACCACTTCACTGCTAGCCTTCATTTTCCCTGCTCAGCTTTCATGAAGGACGTATCAAGTAGGTTCAATGTACTGTTGCATCACATCAGCCCCAGCGGGATGGCGATGGTAAGCAAATTTGTCTAGGGAGTGCTAAGTTATCAGGGCCAGCCTGATATTGAAGTGTTTAGCAAGTACTACTGCACTCACTACCAGCCGAAGACTATCAAGATTGACGGTGTGGTGCACGAGGCTGACTTCGGCTGCGTAACATTCATGCCCCGCTTCAAGCGTGATAACCAATTTATTAAGTGCAGTCGAAACCGCTGAAGTGACAAGTGGTATGAATGCTGGCTGTACGTAAAGGTTGCCGCGGAGACTACGGAAGAGGGAGGGGCCGCAACCTTTCCATTGGCTTCGAAGCTGACTTGATGCAAGCCTCGGTCCATGGAAGGCAGGGTGTCGATGGGTTGTAAGAACGAGGCTGCCTTCCGCGTCGCTACCTTACACTCGAGCGGCCGAGACCTCGTGGAGGAGTTTTTGGCTGCAAACATGTGGCCGGTACGTGTTGGCACTTTCCAAGTGCCCCTTTTATGAATATTACCCTAATTAGAGCATAATTGATACTAATTTAAACAATTTACCTATGATATTGTCTATATATTTGTATATGTGTTGTTTTGGAGCTTTATTGCAGAAACAGGTAAAATTGGTGATTAATGCGATGATGGAGAGGACAGGAGTCCAGAACCGACGAAAAGCACTAAAGAAGCCCAGTGCGCCGATCGGCGCAGTACATGAGCCGATCGGCGCAAGGGTGTTTTGGCCCACAAAAGTGACCGAGGCCCATTCCACATGTTTATGAAAGTTTATCTGCACAAGACACTTGAAGATATTTGTCTAGAAGATTTATGGAACTTCAAGAAGATTTATGGAACTTCAAGATCTCAACGTGTAGTACAAGACTTTATCTCGAAGGAAAAGGCCCACATGGCAGCTGTGGAAGACAGAGGAACCGACTCGGGGAAGAAATCAGAGAAGACACGGCTTGCGCCGATTGGCGCAATCCTGCGCCGATCGGCGCAACCGCCTTATTTGCTAGAAATCGAGTCCTTTACGAGTAGAACCCCTATAAATACTTGTAAACCATCACCGCAGAGAAAGGAGGTGACAGAGGGACACCAGATCCGTGAGTTAGAGCCACCGCGGCTTGCCCCGTTAGAATAGATCTCTAGTTGAGTTTCAAGAACCATTGGAGTTAAGAGTTGATCCGTCAAAGTAGGCCATCTCGACGGGAATGAATCTTACTCTATGTATTTCAAGGATGGTTGAATATGTTGATGATGGTTTTGGGGATTTGTCTATCTTGATTCTATAATCATGCATGTGCTTATTCCAATTACTTAGTTCTAGGCTAAGTAAGCAGATATTATCTTAATCGTGGTGATTAGGATAGTATTCGGATATTGTATTGATTATGGTTGCTTGATGATGCTAGTAGTGTGGTTTAGCGGTGACAACACTAAGCCTGTGCAGTACTATTAGATAGTTGAGTAGGGTAAGATACTCGCGTGATTAAGGGTTTCGTCTCGGCAGCGATAAATCGGGAGCCGCTTGGAAAGCAGGGTGGTCTTACTCATTATAGGTTTTCATTGATCTATGTAATTACCCATTATGATGCTACTCAATTAGACTTTCTGGTTACGATCTCACTAGTAGATATCTGGCTACTCACTTAACAGCATAGGTTTACAAGATCTGACACACTTTAGCTCAGATTCACTGGTGTGCCGATCGGCTCAACTCCTGCGCCGATCGGCGCAACAACTTTGGCTTAGATTCACCAGTGTGCCGATCGCCTCAACTCCTGCGCCGATCGGCGCAACCACAGATTTACTAGATCTTTTACTGTTAACTTTGTTTAATAAATCCTTAAGGTCCCAGTGGATTCGATAAACCTTGGAATACTCAATTCAAGGGAAAAAATGCTACAATCGTACACCGTCCTCTTGCGGTATATAATTGGGTGCGTAGATACGACCAACAAGCCTTATTTTCTAGCGCTGTTGCCGGGGACCATAGCAGGTTTTTAAACATTGTTTTATATATTAGTGTTTAGTCATTGTGCTTTACTTGTCTCTCTAGTACATATATTCTGTTAAGTGAAACTAATAGGTATGGACGGTCCTAAGTCAAACAAACCCTCTAATTACACCGATGATCCAAAAAGACTCTTTCATAAGAAGAGTACAGCGGAGAAGAGAAGCAAGTCACTTGGAGATTTAGAAGAAGAGGAGATGGCAGAGGTACATATGGTTAATCGTCTCAAGCCACAATTGACTAGTATTGTCAAAACAGATTTCCAAGAAGCTCAAGATCAACTTCCGTATCAATTGGAGAGATATGTTGGAATAGTATCACAACAACCCTTCACAGGTTCAGAAGATCCCAATCATCACTTGCAACACTTCCTTGAGGTTTGCAGTACATTCAAGATAGCGGGATTGACAGGAGATCAAGCACGTGTGCGGCTGTTCCCTTTCTCTCTAGTTGGATGCCCCAAGCAATGGTACAATGGATTGGAAAACATAGTAAAAACGGTGTGGAACACGTTAGCAACTGAATCCTTGGCCAAATACTCCCCTCTGGTAAGACTCAAGCTTTGAAAAATAAGATTCTTGGATTTACACAGAATATTGATGAGAGCATTGGAGAAGCATGGGAAAGATACAATGAATATATAGATGCATGCCCTCATCATGGTCTAACGGTTGAGAAGTTGTTGAGAAGTTCTACACAGGATTGAATCTTTTATCACGTCAACATTTGGACGCCTCAGCTGCAGGATCATTCATGTCAAAAACCCCCACTGAAGCTAAGAATTTGATCAAGTTGCTAGTTGAAAATCAATCATGGGATGGTGAGAGAAGCTCAAGGAATTTGCAACCTTTAAAAGGAGTAGCGAAGAGTGTGATTGAGAAGACTCACGAAGACTTGATTATAGATCGCCTCGATGCTATTCAAAGGAGGTTAGACAATAATCTCATATCCCTAAGGAAGAGACACTTAAGGTGGCGGAATCACGCTCCACATGTAGTGAGTGTGGAGAATTTAGTCATGTGCAGAAAGATTGCCTAAAGAGATAAAGATGCTAGAATATATGAAGAATAGTGGATGGAAGCCCCAATATCAGCAACAAAGGAGTTCTTTCTCTCCTAGTTCGTCCATGCAAAATTCTATCCCACTTCGTCTCCAATGTCACGAGTTCTTCCAAGCTCAAGAGAAGATCAACAAGGACAATCAAGCTAAATTCAAGGAGATTGATCGTGTCCTTGAGAGAATTAATGACAAGGCGATAGAAATTGGGAGCTCCAACGAGCAGATTTTGAAGCATACCAAGATTATGGAGCAATAGATGTGGCAGCTATCGCAAGCCATTCAAGGCAACAAGGGGGCTATTCCTGGCAATACAATATCTGCAGAGCAGTTGAAGGCAATAGCTACACGATCAGGAAAACAAACAGAAGATCCAGAGCACTCTGCGGGAGCAAAGAAGCCCCGCGCCAATCGGCGCACACCTAGCACCGATCGGCGTGACGACCCTATCGGCGCCGATCGACTCCCTGAAAGCGCCGATCAGCGCAAGGAGGATGATGACCTCTCTGGTCTGAAAATGGGCATGGAGACAGAAGAGCATGGCCCTGCCATATTTTTGGATACTCAACTACTGACGAAGACAGAGAGAGCGTGGCAACACGATGAGCAATTTGCAAGGTTCGTCGATATTATGAAGAAGCTTTACATTAATGTCCCTTTTGTTGACGCTATCCAAGTTCTCACCTATGCCAAGTACATTAAGGACATGATGCAAAACAAGAAGTCTCTAGTTTCTTAGGAGGTTGTGAAGGTCACTAAGAAATTAACGGCGGCAATCAATGATGTTGCACTGGAAAAGAAACCCGACCCTGGATCACCAAGCATCAAATGCATGATTGGAACAAGGATATTTGATAGGTGCTTGTGCGATCTTGGAGCAAGCGTAAGTGTTATGCCCCGTCATATATTCACAAATCTCAATTTGCCTGAATTAGAGCCTACGGGTATGTGTTTGGAGTTAGTCGATCAATCGGTACGCTTCCCTGATGGAATTGCTGAGGATGTGCCTATTCAAATTAGAGATCATATCATCCCTGTTGATTTTATTGTGCTTGATATGGATAAGAGGACGAGGACCCCGTTGATCTTAGGCAGACCCTTCTTGAGGACAGCCAAGGCAAGTATTAATGTTGGGAGTGGTGAGATAAGCTTTGATATAAGTGGGACTCCCTACTCTTTCAAGTTTCACCCAAAGGGAGAAGAGTGCCGTGCTATTGATGAAGTGAAGAGATACAAGACACCGTGGCATCATGTTATCGAAAGTAATTGGAGGGGATGTATGGATAGGTCGTTCAAGCTATATGAACCATGGAGATAAGATAACCTTGTAGTGTCACGGCCTCACATCCCGCACCGCGACACTAAGGATTGATTGTTTGCGGGGAGGTCAAGCTCTTTGACCTCTAAATAACTAGAGCGCTCTTGGGAGGCAACCCAATGATCGGGGGATTTAGAAGTTAGTTAGTGCTTATGGGAGGACAACTCATTTCATTTAGTTAATTAGTGCTGGCCGGGAGGGCAACCCGGTGTTTTTAAATTTGCTTGCTTGTGATAAAAACAATCTCCCGAATAAAAAAATATATAGAAAAGTGTGTGCTTAATTCTTGTGTGCTCTTGTGTTGTCTGTTTATTCGTGCAAAACTGTGTATATACATACTATAGACTAACAATGCAGGAATATAAAAAAAAGACCAAAAACAGGAACGAACAGAGCTTGCGCCAATCGGTGCACTTCTGCGTCGATCGGCGCAGTATTGCCCAAGTCAGGACAAAAAGCCGACGACGCCCAAAATTGAAGGAGTGCTAAAAATCAACCAGCACAGTAATTTTTTAGGACGGAGCTGTTTTTAAGAACAACATCTAGCGAAGAAGCGAGGGGCTAGAAGCAAAAACGGACGTCGCACTGATCGGCGCGAGTCAGCGTCGATCGGTGCGGTCACTAGATGAGCCCCGATACATGAGCCAATACGACAGGAACATTGGAGAAGTGGAAATTAGGTGAAAGCGATGACACGATGCATCAGAATCAGCACCGGACCAAAAGACGACATGCAAGGGACTTGCACTGTTCGGCGCCCTACTGCGCCGATCGGCGCAGGTACCGATGCGGCTCCCAAATGGGCGACAAAGGCGGCAGGCATTGATTTTGAGGAATAGGTATGATTATTATACAGGTGTGCAGTGCAGAGGAGACACGGAATTGACCAAAAGCTAAAAAAGAGACGGCGCGCCGATCGGCGCGAGCCCGCGCCGATTGGCACAGCCAACAAGACATCAGGATTCCGTGCTGTTCCCCTGCCAACCAACATGATGTGCTAGGAAGCGACATAAAGGATGGAAATCAAGCATCAGAGTGGTCAGAGCATTCAAAATTTGAATTGCGCCGATCGACGCAGGTACCCGTGCCGATCGGCGCGCTCTCAAATTTTCATATTTTACGGTGGTTCCTTCTCCTGCAAGTTTCCCACACTATAAAAGGGAGGCCAGGCGTCCCCATTCAGCACAACATCCCGGTAATCTCTCCACCTTCCCCACTACCCACGATCTCGCACACGTTCCGCAATTTTCGTAGATGGATCGTCTCCGCTCCTCCGTCGGCAAGTTGGGCAAGAGGCTGCGCCGGGGAAGCAGTTCTGGCGGCAGCAGCGAGTCGAGCAGTGACTCCTCGACGAGGGGTGGCTCTGACGCTCACGATGACATGTCGGTGGGTGGTGCATCCGTCGGCTCGGCTGCGGCGACATACGAGGTCCGCGCCCGCCACTGTGTCTCAGGCGCGTCCCTTCCAACAGGGCGTGCTACAAGGAGCCAAACGGCAGTAATCCGTGGGGTTCCCACATCACAACCACCGCCGGCATTCATGCCGCGCCCGGTGGAGGAGGGCTTCACCCTCCTGAGCGCAGAGGAACAACGGCACTACCTCGCGGTGAGGGGAAGGTTAGTCCCCAACTTCGACTTGGACGAGACCTTTCTCACCTTGATCGGCATGTGGGAGGACTTAAAGGGGATGCTAGACAACCTCGGCTAGGTGGATTTCCACCTCCTCCCCATGGACTACAACCTCGACGTCATCACCGAGGTTGCCTCTACGATGAGGCTTGGCACCGTCGAAGACGGTAGCGAGGCCGTCAACTTCCGCGTCCGCGACATCAGCCACACGGTGACCATGGAGACGGCGGCTCAAGCCTTCGGCTTCGACGTCAACGCCAACGTCGCCGGCATCTTGGGACACAGGGAGTTGGACTCCTTTTGGAGGTGGCTCTCGTTTGTAGAAGAAATGAAGCGCGAAAACATCCGCAACCGGACCATTCAAGTCTTCCATCGGTGGTTGGCGGCGCGCATAGACGACAAGGTCAACTCCAGCAATGTCACCGATGCGGACTTGCGGTGGCTCTACAACGCCACCATGAGTCCGTCTCATTGCAACCCCATGTCGGTGACGGTGCGGGGTTGGCTCGACAAGAGGGGCGAGGCAAGCAAGAAGTTGGCCTGCGGGGCCTATCTTCAATGCCTAGCAGCCCTCGTCTGCGACGGCGATGGACCGGGAGGGCGCAATGACAAGTGGGAGTGCGCGACGGAGATCAGCGAGAATATGACTCGTGACAATATTGTCACGGGAAGTGTTCACACCCGTTTCCATGTCGGCGGCACCAACGTAAAACTCCCGTGTGCGGAACTAGGAGTTTTTCTCCCTCACAAGCTGGAGGGAGGAAATTGGCTTGAGGAAGGTCTCCTGGAGGGGGGCCGAGTTCTCAAGGACCGCCGTGGGCGGGTTCGACAGCCAGACACATCTACAACAGCCGGCGGCGAGTGGGACTTCTAGGGGTCACGCCAGGAGCACCAGCAATACCAGTCAGGGTGGAGCGACGCAGCGATCGGTTCACAACCCTCTACGCCGATCGGCGTAGGCGACGCGCCGGTCGGCGCACCCTACTGCAGCGCGAATATCGACTACAGGTACCAAGGGCGTGTACTAGTGGTGCCTCCTGTGCCCGGTGCAGACTTTTTCGTGCCCATGCAGGGGTACCTCAACAACAACATGCACTACATCGAGCACGTGGAGGAAGCCACGTCCCAATAGAGGTACAACCACGATGCGATGGTGGAGGAGTTCGAGCGACTCAAGACGCGGTGCTATGGCTTCAATCAGCCACCGACTCCACTTTCGGATGACTAGAGTGCCTAGGAGTTGGCACGTGTATCGGTTTCCCAGTTTGCGTTTTCTTTTATCTTTTGCAGTCTTTTTCTTTATTTACTTATGTGTGTGTGAGCGGGTTGGGAAACCATGTATCGGGTGTGTTTACTTTCATGCAAGTGTGTTAGTAGTAGTTTTACTTTCATGCAAGTGTGTTAGTAGTAGTTTTATTTTCATGCAAGTGTGTGCAAAAATTATCACCATGTATTCGAGTTTCGATCTTAATATAATGGTGGCGGTTATGCTCTTTTAGGAGAATTGAATTATTTATTCTTTCTTGAAAAGTGTTGATAAAGATCAAATATGTTGAGCATTGAATAAAATTTCGAACTTACACTTAATGATTATTCGGCAAATATGTCTTATGTGGAGCAATTTTGAGTACCCATGTGCTTCATTTGTGTTATCCAGTTTGTGATGATAACTTAGTACCAATCTTTTCAAAAATAAATTTTCATGTTGTGAACTTGGGAATTTATTGTTTTCAAGATCCTTACCTACCAATGCCTTATTTTGAGCAATACTCATGAACCTTTGATATGTAGATAAACATTAAATTGATGGTTGAGTTTGGTTAGGATTTAATTCTTTTTGGTATGAACTTTATTAAGATGGCAATTCTTTGTGTATCTTTTCCTAGCCTTGAAACTACTCATGCGAAAATTCAATTCCGCTGAGTACACTACCATAAACCCAAAACATCTTGTTGAGTATCATTCCTTGATCACATCCTATATTTCTGGCTATATATAACTCTTGAATAAATGTTGAAGCCAGACAAATCAAATACCAACAAATGTTGGTGCATTTGGGTTGAGAGCCGATCGGCGCACCCTGAGCCTATCGGCGCAGCAGTGAAAAAAAAAAGCTCTGCTGTTTGCTAAGGGACTAGCAAAATTAGAAGTGTGGGGGGATGGTATATGACATGCTTATTCTCGAAATTCATTCTAATATAGCCATGAATCATTCCAACCATGTGCAATCTTCCAAGATCAATTTTTTGCTATGCACATGTCCACATATCCAAAGTGTGAGTCCTTCCTTCAATTTTTCTTTCTTAATAGCCATCTTGATAAGTTTCTATAATTTCAACGAAGAATAATCTCCTAGCTTTACAATATATTATTGATTTATGTTTGCAATCCTTGAATTACCTCACCTAGCTACTCATATAAGCCTTACACTAATATTATGTAATCATTATGATGTAGAATATAGGTTGAGTGATTTAAAAGATGAGTTGTTGCCTTGGATTATTTGGAAGATAGATTCTCTTTGTTCACAACAATCTTTTAAGTGATTTTCATGTATGGAAAAGTTATAATTTATGAGTTGGACATGATCTTTTGCTTTGGGGAGAACTTTAAGCTTATGCCCATATTTGATCTATTTTGCTAAATACCAATATGAAATACACCACAATAGAACAATGCTCAACATTTGCTGATTTGAGATATCTTTTATGATAGAAAGAATATGTTTTTCGATTTTTCTTTCTTTTACTTTACTCAGGACGAGCAAAGGTTTAAGTGTGGGGGAACTGTTGGCACTTCCCAAGTGCCCCTTTTATATGTGAATATTACTCCAATTAGAGCATAATTGATACTAATTTAGGCCATTTACCTGTGATATTGTCTATATATTTGTATATGTGTTGTTTTAGAGCTTTATTGCAGAAACAGGTAAAATTGGTGATTAATGCGATGATGGAGAGGACAGGAGTCCAGAACCGACGAAAAGCACTGAAGAAGCCCAGTGCGCCAATCAGCGTAGTCCATGAGCCGATCGGCGCAAGGGTGTTTTGGCCCACAAAAGTGACCGAGGCCCATTCCACATGTTTATGGAAGTTTATCTGCACAAGACACTTGAAGATATTTGTCTAGAAGATTTATGGAACTTCAAGATCTCAACGTGCAGTACAAGACTTTATCTCGAAGGAAAAGGCCCACATGGCAGCTGTGGAAGACAGAGGAACTGACTCGGGGAAGAAATCAGAGAATACACGGCTTGCGCCAATCGGCCCAATCCTACGCCGATCGGCGCAACCGCCTTATTTGCTAGAAACCGAGTCCTTTACGAGTAGAACCCCTATAAATACTTGTAAACCATCGCTGCAGAGAAAGGAGGCGACAGAGGGACACCAGATCTGTGAGTTAGAGCCATCGGGGCTTGCCCCGTTAGAATAGATCTCTAGTTGAGTTTCAAGAACCATTAGAGTTAAGAGTTGATCCGTCAAGGTAGGTCATCTCGACGACGATGAATCTTACTCTATGTATCTTAAGGATGATTGAATATGTTGATGATGGTTTTGGTGATTTATCTATCTTGATTCTATAATCATGCATGTGCTTATTCCAATTGCTTAGTTCTAGGCTAAGTAAGCAGATATTATCTTAATCGTGATTAGGCTAGTATTCGGACATTGTATTGATTATGGTTGCTTGATGATGCTAGTAGTGTGGTTTAGCGGTGACAGCACTAAGCCTGCGCAGCACTATTGGATAGTTGAGTAGGGTAAGATACTCGCGCGATTAAGGGTTTCCTCTCGGCAGCGATAAATCAGGAGCCGCTCGGAAAGCAGGGTGGTCTTACTCATTATAGGTTTTCATTGATCTATGTAATTACCCATTATGATGCTAGTCAATTAGACTTTCTGGTTACGATCTCACTAGTAGATATCTGGGTACTCACTTAACAGCATAGGTTTACAAGATCTGGCACACTTTGGCTCAGATTCACTGGTGTGCCGATCGGCTCAACTCCTGCGCCGATCGGCGCAACAACTTTGGCTTAGATTCACCAGTGTGCCGATCGGCTCAACTCCTGCGCCGATCGACGCAACCACAGATTTACTATATCTTTTACTGTTAACTTTGTTTAATAAATCCCTAAGATCCTAGTGGATTCGATAAACCTTGGAATACTCAATTCAAGGGAAAAAGTGCTATAATCGTACACCGTCCTCTTGCGGTATATAAGTGGGTGCGTAGATACGACCAACACTATGCGAGGGATGTTTGATTCCTAGATTCATTCAAAAGAAGATTCCCTCGCGGCCCGATATTATAATACCTTTTCCAGAGGTGCCTGTGGACAAACGGGGCTTTAGCGACGAAGACTTTTTGGTTTTTCTTCAGTGCGCCAGCGAGTCTATAGTTGGACCATACACTCGCGAGGAGCACAAGCACACCTACGAGCGGACCTCGCACAACGGCCGTCTTAACCGTGTCCTAACACTGGCCGGTGTGAAGTATTCTACTCGCGTCGTGCCGGGCCCTCATGTGAAGCGGAATCGACCCCCCGGCAACACTGGTTCAGAATTTGTGAAGGCGGCGGGGGCCAAGAAGACAAGAAAAGAGAAGTGTCTGCCGAAGCTTCCCCTATAGATTGGGAAGAGGAAAAGGGATGAGGAGGCTTCGAAGGTCCCTCTGAGGCATGCACCAGCTAAGGAACCCCGCCGGGGCTCCTCGAGCTCTTCTGGCCCGGCCTCCATGCTGTTGGGACGCTGGTACGCGCCGGCGCGATGGCGGACGCCTTTGATGGCGACGACGATGAGGAGGACGTGTTGGTGATGTCTCCTTCTGCCGCGGGCGGTGCTGCTGATGCACCGGCTCTGAGTCCCTGCGCTGCTCTCGCAAGGATTCAGGCCGTGGATACGGAGGCCGTAGACACCCTTGCAGGCCTCGCGGAAAAATTTTCTGCTCGCCCTGGACCTTCGAGTCCAAGTCGACTTCTGATTGGGGCTGGAGCTGCTAGAAGGTCTGCCGGTGGAGGCTCGGGGCTACCCGAGGGGCATGAGGGTTTTGTCGATCCCCAGGCTTGGGCTAGCCTGTGCTCGGCTCCCGACGCCTTCATAGCCGAAGGGGCGCAACTGCTTGGAGCCGATGAGTTGCGGCGCAACCTCTGCCATGTTTTGAGACATGTAAGTATGCTTCATTCTGCTAGTGTACAAAAAACACTGCACTGTTTTTTTTTTTTTTTGAGTTTTGTGACAGAGCTAACTTGACTAATGTTTTGTTTCAGGCCCACACCCTCGCGCGGATTTCTTCTGAGAAGACTTGCATGGAGCTTGCTTCGATTGAGAAGGAGAAGAATTCGCTAGCAACAGAGAATATGTTGCTCAAGGAGAAGCTTAGCAGCCTTGGGTCTGTGAAGGATGCAGTTACGCTCGAAGCTGAGCGTATGCGGAGAGAGCTTAATGCTTCGCAGGCTGAGGTTGCTGAGTTGAGGACTGGGCTAAGTCGCCTGGAGGCTGCTGAGGCTAGGATCACAGCTCTGGAGAAAGAGAACGCAGCCTTGAAACATGACCAATTGACTCGCAACTACGGTTTTGTTGCTCAGGCTATATCCGTGCACCAGCAGTATTGCGAGGCTTTAGGTTATGTTGGTGCTGAACCAATGTCGTTAACCGACAGGACTGTGATGACCGAAGATGTCTTCTTCGGGTGGCTGAAGTCTGAGTTCGAAGCTCTCCCGGGGGTGATGGACAAGCGCAGCAACTTCAGCGCACTACACACTGCGGAGGCCGCTTTTGGGCTGCTAGAGCGCGAAGGCTGCGATCACTTCCACGCTCTAGGAAGGCGCAACTTTCCTATTGGGGCTGATGCTCAGGAGGGCTTGTCGCCGGAGGCCATCGCCGCGGCTAAGCGCGTCGCCATGAAGTTCTAGCGCGATCACGGCCATGAAGCCGCTCGTCAAGCTGCAATTGAGAAGCTAGCTCAGGTTATATTTTTGTTTGTGTTCTATATTCTCACTTATTGGCGCAACGTTTAAAGCTGAAAATAATTGTGCTTGTGAAGATGCGTGGCTTTTCAAAGAGCGGTGACGGCCAGGCTGAGGACCCTTCGGGGGGCCAGGGGACTTTGAGGAGCGCCGCCACCGAGAAGGCTGGGACTTCAGGGGGTGGAGCGAGGACTGCGCCGAGCGAGGTTTAGGATCCTTTGTAGTTGTAGTGTTGATGTAATGTACTTTTGGAAGGTTCTGAGGGGAATTTTGTATCTATAATTTTGACATGCCTACTTGACCCTGCGCAGGTGTCCTTCGTGTCGCCTGCGCGGGAGTCCGAAGAGGATGCTTCTAGTGGATCTTCTGCGTTGCGCATGTTGGGTTTGATGAGCGAAGGGTCCAATCTTTGATAGGTGATGTTACCGTACCGACGCCTACCTCTAGTAGTTTGGAAGCTAGTTTAAGCGGCTTCGAAGCATTGGATGTTGCAGCGGAGGCTGAAAGATTTGAACATCCCGCGCGCATCTTCGTCGGGCGCGCTTGAAGACTTTGGATGTTGTGATTTGTGTGGAAGATTATTCCCACTTATTCGCTCGTGGCACTTCGTCGAGCGCATCATCCACACTTCGCCGTCGGGTTAGTGGTAGGTCCCATGGTGGGGGAGTCTCCGTTGAGAGACTTCACGGAGGGCGAGGACCGGGTTCTCCGCATCTGCAGCGACGCGAGAAATCTTTGAGCATTGAAGGTTCTGGCACGTCAATTCCACGGCCATCTCGTCCACGACGTGCTGTTGCGAAACAATCGATTAGCTCCGTGGTGAAGTCGTCGACGAAGATTGGTAGATCCTTCTCTCATGTACCGGTTCCGTCTAGTGGAAATGCCCAAGATTTGGGTGCCCTTGGTTTCGGGGGCTCGAGGCCTAGCTCTTGCCCCCCTCCGCCTGGTTACACTACCGATGAGTGGTCGGTTTTGCTTCCCTAGCTGTTAGCTTCTGGGGTTGTTGTAAAAGAAGAACCCATTAATTATGATTTCTAATGTAAACATTGATTAGCGGCGATTATGATAAATTGTGTGTTGCCAAGTTTGAGTTGTTGTGATTTGCTTAGTGCTGTCGTCGAATTTAGTAAAAGGGCGTCCTCCCCCTCGAAGTGCTAGGGACGAGGTGTTTTAGGGCGAACCCTTGGATGGGTTTGGGCTGCAACGAGCCCCTTAGCATTTTTGCTAAGTTTTTGAAAAACGCCACCCTCCCCCTCGAAGTGCTAGGGGCAAGGTGTTTTAGGGCGAACCCTTCGACGGGTTCGGGCTGCACCGAGCCCCTTAGCATTTTTTGCTAAGTTTTTTAAAAACGTCACCCTCCCCCTAGAAGTGCTAGGGGCGAGGTGTTTTAGGGCGAACCCTTGGACGGGTTTGGGCTAACGAGCCCCTTAGCATTTTTGCTAAGTTTTTGAAAACTGCCACCCTCCCCCTCGAAGTGCTAGGGGCGAGGTGTTTTAGGGCGAACCCTTAGACGGGTTTGGGCTGCAACGAGCCCCTTAGCATCTTTGCTAAGTTAGCTGGCTGTACTGGTCTTGGCTCTTCGGGCTTGACCAGTGCAACAGCTATGGCTTGGGAGCTTTTTGCTCTTCGTCGAATGTTTCAATCTCCGTGATGGGAATTGTTTCGACGTGTTCCATCGAGCGATGCTTTCCACTTTGGGGAAGGCAGCTTTATAGATTTAGCTCGGGTTTACATAGGATCTGCCTCGTTAAAAACCTCACCCCTGTGAAGGGTTCCCCTTGTGAGGAAAAGAGTACGGTCCTTTACATAACTACTCAGAAAAGAAAAGCCTGAAAAAAGAAAATCTACTGACTAAGCTCAAGGTAGCACTTATAGCTTCATGCTATGCTTGGATTTTTACATGCTTCGAGTGATGCTTTTGCTTATACGTAGAACCTTCGAAGGTTGTCCGCGTTCCAAGAATGCGACAACTCTTCTCCTTGTGAAGTCTGGAGTCTGTATGCTCTGGGCCTGTTTGATTTTGCCACAATGTATGGTCCCTCCCACTTTGACTCTAGCTTGCCTTTGCTTTCTGTTCTGGGACTTCGGAGTAGGACTCGGTCTCCTAGTGCGTAGGCTCAGGGTATGACTTTTCGATCCCTCTAGTGGCGTGTTTCCGATTGGCACTTTTCTAGGTTGACAAGTGCGTCCAGCCTATCGACTTCCATCAGATCCTTCAATTCGTCCTCTGCCAGCTATGACGATTTTGCATTAGAGGTTCTAGGACTTTGGTGCAAAATCTCTTCAGGTGTTACTGCCTCTTCCCCGTAAAGTAGCCTGAAGGGTGAATATTTGGTTGCTCTGGTTTCGGTCGTGTTATGCGACCAGATGACCCTTGGCAATTCTTCTGCCCATTTTCCTTTCCTGTCATCGAGGAGTATCTTTTTGATTGCCTTGAATATAAGGTTGTTTGCCCTTTCAACTGCTCCGCTCAACTGAGGGTGGTATACTGACGCGAAGTCAACTTTTGTTCCTATGGAGTGACAGAACTCTTTGAACATGTCGTTCTCGAATTGTTTTCTGTTGTCGACTGTTATGTCTCTTGTCACTCCGAAGCGACAGACGACATTTTGCCAAAAGAACTTTCTGATCGTTGCTGCCGAGATGTTTGTGATTGGTTTTGCTACGATCCATTTGGTGAAATATTCTAGCGCTACAACTGCCCACTTATAATTCCCCAGTGCTGTGGGTAAGGGTCCGACGATGTCGATTCCCTAGCGTTGTAGAGGCCATGATGGGGCTATGAGTTGTGTTGGCTGCAAGGGTGCTGACTGCCTATTTGAGATTTTTTGGTAGGCTTCGCACTTAGTTACTATTTCTACGGCGTCCTTGACCATAGTTGGCCAAAAGAAACCTTGCCTAACTGCTTTTGCAGCTAGTGGCTGAGGTCCAATATGCGCTCCACAGATTCACTCGTGCACTTCGCTGAGTAGCTGAGTGCCTTCCATTCTGCTCACACACTTGAGTAGTGGAGCACAAATTCCTGACTTACACAGCTGTCCCTTGATGATTCTGTAGTTCCTGGCCCTTTGCTGCATTCTTTTAGCCTCTGACTCGGTGTCTGGCTCGTACAAACCCTTAAGGTATGTGATGATTTGAGTTCTCTAGTCTTCATTGGTTATTGCGTGTATTTACTTGGGGTCCTGGAGGGCTACTTGGATCGTGGGTTCTGTGATTGTTTGAAAGAACACATCCTATGGTATTGCATCCTGCCTTGCTGCCAACTTGGCGAGTTTGTCTGCCTCCATGTTAAATTTTCTCTCTATATACTGTATACCAAAGCCTTTGAAGTACTTTTCCATACTTCGGATGGTGCTATGGTATTTCTCAAGCAAGGGGTCCCGGGTTGTGAATTTCTTGTCGTATTGACTGGCCACGATCTTGGAATCTGTTGTGATTCTGCACCTTTGGACTCAGAGTGCTCATAATTTTTTGAGCCCTAGCAGTACTGCCTCATACTCTGCTATGTTATTGGTGCACTTGTCCGTTTCCTTGCTGAACTCTAGCCTTGCGGCGTACTTCATTTTCCTGCCTACGGGTGAGGTGACTACTGCTGCTATTCCTGCCCCGGCCAGTCCCCAAGCCCCGTCGCAATGCACTGTCCATTCTGGTTCAGACCATGCTTGATTTTTTACTAGTTGCAGAGCTGTCCAATCAGCTATGAAGACAGCGAGCACCTGAGACTTGATTGCAATGCGCTTCTCGAAGTCTATTACATGCTCCGAGAGTTCCATGGCCTATTTGCCGATTGTTCCCGAGGCTTCTCGGTTGCCAAATATTTCATTAAGTGGCTGGCTGGTGAGTACTTTGATGTGGTGAGCCTTAAAATAATGTCGTAGCTTTCTGGAAGCCATGACTACTGCGTACGTGATTTTTTCCATCTCAGAATACTGCTTCTTGGAGACAGATAGTGCCTCGCTGACATAGTACACCGGTAATTGCACCAAGAATTCCTTCGACTCCCCTTTGACCGTCTTGATTATTTTTGTTTCCTGTACTAGGACTTCACTTACCGCCGAATGAGACGCAACCACACACAACAACAGAACAGCCCCTGGCTCTGGGTTGGTGAGTTTTGATTGCCTTTCGAGGTAGTTTTTTAACTCTGTGAAGGCTCTTTGCTGCTCTGGACCCCATTCGAAGGGTTGGGCCCCTCGCGTTTGAAGAAGGGCAAGCTTCTCTCGGCTGATCTGGATATGAAGCAATTTAGTGCGGTCATTCTGCCTATTAGTTTCTGCACGTCTTTTCGGCACTGAGGCTCTTGCATTTGGATGATTGCTTTGATTTTATCGGGGTTGGCTTCGATGCCTTTGGCTGACACCAAACAACAGAGTACTCTTCCTTTCCTGATGCCGAAAACACACTTCTCCGGATTCAATTTTAACCTGGCTGCTCAGAGGTTTGCAAATGTTTCCGCAAGGTCTGAGATGTGGCTGCCTTTTGCTTTACTTGCTACTATAATATCGTCCACATAAGCGTGCACACTTTTTCCAAACTGCGACTCGAAGGCTTTCTGAGTCATGCGGCAAAATGTAGGGCCGGCATTTTTCAATCCCTCGGGCATTTTCATGAAACAGTAAGTACCGAAAGGTGTGATGAAACTTGTTTTTTCCTCATCCTCCCTCCATAGTCATATCTGATGGTAGCCGGAGAAGCAGTCGAGCAGTGACAACAGCTCGCTCCCAGCTGCTGCGTCCACGATTTTGTCGATTCGAGGCAGTGGGAAGTCATCTTTGGGGCAAGCTTTGTTGAGATCTGTGAAATCTATGCACATTCTCCACTTCCCGTTCTTTTTCTTCACCATTACACAGTTTACCAGCCAAGACGGATATTTGACTTCATGGATAACGGAGGCATCGAGGAGCCGCTGAACTTCCACTCTGATAGCTTCTGTTTTTTCATTTGACATCTTTCGAAGCCTCTGTCTTCTTTGGCTTGATTTTTGCGTCGACTTCTAGCTTGTGCTCTATGATGCTTCTGTCCACGCCTTCGAGGTCTGCTGAAGACCAGACGAATACATCTTTGTTCTTACTGAGGAATGCTAACAGCTTTTTCTCTTCCTCAGAGTCTAAGCCAGAGCCCACTGTGACGAATTGGCCCAGGACTTGCTCGTCAAGGAGTACTTTTTTGGTTATTTCGTCTGGCTGCACTGCGACCTTCTCTCTATCGAGGCATCGTGTCTCTTCTTTTGCATTCGCTTTATACTGCTCGCGAGCCTTTCGAGCTCGCTCTTCATCCTCTAGCTGCTCTTGGCTGAACATCTGTATGTTGTTACAGTTCCTTTCCCACGGTGCATAACCTTTTTTCTATGTCTCTTGCCATTTGTTGGTCTCCTTTGACTGTGATGACCCCTCCAGCTGCTGGAATCTTCATACATAGATATGCACTATGGATGACGGCTTCGAAGGTGTTAATTGTGCCCCGGCCAAATATGACGTTAAATGGGTGGCAAAGATCCACCACATCGAATGTTACATACTCTGTTCGAGGGTTTTGAGTATTGCCGAACGATACTGGTAGGGAGATTGTGCCCATGGGAGTGATTCTTTTTCCACCGAAGCCTATGAGTGGTATATTTGACGACTGCAGAGAACTTTTGCTGAGGCCCATCTGCTCGAAGGTGTTTATAAATAGGATGTCTGTCTGGCTGCCATTGTCTACAAGGACTTTGCTAACCATCCAGGTATGAATGTGGGCTTCGATTACAAATGCGTCGACATGTGGGTAGGCCTTGAGGCTGAGATCTAACTCAGTGAATGTGATGGGAATATGAGACCACTTTGACTTGATGACAGGTCCTTCTGTGAAAACACTGTTTACCATCCGAAAGTGATCTCTTCTTCTTCTTTTGTTTTCGAAGTCTGAAGATGACCCTCCGCATATCATTCCATTGTAACCTTGTACTGGGAAGGTTGTGGCTTGGCTTGGGGTGGGTTCTAGTTTAGGCTGTGGTAGGTGTTGAGGCTCTTGCTTTTGCCTTTGCTGGTCTTGGGTGGGTGATGGTTGCTGGGTTTGTTACCTGGGTTGGGTGTACTGGCTGGGTGGTTGTGTAGGATGAGTTGGCTGAAAGTACGGGGACGGTGCATAGAGTTGATGGTGGTGGGTGCTTGGGTAGTGATAGTTGGGTTGAGCGGGCTATAGATATGGTTGCTGGGGCCATGGGTTTGGCGATGTATAATTGATGGCTTTGGGTAAGGACGAAGCCTTCTTTTCTGCTTCGATCCTTTCTTGGATTTCCTTTGCTTTGAGTCATGTGGAAGTTTTGTGCCCCTTGTCCTCTCCACAGTAGAAACAGTATGGCTTTCTGGCCGGCCGAGCTTGGGTTTGAGGGCCTTGGCTTCTGCCCTGTCCTCGTTGGCCGCTTCCTCTGAAATCATTGCTTGGGTTGCCTCTGCTATTAGTGTCTTCTTTTTCTTCCTCAATATGACCAATGAATGAAGGGGAGGACTCGACGGGTTGTTTGTTTTTCTGTACTGCCTTTCTTGATAGCCACCCTCACTGTGTGACTGGTTGCGGCTCTTACTTTGGCTTTGCTTGCGTCTCTTGTAATCCACGTCCGATCTGCTGTACTCTTCGAACTTTGTGCATAACATTTGCATGGTGCGCGGTAGTATGCATGCGCAGTATGAAGACATTTGGCATGCTCGCATGCCTCTGAGTACAGAGTTTATTGCCGCCTCGTCCATGACACTTGGGGCCTGGGCTCGGAGCATGAGGAATCTTCTGTGGTACTCATGTAATTGCTCATTCTCTTGCTGGTTGATGTTCAACAGTTCGTGCGATGGTTCCATAATGGTGCGGAACCCTCGAAAACTTGCGGTCACTTTATCCCTGATGTTTTCCCAGCTGTATAATGACCCGGGGGGCAAGTGGAAGTACCAGTTGAGGGCAGACTCTTCGAGGGCACAGACAAATCTCTTTGCCGATGTTGCCCCATCTCCTCCTCCTGATATGATTTCTGCTTCGTAGCTCCTGAGGAATTGCCTTGGGTCAGAATTGCCTCTAATTTGGCTAGCAGTATCATTCTGAACTGCAGTGGGTACGGGGCTCTTTGCAACCCCTCGAAAAGAGGTGAGTCTTTATCAATTATGCTTGTTGTGCTTGATCTTCGAATTGGTAGTATTTCTGATGCTGTTGGCTGGTGACTCGGTGTGAGTGGTATTTCTTGCTCGAGGTACGGTGGGCTTCGGCCGCTGGATTTGGTTCCTGGCGACTCGCCCTGCCGATGGTTCTCTGGAGTTCTTCGACTTCTTTTGCCAGCTGCAGATTCTTGAGTCTGAGCTGAGCTATGTACTCTTTCTCTTATAGCGCTTTCTCTTTCTCTGACAGCGCTCTGCTTCTTAGCTCTTGTTCTTGCAACAGTTGTTGCTTGAGTTGCTCGAGGTGCTCGGCTCTTTGGGCTAACAGTTCCATCTCTTGTGCTGCTGTCATCGAAGTTGGGGTGCTGTCTCCCGGAGGGTTTGAGCTCGACGGTTGCTCTAGGCATTGTGCTGGGTCTTTTTGGCCGCCCGCTGCTTCTATCTGAAGCGATTGTTGTGTTTCAGGGGTGTTCTCTTTTGTTACTTACAATGAAGACTGGTCGTCTACCGATTGGGGATCTCCCGGAACGCTGCTTCGTGAGGGCGGTGTGCCACTCGAAGATAACGGTCTGTGGAGTTGAGTCATCGTAGCTTGTATACGAGCTCACAACACGGTGGGCGCCACTATTGGTGTCACTAAGCACGAGGTTCGTTGATACCGATAGAATGAATGAACATTAAAGAAAATTGCGAAGGGTACAAAACAGGGCAAAAATGGTCCTCTCACGTATCTCCAAAAAGATTTCTCCCCCTTACAAGTAAGTAGGCGTGTTCCTTTATAGGCCTGTACTTAGGTCATGTGCAAATGACCATTTTGTCCCTAATTACCTGCTATATTCTTCGAATATTCTGTACAAAATGGTCATAAAGGATAAATCAGTCATTTGAGCGCTCCTGGTACCCTTTCTTACTCCGTACGCCACAACACGTGTTGGAGCCACGTGTTGCCTTCTTCGCGCCAACTAGGCTCTTGGTCTTGCCCCACGCGCTGTCTTTTGAAGGATGATGATTTCATCTTTCGAGCGGTGCAGAGGCACCGCTTGAAGGGTCTTGGCTTCGCTGTAGCCTCCGATGAACATCTGTGTCTCAAAGTTACTGTTAATAATAATAATAAAGTATAACAATGTGTTGACTTTGACTTTCATTCGCAGCCCGACTTTGATGAACCTTCGGAGAGTGGTTTTCGAATTGATCCCCCCAACAACGGTCTTTTTTTTCATGCTTTAGACCGGCCCGCGAAGCACAGCCCAATTGGACACCTTTAATTCTGATTATCCAGAACCAGAGCAAGGCCTGTTGGTAAATAATTCAGTGGCATGGGCTGTTATGGTGGGCTAATTCAAGTGACTCGTACGCCTTTGTCAGCTACACCCACACGTGCTGCCTAGTAAGTCTCTGGTGTTATTCAAACTTGTCGCCATGTAGGCGACTTGGGCCCAAAGTGAGACTCACACGAAGCCCAGAGCTCGGATTTTCTAGACAATAACATAAATTTTTATTTAATTAATAAAACTAACAAACAATTTTGTAAAAGTAACACACCAGTCGCCCAACCATGGGACGACAACGGTGCCATGTAGGCCATTGTGGGCCCCATCGCACATTGAACGGGTAATAGGGAAAAATCGCCCGTTGGATGGGCGACAAGGAAAAGTCACCAGTTGGCTGGGCGATATTACTGTAGCATTTTTTTTTTGAAATTTTTACTCCTTAACACTTACACATATCTAAGTCTCAATTAAAAATATTTTCAAACCTTTAATTTTTTATAGATTTTTTATATTGTAGAATAAACATTGTAATACCGATTTTAGCCTCAATTACTCCAAAATATTTTAGTAATTTAAAAATACAAATCCAAATATTAAACTAACTATTAAGCAATAATTTAATTCTAAGACATGATATCTTCTATAAAATTCTAAAAAATATCTTAATTCAATTCATAATGAGAACTATCAATTCAAAATTTTGTTAGGGTTATATAGTAGTCAATGTTTTTGAGATATTTGAATTTAATTAATTCCAAAAAAGAAAGAAAAATGCTATATTAATGTTACCCAGCCAACAGACGACTTTTCCTTGTCGCCCAAGCAACGGGAGATTTTTCCATGTCGCCCACTAAATGGGCAATAGGGTCCATAATGGCCTATGTGGCACCCTTGTCGCCCCGATAGGTGTGTTAGTTTTACAAAAAAAATTACCTGTTAGTTTTATTAATCAAATAAAAAATTACATTATTAATAAAAAAATCGATTTTCTATACGCAGGACTAGATTTTCCGAAAAGTCTAACACGCGAGGGGTCGCGCGGAAGCATGGGCGCGTGCCCCCTCGCACGGCCCGACCTAGAAGTGGCGCGGCGGTGGGAGTGGGGCAGAGTGCTGGGGTGAGACGGGCGGCACGTCGTGGTGGGGGCGCCGCCGCGACACCGGTCGGCGGATTAGTGCGGCGGGTCGATGGAGCGAGCTCGACGGTGGCAGAGCACGGGGGCAGGACGCGCGGCGGCGAGAGCATCGCTGCGACGCCGGTCAGTGGATTAGTGCGGGCAGGTCGGCAAAGCGAGCTCGACGACGGCGGAGCGCCGGGTTTTGCCGGTAGTGCGTCGTGACGGCAAGGGCGCCACTGCGACGCTGATCGGCAGTTATTGCCGACGGAGTTATGAGGTTAGGGTTGTCGGGGATAACCCAACCCGGCGGAGATAGAAGGTTCTGAGGCGGCGACGCGGTAGTGCGGCAAGGCAGCGCCCGGCGCCGCCAGATCCGCGGGCGGCAGGCGGGGCTCAGAGCGGGGAAAAGCGACGCGTGGCGAAGTCGAACGGGCGGGACGGACGCAGCGCGCGGCTGGTCGGAGTGGCGCCGGTTGGAACAGAGGCGTGGCGGGCGACAGCGGGGTCGCGCATTCTCCTATCGCGCGTAACCGCTCCCTAAATTTTCCACCTGTTCCAGTCTGACTAAATTTAGAGCGTTTTCAAAGTCAATAAAGTCACCGTAACATATAGAAAATCTCTAAATTCAAGAACTAGTTTTCAAAGTTTAAATTTTTTTTCCCTCTTGAACCGTTATTTCGTTGTTGAATTCGTTTGAACTATCATGTTGTTTAGATTTAGTTATACAACATTCAACATGAATAATTATAAATTATTTAATGTCAAAAGAATTTAAAATATATTATACTAAAGGTTCTGCATGTACTATTTTTATGAAAATATTGCATAATTATTTAAAAAATATTTAAATAGATTTGAGACAATGTTGAATAAGTTATTTCAAAATATCCATTGCCATTTGGTGAGCTAAATGAATCAAATTCATAATATACATATTCATTTTTTAGAACACCTAATTTATATGAGATTTCAGTTTACTAAACGAACAAAAAAATGGACCTTATGCCTAAAAAAATATTTTCAATTTATTTTAGTTTATTATGTATTATAAAAAACCATAATGATAAGTTTATTACCCATTAGCATTGTACTCTTAGAAATTGAGTAATTTTTTTTATAGTTAGTGATATATATTTTACTCTCTTAGGTTGTAGAGTTTAAAGATCTCTATGTATTGAGCTTAAAGGTCAACATAATACATGACTGTAAACATATGTAACAATATAATTTTTTTTGAATAATATCTAACAATACATGACCTCTATATGTTGAGCTTAAAGGTCAACATAATACATGACTCTAAACATATGTAACAATATAATTTTCTTTGAATAATATCTAACAATAGAGTAGAGCTAGGTTTCGATCCAACAATATATGCTTTGTAACAATATGAGGTAGATATATTTTCATATAATCATGTGCCAAATAGGTCTATCCAACTGTTATCTTGAGATGAGGAGCATCCAAATGTTCGTAAGCTCTTTTCTAGTTGCTCAATAAGCACGATGAGGTAGTCCCTCAACCTATCTAAAATATAATGCATGTATACAAAAAAAAAATTTAAGTTTACTTCAGGCCGTCAATTAGTCATACTAAAAGTGTTCAAATGTTTAATAATGCTACGTCTAGATATCTCAAAAAATCTTCACAACAATACAAATGTAGGTGTACTATAAATACTCTGGAAAGTTCTATTTTAAGAACCGAGCTACAATTAAAATACACTTTGTTTTTTGTTGGATGGAAAATATTCCATTTCCTGCGCTAGTAACCACGCGTCAACCAAATAGCCACCATGCGACGCAATCCCCTGTCCAAGTTTTCATGCCGGCTAGACTGATGCTGCTCGTGGGGCTCCAGCGGCCAACTAAAATATCTGATAATTTGATGCCACCAAAATGTCCACGTCAACGCTGCCAAACTGAACCAGTGTCCATGAGCACATATCGTCTTGTTGACACTTTACAGCCTTCGCTGGTCCTGTTCTCCTCGGGCTCCACTTTCCCCAAGCAGAGTCTAGGTGAAATTGTCGTCAACCACAGAGGCCGATGCGAATTCGTGCTCCGACTCGCCAGGCCTCTCTCCGAATCCCAACTCGCGAGCTCCTCCTTCCCTGACCGGACGCCATGTCGGGAGGACAGAGCTCGAGCTCAATTTCCTATGGTAACACTGGCACTGGCACGGACATAGCACCAACCACCAACTCCGGCAGCAGCGCCACCAGTTCGGCGCAGCACGGCCGCGCGCTCACGGCCTGCCTGGTCGCCGTCAACGTCACGCTCGTCGCCCTCATCTACTTCTACTTCTGGAGGCTCTTCTCCCGCAAGCGCTCCGCCGCCGGCGACGAGGAGGATGACCCCAACTCGTCCTCTGCCTCGACGCCGGCGCCGTCGCCCCTGAGGGACCAGAACGAGCAGAGGGACCACGACCGTCTCATCGCGTCGCTACCGACCTTCGTCGTGCGCGCCGGCGAGAAGGGACAGGCGGTGGAGGAGTGCGCGGTGTGCATCGCGGAGCTGAGGGACGGCGACGAGGCGCGCGCGCTGCCGCGGTGCGGGCACCGGTTCCACACGGCATGCGTCGACGCCTGGCTGCGGCGGCGGCACACCACCTGCCCGCTCTGCCGGGCAAGCGTCGTCCGGGCGGAGGCGGGGCCCAAGGGTGGCCGTGGTTGCGTGACGGACACGACGGCGTCGGCGTCGCCTGTGGAGGATATGGACGCACCCGTCTAGTCACCGCTGGTCGTTACATCAGTGCGTGTGAAGCGAAGAAGTGGGGACGTCATTTGTAGCTAGCGGTCATTGTGGTGGGCATTACATGGTTGTCGTCCGACTCACATCATTATCTTGTTTGGATGACTATCACAAACCTGGAAAGCTGGTTCACCAAGCTTCATTTTAATTTGATTGGCGTAGTGGCAACATTTTTTTTTCCTTCTTTTTTGGCAAAAGAGCTGCCTTTCGTACTGCAAGACCAGTTCTGCTGGATGACGTATGCTCACTTACTTATGAGTAAAGAATATGATCAGTTTTTTATTAAAATTATTGGGTGGCTTTTAATTGTAGACGTCCAGTTAATTGGAGGTTGCTAATTTTCAGCCGACTAAAAGTTTCTAAAATTTTCAGTCACCATTTTTGAGTCATAAATTTTATATCCAACAGTTTCTAATTATAATATAAAAAATTTTATAAAAAAAAAATCAAAACATAAAAGATAAAAGCACCGACTAAAAGCTTTCAAGCGACTGAAAGTTAGAAAATCCGCAGTTAATTGGTTCATTTCTTGAATGACAAAAAATTCTTTTAGTTTGATGTGGGATTAATACTAATACAAACGATGGGTTGGCAAAATTGGACACGGTGAAAGCTACAAGGATAGATAGCACTACTACATAACACATTTGTTGCAATAGACCACCCTCCACGCCCGTTGTATGCAACGACACTCTTCTCCACTCTCGTGGCACCGTCATAGTTGCTGGCGTGATGTTGTTCTTGTTGGTGCTCGCAACCAAGCCCATCTCCTGACGCCCGAGCTTCTCCACTCTCTTGCTAGTTTGGGGCAGAGTATGTTTTGGAGAGAAATGACAACTTTGGTGAACAAATGGAGTGCTTTGTGGAAGCATTTGTCGTGGCCGCTCATTCTGACTGGTTCTTGGTAGCCGCCGTGTGGACTGGCACTCCTGACGTGCCCAACGTCGCTACTTCTAAGCGAGCTCCACACGTGGTCCTGCTCTCAGATCTCCTTGCTCTCCTGTTCCTTGGCAGCATCGCCACTTAGGCCGTTTGATTGGGTTTTTTCATCCGGATTTTCTAGATTTCAGGCGCCTGAAAGATTTTAGTTAATGCTTTGTTTCTTTATGTTTTGTTTTATTTTTTATAGGATTTTTTGTATAATAATTAGAAACCGTTGGATATAGAATTTATGGCTCAAAAGTAGAATTTATGGCTCAAAAGCGGTGACTGAAAGTTCCACAAACTTTCAGATATCTGAAAATTAGCAACTCCCTTTATCATCAGCGCGACAACGCAGTCAAGGACAGTGACAGAGAGGCACCGCGTGTTAAAGGACGCAGCAGCGAATTAAGGCACACATGAGAGAGGCAACAGTGCGCGCCGGCGATCATCGTCGTGTTTGTGAAAGTACATTATGAGAAAAATATTAAACTATCTTTTGTTTAATTAAAAAGAAAAAAATTAATGCGTGGTCCATCAATTTTTATAATAATTCATAACTTTAAATATGTTTTATTTTTTTATTGTTAGATTTAAACGAATGAACAGTTATAATTATCTATAATATGATTTTTTGCGGTAGGGAAGCAAGCATGGTGCTAAGCATCCACGAGTCGCCATCGTGTCATAGTTACCGAGAAGAAGATCATACAATAGGCTAGGATTGATATGGGTCATTCATTTCTGTTGATCTAACAATTTAGATGTAATTGTACTATATTGAACCTTTACGTAGTATGAAATAGTATATCAATGTACTATAAAGTAGTATGAATATCATTGGAAGAAAAGTTAATGTCAGATCGTATTTTCATTAATCTTCTAAGATAATTTGAAATAGTAATTTTAAAACAAAATTAAAAAAAACTATCATTTTCCACACGATTGCCATTCTCTTCATTTCTTCCTCTTCCTCCATGTTCTTTCTTCTTCTCCCCGTGTTCTTCCTCTTCTCCCAATCGAAATTCCAGCAACAAGGATTGCGGTGACGGTGAGGATTGCAGTGACAACAATGCTGGCACTGTAAGGATCAGACGTCGACGAAAGGCCTGCTGAGGCGTGTCTCCATGGCGTGGGTCATTTCATGACGACGCTGCTAGGATCCGGCTCTGGCAGCAGCGACAGTCCTACGACGAACAACCACCTCTTACTCTCACCACCCTCTCTTTTTTCCACATTATCAAAAGTACTACGTGGCAATGCATGAGACGATCTATAAGACCACTTACATGTGACATTGTACCTGCCCTTACCCGCTCTCACCTATTCTATCCTTCTCTTTTCTCTCTCCTGAAGTGATTGCCTTGATCGTGTTCGCTTTCCCTTTCCTTATCGTGACAGTCAAAATTATGATAGGTGTACCTTGAAGAGTCCTAATCTTCTCCTCTCGAGCCTACCTTGGGTTATGTTTGACAGGGATGGTCAGTGAACTTCTACTGGTTTCAAAGGAGGATAGAGATCTATTGGGGAAGACTCGAAAGGTTATTCGATATCAAGGTTGACCCTTGACGCGCTGCAGCCCGCGGGCAGGGTGAAAGAGCTTTCAGAAACCTTTACTACAAAAAAAGGTGTGGTGTACAACTTCTGATTCTGAGTCAAGTAGCAAAGCTAAGGGTAGGATGAATTATCAAAAATGGAGCATTGCCCTGCTTTCATGTGTCCTAGTGTGGCTGATCATCCTCTCGGACTAGCTACTATCTCGCTTTCCTTTGGCTCAATCTCAGGAAATCCAAACCCGCGCTGCAACGAGCTGGGGTTCATCTAGGAGAGCCGTAGTTTCAAACTCAAGGACCTACTGTGCACACATCAGCGAAGGAGCTGGGCAGCGGTAACTTCGGCCCCGCGAACGAGGCCACGCTCTGAGAGGGCCCTGTCGTCGTGGTCAAGCGATTCATGGACTTGAACGACATCGGGAGGGAGCTAGGAGTTCACAACTGCCAATGCGGCCGTAAATGCAAGCATCCTCTTCATCGTCCGCCTTGCTGGACGATCACACCAGCATCATGCGGCGAACCAATCAGAGTCGCCACCTTCTCTGAAGGCTGCCAACGTAACGCTCGAGCTCAGACTTAAACATCATCGTGACCTATCGGTGGTATCGGCGTCGTGCTCGCATCCGACTTTCCTGTCACCTGCATTAAAGATTGGTTTGTATGCCTCCCTCCTTGAACCACTCTGCGATTCCGCCACTTCCCGTGGCTGCACCTGGTCAGAGCCTATGTGGAAACGGGATAGACTGAACTTGGTCAAGATGGACTGAGCCTTCATCTGCCCCTCTAATTATTTTCGTTTATGTTTTTCATTATAGAGTGGTTAATAAAGCTCACTTGGATGATTAATCAGATTGTGGCTGCACCTTGTTAATTAGCAGTCCTTCCTGTTCTTATTTTCTCGAATTACATGGTTATAATCGTGCTTGAAAAAAATTCTGCAGGTTATCTAACACCAAGACATGTGTAAGGACCGAAGGCGTACCGACCATGAATTCGAACACTTCAATTCCACACTAACAATCGTTGCAACCTAACAATTCTAGGAGGTCAAGACCCTAAACATGCTAGTGTTCATGACAAATGCAATATGAAAGCTAAGCCGCATATGTAAGTCTTAAGTCAATCTATCCACTATAGCACACAATTACGAAATAGTAAGGAGAAGGTCAAGAAATGCTCATGATTTTTTTCGATGTCTCGGAAGCATGGCGCCTTCCCCTAATCCTCGTTGGACCACTCCCGCCGGAGTGTCGGTCCCTCCCACCACCAAGTGGAGTTCTCGCACACGAGCCCGCAATCACTCCCGGAGTGTGACGTTCCAAAATTTATTAAGTTAAAAATCAGGATTTACTAAAATTTTTCCCTCTTAATCTTATCTCTTAACAAATTTTCTTTTGAAATAAAATACCACTAAACTAGAACTAGAAATAACAAGGAAATCCTTCCAAAATAAAATATAATGGTGTGTTAGTTTGTGTGCCCTTGTTTGTCGAATTTTGATTTGTCATTTTTGAATTTAATATCAATCTGCATTTAAAACCCCAAACCAAATACTCTAGGAAGTGTTTAAACCTATTTTTTCTTTCGGGCCAAAACCACTCTTTCCTTTCCCCTCTCATTCCCTAACCCAACCACTTTCCTTTTTCTCTCTTTCCCGCCTGGGCCGTGCCTGTTTCCCTCCCTCGGTCCATCTCCTTCCTCGGCCCGGTTTGCCTTCGCACCTCGCCCCCTATCACTCTTGGCCCAGCCCGCGTCGCCCTCCCCATCTTCTTCCTCAGAACGGCGTCACCGTTCGACAGCGTCCTCAACCGCCCCGTTGCGCGGACCCCACCGCCTTGAAGCCTCGCCTTCACGCAGGCCACGCCACCTTGCAATTGTGTGCGCAGCATGCAGACGGACGAGACCGCTCGCTGCCGCCCTCCTATGGCCGTTGCCTAGCCAACAAAGGCGAGCCAGTGACGCATCGCTTCGCCCCGACCCCGCACTGCTGACCGCCTTCACTCGCTTGTGGACGCGCGCGCCCTGCCGCTCCCCCTATCGCTCGACATGACCACTCTCTCTCGCCACCACCGCAAAGCCATTCAAGGCCGGCGCAGAGGCAAGATTCGCCACCTCAGCTCCCCGTCGACGTGACCCCTCACTGCCGCCTGCACAGTCTTCACTCGCTCACTGATGCCGCCATTAACAAGCTCCCAGCCGTCGCCCCCGCCTGCAGCTCCACGACACCGCACCGTAACTCCACCTGCCAGACCCGTCCCCTCACCGCACAGCGCCGCCGTCGTCGCTTCCAGCCCCGCATTCCGCCTCCCCCACTCCGCGACACGCCGCCCCCGCTCCGTGATGCGCGCACGCGTTTCACGCCCTTGCCACGCAGTGCTCGCACAGTGCCACCATTAATGGCGACCTCGAGCTCCGCCCACCTTCCGGTAGCTCACCGCACTCTACTCCCTCCCCTCCGCCTATAAATGGACGCGCCGTGCTCCCCACTCCACAACAACACCAGCGCCGTGTCCTCCCTTCCACCGAACAACCCCAATTCGAGCTTTTCCCCTTCCACCAAACTCCCGGCCATGGCCATTCATCTACCTAATACATCGTGCCCCGTCATCCTCTCCCCGAGCTTTCACCACATATGGACGAGCGGCTAGCCTGCGCCCCGTTTCCCCCAACTCCCTGGCTCTCTCCCCCATCTCCCTCCCCGCGAGCCGAGCTCCAGAGGCGCTGCCCTCTCTCGGTTCCAACGAAGAAGAAGACGCCTCTGATCTTTCACGTGAGCACATGGCAGTTTGCAATCTCGCCCCTCTACTCTTCCCAAATCAGCCCCCTCCTATTCTAGTTAGTCATATTTCCATTCTAGCCCCTCGGTCCACAGCAAGTCCGTAGACAACCCCCATGGACCCGGCCCACCGAACCATACACCCGGTCCACATATTTTCCTTTACAAAAATAATTCCAGAAATACCAGAACCTTGCCATTTTGCATTAGCCCCCTACCTTTGTCCTATTCACAATCTAGTCTAGCAAATTTATAGAAAAGACCCCCAACTTTTCTATAATTACATTTTAGCCCTCCATTTTTTAACCAAGCCCTGAACTTCTTTGTAATTACAGAAAGGTCCCTATAACTTTCTAAAAATTGCAGAAGAGCCCCTAGAATCTTTAAAAACCCATATCTTTCAAACCGTAGCTCCGTTTTGAGCGATTCTTTCGCTCACGTGTTCATCTCAGTGTGTAGTATCCAGCGGTACTTCCCATAACCTATGCCCAAGATCCCTCAAGCCGTCCCTAGCCCAAAACCTATGTCATTTTTCACAGTAAGTTCTTCGCTCGATTTATTTGGAGTTTATTCGGATCTTGTTTTTCTTGTTATCTTTATTTTCCTTTGTGATAGTTTATTTATAAGGCGTAGCTATATGCACTAGACTATGCGAAGTTTAAGGAAGCACCATGATACCTGGTGTCTATGTGCAAGCCCGAAGCACAAGTTGCCAGAAAGGACCTGAAGACTCGGACTCCGCCGACAAAGCAAGAGGATTAGAAACACAAGGACTAGTGAAGACGAATAGCGTTATGAGGCAAGCTCCACCTATTCCTTATCATGATTGCTCCTATTATTTCAAAAATGCACCCAAACTAGAGTTTACTGCTTATACATGCATTATTCCTTATCACTTTATGATTGCTTAGATAAAACCCATTTATGTGAAAACTAGTGTTCATATCGCCTACCTAAATAAGATGTGAATGCTAGATCCTTGATTGGCCGCAATTAATATCCCACTACCTTGATAAACATTGGGAGTTATCATTAGCAATGCTAATGGTAACGTCGTCCTTGCTAGTATACGCTTAGGACTTGTGATGACTATCACCATACCCTTACACTACCAAGTTTTACAAAGATGGGTGCAAATGTGTTTGGTGGTGTGTGTGTAGGAGCGGGTGAGACTTCCTAGTACTGGCGCAGAGTACTTGGCGATGGTGTCTCCGGTGAAGGTCCACCTGTTGTGGACGAGTGCTTGCCTTGCCGACTAGGAAATGGCTAGCTAAGACCTCAACTTGGTGATATTTTCAATACGACCACAGAACCTATATGGGCAGGACTAACGCGAATCCTGGGTAACGCAGCAAGGAAGTATCACCCGGCGAAGTAGAAACAGACTCAGGGATCGGTTTCGGTGAAATGTTGATAAGTCCAGTACTTGGCAAAATCATTGGTTGTGTGCCTTCGTTGTTGATATGACTATGTGTCATGATGGTGGAATCCCTGAGCTTCATGGTGGACTTGTGGGCGTGCCTGGGTGATGTGAGAGCATTATGCACTTACTTGCAAAGAGTGCATAGCCTGTGGGTACAGCGTACTAAGCTCTACAGAGTTAACCCTAAATCATTCGGATGTCCGTTGTCACTAGTCATGACACACCAAATCATTAGGCTCTTCAAAATTCCTTGACGTGTGAGTGGGTGTAGTAAGACCCGTGTTTTGGGTGAATGGTGATGGGAAGGTGTGCCAGGGCTGTTATGACTGTGTGTTAGAAAGCCCAACTAAAATATGGGAACTGTTAGGATCGATTGTAATCTCCCTCAGGTCCAACCAACCAAAAGTTACAAAACTATTTTCCTCACTCGGAAACCCCCTTTGCTTCTATAGTAAGCCCCTGCATCTGCGCTTTCCGCAAAACTCTGAACCTTACCCTATTCCTTTACCACTCTCCCAAATGCATGAATATATCCCTTGCTAGAGGTAGTACTTGCAGAGTACCTTATGTACTCACCCTTGCCTTATTTTATTTTTAATTAGCAAGAAGATGGAGAATCCGTTGATGTCGACAAGTAGATCATGTCCTATGCTCGAGTTTGCCTGTGGAGTTATTGAAGCCCTGTTCATGTTCTTTTAGTCCGGATTGGCTTGATCAATCCCTTTTGCTTGTAATTTAGAACTTGTATGTGTGTGTCATTCATGCGTGGACTTATTAAAGGTCATAAATCGACTGTGTATCATTTGTCCGTGTGTACCAACTACTGATCTAGGGATTGGTACGGTAATCACGGGTTACCCCCGGAAGGGGGTATCACACGGAGTGAAGACACGATCACGTCATCGCTGCCATCAAGGCACAAGTTTGCCTCCCTCGAGAACTTGCCGGACTCCTCGAGCCAACACGGGCGCTCACTATTGATGCCCCTTTCACCGGCGGGCTCAAACCGTGTACAAACGTGTGACGACCTTCACAACCAATCATGATAGGCTCGATCACCAACACCTAACCGGTCTAGGTCTCACCATAGACCAAGAGTAACAGCCTATATCACACCCTCAAGGACACCCTAGCCTTAGATGTAGATAGATGCTCAAGTTACTCTCACTGGCACTCTTAAGATATCCAATATCTCTTCATAGTGCTCCTCTCTTCTCTTTTTGGCTTCTCACTAATGCTCCTGAAACTGCTCCTCTCTGTCCCAGCTCCCATCCATATAGACCGGACCGTCCAGTCTGTAGACCGGAAGCCTTCGCGCTGATAGATTCCTCACAGTCCCCTCTCTGATCTCCTAGTAACCGTACAATCCGGTCTCTATAGACCTTCTGTCCGATCACTCTGTCCAGAAGCTGAAACTCCTCGTCCTCGCTTGATTTCCAACAGCTTCATGGCTTCTCCACTGCCACATAGTGGTCCTGTTTGTTGACGATTCTCTGGGTCACGCTTAGATTCACAGAAAAGCAAGGATTTTCTTGCTTCTCGCTTTTCGATTATCATAGTACAAAACTGTGAAGCGGCGGCAAGCAGAAGCGAGAAGAAGCAAAAATAAGCAGGGCGTTTGGTGGGATTATCGCTTATTTTCATCGATAAGCCGCTTATAAGCGGAAACAAACAGGGCCAGTGTCTATGATTTCACTGAGCATCCATGCACATCACCGACTAGTCGTGACCTAAGTGTTCCCAACACTTGCTCCTAGCTTGTCCTTAGCCTTGATCCATCTTCATCAACCCTTGGACTCTATGAAGCTCATCAAGCTTCATGCTTGTGGTCATTGTCATTAATCGCCAAGGCAACCATCATCCATATGATTTGTAGTAGAGTTGGAGATGATTCGTGCATACACAACACTCGTGTAGATATTAGCCCATAATGGTCATGAAGCTTGTTTTATTCTATCATAGTTATCATTAATCACCAAAACATTCATAACTTGGGGATCCAATCATCAATGGTCATGAAGCTTACAATTTCCCCCTTGTTGATGATTGATGACAACCACTACATAATCATAAAACAAGAAGCTAAAAACTATATTAAGATCGAGAGGAATCTCAAGGAATGCACAAGGTCCTACTCAAACGAGCATCATCAAGAGCTAAGAGAATAAAGAGAGAAAAAGACACTCTAGATGATATGCATGCATGTCATGATAGGATATGAAAGAAAGCATAAAGACATGCAATGCAAGACATGAATGATGATATGCAACAGGTTGACATGGCAATGCATAAGAATTGAAAGCAAGCAATCATCATCATAAAATCATACACATGCATATAGGATAAATAAGGAAAGACAAGGCACTATGTATGAAAATAAACCAAGTGAGATTATGACAAGTCAAACACAAGCGACTGAAAACCATGACTCATCAAAATCCATGAACATATCAATAAACACCTTAAAATAAGATCAAAATGTATCTCCCAAAACCAATGTACATGTATGCTCCCCCAAGATGCAAGCTACCCTCTCTTGATCTACACAGGTCACACTCCCCCTATCTCTATGTCCCCCCCCCTTGGCAACAAGCACCAAAAAGAGAGGAAAAACTATTGAGCGCTCTAGGTCGAAGGAGGTAGTAGTGCAACAACGTCCCCTGAAGACTCTGCGCTGAGCTGCGCCCGAGTCGGATCTTGCTGCTCTACTTGAGCCTGGGTCACCTGAGCGTCGAGCTGCTAAAAGTACGCGAGATCTACTAGTGACTCAGATCCTCTGTCAACGTCTCCTTATGCTTGCTTAGTTACTAAACAAGTCTAGAAAAAATCGACTGAATAGTCATAAAGGCAATCTCCTGTTACTTAGAGCAAATCAATCGGCACTGAGTTGCGTTAGTCGCGCTATAGCACTTAGACTTTTTCACCCTAAGTCTTTAGAGATAAAAATAGAAGTTGCAATGGTCTGCCTTAGCATACTTAGGTTGAAATTTATAACCGCGTAACAAAGCAGAATCGACCAATCGATACATGACCTCTCGCTCGTTGGCTCTGGGTTTAGTGTAGTGGCAGTCTGTTATGCAGTATTAATTATATAACCATGATGTTCCAACATTAGACAAAAAACTATAGACCGTGTAAAATATGAGAAATCGGTCAAAATAATCCAAAACCAGAATTTGTCAAGGTTAAGGAGTAGTGGGACATTATTACTAGCCCCCTGGCTCGATTGTTTAATGTTATAAATTAAGGAATCAAGACACATAAGAATGAAATCATCAAAAACATCTTTCATCAAAAAGACTAGAATTTCATTCAATAATAATATATGAAAATACAAAGAATAGACTAAGTATAAAAGCGATGTAGCTGGTTAATATTCCATGAGTTTGGTACGTCGTCGCCATCTTTATACATCAGTCGATAAGCCCCCGGCCAAGTGACTTCTTTGACCACATAAGATCCATCACATTTAGGGGATAACTTGTGCTGATTCTTGGTTGATTGCACACGGCGCAACACTAGGTCCCCAACATTAAACTGGCGACTGCGAACAATTTTGTCGTAATAACGTTGCAAGCCTTGTTGGTATACTACCGACCGAAATAGAGCGCGATCACGCAACTCCTCTGCTGCAATCAACTCAATCTCTCGGTTGTCTTCAAAAAGTTTCTCGTCATGTCCCTTGACTCGTGCTGATATGAGGTTTACCTTGATTGGCAACATGGCATCAGAGCCGTAGACCAACGAGAAAGGTGACTGGCCAGTAGCCCGATTGACATTAGTGCGCAGCCCCCAGAGAATCGAAGGTAGCTCTCTAACCCACCGACCGGCATACGGTTTGAGCCTGTCAAATATGCGGGGCTTCAACCCCTGAAGAATCATACCATTGGCCCGTTCGACCTACCCATTGCTTTGTGGATGAGCCACTGATGCAAAGTGGATTTTTATTCCCATCTCATCGGCAAAGTCACGGAACTCCTCAGATGTGAACTGAGTACCATTGTCGGTTATGATATCGTGAGGAACTCCAAACCGAGTGAAGACCTCTCTGACAAACTCGATCACCTTCTTCGAAGTTATCTTACCGACCGACTTCGCTTCAATCCACTTAGTGAATTTGTCAATAGCAACAAACAAATGAGTGAACCCACCTGGCGCTTTCTTAAAAGGACCGACAATGTCAAGCCCCTATACTACAAAAGGCCAAGTCATAGGTATCATCTGAAGTTGTTACGAAGACACGTGTGTCTGTTGAGCAAAGAATTGATAGCCTTCACACTTCCGAATGACCTGGTGTGCATCTTCGACCGCCGTAGCCCAATAGAACCCTTGCCGGAAAGCTTTGCCGAACAAAGTCTTGGAAGCCGCATAGTTGCCACATACTCCTGAATGGATTTCTTCCATCAACTCTTTGCTTTCTGGAATCGAGATGCCTCGCATCCAGATATTCGAACCTCCTTGTTCATAGAGTAGGTTATCCACCATCAAATAGCCTTGACACCTTGCCTTTAACCTCTATTTCTCGTTATGATCCGTAGGCGGTGTCCCCTTAGTCAAAAATTGGACAATCGGGTCACGCTAGTCGGTCTTTATGTTGATATCATCTATCAGCTCAGCAACATCGGTCGTTAAGACATCAGACCGAGGAGAAATAGTGGGAGAATCTAGGATGTGTAAGAAAACACCAGGTAGGACAATCGATCGAGACGATCCCATCTTGGCTAATTCATCAGTCGCTTGATTATTATCTCGAAGAACATGTGTGAACTTTAGTCCATCAAAGAAGTTATGTTGTAGTAAGAAGTTACTTCTTACTTCTTGGTAGTAAGAAGTTATGTTGTCATCCACACAGTTCCAATCCTTGATGACCTGGTTGATGACCAGAGGCGAATCACCAAAGATGTCAAGATGCTGAATGCCGAGTGACACAGCAATGCGCAAACCGTGTAGAAAAGCTTCATATTCCGCAGTGTTATTGGATGCGCAAAACATGATCTGGAGGACATACTGAAACTTTTCTCCCTGTGGTGAGATGAGCACAATCCCTGCACCCACTCCAGGTAACTGGAGGGATCCGTCAAAGTACATCTTCCAGTACTCAATATCTTGTGGTGCAGGCGGCATCTGAATCTCTGTCCACTCGGAAATGAATTCAGCCAACGCTTGTCCTTTGATTGCCGAGCGAGGTATGAATGTAATGATGTACTGACCAATTTTTACTGCGCACTTACCAATTTTTCCTTCGGCTTCTCGGTTGTGGAGGACTTTCCCGAGTGCAAAGGTTGTTTGAACTTCAATAGGATGATCTTGAAAATAATGCTTCAACTTCTCGAAGTGATCAAGAGCGCATAAAGCAGCTTCAAGATCTAGTGATATCATGTTTTGGAGGCACTAAGGACCTCACTGATGAAATACACCGGGTGTTGTACTTTTTGTACATGACCCTCTTCCTCTCGGTCGACCGCTAAAACAGTGCTCACAACTTGAGTTGTGGCCGATATACAGAGCTGAAGCTTTTCTCGTGGCTCTGGAGGCACCAGGACCAGAATATTGCTGAGGTGGATCTTCAACTCATCCAACGCCGACTGCGCCTCTGTTGTCCAAACAAATTCATCCTACTTTTTGAGTAGTTTAAAGAACAACAGACCCCTGACCCCCAGTCAGGAAATGAAGCGACTCAAGGATGCCATACATCCGATCAACTTCTGAACATCCTTTTGAGAATTAGGTGGCCCTATATCAAGGATCGCCTTGATTTTATCCGGGTTAGCGTCTATACCTCATTTCGAAATGATGTAACCGAGTAGCTTTCTCGAAGGAACCCCAAAAACATATTTTTTAGGATTCAACTTCATCAAGTAATGTCTCAGGTTGTCAAACATTTCTGCCAGGATAGAAAGAAGTTCTTCAATGTTCCGAGTCAACATACGCTTCTGCGTTCCGACCAATCTGAGTTTTGAGGCAGCGTTGAATACCACGTTGGTAAGTCGCGCCAGCATTTTTTTGACCAAATGGCACAGTAATATAGCAATAGGCGCCGAAGGGAGTTATAAAGGAAGTCTTGATTTGGATCTTCGAATTTCAGTGGGATCTAGTGATAGCCTGAATAGGCATCCAGAAAGCTTAAAATCTCACATCCGGCTCTTGAGTCTATGATCTGATCAATACGTGGCAGAGCGAAGGGGTCTTTAGGGCAGACCTTATTCAAATCAGTATAATCGACACACATCCGCCACTCTTTATTCTTCTTGGGTACAAGGACTAGATTTGCCAGCCAATTAGGATGGTACACTTCCTTTAGAAACTTAGCATCTAATAATCTAGCTATCTCCTTCTTCGTGACGTCTTTGCGGTCTTGTGCAAACCTTATAAAACTTTGCTTGATGGGGGTGGCCCCAAGAGGCACCCTTAGCTCGTGCTCAATCTTTTCTCTAGAAACTCTCGGCATGTTAGAGGGCTTCCATGCAAAGATGTCCCTATTTTCCTAGAGGAAAAGAGTGAGCACGAGTTCCTATTTCTCGTCGAGGTCGGCCCCTGCATAAGTGATCTTAGCAGGGTCTTCTGGGTCGAGCGAAACTTCCTTGGTAGGGACATCGTCCGTCTGGATCTTGTCCTTGGTGGGCTTCTTCACGGGGACATCCGCGTCAGTCTGCTCTTTATCGCCAACTGCCTTTTGGATCTCCAGCCGGTCGGACAGCATCAACTGTCGGTTGGCCATCTCACAACTCTGCACATTGCAATCGAAAGAATTCTGAAGGTCAGAGTGGAGGGAGATGATTCCCTTGGGGCCTGGCATCTTGAGAGTAAGATACGAGTAGTGCGGGACTGCCATGAATTTTGCCATCATCGGTCTGCCAAGGATGGCAAGGTAAGCATACTTAAAGTCGGCTACCTAGAAGACGACACGTTCGGTCCAAAAATTTTTACAGGTTCCGAAGGTGACAGGCAGAGTGATTTGTCCAATAGGAACATAGGTCTTGCCGGACACGATCCCATGAAAGGGAGAGGAACTCAGCTGTAAGTCATTGACCGACAAGCCTAACTCCGTGAGGGTCTTAGTGAAGATCAAGTCCAGACTGCTTCCTCCATCGATGAGTACTTTGTTGAACTTGACCTCCTTCATCGTTGCCGTGAGCACTAGCGGATAGTGACCTGGCTTGGGCAGGTGCCAAGGGTGATCCGACCGATCAAAAGTAATCAGTACTTCAGACCACCTCATGTACTCGGGTGTGGCAGGTTTTATGGAGTTGATCTCACGTAGCTCTAGATTTTGCTTGCGCTTGGACGTGTAGGCATCCGGGCCTCCAAAGATGAAGTTGACTTCCCTCCGGGGCTCCTGGAATTCTCCATTCTCGTCCTTGTCATCACCATCATTGGCTTTGTCCTTGCCATTGCGCCTTGGTGGGTCTTTGGCCACCTTCAGTGCGGTAGTTGTGAAGCCCTTAAGTCGGTAACAGTCCTTTGCTTTGTGGTTTCTCTATGAATGCCATAGGCACGGGACACTCAGCAAGTCATCCATGGTCTGCTGGTTCGTCCGAGGATTCTTCCTCGTCCGGTCTAATGCAGCGACCAGGTTCTCAGTCTTTCGCTTCTTGTCCTTCTTGGAGAAATCCAGCTTGTCCGAGCGCTTTTCCTTGCCTTTGCCATGGATGTCATACAAGGCCGACTCTCCGGACGCGAACTTATCAGCAATTTTGAAGCACTCCCGAGCGGTCAGTTTGAAGTCATGATTCCTTCGACCGATCTCCTGAACTAGCTCATCATTCTGGACACCTCCTTGGAAGGCTGCAATTATCTGCTGGTCCAGACATTATGGATCTCAGTCTTCTTGGCGCAGAACCGCTTGATGTAGTCGCGTAGGGACTCATCTGCCTTCTGCTTGATCCGGGTGAGGTCGAAGTGGTTGCCCAGCCGGTTGCAGGTAGCTTGGAAGCTCTCAATGAAATTCTTATTGAGGTTGCCCCATGAAGTGATCGACCTCTCCAGGAGTGATGTGAGCCAAATCCGAACGGCTGGCTCAAGGCAGACCGGGAGATAGTTGGCCATCACATAGGTGTCACCTTCAACCGACCTAATCGCCGTGCTGTAGAGATGTAGCCACTCCTGAGGGTTGGTCTGACCATCATACTTCTCGATGGGGACAGGCTTGAAGCCTTTGGGCCACCGAGCGATATGAAGCTCAGGTACGTAAGCCTTGATCCCGTTGAATTCATCATCGTTATGGGTGGTCGACCTCCGTCGTCGTTGGTCTGGTGACCGGGAAAGTGAAGACGCACGGTGATTATGGCGTGGGCCTACGTCATCACAATGACGACAACGCTGGTTGTCTTCATCCTAGTTTTTGCGCTAGTCCTGATTGTCTCGTCGATGTTGGTCATTGCGGTTGTCTCTCGAAGGTGTGTTGCACCATCGGTCACTCCATCGGTCGTCCCGTCAGTCATCTGTCCTCCGGTTGCGGTGCTCCTCCTTGTGGCGCTGGTCATCCTGAACCCGCTCTTCAGTACGAGAGTTGATAGTATCTTGACCGCCATAGGGTCTCAGGAATTCCTCAGATCGCTATGTTGCCGACCACGAGAAATTGCATGGCTAGAATTCGCCACTGATGGTGGTTTGTCCCTGGCCGCATCTTGAACAGCAGCTGCTTTGAGCATGGCCACTGCCTTATGCATCACCGGAGTTTGGTATGCTGCATCAACCATCAAGCTATCTAGCAACGTCTTCGCTCCGGTGATGTTGTTCTGGGGGTGTCGTAGACCTTGACGTCGTCTACTTCAATCTCCAACTCCCCGAGGTTTAGCCGTCGCGCCAGTCAGGATCCACGAGATCCTCTCGGTCGGCGACGTTCGAAGGTGGTGCCTCTTCGGGGTAGTTATCCCTTTGGCCTTCTTCACCGTGTCCACCATTGTTGTTGGTAGCATCATCGTCATTGTTTTCGTCATCCCCATCATTGGCTGGGCTCTCATGAACCTCGACCATATTGATGGCTAAAGGGTATGGGCATGTAGATCCATCTGAGTCCTCATCAAAGGAGCAGACCAACTTAGAGTCGTATCCAACGGGTAGATCTGTGTCGCCGAATCTGAGTGGCACCAATGCAGGGATCAGATCTGACGAGCTTGGTGATCGTGCCATGGGGTTGGCTACGGCTGAGTTGGATCGATGGTTCTCGAGCCCTAGCGCTCCATTGGAGTCGGCGGTGAAGTCGAGCGACCCGAAGGACATCTTGAAGTCCGGTGAATACTGGATGGATGGAATCTCGGCCATCAAAGTCAACGATGAATCCCAGCGAGCCTTGTCCCCTTCCTAGCGCGCCAACTGTTGAGACTTAATCTCGACAATATATATATAAGGCTACGTCAGGACTAAGAACTACAATGGTTAAGACACAAGACGCTGAGTTATACAGGTTCAGGCCTCTCAATGAGGGTAAAAACCCTATGTCCTATGTTCTGTATTGATGTGTCCCTTGATAGGGGTTCCCTGCCGTCTTATATATCCGGTCGGCAGGGGGTACATGAAGAGTCTTACTTGTAGTCTACAAGGATTTACATAGAAAGTCTATCTCTAATTGTGTTGTTCTCCAAGCCGACTCGGTCGGTTCCCTTATTGATGAGGTACCTGGTCGTCTACCGACTTAGGCATAACTATGGATACCCGGAAGGTAAGTATTCCACACTTCCTTTCAGCTACTCCATTTTGTTGTAGAGTGTATGGAGCTGAAAATTCATGCTTGATGCCTTCTTCATCAAGATATTCTTCAACTTTTGTGTTCTTGAACTCGGTTCCATTTTCACTCCTTATCTTCTTGATCTTCACTTCATACTCATTTTGAGCTCTCCTCAAAAACCTCTTTAGGATTCTTTGTGTTTCACTTTTGTCCTTCAAAAAGAATATCCAAGTAAAACGAGAATAATCATCAACAATTACAAAGGCCATATTTGTTACCACCAATGCTTATGTAGGTGACCGGTCCATATAGGTCCATGTGTAGCATCTCCAATGGTCTTGTCGTTGTCATCATAGTCTTGGATGGATATGCCGCTCCAACTTGCTTTCCATCTTGACATGCGCTACATATTTTGTCCTTCTCAAAAGAAACATCCTTTAGTCAAACGATGTGACCACCTTTTAGAAGTTTGGAAAGATTCCTCATCCCATCATGAGCTAGCCGGCGGTGCCATAGCCAACCCAAAGTGGTTTTAGCAACCAAACAAGTATTTAGGTTAGATCCCTCTTTGTTGGTGAAATCAACAAGATAGATCTTGTCCTCTAAATACCCTTTGAAAGCTATTCAGGAATCCTTTTTCCTAAAAATGGTCATGCCATCATCGTCAAAGAGACAACTATAGCCCATCTCACAAAGTTGTGATACGGACATCAAGTTGTATCCTAGACCATTCACAAGATAAGCATTACTAATTGAAAGGTCATGGGTGCGTCAATCCATCCACGACCAATTACCTTTCCTTTGTTATCATTTCCAAATGATATGCCTCCACTTGGTAGGTTGTCATGATCAAGTGTGGAGAACATTGATCTCTCTCAGGTCATATGATTTGAGCACCCACTATCAAGCACCCATATTGCACCATCGAAGGAATATTCCTACAAAGGATATCAAGCATGTGTTTTAGGCACCAAAGTTGCTTTGGGTCCCTTAACACTAGATAAAAGAACTTTGGACACCCACACACAAGGCTTCCACCTTGCATCATGTGGCCTAACAAACCTAGCAACCACTTGTCACATCCTAAAATTTCCCATTTTGGAATGTGAACCACTTTCAAACAATATATTTGGATTTCTCAAATTTTGAAACTATTTATAAGAAACTTTGCAAATTAACAAATATTTTATTAGGTTGAAGAAATTGCTCTATGTCACAAAAGTTTTCAGTTTTGAACCAAAACCTTATTAGATAAGTAAAATCATCTTATTTTATTTTATTTCAATATTTTGTCATTTCTGGATTCCATGTTAATTTGAGAAAATTCAAATCCTTTCAATAAAATTTTATGAATGTACATTCTATTTTAAAATGGGGCTCGACTATCCCTGTCTCCTTGACTCACGTGAATGCATCACCAAACACCATCTTCCAAACTTGTTTCATCACATTGTATCTTCGTTCATCAAATATTTCACCCTACACGTCGTTGATGTATCTAGACTCATTTTCGTCCACATTCATTTTACCTACCGCATGGACGTACCTAGACGTCATACTTTTCATGTTCGCCCCACCTTCCATAAACATTCATATAGAAAGAAACCCCTTCTTCCATAAACATATCTATGGAAATAAACCCACCTTCCATAAACATTTCTATGGAAAAAAACTTCACTTTCCATAAACATTCATAAGGAAAGAATAAGAGAATAATATTCTTTTCATATTTCTTATGTCTTCCATGTTCGTCTCCAATAAATGCATTAATTCCTCTTAATTGCCTTTCCATACTTTCCCCCACCTGCCCCACCCCTCCTATAAATACTAGCCCCGCTCCCACGTCCTCCCCACCCATACAAACCCTCACCACGCCGCCAGGCTACCGCCACGCCACCCCGCCCTCACGTCCAGCAACAGTTCTGCCAGTTGGCTTTGGCGTTCCCGGTGATCCACCCATCCAAATGCCGCCAAAGTTTACATTGAGGTGTGCCCAGATGTCCTCTACAACATATTCCGAAATCAGCACCATTGGACATCGTATGCCTCTGGGATCTGCATCGTAATGGCAGCTGCTCCCTCATCTGGGCGAATCTAGCACGTGTGACAGTAAAACCATCTCATTTTCTCCTAATCCATAGATGTTATTGATACAACCGACACTCCTAATTGTGTTCCAGGGTCTTGTGATTGTCTACACTATAGGGTTCTCCTAGAACAGCCTTGGTGTAACGAGGAACGCGATCCGTGCTTGATCTGCTGCTGAACGACCTCACCATGATGCAGTCAATCGATCTCCAGTATAGGTAACTTCTGAACTAATTCACCTTGCGTTTCACATGTTCCACGTCGCTGGGAATATTTCTGTTCAAATTATTCCTTGAGAACCAGAGCCAATCATTGGAAACGCGCATATATGTTTTGCACGGTTTTTGCGCAGCCGCAATCCTTGCAGCTTTAACCTTGCATATCCACAACCCTGATTTAGATGATTCTTCCACCTACATTCTTATATCCAAATAAACTATCTAATTTCAACCTTTGTCCAACCATACCCAATTGTCTCATACCTTGCATTGTGTATTTATTGTATGTATGCTTTGTACGTCTTGCGCGAATAGGATTTTTACGCAGGAGAATCGTACGAGGATGAAGATCAAGATTTGTTATCACTAAGCAGCAACATCTAATTTCAGGCAAGTGTCCTTGATGCATTTTGCACCTATTATGAATGATTATTTTAGAATTGCATGCTTGTGTCAAATGAATGGGTACCTATTGTTAGGGTTGACTAGTATTGCTTTATCTTGTTCTTGTCGCCTTGAACTAGAGGTTTAATTAGCTATGGGTAGACATGCTTAGTTGCTTATTGGGTTGTTGGGTTCAATTAATATTGACTAATGACTAATGTCATATTGGGGATAATTTAGTAATTCTTTTAGCAACATGGACTTAGGGATCTCAACAAGCTGGATGGAATGGATGTGGTGCCGTTGGCACATGTTGGATGGTGGTATGCTTGTTGTAGATCCTAGAAACCGGTTCTTGGAGCGGTAACCCAGGAAAATAGTGCCATCACAAGGCTGCTATGGAACAGCTTGGCTGATTAATTAGGAGTTCTCCCAGTGTCGGTGCAGCATTTGGTGGAGCGGGGAATGGAATTCAAGAGGACTACCCTTGTATCCGAATGGCTCAAGAGGGGGCTCCTGGGGTGATGAGCTGCTTGTTGATGGGCTATCACTTATGGACAGGAGTGGAACCTTAGTGGCTAGAATGTACTAGGAGACCCTTTCTAAAAGCCTCGTAGTGATCTCCTGGCCGCACACCTAAGGAAGTGTGCTAGTGCTTGGCCGGCATGGCAACATGGAGACTCTAGTCCACCTGGTAACAGGGGACGAAATCACGACTTATGGATAAAGTGGTACAACCTCTGCAGAGTGTAAAACTATCATGATAGCCGTGCTCACAGTCACGAGCGGCCTAGAATCCTCACAAGATTAGTTGGTTACGGGATGGAATGGTTGGTATCGGTGGTTTGGATTGGACTTGGCTGGATAGCACCCTGTGGATCGATGGTTGGGATGACCTCACCTAGTAATTAGGATGCTTAGTGAATTAAAAGCTCATGTAATAAACCCCATTAAGCCTTCCTTGTCTATAGCCCCATGTCATCTTTTCCCCCACTTGCTGAGTACGACATGTACTCACCGTTGCTATATCCCACATTGCTGCTCAGCTACAGGAGAAGGATGGTACACTATGAAGACGATGAAGGGGACTAGGCAAGCGGTCTTCCGGTCGACTTCCTGTGGGAGCTGAAGGACGTCAATGCTTAGTTATTCCGCTGCAATGTAATATTTTCTTTTGACCTACAGGTCACTCTTATAATATTGTTATCGATTAATAAAGATATTATTCTTTTATCACAATAATAGTCCTGTGTGCGTGAAATCTTGATCCTGGGCACGCATACAGATGCATTCGGTTTCGATCGTTGGAACCAGGTGTGACACCACTCTACCATAAGCATTACGGGTTAGAATATAAGAGGCATCCAAATCATCAAAGGATATGGTAGAATTCTTGTTGTTCTTGTTAACTTGGGAAGCATTCTTTGGTTTGATAGTATTTTCTTATGCCACTTGCTTTCCCTTGTTCTCGCGCACAAAGTTGGTTCTCTTGTTGTACCTTCTTTTAGGTACATTCTTGTTATACCCCAATCCTCTTTTGTCATGAGAGGCTCTTGGCTCACCAACTATTTTTCTTGTGGTCTCCACTTGAGCCTTCTTCTCAAGTTCCTTGACTTGATTGTTGAGATCCTCAATAATTGCTTCTTGCTTGGCAATCATCTCAACATTGATGTTGTGGCACCTTCCATAACCTTTGCTATGAAGCTTGAGAAGATTCAAGCTTCTTCAACCATGAGCGGGAGCTTATGTTGAGATCTTCAATGGCCTTCACTAAGGCCTTGTTCTCATCTATCAAAGAGTTGCACCTTTCTTGATACTTCTTGTTGGTTGAGGTGCATGATTCACTTGACTCATTGACCTTTGCAAGGTCCTTAGTCAAGGTCTTGTTCTTCTCCCTCTCTTGCTCAAGTTGCATGGTGAGCTCAAGGTTCTTGCTTCTTTCTTCATCAAGCAACTCTTCTTTTCTATCAATGATTTTTTCTTGATTGTCTAACTCCCTTTGTAGCTTATCTAGCATTTTAACCATTTCATGCATAGCGGGGACCAAGTCCTCCTCTTCATCACTACAATAGGATGGATTGAAATCGGTGTGAGGAGCTACCTTGCTTTCCTTGGCCATGAAACACTAGGGAGCATCATCCTTATCATCGGTGAGGTTGTTGAAGAGTGACATCTTGGCTGGAGGTAGACCAATGGCAATGTTGGCTATGCCACCCTCATCATCTTCTTCATCATCATCGGAGATGTATTCTTGGCCAATCTGAGCTGGCCCCTTGTTGTATGGCTTCTTGTTGGGCTTGTTCTTGTTGTTATACTTTTCATTCTTCTTACCCTTGTCATTTATCCTTGGACAATCAGCAATCATATGTCCTTGTTCATGGCACTCATAGCATCTTCTATTTATTCTTCTAGCTTTTGCCTTGTCAAAGCTTCTCTTGGTGAAGCCATTCTTGATCATGTATTTGCCAAACTTGTTGACAAATAAGGCAAATTCTTCATTATATTCTTCTTCATCATGATTGTCATCATCTTCACCATCATTTGCCATGAGAGCTATGTCCTTCTAGCTTGAGCTCTCATCACCAATGAGCATATTCACTCTTTTGCCCTCATCATCACGACTCTTATGGGCATTAATTCTTCCAATCACTTCATTAGTTGTGAAACTCTCAAACCCATCCTTCTCCTCAATAATGGTGCAAAGTGTTGGATTCCACAACCTAAGAGACATTAGAAGCTTGTAGTTGACTTCTTCATCTTTGATGTTGTCCCCATTGTTGGCGGTCCTTAAGTGCTAAATATGACCATCATTTGCTTGCCTAAAAACTACAAAATAAATAACCAACTAGTGGTAGGAGTTTATTACTAACAAATTCCACAAGTTTAGGTGATTATGTGTATGTAGGTGATTTACCACGGAGTATTAATAAAACACAAGTAATTAAGGGAGAAAACACACCTTCAGCTAATCAGGAGAGAGCACATGGATTGAAGGGCCCATTTTCAGTATTACACCGAAGAAACCCACAAAACGACCCCGATATCTGGGATGAGGACCCACTTGGTAGCCACCCTGAGGAAGCACAAGCCAGGAGGGCCCAGCCACAGGTCGGTCGACCCCTCTAGGTCGGCCGACCCAGGCCAGCGCCCTTTTCTCCTGGGCTTGCACATGGACGCTCCTGGTTGATCCCTAAAGGCAGTGGGCAGGGTCTTTCTTGGCGGTTACTCCCCTTTGCCGACTTATAGAGGTTATAAATAGGAGGGTGTGGCTTCACACTCACACACACAAGAAGAGAAACACTTGAGCTCCACTCAAAAAGGCGAAGCACTACCTCCTTAGTGCTTAGAGAATAGGGAGAGAGTGAGGGGTAGTTCGGGGAAGTGCCGGCCTGTCGGCATTCTTCCCTAATCTTGTACCTCGACGAAGTCTTGCCATTTCAAGTAAGTCTTCAGGATTCGTCTATGGTATTGTTCCTTTGATTGAATAAGATCTGCTCTTTACATGCTTACGGGTTCATCGTTCGTAATTGAATACTTTAGTCTTTGATCAAGATTAGAGTAGTAATTCGTAGCATAGGCATGGTGTCTAGGCTATATATTACCTTTGATTGCCGCGTGCTCCACGGATTGAAGAGGTAGACTGCAGGTGGTGACAGCCCTGTCCAACCTTAGTAACCCTCCACGTTCGGGTACGTCGTAGAGTTGTAGGCCGAAACGTCCTGGCAGACCAGGGGGAAGCCGGCGCCCGAAGTAAGCATTAGAGTTCGACCTTACCGTGTCCTTGGTCCAGTCCATTCTAAAATCCTCTCTACCCTCGCCTACCATATTCTTGTTGTCCCTGGACGAGCCCGATTCTTTGATAGTCCACACACGTTCCCCGTGGATTTCGATTCCCTTGGAATACTCCTGGGTGAAAGCTACTTCGACAGCCGTATGCTTGCGGTTTATTACCATGAGTGACCGCTGGAGTCAACAAGCTATCTGGCACCATTACCGGGGAACGGTTGCTGAATTATCTTTGAACCTAGTTCATCCTTGTATATCTTTTTTATTTTCTTTTCTTTTGTTCCTATTTCCAACTTCTACGAAGGAGCCACAACCTTTACACCAATTCTCTGCTCTGATGGGTGAGTTTTGTGAGCCACCTCCCTCTGCGAACCCAAGTCGTACATCTGGCTATGAACTCCGCCCTGGCTTTATAGCCATGGTTCGGGAGCAATCCTTCTCCGGGCTTAACCATGAAAACCCATACCACCATCTGCGGGTGTTTGAGCAATTGAGCTCGTGTCTGATGATTTCGGGCATGACACAAGAAACCTTAAAGTGGAAATTGTTTCCTTTTTCTCTTATGGAGAAAGCGAAACAATGGTACACTCATACCGTAGGAAGTGTGAACGGTGATTGGATAGAACTAATAGACAAATTTTGTCTTGCTTTCTTTCCTTTATCCCGTATCGCGTCTCTACGAAGGGAAATCCTCTGCTTTCAATTCGTCCCGGAATTGTCTATACCCAACCATGTGTTTTTACAACACTTTTGTCTGGGTCTTAACAAGGAGTCTGCCCTATATCTTGATATCTCCACTGGAGGTTCGTTTGCACACAACACCATGATAGAATGTAAGGACCTTCTAGATCGTATTCTAGAAAACACTTCCTTCATCGAGGACCTTCCTAAACCACCAAAAGATGACGTCAAGACTAGCTACGAGGAAACCCCTTTAGCCAAACCCAAGCCTTCACCATGTTTATCCCAAGCTTCAGCTATTGAGCCCTTGCTCGAACCACGAACACCATGGGAGGAAGAAATTCCGTCTTTGGAGTTCACTTTTGAATTCGAGGATAATCTATTTGATGACTATGGGAATACCTCGAATTACTGCTGTGAGAAGAAGCCTTCGGTACCTTCTTCCCTCCCCGATCCCCTCGAAGAAAACTTCCTAAAGGAGAGTGTGAATGAGTTAACCTCCATTCTAAGTGATGAATGGTTGAGGGAAATTGAGAATTCTCCTAATATCCTTCGGATTAGTTCACCCCCTTCAACTATTCGTCTTCAAATAAGGAGGACCAATGTAGATTCTCTTTATAATCCCACGGTTGGAGCAAACATAATGTCTGATTCCCTTGCTTTCGCTCTGCTAGGCGATGAACCTTTAGCCCCGACCAATAAATGCTTCAAGAGCCAGTCTCGTGCTATCCTAGAAGGATATGGGATTATACGAAACATGACCGTTAGGCACGGAGATGTCGAGGCCATCCTAGATTTCCATGTTTACGAAGTACATGACTTTGATCTTTTGATCGGACATCCTTTAGAGAAACTTCTCTTAGATGTTCCTCCACTAGAAAACCTCGACATAAAACTCGGGAGAGACACCGTTTCAGTTCCATTTGTTCGAGCAAAAAATTCTTTAGCGGATCCTCATCCTGAGTGTGAGCCAGTTGAAGAAATGATGGCCATTCTCCCCTTTGACTCTCCTGATTCTATCCTTGAGCAACGCGCGAAAAATTTTGTAGAGGAGGAGGATGAAATGCAAGAAATCTTTGAACTCCCCAACGAAAGCTTACCATCACGGCCTGCAATTGAGCTTAAACCTTTGCCCCCAGGCCTACGCTACGCTTTCCTAAATGACGACATAGAGGCCCCTGTCATCATAAGTGACAAACTGTCTAATGAAGAAACCAATAGACTCATAGCCATCTTAGAAAAGCATTGTTGGCACTTCCCAAGTGCCCCTTTTATATGTGAATATTATCCCAATTAGAGCATAATTGATACTAATTTAGGTCATTTACCTGTGATATTGTCTATATATTTGTATATGCGTTGTTTTGGAGCTTTATTGCAGAAACAAGTAAAATTGGTGATTAATGCGATGATGGAGAGGACACGAGTCCAGAACCGACGAAAAGCACTGAAGAAGCCCAGTGCGCCGATCGGCACAGTCCATGAGCCGATCGGTGCAAGGGTATTTTGGCCCACAGAAGTGACCGAGGCCCATTGCACATGTTTATGGAAGTTTATCTGCGCAAGACACTTGAAGATATTTGTCTAGAAGATTTATGGAACTTCAAGATCTCAACATGCAGTACAAGACTTTATCTCGAAGGCAAAGGCCCACATGGCAGCTGTGGAAGACAGAGGAACCAACTCGGGGAAGAAATCAGAGAAGACACGGCTTGCGCCGATCGGCGCAACCGCCTTATTTGCTAGAAACCGAGTCCTTTACGAGTAGAACCCCTATAAATACTTGTAAACCCTCGCCGCAGAGAGGAGAGGCGACAGAGGGACACCAGATCCGTGAGTTAGAGCCACCGGGGCTTGCCCCGTTAGAATAGATCTCTAGTTGACTTTCAAGAACCATTGGAGTTAAGAGTTGATCCGTCAAGGTAGGCCATCTCGACGGGGATGAATCTTACTCTATGTATCTCAAGGATGATTAAATATGTTGATGATGGTTTTGGTGATTTGTCTATCTTGATTCAATAATCATGCATGTGCTTATTCCAATTGCTTAGTTCTAGACTAAGTAAGTAGATATTATCTTAATCGTGGTGATTAGGACAGTATTCGGACATTATATTGATTATGGTTGCTTGATGATGCTAGTAGTGTGGTTTAGCGGTGACAGCACTAAGCCTGCGCAACACTATTGGATAGTTGAGTAGGGTACGATACTCGCGCGATTAAGGGTTTCCTCCCGGCAGCGATAAATCGGGAGCCGCTCGAAAAACAGGGTGGTCTTACTCATTATAGGTTTTCATTGATCTATGTAATTACCCATTATGATGCTATTCAATTAGACTTTCTGGTTACGATCTCACTAGTAGATATCTGGCTACTCACTTAACAGCATAGGTTTACAAGATCTGGCGCACTTTGGCTTAGATTCACTGGTGTGCCAACCAGCTCAACTCCTGCGCCGATCGGCGCAACAACTTTGGCTTAGATTCACCAGTGTGCCGATCGGCTCAATTCCTACACTGATCGGCACAACCACAGATTTACTAGATCTTGCGCACTTTGACTTAGTTTTACTAGTGTGCTGATCGGCTCGACTCCTGCGCCGATCGACGCAACGACAGATTTACTGTCTGGCGCACCTTTGCGCTGGCTAGTCTCCGCCTCATGCAACCTGACTTTGACAGTAGCCTTGACTAGATCTTTTACTGTTAACTTTGTTTAATAAATCCCTAAGGTCCTAGTGGATTCGATAAACCTTGGAATACTCAATTCAAAAGAAAAAGTGCTACAATCGTACACCGTCCTCTTGCGGTATATAAGTGGGTGCGTAGATACGACCAACAAGCTCCTTTTTCTAGCGCTGTTGCCGGGGACCATAGCAGGTTTTTAAACATTGTTTGATGTATTAGTGTTTAGTCATTGTGCTTTACTTGTCTCTCTAGTACATATATTCTGTTAAGTGAAACTATGAGGTATGGACGGTCCTAAGTCAAACAAACCCTCTAATTATGCCGATGATCCAGAAAGACTCTTTCACAAGAAGAGAACAGCAGAGAAGAGAAGCAAGTCACTAGGAGATTTAGAAGCAGTACGTGCAACACCTCGAGTATTATTCAAAGTAGAAGACTCAGTTCAAGAGCAAGAAGAAGAGGAGATGGCAGAGGTACCTATGGTTAATCGTCTCAAGCCACAATTGACTAGTATTGTCAAGACAGATTTTTAAGAAGCTCAAGATCAACTTCCGTATCAATTGGAGAGATATGTTGGAATAGTGGCGCATCAACTGTTCATAGGTTCAGAAGATCCCAATCATCACTTGCAACACTTCCTTGAGGTTTGCAGTACATTCAAGATAGCGGGATTGACAGGAGATCAAGCACGTGTGCGGCTGTTCCCCTTCTCTCTAGTTGGACATCCCAAACAATGGTACAATGGATTGGAAAACATAGTAAAAACGGTGTGGAACACGTTAGCAGCTGAATTCTTGGCCAAATACTTCCCTCCTGGTAAGACTCAAGCTTTGAAAAATAAGATTCTTGGATTTAAGCAGAATATTGATGAGAGCATTGGAGAAGCATGGAAAAGATACAATGAATATATGGATGCAAGACCTCATCATGGTCTGACGGTTGGAGAAGTTGTTGAGAAGTTCTACATAGGATTGAATCTTCTATCACGTCAACACTTGGACGCCTCAGCTGTAGGATCATTCATGTCAAAAACTCCCACCAAAGCTAAGAATTTGATCAAGTTGCTAGTTGAAAATCAATCGTGGGATGGTGAGAGAAGTTCAAGGAATTTGCAACCTTCAAAAGGAGTAGCGAAGAGTGTGATTGAGAAGACTCACGAAGACTTGATTATAGATCGCCTCGATGCTATTCAAAGGAGGTTAGACAATAATCTTCATATCCCTAAGGAAGAGATACTCAAGCTGGCGGAATCACGCTCCACATGTAGTGAGTGTGGAGAATTTAGTCATGTGCAGAAAGATTGTCCTGAAGAGATGAAGATGCTAGAATACATGAAGAATAGTGGATGGAAGCCCCAATATCAGCAGCAAAGGAGTTCTTTCTCTCCTAGTTCGTCCATGCAAAATTCTATCCCACTTTGTCTCCAATGTCATGAGTTCTTCCAAGCTCAAGAGAAGATCAATAAGGACAATCAAGCTAAATTCAAGGAGATTGATCGTGTCCTTAAGAGAATTAGTGACAAGGTGATAGAAATTGGGAGCTCCAACGAGCAGATTTTGAAGCATCCCAAGATTGTGGAGCAACAGATGGGACAGCTATCGCAAGCCATTCAAGGCAACAAGGAGGCTATTCCTGGCAATACGATGTCTGCAGAACAGTTGAAGGCAATAGCTACACGATCAGAAAAACAAACAGAAGATCCAGAGCACTCTGTGGGAGCAAAGAAGCCCCGCGTCGATCGGCGCACACCCGGCGCCGATCGGCGCAATGACCTGTCGGCGCCAATCGGCTCCGTGAAAACGCCGATCAGCGCAAGGAGGATGATGACCTCTTTGGTCTGAAAATGGGCGTGGAGACGGAAGAGCATGGCCCTGTCATGTTTCTAGATACTCAACTACTGACAAAGACAGAAAGAGCGCGGCAACACGACGAGCAATTTGCAAGGTTCATCGATATTATGAAGAAGCTTTACATCAATGTCCCTTTTGTCGATATTTTGCAAGTTCCCATCTATGCCAAGTACATTAAGGACATGATGCAAAACAAGAAGTCTCTAGTTTCTGAGAAGGTTGTGAAGGTCACTAAGTAACTAACCGCGGCAATCAATGATGTTGCACTGGAGAAGAAACCTGACCCTGGATCATCAAGCATCAAATGCATGATTGGAACAAGGATATTTGATAGGTCCTTGTGCGATCTTGGAGCAAGCGTAAGTGCTATGCTCCATCATATATTCAAAAATCTCGATTTGCCTGAATTAGAGCCTACGGGTATGTGTTTGGAGTTAGCCGATCAATCGGTACGCTTCCCTGATGGAATTGCTGAGGATGTGCCTGTTCAAATTGGAGATCATACCGTCCCTGTTGATTTTATTATGCTTGATATGGATAAGAGGACGAGGACCCCGTTGATCCTAGGCAAGTATTGATGTTGGGAGTGGTGAGATAAGTTTCGATATAAGTGGGACTCTTTACTCTTTCAAGTTTCGCCCAAAGGGAGAAGAGTGACGTGCTATTGATGAAGTAAAGAGATACAAGACACCGTGGCATCGTGGCGTCGAAAGTAATTGGAGGGGATGTATGGATAGGTCGTCCAAACTATATGAACCATAGAGATAAGAGAACCTTGTAGTGTCACGGCCTCACATCCCACACCGTGACACTAAGGATTCATTGTTTGCGGGGAGGTCAAGCTCTTTGACCTCTAAATAACTAGAGCGCTCTTGGAAGGCAACCCAATGATCGGGAGATTTAGAAGTTATTTAGTGGTTATGGGAGGGCAACCCATTTCATTTAATTAATTAGTGCTGGCCGGGAGGGCGACCCGGTGTTTTTAAATTTGCTTTCTTGTGATAAAAACAATCTCCCAAATAATAAAAAAAATAGAAAAGTGTGTGCTTAATTCTTGTGTGCTCTTGCGTTGTCTGTTTATTCATGCAAAACTGTGTATATAAATACTATAGACTAACAATGCAGGAATATAAAAAAAGACCAAAAACAGGAAGGAACAGAGCTTGCGCCGATCGGCACGGTATTGCCCAAGTCAGGACAGAAGGCCGACGACGCCCAGAATTGAAGGAGTGCTAAAAATCAACCAGCACAATAATTTTCAGAGACGGAGCTATTTTCAAGGTAATCAAAAATCTTTTTGAATTTATTTTTTATGTGCAAATGGTTGCTGAATAACACAGAAAAGGATGAAGAACAACATCTAGCGAAGAAGCGAGGGGCAGAAGCAAAAACGGACGTCGCGCCGATCGGCGCGAGTCAGCGCCGATCGGTGCGGTCACCAGATGAGCCCCGATACGTATGCCAATACTACAAGAACATTGAAGAAGTGGAAATTAGGTCAAAGAGATGAACACGAGACATCAGAATCAGTGCCGGACCTAAAGACGAGGTGCAAGGGACTTGTGCCGTTCGGTGCCCTACTACGTCGATCGGCGCAGGTACCCATGCGGTTCCCAAATGGGCGACAAAGGTGGTAGGCATTGATTTTGAGGAACAGGTATGATTATTATGCAGGTGCGCAGTGCAGAGGAGACGCGGAATTGACCGAAAGCTGAAAAAGAGACGGCGTGCCAATCGGCGCGGGCCCGCGCCGATTGACGCTGCCAACAAGACATTAGGATTCCATGCTGTTCCCCTGCCAACCAACATGATGTGCCAAGAAACGACATAAAGGATGGGAATCAAGCATCAGAGTGGTCAGAGCATTCAAAATTTGAATTGTGCCGATCGGTGTAGGTACCAGTGCCGATTGGCGCGCTCTCAAATTTTGAAATTTTACAGCGGTTCCTTCTCCTGGAAGTTTCCCACACTAAAAGGGAGGCCAGCGCCCCCAGTTCGGCACGCCATCCCAGTAATCTCTCCACCTTCCCCACTACCCACGATCTCACACACGTTCCGCAATTTTTGCAGATAGATCGTCTCCGCTCCTCCGTCGGCAAGTTGGGCAAGAGGCTGCGCCGGGGAAGCAGTTCCGGCGGCAGCAGCAAGTCGAGCGGTGACTCCTCGGCGAGGGGTGGCTCCGACGCTCGTGATGACATGTCGGTGGGTGGTGCATCCACCGGCTCGGCGGCGGCGACATACGAGATCCGTGCCCGCCACTCCGTCTCCGGCGCGTCCCTTCCAACAGGGCGTGCTACGAGGAGCCAAACGGCGGCAAGCCGCGGGGTTCCCACATCACTACCACCGTCAGCATTCATGCCGCGCACGGTGGAGGAGGGCTTCACCCTCCTGAGCGTGCAGGAACAGCAGCACTACCTCGCGGTGTGAGGAAGGTTCTTCCCCAACTTTGACTTGGACGAGACCTTCCTCACCTCGATTGGCATGTGGGAGGACTTAAGGAGGATGCTAGACAACCTCGGCTGGGTGGATTTCCACCTCCTCCCCATGAACTACAACCTCAACGTCGTCACCAAGGTTGCCTCTACGATGAGGCTTGGCACCGACGACTACGGCAACGAGGCCGTCAACTTCCGCGTCCGCGACGTCAGCTACACGGTGACCATGGAGGCGGCGGCTCAAGCCTTTGGCTTCGACGCCGACGCCGACGCCGACATCACCGGCATCTTGGGACGCGGGGAGTTGGACTCCTTTTGGAGGCGGCTCTCGTTCGTAGAAGAAATCAAGCGCGGCAACATCCGCAACCTGACCATTCAAGTCTTCCATCAGTGGTTGGCGGCGCGCATAGGCGACAAGGTCGACTCCAGCAACGTCACCGATGCGGACTTGCGGTGGCTCTTCAACGCCATCGTGAGTCCGTCTCAATTCAACCCCATGTCGGTGATGGTGCGGGGTTGGCTCGACAAGAGGGGCAAGGCAAGCAAGAAGTTGGTCTTCGGGGCCTATCTTCAACGCCTAGCAGCCCTCATCTGTGACGACGACGGACCAGGAGGGTGCAATGACAAGTGGGAGTGCGCGACGGAGATCAGCGAGAATATGACTCATGGCAATATTGTCACGGGAAGTGTTCGCGTCGGCTTTCATGTCGACGGCACCAACGTAAAGCTCTCGTGTGTGGAGCTAGGAGTTTTTCTCCCTCGCAAGCTAGAGGGAGGAAATTGGCTTGAGGAAGATCTCCTGGAGGGGGGCCGAGTTCTCAAGACCACCATGGGCGGGTTCGACAGCCGGACACATCTACAGCAGCCGGTGGCGAGTGGGACTCCTGGGGGTCACGCCAGGAGCCTCAGCAGTATCAGTCAGGGTGGAGCGACGCAGCGGGCGGTTCACAGCCCTTTGCGCTGATCGGCGCAGGCGACGCACCGGCCGGCGCACCCTACTGCAGCGCGAGTATCGACAACAGGTACCAAGGGCGTGTACCAGTGGTGCCTCATATGCCCAGTGCAGACTTTTTCGTGCCCATGCAGGGGTACCTCGATAACAACATGCACTACATCGAGCGCGTGGAGGAAGCCACGTCCCAATGGAGGTACAACCACGATGCGATGGTGGAGGAGTTTGAGCGACTCAAGGCACGGTGCCATGGCTTCGATCAGCCACCGACTCCACTTTCGGATGACTAGAGTGCCTAGGAGTTAGCACGAGTATCGATTTCCCAGTTTGCGTTTTCTTTTATCTTTTGCAATCTTTTTCTTTGTTTGCTTATGTGTGGGTGAGCGGGTTGGGAAACCATGTATCGGGTGTGCTTACTTTCATGTAAGTGTGTTAGTAGTAGTCTTACTTTCATGCAAGTGTGTTAGTAGTAGTTTTATTTTCATGCAAGTGTGTTAGTAGTAGTTTTACTTTCATACAAGTGTGTTAGTAGTAGTTTTATTTTCATGCAAGTGTGTGCAAAAATCATCACCATGTATTCGAGTTTCGATCTTAATATAATGGTGGCAGTTATGCTCTTTTAGGAGAATTGAATTATTTATTCTTTCTTAAAAAGTGTTGATGAAGATCAAATAGTGTTGAGCATTGAATAAAATTTCGAACTTACACTTAATGATTATTCGGCAAATATGTCTTATGTGGAGCAATTTTGAGTACCCATGTGCTTCATTTGTGTTGTCCAGTTTGTGATGATAACTTAGTACCAATCTTTTCAAAAATAAATTTTCATGTTGTGAACTTTAGAATTTATTGTTTTCAAGATCCTTACCTACCAATGCCTTATTTTGAGCAATACTCATGAACCTTTGATATGTAGATAAACATTAAATTGATGGTTGAGTTTGCTTAGGATTTAATTCTTTTTGGTATGAACTTTATTAAGATGGCAATTCTTTGTGTATCTTTTCCTAGCCTTGAAACTACTCATGCGAAAATTCAATTCCGCTGAGTACACTACCATAAACCCAAAACATCTTGTTGAGTATCATTTCTTGATCACATCCTATATTTCTGGCTATATATAATTCTTGAATAAATGTTGAAGCCAGACAAATCAAATACCAACAAATGTTGGTAAATTTGGGTTGAGAGCCGATTGGCGCAGCAGAGATTGGTGAAAAAAAAAACTCTGCTGTTTGCTAAGGGACTAGCAAAATTCTAAGTGTGAGGGGATGGTATATTACATGCTTATTCTTAAAATTCATTCTAATATAGCCATGAATTATTTCAACCATGTGCAATCTTTCAAGATCAAATTTTTGCTATGAACATGTCCACATATCCAAAGTGTGAGTCTTTTCTTAAATTTTTCTTTCTTAATGGCCATCTTGATAAGTTTCTATAATTCCAACGAAGAATAATCTCCTAGCTTTACAATATATTATTGATTGATGTTTGCAATCCTTGAATTACCTCACCTAGCTACTCATATAAGCCTTACACTAATATTATTTGATCATTATGATGTAGAATATAGATTGAGTGATTTGAAAGATAAGTTGTTGCCTTGGATTATTTGGAAGATAGATTCTCTACGTTCACAACAATCTTTTAAGTGATTTTCATGAGTGAAAAAGTTATAATTTATGAGTTGGACATGATCTTTTGCTTTGGGGACAACTTTAAGCTTTATGCCCATATTTGATCTATTTTGCTGAATACCAATATGAAATGCACCATAATAGAACAATGCTCAATATTTGCTGATTTGAGATATCTTTTATGATAGAAAGAGTATGTTTTTTTATTTTTCTTTCTTTTACTTTACTCGGGACAAGCAAAGGTTTAAGTGTGGGGGAACTTTTGGCACTTCCCAAGTGCCCCTTTTACATGTGAATATTACCCTAATTAGAGCATAATTGATACTATTTAGGCCATTTACCTGTGATATTGTCTATATATTTGTATATGCGTTGTTTTGGAGCTTTATTGCAGAAACAGGTAAAATTGGTGATTAATGCGATGATGGAGAGGACAGGAGTCCATAACCGACGAAAAGCACTGAAGAAGCCCAGTGCGCCGATCGGCATAGTCCATGAGCCGATCGGCGCAAGGGTGTTTTGGCCCACAGAAGTGACCGAGGCCCATTCCACATGTTTATGGAAGTTTATCTGCGCAAGACACTTGAAGATATTTGTCTCGAAGATTTATGGAACTTCAAGAAGATTTATGGAACTTCAAGATCTTAACGTGCAGTACAAGACGTTATCTCGAAGGAAAAGACCCACATGGCAGCTGTGGAAGACAGAGGAACTGACTCGGGGAAGAAATCAGAGAAGACACGGCTTGCGCCGATCGGCGCAACCGCATTATTTGCTAGAAACCGAGTCCTTTACGAGTAGAACCCCTATAAATACTTGTAAACCCTCACCGCAGAGAGGAGAGGCGATAGAGGGACACCAGATCCGTGAGTTAGAGCCACCGCGGCTTGCCCCGTTAGAATAGATCTCTAGTTGAGTTTCAAGAATCATTGGAGTTAAGAGTTGATCCGTCAAGGTAGGCCATCTCGATGGGGATGAATCTTACTCTATGTATCTCAAGGATGATTGAATATGTTGATGATGGTTTTGGTGATTTGTCTATCTTGATTCTATAATCATGCATGTGCTTATTCCAATTGCTTAGTTCTAGGCTAAGTAAGTAGATATTATCTTAATCGTGGTGATTAGGATAGTATTCGGACATTGTATTGATTATAGTTGTTTAATGATGCTAGTAGTGTGATTTAGCGGTGACAGCACTAAGCCTGCGCAGCACTATTGGATAGTTGAGTAGGGTAAGATACTTGCGCGATTAAGGGTTTCCTCTCGACAGCGATAAATCGGGAGCCGCTCGGAAAGCAGGGTGGTCTTACTCATTATAGGTTTTCATTGATCTATGTAATTACCCATTATGATGTTATTCAATTAGACTTTCTGGTTACGATCTCACTAGTAGATATCTGGCTACTCACTTAACAACATAGGTTTACAAGATCTGGCGCACTTTGGCTTAGATTCACTGGTGTGCCGATCGGCTCAACTCCTGCGCCGATCGGCGAAACAACTTTGGCTTAGATTCACCAATGTGCCGATCGGCTCAATTCCTGCACCGATCGGTGCAACCACAGATTTACTAGATTGCGCACTTTGACTGAGTTTCACTAGTGTGCTGATCGGCTCGACTCCTGCGCCGATCGTAGCAACGACAGATTTACTGTCTGGCAGACCTTTACGCTAGCCAGTCTCCCCCTCATGCAACATGACTTTGACAGTAGCCTTGACTAGATCTTTTACTGTTAACTTTGTTTAATAAATCCCTAAGGTCCCAGTGGATTCGATAAACCTTGGAATACTCAATTCAAGGGAAAAAGTGCTACAATCATACACCGTCCTCTTGCGGTATATAAGTGGGTGCGTAGATACGACCAACAAGCATTGCTCTGTCCTTGGCTACTCACTCCAAGACCTTAAAGGGATTAGTCCCGCTCTTTGCACCCATCGCATTCCCCTTGACCCTGAATGTTGCCTTCTAGGTAGCCCCAAAGGAGGTTAAACAACGCAATGCGAGAGGTAGTAAAGAAGGAGGTCTTGAAACTCCTTCAGGTCGGGATTATTTATCCTGTTCCATATAGTGAGTGGGTTAGCCCCGTTCAGGTAGTGCCTAAGAAGGGAGGCATAATGGTAGTTAGGAACAACAAAAATAAGTTGATCCACAACGAACCGTCACAGGATGGAGGATGTGCATTGATTATAGGAAACTCAACAAGTCAACAAAGAAGGATCATTTTCCGCTCCCCTTCATTGATGAAATGTTGGAGTGGCTTGCTAATCATTCCTTCTTTTGTTTCCTTGATGGGTATTCTAGCTATCATCAAATACCCATCCATCCTGATGATCAAAGTAAGACCACCTTTACGTGTCCTTATGGAACTTACGCGTATCGACATATGTCTTCCGGGTTATGCAATGCACCCGCATCATTCCAAAGGTGCATGATATCCATTTTCTCTGACATGATCGAGGAAATTATGGAAGTTTTCATGGACGACTTTTCTATCTATGGAAAAAATTTTGATCACTGTCCGAGAATTTGGACAAGGTCTTACAAAGGTGCCAAGAGAAGGACCTAGTGCTTAACTGGGAGAAGTGCCACTTCATGGTCCGAGAGGCATCGTTCTAGGACACCTTGTGTCCGAGAGGGGGATAGAGGCGGATAAGGCAAAGATAGAAGTTATAGAACAGTTGCCACCTCCAGCTAACGTTAAGGGGATCCGAAGCTTTCTGGGTCATGCAGGGTTCTACAGGCGCTTTATAAAAGATTTTTCTCAAATCTGTAGACCCCTCACAAGCCTATTAGCTAAGGATGTTCCCTTTGATTTCGATGATGAGTGCCTTAAAGCTTTTAATACCCTTAAGAAGGTGCTCATCTCAGCTCCAATCATCCAACCTCCCGATTGGAAGCTACCATTCGAAATCATGTGTGATGCTAGTGATTATGCCATTGGGGTCGTCCTGGGCCAAACCAAGGATAAGAAGCATCACGCAATAGCCTACGCTAGCAAAACCTTGTCAGGAGCTCAACTTAATTATGCCACAACTAAAAAAGAGCTCCTTGCTATTGTTTTTGCTATCGATAAGTTCAGATCTTATTTAGTTGGAGCAAAGGTTATTGTTTACTCTGACCATGCTGTATTAAAATACTTGCTCACTAAAAAAGAAGCTAAACCAAGGCTAATTAGATGGATTCTTCTACTCCGAGAATTTGACCTTGAGATCAGAGATAAGAAAGGAGTAGAAAATTCTGTAGCAGATCATTTGTCTCGTATGCAATTCACTAATATGCAGGAGTTACCCATAAACGACTTCCTACGAGACGACATGCTGCTGAAAGTGACGGACTCCAACCCCTGGTATGCAAACATTGTGAACTTCATGGTTTCAATGTATGTACCACCAGGGGAGAACAAGAAGAAGCTCATCTACGAGAGTAGATTGCATTTGTGGGATGATCCGTACCTCTACAGGGTCTGTGTAGACGGACTATTGAGAAGATGTGTGCCAACAACTGAAGCAATCAAGATTATTGAGAAGTGTCATGCAGCTCCACATGGCGGGCACTATGGTGCATTCCGTACATAGGCAAAAATCTGGCAGAGTGGGTTCTTTTGGCCAACCATGTATGAAGACACAAGAGAATTCATTCGAAGATGCTGGAGATGCCAGAAGCATGGAGGCATCACTGCTCGAGATGCAATGCCATTGACATACAACCTTCAAGTGGAACTATTTGATGTCTGGGGCATTGACTTCATGGGACCCTTCCCAAAGTCCTACGACAGTGAGTACATCTTGGTGGTTGTTGACTATGTGTCCAAATGGGTAGAAGCTATGCCTTGTCGAGCTGCCGACGCTAAGCACGCCCGCAAGATGTTCCATGAGGTTATCTTCCCTTGTTTTGGAACACCTAAGATGGTGATAAGTGACGGAGGGTCTCATTTCATTGATAAGACCTTTCAAAGCTTTTTGAAGAAGCTTGGAGCCTAGCACAATATTGCAACACCATACCATCCTCAGACAAGTGGCCAAGCAGAAACGTCCAACAAGCAAATCAAGAATATTCTGCAGAAGACGGTCCAAGAGATGGGGAAAGGTTGGAAGTTGAAGTTACCTGACACACTTTGGGCATATAAGACTGCATATAAAACTCCAATTGGCATGTCACCTTATTAACTTGTCTATGGGAAAACATGCCACTTGCCAGTTGAGTTGGAGCATCGAGCACACTAGGCCATCCGAAAGTGGAACATGAACCTAGATGAAGCCAGACGGCACAGAAAAATGCAGATATCTGAGCTAGAAGAATGGAGAAGCAAAGCCTATCATAGTGCCAAGACATATAAAGAAAAGACTAAGAGATGGCACGACAAGAAGATCAAGATAAAAGAATTCAAGCAAGGTGATAAGGTGTTGCTCTTCAATTCTAGAGCGAATCTTTTCGGGCATGGGAAGCTTAGAAGTAAATGGGAAGGGCCTTTCACCATCGTTGACGCCGCCTCACACGGAGCAGTCACAATCAAGAACGATGATGGCAACCACTTTAAGGTAAATGGCCAACGCCTAAAAGTTTTCTTAGAACCCGATAAAATTCTAGATGAAGACGTAGATGTTATTGAATTAATTGACTTCAATGCATTACCATAACTCTACTTGCTTCATCTTCGAACTTCCTTAGATATGTGACTCTCCGGCAGTCATACCGGTAGAGAGTTCAGGAGGACAGAGAACCAAAGGACTGAGTGAAACATGATCAGAAATGGCTCCACTTGTTTGTCTGTTTTGAATAAAGATCCAGGTCAAGGAACAAGTGTGGGGGAGGCTTTCGGGAACATCGATGCACAAACAGACAAAAGCACCTCAACAACGTGCAACAAGACGCAACAAAGACCAAGACATCAAAGAGCGAGGCCATTTGGCCCAGAAGCAAGTCGACCGACCCCATGGTCGGGCGACCTAATCCTGGCACCTCTCGGCCTCCCCTTTCTTTAGAGCGCTGGTTTGCACGTCCTATCCCTCATCCTCCTTGATTTTTGAGTTGAATTTATGTTAGCATAATTATTAAAATCAACTCAAAATAAAATAAAATAAAAATTGAATCTTGTGTATCTCCATGATCATGCTTCAATTTGGTTGACTTACATGCTCCTTATTCCTAATTCATATACCTGTTGTTCATGAAAAATATATTAGGAAAGCATGTCACCTAGGTTGTTGACTTATGAGATATGGTTTGACAAATGAAATCTTACTCTTAAGCTTATGTACTTGGGAATTTTGTAAAAAGATGGCTACTCCTCAATAACGTAATTTTCCTACCAAAGCCATATGATGATTTTCTTGAGAAACCTTATACATATGTTGCTTGTAGTTTCATTGAACTTTGTCAAATTGTTGTGACCCCAGTATGAAACTAGTCATGTTTTATTGATTAAGATCATGTGCACACCCACCATCATATTGCTAAACTTCCACAATGGGAGATAGCACTATCATCTTCCACTGCCATTTCATAAACCACTCTATTTTTTTCGTGATCTCTCTAAATATTTATGCAAAAGAGACATGGCCTAAAAAAAGGGAAGAAGAAAGAAAGAGAAAAAGAGATAGCCATGTTCTCTATAGTGAATCAACCAAAAGAGAGAGAGGTCATTTCAAATAGGAGTATCCATTATCCATCATCCATTCCATCCATAGGTGTGTGCACATGTTTGGTCATAATTCATAACTTGATTTCTCTATAGATCTAGTCTTTGACTTAGTAATATATGAGACTCCAGTTGTCTTCTTTTATCCCTTACCCTGAGCTCCACATAAGCCAAAATAAATTAGAGGTAGGATGAAAAAGGCAAAGTCAAGTGCCTTGGTTAGGAAAAAACACATTGAGTGCCTTGAGAGAATCATTTGAGAAGTATGGCTATGCTTTATTTGAAAAAAAATCTTTTCAAAAACCCAAGTTACATAGCAGAAGGGGGCAAGTAATCTGAAGTCAAGACTGTTCCATTCGTCAACCCGCCAAGGTAATATGATAGACACCTACATATTCATGGATACATGTATGATATGGAATAATTTGCATGCTAGTATTATACCATGGGAAGTTATGATTATACTTAGTCTTTTGTTCTTTACTCGAGGACGAGAAAAGGCTAAGTGTGGGAGAGCTTGTTGACGGTCCTTAAGTGCTAAATATGACCGTCATTTGCTTGCATAAAAACTACAAAATAAACAACCAACTAGTGGTAGGAGTTTATTACTAACAAATTCCACAAGTTTTGGTGATTATGTGTATGCAGGTGATTTACCATGGAGTATTAATAAAACAGAAGTAATTAAGGGAGAAAACACACCTTCAGCCAATCAGGAGAGAGCACATGGATTGAAGGGCCCATTTTCAGTACTACACCGAAGAAACACACAAAACGACCCCGACATCTAGGATGAGAACCCACATGGCAGCCACCCTGAGGAAGCACAAGCCAGGAGGGCCCAGCCATAGGTCGGCCGACACCCCTAGGTCGGCCGACCCAGGCCTGCACCTTTTTCTCCTGGGCTTGCACGTGGAGGCTCCTGGTTGATCCCTGAAGGCAGTGGACAGGGTCTTTCTTGGCGGTTACTCCCCTTTGCCGACTTATAAAGGTTATAAATAGGAGGGTGTGGCTTCACACTCACACACACAAGAAGAGAAACACTAGAGCTCCACTCAAAAAGGCGAAGCACTACCTCCTTAGTGCTTAGAGAATAGGGAGAGAGTGAGGGGTAGTTCGGGGAAGTGTCGGCCTATCGGCACTCTTCCCTAATCTTGTACCTCGACGGAGTCTTGCCATTTCAAGTAAGTCTTTAGGATTCTTCTATGGTATTGTTCCTTTGATTCAATAAGATCTGCTCTTTACATGCTTACGGGTTCATCGTTCGTAATTGAATGCTTAGTCTTTGATCAAGATTAGAGTAGTAATTCGTAGCATAGGCATGGTGTCTAGGCTATATATTACCTTTGATTGTCGCGTGCTCCACGGATTGAAGAGGTATACGGCAGGTGGTGACAGCCCTGTCCGTCCTTAGTAATCCTCCACGTTCGGGTACGTCGTAGAGCTGTAGGCCGGAACGTCCTGGCAGACCAGGGGGAAGCCGGCACCCGAAGTAAGCATTAGAGTTCAACCTTACCTTGTCCTTGGTCCAATCCATCCTAGAATCCTCTCTACCCTCGCCTACCATATTCTTGTTGTCCCTGGACGAGCCCGATTTTTTGATAGTCCACACACGTTCCCCGTGGATTTCGATACCCTTGGAATACTGCTAGGTGAAAGCTACTTCGACAGTCGTACGCTTGCGATTTATTACCATGAGTGACCACAGGATTCAACACCCATACGCTCTTCTCTCATTCACAATGTCCATGAGCCTATCATTAGTTTGTTGAGGCTCTTCTCCCTTGTTTATCACAAAGAAATTGAATTGATTATTGAGAACTTGGAGCCTTGACTTCTTCACAACATCAACTCCCTCATAAGCACAAACAAGCTTCTTCCACACTCTTTGGGCATTCTCAATTCCGGCTACTCTTGAATATTCCTTGGGATTCAAGGAAGAGAGAATAGTCGACACCGCTTGAGCATTGTGATGTATGTTTAGTTGGTCCACGGTCGTAGGATTGTCCTTGTCCTCCAAGGTAAATCCTTTTTCCACAATTTCTCAAATTGGTGGACCGATTGACATGAGGTATATCTTCATCTGATGCTTGTACCAACTGAAATCTTTGCCCTTAAAGTAGGGCAATCTTCCACTTCCACTGCCATGTATATTTGCCACATCGGCATAGTTGAAAGGCATGGACATGTGCAAATCACTTCTATTGCTTGCCAAAGCAAGATCTTGAGGCTTGTCGCTTTTCCTTATCTTCGATATTCTTTAACCTTTAAGCTTTTAAGCCTTGTAGAAGATTATGGCTCTGATACCAATTAAAAGTTGCCTATAGGGGGGATGAATAGGCAATATAAAACTTAAACCTAAAAATTCACTAATCTTGATCAAATACAGGAACGACAGAACTTCACCAAACCTTTCTCTAAAACTTATTCAAATGCGGATAACTAAAGAGTTAGAGATACAATTACTTGGTTGAGGTGAAGATAGCGCAGTGAATGAATAGAATACTTCACTAGATAGCTCACAAGATAATGACAAGTAAATCGAGCACAATAGTATGAAAGAAATGCACAAGCATAATAATGAAATGCGAGAAATGTAAAGAGAGATACAAGGAATTAACCCGAGGTTCAGCAACCACACAAAGTAGTTCCTACGTTCTCATTGAGAAGTCACACAAAGTGACCGGGTCTCTCTCAACCCGTTTTCCTACCAAGCAATCACAAAGATCGTGCTTGGAATTCTCTCTAACTTGATTTTTTTCCTCCGGAGGCGAATCACATCTTCACAAATGTCCCTGTCTCACCACAACACATTGGGAGCTCAAGGGCGATGCCTATCCGTCTAGGAGACCAAGTCTCCAAGAGTAACAAGCAAATCAAATCTTGATGGGAAGGGAAAGATGTGCTCAAGCTTTTGAGTGGATGGATTTAGTCTTTTGTGGTTGGATCTTCTCTCACTTTGCTTGGATTGACAAGAGCAAGTGGGAGTGAGAGAGAGGAGAGCTCTATTTGAAATGGGACTAAGTTGTCAAGGAGTCAAACCCTTCCCACGTAGGAAGGGGGAGGCTACTTATAGAGCAACTCCAAAAACTAGCCATTACTCAGCTTTTCTGGGTCTGACGAAACTTCCGTGGTTACCCACGGAACTTCCGTCAGTTCAAAAAGAGCCATTGCGTGGTAGGATTTCAACTAAACCAGAGATGATAGAACTTCCGTGATGGCCACCACAGAACTTCCGTCGCTCTCGGGTTTGCGACAAAGGGAAACCAGAGAATGACGGAACTTTTGTGGTAGAGACCACGAAACCTCCGTAGCTCTCGGGTTGGCAGAGGGTTGAAGCTTGGCACTGACGGAACTGTCGTGGAGTGACTCACGGAACTTCTGTCACTTTCTGTTTGCTCAGAATTGGTTGGTTCTTTTTGGCTTTGGTTGGCTAAATTCTCACAAAACTTTTTGGTTGACTTGAGCACATAAATTTTCCTTCTTAGCAAGATTAGTTTACCTCCCTTGATAGTTTGGCATACCTATGACTCAATTAAAATAAAAAACTACTCTTGAAAGCATTTGAGTCCATTTTTCTTTTCTTCTTTTTGGGAGTAAAAACATCTTGCACATGTGTGGGATTGATACATTTGATTATCTACACATTTACTTCATGAACCTGGTTAGCACAATTTTAATCTTTTGTCATTGTACATAAAAACCCACTAAGGGATTCTAGATGAATCTTCAATCTCTCATAGACACCTAACCGTTTTAGGTCTCACCATAGACCAAGAGTAACAGCCTACATCACACCCTTAAGGACACCCTAGCCTTAGATGTGGATAGATGCTCAAGTTACATTCACTAGCACTCTCAAGATATCCAATATCTCCTCCTAGTGCTCCTCTCTTCTCCTCTTGGCTTCGCACTAATGCTCCCAGCAATCCAAATGGCCAAGAGAGGTCTCTAAGACCCTAACAACGAGTTTATATAGGCTTCCAACCTCAAACTAGTTGTTGCTCTACGAAATCACCTTTCTGGACCTGATGACCGGACTATCCGATCACTGCCTGACCGGACCGTCTGGTCTCTCCTGAGACGGATCCTAGAACCATTGGCTTCTCTGTCCCTAGCGGTTTCATATACTGACCGGACTATCCGGTCAGTAGACCAGACCGTCCGGTCTCTCCAGATCCTGTGCATTCCAGAGGTCACCTAAAACTGCTCCTCTCTGTCCTAGCTCCCATCCATATAGACCGAACCATCCGGTCTGTAGACCGTGTTGTCCGGTCTCTATGGGCCTTTGCGCTAACAGATTCCTCCACGTCTCCTCTTTGGTCTCCTAGTGACCATACAGTCTATTCTCTATAGACCTTCTATCCGGTCACTCTATCCAAAAGCTGAAACTCCTCGTCCTCGCTTGACTTTATTTCTTGGCTTCTTTCAACAGCTCCTTGGCTTCTCCACTGTCACCTAGTGCCTGTGATTTCACTGAGCATCCATGCACATCACCGACTAGTTGTGACCTAAGAGACATGACCTGGACCCTCTTAATAGTCCGGTTTTTTCTACTCAAAGCTCTAACATCTAGACAAGTGTTCCCAACACTTGCTCCTAGCTTGTCCTTAGCCTTGATCCATCTTAATCAATCCTTGGACTCCATCAAGCTCATCAAGCTTCATACTTGTGTTCATTGTCATCAATCGTCAAGGCAACCATCATCCATATGATTTATAGTAGAGCTGGAGTGATTCATGCATACACAACACTCGTGTAGATATTAACCCATAATTTCATAGTTGTCATTAATCACCAAAACTTTATACCTTGGGGATCCAATCATCAATGGTCTTAAAGCTTACAACATGTTATCATAATGGAGTTTGTGGCATAGTGGTGAGGTCTTTTACCAAATGATCATAGATGATTCAGGGAGGATGAGGTGAATAATGTATTCCTTGGTATATGATAATATTTGATAGAGAATACATTTTTGTTTTACACATGCTGCAGGCTTGGTATTTCTTTCAGCAGATGATTTGTGGCATGAGCTATTGCCATTTGATGGTACTAAATGAAAAGATTTTTTTATGCATGCCATGTGAAAAAATAGCAAGCCACTTTTTAAAGCATATAAATTCACTGCTATGCTTTGAATCTTTATTTATAAAAGGTACAATAAAATTTCTAGACTCTCGTTACGGTGGATTACACTACTTGAAATAAGAAAGTAGTATGAATCAAATCAAGCCGTTGATTTTGAGGGATAATTTCATAATTGCCAGACATGGTCACATGAATTGGTATCCATCCTCTGAAAAGAAAAAAACAACAATCATCGACCGCCGCCGCCAATCAGTGATCGAGGACGAGGTTGCTGGAACGTCTTCCGTCGGATCCATTTGAAGAGTGCTTCAACGTCAGGCATCAGAAAGGGACGAATTAGTCTTCAGCGTCTCCGGCTAGATCCCTGGCAATTCGTGCCAGCCCCGATCCAACGTCGTGATCTGGTGGCAACAGAAAACTCACGCGGGGCAGGCGCTAACAAAGGGACTGCTAATTTTCAGCTGACTGAAAGTTTTGGCAACTTTCAAACACCGCTTTAAGTCATCAAATCTAGATCTAATAATTTATAATTATTATATACTAGCAAATAGCCCATGCGTTGTCACGGACTTGAATATTTTAATTTTAAAAATAGTATTAAATTACTATTTGATTATATATATTTTTTTTAAAAACTGATAAAAAATATATGGTTCGATCTTTTTTATTTTGATTTTATAAAATATGTATCATGTTTAGTATGATGTGGTAAGTGTAAAATATAAATATTTTAAGTAATTTATAAAATATAGTGTTACTCTTTTGTTTTATCTATATCATTTTTTTCTTGAAATTTTAAAGCAATACTTTTTCTTGTCTTAAAAATAAAATAATATCAATTCTATTTTCTTGTGTATAAGACATTATTTTTCTTGATCGAGAAGTTTTTTTTTTTTGGAATTATCCATTTTATGATTTTTCCAAACAAAAATAAATGTGCAACATGCCTTACTTACCTTCGTTCTCTTTCTATTTTGCCGGTCAACCCATCCTTCAAGGAGGACCGTGCCATGCCTCCGCTCACCTGCACATGCGCGCGCTTCACTGCACGAGTCCGCCCGTCGCTGCGAGCTCGCTGCTTGCCTGCCCGCCCCGCGCACTCGCCTACTGCACCCCGCGCCCATCTGTTGCATGGCGAGAACATGCCTTCGAGCACCACGAAGGCTCCCACCGCCACTCGCTGTCGTGCGCCACCGCATGACCATCGTGTCTCCCCCGGTCACTGGCTCCATGATCTCCTGGTACGCCTCGATCTACCTCTCTCCGCTCCGCCTCCCTTAGAAAAACACTGGTAATCCATTGTGGTCTTTTTCCCCGCCACTTTCCGTCTTCTCAGGCTCTCACGGCTCGTGCCTTTGAACTCATTAGGAGCTTTTCGAGTAGAGGCGAGGTCTTTCGTCCCAGCAGGCAGGAAAGTGCTCTGTTCCTTGGAGAGGTGATTGGACTGAGTGAATTTGTTTCTCCTCTTTTCTGGTCACGCTCGTGATGGGCGGATTAGTGTCGTGTTAAAAATTATTCTGATTTCTTTTGATCGGACTATGATTTCTTTTCTCTTTCCTTTCGTAACGTCCATATAAACGTTGTTTGACTCAAATCTGTTTTCTTTTTACGTAAGCCAACTCTATTTTCTTTTGTTTTAACTACTGAATAAGGCACAATAGGGGGCGGACGAAACCACCACATTTAATAAGTTGTATAGATAAATAATTCTATAAAAAAATTAAAACTTAAAATAACAAATCATTGATTGAAAGCTTTCAATTAGCTGAAAGCTAGGAAACATGGCTAACAAAACATCTGGATTGGCCATCTGAGGCCTGAATCGATTCCATTTGTTCAGTGGCAGGAATATGAACTATAATCACTCATGGAGCATACAGATTTAGAGATAACGTAAAATTAGATAAAAGAAATGAACAAAGAATCATTGGGGAGCATGCAAATTACATAGACATTGTATATCTTTATTTGAGGATTCGGTTATGTTACTAAAGTTAGCTTTGTTCAATGTGCCACTGAATGACACCGCTCATTGCTTAGAGCAACTCCAAGAGACTCTAAAAATGATTTTTTTTCTCAAAATTTGGCGATTATCCTCAAATCCAGCGCTCCAACAGGTTCTTCTTCCTTCTCTCCAAACTAGCTTCGCCTGTATCCCGGTATTTTCGGTCGCTTCCCATGGCGATCCCGTTCCGCTCGCTATCGCCTCTTTCCCGCGCCGGATCCTGCGCCTCGATCGTGTTACCGTGCGAGGGTTTGCATTCCCGCCTGTTCTCCCACGTGCCCTCAGGCTGGCTACAAAAGCAGCGTCCATCACTTTACGACGAGGGAGATGACAAACGGATGCACCTTTGTCATGCGAGGGTGATGACGCGGTCTTCTTCGATCGAGGGCGAGGGCGACATCACTACCTTCTTCGATCTAGGTCGGCGGCGACGGTGAGACTGCACACTGCTGCATAATATGATGGAGAACAGAACGATCGATGATGAGGGTTCGATCTGGTGGTCCTGGGTTGATGGAATCGATAGTCCTAGGCTCAACTATTGGGCCACAAACATTTGATAACCCATAGCAAATTGGACGAAGTCTGAATTTGGTCCCTTAACTATTACGTTCGTGCGATTTTGATCCCTCAATAACAAAACCGGACACTCAGAGTCCCTGAACTCATGAATCCATTTGGTTTTCGTCCCTTACCAGTTTTGACTCTGGTTTTATTCTACGTGACAAACTTGACTTGTTGACTGAGCTGTGACCAGGGAAAAAAAGAAAAAGAGAAACTCACCTGGCGAGGGAGCCACAACGGCGGCGGCGGCTAGCGATGCCCCAGCTCCGCTCGCCTCTGCATGTGTCGTCCGCCTCCGCCCGAGCCCGTGTCACCCTCCGCCTCCATGCTCGCGCTCGGCCTCAGCACCGCCCGCCGCTGCCTGTGCTGTCCAGCTCTGCCCGTTTTCACACAGACAGCCGAGGCCTGGACGCCACCACCATTATCGCCGCCGCCTTCTGCCTCCTGCCGCAGCTCCATCTTCTTGCCCATCCTCGTCCTGGCTCTCGGCGTCGGGGCCGATGGGGATGCCGCCACAAAGCAAGCGCTGCTCCGTGAGCTTGTTCCGTCGGGCTGGGGCTTGGGCCCGGACTACTGCGCAAGGCGCGGCGTGACCTGCGCCCCTCCCCCGGACCGCACCGTCACCGCCATCGACCTACCTCACCGAGGCCTCCGTCCGGGCGGTGACTTCTCCGTGGCAGGGTCCCTCCCCTCCTCTCTCCGACAATGCCCTACTTGGCCGCGCTCCGCTTCCTCAACCTCTCAAACAACACGCTCTCCGTCGACGAAGCGGTCCTCCCCGCCGCAATTCGCGCACGTGCCTCGAGGAGCTGCAGATTTTCGGCAAGGCGGCAAGGTGGCGGCGGCGCCGTGTGTCCACATAGGAGAAGGAGAAGAGGAGAAAAGGAATAAAAGAAATAGAAAAAATAGGTGGGGCTCATGAGTGTGCCACGTAGGACAAAATTAGAGTCAAAACCGTCGAGAGATGAAAATAGAACGGATTCACAAGTTCAGTGACTTTGAGTGTCCGGTTTTGTAAATGAGAGAGCAAAACCATACAATCGTAATAGTTGAGGGACCAAAATAAGACTTCTTTCTAGCAAATTACTGGTTCATAATGTTTGGGCCAGCCCGTGGAGGGAGAGAAAAACAGGCCCAAATGATGACATGGAAGATTCAAATTTGGAGATTGAAAATTTTAGAGAGCCTGTTGGATTCTCATATCGTTTTAGGGGTTGTTTCATTTTAGAGAATAGCTAAAATCAGGAAATTTAGAGTCTTTTTTAGAGAGTCTCTTGAAGTTGCTCTTATTTCATGAACGGATGTTGAGCAACCTTGACGCAATTGAGGCGGCTAGCTCCGGTCCTGTCTTGGGCTGCAAAGCTTGTGCGGGTCCTGCAGCCGGTCAAGAACTTGATGGTCCACTGAAATTTACAGTGTGGACAGGTTTCGATTGTGTGCCTCCATTCGGGAATTCCAAGGAAATAATATTCGCTGCCGCTGTCAGTCAAGAACTTCAACTGCTGCAATATCCCATGCCGCCGCCGGGCGCTCGAGGGGCCAACAGGCCGGTTGTGCTCTCTCCCTCGAGAACACAAAAAATCATGGAAGTTGTGGCCGCATCGGTGAGGGTTCCGATCAGATAAAGAACGTGATAACCTCTCGATTCCATCTCTGATAATCACCACCAGCCACATCATATTCCGCCAGATGGAACCACTCTGTCGTGGCGAGGCTAGCCGTGGAGGGCGTGGGCACCAGCTCGCTCCATCTGATCGAGCTCGTCCATATGCTATACTGCTATCATTTATACTTTCCTAAAATTACAATCTGTCATTATTTTTTTCTTTCAAAAATACCCATATATTAGTCTATACTACTTCAAAATATTATTTTATACGACTTAAAGAGTTAAAGTAGTATAAATAGATCTCCACCATTAGATTAAAAGAAATGAACGGATCTTCATTTTAGGGAAAATTGCAAATACGCGCTTGCAAGTGAGGGGGTTTTCATTTATCCACCTATAAAAACTTGTCGTTCAGTCAACCACTTACAAGTTAGGGGGTTTTCTTATTTCCACTTGTTCAGTTGACCATCCAATATGGTAGCCATGTGTCATCAAAAAATGCCACGTGGACCTCGGGGGTTGTAAAGACTAATCTCGTCGGCTCGGCATGCACGTCCCGTAGCGGCTCGACTCGACGGCTTGGCCCAAATCTGCAAGTCAAGCTTTGCCTCTCCTCCGGCCGCCGCCACTAGTCCTTGCAGTCAAGCTTCGCTCCTCAGTTGACGACGCATCGCTCTCCTCCAGCCATCGGCCTTGCAGGCAATCTTCGTCTCTCACCAAGCCTCTCCCCGTTCCTCCTTTCTCCCTGCTATCCGCTATGGGACGAGCTTGCTGAGTCGACGAGATTGGTCTTTGAGCTGCCACATTGGATGAGTGGGCCCGAGGTCCACGAGGCATTTTTTGATAACACATGGTTGTCATATTGGATGGTCAACTGAATAAGTAGAAATAGAAAAAAAAATCCTAACTTGTAAGTGGTTGACTAAACGACAAGTTTTTGTAGGTGGATAAATGAAAACCCCTCTTACTTGCAGGTGGGTATTTACAATTTTCCCTTCATTTTAACCTATTGTAAAGGTACACAATTTTCTATATGTGAATGACTACTGTGTTTTCTTGGATGGCAGCTCAGCTCCATGGTTGTTTACTGGATCCATGGTTAATGTTGCAACCCTTGATTTACTGAACTATATATATTGTTCTCACTGAAAAGAAGCATTTTTTTGCCTGAGAGTCTGATTTATTGCATTCAGGCCATGATGGCGGGGAAGGAGGCTGCCGAGAGTTGTGGCATCTAGGATATGGTCGATGGCGACAACGGAGTTCCGGCTTTGGTCTGAATGACAACCTCATCGTCGGCGGGCGTGGTGGCGCAGACACGGAAACAACAGTTGGAGGGCTTGTTGGGCGATGGTGTAGGCCGTGCGCTCTGATGCTTCCCATGGCAGCGAGCGCCATTAATATGACAAGTCCCCACAAAGGGAAAGCCCATTGAATGGCCGTGACCGGAACCGAAACCAGGACAGAGCTTCTCATCCCCGTCTCCAACGGTGGCTAAGCCCCCAACAAGGACGATATGGGTGGAGACAAGGGTGCATCGTCCTCTATCTCGTCTGCCCTCTTTTCCTCAAGCTGCAAGGTGGGTTCGTGTCTCAGCCGTGTCCTCTTGCCGCTCCATCCCTAGGATTTTGTCTTACCAACGAGCTACAACTCAGTTAATTTTATAATGAATAGTCTGTAATTTGTGTTGGTTTATTTCATTCACCTTTCAGCATCGTTAATTAGGTTGCTCACTCTGTCAAACATTGTTATTTTTTAATATCCTCTGGGCTATATTTTAAAATGGAATGTTAATACTCGTTCTAACCAATCATCTTTCTGATTTCAGTGAAAACTATACATACATTGCTATTGTTGTTGCTGTCCTTACAGGTCTTGGTGTTGGTATCGGATTTGATCAACCACCACCAAGTGTTCTTCCTTCCAAGCAATGATATTCATACCTGAGAGCTACAAGCGAATTTTACTATCCAGAGATAATTGAGATAATTATCTTTTGTGACAGATTAAGATAATTAACTGAGCCACATTAATTCTGCAAGTATATGGCCTTTCCAATTTTCAATATATGATGAAAGGCATCAGAATTACCATTAAGTACTTTGATGTATTCGAGAATATCAATAGCATATATCTAAAATATGTGAGGTAAGTTCTTCTATATTTTTCTCTTTTTTATATGTAAATTTATTGTCAGAGTTATGCTGATTTTTTGGAAGTTTTTCAAACATTCGATGCAGATCATGTAAAAGCTTTTTTTTTTGCAAGTGAAAATGATTGAATTTGTAATAAAGACACTCCAGACAAGACATGTTTAGAAATGCTGGAAGTGGCATTCCAGATAAGACTTGTTTATTTTATGAAAATGCTGCACAAGAATTAGATACGGCAAAATCCGGCTTTATTTGTTCTACTTATCTTCCTTCGAGAATATAGCTTGCAGCCTCACTTTTTTATAAGAATCATACTGTATAAATCCTATCCCTTATTTTTGAAAAATTTAAATACAAACTAAGTGCATGATCTATGTTGGTGCAGAAATGTTGATCTCTCTGTTATGATTTTGAGACAAAAAAAAAATAGAATGATATAGAATACATGTTTTTATTTAGTACATGATAGTGTTATAAAACAATGGTAACGTACGTGTCTAGAAAACTAGTAAAGTAAATAATTAGTTAAGCTAGTCAATTACAATTATATGTACTAAATAAACGGTTGGATTATGATTAGTAGTATACCGGTCTTTCGAAAAAAATATGATTAGTAGTATATCCACGGAGTCGAGAAAAATGGACCGATCGGCCATGGGAATGAGTGGCCACTAGTGAGTACTGTGTAGTGACTAGTAGTCTGATCCCCACTTCCCCAGGTCCAGTCGAGTAGTCCGCTCCCTTACTCCATTAGCGAAGCGCCCGCCTGGATCTCGTAGCACAGCCGGAGTCGTCGGGCACTCGGCTGTGAGCGGCAGCAGGGAAAGGTACGGGGAACAAAGGCGGCCTCCACGACTCCACGAGTTCCCCTGCACCCTAATACTCGGGTAAAGCTTTCTATTGATCTTTTCTTTTTTGCGATGATTCTAATGATCTAATCCGACTACTAGCCGATCTCCTGTACCGGTCTCCATTTACCATTTAAGCTCGTACCATCGTTAATTGATTCCACTTTTTGGTGTCTAATTCACTAGCTAGCTAACTAGCGGCAAAACTCCTGTCACTAAATCGGTGCAAATAAAGGGGAAATTGTTGCAGATCTGACAAAATGATGCTAAATAACTAGCAGGCTAGAAGCTTAAAATTTGTTCAAAATTGTTATGCCTTACAAAAGCGATTTTGATTGCAATTGCTATTGCTCGCACTTGAATTGGCACGTAATATTATAATAGTGTTTCGCTTCACAAGACAAAGTAGATAGTAGAGTCTAGCAGTTGCCAGTGGCATAGCAAGGTTAGTACAGCTAATAAGAATTACGGTAGTGAGGTTCTTGAGGCATCTTCTTAATCATGTCGAACATATACATTATACTTACTCTGTGGAGTGTATGCAGAGTTTCTATGCGTGTGAAACAAGGTGCTCCTTGCAGACCTAAGACCTGTCGTTTCCTGCAAGAACGAAATCTCAATCAGAAGGTAAACATCACTGTTGTAGTGATTATTGAAGCTGTTGAAACAAGACTTCGCACTTAATGATTGACGTAGGACCATCCAACTCGCAAAAGATAGTGCAGGGCCCATGTAAATATGCAACATATATACTCCAGCATAACTAATTCTTGTGAGTAACGGTAAATGTATCGAGCTTACCTTCTCTAACGACATATCCTTCATTGTGATAGAGATCCAGTTGCCCATGGAGGGGGCGATGGTTAGTGCTTCAATGGGAGTGATAAAATCTGTGCTCACCAAGTTCACCACCTTGTTGGAGAAGAAGTACAAACTGATCAAAGATGTGAAGAAGGATATCATTTCCTTGAGAGATGAGATGAGCAGCATGAATGCTCTGCTTACGAAGCTCTCTGACATGGAGGCACTTGATGTGCAGCAGAAGGAATGGCGTGACAAGGTGCGTGAATTGGCTTATGACACTGAGGACTGCATTGATATCTTTATGCATAAAATTGGTGATGGTGGTGCCAAAGCAGGAATTGGAAACCGGCTAAAGGAAGTAAAAGCACGCTACAATATAGCTGGTCTTATTGAAGAACTAAAGTCTCGGGCGGTAGAAATAAGCGATCATTGCAGTAGATACAAGCTAGATGAGGGCATCTCTGGGTCTAGTGGGCATCATGCTGTGGCCATTGACCCACGAGTCCAAGCTCTTTACGTCGAACCTGCCAACCTTATGGGTATAGATGAACCAAGAAGTAAGATCATCAGATGGTTGATGGAGGAGGAAATGAAACAACTGAAAGTGGTATCTATTGTTGGATCTGGAGGTATGGGCAAGACCACCCTTGCCAACCAAGTCTATAATAAGTGCAAAGAACACTTCGACTGCACCGCTTTCTTATCAGTGTCTCAAAATCCAGATTTGATCAAGGTTCTCATAAATTTATTGTCAGAATTGGGATATCATGTGTCTCACTTTGATTACTCCAACTACAATGAAAAGAAACTCATTGATAAGATTAGAAAAGGTCTTAAAGACAAAAGGTATGTTCACATGTCTAAATAATTTATTTATTGGTACATATAGGATGTAAAGAGTGTAAATACTTCTATCCGCATCATTTTTGAATAAGTTCCCATGATAGAATACAAACTGTTTATTTGTAGCCATAATAAGACTTCTTGCCTCTGGCCTTTCTGGTGATTTGGAAGTTTTGTGATAGTACTCCACAAGGATCCTAAGTAGTTTGAGTCCTTGACTTACCAAACTACATATATTGGTTGACCATAGAGAATTTTGTAAACCATTACCTGTCATGGGTGGATAGTACTCCACAACTATCCTTAGTGGTTTGAGTACTTAACGCGTGCATCTACATAGGTTGACCATGCATAGAAATTTTGTAAACATGGCATGGCCGTTTCAAGTGCATTATTGCAGGTGTTTTTCATATCTAATGCATTGAGTATATTATGAATAAAGTTGATTGGGATGACGTAAAGTTCTGTTGCCTTGTTCCAAACACCATGGATCTAAATTTCCATTGCTGCACCACTTAGACCCCAAAGAGAATATAGAGTCAAGTTGCCCATGTTTGTTGACATGATTGGTCAGCATTTAGCTCCTAATGGGGTTAGTATTTTTAGGAAGAGCCTGAACTGCTTTAACAGGGGGACTTCAGCAGCAAGCTGAGACTTGACTTCGAATTGAGTGGATCTAGTTCATACTTCTGGTCACCAAAAGACAATAATCAATGCTCTTCTATTACCAACAATTGCAGTGGGTATCTATTTTTGTGCGAGAGTATAAGGTATAAGATTACTATGCACTCGTCGCACTAACACCACCAAACCTTACGCCCGGCGCATGCAAGGAATTTAACAAGGGCATCTAAAGCCGAGTAGTGTGGACTCGTGCTTTTCCACCTAACATAACACACACATATACTCACACTAATCGCTGGCTGCATGCCTGCAAGCCTAGCCATCTTGTGCATTGCAATCTATTTATTTTATTTGGGTGAAAGTGCAAACTTCATTGCTCCTGAACTTCTGAAGAGGACTTGATTCCAAAGAAAGAGTTTAACAGAAACAAAACAGAAACAGAAAAGAACATATGCCTAGCAATCTTCCAAAATCAAAGATGTTGAACCATCCTGATCAGGAAATGCTAGAGTCATGTGCGCCATCGACTTCAAAACTTGCCTCGTCCCTGCTTTATTGATGTGTGTTTAATATAGTAAGATAGTGTTTTTCACTCATTGGCAGATACCTCATCGTGATTGATGATTTATGGAAGGCAGAAGCATGGAATATTATCAAGTGCTCTTTTGTTGAGAATCATCATGGTAGCAGAGTTATAACAACCACACGTATTGAGGATGTAGCCAAGGCATCTTCTTCTTCTTCCTCGGACCATGTCTACAAGATCAAGCCTCTTAATGATTCTGACTCAAGGAAGTTATTTCATAGAAGGATTTTTCTTTCAGAAGATGGTTGTCCTGATCATTTAAAAGAACTTAGTGAAAATATTTTAAGGAAATGTGGTGGGGTGCCACTGGCAATACTTAGTGTGGCCAGTATTTTGGCTAATCATGAAGAGGTTCAATTGATGAAAAACTGGGATAAGATCCATAAGTTTCTAGGCATTCAGCTGGAAACAAACCCTGCTCTAGAATGGATGGGGCATGTGTTAAGTCTTAGCTACAATGATTTAACTATGGATCTTAAGACTTGTATGCTGTATCTTGGTATATTTCCAGAAAATTATAAGATAATGAAGGACGATTTGATAAAAAGATGGGTAGCTGAGGGCTTTGTTGGTGAAAAATATGGATGTTCCCAGGATGAAGTAGCAGAGAGTTATTTTAACGAGCTTGTTAACAGATGTATAATCCAAATATCTGGGTTTGATGATTGTGGCGAAGTACTTTCTTGTCAAGTGCATGATGTAATGCTCGATTTTATTTTATCGAAGTCAGCGGAAGAGAACTTCATCACTTTACTAAATGATCAGCATAGAACAAAACGCTTCTTTGAGGTTCGTCGGCTATCTGTCCAAGTCAACAGTTCTGATTGTGATCATTTTCTCGCAAATATAATTCTCACACAAGCTAGATCATTTAACTTTTGGGGGCCTGCTCAATTACTGTGTTCTCTCTCAAAATTTCAACTTTTGCGGGTTCTTTATATTGATCTTTTTGTTTCAAACGATGCTCAGTATGATGTATCTAACATAAGCAACTTATTCCAACTGACATATTTGAGGACAAGAGGCATTAAGTGCAAAAACCTGCTACCACAGTTGCAGAAACTACAAAATCTCAGGACATTGGAAATATTTGACGAAGATGAACTAGATATTTTACAGTTGGATATTCGTAAGTCGTCACCGACATTGTGGCATCTGAATGTTCCAGCTCATGTGAGGTTGGTTGGTGGGATTAGCAGGATGACAGCCCTTCGTACCTTAGCTACCGTACCACTCACAGATGTGGAGAATATTAAAGAAATTGGTCACCTGAGCAATATAAAGGACCTTAAACTGTGTGGTAACTCATCATGCAAGCAAATTACTTATGGTGAACTGCTCACCTCGCTATGCAAGCTTGCCATCTGCAGCCTTCAATCTCTAGTCATTCGTCCAGAGTACCTATTTGGTTTTGAGGACATTACCCTCTGTTGTGATTTTTTGACTGGTTGGTCCCCACCTCCACGCCATCTCTATAGACTTCATGTGTTGAATTGCCCTTTCTCAGTGATTCCGAAGTGGATTTCACTACTTGACAATCTCAGCAGCTTGAAGATTCAAGTTGTAGCTCTCTCAGGTGATGGTGTTGAGGCTCTAGCCAAGTTGCCATCCCTTCTACACCTTACTTTGTCTGTTCAAGATCATGTCCCTGAGGAAGGTATTATCATCTGCAGCAAAGCGTTTCAAAATCTCAAGGAATTTCGGTTCACGTATGAGGCGCCATGCCTCGCATTCGAGGCAGGTGCCATGCCCAGGCTCCTGACCCTTTCTATAGACTGTTACGCACAAAGAGCACAGCAGGACAATGGCATACTGGCTGGCATTGAGCACCTGGTCAGCCTAAAGTCATTCAAAGTTCGTATTTACAACCGGAGCTGCATTAGTGCTTCATATGCATACTGCAGTAAATCTAAGGAGACACTTGTGGAAGAGGATCGGCAACGCAACCTTGAGATGTGTGACATACACAACCTTCAAGCTGCTCTCAAGAAGGCCATCAGCAGGCATCCGCGGAGATCTGACATTAGTATTGTCTTTTGGTAAATTTGTACTGCCATAAAGTTGGAACCAAAATAGTAAGTTTGAATTCAGTCTTGATCATTTCCTTTTTTTTCCTCGAGATGCAAGTTAAGCATATCACCTTTCAGTTTATATGCCATCATGGACGCTACATCTTACTGCATATTAGAGGCTCAGCAACAAATGTAGCAGACAAACGAAGGTAATTCTTCCTTTTTCTGGATAAATTGTTAAAGTTGTCAAGATTATAATAATGTGTTGAAATTGACCACAGACTTGACATACTGTTGGATTGGGTAACCTGGCTCAATTTTCTTGTGTCCATTGTGGTTTGCAGTCTTTAACTTTAAAAAGCATGCTTGGAAGGGAGACACAGACACCCTTCCATGTTCCAAAGATATGCAGAAGTAGAACTTTTGTTTTAAAAAACAAATGTTTTATTTTTATTTGGGTATCCAAACTTATCTGACAAAATACTGTATATTACAAACTGATTTTCAGCACTACATATTAACCATGCATTAACTAAGGGATGATCTTTTTTATGTCGATTATGAGTTTTTAAGAAACCCATAATTTGGCCTAACCTAGCTAATGCCAGTTTTTGCCTCATTCCAATACATTAATTACCTAAAAACTAGTTTATAGATTATAAAAATCAGGATCCAAACATCTCCATCCAGTTTTTATTTAGAAACCAGTTTATAAAAACTAAAAATAAAAACCAGTTTTTAAGAAATTGCCGTGGATCCAAACAGGCCTTAATCAAATGGTCAAATTGGCTAAAGGACATTTTCTATTTCACACAGATCTTGACTGAACTGGATGACACACAGACACCCGAAATTTTTTTATTTTATTTATTTATTTATTTTTTTGAAAACAAGACACCCGATGTTTGGTTACGAGAAGAGCCTTTGAGACTACCTAGAGCAGCTTCCTCTGAAGTTGGTGCTCTTGCCACTGGCCTGCCACTGTTTGTGAAATCCAAATGTGAGCAACCCGAGTCATCAAACCTTGCCCGTTAGTTGGAAGTATTATCTGAGGCTCATGAACTGTTCAAGGGAGAAGCGAATGGCGCAAGCGAGATGGACTCTGCAAGCATGAGGTTGGAAAACAATTTGGTAGGACCACCACAATCAAAATGAACTTTACATTTTACGTTTGCAATTAACAAGCACATTGGTCGTTAACAAGAAAGTTTGTATACAAGCGTTGAAGCGTAGTATTACGTATTCATTTGACCTCATTGGTTCGTGACGTAACGTGACCTCATTTGGATTCCGAACTCCGACGGGCCAACACCTCAGTGTATAAGGGTAGCGACGTGACGTGACCTCGTATGGATTCCGTATTCATTAACCGCACGTCGTTTGACCTCATTGGTCATCTTTTCTTATAAGAAAGTTTCTATAGTGTTTAGCTCTCTGTCGATGTTACCTTGAACTAGTCCTGGTCAACTGGGCCGTGGCAGCCTGAGGCCCGTAAAATTTGACTTGGCCCAAATCCGGCATGGCACGCCACATTTTATGCTCAGACCGGTCCGGCATGTGCTTTCGTGCTGTGCTAAGGCCGAAGACTCGGCCCGGTGGGCAGCACGGGTACGACCTGTTTAGTTGCGGCCCGGTCAAGCATGAAAAAAGTCCATTTAGACATGACTTAATTAATAATACGTTAAATACTATGCATGTTTAGCATTAAAACAAAAGAACTACACTGGCGTAGTGGTAAGGCTCTCTATTCATAATCTTGAGGTTCAAGGTTTAACTCTCACTAGATTCTTTTCTACCCCTATTTGAGCCGGGCCGAGCGGCCCGTTTGGCCAGGACAGCCTTGAACCAGAGTTCTCATTAATCGTCTCTGAGGGCCCACGCGGCGCAGCACAAGGTCTGCAAGGAATGTCTCCCGCTCACATGTTGATGACCCGCAAGGGGACGCCGCGGATCGGCACTCCTACGGATGGGCTTTTGCCCGCGGCTCCACAAGACGACTAGCCGTAGTGGACCTGTAGGGAGGTTCTCGCCACAGTCACAGGGGCGCGTTTGGTACGTTGGATAGACCTCCAACCAGGTGCGGCGCATGCAATTAATCATGTTTGATAGGTTTGACGGAGCTTTGGGCCAGGCCCTGCAGATGCAAAAACGCGTCAATTTGACTGCACCAGCGGAAACGCAAAATTTGGCCTTGGCTCTGGAGCCAGGCTCCCGTCGTCCACTTCGTTGCACCGGTGCATGCCCTTCCTTTCTCATAGTGAGTACTGGTCTATATCCAATCTATTCTATTACCTTCGTCTCATAAAGAGTGTCGCTTTTGACTTTGAGACATCACTTTTGACCTTTTATCTTATTTAAAAAAATTATAACAATACTAAAATAAATATATTATAATTAAAGTATCTATGATGATAAAATCAATTATAAAAAAATAAACAATATTTACGTAAAAAAATAAATAGAACGAACCATCAAATATAACATTAAAAAGTCAAAAATGATATTTTTTATGAGACGGAGAAAGTACCAAACTAAATCTCCATTGCACCTCGGTCATTGGAGCAGGCTACCAAACAAAACAATCCTGCGTATATTCGCTCATCAGGCCTGGCCCGTCTCGTCAATGCAGGTCACGGATGTCCAGCTTACCAAACGCACCCAGAGCTCGCTGCATGTCGGCAAGACGTGTGTGTCACCTGGCCTTGGGGTGGCTATATGCCGCACAGTAACAGATCTAGAAATTGAGAGTTGGATATTTCTGAGCCGTTGAGGAAAAAAATATCATTCGACATAGAATAGAAAAATCACATAAAGTATTTTTTATCTACGGCATCCCAATTTGAATACAAATTGTTCATACTTAGTAGATCTTAAAATTACTTAATAGAAATAATTGGAATCAAAACTTTGTCAAAATCATGACCACATTTCTTCTTCATTTTCCTCTAGTGCTTACATGTACTCCCTCCGTTCTAAATTATATGACACTTTAGCTTCATCAAGTTTTCTCAAATTATAACACTCTCACATCCCAATGCACCTTTTTCTCTTCCTAATACATTTTTATCTCTATCTCTCTTCTTCTCGTTTTCTGTGCAACTAACTTTTTCACCTCTCCTTAATTTCTCTGTCCAAAGTTAAAACGTTATATAATTTGGAACGGAGGGAGTACATGAAAAACTATTTCATGATTCATTAGCACATTACAAAACAATTATGCGCTGTTATGACATTGGAAAGGGAAGATCATAAATTTATGATACGATGATGGTGAAAAAAAAACATAAATCATGCAAATGTGTGGATCCTGTAATTATTCGAACAGAAATCATGCGGCACAGAAGCACATAGGAGGGACATATCAAAACATACACAGCAGATATACACCGGTAATAGGCTAGCATTGGATAGTATATAAATAATGAAAACTTATATCTTAATAATTTATATATGCACACAAGTTGTGAAGTAGTACTGGAAATGCAAGTGCATTTACAACCATACAAAATTTGGAAATACAATAGGAAATAATGTCATATCGCTAGCTTTATGGCAGATGCGACTGTTACCAACGTTTGAGCAGGTGGAAATCGCATCCTGGTAGATACTAAAGAACGGCACAATCTGCATGCATCAGGTGAAAATGGTGGTCAATCCATCAGACAAAAATAAAAGATCTAATGGTTGAAGATCAATTGCTTGTCACAGGGTCATTGGGCCTGCCGGCTGCCCCTAAGAATAATATATTTTGCACATCCATAGTATAACTGCAATTGTGATCAAGTACCAGATTTCAGGATACAACTTGGGAAATATGGCATAATAATGATCAATAATTTCAGTGACAAAAAGCAAAGTCATGTCCAACACAACAGCTTTCTCAGTGAAGCATTTTATCCGACACATGGCAAACTTATTAGCTTGACAATTTTTAATATTAGAATTTGTAAAATTGCATATTGAAATATCATTTTCCATGGGGCAGTGATGCTAGTTCGTACTAACAACATATGACACTTTAAAAGCAAGCTGAGCTGCACCTCCACATAGGCTACTAATAGTCCAGGAAGCCACGGCCAACACAAGCATTGTGCTTAATAGGTTGCTCACCTATGATCAAAAACAAAATCACACACTAGGCTTTCTGACAAACAGGCACCATGCATATGGGGATGGACAAGCAACCAGGAGCATACATATATGTGCAAGAACCGTTAATATCAGGAACGATAAGCCATATAATTTGAGCGTATCCAGTGATGAAATACAAATGTAACTGCAGAATATGGATATCTGCACCTCATAGATCGGGAACCAGAGGGAGGAGGGGTCAAACAGGGAGACTGAAATGACAAAAATGACGGCAGGTTAGAAACAATAAAAGGATAGAGAGACCAAAGGCCTCAGGAAAAAAAGAACTAGCTAGTATTACCCACGGGAGGAAAAATATTGTGACGTCAATTGATGCAGAACTATGCATCCTGGATAATAAAATAATAGTGAATGGTACGGACCAAATGGATGCATAAATCTGTAATAGAAAAGATAAAGGCTTTCAGTTTTGGGGGAAGAAATTGGAGCAGAGGCATCTGGCGCATTAACATGCTGAGCAAAGTAAAATCAATTTGGGGGCGAAATTGGGGAGCACATACATCCGAATCATCCCTAATTGAACAAAATTAAAGCGATTTGGGGAGAGAACGCACCTTCGATTCCTCCGTGAGTACATGGCTCTGATTCATTGAAAATAAAAACGAATTGGGGAGGAAATTTGAAGCATATACCTCTGATTCAACAACTAATTGGGCAAAAGTAAAAAACTACTTGGGGAATCATATGGGGAGCACGCATGTACCTGCTACTGGATGTGTTGAACGCAAATGGCTGGTGAACTTCGATTCATGGAGAATATTCGCCGCCTAGCCTGAACGTCGTAGCATCTGCATTGAACCAATCCACGATGGGATGAGCATAAACGAGGAGCAAACCAAAAATTGTGAGGCGAATTAAGGAGGCAACGGAAGTGGAAGAGGCTGGATTACGATTGTCACCGGCAGTGTGCTCGTGGAGGTTCTTCTCAGGGGGCGGCGAGAAGCAAACGAGAGCGGGGACGCGGATGGACTCGTTGGTCGTGGGGATCGTGGGTGTGCTGCGGTTGTTGAATCCGATACGGTCGTGGGCGACCAATTATTTATTTTGTGGGCCGGCTCAGACCAGTTTTGTTCGGGTAGCGGTGGCACCGCGTGTTTGGCTGGATGGGTCGCCTGATCTGATCGGGTCCGTAGATTGGGTCTGGCTACAGAATTTCTAATTATGTAGCTACATACATATAATATATTCACTATATATATATATATATATATATATACAAACTGAAATTACTGAATAAAACTTCAGTATTTTTTCGATGGTTATTTTTTCCTAAAAGAATATATGCTACCGATAATAATTGCTGAGAAAAGTTCAGTAGTTTATGTCGTTTTTGTGCTGTAAAATAATTATTGAACACTCAGACAAAACTACTGAACTCTCAACTGAAACTACTGAACACCCTAATGAAACTACTGAAAAATATATAAATTACTGAAGTTTTCTCGATAATTATTATTGATAACATGAAGTTACTGAATGATTATTTGTTACCAGTAATAATATCCAAGAAAAGTTTAGTAGTTTTGTTTTTTTTTGTCCAGTAGTTTCGGTTTGGGTGTAGAATAACTCCCTGGGTTATATATATATATATATATATATATATATATATATATATATATATATATATATATATATATATATATATATATATATATCACTTTGTGCCTCTGCTCCGTTAATAGTCACGTGAAATTATCTTCTACTTTATGTCATCGCGCGTGTGCACACAGGATCATCTTCATCCCCAGAAGCAGGCCTGTTCTCTTTGTGTTGGTTCGTTGGTCTGCTATATATATAATCCATGACATAGTCTGTTGTCACTTGTCTGGGTGTTATTTCACTGATAGATTTCGAGAGGAAGAGCACATGTATATTACATAGATAATAATGAGTATGCATAACAGCAATCAAGGACAGTATATTCAAAAGCTCCCTAAAAAATTAACTCAAAAGAGTATTTTTAGAAATAATCTAAAAATTATTAGGAAGAAGTTTTCTTGACTCCTCCAACAGTTATCTCTAAAAAGAGATCATGAAAACTTTTAATTGGACCACGTCATCATCTGAAACCACAATAATATTAATTCCCTTCTAAATATAAGGATTGGAGTCCCAATTTTTCCCTTATTTCTAGCTACAAATAAGATGAATTTAGAAAGAAAATAAATTTGTGAATTATTTTGGGAGTTGTTGAAGATGATTTTTTAAATGAAATCCCAATAATTCAATTTAAGGAGAGTTTATAGAACTCTTTTGGAGATGCTCTTCCTATAGAAAATTCATATCATGCAGCAATCTTATATTTACTAATTGGAGGCTCCTTTCGAGGCCTCCATATTAATCAGAGAAAAATTGTAGAAACTCTCAAAAAAAAGAAAAACATCCGTCCGTCTATTTGTTGTGAATCATGATTCTGACCATCAAGATCAAAAGGAATTCGTCCAGCATCCTTGTAATCGTGTTGCCCATGGACTCATACGTAAGGAAGCTGAACTGCCTCTCCTTCTCAATCTCTCTCTGAACGATGAGACATATCCATCCACCAATTCCATCTATTTACCTTCCCATTAAAAGTTTCTCACAACCTCTTATAAACCTACGAGTGGAGATCCTTATGCTGGCTGTCGTCGATTACACATGCCAGGGACCATTACGGCATGGAAACCAACTAAATAATCCCGGAAGTATCGTCGCCTGCAAGATTGATCGAGCAAGCCAATTGATGTAAATATTTCCTACAACCCTGAGACCTAGCTTCTCTGTTCTCACGTCTCATGATCTGCCATGGCAAAGGCAAGGAGTGATTGATATTGCTTGCACGTTCAGCAATGGCCATACTAGACGCATTCATGTCATGGGTGCGTGACATCTTGCCCGGCCCACGCCACGATATGACACCATCAACCCCCGGCACAGCAAGTTGAAGAGCTCCGGGTAGTGGCTAGATGAGCGGCAATCTGGTTGCTTCCCACCACGCACACAGAAATTCAGATCGTTTTCTTGCCGTCAAAGATAAAATTGTTGTCTGGTGGAGGCGTGCTGGCAACAAAGCAACAGTAAAGAGAACCAAGGCAGCAACGTGATAGTTCGTATGTCTGCAGATGTACGTTTTATGCACATACAGACAGGCAAGAAGAACAAGGTCAAACAAAAGACATAGTTGTCCGGCCAGACGTTGCCAAATGTACTACGCATCACATTTTAGCAGCAGCAATATGTGCATAGCAACATAAGATTGATTTGATATACGCGAAGGATGAAGGCAAGCAGAGCGCATTAAAATTGATCGGATGCAGATGCAGCTATAAAGAATATATCTACTAGATATCTATTAGATGCAAGGCACAAGTTGATCTTCACTGGCAGGATCAGTAAACAAAAAGCACATGTCTAATAGATATCTATTTACTGAAAGAACATTGTTGGTTCATATTTAGTGGCATACACATCAAGGAACAACAACAATGATCTACATTGGCAGGTTTGTTAGCTTTCACGGTTCCTCTAAAGAAAACATGTTTTGATTGCAAACTTTGTCTATTTGAGGTAATTTAGGTTTTCTATATTTTCTGACAACGCCTTCTTCCGCAGCAAGTTAGCAGTGAGCACTTCATAGGTGCGGTATGCTTCCTGGATTTTGCGACGCAAAGGACAATTGAAGGTACCATGCGAACGCTGGACATAGAGAGCCAAACGCATCCTATGCTAGAGGTTGAAGATCATGTTAGTGTTAGGGATCTGGATCTGGCAGTCTAGGTATGTTGAGATAAAGAAAGCAAAAAATCAAACACCCTATACTACTACACTGATAAAAAAGGAAAACTAAATTAGGAGACACGCATAAAAGCTTTTAGACATTTAGATCAAAGAGAATAAGAACTTTATTGCACATTCATCAGAATTACAAAACCAATTTGATTTTTTATTGGGTTTGTGGAAGACATCCGTTGGTATAGGATAGCTATAAATATTTCCTTATGATAATTTCAAATTCTTCTTGAATACATGGATATAATTGTTTTTTGTGGTTTTAAACTCTCCTGTCTTATTTGCATCGAATCATTTTAATTATCTGAAAAATGACAAAATAGGACTTTATTTGATATGTAACAGGATATCAAATGAACATTATATAATAGTAGTATTACATACAAGTATCAGACCGTACAAAACACTTGATGTGGGGTTCAGAGAGAACGTTGTGAGTTCAACATAAACATTATCTTATTTGGATTTAGATTGCAGAATGGCAATATACTGTAGTTATATGTTGATAAGAGTGTATCCATGCGTAAAGCAGAATATATGATGTATAATCGGTTGAGCCAGAGGGACAAAAAGGGAGGTCATTTGTTGTTTTTCGGTTAAATAGTTTGGATGGGACATATAATACTATATGAAAAATATTATATTTGTATTTGGTGATGTCAAATGTTTATCTTCTTCAGCATCCAACTTTGTGCGATTTTGTGCTATCTGTCAACCGCATCATAAAAAAGAAATTGTAGTTGTATTATAGTCAATGACAAGATATATTTTATACTATTTAATGAATTTTCATCCAACAAAATATAATAGTAAAACAATACTCTATAGTTTAGTTTCTTCTAAATGTTGTAACTGAAACTATTAGAATCATGCATCCTCCAAGATTACTAGCCCGTGCGTTTGCACGGGCTGAAGGACTAGTCAATGAAATAATCGCGAGCGCACGCACGACAAAGCAGGGCCGAAGAAACGACGATCGCGCATCGCAAGCACGAATTATTCGGCATTTGTGAAATTTCAATAGCAATCAGTAATTCAGAGTTTACATTCGTTTGATTTTCATTGGACCCACAGGACACGTGTTTCTTTCGTATTGGCCCTGCACCCTGCACCAGAGCCGATCTCGTCTCTCTATGTGGACTTGCTGCAGAGAACCAACTGCTCCCATTTTGAATTTGGGCCTCAATACAAGAAGAGCGCCCAAAGAAACCTCCATGTGGCCTGCCTAGTACAAGCAGCGCGGCTGAAATAGCTCAAGCCCAAACAAACAAAAATTCCACATAGTCCTGTCCAAACGGGTGGCACGGCCCAACACAGCACGGGCCTTAAAAGGCCCGACACGTTTAATTAAGGGCCGGCATGGTCCACAGCTAATTCCGTGCCATGCCGGGCCGGCCTTGGGGCCTGGGCGTCAGCCTTTAGCACGGCACGTAGATACTTAAACGTGTCGGGCCAGCCCTTTAGGCCTACTAGTCCATCAAGCACTAAAAGGCCTATCAGGCCCGAAGGTCCTTTCCGGCATGAAATTTAAACACATCTCAATTTTCACAGAATTTAATAGGAAAACAGGAAAAGAGAAACAAAGAAGATATTGGCCAAAGGAAACATAAATTAGAATACGAGCTGGCTGCCTCATTAAAAACCTTTGATCCTGAAGGGAAAAAAAAGTACAGCCAGCTCTGAGTATCAGATTACAAGTTTGCAATAGCAAAACAAGAAACTACACCACAACTAAACTAAAGATCAACAACTAAGTCCCAACAGCAGCATCACCACATGCAACACCAGCATTAGTAGGGACAGGAACACCATCATCCAGATAGAGATTTGTAAACATCTTCTCAAGCTCCACATGATGCTTCTCGACGTTGTGTTGCTCTCGATCTTCACCCATGTGCCGATCCTTCAAGCAAGTAAGTACCTCCGCCATGTCACTAGTTAAGCTTCGATGTCTCTCTTCAAGCAACCTGCCAGAAAGGCTAAAAACAAACTCCGAACTGATTGTGGAAACAGGAAGTGTCAAAAAATCTTTGGCAAGGATAGAAAGGACAGGATATGTTTGTTTATGCATATTCCACCAACACAAGACATCAAGATCATCATTATCAATAGAAACAGTATCATAATCAAGGTATATGGATAATTCAGATACCTGTGACAATGTTGTAGCATGTGCTTGATAAGAATGAGAATGCTCATAAGTACCAAAGATCTTACCCTAAGATGTTTTTTTCCTACCTATACTTACGTGTTGAGCTGGCCTCTATAGTTGAACAGCACTAAACCTGTTCTTATACTTGGCAAACAAGTTAGTTAACTCAACACGAACAATGTTAAAATAGGCAGAGTAATCAACACCAGTTAGGTTACCAAGAATCTTCAAAATATTGGTAAGACCTTTAGCTTTCCTCTAGGATCCAAAAGAAAAGAAAAAGAATACAACAAAGAAATATCCCTCCAGTACTTCAAGTACTTAGTTTTTATTAGGACAATAACATTCCTTAGCAACCTATCATTCTCATATTCATTCAAGTGACCAGCAACTTCTATAAGTTGATGCAGAATAAGATTGAAAGTAGGATAGTAAACACTAGATAAAGTACAAGTAGTTTCATAAAATCTGTCAAGAAAATCAGTCACTTTTTCAGCAACATACCAGTCCTCAGGAGTGAGCAAAGTTTGCCCATGGACTTGCTGATACTGAGTATTGATGAAAACAGAAAATGTGTTTTGATGTGGAAGGAGGTGCTTCAACGTCAAGAAAGTTGAGTTCCATCTCACATCCACATCCAAGCAAAATTTCCTTGGTCGAACACCCAAAGCAATGCAATAACCCTTGTATACAGCAATACATTGGTTAGAAGAGTTCAAAAAAGAAATTGCAAGCCTAAAATTCTCAATAATAGGCTTCAACCTTTTCAAACCAGACTTGACAATGAGATTAATGATATGACAAGCACACCGTTGATGCAAACAAAGAGAACCAACATAACCATCCAATTTAGGAGTCAAAATAGACATAGCATTGCCATTAGCAGATGCATTGTCAAGAGTAACAGCAAACACCTTATCAGTTAGGCCATACTCAGCAATGACAGTTTCAATTCGCTCAGCAATGTTAACACCAGAATGAGAAATATCAATCAATCTCATAGCAAGAACCCACTTTTCCAAAACAAAATCAACATTAATAAAATGAGCAACCACACTTAAGTAATCTTTCTTTGCTTTTCCAAACCAAATATTTAACGTTATAGCAATAGATGAAACAGAAGACTGCAAGAACTCCATAAGTTTACCATGATGTTCAGTGTAAACCTTATAGAAGTCCCTAGATGTGGTTTGGCGTGAAACAGTATCAAATCTAGTATTATGAGCAACTTGAATATACTGTTTAAAAGCATCAGTAGCACCAATACCGAGAGGTAGGTCTAACGAAACAATCAATCGACAAAGTTCATTGCGAGCAACTTGTGGACTATAATCCTATGAATGCACAGAACCATCAGAATTAAATTTAAGCAAGGTTTAGTTTTTTAGCGCATGTTCAGCTTTAGCCAAGCAAGCAGCATGATGCCGTAGCAAGTGACCAGTGCCACCACCAGATCTAGCAGTAAGCTCAGCTTTGCAATGGTTACAGACACCGGCATACCTGACTTGCATGCCACGTCTCTGAATAGAGGCGTGAAGTCCTTCCACGCCTCCGATGTGCTCTTCCTGCCCCGCTTGCATGATGATGTGCTTGCGGTACTTGGCTTTGCTGGTGTGCCAGGGCTAGAGTCGTTGTTCGACGGGCTATAGTCGATGTTGACCACTTGAGTCGAAGAAGACGGTGGCGTGACTGTAGGAGGAGGCGGAGGAGGCATGTCAGAAGTCGTAGTCATTCCCGCTGACGGAGAAGCCGTAACCATGCCCATCAACGGAAAAGCCGTAGCCGTGCCCGTTGCCGGATCCATAGTCGATCTCCTCACGGAAGTACCCGTCGAAGGAGTCGTGGCCTGCCTCAACCCGAACAAGAGGTTGCGCGTGGTCCACAATGACTCCTCCATCGGCTCCGATGGCGGCATGCTGGATCTGGTGCAAAGCTAGGGTTTGGCCGCGATGCGGAGCACAAAGTTGAAGATGAGAAGCAGAGCAAGGGCGCCTAGCCGGAGCAACGGATCGTGGCCGGCGCTAGCCGCCGGCGATCGACAGTGCACTGGATCTGAGCAGAGGCTGTGAGAAGTGGATGGTCTAGCTAGGGATTTGCTGCGGCGCGATGGGATGAAGGGAAAGATGAGGAGCAGAGCTAGGTTTCCGACCAGAGCTAGCCGTCGACGACCAGTAGTGGAGTGGATCTAGACGGTGGAGGTGAGTCACGGCTGGTTGCGGTCGCACGCTGCGGGTGCGGCGCCACGGTGGGGAGGGGAGGGAATGAAAAGTTAGGGTTGGGAGCTGGCAGGGGCGGCTTTTATACTCTGTTGGCTAGGCCAGGCCGGAGTGGGCCGTCATGAATGGGCCGGGCCATCCGCCAGGCCTTTAAGGCTTTACCGGGCCGCCTCCTAATCGTGTTGTGCCAGGCTAGCCTTCGGGCTTGCTGCTCAGCCCAGGCACGGCCCACACCACCGGGCCGTGATGGCAACGGCCTTAAAAACAATGGGCCGCACTGGGTCCATGTCATGCTTTGTTTTTTGAGGGTTTCGTGCCGGCCCACTCGGCCCAGCCTCTTTGGACAGCTATAGATCCACAGTTTGTCCGGCGTGAGCCAACGTTTTTTGTTTCTCTTTTTTTTCGTGTCCCATGCTTCCTTTGCATCCTTTGGCCAAGGGATAATTGCATAAACCACCCCATATATTACTTCAAGTTTGATATTTCTACCCATAAATGTTTTTATTACAATCTCACTCATCCAATGAGTTTAGTTGAAAAAACCATCCCAGTTGACACATGTTTAATTGATTTTATATATTTTTATTGATATAAATTTTAAAATAAACTAAGTTAAATAAGTTTAACGTTGTTAGAGATTTTTAGTGTGTAAATCCTCTTATGTTTACTAAAAATGTATTCAAATTTCAAACTTTGTGAAACACAGTTTAAACTTCAATTGACATTTTGATATGTATTATCTATTAAAAAAATATGAAGATTATACTTTTAAAATTTTATATGTTTGATAAGAACATTATTGGTTATTTCAAATAAATAAAAATATATTGAATAAATTAAACATGTGTATATTGGGGTGGTTTTTGTAACAAAACTCACTAGTGGGTTGAGATTTACAATAAAATGACTTATGGGTGAGAATCTCAAACTCCCAGTGAATTATGGGTGGTTTTTGCCATTAACCCTTTGGCTAATCAAGCCACTCACTCCCTTTATCAAAAAAAAAAAAAAGCCACTCACTCCCGTGCGCACGAATCCCTGTGGCATAACGCTTTGCTTGTTTGGAAATAACTCTATTTTTGGAATGACTATTTGTCATTTAGCTAATTTCTGATTTAGATTCAGTCAATTTTTTGAACCAACCAAAAACTTCCACGTTATAGATCTTATTTGTATTGTAAACATTAAAAAAACGACTGTTTTTAGTAGTTTTTTCAGTTAACTTTTGTTTTCTAAGAAAGCATAGGAAAAGTGACTGAAATCTAAAGCAACTTCAGTCAACTTTCCTTTCCTATGTTAATGCTGACCCCAAAGGACATATGTATTGAAAAATTCCCACCCTCCAGTTCAAACGAAATGTTGGGAAACAACCCAAATTTTATTAACGAAAGCACGTTTAATAAGCACATCTGAACTGTTGACATGTTAGAATTCAGAACTATATTCATGTTAAAAATCAATGCTAAAATTCCACGAGCTACTCACAGAGACATCTGCTGCAAACCGGATATGGCTGCATTGGACGAAAAAGAAAAACAAACACTAACATTTTACAACCCCACTTACGTGGCTAGGTAATATATCATTTTTAACTATATGAAATGACCAACAACAACATCAAAATTAAATATCTTTAGACCATGAATCTGTACTCTGACCTAAAATCTACACCGAAAAGATGTGGTAGATTTAAACTAGTCATTGGACTAAGCCTTTAAAATTAGGACATGCACGAAGAAATGGAAGAAACAAAGATCAAGAAGTAAAAAATTAGAGGAGAATGAGCGGACACAGCGTAATGAAACATAGGACAAGTGTGATTGCACGTTCAAGAACCGAGACTGGTCAGCGCCTCTGTCACCAGGAAAATCGCAGTCGTTCACATACATTCATAAGTTTCAGTTCAAGAGGAATCGAAACAGACGAAGCCGACATCTCTCTCGTTCATTAGATAAAGCCCGACTTTTGCGGCTGACAATAACCAACACCTCAATCAAAACTGTGCCAAGAAAAAAGATTAAGGTTAATTGTAAAAACCACCTCATAAGTCACTTAGAGTTTGAGATTTTCACCTATAAGTTATTTTATTATAAATTCCTACCCACCCATTAAGTTTTATTATAAAAACTACCCCAATTTTCACATGTTTAATTTATTCAACATGTTTTTATTTATTTAAAGTTACCAATGATGTTCTTATTAAAATATAAATTTTAAAAGTATAATCTTCATATATTTTTATAGAAAATATGTAGCAAAAATATTAATTAAAATTTGAACGATGTTTAATAATAAAGTTTAAAATTTAAATACGTTCTTCATGAAAATAAGAGGAACTAAACATACCTCTAACAATATTAAATTTATTTAACTTAACTTTATTTTAAATTTATATTAATAAAATCATATGAAACCAATTAAACATGTGTCAGTAGCTTTTGTAACAAAATACATTGGGTGGGGATTTGCCACAAAAAAACTTATGGATGGGAATCTTAAACTTCAAGTGACTTATAGAGTGATATATATACTTATCCCAAAGAATTAAGAAAGGTCACAACTAAAACAATTAGCCCAACACAACTAGCCACATGATGACGAATGAATAAGCCTATACCTGGCCAACGGTCCGGCACGGCCCGAGCCCACCACGGACCAGGCCATTTTTTATCGGGCCAGCACGACGGACCTGTGGCTAGGCCCAGGCATGGCACGGCTCGTCTTACACAGACGTGCCGGTCCGAAGCCCGATTAATTTTTATGTGTTTATATTTTCTCCTAAATTTAATTTAATATATAAAAATATATTTTTATCAATAATTTGAACTAAGAAATATGATTTTTAGTATTAATATTAAAATATTAATCATTTTATTTGACGGACCGGGCCATGCTTCATGGGCTAAACGGGCGGTGTCAGGGACTTGATGGGCTACACTAAACGGATCGTGCCTAGGTCGACCCATCGTGCCTGAGGCCAGGCCCAAGAACGGCCCGCTCCGTGCTTCGTGCCGGCACGACACATTTATTCTTAGTCGTACCATGTCTGGGCCGCTCTAGATGGACCGTGCCTCGTGCCGGCCCATTTAGCCCGACCCAGGCGGCCAGGTATAAATGAGCCTAACAACGGTGGGGCGTGGTAATCAACTATTGTCCAGAAAATTGACTGAAATGAAGTGAGATTTTAGCTAACAAACGTTTAGCAATTTCATATTTTGATTAATTTTGGAGAGTTAAGAACGATACAGGATTTCATTGGGTGGTTTATGTTATTTCTTTTGTCACTATATTTTTTTCCATGCACTATAATTAACTTATAAGTAAAATATATAAACATAGTTTTAAAGGTCCTAACATTAAATTCAGCCTAGGCCACTTTGAAAGTCCCTTGATGTCGTCTAGAAGGGGGGTGAATAGGTGTTTCTAAAAATTTAACAAAAAACTCGCAACAGAATTAAAACTATCAAAACTGGTTGCTCCGGTTTGACAAACCGGTGCCTCCGGTTTTGTCAGAGAGCTTAGCAAAATAAACAACTAAAGAACACAAGGAGCCAAGCAATGAAGACAAGCAAGCAATAAAAGCAAACACTGAAACCACCCCAAATAGATTCACAAGAATCTACTGAAATTAGCAACTACTAAAACCGGACCCACTATGTAATAAACCGGTGCCTCCGATTTTTCCAGATAGAAGAGAACTGAAAAACAAAAAGGAACTAATGCCTGCCTCGGAGCTTTAATCCATCTCTCCTCCTTTGTCATCTAGCACCAAAAGGGGTCTTCCTAGGCAACAAAAGTCACTCCTCCTCCTCGTCTTCCTCATCATTTTCATCATTGTTGGGCGAAGGAGGTGGAGGGTTAAATGGTGGCACTTGTGAGGTCCCCGCTCCACTAGAGCCAAAAACAACCCCACTGATGTCTGTATCTCCAAACCAAGAGGAGTAGGGGTTCTCCTGCTCATAGCGACTCATCCTCGCGTCAAATGTCTCAATCTCTGGGCTTTGCTCACCTTCAGATGCAATAGGAGAGTGAGGTGGCTGAAGATTACTTTGTTGGTGGAGAAGCTTCATGGTCCTTGTGTCTTTCTTTCTAGCCTGCCTCTCATGATGTGCTTTCACATCTGCATCATGCTGAGACCTGCACATGCTAAGGAGCAAACCAAAAAGCCTCTTAATAGGTGAGGGAGGCTTGTCCCTTGGCTGCCCACTCCCTCTAGGTGCTGCAGAGGTGGATGCACCACGAGTAGGTGCTGTTGCACAGCTGTCCTCTGCTGGGTTCCTCAAGTCATTTTTGATCCTCAAGGGAAGATGCTCTTATCATTGTCCACAGTGCGCCCTGACACTCTCTCAATCATATGCATAATGTAGGGTGCATATCCATAACTCTTCAAAGGACTGTTGGAGATAGCTTTTATTTCCTCCCAGATGAAGTAAAAAACAGAGAAGTCATGTCCAATTTCTGCCATAGCAGCTAGAATATTCTTGTTGTAGGAGGGGAGTTTTGTGCCATCTCCTTCCCTAGGAGTGAGGGTCTTCCTAAATATCCGGTTGATGTAGGCATAGAAGGGAAGCAAGTCTGTGATAGTGCCATAGTTGCCTTGCTTGCCTGTAGGATACATGTGCCTCAACTCTCTAGCATCAAGACGAGTAGCAAGATGAAGTTTGGGACGGTTGGCATCATTTCTTCCAAAACGAAGTAACCTAGCAAACTGTGCATAGGTCACACTGTACCACTGACCCTCTATCAACCAATGCATCTTGCTTGTGTTCCCATGCTCCTCAACATACAGTGTAGCATAGAACTATGTAATGATTTCATTGTTCCAATGTTTCTGAAAAGCAAGAATATCCTTCACATGTTTAGCCTTGCACGCAGCAATGACTTGTTTGAAGATGGGATCATTCTTGTTCACCACGTGTATCCACTCAACCCACTGAGCCTTTGCCACTGAAGTGTGCTTCTTGAATAGGATCACTGACTCATAGAAGTCCTGCTAAAAGAAGGTGTGAAACCTGTAGTCAGTGGCCTCCCTCTGAAGAGGTCTAGGGTCCTTGGCCCTCATCTCTCTCACAGCCTCTGTGTGACCCTTGTAGCTTATCTTTTCTCTCCATCCCAGGTTTTGAGGTGGCCGGAATGAGAGATGTCCAAGATGCACATATAATAGAGGCACAATCTCGTCAACATCAAACACCTCCTGCTCTTCCTCCTCTTCACTGTCCTCGGAGCTGCTAGCTGTTGCTGAGCCAGAGCCCCCATCTGCTGTCCTAGGAGCAGCTCTAGGAGCACCAATAGGAGGGATATAGGGCTCATCCTCAGTGTCATCCTCATCAGATGACTCATCTTCCTGCACAGGATTTACAGAAGTGTCATTAATGGTCATAGTGCCTCTGGGTAGCCTCCTTGCTACCTACTACAATCTCTGATAGACGGTGTCATATTGAGTTCCTTGCCCATCATCATGCCTTGCTTTCATATTTCTCTCTCTTTCCTCATAAGACATACTAACCCTGTGATAGATAGGAATGAACAAGGTCTTAGGATACAACTAAGTATGAGAAGAAAGGGTTTGTATAACAATTAGACGTAACAATATGAAAATAGATGTTCTCTGGAAAAACCGGTGCCACCAATTTGCCAAACCGATGCCACCAGTTTTCACAGAGAAAACCTATGCTCATAATTTTATCTAAAATTATTCTAGGCACAATCTAGGCATGAGCAATTACAAGGAGACAAAGATAGGATAGGTTTTATCAATAAATCAATCAAAAACTTGACTTAGGGCTTTTCTGCCAAAATCGGTGCCTCCGGTTTGCCAAACCGGTGCCATCGGTTTTCACAGAGAAAACCTAGGTCACAAATTCGATCGATTTAGCCAAGATTTCGAGGGGATAACGCAGGATAAGGTACAATGACAAGCTAGGAGACAATGTACTACAAGGGAATATGAATCTACCAAAGGTACTAAGAGATCGAAACTTGAGACCATAGGTACCTTTGGAGAGGAGAAACTCAAATCCGGAGATGGAATCGGTCCCTTCGTTCTTGGGGCACAAATATCCAACCAAGAATTGAGGAAACTCATGGTGAGGCCTTGAAATCACCAATGGGGATGAGAGGGAGTCGCAACACGAAGGTTATGAAAGGAGGAGGACAAATGAGGGTGAAGGGGTAAGAAACTGGTTCGAGCTGGTTAAATCGACAAAACCAGTGCCTTCGGTTTTGTTAGGAACTAAACAAAAACCACGAAAGACGGGATCTTCATTGAATATTGCTTCCAAGCCTTGAGTTCTTTGCATTTTCCTTTATAGATCAAATCCTTGAGATTTTTATGAAGAATGTGAAATTGCCCAAGATTTGATTTTAAAGAAATTTTGGACTTGAGAGAGAAGATCTCACTAATTGTGGTTAGCCAATCAAACAATTAAGGTGAACAATAACCATAAGTAGCTCGACACGATCACAAGGATCAAGATTCAAATATTTTGAAATCCACTAAGGACTACACAATATATATAAATACTACAATAATGAAATTTTGAAAATCTATCCTAACTCACAAAGAGTATGCTTGTGACATTAGTCACACATACCAAGGCACATCCTATCACATGGATTCTATATGCATAATAAAGAACAAAAGAGATCATGAGGACATACCTTTGGTAGCTATCTTCTTCATTTCAACAAATGAAAGTTACCAATTTTCCTTGTGCTTATTTATTCTTTATCATTTGTGTTTAATATCCAAAAATCACTTTTGATGCACTTTCAATGATAGACACTTAGAATTAGTAGCATAATATCGAATCTCACACTCAGTGATCATCCATACATATCCAAGTTAAAAACACCTCAAGAAATAGAAGAATATGTTTTCTACCAAAACCGGTCCCTCTGATTTAGCAAACCGGTGTATCCGGTTTTTATAGATAACATATATTGAATTAAATATTAAACTGAGATAGAGAGTTATTCTTTTTTGCTTGATCTCAGCATGAGGCATCATTTATCATAACTTATTCCATATTGAGACTAATCACAAGATAACTCAAACAAAACATTAGTCTCTTTTAACTCAAGATATAAGATGAATCTCCCCCTAAATATGTGCACCAAATTTTTGAATTTTTTGTGATGTGTGCACATGGTCTATTAGGAATATGGAGAGGTTTAAATTATATCTTGGTTAAGGTGAGGAGATAATTAAAAACATGAAAAGATAACAAGTCAAGGAATACTCACAACTGCACAAGTGTGTGTGGTCACCTCCTATCTTTAAGTTCTTCAGGAGAAACTGGACCCTCCGGTTTGTCAAACCGGAGCCACCGGTTTTTCCGGGGTCCCTGTTTCTTCACTGCATCGGACAAGTCCGATGACCATCGAACATGTCCGATGATATAAAGTGGCAGGAGTTCTAGAGTCCGATGAATATGTCCGAGACGTCGGACTTTCCACACGGCATTGGACAAGTCCGATGACTGTCGGACATGTCCGACAATCTTGAGTGACAGCCTTACTAGAGTCCGATGGACTTGTCCGACACGCCAGACAAGTCGGGGAAACCGGTCCCTCTGGTTTTACAAACCAGACCAACCGGTTTTCCTGAGTTCTTAATTTCCAGATTTTTCATCAGAATTTCTTTCTTCTTGCTTTGTGTTGCTTTCTTGGCTTCTTGTTTGTGTTCCTCAAACCTGAGAAATATTCCCAAAACAAATTTTCTCTGAGGGAGACATTAATTGCATCTCTTTACAAGATCATTCATGCTTGTATACTTGAGAGCATTTCTCAAGTAGTAGCATGAACTTGTGGATTCATTGCTGCAGTATTAAGGAACAAGATAAAGAAGGTTTAGTGGTACTTATTCTTTTCCTTGATGTCATTGGTGTAGATAATATTTGAGTGTCTTCATGCTTGGCAAGTTTGCGTGTTGTTCCATCATTCTTGTACATGCCAAGTCATCAATGCATCACCTGCAGCTTATGAACATTTTCAAGCACATTTTGGTACCCAATATATATTGCGTCCTTGAGAGTTAGTCGCACAAGCTTTAGGCATCCAAATTGAATTTGCACTAACAATGGGTGAACTTGTCACCTTGATAGCACGAGTGTCATTATTGGCCTTAGAGTATAAATAATTATTATTTACCAACTTGGAATTTAAAACTTGAGTCAAAGGGCAATCCTTACTAAGATGTCCTTTGTCCCGACATGTGTAGCATGTTTGATGCTTAATTCTTTTGGCATTGTCCTTGATTTTCTTCTTGATGTTTTCATTTTTTTTCATGTGTCTTGGGAATGCTGGCACAAAGCCTTTATTCAAATGCTTAATGGGATGGAGCTTTTCTGTAGAAACCGGACCCACCGGTTTGCCAAATCGGTCCCTCCGGTTTTGGCAGACTTGCTCCATTCTGGATTTTTCTGGACAAGAGGCTATCTTGTGTCCTTTCTCTTTGCATTCAAAGCATCTTCTCTGAGATAGACTTATTTGTCTTCTAGAGAGTGTAGGTTGACCATTTTTCTTCGATGGGCATTCCGAAGCAAAATGTCCCATTGATGAGCATTCGAAGCACTTGATGTGAAATTTCTTCTTGATCTTCTGCTTGTTGCTCTTGTCATGAATTTTCTTTAAGTCAGTAGGAAGGCTTTTGACACATGTAGCTGTTGTCCCCTTCTCAAGCTTCTTCACCATGCTATCACAGTTATCTTAAGATGGTTGCACATGGCCTTTGCCTTTCAACCGACTTAAGTCCATATTTAGCCGCTGAACTTCTCTTTTAAGGTAGTCATTTTCACTTGCAATAAGTTCATCACAAGTTTCTACAATTACTTGTTCATCATGAGATGGCTTTGCTTGAGAGCAACAAGTGTTAGCACAAGATAAAACAATTGATTGTGTTGTGCATGTGCACTGATGAGGTTGAGAAGATTTTACCACAGTAAGTGCAACCTCATGAGTTGTTTCTAGCATGGTATATGAGTCAATGAGCTTCTCATGTGAACATAGGAGGTCATCATGCCTCTCTTGCTATTTCTTATGCATGCTAGCAAGTTTTTGAAACTCAGCCATAATCATTTTGTTTGCTTCTTCTAGCTGTGCTACATAAGAAGATTTGTTAGTAACACAAATATGATCATTTCTTATGTTGTCGACCTTGTCAACACGAGACTTTCTTTGTCCCTTGGCCATGAAGCAAAATGATTCGCCATTATTGTAGCATGAGCTTTTTGGCGACATAGACTCTTCACTTGGTCTAAATCTGTAACTAGGATCTTCAACTTGATCATTAACAGAAATGGTTTCTGTTCTGCCAAAACCGGTGCAACCAGTTTAGGAAACCGGTGCCACCAGTTTTCCCAGATTGGCAGTTTGAGTCTTTTCTTCTTCATTATTAGAATCATCATATATTTCTTGAATCCGAATCCACATAGCATGAACAGTTTTCAACTTGTATATCTTGTCGAAGACATCCCTACTCAATGCATCGAATAAGGCATTGGTAGCTTGGGCTTGAAGATATAGGCATTTTACTTGTGCTTGTGTGGTAGATTTCCTGTCAATGTTATGAGAAAAACCTACATCCACAACTCACCAAATTTTAGGACTCATCTTCCAAAAATATGAGATCATCTTAGCTTTCCAATTAGCATAATTTGAGCCATCGAAATATGGTGCCTCATATGAAGGTTGTGAAATGATAGAAAATGAGGCGTTTGAATAGCCATAAGGAATTTGACATATTTTACCCTGTGACATGATCGACTCTCCAAGCGGTTAGGCGTAATAAGGAGATTAGGCTCTAATGCCAATTGAAAGTCCCTTGATGTTGCCTAGAGGGGGGGGGGGGAGGGGTGAATAGGCGTTTCAAAAAATTTAACAAAAAACTCACAGTGAAATTAAAACTGTCAAAACCGGTGCCTCCGATTTTATCAGAGAGCTTGGCAAAATAAACAACTAAAGAACACAAGGAGCCGAGCACTGAAGACAAGCAAGCAATAAAAGCAAACACTGAAACCACCCTAAATAGATTCACAAGAATCTACTCAAATTAGCAACTACCAAAATTGGACCCACTGGTTTTCTCGGGATAGAGAGAATAAAACAGACAAGAACAGCGTCCCACTTAGTTCTAGCAAGATTAAAGAAACCTAGAGAGCATGCAAGATCTAGCACAAGCAATCACAAGGAAGGCAAGCACAACTACACATGCAACCTATGAATCATCAAGAAAAGAAGCAAGAACTTAAGGAAGCAAACCAAATGAAGCACACGGAGATTTGTTTGTCAAAGTTCAGATTCACCATGTGAACCCTACATCTTCGTTGAGGAAGCTTGAGCTGCTCACAAGGCACACTCCAAGCCGGGTCTCTTTCAACCGCTGTCCCCGATCCACTAACTTTGCTTTTTTCCTTGCGGAGGTGAAGCGGACCTTCACAAACTTTCCCAAGGCTCACCACAAGCTTGGGAGCTCTAGGATGACGCCTAGCCGACTAGGAGATTTCACCTCCAAGAGTAACAAATGCTTCACGGATTAGCACCATAATGCTCAAATGCTTAAGTGTGGGATTTTCTCTTTTGTGCTCTCAATCTCTATCTCTCTCAACCCAATCCTTAGGATTCTCACTAATCACTCAAACCTCACAAAGAGGTGTTGGGGAGAGCTCTACAAGACTTTGGATGTATTTTTTTCGCGCACACAATCAACAGCATCGAAAGGAGGGGTGGAGGAACTATTTATACAAATCCTTCAAAAACTAGCCGTTACACTGAACCAGTCAAAACCGGTCCCTCCGGTTTTGCAAACCAGTACCTCCGGTTTTTCAGAACTAGCCGTTAGAGATTTGAACCTAAACCGGTTACACCGATTTTCTTTATCATTGTGAGAGTTAGCGTGAGTGTAGGCCTTGTGTTTCTCTCATCTCACTTGGGTTTTTCTTTGAGCATTGAGACATTATATGCAAACCATGTAACATCCCTCTTGATAGAGCAACATGCCTAAATTCAATATTCAAAACAAAACAATTCTTCTTCTTGAGCTTGCATGATAATGAATTTTGCCACTTCTTCTCTTTAGTGCTTTATGAGAAGTGCCACATGTGCTTTTGCTGAGCGTTATCATCTAGAGTATGTGACTTGGAAACTCTTCATTCAAGATCCATTTTCACCCTTTGGTTCACAAGTCACATTACACCTTCATATTCCAATAATGATCGATACTTGAAAATATATGACCACTTGTAGCTTGATCGGTCCATCGCGATTGCGCTTCACCTGCCCTTCACCATGGCTTGGGTCTCTCGGTTCCAAGATTTCATCTTGCCCTTCTCCCATGCATGGTCCATCACGGCTAAGCCATGTCAATCCTTCACCATCTTGCTATCTTGAGTCACATATAACTTTGTATCATCGTTATGTCTTTATTTGAATTTCTTCTTTGAGATATTGATTCGATCAAGTTGCTTCTAAGATTAAATACTATAAAGAAATAGTACTTGATCACTTCTTTTTCTTGACAAACACCAATTTGTTGAGACAATCTCATATCAATGGTTTTCATGTCCCATATTTATTTCAAACTTTGGCTTGTCACAATATTACTCATATGGACCTATTTATTTAACACATTTTCTTTTATTCACATAGGCCTATTTTTCTTACACAATTGTACGTTTATCAAAGCTGATTATTTGCATTAATACTGAGTATATTCATCATATAAAACCTGCTCATATACTCACAAATAGAATTAGTCTTTTAATCACGTTGCCATACGACCACCAAAATCCACTATAGGCATAGATGCACTTTCACACTAAAAACATAGAGCCGGTCCTGAACAAATGTAGAACTAATTAGAACCAGAGTTTTTAAAACTAATAAAAAGGAGTCAGTCTCTACTTAACAAAAAGTGGTTCGGTCTGATTGTATCAGTTGTATAACTACTGTATTAAAACAGTTAATCTGACGCTTAACCAGTCAATTTTTATCTATTTCAGAAACCTGTACTATTCTGATTTGCAAATTCTGATTAGAACTATCCCCATACTTTCTTACTACTATATTATGATCTTATTTGTTTATGATTCTTTGAGCCACACTTACGTTATAATCAAAACGCGAATTATCTTACTTCGTGCTTTTCGATTTTTGTAGTATAAAACTGTGAAGTAGTGACTAGCATAAGTAGAAATAAGTAAGGACCTGTTTGGTAGGGCTCCGGCTGTGTCGGTTTCGACTGTGGCTATGGCTTATTTGAAAAACTAGTTGTGCTGGCTATGGTTGTGGCTGTGTGAAATCGTGTAGCAAAACAACTTTTTCTATAGCTTCTTCTGCAGCTTATCTGGCAGCTTTATGAGAAAAGGCAAATGTGCATATTACCTATTAGACATATAGATGCGTTATATATAATTGATTTGCTTGTTCAACCAAATAGCATGTCGATTAGTCAATTTTGAAAAATTTTATTAAAATCTCCAAAATATACCTTTGAGTGTTTATAATTAAAATGGATGCATTGATGTCTCGTATTTAACCTCTCAAATATTCATAATTTTTTAGATTCCTAATGTCATCTTTTGGATTTTTGAAAAAGAGAAAGAAGAATGATTTTTGCAAGGAGCTCCATGCCTATCTCGTTGTGAACAGATGCACGTTGGTTAGGAGAGAGAACAATAAACAGGGACAGGCTTTGTCATTTCTGGGTGGGCCCACAGGGAAAGAAGCACGGAGCAGCTGGCGAAGCTATCTAGGAAGGTTCCCGATTCGTCCTTTTTTTACGGAGAAGCTCCTACAGAAGCACCATGTTTAGTGATTTTTTTACGGAAGCTGCATGCGCAACCGGAGCTGAAGCCCGGACAAACAGGACCTAAGACATTTGATAGGATTATCATTTATTTTCATACTTAAAGCATCTTTAATCATTATATAAAAAAATACTCTCTAAATATAAGATTTAGAAGGTTTTTAAATTTGTTGGGAGTAAAAAAATCACATCCTCTGACAACTCCTAATAATTCGTTTTCTAAAAATTAAAATCATGTCACATGTGACATAATAATCTGTTAAAAAAACGAATCTATCTTTAAAAAGTTTCAATTGAGTTACTAAATGTAGAGTTATAAACCTTATTTTGAGAGTTGCTATATTTAGAAATCTCGTTTAGAGAATGATTAATGTTTGTTTTTTTAATTACTTCTTAAATTTTAGTTTAACAACCTCATTTAGATAATAATTAAATATGCTCTTCCAAGGATAAGAAGAAGTATAGACCTATGTCAGTTCCCCAAAAGTAGAATCGCTGAAGCATCCATCACTAACAACCAAGGATTAAAAAACCGTTGGAACCACGAAAATTGGAGCTGACCGGTTTAATAAAAACTATGAAAACCGAAAGAATCGAATGATAAACAGTTCAAATGTGAAACCACGAATTTGAATATGATTTGAAAGCAAGCCAGTCGGTTTTTCCGTTTTATCGCTCGGTTTTTCTGATTTACCGTTCGATTTTTTCAGTTTACCGCTTAGTTTCTCTGTTTATTATCAGTTTTTTCAGTTTAAAAATAAATCGTTCGATTTTTCCGATTTATCGCCTGATTTCTTTGGTTTACCGCTCGATTTTCTCGGTTCTCAAGATTACAAGTAACAACTCACTCTGCAGTCTACAGACTACTCGTCTCCCTGTTACTTTCGTCTCTGCCTCCGCCTCCATTACGGAAAAAGCCGACACCCGAACGGAAAGAGCGGAGCGGGGGAGCACGACCCGCGCAAGATCCTGCTTTTTCCGTTGGATTTGACGGCCCGAACTCCCAGTCCACCGGCCGCGCCGCACAGGCCGTAGCGGCGGTTGAAACCCACTATCGTAGTATCACACCACGCGCTCCCGTCGTCAACGGCTACCCGCGCCGGTGCCCCTCCCATGGAACAGCGGGAGGCGCAGGGACAGTCGGAGGCGGAGCAGGAGACATCGATTCCTCCCAGGGTGAGGCTCGTTTCTCTTGGGCTTTCTTCTAATGCGGCGCGATCCAAAGTCCGTTCTTGGGTTTGGGTTTTGGTGGAGATCGAGCTTGACGGCGAATCTTCATGTGCTTTGGGTTTAGATTCTTGATAGTTTCCGTGATTGATGGTTTGCTTGCTGGATGCGATGAAGGGTGCAGATGTGGAATGTGGTTTCTTTCTGGAAGCGTTTAGTTTGTCAGATTTAGGTTTAGTGTGGGTTCTTGATCCGGCTTGGATATGGAATGTGTGGAGTTAATGCCCCACAGATTGTTGACGTTTTCACTTTGTTACTTCAATCCCGTGGGAAGTGCAGTATGCTTGTCACATTCTGATCCAGTCTTGGGATAAAATTCCGGCAAGAACCTCAGCTTCAGTTAACATTACTTCAAAATTTCCCTTATGTGTAGCTTCTGATTCTTCAACGAGGCTGCATTTCACAGTATAACGCGGGTAACTTCAGAATAAAAACAATAGACCTTGTGGGGTCAACAACTCAAATAGATACTCCTCCGATCTTTTTTTGTTGTCATCAGCCAGTTCATTTTACCGACGACAACAATACACGACCGGAGGGAGTACACTTTAAGAATCAATCATTGGAGAGGTTTACCAAGAGAAGAAAGAGGCCCGAAGTAAATCCAAGATGCAAGTTTTAGATTTTGTTTTAAGTTGAGAATCTGGAGAAAATGGGCACCAAGACCCCTTGTAGTTTTGTTTCTAAAAGAATTCGTATTGTTTATGCTTTTCATCTGTCTTACGTGCTCAGTCAGTGTTATGGTTATTCATAATATATCAGTGAAATATGCTATTCATTGTCTCAAAATATTTTTGTCCACTTGAAACAAAAGAAATATGTATATCTGAGGAACGCGACATTACTTGCAGGAAAAAGATGAGGATAGGGATTTGAAGCTGTCATCTCATGTAGGTGTTACATTTCGGGGTTTATTTATTTATTAAAATTTTCTTTCTTTACTTCACCAATCCTAAAAAATAATCTGCTTTCCTCCTTTAAATTTTTCTTGTGCTTACAGGTGGTTTCGCTGTTATTTGGTGGTGACACGAGTCCAGCACAGACCTTTGAGAAATGGCTGTCGCTAGTACGTAAACGAAGTGGAGCATTCCGTCCATCAGGATTCCCTCGTAGGAATTCGAGGATTGAAGTCATGCCAAGTGGGAGTTTTTCGCTGTTTAGTAGTGGAGACTTAAGGTTAGTCAGTAAAATCCATCTATATCCTTGTATCATTTAATAAATCATTTTTGTGGCAGTTAATTGATCACCTTTACTGGCATTATGCCGAAATTGGTGTATTCTTTTCATTATGAAAAAGCAATATCATAAGAACCTTTTGATGTTAACATTTTCTCTATTTTCGAGCATACTGCATTTGAACTGTGATGCCTATTTTTTTACCTGGTAAACAGGATTGTACCTTATTTAGTTTTCTACATGCTTGCCTTACTTACCTAGAAAATAATTTATTGAATCTGTTTCCATCTCAGCACATTAGATCCTCTAGTGTTCCTTTTTTTTTTTTTTAGTTTTATGATTCTTTAACTTTCTTCTATATTGAGATAATAAAATATACCTCTGAAACAAAGTGGTAGATTTTTTGTGATATGTGTATGTATGTTTTCTTTAATTTCACATGACGTGTAAGCTTCTAGCTTTGGAAGCATCCTAATGCTAATGTTATGATTGTTTTTGACTGTTTCCTTCTGTAGTGACCAACTAGTTAGAACAGAGTCAACACACAAAGAAGAAATTCCATTGATATTTGATCAGCCTCCTGAAATAAGCTTATGGGAGAGACTTGGGAATGCCGCTTCTCTAGACATTGAATCATCTGACTTTTCATGGAATATGCTTTCATCTCTGCACCATACCGAACACGGCAGTAGTTCGGAACACTCTGAAGATGAAACAAATAAAGCCCTTGAGGTTAGTTGGGTCCTGTTTCTTTCAACAATTTTAGTAGTAGAAAAACAATCAAATGCTTTCATACCAGTCCTGACTGTATCTGATCTAATTTGCATTTCAAGTTCATGACAGATTAAGAAATCATAGATTGATTGTGAAAGATCATACTCTATTCCAAAGTGTTCCATATATTGCCATCATCTTTATTGACCTGAGGGTTTGATCGGCTTTTTTCCCCTCGTCTTTACAGGTGACTGTTAACTCTGGCGGCGTTGTATTTTTTGCTCTATTTAATTCTCCAGGTCACAGTGGACTTCCCAAAGAAGCTGCTGCTGTCATAAAGTTTGCATCATCAAAGATGGCTACACAGGCAGAACTTTTGGGTTATGAATTCGCAAGATTGCTTAGAGTCAAGACGCCTCAGGTACTTCAGAACTTCAAGTGCTATACACTTAAACATTTAATTAGAAACATACAGCTTCTTATACATCTCTCCAAACAATTGCAGGCCAGAATAGTTCATAATTCTTCCCAGGAGTGGCAGCATATCAGACATGCTGCAGAAAATGCTCGAGCAGTAGCGGTTTCCAATAATGATGAAGTTGGCGAGATGACTTGCTCAGAGTTGTTGGAAGCTCTTGAGCTAAGCCGTTGTCTTTTTTTAATGAGGTACTGCTACTAGTGCAGTGACAATTGTTTTCATTTCTCTTACGTACTGCAGCTGTAAATTGTTCCTTCTGCCTTGGCAGTTATATTCATGGCTCTCCATTGCTTGAGAATTCGAAGGCATTCAATTCATTAGAAGCTGCTTGCATCACTGCATCATCCCTAGGAAGAGTTTTGATGCTCGATCTGATACTTCGGAATGAGGACAGACTTCCATGCCGTCAGCTTGGTTGGCGTGGCAATCCTGCAAACCTGATGATTTCAGATAGGTTGTCGTCTCCCAGTGTGGACAAATTGGAAGATTCTGAGGGCACTACAGGTAGTCCCAATCAACAGATTACTAAAATTTTCCATAGAGAGCAACAGTCTCACTCTGCAAATGGAAGATTTGATTCTCAGGGATTGGATGTCATGTCACCAAAAGTAGAAGCATTAAGAAATGAAAGACTAGATGCAAAACGTATAAATGATAATTTTCATGTTGTAGCAATCGACACTGGGGTGCCCCGTCGCCCCCCTACAGGGCGACGTGTTAAAGACCATGAACGGTATCCCAAAGTTGTTGAGCTCATCGTGAATAACTCGGACTACTGCTCGAATATATTGTATGAGATTTCAAACGGTAAGCTTGGGCATCCAGGACCAGATGATGTTGCCTCCATAGATTCTTCTTGCTCCCTTTCTGATGAAGAAAATGCGGCGGTGATTCACGAATTTCGAGGATCATTTCGTGCAGCCCTGAGGGATCTGGAGGGGTTCCATCTATTCCTCCTCCAACTATACCAGAAACTGGATGGTGTTTTGCGAGTTTTTTGGTCCATAATTTCTAAAAGTTCTGAAGAATATGAGAACAATGATGTTCCTATGTTGGATTTTCCGTCGCCGGGTGGTGGCTACAGTACTCCTTGTCCTAGTAGTAAGCAAATGAACAATGAATTGCATGGAGATTCTGATATGCTGAAATCTGCAACAAAGTCATCTTCTGCGGGAACCCGTGGAAGCTCAGATTCAGTGTCTCCCATGTCCAGGGACAGTTGGAGCAACAAGTATATCAAGGGGAGTGCAGAGGCTCCCCGAAGTTTAAGAATGACCATGAAGCTGCGTGATTTATACAAGAACCCAAAGGTAAGAATCTAGTTTCCCAAAGCAAGAGTTGTTTTATGTTTCAATAAACATAAGAAATCTTGATCTCAGGTTGTTTATCTTGTTTTTACTTGATACACCCCGTGCTGGGGCAGTTTGTGATTACAATAATTTGTATTAGTTCTAGTTAGTTTCCATTATATATTTACAAAAGATGTTTTAAACTAACTAAAATTGGAATGCACAAGTGTTTCTCAAAGACATAAAGCCTGATTGATTAATGTTATAAAATTTTCATGCCTTCGATTAATACCTAAAGTTTCTGTGTGCAAATACCTTTCTTTTTCTGCTATGAGTTAGACTTCTTTGGAAACTAAAATTGCTTCTGTATTTGAGTATTAAGTATTATTTCGGTGCAACAGGTTGATCCTGAAACACTCAAAGAGATTGAACAATGGAATGAAGCACTTAAGATCGACGTGATCAAATTTTGTCAAGAGAACAATTTTCATTCTGGTTTTTTCGATGGAACTGAAAGCAACATGGTTGCTGATGCCTATGAACTGAAGGTGGGTTGCAAGAATGTGCCTGAACTTGTTAACTCCTTTTCAATGGAGCAAATTACTTATTTCCCCCTATTCTACAACTTAATCCCTTATTTGTCCCTGACAAGTTCAAGTTCCTGCACATACCCAAAATTGAAACTCTATCCCTTATTTGCCCTTTTTTTCTGTCACTGCTGTCATTTTTTGCTTTATGGACAAATTTACCCTTAGAGACATGTCCCTTATTTGCTCCTAAAACTGAACAGTCAATAAGGTAATCCTTCTTTGCTTATTTTCATTCAGATTATTAATGGACAACTATGTCAGTTTGATATTATTATAGTAATAAGTACTGGGTATGATTGTGACAGTGCTTACTTTTTCACATCCATAATATCATTAGAAATACACCATTTTATCAAAATTAGAGGTGCAAAATCTGTCTTAACAACCATCCACACAGTATTACATTCTGTCCATAAAAAAAAGTTTTGGGTGAAAAGAGAAACTAAATACAATACAATTAGTACTTTGGAACCGTTCTTCTGGTGTGCACGGAGCACTAGCTGCTCTTGCTGGGGCCACACTGGCCGCCATGGCCCTCGCGAGGAAGAGACGGCGAGCCCGACGGAGCCATGGAGACGGCAAGGAAGATCCATGGCGGCCTTGCCTGGACGTCACGTGGGACGAGGAGCCGTGGGATTGAGAGTACGAGACGATCCAGGCGGATTGCGCGGAGGAGAGGGCCAGGGCTGGGCGTTGGCGCCGCCAAGGGCACTGCTCGCGTCGCCTGGTTTACCTTTCTTTTTTCCTTTTTTTTTTCCCTATGTGTGGTACTGGTTGTAATAGCAATGACTTTGTAATAGCAATGACTGAAAGAGAGGGTAATCTGGGCATTTGTAAAATTTTAACGGAGTCCAACCGGAAAATAGCTCGTCAACGATAGTTTTGGGTATAAACTGCAACTTGAATTTGTCAGGGACAAATAAGGGATGAAGTTATAGAGCAGGGGGAAATAAGTAATTTGCTCTTTTCAATGGAGCTAATGTTCCTGCTAATAAATTACTTGCAGGTACGCCTTGAGCACATCATTGAAAGGGTAGCCTTGATATCAGATGCTGCAAATACGGAGCGGCCTTCTCTTGTTGTCAACAACTTATTCATAGGTGGGGCTCTCGCTGCAAGGTCTAAGTACACCCTGCAGCATTTGGGCATTACCCATGTACTATGTTTGTGTTCGAATGAGATTGGTCAATCCGATTCCCAGTTTCCTGATCTTTTTGAATACAAGAACTTTTCAGTAAGGGCATCGATCTCTATTATGTCATAATATTTACATAGTTCATAGTTGATTGTAAATTTTTGTCTTTTGCAGATTAATGATGATGATGATGCAAACATCAGTGATCTGTTCGAGGAGGCATCTGAATTTATTGATTATGTAGATCGTGCTGAAGGTAAGGTTCTGGTTCATTGCTTTGAGGGAAAAAGTCGGAGCGCCACAGTTGTCCTTGCCTACCTGATGCTCAGAAAGTAAGAATCATAACTAGTCCATTTTCAAGTGAATTACATGATGATTTCCACGCAAGAACATCAGTGAACCTTACCATTTGCATGATGTTGTTCCTTTTAGGGGCTACACTTTTGCAAAAGCCTGGAACTTGTTGAAGAAAGTGCACCGTCGAGCACAACCAAACGATGGTTTTGCTAAGGCTCTTCTGGCCCTTGATAAGAAGCTGCACGGTAAGGTGTCAATGGACTGGCAGCACAAGCGGCCAGAGATGAAGGTGTGCCCGATCTGTAGTAAGAATGTCGGGTTGAGCACGAGCTCACTCAAGCTGCACCTACAAAAGGCACACAAGAGGCTATCTGCAGGCAGCGTTGATAGCGCCATGACTATGGAAATCCAGAAGACCATCGAGTCGCTCCGGATCAGCCGTGGTGGGAGCTTGAGCCCTTCTCAGAAACTGACCAAGGCTTTTGCAGATGAGCTAAGCCTCTGATATGTTGTATTGTATTGTTACCGAGACGATGTACTTGTAAGATCACTAAACAGACTGAACTTAACGGGGTTAGGATGAGTTTAGGATTACTTAGGGTAGTGCACACGTATAAAATAATCACATGTGCTTACGTGGAAGCAGGCACAGTACCAGTGAATAAAATCACTATTGTATTTGTATTATGCAATATCAGAGAACAGAAGTTACAAAGACAAATTACCTATGGGCATCTTTGCAGTGACATGTGAATGGGTGTCTTTTGTATGCGAAACTGAGAATGCAGACAGAAAGGTTCTTGATGAAACTGCAAACATTACCAAAATAACTGAAAAGCATCACATATAGTTTGGGTAACTCGACCTGTTTTTTGGCCTTAAAAGAAAAAACTCGGCCTGATGCAACACATGATTGCATCAGTATAAATTATAAAATGCCCCAACTAACCACAAACGCCCGATGCGATGGTCTTAATTAACCGGTCAGTTTGGATTCATGGTTCATTCTTGAGACTTTTACCTGTATGCCATTAAAAAAGATGGCCTTTATTTGTATGTCATAAAAAAGTTTCTTCGCACCTCTATGCCATCGACGTAAATTTTTTTAATCCACAAGTCATTCCGTCCATTTTAACTAGTAACAGGGACTAACAAAGCTACGTAAAGACTAAAATGTCCTCTATTTCTCTCAATCGCTCGCTCTCCTCTTCCTCTCGGTTCAAACCGAAACAAAAGTCACCACCATTGTTGCCGACACATCGAGCTCGAGCTCGGTCCTCATCGCTCCGATGCCTCCCCGCCTAAACTGATTTCATAAATTGCTGCGCAGCTTCACCCCGTCCCTTTCCATGGCCGTCAATCGCCGCTTCCCGCCTTCCCGCTTCCTGATTTCACAAACTGCCGCTCGCGTCCGCCGCACGCGCCTGTCGCTCGCCGCCCGCGCCCACCCGCTCCTGCCTGCCGCTTGCGTCCGCCCGCGCCTGCCGCTTGGGCCCGCACGCGCCTGCCGCTTGCGCCCGCCCGCCCCAGCCATGCCGCGTAGCTCGTGCAGCTGGGCGCCCCGCCAAGTGCCGCCGAATCCACCTCCCCCTGCCGGAATTGTGGATTGAGAGAGAGCAGAGCGAGGATTGAGAGAGAGTAGAGTGAGGGTCGTTTGGACATTTCATATGCCTGGTCCCATATGTCAGAGCTTCTAAATGGTAAAAAATGGACAAAATGGCTTGTGGGTCAAAAAAGTTTACGTCAATGACATAAAAATGCGAAGAAATTTTTTTATGATACACAGGTAAAGACCATCTTTTTTAATGGCATATAGATAAAAATCTCTTGATTCTTAGCATTTCAACGTGCTAGCCATGCGTGGCAATTCGGTACTCCTAAATTTAGCTAAAAAGCACCAGCTTATTGCTTAATTTAGCCCACTCAAGCGACATATATGGAAATCGGCCAGGAGCAAAAAAACAACAAAATTGTCAAAATGGATTCCGGAACGTCCCACGCCGCGGTCCTCGCCGCCATGCTCTCCCTTCTCCTCGTCGCCATCGCCGACGCGGCGTCGCCGGCAAGCTCTGCTGCAAAGGCGCCTGCGGCCGCGCCGTCGACCAAGTACTCGGTCCAGGAGGCGTGCAAGCACACGGCGGGTCACTACGAGCTCTGCGTGGCGACGCTGTCGTCCGGGTCCAAGACGGCCGACACGGCGCCGGGGCTAGCCCGGGTGGCTATCCTGGCGGCGCAGCAGAACGCGTCGGAGACGGCAGCCTTCCTCTCGAGCATCTACGACGACAGAAACCTCGAGAACAAGACGGCGGAGCTGCAGCAATGCCTCGAGGACTGCGGCGAGAGGTACATTTATATATATGTATGCCGTGTGTGTGTGTGTCGTTGCCGCTGGCCATGGCTGGCACGCTCACACGCGCGTTGTGAATCTGTGATGGATGCGAATAATTGCTGCAGGTATGAGGCGGCGGTGGAGCAACTGACGGACGCAACGACGGCGGTGGACACGGGCGCGTACAGCGAGTCAGAGGCGCTGGTGGCGGCGAGCCAGGCGGAGGTGAAGCTGTGCCAGAGAGGGTGCCAGGCCGTGCCGGACCACCGCAATGTCCTCACCACACGCAACCGCGAGGTGGACCAGCTCTGCAGCATCGCGCTCGCCATCACCAAGCTACGTTGAGATCAACACTGATCGATCATCGATCGGCCGCTGCTTTCATCCGTTGAGGGGTTCATGCGTGAGAATCTTCGAAATGATTACCGTTTGTGGTACGGTGCTCAATAGGACTGGAGCATGATGTAAATTAACTTTCATGTAAACAACAAGGATGTCAATCTAGACTTTTCTGTCGCCGGCGCATCATCTGTTCATCTCTGTACTATACCTGTACTTGCGAATTGCATAACTTTCTCTGGGGAAAAATATTAAATTTGGAACGGCTTCTTTTGAGAAATAACATCTTACGGTAAATACACTCACAATTCTATCAACACACGCATGCACACGGTACCCCTACAAAGATAGTCTGATCTTGTAATTTACAAAGTCATCATAAATGTCTCGTTGTCGATGAAAATATTATGTCTAACCGAAATATAATTAAGTATAAATGCAATTCATGCCAAATTTGACACTTGAACCTGAGTAGGTTAGTTTCATTTTAAACAACAAAACCAACTGAGCTATGGTGTTGTTTATTATTCTTGTTTTGTGTAAGAGGTATCTATCATCTTTTGCAACAATTATAATAACTAACGTTGTATTAATTCATAACAACCACTTAATAATTACAACTTGGCACTGATCTTTTTTTTTTTTTTTGCAAGGGTAGCAAACTATGATTTGTATCAGTAGCGCATTCCTGAAAGGCACGCCGAACAGCGGGAGCCAAAACTCCCCGAGCACCATGCATGTTGCCGACGCCATTACGGTAAAGTTCCCGGCCTCCGCGGTGGTGTCGAGCACATGGAACACCAACAAGGTCATCTTCCTGCCCGTGTTCGCGTCGGGGCCGGCGGTGTTGTTGTACTTGGCGTAGAATAGCTAGCTCAGGTGGCGGGGCTAACGTTGACAAGCGTGTCCTGTTGGAGATATGCCCAAGAGACAATACGGATTTGATCCGTATGTGAGGGTCATACGGATATTGATTCATGGGGAATTAGTCTATTAATGGGCCAACTAGTCGAGGCCCATTAGAAGGATCTATTTAAGTGGAGGAGGGGCTTAACGCGTAGGTGATTCCACCAGTTCTTAACCCTAGCCGTCGTGCTCCTCTTTCTCGCCCATAAAACCCTAACCGTGTTGCCGGTGCTAGCACGCCGCGCACGGTGCTCCAACCCCATACGTGTGAATACCGCGAGGAGGCGCTGCTATTGCTACGGTGCCGACGACTGGACTAGAAGGAGACGATTGACGTGATCGACTACTTTCTCTACCGACGCGCGACTACGTTGGATCGAGCTGCTCCAACATTCGCTTCCGCTCCGCCTGCGCGTGTAGTAGTAACGATCCATGATCCTCTCTTGCAAGGTTTCCTAATTGAACGGTAGAAATTATTATATGCTATCGTAGCCTATCCGTTCCCCAACATGTCCATCTCGGTTGGAACCGAGGATCGACGACGACAAACAATCCACATAAGAACAATTGTTTGCTGGGCGACGAACTCCTTTAATTCCCTGTATTGCAATAGACTCGTCAAACGAGCTGACGATTACATGACGCTTATATAGCTATATATAGGACCTATGTATATACAGCCCAACAGAAGCACACCAAGCAATTACCTAGCCGGGTCTTCTGCGCACACTCGCACGCTACCTTTAACTCATGCACGAGCCACGAACTCTCTGTGCAATAGACTCGCAGGATCCGCATGTGAACCAGTCAGCTAACAAACCTCGGGCCTCCTGCCAAACGTAGTCTAAGTGCAAGTGGTACGTGAACGGATCACGTTTCTGGCCAACACGCAACTCATGCAAGACTAAAACCATATGGAAATGGAAGTCAACATCTCCGAGTGCATGATCACCGTGCACGAAATGGAGTAGAGTTTCCACGGTTGGCCAGAGGTAGGTGCCCCAGGGGAACGCGGTGTTCTATTCAGTTGTCAACAATACTGAATCTTTTGCTGGTAATAGAAATCACATATTTGAAGCCAGTTTATGCTGGAACTAGTTGACTGCAGTACTTGTTTTGTGTACTTGGATTTTTCACTTCTTGTGATACACATACACAACCTAGCTACTGCTGTTCAACGAACAATGTGTTTTATTGCTAAATAATATTAATTAATTTGTTCTTGGGCAGATGGGCCTGTGTGGCCCAATGGCAACGACGCATGGGTGCGTCTGCGCCGGCGGGGATTTGAACCCCCGTCCCGCATATTGCCTCCAGAAGGCTGTCCCAGTGGGGTTTCTCTAAAAAAAGAAAAAAAAATTAATTTGTTCCTGGTATTCTGATTTCATTTTAGTCACACATAAATAAACATTTTTAACATGGACAGAGCAATGAGATGTAAACCTGACTGATCTTTCTGTGTCTTTTTCCAGGTCTTTTTAACAAAAGATGAGGTCCAAGCTAGATTTGTCTAACACCTTACGTCGGTTGCCGCCACCAGGTCTTGAGCTCGTGTTTCTGGAATACAAAAAAGCCCCCTGCGTGATGCGTTACCTACGAGAGTCCTAAGACCACTGATCGATGTCCGATGAACAGAGAGACCCTTCCTTGAATTGAACCTGTGGGAAAGAGCGAAACGTCTTTGACTGGCCGTGCTGTAGCTGTCTCGCTTAACAATGGGGCTGGAGTCCTCGCGCGTACAGTAGTGCGCCAAGGAAATTAAGCCGACCGACGCTCCGTCCACAACTGACAACTCCAGGAGGTCGACGGCACTGCTCGCCTCCGTGCAGAGACTTGACTCGCGGGCAGCGTGTTGATCGAGTCCGCCGCTACACTGACACTTCACCCGCGGAATAAACAAAGATGTGTTATGTGTAGTGTAGGCGCGCAGCATGTTAGAAAGTGGCAACATCGTCCCAGCACTACGGAAAACAGCACATTTGCCGTACGTCATAGTCACACGGTAACGACGAAAATATTCACGGTAACGTCTTTGTCGTGGGTAACACACGGCATATGGCGCACGGCAAAAAAGCCGTCGGCAAAGATCTCTTTGTCATGTGTTTTCTATTGGACACACGGCAAAAAAGTTATCGTATGCCTCGGCTGATCGACGGCAAAAAAAAAGGCGCCGTTACTTTCTCCCACGGTGATAGCGTACTTTGCCGTGTGCCCGACGGGAGGCACACGGCAAAGCCTGTTCTCTTTGCCATGTGCCAGGGTCATGGCACACGGCAAAGGTTCAATCTTTGCCGTGTCCCAGAGTCATGGCGCACGGTAAAGGTTTAATCTTTGTCGTGTGCCAGGGTCATGGCACACGGCAAAGGTGGTTTCTAAGTAGGCAGAAACTCTCTCCTTTGTCGTGTGCCATAACTAAGGCACACGGCAAAGGCTCAATAATCTGTTAGCAGCGCCATTAAAATTAGCTGTTCCCGGACCAAAAAATAACAAATAATCAACATATATGATCACAACAATTCAAATATTATCACATGCATTCAAATATCATCACTGGCATCCAAATATCATCTCGGAGATTCTTAACACAAATATTTCATAATAACCATCATATAGAAGGTTCAGAAACATAACATTCATTCACATAACATGTCAGACAGTTCACAAACTCAAACAAGAAAAATATTAAGATAGAAAGTTCACTGACGACGAAAGTCTTGCCCACCCGCTGCCGACAAGTCCTGATCTTGATTCCCCTCAGGCCATTGACTCCATGCACTCGATCCCGTCGATTGATTCTGCACAAATAAGAGATGTTGATTACTGATTAGTCTTATATCCTAAGTCAAATATTACGTGAATGCTCTAATATCCTAAGTCTCTAGTACTGAGTTTGGTTATTGTAATGAATGCTCTAGTATAGACAAAACAGAAACTAAAACGTTCATACTCACAGGAGTACTAGCCGGAGTAGGTGGCCGGGGAGGTAGAGCAAATGACGGCATCGGCAGTAAGGCTGTACCTAAACTCTGGCCAAGTGATGTCATCCACTGAGTCAATTGCTACTGCTGGTGCTCGAGCTTCCTCTCGAAATCCTGTTCTATGTCCTCCCTTGTCTTCCTCTCTGCAGTGAACTAGACCTGTAATATTTGATCTTATAATTATAATGCAAAAAAGTCATGTGCAAAACCAGTAAATCAACGACGAATATAACTGAAATTACCTGAAGTGCCTCCACCTGGGCCTGTGTAGTGTTCGGTCGAGGGCGTATAGCCGGGCTTGAGCTTGTGCTCCTCGCTCGTATTGCGGAGAGAGTGGGCGTAGTCGCCGTGTCGAGCGTGCCTTGTCCAATCCAGTACCGCCCATGCTTCCTGCCTCCTCCCACCCTCATCACGACTTCTCCATCAAGATCATAAGCGCTAGGATCCCACTCAGGTCCATGGATCTCCCTTCTCATCGATGTGTACTCCGTGAGGCGGGTGTGGACGGAGGAATTGTTGTACGTCCGGGTCGCTGGACGTCGGGCGCCGTGGCCTTGCCCTTGCGGCCCATAGCAAATGGCTCGAACTGGGTGCAAGGGCGACCATCATGTGACGCCGACTACGAAACAAAATAGAAGAAAGATTAAAAATTATACAGTATTGATAGTTAAAATAAATAAAATAATTCGTGTACCCATCTCGCTGCATATTGCTTAAGGGAAAGATTCCCTTGATGGTGTGCTGGACCTGGCATCAGTAAACGACGCTCCCGACAAGCATTATGCGTCTCCTCCCAGCCCTCCGCACACCACTTGTCCACAACAGCTTCCCAGGCAGGCACATTGGTAGCGCACCACCACGCAGGCACCTACACATTATCAAGTACATGGCATACAATTAAGAAGCACAAATTAATCATACTTAATGTTAAAAAATATTAATATTACTATTCTATATTTACCTGCATGTATTCATCTCTGGTAAGCTTCATATTTCTCGCTTGAGTTTTGTTGACCTTTACTTTAAGGTGCTGGGCGTGGTACATAATCACAGCCTGGATACGTGCCTCGTAAAGCATGTCCTTCACGAGCTTAGGACATGCACAGTGAGTCACAATCTTTGCTCTGTCCTCGTATCTCGTCTCGCATCTGTAGAAATTCTGAAAATAGATTCGATGGGTAACATCATGATTTCAAAAGTGTCATATGAATACGATAGAAATCCTCGTAAAAACATGGGCAGATGTGGGGGTCGACTACGGCCGGGGGCGACGAGGCGGCCTGGGCCCGGGGTCGATGGCGGTCGGGGCCGACGAGGCGGGAGGAGGGGGGAGGAGGAGGGGCGGCGGGGGCCCGGCGACGCCTGTGGCTTCAGCGGTGGAGGGGGGAGGGGAGGAGCTGGCGCATGGCGGCAGGGGGGAGGGGAGGAGTCGGCGCGGCAGGGGCGAGAGGAGGTGGCGCGGACGTCGGCGAACGATGGAGGCACCGGAAAGGGTGGGGAACGGCTCGACGGGGAGGGAGATGGCTGGAGGCGGCGCGGGCGCGTGCAGCGGTCGGGAGGAAGAAGATCGATTTTGATCTGAGCCAAAAATGGATGAAGATCCGATCCAGATCGGGATTATGCACTCGGGTTTGCCGTGTGCCTACCGACAGGCACACGACAAAGGCGGGGTACACGGCAAAATGAGTTGACTTGCTGTTTTTGCCGTGTGCCCCCATAAAACACACGACAAATGTCCTGTTTGCTGTGTGCCTCTTGTACAGGCACACGGCAAATATTTTTTCACATTTTCTAAAAAATATTATAATTATCTAGCAAACTTGAAAAATGACCAAATTTCATCATGTCTCTATTTATATTCACTGTTACTCATACAAATATGGTTGAGGTCAAAACTTCACTCGATCTATATTTTTTATTCAAAATCTCAAACACTGCAAATCAACGTTAAATTCTTTTACGTAGATTCTCTGATTGTGAGCAACATATATGATAACTTGCGTGAAATATTTTTTTTCTTTTTACCACAGCCACTACGTATGATATAATGATGGCAGGACAATTCTCATAATTTTAAAACTTTATATTTTAAAAAAATTTAATTTGTATTCAACCATACGGTGTTCCCAATATTTCATGTATAATATGCATGATTTTTCTTGTTATTTCATGGAAATGAACTCAATTAAGGGTCATTACCATGAAATATCAAATTTGCATTCACTAAAATACATTATTCGAACTACTTACAGTTCAAATTTAAATTTTCACAAAATAATTAAAATAATAAAATAAATTAACTAAATATAGTAAACATAACTGAAAATTACATGATATATCATTGTCTAAGTATCATGTAAACTATATGAACGTCAAAAAAGTTGAGGGAGGGGGGAGGGGGCAAAAGGGGAAGGAAAAAAACTTTGTCGGGTGTCCTAACAGGGCACACGGCATAGATTATCACAATGGCAATTTTGTCGTGTACATAGACGAGGCACACGGCAAACTGCCCACCTTTGCCTTGTGCTACATGAGGGCACACGGCAAACACCACCTTTGTCATGAGCCTAGTAACATGGCACACGACAAATCTGTAACGACCGTTAGCGTCGGGTAGCCGACAAGGCTGCAAACTGCTAACGGCCTGTTTGCCGTGTGCCATGCCATTGGACACACGACAAAATTGATGTTTGTCGTGTGCCGCCCACGTGACACACGGTAAAGGTTACTTTTACCGTGTGTCTGTCGTTTGTCGTGTGCTTTATTTGCGGCGCACGGCATAAAGCATTTTTGCCGTGTGACCGATAGATTGCACACGGTAAAGATGCTCTTTTCCGTAGTGCAGTGTTATGGGCAGGTGAGACGAAGCAACCAGCCTGCCAACCATGGCGGTTTCGTGTTACAGCTTCTTCGCTGATCTCCACGTCGTCGCCGTTCTCGTCCTCCACGTACTGGTGGCGGTGGCTCGTTCACAGGTGGCCGTGGCGGCTGATGCTGAGACGACCAACCTGACCGCGGGAGCCAAGCTGACGCCGCCGGGCTACATTAGCAGCCCGTCGGGCACATTCGCCTTCGGCTTCCGCGCGCTGGACTCCGACCCGACCAAGTTCCTTCTGGCCACGTGGTTCCGCGACGACTTGGGGTCCCAGCCGCAGTCCGTGGCGTGGTTCGCGAAGCAGTCGCCCTCCGGCGCCACGCCGTTGGCCACGGCTCGGTCCGTGCTCAGCGTCACGTCCGACGGCGCGCTCGTTCTGGCTGACGATGGCCGGTTACTCTGGAACGCCTCGTCGACGAAGCAGCAGCAGCAGGGCTCCGTCGCCCTCGCGCTTGCCGACTCCGGCAACCTCCGGCTACTCAACGACGACGGCACCGCGGTGTGGGAGAGCTTCTGGTACCCGACTGACACGCTCCTTCCCGGGCAGTCCCTTGCCCTGGACGACCGGTCGCAGGGGAAGCTCTTCTCCAAGCGGACGGCAACGTGGTCCTGTACGCGGACCTCCCCTCCGGCAACAACTCCAACAACGCGTACTGGCAGGCGCACAGCCAGAGCCCCGACGGCATCAACACGACAGTCACCTTCGACGACCGTGCCCGGCTCAACTACACCCTCCGCAACGGCACCGTCAACAGCCTTATTATCACGCCGGGGGACGGACCCGGCGGCGGCGCGTATACGTACGCCAGGATGGACCCGGACGGCATCGTCCGCACCTACGTCCGGTCCAAGAACGACACGACCTGGTCGTTTCGGGATTCTTCCCCACCGACGGATGCAACCTGAAGTGGTCCGGGGTGCAGGGCCTGTGCGGCTCGGGCTCGTTCTGCGTCCAAACTCTGCCGCGACTACTGCCTCGCCGACTGCTTCTGCGTCGCGGCTCTGCTCGTCGGCGGCGGCTCCGAGTGCATCGAGGTCGCGGCGCTCACCAACGGAAGGCCGGGGAACGACATCACGACCAAGGCGCTGGTCAAGGTCCGGACCACCACTCCGTCTCCGTCGCCGCTGCCACCACCGCCGAGAACAAGAACGAGACTAGTATCTCCCTACAAGATCGCCACTATCTGTCTGGCCATTCTCCTGGCCATCACCATAGTCGGCGGCCTCTTGGCACATCGTTACCTCGCCCGGAGGATCAGAGGAGAGAGCCAACAATGACTATTGTTGACGAGCTCCGCCGGCGTCAGAGCCTTCACCTGGAAAGAGCTTCACCAAGCCACCAACGGCTTCGAGAAGCTTCTGGGCAAAGGGTGCATTGCCCCGATCATTCACTGCGACATCAAACCGGACAACATCCTTCTTGACGGCCGCGGCGTCCCGAGGATCACCGATTTCGGCATCTCCAAGCTGCTGGGGAGCCAGCAGGTGCACGCCACGGTCACCAACGTCAGGGGAACCAGAGGGTACATCGCACCGGAGTGGCTCCGTGGAGACGCCCGCGTGGACACCAGGGCAGACGTGTACAGCTTCGGAGTCGTGCTGCTGGAGATGATATGCTGCCGAAAGTGCCAAGAGCCGGTGGCGCCACCCGATGGAGAAGGTGCGGACGACAAGGACGCTGTTTGGGTGGGCAGCACAGCTGGTGAGCGCCCAGAGGACGGAGCTGATGCTGCTACAGCATGACGCCATGGAAGATCTGGATTCTGGAGAGGGTGGAGCGGTTCGCGCGCGTGGCGTTGTGGTGCATCGAGCCTAACCCGGTGCTGCGCCCGACCATGCACCAGGTGCTGCACATGCTGGAGACCAGTGATCAGCTTCAGGCGATGCCAGACCCTCCCGGCTGTTACATGGAATCCTCACCGTTACTTGCTAGTCTTGCGAATAAATGACATAGAACAGTAAAAAGTTATTGATGTTTTGGTTTTCTTGACAACCTCAACATGGTTAGAACGCTAAAGGATAGTAAAAAAATACTCTCTCTGTCCTAAAATAATTGACACTTTAGTCTTCTTTAGTTTTCATAAAATAATTGGCATTCTCATTTTCCGATGCAACTTTCTCTCTTCCCAATACACCTCTATGTCTATCTTTTTTCTTTTTTATGCATCAATCTTTTTTCTATGTCAACGGGGGGGGGGGGGGGGGGGGGGGGGGATGAAATCCCCACCTTTTCTACTAAATGGTTACCCCCAACAAGTAGAATCAACATACACCAAAGACTGAGAGAACAACAAATAGAGATTACAGGCAACACAAATCGTTGATAAAACGTCATCACCGAACAACATGCTTGCCTGCACCATAATGGCCTTTGCACTGCTACACCACCTCTCATAGCTACGTCGTCCTGTTGTCATCCTCCACCTTCCAACAAGGAAAGGAAGCCTTGAATGACGAGAGAGCCGCCCAACAGGTTGGGGACTAAGAGTGAGACAAGCACTCAGACCATTGCGGATCTGATAACACCAATCTCCCTTGAAGCTGATGAAGACACCTGTAGAACATCCGGTCTCCACGAGCCACTATCTGACGCCTTCTATGGGGGAGGAACCCCATAAAGGAGGAAGCGCCAGCGAGCATGGACGCACACGACATATGATTTGATGGCACCATCAACAAGAAGCTCGACGATGAAGCAGGAGCGCTGACAACAACCGCTCGCCGAACCAAAGTGAAGATCGATAACCAGGCTAGAACTGAAAATTAGGTCCAAAGGGACAAGGAGAGAAGGGTCGCAAAGATACAACAAATTTTGAAAGCTTACCGACCAAGGGAGTCGAACTTAGGACTTCGAACGAACATAGCTGAGCTACAAAGATCATCGATCGATCACAGGCCACAACAACCAGCACGACCACCATGGTCGCGCTAAGAGTCACCACCAGTGATCAACAGATTGTTCGGCGAGACCATCGCGCTGAACGTGAGTCATAGCAGGCCAACCACTGCAGCAGAGGGATGGGCAATTTGAAGGGGTAGGAGGGCTCACAATGGTGCCTCAAGGAAAGGAGCGGCACCCACGGGCATCGCCGCTGTTGGCACCAGTACGAGACCATTGAGGCGTACGACAAACACAATACGTACGGTGACCATTGGGGCGCCGCCGCCACCACTCTCTTTGTCTGCGACGGCGGCCGGAGGTGGCTGGTTGGGCGGGAGTGGTTGGCTAGGTGGGGGAGTCACCCCTCCTGTCGCCAAGGGAGACGACACGGAGGGGTACCGGGCCTTTCAACCGCACTGGTTTTTAATTTAGGTCTACACCAACCTTTTACACTTCTCGTTTTTTCCCGTGTCAAATTTCAAAGTGCCAACAAAAATGGAAGGGAGGGAGTAACTGTTGTTTTGACTTGACTTTGATAGCTTCATCCAGGTGACATGTGTTGGATATGTTTGATCTCGGCCAGAGGCAAATGTGTATTAGAGAGGGGGAGCGGCCCACGCTCCCATGGGACTTTGTCCCGATCCAACAAAAGCCCATCTAGTTGCCTTGATCGGGCAGCAACCCTAAGGTCCATTGGGTCCGGCCCTGAGCCTATAGCACTATATATATACTAAAAGGAGACCCCATGGTTCGTTAACCCTAATTAGTCCTAGAGTTAATCTCGATTTAGTCTAGAGCTTCCCAAACCCTAGACTATCCAAACCGATCGCTGAGGTGCTGGAAGGCTTGAAAGCTTGGTGTCCCGTTCATCTCTACGACCTCTGCATCGACATCGTGAGCACTGGGTCACCTCTTCCGCTACATCAACACCTCATCTACACCTCGATTAAACATCCATCAAGTGATGGATAAGACTGGTAAGTTCTAAGTTTCATCAAATTTCGCATTAGATTAATGTGCTAGATGTGGTCTATGGTAGACTAGCGATCCTGTTCATGTGTAAGTGCTAAGTGTTAGATCAATTGATCTAACAACATGGCCTCCGGGGCACTATATGAAGGATGAAAAGAGTAATATAGAATTAGGACTCACACATCAAGGCTGATATATACACAGGCCAAACCACTAACATCCAAGAAAAGTATTGAAAATGTATATATTTATTACCTCAAAGAATTTTTTGTTGAAGTCACCCCTCACAACATATTGCAATCCTTCTAGTTATACGTCCCCGGCTGCCGGTGCTTAAGCTTAACTGCTTAATTATGGCCTGCTCCGCGACTTCTGTCAAGACGCCGGCCGGCTGCGTCATGCGTGTTTGTTGGCTTGGTCCTATGAGACCTGCGACCACCAGACCAGAGAGACCCTGGAACCGTCGTGAATCAGAGAAACGTCTTCGTTGGCGGCTTGGTCCTCTCGCTTTACTCTGGGACCGTCCTCGTACAGTACGCGAAGGAAAGCGTCGACAACTCAGCAGGTTGACGACGACGGTCGCCGCCCAGTGCAGAGACTTGACTCGCGGCGTGTTGGACTTGGACGCCACTTCCGCACGAGACGCGTATGTGTTCCGGCGGCTGCAGCACGGCGCGGCCCGCGGAATAAACATAGACCGCAGCGAGCTAGAAACTGCCAAGAGGCTTGATCGATCTCAGTGTTATGGGCAGCTGAAGCAACGACCAGCCTGCTGGTGGTGGTGGCTCGTTCGCAAGTGGCCGTGGCGGCCGGGACGAGCAGCCTGACCTTGCTAGAAACTCCTGTTTCATGTTGGTGTCATGGTTCATTTGGAAGGAGCACAACGTCAGGGGTTTTTATGCGAAAATCTCCAGCCTGGATGCCGTCTTCATTATCATCCCAGATGAAGTGAAGCTCTGGCAAAGCCGCATTGAGCCACCAATTGTCATCATGTTATAGTTGTCATCGAGTCCCAGTCGTGCTCGGCCTAAGCGCTTATAGGTACCGGTTGGTTTTTTTAGATCTTCTTTTATTAAAAAAAATAACATGCAAAGCTTTTGCGTGTGTGCAAAATAAAAGATGTATATGTGGCTCAGTGGCTGATCTTTCTATTTTACTGTCTGGGTTTTTCCATGTCCAAGATAGATGTTTCTGAAATTCTGTGAGGCTTGAACGTTTCAGTGTTATTTTACTATGCAAGTTTAGAAGCTAGAGTTAAATGCATAGTTTACACAGCTGAAGAAAACAGGTGATTTTTGTGGTTTTGGCAAAAACCAATATGGGCTGGTTAGCAAAATCGAACGTTTTTTTAATAAAATCAACCTGTTATTGTGTATCAAAAAATAGTTTTCGTTTGGTTTTCTAGTTTCTTGTTCAGTTTTCAATGATAAAAAAATAAATTTCCTAACTTTCAATCAACTGAAAATTTTCAGTCAATGATTTGCTACTTTGTATTTTAATTTTTCTTTTATAAAATTATCAGTACAATAATTATAAATCATTAGATCTAGATCTAATGGTTTAAGAAGATGACTGAAAGTTGCTCAATTTTTCAGTCGGTTGAAAATTAGGTCAGAGAATACAAGGAGCTTTTTTCGGTTTGGCTCCATATGGTTCTGGTACTCTATCCGGACTAGTATTTTCTTGCTGCTGATTGATATATCTAAATTTACCGCTACTTAGTGTGTGTTTGTGCCTACATAAATGCTATTTTCTTTAATGAAAAAACATAGATACTTTTTTTCTTTCTTAAATTGTGGTAAAATACTAATTCTAGGACAAGTTTAACGATAATAATTTAAAACGGATAGATAATATACGTGCTAACGACCAAATTAAAAAACAGAGAGTATACCCTGCTTTGCATCATCCAGCACCGCAAGTACGACCAAATTGCTGTCAAAAAAACTACGAGCAAATTGAAGGCAGCGCTAAACGCCAAAATTACAAGCGCAGACGGCACCTCAGCAAGTTCAGCACCAACCAGAAAACGAAAGGAAAAACAATGTATCCTTTGGGTTTTGCTTCGAGTTGTGCCTGCTGCCGCGACATATGAGAAGACGCCGGCCGCCTGCGTCATGCGTGACCTCGTCCTGGACTGGCCGCGGCAGGGCCGTGCTGTCGCCGCTGTCTCGCTAGAGCCCGTACGCGAAGGAAATCGTCTGACGCCGTCCATGTTTGTGTGCAGAGACTTGACTCGGAGCGTGCATGTTCGACGCCACTTCCGGACCAGACACTTTTCTGGTGGCCCGCAAAGACGCGTAGCCACAGCGGGCTAATAGAAACTGGCAGAGGGGACTCGATCAATCCCAGACCCAGTGTTATGAATGGGCAGGTGACACACGATGACACCAAGCAACCAGCATGATGCGCGCGACCATGGCGATGTGCTGCAGCTTAGCCGATTTGCGCCTCGTCGCCGTTCTACAATTACTGGTGGTGGTGGCAATAAGTTCGCAAGTGGCCTTGGCGACCAACAACCTGACCTCGGGAGACACACTGACGCCGCCGGGCTACATCACCAGCCCGCCGGGCGTGTTCGCCTTCGGGTTCCGTGCGCTGGACTCGGACCCGACCAAGTTCCTCCTCGCCACGTGGTTCCGTTCCGGCAACAGTAACCTCTCCCCGGCGCCGCCGCCGCAGTCGGTGGTGTGGTTCGCGAAGCAATCTCCCTCGGGCGCCACTCCGTTGGCCACGACGGAGTCCGTGCTGAGCGTCACTTCCGACGGCGCGCTCGCGCTCACCGACGCCGGCAACCGGCCGCTCTGGAACGCCACCTCGACGAAGCAGCAGCAGGGCTCCGTCGTCCTCGCGCTCGCCGACTCCGGCAACCTCCGTTTACTCGGCGACGACGGCGTCACCGTGCTGTGGGAGAGTTTCTGGTACCCGACGGACACGCTGCTGCCCGGTCAGTCGTTGACCCTCGACGACCGGTCGCAGGGGAAGCTCTTCGCCAAGCACGCGGACGCCGAGTTCACCGCCACCGGTCGGTTCAGCATGGGCATCCAGGCGGACGGCAACGTCGTGCTGTACGTGGACCTCCCCTCCGGAAACAACTCCAACAACGCGTACTGGCAGGCGTACAGCAACAGCCCCGACGGCAGCAACACGACGGTCACCTTCGACGACCGTGGCCGGCTCAGCTACACCCTCCACAACGGCACCGTGCACAGCCTCATCACCACGAGCTCCTCCGCTCCCGGCGCCTACTTCCAGTTCGCCAGAATGGACCCAGACGGCGTCGTCCGCATCTACGCCCGCTCCGGCAGGAACAACAACAACAACAACAGCACGAGTTGGTGGCTTGTTTCTGGCGCGTTCCCCGACGACGGGTGCAACAAGAGGACGTCGGGGTTGCAGGGCATGTGCGGCCCGGGGTCTTTCTGCGTCGAGACTACCGACCGTCTCCGGTGCGAGTGCCCGACCGGGTACAACTACACCGACACGCAGCACAACGACAGCGGCTGCGCGCCGGCGTTCGAACCGCAGAGCTGCGGCGACGGCGGCGAGGAGAAGGATGGCGGGTCCTTGGCGCTCGTGGAGCTGCAGAACGTCACCTGGGAGGCCTCCATATACTACAAGAAGCTGTCGTCGGTCACGGAGGACGAGTGCCGGGCCAACTGCCTCGCGGACTGCTTCTGCGCGGCCGCGCTGGTGTCCAACTCCGAGTGCGTGGAGCTGGCGGCGCTCACCAACGGAAGGCGGGCGAACGACGTCACGACCAAGGCGTTGATCAAGGTCCGGTCTTCGCCGCGGACAATAGGAACTACCACCAGCAGTCCCTACAAAATCCTCACGGTTTGTTTGGCCGCTCTCTTGGCGATCACCGTCGGCGGGCTCCTGGCACAGCGCTACTACCTCAGCAGGAAGAACAGGGGAGGAGAGACCCAGCGGCTGCTGAGCGTCAGAGCTTTCACCTGGAAAGAGCTCCACCAAGCCACCAACGGGTTCGAGAAGCTGCTGGGCAAAGGGAGCTTCGGCGAGGTGTACAAGGGGACGATCCGGTCCTCCCCTTATCCGCGCCTCGTCGCGGTGAAGAAGCTCGTCGACGCGAACGCGTACACCGAGACGGAGTTCGCCAACGAGGTGCAGTGCGTCGGGCAGATCCACCACCGGAACCTGGTGCGCATGCTCGGGTACTGCGAGGAAGGCAGGCACCGGATGCTGGTCTTCGAGTTCATGCCCGGCGGCTCGCTCCGCGCCGCCCTCTTCGACGACGACGTCGAGCGGCGGCCGCCGTGGCCGTGGCGCGCCGAGGCGGCGCTCGCCATCGCCCGCGGGCTCGAGTACCTCCACGACGGGTGCAGCGTGCCGATCATTCACTGCGACATCAAGCCCGACAACATCCTGCTCGACGGCCGCGGCGTCCCGAGGATCACCGACTTCGGCATCTCCAAGCTGCTGGGGAGCCACCAGGTGCACGCCACGGTCACCAACGTCAGAGGGACCAGAGGGTACATCGCGCCGGAGTGGCTCCGCGGCGACGCCCGCGTGGACACCAGGGCGGACGTGTACAGCTTCGGCGTCGTGCTGCTGGAGATGATATGCTGCCGGAGGTGCCAGGAGCCGGTGGCGGGCGCGGATGATGACAATGACGAGACGGTCACGCTGTTCGGGTGGGCGGCGCAGCTGGTGAGCGCCCGGAGGACGGACCTGATGCTGCACGACATCGTCGACGCCGCGGGGGATCTGGAGAGGGTGGAGCGCTTCGCGCGCGTGGCGTTGTGGTGCGTCGAGCCTAACCCGGCGTCGCGTCCGACAATGCACCAGGTGGTGCACATGCTGGAGACCAGCGATCAGGTTCAGCTTCAGGAGATACCAGCAGACCCTCCCGGCTGTTACATGGAATCCTCGCCGTTACTTCCTAGTCCGATGAATAAATAAGATGGGACTGTACAAAATTAGTGATGAGATTTGCCTTGACAGCTTTAACATAGTACTAGTACACGTTAAATATGTGAGTGGCATGAACACTAGATGAATATTCATGCGTTGTAGCAGGGCCAAATAATCGGACCATTGTTTTTCTTTTTATTTGTCGATCAAGAGACAATCAAGATGCCATTCATATTCTGAACAGAGCAATAAGACAAATCATCTACCTTTTGTGCCAGTGCAACTCTGGAGTTCGAGTGTTTGACCACAGTGACGCTGACACAGCGGTATCCGTCGTTGTCAACAGTATAAAGCTAGGCACTATATGAATGAAGGATTGAAAAGAGTTATATAGAATACAATTAAGATTCACCAATGAGTTATATAAACATTTTCAACACTTTTGTGCCACTGCTGTAAATACTGCAACCACATCACCCAATAAATACTGTTGTTAGTAACTTTGTTCGTAGTTGAGGGCGATTAGCTTTTCCTGATATTCAGAGCATCTCCAACAAGGATGTAGCTTGAGTGATCCTGTCTGCCTGTTCCTGTAGGCCCTGAACTAGAATGCGACAAAGACGAACCACGCGTAAGCAAGTTCTAACATCTAATCATCTAACCTCTAATGCTCCATCGACTCTGCTCCCTGCAGGTTCGTCCTTCCCCAATCAAGATGGGCATATCCGCAAATTGAGCTTGCCGTTGCCTCAAATCGACCTTGACGATCTAATAGATCAAATCCCGTTCAAACTGGGGTCTTCGGAGCTAGAATCGAGCTACTAATCAAGGTTGTCGCAACGAATCGAGCGAATCTCCAACAAAATTTGAACGATTTGTTTTTCTACGGCTTTTGTTGAGTGAACCAATATAATCATGCCACGTACCAATGAGATGGGACATGGGACAGTAAAAAATAATTGATGTTTCTTGATAGCTAGCTTCACCATGGTTAGCACGTTCAAGGGCTGTAAAAAGTATTTGTTGTTTTTATTTGCCTTTTGTAGCTTCATCAAGGTGACATGGCTGATTCACCAATCAAGTCTTATATATACAGGCCAGACAACTAACAACCATAAAAAGTATTGAAAATGTTTATATTTACCTCAATGCATTTTCTGCTGAAGTGACCCCTCACCACGGTGTACAAAACCGATCCAACCGCGAAAAAACGCCCGTCACCAGTTTTACGGTTTTAACCAATCGATAAACTGCTCAAATTTTAAATAACATTTTTGATAAAATTCTCAAGACACCACTTGGTTTTTCCGGTTTATTAGTTTAGTGATCGGTTTTCTTGGTTTATTAAGATAATTTCTTCTTTGAAAGAAAACCATTTGTTTTTCTTGGTTTACTATCAATTTCATCCGATTGTCGCTCAAATCTAACTGGAGCGGTTTGGTAAAAAAACCAAACATTATTTGTCGGTTTTGTGAACCATGGCCCTCAAAACGTGACAAACCATTCTAGGTTCCCATTTAAGCTAAAAGGAGATATCTTTTTCAAGGCCAAACGTTGATATGATTATAGCAGCAAACCATTCCAAGTTCCGATTTAGTAGAGCATGATAGGTACCATGAACTAATAGATTGCCAGTAAACTATGACAAAACTCATATACAAGCTGATATAATTTCTCCAATAAAACATTATGTTTAAGGCTCTCCTTCGACCCGCTCGGTATTGGACATGAACCCTTCCACCTTGTGTTGAGCGTCTTCCTTGCACAACTCGCATTGTTCCATGTCTTCAACAACATTGCCAGCAGGAGCAGAGCTAGAAAAAAATATTAGAGGGCGCAGCTCTTTGAGAAAACTGAAATTTATAGCTAATTATATGATGAAATGTTGATCTTATAGGCTTGATTTTCCATTTAGCTGGGTGCGGCCGCACCCAGCACATACAATGACGTAGCTCCGCCCCTGATCGCCAGTGTCCTCCACGCTGTGTTAATCCCTGTCCACGCCCGACGACCCTGAAAACAAAGTTCATTTCAAATCTTCCATAAGCTCCATAAACAACAAAAGAGAAAATATTTGTCTTCACAATTTGTTTTATTGCTACGCAACAGTCTGGCAAATGTTCAGAAATGAAACCCCACACTTGTATGGTCACGACATAATTAAAGAAAAATATGATGAATACTTTCTAGCTCAGTATAGAGAAGGCATGTGTTTTGTCATTTAACTCGCTTCTTTTGTTCTGATTGCCTGATCAACAGTTTGTTATTAGAAACCAACCATGGGACGGAAGACATTGATTCTAAAGTGATTATTACTATACATGTCTCAAAAAGCAGGTGAATGGAAATGAAGAGTCTTTTGAATAAAACACAGATTAGACATAATGGTAAACAGTTACCTGAATCATAAAAGTTTGGGTTAAAGAGTGGATTTTTTTAGCATATTGGGGCATATGTCCCAAGTTTCAATACTAACTTGCAACCAATAATATTTTATTTCTTTACACCGAAACATGATTGCATGCTAGACACCTGTTATTTACAATTTTGCATCCTCTGCCTCTCCTCTAGCTACGCCACGACACCAAACAGCCCATTGTATTTGTGTCTCGCCCGAGCGCAACGATCTCTCTTCCCCAATTCGGCTTCTCTTCTTTTCGAACTCCGACGACCTCGACTTCTCTTCTTCCCAAGCTACAACAACCTACATGACCTTGGTTTCTCTTATCGCCCAGCTCCAACGACCGACGAGGGAGAACTATATGTAGACCGTTCTATAGGAAGCGGTTGGTAGATTGGCCCATAGCCCATTAGTGCATCATCATCATGGCCTAACATCGTCTCCACCTCAAAGAAACACTGCACAGGTGCAATTTTATTTTATTTTATTAATTTCAAATTATGGATTTGACTTCAATATTTTAGAATATTTATTTCAATGTTTTTCAAATATGATTCAACATTAGTCAACATTTTTATAAATCAACTAGGTATACATCATTTTTAGATAAGAGTGCGCTATCTCCTGGTGAAAACAGTTGCAAATTTATCTCACATATTTGTTTTGTGGTTTGAAACAATGGAACACACAATTTGCCTGTGCTTAGTTACAGGGATGTGATTGACAGAAAGTAAGAGGTTGGGATGAGGGAGCAGGAGAAGATGAAGGATGAAAGAAAATACCGTGCAACAATAAATTTCTAGAACACTTCTAAAAATTAGTGGGCGACGGATAAAAACAAAAATGATTAGAAAAATGAAATGTCACTTAAGTATGTATGTGAAGAGTGTAGGGATGAGAGAAATTAGGTTTATCCGTTGGATTTGTCTAATGCTATTACCTCAGTGACATCTTAGACCGGCAATCTTTAGGAAGCTTTCTAGAATCTTGCAAACATATAACATGATTAGGAAAAATACACATCAAAATGATAGTAATTTTCATGATTTCAGACAAACCTGGTGTAACATAGATATTTTAAAGGAGGACTTACCTAGTGAACTATTGTGAATGATGATGGTTCATTTATAGCATAAGAAGTAGATTCCAATGTGACGAAATGATGAGTTGAGAGTGGAAACATGTTTGTATGAAAAGTAACAATAGCGGTTGCAAGAGAGCGGAACAAGTCATGGTGGACTGACCTCTTGCACTATTACCATCTTGATCACTAATGCTAGTGCCCCATCCAGTAGAATCAAGCTGAAGAACAAAACATGGCATCGATGACTTCTGACCATCCACGACCTATTGAAGATAATGAAAATTGTTCCTCTCATCCATGCTAGAGAAGCTTACAAATTAACATAGGTCAGGTGAGGAAAGGAGCAGGCAAAATATGCTGCCTGAATGTAGTAGCAGTAGAACAATTATCATATTTTTGCAGGAATGTCATATCAATCAACATTGACAAATGAATAAGATTAAGTTTATTGCATCGCCTGAAAAACTAAAGCAGACCAAAGAGAAAAGATGTGCCAATCTTCATAGTAGAAGTCAACCTTCCATGGTGAAACGTGGAAGGGGAGGCATGAGGTTTGGACGAACAAGATACACTACGAAACATAATTTGATGGACAAAACTAATTAGATGATGTGACTGCATCTTCTAAAGATATGTAGATACCAATATTTAACAAAAATAGAGTTAATATTTTTGCAAAAATGTTGGCATAGAATCTCTAAAATGTTGGCATAGTAAATTTAGGAAAATTCAATTTTTTTGAAAAAATATAAAAAATATTCATATTAGATCTCATTTCATAGAATTAATTCTAAACAACACAGTAGTTCAAACGGTTTCGAAAACAGACTTACAGTTGACGAGAAGAATAAATTTAAAGTTTTGAAACCAATTCTTTTTCTGCCACCTCCCATACCCGGTCCCAATAAGAACATGATACGTGATTTCCCGACCGGCTAGGCGTGCTTGACCCGACACGTACGGTCTATCGGACTAATGGGCCGATCCTGTCCGTTTAAAACTGGTCATGCTGGCATGCCACGACTCGTTAGCCAGACGGCTCGTGCCAACCCGCATGGAATTGGCTCGGCCCATGACGGGCTCATGCTGTGCCAACCCGGCCATACAAACAATACGTTGACTCAGAGGTTGGTCTTTTAAGTGTGTGTTAGTTTAACTGTTCCTTTGTAAATAATAAGAATATCTTTTTTTTATATAGTAGATAGAATACTTTCGTGTTAAAACTTTCTCAAACATGATACAACACGTGAATCTAATTTATTATTGTTTTGTATATCACCTCTGTACGTATCTAGCTATCGTTTGCCACATATAGAATAATAACCAATGCTGCATTTATAACAGCCATTTTAACTATGACTTGGCGCTGGTGATTAGACCAATTAGCAATTAGAAGCGAAGCAAGTATGATTATTATTTGTATCAGTTGATTAGCCCACTGGTGAAAGGCACGCCGGTCTGTGGCAGCCAAAAGTCCCCGAGCACCATGTTGCCGACGGTGAAATTCCCGGCCTCCGCGGCGCTGTCGAGCACGTGGAACCCCGGCCAGTTCACCCTTGCGGTCGTGTTTGCCCCCGGGCCGGTGTTGTTGTACTCTGCGTAGAACAGCGTGGTGAGCGCGAAGTCCCCGTCCCACGGCATCCAGCCCGCGGGGCTGACGAGCGCGTCCATCTCCGACTGCATGATCACCGTGCGGGAGTAGAGCTTCCATGGCCGGCCGAGGTAGGTTGTCACGGGGAACGCGGTGTTGTTGGCGAGGTCGGGCGCGGCGGCGATGGTGCAGCCCTGGATGGTGGTGCCCGTGTTCTGGTTCGGGTCCGTGCGGCCCTGCGCGGTGATCGTGTTGCTCTGCCCAGCCATGGGGAGCCGCGAGTAGAGCGTGCAGTCCTGGAACACGACGGCCGCGTTGCCGAAGACGTAGTCGACCGTGCCGTAGATGTCGCAGGCGCGGTAGAACTGGCGGAGGGAGTGCGTGTACAGCGTGTCCTGGTACGCCTCAAAGCTGCACTGGTAGAAGGTTGACAGGTCCGCGCCGGAACGGAGCGCCACCGCCTGGTGCTTCGCCGGGCCGGCCGTGTTCCGGAACGTCATGTTCACCGCCACGAATCCTGTCCCAAGAACGGCTGCATGCAGGGGGGGAACGCAAGTTAGGTATGGTCAAATTCAGCATCGGTATGTTACTGTTGATTTGGTGACATTATATTATACTCCCTCCGTTCTTAAATTGTTGTCGCTGTTAACATTTTTATTTAATTTTGACCATTTATCTTATTTAAAGTATTATTTCAAATATAAAAAATTTTAAGTTATATTTTAATTTTCTTTGATGATAAAATAAACTATAATAACATATATGATATTTTAAAAAATATTTGAATAAGACAAATAGTCAAAGTTAACTAAAAAAGTCAACGACGATAACAATTTAAGAACAGAGGGAGTACCTAATAATATCATGTGGCTAACATATGCAGCCACGAACCCAAAGAGAGGAAACGAGAATATTATTATATTATACTGGGTTCCAGTGCATTCATACGTAGACACCACGAACAGTTTACTTAGTAACCATTCCAGTTTTTAATGAAAGTATATATAGATTAAATAAGAACAAGACCGACTAAATAATCTTGGCCTGTCATGTCATTTCAGTTATCATGCAAATGATTTCCGGAGCTGTAAGGTAAATTTCAACTCATTTCGGAATAGTCAACTCATGTTGACTTTGAAAACGCTTAATTCCTGCCAGTTAGTTGATTCTAATTAAGATGACGGAAGAGAAATGAACCCGCCGGTGCCAAACTAAATTTCCAAGCAAAATCAACAGCGTACCATGACGTACGGATGCGGCTAAAATGGAGAACTCACCGAAGAAGGTGGCTGAGAAATTAAATCAACTGCGTACGCCGATGGTTATGGCTAAAATAGAGATCGAGAACTCACCGAAGGTGGCCGAGTTGAAAGTCGTCCATCCATCGACGACGCTCCGGTTGCCCGTGATCACGGTCTGCCCGATGCCGTCTCCGACCATCATGACGTACCTCTTGTTCTTGGGCACCACCACGTTCTCCTCGTACACGCCCGCTGCCACGCGTATCACGAAGTATCCGGTGCTCCCGTCCAGCTTGTTCGGCGCCGCGTCCACAGCGTCGCCGACGGTCGTGTAGTTCCCGGCGCCGCTCTGGTCCACGATCACCGACCCGACCACCGGCACCGTCGCGGCCGCCCCCTCGAGCGCCATCCTGCGCACCACCTCGTCGTCGGTGGCGTCGAACAGCCCCCTCCTCCCGTGCCCATGGTGCGGCGGCGGCTTCTTCTCCCCCTTGGGCTTCTTGTTGCCGCCGCCGGGCTTGGACGACGGAGGAACCCATGCTCTGGTGAAGAGCGAGAGCGAGACGCTGTAGAGCTTGGTGCTGTTGACCATGGGCACGGCGAGGCCGTTGCGCACGGACCACGCCGAGGCCGCGGCCTGCAGCCCGTCGGCGCAGGTCTGCTGGTTGGTCAGGATCGCGGACAGCAGCGTCTGCACGTCCTCGGCCTGCGGGTCCAGAAGCGCCTTGTTGCTCGACGTGTTCAACGTGGCGCCTGCGGCGGAGAGGAAGTCGATGTTGAGCCCGGAGAGGAGCTGGCAGTCCTGCAGCGCGCCGATGGCCTCGGATGAGAGGCCGCTGCGGCGGGCGAGGTAGCGGTTGACGAGGCCCAGGAACTTGTTGGCGTTGGCCAGGGACTTGGCCACGGAGAACCGGCCGTACGTGTAGAGGTTGTTGGTGCCGTTCGCCGGGAGCACGGTGCGGCAGAAGGTGGGATCGGTTGTCTCGTTACACGCCGTCGATGGTGGTACCGGTGTTGCGGGGGCTGGGTCGGAGCGGGCAATGGTGACGAACAAGGAGAGTACCAGGATGGCGGACAGAGCGGTGGTGGTGATGTGGAATGTCGCCATGTTTGGTTAGTGGCAACCTTGCTAATTAATAAATGAGTGTGTTAAGGTACTTGTGCTTGAAGATGGAGCCATGGATCGCGGCATGCTTTTATAGGGTGGATGCGAGGGCTTCATGGTAATTTTGAGAAGTTGGTGGCAGGTCAAACATGGTTTGACTTGAGAGGTCCATGTGGCTTGTTCATAGGAACGCGTATGCGCGATGACGGCGACGAAGAAAAACCAGCCGAACGTCAAACATTCCACCTGGCGCATGGGTTGCATGGGGAAGGCGACATTTGTTTGAGACTTTGAGTTGGGTTGGCTGGGTTCAAATAGTTGCTCTACTTTTAAGGATTACTGCGTACTGTACCAAATCATACATATAACTGTTTGTAAACACGCAATTGCATGGTTACTTCCGGTATAGTTTTAGTTCGGTCAGTAGCCATTTCTGTTGCTCAAGTTTCCGCATTCTCAAAAGGGTAATTTCTTCGCAACAGAGAATGGGTATATTTGCTCTTCAGATTATCTCGTGCATTGTTGGATGAGAGTTGATGCGCCACACAAGACTGACAAAAGCATGCAATATCATCATCTATTTTACTTCCACCTCTCTCAGCCAATTCCAATTAATGTTCATTCATTGCACGTACAGGAAAAAGACGTCATAGACAAGGGTCAGAAGTATATTTGATCTTCCATGGATAGAGCCATTAAGCTGTGGCCTACGTCAAAAACCACTCAAAACACATTGGGTAGCTTATTAATTCGTGTGATGCGCCATGGCGGCGCCACCGTTCGTCGGACCGCCACAAGGTCTATCGAAGTTCCATGGATAGAGCCATTAAGCGGATGTGACAGCCACGAGATCAACCAAATAAAATCGAAGTTTCAATAAAATAAAATCGAAGTTTCAATTTTGTGGTGCCCCGTGTTCCACACAGTTAGGCAACCACTGGCTAATAAGCAGTGGTTGATGCCTAATGGATTTAGTAGTACGTATAGACGATTGACGTTATTATATTATTATATTGTGTCCGATCGGTGTCTTGTTAATTAACGATACTTGCTAGGTATGAGATACCACTATTTGATAACTCATGTTATTTAATTTGTCTCCAGATATACAGTTGTTTTTAGTAAGTAGTTTAAGTTGTCCATAGATGTTGATGTCAAGAAAGTTTAATCTTGTGTTCGTGTACGCCTTACAATTTTTTTATGTTGTATGCTTTAATGGAAGGAGAGATTAGCTTATTTTTTATATGAATGTTTGGCAACAAACAATTTTTGTAGATCAAGCCATATTAACGTCCTGTTTGGTATGGCTCATGCTTATATAAAAAAAACTTTGACTCTCGATTATCTTATCTGGCTTATCCAGTCAAAGCATTTGACAAAACAGTTTATCCAAATAGTTTATATGAAGGATGAGCAAAAACAAACTATCTTTTTTGTACAATACAAATCTAAAAACGTCTCATATATAGCTTCTTATGGTCATAAGGTGATTTGGCTTCAGCCTGTTTGGCAGACTTTAAGTTATTCTATAAGTCGTACCAAACAAACCATAACTAAAACGTCTTGGTTGACAGCTATAACAATATTATTTCAAATGAAAAGTAACACATAAAAATATAAGGTGGTCCTTTGTTGTGTTAGTTGCATTTTCGGAGGCCTACCTCTTAGCGACCTTCCATAGTGCGCAAGAGTAAATCATAGATCCTACTAGAAGCTAGTTGACCATGTTTTAATAATAAACTAAGTTGATGTCCCGTCATCAGTGAATCGAGTCGTCTCTTTTTAGAAATCTGAATTTCGAGAACCTATTAGAATCATGCATTTTGTACGCAGCATGTCGATGCCAACACATGAATGCTGAAGTTATCCTTATTTCGAGAGTATCAGTACAGAGATAGCCGGTTTGAAAAATAAATATTGAACTAGGTATAAAAATGGCGGTCAAAATTTTGAGATTGTTTTCATGATCAACAAATTGCTGCGTGGATATTGTTGAGTATATGAATTTAACTAAAAACATCCTTATATTAAACTTTTTTTGTTAATTTACGATCAAAATTGATTTGTTAATTTTTTATACTATAAACCTAAAATGCCATTATTATTAGAAACTACATAATGTTTTAAGCACTGCATCTGCGTGCACGCAAGGTAAGCTCATATTTTGGTCCTGAAATAGTAAAGTCATGCGCTCCAATTTTCTTTCTTATAATGGGCATGTCTCACGCGGAGCCTGGGCTCATGGAAACATTCAATACTTGCAAAGAGATCCATTGGATCTACCTGTCACTCAACTTGCATGTCCACGGCGGAGCTCACGACGACAAATCTGCTTCGATCCAATATGCAAATAAAAACCTAATCCACACACCACGTTTAGGGTCAGAAACAAGTGGAGAAAGGAGCCAATGTTTGCCCCCGATTTGGCATTCTAATAAAGCCGGGGACCTTTGACGGGCCGCTGCCCAACCAAACCAAACAGCGGTGCGACGTGCATGCTGCCGGACTGGGAGACCTGGCGATGGACGCGTCAAGTTTGGCAGATCAGTCAAATGGCGTCCTCGTCTCTGCGAGCTTGGAAGCATTGCAGACAGGTTGAGCCATCGGTCGGGGTAGATGACTTGACCGGATGGAGAGGTAGAGGGCATGATTAATATATATACTGGTCCTGATTTGCCTTTGAAAACAGAGTCTGAATTCGAGCGCGAGTTAGTTATCAGCTGAAGGGCGCGGGCCTGTGCGTGGCATGCCGCCGGTTAAATTTGGTAATGACCCATGATGCTGCTGCAATCTGTCTAGCGCTCTAGCTCCTAGGACTAGGAGGAGCTTAGCGTAGAGGATGGGTGATGCTTCTGAACCTACCAGCGTGGACTGACTGGAGGCATGGGCCACAATGGTTCACCAACGAGACGACGTCGTGGACAATATGGCCCTGAACGAAGCCCAGTACCTCTTGCCTTGTTGGGCGTTGGCGCATTTCTCGCTGTTCATCTCATGCCCAATCGTCCAGCCCAGCAACCGAGCACCGACACCTCACGATTCCATCGAGGAACAGGCTACCAACAAATTGCCCGCGGGCACCGTCCCGTACCCTGTCTGCCACTCTGGTTTGCAGAGGTCGCCCTGCCGCCTGGTGGTCACTTTCGGTGGGTGCGTCAGCACATGCTCCTCCAACCGGAGCTGGTATGGGATGAGAAGAACCATGATGTTGTCTCGCAAAAAGATGTACTCGAGGAGCATATTTTCAGAGTCATCTGAGTGCGTGCTCTCATTGCTGGGGAATAGGATGTGCCACACGACAGCCCAATTACTCCCGTACAGTGGAGACAATTAACATAGAATCACCAGAGAGGATCATTATCTCATATCAAGAAAGGAAAACAGTGTGCCCTTGTGCACCACCAGGAAAGATGTAGCAAGACAAATCTTGCATATGCTAACCACTTTTTTTTTTTTTTTTGTCTATGGTTCCAAAATCTTTGTTTGTACAACACTAGTGTCCAACATACAAGGACCTGTGGCCGACACATGGCCCGCCGTATGCCCTTTGACAATGGAGATCGGATGATAGAAATATTATACGCTTACGCGGCTCGGGTGGAAACACGGATAGTGGGCGTCGTCTAGAGGGGTAAATCCGGTGAGCAGAGTACCGAGCGATGAACCAAACGATTGCAATGTCGGCCGCGGAGGCAAGAATGAAGCTGAGGCGATAAAAATCCACCACCCCGCAACCACCGCCGTAAATGCGTGCGTGGAGGCAAGGACGAGAGCCATCGAACTGGTGCTCAACACGTGGCCGCCATACGCCGCCTGCTTTTTTACCAAGGTACGAGAAAACCCAGCCCGTCGCTCGCCCAACGTCGGGTCGTCCCACGGGCCATGGGCTGGCGGCCTAGACAGTCAGTGGCGAGGTCGGCCCGTGTGCGGGCATCTCTTTGCGACCATCTCCTTCATCGCCATGGACGAGCAGCAGGAGACGACAGCCCGTGTGTGGGCATCACGTTGCCTCCACCTCGGGTGCCGTAGAGAAGTAGCGGGAGGAGGTGACGGTGAGACTGGACGGCGTTGTGGGAACCTGGCGATGAGGGGAGGAGTAGAGGGAGCACCATGACGCGCTTGAACAGGACGACGCGATTGACGTGCCCCAGCAGCACGCTTGAGCAAGACGATGCACCTCACTTGCTCAAGCAGGACGACGCGACGACATCGCTTGACGCAGCGACTGCATAAGCTATGGAGGCAAGGAACCAAAAGCTTGTGAGATCTATATGATAAAGAAGGACCAACAGCTATAGGAGGGATACTGGGGATGAGAGGAGGATGTGATCTATCGATTTTGCTATTCCTCCCTAGCAGTTGCTGCTTGCTGGTGGAGGATCTAGAGAGAGAGATCGTCCTGCCATGCGAGGAAGGTGAAAGACTCCTTTTTTTTTTTTGTGAACTGGAAGGAGAAAGACTCAGTGGCAAGGTTTGAAAAACCGTCTAGACCGGTGGAACCGGCCGGGGCCGACTCAACGGTTAACCGAATAACCGGTAAAACCGGCTGGCTAGCCGAGCAAAACACGTTTTCGGTGGCGCACGGTTCGGCACCGGTTAATCGGCCAGTAGCTGACTAACCGGCCGGTTAGTCTGGTTAACCGTTGCATTCAGTGACAGACTCGTGAGAACGAAGAAAAATTAAAAAATAACTCAAAAAATAGGAAAAAATAAGCATGATATTTCTTAAATATTGAGTATAATATTAAATATGAATACATAATATATTACGTACATACAACATAGCATAACCATATTATCCAATACAAAATATCGAAATATAATTGTTCGACACAACCTTGTTAAAGATACATGATGCATAAAAAAACATGAATTGCACTTATGTCCACGGACGTGAGTACCATGCGGAGTGATACTCTTCGGTTGACATGAGCGCAATGTCACGAGCAGCCAACAATGCTGTCTTGTACTCATTCTAAGTTTGTCCGGTCCACGCCGCAGTTGTTTGCCATTCATTGAGCAACAAGTTATAGAAATCAGGGTCCTGCCACTCATAAACCCATTGTGGAGGAGGTTAGATGTCCGGCGGCGGAGCAATGTATTGGTCGTAACCATGGGCATAGGGAGAAGAGCTACCTGCGTTGATTGAGGATTCACTTGCATAAGGAGAAGAGTGTATTCCTATTGAGCAACAAGTTATAGAAATCAGGGTCCTGCCACTCATAAACCCATTGTGGAGGAGGTTAGATGTCCGGCGGCGGAGCAATGTATTGGTCGTAACCATGGGCATAGGGAGAAGAGCTACCTGCGCTGATTGAGGATTCACTTGCATAAGGAGAAGAGTGTATTCCTAGATGATGTTGCCTACCCCTTCTAGTTTCCCCCTCAGGCATGGTCGTCCTCTGAGAATGTGGAGCATCATGGTCCTGATCCTGGGTAGCATGAGTGAAATCTTCCTCGCCTGTAAAACAAGGTGATGAGTGAGTGAACAGTCCATCAATTGGTATGATAGAGCAATTATTATTTTTATTACCTGTGAAGTAGACAGTTGTTGAACGTGGAACAGAGGTAGCACCAGGGTCGTCAGAGTCAGCAGAAGAAGGGACAGACTTGCTATCATCTGACTCTTGATAGTTTGGACTGCCATTATCACTGTTAGTAGAATCATCACTACGCACTGATTTTTCTTTAGTTGTCTTCTTTTGTTTCTTGCCTTTTTCCTTTCTTCTCATGCTTAATATTTTGCGCTTTCCTATATATGTGTCACCCACATGTTTATCCGCCCACTCAGCAAGAGAAGTAGTCCTAGTAATTCTTTGTAACTCTGCAGGAGTATCATCTTCGATCACCATTCTTGACGGAATAGGGGTGTCGCTCTCGGTGCTCTCCTCATCAAGTAATGGCACAACATTGGACCGACCGTTCTCCATCCAATCCGTATCGGATTTGCTTGATCATATAAAGAAAGTTCCATTAATCGATCGAATGGATCATCTTCTGATAGCTTGTATAATTCAGCTTGCTTCAAACGAATACGTAGGTTGTAGTTCACATACACCAATTTATGGAGTTTCTTATATGACAACTTGTTGTGCACCTTTGTGTGGATCAAAGCAAACATATTCCAATTGCGCTCATAGCCGCTAGAGGAACAACATTGGGACACAAGACGTAGTGCAAGTTTTTGGAGAGTTGGTGTGTCACTCCCAAATATAGCCCACCATTATGCTGCAACAAATAAAAGAACATAACATAAGTGTGAATGTTTCACATAAAATATAGATGACGTTAGAAATGGATAATGATTTACAAAGTGAAGTATTATTATCACAGGCCATCTTACAAGCCAAGTCTGAAGCAAAAGAGCCCTCTTTTCTTCTATAAGTCTCAGCTTCATGCAACGCCAAAACACATATGTCGGTGTCTGCCACAAACTGAAATGCCTCTCAAAGGTCATTTAAAACGTTATTTGATGTGCCATACACATAGTGACATTTAGGATGTAAAACAGCAGTTGCATTGACATAAGTGTTGCTTGCAATATCACCCATCCTAGGATTGATCACTGCCATATATCGTCCAAGTTCACGGGGATTGCCTTAAAATAAACTTTCATACTCATTCCTCACTATATGGAATCTTAGTATGACTTCACTCAAGTTTGGCTTCTTGTCCTGATCTGCAAATCGAAGAAATGCATACAAAGGTTCCACAGACTTGACCATCAAGCTCATGTTATCCCAACATGACAAGCTAGAAAGACATGAATGAGCATATCTTCCCTCACCCATGTCAGCAAAATGACTTTCCAAGAATGTGCTTGAAGCCACCCATATCATAAATTTATCTTTACGTTGGAGCATGCTTTCTAAAAATATATAATTTGTACCAAATCTAGTAGCATTCCATCTTACCAACTCACCTCCAATAGCAGTCCTCATCATGGCATGCAACTTATTATGGTTGTACAACCATCGACAAATTCTCCTACCAGCCTTAATCATAGCTTTATGCTCCGGAAACTCACCAATAGACTTAAGCATCAAATTGATAGTGTGAGCAACACCTCAGCCTCGTCATCATTAATATCATGGACCATATTTCCTTCTCTGACAACTTCCTCCCTTCTCAACATATCCCGTTGTTTATCCTTCTTTCTCTCCATAATTCTATCCAACTGACGACGATAGTAGTCCCAAACATCTGATGGAACCCTTCCGCATTGTACGACATTGCCACCTCGACCTGCCAAATGATGCTTCAATCTATTCGCACCATTCTCTTTCTTAAAATCTTGCAATACTTACATGACCACCCGAGATATGTGTTGACACCATGCTCCACACATCGTCACTTTGATCACGGTCCGCCATAAATCTTCCTACACAACAACGACATGTAAATTTTCTACTGATATGTGGTGACACCATGCATCTATTTTCTACTGAAATTAAAAAATAGAAAAAAACCTAGTGTTGCACCTATTTTTAATTGAATTGAAAAAAAAATAGAGAAAAAATACCTCTATTCCGGCTAACCGGGACCTACACCCGACTAGCCGGCCGTAGTTGTCGGTTAATCGCTTTGACCGGGCGGCTAGTCGGGTGGGCGGCTCGGTGCTTCGGCGCGCGCCTCCGCAGCCGGTTAGTCGCTCCGGCTGGGCGGCTAACTAGGCCGACCGAGTGGCTAGCGCGACGGCGCCAACGCACCGACCGGATGCGACCGGCGGCGGTGATTGGAGGTGGCGACGCCAGCGATTTGGGCGGAGATGTGGTCACGGGAGTGTCGGTTGGATAGAATAAGGTAAGGTTTTCCTTTTTCTTTCTTTTTTTTGTTTTTTTCTTCCATCATTTTTTTCCAAAGTCAAATGACCTCCGATATAGGTGTTTTCTTCACCATAAATCTTCATTTTGACTCTAGTTTTTTATAAATTTTTTATTCAAACTTTTTCAAATTTTAAAAAAATTCAAAATCCGACCGCGGTTAACCGACCGACCGGTGGAACCAGCCCACACCGGTTCACCGGTTAACCCCGATTCTGTCAACCTTGCTCAGCGGAAGAGAACGAAGACAACGAAGCGGACGGTTTGACTGGATAAGGCTCACCGATTTAGCTGGTTATTTTTTATTTAGCCCTTCATCTTTATTTAAATCACGTGAACTTCATCCCATGTCTTACCCACGTTTCGGAAGGAACCCTATAATATTTGCTATTCACATTACAACTGACACATATGTTTGCAACTATGTACGAATTTATTTTGGACCCCATACTATATCGAAATTTTGTTCCAGGTTCCAATGAGTTTTCCAGCTCAGCTCATTTCCATATATACCCCTACATTATTATAAAATTAATGTGCGCGACGAAGTGCGCCAACTTTATTAATATAGTAGTAAGTAGAGGCAGCGTAGCCTAACGCTCTTCTCCTAAGTTTGGGCGACGTGGCCACTCTCCAGTTTGAACACATCATTTCCGCCTGTCGTGGATGCTTCCATGAGCGAGCACGTCACAGCTCCAACGCCTGATGTATCGCGGCCTATGAACCGGCGGCCTAAACGCTCCGATAAGATTGGCCCGTGTCTGAACATCACTTCTCTTCTCCCTCCTGTACTGAGGCATAGTTGGTTTCCGATAAGATTGGCTCGTGTCTAGGCATCACTTCTCTTCTCCCTCCTTCACTGAGGCATAGTTGGTTTGGAGGTGAGATGTGGAGACACGATAGGAGGCAGTCATGGAGAATCGCCGCACAGATGGCAGTAGCACACATCGGAGGCAGCAGGCAACCTACGAGGAGTTCGAGATGCCACGTTGAGTCAAGCAACGTGCAGCGACGATGAGATGGTGTTGCCTAAGAGTGGAGGCAGGGAGTGCGGTGGCCGTCTGCGGCAACGCGACGATGAGCTAAAGAGTGGCGATGAGATCTCTGTGCAGTGGATTTGAGCGGCAGAGAGAGAGAGAGATAGGGCGGCGACGTCTCGATCGAGGGTTGGAGATAAGAACGGCGGCGCAGGAAACCAGTGGAGCAGTTGTCTCCACGTGATCTGATTTCAGTCTCCTTTTCTTTGGGCTTTGGAGAGCTACGTTGAAACAAGCTGACCAATAGAAATAGGTTGTTCATTACATTTGGCCCATTTCTATTTCGTTAAGTTCTGAGGTGAGAATTGAGAACGGTTTTATTTGGAGTTGCTACCACAACAGAAAAACGCACGCCTCTATGAGTGCAGCGGAGCGCGCCAGCTATGCTAGTACTCTACATGGATGATGCTTGATTCACACGTACGCTTACTTTATCTATCTCTTTTTGAGAAAGCAAATACAAATTCGTGCAAAACATAGAGCCGACCCTACAACAGAGCTACTCGTGATCCACGAGTCCTCCTTAAAAATGATTGCGTTGCGATCTATAGCGACGACAAATACAACATGCCGATCCATAATCAGTTGAATAGACGCAGCAGGCAGCACCTGCTGGACCTTGGATTGGATGGACCTCTTCTTTTTCAGTAACTTTATTAATTTGCATCCATCCTTTTTCATCTGCAACAACCGCCAGGTTATGTATGATTGCAGAAAGAAAGAAGCACGCGCGAGTTTGGCAAACCAAAAGCAACAAATCAAGGTACCCATCGATCGGTCAATGTCAATTACTACTTTATTGCTCCTGTATATGACAACTTTTGTTGTGCATTGTTAGCTTGTACAAGTCCAACTACACTGCTGGGCTGCCTTAAAAATCGCTGCTGAAAGCTCACTCACTCCATCGCCAATAACCATGGAGCTCCTCTTCTTCTACGCGACATGCCTCATCGTGGCCGTCTCCTCCGTGCACCTCCTCGGCCTCTTCGCCGACCGACGCCGCAACCTTCCCCCGGGCCCTCTGCCTCTCCCGCTCGTCGGCAACCTCCTCTCCCTGGGCGCCCAACCGCACCGCTCCCTCGCGCGCCTCGCGGCCCGCCACGGCCCGGTCATGACGCTCCGCCTGGGCACGGTCACCACGGTCGTGGCCTCCACGGCGGACGCCGCTCGCGACGTGCTGCAGCGGCACGACGCCGCATTCTCGGGCCGCTTCCTCTTCGACGGCACCCACGCGTTCGCGCACTACGCGCACTCCATGGTCTGGCTCCCGGCCACCAGCCCGCGGTGGCGCGCGCTCCGCAAGGTCTGCTCCGGCGAGCTCTTCGCGCCGCACCGGCTCGACGTGAACGGGTCGCTCCGGCAGGAGAAGGTGCAGGAGCTGGTCTCCCACGTAGCGCGGCTGGCAAGCAAGGGAGCGCCAGTCCGGGTAGGCCGCCTGGCGTTCACGACCGCGCTGAACCTGCTTTCCTCCACCATCTTCTCCACTGATCTTGCCGACCTCGACGACTCACGCGTCGCGCCTGGGGAATTCAAGGCCGTGCTCGCGGAGCTCAACTACACCGTGGGTTTGCCCAACGTGTCGGACTTCTTTCCGGAGGTGGCGTGGCTTGATCCCCAAGGGCTGAGGCGGCGCATCGAGGGCTTGTTTCGGCAGCTGCACGCCATGATCAACGACCAGATCGAGCGCCGCATACGGGAGCGCGCCGTAGCAGGGGATTCGTCCACCCACACCCAGAAGAACTTCCTGGACGTGCTGCTCGACTACCGCAACGTCGATGATGGCCGGGGCTTCGAGCGCCAGACGATCCTCTCGCTGCTTTCGGTATCCATCTCTTCTACTACTTTTTTTTGTCTATTTCTCAGCAGCAGTGCAGTTGCAACTCACATCTAGATCTAGCCACCGACACAAAGAGTTAAAGATATGCATTTGATTTTTTTTTCTTTCTTCATACGTATACAGGACTTGTTCAGTGCTGGGACGGATACAAGTTCAGCGACGGTAGAATGGGCGATAGCCGAGCTGCTCCTGAACCCCTCATCCATGGCAAGAGCCCGCGACGAGCTCCACCAAGTGATGGGATCTAAACCGGTGATCGAGGAGTCGGACATTGGCCAGCTCAAATACCTCCAAGCCATCGTGAAGGAGACTTTCCGGCTCCACCCACCGGCTCCGTTTCTGCTGCCGCACCTGGCCGACACGACGTTGCAGGTCCGGGGCTATACGGTGCCCAAGGGCGCACGCCTTCTAGTCAACGTGTGGGCCATCGGGCACGATGCTAATGTGTGGCCGGAGCCGGAAAAGTTCATGCCGGAGAGGTTCTTGGAGAAGGAAGTGGACTTCCGGGGCCGAGACTTTGAGCTCATCCCGTTTGGGTCCGGCAGGAGGATGTGCCCGGGGGCGCCGCTGGCCGTTCGCATGGTTCAACTCATGCTCGCCTCCATGCTGCACCGTTTTCACTGGAGGCTTCCCACGGACGTGGAGAAGAACGGGCTCGACATGACTGAAAGGCTTGGGCTCAACTTGTCCATGGCTACGCCACTGCAGGCTATAGCAACACCAGTTTAAAGCGTCACACATATTGTGCACTCACTGCATATGGTGGCAAACACTATCTATCTTCATCCTTAAAATAATAGGTCATGTATGTGGTCACAATGTTGTTACCACCACGGCGTGCACTACGAATAATACTTTGGGGTAGCTCTGTGTGTGGGTAGTTCTGGTAGTAGCCTGTGTGCTGTCGTACTAAGGCAAATCTTACAATGTTGTAATGGCATTCAAAATGTTGGTTTCCTAAAAAAAAATATTGATATGAACTAGCCAACCTAGCCATGAATTCCTTATTTTGCCATTGAAAGTTCTAGTTGTGTTCTTTTCTTGTCACCAAACAAATGAAGTTTTCTATTTGTCATTGATTTAGTTTTTCTTTTCATCAATGCCATGCCGTCAAATACATTACGGCAAAATCAAGCCACTGTCGCCAAAGGAATTAAGGAACAACTATAATTGAAAACTCTCCCGCATATTTGATTGACTAGTCTTGATATCTTGTTGTAGAAAACAACTAAGATGATTTTTTTTGTAATTTTATAATATATCTTTTTTCAATATAATCAAATAAATAATCCATCCCATTAAAAACTCAATCCCACCATAAAGGGTGAACACTTTGATTTATCACAATTAATATAGGACTTTTCATTTATACCTATTAGTTATTTTATGTTTTTATCCATTTGTAGGAATCAAATATGATTGTTTATCTTCACTACTAAGATAATTTCTAATATATATACCCCCCTTGCCTCCAATTAGCGATTTGGCCTGTTCATTTATAGCCAATATCAAAATCTTAAGTCTTAACTATGCTAATGTAATTTATCTTATACATGTCTCATTAATTTATTACTATATTCTTCTTCTTCTTTTATATCACAATAATTCTTGGGTCATTACTTTCATAATGACAAAAGTACATAATTTATAAACTTATATATGGCCATTTGCAACATTTTTTCAGGTAACAATGATATATACTTCTAAAACTAGTGGTATTTTAGTCTATGAACAATTTTAAAAAGTATTTCAGCCTTTGTTTTATTCTGATAGTTGTGGGTAATTTTTATTCCTTGAGAACAAATGGGCATACAATGAAAACAAAGAATTGCTCGTCCGAGAGGGATCCCATCAGGATAAGCACGTTTTGGGTTGTCCTAGAATTGGTAAGCCATCTAAAACACCTTCAGTCGCTGTTGAGATGAAGAAGAAAAGGAGAAAAAGGTAGAAAGATAAAAGATAAATTGATTGATTGAAGTTAGATGTTCCATAGGCCGTAACCCTTTATATTTATAGGATGTGAGGACTTGCCCTACAAAAAATCAAGTTTCCTTGCAAATTCCGAGTCAAAATGCAAATTTTAGTTTGGACTATCAAATTTGATATAACTGAAATTTAGTTCTCTGTAATTTTTCTAAAACTTTTACATCCAGAGTTCAAATTAGGCATATTATATATTCATTGTACTATCTCGACGAGCTCTATGCACTGGAAGTGTCAAACTTTCCTTTGGAGAACTTTCTAAAATCGGTCTAACCAGTTTCCAAACCGGTTGATCCGTTTGGACCAACTCATTAGACATTGATCAATTTTAGTTGTCAACAGAAACAAGTGGATAAACTCGCAAAGTACATATATCCCAACCCAAACAGCGGTGCAACACGCATGCGAAGGGTTAGTTGGACGCACAAATTGCGGGTGCTGGAGATGGACGTGTCGTTTGGCAGATATGTCAATGGCTGCCTCGTTTCTGTGAGCTGTGGAAGCATTCCAGACACGTTCGGGTCATCAGACGAGTAGATGACTTGACCAGGATTCAAGCACAAGTTAGTTGGACGCACAGATCTCCAGGCTTAAAAAAAGGATTAATTGCAAATACCATCTTATAATTCACTTAGAGTTTAAAATTTTTACTTATAAGTCATTTTATTGCAAATACCCACTCACTCAGTGGGTTTTATTACGAAAATCATCCCAATATACACATATTTAATTAATTTAACATATTTTTATTTATTTAGAGTAGTCAATGATGTTCTTATCAAACATATAAAATTTTAAAAGTATAATCTTCATATTTTTATAGAGAATATGTAGCAAAAATATCAATTAAAGTTTAAATAGTGTTTCACAAAGTTTTAAATTTTAATGCATTTTTGTGAAAATAAGAGAAATTACACACTAAAAAGATTTACAACGTTAAATTATTTAACTTAGTTTATTTTTAAATTTATATCAATAAAAACATATAAAATCAATTAAACATGTGTCAACTGGGGTGATTTTTATAACTAAACTCATTGGATGGGTGGAAATTTACAACAAAAACATTTATGGGTGAAAATCTCAAACTCAAAGTAACTTATGAGGTGGTTTATACAATTATCCCCTTAAAAAACGCAGTGTGAATTTGTGGCATGCTGCCAGTTAATTTGGTAGCATCTCCAATAGACTAGGTATTATATTATCTGAAATGAGATGTTTTACCTCTTTTGTAAAAATAAAAAACGTCCTAAAACTAGGGGTAAACCAACAAACAAGGTAAATCTAAACTCTCTATTTAAAAAACATCCACGTCAGCTAAATTTCCTTTTCTAGTTGATTTTTTCCAATCTTCCTATTGTAGTGCCGCCATCATGCGGAGCGGCGCCCTCGTTGCCGAACGTCTCGCCTGGGTGCTGGAATTTGCAGGCAGCATCAAACGTCTGGACGCCTGTACATCTGGCCGCTTGGACACCAGCAACGTCTGGTCGTTTTTCTCATTGCCGTTTGGACACCAGCAATCCTTGGACTCCAGCTGCCCCGATGTGTTGATCTGACGTGAGGTACGCATCCTCCATCATCAATTAGTACTCGTTGTCAGCCATCATCTAGGTTGTGATTTGTATTTTTTTAATCAAAACTAAATTGCTGTTCGCTATCGTTTGTAGCGCCGCCCGCGACCGAAGGCAATTTGGGCGGCAGATTTTGCAGGCAGGCGTTTGGAGGCTGCCAATTTGTCATGAGCTGGGCGACGAGAAGTACCACCCCAGGCGCACGCAGGAAGGGAAAGGGAGGCGCGGGAAGATGATTTTTGGCGCCAGGGAAGCGCGATGGCGAGCGAGTCCGCCTCGGCAAACCTGGCGAGCGGAACTCGCGAGATGCACAGGGAGGAAATTTGGAGGAGCTGATGCCGAGTCTGTTGGAACATAGTTTTTGGCCTTTTTAGCTACATTTACATAATAAAAATAATTTGCAAAGGCTGTTGGAGATGCTCGACGCACGGTGATCTTCCCACTAAAGGAGCCTAGTGTAGAAGATTATTGCTTCTAAACGTACCTACGTGGACGTAATGTGTGCTTAGCATGGGCCGCAAGCGAATTGTTCAGGCGTGTACATTGTAAGGTGAGATAGTAGCCCAGAACGACGACGGAAGCCCAGTTGCATCTTGCCCAGGTCGCCTTGTTGGACGTTTGTCCAGCCCAGCAACCTTGCACCGACGCACTCACGCACCTCGCGAAGATACGAGCTCGAGGAACAGCACGTTGCCCATTCGCGTCTCGAGCTCTGCTTCTGCTCTGTACGTACATGTCACGACGGTGGTGGTCCCTTCCGGTGGGTGCGACGGTACATGCTCCCCCAACCAGAGACAAAACTCGGAAGACCCTCCGCAGAACTTCGACCTCACATTGCTCGAGCGTCAATCATTGGTGGCGCAGTAACCTCACATTCCAGGCAAAGCCCCTCCGCAGCCTTCGACCCCTCCTCCTACCGTGCTCCATTGGTACCGGATGAGAAGTTTCGCAGAAGCTGTACTGCGCGAACATTCGTAGTTAACTCGGTGGGGCTCTTTCATTGCTAGGGAATAGGATCCGCCGCACGACAGGCCAGTTACTCCTGTACAGTAGAGACAGCCAAATGCATGAACCGAGCGAGAATCGATCAAGAAACAAAATACTAGTGTCCCCATGCAGGAGTAGGAAGGATAGATTCATGCCCTCAAAAATCTTTCACGTCGCATCGAGTCCAGTCAGATGCATGGGCCTGTCGTGATCAAGCCAGTCTGGTGATCGGGAATGACCTCTTATGCAGCCTGGCAGCCCAAACAAAATGGCGAATTTGGGCATCTAGTTATCTCCCTTTGGATCATCAAATCCAGCTGCGTCGACGTTCAACAACGATCGAGCTTGATCGCGCGGGGTAGGTCCGATCACAGGCACCTTGTATACGTACGTCGTCCTATACATTTGCCTTGTCCGCTGGAAACATGCCAACGTCCAAACCTGATTCACGTTACAAACAGTGCTCCAACCTCACCCTGCACGCTTTTCAAGTGTGGATAGATCTGGTCCTTTCCTGATGTAAGCTTCCGATGGATACACATCTGTTCCTGCCAAGTTGCTTAACCTATGGCCACCAAGTCCAAGAAGTCTTCTTTCTTTTGCAATAAAAGACAAGCACAATGTTTAGGCTTGAAGGTGCGATCTCAGTCATTTTCGGGTGTCTCACAAACAAATTATCGTATATATAAAGTGGGTGCTTCAGTGATCGTCTCTGGAATATAGCAATTTGTGGATGAACAATTATATTGATCATTTGAACATTGGAGAAACGCATTATCCGCTAGCTAGCTAACTTTAGACACTACTATAAAAAAAAAGATTTTTAACAACGGGCCGTGAACGGCCTTAGAGGCGGTCATTGCATCCATCACTAACAACAATTTTTTTCTGTGATGGGTCACTAGGCCATCACTGAGATCGTTCTTAGTTAGAGAAAATAAGGTGTGGTAGGAACGAGTACCGCATGTCACTACTGCATCTCTAGTAATGGGGAGGGGTTCAAAATTTTCATCAAGCTTTTCACTTGCTATCTAAGCACCAAGTATTTGCAATGTAGAATTTCATAACCATATTGCATAAAAAGTTGCACAAAAAGTGTTTAGAGAGAATTAACCTTGTTTATTTTAGTGGCACGTATATACTAGATACATGGATCATTAGTTTCTGGTTCATCAGGCAGGTTGATGTTTATTCATGATTATGTTTATTAAAGAGCTATTCCAGAATTAGCATCTGCAAAAGGTACAAGAATTGAAAGTTATTTGAGAAACACAGCAAGAAAAAAATCTCACCTTGTCCCAACGCTTGCAGTTTCAGTAGGCAGGGCAAGAGGGAAGTAAAATCGTTGGCCGCCACCGTGCTGCTCTGCTGGGATAGGATGCGGCACGCTGGTGTGTGTCTATGACGGTGTGTTAGGTTAAGAAGAAGCGAGGGAATCTAAGATCGTGCATGCGATGGAAAAAAAACATAGAGAACAGCTTAGGAGTTGATTGTAGGATCCAGTCTAATTAAAACAATCCATGGAAAGGCTAGAGGCCAGAAAACAATAAGAGCTCAACCGTAGTAGGCCAAAGGCTAAACCTGTCAGATAAGGCCACATGGCCGATAATTACCTACTTAGTCCCAGATTACTACTACATATTCAGAGTTTACTCCGTTATTGGGAGGGGGGGGGGGGCATAACCCCTGCTGGCCCCTCCCTGGCTCCGCCATTGGGCCCCATCAAAACAAAAATATAAAGTCGCGGCCATCTCGTTGGCAGCCCTTTTCGTCATCTTCCTAGATCGGGCCTCTGCCGCAACCGTATAGATGGTTGCCCAAGCAGCAGCGCCGCCTCTGCCACCACAAAGGCTCGTCCACAATCGTCACCGCTGCCGCTACTGCCCTAGCTGTGGCCTCCACAACGAGCAGATTTGTCGCAATCCTCCCTCTTCACCGCCGAGGCAGAGCAAGCAAGGGTGGCAGCAGCGTCACCACTAGTGTCATCGTCGTGGCAGCACTTTGCGGAGCGGAAGCCACCAAATCTGGCTGCCGATGCCTTGCACTTCTTCAGACGGGCCACCTCGGTCGGTGGGGACTGACGAGCAAAGGTCCAAGCCCGAAGGAGGCGGCCATGCGCGCGGTGCCAGTGCGGGAGAAGGGGTGTGGTGGCGGAGAAGGGGAGTAAAGAGGGAGGCGTAGTCCTAGTGATGGCAGAAGTGCCGCGGAAGAGAGTGGATAGGGTTGTGCCCCCCCTCCCCTCCTCTCCCAATGTTCCTTCTTTTATAGGAGGTGGCACAACTCAATGACGGGCCAGAGTTACGACCTGCCACTAAATTGTACCGCCTCCGATAGTGACGGGCGCAAATGTGCCCAACACTAATTTACACCATTTAGTGGTATGCATGTCTCTCCCGGCCTATTTTAGTAGCGGGCAATAAAATATCCACTACTAATCGGCAAAATACAATCATTACTAAAAATTGTTTTCATAGTAATGAGATCTACCTTCTGCATAAACCAATAATCAATGGTGGTTTCAAGAGAAAATGCTAACAAAAGTGCACAAACTATTTTGATCGAACTCTCATCCCGTTTGCCCCGTGACACCGGCTTTTGTTGTGGTTGTCATGGCTTGCAATTTTGTACTCCTTCCGTTCAATAATATATGTATTTTTGGTTTTGATCAAACTTATTTTTTATCTTTGGTAAATAATATCTCTAAAATATATAAATTTTAATTATAATAATTGATTTTATAATGTATCTATTAAGTTACTATGCATCAATCAGTTATACCTAAAATGCTAAGCTGATGGGAAGAATAGGAAAATCACTTATAGTTCAACACTTATAGCTCAACACTCTCCCTCACATACAGGCTCCGTAGACCGTAAACGTAAAAATAGGAGACGGCTATAATTTATTTAATAAATTGCGTCTACTAGAATTTGAACTGAGAGCTCTCACTCTGATATCATATTAAGTTACTATGCACCAATCAGTTGCACTAAAAACCTAAGTTAATATGAAAGGATAGACAATTTACTTATAGTTCAGCAGTATCTAATAATATCATTCCTACTTGATCAAATATCATGAATTTGTCATAATTGATGGACAAAGTTAAAAAAAAACTTAATACGTAGCGGACGGCACACCTTCTAGGACCAAAACATGGAGATTTTTCATCATGCATGCGTCACTGACTGTTATCTCTGATCTTACATGATTCATATGTACTCACGCTGACCAAACCACGCTCTATTGTTCTCATTGTCGTCCATGCCTGGTTTTCACAAGTTGTACAGATCTTCACGGCGTGAAGTGATTGTATGTGCTTAAACTCATGGACAAACTTAGGTTGCGGTAGTGTCGGACGGACACAATCTCAAATATCAGCTATGGAATGATAGCCTAACATAGCTAAGGAATGTTACATCACCACTATCATAAATAGAGCCTTTAGCGGCCGTAACCCAAAGGCCGTAGCGGAGCGATCCAAAGTGGGCCGCTGCTACAGAGCCTAGGGGGCCTATTGCGAAGCCACCCACCGCTAAAGCCTCCACTGTAGCGGCGATCGACATTATCAACCGCCGCTATAAATGGCCCCTGTTTATAGCGGCGGATGACAATGTCAATCGTCACTATAATCTGTTTAGACTATATAATGCGCGTTCCGACAGCTTACTCACTCACTCGAATAGTGGTAACATGAAAATTTGGACAAATCATGAAAATCGAGGGGGAAGGTTTTGAGTTTTTTTATAGGAATTTGCTCTATAAAATAAAAAGAACTCATTCCATATCTCTTTTTATGCTCTCATTTTAAAATCAAATTGAATTTTGGGTTTAAGTTTGTTACTCCCTCTGTTCTCATTTGTTGTCGTTCACACAAGGAAGCTAGTTCATTTTTGAACTATAAAATATCTGTTCTAACGATAGCACAACAAAAATGGAAGGAGTAGATTTTTATCAAATTTTAGTAAAATTTTTCCATGGTTGTATTGAATTAGAGTTGAAGTTTATAGAGGCATGTATCATCTATTTCCGTCGCAGCATAATAAAATTGCTATATGTAGCCACTTTTATGTGAATCAAATATAAATCTAATTTGGTTACTAGAAGAGAAATTAAGAGTTAGGGTAAGAGCGATATGAATTTTCTTTAGTTCTAAAAAAAGTTAAATCTTATATAGAATAACTTGTTGTTTGCTTTTATTTATTTTTCTCAGTGCATGTATTTTATTTTTCAATATATCTTTTTAGTTTATTAGTTGTAAATTTTTTTATCGCATGTAATTAATTAATTAAATTAAAATTTTTCTTTGGTTTTCGTTCCAGGTCGTTCAGGATGGATAGATTATTTATGTATGAGGCACGAAGACCGGATCTATTATTTTTTATGACAAGTCTTTAAATTCGTTAAAGGGACCGCATAACATGCTCGACGTGAAGGGATGACTGATATATATTATTCATGCTATGATTGCAATAACGAGAAGTTGTGGACGGATATAGATGGAATCAAATCACATTTGGTTCATAGGGGATTTATTCCGGGATATACGAGATGGACGAAACATGGTGAAATCAATGTGGTTGATGTGAAATTTAATGAACCTATTGAAGTTGAAATCGAGGATGTTAATTCACCTGGTGAAGCTGATTTTGATGTTGAGCAGTTGTTATGTCACATTGAGCCGCATGTGTTAATCAATACCGATATAACTAAAGGGCTTGACAATTTTAATATAATAGAGAAGACATCAAAAGACTCATTATATGAGAAATCTGAGGGATGTGGTAAAGGGTTCACTGTGTTGCGTACTAAACTTGAGCTAATGAAACTGAAGGTCATGCATGGTTGATTGGACGCTAGTTTTACGGATTTGTTGGAACTTATTTGTGATGCGCTGTCGAAGCCTAACTTATTGCCAAGGACCCCATACCTTGCAATATAGCGGCGGTTGAAGTTTTTAACTGTTGCTAATGATCTATAGCAATAATGACGGTTGTCATCTTCAACCATCACTAAAAAGGTTTTTGTAGCGGCGATTTGTTTCTGTCTCACACCACCCGCCACTACAAATGCTTATTTGTAGCTGCGTTTGTATTATGGCGAATGGGCTTGCCCGCCGCTACAGTTGTTTTTCAACCGTCGCTACAGTCTAATTTTGTAGTAGTGCACGCAAAAGCCTATTAAACACTAGGGAGGACTGATGCAAGGAGATCCATGATCGTAAATGTTATTCATACTTTAGTATAGATTCTATGAAGGTGACATTGATAAGTTACCATGCACCGATTAATTGCACCTAAGAACCTAAGCTGATAGAAACGGATGGGTAATTCACTTATAGTTTAATACCCCCACTGACGTGAAGCTCCCTCAAGATGCAAACGTGAAATAGAAATGACATAATGAAATATGTGGTCACCAGGACTTGAACTCAAGACCTCGGACTCGATACCATGACAAGTTAATATGTACTAACCAGTTGCACCTAAAAGTCTTGGCTGATAAAAAAGTATAGATAATTCACTTATGATTCAATAAACGTAAACCTATTGTTTATTAACCTAAAAAAGAAGCTATTTTTGGGCTTCTTTGGAATGAAGGATATTCCAAGGAAAAACACAGGAATTGTATTCGCGAGGTATCGAGGGTAGAAAACAGGGTGCCATGTGGCACCACCTAAGGACCCACACGCGTCCAGTCTAAAGGACTCGCTGGATCGCTCCCAAGGCATCACCTGCATAGGCCCCCCACGAAAAGCGTCTCCGTAATGGTCAAACCTTGGCCGCGAAGGCCACGCCGCTTCTCGGACTCGCTCGACACCCCCCCCCCTCATGGGTTGAGAATCGGTCGCGTTCCGCTCAACCCCCGAGTGGTCGAGGGCTCGCTACGCCTCGCTTCACCCCATAAAGGAAGTCGAGGACAAATCGTTCCGCCTAACAGGATCCGAGCGCGGCTCGGCCTTCCAAGCGAATGACATAACTACTCATCTAGGCCCATCTACTCCGAGGCAAGGACGGTCATTTCACTAACACTACGTCCATGATGACAGTGCGGGCCCTCCCCCCGTAACCACTAGATAAGCTCTACATCCGTCAACTCCCATCAGTGGGGTCCGAACCATGACGGGATGGGACGACAGACCCCTGACCGAACCAAAAGTGGCGGAGTGGAGAAACTCGATTGCCTTGTCAGGACGGGACAGATTCCAACTCCAAACAGGCCCGGACAGGCGCAACCCGACGCGACGACCCCCGACAGAGGGGGTCGAGTGAGACAATGGTCAACAACCGCCAACCATCCGGCCTTAAATGCCATGCTCATTACGTATGTACAGTATCAGGGAGTCAAATCTCTCTGGATACCTACCCCCCTCATCATCACCAGCGCCCGCTGACGATGGCAGGCATGGTGAGGCTCACTGTGCTGTCATCACCTGATGACACACCTAATGGTGATGATACAGGACGGCTTAATGGACCGCTAGATTGAACCTTGCTTGAATAACATGACAATGCCCATGTTGCACCTCCCTGTCTATAGTGGAACACGCCGACAACAAGAACATGGGGGGACTCGACCCGACGACGGAGAACGGGGGCATGCTCGGACGTAGTACCGCCCCTCTGACGCAAGACCAGGACGATGGGTGCCGTAAGGATCGAAGACTACGCCACCGACTAAGGGCTTTGCCTTCTTCGACACGTCTCCACCGACTCATCACGTGTAGAAATCTCTCTCTCTTTTTCTCTCTGTAACGTGGGTCCTTTACCCTTGATGTATAAAAGGGGAGGCCCGTGCCTCTTTCAAGGGACACGAAACAACAACGGACAACAACAGCGACCACACGCGCATCACTCGCACCCGAGACTTGGAGCCATCTCCTCTCTCACCACCATTGTACTGCCCAACCGGAGCATGTAACACGAGCAGGCCTCAGAATTGGACATAGGGGACTTCCCAGAACCAGTATACCCCCCGTGTCCTCTTGCTTTGCCATCGCCGAGCCTAAAACGTACGCCCCCGTGAACAAATTCTACTAGCCGGTGATCTAAACACCAACAGGTGACGCACCAGGTAGGGGATTTGCGCATTTCACTCCACTCCACGGTTCGGATGGCCACTTCCTCCACCTTCTGGGCTCCCGGCAGCAGCATCTTCTTCGGGAGCCTGGAGTTTGTCGCCACGGCGGACCGGAAGCTGCTATGTGTTAGTATTCCGACATCCCCACCGCCTCCAGTCCATGCACCCGCCATCGAAGCGACACGTCCGTGGTGGCTGGAGGACACGAGCGACGCACTCAACTTTGTAGTCATGGGAGATGGGACCTTGGAACTAATCGATGAGTCACTCCTAGATCCTATTGTGGTGGCCGTTGCAGTCGCCGACGAGGCAATGCGCGCGGTTCGACTCGAGCCGACCAGGCCACGCGTCACTAACCGCTCTGTGGTGTTGTCCAGTTACGGCGACTAGTTATGGCTCCATTTGGAGCGTTACTTGGGCCCTACGCCCGACCTGGAAGACCTCCGACTCTTTGCGTTCGCGCTGGCGAACATCCATGGGCCACTTCTCGGGACAGAGCCCCTCGGCCCGGACGAGCTCACCGAAACCCTTTCCGAGGACCACCCATACGGCTTTCGAAATGTCACGAGGTGATTCCGAGATGCGACCGCACAACTCACGGTTCCCGCCTTTGCGGGCTCTAGGTTTGTCAGTGTGATCGAGCGTCCGGATGAATCTCTCTTCAACCTCCTCGACATGGGGTCGGCGGGAGATTCCAGCTCCGAGTCCGGAAGCTACACGAGAAGCTATGGCATTCCGCGAGGGTGCAATATGGTGCAGCTTGTGACCATCCCAGCCGCGGGAGGTGCCGAGACCTCGGCCGCCGGAGCGATGGCAAATCCCAGGACCCCCGCCCAGGCAAACCTGATGATGGGTGCAGCGGGAGGGGAAACCCTCATTAACGTCCCCATCACTCCGGCCGAAAACCCGCAGACAGTGCCTCGCCCGGATGACCTTCAGCAGCGGTTGAGGGCAAGGCTGGCGGAGTTGGAAGAGACTCGGCGCTAGCTCAAGCACAAAAAGGAAGAGATAGACCATGAGCTAGCCCGTCCCGGCACGGGCGGACGTGCTCACGCCATGGCCCGTGAAGTCCACTAGCGCATCATTGCCGACGACCAAGGGCCCCTGCAATTCGCTCGCGCGGGACAAAACATTGTGGCATCCATCGCCCTGCTTAGTACTCTCCCGGAGCCCGCAACGTCAAAGGCCCAGTAGGCTTAGTGAGAAGTTGCGGCTCTTCTAGCCAAGGCCGCCGAGCTCCAGGCGGCGAGCTCTCAACGGCGTGCCGCTCAATCCAGCCAACAGATCTCCACATCCAGGCGTGTGGGAGGAGGCAGCACCGCCGGTTTAGAACAACACTCGGTTCCACGGCCAGCCCCGGCTGAAGGCGCACCTAAGAAAGCCTCGGTCCATGACCGAGTTGGACCCCACCACGACGCAGGCCACACTCTCAAGGCCCATCACCGCGAGAGAGAGCGACGGAACCAAGAAAGAGGCCGTCAACCACGTCGCAGAGGCCGGTACGACGACACCGATAAGGAGCGGAGCCGGAGCCCGAGCCCTCCTAAACCACGGGTCTTCAACTCGCGAATCCGCACCGCCGAGTTCCCTCAGTGCTTCCGGGCGCCTGTGACAGTCACCAAGTACGCGGGTGAGACGGACCCCGGCCTTTGGCTTGAGGACTACCGCCTCACGTGTCAAGGTGGGGGAGCCATCAATGACCTCGCCATCATCCTCAACCTCCTGCTGTAACTCGCGGACTCGGCTTGTGCTTGGCTTGAGCATCTCCTCGATGGTCAAATCTACTTCTGGGGTGACCTAAGGGATATTTTCGTCGGAAACTTCCAGGGGACCTATGTCCGACCGGGCAACTCCTGGGACCTCAAGAACTGCCGGCAGAAAGCTGGCGAGTTCCTCTGAGATTATATCCGATGTTTCAGCAAGAAGTGCAATGAGCTGCCTAATGTGGGCGACACGAACATTGTCAGGGCCCTCATCTCCGGCACAACATCGGAACAACTCATCCACGAGCTAGGCCGAAGGGGTCCGCGCACGGCCGTGAGCTCCTAGACATCGCCATGAGCTTCTCCTCAGGTGAGGAGTGCGTAGGAGCGGTCCTCCAGCGCACACCGTAGGGCAAGGGCAAAGGCAAGCGGGAGGAAGGAGCCAGCAACGATGCCTCCGACCGCCCAAAGAAGAAGAAAAACAAGCCACGGGCAGGGTGCGACCCCGTCGTGGCCGCCGCCGAGCACAAGCCGCCGAGGCCTACAGCAGGGGAGGCGCCGAACCACTTCGAAAAGTAGTGGAACGGTCCATACCCGAACCACGGGTTCCCTGTGAAGCACCTTTTTAAGGACTGCTCCATGATGAAGAAATTCATCCGGGAGGAGGCAAAGAAGGGGGACCTAGAGGAAGCGTCGGAACCAGGGGTCCGGGACTCCGCAGACAACGACGAGCAGGGGGGACTGGTGTTCCCCAACACCAAAGCTTTCCATATGATCTTCATGAGGCCCGAGTCCCGAGGAAGTCGGCGCACCACCAAGGTCGAGCGTCGCGTGGTTTTCGCGGCAGAGCCCGCCACGCCATCTTTCCTCAAGTGGTCCGATTTACCAATCATGTTTGATCGGTCAGACCCGCTCGTGGTTGACCCCATCATCGCCGAGGTCCGTCTCACTAAGATGATGATGGACAGGGCAGCTGCATCAACATTGTGTACGCCGACACGCTCGACCTGCTCGGGAAAGATTGATCATGCCTTCAGTCGCCTGGCACACCCTTTCAAGGAATCGTCTTAGGGCGGCAAGCCGTGCCCCTTGGGCAGATCAGCTTGCCCATCACATTCGGGACTCCATCCAACTTTCGCACCGAGGCCCTCATCTTTGAGGTTGTCAACTTCCCAGGAGTGTATCACGCTTTCTTGGGGTGTCCGTGCTATGCCAAGTTCATGGCCGTCCCCAACTACACCTACTTGAAGCTCAAGATACCAGGACCTAAAGGGGTCATCACTGATAGTGCGTCCCTCCAACACGCCTTCCTGTGTGAGATGGAGAACGGTGACCTCGCTGCGGCAACAGTGGCCTCCGTCGGGGAGCTCGAGGCTATCCGTACTCACCTCGAGGAGGGGGCTCCAAACGCCAACCACAAGAACGCCTCATTCAAGCCAGCAGAGAACACCAGAGAAGTGCAGATCGACCCTGAGAGTGACAAGGAGAAGATGGTGAGAGTGGGGACGTTCCTCACTACCAAATAGGAAAGCGAGCTCGTGGACTTTCTCCGTGCAAACGCTAACATTTTCGCGTGCAGGCCCTCGGACATGCCTGGCATACCGAGGGGAGTCGCCGAGCACTCCTTGAATATCAGGCCAGGTTCCAAGCCGGTGAAGCAACGTCTATGCCGATTCGACGAGGAGAAGCACAAAGCAATCAGGGAGGAGATCGTGAAGCTGCAGGCTGCCGGATTTATCACGGAAGAAGAACAGGAAATGGAGGATGTGTGTTGATTATACGAGCCTGAACAAGGCATGTTCAAAGGATCCCTTTCCTTTGCCATGCATCGACCAGATAGTTGACTCAACGGCGGGGTGTGAAACCCTCTGCTTCCTAGACGCCTATTCAGGGTACCACCAAATTGGAATGAAAGAATCCGACCAACTAGCGACATCTTTCATCACGCCGTTCGGCTCTTACTGCTACGTAACGAAGCCTTTCGGGCTCAAGAATGCCGGTACGACGTTTCAACGTTGCATGCAACAGTGCTTCAACCATCTGATTGGCCACACGGTTGAAGCCTATGTGGACGACATCGTCGTCAAGTCTAAAAAGGCGGACACCCTCGTGGTCGACTTTGAGCGTGTCTTTGCCAAACTACGTGCAAACAACGTGAAACTTAACCCCGAGAAGTGCGTTTTTGGGGTCCCAAGGGGCATGCTCCTCGGGTTCATCGTTTCCCAACGTGGCATCGAGGCCAATCCGAAGAAGATCACCGCAATCAAACGGATGGGTCTGGTTCAGAACCTCAAGGGGCTGCAACGGCTTATGGGCTGTCTTGCGGCGTTGAGCCATTTCATCTCGCACCTCGATGAGAGAGTGCTCCCGTTGTACAGGCTACTGAAGGAGTCCGACCGGTTCGAGTGGACCCCTGAGGCGTAGTCCGCCCTCGATGACGTCAAGCGCATCCTGAGCAGCGCACCCGTGTTGACACCCCTAGTCCCGGGTGAGGAGCTGCTATTGTACATAGCGGCGACGACTCAAGTAGTGAGCTCGGCGTTCGTGGTCGAGCGAGAAAGAGAGGGGCACACCCTCAAGGTCCAGCACCTTGTCTACTACGTCAGCGTAGTCCTGTCCGATTCGAAGACCAGGTACCCATAGATCCCTAAGATCCTCTATGCGGTGATGGTGGCAAGCCGCAAGCTCCGCCACTACTTCGACTCCCACCCGATACATGTCGTAAGTTCCTTTCCGCTCTGAGAGATTATAAAGAACAGGGACTCGGCGGGCAAGGTCGCCAAGTGGGCGCTCGAGCTGATGGGGCATGACATCGCGTGCTAGCCTCAAGCGGCCATCAAGTCCAAGGTCCTCGTCGACTTCATGGTGGAGTGGACCGAGGCGCAACTCCCGCTCGCTCCAGTCGATCAGGAGTACTAGGTCATGTACTTCGACGGGTCACTCATGCGAACGGGTGCTGGTGTCGGCCTCGTCTTTGTTTCTCCACTCAGGGTACATATGAAATACGGAGTTCGTTTACATTTCCCCGCATCAAATAATGTTGCCGAATGTGAGGCACTCGTAAAGGAGCTCAAGATCGCCATCGAGCTTGGTGTCCGACGGCTGGAGATCCGGGGCGACTCCTAACTCGTGGTTCACCAGGTCATGAAAGAGTCCAGCTGCAGGACCGACACTATGCCGCTCTACTGCCAAGAGGTTCGCAAGCTCGAGAACAAGTTTGACGGACTAGAGCTCAAACACATCCCGTGATGCCTCAACGAGGCGGCCGAAGTGTTAGCAAAGATGGCGTCTGGTCGAGAGCAGATTCCGTCGGGGGTCTTCGCGAACGACCAGCATCAGCCTTCGGTTCGACTCAAAGAACTCATGAGGCCGAAGGAGGGATCGGACGACCCCGTCGACCCTGACCCGAGGGCCGAAGGACCGCCTGCAAAGACCCAGTGACCAACAGGAGTGATGGAGGTCGATCTACCCAGCAACTCGAGCAAGCCGGACGACCAGTCGAACGACCTGGGGGTCGAGCGAATCGACCCCCAGGTCGAGAGTGCCGAGCTCCCACGTGACTGAAGAATCCCATACGTCGAGTACCTGGCTCAAGGGATGCTCCCTGTCGATGAGGCCAAAGCCAAATGACTCTATCGGCGTGCCAAGTCTTTCGTCTTGATCAACGGGGAACTTTACAAGCGCAGTGTCACCAAAGTCATGCAGCGTTGTATACCCACCAGCGAAGGCATCAAGCTGCTCATCGATATCCATGGGGGGCGAGGGGTCTGTGGTCATCACGCCACACCTCGAACCCTCGTAGGCAGCGCCTTTCGCCAGGCTTTTACTAGCCGACTGCTGTGGGCGATGCGACCCGCATAGTCAAACCTGCAAAGGCTGCCAGTATTACGCCCGCAGACACGTCTACCGGCTCAGGACCTTCAAACAATCCCCCTCACATGGCCTTTCGTAGTCTGGGGATTGGACCTGGTCGGTCCACTCAAAAGAGCGCCCAGGGGCTATACCCACTTGCTTGTCGCAGTCGATAAGTTCACCAAGTGGATCGAAGCACGCCCCCACGGTCAAGATTCGATCTGAAGAAGCGGTCGAATTCTTCCTCGACATCATCCACCGATTTGGAGTCCCAAACTCCATAATCACGGATAACGGCACGCAATTCACAGGGAAGAAATTCCTAAAGTTCTGTGATGACTACCACATCCACGTCGACTGGGCTGCTGTCGCTCACCCTAAGACAAACGGGCAGGTCGAGCAAGCCAATGGCATGATACTCCAAGGGGTGAAGCCTCGGATCTTCGACCCGACCATCGTCTACAACCGCTTGAAACAAGACAGCAGTCAACGGGCGACTGAACTCCACGCCGTACTCTGGAGCTTACGCACGACCCAGAGTCGTGCAACGGGCTTCACGCCTTTCTTCATGGTCTACGGATCCAAGGCAATCCTCCCCACTTATCTGGACTATGGCGCACCCTGAGTAGGCACGTTCAACGAGCAAGGTAACGAAGCAGCGCTCCAGGACGCGATGGATCAGATAAACGAGGCGCGAGACGTCGCACTCCTCCACTCGACCAAGTACCAACAAGCACTCCGCCGCTACCATGATCTAAATGTAAGAGACAAAGGGCTCCTCATGGACGACCTCGTTTTGTGTAGGGTTCAAGACAATAGGGGCCGACACCAGCTCTCACCGTCTTGGGAAGGACCGTATGTCATCTCTCGGGTCATCCGACCCGGCACCTACAAGCTGAAGACCATGGAGGGAAATGAGCTCAAGAACGCCTGGAACATCTCACAGCTACGTAAATTCTACCCCTAGCTCTTCGTTCGATGCATTCTCGGTACGCCTCGATCGCTCATAAGTGACACTCGACCCCTCCCAAGAGGTCAAGCGTCACTCGGGGGCTGGAAAGGCACAATAGGCTCACGCTGTGTGCCTCTTTTTTCTCGAAAAAACTTTTCTTTCTTTCTCAACCCCGAGCCTCGCTATGCCGGCAAATAAAGTAAACCATGAAACAAGGAGTTCGCAATCGAGCCGGTCGGACGGCACAATGTCGTGCTTGACCTAGCGGCCACGACAATGGCGATCACCGACGAGGCTAAACTTCCAAGTCACTCGGGGGCTTAGGCTTTGTGAGCCAGCACGAGAGGGGCAAAGGGCCGAGAGCGTAAAGTAGTTTAAATAACAGGAAATTAAAACTGTTTGAGGCCATCACGGGCACACAAAAACAAACAAGCGCAGGTTCACAATCCAAACCAATTACACGATAGTGGGCACGATGACCCATTTTCTAGAAATAAAAGCTAGGAAATGCAATCACTAACTAGTTCTCCCCATCCACCTTGGGCAGCACCTTTTCTTCATACTTTGCAGCCAGGACATCAGCATGGGGCTCCGAGTCACCACGGATCCGCACCATCTCCTTGGGGATGTGGTCGAGGTAGCCGAGGCTCAGCGCCTCGTAGTCCATCTGCTCGAAGTGAGTCTCGAGCATGACGAACACGGTGCGCACGCCAAAGCGCACACCGTGCCGGATCCACTCACGGCTCGAGGACATCAAATCCCAGACCTGCAGCGCCATCGAGGCCCCAAGCTCGACGGGGACTTAGAGTTCTTGAGCCGCCCACCCCAGCCCGGCGTGCAACTCCATCTTCTCCACGACCTCTTAACGAAGGGACTCCTCCGCCTTGACCAGCTTCTCCCCCGGTGGTGCACCGACCGATCCGGGCGATAAGGGGTAACTCAAAGTCAAGAGCATGCATGGAATAGAGGAAAAAGAGTCATACCTTCTCCAGCCTTGCAAGTCTCTTGCAACAGTGCCAGATGCGTGGCCGCCGCGTCGATCGAAGCTTTGGCCGTGGCCACGGCCTGATCGCGTAGCTACCTCTCCGAGCGCAGCAACTCCTCTAGCGTCTGCACGGCCTCTGCCCGAGCAACGGCTTGAGCCAGGGTGTCATCGCGCTTCTTCTGCACAGTCTCGAGCGCCATCTCCAGTCGACCCAGGCGGTCCCCGTGCTGCTCCTCCGCGGCCTGCAGAAGGTACAACTCCATCTGAACCTCGGAACCTCGCTCCTCGGCGTCCTTCAGCACCGCCTCAAGCTCCTCCATGCGCCCTTTCGTCGCCCCCAACTCGAGATAGGCGTCACAGAGGTCGGCGAGGATAGCCAAGCTTTCCTCCCTGTACCTCTGGGTCACCACGCCGGAGTACCTGGCAAAGTCGGTGCTGACGGTGTTGCAGTTGTCGAAGAACCACTTGTTCTCCAAAGACACGATGAGGAAATCCATCGGGACCCACGGCAGAGGCCGCTGCACCGCCTTTGCAGCGCCCGCAGGTAGCCACCCCCTCATCAAATCGATGGCCCAGCGACGAGCCGTTCCACCGGCACCGCTCACACGGACACCCAAAGCAGGCGTCGCCCTGATAGTCTCCGAGACCATCGAGGAGCCGGCCCCCGGCACCACCATGACCTCCGTGCGGGGTGTGATAGGCGCTCTCAGCACAGTCGGCCAGTGCCGTAGCTTCCTCTGAAGACTCTGCGGCACCATGCTTCTGGACCGCCACCCCAGTGTCAACCACTGCGCCGGACGAAGCAACAACGACCGAAGAACCCGACGCCCGTTGGTCCCCCTCGCGCATCCTTGCCGCCGCATCCGCCCTCAGGGACTTCACGGGCATAAAGCACCTAGGGTGAGGCCTCTTACGGATGGTCCGACGCTTTGACACGAGCGTGCCGCTAGCCGGGTCAGTGTCGCGCCCGCGCTTCAGCAAGGCGTCGATGGCGGGGTCAGCACTCGGTTCCTGCGGCGCGGAAGGGACATCGACCTCCTGTTCAGCGACTGACCGTCCACCAACCCCGCCGCCTTCGACTGGCTCGCTCAGTATCAGGGGCTGTTCCCCTTCGCTTCCATCGGCCGCCAATGCCCCGGTCCGCACGGCATGCTCACCCGTGGCCCGCGACGCGATCGGGTCCCCTGCTCCATCGGCAGCTGCCAGCTCCTCCTGACGGGCCTCTAGCGCGACGTCCCGGGCACCCGAGGTTGCGCCCTCAGTAAAAGGGGCAACACGCAGCGCTGCTGCTAGGCCCGCGTCGACTTCGTCATCTCCGTCCACCATAACGTCCGGAATGGCGTCGTAAGGGTGAGCGACGTGCCCTCCATCGTCTCCCTCACTCCCTGAGTCGTCATCGTGTTCATCGGAAGAAGCCAGAGACTCCGTGTCCGTGGCCTCACCCATGTCTCAGCGGCACGCCCTCCTCTTCTCATGATCCAACTACCGTCGAAGCTTTGCGTCCTTAGCACTTTGCTTTTGCTTCTTCACCTCTCGGGCCTCCACGTCCTTAAAGCGCTGTGCCACCCTCAAGGGCGCATCCTCAGGCAGCTTTAAGGCGTGATAATGAAATCATGCCGTCAAGTCAGACTGCACCCGAAAGGTAAATAAAATAAAATAAAATCAAAGACAGGATCTCAAAAACGAGAAGCAAGTCCAACGACCAAACCGGGAGAACAACAAGGGAAAGCGAGCCTGCCACATCGACCGCCCTGTCCAATGGGAGCATGGACGGACTACCGGGGACCGGCCAGATGCCATCCACAAACAGCAGCACCGTCCTAATCCACTCGACCACAACCGAGCGGTCTGTCAGCTCCTCCATGACCGCAACAGCGCTGGTGACACCACGTTCCTCGGTCCCCTCCTGGAACATGAGGAGGGGTCTGGCCGCAAGCGGGATGAAGCGCCACTGAAACCACCACCCCGTGACTTCGATGACGGAAAGCCCTCGATCCTTCAGGCGCCGGATGGCCTGGACAGCGTAACCGATGGAATTCATGTCCTTCTTCGTCATGCCCCAGTTCCAGGATGCCAGTGCCTCCCAGATCGATTGACCGGTCACCGGGAATGGGCCCGCTTCTGAATCAGGCGTAGGCTGCAACAATCAAGGGCAATGGGATGCACCTCGTTGTCCATGGACCTCATGAATAGTGAGGGGGAGAAGAAGTACTTCCATACCTCAATGTCGGACTGGATCCCTAAGAAGCCCCCACACAGCATGACGAATAGCATGATGTGAAGGACCCCGTTCGGGTTCTGATGTTGCAGCTCGATCTCGTAGTGATGCAGTAGACTGTGGAGGAACTTACTTCCCGGTGAGCCGACGCCCCTCTCGTGAAACGGCACGAGAGAGACGACGTAGCCCGACGGAGGGTCGGGCGCCGTCTCGTATTCCGGCATGATCCACTCCACCGCGTTGGTGAGAGTGGGAAGAAGGCCGGCCTCCACTAAGCTCTCCATCTGTGACATCCTCATGGATGTACAGCCATAGGCAGTTCAATCCAACAGGGCCATCGCGGCGATCAGAGAGGGCGGCGGGTATGACGGGAGCGAAGCGGCGAAGGACAACCAAGCAGACGCCAAGATCCTAGGTGCGCTTGAGAGCTAGAAGAGGGAGGGGAAGCAGGCGCAGAGTTAAAAAGAGAAGAAAGGGAGAAGATGAGCCAAGGTGGACTTAAATAGGCGGGGCGCCCTCAAGAGACGCGCTCTAACTTGATTGCGGGACCAAGCCACGACTAGCCTGAGGTAAGGGGCCTTGACTCCTCAACTGCGTGATTCGCGGTTCAGATGCCTCCACGTCTCCTCCGATTCTATCCGCATCCCCATGACTCCACAACTTCCGCTTCCCACAACAACTCCATGACTTCATGGCCCCACCATTGCGGGAAACAAGGCGGCGCGACAGTTCACCCAGGCCTACCACGACGCACGCGCGAGATAAATACGCCACCTCTATCTCGGGCAGTAGGAAGATGGTTTAGAACCGATCGAAACTCCCGTGCCTCTCTTTTATCTCTTTGCAGTTTAAGGAGGCAAGCCCCTCTGCCTGCTGCTTTTCAGTTCCCGCACCGAAAGTCTTCCCCTGAGGGCCCCTATACTCATGGACAAGGAGTGGGGCGAACGGGGCAAAATTCAACTAACCGTGTCCTGCAGCAGTGACTCGGTCGACCCTGCGGGGCCTGACCGGCATCGACCCAGGAAGTAGCACGAGGCAGTCGCTCGACCCCGGCAGGGGACGAGCGACACAGGTAAGACGGGATAAGGGGCTGAAAACTACTCCGACGGTCCGACGACGCCGACATTCTAAGGCTGGCCCCATGAGTGGATTCGATAGCCGCCTAGAGCACGAACAGAGCAAGGGGCACGAGCGATGGGCACACTTAGCGGCCAATACCCCAACCCCCGAGGGGTCAAGGGCATCACAGAGTAGCGTTTGAGTCCCGCTTTGACTCGTCCGTTGGTATCTCCCCGAAGAGAGGTAACTAGCCATCACAACCTATCAAATGGTTGTGACAACCAGTCAAGCCGGAAAAACAGATTCATGAGGTCGACCACCAGCTGCTTTGCTGGGACCCGTCGACGGGGGACCGGAGACCTCACTCGAACGAACCCGATAACAGCTCATCGAGCAACCACGTTTCAGCCACCGAGGCGAAAACATGGCCCGGCTCTATCCTCCGCCTCATGAACGGGACGCGGAAGGAGAAAACGAAAAAGTTGAAACGGCCGCTCGACCGATCCGTCCGCATCGAGCGGGGATGCGAGGGCCGGCATCGCCAAACAAGACCCAACGACGGGGTCACATCCATTATTCCTTGGTAACAAGACCACTTAAGGCTGACTCTTACAAACTCACTCTATTCTCTTACAAAGCGAGTATCAAGGACTCAGAAAAAATGAAGAAGAAAGAGAAATAGGGGAAAAGATCGACCTGAGAGGTCTACTACAAAGGAAAAAACAGTACCCACACCTCGGCGGGTACATACGAGGTAAAGTGCATGTGATGCTTCGTCATCAGGGAAAGACGCCCTTATTTGAGGCCGACCTTTTTCCCCAACGAAGAAGGCGAGCAGCCCGGCCGCACCGTACGGCTGTTGCTAGAGCTGCCTCTTGAGACTAAGGACCCCCCCTGCTAAAAGGGAGCCCGGTCTGGCGCCCTTCTTGACCTCGCTCCTACCGACGCCGCTGAGGACGAACACGAAGGGACCTAATAAGCCTTGGTGACCTTCCATGCGAGGGCCCCTTTATCTCCACCTCACCCAAACAAGGGGAGGACGTAATGGAAGTTGAGCCGACCTTCCCACAACCGACAGGACGGCCGCCCCAGGGCAGCCGGGGACCTACTGTCGGCAGGTTTTCATCCCCGTCTCCATCGCCAGGGGCATCATCGCACCCGGCAGCCATGAGAACAACGGACCACTAAGCAAGAGTCGGTCATGCCCCAGGTGTCCCAGAGCTCGATGTGTAAAGCTAGGTGTGGGAATGAAGCAGAAAACTACCCGGTCCTCGGATTCCTTGCACGGGCACCAAGCCCAATGTGGGTTCATGAGGGGCTCTTGCACGCCACATGGGAACAAAAACCTGGCGCCACCGATGGTATCGCGCGCACCGCGCCATAAAAAATAGAAAAGAACTCGCCTTAGAGCAGGGCACCGGCCTCGGATTCCCCTGACGCATAGCACGCCAGATCTGGGCCCAACCGAAAGATACCCCTACGTGTTGCATGCCGAAAAAAGATAAGAGGTCTATCATGTCGACAGCACCATGTCCCGCCTTTTTAAGCAAACCCTCCTCTATGGCACCCGCACCGTCTGCTCGGCCCAGGGGACGGAGCCCGAGAAACACGGGTCCCGCGGCACCCCCATGATTGTTTTAGATACATAAAGCCAAAGAACGAGTCCGCACAGACTCCTTCTTTGGCTCGGGGGCTACACCCGACGGGTGCGCTCGTGCGCACCCCAACGGACGAGCGACCCGGCCACCTCACGACGTATCAAGCCGAAGCGCGAGTTCCAACCAAACTCCCCCACGGGCTCGGGGGCTACACCCGTCGGTTGTGCTCGCGCGCACCCCCTACGTGGAAGTTGGGTGACTCGCGAATGACTTCATGCCACCCGCTCACACCGGCGCCAAATCCGCCGAACGACTCTCCGACTAGCTCGAGGGCTCGGGGGATACTGTCGAGGGTAGAAAATAGGGTGCCATGTGGCACCACCTAGGAACCCACACGCGTCCAGTCCAAAGGACCTGCTGGATCGCCCCAAGGCATCACCTGTGTAGGCCCCTACAAAAAGCATCTCCACGATGGTCAAACCTTGGTCGCGAAGGCCATGCCGCTCCCCCAACTCGCTCGACCCCCCCCCCAAGGGGTCGAGGGCCGATCATGTTCCGCTCGACCTCCGAGTGATCGAGGGCTCGCTACGCCTCGCTCGACCCCACAAAGGGAGTCGAGGACAAATCATTCCGCCAAACAGGATCCGAGCGTGGCTCGCCCTTCCAAGCGAATGACATAACCGCTCGTCCAGGCCCATCTACTCTGGGGCAAGGACGGTTGTTTCACTAACACTACGTCCATGACGACAGTGCCCCCCCCCCCTCCTATAACCACTGGATAAGCTCTGCCTCCGTCAACTCTCATCAGTGGGGTCCAAACCACAACGGGACGGGACGATAGACCCCTGACCGAGCCGAAAGTGGCGGAGTGGAGAAACTCGATTGCCTTGTCAGGACAGGATGGATTCCAACTCCAAACAGGACCAGACAGGCGCAACCCGACGCGATGACCCCCAATGGAGGGGGTCGAGCGAGACAACGGTCAACAACCGCCAACCACCCAGCCTTAAATGCCATGCCCATTATGCACATACATTATCAGGGAGTCAAATCTCTCCAGATACCAACCCCCCTCATCATCACCAACGCCCGCTGACGATGGCAGGCATGGCGAGGCTCACTGTGCTGTCATCGCCCGATGACACACCTAATAGTGATGATGCAGGACGGCTTGATGGACAACTAGATTGAACCTTGCTTGAATAACGTGACAATGCCCATGCTGCACCTCCCCGTATATAGTGAAACATGCCGACTACCGGAACATGGAGGGACTCGACCCGACGACGGAGAACGGGGGCATGCTCGGACATAGTACCGCCCTTCTGACACAAGACCAGGACGATGGGGGCCGTAAGGACCGAAGACTACATCACCGACTAAGGGCTTTGCCTTCTTCGGCACGTCTCCACCGACTCATCACGTGTAGAAATCTCTCTCTCTCTCTGTAACGTGGGTCATTTCCCCTTGAAGTATAAAAGGGGAGGCCCGCACCTCTTTCAAGGGACACGAAACAACAACGAACAACAACAGCGACCGCACATGCATCACTCGTAGCCGAGACTTGGAGTCCTCTCCTCTCTCACCACCATTGCACTCCTCAACCGGAGCACGTAACACGAGCAGGCCTGAGAACTGGACGTAGGGGACTTCCCTGAACCAGTATAACCCCCGTGTCCTCTTGCTTAGCCATCGCCGAGCCTGAAACGCGTGCTCTTATGAACAAATTCTACTAACCGGTGATCTAAACACCGACACGAGGATTCTTCCACTCTTCATTCCTTTGGATCGTAGGAATCCATAGCTTAGAAAAAATGAAGGAAGATTTTCTATGACACTCATTTCACTGAGAAAATGAAAGAAATAATATATCATCCATGTTAGACCTCTTTTTTTCCCCTTTGCATCGCATCGAGGACAATCGCCTGCTAAATAAAACATGAGCAAACATCATTGCATTCGAGCACAGAAATTAAAGAAAACAAACAATATTGAATCTCTTCCTTTGGTAGCTCAAGCTAAAATCAAGCTTGTGAGGCATTCCCTATAACATGTCAGCACCAGGACATTGATGAAGGCATTCTATCTGTATCTCCCTTAGGAGATCACAACTATCTCTTACATATTTGAGGGGTCGTTGTTATATTATTTACGTTGTCGCTATGGTAAAAGAAACTCACGAAGTTTCAGGTGCTACCAGACATTGCATGAGTGGAAAGCTTCTAAGACAAAATTAAGGGAAGTTTGTAAGAAGAACCAGTAACTAATAACCTGTTTGGCATAATTCAGTACTAGAGGTTTACCGAAGGATGAAATTTTACTCGGAAAGGGCATAAACAGTAGAGAAAGGATGTCACTACTGATTTTCATTAGGAAAGATTGCGAAGGACACAGTTTTGACTTTTGATGGTAAATAGAGCCCCCGGCTATTTTTTAGAAATCCGTGGTGGATCCAGAGTATTTAATGAGAGTATTTATTGCCTAGTAAGCACGAAAGGTTATAGGTAAAAATGTAGATGTGACTTCGTGATATTGCTTCGAGTGACACCGTATCATAGTTTTATTTCTTTATCTGCATATAATTGTAATTTCTTAGCAAGTGACATTACATTTATTATTTTACTTCATGCTTGCAAGGAGAGAAAAATCGGTAAATAGAATAACATTCTTCCTAGTTTTATGCAAAATCATCTAACAACAAATAAAAAAAATTCATATCTGAATCAAGAATTTTTCATAACTATGATGTCTTTATTAACTGCAGTTGCATCTTTGAATATTCAAAGACGAGCAGATATAAATTCATTTTTAATATATTAGGGTGTTTTCTTATTTTAAGAATAAAATAATATATTAATGTTGTTACGGCATTTTTGTATTACAAAGTCCATTGATTTGTTTAGGCTCACACTGAATTAACAATGTGAACCTAACTTCAGAGAATAGGGAAACTGAGATTTTTAAAATAAAAGAAAATAGGGTGTTTGTAAGCGGCTTCTCCACTTCCACATTATTCATATATATGTCCTTAACTTATTACAATGTGTTGGGCACAATTTTAAAAATACTAAAATTTTATTAATTTAGGACATACAAAATGTTAGAATACCTTTAAAGTATGTAAACATATTATAAAAACTAGCATTTCATCCAAAATGTTAGAATCCCTTTAGAAATTTGTTTGAGAGACACTGAGAAACAGCGGTTTTGTCCAAAACACATTCACGATCGCGTTATTGTCTGAGACACACTACGATTTTAGATACTCTCGTCTATGGTACACTATTATTATTTAATAATTATTTTCAACTTTTTTATCTCAATGTACAAAATATATTGATATTTGAATTTTTGCATAAACATACATTATTGTATTCTCTATCATAAAAAAATACAGACATATTTTTGTTATTGTTGGCGTGGCTTGCTCGACAAATTTAATATTAAAATAATAAGCAAATCATATGAATAATCAGAAAAAATCTAGCTCTATTTTTTAATGATATAGAATGCAACAGTGTATGTTCGTGCAAAGATTTCGAATTTTAATATATTTGTGCGTTAAGATAAAAAAAAGTTAAAAATAATTATTAAACGGTAATAGTGTACCAGAGACGAGAGTGTCTAAAATCGTAGTATGTATTAGATAAAAACGTGATTGTGAGTGTGTTGTAGACGAAACCGTCATTTCTTAGTGTTTCTCAGACAATTTTCCTAAAAATGAAACTCTTTCGGCCTTCTCCATCATTTCTTTGAAAACTTCAACATTTTGAACTGAAATTTACATGTTTTTCTCAACTTTATGAAAGGTATGTGTGTGACATAGGTTACCGAAAGCAGACGGATGGATCGGAACACGACTAGGTTTGATGAAAGACCGAAGTATAGAGGATGTACGAAAAGTAAGGCGCTTTCATATGTAGGTTGATGAAAAACAATGGAGTATGAACTCCATATAATCCTAAACACCTACAACACATAAATAACTCAATTCGTAAATTGAACTCTACGAGGATAGGGACATACTTGAATTGAACATACGTTGACAGGGTGCAGATTACGTAAAGTAGGAGGCAGGTTTAGGATGAAAGAGACGTTCTCATCTGTTTTACTGAGGAGTAGAGAAAACAAATTTGCTTTGAGAGTGCGGATAGGGGCGGCACCCCAGTGTACTCCACTGGCCACGTAGGTTTAAATTTAAAAGATCCAAAGATTTACAATCGGAACATTAAATAAACAACCTATGTTTTTTAATAGGATATTATGGTTCCCAACCCCTTGCTCTATATAGCAACAGCGCATAAACCCCTCCTGCCGTAGCTTTGTGTTGCTCTCGCTGCAGCTTCAGTAGACACAGGTGCAGCGAGAGACGGGCACAATGCCACCCTTACCCAGGAAATCCAATCCTCTCCTTGTCCTCCTCATTGTCGCCTTCATAAACATAGCCGCCGCCGATGAAACGGTCCCTTTCTACCCCTCCGCGGAGGCCGCCGCGGCGGCGCACTGCGGCGGCACGCTGTACACTGAGCTGTGCCTGTCGACGCTGGCCGACATCCCGGACCTCCACAAGAAGCCCCTCCCGGAGGTGATTGCCACCACCGTCAACCGCACCGAGACCATAGTCGCCGCGACGCAGGCCAACTGCTCCTCCTACCTGCACAGGAAGTCCCTGACCTCCATCGGCCGCCTCGCCATGGCCGACTGCATGGAGCTCCTGTCCACCACCATGGACGAGCTCGACGCCACCATCTCCGACCTCCACTCGTCCAGTGCCGGCTCCTCCGCGTCGCAGGCCGCCAAGCACCTGACCGCGGACCACGTGATGACCGTGCTGTCGGCGGCCATGACCAACCAGGACACCTGCCTGGACGGGCTCGCGTACGACAACGGCGGGCAGGCGCGGCGGTACATGGAGCCCACGCTGCACCACGTGTCCCGCATGGTCAGCAACTCGCTGGCCATGGCCAAGAAGCTGCCCGGCGCCACCACCTCCGCCGCCTTGACGACGCAGACGCGACAGCCGTTCACGGGGTACGGGCAGATGGTGAACGGGTTCCCGCGATGGGTGCGGCCCGGGGACCGGCGGCTGCTGCAGGCGCCGGCGTCGGGCGTGACGGCCGACGCTGTGGTGGCCAAGGACGGCAGCGGGCAGTTCACGACGGTGTCGGCGGCGGTGGCGGCGGCGCCGGCCGGCTCCAAGAAGCGGTACGTGATCTACATCAAGGCCGGGGCGTACATGGAGAACGTGGAGGTGGACAAGAAGCACACCAACCTCATGTTCATCGGCGACGGCATCGGCAAGACCGTCATCAAGGCCAGCCGCAACGTCGTCGACGGCTCCACCACATTCCGATCGGCCACTGTCGGTTAGTGTGCTTGCTCTGTTTTCTTCTTCTTCTTCTTCTTCTTCTTCTTCTTCTTCTTCTTCTTCTTCTTCTTCTTGTTCTTCTTCTTCTTCTTGGTAGACATGCTAATTACTTGCACTGCATCGTCGTGCATTAACCCACTTCATCAATCGTTCGAATTGACGCGTCATTGCGAAACTAGTCGAATACTCATGAGCCCTGTAGGTTTAGCAGGGTGCTGTTGCTTAGTTGGGAAATTTACCGTAGCAGAGTTGCCGGAACGCTTCCCCTGCATTTCCTCTGATCGACGACGGTGTGACACCAGAGAGCAGCCAAGAAGTTCGTAGCCCTCCTCTGCTTCGTGAAAACTGAAACACCATTCATTCCTATTCCCAGTCCTCTGTTTTACTATTAAGATAGCTACCGGATCGAAGGACACACCTCTGAAAGGTCAACAAGCCGAGTCACGTCGAACATAGGAGGAAAGTGCAGATATAGATTGTCCGATCATTAGGAAAGCGTGTGTCGGCACGTACGCTCCGTGAGACACAAAATTCTAATCCGAGCATTAGGAAACCAGAGCACGAGAGCATTTACATTTCAGCAGCATCGTAGCACAGTTCCAAGTGGATGGACGTATACTTCATTCACGCACGTATGTCTGTGTCGGCACGGCGTTTTTCGGCTTGTCGTTTGCTATAAACAGTGTCAGGCCACCACATGATCCAGCAGTGCCCTCTTCCCCTCTAATTAAAATATGCGAGTAGGTCCGTTTTGGCAGGTCCATCGCAGTTTTTTTATTTTCTTTATTTACAAAAGAAAAAAAAAACAAGCACTCCTAGGTATCTACTAGATCTTGGTAATAATAACATGTTCTTGATCACTCACTATATGGCTAAGCTGGCGATCATGGACAGTGTAGATTGATCTTGGTAACACTTCTGGGTGGTGCATACTGACGACGGCATGCGAATGTAGTATGTCATTCCACGCGACTGTTGATGGCCGGTCGGTGGATCACAGGTCGCCGATGGAGCTCTCGTCCGAGGCGTCCGTGATCTCGGATACTGCTGGCTCCCTTCCCGCTTAATTTGTACAGTCATCAGTGTGTCTGGATGCATCCATCCCGGCGATCTGATCACGAATTAAAGTCCGCCACTGCATGCATGAAGTAGATGGATGGATGTCGATCGCGCCTCCCATGGCCATGTGTCCTGTTACTGTCAGATCATATCATCGATTGACGGACGCGTTGCATTTTTTCTTTTTTGATAAGTGGGACGCATTGCATTGACGAGCAGGCATGCATGAGTGACCAGAGAGAAAGAAACAAAGTAAACGGGCATCAGTCTAGTCGGTTTACAGTATACTAGTACATAGCAAAACCGTAGAGAAGCTGACGAATATGAATCGATCTTATGTGTTGTATTTATACACGCTAACTGCCACGCACTGATCAAAGAACCGGTCATTGTACACGCGAATCTGCTGAGCTGAGGTGCGGTAGTTGCGTGCAGGCAGGGGTCAGCACACTGTGGACCGTGGTAGGGGACCTCGAAGCCGCGTTTTTTCTTCGTAGGGGATGGTCGGATAGACATGCCATGGGGAGCCACATATGCATGCAGCAGCCCCTTGCCCGGTCGCCGCTACAGGCTATAGAGGAAATCTAGCTGGCCAATTATGCCATCCTCCGGCCGGTCGGACGTCCAGTACCAGCACCACACTATCACTACACTGTTTGTACAAATGCTGCCATCACTAGCCAACCACTACGTACAAATATATTCCTAACTACTAGCGGTACTACAATTCACAAGATCTTACTAACACTAGTACTATACATACTGTACTAGAAAAAAACAGATAAAAGTATGTAATTAGTTTATTACTATTAATCAGATCACTAGGGCCTGAGCACAGATTATTTAGTACTTTGTACAGTATTGCTCTGCAGAAAGTAATGTGACATGAAGCCGAGGCATCAGTACAAATAATTGAGGTTTAATTACGCTAGAGAGCCAGAAAGAGCAAATATGCCTGCTTGCGAGACAAAACGGACCGTCGCCCGTGACCTGTGTTGCTCAGTTTTTTCCTTGCAAAAACAGGGCATACTGTACAGCATGTGTGCGCACCCACAGTTACTGCGCTTCGATCAGAATGAACAGAGAACAGGTATCGTAAGTATGTGTGCGCTCCCTGATTCTGATCTACGAATCTATCAGCGTATAGTATAGCCAACAAAGCTGGTGTTTAATTTTGCTAGATTTGTCTCGTTGTCGTATACATAATAATTTATTTATAATCTATACACGGACGTCGGTGCTTGGCATGTCGTTGGTACCATGGAATGGTAACGTGGTATCCGACTAGGATGGGGCCGTGGCTGCGGCGTGCCGTGCGTGCCTGTCCGCATTCTCGCGTCACTCTCGAGTGCATGTGGGCGCTGCTTTCTATGCAGCTAGCGTCCGTCCATCCGTCGCCTTCGCACTCTTGTGCAAGGGCTGGCTGCTGAATGCGAAGGCCCAAAGGCGCCCCGTAACCAACTATCGCTGCCACGACAGCACTGGATCAAATCCCTGCCAACAGTGGCTCGTCCAGGGAAAAAAAGAATTGATACTAGAAAAAAAAACAGATAAAAGGGCTGTGCATTTTTTTAGACAATAGAAAAAACGTTTGTCCTTTGGGACCATTTTTATCGTGCGTGTATCAGTCGTTGCAGTGCGCAGTTTATTGGAATTTCAAAATGGAACGTGTGATCTAAATTTCTTAATGGTTAAGACAACCAGTGAAGATTGTGCATGTGTCTGCCAAAAAACGCCACTGGTTGATCCCCACTCATAACAAACCGGAATAGCAGGCTGACACTTTAGTTTTTCATTATTTTATAGTCTGTAAGAAATGAGCATTGGCAAGGCATTGGTCCGCACAGAATATGGTCAAATTTCAGGTTCTGTTCCGAAGGACAGTGAAATTGAGATATGAGCATTCACAAACCAAAAGAGGCCGATTATCTATCTCCAGTGTTGCACGAACAGAACAGGGGCTACATTTTGTTTACTGGCCCAAGATGAATAACTAGACTACATGGGCTTTCTTGCTTACACTTGCAGCCCAGCATAATGCGACAATCCAGCCCAAAACGGTGCTACTTCATTTTACTTGACGAACTATTGTCCTGATCATTCATGCTAATTAATCATCATCAACCTTGCATGCAGCTGTGGTGGGCAACAACTTCTTGGCGCGCGACCTTACGATCGAGAACGGCGCAGGACCGTCGAAGCACCAAGCGGTGGCGCTGCGCGTGGGCGCGGACCTGTCTGCCTTCTACCGTTGCAGCTTCGTGGGGTACCAGGACACGCTGTACGTGCACTCCCTCCGGCAGTTCTTCCGCGACTGCGACATCTACGGCACCATCGACTTCATCTTCGGCAACGCGGCCGTCGTGTTCCAGAACTGCAACCTGTACGCGCGCAAGCCGCTGGACAACCAGAGCAACATCTTCACGGCGCAGGGGAGGGAGGACCCCAACCAGAACACGGGCATCTCCATCCAGAAATGCAAGGTGGCGGCGGCCTCCGACCTCGCCGCCGGTGCCGGGAAGACCAAGACATACCTGGGCCGGCCGTGGAAGCAGTACTCGCGCACCGTGTTCATGCAGTCGGAGCTGGACTCGCTGATCGACCCGGCCGGGTGGCTCGAGTGGAGCGGCAACTTTGCGCTCGACACGCTCTACTACGGAGAGTACATGAACACGGGCGCTGGCGCGGGCACATCGGCCCGGGTCAAGTGGAAGGGGTACCGCGTGATCACCAGCGCGGCCGAGGCCAGCACGTTCACGGTGGGCAACTTCATCGACGGCGACGTCTGGCTTGCCGGCACGTCCATCCCCTTCACCACCGGCTTGTGAGCTGGTCATGCATCACGGCCGGATGGATGGAGAAGAAATAATTGAACGGGCGGCGTCCGGAGGTGAAATCAATGCACCGATTACAGGTCGTTTCATTCATGCTGTCCTCCTCGTAGTTGATTCTTTTTGTTCTTGGTCCCCAATTGTACCACCATCTTTATTATACGTGCATGATATGTCCAACGAACGTTACTCCGTATAAATACATTATTAAAATTATACACGTACGGGCGTACGTACTCCCTTTTTCTTTCTTTCCAGCTGTTCACGGTGCGAATGTTTTCCGTCGATTATTGGCACCAAATAAGTTGGAGAGTGCAGCTGCGTCGGTCATGGACAGTGCAAGCGCTTCTCAGTCAGTTGATCGGTGGTGGATCATTCACTGCTGCTTCCGCCGTTGATCACGCGGTTGGTCTGGTCTCTGTGCAGGGCTGAATCATGATCAAGAAACGGGCCGAGCGACAAACGGATGTCTTCTGTTCTGCTGGTGATCGTGGCCTTCAGTTCTCGCACATCCACATGATCCATCCGCAGTAGCGGGTCAAAAGTTTTCCATCTGTATTTCCAATAAGAAGTAGTACTGCACACATTCGACTTCTGTCAAATTTACTAGAGTGGCGCCTGTATTTAAGTCAGACATCTCATTTGAAGTTCAAAAAAAAAAAATAACCAAACTAGGTTCTAATAGGTACTGTCAAATTGAGCCGCACGCACACATTATTGCTCAAACGTTTGGCTACTGCAACATGAACAAACGTGGGCGGTAACTACATCCAAGATGAACACAATACGCGCTTATTTCTGAACAATAAACATGGACCGTAAATCCGTAATGCATTACTGCCGAGATGAACTGAACACAATATCTTTTATCTGAAGAAGAACGAACATGGACCTTAACGACAATGGATTATCCAAAATAAACTCAACAAGAACACTACAACACGCAGATCAGGCACTGGAAGCACGAGCCACGAATAGATTCTCCCTGGTTAGCTTCACAAAGGTATGGATAACGGCGACCGCCCGATCCATGCTTCTGCCGTATGGGGAAGGCATGGATGTGGGCATCCAGTTCTCGTAGCCTGAGAAGGCGTGCCAATGTCCGCTTCCGTTGGTGAAGCCAGTGACGGAGGCGTCGTAGGTTGTCAGGGCGATTGTGGTCGGGACGCGACCATAACCCTGGATGTCGAGGGTGATCATCTGCCTTTCTGCAAATGCTCTCGGTTGATGCTGTTGCTGTTCTCCCAGCGAACCGAGGCTGCTTCTTGCAAGAGCCAACATGACGAAGATTAGCAAACCCTGCATGGTTGTGAACTGTCTCGAAGCTTGGAGGAAGTGTGAAGCCAAGGTCCGGTCTAGCAAATATATACGCAGAGGCAACTGCATCAGTACGTACAAGAGCTAATTGGAGCAGCAGTTGGAGAACGCAAGAAGCGCCACTACACACCAGGAGGGAGTGGGGCATGTGAGCAGCAGTTTTATGATGCATATTACAACCAATAATTATTGGTAGTAGTTAAAATCTGATGGTCCAGATTAATTGCCCTTCCATCACTAGTACAACCAGTAAATTAGGGTAGTATTGAATTTACTAGGATGTTACCATTGTATCACTAGCACAACCAGTAAATTAGGGTAGTATTGAATTTACTAGGGTAGTATTGGAAAACGATTAAATGACAATGTTGTAAATATTTTTATTAATTATCACAAAATATTTTGATACACAATGCCCACAACGACTGGTCACGCTGAGTGAGTTTATTTCATTTCCTTGTCCCATTTCTCTGCTTCTGCTAGGGTTCTTCCTGGCAGCAGCAGCGGCCAGTCGTCTAGAGATGCGACACTCGGCTGTGTGTGAGTCGCGGCTTCCGCATGGACCCAACACGGCGGAGATCCGGCGTTGGTCCGTGGAGTGTGGGTGTCAGGTCACCCACTGAAGAAATTTTCTTTTATATTAATGAACGCCAGCATCAATCCTTTTCTTCGAGTCAAATAGTGTGAATATTTTGACCCTATTGATGACCACACAATGCTAACAAAACTATGAGCCACAGCCCTGCATTGATCTGGTCCTGGGTAGGATGGGGAAGGTATATTGACTGGTGACTAAGTATGACAGGAAATTTGGCAGTGGTTCAAGGATGGCGATGTAGGTGCTGCAAAATCAACCGAGTCAATATTCACTGATCTGCTGTACCGTTGCCTCACAGATGTGTTCTTTGGCAGGTTAACACTGCATTTTTATTGTTCAGGTGCAGAACAAGAAATCTATCTGAAATCCTAAGTGCATTATGCAGAGCTTCAGCTACCCCAGGTTCCCAGCAAATGTGATGTTTCAGGGCACAGTGGGTTTTATTTTGGTTGTTAGCAGATATTTGCATGCTCCACATTATTTACACTTACACTCCAGCGCAGATGAATAGCATCATGTTACAACTAAGTGAGAATCATTACAAACTGTCCTAAAAAAGTACAATTTTATTCAGATGATATACCAATAGTAAACACATAGGATTAGGACCTGCTGAAGTGATCAGAGACCTCATCAGCTCCTGGTTGATAAAGGGACTGGACCAACTACCTCCATTGCAACCACACCTCTGGAGCTCTGGTCTAGGTCATCAACAATGAACTTTGCCAATACTTTTATCGGAATTCTGGTCCATGGTCCAGAATTGTCAATTTTATAATCGTGAACTGGGTCAGCATAACCTTATGAATGCTTACCTGTTCTATCTCTGGTCAGACCAATTGCCATTGGCTCCAACTGTAATCTTACTCAGTTGTACAGAGTATGGACATTGGCCACAAGCTAGTTACTATTGCCAATATCTTCATGGTGGTCTCTTCTCCTCTTGTTAAGAAGTCGTTTCTTGAGTGCTACCACATGTTGATGATGAGCTGTACTTGTGTCGCATGTCGCGATGTAGCTTACGTACGGAGGAATGCGTGAGTGCCACACTAGCACATCAAACCGTGTCTCCCCTACGAGGGGAAGGGAGCTGCCGGTGAGCAGCTCCGGCATCGCGACCTTGGGCAGCTCGCTCCGTGCCACGCCGGTCAATTTGCGCCCATTGTAGAACAAGCAAGGAGTACCCGGTGTGTCCTTCACCGGTTGGCAGAGATAGCATACTGCATCAAAGTCGTCGCCAGTGACATCGAGCTGCAGCATTGTCGCCTCGGCATACACCTTGTGCACGCGGCGCCATGAACATGCGCTCATGTCGGCGGTGCCCAGCGATGCGGCGACGATGTTGGCGGCACGGAATGGTGCCAAGTCACCCATGCCATCATCGCACATCTCCATGGCGATGCGTAAGAGGTCCGGGCGTTCGTTAGGGTCCGCAGCCCCGAAGGCAAGCGCCCTAAAAAAGTACCAAAGCTCCTCCCGGCGCGGCGGGTGTAGCCTGAGCGGCGGGACGGTGCCCAGCCTCAAGTGTGCCTCTGTCCTGCAGATGATGATGATCTTTGTCCCTCTGTGCGTGTGATCGTGAATGGCTGAGTGGAACCTTCTCCATGATTCCTTCGCGTCCGTGTTGCCATCGATGATGTCGATCACAATCAACGACCTTGCGGTGAAGTCAAACGAGCCCGAAAGATTCCCATGGCTGTCTACATCGAGCTCGTCACTACGGAGACGATGGATCTCGGTGAAGCGCTCCCGCACCCTCTCATCAAGGCAGACGTGTTCTACCAAGGTCCGCTTCCCGACATCAGGAGGGCCGATGATAGGGAGGACATCCAGCTCTTGAGAAGGCTTCAACAAGAAGCCGATGACTTCTTCCTTCTCCATCTGCCGCCCAAACATGCACCTCTCCAAAAACAGGTAGGCACTGTATGGCTGCTTGGTAAGCCGAGGGCAGCTGTTCAGAAGCACGACGATCTCCCTCATGTCGCCCAGCGCAGCTTCCATCGTTTCCACCATGACGGGTAGAACATCAAAGGTATCCCCGCTCGGAGCAGGCCTTGTCTGCGATAGAGATCTGCTCATCATGGTGCGCGATCTCCTGCTCCTGCTGGGATCGGTGGCTCGCCACCTGACGGCGTCGAGTGCGTAGCCGGCTCGACACAGCTCTTGTCTCAGCTTGTTGAGCTGCAGCAGCATCGCTCGGTTGTCGATCTGCCGCCCCTCGGCTTCCTCAACGATGACGCGAGCTCGCACCAGCGTTCGCTGCAGCCTGATGGTGGTGTCCGTGGCACCGCGCTCCTGATACTTCTTGATGAGGAAGGAGAACAGTCGGCCGACAAGGTCGCTCGCCACCGCGGGCAGTAGGATGTCCATGGCTTGTGTCGTGCTCCCTCACCCGTGGAATCTGGCTGAGTGATCGTCAAGCAGCAGCGTCCAAAATATATAGTGTGTTTGGCGTGCTATTAGGAGTATCCGTGCGTAATGACTGTCAATTCCGCCTTGACTTTGACTTATCCCAAGACGTTAGAGAACCTTCAATTTTATTCGAGCATTTTCTCTTAATGGAGGCCACCGTATCCTACACGCGCTACTAATTCCACCACCACTGCGGCTGGGTGGACTTGTGGGTCAAAACCATACTTTACTCATTACTCATGCATGTAATCAGCTCAGGAGAGCTAGGAGGCCAACCAGTGGCTTCCTTCAGACAGCTCCGGCACTATTTTTTTTAGAAAGTTTTTGTTTAATTTTGAGAACAAACTTTTTATCTTAAAGTTTTAGACAAACTTTTTTTAAAAAAAAATGGTCTTAACTTTTCAGTAGGGAGTTTTTATTCAATTTTTTTTTTACAAAACTTTACACTCTGCAGCGTCTCGGACGGACCCATCCTTATGGCACAGTCCCCACCAACCCAGTGTGATCCCAAATATCTGTCCCCACCAACATTCATCCTCATACTATAAATATAAAGCATTAATTTTTATAATTACGCTGTATTTTTATGTGCATAAAGGAAACTATGCACAACAGTTAACTTGTGTCATTAGCAGCAGCAAATTAGAGTATATAAAAATGTGATTTTTTTAAAAAAAAATATTAATCCTGAGATTTGTACAACAATTGATTGATAAACAATAATAATCTGGACCAACTAATATTTTTAACAACATTACTCGTACAGTACAGTACGATCTACTCGTACCAGTAGTAACCATTTGACATGTTTCGTTACCCGTGTGACTTCTCTGAAGAAGTCTGTTGTGTACAGGAGGAAAAACAACACCCCAATGTTGTTTGCACGAAGCTTATAACCATTGCTTCTGAATACACCAATAAAGATGTTTCAATATATACATATGTCAGTACAATGCCATGAATTGTGTTTTTATAACATCTTATATACAATGCGTAAATTCAGTTGTTCATTTGTTGAATACTATCCCAAAGAGGAGATTATCCAATGCAGCCTGTAACTTAATTGATGTCCTTTTCATACAGTGCACTATACTGACTCAAGTTACAACACATTTTTCCTTAAAAAAACAGAGGAGATTCAACTAGTCCTAAAACGATGCATACTAGACTACAATCACTACTATAGAATCAGTATTTAGTGACGGGGATGTAACCACAATAGAGATGCAAATCGAAGTCATCTCTATTTTTACATCGCTAAATCTAGATTTATAGAGACGGGGATTTAGACGTCACTAAATTCAGAACTATAGAGACGTCACTTATCCCGTCCCTAATTTTTTCTAGGGACGAAACTCATCGCTGTCGCTAAACATCGTTCTGAATAAAAAAACAAAATAGGTCCGGCCTTGCCCGGCCCGGTGGAGCCCCGAGCTCGAGGGCCACCGCCGCCAGATCTGGCACGCCCGAGGCCGCCACCACCGGATCTGCGAGGGAGGTGTGCCATTGGTTGAGAGCTTGACGAGGGAGGCGCGCCGTCGGTTGATAGCTCGGTGAGGGAGGCGTCGGTTGAGAGCTCGGCGAGGGAGACGGATTGGTGGAGTCCGCCGGCGCCGAATCCGGTGAGCTCGAGGGCCGGCACCGGTTTCTGCAAGCCCGAGGCCGGGGGGAGTGGAAGCCACCGCAGTGGAGGGAGAAGGCGGGGCGAGCGCCGTGTGCGCGAGGCGGAGGAGAAGGACGCCACCACCGGATCCACAAGGCACGAGGCGGAGGAGGAGGAGGCCACCACCAGATCCATAAGGCACGAGGTGGAGGAGGAGGTCGCCATGGAGGGAGGAGCTCGAGGGTGCGCGCGGTGATGGCAGGGGAGGGCAGGTCGAAGCTCGGGGATGGCGTCGGGAGAAGGATGGAGGCGAAGGGGAAGTGGGGAATATGGGCGACTAGGTTTTCCCATATGACAAAGATATATCTCCTCATACCGTCCGAACAATTCATATTAGAATAATCTATAGAGTCTATCTCTTAGATGCATATTTCTACCCTAGTTGTTGTTTGCTTTAATTCTTATCCAACTGGTTCCAGGTTCGAATCCCCACCAGCGCATGTAATTTTTTTTCTTTCATATGAATGTGCAGCTCTGTAGCGACAGGAAAAAAGAAAAAAACAATCAGGCGATGGGGCTTTGCACCTGTAGCGACGGGAAAAAGAAGCATATACCTTACCACCGTGCCACAAACATATTTTTGAATTGGGCAAAACAATTAAAACCCTACGATCTGATCGTGGAGGTGAGTAATTGAGCCATGAGTTTGGAGATCATCTAAGACAATGTGGAATTGTTCCATAATGGATGCCACCCGGAACACCTCAAATAAATGGTGTGTTCGAGTGGAGGAACCGAACCTTGTTGGACATGGTTAGGTCAATAATGAGCCAAAGTGATCTTCCATTGTCCTTTTAGGGATACGCTCTAGAAACTGCTGCTTTCACTTTAAATAGGATTCCATCTAAATCTGTAGAGAAGACGTCATATGAGATATGGATCGAGAAGCGTCCCATGCTGTCTTTTCTCAATATTTAGGGTTGTGAGGCTTATGTAAAACGTATGACGTCTGATAAGCTTTCTCCCAAGTCAGATAAATGTTTCTTTGTAGGATATCCTAGGGAAACCAAAGGGTATTATTTCTACAACCGGGAGGAGGGCAAAGTGTTTATCGCTTGAAATGGTGTCTTTCTGGAAAAAGAGTTTCTCTCACGAAAGATAAGTGGGAGGACAGTGCAACTTGAAGAAGTTCAAGAAACACTAGAAAATGTTTCTTCTCCCACTGAACCTCAATTGGAACAGGTTGCACAAGATGTTGTAGAACCTATTGTTGAGACACCAGCCCTAAGTAGATCTGAACGGACACGTAGCGCACCTAAAAAGTTCACACTCCTAATGACGGGGCAGCGCGACATATTATTGTTGGAGCCTAAGACATACACGGAAGCAATGATGGGACCAGACTCTGAGAAATGGCTTGGAGCCATGAGATTCGAATTAGAATCTATGAGAGAAAATCAAGTTTGTAACTTCATTAATCCACCTGATGGCGTTAAAACCATTGAGTGTAAATGGGTTTTTAAGAAAAAGATAGACAAGGATGGAAATATTCACATCTATAAAGCACGATTGGTGGCGAAAAGTTTTAAACAAATTCAAGGTGTTAATTATGATGAGACCTTCTCGCCCGTCGCTATGCTAAAGTCTATTCTGATCCTCCTAGTAATTGCCGCATACTATGATTATGAGATATGGCAAATGGACATCAAAACGGCTTTCCTTAATGGAAACCTAAGTGAGGATGTGTATATGACATAGGCTGAAGGTTTTATTGATCCATAAAATGCTAGGAAAATATGCAAACTTCAGAAGTCCATTTATGGACTGAAGCAAGCATCTCGGAGTTGGAACCTTCATTCTGATGAGGAAGTCAAAAGGTTTGGCTTCATCAAGAATGAAGAAGAGCTTTGTGTTTACAAAAAGGCTAGTGGGAGCGCACTTGTATTTCTAGTCCTTTATGTGTATAACATATTATTGATCGGAAATAATATTCCAATACTTGAAGATGTTAAGTCTTCATTAAGAAAAAGTTTCTCAATAAAGGACTTGGGAGAGGCATCATATATTTTGGGCATTAATATCTACAGAGATAGATCAAAAGGGCTAATTGGATCAAGACAAGAGACGTACATCGACAAGATATTGAAACGGTTCAATATGCAAGATTCTAAGAAAGGTTTCTTGCCCATGTCGCATGGCATTACTCTTAAGAAGATGAGAGCGAGCCCGTATGCTTCGGCTATCGGATCCATCATGTATGTCATAATATGTGCGCGCCCAGATGTAGTTTTTGCTCTAAGTGCTACAAGAAGATTCAATTCAAACTCAAGAGAAGCTCACTGGGTGGCTAGTAAGAATATCCTAAAGTACTTGAGAAGAATTATGGGTATGTTCCTATTTTATGGAGGTGAGGAAGAGCTCATTGTAAATGGTTACACCGACGCTAGTTTCCAAACTGACAAGGACGATTGAAGATCATAATTCTGGATATGTATTTTGCCTCAATGTAGGCGCGGTGAGCTGGAAGGGTTCCAAGCAAGATACGGTTGCTGACTCAACAACAGAGGTGGAATACCTTGCTGCTTCAGAAGCTGCGAAGGAAGCTGTTTGGATCAGAAAATTTGTTTCTGAGTTGGGTGTAGTTCCTAGTGCGTCCAGTCCAATGGACCTCTATCGTGATAATAGTGGTGCCATTGCGCAAGCCAAGGAGTCTAGAGCGCATCAAAAGAACAAACACATATTACGGTGTTTTCATCTCATCCGGGACATTGTTCATCGAGGTGACGTGAAGATATGCAAGGTGCACACGGATTCAAACATTGCTGATCTGTTGACAAAACCTCTGTCTCAGCCCAAGCATGAGGCACATATGAGATTCATGGGTATTAGATATCTACATGATTAATGTATGAAAGATTATGTAATGTCTATGTTTATATGTGATTGAATAAAGTGCTATTCTGTTCCTTGGATAATAATTATTTTATTAATTGACAAGTACGTGACTTGTTTGTGAAACTCATTGTTCTTTCATAATATTATCCTAAATGATCCCTAGTTACTTATCATTATGTGGGATAATGATGATTCATGGACTAGCACATATATTGGTTGATGATCATGTTTCACATATCATAGATATGGAGATATCAAATCAATAATATGGACACATGTTGGCGAATATGATGTTGGATTGACCCACTAATAGACTCTACTGAGATGTTATTATTGTGCCATCAGTTGTTGTCTTGTATGATGTATCTTCAGGATCCTTAGACCTAAGATCGTCATTGATTCCCAGAATATGTAATAGCACACTTAGGGGTTACCAAACGCTATTCCGTAACTGGATAGTCATAAAGGTAATTTTCGGGTATGATATGAAATATGTCGTGGGGTGTGAGCGATCAAGATGGAATTTACCCCTCCTGATAACAGGAGAGATATCTTTGGGCCCCTCGAGTTAGATGGATTTGAAAGTGCATGGCCATGCCAATGTGATTAAAAGTTAATCACGATGACTAAGAGTTAGTCATGATAAATTTACTAGACGTTCGAGTGAATGATCGAGCTATTACAGGGATGGCACGTATCTCGCCTTGAGCTTGACTGATATCATGAGGCAAAGGGATCTGTGAATGCGTATGTCAAAGGTTCAGCCGATATGATCTTTATGTGTACACGAGAATCAATATGTGCTGTTAGATGCCGCTATTGATTTATGATTTGAAAAATAGTTTTTATATCATTGCCGTGTACATGTGAACCTAACGGGTCACACACTTAACGGGTTGGAACATTGCTTGCCTACGTGATTGTCTCTAGTGCAAGTGGGAGATTGTTGGAGATATGTCCAAGAGACAATACGGATTTGATCCGTATGTGAGGGTTATGCGGATATTTATCCGTGAGAGATTAGTCCACTAATGGGCCAACTAGTCGAGACCTATTAGAGGGATCTATACAAGTGGAGGCGGGGCAAGGGGTACGAGACACCAGCAGCCCATAACCCTAGCCGCCACACTCCTCTCTCTCTCTCCCACAAAACCCTAACCATGTTGCCGGTGCTAGCACGCCGTGCACGGTGCTTCAACCCCGTACATGTGGATACCGCGAGGAGGCGCTGCTGTTGCTACGGTGCCGGACGGCTGGACTAGGAGGAGACGATTGACGTGATCGACTACTTCCACTACACCGACACGTGACTACATTGGATCAAGCTACTCCAACTTTCGCTTCCGCTCTACCTGCGCGTCTAGTGGTAACGAACCATGATCCCTCTTGTAAGGTTTTCTGGTTGAATGATAGAAATTGTTTCATGCTATCGTAGCTCCCCGTTCCCCATCAAATAGATCAATTACAATACTGATAATTCGAAATATAAACATTAAAGAGACTTACATTGTTACTTGTATGACTCTTTTAGCCACCACCCACTAGACATGAATGTCTTAACAAGTCTTAAGAAAACATTAGTTGTAAAATTATTACTAATTTGCTGCTAGGTGCTACCACTCGTTTACTTGACAATAGATATCAATTACTAGTAAGTAAGATGAGTAAGAAATTGGAAAAAATCTGCTGCAAAATAGTGAATTTATGAAATTTACATCTATGAAAAAGATACCGGTAATAGGTATGATCGACTACAACTTATAATTTACAAGATCAAATACTTAACTGGATTGGTTTACAAAGTGACACAGATTCCTCCAGCATCGGGCCATAGTATGATCATCCTTGAATCCTCTATATGCAAAAGATGAATCAACGTGAATCTAGAGCCTTAAGGAGTCCAGCGCAAACGAGATCGGCTGGTTTTGCCTTCAGAAATTGGGGAGACTAGACCTCGTTAGGGCATCTAGCGGCGTCGAGCATTTGTGGGCACATATCCAAAAGCGTTCCAAAAAAATGATTCTAAAAGAATGTTTTTAGTAACAGTCTAAAAATTATTAGGGTAATTTTTTTGTCTTTTTTAATAGTTCTCTCTAAAAGTGGATTAAGAAAATTTTTAATTGGGTCACCTCAACATTTGGAGCCACAACGATATTAATTATTTTGAAAATATAAGGATTGGAGCCCCCCAACTTTCTCATTGTTTTTAACTACAAATAAGGTGAATTTCGGCGAAGAATAAATCTGTGAGTTATTTTGGCGAGCTGTTAGAGATCGTTTTTTAGATTCAACCCTATTAATTTGATTTAGAAAGAGTTTATGAGACTCTTTTTGAGATGCCCTGCGGATCGGACAAGTCGTTGGAAGACTGGAAGGGCCAGACCCATCCGCCCATGCAGTATTGCACACGGAAATTGAGTAAACTAGGCCTAGGCAGTGTGTTTTGATTCAATATCTGTAAAACTTCAGGTCAGGCTGCCCCAAATTTGCACGATGTCATGGTCCAACCGGTATACCCTGTAGATCTACTAATTATACAAGACTCACTATGTCAAGTAGGATCAAACCATCTTGTAAATCATCCGAGGAGAAAACACAAACAATTTTAAAGGTTCAATAAGTCATCTTATTCGATTTTATAATTGAGAGACAAAAATCAGAGTTGAATTTGAATTGGGTGTAATTAACACGCAACAGATTGTGCGTTAAATGGATCGTGTGACCTGACATCACATACGAACTCGTCATCCTGACTGCTAGCGTCTCGTCTATCTCCACTTCCCACGCATGCTCCCTCACCACTAGGCCTATCCACCGCCCTCCAACCGCTCACAGCTCTGGTGGCGCCTCCCATCACTTGGGAAACTTCTAAAACCATTGGAAGAAAGCGCCGCCTCTGCAGCAACCCGAACTTGAAATGTCCGGTGTTAACCGCCTCCGACAACGCGGCAACGTCCTTGCTGCCCTGTCGTGCCGCCCGCCCAACAGTCATGCTCCGTCACCAATCTCATCAGGTGCCGCCGCGATCACTGGCGTTAACCGCCACCGACAACGCGGTGACGCCCTCCTCTGCTCGCCCATGCCTGCGCTCCGTCACCATTGTCCTTTGAAGGTAGCTCGCCGGTCACCGCCGTGTTGCACCGCTCGTCCGACGCCCGCTCACCCGCCTCCTCTCCTCGCCCACATTCTATGGGCCTGGGCCACCAGTTTTCCAATTGAATTTTCCTAACTTAATATAGTTTGATGGAGGGCGGGCTATTACCCAATTCTTTCCATAGAAACTGACTGGGCCGATTTGAGGTTCTTCACGGGTTAGCACGGCCCAGGTTTCGTTCTCTGTGGAACTTGAACCAGACGAAAGCTAGTGCGCGCGTGCACCTTGCGCCGCTCAAAGAAACGCTTACCTTGTGGCTTAATGGCCGGCGGTGATCGCTGCACGGTTCCCTCGTCTGGTCAGTGATTTCTGCGGCGGGGCTAATAAGTTTCCCGTCGCTAGTGTCCGACTTCCCGTTTCCAAGCTTCAAGCAAGAGCACGTTCCGGTCTTCCGGGCCTATTTTTCTGTAAAAACAAAAGAAAAATCGCCTTGTTGCATTGAAAACCTAAAACTTGGCCATACTTGGCAATGGCCACCCTCGGCTGCCGCGTTGGCGCGAAGACGAACTTTTGGATGAAAGCCCGAAACTCATACACGACCATACGCCGGGCCGGCATCTTTGTTAACTCGTGTTTCCATGCGCCGAAACGAGCTTTAAAAAAAACACTTGTACTACTGCTGGGAGTGGCGATACCCTTTGCCTGAACTGCCAATGGCTCGCGATGCCCATGTGAACGAGCCCAGCTCTCGGGGCACGCGGCCGCGGCAGAGAAAAGTAATGGCTGTTCCGAAACCGAAAAAGGGTAACGACAATTAATATACGGAGGGAATACAGTCTCGCCCGGTCTTTAAAAGCCGCGCGGGAGTGGCGCCTATAATGTGGCACAGAAGCCAGTAGGGAAGAGTGAGAGAGAGAGCTCGAGAGCTGAGGAGGCAAGGCAGTGACCGAGCGGAGCGGCCGGTCGAGTCCAGTCCACAGTAGGCGAAGAAGAAGAGGTTCTTCTTCTGCTCTGGTAGTGGTGACCAATGGCTCGCGTGCGCTGCCTCTCCGTCCTCGCGCTCCTGCTCGCAGCCGCGCTGCAGCTGCCCGGCGACGCCATTGCCTCGCGCGGGCACAAGGGCCCCGCGCCGCACAACTACAGGGAAGCGCTCACCAAGTCCATCCTCTTCTTCGAGGGCCAGCGGTCGGGAAAGCTGCCGCCGTCGCAGCGCGCGACATGGCGCCGGGACTCGGGCCTCTCCGACGGCGCGGTCGCAAAGGCAAGAACGAGACCAGTGCCTCTGCATTTTGATTTTTAACAACCTATCTGCATTGCTCTGAGCTTCTGACGAACGACATTGTTCTGGGTTTTTTTTTTTTTTTTTGCAGGTGGACTTGGTTGGAGGGTACCACGACGCCGGCGACAACGTCAAGTTCGGGTTCCCGATGGCGTTCAGCATGACGATGCTGGCGTGGAGCGTGGTGGAGTTCGGCGGGCTCATGAAGGGGGAGCTGCAGCACGCACGGGAGGCCGTCCGCTGGGGCGCCGACTACCTGCTCAAGGCCACGGCGCACCCGGACACCGTCTACGTCCAGGTGAGACATTATCTTGGTTCTTGACACGCTATCCCATTTTCCACCATGGAGCCATGTGGGATGGTGTATTCCATTTTACCCTCTTGGTTAGCAATGTGGGATGGTGTTTTCCCAGTTCATTAGCTTGCAGCCAAACATAGCTGTTATGTTTTCATGCGGGTCAAACTCAGGCTGTGCTCCTTCACACTCCACATTCATGCTTAGATCTTGCAAGGCAACGACAGAGTACAAGCCGTGCTCAGAAAGTTCCCTTCATTTATGCACCCGAGCCTTGGCATGTCGCGCAGTTGTTCACACCACCATGTGGTGTGGTGGACCAATGCCGCTCGCAACAAGCAGTGTGGGGCGCCTGCTTCGCCCATTACGTGTGCGTATACCGAGCTCATGTCTTGTCGTTCTCTGGTCTTCATTTCATATCATATCATAGGTTGGTGACGCGACCAAGGACCACGCGTGCTGGGAACGCCCGGAGGACATGGACACGCCCCGGACCGTGATAAAAGTGGACGCCAGCAACCCGGGTTCCGACGTGGCCGCCGAGACGGCCGCCGCGCTCGCCGCCGCATCCCTCGTCTTCCGGAAGGCCGACCCGGCCTACGCCAGCCGCCTCCTCGCCAGGGCCAAGAGGGTAAAAGACCTCCTCCTCTGTTTGTTTGGTGGTGCTCTGCTCTATGCAAGCATAATAAAAACTCTGTTTCTGTCTCACTAGGTGTTTGAGTTCGCTGACAAGCACAGGGGCACCTACAGCAGCCGGCTCTCGTCATACGTCTGCCCATACTACTGCTCCTACTCTGGATACCAGGTAAGCAAAGGGGATATAATTTTTTATTCGTTATTTCTCGCGCTTCCATTGGCTACAAGAACTGCAGTATAAAATAGAGTACAAAAAGTTACTTACACATGTGTAAAAAAAAAAAAAAAAAAAAAACAGGACGAGCTTCTTTGGGGCGCTGCCTGGCTCCACCGCGCGACCAAGAGCCCGACGTACCTGAGCTACATCCAGACGAACGGGCAGATCCTTGGCGCGGACGAGTCGGACAACACGTTCGGTTGGGACAACAAGCACGCGGGCGCGCGGGTGCTCATCTCCAAGTCGTTCCTGGTGCAGCGTCTGGGCGCCATGCACGAGTACAAGGGCCACGCCGACGGGTTCATCTGCTCCATGGTGCCCGGCACGCCCACGGACCAGACCCAGTTCACCCGGGCGGGGCTCCTGTACAAGCTCAGCGACAGCAACATGCAGTACGTCACCTCCAGCGCCTTCCTCCTCCTCACCTACGCCAAGTACCTCGCCTTCGCCAAGCAGACCGTCACATGCGGCGGCGCCGTCGTCACGCCGCAGCGCCTGCGCAGCATCGCGAGGAAGCAGGTGGATTACCTGCTGGGAAGCAACCCCATGGGGATGTCGTACATGGTCGGGTACGGGAACAAGTACCCGAAACGGATCCACCACCGCGCGGCGTCGCTGCCGTCCGTGGCCGCGCACCCGGCCAAGATCGGATGCTCGCAGGGGTTCACCGCGCTGTATTCTAATGCTCCGAACCCGAATGTTCACGTCGGCGCCGTCGTGGGAGGGCCCAACGAGCAGGACCAGTTCCCCGACCAGAGGAACGACCACGAGCACTCGGAGCCGGCCACCTACATCAACGCGCCGCTCGTCGGAGCGCTCGCGTACCTCGCGCACTCCTACGGCCAGCTCTAGGAGCTTTAATTCGTCCCATGCATCATACCTTCATCGTCAGAGATCATCGTTGGATTAGCTACACTATGAGTAGTACTATTATTGTCGTCTTGGTTTCAGTAGTCGACAGGTTATTAGAGGAGTTATTAATCGTGGTTTAATTGGGAACCCCAGTGCAAGAAGGGGCACTTGCGGGTCTTAATTGTGTTGTTGTTGGTCGCCGGCGCACGTATCTATCGGTGAAGCAGAATGCGTTTCCCACATTATATTGGGTACTCTCATGGTTGCAGCTCGCAACTGTTCCACTGCATCAAGCAGGGTCACTAGTATTATCTACAATCTCTGATCCTTGTATATCTTCTATATTAAAGAGCAAAAGAACTGGAAGCAAATACAGCGCATAATGCTGAACCGCCCGAGAATATCCTCAACCATTTTAACAAAACGACAACTCCTCAAGCATGAACAGTGCGTTCGTCCTGTCCGGTGTAAGCATGGAGTACCGTTCATCCGAAAACTGCATGGACCAATGTGACCACTGTCGTAGCTGTGTTCGTTAGGCTTGGGGATGGTCGCACCGCATGAGTCCTCGGCCCATTGTACTTAACCTAAACAATGCTTTTGATTGGCTCGGTGCACACTGTTCAGTATGGGTCCTCGGGGTTCGCGTGACTCACATGGCGGTGGCTCACCGTCTCACCGTGCACAAGGTAACGAACTATCCCCAACCGCCAGTGCTGTTAATGAGCTCCCTCTACAAAAGGAATCCAAGTATTGCAAATAGGATTTTCATGGAATCTTTGTCATTTTAGTATGTTCAAGTCTTTATTTACAATAGGAACTAATGTGATGTCAAAATAAGAAAAAATGTTCTCACTATACTACCTTCAATTTCTAATTGTTATCCTTGTGTCAACTTAATAATTAGCTCAAAAATGAACTAAATGTACTGTCCGATCCAACATCATCAATTAAAATCGCAAGGAATCCTTTCTAATTAATTCAAGGTTACTGATTTTTTTTCTAGTGTTTTCTTAGCTAGCACAGTAATTTTGATCGCAACTTGCAATACTTTATGAACAGAACCAGAAAGACAGTATCTAGTAGTAAGATTGTCATACACATCAAATCTTAATAGTGTTAAGATAGGAACACTGCATCCTAGTGATTGTATGCTGACAGCATTGACTATGAGAGTTGAGTTCAAGTGATTCGTATGCTGACAGTACTTTAAAAAACAATATGGACCAAATGGCGGGAAATCTCTATACTATACAGTAATTCGTCAAAAATATAGACCAGTGCCTACATTATTATGTGGTCTTGACTCTTGAGTGAAAAGGCAAACCAATTTCTCTTGAAAGCGTACAACAACTCCCGTTGTGATAAATGGTGAATGAGCTACAAAATATCTCATACCAAATCTGAAGCACGGCTCTCCAAAAGCAGTCCGTTGTATTCTACTGGCAATGAAATTTAAATACTACCAAAAGTGCGACAGCCACAACAGTGGGTGCCGGTATCTTGATATTGTGCTCTCCATTTGGCAGTAATTTACTTCAATGTGCGGCAGATTCCGAGCCCCGTCAAATTGGAGTATTTTACCCTAAGATAATCACTGAGGAGGTTCAGCTGTGCAAAGAGGGATCACATGGTGGATGGTGATTTCAATGATGCCCACGCAGCATCTGTGCGTAAACAAGTGAATAAATGGCACCTGCGGCTCAGTCACGGCGCGAGCCCGAGTGTTCATCCGCATCGGAGAATGGGTTGTGCTGCACAGTCAAGTAGGGCGACTCATCATCCTTGTTAATTAACTAACGAGATGTGCCGTACTACAGTGTAAATAATGAAATAGCGAGAATAAGGCTGTATATCCCTTTAATAAAAAATACAACTTTGAACGGTGTACAATGTGCCCAACCTTCCCGCCAACTTCTTCAGGAGTTTGTTCCACCCAAACAAAAATGGCGTAACCGCGGGGAGAGCAGAAAGAGAGTGGTCAGCGGTGTGTTTGACCGGAGCACGTTGCTCACCTCGTAACCCGGCACAGGCACGCCGGGCCTCCTCGCATACGAACGAGAACGAAAGCTGGCCGCCTGACAAAGCACGAACTGCACGCTATTAGTATTATGGAAGCGGGGGAGTCTTAATCCGTCAATACAGTAGTGATTAGCGTGCTACCACGGTGAGAATCTATCCGGTAGCATCAAATGGCAGCCTTTCTTTGTTCCTGAATACTACTAGTACTATCTTGACGGCTCCTGCAAAATGGAGAACATTTGCGTTAAACTAGCCTATATAAACTCCAAGGAGCACGGTCCATTTGTGCTGATGCGTGAGCTGAGTGATGAAGACTGAGGCTCATAACATGCACCAAGTGTGTTAGGATCAGGGCATTTAGCTGCGTGCAGTTGCCATTTTTTTACAGGCCTGCGGTTGTGCCGGTGCCCATTTGTAAAGCTGCAACCCTTTACAGAAACGGCCAAGCTGCGGCACCAGTTCATCGCAGAAAAACGAGCTGGTCCAGCGAGGAGCACCCATGAAGCAGCTGAACCATGACGAACTCTGGATCCTAGTCCTCTGCCCCATACTAGGACCATCCAATATTGTGAACGAATATAAGAAAGTGATGATTACTGCTTAACATGCCCATGATCACTATCGCCTATCGGCATCTGGTTGTCTATATATGTAAAATCGTCGATCGAGTACGTATAGGAACCCGACCTGGGTGCGGCATGTGACGAGCTGACGCATCTGAGTTGTATCAGTCACTTGATTCCATGCACGCTTTATCCACTCCACATGTGTTCGATCGGCCATCCAGCCAACCATTGGCAGCATGGGTGTCTGCGCTTTGGCCTTTGGTAAAGGGGCCGCCGGCAGTGTAAGCGATGATGCAGTATGTGCAGCAATCACCGATTGGACGATGAAGGTTTCGATGATGGCCATCGATGCTTGCTTGCATGGGACTTGTTCACTGACAACGGAGTTCAGCCAAAGTTATCGATTATTTTTCTTCTGTACTTTGTAGTGTGTACGTGTCGGCCATGTCGCGTATGCAAGGTAACGATTTGGATCATGAGATCCGGATGCGCACGCGTACATTTTCCATCACGACAATGGCCGATGGGTGATCGATTGGTAACTGATTGTATTTACACTACCAGTAGTCCACTAGCAGTCCTACTTGACATCATTTTGTCAATCTAGAGGCGCCCCTACCCACGTCATGTGAGATGTTTTCCTCGCCCATTCTAGCTGCCATGCTGTCGTCGCTCCTTTTGAGGAACATCGAGCCTGCCGGGTGCGCGCGTGGTGTCAGCGGCCTCGTCGCTCTCATCTCGTTCCATTCGGCTGACGCGCGACACGAGCTCATGACCCGCAGCAACTATCTGTGATGACTGATGACGCTCAACAGTGGGCCTGGATGAAACAGCCGCAGCCGCAGCCAACGAGCCAATACACATAAGCCGGAGCCGGGCCAGCCACCAGGAGCAGTGGCAGCGGCCAGCGAGGAGCATGTGTGCGAGGCGACGGAGAACGTGGCCGCGTGCAGCGTGTTCACTTTGTTCTTCCACGGCAAATATTTGTATTTCAGCCAAAGGGTACGTTCTCGGGTCCAGCGCACTGCCGGAGCATCGAGCGTAAGCTAGCGACTTGCGACTAGAGAGCACGACGACGGAGACGTCACCACAAGCTAGACATTCTGGCCCCAACAGCTCATTACCGATTCTTTTAACTCATCTAATCTACGTATCTTTACAACATGTAACCCACTATGAGGTCTTAATGGTTATTTCTCTCAATTCTCAACGAGCCACGTCATCTGAAAAATTTCATCTATTGGATCACATCTTTAGACACATCCTGTTCATATATTTTGGTTTGCTTCTGGCCAATAAGTTTCCTGCTCACTCCACAGTTACTGTTTCGAAGGAGGGCAATAAAACTCTAAGAAACTGACCTAAGGAGAGGCATGGTGCAGTAAGAGACCGAAACAATTCATGATGCTAATTCTCTCTTAGTTAATCAGGCTACAAATAAATTATTAAAAAGAAGCACATTTCACGCTACCTTCTAATCTACATATCTTTAGAAGATGCAACCCACTATGAGGCCTTAATGGCTATTTCCCTCAACTCTCAGTGAGCCACGTCATCCGAAAAATTTCATCCATTGAATCACATCTTTAGACATACCCTGTTCGTTTATTTTGGTTTGCTTCTGGCCAATGAGTTTCCTGCTCACTCCATAGTTACTGTTTTAAAGGAGGGCAATAAAACTCTAAGAAACTAACCTGAGGAGAGGCACGATGCAGTAAGAGACCAAAACAATTCATGACACTAATCCTCTCTTAGTTAATCAGGCTACAAATAAATTATTAAAAAGAAGCACTTTACACACTACCTCCTACACTACCTCCTAATCTATATATCTTTAGAAGATTCAACCCATTATGAGGCCTTAATGACTATTTCTCTCAACTCTCAACGAGCCACGTCATCCGAACATATCTTTAGAAGATGCAGCCCACTATGAGGCCTTAATGACTATTTCTCCCAACTCTCAGCGAGCCACGTCATCCGAAAAATTTCATCCATTGAATCACATCTTTAGACACATCCTGTTCGTTTATTTTGGTTTGCTTCTGACCAATGAGTTTCCTGCTCACTCCACAGTTACTGTTTTGAAGGAGGGCAATAAAACTCTAAGAAACTGACCTGAGGAGAGGCATGATGCAGTAAGAGACCAAAACAATTCATGACACTAATCCTCTCTTAGTTAATCAGGCTATAAATAAATTATTAAAAAGAAGCACTTTACACACTACCTCCTAATCTACATATCTTTAGAAGATTCAACCCACTGTGAGCCCTTAATGGCTATTTCTCTCAACTCTCAGCGAGCCACGTCATCCGAACATATCTTTAGAAGATGCAACCCACTATGAGGCCTTAATGACTATTTCTCCCAACTCTCAGCGAGCCATGTCATCTGAAAAATTTCATCCATTGAATCACATCTTTAGACACATTCTGTTCGTTTATTTTGGTTTGCTTCTGGCCAATGAGTTTCCTGCTCACTCCACAGTTACTGTTTTGAAGGAGGGCAATAAAACTCTAAGAAACTGACCTGAGGAGAGGCATGATGCAGTAAGAGACCAAAACAATTCATGACACTAATCCTCTCTTAGTTAATCAGGCTATAAATAAATTATTAAAAAGAAGCACTTTACACACTACCTCCTAATCTACATATCTTTAGAAGATTCAACCCACTGTGAGCCCTTAATGGCTATTTCTCTCAACTCTCAGCGAGCCACGTCATCCGAACATATCTTTAGAAGATGCAACCCACTATGAGGCCTTAATGACTATTTCTCCCAACTCTCAGCGAGCCATGTCATCCGAAAAATTTCATCCATTGAATCACATCTTTAGACACATTCTGTTCGTTTATTTTGGTTTGCTTCTGGCCAATGAGTTTCCTGCTCACTCCACAGTTACTGTTTTGAAGGAGGGCAATAAAACTCTAAGAAACTGACCTGAGGAGAGGCATGATGCAGTAAGAGACCAAAACAATTCATGACACTAATCCTCTCTTAGTTAATCAGGCTACAAATAAATTATTAAAAAGAAGCACTTTACACACTACCTCCTAATCTACATATCTTTAGAAGATTCAACCCACTGTGAGCCCTTAATGGCTATTTCTCTCAACTCTCAGCGAGCCACGTCATCTGAAAAATTTTATCCATTGGATCACATCTTTAGACACATCCTATTCGTTTATTTTGGTTTGCTTCTGGCCAATGAGTTTCCTGCTCACTCCATAGTTACTGTTTTGAAGGAGGGCAATAAAACTATAAGAAACTGACCTGAGGAGAGACACGATATTGTAAAGAGACCAAAACAATTCATGACGCTAATCCTTCCTTAATTAATCAGGCTACAAATAAATTATTAAAAAGAAGCACTTTACACACTACCTCCTAAATTGCCGCCAGTATACTGCTTGCCATTGCCATTCATCTATTGTCTCTTTCCTTGCCGTTGCCACCCAGCTTCTTTATTCTCTGATTCCATGCTACATAAAACAGTCTTCTTTACTCTCCTTTCATACTACGAGAAACTGCCTCTCCGGAGAATTGTAGAAATTTCCACCATCAAGAGATCAATGCCGTAAGTATAATACAGAGGCCGGAGCGGGCATGCAGAAACTCCCTCCACTACGGTTGGTGGCTGGGCAATCAAGAGCCAATGTCATCAATGGAGTTATTTCTCATCGCATCTCTCTAGCACTCATATATTTATCCCAAGGTTGCCAAAAGATGAAGCATTTTACTGTGCTTCAGTGGTGTTCATAGTTTCACACCACGGAGTGCTCCACGTGATCTTCATCATACTTTCTGTTTGACCTATTTCTTCCCCTAACAGAGGTCTTATTTGCTTTCGATTGGATATCAAGGTTGGGCTCTCCCTTTCTTATGGTTGGATCAAAGAAGTCGACACTGCTCTTAAAGATCATCAGTTGGGGTCTGCAAAAAATTTCAAACTCCCAGATTCTAAGATTAAGGCCATGATATAGCAGCCGCCACTCAATATGCAGTCAAGATCTCACATTGCTTTTTCATCCACTTCTGCGATTGATGCACGCACACTACAACTGCAATTTTGATGGTAGGTCGGTTTTTAGATGCTATCCACACATAATTCGGTGAAAGAACATGTTATGCATGATTTCTATTTTCATTTTTTCTTTTTATTTAATGGCTGGTTTATTCATTTCATTGACTTTTTTTAGGGTCGTTCATTTCTTAGAGTTAAAAATGTAATATATATTGAGTGCCTTGAATCATTTTTGTTTCTATATAAGAGTGCATGCTCCATATAACTATATTTGTTTCACTATATCTGGATCACTGATGATATCCTGAGACAAATATCACTATATTTGTTTCACTATATCTGGATGCTCCATATTATTTTTATTTCACTCCTCTACATATGTAAAGTAAATTTCGAGTCCCGCAGCAACGCGCTGGGATTTCATCTAGTAAGGCTTTGTTTGGGAATCCCAATTCCCCCAGGGAATCGGGCTAAAGCTCTAGGGGCGTTCTGGCCGGGGGTTTCTCTCCCTCACTGAAACCGAGCTATCATTTGGATGACCCATGTGCTGAAAATCTGCAGGTGTTTTCAGGCCCATCCCCATCCGATTCCTAGGGGAAAAATATAATTACCTCCCGATACGAGCCAAAATTTCTCATCTCGCTCGACGCTCGGTCGCCACCGCCGCGCCTCGCCCCCGTCGCCGTCCCACCCCGCCTTCATCGCCACCTCGGCTTCCACCTTCGTCGCCGCCCCTCCGTCGTCGCCCACCTTCGTCGCCGTCTCTATCGCCGCGCTGCCTTCGTCATCGTCTCCATCGCCGCCCCCGTCCTGCTCCATCCCGATCAACAAGCTTTAGTCCAAAAACTACCGGGTGCATCCAAGAACCCTACCTCCAAGATATATTCCGCTGGACCGCCAAGAACCACGGTGAGGCCTCACCCCTCCCTCCTTTTCTTAGTTTACAGGTTCACCCAACGACGACAAGGACATGTACTATCGCCACTACTGATTATGTGATGCGGTCCGGTGTAGCAGATTGATTTGATTGTTTTACATGTAGTATAGTTTTGCGTGGAAACTGGGTGGTGTTTGGTTTGGTGCCGGTAATAGTATCGTAATGGCAATCAGATAACGCTGCATTCGTAATTGATGTATGACATTACTGTTTTTGCTTGGTTGGGATCTATAACGGATTCGATTTCCATTACGGTGTTTGGCTTGAGAGCAGTTTTAACGTAATCAATGAATCTGTTGGCAGGAAGGCCACACCGTAGCTAGATTGATTGAAACTTCACTGTTTAAACCAAAAAATTACACATTTTAAAAAATTGAAAACTTATACTTTCAGGGCTATAAAGAACATGATTTTTTTGACAAGCAATGTAAATTAACTTATTTTAACTACAACCACATACTTGTTCAGATAAAAGCAGTACCGATTGCTTAGGTCCAAACATGATTCACATATTTGTTCACATGATGGCATTGACAACTTGAAGGGTACTTTAATTTACTCCAAGAACATAGGAATATGTAACTCTAGGTAGAATGTCAAAGAATAAACTACAGTTTGTTCTAAACTTAAGAATGCTTGAACAAGTACGTTGAAGTTCCAATGGACTTGAAATGACCGTTGATCTTTGCAGCCTAAATGCCTTCTTCTCTAGTGCCTCTGGAATAACTGGTCCTCCTTTGTGTATCTATAAGAAGTTCAAATGAATATTTCATCAATATAAAATTTGATAAAACAATAAAGGGAGCTTCATATATGTTGAAAAGGCATGTGTCACAAGCAGGATCATAAATTTCACCAAAAACTTCGTGTAATTCAACTACAAGCTCTGTCCAAAATGATAAACAAAAAGTACTTTAGCCTATATCAACTAGAAGGGTACATCTAGAAAGTCATATCTTATAAGCATCCAAGAATAACTAAATAATTTCATGCTATATTTGTCATTCAGATGGTCAGATGGGGGTGGACCTCATTAGGCAAAATTATCTTTTGAAAAGGTGCACTGGAACTAGGCATGTCATTTCAAACTATCAAACTAGGGGGATTCCCACTGATAGTCATGCCACTATCACGATTAAGCAGTCCCTCTATCAACACGTTGGCCAAACTAGTTATAATGTATTCTTCCTTAGTGGTCAAACTAAGTAGATAAAATGTCATGCATGTACACACAAGGTCATCTAGGCTACTAGGTTTGTGTACAGTTCATACTAACCTATAAGATCACATGATGTCCTATCTTGAGCTTCCTTGTCTCTCTCTTTCCTTCCTGTGTGCTTCATCTACCACAAACAGAACAATTATGATGAAAATAAGTTTTATAATCACTAGCTGATATACCAAAAACAACCTGGCTCCACAACCCTCGGTTGGCCGGTTCTCAAGCTGGTGGAGCTCGGCCAGGTATCAAATTCCTAAGGAGGCTAAACGCGGCTTTAACTTGCTGGTGATTCTGGTCTCTTGGGAGTTGTGGAAGCACAACAATACTTGCGTCTTCGATGGTACTCGACCAAATATTCAAGTCCTATTGCACACGCTAGGAACTGAATGCATGCTTTGATGCCTAGCTGGGGCTGTCCAACTCCAAGAGTTGGTGACCCGGTTCATGCAGTAGTTTTTTGTGGGATTATTTGAAACCTTATTCTATAATTAGTGACGAGTTGTGTGGTGGTGTGCCTCTAGAAGGCGCTTTGTAATCATCCGGGTTCTTACCCGGGCTCTTTCTCTTCTTAATGAAATGACGTGCAGTTCTCCTGCACGTTCGAGAAAAAAAATATACCAAAAACAACATATAGGAAGCAAAGTTAATTTCAGTTACCATGTAGCATATTCACAATGTATTCTCTCCTTAGTGATTCGGAAAGTGCAAAGAGCATGTCCATCTGATCTGGCATCCTTACAAACACAAGAGCAGCCTGGATAACTTCACCACCAGTAAATTCAAGCCTACAAACCTCATTCACAACCTGCTCTCTTAGCTTCTACTGGGGGTCATCACTGGTTGTCGTCTCCTGATTGGCAGCCTCACGTTCCATAGCTTGTGCCATCTTCCCGACTGACTTTGTCACAATCTTGAGATCGCCACTGACTTCATTGAACATGACAAATAGTGGATTACTTGATACAATATTTTTTTCTTTTCACTCTTTCTTGCCCTTTCTAGAACTTGAAGATATTGAGTCAATAGTGTCTAGATGTCCTATCCTCATCTTCCTCTTGATCATTTCCATTTCTAGCATTTAGCTCTTGCTCCATATTATTGATAGCATCAGTGAGATCCTCTGCACCTTCACCAGTGGCATCTGAATAGATATATCATATATATTGCTTGTAGTACATCATAGTATGGAAAAGGAACGCCATACAAGCCTTTGACATCAGGATGACTCTGTGAAATAGAATTGATATAGATTAGTACATGTCCTAATAAAAATATGCTAAGCACTAAAATAGAAATAGATTTATCACTACATGGATATTTATGGAACTTTTTTTTATTTGATCTTCAACAACTAACAACAAGAAGCAAGAACAGATTTGTAATCTAAACATGCTTTTCCATCTGAATAGATATATCATATAGAGATGTACCTTGTAGTGGTCATCATATTATTGTTTCTTACTGTAACACCCCGGAATCCAAAAACACCCCGGGATGTCACTAAAACCACACAACCAAACAACCGAACAAATAAATAGTAAATTCGGTAGCATCTCTTTTGTATTTTTAAGAAACGCGGAAGCAAAAACCATAGAAATAACCAAAGAACTAAGACACCACAATAGCATGAATGAAACATCGTAATGAAAGACAAAAGGGTAACTCCCAAAGAATAAGTTTGACATCCACACTTCTTGAAGTATCAATCTCAAGGCTCTAAAAATTAAACTTCAATTATTAAGATTAATGTAGTGCAAGACATGCAGCTAATCCCTCTTCCCCTCCTAGCAATCATCAAGCACCTGAAGAGAGTAAAGCAAGGGTGAGAAAAAAATCTCAGCAAGCAAACTTGTTTTGACAAGCTATTTAAATCACAAGTTGGGATTAAGCAATGATTTGACATTGAACTTTACTTTTGGGATAATCAAGGTATGACATTGATATAAAGTAAATAATTTCTAAATAGAACATAATCAGACGACAAAACAAAACCCAACTCAAACCCTATTTTTTTCTCTCTTTTTCCCTCATGTTGCTCTCCCTCCCATTGGCGGTCTTTCTCTTCATCGAAAGAAAACACAGAGGCCGCGCAGCTCCTGGTTTCCTCATCTCCTCAGGTCAGAATCTATGGATCTTCCTTCTTGGTGTACAATCCATCTTCCCATTTGGTAAAATGAGTTCCTTCTAGTGTTCTCACCCTGTTCTTGCCCTCGTTGGTTGCAATTGCGGCAGCAGGACTGAGGTAGAACAGTTGGGGCTTCAAGTGGTGCTTAAAAGAGGTGTTCTTGATCTCGTCGCTGGTAATGATCCAAGCATGATCCCTACCGTCTTGTTAACAAGTTTAGATCACCATTTAGTTGTGGTTCCAGCCACCAGGAAGGATCCAATCATGTTACAAATCAGAACTTTTAGTATAGCAGCATTTTTCAAATAGGCACAGTAGCAGTTCGGGGCAGTTTTGAAGGATTTAGGCACCGAATCAGGGAATCGTAATAATACGAAAGTTGTAGATCTTTTCAATATCTTTCTAACGAGTACTCAAACACGTTTGTTCGTTCAGTAGAGCTCGAGATATTGTGTTCTGAATGTTAGTGTCGAAATCTGTCAGATTCTAGATTCAGACAAGTGCAGTTGTCAGTTTCAGTTTGGAGTGCGATTTTAAAATACCTTAGAGGCTGAATTGTTGATGATTATGTGGAGTGTTTTGTAGCTATTTGTTTGATATTTTCATGTACTCCAAGTATGCTGAGTTTGTATCATCTACGTGAGAGTTATGAATTTTCAAAATTGATCTCGTGCTGTTAAGTTTCAGTTCAGCTCTGAAACTGAAACTGTACAGTTATCAGTGACAATATTCAGTTCTGGGAGCTGTTTTAAAATTGTTTAGAGGATGAATTTGTCTAACCAACTCTGAAGGTTTTTGTAGTGCTTTGTATGACATTTCAGAGAGTGTTTACTCATTTGTTTTGGCTGAGCAGTTTGGAAGATACAGAATTTTAAATTCACTCACTTGCTGTTGTTGTCAGAAATTAGTTCTCGGTTGTGAGCTCATTTAAAATTAGTAGATGACATAATTTGAATATCTTTTGAATATCAAAGTTCTATCTTGTTAAATGTAGATGCTTGTGGAGTGTTTTATTTATGACAAATCTATTGTGGATTTAATGTTATGGAAAAGAGAAGATGCATTGCTGCAGTTTATCAATGTGCTGTTTTGTCGATAATAGATTAGGAGCGTATGAACAATATGATTATTTCTTCTAAATGACGTTTTGACTTGTTATTTTTATCACCTACATTAATATTCAGAACCATGTCGTACCACTAAGAATTTACTCTTGTCTTATTTATTCACTCAATTATAATTAAGTGATGCTTAATTCTCTATGTATGGCCTTTTATTGTTGGAGCATGGTTTATGTGGTTAATCCACATTCTTGGAGGATGTTGAAGTTTATATTATCATTATTGCAGCATACCATGTGTATTGCATTGAAAGTTATGTCGTTGTCCGATTGTCACGACCGTACCGGTACAACATCATGGGATGCAACTCCATACCTTGTTGGGTATGCAGGCAGGAGACATATGTATTTGCATTCATATGCACTCATGAAGTATTTTGAAGTGATGTGTTGCTATTATTGAAGCGCTATTGTCTGATTATGTTCTATTTAGAAGTTATTTACTTTATATCAATGTCATACCTTGATTATCCCAAAAGTGAAGTTCAATGTCAAATCATTGCTTAATCTCAACTTGTGATCTAAATAGCTTGTCAAAACAAATTTACTTGCTGAGATTTTTATCCCATCCTTGCTTTACTCTCTTCATGTGCTTGATGATTGTTAAGAGGGGAAGAGGGATTAGCTGCATGTCTTGCACTACATTAATCTTAAGAATTAAAGTTTAATATTGAGAGCCTTGAGATTGATACTTCAACAAGTGTGGATGTCAAATTTATTTTTTTGGAGTTACTCTTTTATCTTTCATTATGATGTTTCATTCATGCTATTGTGGTGTCTTAGTTCTTTAGTTATTTCTATGTTTTTTGCTTCCGCGTTTCTTATAAATATAAAGGAGATGCTGTTAAATTTACTATTATTTATTCGGTTGTTTGGTTGTGTGGTTCTAGTGATATCCCAGGGTGTTTGTGGATTCCAGGATGTTACACCGAAGCATCATCCTACTGTCATCCCATGTAAATCCACTCTTCTTTAGCATCACTTCTAGTGCAGAATACTTTGACTTGAAATATCTTAACCTTGACTCCACATATGGATTTGCAAATATCCTTGCACCTGGTAGCTTTTCAGCTAGACGGGCTTCAAGTACTGAAGTGTAACCATTCTTAAAGTTACCATCACTCCATCTAGGATCCAAGGACTCATCATGTAGTGTGACCCACTTCCTTTTGTTCTCCCCCCTACTATGCACACTTGTTGAGTTCTCTAAAGAGTCCATATCTGCATACAAATGATACCATGTTAGAATCATATTATCAAAGTTCAAGCTATTATCCAATGAACTTTACAAGTACCATAAAATAAAAAAGCATACCTCAATGAGAATGAGAAGCACTTGATGTTGAAACACCCATGATAAATTCCAGTTCACTGACTTCTCCCTCGACAATTTCCATTGAATCTGCCACTGACATAGGTTGAACTGTCTACTAATTGTCTCACTGCTACGGTAGAAGAGTTTTTGAACTGTTCGATTCTTCAAGTGATGGGACAATGTGTAGAGGAACTGAGCCACTACCTTCTCTAGGGTCATATTTGGTGAGCCCTTTAATCTACCTACTTTTCCAAGCATCTCACACAAAATAAAGAAAGCCCTTCTATCCATAGGAAGCTCATTAATGCATGTTGTGTCCCTGTCTCGAATGAGTCCATTTATATTCTGAATTCTACACTCTTTATTTCTCAACAATCTTTCTATTTTCAAGCACTTTCTTCTATATTAGAAGAATAGAAGTCAAGATATTCCTACAGGCCATATTCCTTCTTCGAATTGTTGCAGCTAAGGGAAGGCAAGCCATAATGCTATACACAAAATATATTACATGAGCAATCAATCAACAAAAGCTACAAATGAGGGGTCTATAATAATTATTAGGCTACACATGTTTATTATTCAACAAAAGTATATCTCATGTTGTAATGCCACATAAGTAATCCTAAAAACCAGCCATATCTCCTACCAAAACAATTTTGTTGAAGAACAGCCACATAGGTGATTACTGATAACCACTATCACTGTCATAAACTAAAACATTGCACTCACAAGAGCAATGAAACAATATCAGATAGTCATAATGAAGCACAACATATTGTGCTCAGAGGCAATCCCTATACACGATACTACCTACAGTGATTTTGCACTTTTTTTTAGTCCAAATGAAACACGTCCTTTCCATGAGAAATTAGTCCATTCTTTCATTAATGTTTGTACTACAGATCAATGAGAAACTAGTCCATACTTTCACCAAAACTGCAGATCAAGCATCAACACAAACGAAGAATTAAAGAATTCATCTCCATAAGCATCAGACCTGCGTGAAGGAGCTGGATGTGCGCTGAGTGGTGGTGATGCTTTTCCTTCAAACGATCTCCTGCTCTTCTTCTCTTGCCGCTGAACCGCTGTCCCCTTCTCCTTTCTTCCCCCTAGTCCTGTGCTCATAGACCACGAGTTTAGGGCTAGAAGAGACAGATCGACAAGGGTTAGAAGAAGAAGATTGATGGAATACAAGGAGAAGAACCAACAAATCAGAGGGGTGGTGCGCTCATCGCCGTGGTCTTGTCGCCGTGGGAGCAGATCGACTGGGATGGGGCGCTCGTCGCTGTGGGCTCGTCGTCGCCGTGGGAGTAGATTGACCCGATGGTGCGCTTGTCTCCGTGGGCTCATCCTTGCCAAGGCTTGTCGCCGTGCGCTAGTCGACACGGGGTCATCGTCAACCGTGGAGGTGCACGCGGCGGCACTCTTCGTGAGCGGCTGGGATCGGGAGAGGAGAGGGAGGGGCGTATCAATCTAATTCCGATTGGGGAGGGCGGGCGTCACATTTCTATATGTCTGTATCCAATTCCAAGGTATGCGATTATGTCGGACCCCTAAACAAACAGCCACGTGTCCTCCACAGTCTCAATACGTTACATTTCGTCGAACCAAACACCTCCCTGGTCTCGCTGCTGCTTTTGCAAATTGCAACTGCACGCAGAGTCCTTTGAGACAAATTTCTCTGAAGAAGATAATATGCTATGAAATTTTAAGAGATGATTAAAATTCTGTGTGCATGTATTTACCACTGGCAACATATAATTTCCAAAAAAAAACCCCACTCGCAACACAACAATCTTGGCTTGTGTGTGCTATACGTCGTGTAATATGAACTTTGTTTATGTGTCACTTCTGCTGTGTCAATCATCTTGCTTTCACTGTACTAGTACAAATTATCTTGTATCTTTGGCGCTCTTTATGCTAGCCAGTTAATAAGTACTCCCTCCATCCAATTATGTTTGACGTTTTAGCCATCTACACAGCTATCAAGACAAAGAAATTGGAGGGAACAAGAACCTGTTGCATTAGACAAGTAGCAACATGCAGCGTCAGTGCTCCATGTGAGAAATAATAAAAAAAAGTAGAAAGAAAGAGGATGAGAGGCCGCGACGATGCTAGGTGTGGTGCTGTCTCGAGACACGAACTGGGTGGTGTAAATAACTGGTGGTGGGAGTTTGGTCTGACACCAAAAGCTGGAGGAAACCGTGTCTTTTTTACCTCGATTCGTGAGAATGTCAAACATTGTGGGAAAAAAGTGTGGTACTAGAATGACAAACATTCTAGGACGGAGGGAGTAGTTGGACAGCAGTAGCTGAAGCAGTACTGGTTAGCTCTGATTTTTGTGGCCTCTTTCCTCTTATGATTCTAGTACGTGTTCCTGAGTCACTGCGAATGGTGAAATGTTGTAATAGCTGAAGGCATTGTTCACCTCTCATTATTTCTGCTTGGTAATTTTTTTCCATTTTTGCAATACTGTTGCATACATAATCTGCATAAGGTCTTCTGAGATCGCTATAATGTCATATTGTCGTGCCACTTGTGCAATGTGTTTCAACTTTTGTAATCTATAAATGTGCCTGGATGACTGAATTAGTAACTGATTTGTTGCTGTTTCATTTTTGCTTGAAAGCTAGTAGCTTCAGGTCCTAATCTTTCAAAGTACGTATTAGCTTTCTGGTGCTCAGGTCAGTGAACTTTTTTGTTGCATGCGTAAGTATCTTGTCTTGATAGAATAGGAGGGAGCCTAATATACTTGATATGGCATAAATAGGCTGATACATTTTTTGATACTGTAGATTCATATATATTTATTATACAACATAAGTAGGCTCATAGCTAGTTTAACAGTTGCATATTTGTACTTGATTTACCTTGTTTTATCGTCCCTGTAGAGGGACTTCAGATTATCAGTTTATATTTTATTTGGTTGGTTCACCTCTGAAGTCCTTGTTTCGTTTGCAGGGTGCAAGTGAATCAAAACCCATAGTTGAACCACATGCTGCTGCTGCAGACAATAAGAAAGAGGAATAATGCATGGCTTCACTCAGTTCTTGTTATCCCAGATCATGTCATCATAACTGTTTGAACCATCGATGTATATTTGAACCTTGCGTTAACGATTGTACTACCTGTTTTGTTGCATGCTTAAGCCATGTAATATTTGAGAAATATTATCTATGTCGTACAATGTTGACTGGCTTAAATCGATTCAGTTGTTTAATTGTTTGAATTGGTTGGGTTTTTACTTGTTTGGACCAAATTCATATTACCGAATATTTGAATCAATGCAACAGTTGATTTGTTTGAATCACTATTCAATATCATCTATTATTTTAATCAGTATAATTACTGAATGAATTGAATCCGTACATGTTTTATGAATTGCAACAGTATATTCAGATTATTTGATTTTTATGAATTTTCTAAATATTTATTGTCTGGTCAGGACTGTTTTCCCCACATCTACCAAACATAGATCACGATTAGTATAAATCAGAATTTTAATAAAGAATATAGATCGTAAGAAAGAAATCCCCATTCGGGACACCCAAACAGAGCCTAAGTCATGAGCAACTGGAAACTGGTCGACCGTCATGGAGTAGAGTAGTAACATCCATCCCAACCGATTAAGTGTCGAACAAGACTGGCGCTAATGGCCGCAGTTATGGCGTGAATTTCTTTTGAAAACATCGTTGTGCGAGTCGTCCGACTCACATCCGACCCTAACAATCATGCGAACAGCGGCAACAAGTCTAGACATCCAGGTATGCGCGTAGTCGTAGATCAACAGTCAGGACATAGTCGCACAAGCCCGATCATGCCTGTTGTAAAACTCTTTTGGACGATCAAGTCTAGACATCCAGGTATGCGCACCCACCTTATAGAAGAAGGGTTTCTCGTCCATGTGGGCTTCTTTCCAAATCTGGAAACACAAAGTAACACTTTCCTCTTATAAATAGTTGATGAGATATCCCTTTATAATTTTACCAATAAAGATTTTTATCTCCTCTATTCTTATTTTTTTAGTTTTCATTCTCTGTTTTGATTTACGTGCCTACGATCACCGATAACTCAACACATTATCAGCATGCTCTGTAAGAGCCGGCTATCTAATCAGCAATTTATGGTATATTTTTCAATTGAATTTATATCTTAGACTCGTTGCAGCCAATATCTGTCCAGAGAAGGTCACCACAAAGATATTGACTCGTTGTAGTCAAGATCTACCGCAACAAAAGTCCACCATAACAGGCGGCACTCTGTAAAAACAAAATCAGATCGCAAGCACTTATGTGCTGAGATCTCCCAATGCCCAGAAGTTCGAAAGAACAAAATCAGATCCACACGCACTTATCCGGATCTAATCCGGCGAGGGGAGCCATGTAGGCAACATGTTCGGAGCAAGAAAAAAAAACAGGCTACGTGAGATCCCTTTGCCGACACTAGCCACGTAGATAGAAAGTCAACTTTTGGTCCATTAACAGCCCGATTAGAGAAATATCTGTACATTAGCCAAATTAAGTCCTCAGAATTGCGGATTTTCTAGTTAGGTCCTAATTTTCTCGCAGAAACACCTTTGACCTTTTCAGAAATATACCTACAGTCTAATTTTGTAGAAAGTCCCCTGATAATTATGAAAATTACCATGGATCATGGAAAATGCAGAATAACTAGAAATTTTGCATATAGGAATTATTAGATTTTCTGATTAAGTCATGGTTTTCTTGCAGAAACACCATGACCTTTTCAGAAATCTAATTGTAGTCCAATTTTTCAGAAAGGTTTCCGGTAATTACAAAAATTACCATGAGGATATCGAAACTCACAAAATAATGTAAAATTTCATGTGTGTATGTGATTTTTGCATATAACACCCCTGAATTTGTCGGATTTTATGATCAAATCCTCGTGTTTCTCATAGAAACAACCTCGATTTTTTCAAAGAATAATCTTGCAATATTATTTTGCATATAGGTCCTTAGTGATTATGAAAATTACCATTGGATCCACGGATTTTACATAATAATTAGAAATTTCACGGGAGAGTGTTATTTTATAGATAACACCCCGAATTTTTCCATTTTATATCAGAATGGACTACGGTCCTTATAATATACCATTTTACGGTTTATTGGTTGTTTTATGCAGAAACACCAATATAATAACTTAAACATGAAGTTTTTGTTATACCACCTAGCTTATGACCCCTGTTACTTGGATATAGTATTTGAATACATGAAGTACTCCTTTACGCAATGATATCATGCAGATGTCTGACCTTATTAAAAGAGAATTCGATGTGCTTACCCCCCATTGAAGTAACTATCTGTCCTGGGCACTTGATGCAAAAATCCTCCTTAGTGGCAAAGACCTCTTGAAGATGATTTTGCCCAAACAAGATGATCCTCCCGCAACCGAAGTGAAAAAAGCTTAGGCCCTGCGTATCCCAAGGCACCACCTATGTGCTACATTGAAAAAGAGTATATGACCGAAAGGAACCCGATGGTCTTGTGGGACTCAATGTGTGAATGCTTTGAGCATATTGAAACAATCTTACTCCCTAAAGTGGAGAGCTAATGGTAAAACCTATGCTTCCAAGACTACAAGACCGTTGAAGACTATAATACTGCAATCTATGGAATTGTCACAGGCATGAAGCTATGTGGTAAACCTCTTGAAGAGAAAGACCTCATTAATAAGACCCTATCCACCTTTCATCCTAAGCTCACTCATGTGAGCCGCCAGTATAAGAAGGATAAGTATGAAACTTATGAGGCCCTGAGCAATGCATTGCAGCAAGATCAGGGGCGGACGAATTGATCAGGAAAAATTATTTGTCTTGTCCTACTAGCTCCATGGCACCGCAAGAAGCGAATGCCACATCATTCATGAAGAATGAGGACAAGGGTAAAGGAGCTCTGAACGCGCAAAACAACCCCAACACATTCAGCAAGAACAAGAGAGGGAAGTCAAAAAAGTCACCTTTAGGGGGACAGTATGGGCAACAGGATCAAAAGTGATACAGATGTGGTATGCAAGGCCATTGATCCAAATTTTGCCACACATCTAAGCACATTGTCGACATGTACCAAGATCTCATGAAGAAGCTTGCAAAGCATTAAGCGAACTATGTTGAAGCTCCACAGGCAAAAGAAGACATCTTGAAAATGAATTCTGGTACACTAGACAATACTAAGGGTCAGAGAGAACCAAGCAAGACCTCTGTTCTTGAATTTGATGAAGACCTCCTAGAAGAGGATGAGGAAGATGTGCATGGAGATTCCTAGTAGTCTCGCTGACATTTTCCAATCAATATATCATATCAGTGTGTGGAAATTTTTCGCATTATATTTCTATTATCTATACATTATTGTATTAATTACAGAATCATGAAGTACAATGGCTATGGATGATGAGCTATGTCACGTAGATAGTTGCATTACTGCCACCGTTCTAAGGAACACTAATTATTTTCAAACACTACGAAAGTATGATAGAGATACAACTACTACCATTTGCAATGATACTAGGATTGTTGGCACATGCAGGACCACAATCGTCCTAAAAATTGGAGCGCAAGTAGTAATCCATGAAGCATTACTTTATCTTTGAGTTTACTTGGATATTGCTCAGCTTCATAGATATCCATGCAAATGGTTTTCACATAGAAAACCAATTTCAATAAAGGCGAAGAACATCTCATTATGATCAATATGATGTAATGAATCATGAAGAATTCAAAAGATCAGAACATTTCCTAAATCAAGAAGATTTGTTTGCATTGCATCACTCTAGATCCTCGAAACTCTAGATTCAAGCAGAATCGAAGGTATCTACCTTGAAGGTATAAGCATAAAATATGGAACACTCTATACCACACGTGCATACACACTGTTGCATGAAGCAACACTAATTTATTTCTTGGCATTAGGAGGAAGAAAGTATCTCTCTAGAGATAAAAGCTGCGAAATAGAGGAATCTAAGGAATGGATTCTCACATGAAAGAAGAACTCGAAGTTCAGATGCCAGAAGTTTTCACCAATAGAAAAGACATTGTGAAGTCTCACATACCGGCTATCAGAAATTGAACTTGAAGTTTCAAATATCCCATTTGAAGAGAATGAAAATATGGAATTCCAGCCTCCCTTCTCGAATGCTAGGAAGAAGGAAAGTGAACCAGTTATACGGGCATCAAAGAAGCCTAGAGTACAAGCTCAAGCTAAAGCTCCTAGGAGACATCCTGGTAGAGAAGAAGCCTAAGCAAACTACTCACAAGAATTATATAGAAGGTGAAAGCAAAACACAAAGTGGTACCACACAAAGTGGAGTGATTTGAAGAAGAAAACGCAAGTGAGAATGTGCGCACATTTGAAGCTCATGACGGGTTACCAAAAATTCCTGATCTAAACACGCCTATGAGTGATGTGGATCAAGGAAAATAAAGAATTGAAAAAATCTCAACGATCTATGTTGAGATGGGAGTAGTATACAATAGCAAGACAATTAATGTTGACTCATAATTTGCTAACATGATTGCAACACACATTGATTTGGAATTTGAACCAAAGTCAATAATGGAATGCATGAAGCACTCTGGCTGGCCAAAATAGGAAGAAGCAATCTATGCAGAGTTATACTCGCTATAGAAATGAGAAGCTTTTATCCAGAAGGTCACAAATGAGTATTTGTCACGAAGATAAATGCTCAAGTTGAAGTGACTAGATATAAGACGAGACTCATAGCTCAAGGTTTCACGTAGAAATCAAGAATTGACTACGATGAATCCTACTCTCCCATAGTGAATGAAACCACTTTCCGTGTCAGAAGGAATCAAAATCTCAAATGAAGAACAAAACAATGATAGAGTGTAAAATTTTAGATGTCACTATATATTTTGAAGCATTCTTGAAGAATGATGATGTTGATGAGTTGAAAATCATTAACATTACACACGACATTGAAGAAGTATGTTCGTACCTATAGACTGAATTTGAAATGAAGGATTTAGGTAAGCCTGCATATTGTTTAGTCGTGCAGCTTGAACATACCCATGAGGAGATATTATTATATTAATCAAACTATACCAAGAACGTATTAGAGAGATTTAATATGAAAGAAGCCATTGATGTACCTTGTAAATGGTACAAGGCCCGATATAGCATCTGTTGTTAATCTACTTACAAGATACAGCTCAACACCAACCATGCGACATTGAAATGACATTTAAAGGAAACTAAAGATCTCGGATTATTCAACAAGAATGCAGAAGTAACTCTGTCAACAAAGCAGTCGATCGTTGCTACATCAATGAGATCATCGCAATAATTGAAGCTGTCAAGAATTGCACCTACCTCAGGAGAATGTCAAGACATATATTGAATATTGTGGAGTGACGCACACTCCATTCCCTATAATGATCTATGAAGATAATAGAGCTTGTATTGCACAAATACAATCGGGATATATAAAGTCAAATAGGACAAAGCATATGTTATCTAAATTCTTCCATACGCATGAATTGTAAGAGAAGGAAGAGATTTTGGTAACTCATGTTCGATCTTGTGGTAATCTTAATATATTCATAAATGCATTACCAGCTTGCACTTTTGAAAAGTGTCGATATGGTATTGGCATGAAGAGACTTATAGAAGTGTTTGGAACAGGGGGAGAACTTCTCTAAGTACATCACATTTCCGAATTAAAGGATTATCTCAAAGATAATTCATATCGTTCATAAAGATCGATAATTATTATTCACGAAGATTATAGCATTGTACTCTTTTTCCTTATGAGTTTTTCATATGAAGTTTTCTCAATAAGGTTTTTGATGAGGCAATGCGTGCAATACTAGTAACGTAATATGTGTTCTTTTCTTTATTTTTCCCACTTAGTTTTTAAGGAGTTTTTATAAGGCATATCTATCATGGTAAAGAGCTCAAGGGAGAGTGTTGTAAAATTCTTATTGGGTCAGCCCACCTTCTAGAAAGGGTTCCTAGCCCATGTGGGCTTCTTTACCAAATCTGAGCCCAACACGAAGTAGGGTTTCCTTCTTATATATAGTTAAGGAGACATCCCTTTGTAATTTCACCAGAATTACTAAATAAAGAATTTCGTCTCCTCTATTCTTGTTATTTTTAGTTGTCATTCTCTGTTTCAATCTATGTGCCTATGATCATCGATAACTCAACAATACCCATCATACACATTAGAAGAGGCAAGACATAGAAGCCCACTAGAAAATTGGCGCGCCTGTTGGTGTGCATTATGGCCCGTCTAGATATTTCAATTTAATCTGATTGTTTTTTTATGATGTAAAATCTTAGCCATATCGTTTCATTTTTGCATTTTTTTATGTACAAAGGCACATTAGCATTTTGGTTCAATGAAATTTGTCTCGGAACTTTTCTAAGGTATTAGGGAAAATATATATTAATTCTTGATTATTACGTAGCCTAAACCACATGATTGGTTCTTATAAAAGCATTGAAATCAGATTGTCAGTTAAGGAGCTCAAAATGATTTTGGAAGCAAAATAAAATTCATTTTTTGTATCGATTAGTGTTAAATATTCAATTAAAAATAATGCAGTTAGGGCTTAATTAGTTGTTGATGTAACTGATGGAGCAGAGGCTAGGTTAGGTTTCCAGTCCACCGATCTCTTTGTTTTTCGATTTTCAACTTGTTCATCTTCTTGTAGCTATTGTCCCGTACTTCCTATTGTACAAAGCAGTTGTTTCTTCATAAGTTCTTCAATCTTCTTGTGAGAGCAATTCTTTCATTCCTGCTAAATATTTAAAGCACACATACTACTCCCGAGGTGATAGTCGGAAGTAGAAACAATATCGTCCATCTAGCAACAACCTGAATGTTTAACTTGTGGCCAAACTTATTCTAGTAGAAAAGAAAATCCTAACAGGTGTACGTGTGTGCACAAGTGTGGAAGCATGAGGTTAATATCACAAAGTTTACAAAGAGTTAAGATCATAACAATGTTGTTCCACAATTTAGTCTAAACACCGCGTTCACACAAAATTGCTAAATGCATATGCGATCAACACAATTCTAGAAATAATGTTTATTCATCATTTAGTGTTGAGATAGAGCAAACCAAGTGAACAAAAAGTTTTATGACGTTAGGAGAGAATTAACGGTGTGGAAACTAAACAAGAGCAATGTTTACACCTAGCTCTAAGCACCATTCTTACAACTAGATTGGTAGCAATCAAAATGAAATTCTTTAATAACCAAAGTCTAAACACCATGTTTATTTTGACTTAGCTATTGCAAAACTCCGATGGACTAGAGAGATAGAACATTGAAAAAGACTTAGGAACCAACCAATGCAAATTAACTATCCAATGTTGTTCAACAAACAAGCGTAAAACCACATTTACACCTAAATTTGCTAGAGAAAGTGCCAGCAAAGCTAATTAAGTGCTCATTAGAGCGTAAACAAGCCAATCTATCATGAGTGGAAAGGTCAATATGGACAAGCGGATATAATCATGCAAATACAAAAACAAAGCAAGTGCTCACAAAGAATGCATGCAGTGGATGATTTTTAAGAAAAAGAGAACAAAACAATTGATGGTGGTGTTTCTAAAATGAAGAATGTTAGACTAGAACATATTAGCGACAAGATAAACATTTGAGTTGGGTAATTCTCACACAAAACCTCTAGGCTTCCCTCCTAGTAGCACTAAACATTCCAAACGAAAGACACAAAACACGGGTTGTCTCCCACAAATGCTTTAGTTATAGTCAAGTAGCCAGACTTCTTACATACCTGGATGTCATGAGGCTATGGTTCTTGGTGTATGATCCCAAAGATGTCCATGCAGCTTGTTTTTTATGCAAACTTCATTGTGGTTTAACCGTTGTCCTTCTTCATTGTGTTGCATAATGCTCAATGTGTGTATATGATCTAATACTCTTAAGTCTTCAATCTTGTTCATTCTATGATCATTTTCTCATGGGAGAATTGCTCAAGCTCTCTTCATTGTTGTCATCTTCTTTTCTTTCAATCATGCTAATAATAATCTGTAGATCCTCCCTCTCTAGATTTCACATCACCAACAGAACAAAACAGGGCCTAAGCCATGTATCATCACGTAGGTTGCAAAATTATCTTTCCAACAAGTACATATGCACTTCAAACGGATTCCGTATGTGGGACTTATGAGATTTTTAGTCCAAGGTTGCGTGACATATGGAAATCTGATAGCTCGTGCAATGTCCAATGATTTGCTCATAAATCCTTGTAGAAAAATCCAAATCTAGCACCATTTGAGGCATTGGAAACAAGACTTGAAGATCTATCCAAATATAAAATTTTATCCATTGATCAGCACTAAGAATAGGCAGAATTACCGTTGATTTTAGCTTATTGTTTTTTCTTCTAAAGAATCTTGATGACTTCGTCTTTTTCAAGCATTGGAGCATATGTTGGCTTATCCTATGACTTGTGAATCTTGATTAATGTTACACCTGCAGTGGGTAGAGTGGATACAACTTTCTCCATAATTGCCAATGATCTAACAAGTTAAAGGTTATAGTTGTTCCAAAGAAATCTGTCATTGCTTTTCTTTGCCGATGAGTTCTTTGTGCTTCTGAGCAGCTACCAGAAGGAATTAGAGGCTGGAACCTGTACCATTCCATCACAAATTAAATTATCTTTCCAACAGGTACTCACACGTTCTTATCAGACTCAGTATGAGGGAGATATGACCTTTTTACTCAGGGTATGTCAGGCCGTCTCGTGATGAATCCGAATTGAATTCAAACTTTCCAAATATTCAAACTCCAAGTTTGGAGCGCTTTGAATCCATGTATATCATAAAACAAAGTCTTATATATGTTTGGAAACGCATACATCACGTGGATATGGTCCCACAATTTCATATTTGCTTCAAATTTCCAATTGGTTGCAATCCTTGCAAAATACTCAAAGAGCCTATGCAGAGTCTGGTGTTTTGGCCATAAATCATTGTAGAAAGATCCAAATATTGTGAGACTTGAACCATTAGAAACCAGACTTGATGCACTTTCAAAGTATTAACTTTTTGGGTCTTGCAATACTGTATACAATCACTCACATATTCCTGAAGTCAGCTGATAGTACATCAACTCTATTCACCATGTCTTTAATGTTTGCTTTTGAAATGTTTGATCTTCATTGAAAATACCACTCAATCTACTCTCCCAACATCTATTTCTGTGAACACAAAATCCTTGCGAAGCATTAGTTAAAATTTTTTTGACACCTGAGTGTACCTCGTTTTCATGGAGTAGCAGTGTGGTGCTGACCGGCATGGGCGTTGCGCCGATGGACACTAGTGAGTCTTCTATGAAGAGGCACTTGATAGCAGATGCTTGGACACTAATAGAGTTAGCACCTACTGCTAAAGAGCAAGAGAGTCGATGAGGAACACACATCATAGCCGGTGTTGAGGTCAATGTGCTTGATGCAACGCCGATCGGCACCATGATTATGGTGGTCGGCGCTAGCACAAATGTCATCTATATGCCTTGGATGGTTGTGTGTATAACTTTGTACCTATTTTTAATGGACACACAAACAAGAAAAATAGGATATAGGATTAGTCTGATAAACTAGATAGATCCCTCTATATTTGAGTTGCCAATCCCCGACAATAGCGCCAGAAAAAGGCTTATTGGACGGTGTACATTATAGTGTTTTTTTCCTAAGAGCATTCCAAGGTTTATATCAAATTCATAAGGATTAGCAAGAGAACCGTGTTTAGGGTCTTCTATGTCATCTAACGAATCAATCCTAGCATGAATTACTTATTACACATATGAAAGCATTAATGATGAGAGCATTTAAAATGAGAACATGAATGATGAAAGCATTAATAATGAGAGTGTTGTGAGGTTTACAAGCATACACATACACTAAAGAGACACTCTTGGAGTTAGCCTGCATGCCTCTAGTGGTCAGAGAAAGGATGTGCCGATCGACACCAAAGCAGCAGCAACATGACATCTATAATCCTAGCTTACTTGACACTTTAAACAATTGGTGAACATCAAAGATTGGTAAGAGAATGACACTTTCCTGACAAGCCCTGTCACGACTAGTTGCCATATTCGGTCCACCTCCTCTTACTCTAGTCAATCTCCTAGACATGCACCTCTAGTGTCTCAAGCAATTATGGCGCATAGAAGATCCGGATAACTAACCCAATCACCATAATGGAGCAAGCATCTAAATACTTAGCCATGTACTAAGCAATTGGAACAAGAATATGTAAGATCATAAAATCCACACGAACACAACTGCAGCCAAGAATAGAATCAAGATAAACACATAGATAAATATGAGAAGGATGGGCCTTCATAGTGGTAGCCCCATCTGTGTCGATTGAGGAACATACCGTTGTTGGTCCTATTGAGCAAGCATTGAACAGTACTAATCACATGTTGGTTTATGGGACCCAGTAAACCAAAGTCTGCAACTATGGGTTTTGGAAAGGTAGCCTACACCTTTGGGCGTGGCAGAGGGCGACATGGGTGTGTTGCTCACGGATAACGTCTGGGACGTGTATCATGTTGGGGACCGACCTCTCAGTTGGCGTAGGATCCATTTTGATCTCATTGGTGGTGAGATGAAAGGTTGCCATATGTGGTCTGTTCACGGGCGTGCATATGTCGTGTGATTAGATTTTCCCTGCAGGATGTAAATAAGTTCAGATCGCCGCCCCTCACGGTTACGAGTAGTGCTTGTTCCCTGTGTCACATCATAGTAAGAATGGAAATTAGAATGAAGATGTGTCATTGAAATAATAATTATCACTTTGATTTTAAAACCTTGATTGCAATAGCATAGGTTTCAAACCATATTCCCGGCTAAATACTTATTTGAGATAAAATTTGAAACTAAACATATACTCCTAGCGCTGTTTTTGCAACATTGTGTCAGCTAAAGCCAAAAGCCTTTACATACTAGGAGTCGGCTATAGACAACCTTTTGACGGATAAGACTTGCTGAGTATTAGTTGTTCAGGGCTTTAATCTAACATTGCAGATGAAGATCCCTCTTTCTGTGGGTTGTGCTGTATTTTTCCAATGGGAGGGACAACCTCCTAAGGGTTGGTCCATATAGCGGGAACATTGTTCCCCACCTTGAGCTGCATGCTGGCAAGTGACGCTACGGTGGGCTCGATGTGTTGCTTCTACCTTTGATAGCCTAGTTATTGTAGTGCATAGTTATAAGTGTGTTTCTGTTGCAATAAACGTGAATTTTAAACTCTGTTGTAAAAGACTTATAATGTAAATATTTTATATAAGACTATGTTTGTACTATTCCACTCGTCTCATCGAGCCCCCCTGGTATCCGATCATGTGTTTGGCGGGTATGCCACAACCTCTATGTCATGGGCATCAGCATGGGCGGGCTACCGCTTGGCGTCGACGCCCAGGCTGACATGCACCATGAGTTTGCTCATTAGGAGGGCTGGATTAATTAGTTATAGTATATGTGTGTTTGCAAAAAACAATGTTCTTCATTTCTTTGTTCATCATCTGTTATCTGCAGCAATGGTTGCAAGGCAAACATGAACACAAACAAACTCAAACGAACACAAATACGAACGAACACGAACACGATCAGAGGCAAACAGTAGCGGGAACGCGAACGTGCCCACGAATGGGAACAGTTGCAACGCAAAGCTTCATGTGGAAGCGAATGGGATCGTTCACTCGCTTGCCCTCTGTCTCTTCGCTGCCTTCTCCCTGCTCACGTTCCGTTGTTGGATTCCCGCATCCGTAAGTCAGGGGCCCGATTTCAGGGTGGCCGTAGCGAGTTTTTGTTGGAGGAGCCTTTGTTCATCTTCACTTGCATGCCTACGAGACTACGAGGCTACCAGAGGGCAGGTCACATTAACTCTCCCACACACTTCCCACTACTCTCCGCCTTCCCGCCTTCTTGCCCCCCTCTGGTCAATATCCCTCGGTCAACATGTCAACGCCAATGCCACCTCGCCTTAGTCTATCACTTATGGCCCTAAACAATATCGAACCTACGTATCAGTGGCAAAATCTATCCGTCCACCATTTCGGCCGACGAAGAGGCATGCGGGCCCAACAGCATGAATGCAAGTCTACCACCGTACCTCTGCGCGCATGTCTATCAGTCTTTGTTGTACTCTCCACATCAGTCATCGGCCCATGGCTAGAAAAGGTGGGACTCTGCATCGACGCTAACTTGACCATCTGTCCCATGTTGATGACCTCAATGACCATCAGTAAGTAACCTACAAATGGCCCAATCCAGTAATCTAAGAATGGCCCTTTCTAGTAACCTACAAATGGCCTAGTCTAGTATACTACGAACGGCCTAGTCCAGTAAGGGCGAACATCCACATAGCAACTTTAAAGGAAAATGTTATGACCCTGCAACCAAGCAGGGGTCCTAGCACGGTGGTAAGTCTTTCGGTTTCCTAGGGCAGGTCGCAGGTTCGAGACCTGGCACCTGCAGTTTGATTTTTAACTTAGAAAAAACTTGGACGAACGTAGTGGTAGCGCTTAGATGTGGACCCCGTAGACCGACCCAACTCAACCTTGAAAAGAGAGTGCTTACATGTAGACCCTGTAGACCGACACACCTAAACTTTGGAAATAGAGCACTGACATGTGGGCCTAGTGCAACGATGGACCTATAGTACTTACATGTGGGCCTGATGGACCTAATGCCATGTTGGACCGAGAGCACTAAAATTCAGGTCCTGGTGGATCCAGAGAACTTACATGTGGACCTAGCAAATGCATCTTAGGCCTTGTTGGAATGTTGGACCCACATATGACACATGTGTCAGCTGGTACAGTTCTATGACAAATCAAAACTATCATAAATCTATTGCATGGATGGGTTGGTGTTCTATCACGTTCTAGGTTTTATCTTGTATGACGCTATTTTAGACTTCATTATAAATTTCATCATAGAACATTTGTCACTTGGCTACCATGACCATCCATTGTGTTTTGTCATAGTTGGGTCATCTTCTATGACGTATTTTTAGAACGTCACTAGCAAAATGTTATTGTTGTGCACATTTCTACTAGTGGTCGCCTCCCATGGCGGATTTGGGAGCACAATTCGAGGGAGATGGAGGGTGCGCAATAAGGGCGACGCTGGATTTGGGGGTGGAAATGTCCTATGCGGGGCAGTTGCCCTTAACGCGCATGCAAAGCAAATTTTAGGATTCGGTTGTTTCAATTGCTATATTGGAGATTCAAAGAGAGAGATATCATAAAAAAATTAGGCATAACAATCCATATAGGTTTGCTGCTGAAGCAATGTTTTGGTACATTTTAGAATTTGTGATAGTTTTTGAAGATAGCAACCTATTATAGGATAGCTATTGTGTGTTGGAATTTGAGTCCTCGCTGGAGACGTTTAAGAGGTATGTGAGAGGTGGAGTCCTCTCGTGTTCCAGGTCATATTGTTTAGGACGTTTATCTCTAGTTTTCATCCTTATATATGCACGTTGTACTGCATGAGAAGAGTTGAGAGAGAGAGAGAGAGAGACTCATTGTTATTTCCCAGTGTTATAACTCTCCTCCAATAGTGAAGATTCCCAGTCAGTGTTTGTGGTTTTTCCCGTAAGGGTTATCCACGTTAAATCTGTGTCATGTTTCGATCTTGTTTATATATTATTTGCTAACAAGTGGTATCAGAGCCAGACACAGGATTTGTGAAAAAAAATATTAGGGTTCTATTCTTTGTTCTACCATTGTCGATCTGATCTATTTGCCACACCATCATCTAACGTATCTACCAGGCAACAATCTTCGTTTCTTCTGCTTATCCCTATGCATATCACAGTTCAAAGGTCAGGACCTGAACCCGTATTGCACTGTTGCTCTCCTTGCTGACGCAAGTCGGCGATTGGGCATTTCATTGCTCGAGGTCAAGCGGAGTTGATGGAATTGTTTTTTGTGTTGCCATCGCATCCTGTATCGGTTGAAGTCGATGACTCAGTGTTTCTTTATGTTGTCGGGTTCTCTATGATCTACAAAAGGCTGCAGGCTGCGTTGTGCTATTGTTCTCACTGGAATTACCGCGCGGCAAAGCCGCGCGCATGCTGTATTATATTATTATATGTTTAGTGATATGATAAAGAATTTTTAAATATACAACTGTTAGATAACATATAGTTGTATAATAATATAAATGTGTTCTCTAACTGTACATAATCTCAATAATAAGAAAATAGTGATTGGATAAAACAACATGTCATTAAGTCTTCATAGAATTTCGCTGATATTGCATCTACTGACAACCCTAATCTCAAGTGGACCAAGAAGAGTGATAATATCTCCAGTGGACCAAGAAGAGTGATGATAAGATGTCTTCCATTACTATTTCCTAAAAGTGAGGTAAATAGTTTAATTTGAATAACAATGATTAGAAGTATAATCTATAAAAAAATGAATTGGAATTTTATATGTTAGAGTTAAATAATATGTTCATATTAACGTGTGAAATCAAGTGTTCAGAACAAAAAATGATTTTACTCTCTTTATTAAAAGTTTAAAACCAAACTATCAAAACTGATGACAGGAATTGTTTAGCGACATAAATGAAAGCAAGTCTATATGTTCATGCGCCCGATCAAGTGATTGGAACAAATATTGACTTTACTCTTGATTAAAAGTTAAAACCAAAGAATAAAAAATTGATGATGACAATTGTTTGTAGCAACATAAATGAAAGCGAGCGTCTATATGTGCATGTGCCCGAATAAAGAGTCATGGCAGCGTACAAATACACGTGCAAGTTATACGCTTATGAGTCAAAATCGTGTTCTTTTTCACATTGGTTATAGTTGTGCAACTGTGGTACTTACGGATATAGTAGGCTATGGAACATATTTACTAATGAAACAATCATTGTAAAACTTGAAACATTAGGAGCCATTATTAATATGAAAGGTGAGGATATTGTTTGTCTGATATATCAACACCTAACGCCTACGGATTTACAAAATGTGCCATCGAAGGGATGAATGCCCATGTCTGCTATGCACCAGGGAAAGAAATGGTTGAATATATGAATTAAAAAAATGATTTGAAAAAGGTTTTATCAAGGGAATCAATTTTTTTTTGCTGAAAATAAAACGATAATATTTCATATGACAAAAAAAAGAAAACAATGAATTTTAGAGAAGTGAGGTATTACGAAAGAATTCGTGTTCACACAAAGAAAACTACAAATACATGAGTGAATTAAATATTAAGAATCTCATGCTTTAATTGTTCACAACAGTACTTGTACTATTTTTGTCCATTTTTTTAGTTATACCAATTTATCTAAGTACTGGAAAATATTTAGTCAATAATAATATTTTTATGTTTTAGCTATCTAATACAAAACATTTCGTAGTCCTATGTTTATCTTTTTTTATCTGGCTTTCCCTTACTAATGTTTTTCACGTAGCTTTCCTAACGTTATGATTTTTTATTATTTTATTTCTAATGTATAAATACTAAACTTAGAAAGTAACTGAACATGTGTTAAATTAAGTATAAATACATATGGTTGAATACAACAGTTGTTCTAGTTAGATAATATTTTTTTAGATATTTATTGTATTAATCTTTCATTATAGAGTCAATAATATTTTAGGTGCTTTCTTTTTTATATATTAGAAGATTTAAATACCGGAATGGTTTACTTTCTATTCTTCGAAGGGTTAATATGACAAATTGAAGTGGTGGAAGGACCAGAAACAAGGATCTTGATCTGTGACGGATCTGGATGCATATTTGCAGAGTTGGAAGGACTGGAAACTGAGATATTGATTCAGGAAGGGGCTAGATGCAAGTTATAGAAGACCGGTGGAAGGACTGGAAACGAAACGTGTTTATTTCTATTTCTGGAAGGACCTAAACGTAAGGTGTGTTATGCAAATCCAATGGTCCTTGTTTCTCAGTAGAAAGATCTGAAAGCTCATAATTCGCAGATGACGTGGCATGACTCTTTTACATGAAAACGCACGCGTTTTAGAGATATAGGGATTATAGCAGATCAATTCGTTCTGCTGCTTTAGAGCAACTCTAACCCTTTCTCTTTCCTATCACCTAAACAAAAAAATCTGTCATATAGGAAATGAGGATGAAAAAAACTTTTTTATCAGTTTTTCTTTCCCATTCCCTTGGTTAGGTGATCACCTAAATCCAGTCCACCATCTCCTCTATGGAGGGGATCACCCTTTCCTCACCTAAATAGTGGACCCTATCTTTTATGTGATGGAATAGATGAACTGCTACAATTCCATCACCTATAATTCAAAAAGTGGGTTGAAGAGATTCCCTTTAACCTCTTTTAGATGATGAGATTAAAGAAAAAGGGTTGGAGTTGCTCTTAAGTCACAAGGAACTTCATCCCGTTCCTGTGTGGAGTTAAGGACGGATTTACTTCCGTGTGGTGGTGTTTTGCCTCGTGTTCCTATTGCTTCAAAGGGATTTTGGAGATTGTTCGTTGCTGCTGATCCCCTGCTGCGCATCGCACGCGTGGCAGAGTTGAAGACAGCGATTTCAGTTTGGCCTATCCCGCGCTGTTCTCGGCAACTCGATGTGTTGGCGTCGAGTCCAAGCCGGGTTAATGCCCCCTTGGAGCTTGGTTGTCTCCGCGAGGTAATTCATCTACAAACACAGTTGTGCTGCTGGATATTGTTCTTTGGTGTTCTCTCGTGAATTAAAGTTTCTTTGATCAGAATTGCTATACTCACCCGATTGATTGCTACCAGCAAATTGGTGTTTCACCGCTGTTTGTCTGGCCTTGATTCTGTTTGTGCATGGAAAAAAGTTTTTTCGATCTACGTGATCGTTTTACCAGCTTGCTCAAGTCCCACGGCAAGTTATTGCCTCTCCTGCCATGGAGAGTAAATTGATGAAATTTTGATGTGCATACGAGGATTGTTAGATGTTTACCAGGAGTTGGTTTCTGGTTTTCTTGCTGCGTGCGGGTACACAGTTTCGTGTATAGAAGTCTACAGATTTTGCTTCATACATCTGAAGCATTCCGGTGAAGTTGCAGATTTAATATTGTTGATTTTTTTTAATATGGTTTCTACCAAGTCTTATATTCCGCTGCAAGACCATGATAACGGTTTATTATTTAGGCCACTGATGGTTATGACTCTGATGCTTTTGTTTAAAGTAGCAGTTCTGATGTGCTTTTGATCATAAAGAGTAGTAAACACTCCGTTGAACATGGAGTTATGAAGTTTAAGCAATGCTCAAACTTGATTGGTGCTACCGTTTGAGTTCTAGTGACTCGTTGGCATCTGGTGTGTTATAATATTGAAGGAAGTTCTTTGTGATTCTTCATTTGCTATAAGATGTAATTTGTCTTAAAGTGGAGTTTGTTAGAATATGATCCGAATTTGAGTCCTCGTTAGAGACGTCTAGGAGGTATGTGAGAGGTGGAATCCTCTCGTATTGCAGGTTATATTGTTTAGTGAGTTTATCCTAATTTCCATCCTTATATATACATCTTGTATTGCATGGGAAGAGTTGAGAGAGAGAGAGACTCATTGTTATTTTTCTGTGTTGTAACTCTTTCCAATAATAAAGATTGCCGTTCGACGTCCGTGATTTTTTCTGTAAGGATTTTTCACGTTAAATCTGTGTCTTGTTTCGATATTGTTTATGCATTATTTACTAACAAAGATGCTCTAGCTTCGATTGTAACGCTGACGTGGGCGATGGTTCGTCGTCAGGTAATACAAAAGTTGAACTCCTGCGATAAAGAGAGTTGTTTGCGATAATTTTTTTCCCTGCAATATTATTCTGACGAGGAGTAATTTAAATATACGTCCTTTCACGTGCCTGTCCTAAATGACAGCAGCTCCATATTAGTTTAGCATCGTCGACGCATTCAAAATATACGTCCTTTGAATAGGACGGAATAGATAAGTAGTGTCATTTGCTCTCGTTGACATCGACTTCCTATGATACATCCATACACATAGCATCCTCGATCCTCCGAGGACGTTCACAATCAGATGCGCAAAATCCCGAAACAAGAGTGGGGCGCCGTGTTGCTCGTACCCTCAAGGACGTTCGCAATCAGCTGAGCAAGATATGTATCTGCAGAACAAGCAAATTCCCGTAACCTATAGGAAGGTAACAAACTTGCTATAGCATTCATACAGTATAGTTTTGCTTTTGATGTCCCCCTAGCTCAGTAGCTGGCAGCCTTTTCTTCTCTTGTTTTATTTTCTTGCAAAAGAAGGTGCAGGTCGCATCTCGCAAGCACCGCACATGTTGTTTTGCCGCACAATCGCCCATCTTGGATTTGGGGGATGAGATCCAATCGGACATGTATCCGGTCACCTGTTGACTTCTGGATCAGCAAGCCAAATTATCGAAAGAGGACTACCCAGCAACGCGTGCATCATTTCGGAAAACGTTTTCAAAACATAATCCATGTTGACAAATGTTCCCGTTAGCCATTCACTAGAGAAAACATTCTATGTTTCTTTAGTTTCCAATGATCAATGAAGTCGCCTTTCTTGAGGAAATTTGTGAAACTCCGGGTGGGTTGTTTGAAAGCAGTGCGTAATGTAAAGGAAGTAGTACTGAATGCGATTTAAATTTCACAGTTCTAGAGGGACCGACATTCACTTCGCATAATTTTTATGCAGCCAACAAACTAAGAAAAGGCTTGACTAGGAGGAGATACGTCCAACCTAGCATCGATATTTAAGAGGTGCGAACCAGGCTTCAGTTGGCTAGATACCTCAAAGTGATTATCATGCAGGGAACCAAGTAAAAACACTGCTCCAAGTTTTGGCATGGTCTGGCAATGAATTATACAGAAGATAAGCTTAGAGCTTTTTTGTCAACTAATGGCCATGTGGTCCTCGAAAAAACAGGTGGTGATTACATCTTACGATCCTTCACAGAGCAGGAGATAGGAGAAATTACATTTGGATATAGAATTTTGTTGGGAAAAGGTGCGTTCGGTGAGGTATACAGAGGAATTTTAGAAAGTAAACGTCCTGTCGCCGTGAAGAGATACATAAATGGAACCCGGAAAGAAGAATTTGCAAGGGAGGTCATAGTACATTCTCAGATAAACCATAAGAACGTAGTCAGACTCTTGGGCTGCTGTACAGAGGAAAATGCTCTAATGATCGTTATGGAGTTTATCTGTAATGGGAACCTTGAGGATTTTCTTCACTGTAAGAATGGTAGTTGTCTCATTCCGCTTCCTTTGCATAAACGGTTGGACATTGCCATTGCGTCAGCAGAAGTACTAGCATATATGCACTCAATGTATTGTCCCGCTCTTCATGGAGACATCAAACCTGCTAATATACTGCTTGACGAGAACCTTGTGCCCAAGATTTCCGATTTTGGAATAGCTAGACTCCTTTCCGCTGATGAAATTCAACATACGTCGTCGATCATTGGTTGCAGAGGTTACGTGGATCCCATTTATTGTCAAAGTGGAGTTCTAACACCAAAAAGTGACGTCTACAGCTTTGGTGTTGTCTTACTGGAAATTATTACCAGGAAGAAAGCGATTCAAGGAAATACTACCCTTGTTCAAACATTTCTTGATGCACTCAGAGGTAAAAAGGTGAGGCAGCTCTTCGATGAGGAAATCGCTGATACAAAAAACATGAAATTTCTTCTCCAGATTGGAATGCTAGCAGCCAGATGCTTGGACTTGGACGTTACAATGCGTCCCGAAATGACTGACATAGCGGATAGCCTAAGAATGGTGAAAAAGTCTATGCATCGAGAACACGGACATATGAGCCAAGGATTTCTTTCAAGGTGGACTAAGAGTCAAACACCAAACACCTCCATTTTTGAGAAAAAATCTTGGCCTGGAGCACAGGACTTTCTGAATATGAAAATTTTCACGGAAGTGGAAATGTGTGACATCACGAGAAATTACAGTATGATCTTTAGGAAAGAATTCCTCGATGTATTGTACAATGGGCTTACGGACAAGGATAGTCCGGTTATAGTTCAAGACCTTGTGGTATGTTCAGAGATAGAACGAGAGATATTTATGCTCACGATGAACATCCTGGGTAAGAATAAGCATAGAAATGTCGCCAATGTTATTGGTTTTCACTTAGGGCAACAGAGATGGCACTCCGTATATGAATCTACCTCTGGTTTGACGCATCAGAATGACGGTTCTATATCATTCACTAATAGAAACCTTTATGAGACTATCTGCTCAATGCCAAAAGTTCCTATCGATGTACGTTTGTCAATAGCGGTCCAGTGTGCGGAGGGCCTTCTTCATATCCATTCATTATTAGGCGAATGCCCTGATTCATATGGGAGTGATCTGCTGGGACATTTCAGATCAGGAAATATATTACTCGATACAAATTTTGTGCCAAAACTATTCTATAGTAGCTTATCAACGTTTCTCGGGGTTTCAGTTTGGCAACAATATGTCTCTGTTGACCGATTTTATAGACATGGATCAAAAATAGATTATTCGGACCCAGTGGACGTTGCTGGCTTGCAGTTCAATCCTAAATCTGATGTTTATAGCTTTGGGGTCGTTCTTCTTGAACTCATCACTTGGAAGACAGCGAAATATTCTTGTAATGGAAAAGCCCGTGTACTTGTCCGAGACTTCCTCGAGGCTTATAGAACGGACGATAGCGTAATGGCCATATTTGACGAGGAGGATTACAGAATACATGATAGATTATTTCTACAAAAAGCCAGTACCATTGCTGTTGAGTGCTTACAACTTGATATCACAAAGCGACCAAATATAAGGGATATACTGTCCCGTCTCCAGATCATCGCTGCAGATCATAGCTGCAGAAGTAAACCGTCAGGTAAAACAACAGAAATCTTTGAGATAAAATCAACTATTTTTTTAGGAACTTCATTCAGCCTGATGTTGACCCTTACATGCTTATTGGGTTAGATAAAATCAGCTAGTTTTATTTTGTTTCTTCTTCCCTCTTATATAATCAAAATACACTACTACAAAAACAACCTATAGCGGCGCAAGCAAAATCCAAGTAGCAGTGATTTCAAAGAAACCCGCCGCTACAGTTTTGCTACAGTAATGTATCGATTTTTAATGGCAGTTCACAAAGTGAGCCGTCCTTATAAATTAATTTTTTTGAGGCGGGTGACTTTATGGGCTGCTGTTACAAATAAATCAACATTTGTAGCAGCGGCCCATGTTTCTACCCGCCGCTATACTTAGCCCATTAGCCCACCAGCCCATCAACAACTATAAAAACGAGCAAACCTAACCCTACGTTGCCTACTTCTCCCGTCTCTCCCTCCCTCAGCCGCCATCTACTCCCTCCCCTTCCTCTCCCAACCGTGGCCACTGCCTCCTCTCCCCCACCTCTCCTGGCCGCCTCCTCCTCCCTCCACCTCCTCCTCCTACCGTGATGACCTGGCCTTCCGCGCCGTCGGCCTCCTCCCGCGCCTCGCCTCCCTTCCACGTCCCCTCCTCTCCCCGGCACCGTTCTTCAGCCTGGAGGCGGCGGATCTGACGAGGATCTCCTCGGCCACGAGGCGGGGCGGCAGATCCGGGGGAGCTCCGGGGTAGAGGCGGCCTCCACGGGTGGAGCACCCTCCTCCCTCCTCGGCCACAAGGAGCGCCCCCCTCCCTCCTTGACCACGGGGGCGGCGACGGGCTGACCTCCTCCTCTCCACCAAGCGGCGCGGGGTCCGACAATGCTCCCCCTCCTCCTCCACCAAGCGTGGCTCCGAGCTGCGGGGTCACTAGGGGCGGCAACCTCTTCCCCTCCGGGCTGTAGTGAGCTTCATCTCAGGCGCGGTGACAGATCCAGAGGAGGCGGGCTTGGCGATGGATGTGGCGGTGATTTCCAGAGGCGGTTTGGCGGCGGGCACGAATCCGGCCCGGTCACGGCCAGATCCGGCAGTTGTGGAGTGCCTCCATGGCGCGGGCGGCGGGCCAGCAAGGGCGTCGGTGGCCACGGGCGGGCCTGGCGATCCTTCCCCATGATGGCATCTGGCGCGGATCTAGCCGGGCCCTAGACGGGCCTAGCGGTATTTTTTTATTTTTATTTTTTAACTTCGTAGCAGCGGATGACAATATCATCCGCCGCTACATTGTAATTTTCAGCGGCGGGGAGTTTCATCCAAAGAAGATCCACCACAAATTAGATTTATTTTTAGCTACGTTACCACTGCGGCGGTTTGCTTAACTCGCCGCTACAGTCCTCTTTTATGATAGTGATAAAATACTTCCCTGCCTTGAAAATTTGTGAAACTCTACAGAGATACCAAACGGGCTGTGTAGTAAGGCGTCCAAAACTATATTTTATCATCAGCGTTTCCTTATATATAGTTACAAGACCTAATAATATGATATCTTCTAAATACTATAATATGCGACATTTTCTTAATTGTTCAATCGTACTACATTGATATACTTGGTATATTATATTTTAATGTGGTTGGCTACATATAATCTGGAATAATATTTTCTCCTTGCTATACATTCTTAAACATCAGTAGAAACATTTCAAGAATCCCAGTATTGACACCATTCCAATACAGAATATGACATACTCGTGTGCTTCCTTTTTCTGCAGATGCAGGATCCAGTAGTAGTGAACTGAGCCAAACCACGACTCCAGTACAACCCATTACGTTGAACGAACTCAGGGAAGTAACCAGAAACTTCAGTAATGGTGCCTTAATTGGAGAGGGCTCATATGCCAAAGTATTTTTTGGCGTGCTGAAGGATGGCCAGAAATCTGCAATAAAGAAGTTTAATGTCTTGCTTGTTGAGACTGATGAACATTTCATGGAACAGGTCACAGCTGCATTCCTGCCTTGTTTGTTCTTCATTTCGTGCAACAGGGCTTTCCATATTTATTTTCATTTCTGTTGTAGGTTTCATTTGTTTCAAGATTGAAACACGAGAACATTCTCCAATTTCTTGGCTACTGTTTGGAGGACAACATCTGTGTTCTTGCTTATGAGTATGCATCGCGCGGCTCGTTGTACAATGTTCTTCACGGTGAGGAATGATAATCCTTACTTTGTGCGTTCTCCTATGCACCATGGAATCAGCTTGTTTTTATATCCTGTGTCCACACATCACAAATTCACCATAAGTCGAGTTAAGATACATTAAAAAAATTCACATTTTAAATCCTGTGTCCACACAAATCCTATGCACCAAATTTATGAGAAGCCTTTTTTTATGAACGCTTGTTAAAGAAAAGACCATTTTACCTTGTCATATGCTTTCTCAAAATCTAACTTTAACACCACTGTGTTCTCTTTTTTTTCCCTGTGTAACTCATGCACAGATTCATGAAGGACAACAACCCCTTCCATAATAAATCTACCAGGAATAAAGGCCGTTTGCGATGGTCTAATTATGTTATTTGCTACCAAGTATAATCTATTAGTCAACACTTCAGTAAAAAAAAACTTAAACTAACATTAAGGAGACAAATAGGTCTATACTGCTAGATTTTACATGCATTGGTTTTCTTGGGCAGTAGCGTGATAACCCCAAAGTTAAGACTATGAATTGGTAGGTTTCCATAGTGAAAATCATTAAAAAGCTCTAGGAGGTCAGGTTTGATAAGTTCCCAAAAGTTTTGATAAAACTCTGCTGGAAAAACATCTGGACTAGGAGCTTTATTGCTCCATCTAAAAAATTGCTTCTCTAATATCCTTCTCACTAAAGGGTTGAATCAACAAATCATTTTCAGTAGTATTTATTTTGGGATATCATTTCTAAGGCCCTCATCCAAACTAAAGGTACTACTAGAGGATGGACCAAGCAAAACCTTATAGTATTCTGTACTATAATTTTTTAAGTTGTCTTGACCTACAATAATACCTTCTTATTCCAGTTGGAAAATCCTCGTTTTCCTATGTCTACCATTTTCTATGAGCTGAAAATACTTAGTATTATCATCACCTTTTACTAAATTAATTACTTTTGAGCGCTGTAACTAATACAACTCCTCATCTCTAAGCAACTTCTGTAGTTCGCCATTTAAATAATGTTTGTATTGTAGCTCTTGTGGTTACAATAAAGAGACTTCAGCTTTCCTATCAAGAACATCAAGCTCATTAAACAAAAAATTCTTCTTTTTCCTATTCTCCCCCACTAAATTTTTTGCCCTACCTCTCAGAAAACGGCGGACAGCTGATGTCCCTTTAGTTTCTCTTTGCCAAACCTTCACAACCACCACATCATGAAAATCATCCCTAGTAAGCCATCCTAATTCAAATTTCTGCCAGTAATAGCTTGTCATAGGATGATAGGACTATCATATGTGTCAATAATAGCCTGTCATAGAACTATTGAAGAACAATAAATTAAACTTTATGTAATTCATTTTCATATTAATCTATTTTTCTAGATCAGATGTTGCAATAGTAAATAAAAGAATCATGTGAGTGTGATCTTTAAATGTTGCGCTCCTATCTAAAATTGAGAATATGTTGCATGAAACACTAATGTGATGTAAGGTGAGATTTATTTTATTTTTGCATTGAGAAGGTAAGGCCGCCCAACCAGGACCAGTTCTATCATGGGCGCAGCGGGTAAAGATTGCTGTAACTGCAGCATATGGGCTTGAGTTCCTCCACGAAAAGGCTCAGCCCTGTGTCTTCCACAGCAACATCAAGTCCAGCAACATACTTCTCTTTGATAACGATGTTGCAAAGATTGGCGATCTTGGTGTCTCCAAACAAGTCCCTGATTTCCAATACGATCATTCAAAAACTCATGTATATACCTCCGGTTTCAGTTATGATGCCCCAGAGTATGCAACCAAATGCTATTCTTCATGGTTCTTGAATCTACTAGGCTTGGAGAGTGGATCGCACGAATACTCACTATGATGTCCATTTCTCTGTTAGGTCTACGATGTTTGGAAAGTTCAGCGCAAAAAGTGATGTCTACAGCTTCGGTATTGTGTTGTTGGAGCTTTTAACTGGCCGGAAGGCAGTTGACAGCACACTGCCCCGACCCCAGCGAAGCCTCGTGACATGGGTATATATTGGGTGAATTTGGGGTCATTTTTTTTTGTTGTTGAAAAGACACAACAATCTGAACTGTTTCATGACATTAATTTGTAGGCTACACCAAGACTTGGGGAAGACAAGGTGAAACAATGCATGGACCCAAGGCTTCAGGGAAATTACCCTTTCAAAGCTGCCGCTAAGGTAATATTGCAGAGCCCACCCAGTTTTAGAAAGCGTTTGGATGCTAAGTTTTACTTGCACGTACTACAAGAAACGTTATGCCTATCACTAAAGGTTCTTGCTTACTGTACGCACACTTTTGGCCGTGATATATATATTATATATATATATATATATATATATATATATATATATATATATGTATGTATATATTTGAGTAATAAAAGAAGTCACCGCATTCGCTCTCAATACCAAGAAATTCTCACATTAGTCGAAGAAAATAAGAAAAAAAATTAACATCCTTGTCATTATAAAAAAATTAGACTAAAATACCTCTAAGAAAGTTATTAAATTACCTGCCATTGCCATTATGAAAAAATTAGACTGAAATACCCCTAAGAAGTTATTAAATTACCCACCACTGTCATTATAAATAAATTAGAATTAAATATTTTTAAATATATTTATAAAAGCACCATATTCACCCAAATCTCTATCTCTCTAAAACATCACACTCACATTAATCGGAGAAATCACTACCATTATAAAAATATAGACTAAAATACAGCTAAATAAAAACTGGGTGGGGGATGTTTTAATCCTAGTTTTTATAATATAAAACTAGCTTTTGGGTAGTCAATGCATTGGAATGAGACAAAAACTAGCATTAGCTGAGTTGAGCTAGATTATAGAAATTGACATAAAAACTAGTTTGTCTGGATGCCCTCCAGTTTCTTGAAAACCAGTTTCTTAAAAACTAGAGGACCCAAAGAAAACCTAAATTATCCACCATGATCATTATAAATAAAATATTTCTAAAAATATTTGTAAAAGCAACACATTCACCTCTCTCTCTCTCTCACTCACTGACTAAAACACCATGTTCACAAGCGGATAAGACTACAAAATCAATCTAATTGTGTGGCCTTTATAAATCAATTAAAATTATCATCATCTTCGCATCAAGTATTGTTGTTGTTTTTATGTGTTGGATTAACGATAATTATCATTAGGATACTCATAATTAGAGGCCATGACAGATCTGGTCACTAAGCCACTATGGATTAAGGATTCCATTACCATCATAGCGAGCAAAAACAACTCTGCTATCCTCATGCCATCATGAATTGTGTCTGCCAAGTAGACCATGACAACCGTTAGTTACCTTTGTCGAAATTATAGGCCACTTCCCCATCAACAAGCAGCGCCATCCGCGGTTCTTTGCTCATCGCGTCTTATGGGTCAGCCATGTATTGTTATGGTTGTAGTGTACGAGGGACTACTCTATTGTCCTTGTATCATCATGGATCATGTTGGTTATGTCATCCACACAAATTTCTTTTTTATTTTTTTGGATCAAACTATCACTGACGTCTATTGCACACTGTTATGCAATCCACACAACCAGTCATGACCAAGAAACAAATGATAAATAGATCCCTACTTAGCAGACACGCTACTCTATGATGCTCATGACTAGCCAGAATAAAGAAACAAATAGCCTTTGAAATGTCATTCACGCTATATATGGTAACCAAAAGGTCAGCGAAGTCACATGAACGTCAGAAGTCAGTGCGTCGAGTGTAATTAAGTATGCCAATTGCTCATGTACCACATAGCTATCATAATTCACGTTAAATGGTTCAGTTGGTAGGGCCTGACGCTTTTGAGGGGTAGATACGATAAGTTGGTTCTGAGTAAGCAATAAAAGAAAGTCTTGGACCAAGTTTTTCAATAGAAATATCCAAACGTATAATCTTTCATTAGTATCAGAATAAGCAAGAATGAGGGAGTATCACTAGGAAGATGATGGCACTTTGTCAAACAAAGATTTTCACTTAAATAGAAATCGTGGCTTCCTCAACAACACACCGCTAAAATCAAATTCATCTGAGACACACTTAAAAATAGTGGCATTTGTCCGCAACACACGACGCCCCGTAAAATAAGATTTCCAGTCAAAGAGCTGAGAATTTTTTTTTTGTAAATGACAACCAGTGCCCCTGGCCTGTACACACGGTTGAGACGGACCAGTTTTAGCTAGAGTAGAGAAGGAGCAACAAATAGTGAATGAAACCCTCGTCCTATCCATTCGGGCGCAGACACCATAAACCATGCCTCTGCCGCCTCACTCACTCGCACCTTCTTTGTCTCCGATGACTTGTCCTCCGGTCGGTTCTATCAGTCAGAGGTTAGGCACGAAGGCCCTCTGTACCGACCGGAGCACAAGTTGTCAAAGACGGAGAATGTGCAAGCGAGCGAGGTGGCCGAGGCGTGGTCTACGGCAGTTGCGTCCGAGTGGATAATGCAAGGATTTCATTCACCGTTGGTTGCTCCACCTCTGCTCCGGCTTGAACAAGTCTGACTCAACCATATGTACAAGCCAGGGGCACCGATTTTCATATACAAAAGTTTCTTGAGCTCTTTGACTGGACATCTTATTTTATGGGGCGTGGTGTGTTGTAAACAAATACCACCATTTTTTATGCGTGTCTTAGATGAATTCGATTTTCCCTGTGTGTTGCTGAGAAAGCCATGGTTTCTTAGTGTGTTATAGATAAATTTGCATTTTTTACACTACAACAAAACACGCTTCTAGCGGCGGTTGAAAATCAACAAAGCGAGGTACCGCCGCTGAGAAATCGCAGCTAAAAATAATATTTTGTAGTGGCGGACTGTAAAAGGAAAACAAACCAATAGCGGCGGGTGACATCTTCACCCGACACTACCATTGATTCAGAAAAATAAAAAAAAGGCAGAGTCCGCCGGCCCATTCGTAGCCCGCTCGTAACCCATTTGTAGCCCGGGACGCCGCGCAGCCAGATTTGGCGAAGAGAGACGGGAAAGCACTGGATCCGTGCCCCAGAGGAGCCTGCCGCCACCACGCGGTCGGGGAGGGGGAGGGCCGCCGTCGGAGACGGGAAGGGGCGCTAGATCCGTGCCTAGAGGAGCCCACCGCCGCCACGCCGTTGGAGAGGGGAGGGCCCCGTCGGGGAGGGGAAGAGGCGCCGGATCCGCCCGAGGAGCCCACCGCCACCATGCTGTCGGGAAGGGGGAGGGCCGCCGTGCCATTGGGGAGGGGGAGGGGCGTCGGATCCACCCGAGGAGCCCACCGCCGTCGTGCCGTAGGGGAGGGGGAGGGCCACTGTGCCGTAGGGGAGGGGGAGGGGCGCAGGATCCGCCTCGGAGGAGCCCGTCGCCATAGGGGAGGGGCATCGGATCTGCTCTAGAGGAGCCCGCCGCCGCCGCCCTTTCACCGAGCGCCCATCCGGATCTCGCCGATGAGGAGGAGACAGGACAGGGAGAGAGGAGGGAGAGGGGCAGGACTGCGTGGGGAGCTAGGGAGAGGGGAGGGAGAGCCGGAGGGGTGGGGCGGGGAGAGAGGAGGGAGATTGGTGGGGCGGCGCGGGAGGGGGGAGAGAGGAGGACGGGGTGGCGAGTTAGGGTTCCAGGCATATTTTATAGGCTTTAGTTGGGCCAAAGTGGTGGAAGAAAAAAAAGAACTGGGTCTTATACTTTTATAGCGGCGGCTCATATTGTGAACCGCCGCTAAAAATCAATTTTTATCGACGGATTTTTAGCGACGGTTGACAAGGTAAGCCGCCTCTTAAAATCGAGACAATTTTTTGGTTCACTGATTTTTAGCGACAGTTGACAATATGGACCGCCTCTAAAAATTATTGGACCACTATAGTGGCGGTTTTCTTTGGCTACGCCGCTACATCAATTTTTGTTCTGCCGCTAAAGAGCCTTTTTGTTATAGTGTTATTTACCTAAGCCACGTAAATTTGCTCCCATTAAAAATCTAACCCGGGTCACTAGGACGCTATGCAGAAGCAGTGGGGAAGCGAGAAATTTTACATGTGGGGCAGGGGGGGGGGGTCATACGCGATTAACATAAGATTTGTTTTACATGTTTTACTGAAATTTCTCTAGTTATATATATGCAACAAATATTTCCAACATGAAATCATACAATCCATATGCATAAAAGAAAACAGTAGGATAATGTGATTAATAGAACCAACCCTTTCATTTTAGTGATATTCCCCTTCCTTTTTTTCTTTTTGTGTAGGAAGCCAACTAGAACTTTGATCATCTAACTCATCAGTCGTGACCTTCAAGCTTCTAGCGTATCAGAAGCAATGTTTCTAGTTGTGACAACATTGCATCGTCTTCGACTTTTGTTTATTCATGATTAGCACCTACTGAAAAATTGATGGCACTTGGAAGCCGGATTGCACGCACTGAGAAAATCACCTTGCACTTGGAAGCAGCACTGCACGCATGCATAATTGATGGCAGTCCTTGTTGGGACAGTGGCGGCATGCAGTACACCGGCCCATTAGGTTTCACTACCACAAAAGAGGCTTGTAGCGGCGGCTCAAACTCTATTATAGCGGCGGACAGGTCATCCCGCCGCAAATCAAACACAGCTATAAAAATAAGTGTTTGTAGAGGCGAGTGGTCTGAAATCAAAATAAACCGCCACTACAAATTACTTTTCAGCGGCGGTTGAAGATGCCAACCATCGCTATTGCTTTAGAGTATTAACGGCGGTTGACATCTTCAACCGCCGCTATATTGCTCGAGTAGTAGCGGCGATTGATATCTTCAACCACCGCTATTTATTTTTTTTTCAAAAATATGAAAATATGATATATACACAGAAATCACAGAATCTGAATTCAGAATTACAACATCTCATCACAGAATATTTACAGCATATAATCACAGAATATATTCAATATCTCATCAAAGTCAAAATATATGTATACACTAGTTGTTCAATACATATTATAAAATATCTTATATGAACCCTAATGCATAGTTATCATCTTGCTTCGGCTCACTGGGCTCATATGATGCTTTAAACCAGCCCACTCATAAAGTGTCCTATGCTTTGTTGCTAGTAAACCATTTGAATCAAAATACTTTCCTTCTATACTAATTACCTCTCTCAAAAGAAAATGATAAAGAGAAGCTATAACTAGATACATGGCATTTGTATTCAAGTGAACATGTTCTTTGGGAATCATGCCCTTCCTGATCTCATCGTTTCTTTTTCATCTTTGCAGCCCATTTTGCCTTTGTCCTTGCTGCTTTCTATGTCACATGAGTAGAGTTTGTTAATATATATGATATTAAAAATAAAAAATAAAGTAAAATGAACATAAACAAAATCAACTTAGCTCTTCATGGGACTCAATGAAATGGGTCAGGTAAGTTGAACTGCTAGATGAGAACACACATGTATAGTAGCCACAATGCATATTTTTTCATATTTGCTTATGGCACTATAAATTAGAGAACATAATTTGGGTAACTTATGATAATTATATGAATGGATAGTACGATAAGGACATGTATGAGATGCATATAAATCTTACCTAAAACTTATGACGTAAGTACATGTTCTTTTTTCCTTTTAGGATGGCATGACCCTCCCGCTTTAACATATTTCTCGTAAGCATTGAACAGTCGAGAAAAGCATATCATTAGATAATATAGCATCATCAAACCATACATATATAGACAATTTCTTACCAATCTATGAGTTCGACAATGTCACTATATAACTTCTTATCATAGTCCAGACAAGTGCTAGAAGGTATCCTTCTTTGAGAAATATCATGAGACAGATTCAATGATCGCTATGACAATATTGACAAATATTTAATTATAATTACATTTAAATTAAACATAGGATAGATGCTGAAGGCAGTAGTGTCCAACTTACTTGAAGTTGTAAGGGGCCATAATCGCTTCTCTATCCTGCCACTTCATGAAGCAATCGTATAAGTAATTTGTAACCCTAGTCCTTGCTTCTATTGTCAAGACCGTCTTCACTTCAGCTTGTTCTATCGGTTTCTTATCCGGATGGTTCTTTGGATCTACTGTTGGGTTGATATTGCTTTGGTTGTTGTGGTTAGGGTTAATGTAGGCGAGCTTGCAATCTTTTCTATTGATTGTCTTTCTTTGAAAGAAGGAATTCATGCTACAAAAAACAAAGCATAAGATAATATGTTCACTTGTGCTTGAAATAAAAAGAAGATCGAATGCGACACCTACATGCACCACAAGGTGATGAAGGTGATGTCCATCTTGCCTAGGCGAAACATTAAGTGGACATCCTCCCAAAACAAGGCTATTATTTGTTCCCCGCATCCTTCGTTGAACACCATTTCTAGAATCTTACAAGTGATCACGGAGACCCCTTCCTTCGATGCCATCATGTACCAGTCATGCAAGCTCCGCATCTCCCATGACAGATTCTTGTACATGTTATTTGATATAAGGGGCTTACCAAATATGAATTTCAGGTAGTCCACATTGTCCGCAAAATTGTCCAAAATTTGATCATCGTACGACAATATGTCCCGAGGATCTGGATCTTGTAGGACGAGGTTACCGGTGGATGCTAGACGCTTATTCAATCCAGCCAAGTACTTATCAACATCTTTTTTTTTTTTTGCTTTTGGGTCCGTTGGCTCTTTGTCAAAACCGGTAATCATCTTTAGGATTACCGGAGTCTTGACGATACATGGCACATGCTCGACTTGAATTACCAGAGCCTCAACTTCAACCATCATGGCCGCTGTTGATAGAGGCTCAATGACAACAGATGAAGGCTTGATTTGAATACAGCCTGTATAGAACCTTTAGCCATGACCGAAAGAGGCTCGTTGTCACTATAGATTATGGGACTATGAGTCGAGTCGGTTTCCGCATGAGGAGATTGGGGCTTGTTGCCCGAAGTTGTCGCAGACACAAAAGACAGTTGTCCACCTGCCGTGAGTGGATGGCTCGCATGAAAGGACCCGTGCCCAGACAACGGGGTGGAGAAACTTATTTCGAGAGGATGACATCACGCCATTTCCGAATGATGAAAGAGTCGAGAGCATCTTCGAGAGTTTCTATACCTGACTCAGGTATCGGGCATTCGATCTCATTGTCCTCATAGCCAGGTCCTATTTCTGACATAGTGACCCGCACATAACCAGGAGGGATATCCCTGTTATGGAGCGTCTGTCCTAGAAATGCCATGCCAGATGCAACCTTCATAGTCTTCCCCTTGTAACCAAATGGCACATGCAACTCACAAGGAGTATCCTCAGTGATGTCCTCCGTTTCTGATTGGATGGAGACTGATGGTTGACCGGAGACAAATGGTTATATGGAGAATGATGGTTGGGTGGATGAGGACGAACCACGTAACAAGGCATCCATAGTAGCATGCAGGTTGGGGTCGAAACTACTGCTTTGTTTGTCGATAGTGAACATAAGAAGTTGTTGCCTCCAATCTTTCTTGGCTTTCTCTTGTTGACCTTTTTTGTGCAAGGTATGCTTCTTGTATAGGTGTGAGGATGTTCCGGAGAAACCTTTCCATGTGGCCGATGATGACACTCCTCGTACCTGACCACCATGTTCCTTGGTCCCAATAGCCTTTGTTAGTAGGTCCTTGTGATACTCAGGTGTAAACATACCAGCCTCCATCTACGTCGCGGTGGGACCTTTCAAGGCTTGCACAATATCAACTGTCGCGGGATCCTTCACAATAATCTCTCCTTTGTTGGTTAAGTCAGAGCAACCATATATCCAATTCCTGGTACGCTCATTGGTGTTTGGCAAAGGATCAGGTTTTCTCCTCAATCGTAAGGGTGTAGGCTGCCGGGGGGAGGTAGTACTTTCTATTTGGTCTTTCTTGCAGATGAAGTTCACTGCTGCTATCAAATACACCCTTCCTAATGTGCATCTAGTCGAAGGCATGATTCACTTCCAATTCATTCCAATAATTGAAATATACGAAGAAAATGGATTTATTCTTAAACGACATGAGACCCTTTGCCTTTTTGACTCCTTTCACTGGCTTTCCAAAAATATCACTGATGTTTTTAACAAGGTCAAACATGACCCTGCCAGTCCAACGTCAAGGTTCTATGTTGTTCTCACCTTTGCCATCAAAGTGTCTAGCCAGCGCATGATACCAGTGTTTCACTAGTAAGAATCGGCGGTTTCGCTTATACACTAGCTTCTGGGACGATGGAAGGTACACATGAGATGTATCATCAACGCATACAAAATATGTCGCATTTCCTTTGACCTGCTCCAATAGTGCCCTTAGTGCTAGGAATCACTTATCGTGCAAAAAGTAATTTCTCTGTGCGTGAAGTACTCTCTTCGATACTCATCCCACATATGGACCCCCTCTAACCACAGTTCTGCAGGTTTTCGAACAATGGTTCTAAGAACACGTCTATGTTTTTACCACGTTCTTTGGGCCTAGATATAAAGTTGTCAGAAGTAGGTACTTACGCTTATGGCATAATCATGGTGAAACATTGTACATTGCTAGTATCACTGGCCAAATGCTATGCGGATTTCTCATTTGACCGAAATGGTTGATCTGTCTGTACTCAATACAAGCCGTATGTTTCTTTCCTCATTAGTGAAGTCTCGACGATTCTCATCGAACTTTTTTCACTATGTTCCCTCCGTGGGATGCCTGAGCTTATCGTCCCCCTTGCGTGCATGCCATGTCATCATTGCCGCATCTCTTAGGTTGATGAACAAGCAGCTGATGCGATCGACCACGGGTAAGTACCACATGACTAAGATAGGAATCTTACTATCATCAGTCATCGACGGTAGAACTTCTTTTCTTCTTTCTCCCCTTTTTGGTATTCTTCACACCACCATTGGCATCATAATCGTTATTCCTCTTGTAATGACTGCATTTGATCCTTGGGCATCTCATAGCGTCCTGATGCTCCTTTCGATACAATATGCAATGATTTGGACACGCGTGAATTTTTTGCACGCCCAACGAAAGTGGAGAAATTAGCTTCTGAGAAAGGTATGTGATCCTTGGCAACAAGTTAGGCTTCGGCAACGCATCGGAAATAAGTTCCAATAAATTCATGAAACTAGCGTCCGACGAACCATGCATGACCTTCAGCTTCATTAGCTCAAGTACAGTACGCAATAAAGAGAACTCTTTCCCACATCCCTTAGATTTCTCATATAGTGGGTTCTTTGATGCCTTCTCTATTGTATAAAAATTATCAAGTTCTTTAGTTGTACTAGCATTGATCAACACATGCGGCTCAATGTGATATAACAACTCCTCAACATTAAAATCAGCTTCACCACGCGACTCCGTCGCAGCTGCACCAGGCGAATTGATAGACTCGACTTAAAGTTCAATAGGCTCATCAATTTCCATATGAACCACACTATTTTCACCGTGTTTTGTCCATGTCGTGTACCCCTCAACAAAACTCCTCCGCATCATATGTGTTATTTGATTACTTCTATATTCTTCCACAACTTCTCATTCTTACAATCATAGCACGGACAACGTATATCAGTCGTCATCCCGTCACGTCGAGCATGTTTTGCAGCCCATTCGAACGACCTTGAACGAGAAACAAAGAAATATTTTAAATTAATTAATTAATTACGTGTAACAAAAAAATAAATATTCATTATATATATATTGAAAAATAAATTACATGAAGTGAGAAATATTATGCAAGATAAAATAAAACAAACATTAAATTATTCTATATTAATAAAAATTCATATCCCTCTTGCCCTAACACTTTCTCTCTCTTCTAGTAACCAAACTAGATCTAGATTCTCATTGACATAAAAGAGATCTAGGTGCCTAGGCTTGCGTAGTGATGAAAATAGATGATGTATGATTTCATAAATTCAACTGAACCATACAAAATAAACGAATTTAGCTAAAATTTGATGAAAACCTAACAAACTTAAAATGTAAAATTCAACTTGATTTCAAAATAAGAGCACAAAAAAAATATATGGGTAGAGTTCCCCTTACCCAGAGAGCAAAAATTCTACAAAAACACGAACTCAAAACCTTCCCCCCTTGATTTTTGTGATCTGCCCAAATTTTTGGGCCGCCACTATTCGAGTGAGGAAGGAAGCTGTTGGAACGGGGCTTTTATAGCGTGGGCACTTTATAGCGGTTGTTAGAATTGCAAACCGTCACTATAGTGTTCTTTATAGCGGCGGTTGACAATGTCAACCGCCGCTGTTGAGGGCGTAATAGCGGCGGTTTGCTTTGCGGCAGGCCTTCTAGGCTCTGTAGTGGTGGCCCACTTTGGGCCGCGCCGCTATGGCCTTTGGGCTACCACAGGTAAAGGCCCTATTTGTGGTAGTGTGTAGGAGGACCGAGGAGGAAAGACTAGGATGTGTGGTCGCCTTCAGCGAGTAAATAACAGTGAGAGGCATCGATCGATCAATCACTGGATTTGATGGTAAATAGCAGCGAGATATGGGCTTAACTGTCCAGAATAGATCGCATCGATGGCGCGACCCCCATGATGCGTGAGTTTTACGGAGCTCCTGAAACAGGAGATCTAGAGGCATTGGGATCCCGTCCTAGGCTTGCTACTCTGGCGAGATCTAGGTGCACTGCGAGTGGTTCATTCCGACCCTCGCATCCACGCTCCCGCCAACAACGTCCAACTTGTCGGCGGCCACCACATATCGTTGGTTAGCCATCCTGGCACCGCTGACCACCTTAAAACCCTAATTTCCTGGTTATAGTGCCGCTTAGGATTTAGCTTTCTGGGATCACAATTTTTGTGCACGATTTAGATATAATCGAGGCATCTCTGGATAGCCGATCTCATGGCAGCGACTAGAGGTGGAGACTTTTGGGCCGATGTACTACCTTGGGCTCCAATGTGGCTGATGTGCTAAAAAATATGCAACTCATTGTATAGGAGGAGGAAGTGGTGGAATTCAATGATGATGAAGGGATCGAATATGTGCCGGTTGTGGACTGGGCATCGGTGGGGAAGGTCCTTGCCCCTTCGGTACCTGTCAACACCATTCGGGCAGCGATAAAACCAACGTGGGGTAATCTGTTTGGATTGAAGCTCAGGTCGGTATGGGAGAAGAGCGATAATGTTTTTCTTGCTGAATTTGGGAGTAAGGTGGATATGGATCGCATCTTGATGGGATCACCATGGATGGTGGGGGAAACAAGCCATCATCCTTGAGGTGTATGATGAGCGTTTATGTGCATCTGATATTGAATTTGAGAAGATGGAGATTTGGGCTCGGATCATTTTTTACCATTGGGTGGATGAATAAGGATAGGGGTTCCCGTGCTATAAGCCTTCTTGGAGAGATGATTAAGATGGACATGGATGATGAGGGTAAGGCTAGTGGTGTGTTCTTGCGCGTGCGTGTTGCTATTGAAATTGACAAACCAGTCAGGAGGGGTGTTCTCCTTCGTATGAGTACGAAGAAGGAGGTGAGGTGGTTTGTGGTGCAGTATGAGAGACTGGCGTTCTTCTGTTTTGATTGTGGTCTTTCGCCCATTAAGAGGTTGACTGTGAGATGCCAGTGTTGCACAATGAACTAGGTAGGCTCCCGTATGATCTTCCACTCAGGGCGCCGGAGGATAGGAGGGGAGTTCAGAGTTTTGCGGAGACTGCTTCTAATGCGTTTGGGTCTGCACCTTTGTCGGGCTCTTGCAATGCTAATGGTTTGAAAGGGAAGCCTGATGATCAACGCTCTTTGATAGGTACTGCGGGACAGTGGCACAAGAAGAGGATTGATACATATGTTGCTGATGGTGGTGATGATGAGGTTCTTTTGCCTGCAATGTAGAGGGCAGATATAAGCAAGTAGGCGAACGGAGAAGCTAAGCACTCGGCCAAACACGTGTTTGTAGAGGGGGAATCGAGCAAGGGAGCCAGTAAGAGAAAATCAAAGGGACAAGTGGATGATATAGCTACACTAGACCTGAATTTACCGGCAGTGGACATGTCAGCAGTTCTTCCAGTGGGGCTGGTAAACACGAGAGTTACACAACTGGCGGGTGACTCCAATGAGCTCGTTAAGAAGTTGAAGATGTCAGAAGATATTTAAAATGCACGATCGGCGGCGCTGCGAGCGGCAGCTCCTGCTAGGCACAATAAGTATCTTAAGTGTGAATAGCTGGACTTGCGGGCAACCTGAGGCAGTTCAAGAGTTCCACCATGTGGTGGAGCTCATTAGGCCTGTGATAGTCTTCCTAGGTTGGAGGAGGAACCTGCCCTAGGTCTGAAGTACCGTTGGGTTTCCCAAATGCACTTGCGGTGAGTTCAGTAGGGCAGAGTGGTAGGGTGTCACTGTTTTGGTCGAATGATGTCACGGTGGAATTGCAGAATCAATCAAAAGGTCACTGTGATGTGGTGGTGACAGGGAGTGGTTTTGGTGTGGAGTAGTGGCATTTTATGGACTTCTATGGGGAGCCTAGATGGGAGCACAGGAACGATAGTTGGTGCCTACTGCAATTCCTTCGTGCACAACTACATTTGACGGGGTTGTGTTCCGGGGATTTCAATGAGGTGCTAAGGGAGGAGGAGCATTTTGGAGTCTCAGAGCGGGAGAAATGGAAGATGGATGGATTCTAGGATGTTGTGGCGGATTACAATTTTCTTTTTTTATCTTGGGTATTGGGGCCTCCCCTATACAGGGGATGACAAGCAAGAGGGGATCCGGAACGTCAAAGTGCTGTCGGACAGAGTTTGGGGGATGGCAGATTCATGAACCTTTTTGGCGACACAATAGTGAAGCATGTCCAGCTGGCAAAGTCTGATCATGGCACACTGTTAATTGAGATTCGAGCCATGTGTGGTGGAAGGCACGGGGTAATGTAGGGACGATGTCGAAACCCTTCAGATATGAGAATTTGTGGCAATGTCATGAAGAGTATGAGTCGTTTGTTACTCAGGTTTGGGACCAAAGAGCTGATTCGTGTGACATGCGCATGCTGTCATCGGCCTTGATGGCACTGAAGGGGGCTTTGCGCACTTGGGATAGGGATGTCTTTAGTTCGGTACGACCTAAGGGCAGAACTAGAGCAGGAAAGAGGAAGCAATCTATATCAAGGGCCGACACCAAATGAGACGGGCATTTGTGAGGCAGCTGTCAGAGATTTTGGCAAGGGAGGAAACAGTGGAACGTCAGAAGTCCCGGGGTCTAATGGCTTCATGAGGGAGATCGGAACACAGAATTCTTCCAAGCAAAAATGAAGGCTAGGGGGAGGATGAACCATGTTCGCTCTCTGAAGCAAGCTGATGGAATGGAGGTGACCTTGTAGGAGGATCTGGAGTAATTGGTGAGTGGGGTTTATCATTCTTTGTTCACGCCATAGGAGGATATGGACCCGACCCTAGTCTATCGGTATGTGCAGAGGAGGTAACAGATCCTATGAATGAAATCCTTGATCGTCCCTTTACTACCGATAATGTAGAGAAGGCGTTATTCCGTACGAAACCACATAAATCACCAGGTTTTGATGGTTTCAACGCTGGGTTTTTCAGAAGCATTGGCAGCTGATCAAGAATAGCGTGACTGATGTGGTGTTGGGCTGTTGGCGTTCCTTAATGGTGGTGAGCTGCCGAAATAGGTGAACATGACTCTACTCGTGTTTATCCCAAAAGTGGCACATTCGCAGGAGTTATCACAATACCGACCGATTTTACATTGTAATGTAATTTACAAGATTTACTCCAAGGCAATGGCTAACCAGCTTCAGTTGTTTCTGGATGAGATTATCTCTGAAGAGCAAAGTGCATTTGTTCTTGACCGATTGATCACAAATAATGTGCTTATTGCTTATGAGTGCATTCATTATCTAAAAAGGAAAAAGGGAAAGTGAGAGCTTGTGTGGTTAACACTACTATAAAACAGGGCTGTAGCAGTAGGTCAAATTACAGTGTAGCGGCGGGCCGACCAACCCGCCACTATAAAAACGCAGGTAAAAAAAATTCTTATTACGGTGGGTCATCCATAAGACAAACACCCCGCCGCTATGAATTTATAAAAAAATAAAAAAACCTCACCCTTGCCCCGGCATGTCCGCCAGGCCCACCCGCGCCGGGAAAGGTGCTGTCGTTGAGGGGAGCATCCACGCCCGTGCTGCCACGCTTAGACCGCTAGCTGCCCGCCTTGTCGCCGCCTCGCATGGGCCCGCCATGCTCGTCGTCGCCTTGGGGCCTCCTCCGCGCTGTCGCATTCAGCCTGCCTCGGTCGCCGCCGCGCTCATACCACCGGCTGCCCACCTTGTCGCCGCGTCGCATGGGCCCGCCGCACTCGTCGCCGCCTTGCATGGGCTTCCTCCGCGCTGCAGCGCTCAACCCGCTTCGAGCGCCGGCTGCCCACCTCGTCGTGGGCCTCCTCCGCGCTGCCGCCTCTGGCCGCGTGAGAGAGAGGAAGAGAGAGGAGACGGGTGTGATAGGAGAGAGAAGAGGGGATGGCGAGAGTAAAGAGGAGAGATAAGTGCTGGATGGGAGAGAGAGAGAGAGAGGAGTCGGTGTGCTGGATGTTGATTGGTGGAGAGAAAAGCTGACGAATCGCTGACATGGAGACATTATTTTTAGCGGTGATTAGTGATGTGAACCGCGTCTAAAAATCTATTTTTAGAGGCCGTTGACATTATGGTCCACCGCTAAAAATGCAGAATATTTACAAGGGCAGACTGTAATGTCACCCGCCCTTAAGAACTGATTTTTAGGTGGATCATTTTACCATCCGCTGCTAAAAATTATTATACCACTGTAGTGGTGGGTTTCTTTAGATTCGTTGCTACAACAATTTTTCTGCCGCCGCTAAAGACCGCTTTTGTGGTAGTGTAAACTAGATATGGCCAAGGCCTACAACAGGGTTGAGTGGCAGTACTTGAATGCTGTGATGGTGGTGCTTAGTTTCTAGGAAATATTGAGGGGGCTAGTCTTGCGATGTGTGACTTTAGTCTCCCTTTCGGTGAGGGTCAATGGACAATTCTCTCCGATTTTCAAACCTTCACGCGGAATTAGGCAGGGGGGGGGGGGGGGGCTGATTTCCCCTTTCTTGTTTGTGCTGTGTGCGGAGGTTTTGACGAGCATGCTGAAGAATAGGGGGCCACATTACATCTCGCGAGAAGTAAGGGTGAGCCCATGCGCCATGGATATCACACCTCCTCTTTGCAGATGATTGCATAAATTTTACTCCGGCAACGAAGAGAAGCACTGACTGGATCAGGACCATGTTGAGTGATTACAACAAAGGTTCTGGTCAACTTGTTAATAAGTAGAAATCAGTGGTGTTTTTTAGTGCTAACTAGAAATATTGCGCGACCTTGCCGCGCGTTTTATTTTACTTGTTTTATAGCACCAGTTAAGACCCTTTTTTTTTGTCTCTGAAAGAAATCAAATTGATAGAAAACTACACATATAAAAGTGCCAATATTACATATACAGATAAGAATAGAGTGACACAGATAATTATATACATCTTTGTATGATGAACTCCAAAGCACTTATAATTATTTAAATTGTCAGAAATGATGTTACAATCACAACTCTGGCACCACTAAAGTGTCAGAGTCAGTTCTTTCCTATGCTACACTCACACTCCAACAGCCTGTGGTTGATAGGTGCTCGGTGAAATGCCTGCGTCAAAATACTTTACACAAAATTCACTCTGGTTGATAGGCATCCTGAACTCTTATTATATTTCACCACTGCTGCTGGTAAACACTTTTTTAAGAAAAGTAATTGCCATTAATGTAGAAAATATAGATAATTTAAAATGCTGAACATGTTGAGACAATTTTCTCCAATAATAGGTAAGGCATTTGCCACATCTGAATTTGATAGACTATTGCTAAGCAATCAATTTGTGCCTGGCTAATCTAGCCTATTGGACAATGTATGATATGGCTTAAATGTATTATTTTTGTGCATGAGAATGCTTTTAGAGAGCTGAATGGTTACTTGGCATTTCAATAATAATCTGAATATGGAACAAGGTACCTTTTTCAACACCACTTAAATAACAATAGGTAAGGAAAATGATTCTGAGTTACTCTAGATAGCATACATTTTCATTGTAAATAAGATGTTCAAGCGAAAGAAACAAAGAATGCAATTTAATGATAGTTTGTGTTTTATTCAAATTGACAAAGGATTCTACCTTAAAGAAGGAAAGGAAAAAAAATACAAAGGACACTTAATGAAGGTTGTAGGAACATTCTTGGTGATTTGCCCAAAAATCTGAAATTACTTGCATAGACAACAAATGCTAGTTTACAAAGGATCTGACAGGCAGATGTATAGATTTTGCGATGAACAATCAATGTCTATTCATTCTATTCTGGGTTGTAAGAGAAAAAGTGTTTATTGTCTAGTTAAGTTATACTTTCTATTCTGCATAAGAATGAAACAGTAAAAATATTTTCAGTGTATAGAATAGTATTGTCAATACAAAACTAATATCGCAATAGTTTCTGAGGCTTGTTGTCTGGTAACATAGGTAAATGCATATGAATTGGATGGTCAATTCATTCTCAGTAATAGAAAATTAATCACACTTGGACCCTAGTATATTGCATACAATTACTTATGTGAAAAACTGAATGACACAGCAGTTTAATGTCTGCAGAAGCACTTTTAGCATAATGAAAGGCCACCTTCATCATTTGTCAACATCCATACCAACAACCTCTTGCAGTATTGTGGAATGTAACTAACATGGGGTTTGTTTGGCATTTTCACAAGTACCTGATGGACAAGCGTGCTCTGCTTTCTCAATCCCCAAATTAGACTAACGATGATCTTTTATATTAGTTTTCAAAGTTCCTAGCATCAGGTATTTATAATTGATTTAGCACCTGGCTGTCTGACAACCCATTTTTCTTAGAAGCAGATGAACTCCGACATCCACAGTAGGTGGTTTGCCTAAATGAACACAATACGCCATTGATATGTAGCAGCATATATCGTAATGAATTGACTCATTGAGTGTTTATATATTTTAATACTTGCACTCATTATTAGACATTGAAAAGCATAGCTATTCTTGCTTAGAGAAGATTTTTATTTTCTCCAAGACGGTGTGTTAGTGTGATATGACAGTTAAAGAACAACGGAGTAGTTTTACACTGGTATGGAAATTTTTCTTAATCACCATTTGTTGTGCTCAACACCTTTACTATTCTTTCCATTTTAATTCCATCGTGGTCGTTTTGCTTCAAATAACACTCAACAGTTATCTGAAAAAGTAAGCCTGTCTCAGGCATTTTATCAAACAGCTATTGAGCACAAGCACTTGGAGTATGGATGGCAAGAAAACTTATAGATAGGTGGTGCGTAGATTTCTACTAACTCACAAGTGATGTTCGACGTCGGGCGAGAGTACGGTTGTGCGCCGGCGATGCGGATCATAATGGAGTTGGATCGGAGGAGCTCAACGTGGGAGGTTGACGACGAACTCGACGCCGGGGATCCTATGCGTCATGTCTTCCATGTGCACAAGCGCGTGGGATGCTCGACTCCATTGGCGTCCTGATCGGAGAAACAAGGTTGTAAGCCACAGTGGAACCCGGAGCAAGGTGGTTGAGCGTGCTCGACAAGTTGGGTCTGTTGGGAGAGGCTGCACTCGATGTGGGCAGCATGCTTGACGGGGCGAGGAAAACGACGCCGCGGAAGGGTAGCCTCGACAAGGTTGAGCATGCCAGGCCGAAGAAGACGACGGCTGGTCTCGGGCGTGTTGTTTCCTGTATCGTGGTGGGGAGGAGGAAGAAGTGGGATCGATCCGTGGAGGCGTGGAGCAAGACGAGGATGAGGTGGGAGGACCTCATTGTAAGATTGTGATTCTATTTTTCTAGAAGGATTCGGGCGCAAACGTCGGACAGACCAATCCAATGGTAGATATGATATGTTGGCACGATCGAACGGTCAAAAAGTCTAATAGCTGACGTGGAGTGGCTATTTTGTGAAAGAACACACGCGTTTTAATATATTAAGATTGTAAATCAGATATATACAAAGGAGGAAATCCATAGTTGGTTGCAAATTACAACTGAGGCACTAGGTGAAAGATATTTGGGACTTCCAACTTCAGTGGGAAAAGTCTCGGATGGAGCTTTTGACAATATGGCTGATCGGGTAAGGAATTTTGTTTCTGGATGGGGTGAGGATACTTTGAGTTGTCCTGAGTGTGAGGCTTTGCTAAATGCTAACGCCACTACCGGAATCCCGTGAAATGCCAAGTGCCAGCAGCACTCAGCAAAACTCTGTTTACCCTCGGCATCTTAGATGCCAACGGTAGCCGTCGGCATCCCCGACTCGCCACCTGCACAGCCGGCAACTATCTAGTTGCCGAGGGTCACCGATCATGTACTCGGTAACTAGGTCCCCGAGGGTCATCTTGGGCTCTCGGCGCAAAAAAGTGACGTGACGGCGACGGCCTAGATGCCGAGTGCCCTGGGACGTGGCACTCGGCATCTCTTCCCTAGATGTTGAGTGCTCTGTAACATGCCACTCGACATCTCTCCCCCTAGATGCCGAATGCCTTTCTTTAACACTCGGCAACGACATGACCAGGTTGCCAGAAAATGGTCCCTTTACTGAGTATTAATGCTAGGCACTCGGCAAAGGTGCTGAATTACAGCAGGTTTTCTTTCATTTTATCTAGCCACGGACCACCAAAAATCATAATAACTATATATATCATTATAGACACATCATCTACACCACAAATACATATCTATAAAATATCATAAGCATTATGATCGTTAATCCATAATTTGGTCCTCAAGTCCACAAACACACCATATTTGATCCTCAAGTCTACAAACACACCACATCACAAGTGATAGTCACAAACGATAACAATTCGGTCCTCAAGTCCACAAATAAACACACCACGTCGCAAATGCTAAAGTATCAGAAACGGTCACCACTGTCGCCATTGCGGTGGGGATAAGTCCTGGTCCTGTGGATTTGGGCAAGGGTTGGGATCGTTCGATGCCCACGATTGACCCTGCACAAAAGACGAGATTGGATGTGTGACTATAGTTAGGGACAAGTATAGGAAGTGTTGCTTAAAGTATAGTTTGATGACAAGTATAGTAAATGTTGCTAGAAGCATATAGTTTGGTTATAAGTATATAAAATTTTGTTAAAAGTATGGTTCAGTCTAAACAAGTATAGTTTGCTCTAAAGTAAAGTTTGGTTACTAGGTAGGAAATGATAGTGTAAAGTGACAAGATGAGTAAATTCACTCACAAGAGTACTCGCAAGAGGAGGTGGAGCAGGGGTTGGAGGTGGAGTATATATAATTGATGGGATAGGCTGACCCATCTTCTCGCCCAGACTATGCATCGAGCGACACATGTCCTCCACCCTCCGTCGGTCGGCTGCAATTGCCTGTCGGTCATCCTCAATCTGCTGCTGGGCAGCTTGCACCCTTTGCTGGTCGGCTTCGACTGCCTCTCTTTGGGCTAGCATGTTCCGTTCAATCTCCTCCCGTCACAGCCTCATTTGTTCCAGCTGGGCCTACAATATTTATCCGGAATGTTATAATAGAGAACCAACGTTATCAAAATAAATGAACGACAAATGAAACTGAAATATACCCGAAGCGCCTCCATCTGAGCATGTGTAATGGTCGGCCGAGAGCGTATAGCGGGGCTCGAGCTCGTGCTCCTCGCTCGGATCTGGGAGAGAGAGAGAGAGAGAGGGTGTACTGGCCGTGTCGATGGTGCTGTCGCAAATCCAGTAACGCCCGTGCTTCTTGCCTCCTCCCACCCTCATGACGACCTCTGCATCAAGGTTCTCCACGCTTGGATCATACTCGGGCCCATGGACCTCCCGTGCCATGGACGTGTACTCACTGAGACGGCTGAGGATACTCGCATTGCTGTAGACCTCTGGTGGGTCCTCCGGGTTGTAGTTGACATCGGACGTGGCCTTGCCCTTGTGGGCCATAGCCCATGCCTTGAACTGGCCACAAGCCTGACCACCATGTGAGTCAGACTGCGAAACAAAAGAGTAAAATGATTAGAAGTTATGTAGTATTGAGGGTTGAGCAAGATGGTTACAATTTATGTAGTATTGAGATTTGAATGAAGAAATGAATTTACGTACCCATCTAGATGCATACTCACTGAGGGTGAGGCTGCCTTGATGGTGGGGTGCACCTTGCATCATCAACCTACACTCCCGGCAAGCATTGTACTGCTCCTCTCACTGGGGGTCAACCCATTTAGCCACGATATGCTCCCAGCACTGAAGATTTTGAGCAAGCCACCACGCAGGCACCTATGTCTCATGAAATGTGAGCCACATAACAGAAGTACAAAATCTCAAATGCATAATGTGAACCTTTTATAGTTACCTACAGGTCTTGTTCCCGGGTGAGGTTCATAGTTCTTACCTGCTCTTTCTTGATCATCACTTTAAGATATTGGGCGTTGTAGTCCACAATCGCCTGGATGCGCGCCTCGTAATGCATGTCCTTCACCAGTTTCCGACATCCTCTGTGAATTTGAGCATCCGCCTGGTCCTCATATTCCGACTCGCATCTAAAGAAATCATGTCATATCCCGGCTCGTATCTGAAGAAATCCAGCACTCGGCAACATCAGTTAATTTTTTATTTTTTAAATACTTTTGAATACAAATGTTTGACAATAATTTCAAAAAACATACTATAATCTCTTATCAGTTGAAATTTGAGTATTGAATGAAAAAAATCCATTAATTGATGTAGTTAAAGCTCTAATTTAATTTAATTCATTTCAAACTCGATCTTTAAAAAAACTAACAATTATCATATGGAACAAAAAAATGATCAATTTTGATAGAACTCATTATGTATGATCTTATGGCTATATAAAAAGAATCAAACGTAAATTTGGAGTCAAAGTTGAATTTGATTCGAAAACCTAGTCGCTCACCTTCAACTATTAGAATCTTCAACCAAGTTTATTCAATTTGTGAATAACACTCGTGACAACTTTTTCAAAACCTACAGCGTCCCCATAAGATGTCATGAAGTCATGCGAAATTTGATGATCTTTAGACATCATATGCTTTTTATATAATTTAAATAGAATTAGATAACATGTTCGTACTCATATTTCGTAAATAAGATGCATGAAATATTGTTTCGTTTCATGCATACCGACTTAAATTGGACTTAGTAACCTAAATATCATTTTTCCTTTCACTATATTTTATTATTTGAAGTAGATGCAGTTCAAATTTAATTTTTAACAAGAAATTACATTTGAACAAAAAAATTGATAGAATATAGGAAACAGGTAAATATAAATACCATGCTTTATCATTGATTGTTATATATTATACTAGTACAAAGAGAAAATAGACAAGTGGTATTTGGTATAGTTTTTTTTCATAGTTGTCGAGTGCCATAGGTAGACACTCGGCATACAGGGCTAGTTGCCGAGAGCTGCGGATAGACACTCGGCATATGTATCAGTTGCCGAGTGCTAGGTTTTCGCACTTGGCATCTCCTAACGGCGGCAGCTACTCCGTCATTGGCCAGCGCTACGTCCCCACTGGACATCTAGGGATTGCCGGATGTTTCTAGTTGCCGAGGGCTAAAAGCTTGTTGCCGAGTGTCGTGTCTCCTTACAATTGGCAAATGGCCTTAATGCCGTGTGTGTCACAGATGCCGAGAGGCGCCCCGTGTAACACTCGGCAATGACCGAGATGCCGAGTGCCCGTGGTAATGCCCTCGGCAAACTGCTATGCACTCGGCAAATTGTCGGTTTCCGGTAGTGCGCCCAGGCTGTACCTACCTTCCTGATGGTATACTTCAAACTTCCACCGATGGTTTGCTACAAGATGACCTCTTACATATCTTTTTTTTTTTTTGAAATGGACCTATGACATATCTAATTACTGGTGGGGTAGCTCGTTAGACAACCATAAGATTCATTGGCAGAAGTGGTCTAGCCAAATGAGGCTGAAAGGAGAAGGAGGTATGGGTTTCAGGGAGTTACCTTTGTTCAACAAAGCCATGTTGGGTAAGAAAGGGTGGAGCCTGTTAGCGAGACCTTATACTCTATGTTCTCGTGTGGTTAAAGGCAAGTACTTTCCACAAGGGAAATTCTTAACGGCTACAAGGAAAAAGAAAAGTTAAGAAACATGGAAAGCGATGCTTCACTGGAGGGATGTTTGGCTCGTGGGGTTATCAAGAGAATTGGTCCAGGAACATTGATTCAGGTGTGGGAAGACAACTGGATAAAAGGCATAAAATCCATAAAGCTGAGAGTTAAGTTACCAGTGGTGCAAGTACACAAGGTAAATGAACTGTTTGTTCCAGGAACTCGGGTTTGGAATGAGTAACTTGTCCGCGATTTCTTCATCCCAATCGATGCAGAAGAGGTTTTGAAAGTGCGACCTGGGATGCGATTGCATCAGGATGTCCTGGCATGGGCATTTCAGCGCAATGACCATTATTCAGTCCAGTCGGCTTATCGTTTGCTGAAGTAGGAGCAAATGCAGGGTGAACGGCAAAAGGTTGATGGATTTTGCTCCTCGGTGTCCAATCAATGGTGGAAGAAGCTGAGGAAATTAAAGATCCCGCCAAAAGTTAACATCTTCTGGTGGTGGGTGGTAAACAATTTTATGCCACCAAAATCGGAGCTGAAGCGTTGACATATTGCAAAAATTAGCTTCTGTGAGGATTGTGGCTTTGAGGAGGAGAATCTGTGTGCAGTGCACTTATGCTAAGGGCATTAGCTTACCTCGATTACATCCGGTCCCTTGGGTTACTGACCTACTGATGGGAAAGGTTTGCACTAGTAATGATGCTGCTTTCATTATATGTGGGGCCTTGTCTCTTTGGTCTGCTCGCAATGGAAGGCGTCACAGGAAGAAGCCATGGGAGGCTGCACGAGCAGCTCGTCATGTTGCTGAGATGGTGGAAGAGCTAATGTGCATGGAGAGACCGGCTACGGCGGGAGGCGCGACCGTGATGGCGAACGCTGGAGGACTACTGGGCTAAAGTGAGTACTGATGGCTCCTTTAATGCTCAGATGTTCACTGGTGGCAGAGGTGCGGTCATGCGTGACAGTGCTGGTTCAATTGTAGCTAACTAGCTACAGAAGCACGCTGGTATGACTCCCTTCCTGATGTGCTGACAATAGAAGCTTTGGCTGCTAGGGCTGGCCTTCTGATGGCAGTGGCAAAAGGCGTCAGCAACGTGATTCAGGAGATGGACAATCTCACCCTAGTCAATTATCTGAATGGCGACTCATCAGGGGGGGATCACCAATTGTTGGGATTTGGCATAAAATCCAAGAGCTTAGTAAGGTTCTTTCAAATTTCCGTTTTTCTTTTGTGAGACAAGAGGCAAACTCGGCAAGACGCTGCTGTGTGAGGATGTGTTCAATGTAGGTAAACGATATGCTACTCAAGCATATCACCCAAGGAAACTTGCGAGTAGGATCCTACGCGCAGCGTAGCGGAAGACTTGACGGGACGCGAGTAGTTGATGTAGTCGATGTCGTGGATGTAGTCGTACAGCCTGACAAAGTGGGCAAACGAGCAGCACCTCTACGGAAGTCCACACGTCCGGAGAGATGAACGGCATGACGGAGTATGCTAGTAGTCAACGGCATACTCCAATGGACAGCAGCACCACGCACAGCGTGGCCGACGGCAAGCACGTCTCACATGCGCCAAGCAAGACGCAAGCGGCGACAGGGGCTCCTTGTTAATTAGGTTAATTACCCCCTGTCCGGTCATTAGCTTTTATAACCCACGTAATGGGCCACCTGCATGGGCTAGCTGGTGGTCCGGACCTGTTGCTTATGGGCATATGTCCAACAATCTTCCACTTGCACTTGAGCTGATCAGTATGACTATTTGTTGCTATGTCCTTGACTCAATCCAATTGATCCAATTTGTCATTTCAGTTCTCTCTCTTTAAGTGTGTGACTCCGTAGGTCCAATTGATCCAACAGCCATGATCTAGAAACCACTTCCGATCAATAGTTAACATTGGCCTCTAGCAAGGCTTTGCTAACTCCTGAAAGTTCACGAAGATCATATCTTACATAGCCTGTGATATTCTCATACTAATCCTTTTGCCACACGATACAAGTCAAGCTCAAGGCGAGATACATGCCAACCTTGTGATAGCTCGACCATTCACTCGATCAAATAGTGGATTCAATTCATGACTAACCTTTAGTCACTGTGATTAACTCTTTAATCGCGGCATGGCCATGCGCTTTCCAACCCAACTATCTCGAGGGGCCCGGAGGTATCTCTCCCGTTATTTAGGAGGGGCAAATTCCAGCTTGATCCGCTCACATCCGTCCCTGTCCATGTTTCATGATACATCCTTAGACTACTTTTATGACTACCCAGTTACGAAGTAGTGTTTGGAAGTCCCAAAATGCACCATTACACACAGTGAGAAACAATGGCGAGCTCAGGTCTAAGGATCTAGCAGTGTACCACTCGAGACTAACTGATGGCACATATAAGATAACAATCCCAACAGTGTCTTGGGGTGGGTCAATCTAACACCATGTTCACTAACATGTGTTCACATTATTAATCTGATATCTCCATATCTATGATCCGTGAAACGTGATTACCAATTAATACATGTGCTAGTCTGTGTCATTATTGTCCCAAATAATGATATAGACTAGAGATCATTTAGAATAACAACATAATCAACAAAGAGTTTCATGAACAAAGTCACATACTTGTTAATCAATGTCAGTGATAGTTACTCAAGGAACAAATAACACTTTATTCAATAGTACATAAATATATTCATGACACAAGTCTCCCACTCACACTAAGATCACTAATGCAAGTATCTAATACCCATAGATCTTGTGTGCATCTCATGCTTTAGTTGTGGAAGAGGCTTCGTCAGAGGATCAGCAATATTTAAATCGTCACATCACCTTGTCAAATGATCTCACAGATAAGGTGAAAGCGCCGAAGTACATGTTTGTTCTTTTGGTGTGCCTTAGGCTCCTTTGCCTATGCAATGGCTCCATTATTGTCACAATAGAGATCCACAGGATTGGATGCACCAGGGACAACACCTAACTCAGAAACAAATTTTTGATCCAAATAGCTTCGACAGCTGCAATATACTCGGCCTCTATCGTCGAATCAGCCACTGTCTCTTGCTTGGAACTTTTCCAGCTCATTGCTCCTCCATTGAGGTAGAATACAAAACCGGACTGCAATTTGGAATCATCAAGCTAGCATAATTGGTGTAACCCTTTACAACAAGCTCTTCTTCACTTCCAAATACAAGGAATGCATCCTTAGTTCTTCTAAAGTACTTGAGGATGCTTTTCACAAGTGTCCAATGTGCTTCACCATAATTTGATTCATACCTGCTCACAACACTTTGAGCATACACGACATCTGGGCGTGTACACAACATGGCATACATGATGGATCGAATAGCCGAAGCATAAGGAATTGCTCTCATCCTCTCTTGCTCATTAGGTGTCGTAGGACACTGATCCTAGCTAAGAGTAATGCCATACGACATTGGCAGGAATCTTTTCTTAGAATCTTGCATGTTGAACTGATTCAATATCTTGTCAATGTACGTGTCTTGGCTTAATCCAATCAGCCTTTTTGATCTATATCTATAAATCTTTATGCCGAAACCATATGTCGCTTCTCCCAAATCTTTCATCAAGAAACTCTTTCTTAACGAAGATTTAATGTCCTCAAGCATTCGAATATCATTACCAATTAGCAATATGTCATCTACATATAGGACTAGAAAAACAATCATGCTCCCACTAACCTTGTTGTAAATACAAGGTTCTTCTTTGTTCTTGATGAAACCAAACCCTTTGACCACTTCATCAAAACGAAGATTCCAACTCCGAGATGCTTGCTTCAACCCATAAATGGACTTTTGAAGTTTGCATATTTTCCCAGCATTTTTAGGATCGATAAAACCTTCAGGTTGTGCCATGTACACATCCTCACTTAGGTTTCCATTAAGGAAAGTCATTTTGACATCCATTTGCCATATCTCATAATCGAAATATGTTGCAATTGCTAGGAGAATCCGAACAGACTTTAGCATTGTATCCGTCGAATAGGTTTCATCATAGTCAACACCTTGAACTTGCTTGAAACCTTTTGCCACCAATCGCGCCTTATAGATGTGAACATTTCTATCCATGTCTGTATTTTTTTTAAAGCCCCATTTGCAATCGATTGGTCTCACACCATCGATCAGATCAACCAAATTCCAAACTTGATTGACATGCATGGATTCTATCTCGGATTCCATGGCTCCAAGCCATTTCTCAGAGTCAGGTCCCATCATCGCTTCATTATAGGTCCTAGGCTCATCATAGTGCAACAATAATATGTCACGCTCCTCCGTGATTAGAAGGTTCATCCGTTCATGTGCGTGACGCGTCCTTGTAGAACTTCGTGGGGTTGGTGCTTCAACAACAAGGTCAGGTTGCACAACATCTTGTACAACCTGAGTAGGTTCAGTGGGTGCTGAAATAATTTAGGTGTTTCTTGAATTTCTTCAAGTTGCACCTTGCTCCCACTAACTCGTTTTGAGAGAAACTCTTTCTCCAAGAAAACACCATTGCAGGCGACAAACACTTTGCCTTCCGGCTTATTATAAAAATAGCATCCTTTAGTTTCCTTTGGATACCCCACAAAGAAGTATTTGTCTGACTTTGGAGTGAGTTTGTCTGACATCAAACATTTGACATAAGCCTCACATCCCCAAACTTTGAGGAAAGACAAACCGGGACGCTTCTAAGTCCATATCTGATATGGTGTCTTCTCAATAGACTTAGTTGGAACCCTGTTTAGTGTAAACGCAGAAGTTTCTAGAGCATAGCCCCAAAAGGATAATGGAAGATCAGTTTGGCTCATCATTGACCTAACAACATCCAACAAGGTTTGGTTCCTTCGCTCAAACACCCCATTCCATTGCGGTGTTCCAGGAGGAGTCCATTGTGGAACAATTCCACACTGCTTTAGATGATCACCAAATTCTTGGCTCAAATATTCACCTCCATGATCAGATCATAGAAATTTAATTATCTTGCCTACTTGATTCTATATTTCATTCTGAAATTCTTTGAACTTTTCAAACAATTCAGACTTGTGCCTCATTAGGTAGATATACCCATATCTACTAAAGTCATCAGTGAAAGTAATGAAGTACTGAAAACCACCTCTGGCTATTGAACTCATTGGTCCACATACATCGGTATGTACAAGTCCCTACAAGTCACTTGCCCTATCACTTTGACTAGTGAAAGGAGCTTTAGTCATCTTCCCAAGTAAACAGGACTCGCATGTGTCAAGTGATTCAAAATAAAATAAGCTTAGCAAACCATCTTTATGAAGCTTTTCAATGTGTTTCTCATTTATATGATCTAAGCAATAATGCCAAATAAAAGTGGGATTCAAATCATTCGGTCTAGCTCTTTTAGTATTAATGTTATAGATAGATTTGTCCTCAAGATCAAGAACATATAATCCATTCACCAAAGGACAATGAACAAGAAAATACCATTATAATAAATTGAACAACCTTTGTTCTTTATTACAATCTCATAACCATCAACTTCTTCCAAGCATGAAGAAGAGATAATGTTCTTACTAAGAGAAGGAATGCAATAACAACTATTCAACTCCAAAACTAATCCTGAGGGTAGCGACAAGTGGTAAGTATCGACCGCTATGACAACAACCTTTGCTCCTTTGCCAACACGAATATCCAGCTGCCTTTTGCCAATCTTCTAGTCTCACTTAGTCCCTACAATGATTTGCAAGTATGAATCATCGATCCAATATCATATAACCATGATTCACCAGAAGGTGTAGGAACATTATTAATTTCAATAACATATATACCTTAAGTAGAAGTCTCACTTCCCTTCTTCTTATCCTCCAAGTACATCTTGCAATTCCTAGACCAATGTCCCTTGCCCTTGCAGTGGAAGCATTCATCATCAGGAGAAGGGCCAGGTTTGCCCTTTGGCTTAGGCTTAGAGCTTGGAGGCTCTTTGGGAATGACCTTTCCCTAGCCTTTATCCTTGGGAGGCATCCAACGCTTCCTCTTTTTGTTTTCCTTGTCAACCATCATCACATGACTGGGATTTTTCTTAATGCTTTCCTCGACTATTTTTAGCATGCCATGCAACTCAGCCAATGTTTTGTCCATGCCATTTATCTGATAGTTCATTATGAATGGTTCAAAGCTTGTCAGAAGCGGCTAGAGAATAAGTTCTATAGCCTGGTCATCATTGAGTTCAAAACCCAATTTATCTAGAGTCTCCATGTAACCAATCATATTGATCACATGGGGACGTACCGGGCTACCTGCCGCCAGCTTACACGCAAACAAGGATTTTGAGATGTTGTACCTCTCAGCCCTAGCTTGGTTCTCAAACACTCCACGCAATCCCTCAATCATAGTGTGGGCATCCACATGCTCATACTGTTTTTGCAGATCAGGGGACATAGTGGCAAGCATGAGACAACTGACATTGAGTGCATCATCACAATGCTTCTGATAAGCCCTGTGGTCTGCAGCATTGGCATCATCAGCGGGATTGTCTGGGTATGGTTTCTCAAGAACGTACTCAGTTTTCTCTTGCCTGAGAACAATTCTAAGGTTGTGGTACCAATCAGTAAAGTTAGCTCCATTGAACTTCTCTTTCTCAAGCACAGATCGCAAATTGAAACCCGAATTGTTACTAGCAGACATGATCTACAACATAGGATAAAATGCAAAGTTTTAGCACTAAGTTACGTATGAATCTTCTATTAACCAATTTAATAAAAGACACTTCCACTATATGAACATCGTCTTCCCTCTAACGATATATAGTGGTCCAAGATCCATATTTACCAAAAAAAATCTTGTGAGCTTTGGCTTCACTGCTAGAAATTTAGTGACATAGATAAACAATCGTTTGTTAATCATATTTCTATATGACTCCTATTTGTTGGGTGGCATCCATTGCCCCGGCTCCCAACTCCATGCCATAAAGCCCAAAACCATTTTGATAGCTTTGTTGAGTAAACCAAAACTATGCTTCTGAATGTCCGACATCCACCCTATTCACAATGATAGTTTGCTTTGGCAAACCTATCATACAACAATCAAAACCTTACAGGTGCAGGTATTCGTAAACGGCATAAAAAACTCAACTTTTCTAAGGGAAGCTATTCTATCATGACAAAAACATCCACCAAATGTAAAGCATGAATAGAATAGTAAGACACGAAAGTAAACATCACAGGCATATAATCATATTATATTGTGAATAGTATGGCCCTTGAAATCATAGTGGTCTCCAACGCCATGGCTCCACCTTGACCTCCATCACCATGCCTCCTGTCCTTGTGGCGACCGTCTTCTCTGCACCATGCTTGTTGAGGCCTCCATGAACTTAAATGATGCTACTACATCTAATAGCTGATAAATAAATTCCATGAGGAATCAAGCATCACAAGTCAACACGTAGGTCGTCATACAATAATGGAACAACCTCAACCTGGTTGTGTTAACTTGCAACACGTATGCTGCCAAACGTTATACACAGATCATCACGACATTGAGGCCACACCATTTAAATCATACCCTACAGAAACAAGTTAAGCATAGAACGTCTTCTACTGAAACACGATATCACTACAGAAGATAGCAACGGCGGTCCCAAAACCTCACAAAATTACACAGATCGCATCTATGAAATCACTATGAAAATCTCATCGGATTGATCAAATCAACCAAAATCCGAGCCATCAACAATGTCTCAATTTCCACTAGATCAATCTTATTGATCAACGCGATAGGTATATGAGAAGTCCACATACATGACCTCGATCTGTTCGCTCAATCTACTTACTGCACATATGACGAGTCTCGGTGGTGATTCCAGCCGGTAGGGACAAGTCACACGCACATGAAAGAAGGAGCATGAATTCATCTTTTTCTTCACATGATGCAATCTATCCGAACCTATTCCATCCTTGTATGACCAATTGATCTGATCAACCCGTGCATCAAAAAGATTCGTCTACTATTAACACATATCAACTATATATGCATGATCCAAACCAAAAACAAACTACACAAGAGGGCTCTGATGCCACTATAGGTAAAGGATATGCTACTCTAGCGTATCACCCAAGGGAACTTGCGAGTAGGAGATCATGGATCGTTACCACTAGACACACAGCACAGCAAAAGACTTGACGGGGCGCGAGTAGTTGATGTAGTCGATATCGTGGATGTAGTCGTACAGCCTGACGAAGTGCATAAACGAGAAGTACCTCTATGGAAGTCCACACGTCCGTAGAGATGAACGGCACGATGGAGTATGATAGTACTTAATGGCGTGCTCCAAGCAAGGTGCAAGCGGTGGCAGGGGCTCCTTGTTAATTAGGTTAATTACCCCTTGGCCGGTCATTAGCTTTTATAACCCATGTAATGGGCCACCCGCATGGGCTAGCTGGTGGGTCGGACCTGATGCTCGTGGGCATAAGTCCAACATTCAAGTACTCACCGTATGTGTAGTTGGATGCTGAGGAAGACCTGTTAGACTATTATTTTCTCATTTATTAGGGTTAGCAGCACTGTCATGCCTTGTATTCTAGGCATACCGCCTTGGCTCCCCTACTATATGTACAGACCCTTGATGTTTGATTACGGTATTGCGTGAGTATTCTCTGCTTCCGTGGTATCTGAGAGGCTTTCTCCTGCGTCCTCACTTCCGTAACCCTCCTGCTATCATCCTTTGATGTGCCACTGCTACTTCTTCCTCCCCTCCTGTCGGCTGGCCATCCCGGCCCCCAACGTCCACAGAACCCCCCTGTTCATCTCCACTTGTTCTGATGATGAAGCACTCTAACGCCGATGCTCTGCGTGCCAAGGCCGAACACATCACCGCCCTGGACGCCGAGGCCGAGGCCGATCGCCTGGCCGCTGAAGCCGAAGCTGCGTATCAGAAGGCCGACTTCGCCCACCTTGCCTTTGCTAGACCCTGCGGTCATCCCTGTTGTCCTCGACAACTGCTCCCCACACTATAACCACTGGAAAGTGCTCTTCCTCAACACGGTTGGCAAATGTGAGCTCACTGACCATGTTCTCGAGGATGCTGATCCCGCCACCGTTGCTACACCGCACGTGAGTCGCATAGATTGCATCATGCACTCAAGGTTATATGGCACGGTGTCTCCATATTTCATTGAGATTGCTATGATTGGTCTCCAACCCATTGCCTGTGCTATTTGGCTTGGCCCTAAAAATCAGTTTGTTGGCAACTGAGTTCCGCGCCATAATTCTTGATGCTGAGTTCCGCACCTCGATGCAAGGGGACCTCTCCATCTCTGAATATTGCTGCCAACTCAAGTGCCTGGCTGATGCTCTCTGCAATTTGGGTGAAGTTGTGCATGGTTGTACTCTTGTGCTCACGGTTCTTCATGGCCTTACTGAGCGCTTCTCGCATATGGCAACCCTCATCAAACACCAACGTCCTTTCCCACTGTTTCTCGATGTGCGCAAGGACGTGGAAGTTGAAGAGATGGAACTAGCCACCAAGACGGGGTCCTCCTCCACTGCTCCTATTGCCACCCCCTTCTTGCGGCTCCTGGCGCCTTGGCACCTCGGGCGCCCGCTCCCGTTACTACTGCTCCTCTGATGCCCCAGCAGTCTCGTCCTCCTGCCTATGGAAACCGGAACTGATGCCTCGATGGCTAGCTCAGCTATCCCATGACCAACCAGCCATGGAACAGGTATCTTCAACCGTGGATCGGTGCTGCTCGCCCTGATGTCCCTTAGGGTCTTCTCGGCGCACGCCCTGCTGCCCCGCAGCAGCATGTCTACCCCCCCCCCCCCCCAAGCTCAGCACCACGCCATGCTGGCACACTCCTGCCCTCGTCCACTTGATGGCGCTCCTGACCACGGTGTGCCCTACTACGTCGGCCTAGTTCACCAACAGCTCTACGGCGTCCCTGCTCCCAATGGAGTGCCGCCTTCGTAGCAGGGGCTCTCTCTCGGTGCCACATGGGACCAACAAGCTCTCACTAATACGTTCAACACCATGTCCCTCTCTCCACCGGCAGACTGGCTATTTGACTCTGGAGCCAATAGCCACATGACCTCCACTCCTGGTACTCTTCTCTCCTCTCAAGCTCCTTCTACTTCTAGTACTACATCCATTATTGTGGGTAACGGTTCCTTGTTTCCGGTTACCACCACTGTCCACACTGTTCTCAACACTCTAAGTCCTCCTTTGCATCTTCATCGTGTCCTAGTGTCTCCTCACATTTTTAAAAACTTGAGCTCTATTCGTCAGTTTACCATCGATAATCAAGTTTCTATTGAGTTTGATCTCTTTGGTCTTTTTGTGAAGGATTTGAACATCCGACACGAGATTGTCAGGTGCAATAGCTCCAGGCAACTCTACCCGCTTCGCCTATCGGTCCCCCACACGTCACAGGCCCTCATTGCTGGTGCCACTCCATCCACCCTTTGGCATCGTCGACTTGGACATTGAGGTTTTGAGGCTGTCTAGATTAGTCCCCACTTGCAACAAAGAGCTTGATACTCTTTGCCATGCTTGTCAGCTTGGTCGTCATGTTAGGCTCCCTTTTCCTACATCGCACTCTATGTCACCAATATTTTTCATTTAATACATTGTGATTTGTGGACATCCCCTGTCCGCAGTGTTTTGGGTTACAATTTTTATCTTATTATTCTTTAAGATTGTTCGCATTACTCTTGGACTTTCCCTTGGATCATCCATACTACTAAATACGCTCGCTTATGTTTCCAACCAGTATCCCCCTGCTTCTATTGTAGAAGTCTCCACATTGCTACCTACCTTCTCAACCCGCGCGCCAGCAAAACATTGTCCTTCTCCAGACAGCAATTTGCTTTGTTTGGTGTCCACCCATCCTACACTCATCTACGTGTTTTTGGTTGCAAATGTTACCCCAACCTGTCGGCTACTGCTCCCCATAAGCTCACTCCTCGCTCTATCGTCTGGGTTTTCCTGGGATACCCCTTTGATCATAAGGGCTATCGCTGCCTAGACCTAGCCTCCAACCGCCTCATAGTTTCTCGGCATGTCACTTTTGATGAGTTCTCCTTTCCATTTGCTGAAATTTCAGACCCTCCTTCATCCCACTTTGACTTCCTTTCTGACATTGATTGCGCAACTTTTCTCGTTGGCCAATGTCCTCTGCAGGTCTCCCACAATTCAGCGCTGCTGCCCCTGCTGGTTCATCACAGCAGGCTGCTGCCAGCAGTGTTGGGCGGTCCCCGGCGCTCTCGAGCGTCAACCCCACACCCTCCAACGCTGCTGCCCCTGCTGGTTCATCACCGCAGGCTGCTGCCAGTACCATTGGTCGGTCCTCGGTTTCGTCGACTGTTGCCCCTACCGGGCTCGTCCCCGCAGGCAGGTGCTAGCATCCCGGCCTCCCCTCGCTCGGGCTCGACCCCATAATCCTAGCTTCCCCTCCCCCCACTCTGGTTGGGTTTGGCTTGGTCCCACGTCCTCAACCCCCCCCCCCTCCCCGCTTGGGTTCGGCCTGGCCCGGCTGCCTAGCTCGTCCACAGCCAGTCCTACCGTTGCACTGGCTCCTCTGCCCATGGCTACGTCTAGTGGCGCTCCTTCTTGGCCGTGCGGATTGCTGCCCGCTGCCATCCCCGCTGCGCCTCCTGACAACCATCACACGATGCAGACGCGTGGGAAGGCTGGATTTCATCTTCTCGTTCAATGGTTGAACCTCCAGGCTTCCTCTTTGTCACCAGTGCCCAAGAGCTATCGCAGCGACCTTGCTAATCCGAATTGGTGAGATGCCATGTTAGATGAGTTTGTCGCCCTGTAGTCCAACTCCACCTAGGACTTGGTACCTCGACCCTCTGGCATAAATGTTGTTACCGGAAAATGGATCTTCTACCACAAACTGCATTCCAACGGTTCTCTTGATCGTTATAAGGCACGTTGGGTACTTCGTGGGTTTACATAGCAGCCTGGCATTGAATTTGGTGAGACCTTTAGTCCCATGATAAAATTGGCAACCGTTCACACTGTCTTGACGGTGGCTCTTTCTCATGATTGGCTCGTGCATCAACTGGATGTTGATAATTGTTTCTTACATGGTACTCTGACCGAGACTATTTACTGTAAGCAGCCATCTGGCTTCGTTGATCCTGCGTATCCCAGTTATGTGTGTCGTCTCAACAAGTCACTCTATGGGTTGAAGCAAGCTCCGCTATTCACTCGCTTTGCTTCTCACCATATCTCACTTGGCTTTGTTGGTGCTCGGTCAGATACTTTGTTGTTCATCTACCAGCATGGTTCTCACACTGCTTACTTGCTTCTTTATGTCAATGATATTGTCCTGACAGCTTCCTCAGTGCCTCTTCTTCGGCGGATTATTGATGCACTCACCAGGGAATTTTCTATGAAGGACCTTGGTGATCTTCATCACTTCTTGGGGTTTCTGTGACCAGGCGCCCTGATGGTAGTCTCTTCCTCTCTCAGTGCCAAGTACATGATAGATATTCTTTAGCGTGCCAGCATGACCGACTGTAAGCGCTGTTTGACCCCTGAAGGACCGAGAAGGCGACCAGAGCAGGGGGGGGGGGGTGAATGGGAGCCAATTAAAATTGTTCACAAGAACTTGGCCTATATCCCAATTACTACCCAAACCAACCTTTAACCAAGTCACCAACATTACACACACCAACTTGTGGTGTGCTAGCCCTAGGAATGACTCAAAACAAAAGGACACATAGCGGAAGCTTCAAGAGGGACAAAAAGGGAAACAAGAAAGATCCGAGAAATCACAAAACTGAGCTTGATGGAAGTTTCATGGTGCCCGACGGAAGTTCCGAAGTCCACGACAAAGGTTCTATTGCTCACAGAAGTTCTGGGCGATGGAAGTTCTGTCACTCATGGAAGTTCTGTGGTTCTTGAAGGAAGTTCCATCATGATGACGGAAGTTCTGTCCTGGCGATAGAAGTTCTGTCCTGGACAGAACAACAGCTCTATTTCGGAAAGAAAATTGCCAAAACCCTATCAAACAAACTCCAAAAATCATGAAATTTGGACCAGATCATCCACAAGACATCACGACTCTCCTCTAAAGAGTTCCACTCAAATAGCATAAAGAATCATCATGAATTTCAGATCTTGTGCCAAGAACACCAAAAAGAAGAACTTGGAGAAATCTATGAAATCAAAGGTGCTCGTGCTTTTGATCCGGTCAGGACCTATATAGGGTTGTTCTAGCACATCATAGCACCAAGATCCCCTAAGAAATCCATCCTAAAACTCACTCAAGATCGAGATCGAAAATCACCACAAAAATAGTTCCAAAAATAGGGAAAAAGAGAAATTCGGGATTTAGGGAGAGAGGAAGACCATCCTCTTCCACCAGCCCTATCTCTCCTTATATAGGCCTAGGGGTTGTCCTAAAGACCATCCTACCCCTCACCTACAATACACTGCCACCTACCACCAGGGGCACAACCGTCCATCTTTTTCCTCGTCGTCTGAACGCCATCGATTCCTTCATGACTTTGCTGCACCTCGATGCAAGCTCCGCGATGATGCCACGTGCACCTCCAATCGCCGCCACTGATTTTGAGGTCCAAACCGGGAAATCGCCTTGCGCGCTTCTCAAAGTGTGACTTCTTGATCTTGACGTGTGTCACCTCGTCCTCTAATCCGCCTCATCGGCAAGTCTTTCCCGCCTCTGGTCCATTGGAAGCCTCTACTTGCACTAATGTCCGATCACCTTGGACTTGGTCAACCCCACCGTCTTGATCACCACCCATAGTTTTGAGGCTCAACCGTGAAACCGTCCGTGCTTCTTGCCTCTCCATGTGTACGGTATGGATCACCCTTGACTTCACCCGGCCTCCCGATCGTTCGGCCCCAAGTCTCCTACTTGTGTCTGATCCCCTCGCCGTGGACCGCTAAGTTGACTCTAGTGACCTACACATCATGAGATAAGCAAACATATTTCTCATCTCCCACAAACTCTCCAACATCTTTACCAACTCCGGTTAGTCATAACCATGACATGCACAAACACATGCAATCCCCAAATTCCCGCATTTCAACTCAAACATAGAACTCAACCAATGTCAATTACTCATCACATATTGCAAACCATAGCACATATCCACATGGTTTCTCAACCCCATTTGACACCTGTACTAAGTTATCCTCGAATGGTACTCCAGTTCCTCATCCCACACACTACCCTGGTCTTGTTGGTGCATTGCAGAATCTGACATTTACACGTCCTAACATTGCGTATGTCATGCAGCAGGTGTGCTTATACATGTATGATCCCTGCGAGCCTCATCTCGCTTTGATCAAGAGGATACTTTGATACCTCTGTGGCACTCTTGATCATTGTCTTCAACTCCATCACACTTAGGGCTGTCAATGAAGCTCGAGGCTCGCAAGCTCCTCAAACTCAGCTCATCAAAAACTCGATTCGAGCTCGACTCAAATTCTAGATGAACCGAGCTTGAACCTGCTCCAAGGCTCGCAAGTTTCATCGAGCCAAGCTCAAGTGTTCGACGAGCTTCATTATTTTTGTAGGGCTAACGTCCAACTGAACTTCTCATGGCCCAGCAAACAAGAGTCCAAAGTCTAAAGCCCAATACCTTGTTCTATCTATAGAAAACTTCACATGATGACTAGGCCCATGCAAAGCATCTGCATAGATTGGCCCGCATTGCCTCATCGTATAGCTCCTATTGCTATAGCTGTAGTTACATGAGAGCGTTGACTGCTACCATCAGATCCACACAAACCAGAAATGAGCCCCCATGAGCCCAGCTCGAGCCTAACTTAGCTTCATTTGATCCGAGTTTGAGCGTATGTAAAAGATCGAAGCGAAAATCAGGCTCGCTCGAGCTTGGCTCGAGTTTGCATCGAGCTCGAGCCTGAGGACCCAAAGCTCGCTCGAACTCAGCTCATTGACAGCCCTAATCTCACTTCTATTCACGAGGTGATAGCTTATTCGGATGCTGATTGGGCCGGCTGTCCGGACACCTATCGTTCCACTTCTGGTTACGGTGTCTTCTTGGGTGACAATCTTATCTCCTGGTTGTCTAAACGGCAGCACACCGTGTTGTTGCCAATGCAATTATCGAATCTTCATGGTTGCGCCAACTACTTGAGGAACTTTGTTTTCCACTCCGTCGTGTGACTATTGTCTATTGTGACAACATCAGTGCCATATATCTCTCGACCAACCCGGTGCAACATCAGCGCACCAGACACATCGAGATTGATTTGCACTTTGTTCGTGACAAGGTCACCACTGGTGCCGTGTGTATCATTCATGTGCCGACCACTTCTCAGTATGCAGATATCTTCACCAGGGGTCTTCTGACTTCTATATTTACTGAGTTTGGCTCCAGTGTGAATGTTCTTTCGTGTGGCTAACGTGCGATGTACCGACTGCAGGGGAGTGTTAGACTATTATTTGCTCATGTATAAGGGTTAGCAGCACCTTTGGGATGTGCCTTGTATTCTGGGCCTGCCGCCTTGGCTCCCCTACTATATGTACAAACCCTTGATGATTGAATATAGTACTGCATGAGTATTCTCCTCTTTCAGGACCCGCCAATATGGCATGGTGTGGCCCAATAGCATCTACTCTTCCTCCCCTAGTCTTACTCTTCCTCCCCTAGTCTTGCAGATCGATTTCTCGCCATGGATTTTGGGCAATGGAGATGTGCGTCGGCTGGCAACAGAGGAAGAATAAAGGCGCAGACAAGAGACAACATCCAAAGGGGTACGGGCCTCATATGGGCTTTTTTTGTTGACAGCCCATTTCAGTTGTACCAACTTGGATGGATGAGACTCCGGACTGGTGACTTCCCTAAAAAAACTGTCCAGAATAGGACCCCATAGCAAATAGATTTGATGGTAAACAGTAAATTAAACCCACAACCAATAATTATCTACTTAATCTATACAACCGATATAGTTTTTTCACCGGCGCTAGAGCGGGGGGCGGGGGGGGGGGGGGGGGGGCATGATCCTGCTGGTGTAGACTCCTCCTCCTGCTCGGAAGGCTTAATCTTAAAGGTAATAAGAGCCCTTTCCCTCCCAGCACCATCCTAGCCCCTCGGTTTAAGGCTAGCCATAATATTGTTGGCTCCTTGTTTGTGATTTCAAAAGAAAGAACTACGATTTAGCGTGTACCATTATTAGTTTATTACAGAAACGAATTAATATTTATTTTATTTCATGAATCTTGCCATATTTTGCCTGCAGATGGCTGCAGTGGCTGCTCTTTGTGTGCAATATGAACCAGATTTTAGGCCTAGCATGAGCATCGTTGTCAAGGCTTTGCGGTTGTGCTGCCCACCATGTTGAGGCATTATCGTCATCTGTAATACCAACATTTTGTGTGGTCTGATCCTTTTTAGCTATGCGACTATGTCATAGGGACTATTGACATTTCATGTTTAATAGCATACTATATGTATATTGTATCCTAAAGGCTTCTCATCATCATAGCGTATCAAGCTCTTGTAATCTAAACTAATAAAGGAGTTTCTACGACCTATGTTCTCACCTCCATCCATCCTATACCAACCAATCTAGAGCATTAGATCTAAATAAACCCAACCATTATCATCATAAGATTAAAAATGGACCCACTAGATGATGGAAGCCAAATTTTGAACTAAAAATTCACTCATGTAACACCCAAATCTCTGACTTTTTACATCCAACTAGACAAACCCACCCGCACATACCCACTTTGCAATCTTTCCGCTTCCTCGTGATTGGTGGTATTACTCTTTTTCCGGGTAGCATTTCCTTTCCACGATCTGGATCGCTCCGCCTCTGCCTTCGCTAACCTCCAGCATGCCGTCTCCCGTGGCTCAGTTCTTGTCCAACTGCCCTTTGCCAACGGCCATTGGCACCTCTTCAACGTCACACGCTTGCACCCGCTCAGATGAGGCCGAGCCAGTAGCTCTACCTATATCTGGGCATCCAAGACGCCCGGCATGGGCTCACTTTGGCCCGACACGGTAGTGAACCAGGCCAACACAATGCATGATGGGCCAATCGGGCCATGCCGAAGATGCCCACAGGCTCGGGGGTCGGCCCACGGCACGGCACAGAAACCATTTAACCATGTCGTGCCGGCCTGAATGGCCCAACGGTCCGTGAGCATGATGATGCATGAGCCCGGAGAGGAAGACGAAGCCCAGCAGAGAGGAATCAGAGGGAAGGGAGGGTAGCTGCCCTGGGGTCCTGCTGTCTGCCTCAAGGGGTCGCTCTGAGCCGCACTGCCAACGAGATCTGAAGAGTAGCATGACGGGCAGGGCGGCGGGTGAGGAGCGACACTAGGGCACGGAGCGGTGGGCAGGGAGTGATGCAGGCAGGGGAGCGAGGTGCCGGGCAGGGAGCTGGGTGACGAGCGAGGAGCGAGGCGGCGCGCGGCGGGCGAGGAGCTGGGTGGCAGCGGGCGCGGAGTGAGGCGGGCGATGAGTAGTGCTAGGATACGGGGAACAAGGCAGAGAGGCAATTTTGTACGACCGTTGTGGGCTTGTGGCCATGGGCCATTGCGAGAGGAATACAGCCTCCTATGGCTCCTGGGCTGCCATCTTTTTAGGTCGTGCCATGTGCCTGGGTCGGTCCAAGCACGGCACGGTAGACCAGACCTTGCTGGCACGAGCCTGCTTGTACCCGGACCATGTCATGCCCGTGCCAGGCCAAAACATGCTGGCTTCGTACCGGCCCATTTGGCTTGGCCTTAAAGTCCTGGTTTAGCACTGCCCATCGCTTCGCCTTGATTGACAAGGGCAGCAGGCGCTTCTTTCTTCCCGGCAACTCCCGCGCGGAGGAGCCCACCAACAACACAGTTGTCACACCCCGAAACAGGGCCCAGCCATTTTGAGAGCCCAAAATTTCCACCGATGTGAACAGTAAATAAATTGGATTCCAAAAACAACTTTACAGAATTAGGTCCAACTGAATTCAAAATTTACAACGTCACCTTATGATTTACACAATTAAACACAATGCATATCCTTTCGCTCCCGCCTTCTTCATGGATTTCCTCGTAAAGCATGCCAAGCATCTAACTGAGTACACCATCATGAGACTAAACTATGAGTATAAAACCAAGCAAAAATACAGTTAATTGAAAGGATATGATGCAAAGTATTTCTCAAAGGACAGTTTCCATTAGTGAGCCAACACTCGATCTCCCAAGAGACCAATGAATTTTAGTGAACCTCTTGTTGAGAAAACTATATATTAGTATTATGAAATCTATTTGGTGGGACTGATACTACACGCGGTCAACGATTTATAATCAGGGTACAACAGGAGTGAATATTCATATTTTATGCTCTACAGAGGTACTCCCTCCGGTTCTAAAAAGGAAGATATTCTAGCCAAATCCACTACTACAAAAATGATCATCAGCAGCGGTTCAAAACTCCTCATCAGCAGCGGTTCTCAGCAGCGGTTCCAGAACCGCTACTGATGGGTACATATCAGCAGCATATCAGCAGCACATCAGCAGTTCAAAATCCTGAACCGCTGCTGATGTGTAGGGTATCAGCAGCGGTTCAATATCCTGAACCGTTGATGTATTTTTTTAAGGGAAAAAAATAATGGTCCTAGCTAGTTTTGATCTCAATAGAAATAATAGTCTCAATACATAACTCCACATAATCTTAACAGACAAGTCCACATATATATAGATGTCATACAAATCCACAAATAGGCATGCTACATAATCATATAAGTTCACATCATAGTACAAGTCCATGAGTATCACATCATATAAGTCCACAATACTAGTCTAATATAAATCTTACATGAACACAAAAGTCTTACATTTTTAATCTTGGCATTTACTGGCGCCAGTGTGTGTGCTATGGACATTGACCAACACCAACATAAATCTTGTAACAGAAAAATATTGTAGGATCACAAATCAGATTGGGAGCCTTCACTTGTTCTGTCATCCATTTGTAGAGAATTATTGCATATCATATCCTAAAATCATTCCCGCAGTGTGTAAAGAGCAAAACACATTGCGCTAAAAAGTACTCTGGTGGTACGCTCCAAGTCAAATTGAGGATTATAGAATAAAAAAGGGGAATAAGTATAGTTGTGCGTACTGAGTTCCAAATATATTAGGGAAAAGGTAACATCAGTGCTGGGATTGTAAGAGAAAAAAAAACTTGCCTGGTCTGTTGAAGCTGCAACACCACTGAATTAGTAAAGAATAATGGAATCAGGTTAAGCTGACCTTAATTAATCTTCAGTACTTCAACTCAAATAGCAGCTCTATCCAATGCTGCCCTCGACAGCCAGCAGGATGCGCTGGTTATAACGTGTTCCACTCTCTGTCCTTCTAACTCAAATGCCCCGACCTGGAAGGGGAGAAGCGCATAAGAGGACGAGGAACAACGAATCTTGCTGGCAAGTTGTGGGCGAGAGAAGGGAAAGAAAGGGAAACAGGCTGCAGCATTCCTCTGACTTAGCCGACCGTTTTGCTTGCCCTGAATCATGGGTAAGTGGAAGAAAATGCAAGGGCAACAGCTAATCACCTTTGTGAGCAGCTGACCATGTAGCAGAGAGGCGACCGAGCCATAGATCATGGGAAGAGAAGGAACAGTTGATACCAACCATGTGAAGCTGGTGTTACCGCCGGTGAAGGGCACCACAGATGACAGCCGAGTAGAGAAATTGGTGCCCGGCTCGACACGAAGACCGGCGCTCGTCCGGGAGAGGATGTTGAGTTATATACGTCGGCGATTTATCTGCAGCGGTTCAGATAGAGAACCGCTGCTGATAATAGATTATCAGCAGCAGTTTATTTAATTGAACCGCTGATGATACCGGTTATCAGCAGCGGTTCATTGAGGCAGCAATTATTAGCCGGGACTAAAGTTTTTGAACCGCTGCTGATAATCTTTTAGCAGCGGTTCCAGAGCAACCGTTACTGATAGGGCGATGTTTATGACCATTTTTGTAGTAGTGATCTCTAATTTCACAAAGCAAAATGTTTTGGGTTTAAACTCTAGCGTTTGGACTCTTTTACCCCTTACAAGGATTAAACGCTGCCTCCCAATGCAACATTAAATCACGCTGCCATTCGTCTTCCTTTTCTTTAAACGTTGTCGACTCGATGCCTCTCATCTCCCTGCAACGCTGCCCTCTCATCTTTGTCTCTCACTTGCCGTCTCTCTCTTGTAGTCTCTCTCTAAGCCTGCTTCTCCATGGACGCGAGCTCGAAGATCGTCGCGGCAGCGAGTGTCGAGGCGAGCTCCATGGATGGGAGCTCATAGTTCGTCCTGCCGGCAAGTGTCGAGGCGGGCTCCATGGATGTGAGCTCGCAGTTCGTTCCGACGGCGAGTGCCGAGGCGGTCTCTATGGACACGAGCTCGCAGTTCGGCCCGGTGGCGAGTTCTGGGTTGGGTTCCATGGTCGCGAGCTCGTAGTTCATCCTGGCGACGAACGAGGTAGGCTCCATCGTCCCTGATTCTTGCAGCGAGAAAGTGCTCATCGTCCTTGATTCTTGCAGTGAGGAAGACGCGTCGCTGGCACCTGCATGCGAGCGTTGCGGCTTTGTACATGACGAGGAAGACTGGAAGGCGTGCTTCAAGCCATGCTCCAGATGTGGTGAAGTGCATTGTATGCAAGATATTGAAGCGTGCCGCCGCGTTCGCAAGGAGCAGAGCAGGTGCTCTCGATGCCAGCTCATCCACAGTGATTACGACGATTCAGCATGGATCATAGACGGCTTCGACAAATTTGACTGTGAGTTATACAATCCCAATGTCGATGAGCTGCAAATGGACGGCGAGACGATCCTTTTACTAGACCATGTCCAACAGAGGATAGATGAGCTCAGTCCAAGGATGCAACAATTAAAAGAACAAGATCCGAATATAGGGAACAAGGTGGCTGAACTTGCTGAAAGGTTGAAGAAATATAAGGAAAACATGCATATGGTAAGTACATAATGGTTACATTATCTCATTAATCAAGCTAGCCCTAGTTATTGACTAGTTCCAATCTTCTTCTAATTGTTTACAGCAGGAAGAAGTTCCTTCGCTTGTTAACTAGGGATGCCTCGACAGCAACTTGCAAGGGTGGCTCTCCAAATGTTTCTAGTCTTTTTTTTGTTGATGTGAGGAATTTTGTATTTGTTGGTTCCACCAACCAGCATAGCCTCCTTCATAACTAGTTGCAATGTCACCCAAATTCGGTTTGCTTTTTCTGGATAATATTCGTTGAAAGCCTGTTGCAGCAGGGACAAAAACTATTAGAATGAGTATGCAACTGATTTGAAATTTTATTCATGAATGTAGTACTTTACCTCTTGCACAATTGGAACAAGGTCCTGGACTGTTCTTGCTAATTTTCTATATTGTATGGCTTGAATTGCTTGAAAGAACCCCAAATCTAATATGTTGAAGTCAGCAGAATTTGGTGGTTGACAAACAAGTCTTATATCAAACCCTTCTTGCTTAGCATGTTCACAAAAATAATGCATCACTAACCTCTATATGAGATGGAGCATTGTCCTGAACAATGTAGATAGGTTTAGCAATATCCTCTCTAGGCCATTTTGCTTTAATAGCCGGCAAAACCCTTTGAACCATGAACTCTCTAATAACATCTCTTATGGTGTGAGCAATAGGTTTAACTTCCCAAGTTCCAGCTTGTCGATTCACACAACTTCTTTAGCTTGTTCATATGTCACAAGAGGGAAGCATCCAATTTTTCCATAAAAATACAAACCCCATTTATAAACCGTGGTCGAGCAGTGACACACAAGAACATTAAGCGCGGTATATAGTTCTTACTTTTACTATTACGATGGGGATCATCTTCATTAGGCAACAAGTAATACTTTGCAGAATTTTGTGTAAGAAATAACCACTTCTCATCGATGAATACATGATCAAACAAAGCTTTGAATCTTTGATCATTAGATGTGCTTTCTTGATCAATCATATTAACACACCATTGCAACCTAGTCTTCTTGTTTACTTCGGTTAGATATGGTTTGATGTTGTTTGAATGGCACCTAAGTAGCCCTTTATGCATATATCTAATCAACTTGGCCTTGCCAACATGAAGGCGTCTACTCACTTCATCTAGTGTCATTCTTTCATTGAGAGGAATATTGCATAATGGCTCCAAATCAATTTGGGTTTCTTTCCGGACAGAACAACCTCGCTTTCTACTTTTTACATCCACCACAGTGCCTTGAGCTAGTGATGCTTTTGATCTCTTCCAAATCTTTTGAACAGTTTGGAGACCTAAGCCAAATTGAGCTGCAACCTCCTCTGTAACTTTCTTCCCTAACCTCCCATTGTTACTTCTAGCCAACAAGGTTTGAAAAACTAGTTGTCTAACTTCATCGGTTGCATCTTTCCTTCTACTATCACCTAGAAGTTTAAAAGAAAAATGTGGGCATGGCATTTCAAAAAGCTACATATTCACAATTAAAATGAAAGTTCAAGAAACAAGACCTTGCTCGGGTGCCTCCATTTCTACTCCCTCAGCACCATGCTCGGGTGCCTCCATCTCTACTCCCTCATCACCATGCTCAAAGTTGAGGTTAAAACCGCCTAAAAGGAAAAAAAACACCATCATCACCATGCTCCAACTGTTCTACCAAAAACATGTTAAAAACATTCAAATAATTTGCAGACTATATTGCGGTGCTTCAAAATCGATGGCACCATACTCATCAAGTGGCACGTTCAAATCTATGGCACCATACTCATCGAGTGGCAAGTTCAAATCGATGAAACCATCATCTTGCGCCTCTATGTTTGGATCAAAGCCTGTCACCAAAAAAAGAACTAAGAACCGGTGCCATACAAACTGAATAGTGCGCAAGGTTGAAGGAGAAGTATTACCCATGTCTTGTTCCAAAGGGGAAGGTTCCACATTGAGATCAAAGGTAGGGAAAAGGTCACCCATTTTCTGTAGAACAAAGCAACTCGCACAGGACCTTGGAGGCCTCCTCTTCAGTTAAATAGGCTGGGCATAACGGAGCGCGCACACGCCGAGAAGTGAAAAAAAACAGCATGCAAAAGATAAAAAAAAAAACAGCGCCAAGGTGGAAATAAACAGCGCGCCATGCAAAATGAGTGAAAAAAACGGATACCAGCACGCCATGCATGCATTTGGACCCTGCCAGTACAACGCCGTGCAAAACCGAAAAAAATCATTGCCCACACGACCCGCCCGCACGGCCTCACGCAAAAAAGAGAGAAAAAAATGCGGAGCCAAGAGTCAAACTCACGACCTCGAGCTTTGAAGTGTGGTGTGCTGGCCACTCGCCTGGAGAGAGAGTTTATGTAGGAATGGACTCCAAAGCGTATTTAATAAGGATAGACATGGAAGAACAGAGGAAATTATCCATGCCTTAGTATGCTAAACCTTGTCCTAAACATCTTGTTTTCTAAAACCGGAGGGAGTATACCCTTGTTCATGTATTTTCTCAATTCTCTTGTCCGACCACGTCTGGTCATATACGGATCAATTTTACACGTTTACCAACTTGAGGAAAATACAAGTGTTCCCATATACGAGCTACGAGAAAAACCCTCCACGGGCCCGACTCGGTCCGCAACCACGTCGTTGGCTGATCAGACTTGGTCCACAACCAGCCCCATATGACCTCTGCCACTGCCTATATCTACGTGTCTGTTATATCATCCTTTATGCATGTAATAACTTATACCCACCCATACAAGCCATGACCTCTATACAGGTAATAACTTATACCCACCCATACAAGCCATATGACGGTACTAGTACATCATGAACTAATGTGTCACCAAATTCGTTGCTACCTTAGATCAATTTTATCCACCATCTACCAATCACCGAGGTGCCTCGCACCATCAATCCGACATAACACAATCCCATGCATCGACAAAGGTCTCAACCTTTCATAGGGGCCAATAATTCATGCAACAATTTACTTTATATAAATCATGACAGAATATGAGCTTCAAAAGCATGATGTATAATAGGATCAAATGCTTCAAAAGGTGGTACACAGCTTGCCTGGGCCTAATCCACGAAACCGCTTCGTCCGCCAGAGTCGCAACCGCAGTTGTTCCTGGGCACCATGGCTGAGTCTTGCGAGCAAACATGACGACCATCAGATAGAAATCAAGCAACCAAGCATTGTAAGTGTGGTAGGGTGCGTTTCCTGCGGAGGTCTTGGGTTAGCTGCAGAATATGAGTTCCTCGCCGAACTACCAGCTCATAGGGCACGACATAAAAATCTGGCAGGGTGCCCTTACGGAGAGATGAACTCCTCCGAGACCTTGCTCCTCTCCATTCACGATCACTTAGATGCTCAGAATGTTGTGTCGTAGGGAGTTTTAATTAAGGGAGAGGCGGTGTTTGGAGCAGCCAATGCCAATCAAGACGGAAATTATCCTGAGAGCTGTTGCAAATCTTTTAGACTTCTGAAACCTGCATGCATTGATGCTCACGGAGATGAATTTGTGCGTTGTGCAAATTCCCACTAATGCCAAGTTATAGCATGCACACAACATGCAGAGAGAGAGAATTATCATGCTAAGTGGCCGATAAATTGCCATGGTACGAACGAGAGTTACGGACAAGAGCCTTGTACAAAATGCTGGGAGCTACTGTTATTGCTGAATTTTTGGTAATCTGAACTGGCACTCATGTCATGTTTCATTGCTTATCTTAACGCTACAATGCGTTCCAATCTTCATGGCGGTCATTTGAAAATTGAAATGCATGCACGGTGACGGAGTAAATACAATAGTCAAGAAGATAGTGTGTGTGATCAGTAGTTTCAGAACAAATGAATATCCAAGCCAAGGGGGTGGTGAAGAGAGATTATTTTGTTCAATAAGAAGTAGAGAAGCAATGGCAATACTTGGTTAGTCCGAGCAAGTGAGGAAGGGAGGTGCATTGCTGCACACTACTAAAAAATGATTTTCAGCAACAAAAGAGATATTGGTTTAGTGGTGCACATCTTATCGCCTGTTGCAAAACTGAGCCCGGGGCGGGGGACGGGGGGGGGGGGGGGGGGGGGGGGTGCCGTCACTAAGTGTTGGAGCTTAGTGGCGGACACCTTATCACCCGCCACTAAATAGTCCGGTGAAGATTAGTGGTGGGCCAGAATCAGGGCCTGCTACTAGCATCCGCCACCACCTATAAAAGAAGGGGTTTGGGGAGCGCAAACCCTATTCACTCTTCTTCCGCTCTCCTTATCCACCGCTAATTTTTCCACTCCCCCTTTTGCCCCTTCTTCCACTGCACCCATTCCGGTGCTACCATGGCCCACCTGAGCCCATGCCACCTTGTCGGTCGGCTGTGCCACATCTGGGCGTAGCGCTGCCGCTGCCTCCACCTAGCCGTGGCACACGTCGCCGATGGAGGAGGCCCGCGTAAAGCATCAGAAGGCCGGACCTCTGTCCTTTGCCGGGTGCTGGTCGTTGAGGCGTCATGATCACTGCCACGACAACGACATCGCGGGGACAGTAGCCGCCACACCAACGGTGGTGTTTGATGCCTTTCGCATCACGTCGCAGGCGCTCGATGACCTCCCGGAGGGCTCTGAGCAGTTGGGGGCTGCCCTCCTCCTCACCAGGCACGCTGGCGCAGAGTTGTATGTTGCGGCAACGGAGGCGGCGGAGGCAATGGCGAGGACAGCGGGCATCGCTAGGACAGTGACGGTGGCTTATGCCATGGTGGCTTAGGGTTACGGTTTGGAAGTAGGGCCCAACACTTTTTGGTGTGGGCCCCTTTTGGGGTTGGGTGATGGTGCGGTAGTGCCCATCAGTATCACACCTTTTTATGTTGCTAACCACGTAATTACTGGCAGGCATGTAGCCCATCATAAAAAATTATAAAAGTTAGTAACGATTATCTATGGTAGACCCCACGTCCGCCACAAAGGCCACTTAGGACCTGTTACTAAGAGTGATTATTTTAGTAGTTGTGAGAGCCATGTTGAGATGTGTCATGGTTTGACATTGTGATGAGTAATTGACATTTCAGTTGGTTTGGAGTTTGAGTTGAAATGCGAGTTTTTGAGGATTGCATTTGCATGTTTCTGTATGACTATGCAAGATTACAGTTGTCACTAATCGGTATTACTGATGTGATTCAGAGATGTTGAAGTGGAATGGAATGTGTTTTCTTGTCTCATGATGTGTAGGTTGGTGGAGTCAACTTGGCGGCTAATGGTGGGAGGATCAGGCACAAGCGGGGGCTTAGGGCCGGACGATCGAGAGGCCAGGTGAGGTCAAGGGTGATCTACACCGTACACAGGAGAGGACAAGAAGCACAAGGCAGTTTCATGGTTGAGCCTCAAAACCGTGGTGTTGATCAAGATGACAGGGTTGACCAAGTCAAAGGCAATCAGGTGTTGGTGCAAGTGTAAAGGCTGTCTAATGGACCGGAAGCGAGAGAGACTTGCCTACAAGGAAGATCACGGGAGGAGGTGACACGCGTCATGATCAAGAAGTCTTATTTCAGTGGAAGCAAGCGGGAAGTCACGCTCTGAGAAGCATGCAAGATGGTTTCGTGGTTTGGACTCAAAACCGGCGGTGGTGAACGATGACGCGTGTGGTACCGTCGTGAAGCTCGCGAGGAGCAGAAGACATGGTGTGAAGGTCCTGATGGTGTTCGGGCAATGGAAAATGAGTTGGACGGAAATACCCTTATGGAAGGGTAAGTGTGTTGTAGTGTGAGGGACATTTTCGGAAAGTGAAAATGTCCAAGAGGATATGTTGAGGGGGCTGGCCGGCTACCCTCCTTGATGTGGTGGAGTGAGGTTTTTGGGTGGCTCAATTGTGGGAGAGATCTAGGGTTAGAAGGAGAGAAGAGTGACTCTTTATTCTTGAGCTTTTTATCATCCTAGACTTTGGTGTGCTATGGAATGGCTTGAAAACATACATACTTGAGCAAGAAAATATCCAATTCATGCGAAGCTTGTTCCTATCATTCTCCATCATGAATTTTTCCTTTTCCTATTTTTTGAGGTATTTTTGGTGGAATTTTTTATCTCTTATTTGGCTGCATTTTGGGTCGGATTTTCTTGGGGATATTGGTGCTAGGACACATGAGAAGTAATCTTGGTCAGGGATTAAATCAGGCCCTATTTAGGACAACTTCTCCCCACCTCGCTTCTGTCCAAAGTCAGTTTCCTAAAAAATTAGTTTCTGGTGGAATCACGTCTAGAAGAAGCATTTTGTTTAGCTCCTCCATGGAAATCATGTGAAAGGACCGAGTGACCGAGAGGGGGGGGGGTGAATCTAGAACTCGCTATATGTACCAAAATCACCAATTCTTAAAATCGACCACTCAAAACAACTCCTACACAATCCTAGTGGTGATCACACTAGCAAGATAATGAACCTATGAAAGGAACAATAACCTAAGCATACTAGTGGATCACACAAAAACAAAGCAACTCCTATGCAAGCTAGTCACCAAAGTTACGCGGAAGCACACAACTAGCTAGCAAGGAGTCCTACTCATGCAAAGCTACTAGATCAACAAGCACATGGAAAGCACACAAGCATGAGTAGCATAATACATACTAGGATGATTAAGACGAAGCAACTCCTATACATGCTAGTGATCAAGTATGAAGGCTAAGCACTACTAGCAAGTAAAGAAGCCTATTCATGCAAGTCTATAAGGTAGTCAACTAGAGCAAGGTAAGCACACAAGCATGAATAGCACGGTATGTAAATGCGGAAAGTAAAGCATCATAGTAAGGTGTAGAGTAAGAGATGGGTCATGATTTTTTTCCCGAGGTCTTGAAAGGATGGCACCTTCCCCTACTCCTCGTTGGACCACTCCTGCCAGAGTACCGGTCCCTCCTGCCAGTAATGTGGAGTTCTCGCACATGAACCCTCAATCACTCCCGGAGTGAAGACACGGTTGCGTCGCCGTTGACACCAAGGCATAAGCTCGCCTCCCTCGAGAACTTGTCGGACACCCCGAGCCGACACGGGCACTCACTAACGATGCCTCTTTCACCTGCGGGCTCAAACCGTGTACAAACGTGTGATGACCTTCACAACCGATCATGATAGGCTCGATCACCGACACCTAACCGGTTTAGGTCTCACCATAGACCAAGAGTAACAACCTAGATCACACCCTTAAGGACACCCTAGCCTTAGATGTGCATGAATGCTCAAGTTACTCTCACTAGCACTCTCAAGATATCCAATATCTCCTCCTAGTGCTCTTCTCGTTTCCTCTTGGCTCTCACCAAATGCTCCAAGCAATTCCACTCGCCAAGAGTGGTCTCCAAGACCCCAGCAACAAAGTTATATAGGCTTCCAACCTCCAACTAGTCGTTGCTCCACGAAATCATCTCTCTGGACACCATTGACCGGACTGTCCGGTCATTGCCAGACTGGACTGTCTGATCTCTCTGAAACGGCTCCCAGAGCCGTTGGCTGCACTATTCAGATGATCTCTTTGTACTGAATGGACCGTCCGGTCAGCTGACCGGACCGTCCGATCTGGTCAAACTTTCTCTCTCTAGTCCAGAAATATTTCCAACGCTCGCTTTCTCACTGCCCAGAGTCACCTTATACAGACCGGACCATCCGGTATCTAGAGACTTCAACTCTGGCAGTTTCCTCACTGAGTCTTCTTGCTGGATTTCCTGTTCGTCTAGTGACCGTACAGTCCAGTCTCCACTAACCCCTCTATCCGGTCACTACGTCTAGAAGTTGAAACTTCTCGTCCTCGGTTGACTTTGTTTCTTGGCTTCTCTGAATAGCTCCTTGGCTTCTTCACTGTCACCTAGTGCCTGTGATTTCCCTGAGCATCAATGCACATCACCGACTAGACATGACCTAAGAGAAATGACCTAGCCCCCCTTGATAGTCCTGATTTTCCTATGGACTCAAAGCCCTAACAACTAGACAAGTGTTCCAAACACTTGATCCATACCTTGTCCTTAGCTTTGATCCATCTCTATCAATCCTTGGACTCCATCAAGGTCATCAAGCCTCCATGCTTGTGGTCATTGTCATCAATCGCCAAGGCCGCCGTCTACAGTTATCATAGAGTAGAAAAGGTTTCCTACACGAACAACACTTGTATAGATATTAGTAATATTTCACGTTTGTCATTCATCACCAAAACATTCATACCTCGGGATGACCTCAATGGTCATGATCCTTACAATCTCCTCCTTTTTGGTGATGGATGACAACCACTACTTATGATGATCCAAAACGGACGAGCAACAAGGAACCAAAGAAAAAGAGTGGATTGAAAAGATTACCTTGGTCCTTACCTTGCAAGTAGTCTGTCCCTTGGAATTTGCTAGGTGTTGAGGGAGAACTACCCGAATACATAGCGCACTAGATGTTGAGCTTGAGTTGAATTTTGCACCCGTCATGGTGTCGTGGTAATTGATCTTGTTGACATAGAAAGGCACCATTGATGTAGATGTTCATGTCGGTGTAGATGTTCATTGTTGTTCTTCTCCCTGTAGATGTTCATCTTGATATGATCTTTATGTGTGCTCCAAGTGAACATGCACCATTTCCTTGATCATCTCCGATTGGTCTTCATGTTCTCCTATTTGTCACCTCATATCTTCTTTGTATCTTCATGTTCTTCTCTTTCTTCTTCTCCCCTACTATACTTGGCTTTTGCATCTTCATGTCCTTCTTCCCCTTTGTCACCTATCACCAAAAACTAAAAACCAAAGGCAAAAGCATAAGACAGCCACCAAGCAAATAATAAATGGCAAGAGTTAGGAAAACTCCCCCTTTCATGGTGCTCCTTCTTGGTCATGATGATGTTCCACCAAAGCTCCTCTTACACACATGACTCAACAAAATACCTTCTTAAATATGCAAGGGTTAGTCATTTGTATGATGGGAATGTATGAGCCACTTGTCCTTGAGCCGCGCGAATAGATTTAACATCGGAGCTCGTTTGAATGTGACTCAATGGGCATGAAGCACAAACATCACCATGTGATCATCTACAGGGTCATATACTTACATTGTAAATAAGCAACTCCCCCTAGAAACATGCTTGGGAGCATGTAAGGTATCACGATGCAAGAGTGCATGAATGCAAAGAATGCAAGTGCAACAAGTATACAAATGCATGATGCGATGCTAAAGGAAAGAGAGAAAAGCTACAAACCAAAGTGCCAATGACGAGTTGTTCCCTTCTCGAGCTTACTCACAGTGGACCATTCTTCAAAGCCTTGGGCATCCCATGAACCACCTTCTCAAGCTTAACCCATGTTCATTGCTATCTCAAGGAGGTCCGAAGTTGACCTACAAGCAAAGAGAAACAAGCACAAAATAAAGGCACAAACAACAAACAAAACAAACAATGCTATACATAAGTACAAATGGCAAGCTTTAGGGTTACTCATGTGAAGTTTGAAAGGTCGAGAACATTTAGTTCTCCCCTTAGCTTGTTGTAGGTCTTCTCACCAAGTGGCTTTGTGAAGATATCCACCATATGTTCTTGAGTCCGCACACTCACCAACTCAATATCCTTCTTCTCAACATGGTCCCTTATAAAGTAATACCTCACTTGTATATGCTTTACGTGACCATGATCTCCAGTTTTGAGAGCCATCTCTATTGTCGCCTCACTGTCACAATATATAACGTCAATTGAGTGTAGTTGGGGCCATAATCCGAGAGTGTTTGCCTCATATAGAGAAGTTGGGCACAACACGCTCCCGCCGTGATGTACTCCGCTACGGCTGTAGATAGAGCTACTGAGTTTTGCTTTCTTTGAACTCCAAGATACTAGAGATCTTCCAAGCAATTGACAACCTCCCAATGTACTCTTCCTATTCAACTTGCAACCCGTGAAGTCCGAATCCGAGTACCCAAGTAACTCAAAAGCTTGTTCCTTTAGGATACCATGATCCCATGGTAGGTGTGTAATTGAGGTATCTCAATATTCTCTTCGTGGCCTTCAAGTGGGACTCCTTTGGATTTGCTTGATAGCGTGCACACAAGCACACACTAAACATCATGTCTAGTCTTGAGGCGGTGAGATAGAGAAAAGAACCAATCATTGATCTATAGAGCTTGGGGTTCACCAGTTTTCCCTTTGCATCATCATCCAAGGGTTTGCTTGTTGCCATAGGTGTATGAAAGGGCTTGCAATTTTGCATGTTGAATCTCTTGAGAAGGTCCTTGGTGTACTTCTCTTGGTAGATGAAATTCCCTTCCCTCAATTGCTTCACTTGAAAACCAAGGAACACATGCAACTCTCCAATCATTGACATTTGAAATTCCCTTGCCATCATTTCTCGAAACTCCTCATTGAACTTCTCATTGGTTGACCCATAGATGACATCATCCACATAGATTTGGCACAGAAATAGGTCCCTCCCAACATGACTTTTGAACAAGGTGCTATCAATGCTTCTAATCTTGAAACTATTCTTAAGGAGGAAGTTCGTCAAGTGTTCATACAATGCTCTTGGTCCTTACTTGAGGCCATAGAGAGCTTTCTTCAATTTGTACACATGTCTTGGATGTTCAGGGTCCTCAAACCCCGAGGTTGTTCCACATAGACTTTCTCATTGATCTCTCCAATCAAGAAGACACTTTTGACATCCGCTTGATACAGCTTGAAGCCATTGTGTGATGCATAGGCAAGTAAGATCCGAATCGCTTCAAGACAGGCCACGGGTGCAAATGTTTCTTCAAAGTCAATACCCACCACTTGAGAATATCCCTTAGTCACCAGGTGAGCCTTGTTCTTGACAATTGTCCCTTTCTCATCTTGCTTGTTCTTGAAGACCCACTTGGTGCCAACCATATTGTGATTCTTGGGCCTCTCAACCAATTTCCATACTTTACATCTCTTGAAGTTATTCAATTCTTCTTGCATAGCCATTCCCTACTTGTGATCATCCATAGCTTCATCAATAGTAGTGGGTTCAATCATCGGGACAAAAGAGAAGTTCTCAATTGCAACATTTGCCTCTTCATCATTTCCTTCACTCATATAGATGGGATTGTATTGATTTCTCCTTGTCCAAACACCTTGAGATGGACTCTCAATGATCAAGTCACGTGAGTGATCCTTGTTGATGGCCTTGGGTCTAGGATGATGTTCTCTTGAGTGGAAGGAGCTCTTGGTGAAGTATCTTGTGCATCATGGATTGCTCACTCTCTTGAGATATGAGTGTCTTGGATTCTTAGTGAGGTGGGAGAATCACTCATATGCTTTGTTGTTTTGGAGCTAGAGCTTGGTGAGGATGTGGGGTTGTTGTGTGAAGAGCTTTGAGAAGTGGCTCGATGTGAAGTATGTGGGGAGGCTTAGGGCTCACTTCTCTCTTGGTTTCCCTCATGGGTAGGTGGATGCACTCTCAATGAATCTTAGGAGGGGCTAGTGGGAGAGGCAATGACATCTTGGTTTGGTTCTTGCATCTCGGAGGAAGAGGTTGGTTGAGGTGGTGGAGTTGAGGGCTGAAGAACCGAGAAGGCCACCAGAGGGGGAGGGGGGTGAATGGGATCAGCAGTGCCGATCCGGGTTCTGACCCACCGACAGTGCCAGTCTAGGCGATCGACAGTGTCGATCGACCCCCGACAGAATAGAAAACTATCGTGATTTTTCCCCAAATCTATCCGAGACTCAATCAAATGATCTCCAAAACGTGTGATTTTTAGACCAGCCAATCCTCAACACATCATGACCCTAATCCTAGAAGATCCACTCAATTGGCTCAAGGATTCATCATGAATTTGTGATCTTGTTCCAAGAACACCAAAAAGGGAAAATTTTAGAAATCCTTCAAATCGAAGGTACTAGAGCTCTTGATTCGGTCAAGGACCCATGAAGGATTGTTCTAGCTCATCATAGCACTAAGGTTCCCCAAGAGTTCCGCTCCAAAACTTGTCCAAAAGTGAGATAAAAAATTCCCACAAAAATAGCTCTGAAAATAGAGAGAAAAAGAGAAATTCGGGATTTAGGGAGAGAGGAAGATCTTGAGCACGAAAATAATTCTCATATCATAGAAACATGCTTACAAGATCCATAGATACAAGGCTAGGAAGCCACCCTCTTGCTCCCACTATTTGGAAGAGAATAAGATGTCTCTCACACACCCTCTCCTCTCCTCTATTACATGAAGCTAGCACTTTGAATGAAGTTCTAACAAGGCTAATGGGAAGAGGCACCTCTCCCACCAGCTACACCTCTCCTTATATAGGCCTAGGGTCCAAGACAACTCTACCCTTGACCTATAACTCATTGCCACCTACCACCAGGGGCAAAACTATCCAACTCATTTTCCTTTGCTTGAACGCCATCGAGCCCTTCACAACTTTGCTTCGCCTCGACGCAAGCTCGGCGATGGTGCCACCTTGTTGACGGCTGTTAAGTACCATTTTCAACCGTCAACTATACTCAAATAAAGGAGAATTTGGCATTTCATACACGCATGCTTTATCACAATAATATAGTTCCACTTGTACTTGGAGAACTTTGTGCATGCAGGAGGAAATATGAAGGAAACACCTCAAAAGGCAAGAAAACACACTTTCGACCAATCAGAGAGTGCCACATGGACGTCACACGGATTGAAGGGCCCATTTTCAGCACTTAACCGACGTAACTCCCTGTAATACCGCGCAAACCGACGTCAGGGCCCACAGGACAGCCACCTGGAGAAAGCACAGGCCAGGAGGGGCCACCCCCAGGTCGGCCGACCTGGTCAGGTCGGGCGACCTGGTCTGGCGCCCTCTCCGCCTGGCCTTCCACGTGTAGGCTCCAGACGACTCCCTGATGGCGGTTTGGGGGGATTCCGTGGCGGTTACTCCTCTGAAACCGACGTTAGGAGGCTATAAATAGAGGGTGAGGGCCTTCACACTCAACACACACCACAAGAAGCATTTCTCTCTTGCTAGTAGTAGTTCTTGGAGTTTTAGTGGAGTTAGGCTGAGTCTAGAGCTCTCTAGTCCCAAGTCTTCACTTGGAATTGGTATGGCTCTTGTATCTTTTCCCTTTTGTAAGACTTTGCTCTTATCAATATATATATATTTTCTATATAGTTGTGCTTGGGTCATGAGTTTCTTGTTTGATATTGTGATCCATATATGTGATAGTATAGTCTACTTGTGTGATAGTAGTTTATATTTATTATACTACTATTGTCATGCTAGTTATATACCGTTGCTATAGTCTAGTTTATATGTTATAGTCTCTATACTTAGTTTTAGCTGATAAAGTATAGCATGGGTTTGGTGATCGTGTTCGTACGGTAGCTCTGCCTCGTTAATAGTAATCGCGGAGGGGCAGAGTGCTCTTTGGTCATGCAAGTATGGTACTTGGGTGACTGATTTGCATCAATTATTCGTTAGTCTACTGGTTTGTTGAGGTAGGCGGCAGGTGGTGACAGCCCTGTCCGTCCTTTGAAATCCTCCCCGCTAGGCTAGTGCGTAGGCTCTTGGCGGAAGTCGCCTGTGGATGCAGGGGTAAGTCCGTGCCTGAAGTGCTATACTATTGACTGCTGAACCTGAGTGTGGGTCTGTATGTATTCTACTTAGGCTATGCAACTGTATAGGAATGTATAGTAGGAGTAGCTTAGCCTAGTCTTTCCTCCACTAGACTTTATTTATTTAGTAGGAATCTTCTGTGTGTGTCACACTACCCGGTTATTATCATGTACCCGCCTGTCTTGGTTAGATATCCTTGCTAATTGTTAACATGATCTTATATGTTAGTAACGCTTCTTGATCATAACCTTCCTTTGGGATAAACAAATACGATACCCTGAATACTTCCGGGTGAAATGCTACAGCGGTATTCTCCGTGCGCTTGCGGATTTTACCTACTTGACTCTGGGACATATTAGTGAACCGTTTCTGGCCCCGTGCCGGGAATAATTTATTAATATGGCTTAGCAAAAGTCAACAAGCATTTCTGGCGCCGTTGCCGGGGAAGGCGTATGATTTAAGAAAAATTACTAGTGTATATAGTAGTGTTGCAATTATTAAGGCTATCTCCTAGGCAGGCTAACCTTGCTTTGTTTTCTGCATTTTGTATGAAAACAGGGTAGTGTATGACTGGTTTCGACTTGCCGACAAACTTCACTGAAGATCCTGAGTCACTCCTGAGAAGGACACGAGCTAGGCTCACCCCTCCTCGTAAGGAGACTCGGCCAATCGAACCTGTCATTCCCGCACCATCAAGCTCTGAGCAAATGGCCGACAAGACCCTCCGCGAGTTCTCCGCTCCCTCCGCTGCCAACATCCCTACGGGACCAGCTGGCAATGTGGGAGATGCGAACTTCGAGATCAAGACCGGTCTCATCACCATGGTGCACGCTAGCCCATTCTGTGGGAAAGCCAATGAGGACGCTAGTGCTCATCTCCAGCAATTCCTGGAGATTTTCAACACGTTCAAAATGAAGGACGTCACCCCCGACGCTGTTCGCCTTCGACTGTTCCCGTTCTCTCTCCTTGGGAGAGCGAGACAGTGGTTCTACGCAAACCCTGAAGCTGTGAACACTTGGGAGAAGTGTTCAGCTGCGCTCCTTGCAAAGTTCTTCCCGCTGGGCAAGACCAATGCCCTCCGCGGAAGGATCTCAAGCTTCCAGCAGGAGTCGAAGGAGTCGATTCCTGAGGCATGGAAGAGGCTCCAGGAGTACATCCTGGCATGTCCCCACCACGGGATGGATGATTGGCTGATCATCCAGAACTTCTACAACGGGCTTACTCCGTCGGCCCGCGACCACCTCGACGCTGCTGCTGGTGGAGCCTTCTTCTCGCTCACTGTGAGCAAGGCAAAAGATTTGATCGAGAAGATGGTGTCCAACCAAGGTTGGAATGAAGAGCGCCTCCAACCTCGCCAGCGAGGCATGCACTCCATCAAGGAGGTTGACATGCTCGCCGCCAAGATTGACCTTCTCATGAAGAAGATGGACGACCAAGCCAATGGAGAAGTGAAAGCCCTAGACGCTCGTATGACTTGCGAGGTCTGTGGCAACACGGGACACTCGGGCAATGACTGCCCTGAGACCCGTGAGGACGCAATGTTCATGGGCAACAACAACAACAACGGCTACCGTCCACAATGAGGTCAAAGTTGGGGTCCACCACGTCCCAACTACCAAGGAGGTAACTCTGGCAACTTCTCTGGTTTTAATTCCGGTTATAATCAGCCCTCCTTGAAAGATCTTGTGCTTGGTCAAGCTAAGGTTAATGATAACATCAGTAAAAAGCTTGCCACCACTGATAGGACTCTTGAGAGCATCCACACTAAGATAGAGGGTGTTTCCTCTGCTCTCAAGAATCAGCTGAGCTTTAATAAAATGATACAAACCCAATTAGCTCAGTTAGCTGCTGCTGTTCCTACTGCTGAGTCGGGGAAAATCCCGGGGCAACCCGAGACCCCCTTAGAAAATGTTAATGCGGTTACCACGAGAGGAGGTAAGTCTACTCGGGATCCGCCATACCCTAACCATGCAGGAAAGGACACATCAGCTGAGAAGCCGGCAGAAGAAGAAGAACTGCCGCCCAGGAAAACGGCCCCACATGAGTTCTATGACACGAACCTCATGCCGTTTCCTAAAAGAAGAAGGAAGCCCACCGTGGACGAGCAGTTCACACGCTTCGTTGAGGTGATCCAGAAGCTGCACATCAACGTGCCCTTGCTGGATGCGATACAAGTACCAACGTACGCTCGCTACCTCAAGGATCTTATCAGCAACAAGCGCCCACTACCGACCACAGAAATTGTCAAGCTGACGGAAGAGTGTAGCGCTGCTATACTCAACCGGCTTCCTGAGAAGAAGAAAGATCCGGGGTGTCCCACGATCACCTGCTCGATCGGGACACAGAACTTCGACCATGCCTTATGTGATCTTGGGGCAAGTGTGAGCGTCATGCCGAAGGATGTCTTCGACAAGCTCAACTACACCACACTATCCCCCACGCCGATGCAGCTGCAGCTGGCCGATTCAACGGTCCGCTATCCGGCGGGGATCGCCGAAGATATTCCGGTGAAAATCCGGGATTGCTTCATCCCCGTCGACTTCGTAGTGCTTGACATGGACGTCGGGAAGAGCACACCGCTCATCCTGGGACGCCCATTTCTCAGCACTGCGGATGCTCGTATCGATGTAGGAGCCGGAGAAATCCGCTTCCACATCAATGGCAAGGAGGACAAGTTTGACTTTCGGCCACGGAAAGAACAGTGCAACATGATCCGTATCAAGTACGGGCCGAACCCAAGCAACATCAAGGAAGTGGAGGTCACTCCGCCAAAGAAGGACAGCCTCATCACATTCATGAAGAACTTCCTTGAGAAGGAAAAGGTTGCACAGCAACAACTGATGAAGGCAAGGGGGCAAAGGTCACACATTAAGCAACAGCCTCCGAAGTCCACAAGGCAGCAACCTCCGAGGTCTGCAAAGAAACAGGCTGTGAAGCCTGCAAAACCGCAGCCTCCGAAGCCCGAGAAGCCACCGACCGCAACAAAGACCAAGAAGGTGTGGCGAGTGAAACAAGAAGCATCATCCGTGTCTTCATCTCCGGGACCGGACAACGCTTCATCGAGCTGAACGCCGGAGAAAAGTCCCGCTCGTCGGACTTTAAAAGGTGAGTCCTCGCCGGGAGGTTAAACCGGTAGTTATCCATATTTGCTCTTTTAATTGCATATTTGCTTTCCACCACATTTTGATTTTTCCCGACCACTGCATTTCTGCATTTTTGAATTTTTCCAGCCACCTTGGAATTTTTCAAAACTCATTTGCATTTTTGAAAATTTAGAAAATAGGTTTTTGGGCTTTCCATTTTGAAAAGATTTTTTGTCGAGCTTTTTGAGCAAAAAGGCAGCAGGGGACAAATCCCCTAGCCGTTGGGGAACACATAGGAAAAAGGGGGCTGCCAGGAGGCCCACCTGCCAGGTCGGCCGACCTGGTGGGGTCGGCCGACCCCCTGGCCCCACCTTTTCCTGTGATCCTTTCTCCCAACGGCTATATGGCCGTTGCTCTGTCCCTTTCTAACGGCCATCTTGCTTCCTTGGCTATAAAAACCGCCCAGGAGGAGGAGCTTCACCATTCCAAGCTCATCTTTCACTCCCCTCCTTTGCTCACTTGTTGCTCTCCCAAAATTTCGTGTTCTTCAACTTTACTACAGCCCCAAAAACCCAAAAAAAAATATTTCCCCTCTGTTTTAGTGCATTTGCAAGTTGTTGTGAGAAGAAAACCAATTTCGGAGAAGCTCGGGTGTGTCGTTTTCACTAACGCTCACCCGAACACTTGTTCGATCTTGTTTTTGTTCTTGTCTTGTGTTTGTTCTTGTGTGCAGCCATGTTCAACCGAATGAAGCAAGTCGCCGGAATCAAGCGGAGAAAAAGCACTCGTGCAAGCACGAGTCAAGCATCCTCCGTCGAGCTCACACCAAGTCCGGGGCATGGTGACCCCGAAGCTGAAATTCCGGAGGAAAGGCCGGCCTTGCTCATCACCGAGGAGCATCTCGACATCAAGGACGACCGCGAGGGCCAAGCCATCGCGCTCATGAGAGAACGGCCATTCGCCCACACCCGACGCTTCGATCCGGACTTCCTCGAGAAAATAGGTATGAGAGAAGAATTTGCCTCTATTTTTCGCACTATGGGTTGGCTAAATTTCGTAGAAGTAGATGAGCCGGGTTCTCGTTTGCTTACTATGCAGTTTTTATGCACCCTTAGAAAGTATGATGAACGCATTTCTTTTCGCTCGTTTGGGCAAGAGCGCTTGGTCACATGGGGTGATCTTCATGCTATGCTAGGTCTAAATCCTAAATGTAGGCTAGACTTAGATAAAGCGCTAAAGGGGTTCCATAAAGAAAGTTTTTGGAAAAAGATTTCCGGAAACGAGTGGGGTCCCAAGCCTAGAACAAGTGCCATCCATAATCCTACACTTAGATTTATGCATGTGTGGTTGGCTATGACCTTGTTTCCTCGAGGTGACATTAGGGTTGTCCGCCAAGATGAATTGAAAATACTTTATGCCATGGTTAAGAAAATTAGGGTGTCACCCGCGGAATGCATGATTGATCAATGGTTAGACAATATAAAGTTGACAGGACCAATTGAGTGCACCTCTTTAGTTACTCGCATTGCGCAGAAGTGTGGTCTGCTTGAGAATGTTCATGTTGAATATTTGACGGTAGATAGAGAATTTCTAGGCGAGGACTATTTTGTGCAAGGACATACTTTGAAACATGGTCCAAATAATACCTTGATCTATCACTTTCCCGGGTATACAAATGAATTCCCGTTACCTAACCCGGGTCTTCGTTTGTATCACTGTCGGGCACTAACCCTCCCACTTGAGCCAGTGGGAGAAGTTCGCAGGCATAGTGTTTCAGGGCGACCGACACGTTCCCGTAGGCATATGGAGCCTACACCGGAGTTTCACACTCCGACCGGAGATCCGGTATGGGAGCAGCCCCCGCCACAGGACGAGGCGGGTGCATCAACATGGCAGGCCGGAGCATGGGAATCTCAGTACGATTACCCCATGCAGACGTCATCAAGTTCAAGCGGACCGCCATCCTTTGCCACTCGGTCATTCTCATCCCGTGGGTTCCGTGAACTCAACTATGGGATGGCCGAGTTGACAAGGAGGGTGAACGACATTGATTTGCGCACCGAGAGCATGCAACAAACTCTCACGCAACATGTCGCCGACACCCAGCAATGGCAGAATTTCAGCGACAACCAATTCCGCCAGCTGAACGCGATGATGGCTCAGAATCAGAGCAATTGGGACGCCTTCTTCCGCTCCCAAGGCTACGACCCGAACCAGCAGATATGAGCAAGAACAAGCTTGGGGGAGGACCCCCCCCTTCTCACGGTAACTTGTATCTTTCCCCTTCCCTTTATTTCTTGCATTTGCTAAATCTGAAAATCCATAAAAATTTGCAAAATATAAAAAGAACAAAAATATTTCCCTTTTTCATGCGCGGTATGAATGTGTATAATTTTCCTATGTTGAGATGATGAATAGTTGCTCTGTCCTTTATTCCTCTCTAATGCTAGTTTACAACTTAGTACTCTCTCAAGAGTTAGGTTTGTTGGTAAATCTTGCCTTGAACTTGAATCTTGTGGGTAGCATATGCATTCTCTAGTTCTAAGTTGTTGAGAGGTATGATATGATAGATAGGGCTGCTATGATCTTGCTCAACATAAAGCTTGAATTCCGGAGTTTTATTTTTCAAAATGACAAATTGATAAGTTCCTCAATGATGAAATTCCCACCACAGCCATATGTAGTGTTTACATTTGAAAACCTTTACACATATGCTGCTTGTTTCACATTGAGCTTAGTCAAAATTGTTGTGACCCTAGTAGAACTCTTTTCATGCTTTCTTGATCAAGATCATATACACACATCCACCGCCATGAGCTATCCTTCTAAATCAAGAAGATAGCATCCACCATATCCACCATATCCACCGTGAGCTATTCTTCTACACCGGAAGAAAGCCACTATCCATCCATCCATCCAAAGAAACACTCCATATATCCATTGCAAAATTCCTCTCTCAAAGTATTCATTGCAAACTAGGACTATGGCTACGCAAAAAGAAAAGAAAAAAAAAATGCTCAAAAAAAAGAGAGCAAGCAAAAGATAGCCATAGCCTAGAAACTCCAAAAGAGAGAAGGAAAATTCAAAAAGGAGTTATTTCTTCCCATCCACCATTCCTCCGTTCTCCCACACACTTGCACATCTTGATCAAGATTGTTTGAATTGATGTTTTTCTTGGATCCGGTCTTTTAACATAGCAATATCATGTGAACATGAGTGCCTCATATATCCCTACCTTGAGCTCCACATAAAGCCTTATTTAGAAGTAGGTGATTATAGGCAACACTTTGCCTTGGTGAGGAATCATACACATATTGAGTGATCTGAGAGAATCATTTGAGGAACTTGGTTTTTATTTTCAAAATCTTTTAAAAACCTCCGGAATAACATAGCGGAATCTAGAGCAAGTGATTGGTGCCCTGCAATTGTTCTATCTCGGCGATGGTGCCACCTTGTTGACGGCTGTTAAGTACCATTTTCAACCGTCAACTATACTCAAATAAAGGAGAATTTGGCATTTCATACACGCATGCTTTATCACAATAATATAGTTCCACTTGTACTTGGAGAACTTTGTGCATGCAGGAGGAAATGTGAAGGAAACACCTCAAAAGGCAAGAAAACACACTTTCGACCAATCAGAGAGTGCCACATGGACGTCACACGGATTGAAGGGCCCATTTTCAGCACTTAACCGACGTAACTCCCTGTAATACCGTGCAAACCGACGTTAGGGCCCACAGGACAGCCACCTGGAGAAAGCACAGGCCAGGAGGGGCCACCCCCAGGTCGGCCGACCTGGTCAGGTCGGGCGACCTGGTCTGGCGCCCTCTCCGCCTGGCCTTCCACGTGTAGGCTCCAGACGACTCGCTGATGGCGGTTTGGGGGGATTCCGTGGCGGTTACTCCTCTGAAACCGACGTTAGGAGGCTATAAATAGAGGGTGAGGGCCTTCACACTCAACACACACCACAAGAAGCATTTCTCTCTTGCTAGTAGTAGTTCTTGGAGTTTTAGTGGAGTTAGGCTGAGTCTAGAGCTCTCTAGTCCCAAGTCTTCACTTGGAATTGGTATGGCTCTTGTATCTTTTCCCTTTTGTAAGACTTTGCTCTTATCAATATATATATATTTTCTATATAGTTGTGCTTGGGTCATGAGTTTCTTGTTTGATATTGTGATCCATATATGTGATAGTATAGTCTACTTGTGTGATAGTAGTTTATATTTATTATACTACTATTGTCATGCTAGTTATATACCGTCGCTATAGTCTAGTTTATATGTTATAGTCTCTATACTTAGTTTTAGCTGATAAAGTATAGCATGGGTTTGGTGATCGTGTTCGTACGGTAGCTCTGCCTCGTTAATAGTAATCGCGGAGGGGCAGAGTGCTCTTTGGTCATGCAAGTATGGTACTTGGGTGACTGATTTGCATCAATTATTCGTTAGTCTACTGGTTCGTTGAGGTAGGCGGCAGGTGGTGACAGCCCTGTCCGTCCTTTGAAATCCTCCCCGCTAGGCTAGTGCGTAGGCTCTTGGCGGAAGTCGCCTGTGGATGCAGGGGTAAGTCCGTGCCTGAAGTGCTATACTATTGACTGCTGAACCTGAGTGTGGGTCTGTATGTATTCTACTTAGGCTATGCAACTGTATAGGAATGTATAGTAGGAGTAGCTTAGCCTAGTCTTTCCTCCACTAGACTTTATTTATTTAGTAGGAATCTTCTGTGTGTGTCACACTACCCGGTTATTATCATGTACCCGCCTGTCTTGGTTAGATATCCTTGCTAATTGTTAACATGATCTTATATGTTAGTAACGCTTCTTGATCATAACCTTCCTTTGGGATAAACAAATACGATACCCTGAATACTTCCGGGTGAAATGCTACAGCGGTATTCTCCGTGCGCTTGCGGATTTTACCTACTTGACTCTGGGACATATTAGTGAACCGTTTCTGGCCCCGTGCCGGGAATGATTTATTAATATGGCTTAGCAAAAGTCAACACACCTCCAATCGCCGCCACCGTTTTTGAGGCCCAAGCCGGGAAACCGCCTTGCATGCTTCTCAAAGCACGACTTTTTGATCTTGACACGTGCCACCTCGTCCCGTGATCTTCCTTGTCGGCAAGTCTCTCCCGCCTCCGGTCCATTGGAAGCCTCTACTTGCACCGACGCCCGATCACTTTTGACTTGGTCAACCCCGTCGTCTTGATCACCACCCATGATTTTGAGGCTCAACCGCGAAACCGTCCATGCTTCTTGTCTTTCCACGTGTACGGTGTGGATCACCCTTGACTTCACCCGGCCTCCTGATCATCCGGCTCCAAGTCTCCTACTTGTGCCCGATCCTCTCGCTGTTGACCGCCAAGTTGACTCCAGTGACCTACACATCATGAGACAAGCAAACACATTTCCCATCTCCTGCAAACTCTCCAACATCCTCACCAACTCCGATTAGTCAAAACCATGACATGCACAAACTCATGCAATCCCTAGATTCCCGCATTTTAACTCAAACACCAACTCAACCAATGTCAATTACTCATCACATATTGCAAACCATGGCACATATCCACTTGGTTTCTCAATCTCCCCCTTGATGAGTACATTGACAACACCAAATGCACAAAGATTAGAAATTGAAATGCAAAGCCGAATAAGCACATCCAAATGGCCAAACCCAAAGAAATGGTGACAAGTAGGTCATCTAGCAAAATAGGAATCGCAAAACCAAGAGTTGGCAAAGAAAGCGACTTGAGACGCAAAGAGTGTGAAAAGCACAATAAAACGCTCAAGGACATGATATGCTCCCCCTCACTTGTGATAGGTCTCATGTAATGCAAAAAGAATCATTTTAAGTTTCTTAGCATTATTTGTGCATGACCCACAACTTTCTCCCCCTTTGGCAATGAACTCATCAAAGAGGCAAAAGAACAAACAAACATGCAAAACATGAAGATGCAAACCTAAGGAACTTCAATAATTATGCAGATAGGCATTTAACTATGCTAATAAAAAACATAGAGCCATGAAGTATAAAAGAAATAGCTCACCATCGTACAAAGACCAAAAATAGATAGCAAGACATAAACACCAAGAGCTATACAAGCTAAGCAAAAAGATTGACTAGCTTAGATAGAATCAAATTTGCTCATCATGAGAAAACTGCCACCACATGTGTAAGTACTCCCATCCAAGGCAAAACAAGTATCAAGTGAACCAAAAGAAACTAGCCAGTCTCAATCTCAACCAAGGCAACAAGCAGTCGTAGAAAATAAGCTCTACAAATGCTCACATATGCAACAGAGACTCATAAGAAAAGAGAAAAGCATTATTCTTATGTGATCCTCATGTATCTTCTAATCCATGCGGAGGGTCGCACGACTTGGTACGGCAAACACCCCGAGGCTTCGAAGTACAATGTTTGGATTTAGCATTTTTATGTTACTTCTAATCCATGCGGAGGGTCGCACGACTGGGTACAGCAAACACCCCGAGGCATCGAAGCACAATCAATTTATTTTGCAACTTAAAAGCATAAGGAAGAGCATGCCTTTGCGGCAAAAGGAACAAACGTTCCCACAATGTTCCATCACGAGCTAAACATTTGCAAAGCCACATTTCACAAATACTAGATGCCAAAGCCAAGATATCCTCTAGACTAGCCTCAACACAAGTCTTGACAAGGAAAAAAGCAATTATACACATGGTGAGCAAGTCTTAGCAAGATTGGTTCATAAGATTCACAATAAGCTAAAGTTACCTTTATGATTAGCAAGTTGCTCAAAAGAGGCTATAACAAACGATCTAGAAAATCTAAGCATGAGAGATTACTATCACATCCACACAACTTAGCTCAAGCTCAATCATAGCAAAGAGAAATGCAAGAAAGCATAAGAATCAAAACTCATCTACCAATCCATAAGGATGGCAAACACCAAGCTCCCCCCCCCCCCCTCCCTTCCCGAAGAAAAGTGAATCGCGAAGAATCTAGGGGCTTGGTAAGGATATCAGCCAATTGGTGTTTAGTGTCAATGTATTGGAGCTCAACATCTCCTTTCGCAACATTATCTCTCAGGAAGTGAAATCTCACATTTATGTGTTTGGCCTTACCATGTAGGACTGGGTTCTTGGCTAAGCATATGGCACTGGAGTTATCACACATGAGTGGAACACCCTTAAAGGTTCACCCATAGTCTCTCATGGTGGATACTATCCATAGAATTCATGAGCAGCAGCTAGCAGCAGCAACATACTCAGCCTCTGTGGTGGATTGGGCTACACTCGACTGCTTACGAGAAGACCAACAGATCAAAGAAATACCCAAGAAATGGCAAGTACCAGAAGTGCTCTTTCTATCAATTCTACATCCATCAAAGTCCGCATCCGAATACCCAATGAGATCAAGAGATGAAGATCCGGAGTACCAAAGACCGAACTCAAGGGTGTATTTGAGATACCTGAAGATGCGCTTGACAGCCTTGCGATGAGTCACCCTTGGGGAAGCCTGAAAGCAAGCACAAAGACACACTACAAAGTGTATGTTGGGTCTTGTCGTCGTTAGGTACAAGAGGGAGCCAATCATGCTCCTGTACTCCCTTTGGTCCACCGCTTCACAGTCTTCGTCAGGGTCAAGTGTCGTTGTTGTGGACATTGGTGTTGACAACGGCTTTACATTGACCATGTCGAACTTCTTCAGGAGATCCTTCGTGTAATTGGCTTGATGTATGAAGGTGTCTTCCTTGCACTGCTTGATTTGAAGTCCAAGAAAGAAGGTGAGCTCACCCATCATCGACATCTGAAATTCACTTTCCAAGCTTCCTGAAATCTAGACACAAGAGCATGAGAGGAACATCCAAAGATGATATCATCCACATAAATCTGAACCATTAGAAAGTCATTGCCATGCTTTACAGTGAACAAGGTTTTGTCAACACACCCCACGACATACCCGCGCTCTAGCAAGAAGGTCTTAAGCCTAGCATACCATGTCCTAGGTGCTTGCTTTAGCCCGTACAAAGCCTTTTGAAGCTTGTACACACGGTTTGGGTACTTGTGGTGCTCAAAGCCAAGTGGTTGTGAACAAACCTCTTCCTCTATGAGACCATTTAGGAAAGCACTCTTGACATCCATTTAGTATAGTCTAATGCCCTTAGAGACAGCAAATGCAAGCAAGATCCTAATGACTTCTATGCGTGCAACAGGAGCAAAGGTTTTCCTATAGTCTAAGCCCTCCACTAGACTAAAACCCTGGGCAACAAGCCTAGCCTTGTTTGTAACAACCTCACCATCTTCCCCATGCTTGTTTTTGAAAACCCACTTGGTTCCTATGACATTGACACCAACAGGAGGCTCTACTAGGGTTCACACTTTGTTTCTCTCAAAGTTTTCCAACTCCTCATACATGGCATTAACCCAATGTTCATCAGATAATGCGTGTCCAACATCTCGAGGTTCAAAGGTGGCAACAAAGAGGAATTAGTAAAGCAGGCGAGATGTGCGGACCTTGACCTTGTTGTCCTCTCATAGAGATTACCAATCATCTGTTGAGATGGATGTTGACGCTGAATGTGGTGAGGAGCCTCTCTCTCAGAGCGTACCTCCCCCTCAACCATAGCTGGAGCTGGCTCAATAGCTGCTGAGGTCGATGTAGAAGCTTCTGGACCCTCTGCTGGAGTTGTGGAAGTAGCAAGAACAAGCTCATATGTGGGATGGAATGACTCATCATCGTCATCATCCAAGCCCCGTAGGTCCTCTTCTACAAAGATACTCTCCACTATCTCCCTGTTACCTGCAGTCTCAACCACATTGCTTGTACAAGAGTTTGATTCTTCAAAGGTGATATCACAAGACTCTATGATGGTGTTAGTTTTCAAATTCAAAACTCTGTAAGAATAGCCATGAAGAGTTTAGCCAAGAAAGATGCCATCAGAAGATCTTGAATCAAAATTATCAAGATTGCCACGCTTGAGAATGAAGCACTTGCAACCAAAAGCGAGCAAATGAGAAATAGATGGCTTCCTCCCAAAGTGTAGCTTATAAGAAGTCACATTAAGAATTGAGCGCAAGAAAACCCAATTGGAAACATAGCAAGTAGTGCTAATGGCCTCAGCCCAGAACCGCCTCAGAGTCCAATGCTCATCGAGCATCGTGTGGGCCATTTCCTCCAAGGTTTTGTTCTTTATTTCAACCACACCATTATACTGAGGGACATGAGGTGCTGAAAACTGATGCTCAATACCATGCTCAAGGCAGAAAGCATCAAAGGAGGAGTTCTTGAACTCGGTGCCATTATCACTACGAATTGCTCGTAATGCACCAGGAAGTTCCTTGAACAACCTCAAAGCTAAGCTCCGAAAGTGATGAAACACTTCATCCTTGCTCTCAAGAAAGTAAACCCAAGAGTAGCGAGAGTAGTCGTCAACAATCACAAGAACATACCAATTCCCACCCACCGAATGAACCCGAGAAGGACCAACAGTGTCCATATGAAGCAGCTCTCTAGGGCGTTCAGTCATCACCAAATTGATTGGTGGATGAGAAGCGGCAATCATTTTCTCATGACGACAAGGAGAACAAGCCAAATCCTTATCAAACTTGAGCTTAGGCAATCCTCAGATCAAACCTAGGCCACTCAAGCAACAAAGCAAGTCAAAGTTCATGTGACCTAGTCTCCTATGCCATTTCTAGAGCTTAGAAGAAGACTGAGCAAACAAGCACTTGTGAGAACCAGGAGAGACAGCAAAATCAGCCTGAAAAACCTTCCCAATGCTAGAAATCCCACAAACCAAAGAGTCATTCGAATCAAGAACACAATAAGCATTTTTCTTAAAACACACTTCCAAAGCAACATCAAGCAACTAAGAGATAGAAAGGAGATTGTACTTGAGATGCTCAACCAAACCAACATCCTTGAAAGTGAATTTTTTATTTACCTTTACCACGCCTCTTGCCTTCACTCTCCCTCTCTTGTCATCTCCAAAGTTCACATACTCCCGATGCTTTAAGGGAGTGAGGTTGGAGAACCACTTTGCATCTCCGGTCATGTGGTGCGAACACCCAGAGTCCATCAACCATTTGTTCTCCAGGCCTCCACCTGCTACCCACAAAGAACGAGAAGGAAAGAGCGATGACTCAGTGCTGGGGTTAGAAAGAAAACTCTTGGGAAGCCAGCACTGAATCACATGACCTGCAAGGGTTATCACAGTTCTTTGCACATTACCAGTCGAACACTTAGGACGAGTACCACGATTGGGAAAGCGGGGCCTGTCAAAGCGTCTCGACTCAAACCTAGGGTTGTGAGGATAGAAATCATCTATGTGAAAGTCAAATCCATACGAGCGACGCTCACCACGATGGGGAAAACGTGGGGCACCAAAGCGCTGCTGAGCAAAGCCTCTGTTTCATGAATTAAAGCCATATATGGAATGACCCTGTCCACGATAGGCACGAGAAAAAGAGCAAGGCTGAAAACCAACAAAATCATCATGATGCATATTCCTAGTTAATTGAGCTTGCATCCTCTCTATTCTCTTATGCCTGTAACAGTATTCATCCAAGTGACCCTTACGACCACAGAACATGCAAATGTAGACACTCTCATGTTTAGGCTTAGCTTGCACAGTGGGTTTGGGTTTTGGCTTCTCGGCTTGCTTTGGGTTGAAGGGAGGATTGGGGTTAGGTGGGTAGTATGTGTTAGTGGGTTTGATGGACTGTTCCTCATCCTTGTAGCTAGAGCTAGGCACAAACTTACCCACATTCTCACTCTCCTTGTCACCCCTCTCAAATCTCAAGCCCAAGTTGTAGGTTGACCTACTGGCACTTTCTTTGACTATTGCCAGGTCACTCTCAATCTTCTCCCCACTCACTAGGATTCTTTGGAGACGAGAGATGAGATAGTCATTTTCTTGGGTTAGGATTTTGTTTTCCTCTCTAGAGATTGCAAGCTTATCCTTAAGAGAGCCACATACTACACATGGTGGTGGAAGAACTTTAGAGCGAGTCTCATCTAGCAGCTTGGACTCGAGCTCTTTGACTTGAGGGTTCGAGCTTTCAACTCATTAGTGACCTTGGGGCACTTCTGACATGCACCCAAAAGAGTTGGTCTAGCTTTAAATTCATTGAGCTCTTTAAGGGCACTCTCAAGCTGACTGGCAACTTGAGCATACACACTTTCCCTCTGACTGAGATTATTCATCACAACTTGACAAGATTCACACTCAACATCAGCATTTTTAGCAAGCTTGGACCTGAGCAATGTAATCTCATACTCAGCACTCTCCAAGTTAGACTTAAACTCTCTATTCCCACGAACAGCGTTGCGAAGCTTATCATCTTGCACGAGCAAAATATCGCGCAAATGATCAAGTTCAGAAGAGAGCTCATCAAGAGTGAGAGGTACCTCGCTTGTGTCGGAGTCGGAGCCAGAGTCAGTGTCGTGATCATTCTTTGCCATAAAGCAAAGCCCGGTGAAGTCGTCCTTCCTCTTGACTCGTGGCTTTTCAACCTCCTCCTCCGAGCTTGTAAGGCCATCGCTTGATGTGAGGTCAATGTCGCTCAAGGCGGCAATGCAGGCGCGTGCAATGGCCTTGGAGAACTTCTTGAAGTTCTTTCCTTTATTGTAGAAGCGGTTCTTCTTCTGCTTGAAATCTTCAGTATTGTTGTCATGGTACCCGGCCTTGTTCTTCTTCTTGGGGCAGTCAGCGATGAAGTGCCCAGGGTCACCACACTCGAAGCAGGTTCTTGAACCACCTCCTCTTCTCTCCTTCTGGTTGTTGTAGAACTTCCTGAACTTCCTTGTGAGCAAGGATAGCTCGTCGTCAGGAATGCGCTCCATCTATTCATCGGAAGCTGTAACAAGAGAAGAGAGAGCAAACTCCCAAGAAGACTTGTCAAGTGAGGGGTTAGTTCCATAAGAAGCACCACTGTGACTACCCTTTTGAGAGCTAGAAAGCAAAGCCATGCTAGAGGCAAGATTAGCAAGATTAGGATGAGACTTTCTAGACAGTTCATGAGATTTTAGCTTGCTATACAGCTGCTCACAGTACAGGGTATTGAAATCAGCAGTTTCTTCTAGTGCAGCAATCTTAACCCTCAAGCATTTTCATCAAGTAAATACAGCAATTGCTTAGCTCTATTATTATCACTATACACAAGGTTACCACAAGCCCGCAAGTTGCACACAATGGCCTCAAACCTACGAAAAGTGTCATCTAGTGACTCGTTAGGTTTTTATGCAAAGCTTTGGTACTGACTATTGTAAGAATCCTTACGCATAGACTTGACTTGATTGGTACCCACATGGTACGTGCAAAGCTTTGCCCAAATGGCATGTGCAGTATCAAGATGAGCAACACGGTCATGTTCATTCCTACCTAGAGAAAAAAGCAAGATATTGATAGCTTCGGAGTTGTTTTCATACCTAGTTAACTCACCTACTGGCGCGGTGTTGAGGTCGTCCGGTATGGCATAGTCTTGCTCCACGATCTCCCAAATTGCACGTCCTTGGCTTAAGAGATAAGCCTTGGTCTGTGACTTCCAGTAGGGAAAGTCCTCTTCATCGAACATCCAAAGGTTGACCGCACGCTTCTCCATGTCACCTTCGGATCACAAAGCCAGTGAAGGTCAACTAATGATCAAACCGCCTCTGATACCAATTGAAGGACCGAGAAGGTGACTAGAGGAGGGTGAATGGGAGCCAATTAAAGTTCTTTACAAGAACTTGGCCTATATCCTAATTACAACCCAAGTCAAGCTCTAAACCGATCACCAAGGCCACACATACCAACTTGTGATCTGCCAACCCTAGGAGTGATTAACAACAGCAGAGAAACATAGCGGAAACAACAGAGAGCAGCAAAGATTTGACACGGTCAAAGAACAAACTCAAAATAGGTTACTGGATGATCATCGGCAGTGCCGATCACTAGCATCGGTAGTGCCGATTGGTACTATCGGCAGTGCCGATCATGTCCATCGGAAGTGCGATGCGGGGTTCTGTAAGGATCATGACCATTGAGGTCACCCCAAGGTAATATTTTGGTGATGAATGACAAACATGAAATGTGACTAATGTCTACACGAGTGTTGTTCATGTAGGAAACTTCTTCTACTCTATGATGATTGTAGACGGCGGCCTTGGCAATTGATGACAATGACCGCAAGCGTGGAGGCTTGTGAGCTTGATGGAGTCCAAGGGTTGATGGAGATAGATCAAAGTGAAGGACAAGCTATGGAGCAAGTGTTGGAAACACTTGTCTAGTTGTTAGGGCTTTGATTCCATAGGAAAAACCAGACTATCAAGGGGGTCTAGGTCATTTCTCTTAGGTCATGTCTAGTCGGTGATGTGCAAGGTTACTCGGTGAAATCAGAGGCACTAGATGACAGTGGAGAAGCTAAGGAGCTGTTCGGAGAAGCCGGAAAACAAAGTCAAGTGAGGACAACAAGTTTCAGCTTTTGGACGTAGTGACCGGACAGAGGGGTCAGTGGAGACCAAACTGTACGGTCACTAGGAGGAGAGGAAATCCAGATAGAAGACTTAGCGAGGAATCTGTCTGTGCTAGGGACCATAGAGACCGGACAGTCCGGTCTATTGACCGGACGGTCCAGTCAGTATGGGCGAAACATAGAGCAGAGAGGAAGCAACTCTCTGGAGTCCGATGAGGATGCCCGACACGTCGGACTTGTCCGACGGACAGAGAGACCGTACGGTCCGGTCAGTGCAGGAGATCAGCCAGGACAAAAGTGCCAACGATTCTGGGAACCATCCCAGGAGTGACCGGACGGTCCGGTCAGGCAGAGACCGGACAGTCCGATCAGTGCGTCCAGAAAGGTGATCTCGTGGAGCAACGACTAGTTTAAGGTTGGAAGCCTATATAACTTCGTTGCTGGGGTTTTGAAGACCTCTCTTGGCCAGTGGAATACCTGAGAGCATTTGGTAAGGTCCAAGAGGAAAAGAGGAGAGCACTACGAGAAGATATTGCATATCTTGAGAGTGCTAGTGAGAGTAACAAGGAGCGATCTTGCACATCTAAGCCTAGGGTGTCCTTGAGGGTGTGATCTTGGTAGTTACTCTTGGTCTATGATGAGATCTAGACCGGTTAGGTGTCGGTGATCGAGCCTATCATGATTGGTTGTGAAGGCCATCACACGTTTGTACACGGTTTGACCCCGCCGGTGAAAGGGGCATCGCTAATGAGCGCCCGTGTCGGCTCGGGGAGTCTGGCAAGTTCTCGTGGGAGGCGAGCTTGTGCCTTGGTGGCAGCGGTGACGCGCACCATGTCTTCACTCCGGGACTGATTACGGGCTCGTGGGCGAGAACTCCATATTGTTGGCGGGAGGGACCGGGACTCCGGTGGGAGTGGTCCAACGAGGAGTAGGGGAAGGCGCCATCCTTCCGAGACCTTAGGAAAAAAATCATGAGCCATCTCTTACTCTACTCCTTACTTTGATGCATTACTTTCCGTATTTACATACTGTGCTATTCATGCTTGTATGCTTATCATGCTCTAGTTGATTGCTTGTAGACTTACATGAGTAGGCTCATGTGCTTGCTAGTAGTGTTTAAGCTTCCGCATTTTATCACTAGCATGTGTAGGAGTTGCATTAGCGTGCTTGATCACTAGAAGTGCATAGGAGTTGTATTGACTTGTGTGATCCACTAGTATGCATAGATTGTCTTTCCTTTCATAGGATTATCTTGTTAGTATGGTCACCACTAGAATTGTGTAGGAGTTTTTTTGAGTGTATTGGCATTGGGAATTGGTAAAATTGGTACATAGAGATAGTTCCTGATTCACCCCCCCCCCCTCTCGGTCACTATGATCCTTTCAAGTGGTATCAGAGCCAAGTGCTCAATATAGGGCTTAACCGCCTTGAGTAGTGCCCGAATTGAGTTGGGATGTCATCCCATTCGGGGCCGGGTCATGGCTTATAGAAGGATCGCTTGAAAAGCTACCTAAATGCCATGGTTTCAGATGAGTTGATTAACTCGCTTGTGGACTGTGCCAATACCTTTACCGATGATCATGTATATGATGATGATGATTGTGTGGTTGTGCCTAGTTTTAGTGAGTGCCTAGATTCTACTAGTGATGGTTTGATAGGTTGCTCTACTAGTGTGCCTAATGTGGTGACTGATGATGTTGGCTCTCTTGATCTTACTTGCACTTCTAGTATGACTTGTGATGATGATGCTTGTGAGTCTTTTATTAGTCATGCTAGTGATACACTTGTTGAGGAGTTCTTTGGTTTTCGTGCTAATGAGAATGAGGACTTACTTAACTCTCTTATTCACTTGCGAGGTATTGTGGACAGGATTGGAGCAACGACTTTCGAGCTTCCCAAGATTGTGATAGTCGAGAAGATCTTCACCTTGCTCCCTAGCAGCAAGCTCCTCTACATCACCCTTGATCTCATCATGGAGAAGAATCTCTCCGTCGAGAATATGATTGGGTTGCTCTGTGATGATGAGAAGATCACCGCAAGCTGGATGGGGGAGAAGATCTCCAAGGCAAATGGAGTATCATCAAGAAAAGGGAAGGAAGTAGCTTCGAGCTCAAGCTTCTTTGATCCTTCTACAAGATTTCTTTGCAGCAGCTTCTACAACCCCTTTGGATCAAGACCTACACCAAGCTGTTCATCAGGCGCTTCATCAAGTTCTACCCCAAGTGCCATTCCAAACTCTACTCCAAACATTTTGAGTGGGCCACACACTGGTGCAGGGGGAGCATCATCTACATTGCTCATGCGATCATTACAGATGATCGATTCTACCAGTCCAGCTCCCCCACCTCCTCCACAAGATCGACTCTGGAGCATTCATCGAACTCAACAACAGGAGTTCTTCTTCCAATTTGATGAAATTGTCAGAAATCCGAATGATGACCTTTGTGATACTTTCTTGAGGATTTATGATCTTGTGTGCAGGATAAACTCGTTCAGAGGTCTTCGGAGGATAGCTCCACTTAAAGTGATTTACAAGCTTCTCCGACAAATCACAGCCCCTGAGAGGGGCTTCTTACTTGAGGATGTGATAAACAGAAAACATGAGCTCTCAATTGAGAGAGCAATGGAGATGATACTTGTGCTCCACTCACAAGTGGGACGCGTGCTCGAGCATGTCACTGGACTCTATGATCCCCCCCCCCCCCACTACTACATCGACCTCGACAATGTACACATGGGGGATGGTCATGGAGATTGAAGGTATCGTGCTCCTCACTATCCCATTAGGAGGAGACTTCAGGAAGGGATTGCAAGAATCCCTATCTATGAGGATGGTCTTATCATTCGACGTGATGAGGTTACTACAAGTCAATTGAGCAATGCTTTGGATACTAACCCTTCTTCCTCTAGTGCTTGTCTTATGGCTACCACCAGGGTCAACTACAGGAGTAGAGGTACTAATTGAATTCTTGACAGTGGGTGCACCCAACACATGACCGGGAAGCCAACCATGTTCACCAACATTGATGAAGACGAAGACAGTGAGAAAGTGACTTTTGGGGATAACTCAAAAGGGAGAGTCAGAGGATCAGGCAAGGTGGCCATTACGAAGGATCTCGATCTCTCCAAGGTCTTTCTTGTGGAAACCCTCAACTTCAACCTCCTGTCTATTGGTCAACTCCATGACATGGGTTTCAAGTGCACATTTGATGAGGATGGTGCAATGATTGAAAATTCAAAGAAAGGGCTAGTATTTCATGGAGTGAGACATGGGAAATTGTATGTCACAGACTTCAAATCAAGTAACATGCCACCAAGTACTTGCCTCTTCACTAAGGCAACTAAGGGATGGTTGTGGCATAGAAGACTGGCACATGTTGGAATGAATCAGCTCAGAAAAATGGTCAAGAGGAATCTGGTTGAAGGAATCAAGGATGTGACCTTTGAGAAGGACAAATTGTGCAGTGCTTGTCAGGCTAGAAAGCAAGTTGCATCTTCACATCCCACCAAGTCTTTCGTGTCTACATCTCGTCTTCTGGGGCTCTTGCACATGGCCTTATTTGGGCCAACACATTACAAGAGTATGGGAGGCAATCTATATTGCTTGGTGATTGTGGATGACTTCACGAGATACACTTGGACCTTCCTTCTTGTGGACAAGTCTCAAGCAAGCGATATCTTCAGAAAGTTTGCAAGAAGAGCAAAGAATGAGTTCAAGGCTAGGATTATGAAGATAAGGAGTGACAATGGGATTGACTTCAAGAACACAACAGTGGAGGAATAAATCAAGCATGAATTCTCCGCTACATATACTCCCGAGCAGAATGGAGTAGTGGAGAGGAAGAACAAGGCACTCATCACTCTTGCTCGTTCCATGTTAGTTGAGTATGGGACTCATGAGAAGTTTTGGGCTAAAGCAATCAACACAGCTTGCTACACCTCCAACCGTGTCTATCTCCACCGGCTGTTGAAGAAGACACCATATGAGCTATTGGTGGGACGGATACCCAAGGTTTCCTATTTCCGAGTCTTTGGCTGCAAGTGCTACATTCTCAAGAAAAGGAGAAAGCCTAGAAAATTTGAGAGCAGAGCTGATGAAGGCATTCTTGTTGGGTACTCGGAGACCTCTAAGGCATATAGGGTCTACAACTCAGCCACAGATTGTGTGGAAGAATCCTATGATGTGTAATTTGATGAGTCAAATGATTCTCAAAAGGAAGAATGCCAGGATTTGAAGAGGTCCATTGTGAGTAAGAAATGGCTTCAAGCTCTATCAAATGGATGTGAAGAGTGAATTCTTGAATGGAGAGATAAATAAGAAAGTCTATGTGGAACAACCTCCAGGATTTGAGGATCCCAAACATGCTAGACATGTGTATAAAGTGAAGAAGGCTCTCTATGGACTAAAGCAAGCACCAAGGGCATGGTATGAACACTTGAAGAACTTCCTTCTCAAGAATGGGTTCAAGATTGGAAGCATTGATAGCACCTTGTTCACAAGGCATGTTGGGAAGCATCTCTTTGTGTGTTAAATCTATGTGGATGATAGTTCCGGGAAATGATGGCAAGGGAATTTCAAATGTCTATAATTGGAGAGCTCATGTGTTCCTTGGTTTTCAAGTGAAGCAATTGAGAGAAGGCAACTTCATCTATCAAGAAAAGTACATCAAGGATCTTCTCAAGAGGTTCAACATGGAAAATAGCAAACCCTTGCGCACTCCTATGGCAACAAGCAAACCCTTGGACATGGATTAAAAGGGAAAACCAATGAACCCCAAGCTCTATAAATCAATGATTGGGTCCTTACTCTATCTCACCGCCTCAAGACTGGACATCATGTTCAGTGTGTGCTTGTGCGCACGCTGTCAAGCAAATCCAAAAGAGTCACACCTGAAGGCCGTGAAGAGGATACTAAGATACCTCAAGTACACACCTACCATGGGGTTATGGTACCCTAGAGGAACAAGCTTTGAGTTACTTGGGTATTCAGATTCAAACTTTGTAGGATGCAAAGTGAATAGGAAGAGTACATCGGGAGGTCGCCAATTCCTTGGAAGATCTCTTGTATCTTGGAGCTCAAAGAAGCAAAACTCGATGGCTCTATCTACAGCCAAAGCAGAGTATATGGCAGTAGGAGCATGTTGTGCTCAACTTCTCTACATGAGGCAAACACTCTCGGACTATGGTCTCAACTTCACTCAAATGCCACTCTATTATGATAGTGAAGCGGCGATCAAGATGGCTCTCAAAATTGGAGATCATGGTCATGCAATGCACATAGAGATCAAACATCATTTCATTCGAGATCATGTTGAGAAGAAGGACATTGACTTGGTGCATGTGCAAACTCATGAACAATTGGCGGATATCTTCACCAAGCCTCTTGACGAGAAGACCTTCAACAAGCTAAGGGGAGAGCTCAATGTTCTCAACCTCTCCAACTTCACTTGAGTAACCCTAAAGCTTGTCTCTTGTAAATTTGTACAGCTTTGCTTGTTTGTTTTATTGTTTGTGTCTTTGTTTGTGCTTGTTTCTCTTCTCTTGTAGGTTGACTATGGACCTCCTTGAGATAGCAATGGACATGGGTTAAGCTTGGGAAGGTGGTTCATGGTGTACCCTAGGCTTTGAAGAATGGTCCATTGTGAGTAAGCTCAAGAAGGGAACAACTCGTCATTAACATCTTGGTTTGTAGTTTTTCTCTCTCTTTCTTTTAGCATCGCATCATGCATGTATAAACTTGTTACATTTGCATTCTTTGCATTCATGCATTCTTGCATTATGATACCTTACATGCCTCCAAGCATGTTTCTAAGGGGAGTTGCTTATTTACAATGTAAGTATATGACCCTCTAGATAATCATATAGTGATTTTTGTGCTTCATGCCCATTGAGTCATGTTCAACCGAGCTCCGAGGTTAAATCTACTCGCCTGGCTCAAAAACAAGTGACTCATACATTCCTAACACACTAATGACTAACCATTGCATACTTGAGAAATTCTTTGTTGAGTCATGTGTGTAAGGGGGGCTTTGGTGGAAGGCCATTGTGATCAAGGAGGAGCACTATGAAAGGGGGAGTCTTTCTACCTCTTGTCTCTTATTATTTGCTCCTTGGTTCTCTTGTGCTTTGTCTGTGGTTTGTGGTTTTTGGTGATAGGTGACAAAGGGGGAGAAGAACATGAAGATCCAAAAGCCAACACTAGTAAAAAAAGGGGGGAGAAGAAGTCAAAGGGGGAGAGGTTCATGAAGAATCCAGAAAATTGAAGATAGAGAGAAGAACATGAAGGAACATGAAGAAACATGAAGAATTCAAATGCCAAGACTATGGTGACGAAGTGGAGAACATGAAGATCAACAAAATGGTGCATGTTCACTTGGAGTATATATGAAGATCATGACAAGATGAACATCCACACCAACATGGAGAAGAACAACAATGAACATCTACACCGACTTGAACATCTACGTCTATGGTGGAGACTACTTCAACAAGAACACCTACCACGACACCAAGATGGGCGCAAAATTCAACTCAAGATAGATATCAAGTGCCCTACGTGATTGGGTAGTTCTCCCTCAACACCTAGCACATTCCAAGGGCGAGACTACTTCCTAGGTAAGGACCAAGGTAATCCTCTCATTCCATTCTTTTCCTTTGGTTCCTTATTGCTCGTCCGTTTTGGATCATCATAAGTAGTGGTTGTCATCCATCATCAAAAAGGGAGAGATTATAAGGATCATGACCATTGAGGTCACCCCAAGGTAATGTTTTGGTGATGAATGACAAACATGAAATGTGACTAATGTCTACACGAGTATTGTTCGTGTAAGAAACCTCTTCTACTCTATGATGATTGTAGACGGCGGCCTTGGCAATTGATGACAATGACCGCAGGCGTGGAGGATTGTGAGCTTTATGGAGTCCAAGGGTTGATGGAGATGGATCAAAGCAAAGGACAAGCTATGGAGCAAGTGCTGGGAACACTTGTCTAGTTGTTAGGGCTTTGATTCCATAGGAAAGACTGGACTATCAAGGGGGTCTAGGTCATTTCTCTTAGGTCATGTCTAGTTGATGATATGCAAGGTTACTCGATGAAATCACAGGCACTAGATGACAGTGGAGAAGCCAAGGAGCTATTCGGAGAAGCCGGGAAACGAAGTCAAGCGAGGACAACAAGTTTTAGCTTCTGGACATAGTGACCGGACAGAAGGGTCAGTGGAGACCGGACTGTACGGTCACTAGGAGGACAGGAAATCCAGAGAGAAGACTTAGCGAGGAATCTGTCTGTGCCAGAGACCATAGAGATCGGACAGTCCAGTCTACTGACCGGACGGTCCAGTCAGTATGGGTGAAACACAGAGCAGAGAGGAAGCAACTCTCTGGAGTCCTACGAGGATGCCCAACGTGTCGGACTTGTCCGACGGATAGAGAGACCGTACGGTCAGGTCTACTGACCGAATGGTCCGGTCAGTGCAGGACATCAACTAGGACAGAAGTGCCAATGGTTCTGAGAACTGTTCCAGGAGTGACCGGACGGTCCGGTCAGGCAGAGACCGGACAGTCCAGTCAGTGCGTCCAGAAAGGTGATCTCATGGAGCAACGGCTAGTTTGAGGTTGGAAGCTTATATAACTTTATTGATGGGGTCTTAGAGACCTCTCTTGGCCAGTGGAATACCTGAGAGCATTTGTTAAGGTTCAAGAGGAAAAGAGGAGAGCACTAGGAGGAGATATTTCATATCTTGAGAGTGCTAGTGAGAGTAACAAGTAGCGATGTTGCACATCTAAGGCTAGGGTGTCCTTGAGGGTGTGATCTAGGTTGTTACTCTTGGTCTATTGTGAGACCTAGACCAGTTAGGTGTCGGTGATCGAGCCTATCGTGATTGGTTGTGAATTCCATCATACGTTTGTACACGGATTGAGCCCGCCGGTGAAAGGGGCATTGCTAGTGAGCGCCCGTGTTAGCTCGGGGAGTGCGGCAAGTTCTCGAGGGAGGCGAGCTTGTGCCTTGGTGGCAGCGGTGACGCGCACTGTGTCTTTACTCCAGGACTGATTGTGGGCTCGTGGGCGAGAACTCCACATTGGTGGCGGGAGGGACCGGGACTCCGGCGGGAGTGGTCCAACGAGGAGTAGGGGAAGGCGCCATCCTTCTGAGACCTCAGGAAAAAAATCATGAGTCATCTCTTACTCTACTCCTTACTTTGATGCATTACTTTCTGTATTTACATACCATGCTATTCATGCTTCTATGCTTACCATGCTCTAGTTGATTGTTTGTAGACTTGCATGAGTAGGCTCATGTGCTTGCTAGTAGTGTTTAAGCTTCCGCATATGATCACTAGCATCTGTAAGAGTTGTATTGGCGTGCTTGATCACTAGAAGTGCATAGGAGTTGTATTGACTTGTGTGATCCACTAGTATGCATAGGTTGTCTTTTCTTTCATAGGATTATCTTGTTAGTGTGGTCACCACTAGAGTTGTGTAGGAGTTGTTTTGAGTGTATTGGCATTGGGAATTGGTAAAATTGGTACATAGAGATAGTTCCCGATTCACCCCCTCCCCCTCTCGGTCACTATGATCCTTTCAAGTTTTGTCCCAAGCCACGGGTAGTGCCAGTTGTGGCATCGGCAGTGTCGATCCGGGTCTGACCCACCGGTAGTGCCGGTCCAGGCGATCGGTAGTGCCGATCGACCCTCAATAGAACAGAAAACTGTCACGATTTCCCTCCAAATCTATCCAAGACTCAATCAAATGATCTCCAAAAGGTGCGATTTTTGGGCCAGCCAATCCTCAACACATCATGACCCTAATCCTAGAAGATCCACTCAATTGGCTCAAGGATTCAGCACGAATTTCAGATCTTGTGCCAAGAACACCAAAAAGGGAAAACTTGAGAAATCCTTCAAATCGAATGTGCTAGAGCTCTTGCTTCGGTAAAGGACCCATGAAGGATTGTTCTAGCTCATCATAGCACTAAGATCCCCTAAGAATTCCGCTCCAAAACTTGCCCAAAAGTGAGATAAAAAAATCCCACGAAAATAGCTCTAAAAATAGAAAAAAAAAAGAGAAATTCAGGATTTAGGGAGAGAGGAAGATCTTGAGCACGAAAATAATTCTCATATCATAAAAACATGCTTACAAGATCCATGGATACAAGGCAAGGAAGTCACCCTCTTCCTCCCACTATTTCGAAGAGAAAGAGATGTTTCTCACATACCCTCTCCTCTCCTCTATTATATAAAGACATCTCCTAGCACTTTGAATGAAGTCCTAACAAGGCTAATGGGAAGAGGCACCTCTCCCACCAGACACACCTCTCCTTATATAGGTCTAGGGTCCAAGACAACTCTATCCATGACCTATAACTCATTGCCACCTACCACTAGAGGCAAAACCGTCCAATTCTTTTTCCTTCGGTCGAACGCCATCGAGCCCTTCACAACTTTGCTTCGCCTCGATGCAAGCTCGGTGATGGTGCCACGTGCACCACCAATCGCCGCCACTGGCTTTGAGGCCCAAACCAGAAAACCGCCTTGCACACTTCTCAAAGCGCGACTTCTTGATCTTGACGCGTGTCACCTCGTCCCGTGATCCTCCTTGTCGGCAAGTCTCTCCCGCCTTCGGTCTATTGGAAGCCTCTACTTGCACCGACGCTCGATCACCTTTGAAAGAAAACCCAAGTGTATCTTGTGAAGTCATCCACAATTACCAAGTAATATAGATTCCCTCCCAGACTCTTGTAATGTATTGGCCCAAACAAGTCCATGTGCAAGAGCTCTAGAGGACGAGATGTAGACATGAACGACTTGGTGGCATGAGATGATGCAACTTGCTTCCCAGCCTGACAAGCACTACACAATCTGTCCTTCTCAAAGGTGACATCCTTGATTCCTTCGACTAGATTCCTCTTGACTACTTTTCCGAGTTGATTCATTCCAACATTTGCTAGTCTTCTATGCCACAACCATCCTTTTGTTGCCTTGGTGAATAGGCAAGTACTTGGTGGCATACTGCTTAATTTGAAGTCCGTGACATACAAGTTCCCATGCCTCACTAAATAAAATACTAGTTCCTTCTTTGCATTTTCAATCATTGCAACATCCTCATTAAATGTGCACTTGAAACCCATGTCACAAAGCTGACCGATAGACAGGAGGTCAAAGTTGAGGATTTTCATAAGAAAGACCTTGGAGAGATGGAGGTCCTCAGTAATGGCCACCTTGCCTGATCCTCTAACTCTCCCCTTTGAGTTATCCCCAAAAGTCACCTTCTCACTGTCTTTATCTTCATCAATAGTGGTAAACATGATTGGCTTCCCGGTCATGTGTTGAGTGCACCCACTGTCAAGTATCCAATGAGTACCTCCACTTTTGTAGTTGACCCTGGTGGTAGCCATAAGACAGGCACTAGAGGAAGAAGGGTTAGTGTCCAAAGCAATACTTAATTGACTAGCACTAACCTCATCGCGTTGAATGATAAGACTATCCTCATAGATAGAAATCCTTGCAATCCCTTCCTGAAGTCTCCTCCTGATAGGATAGTGAGGAGCACGATACCTCCAATGTCCATGACCATCCCCCATATGTACATTGTCGAGGTCGATGTAGTAATGGGGAGGATCATAGAGACCAGTGATGTGCTCAAGCACATGTCCCATTTGTGAGTGGAGCACAAGTATCATCTCCATTGCCCTCTCAATTGAGAGATCATGCCTTCTATTGACTACCTCCTTAAGTAAGAAACCCCTCTCAGGAGTTGTAATTTGCTAGAGGAGCTTGTCAATCATTTCATGTGGTGCAATCCACCGAAGGCCTCTGAAGGAGTTTCTACTACACACAAGATCATAAATGCTTAAGAGATTCTCACACAGATCATCATTCGGATTTCTTACGAATTCACCAAGTTTGAAGAAAAGATCCTGTTGGTGAGCTCGACGAAGATGCCAAAGGTGATCTTGTGGTGGAGGAGGTGGAAGAGGTGGGGGCGCCGATGCCGTAGTGGTGAGATTAATCATCTCAAATGATTGAGTGAGCATTGTTGTTGGCGCTCCCCCTACACCAATGCATGGTCCACCCGAAGTGCTTGGGGTAGAACTTGGAATGGCACTTGAGGGAGAGCTTGATGAAGCGCTTGATGATGAGCTTGGTGAAGGTCTTGATCCGAGGGGTTATAGAAGCTGTTGCAAGGCAACCTTGTGGAGGGATCAAACAAGTTTGAGCTCGAAGCTACTTCTTTTCCTTTGCTTGAAGATGCTCCATTGTTTGCCTTGGAAGTCTTCTCCCTAGTCCAACTTGTGGTGATCTCCTCGTCCTCAGAGAGCAGCCCAATCATGTCCTCGATGGAGAGATTCTTCTCCATGAGAAGATCTAGGGTGATGTAGAATACCTTGCAACTAGGGAGCAAGGAGAGGATCTTCTCAACTATCACAATCTTGGGAAGCTTGAAGGATTCTTCATTTGATTCAATCTTGTCCACAATACCTCGCAAGCGAATAAGAGAGTCAAGTAAGTCCTTATTAGCACGAAAAGCAAAGAACTCCTCAACAAGTGAATCACTAGCATGACTAACAAAAAGCTCACAATCATCATCAATCCTAGTCATGCTAGTGGAGCAAGCAAGATCAAGAGACACATCATCAATCATTACATTAGGCACACTAGTAGAGCAACCCATTAAGTCAACACTAGAAGAATCTAGGCACTCACTAGAACTAGGCACATCCACACAATTATCACTATCATCATACACATGATTATCGGTGAAGATATTGGCAAAGTCCACAAGAGTATCAACCAATTCATCCGAAACCATGGCATTTAGGTACCTTTTAAAGCGATCCTTCCATGAGCCATGACCCGACCCCAAATGGGATGGCATCCCAACTCAATACCGTCACTACTCAAGGTGGTTAAGTCCTATGATGAGCACTTGGTTCTAATACCACTTGAAAGGACCGAGTGACCGAGAGGGGGGGTGAATCGGGAACTCGCTATATGTACCAAAATCGCCAATTCCTAAAGTCGACCACTCAAAACAACTCCTACACAATCCTAGTGGTGATCACACTAGCAAGATAATAAACCTATAAAAGGAACAACAACCTAAGCATACTAGTGGATCACAAAAAGGCAAAACAACTCTTGTGCAAGCTAGTAACCAAAGTTACGTGAAAGCACACAACTAGCTAGCAAGGAGTCCTACTCATGCATAGCTACTAGATCAACAAGCATATGGAAAGCACACAAGCATTAGTAGCACAATACATACTAGGGTGATCAAGACGAAGCAACTCCTATACATGCTAGTGATCAAGTATGAAGGCTAAGCACTACTAGCAAGTAAAGAAGCCTATTCATGCAAGTCTACAAGGTAGTCAACTAGAGCAAGGTAAGCACACAAGCATGAATAGCACGGTATGTAAATGCGAAAAGTAAAGCATCATAGTAAGGAGTAGAGTAATAGATGGCTCATGATTTTTTTCCGAGGTCTCGGAAGGATGGCGCCTTCCCCTACTCCTCGTTGGACCACTCCCGCCGAAGCACCGGTCCTTCCCGCCACCAATGTAGGTTCTCACACACAAGCCCGCAATCACTCCCGGAGTGAAGACACGATTGCATCACCGCCACCACCAAGGCACAAGCTCACCTCCCTCGAGACCTTGTCGGACTCCCCGAGCCGACACGGGCGCTCACTAACGATGCTCCTATCACCGGCGGGCTCAAATCGTGTACAAACGTGTGACGACCTTCACAACAGATCATGATAGGCTCGATCACCGACACCTAACCGGTCTAGGTCTCACCACATATAAAGAGTAACAACCTAGATCACACCCTCAAGTACACCCTAGCCTTAGATGTGCATCAATGCTCAAGTCACTCTCACTAGCACTCTCAAGATATGTAATATCTCCTCCTAATGCTCTGCTCTTTTCCTCTTGGCTCTCACCAAATGCTCCAAGCAATTCCACTGGCCACGAGTAGTCTCCAAGACCCTAGCAACGAAGTTATATAGCCTTCCAACCTTCAACTAGCCGTTGCTCCACGAAATCATCATTCTGGACACCATTGATCTGAAATGGCTCCCAGAGTCGTTGGTTGCACTGTCCAGATGATCTCTTTGTACTAATCAGACCGTTCGGTCAGCTGACCGGACCGTCCGGTCAGACTTTCTCTCTCCAGTCCAGAAACATTTCTAATGCTCGTTTCCTCGCAGCCCAGAGTCACCTTGTACAGACCGGACTATCCGGTCTCTACAGACTTCAAGTCTAACAGTTTCCTCGCTGAGTCTTCTTGCTGGATTTCCCGTTCGTCTAGTGACCGTACAGTCCGATCTCCACTGACCCCTCTATCCGGTCAGTATGTCTAGAAACTAAAACTTCTCGTCCTCACTTGACTTCGTTTTTCGGCTTCTCCGAATAGCTCCTTGTCTTCTCCACTATCATCTAGTGCATGTGATTTCCCTGAGCATCCATGCACATTACCGACTAGACATGACCTAAGAGAAATAACCTAGACCCTCTTGATAGTCCGGTTTTTTCTATGGACTCAAAGCCCTAACAACTAGACAAGTATTCTAAACACTTGCTCCATAGCTTGTCCTTAGCTTTGATCTATCTCCATCAACCCTTGGACTCTATCAAACTCATCAAGCCTCCATGCTTGTGGTCATTATCATCAATCACTAAGGCCGCCGTCTATAATCATCATAGAGTAGAAAAGGTTTCCTACACGAATAACACTCGTGTAGATATTCGTCATATTTCACGTTTGTCATTCATCACCAAAATATTCATACCTCGGGGTGATATTAATGGTCATGATCCTTACGTCATGTCTAGATGGAACATGGAGGCCTTCGCTCGAGCTCGACCTGCACAACCGCTCGCTCGCGCCGCCACCCGCTCCGCCCGCTCGACCTCACGCCGCCTTCCCACGCTCGCACAGCCACTCCGCCCGGCGAGATTCAAGCACCGCCCTCGCCTTGTTTTGCTAGCTCCGGTGGCTGGACGACTGGATTTATCACAGGGTCTGCCAGATTTGCTATAGCGCAAGGGCAGCTTAGAGATGATTTGGGGAAGAAAGACGACGGTGGGAAATAAAACGATCCGGTACTGGTGTGTAACCAGTGGCAGGTAGGTAATTTTCTACTCGATTTTCAAAGAATCAACCCCTACCACCGATTCTGCGTTGTAGGCTAAATGATGTGCCGAGGAAAATCGTGGCCAATAGAAGCGCGCCTAGAAGCGGGTCGTTTGGGGTGTTTTGCTGCTTAATTCCAATGGAAGTTGTTGAGAAGCTGTCCTGAACAGGGCCTCAATCTCCTCACGAGCACCTCTTAATTTCAGATTTTCCATGTTTTCCCCATTTGCTAGGGTTCTACGAAATTCCTGAAATTGATGCTCAAATCTTAATTGTTTTTGGGCCTTTTTGTTGGAAGAGATCACACACGATGTTGTGACCATTCCGTTCAAGTTTGGTGATTTATGGACTTCATTTGACAGGGTTTGTTGATTTTTCAGTGTCATACTGACTGCTGTTCTTGCGCTCTCTCTGTAGCATCACATGCCGTAGTGTTTAATCTCCAATTATTCAAAGCATCCGTTCATCCATTCTTCCTTCGAGTTCAGTTGTTGTTGCCTTGGATTTGGTTATTGGCTAACCTAGTTGACTGAGATAATAGGCACGTTCTTGTAGTCAGGTTCCCAGTTCTTGCTTTGCTCTGTTTGTGCAGGTCAGTCTCTTTTAGTGAAGGTCCACAAGCACGAGCTCGACAAGGATTGGTCCATCTCAAGCACAACTGAGCAGCAGCGACGAGCTCGCAAGTCGCAAGGGGCACACACCAGACCGAGGCCGAGTGACACGACCACAGCAGTGTGACTACGTTTGGCTCCAACGACAAGGGATAAGGCAGCTCGCCCAGCGTCTCTGTACATCTACGACAGCAGCTCGATGCGTTCATCTCATCTCCGAGAAACTGCAGCTCAACGACAAGCTTGCTGTGGCTCAAGCTCTGGGCTTTGACTTGCCCCTGACCTGACGCCAATCACGCTTCAGGCCGTGGTCATCGACACCAACAGAAGCAATTCTACATCTTCTTCACTCCGGCTCTAGCGCAGCAGCTCGCCAAGATCTAAGCGTCCCTGTGCTCGGTACAATTTCTGGTTTGTCTAAGGTGCAGGCTTTGAACGTTGGCGTATGATTCAGTTTTCACCCATTGCTCTCGGTAAGAGAACTATAGCATGCTCTTGTGTATGGATGCATATAAATCCTATCCTACCTGCCTTGTTTTGATGGATGCTATAGCAACCAGAAGATGATTAAATATTTGCCATGACTTGTGCTTTGTCGTAGCACTTTTCTTGAAGCATTATTTGCACGCTCTTGTTATCTAGCTGTCTGCTTATCCTGTTATTGGTTAGATAAATAATTGTCTTGTGAATCGTTCTGAATTAGCAGTACCTTCTATCACAGTTGTTAATTTTCTTGTTGGCGTTACTGCTTTTGCTAGCTGCCTCACTGCTAGCTAATTAGCTTAATTAACCACCCTTTGTTACTGCCTAGTAGTGAATCTAGCTTGCCTGACTATTTGTTTGTGCGCTTGCAACATTGCTTGCCGGTTTACATTTGTGAGCACGCATGATCAGAGAGTTCCTAGTTGTTTCTCCGATTGCTGCCATATTAAGCAAGTGCTTTTGTTTATCACTAGCACTTAATTGGTTGACCTTGATCAAGGAGTTGGCTTTAAGCTTTGTTTTAATTTTTGCTTCCGCGTTGCTTTAAGAATTTTCCCAACCTATTCCTACGGTTTGTATGTCCGTTGTGACTACGAGATCGTCGAAAGAGAGGTGCACCGGGTAAAAAATAGAAAAGGCCATCTGTTGCATAAAAAAATTGTTGAGGAACCTATTCACCTCCCCTCTAGTCGCCTTGCTCGGTCCTTCAATTAGTATCAGAGCCAGTTTGATCACGAGTTGACCTTAACTCGCTTTGTGATCCGAAGGCGATATTGGAAAAGTGCCTTTTTCTTGCTTCGACTATTTGCTAACACTGACCGGTGCTTTTTCAATGGCACCAAGTGCTTGCTCTTGTCTGTCTTTGTCCTCAGATTTTGAGATGTGCGGAGTTGCATTGAGGATGACAACAAGTGAAGTTGAAAGATAGAGGTTGACAAGGGTGATCTCAAGGAGAAGGATGCAGTTGGCTTTGGGAAGGGTGATCATGAAGTGATGGATCTTCTCAAGCTTTACAAGGATGAAGAGCTTGTGCTTGAGGATGTTATCTCGGAACTTCACAAGATGACCAAAGGTAACCTCATCGTGGGCATTAAGAGTTTGTTCCTTACAGACAGCACATCTGATGTGACCATCACAAAGCTTAGAAAGAAGTTGAGAAATTCTTTGTCTATTGATGCTTGCTCGATATCTAGACTTGATGATGTGCATGCTTCTATTTCTTGCAAGTCTAGAACTTCTTTGCCCCATGATAAATGTGATGCTTTGCTCAATAAAAATAAAGAAATGAATGCCTTGCTTGCTCACATGAAATCTGAAAATAAGAAGTTGATGCATGATTGTTCCTCTTGTGAAAAGCATTTGGCATGTACTAGAAGAGTTATTGAGATGTTAGACCCTAAAGCTTCTTTGCCTTGTATGTCTTGCAAATCTTTGCATTCTGAAATTGATATGTTGAAATCAAATGCTTCTATGCCTTGTGATTCGTGTGTTGTCTTACAAAAAGATCTTGACTCTGCAAGAGTTGAAATAGGCAATCTTATGTCCTTGGCTAGAAAAGGTTGTAATTCTTGTATTGGCATACTTGCTGAAAATGAAAAGTTAAAACTAGACTGTTTCACATGTGTAGAGCAACATGAAAATGCTAGAGCTGAAATTATTGCAATTAATTCTTTATCTTCTAGCATTTGTTCCTCTACTTTATATGATGATGCTTGTCTAGATTCTTATGATAACCATGATTCTTTGCATGACATGCATACAAGTGTTGTGCCTTCCATTTCTTGCACTTCTTGCAATGATTTGAAAAATGAGATTAAGGCTTTAAAGCAAATGTGCGATGATATAAGCGCCAAGTTGGTTGAGCACAATGAGATGATCAGTGCTAGTCTTGAGAAAGAAAATGATCTCTTACGTACCATATATGCTAAGTGCATTGAAAAAGAGATTCAAATCTTGAGAGAGACTCCATGTGGTACTTGTGAGCGCTTCAAATCTCAAAATGAGGTTTGGCTCAAGTATTGCGAGAATTTAGATGCTAAGTCTTTTGATTCACGCAAGGCTTCTCACTCCAATGCTGATGTTTCTAAAACTTCTTCTTTGCAATCAGAGTTGGAGTCTAATCATATTGAGCGTAAGTCTTTAGACGTTGTCATTAGTGCTATTGCTTTAGATGAATCTTCTTTGGCTAGTTCTAAGCTTGTTTGGTCTTCCGGTGTTGCCCACGGGATTTCAATTGACAATGGTGCTTCTTGTTCAAATGGTACATGGTCCCTAAAAGAAAAGTACCATTGCACCTTTTGTAACAAAGATAGGCATGTCATTGAGTATTGCTTTCGCCGTGTCAAACATGAGCATTGAGTGCATACTAAATCTTTTAGGAACACACATCATCCTTTTCATGACATGTGTGAACCTAATCTTGATTCTAAGTTGAAATATGCTTTTGGTTCTACTTGCAAGTCCCAAAGGACTTCTCACCTGAGCAAGAGTGGTGCTTCATCCTCTCAAACCATGCCTCATGATAGGCCTTTGTTCCATTGCTCATATTGTGGGAAGAATGGATATAAATTTGAGTTCTGCCTTAGGCATGCTAAATACATGCGCCGATCTCATGCTTCTTACTCTTCGGGTGATCATAGCTTTTCTCATAGCATGAACAATCATGAGCCTAGCACGAGACATCGCTTTGTTGATGGATCCTATGACTCTTTTTCTGGTGGGTCAGGACGTGCTTGTGGACATGATCCTACCACTTCTTATGCTGGTTCACGACATCATTCTTATGATGCTTCTATTGGTTCTTCTCATGTTGTCCCCTTGAGAGGTTCTTGTCGTGTTTCTAATGGTTGCACTCATTTTTCTTCTCGAGTTGCTAATTTACGACATGCTTCTAAGGGTGATTCAAGGTCTTCTCATTCAAACCATAATTTTCATCATGCTAGCCCTCATGATAAGTTGAGTGCATCTATTGCTCGTGTGTCCAAGTCATGGGTTCCCAAGTATTTGCCTACTAACCCTTTGGGATCCAAAACCAGGGCATCTCTCTCTTCCCGTATGTAGGTTTGGGGACGCTGGACAAAGTACATAAGGTTGATGGATCTTGATCTTTTTGCATGATTGAGATGTGATGGTTCTTCGTACCCTTTTACATGGCCTCTCATAGGCTTGTATGTCTTCACCTATTTTGTGAGCTTTCTCATACACTCACCCTTTTACATTCATGTACATTACTTGTGGTGTGAGATGCTTGTTCATGTGCTCACTTTATCATCTCGGCATATATATCTTGTATCTTGCTTTAGTTCTCTCTTTCCCTAGATTGTGCTTTGCATGTATACCGCCCTGACTAGCATCTGTATACCATGATTCACTTATCTTGTATCTTGTCAGCTTTGTATATGCTCCTACCTCTTGCATCACATTTTCATGTTACCTAATGCGACCCATGCTATATCTTCTCATGCTTTGCAAAATCTGCATATGTGCTTTCCTCTTGAGATTTTTGCTTCATATGACATCATATTTGTACCTCCCTTACTTTTTCATGAGTCATGATTTGTGCTCTTTATGGAGTCTTCTTGCCCCCTTTTTCAATTGATTCTTCATTTATTTTGTTGAGGGAAGGTTGACTTGGTTTGAGGGGGAGTTATTCTTTGTTGAAGCTTTAAGATTAGTTGCTCTTGTGGTTTGATGATTTGGATCTTTATGCTTGCCATCCCTCTAGTACCATTTGAGGGGAAGTTGCTCTTTTACTTCGGAGATGATCTTGTGCTCTTTTAGCTTTCATCATTATGTAACATATGCACTTTAGATGAGCTTCACCTTTTATGCTTTCTTGTATTTATCGTTGCTATGATTGAGCTTGAGCTAAGTTGTATAACTGTGAGTTGCAAACTCTCTAAACTTAGGCTTTTTTAGATGGCTTGGCATAGCTTCATTTCGAGCAACTTGCTAATCTCACAGATAAAATTTGGCAACTTGTGAAACTTATGAGTTAAGCTTGATATACTCTTGTTCACCATGTGTATAGTTGCTTTTATCCTTGTCAAAACTTATATTAAGGCTAGTTTGGAGGATGTCTTAGTTTTGACACCTTGTGTTTGAGCGATGGAAAGTCTTTGCAAATGTTTAGCTCATGATGGGACATTGTGGGGAACATGTGTTCCTTTTGTCGCAAAGGCATGCTCTTTTTGTTCATGTGCTTAAATGCTTATGATGTGCTTAATTGCAAAATCTGTTTGATCTTTTTCACTCTTAAATGCTAAATCCAATATGGTGCCTTGATGCCTCGGGGTGTTTGTCGTAACCAGTCGTGTGACCCTCCGCATGGATAAGAGGCTACTTGAGGATAAAAAAATAATAACAATAAATGTGAGTAAATGTTTTTGTTCTTCAGTTTTGTATCCTCATTTGTCAGTTACTCACTTGATCAAACCGAGTCTCTATTGCATATGTGAGCGTTTGACAAAGAACATTTTCTCGAATGCTTGTTGCTAAGACTAAGATTGATACTAGCTAGTTTTTATGGATTCACTTAATGCTTGTTTTGCCTTCGATTGGGGTAATTATATATGTGGTGGCAACTTTTATCAAGTTTGGCAAGTTTGAATCTATAGCAGCCAACTAATCTTCTTGTTTTCTTGCTTTCAACCTTGGTTGATCCTTCTCCACTGCCACTTTTAGAGTGTGCTTGTTTTGCTGGATTGGATTGGATAGACTTGGAAAACATCATCCAATCAATTGTTCGATTCACGGTCAGGGTGGATAGGACTAGACTGATAAGAGAATATTCTCTTAAGATCTTGGATGTGCTCGTCCGGTAAAAATGGCCAGATGAGCCTGCTCACGTTGTGTAACGATGGTACTTACTAAAATAATTAGACATTATTAACATAATTTAATATTAAATAATATATACTATTGTGATATTATAATTGATAAGCATTAAGGTGTTGATTAGTGTATTACAGAAGCTCAATCATACTAGGACTAATGATGATTAGTATTTTTTTTACTATTAACAAAAAATTACTATTAAGATTAAGATTAACAAGTATTAGATTATATTAATTAGTGTATAGTTAATTATAAATTAATTAATAATAAGATAGATAATAATTTCATTATTTGATCTTGTCTTATCCATTGTTATCCATCCAACCAAACATAAAACTAGATCATTCCATCCACCCAATCAAACACATAACTTGTATCATCTCATCCAGAAAAATATGGATGACTAAATCCTATCCAACCTTGCCCTCAAAACAAACACACCTTAGTGTCCAATAGCATCACTTGAGCATTCCAACATCCCTAACACAAGAGAGACTTATGAGAATGACTCATACTTTCTTGGTAGTCTGATTTTTTCTATGGAGTCAAGCCTACACACTAGGCAAGCGATCACAACACACTTGGACCTATTTGTTCTTAGTCTTGATCCATGTTCATCACCGTGAATCTCCATCAAGATCATCATGGCAATCCACTGAGTCCACATTGATCACAAAGGCGACCATTCACCGTGTATATTGTTCATAAGTTGAGTTGATAAATAAATTGCTGCATGCATAACATAAAATATTCATATCTTTTGGGGTCACGCACTCAAATGGTCATGAAGTTTATAATATTGATAAAAATAAATATATTAGATAAAAATATTGAGTCAACAAATGCACTATCGAAACATGTTGACTTAATATTTTGAAAATACACGTGTCCAGATATGAAAACCAGTTAAGAAATAGGTTAACCTTCCGCTGATAGTACTCTAAAGCTGATGCAGCAAAGATTTCCAGCCCCCAGAGCATTTTGACATACGTGGATGATTTCTACAGCCGCCACACATGTTTTTATCAATGTGGTTGCCTGTAGTCGTGAAGCGTGGTCGGTTCTCAGCCGCTAATGTCGACTCTGGCCCGTGTATGAGCCTGTTGTTGCGGACTGCTGGTTCTTCCACCTGTCGGCCAGGTCCAATCGACGAGGTTTTAAGCGGATCTTGTCCACCATGGCCCGTGCATGGGCCACCGGGCTAGACACCCCCTAACTCGTCTCTGGGCCTTAGCTCCGCTCTTTCTTCTTCATCCACAATGCAGAGGCCGTGCCCATGTCGCAAGGCCCGCATGGAGGCGAGGTGGGGCGCTGTGACGCACCTCACTTGGAGTTGGAGGTGCGAGTTAGTGGCTACAAATTGGGCCAACCCGTCCGTTGGTTATCCTGATTTCTCTGCCACTTTTCTCGCTGGTGTAGACGATGGCACAGGCTACCATCTCCACGCGCTCAGTCGCCTAACGTAACCTCTGCTAGATTTGCATGTGCAGCTAGAGTATCTCAAATTCGATAGTTTGGATCTTGATGTATGGAGGAAGGAAAAATGGCTGCCTGTCACAGAGCGAGAAGGAAACAAGAGCAGCGGCAGCCATGGGATGTGGAGTACGCTCAGATGTAAACCAAGCGGGAGATAGAGCTAGCCTATGGAGCTCGATGTGAGAGGAGTAGAAGTGGAGTATCTGGCCGAAGAGGTGTTGTATGTAGCTCAGACCGTCTCCCTTTATTGGAATTTTTTCAGTCTAGAGGACGAGAGAGAGTTGAGAGTTTAGCAGAATCCAGAATGAGGCTTCTCTGTGTTGGAGAAAATAGCCGGCATGCTTTGGAGATATGTCCTCTGTGGGAACCAAGTCGCGCGTGTCGGATTCGGATAGTGTAGGATGCGGATAAGAACGAGATAAAGATGGATTGGAGGATGGCTGCGGTGGAGTGGAGATAGAGGGGTGTTGAAGAATGACGAATCTTGCAGAGGTATCCGAGGCTACAATTACTAACAGTGGGTCACATGTTCACATCGCTGCCACCACCTACGCGGAGCCCAACGTGGTTACGCTTGCCAACTGCAGAAGTGCATGCGTGAAGCAAAGTATGCTAGGTTTACCCAACGTATTAATTGTTAAATTCAAATTATTATATCCCCTCCTTCTAATTGTTTTTGTTTCTAATACTCTCTCTATTCAATAGCCATTCCATGACAAATATACATGAACAGTTGAGTACCAGTGTAGAAAGACATGAATAGGTCCGTACATTATTTAGCAAAAAAAATTTTTTTACAAAACTTTCCGAACACACATTTTAGGAAAAATTTGTGTTTATTATATCCATCCGAAAATATAATAACCATTATAGAATTTGAATCTACTAAGCAAATACCATATGCATGTATTTTTGCTGGCCTTCGAACGAAAAATATGAAAAAAAAAATGTTACCAGTTGAACCCAGGTTTTTTTTCCTGGCTATCAACTCTACTGTATTATAGCTTTTTGATGCAGTCGAAAAACAACATAAAACTATAATAACGTTATGCAGATATAATTAAAAATTAAATATACAATCAAATGAGCTCCCAAAAAGATGACTACGGCAGCACACGACCGCCTCCTTTCCCACGCTTCATGCCTTCTCTTAACAACCACAGAAACAACACGGAGACTGCTCAAGCAGCTCACGGTAACTTCCATCTAAAAGAAGGTCTGGCCATCCCATAGCATTCACCGTGTGGACATTTATCATTCATTAGCTCTGTACTGCTACCACGTGACCCAGGACCTACCACATAGCACTGAGTATCCACCACACGAAGGAAAACAAAAAACAAAAAATAACATTGCCTGTGCACGAATGCGCAACAAAATGTTATAAAGACGCATACAAAGATCTCGTTAGCGCGGCGGAGTGCGCCACCTTGCCTAGTTAGTCATACCCTCTCTCGCAAGCGACGACGATGGGGGCGCCCCGGCGGGTAGCAAGTGTATCCATATCTATTAGACAAATTTCGTGAGGCCTTTGCGTCATGGAGTGGCGCCTCAATGTTCATTCGTTAGCCTAAGCAACAGGCCCATATTTCTTTTTGTTTTTCTTGAGGTTAACAGGCCCGCATTTCGTTTCATCAGAAAAAAAAAAAAGCCCACGTATATTCTGTGATATCTCGACGATGAGACGGAGCCGGTCTACAAACAAAACCGCCGTGCCCGCATCGTATGCGGATCCATCGGCATGTTCGAATCGGAGTGGGATTTGTAAGTACCGTCCCGAGGATAAAACGTTGTGCGGCCCTACGCACAGGATTGCTTAATTACACAGCGGACCAAGATTCCCAAGTCGCGAGCTATCGGGCATGGCAGCGCCGTCGAGCGATGGCCGGTCGCGTTCGTGGGCCAATGACCTCCCCGTGGAGATGATCGACACCGTGGTCAAACATATGGACGTGTTCAGCGCGACCCGGCTCGCCGCCGTCTGCAAGTCGTGGGAGAGGGCCGTCAAAACGGACCCCACGCTGCCGTTTGGTCGGCCGTGCCTGCTGATAACGAGGGAGTTGGACGACAACGGATGCTACGACCAGTACGCGGAAGACTCGTTTGAGCTGATGGATCTCACTTGCTACACTCCATGGGATATCCCGCCGCGGGCGCTCATCTGGGGCGCCGAGGATCAGCAGCTGTGGATCGGAGGCAAGGACGACTGGCTCGCTACAGTCGACGACTGCGGCAACGCGCGGCTCGTGAACCCGTACACCGGCCACCAAATCGACCTGCCGGATATCAGCACCGTCGTCCCCGGCGCCGCCAAGACCCGGGACACGTTCGAAAGGATCATCCTTTGCCAGACGCCGCACGACGCTGCCGGCACCGGCTACCTTGTCATCGCGGTGGTGTCTAGTTTATTGGCGATCGCGAGAGGCGGCGACGAGACCTGGACCGCGTTGAGGAATCCCGACGGATATCGCAGCTGGTTCGGCTGCTACAGTGACGCCGTCGTGCACAAGGGTAAGGTGTTCGCCGTCGACCATGCTGGCACCGTATACGCCTGGGAGATACGTGCCGGTACTGCAAGCCCTGACGCCGAGCCGGAGCTGACCGATCGGCCGAACGTTAACGACCTTCTTGACAAGTTTGAATGCAGCTGGAGGCTTGCCGAATCGGCCGACGGTCGCCGGCTCCTTCTCGTTTGCATCTACGCCAAGGAAATCGTGTGCCGCAAGACAAACGGTTACTGCCGCGACAGGGCCAGGTTCACCTACAGTGCGTACCAAGTCGAGGGCGTTCGCTTGTACGAGCGAGAAGTGGACGCGGCCACCGATTTATCAGGTGGGGGTGACGACGGGTGGAGCGCCGTCGCCAGCCTCGGAGACAACTCGCTGTTCCTCGGCCCGAACTACCCATTCTTGGCTCCCATCGACGAGCGGGACTCGTCAGGCTATCACCAACTCCGGCCCAACTGCGTTTGTGTCACCCACAACCAGTTATTGTGGAGAGAAACTTCAGAGTGTGACTTGTACATGTTCGATCTCGGGGCTGAGGGAAACCGCTACGAGTCATCCAAGCTCTACTCTAACCGCTTCGACACATATCAGACGCCTATGTGGTTTAGACCCATACTTAGGAATTATGATGTGCTGTAAATTTCATTAGATTGTACTAATTGAAGCCATGTTAAAGTCATATACCATTGATTTAAATACATAAAGTTGCAATGGTTTGTTTTATGAACCAATTCAAGCGGAGAAAGTAATTTATTTTCAAGCTTTATGAATGGTAGAGTAAGTTGGAAAGACTAGTCGAAGTTGGATAGTTTATTTTTATTCTGTCCGCCCTCTCATTTTTACTCTTCGGGTTTAAACTTGTTCATTTCAATCTACTTAAGAATTAGTCTTCTTGAATGTCCAACAGTATCAATCATTTCTTCTTAATATATATATAGTATATGTGTATCTCTCCTACCTATACTAGAAAACAATTAGCCACTTCTTCCTCTTATGCGAAGTTATTATTGCATCATTAGGCTTTTTATTTTTAGTTTCATAGATTTTTTGAATGAAGCATTACTTACAAATTAATTCTAACATTGCAATGTAAATACAATGTATGTCAGGTCTGTTTGCTCTACTAGTTACTGGTCACATAACATTATTTTATTTATGAACTCTTAATTGAGTAAAAGAAGAGAGACATAAATAAGTCATTGCTAATAACTAGATGTTTGGACGGAATTTGCATAATCTTATGTTTTGTTGTATCATTAACAAACAACATTTTGAATATCATATGAAGAAATATATGCATGATCTTTCAACATTTAATAGAAATAATTGTTTAAATTGCTTGGTGTCTTCCGGATACAAGAGAAATATTTGACAACATTGTGATGTGCCCTCAAACATATATTCTCACCATAACATCACTAATATACTATTTCATACAATATTTATTCTCAATTTTTAATGAGAGCGTCTCACTCAAAAAACAATATTGTGCAACATTCTAAAATCATAATCACGATATTTTTTACAATTGCAAAACATCAGTCTAGAAAAATAGATTAATATAAGATGAAATATTTCAAGTTTGATTTCTTATGCCTCGCAATTAGTTAAATCAGCCAATGGAGTATTTATGAACAAGTCAGATGCATGTGGTGTCAGATATTTTGTATTAGTTGGTTGTCGCCTGTCTGGCAATTAATGGGAGATGGAGCGAACATTTGGATAGGAAGTCGTACTACGTACAACTTTTGACGGAAGAAAAATCTCTCCATTTGTGCTGCATATGTACCAACGTAAATGCACGTCACCTGTCCCTGTTAGATCTTAACAGGGGATCCCTTGACTCTGCGCGACACCAGAAAACGAGCCACAAACGTTTTTGGAAGAGTGCCGGTACCAAAACGATCCGCTTAAATACAGGGGAAATGGCGTAATCACCGGCGGGGGTTCACACCGACCACGGTGATCGTGCTCGTGGTCCTCATCGAACCCTTCTTCTCCATCTACATCAACCGCTGCGCCCGCTGCCGCCTCGCGGACGTCTCACACGGACCACCACGATGCCAAACGCCTCGCTGTTCCTCGCCGCACGCGCGATCTCGACAAGAGCTCGTTGAGTCGTTCTCCACCTCGGTCTATGGCGACGTGAAGGCACGCGTGCCGGCGCTCGAGGCTCGAGTGTGCGGTGTACCTCGCCGAGTTTGAGGACCGTGACAAGCTGCGCGTGGTCCTCGCGTTCTGCCACGTGTCCCACTCCGACTGCATCGACCCCTGGCTCGCCGTCACACTCATCATGTGCCCGCTCTGCCGCGCTACCGCGGCCTCGGAGAGCTACGATCCGCCGGCGGTGCTTGAGGTGGAGGAAGACGACGACAAGTATTGCCTCGTCATCGACGAAGGTAGAGATGCCGGAGGCTGGGGCAGCCGGATCTTGCAATCGACGGCAGCCGCTGGAGGAATGTGGCGCATGGGCTCAATTTCCTTCGACTTGGAGCGGCTCTGTTTCTGTTATTATGCAAAAGCAAAGCCGACTGAGCCAACCTGAGCCGTTCCTACGAAAATCGTGGACGACGGATGGATTGCCTGGAGAGTACACACGTGTAGTGTGAATCGAGGATGGTGCTGTAGGGGGAGTGAAATACATCACGTATGCACAATTTTTTTTTTCTTTCATTTTTGACCCGCGTTCGTATCCAAGTCGGATACTTCCGATCGAAGGGGTCGGATACTTCCGATCGAAGGGGAAATAAAAGGCCATACATGGGTGTGCACGTACCGAATTCACATACCACGTACCCTACCAACATCTCTCGCTATGGCGGCGCGGTGGAGCAACCGAGCGCGACCGTGGGCCGACCTCCCAGAGGGGGTCGTGGACGCCGTGGTGGATCACCTGGACTTGTTCAGCACGACCCGCCTCACCAGCGTGTGCACGTCGTGGGCGAAGGCCGTCACTCCCTTTGGTAGGCCGTGCCTGCTCATGACACCCGAGAACGACGGCCTCCTCGAAGCCAACAACGTCAACAGCGGTGATGATAACGACGGCGACAAGGACAAGGAGTGCACGTTCCAGCTTCTGAAGCACTCACGGGGGAAGGAAGTCTCATTCCCGGCTTTCATCGGCGCCATGCGCGGCCGATGGTGGGTCGGCGGCAAGGACGACTGGCTCGCCACCGTTGACACGTACTGCAACCCGGAGCTCCTGAACCCGTACACCGGCCGCCGAATCAGCCTGCCCCCAATCACCACGATCCCTGGCGTCGAAATCGGGGAAGAGTGTCTTGTCAAATTCCAAGACGGGGACTACACGTTCTGCCGGATCGTCGTGTGCGAGACGCCGTCCGCTACTGGAGGAGGATACCTCGCCGTCGCGATGGTCAACGTGTTTATTTTGGCGGTCACGAGAGCCGGCGACGAGAGCTGGACGCCCTTGAAGACGCCGCGCGGGCCTTGCGCCACCCGATACAGGGACCTCGTCCTGCACAAGGGCAAGGTCGTCGCTGTCACTTGGTCCGGCGACATATACGCCTGGGACATGCGCGCCGGCGCGTGCCCCGACCCCGAGCCGGAGCCGATACGGCCGCCGCACGTCGACTACGACGAGAACCAAGGATGCCAGTGGAACCTGGCGGAGTCGGCTGATGGGCAGTAGCCGTCCCGTACCAGAGGCCCGATTCTGAAGACGCCGAGCAGTTGTACTTATACGAGCGGGACGTTGACGACGCCGGTGCGGGCTGGAACGCCGTCGCCTCCCTCGGCGACCGCTCTCTGTTCCTCGGACCCAACTTCCCCTTCCTGGCACGCATTGCTGCTCATGCTGATCGGGAGTTGCTCCGGCCCAATTGCGTCTACTCCACAGATAACCACTTGTTTGACTACCGATGGACAGACTACTACGACTTTGCCGAGTTCGATTTGGAAGATAAGATCTACAAACAGTACAGGAACCGGAAGTTATACGAAAATCACTGCGATGATAACATACAGACACCTATCTGGTTTAGACCCACGCTCAAGAATTATCCCTTAGCAAGACAGGAGTCTGCCAAATGATACTTGTCAGGTATTCGGGATATGTAATCAAACAATCAAGTGTTTCCATCATGAACTACTAAATGTAGCAGAGAAAAGTTGGATCAAGATTAGTAGCCAGTATTCCGTGAACGAGTGCAATTCAAATAATTAATTTATTCATGAATTTCCCAAATATAAATGTTTCAAATTTTGAACAAGTACACAAAGAACCCCTTCTGCCGGTTGGAACCTAAATCGTGCTACTGTCACCATGTTGGTGGTACGGATGAGTACTCACTCTTCTTACCGACACACGCACACATATACTATCCTTATAAGCGTTTTTAAAAGACTACGATTTTTAATAGGAATATTATCTCCCACAAAAAAATAATTATCCATAAATAGAACATCTATGTTAAATCGGAATTGCTATGCGTATGTCTGGTTTGTTTGACCCGACATTACGACTAGTAAAAATTCAATGTTACCTGTTGGTGCCGATTGCAGATTAGTACTAGTCGTGTGCCTGGGCATTTTATAACGTGATCACTAAGTTTTTTTAGCAACAAAGCCAGAAATGCTTATTGGTAATCTTTAACGAATGTAGAGAGTTCGCAAGCGCAGGGAGAATACTGTTGTAGCATTTAACCCGGAAGTATTTAGGGTATCGTATTTGTTTTATCCTAAAGGAAGGCATATGATTGATTAGAGTAATTAACATATTCTAGATATTTGCACATTGAATTATGAGATAAAGTCCTCACAGGGGTAAGGATAAAGATAAACATGGTAGTGGATACACAGATAACATACTCAAATTAGATAAATATTAGTCTAGTGAAGAAGGACAAAGAAAGAGCTAAGTTCCTATGTTGCTTTTATATAGTTACATAGCCTATATTATATACTATTATATAGATACAATGACAATGCAAGACAATCAGATCATCACACTCTGGGTATCTAGTTTTCCCTACATCCATGATACGATTCCGGTCAAGAGTCTATTGCATAGCCGAACATGGGGGATTTCAAAGGACAGATAGGACTATCACCACCTACTGCCTATCCCTAGCAATCCGTGGGCTACACGATAAATAATGCATTCTATTGATCTAAGCACCATGCTTACATCTCTAGAACAATACTCCTAATCCCTTAAGCGATAGATCAGAAAAGGAGTAATCACATTTAAGTGAATACTAAGCACATGAAAATGAACTAAGTCACATATTAGTCACGCATCATTATAACAACATAAATAAAGACTATAGTAAGGGCTTATGTTTAACATGGTAATATATGAATGTTAGTAATGTATGACTACATTACTAACATGTAAGTATAATAACCACATATATGAATGGATCATATAATCAAACAAGAAACACATGACCCAAACATAACTATATAGAAAGACTAAATATATTAAATAGAATAAAGTCTTATAAAAGGAGAAAGATACAAGAGTCATACCACAACTCCAAGGAAGACCTGAGAACTAAAGAAGACTCTATTCTAAGTCTAACTCTACTAAAACTGAAGGGAATCACGAAATGGTATAGAGAGTAATGCTTCTTGGTGTGTGTTGAGGAGTGATCCATACCCTTCCTTTTATAATTGTTCAAAGGCAGTTCTGAGGTCGGTAACTCCTGTCCTAAGGGGGACAACCGCCTTTGGAACGTCGATGGGGAACCGCCATAGGAAGATGGGCCCCAGTGAGCTGCCCACCTGTTCGGCTGAACTGGTGGTGGGCCCATAGGGGTCCTGTCGCCTCTGGCTCACTGGTGGGTGGCCCCCCTTTGCTTCTCCACGACTTAGGCCTTCTATATGTCGGTTTGGTACTGCAGGTGGGCCAGTTGATCCGTGGGAATCCTCGTTGGAAAAATTCGATTGATCGACATTATGCTTCTTCGCCACATTGGTGTGTTTTCTCCTCTCTTTTGATTTTCTCGTGCATGTGAGTGATTCTCCAAGTAATAGTGAATATTTATTAATTCTAACTAACATGCATGGTGGGAATATACAATCCTCCTTTATTTTGAGTTATATTGATGGTCAAAAATGGTATTTAACGACCATCAACAATAGACAGTTTGAATAGATTCTGAATACTCCATCCGCTTCACCCATTGTCTCTAGCCCGGCCCTCTTTCGAGAGCCCGCTCCAAGGGTAGTAGGTGGCAGTGGGGGTTCCTCTGAACTCGCCCCCGCCCCCTTCCCAGCTACCTCCCTCTTAGCCTTTGAATCTCTTATCATTTGTTCCCATCTCACGCGCTTGGCAAACACACTATTTCCTTCCAGTTGGATTTCTAGGTTCTCATAAGGGATCTCTAAAGGCTCTACATTAGGAGTAGCTTCTGGCTTCGACGTCTCCTCCAAAGGCTTGCTCGGTGGCACCCCACCAGAGGGTATGCCACTGTCATCATAAAGTAAAACCTCTTCTCTTTCTATTTCTGTCGTGTTTGGTCCTGTGTGCAAAGTATTTGTATTCACCTGCTCTTTAGGTACCCCATTCCCTAGTTGCACATTCTCCGATCCTCCAAGTTCGCCTGCATCCATGTTCTTCTGTTTACCTTTATTCCCATCCATTCTCATCTGACCCAACCCAATGGTTAGGTCGTTTGCTTCCGCATGTGGCGTTGTTGAGCGCTCCCTACTGGTGGTCTTCTCCACTCTCTTGCCCCTGTTAGTATTGCCACTTTCTGGGCTGATCATCAAAGTGTAGGTTGCGGGCAACCACTTGCGCTTGGCCTCGCATAGTCCAGGACCAGAAGGAGAGCTTCTTGTGTGGTGACGATTGAAGATCCGCCCCAAATTAAGCGAACAGGCCGCTCTTTGGCCGGCATTGCGCAATCTCGCTTCGTGTAGCCAATGATAGCATAGTAGAAGCAAAAGTGTGGTACCCGCTCATACTTAATGTTGAATTTCAGCAATTCACTACTTTTTGCATCCTGTAAGGACCCAACGCATACTGAGAGGAGGGAATCGGTAAGCCGACCACGAATCCAAATACTTCAATTCCACACACCTAGATCCTAGCAATCGTTGCAACCTATCAATTCTAGGAGGCCAAGACCCTACACATGCTAGTGTTCATGATGAGAACAAATGCGGAAGCTAAACACCACTAGCCTATGCAAACCACAATTTAACCTACTCTCTAGAGCACACAATTATGGAATAGTAAAGAGAGGGTCAAGGAATGCCTATGATTTTTTCCCAAGGTCTCGGAAGGATGGCGCCTTCCCCTAATCCTCGTTGGATCACTCTCGCCGGAGTGTCGGTCCCTCCTGCCACAAAATGGAGTTCTCGCACATGAGCCCGCAATCACTCCCGGAGTGAAGACATGGTTACGTCACCGCTGCCACCAAGGCACAAGCTCGAATCCTTCAAGAACTTGTCGGACTCTCCGAGCCGACACGGGCACTCACTAGTGATGCCCCTTTCATCGGCGGGCTCAATCCGGGTATAAACGTGTGACGGCCCTTCACAACCAATCACGATAGGCTCGATCACCGACACTTAACCGGTCTAGGTCTCACCATAGACCAAGAGTAACAACCTAGATCACACCCTCAAGGACACCCTTGCCCTAGATGTGCATTGATACTCAAGTTACTCTCTCTAGCTCTCTCAAGATATCCAATATCCTCTCCTAGTGCTCCTCTCTTTTCCTCTTGGCTCTTATCAAATTCTCCTAGGTAATTCAATGCAAGACATGAATGATGATATGCAACAGGATAGTATAAAACATGCAAGGAATGAAAAACAAACAATCATTATCATGGAATCATACCTAGACATACAAAATAATTAATTAAAGACAAAGCGTTGCATATGAAAATAAACTAAGTGAGATTATGACGAGTCAAACACAAGTAAATGAAAACCATGACTCATCAAAATCCACGAACATCAATAAATCCATCAAAATAAGATCCAAATGTACATATCTCCCAAAACCTATATACCATGTATACTCCCCCTAGATACAAGCTATTATCTATCGATCGTCACAGGATCACACTCCCCCTATCTCTATGTCTTCTCCCCCTTTGGTAACAAGCACCAAAAAAGAGAGGAAAAACAACTAAGCGCTCGAGGTCGTAGGAGGTGCTGGTGCAGCGATGTTCTCTGCGGGCTTTGCTTTGGGCTGCTCTTGTGCTGGATCCTGCTACTCTGCCTAAGCCTATGTCACTTGAGCGTCGAGCTGCTAAGAGTATGCGAGATCCACTAGTGACTCAGACCCTCTGTCTAGTCCTGCTGGTGTGACTGTGGTTGTCTCTTGTGCAACTGAGGCCTGGAGAAAGGTGAGATCGGCCACGTCCTGCTGCGTGAATCCTCCTCGAATAAGATCCTCTGCTACCTGAGGTGTGACAAGCGAAGAAACTATAGTAGAAGAAGGTAGAGCTGTAGCTAACTCTGGGGCTATTTGAGTGGTGTGTACAACATCAAAGAATGTCAGACACCTGACTGGCAGCTGCTGGGAGACGGAGAGTCCTGCCATCTACGTGGTTGAAGACTATGCAGGTGGGGTGAAGAGTGCTGACACTAAGAAAGCTCACACGAGGGAGAGTTGTGCTGATGTGAAAGGCTGTCCTGCCCCCCCTCCTCCCCTATCAGTAACGCCCCTGAGTGTGATGACAAGCCGTTGGACTGAGCTGTCATCCTCGCAGTGAAAGGTCCTGGCTGTGTCGGAAGTTGATGAACTTGTGAAAGTGTAGGGACTCCTGCCTATGGGCTAGACTATCCTCTAGTAAGCTCTTCCATCCTGGTCATTAGCGTAGTCATCAACATCATCTGTTGTCTCTGAAGCTCTGCCTGTCCCCTCAGTACCTCCATGATCTGACGCCTCTCCTCAGCTGAGCTCTGGATGAAGTCACCCAGACGTCTTGCAAGCACTGCTACGGTGGTGGCGTGATCAGCCTCTGTAACTACTGGCTGGGGTGGAGCTCCTGTACTGGCTGACTCAGGAACCGCCATCTCTGGATGAGTCTGCTGCTCGAGTGTAACTGGCGGCAACTCCTGCTCGTCCGTCTGCTGGCTAGAGACCAACTATGATCCCCTAGGGACTCGAGGTGCGTAGCTGGTGGTCACCTCAGGGAATGCCAAGTACTGCTCCTCAGTTACAAGCCCTAGTCTCCTCAGAAGATAGCAAATATACGGCCCGTAGACTAGGTGGCGTCCTCCAACCCTCTAAGAAATAACCTCCTCCATATCAGCTATGAACAGGTCTACCAAGTCAAACTACTACCTCCTCATCATAGCTACCACTGCCCACAAGTGCAGAAGTGTGAATTTCTCTCTGTACCCTGACCTCGGAATGATAGTCCTGAGGACTATCGCTCTAACCACTTTTGCCTCTGCAGTGAGCCTAGAAGGGCGTCTGTCAAAGCCTGAGATGTGTGGTGGTGGAAAGGCAACTGATACCATGTCATCTGGAGGTAGCATCCCTCCCTGTGGCCTGCGAGGTGGAGCGAAGGTCCCGTAGGCACTCTTGTACAACTACAGATCTGAAGCAAGTAGTCCTAATGCAGCTATCAGGTCATCTCTGCTCAGGCAGTGGGGCTCTCCTCTGAACATGACCAGATCTCAGAATGATCTTTGGCTACCCACAGTGAAGCGTAGAACTCCATCATTATGTCCTTTCGATATCTGTAGGGGCTGGTGACTAAGTCTTCAAGTCCGGGCAAGCAGTCGAGATACTGATCCATGTCCATGCCAATGGCTCTCCTGATAGCCTGGTAGGCAGTGTACTCTTGTGGCACAAATAGTTCAGGCTTGCCCTTTCTGGCAAGATAGCATCTCAATCCCTCACCAATCCTCCTCTAAAGACTAGTCCAGTACATCTCTCCTCCAGCAAGGTCCCTGGGGACTGGAACCCACTGCTCAAAGGAGACAAGGCGGCTCACCTTAAGATCTCAAGCGGGAACCTTAAGGAAGTCTCCCTCTCTAGCTGCAGCTACAAGTTCTTGTAGTCTCCTAATGCACACAGCACACATGCAGTGCGGTCTCCTGCTCGGTGAGCTCACTGCTGCTGAGGCTATGCTGGCTGCTCTGGCTCCTCCTCCCCAAACTCCTCAGACTCCTCGGACTCCTCATATTCCCCCTACTACCTAGAGGATCCCTGCTCCATAGTTCTCGACGACCTCTCCTGACGAGAAGTCAGAGTACACTGCGACCAAGGGGGTGAAACAACTCCTATAGCTAAAGTTGGTGTCCTCCTCCTAGTACTCTTCCTGAGTCCCTGAGTGTCATCTATCTGCTCTATTATCAATCGTGTCCCTGGTGTCCTGCGGGATGTCTCCATAGCCTCTAAGTGTCTGGCAACCCATCTGACCCTCTCTGACTCTGGGTCCAGTCTAGTACTCTTCTTGCCTCTGGGCTTCTCTGGCATCCTGCCCTTGCCCTTATCCTGTCCTACCATCACTGCTAACTGTTGTCACTGCACGCACATAGGTAGGGATAGGATAAGTATGGAACCTATATAAACTACAAGCAGAGCACCTCTAGGTAAGAATGCGCAATAGAAACCCTAGCACTGAATGAAGGTTATGATCACTGGACAAATGAGCAAGATAACAATAGTGATCATCGACTATAAGTGGCTGGTATGAATCATCTAGTGTACAGTTAAATAATGGCAACTAATCTAACTATAGACTAAATGAGAGACAACCCTAGACTTGCAATTAACAGATATGCATGGAATTAATTGCAGCTAGGTTGAGCCAATTAACCAACTACTCCAACTAAAAATAGGAATTTTACCTCTAATTGCATCAATTAAGGAAATTGCTTAGAAATTAGGGCATATAACGATGAATTGGAGAATGGCACAATACCCTGAGATACTCAAAGTCGAAACCGAGAAGAACTCGTAGTCGATTGCTGAAAAGGTGAAGCTTTTGGTCACTGGCAATGGAGAGGAAGGAGAGGGGCAAGCTTTGCCCTTTGCTTCAGTGGAGCTCGGCTCTGGTGGAGGTTGGGTGTGCGCGCACAAGGAGGATTGAAGCAAGGCGACACGCGGGCGCTGCGGTGGCTTGGTCGGCGACGAGGGAAAGGGCGGCTGGAGCACGTTCTTGGCATCAGGGGCGAACAGAGACGAAGACAAGAGTCTTCCCGATTTGACTTAGGTTAAAAAGATGATCGACGATCGAGATTGGATCAAGGACAGATCAACGGCTCAAATTTGGAATGTGTAACGCGTTTTCACCATAGTGACCGGACAGTACGCTCTCTAGACCGGACCGTTCGGTCACTTCGAGTGGTATGAAAATCTGGGTTCTGCAAGTGCCAGAACTTATACATATCGGATCATACGGTCTTTGAACCAGTTCTATCCGGTCTCCATTTTCAACCTCCTCGAAGCACTATGCACTAATGCACAGACCGGATTGTATGGTCCAAAGATCGGACTGTACGGTCACTACCAGAATTTCGTTGAATCAAGGAATTTTTCTCTAATTTCCAAGTGCCCTGACTTGACACCCAATTAAACACTGTACTTGAAGCATGAAGGGAACTCTCAAACACTCCTTTTCAAATAACGACTCTATATGGCTTTATCATTTTTCGCAAATGCCAAATGAAGAATTGAGCAAATAAGAACCAAGGCCATTAAGAACTAAATGGGTATGTATGAGCCTTAGTCCATGAACCGCGCAAGTGAGTTTAACCTCCAAGTTCATAAGAGCTTGCTCAATGGGCATGAAGCACAATCCTTTCCTTTGGTTACACTTGTGGAGATGTAATCTCATATAGATCATGAGGCACAAATATCTCCAAATATGACAAGCCTCCTTTGTGTTACCTATATGATGCATGCAACAAGAATTTTACATATGCAATGAAAGTAAACATGCCATATGAATGCAAGCAATATTAAACAAGACACAAAGGAAACCTAACAATGTCAAGTTTGAACCCCTCCCAAGCTTTCTCACTATAAGCCATACCCTTGCCTTGAGAGAAGCCAAACCACCATCTCAAGCACTCCCCCTTGCTTATAGCAATCTTGAGTGGGTTAGACATTGACTAATTTTTATGTGTTTTTCTTTTAGTTATTTACTCATGCATGGGTGTAAAGCATACTAGTCACAAAGGAGTTTTAATACCAAGCATAGAAAGAAAAGAAAGAACACACTACTACTAAGAACAAACACGGATACCTCCCTCAGGAATAGATATGTCATTGAGGTCCATGTCACTTGTGGTGGACTTCACTTAATCTTCAAGTAAGCTCCCGGTCCACCACCACCACCATCTTCTAGGTCTTGTTCTTGGGTACCCACTTGTACTTCGTTGACCTCTTAGGATCAACAATGGAACTTCTCACCATAGAACAATCCTTAATGCTGTGACCATCCTTGCAATACCTCTCACAATAGTAGTCATCAGCAAGTAGGGGCTTGACCCAAGTGGGAATGGAGTCACTCGTCCCAATGATGTCGATGGCGGCGGGATATGAGCCATGTTCCCGGTGGGAGACATTGTTCACAAGGTTTCTCGCAAGAATCTCCTTGAGGATGGCTCTACCACGTGTGAGCCTCTTGAAGCTGTCCATCACGATCTTCCTCTCTTTCTTGAGCTTGTGATATTCCTCCAAAACAAATGGCTCAAGAGAAGAAACCTCGACCGAGGTGGTTAGTTCATCACACATCGTAGAAGCATCACTCTTAGATGAACTAGAGGAGGGAGAGGCAAGGTTATCACCATTGATGGCCTCAAAAGTAAGTTCAAGGGCCTCGTACTTCTCATGTAGCTCTACATGATCACCCTTGAGTTTGTCATAACTCTTGTTTAGGGTCTCATGAGATGTGATAGGGTCCTTGATCTCACTCTCAAGCTCACCAACATGGTCCTTAGCCAATTTTACATTCTTTTGTTACCACTTCCAACATTTTGGAGTTCTTGATGGCGATGTCGTGGGCTTGCTCAAGCATACTCCAAATCTTGGCGTAGGAGAGCTCCTCGTCATCGCTATCGTCGCTGCTCTCATCCTCACTCTCCTTAAGTTAGCTCGTGACCATGAGGCACGTGGGAGGTGGAGGAAGAGCTCGAGGTAGAGTGGTCTCGATCATGGCTAGGTCGGCCACTTCTTCATCATCGCTTGAGGAAGAGGATGTGTCACTTGAGTTGTCACTTGTCCACTCTCCAACAAGGGCCTTGCGTGAGAACTTCTTCTTATAGTCTTTGGCTTTGTCTTTGTCTTTGCTCTTGTCCTTGTTGAAGTACCTCTTCTTTTTTTGCTTGGCTTTGGGATCTTCTTCTTCATCACTTGAGTCTGGGGGCTTGAATGCCTCTTTCTTTGGCTTGGAGAAATCTCGAACAAAGTGATTCTTGGAGCCACAGTTGAAGCACTTGTCCTTGGACTTGGAGGAAAACTTGTTCTTGAAGGTCCTCATCTTCTTCATGAGAAGAGCCAAGTCCTCACTCAAGTCATCTTCATCGTCATCATCATCATCCTCGATCACTTTCTTCTTTCTCTTCTTGCTCTTGGTAAGCTCTTGCTTCTCAACTTGAAGAGCTAGGTTGGATGGTTGTGGATCATCCAAACCCAACTGGTAGCTCTCGAAAGTTGTGATCTTCCCAAGCACGTCCTTGATGGTCTTGGTTTTGAGGTCACCTTGCAATGTGTAGGTGATGATGGACTCATACTTGGGATCCATGAATAGCCTCGCAAATCTTCTAATGACCTCCACAGGCTTGAGCTTGAAATCATTCCCAAGTGCATTGATCTCCTCCACTAGCACATGAAAACAAGAATAAATAGTGTTAGCTCTTTCATGTGGCAATCTAGTGAAGTTATCATATTTGTTTTTCAACACATAATATCTTTCCTCTTTCACATCATTGATACCTTCATGAATACCCTGAATCTCAGTCCAGATATCATGTGCTGGCGAACTAGCATTCAACCTAGCAAAAACATCCATAGAGATGCATGCAAACAGAGCATTCTTGGCCTTAGCATTGAACTTAATGAAATCAGGATCAAGCGGGTTCACATCCGCATCTGAAACATGGATCACCTTTCATATCTCTGGATCAAGGGACTCAAGGTAGGCTTGCATACAAGCCTTCCAATAACCGTAGTCCTCCCCATTAAATATGGGAATACACCCCATCTCTCCCGGCATCCTTACCTTACTCAAGGCGGTGAAGCCTAAAAGTTGAGCACTTGGCTTTGATACCAATTGTAAAAACCGAAGGCGTACCGAGAGGGTGGGGGGAGTGAATCAGTAAGCCAACCATGAATCCGAATACTTCGATTCCACACCACTAGATCATAACAATCATTCCAACCTATCAATTCTAGGAGGCCAAGACCCTACACATGCTAGTGTTCATGATGAGAGCAAATGCGGAAGCTAAACACACTAGCCTATGCAAGCCATAATTCAACCTACTCTCTAGAGCACACAATTGCGGAATAGTAAAGAGAGGGTTAAGGAATGCTTATGATTTTTTCTTGAGGTCTCGGAAGAATGGTGCCTTCCCCTAATTCTCGTTGGACCACTCCCGCCAGAGTGTCGGTCCCTCCCACCACAAAGTGGAGTTCTCGCACACAAGCCCGCAATCACTCTCGGAGTGAAGACATGGTTGCGTCACTGCTGCCACCAAGGCACAAGCTTGCCTCCCTCAAGAACTTGCCGAACTCCCCGAGCCGACACGAATGCTCACTAGTGATGCCCCTTTCACCGGCGGGCTCAAACTGAGTACAAACTAGTGACAACCTTCAAAACCAATCATGATAGGCTCGGTCATCGACACCTAACCAGTCTAGGTCTTACCATAGACCAAGAGTAACAACCTAGATCACACCCTCAAGGACACCCTAGCCCTAGATGTGCATAGATACTCAAGTTACTCTCTCTAGCACTCTCAAGATATCTAATATCCTCTTCTAGTTCTCCTCTCTTTTCCTCTTGGCTCTTACCAAATGCTCCTAGGTATTCCACTAGTCAAGAGACGTCTCCAAGACCCCAACAAAGAAGTTATATAGGCTTCCAACCTCCAACTAGTCATTGCTCCATGAAATCACCTTTCTGGGCATACTGACTGTACAGTCCGGTCTCTGCCAGACCAGACCGTCCGATCACTCTGTAACGGCTCCTCTAGAACTGAAAGCTCTCTATCATTGGGTTATTTCCATACTGACCAGACCATCCGGTCTCTTCATCTCTGTCCATTCCAGAGAGCACCCATTTCTACACCTCTCTGTCCCGACTCCCATCCATACAGACCGGACCGTCCGGTCTGCTGACCGTACCGTTTGGTCAATATGGGTCTTCACGCTGACAGACTCCTCGCAGACTGCTCTCTAATCTCCTAATGATCGTACAGTCCGGTCTCCACTGATCCCTCTATCCGGTCACTCTGTCAAGAAACTGAAAGTTCTCGTCCTCGCTTGACTTCGTTTCCCGGCTTCTTCGAACAGCTCCTTGGCTTCTCCACTGTCATCTAGTGTTTGTAATTTCACTGAGCATTTATGCACATCACCGACTAGCATGACCTAGACCCTCTTGATAGTCCAGTTTTTTCTATGGACTCAAAGCCCTAACAACTAGAGAAGTGTTCCAAACACTTGCTCCATAGCTTGTCCTTAGCCTTGATCCATCTCCATCAACCCTTGGACTCCATCAAGCTCACCAAGCTTTCATGCTTGTAGTCATTATCATCCATCGTCAAGGCAACCATTATCATCAATAAGATTTGTAGTAGAGTTTAGAGATGATATTATGCATAGACAACACTCGTGTAGATATTAGCCCATAATTTCATAGTTGTCATTAATCACTAAAATATTCATACCACGGGGATCCAATCATCAATGGTCATGAAGCTTAAACATCTTGAATGTGCATCCACTTCATGAGAGTTTTATCAATTGGGACCTCTATGTGGACTCGCATATAATCTGCCCAAGAATGTCCCTTGTTATCAACATCTACCATGCGAACCTGCCCAATGCGGCTTCCCAATCTCCTCCCCATTGCCTCAGTCATCATCGGTAGTGGTATATCATAGAAAACGCACCCAGATTGGCACTGTCTCAAGCGGCATCTCCAGCGGGCTTACTTTATTGTCGTAGCGCCCTATGATCAGGGCGTCGCCCCTATAGATTCAGGGCCCCCATCATAGGATGACCTCGCAGTGATCATCTCCTTCAAACTCGATCAAGAATCTGTTATCGTGGATACGCTTATACTCCATATTAGCTCACAGACCCCAAGCATGTTGCATGGCCTCGAAGAGGCCACGTGGACTAAAGCTGCGATTGGTGTGATAACAGGTAATCACCACCGAACCAGTTTGGATATGTAATCCGTTGGAGGTTTGCTGTCTCCCTCGCTGAAGGCCCTGGCGGTCGACTGGACGAACTCGCCATGACTAGCACCACTGGGTACTAGCCCTGGGAACTCACCTAAACCTTAGACTCCTTGCCGGGATCATAGTCGTAGGGAACGAGCCCAAACACGACAAGACAACCCTCAACACTCAGGAAGATAGCCGGGGCGAGTCCAAGGAGAACACACGGCAGAGACCCAGCAGCTCATAATCCGTCATGGTGTTGCTAGAAACCCTAGCGCCACCACAGGACGTAGCCAAGACTTTTTTTTAGAGCGAAACTAGTCCTGATTTGCTTCTTTAAACTCATAAAAACTCCTTTTCTTTCCTCCATGATTGTTTTTTACTGTTGTTCTGCTTCTTTGGTGCCATTTCAATAAGGGAACCTCCATGTGAAAGAACATGTCACCTTTCTTTGCCTCTTATTTTTTCCTCACCGTATACTACCGACAAGGAAATCAAGCATTGTTACAAAAAAATTCAAGTATTCTAGTAATTATTTTATAATTTCGAATTTGAATATTTTTAGTTATTCTGGATTGAAATCAATTATTCTAGTAGTAAAATATAAATTGTTAAAAAAATCAAGTATTCTATATTTAGTGAATAATTGTTTTGATTCATTCTAATTATAAAAATTAGAACTGGTTTGCCCACTCCTACATTCTACCGGTTCTGCTCCGACGTACGAAAAAAAAACCGTATCAACTGGGCCACGCCCACGCCTCCTAATCTCGAATTAGCAGGCCGCGGGCCATGGTACACGCACATTCATGGTAGCATGCGTGGTCTAGACATAGGCCAATCCAGGTTCAATTCTATACCTGAGTGTTTTGATCTCTTGATTTTTCTTAAAAGCTAATTTCGCAAACCCACCAATAATTTAACTTAATATTTATAGAACTACTAAATATAAGACTTATTTCACATACCGATCAATAGTTTGAGCTGTGGTTTCATAAAACTATTATTATTTTTTATATTATATGCGTATTGGATATTATTGGTCCCACATGTCATTTGCAACAGTTGAAACTTTAAATCGTATTAGCTTGCCAACTCAGTTGAGGCCATGCCACATAATTAATTGAAGATGACATGATGCAATAAGCATGCGTTGATGTCGTTGACCTTGTAGAAGAGCAGGAGTATTGAGGAGGCTGATTTGACTAAACTCGGCAAAGCTGGCCAGCCAATACACACATTACAACTTGAAGTGTTGCAAATAACATATGAGACCATAATTATGTAATACGTATAAGTAAAAAAAATGGTGATTTTGTGAAACTACAACCCAAAGTATTGGCGATTTTATGATATAGATATCGTATTTGGTGATTTTCTAACTATTAAGTCAAATTATTGATGGGTTTACAAAATTAACTCTTTTTTCTCAATGCTCTAAGGCTTCTTCACAAATGCTGAAACCTGTTGGCCGTCCGCCGTTTTGTTTTGTATTCCTACCGGTACTTCTTCCATCATTCATTCTTTTGTTGTACAGATGCTCGTAATGCATTGCACGTAACGTCACGCCCTGTGGAGGAGCCAGCAGTCTCCAACGAAACGTATTTTTAAATTACATACATGGAGAGAAAAAAAAGGATTGTGCATGCACTTGGTACACCAGTTCAACTCTGTTTCTTCTTTTAAACAAAAAGCAAAGGTCACCATTTACCAAAGAGGATTCTATCGAGCTGACGTACATATGTAGAGCAAACCCAAACAGTTAAAAACGTGATTTAAATGTCTGACGATGACTCTAATAGCGTCATCCGATCCCCTGATGTCGTCACCTTGAGTCACAGCTACCAATTCAAATAACATTGTTACGCTATCTGCGTCCGTTTGTGACTTTTAGGGAACTTCTACAGACATAGTACTATATACAGTTGGAAATGTACTTTGCTCGTTGAGAACTTTGATACAGTGGCAAAGACTAATAAGTTGCTTGATATCAAGTGACTAATCGGAACCCGACTCTGTTCTCCCCGCCGAGTCGGGGTCACGACTCATACTTTGAAAATCTCGTTTGGTTGGGTTTTGTTTATTTTTGGTAGAAACCGGTGAAATCGTATGAAATAGTGTCAGTTCTATCGATTAACTCTACCAAATAATGCTGATTTTCAATTGCAGAAACTGAAACACTGTTTCTTGCAAAAAACAGAGAGTCAAGGCCTGGTAGGAACATGACACTAGATATAGGGTAACATGTGCTGATAATTATGAGAAATAATTTGTGTATTATTAGACTAGTCTCAATGTAAAGTTTTATTGAGAAGTTTCCAAAAATGCAACGTCATAAAAATATATTAATATAATAAATGAAACAAGTTTTCTCAATGTAAAGTATTATGTTATAGGTTCATAGGCTACAATATTCTTCAAATGTTACATCTATCTAACTGGTCAATGATAGTCTATAAAATATATAGAGATAAAACAAATATTTTTAGTGGAGATTTTATTCTAGTTTCATAATTACGGTAACTATGTACACCAGTTTTCATCCCATTAACCCAACTCCTCTGTCTCATCTTAAATTTCATGTCGTATTATTATTTTTATTGTTAATATGATATATTATTTAATAAATTCTAAATTAATATAAAACTTGGATTGAGATTGACTTACATATAATCAGGACATTAAAGTCTTTTTAAGAATATAATAAGGACATAAAGTTTCTTCGGAGCAGTACATGGGCTACAGGCAAAACGCGTAGCGACCCTTGGAGAGGTTGCTCCTGTCTCTTGACCCCCAACTCAATGCGGTCCAGCTCCGGAGCAACTGGGCTCCAGAACCACCCACACCAGCCTAGTCCCAGGTCATCGGTCGGGCCGGGCCCCGACGCCCACAACTCCGACCTGTATAAGTACACCGCCGGCGGACTCTATACCGCGCAACCCAATCCAACGTCCGCAGAAACAGCATCCACACCCTGTTTCCATCCCACTCCGAGTCTTCTTCCACCAAGCAAACACATCAACACAAGATCACTTGCTTTCCTAACTAGTCGAGGAATCCATGTGCGGCGGTGCAATCATTTACGACTACATCCCGGCACGGCGCCGGGTATCCGCTGCCGACTTCTGGCCCGAGGAGGCCGAGGAATCCGACCACCACCACCATGATCCCCGCAAGCCCGAGAGAGGTACGCGTCTCTGCTCTTTCACCAAGCTCTGTTCCCTTGTGATTCGTTCTTCGTCCAAGACTCTGACATAATCTGCTCCTGATTTGATTTCGAGCAGCTTCGCGTCCCAAGGGTCGGCGTGAGCGCAAGAACCAGTACCGCGGCATCCGCCAGCGTCCCTGGGGCAAGTGGGCGGCGGAGATCCGCGACCCGGTGAAGGGCGTCCGCGTGTGGCTGGGGACCTACCCCACCGCCGAGGCCGCCGCGCGCGCATACGACCGCGCCGCACGCCGCATCAGGGGCGCCAAGGCCAAGGTCAATTTCCCCAACGACGCCGCCGCTACCACGCCGGTAACAGCTGCCGCTACGCCCCAGGTCCCGGCGGCGGCGCCCAAGGTGGAGCCGCCGGAGCCGTCCGCCGAGGTCAAGGAACTGTCCGAGGAGCTCATGGCGTACGAGAACTACATGAACTTCCTTGGCATCCCCTACATGGAGGGCGGGAACGCCGCCGCGCCTGCCGCTGCTGCTGTCGCTGCCGCCGTCGAGGAGCCGCCCGCGCCGGTGCCGGTTTCCGGGCTTTGGAGCTTCGAGGACTATTACCAGCCGTCCCTTTCGCTCTTCACTGAATAGTGATAACCATTGTGTTTGTTTCAGTAATTTCTTCCTGCTGCTGGTGGACGCAGTAACCGGCGGCGTGGAGAGCAGCTTTTTGTCTTGTGTTTTTCCCTTGTTACATCTATCCATTGTTGTTCAATGTGTAACCAGTGTTCGTTTTGTTAACTTGCGACAAGCTCCTGCTGAACAGAATCAATTTGCAATTAACTTGACCATATGTTCCGCTTCTGAATAGTTCCGCTCAAGCATCGTTTCCTCTCCAGGCTAATTACTGTCTGTCGAGATCGACCGTATCTGTTGCTGATCAGATTCCATGCATAGATCATTGGAAGTCTGTTCTAGTTAACCTTGTGACTTCAGTGCTTACGCAGTTGGAAGATTCCCACTGACGCAGCAGAAAATGGGCTAAAAACCTTCCAGATGGGAAACAGAGCAAAAGATCAGCAGAGAAACTGTGTACTCCGACCAGGTAGGTGGGAAGACGGGCTACTAGTATTTCTGGACCGTACGATCGAACTTCAACGGGGAAAGATTCGTCACCGACTCGCCGCTCCCGCGCTCTCGCCGCCGCCGTTTCACCGCCCGTTGTTTTGCGGCCGTGTTGTACAAGTTTCACTGGTGAGCGGCGGCGGTCGTACACGGGAATACAGTACTACAGTACAGTGCCAACACGTTTCCGGATCGAGATGCTTGGAGTAGACGGCAACCGTTTACCATGGGCTTCGCATTCAGGTGGCGGCCGCTTGTTTTGGGCCGCAACGGCGCACACCGAAACCTGAGGGGGCCCACCCACCTACCTTCCGCCGCTTGCCTGCCGGTCACACCAACGAAGTCCAGTCCAAGTTGTCATCTTCTGCCTGTCTCGTTGGAGATGTTTTTTAGTTTTGTTTTCCTATTTTGCGGCATGAAAATGCACTAATGTAGTGGATGACCAGAATTGGCGCTCCGTTTTCTTAATAGGAAATATTTTATTATTATTCTAACCTCTATAAAGAAATATACATAAAATCATTCCTTATTACATCAGAAATCAAATAGATCGAGATAATGTCAAACATCAGAACCATATCCTACGGTGATCTAAATCTAACTCTTAGAAAGTCCATTGTTAAAACACCAGCTATTAGAAGCAAAACTTGCCATCAAAGTAATCTCAAGCGCACGACAACTCGTAAAAATGTGAGGTCTCTCCTCCTTTTGCAAAAGTGCCCATAAAGGGATCCAATATATTCTCTAAAAAGTATCTGCAAAAGAGTAAAAACTTATACATTGCTAAACACCACATCATTCCTACTAACCAAATTGCCCAAAAAATAGCCATACACCCGCCCAAATTTGAGTACATATCCTTTTGTCCATTCCATTTAACCATCCATTAAATATGTAAGACACATTCAACGACTGAGGTATATTAAAAGAAATATGCACTACTTTCCATACATACTTGGCGCAAGCACAGTCAAAATATAGATCCTGAATTGTCTCATCCATATCGCAGTTAGCACTTCCTTTCCACCTTGGCCCCCTTGAATTATCTTTAAAGATTAAGATCTTTTGTTGCTATTTGTTAAAAGGGATCATCCTAACCAAAAATAATCTTTAAAAGTTAGAATGATCCTTTTTAACAAATAACAATGAAAGATCTTGATCTTTAAAGATAATTTAAGTTTCTATAAAACATGTTGACACAATAGTATATTTAGAACAACCAACATCCTATACATAGAGCGTATTGTAAAGTACCTATTTTGGGTTGCCGACCATCTAAAACTATCCCTCGAATTAGATAATTCTATAGCCATCACTCTAGCAACCAATTAGTGCCATGCAGATTTTCACCAACTAAAGATCGACTAAAAGAGACATTTAGTGGTGTAGAACTCAATACCATATTCACCGTGTCACTTTTCTTCCAAACTATGTTGTAAACATTTGGGTATTGATGCTTGAAAGCAACATCACCAAGCCAAGCATCCTCCCAAAACCTAACTTGACTGTCATCACAAACATTAAACTTACCTATTCTCAAAAATTCTTGTTTGACTTTCATCAGGCCAGACCAGATGTTCTTCCATGATAATTTTTTAATTCAAGTATTTATTTTTGAGAAGACACTGCCACACCTCATCCTCATTTATGAGTTTCAACAACCATTTACTCAATAAGCATCTATTTTGAAGATCTAAATTTAGGATTCCTAACTTTCTTGGTCTTTTGGTATGCAAAGAATACTCCATTTAGTGAATCTATTTTCTTTAGTGCTCATCATTTTGTTAGAAAAATCTGGATCGATAAAAATCTAATTTCTTTAATATCTCCCTAGTTACTTCAAAAAATGATAGCATAAACATAGCCAAATTACTAAGAACAAAGTTAATTAACATCAATCTACCACCTACAAAGAGCATTTTTCTTACCAATAGCTAAGTTTCTTTTGAAACCTCCCTTCAACCTTTTTCTAATCAAAGTTACGAAGATTCTTATGATGCATCGAGATGCCCAAATACCTAAAAGTATAAGAACCCATTTCACAACAAAAAATTTACGATAATTCTCCTTTGAAAGGATCGAGTGGCCAGAGGGGGGTGAATCGAGAACTCATAATATGTACCTAATTCACCAATTCCTAAAACCTTATACTCAAACAACTCCTAAACAATTCTATTGGCGATCACACTAACAAGTGGATTATCTTATGAAGGAAAGACAACCTAGATATACTAGTGGATCAATGCAACTTCTATGCAAACTAGTAATAAGAGACACACGAAAGCATACAACAAGCTAGCAAAGAAGCCTACTCATGCAAAGCTACCAGATCAACAAGTACAAGGTAAGCACACAAGCATGAGTAGCACGGTATGTAAACACGGAAGGTAAAACATCAAAGTAAGGAGTAAGAGTAAGAGATGGCTCATGATATTTTTTCTCCGAGGTCTCGAAAGGATGACACCTTCCTCTAATCCTTGTTGGACCACTTCCGTCGGAGTACCAGTCCCTCCCGCCACCAAGTGAAGTTCTCGCACACGAGCCCGCAATCACTCCCGGAGTGAAGACACAATTGTGTCACCGCTGCCACCAAGGTACAAGCTTGCCTCCCTCGAGAACTTGCCGAACTCCTGGAGCCAACACGGGCGCCAACTATCGATGCCCTTTTCAACAGCGGACTCAAACCGTGTATAAACGTGTGAGGACCTTCACAACCATTCATGATAGGCTCGATCATTGACACCTAACCGGTCTAGGTCTCACCATAGACCGGACCGTATGGTCTCTATGGGTCTTCGTGCAACCCTAAACTCCTCATCCTCGCTTGATTTTGTTTCCTGGCTTCTTTCAACAACTCCTTGGCTTCTCCACTATCATCTAGTGCTTGTGATTTCACTGAACATCCACACATATCAGCGACTAGCATGACCTAAGAGACATGACCTAGACCCCCTTGATAGTCTATTTTTTTCTATGGACAGAAGACCTAACAGCTAGACAAGTGTTCTAAACACTTGCCCCTAGCTTGTCCTTAGCCTTGTTCCATCTCCATCAACCCTTGGACTCTATCAAGATCATCAAGCCTCCATGCTTGTGGTCATTGTCATTAATCGTTAAGGCAACCGTCAACAATCATTATTAAGTAGAAAGGTTTCCTACACACACTTATGTAGATGTTAGTCATATTTCATGTTTGTCATTCATCATCAAAACATTCATACCTTAGGGTGATCTCAATGGTCATGATCCTTACATCCTTCTTATAAACATCACACTCTTATAAATATTAATCTTAAGGCCAAAGAGACGTTCAAATGCACATAATAGAAGTTTCATATTCTTTGCTTGTTCAAGACTATCTTCTAAGAAGATAATAGTGTCATCAGCATATTATTTTTGCAATAAGAATTGCCAGCATATCAACCAGATGTGGAGCGACTCCCGCAACCTACCCAAGATCTTTTGCTTTTGCAATAAGAATTGCCAACATATCAACTACAATATTAAAAAAAATAGGTGAAAGGGGATCCACTTAGGTGAAAGAAATCACCTACATCATTATTTACCTTAATACCTACACTCCGTTTTGTCATTAGTTGATTAATCCAAGAGCACTACTTAGGTGAGAAACCTTTCATCCTCAACACTTGTTGTAGAAAAGTCCATCTCACTCTATCATAAGCTTTCTCAAAATCAAGTTTAAGAATAAGAGATGGCTGAACAGCTAAATTGTCTACACCTACAAAGATGCCTAAGTTCTAAATATTATTTGTTACCACTGTATCATCAGTTAAAGAGAGAAGAGAATTTTTATGGGTCATACCGTCAAAATGCTCCAAATTCTTCCTTGTTGTCATCCTAGTTGCCTGCTCGAACAAATCTTCATCCATTGAAAAAGCCCTCCTGGAACTCCGCTTATTCGGAGTGGGGAACGATCCTGCCTTAGCCTCAAGAATGGGTGTCATAATAGCACCCCTTGATTCTTTAGCCAATGTCCCACTTTGAACCTCAGCTAGAGCTCTGTCCAACAGAGGGCCTAAAGGTAGGGAAGAAACAATGTTGTCTTGGGACGGGAACGCGGGGGGGGGGGGGGGGGGGGGGGGTGTCAGTGTCTCCTTCACCAGGTCCCCCATCCCATCTCCAGACATCCTACCCATGTCAGAGGGAGCAACAAGTGACTCCTTCACCAGGTCCCCCATCCAATCTCCCACCCATCGAGGGCGCCTGAAAGTGCCTAGAGGGGGGGTGAACAGGCAATTATCCCTGAAATTCACTTAATAATAAAAGTCAAATGCGCAGTGTCGGACTTGTCCGACGATTATAGGGAAAGTCCGATGACTTGTCCAATGGCACAAGATAGAAAAGTAGATCGACTGAGTAAATATTAAAACTAGTGTAAGGCAAGCTAGGAGTAGATGAATATAAGAAAGGGGGTGCTGTAAAAATAAAGAGAGCAACTACCAAGTAACCTACACAAGTTAATCTAAGAAATACGAAGCAAACCCTAACTAGCAAGTTTATGAGCAAGAACAAGTAAATAAGACACAAGTGATTGAAAGTACAAGCAAGGCACAAGATTTGTTCACCGAAGTTCAGCTCCACAGAGGAGCCTACGTCTCCGTTGAGGGATCCACAAAGGACCGGGTCTCTTTCAACCCTAACCTCTCCAAGTGACCACAAAGATGAAACTTGGTTTTCCACTAGAAACTCCACAGAGGAGAGGTCAATACAAACTTTCCGAGGCGTCACCACACAAGTTGGGAGCTCTACGGATACCTCTAACTGTCTAGGAGAAGAATCTCCAAGAGTAACAAACACAAAAGTTGTCGGCGATGAGGATGAACCAAGTGCTCAAGAGGATGAAAGCTTGGAGTCGATGGAGCACTTCAATCTTCTCTCAATCCCTTCACAAATCAAGAGTGGAATCAAGGGAGGAGAGTTGGGGAGAGCAAAGTGAGCTTGGGAGTGTTTTTGAGTGGAAATGAGTGACCAACCAGCCACTGAACGAAGAGGTGTTCTATTTATAGCCCAATGGAGAAAAGAGTCGTTGGAGACCCAATTTCTGAGATCTGTGTCGGACAAGTCCGATAGTCATCGGACATGTCCGATGAATCAAGGTGGCGCAGAAACTGGAGTTCGATAAGCTTGCCCGATGCCTCGGATAAGTTGGCCATCGGACAAGTCCGATGCCCATCGGACATGTCCGACGGCACAGGGGTGGCAGAGGTACTGGAATTCGATGAACTTGTCCGATGGCTCGGACAAGTCTTGTTCATCGGACAAGTCCGATGAAAAAGGGTGGCAGAGGAACTGTACTCCGATGAAAGTGTCCGATGCGTCGGACTTTCCTCTGGCCATCGGACATGTCCGATGACCGTCGGACATGTCCGACGATCCAGAGTGGCAGAGGTACTGGAGTCCGATGGACTTGTCCGATGGGTCGGACAAGTCCGATGATTTTGCCTTGGAAATATTTGTATGGCCTAGAAATGAGAATTTTGCACTTAGTTCACCTTCGTTTCACACTTTTGTGTCTCTCTTAATAGTACGGCTTTTCCTATACTCAAGAATTAAAATAAAATACTATGAACTTCATTCTTGAGCATATTTTGAATTTTAACTTGAAGCACTTTGCCATCTTCTTTTCTCCCTTTCTGTTTCTATGCATTTAATCATCAAACTTTGTACCATAATCTACACACATACTCATTAAAAGATTAATCTATTCTTAATTATATTGACGCCAATCACCAAAATAAAATTAGGGATCTAGATGCACCTTCAACGCCTTCACCGCACAGACCTGAGCCAGTTGCTCCTGTGTTCCTATTACCGCACATGACTTATAGTCGTGGGCGTCCACCTGTGCCACCTGACTCACCCGAGTAGTAGGTGGACCACCTAGTCCTTGTTGCAGCGCCGACTGGTCCCCGGTCTGGCCCTCCATAACATGCGCTGCCACTAGCTCACCACCAGCATGGGCAATCGTTGTCTAGGGACTAACCACCGAACTTGGTTGCCTAGGAGCAGTCTGCAGCTCGATGACCGAAGGAACCAAGGGGTGGGGCAGGGCTCCCACATTACCAAGGACTACAACACCCCGACGAAAGCCATGGCAACGCCCAGCTATTGCCATCACCTTATATGCAGTGACACAAATTCCGCCTGAAATCTCATCTGCCATACTGTCCTCATCATCCAGAAGATCATCCTCCTCCCAATCATCATATGGAAGGTCTTCAACCACTCCCTCATAATCCATCACCATATTCGCAAGCTTGTCAGTCTCACTAGAACTGCCTATTTGGTTGCCTCCAAAAACCAGATTAGCATTCACCGCCCCATTGTTATTAGTATTTACATCCTTTTTTCCTTTGTTCTTCTCTGAATCCTTGTGCTCACCATCATGGCTATTGGGGCCAATAGCTGAACGAGATGGTGGTGGAGCAGTCTGATGAGGCTCAACCACAAACTTAAGCTCCAAATATTGCTTTCGAATAACCACTTCCATTCTGTTTAGGATAACTGTCGGGTTAAGCACACACACCATGAATCTTCCCTTGCTCCGCCTGGTCAAAATCATGTCTACCTTCTGAGTTGCACTGAACATCGTCCCAGTAGGCCACAAGACCTTATGTTTTCTCAGTACTCTAGAAAGGTTGGTTACATGCATATCCAGACTGTAGGGAACTCAAGACCAAAATCCTCCTCATCATCAAACTCTTCAAGTTTCAAGGACATACCATTTTTAAGATCCGTGGATCCAAAATTAAATGTGCGCTTTAAATCCACTTTAGATGGAAAAGGAGCAGTCCAAGTGTCCTAGGCATGCAGCTGTACATCCCACTCAAAGCTATCAGAAACGAGCTTGTGAAGGTGTTCCACAACCTGGTCCTCAGTCAGATGACCTCCCAACACATTAATCAAAGCCAGCGTACCCTCATTCTTGCTTAACAGAATTAGGTCGTGAGGAATATAATAAAATCCTAGTCAATCTACACCATAATTGACCATACGAGCGACCGACTTATTCTTATTGAGCGGACATTTGGCCGTCACGTGTTCAATGGGATTCTAACTCGGGTTTGAATATTGCGTGGATTGAGCGGCTAGACAGGGTTCAACCCAGTCCATGAGTAGGTTTACATGTGTATGATTTATCCCAATTGTCAAACGAGCCCCAGAGTGGTCATGTCGCAGCCCATCATCCTCCCAGTTCCAGGAAACGGACAATTGTATGCGAAGGAGCATCAAGCAATTTTATACACGTTAAAATGAAGTGAAAGTTTGAAACCGCAATACAAGGAGCGTTTTCATATATCTTCGTTAAACGATTACAATCATGCCCTGATTTCCGATTAATAATCTTTCTTACATCGATCTCCGTTTCGGATCAATAAAAATCATGGAATTCTCCTATTGACTTCTTTTCCTTTGAACTGGTACGTCTACACGTTCCAGCTCAATACCGCAATTGGTGTCCGGTCAGCGCGGCGTACAAGACGATGTTCCAGGTATCCGGGAGGCCGGCGACGCACCAGTGGGTGCAGTCGGCGCCGTTGCTGTTGCCGTTGTACTTTGTGGTGTGCCCGTCCTTCCTCAGCTGCGACATGAAGGTGATATCCAGCAAGTACACCGGCTTTGCCATGCCCGCCAGGATTCTCCTCACGATCGAGTCCTGCGGGTTCAGCTGCCCGTGATACGCTGCCGTGTTATTCAGCGGCCGCGTCTCGCCCATGCACGTCTTGCCCGGCGTCCCCCATTCTTGGCCGCTACACACGGTTGCCACAGTAGTGTTATTAACGCAAGGCACATAGACCCATTCAGACTCAACAAGTGCTTGCGAAATGCGAATTGCAAAAATGTGAACTTGTTGCTATGTGATGTGCAATAACAACTTAGCAAGTTGTGCATGCTGAATTTTTCTTACTAGCGGTGTGAGGGAGAGAACCCCTGGAAGAAGACTTTGGTGCTGCTCTGGACGAGGTTGGCATCGACCCATCTGGCCCAGGTTTGCAGGCCCTTGGAAAAAGCTTGTGTCCGGTCCATGTCCGGCACAGTCGTGTTGCCATCCTGGACGTAGTCCCAGCTGCTGCAAGAAACACACAAAATGCGACTTCAGACACGCCCACAAGGCCGAGTCAAAGAATAGGAACGGTTTATTTTTTGTTTCCAAGAGACCAAGAGGAGTGTTCTTACGTCTTGCTCCCCCACCAACGCCACGAGCCGAAGATGAGCACATCGGCGCCGCGCCACTTCTTGCGCCCTTCGTTCACAGCATCCAGCTTGAGGATGCGCCCGGTCTTCTCGTTTACAATGTCAACCAGGTAGTGCGACAAGTAGTATATCAGAGTCACACTGTAGTCCTGCATAAACATTTGTCATATTACAGAAATTATGTTCAGAAATTAGTCCGCGAAGCCATTTGGCTTGGAATCCATGCCCGTTGCAATATCTTTCACGAGTCCTGCATACTACGTCATTTGGGGTCTTGTTAGTTTGTTGTGCAATGAAATACACATGTATTAATTTTAAGATGTGAATTCAGTGAAACTACATGTGTCACTTAATCTATGTGAAGGAACGAAACCATGACATGATTACGTTTTCGGACTCAGAGAATTAAGTTTTGTTCCATGTATTGAAGGCATGAAAAAGATCGGAATGAGCTGGGTATCATATCACGTCAGGTCAAACCGAACGCCCATTCCATCCCAGATTAAAATTCAAACCATGTCTAATCCATCCATATAGTTTGGACTGCAATCCATATTGTTCCAAACATAAACAAACAAGGTCTTGATTGGAATCCATGGTCGTTCTTCCACCTCTACATGGCCACCTCCTTCCCCGCACCTAGTTCATCTCCACCAAAATTTCGCTGTTCGACTTCCACCCAATGGCTGTGAGAAGATATATATCACTGCCCTCTTTCGTCGCATATGGCACTAAGATTATTAACTGTATATATATCTATACTGTCCAACAGCCCTAATAACGCCCACTGGTACGGTGCTCGTTTGTTTTCCCATGAAGTGCACATGCATGGTCGTCACCGATCGATCACCTGGTTCAACAAATAATTTCCTCTCTCGATCCCTTCCACCGATGGAGTCGCGCGCATTACCGCAACACCTATCACGATCTGACAGACTGACACATCGACACATTTAGAATGCGTCGCGGCACGTGCGGTGATCGCGCATCTCACGCAAATGTCTCCATTACTAGAAGCTTAGGACGCAGATCCCAACCTCATGGAGACGAAGGCGACCAGTGTGTTCATTATCGAAACGCGCTGTTTATGTGGGCGCGCGCTCAACCCCGATTCACCGACGATCAACAATCCTAAACGTTAAAAAAAAAAAAAGGAAACCCAGAAGGAGGCACACCACCGACACCGACACTACACTTACTAACAACGACGAAGCTTGTACAGGGCATCATGTACAATCGATCACGAACAACGCCATGATGCGCAGGGCAAGGAGCTAGAACGAGCCGCGGCACGGACGTCACGCACGCAGCTCACGTACGTACCTCGAAACGGACCGTGATGGAGGGGCTCTCATCCTCGGACGACCACCGCGACGACCACGACGCGGTGGTCCGGGCGCCGGGCGCGGCGGCGTGGAGCATGCACAGCAGCGACTCGTACTGGTTCACCACCAGCGAGTCGCCCACGAACACCACCTTCTTCCGGCGCCACGTCCGCAGCAGCGCGAGCCCGTCGAACCTGTAAGAACGCATGCAGGCGGCGAACCAAATCACTCCAGGAAGCAAGCAAGCTGGCCGCCAAAACATGGGCATTGTTGTTGCAGGGGAACAGCAAGCAGAGCAGAACCTGGGCAGGGAGCACGGCGGGTTGGGCCGCCACCGGTACTTGAGGTACGCCGCGTCGGGACGGCCGGACTTGCGGCAGTCGAACTCCTTGCGGACGAAGGGGCACCGCGACGAGTCGTACAGCGGGTACGAAGAGTCCGCGACCCAGTTGCCCGTAAACACGTCGCACGACGAGGAGCCGGCCGCCCGACGCTGCTGCCCGTGCTTCAGGGAAGTGGTAGTCTTGGCAGCCCTGGCATTGCAGGCGGCCAGGAGCACGGCCACGACGGCCGCGAACAGCGTGCCCCGCCGCGGCCTCATTTTTCCGGCCAAGACGACGGAGGTGTGCAGGCCACCACACCGAGGCAGAGGGTGCAGTACTGGCGTCTTGTCAAGGTTGGATTGGGTCTCTTCTATATTATTATTCAGAGGTCCTCCGATCCAAAGAGCAGCTTACTCTTCTCCTGACGACGGAGGCTTCTCGTACTGATTTTTCAATTTTGGCTTGTTGGCTTATGCCTAATTATACAGTCTCTTCTCCTAAACATCAGATTTCTATATTATTAGAGCATCTTCAAAAGCTTCTCAAAAAATTAATCCAAAAAAAGTATTTTTGAGAGCAGCCCAAAAATTATTAGGGAGAAGATTTTTTGTCTCCTCCAACAGTTCTCTCAAAAAATAGATCAGTGAAACTTTTGATTAGGCCATGTTAGCATCTAGGACCACAACAACATTAATTTTCTTCTAAATACAAGTATTGAGGTCCCTAATTTTCTCCTTATTTTTAGCTATAAATGAGGAGAATTTAAAGAGAGAATAAATCTATGACTTGTTTAGGGGAGCTGTTGGAGATGATTTTTTAGACTAAACCCTATTAATTTAATTTAGAGAGAATTTTTGAGGAGCTTTTAAAGATGCTCTTATTCCAGAAGGAGCTGCACCGCCTCCTTTTTGCATCACGCATGCAGATATTTTTTTTCCCTCCAATTCCAAGGTACAGCTTGCGGACTAGCCAGTTCGAGAGTAGAATCAAACGTGGACTAGCCACATACTCCTTTCGAGGCGAATTCCAGCAAACCTTCAAAAGATTTCTGTTATGGCACACACTGCTTAGAACGTTTAATAGCCTATCACGCTTTATTTCAAATGTACAAAGTATTATTTACAAGATGCAATCCACCATTAGGAGGTGTGAAGCCACGTTGACTTATTATCTATATATCTTTAGAAGATGCAACCTACTAATATATCTTAATTGCTATTTCTCTCAAACCACAGCCAGCCACATCACTACAATTATTCTAGCTGTCCGATCTTTGGTCTCTTTTCATCTCGTGCGTCCATATCTCATCCCTTCCATGCACCATTCTGCATGTTAATAGCCGTTCACTATCTTCTGTCAAGCATCAAGCGTCCAATCTTAAATATCCTACAGTTGCTACTTCCTACCATTTGTTAAAATTTAGCCATTATTATCATGTCATGTAATATTTGATGCATCGTCCCACCCACATCTCTCCACGAAGCCCACACTACCGGTGCAGGTTAGACACTATGCTTTCATGTAGGGATAAATTGCCCTCTTTAATATTTGACTCAATAATGCTATGAGAAACTGTCAAAGGGCAGTCGTGGAGCATGCAGCAGTAACAAGAGAACGTAAGTCAATTAAGAGGGCACCAAATCACCAATGGAGCTAATGATGGTCCCTCTCAAACTTGCATTATCATCAGGCAATTAGGAGACCAAAGCCATAAATATTATTAGAGCTATATATTTATCGGGGTAACAATCCCAGCCTACGCATCACCTAGGATGTGCTTGCAACATCAACCTGAACCTGCTTCTAACAAGCCTTTTCTTCTCTTAGTTGTTCTCCTCCTCTACCTCTATTCCTTGCATGTATGGAATGCAGATCCATTCAGACATATTTGATCGATTCTTTTCTTGATATAGGATGGGATGTCCTGCTTTTGCATAGTTGTAATAAACAATCAAATTTTAATCATGCTTCGAAAGGCTCCATAGTTCCAAGATGTCTTCGATAAGGAATCCAATATGGGTTCGCAGCTGACTTTTCCTTTATTTAGTTACATATGCATGCACAACATTGGTTGTAACCTCATTTATCAAGTTGTTTAATCCTCATATTATGTATTGTGCTAGATGTCCAATTTAAGTTTACCTTATGAGGTCCTCCAGTTTCCCTAAAAAAACATTTACATTATGAACTTTCTCAATGTTTGTAATGGAGCATTGCTATTAACGTGTCGATGGTTGTGGGGGTTAGCACAGTTGCTCCAATTTTGAAATTTGTACAAATGGTCAAGGCAACGCTTCTTAGCTTCAATTTAAAATTTGGAAAATACATTTTGTTTCTTGTTGTAAGCTGTTTTAGGAACCATCTACTAATTATTCACCTGTTCTTGCTAACCCATTTCTGAACACAAGAATAAATGCATCTGTGTTGTAGAGTTATTTTAGGTACTAATCCTATTTTGTTTCTTCAAAATCTTCAATACTGCAATTTGCTAATGCAAACAGCTACTATATGTAATTATCTTTCAATGCCTTGCCGCGCGGGGAATTTTTACTAGTTTGTATACAAATAGCGATGTACATATCCAACTAACTCCCTTTAACGCGAAGGTTTCCACATGCTGAAGTGTGAGAAGTCGAGAATCCCGTGTTCCATCTCATAGTTACATCTTACTGGATCACCTCATGTGCAGCAAGAGCAGCTCCGGCTTCTCCACAAGGCTCTTCCACTCGTTGCAAAATCTTGCAACCGTGGCCCCATCAACAACGCGGTGATCGGCGCCAATGGTAATCTGCATGACATAAAATCGGAAGTCGCCGTAAGTGTAAGCAAAGGAACGCATATGCGAAACTGGTGCTGTGAAATTCATACGTTGATTATGGAGGAAGGGTAAACGTTTCCGTCATCATCAAAGCGTGGAAGTTTCTGAATCCGTCCAAGTGCGATGATGGCAACTTCAGGAAGGTTCAGAAGTGGAGAGCCAAACTTGCCACCAATCGTTCCGATGTTGCTCAGAGTTATGGTGCCACCTGCAATATCTGCACTGTTTAGCCTGTTGTGCGATGCCATCTCATGCAATCTTGCCAATTCCTTTGTAATCTGTTGCAATTACAGGTCAAGATGGTTAGAAGTTTGACAGAAAAGCACAAAAGAGAGATGTGAAGATGTGTCTGCCTCATTCTTACATTTTATAATCACAGTACAACTGCACAGTTTTTTCAGATCAAATAGCAGAAGCACCATATTTACTAGGTTGCAGAACTGAATCACATTTTACAGAGGACTAGCCAGCTGAATGTTCCAACTTGTTTCAACAACAGGAATCTCCAGAACTTAGAACCCAAGGTCATTTCTGAGATGACAAGTTCATTTCAGAGACCATTTCAATCTAGTATATTTTGTCATCTTGATGAAACTTGGGAATGCCATCCAATCTAGCCGCTCTATGTTGGGCTATTTGGAGATGCCGTAATGATGTTATATTCAACAAAACCAGATACTCCTCATTTATGCAGGCTGCAGTTCTGGGTGTAGTTGCAACATGACGATAAAACAAAGGAGTTGTTCTGGCAGGCGAGCTCATCTTTGGAGGTCTCGTCTTAGAGCAGGTCAATCATGAAGGGAAACACAATAATAGATTGGCTTAGATTTTTATCCTTTTTTGTTCTCCTGGTTGGTCAGCATGATGGCTGATTTAATGTAATAATTTGGAGGCTGTGTATGTTTGTAGAGGCCGGATTGTTATCAATTTTCTAAAAAGAATTACTCATAAAGCAACAAAAAATCCATGAATTCAAGCAGAAAAAAGCACTTGGTGCTAACCTCAAGTATTGAAAGTGACCTCACCTTCTTAATGTTTGGTATGACTAATCCACTTTACTTCAGAGACTATTCTAATCCATATGTTATTGTCTCAAACTTGGGAGTGACATAAAAATTTCAAGTGGCAAAATTTCATCATTTCAGAGAGAAGAAAAATAGTTGGTGCTAACCTCCAATATTGAAAGTGATTGCACTGTCTTGACATTTGGAACGACTAATCCATGTGTTGTTGCCATGGCTACCCCTATGTTGTGAGATCCTACAAAAGTAATCAACCAGTTGTCACTAACTAAAGCACAAAAAGATGCCTTTCAGGCCGATTATGACAAACACGTTTTCAGAATGGTTTGTCAAGCATGAAAACTTCAAAGATTGAATACCTTTTAGTACAACCTCAGTGGTTTCTTCAATGAAAGAGCTGTTCATCAAAGGATATTTACTCAGTGCCATAGAAAGAGATTTTATGAGGAATGGAAGGAAGGTGTGCTTAATATTATGATCTTTATTCTCATTTTGAAATGAGGCCTTGAGTTTTACAAGGGCATCACAATTTATTTCCTCAAGATAGTGGAAATGTGGAACTTTTGCAGCCAAGCTCATTGATTTGACCATGGATCTCTGGTATCCCCTGCAGAAAGAAGTCATATTTGATTTAGAGGCTATATGACATTGCATGATAGTAACCATAACAAAGCAGACATCATAGCAACTTCTATAGTACCTGAGAGAAATTTTCTTATCCTCGTAGCAATGTATATCGAGTACAGATTTCCCTTCCTGCGTTAACTCAACAGGCTCATTGTTCTCTTCCAAAACAGATGCTGATTCTTTGCACAGACCCCTACTGACAGCATAATTCAACACATCTTCTTTCAAAACCCGACCATCTTTTCCAGTTCCTTGAATCTCATTTATGTTGAGCCCATACTGCTTTGCTAGATGCCTAACAGCAGGTGTTGAGAGTGTTCCACTGGGACAACTGGTTTCGCTTGAAGGGGGAATAGGATCCACTCCAAGTGGCTTATAAGGTTGTGGTGCTATATTATCGTGCAATACAACTTGGCTGTCACCCACAATCATATTCAGTAAAGTTTCACCAACCTAAATTAGACATAATTAGGTAACAAGTTAGTGGAAATACAAATACATATTGACAGGGGTAAGGGTAAGTTGTGGGAAAAATGACTTATCAACCTAAGGAGCATACATTATGTCTAGTTCGCAAAAATTTATAACAGAGCACACTTGAGTTTGGGCATGCCAGTAAGTTGGATAAAGTTGAACTCACAAACTTAGTACCTTCACTATATCGCCAGGACCAAAAAGAATCTGATGTACTTTTCCCTTGAAACGGCTTGTTATTTCAATAGTTGCTTTGTCACTCTGTACTTCACAGAGTGGCTGGAATTCATCTACTTGGTCACCCTGCAAAACAAACAAGTTCCAAAACTCAACTCAGTTACACAAAGACCTAAGAGCATGAATGCAAACTCTTTTATGGATTAAAAACAAAAAAAATATGACATATCAAACAGAAAGCTATTTCGGATTGACAATATCATTCCACAAGTTCAGATTGTTCACAAAAATATTTAAGGTCTCTAATAGTATAAAGTATCCATACCAATGTTCAAGATCTTGAGCAACATAAATTCAAATTCAGTAGGACTTGTAATGCAATGATAATAACCTATTTCAAGAACCAGAAGTTATCTTTGGATCATGCTTAGATTGTAAAATACTAAAATGCATTACACAGATATGTCATCAGGAAATTTAATCCATGCTGCAGATGAATCAGGCTCAGTACATATTGTGACGTGCAAAAAGCCTCTTATATCCAAAAAGCTTGTGAGTTTCCCAGCAAAAGGTATTTAATTACTGTACTTTGTTTAGTATATCACAATAAAATATTCAGAAAAAACATTTTTTTATCATTCAAACCGGTAGCGGGGAAATCCAAACATTTCTACTAAAAAAAGAACTCAACCTGCGGGGGGTGGCAAGACAGCCCTCGAGCTTTTTTTACAAGAGAAGACCTCATGCAGATCGAGAAAACCCCTGAACCCCTGCCCGACCCATACATAGTGGCACCATGGCCCGTGTGAGACAACGAATGATGTAGGCTGGGACTTAGACCCTAGCTTGATATTCGCTCCCACCAGGAGTTGAACCCAGCATCTGAGGAGTGCTACTAGGACCACCTAACCAATTCAGCTAGAGGACATTTCTACTAGTACTGAACTGGTTAAAGAATAAACTAGATTAATTGAAAAAGAGTCCCTTGTTATCTCATATGACCGAGCTCTGCACTCATGGCCTCTAACATGCATATCATTTCAAATGGGAGGAGCCAAAAGCCGCCCTGACTCCACAAATAGTTTTCTCTGCAGAGATAAATAAAATTTCTCATAGACACCATAATTTAGCGCAGAACAGAGGAACAGGTTGTAAGTTGTAACACCACGTCACAGTCAGACTAACTGGTTTACACACTATGCAGCCCTTCAGTGCATACTCGTGTAACTGAATTTCCCAAAGCTCAGACTAACTGGTTTACAGGTAAACAACGCACTCACCTCTGAGACGAACCAGCGCAGCAGCTCGCACTCGGCGATGCCTTCCCCTGTCTGCGCCAAGGGCACCTCCACCAGCTCAGCCGCTGGCTCCGGCGCGGCGGAGGCCTCGCTCCCCAACCACCTCCTCCCGTCCCCCGCGCTACGCCCCTGCACGGCCACGAATCACATTTCAGAACGCTTGCGCGCGCACCGCGACGCGGACGAGAGGGCAGGGCGGGAGTACCGGCGGACTTACGTCGCCGAGGAGGATCCGCGCCGGCGACGCCAACGACGCGGCGGCAGGGGACCGGAGCCGGAGGAGCCGCCGGAGGAGCGACGAGGACGAGCAGGAGGAGGCGGGCCCCACCAGCGGAGGCGGACGCGGAGCCGGCGGTGTGGCGCGCGGGGGCGGGGCCCCGACGACGGGCCGTAGCAGGCGGCGGGAACGGGATGCGCCGCGGGCGCAGGCCATTGCTGTGGTGGAGGTGCTCGTCTCCTCGCGTCTCCCGCTTGATGGCTACTAGTAGTAGCAATACTCTAATGATCTACTAGGAGCTAGCTGGACTTGGGATTGGTTGGCGCGGTGGTGGTTGGACTGTACGGCGGTGGCGATTAACGGGGAGGAAGAGTAGTACGGGACTCTGCTTCAATCGCGAGCTGTGCCAGTGCAGGGCAGGGCAGCAGTGCCGCGATGGAGTGGGGACTCTTCCGAGCTCGGAGTACGTGGAAAGCATGGGTCAAACACCAACCGAGCTGGCGTCCTCGGCGTCCCGCGGCTATTTTAGCTTATCCGCTACGACTACTGCGCCTTCCATCAGAAATGGAAGTAATCTCGTTCTACATTTACGAAAACAAAAGGTTAATAAGATGAATCTCATAACCGAGACAATATCACCACTCAATCTAAATACGTTGATTTTACAGTGTATAGATTGAATTCTCAAGATGTCGAAGCTTGCGGGATCGGAATCTCTCGGCCGATACCATCTAGAATCATGCTGGAGCTGGACCTTTCTTTAACAGTCACGTCACGCGATGAGTAATGTATGTTAGTGATAGTGGACATGCTATATAAACACCGATACGCATATTTGCATTTGCGATGCAAGTGATGGTTAGACGGCTCCATTAATTTCGGTGTTTGTAGAGTTTCAGACCTTAGTCATGCACAGACTTACAGAGCAACTCCATGAGAATAGTCAAAAAATATTATAAAATCAAATTAAATATAGCTATAATTTAGTAAAAAAGTACAGATTGTCTAACTCACTCTTTAAATTTGGTGGCTCTCTATTTCAAAATTCCTACCCGCTACTTTTGAAAATCAAGTGTTGCTAGTTAGTCTTGTTGTCAATTTTACAAAGGATATTTGATTAGAGTAGTTTTTTATGGTGTTTTATTTTAAATACTATCTAAATCAAGAAGTTTAGAATATATTTTCAACTAAGCTTATGAAGTTGCACTTATATCGTCAAAATTAACTGTAGATTCTCAAGGTTCCTATTCAGCCAAGGATTTACACAAAACATAGAATTGCAATACAATAATGATAGGAATGAGATGTTCAAAACACAAGGGTTCGCAAGAAAAAGACACTTGAATGTTGGTGGAAATAAGACAGAGACTAGAGAGAAAAAAAAGAGATAGTACAATGGATTTCAGCAAAATATACAGTTTTTGAACGAACTAAATTTCAAAATTTGGGTGAAATTGGGAGTAAAGAATTTAGCATCGCCATTTTTTTATTCCAAATAACTTTTATAGGAAGAAAATTGATCCGAATCCTCCAGATTTCTTATTAAAATTCCATAATCCAATGGAAGCCTTGGTGGTTCCCCAGTGTTGTCACGTGATTCAATGGCGTGATATGCTATAAGAAAAAGATAAATATGTGATAATAGTGCTGTCACGAGATTCTATGAAAAGAAGAGTCAAACATCAGTACAATGCATCAACCTTGATATGAACACAACGGTCAGAAAAATATTACCTACACCGTACCTAATATTCTTGTCTTTGTTAAAATGATGAACATAAAAGGTATTGGCTTAAAATTGTCATAGTTTATTTTCTCTTGAAAAAACTGCAACCATGTCCCAATCATTTTTTTATAGGAACCATGCTCCAATCTGCTAGAACTAGTAGCTAACTGCAAAAATTACCTTCAGAGATTTCAAATGCGGCCAATTAATGATAAAACTAATAATTAACAAAGTATTATCATATTAGTTGGCCCAATCTAGCTTGCATAAGTTAATAGACTTAATTATTAAAAATCCAACCATCTTATTGCTGGAATTATATGGATTTGGCCCATGTAATTTCACAATAATTCCTAAAAAATTTCAAAGACACATTTATGAGTGGTGGGAGTGCAAAGGTTTAGTTCCATATTACTAGTGGAGATGGAGGCGGACCAACTTATAAGGTTGGTTGCTCTAGTATCTCTTACAAGTGTGTGACTTAAAGAAGTGAACAACATGCGCGCGCTCGTCTCGCCTTGCCGAGTGGGGCGTGGCAACGCATCATCTGCGTGAATGATCGAATAGTTAGTGACTTGTCCCGCTTTTCTCTTTCAGATTATTGCAATAAGTCTGTGAACTATATTTGTGATGGTGTTAATAAGAGTGATGCTACTATATGACATTTATATTTATTTCATCTAAATTTTGTTCTTGACTTTCTAGCATGAATTTAATTTTGAATCTTTTCACTGTCAAAGTTTCTAAGTGGTCAAATTGTGTGCAATCTAAGTAACCTCAAAAGCCTTACAAGGTAATAGAGGAGAGATACTTGACACCGTTAGAACTTATACATTCAGATCTTTGTGAAAATAAATGGTATATTGACTGAGGGCAAAAAAAAGATACTTCATGACTTTAATTGATGATACATTGTAAGGACCGAAGACGTACCAAGAGGGGGGGGATGAATCAGTAAGCCGACCACGAATTCGAATACTTCAATTCACACTACTAGAACCTAGCAATCATTGCAACCTAAAAAGTTCTAGTAGGCTAAGACCCTACACATGCTAGTGTTCATAATGATAGCAAGTGCGGAAGCCAAACACACTAGCTACTAGAGCACACAATTACGGAATAGTAAAGAGGGGGGGGGGGGGGGTCAAAGAATGCTCATAATTTTTTTCCGAGGTCTCGAAAGGATGGCGCCTTCCCCTACTACTCGTTGGATCACTCCCGCCGGAGTCCCGGTCCCTTTCGCCACCGATGTGGAGTTCTCGCTCACAAGCCCGCAATCACTCCCAGAGTGAAGACACAGTGTGCGTCACCGCTGCCTCCAAGGCACAAGCTCGCCTTCCTCGAGAACTTGCCGGACTCCCCGAGCCGACACGGGCGCTCACTAGCGATGCCCCTTTCACCGGCGGACCCAAACCGTGTACAAACATGTGACGGCCTTCACAACCGATCATGATAGGCTCGATCACCGATACCTAATCGGTCTAGGTCTCACCATAGACCAAGAGTAACAAACTAGATCACATCCTCAAGGACACCTAGCCTTAGATGTGCAATCAATGCTCAAGTTACTCTCACTAGCAGTTTCAAGATATGCAATATCTCCTCCTAGTGCTCTCCTCTTTGCCTCTTGGCTCTCACCAAATGCACCAAGCAATTTCACTGGCCTAGAGTGGTCTCCAAGATCCTAGCAACGAAGTTATATAGTCTTCCAACCTCCAACTAGCCGTTGCTCCATGAAATCAACATTCTAGGCATACTGACCGGACAGTCCGGTCACTGCAGTCTTCAGCTCCAACGACTCTGCCCCCCTGCTGACTCCTACTGATCGGACCGTATGGTCAACTGACTGGACCATTCGGTCCATTTCTCTCTCTATTACAGAAACATTTCCAGAGCCGCTTTCTCGCTGCCCAGAGTCGACTTGTACAGACCGGACCGTCCGGTCTCTACAGAGTTCAACTCTGGCAGTTTCCTCGCTGATTCTTCTATCTGGAAATCCTGTTCTCCTAGTGACCGTACTGTTCGGTCTTCACTGACCCCTCTGTCTAGTCACTACGTCCAGAAGCTAAAATTTCTCGTCCTCGCTTGACTTCGTTTCCCGGCTTCTCCGAACAGCTCCTTGGCTCCTCCACTGTCACCTAGTGCCTGTGATTTTCCTGACCATCCATGCACATCACCAACTAGACATGACCTAAGAGAAATGACCTAGACCCCCTTGATAGTCCGGTTTTTCATATGGACTCAAAGCCCTAACAACTAGACAAGTGTTCCCAACACTTGCTCCATAGTTATCCTTAGCTTTGATCCATCTCCATCAACCCTTGGACTCCATCAAGCTCATTAAGCCTCGATGCTTGTGGTCAGCGTCATCAATCGCCAAGGCAACCATCATCCATATGATTTGTAATAGAGTTTAGAGATGATTCTTACATAGACAACACTCGTGTAGATATTAGCCCGCAATTTCATAGCTGTCATCTATCACCAAAACATTCATACCTTGGGGATGCAATCATCAATGGTCATGAAGCTCACAATCTCCCCCTTTTTGGTGATTGATGACAACCACTACTTATTATAATCTTATCATAAAACAACAGGGCTAAGAAGCTACACAATGATCGAGAGAAACCTCAAAAGCATAAGCAATGAATAAACAAGGTCCTACTCAATCAGGCATCATCAAGAGCTAAGAGGAAAAAGAAAGAAGAGCACACTCTAGATAATATGCATGCATGTCATGTGAAGATATTAATAAGAGCATAAAGACATGCAATGCAAGACATGAATGATGAAATGCAACATGATAGGCATGAACATGCAAGGAATTAAAGAACAAGCACTCATCATCATGGCATCATACACAGGCAAACAGGATAAAGAAGAGAAACAAGCACTACGTATGAAAATAAATCAAGTGAGATCAAGATGAGTCAAACACAAGCGAATGAAAAACCATGACCCATTAAAATCCACGAACATCGAATAACTCCATCAAAATAAGATCTGAATATATCTAACTCCCAAAACCAATGTACACGTATGCTCCCCCTAGATACAAGCTACTCTCGATCGCATAGGATCACACTCCAACTCCCCCTAGACCTATGACATACTTCTCCCCCTTTGGAAACAAGCACCAAAAAGCGGGAAAAAGTGAACATCTACGCGCTCGTGGTTGAAGGAAGTGGTGCAGCAACGTCCTCTGAAGGCTCTGCTCCTGGCTGCTCTTGTGCTGAATCCTACTGTGCTCCCTGAGCCTGTGCCGCCTGAACATCCAACTGCTCAGAGAACTCAAGGTCTATAGGCTACTCTGACCCTCCATCCTGCCCTACTGGTGGGACTGTGGATGTCTCCTCGGCAACAGTCGCTTGAAGAAGAGCAAGGTCATCCACATCCTTCTGAGTGAAACCTCGGCGAACCAGATCCTCTGCTACCTCAGGTGTGACTAGAGGGGTTTCTGTAGCAGAAGAGGGTGGAGCTGTAGCTGGCTCTAGGGCTGTCTGGGAGTCTGCACGAGTGGTGTGAACTATTTCAGAGAACAAACTCTTGACTGGTAGCTGCTGGGAGGTGGAAGGTCCTGCTATCTGTGAAGTAGAAGAGTGTGTCAGTGAAGTGAACAACGCAGACACTGAGAAGGCGGACACAGGGGAGAACTGAGCTAGTGAGTGAGTCTGTCCTGCTCCCTCTGTCGAAAGGACCCCTGAGAGTGCAGGGCCCTGGCTGAGTTGGCAGCTGCTGAGACTGTGGAAGTGCTGAAGGTCCTGGCTGTTGACTGGCCTGCCTCTGAGTCATCTCAACCACCTGGATCATGTGAGTAGTCATCAGTGCCATCTACTGTCTCTGAAGCTCCGCCTGTCTTCTGATGACCTCCATGATCTGACGTCTCTCCTCAGCTGTGCTCTGGATGAAGTCATCCAGGCGTCCTGCTAGTGCTGCTACAATGAGAGCATCCTCTATCTGTGTACCTGTAGGCTGGGGAGGTGCTCCTGTACTAGCTTACTCAGGAACCACCGTCTCTGGATGAGCTGCCTGCTCATGTGACTCTGGCGGTGACTCCTCCTCCTCCTCTCCTATCTGCTGACTCGAGGCTGACTGCGATCCCCTGGGAACTCGAGGTGAGTAGCTGGTGGTCACCTCAGGGAACACGACGTACTCCTCCTCAGTCACTAGTCTCATCCATCTCAAAAGATAGCAGATGTAAGGAGCATAGACTAAGTGGCGTCCTCCTACCCTCTCAGAGGTAACCTCCTCCATCTCAGCAATAAACAAATCAGCCAAGTCAAACATCTGTCTCCTCAGTATAGCTGCTACTGCCCACTGGTGTAGAAGTGTGAACTCCTCTCTATATCCAGACCTGGGAATGATAGTCCTGGTGACTATCGCTCTAACCACCTTAGCCTCTACAGTGAGTCTCGTAGGGCCTCTCTCAAAATCTAGGGTGTGTGGTGGTTGAAAGGCAATCGACACCATGTCGTCTGGAGGTAGCTTCCCTCCCTGTGGTCTATGGGGTAGAGCGAGAGTCCCATAGGCACTCCTATATAATTGAAAATCTAAAGCAAGAAGTCTAAAGCTGGCTATGAGATCCCCCTTGTCACACGTTGTGGCTGCCCTCTAAACAAGAACCAGATTTCTGAGCGGTCTCTGGCTATCCACAGTGTAGCAATAGAACTCTAGGACGATATCCTCCCTGTACCTATATGGAGCAGTAACTAGCTCTGCTAGCCCTGGCAAGTTCGTGAAGTACTGCTCCATGTCTGTGCCTGTGGCCCTCCTCATGGCTGGGTACAACATGTACTGTTAGGGTACAAACAATCCAGCCTTGCCCTTCCTGGCATGGTAGCGTCCCAGGTCCTCTCCAATCCTCCTCTGGAAGCCTGTCCAGTACCTCTTTCCTGCAGCGGGGTCCCTAGGGATTGGAACCCACTGCTCGAAGGAGACAAGACGTAGTGACTTAAGGTCCTTTGCAGGAACCTTAAGAATATCTGTCTCTCTAGCTGCCTGTACCAGTCTCTGCAGCCTCCTCATGCACACTACACAGGTGCACCTTGGGTCTCCTGCCTGGTGAGCAGTCCTCTGTTGCTGTGTCTGTGCTGTCTGCTCAGTCTCCTTCTTCTCAAGCTCCTCTAACTCCTCAGACTCTGAGTCTGAGCTCTCCTCCTCCTCGGACTCCTCCTGCTTCCTGGAGGATCCCTGCTCTGCAAGTCTCGACGACCTCTCCTGATGAGAAGTCGGAGTATCCTGCGACCACGGTGGCAACCTGATCCCTGTGTACAGCTCTAGGACTGCTGTCCTCTGCCTGGTGCTCCTCCTGCGACCCTGGTCATCTATCTGAGTACCTGTGATCAACAATGATCCAGGTATCCTTCATGAAGCCTCCATGGCATCCAGGTGTTGTGCTAACCGTCTGGCTCTCTCTGACTCTGGGTCTAGCCTGGTCCTCTTCTTGCCTCTGGTCTTCTCTGACATCTTGCCCTTGCCCTTATCTTGTCCAGAACCTGCCATCTCTGCTACTGACAAGTGTCACTGCACGCACGTAGGTATAGGAAGGATAAGCATAGATCCTATATAAATCTACCAGCAAAGCACCGCTAGGTAAGAATGCGCAATGGAAATCCTAGCACTGAATGAAGGACATGATCACTGAACAAATATGCAAAGTAGCAACAGTGATCATCGACTATATGTGGCTAGTGCGAGTCATCTAGTGTGCAGTCAAATAATAGACAATAAATCTAACTGCAGACTAAACAAGAGACAACCCTGATATGCAATTAACAAATAAGCATAGAATTAATTGCTACCTAGGTTGAGTCAATTAACCAATTAATGCAACTAAAGATTAATTACATCTAATTGCATTAATTAGGCCAACTACTCAGAATTAGGGCATAATTCGATGAATAGAAGAATGGCACAATACCCTAGAGAATTGAAGAGCACGTCGAACACCGAAGAACGCAACCGAATGTTGAAAAGATGGGAACTTGATTGTTGGCTATGGAGGTGAGAAAGGTGCAAGCTTTTTCCGTAATCAGTGGAGGAACTCGGCAAGCTAGGCCGAGCGCACGCGCGGGGAGTAGAGGCGGCGCTGGTGGTGGCTGGCAGCAAGATGTGCGGTGACGGCGAGGCGCACGACGGCGGCGGCGCTTGTGCTATGGCGGCGACAGCTCTTGGTGGTGGAGGCACGGGTGCTTGGTGGCGGCTTGCAGTGGCGCGGGTGCTTGGCGAGTGGCAGCGCTGGGGAGAGCAGGACGTGGCATGGCGGCAGCTCGGCCGGATGCGTAGGTCAAGGCAATGTCGACAAGGAGAACGACGATGTCGGGTGCATGCTCTCGGTGTTTTTGGGAAGAACGAGGAAACGACCAAAACTTGACCTAGGTCAAATCATTATGGACGGCCAAGATCCAAAGAGGAATAGATCAACGGTCACAGGATCAGGATTGCGTCGCGCGATCAAGTATAGTGACCGGATGGTACGGTCTCTAGACCGGACTGTCCGGTCAGTCTTCGGTCCAGTCGAGCACTTATACAGACCGGACCGTACAGTCAGGTTGATTGTTCTGTCCGGTCTCTGTAACTCAACTATCTCGAAGCACTATGCACATGTGCACTGACCAGACGGTACGGTCCGGAGATCGGACTGTGTGGTCACTCTGGAAGTTTTGCTGAGTCAAGGATTTCTTCATTTTCTAAGTGCCCTCACTTAACACCCAAATAAACACTGCACTTGGATCATGAAGGGAACTCTCAAACACTCCTTTTCAAATAGTGGCTCTTTATGGCCTTATAATTTTTGCAAATGCCAAATGAAGAATCGAGCAAATAAGAACCAAGGAAATTAAGAACCAAAGGGTATGTATCAGCTTTAGTCCATGAACCGCGCAAGTAGACTTAACCTCAGAGTTCATAAGAGCTTGCTCAATGGGCATGAAGCACAATCCTTTTCTTTGGTCACACTTGCGGAGATGTAATCTCATATAGATCATGAGGCACAAATATCTCCAAATGTGACAAGCCTTCTTTGTGTTTCCTATATGATGCATGCAACAAGCATTTTACATATGCATAGAAAGTAAACATGTCATGTGAATGCAAGCAATATTAAACAAGACACAAAGGAAACCTAACAATGTCAAGTTTGAACCCCTCCCAAGCTTACTCACTATAAGCCATACCCTTACTTTGAGAGAACCCAAACCACCATCTCAAGCTCTCCCCCTTGCTTATAGTTATCTTGGATGGGTTAGACATTGACTAATTTTTATGTGTTTTTCTCTTAGTTATTTACACATGCATGGATGCGAAGCATACTAGTCACAAAGGAGTCCTAATTACCATGCAATGCAAGAGAAGGAAAAACACACTACAACTACCAAGAACTAACACGGTTACCTCCCTCATGAGTAGATATGACGTTGAGGTCCATGTCTTTTGTGGTGGACTTCACTTGATCTTAGAGTAAGCTCCCGGTCCACCACCACCACCATCTTTTAGGTCTTGTTCTTGGGCACCCACTTGTACTTCGTTGACCTCTCGAGATCAACAATGCACTTAGGCACCCATATGCTCTTGACCTTTCACTTCTTGTTTGGTGGTCCCAAAGCCTTACCATTCACCTTGCCATCCTTGTCCCTGAAAAGCTTGAAATGTGTGTTCTCATGGAACAAGTTAGTGTTAGGCAAAACAATGGAACTTCTCACCATAGGACAATCCTTGATGGTATGGCCATCCTTGCAACACCCCTCACAGTAGTAGTCGTCGATGAGTAGGGGCTTGATCCATGCAGGGATGGAGTCACTCGTCCCGATGATGTCGATGGCGGCGGGATATGAGCCAAGTCCCCGATGGGAGACATTATTCACAAGGTTTCTCCCAAGAATCTCCTTGTGGATGGCTCTACCATGTGTGAGCCTCTCGAAGCCATCCATCACCATCTTCCTCTCTTCCTCGAGCTTGTGATATTCCTCCAAAACAAATGGCTCAAGAGAAGAAACCTCAACCGAGGTGGTTAGTTCATCACACATAGTAGAAGCATCACTCTTGGATGAACTAGAGGAGGGAGAGGCAAGGTTATCAACATTGATGGCCTCAAAAGTAAGTTCAAGGGCCTCGTACTTCTCACGTAGCTCTACATGATCACCCTTGAGTTTGTCATAACTCTTATTTAGGGCCTCATGAGATGTGACAAGGTCCTTGAGCTCACTCTCAAGCTCACCAACACGGTCCTTAGCCAACTTATATTCTTTTCTTATCACATCCAATATTTTGGATTTCTTGACGGTGATATCACGGGCTTGCTCAAGCATGCTCAAAGCCCGGCGTAGGAGAGCTCCTCATCATCGCTATCATCACTGCTCTCATCCTCACTCTCCCCAAGTTGGCTCGCGGCCATAAGGCACGTGGGAGGTGGAGGAAGAGCTCGTGGTGATGTGGTCTCGATCATGGCTAGGCCGACCACTTCTTCATCACTTGAGGAGGAGGACTCATCACTCGAGTTGTCACTTGTCCACTCCCCAACAAGTGCCTTGGGTGAGAACTTCTTCTTGTGGTCTTGAGCTTTGCCCTTGCCTTTGCTCTTGTCCTTGTTGAAGTACCTCTTCTTCTTTTTCTTGGCTTTGGGGTCTTCATCTTATTCTTTTTCATCACTAGACTCTTGTGACTTGAGACCTTCTTTCTTGATCTTCGGGCACTCTCGTACAAAGTGATTCTTTGAGCCATAGTTAAAGCACTTGCCCCTAGACTTGGAGGAAAAATTGTTCTTGAAGGTCCTCATCTTCCTCATGAGAAGAGCCAAGTCCTCACTCAAGTCATCTTCATCATCATCATCTTCTTCAATCTCTGTCTTCTTCTTGCTCTTGATAGGCTCTTACTTCTCGGCTTGAAGAGCAAGGTTGGATGGTTGAGGACCATCCAAACATAGCTGGTAGCTCTCGAAGGTGGTGATCTTGCCAAGTACATCCTTCATGGTCTTGGTCTTGAGGTCACCTTGCAAGGTGAAGGAGATGATGGACTCATACTTGGGGTCTTTGTATAGCCTCGAGAATCTTCTTATCACCTCAACAGGCTTCAACTTGAAGTCATCCCCAAGAGCATTGATCTCCTCCACAAGTACATGAAAGCAAGAATAAACAGAGTTAGCTCTCTTATGTGGCAATCTAGTGAAGTTATCATACTTGTTCTTCAGCACATAGTATCTTTCCTCTTTGATATCACTGGTACCCTCATGGAGGCCCTGAATCTCAGTCCAGATACCATGTGCTGTGGAACTAGCATCCAACCTGGCAAATACATCCTTAGATATGCATGCGAACAAAGCATTCTTGGCCTTAGCGTTGCACTTAATAATATCAGGCTCAAGCAGGTTCACATCCGCATCAGACTCGTGAGTCACCATCCATATCTCTAGATCAAGGGACTCCAGGTAGGCTTGCATGCGAGCCTTCCAATACCCGTAGCCTCCCCATCGAAAATGAGAACACTCCCCACCTATCCCAGCATCCTTACTCAAGGCGGTGAAGCCTCAAAGATGAGCACTTGGCTCTGATACCACTTGTAAGGACCGAAGGCGTACCGAGAGGGGGGGGGGTGAATCGATGAGCCGACCACGAATCTGAATACTTCAATTCACACTACTAGAACCTAGCAATCGTTGCAACCTAAGCAGTTCTAGTAGGCCAAGACCCTACACATGCTAGTGTTCATGATGATAGCAAGTGCGGAAGCCAAACACAGTAGCCTATGCAAGCCACAATTCAACCTAGCTACTAGAGCACACAATTGCGGAATAGTAAAGAGGGGATCAAGAAATGCTCGTGATTTTTTCCCAAGGTCTCGAAAGGATGGCGCCTTCCCCTACTCCTCGTTGGACCACTACCGCCAGAGTCCCAGTCCCTTCCGCCACCAATGTGGAGTTCTTGCCCACGAGCCCGCAATCACTTCTAGAGTGAAGACATGGTGTGCGTCACCGCTGCCTCTAAGGAACAAGCTCGCCTCCCTCGAGAACTTGCCGGACTCCCTGAGCCGACACATGCGCTCACTAGCGATGCCCCTTTCACTGGCGGGCTCAAACCATGTACAAACATGTGATGACCTTCACAACCGATCACGACAGGCTCAATCACTGACACCTAATTGGTCTGGGTCTCACAATAGACCAAGAGTAACAACCTAGATCACACCCTCAAGTACACCTAGCCTTAGATGTGCATCAATGCTCAAGTTACTCTCACTAGCACTCTCAAGATATGCAATATCTCCTCCTAGTGCTTTCCTCTTTGCCTCTTGGCTCTCACCAAATTCTCCAAGCAATTCCACTAGCCAAGAGTGGCCTCCAAGGCCCCAGCAACGAAGTTATATAGGCTTCCAACCTCCAACTAACCGTTGCTTCACGAAATCAACATTCTGGGCATACTGACTGGACATTCCGGTCACTGCCTGACCGGACCGTTCAGTCACTGCAGTCTTCAGCTCCAACGGCTCTGCCCCTCTGCTGACTCCGACTGACCGGACCATCCTGTCCGTTTCTCTCTCCATTATAGAAACATTCTAGAGCCGCTTCCTTGCTGCCTGGAGTCGACTTGTACTGGCCGGAGCATCCGGTCTATAGACCGGACCGTCTAAAAGGTCTCTACAGACTTCAGCTCCGGCAGTTTCCTTGTTGAGTCTTCTCTCTGGAAATCCTGTTCTCGTAGTGACCGTACAATCCGGTCTCTATTGACCCATTTGTCTGGTCACTATGTCCAGAAGCTGAAACATCTCATCCTCGCTTGACTTTGTTTCCCGGCTTCTCCGAACAGTTCCTTGGCTCCTCAACTGACATCTAGTGCCTGCGATTTACCTGAGCATCCATGCACATCACCGACTAGACATGACCTAAGAGAAATGACCTAGACCCCCTTGATAGTCCAGTTTTTCCTATGGACTCAAAGCCCTAACAACTAGACAAGTGTTCCTAACACTTGCTCCATAGCTTGTCCTTAGCTTTGATCCATGTTGGTCGTATCTACGCATCCACTTATATACCGCAAGAGGACGGTGTACGATTGTAGCACTTTTTCCCTTGAATTGAGTGTTCCAAGGTTTATCGAATCCACTGAGACCTTAGGGATTTATTAAACAAAGTTAACAGTAAAAGATTTAGTCAAGGCTATTGTCAAAGTCAGGTTGCCTGAGGGGGAGACTGGCCAACACAAAGGTGCACCAGACAGTAAATCTATCGTTGCGCTGATTGGCGTAGGAGTCGAGCCGATCGGCACACTGGTGAAACTAAGTCAAAGTGCGCAAGATTTAGTAAATCTGTGGTTGCGCCGATCGGCGCAGGAGTTGAGCCGATCGGCACACTGGTGAATCTAAGCCAAAGTTGTTGCGCCGATCAGCACAGGAGTTGAGCCGATCGGCGCACCAGTGAATCTGAGCCAAAGTGTGCCAGATCTTGTAAACCTATGCTGTTAAGTGAGTAGCCAGATATCTACTAGTGAGATCGTAACTAGAAAGTCTAATTGAATAACATCATAATGGGTAATTACATAGATCAATGAAAACCTATAATGAGTAAGACCACCCTGCTTTTCGAGTGGCTCCCGATTTATCGCTGCCGAGAGGAAACCCTTAATCGCGCGAGTATCTTACCCTACTCAACTATCCAATAGTGCTGCGCAGGCTTAGTGCTGTCACCGCTAAACCACACTACTAGCATCATCAAGCAACCATAATCAATACAATGTTCAAATACTATCCTAATCACCACGATTAAGATAACATCTACTTACTTAGCCTAGAACTAAGCAATTGGAATAAGCACATGCATGATTATAGAATCAAGATAGACAAATCACCAAAACCATCATCAACATATTCAATCATCCTTGAGATACATAGAGTAAGATTCATCCCCGTCGAGATGGCCTACCTTGACGGATCAATTCTTAACTCCAATGGTTCTTGAAACTCATCTAGAGATCTATTCTAACGGGGCAAGCCCCGGTGGCTCTAACTCATGGATCTGGTGTCCCTCTGTCACCTCTTCTCTCTGCGGCGAGCGTTTACAAGTATTTATAGGGGTTCTACTCGTAAAGGACTCGGTTTCTAGCAAATAAGGCGGTTGCACCGATCGGCGCAAGCCGTGTCTTCTCTGATTTCTTCCCCGAGTCGGTTCCTCTATCTTCCACAGCTGCCATGTGGGCCTTTTCCTTCGAGATAAAGTCTTGTACTGCACGTTGAGATCTTGAAGTTCCATAAATCTTCTTGAAGTTCTATAAATCTTCTAGACAAATATCTTCAAGTGTCTTGCGCAGATAAACTTCCATAAACATGTGGAATGGGCCTCGGTCACTTCTGTGGGACAAAACACCCGTGCGTCGATCGGCTCATGGACTGCGCCGATCGGCGCACTGGGCTTCTTCAGTGCTTTTCATTGGTTCTGGACTCCTGTCCTCTCCATCATCGCATTAATCACCAATTTTACCTGTTTCTACAATAAAGCTCCAAAACAACGCATATACAAATATATAGACAATATCACAGGTAAATGGCCTAAATTAGTATCAATTATGCTCTAATTGGGGTAATATTCATATATAAAAGGGGCACTTGGGAAGTGCCAACAATCCATCTCCATCAACCCTTGGAGTCCATCAAGTTCATCAAGCCTCCATGCTTATGGTCATTGTCATCAATCACCAAGGCAACCATCATCCATATGATTTGTAATAGAGTTTAGAGATGATTCCTACATCGACAACACTCGTGTAGATATTAGCCCACAATTTTATAGTTGTCATCTATCAGCAAAACATTAATACCTTGGGGATCTAATCATCAATGGTCATGAAGCTTACATACGTCTTGATATTGTTATGTATATTTGTTGATAACGAAAGATTAGACTCTGAATTACTTCAGAATTTATAAGTCTAAATTGAAAGTTAGGAGAAAAAGATCAAAAGAATTGGGTTCGATCATGGTGGCGAGTATTTATCTAATGACTTTGACTTATTCTGTGTGGAACATGATATTATATATGAAAGGATGCCTCCATATTCACCCTAATCAAACAGGTTTGTCGAAAAAAAAGAATCATACATTGACTGACTTGGTTAATTCCATGTTGAACACAACTAGATTATCTAAAGCATGATGAGGGAAGGCTTCATTGACATCATGTCATGTCCTAAATAAAGTTCCCATGAAGAATAAGGAGAAGACATCATATGATGTATGGATTGGAAGAAATCAATCGCTCTCTTACTTACACACATGGGGTTGTTTGGCCAAAGTTAACATGCCAATTAACAAAAAGCATAAGTTGAGACCTTAGACCATGAATTGTATCATTCTTGGATATGCTCATCATAACATTGCCTATAGATTTTAAGTGGTTAAATTAGAGGTGCTTGATGTTTATGTTAATTTATAGTCTCATGATGCTACTTTCTTTGAGAACATATTTCCTATAAAAGATTTACATAGCATGTCTAGATTATCTTCTAGTGTGATTGCTGACACAAATCCTGAACCTAGTGCATTTTCTAATCATGCTGAACAAACACTTGAGCCAATCCTTGAGATGATTGATAGTGAATCTCCTAGGAGGAGCAACAGACAAAGGATGACAAAGTCTTTTGGTGATGATTTCACTGTTTATCTTGTGGATGACACTACTACAATCATTTTAGAGGCATATACATCTCCAAATACAGATGACTGGAAAGAAGCTGTTCATAGTAAGATGAACTTCATTCTTTCTAATGGAATTTGTAAAGTTGTTGATAGAGCATATGATTGCAAACCTATGGGTTACAAGTGGGTGCTCAAGAAAAAGATTAAGCCAGATACTATTGACAAGTATAACGCTCTTAAGGCCAAGATCTATTATATATATTTGAGCAACAAAAAAACCCACCATGTTTGCATTCATGGCGAAGAAATTCCCAAATTAATTGGAGAAAAATAAGAACAAAAAATTAACCACCACTGCTATTATGAAACAATTAGAGTAAAATATCCCTAAAAAAGTTATAAAATTACCATTATAAAAAAATTAGACCAAAATACCCTTAAAAAGTTATTAAATTACCCACCAATGCCATTATAAATAAATTATGTCTATAGGTGTTGGCACCAAAATTTTGACCCGGGCTCAGTGGACAACGGCGTGGAGTCAGAATCGGCTGAGTCAAGGGAGGTAAATGGTGGAAGCCTGTAGGACAGCCCATTAGGGTTTATTTTGTTTTTGTTATAGATACATTCTCTTTAAGAATAAAATATAGTTGGTTTGTTTGGAAACCGAAGAGTCCTGATCGACTTGGGTCAGAACTCCTTGCACGGGGTCATAATTATATAATAGGGTTTCTACAAAAAAGATAACACACATTCAATAAAATTTGGCGCATTGCTACCCTTTTCCTATTCGATGAATTCTTTTCTCGAGCGGGATGCATCGGCTCTAATCTCGGCGTGAGACCTGGATTCGTCACTCTCGGTAATCCCATCGACTTCGACTAGTACTTTGTTATTGATTTGATATTCTAGTTGTTATCTTTGTTATTGCTAGTTATCCGGTAACTAGATTTATCTTTTGTTTATCTTATCAACTTTGCATTGCAATATTGTCTCGATTAGGTTTGATCTATTATAATTATCTGTAGTTTTATATATTTGTTTTAGACATGTTATTCGGGTCACTTTATTGATTTGACCTGTGATTAGGTCAAATCTAGCTCTATTAGCTTCATCTTAAGTACTGTAAGTTCGATCTACTTGGACCAGCAAGTCTGCATCGATTTTGATTTCTTGTTGAGTTGATAGGATTGGTTCTAGCTCGATTATAGGAAATGTCGATATAGTTCTATCAAGAAGTTTAGCGGATAGGTTATCACGGTTCGATCGACTTCATGGTGTTTTAATCAAGTATTTGGCTTATTTGATAGTTCATTGAACCCCCTTGCTTAGGTAATTTAGATCTGTTATTTTAAGGCATATTTGCAAAACCAGCTATCAGATTTATGGACTTCACCCCATCGACCGACCGTGTATCTATGCTTTGTTTTAGTTCTATCGATCTCGCTCTATCGACTTGATGTTTATCGACACTAGTTTTACAATATTTATTTCATTTCAATAAAACTTGCCGATAAGCCGATACAATCAACCGAGTAGATTGCTTTCGTTTATTCATACATACTCGATAACCATCGACTGGTTTTCACATACAGTGACTCGGCTTTTTCATCGGCCTATCTGGGGCCGGTGACCTAGGAAATTTAACCGTTTGCTCTTCTTTGTTGGTTTGTAGGGAGAATCGACTAGCACGCCCTAGTTTCATATTGAGCTTGCTCTAGAGTTAAGCAAATCTTCCCGATCGCTCTTTTGTGATTTTTGAGTCAACACGCTTTTTGACACACCTGGTGGAACAACGTAGTTTCAACATAGCCCCATGAATGCGCCACCAAATCCTCCACCTCCTTGGCCAAAGTCCTCTATCAGTGCAGGGCTGTCGGATGAGCATCTACTACCTCGTTGACCGTGATGATTTGGATGAGAACATAAAGACTCAGGTCAAGGAGAGGCTGGTGCAGTTTAGAGTCTTCTGATGGGTACCTTCAGCAATACCAGGAATGACAAGATCACACAATAAGGGGAACTGCTAGAGCCAGAGCCTTTCTTTGTCATAGATGAAATTGAAAAGCAACCATCAGCTCAACTGTTGGAGAGTGTTGATGAAGGGAAGCTGAACAACATGATACACATGGATATTCATCACGCCCTAATTAATCAGTCTCCCATACTGGTAAACACTTTGAGGACTCTGATCTTGCAGACAGTGTATGGTTGTGTATATAAAGATCCTGCACGTGAGCCAATGTATTTCCATGTTAAGAGAAATATTCCTCGTCCGACCACTAAGACAACCAATCAACAGCAACCAAGTAGAAGCGCTTCAGCTTATGCAATAGGGACATGCCCAGTACGAGAAACAGCCACTGCAACTCCGCCGCCAGCTAATACTGTCGGCAATACCACAAGAAGGTCACCTGGATCCAATAATATGATAGTTCTACGAAGAACAACTCCACAAACACACCCACAAAATTACAGGAAAGACGCAGGTTTGGGGTGCCATCGTCAGTCGTGTTGGCGTACAGATCTACGAGCCAGATCTATACTGCAACAGATAGAGGACTTCGGGATTCTAAGCCCCTATAGAACTCAAAGATGAAGGGAAAGTGTCCTATCAAACATTTCATTCCTTAAACCTCATGGGATTACAATGAATTATGGTGGTTTCAAAGAATTACAGTATGTTACCACCATGCACCCCCTCACGGGTGCCTTAGGGTCCCCTTTTATACCCTAAGGAGCCCGTTACACTGTCCAATTGGACCGTTTTGCCCCTGAGAACCCTAAATCGTCTCTTGACCTGGGAGACCCGCCTCGGGGGTACCCTGGTAATTCGTCACTTTCTCCTCCCGCGGTCCTTGGCTCCATGTTAACGCTCCCCGAAGTCTCTTGTGCCACTTTCATGTCAGTTCTCCAAAGTGAAGTCCATCCGAAGGCTTGCAACGACGGAGAATGCTTGTCGGTTAACCAGCGAGGTGTAGTGACACCTCGCTGAGCGCCAAGACCTTGCCGGGACGCCGAGTATCTTTCGTCTGAAAAGAGTGGTTAGTTGAAACAGGGCCAAGGGCGGACCTCATAGCAGTGGGGCCAACCGATGTCGTTGCATCGTGCCCCCAACAGTAGCCCCTTAGGGGATGAGGTCTACTTCGAAGGGCTCGATCCCTCACACTATCAGCGATATCACTACTACGAGATCCTCATTTTAACTATTCAGTTGACAATGACTAGTTCTTTGGGAAAAACGCCCCCTCTACTTTTAAGTTTGACCGCAGATGATTTTAAAAGAAGTTGGGTTTTGTAACGGTCATTTTTGACTTTTGGCGGCAACTTTGTGACCGTTATGGGTGCCCTGATATAAATACCGAGGGTAGGGCTGGCCTTTCACGGGCTGGCTATCTTTGTTTCCTTTTTGCAGCATATGATGTTATCGCTAGTCTCAGATCATAGCTCTACCTCGTCCTCCTCTCATCGAGCTCGGAGTCCAATTCGTCTTCTTCTTCCTCGGGAGCTTCACACACGACTGGTGCGATTTTGCCCTTGATTAATATTTGTTATTTTTATATATTTTTTATTATCCCAAGGTATTGTCCTTTTTGAGTACTGCGTTTATGTCTTGTCTTTACTCCGCCATTGTTTCTTGCGCCAACTACCGCTATTGATTTTGTTTGATGCACTGCGTGACTCGTGTCCGTTCATTCAATGCCCAGTCTCGTTTTCACTGTAAAATTGGGGGTAGGGTCTTTGCGGCGAGCCCCCGCCCTTCATTTTCTCCTAAAAGCCTTGCTTTTCTTGCTTTGAGCTCCCTGTTTTGCGCTACTGTAGACTTCGCTTCCTGTTCCGGTTTGTTCTTCGCTGTTATTTTTTGCTGACTCTGTTGCTCTGTCATCGTTCATCATTTTTTATTTTGCTTTTCTAAATGACTTCGCCATTTTTTAGGTCCGAACGAAATGGCCCGAATCAGGGACACTGGTACACTTGAGACCTCGCATGCTGACGGCGCTGCTCCGGGAGATCACGATGAGCATGAGCCAATTCACACTGAAGGAGATGCTGATGCTGCCGCGAGGTCGGGAGGCAATGCGGAGATCGTGGGGACCTCAGATGACGAAGACTCTAAAACCTTTAGGGCCCGAATTGCTGGTCAACTCCGTCAACCTCTTGAAGGTTGTGACGATAGCGGTGACGAAGAATCGGAAAATGAGTCATGCGAAGAAGAAGAAATTTTGGCGGATGCTGTCAATGCTACTCCCTTATCTTTTGTCGCTCCGGCTAAGGGCTCCCAGAATTCACCCGAAGTAGTTCTGAATTTGGTTGGCGCGGCTTTGATGAACAAGCGAGGGAAGAAAGTAAAGATGGTGCTGCCTCCGACTAACTACACCCGGGCTTTGCAATTCAACCCTGATGCTATTCCTGAAATTGTGAAAGTGAACTATTTTCCCAAGGACTGCGCGCGGGTTCCTGATGACAAAGAGACAACTCCTAACCCTAGACCAAATGAAGTTGTTGTCTTCGCGGAACTCTTTGAAGCTGGGTTGAGGATTCCGTGCCACCCCTTTGTTGGGGATGTGCTGTGAAAAGACAATATAGAGCTACATCATCTGACTCCCAGCGGAGTTGTGCAACTTGCTAAATTTTGCTGGGCTACGAAATCATATGGTGGGGAGCGTGACGCCGAGGTGTTTGCCAAATTCTTCTCCCTGCACTATCAAAAGCGCACCGTTACCCACAATGGAGTTAAATGTGCTGCTAACTATGGCTGCTGCTCCTTCAAGGCTCGCCCCAAGTGCGACATAAGGCTGACCCCGTGTTCACAAAACAAGTGGACTGACAAATGGCACACTTATTGGTTTTACCTCTGAGTTGCACCCGAACCTTTCAAAGATAGCGACGTTTCTCTAAGCCCTCTGGCATCGACCATGAAACCCTTCATCGGCGTTTGCAATCCCGACTTCAAAATCGATCGAGGGAATCACATGGTCACTATTTTTTGTGATGCATGCTATTACAACAGTGGTCGCGACCTCGTGGAGGAATATTGTGTTGTGTCTTCGCAGCCTTTAAAGATCTCCTTTGCTATTTCCAAGTTTGAGAGGAAAGTATTGACTGATGGGAAAACGAAGATTCCATTGCCTGTGCTGGGAGTCAAGAGGGGAGTCTATGACGACGCATCCTTCATGAAAAGGGTTGAAAGAATCGGAGAGTACTACATCGGGAAGTACACCACGGTCGAGCATAAAGCTATCGTTGATCATACATTCTATGGGACGAGGTTCAACCATATTTTTGAAGTGAACCAGATTCAATATGAACGTCACCACTATCCTGGTCTTCCTGCTAGCCGATCGCGCGGCAGTAAGGAGTCCCAAACGGGGTTGTGTTTGACTACTACCGAAAGCACTAAGACCTGTGCCAAAAGGAAAAGGGGGACCCCAGAAGATTTGTCTTCCGGTTCTGATTCTCCCCGACCTCGCACTAGGCATCATGTTGAGAATCTTGTGGTTGATGCACCTCGCGCTAGCCTCAAAGAGGGTGCTTTCGTCGAAAGAATGCCAGATTCTCTTTCTGACTACGAGGATAGCGATGGCGAGGAGGCGCATGAAGCGACTATTAAACCCTCAACTGATACCGCACTTCGCGTCAATGAACCTAGTGCATCACTTCGCTGACCCTCTAGCCGTGAGTGTGTTGTTGCCGTTGCTGGTGGTAAGTGGGTTGTGTATTAAGCTTTTGTTATTCTGTGAATGATTACTTTGCGTCTGTTTCACACGTGATGGTTTATTTTAGGATCTAACTCTGAAAAGCGAGGTGCGTACTCCTCAAGGGTGGATTTGGGAACCCGAAGACTTGGGATTTTTTTGACTCTGTGATTGAATTTGGTTTGTGTGCCACTCTGCGACTTTGTTTGTTTTTCTGATATCTTTGACATTGACGTTGACTGGTTTTCTTTTTGCAGAACTAAAACGACATGTATTTGGTTTTTCTCTTGAGAAGTTTGAACAGCTTGACTTCTACAATGTTGTGGCATGTAAGATTGTGTATTAAGCTTTTGTTACTCTGTCAATGATTTCTTTGCTGAAAATGTTTCTTTGCTTCGCACAGAACCTTGCTCTCTCTGAGGTAATTGGTGACAAAGTTGATTCTGTCAGATCAGAAGCGTCAACTGTCAAATCCCAGGCTGTCACGATCAATACTCTTTGCTCTGAGAACGAGGCTCTTCAGTAGGAACGAAATAAAGCTATAGATAAAGCCAACGATTGTAGGGAAGAGATTGTGGCACTTCGGTCGAAATTATCGGAGCTAAAGAAAGAAAACTAGGAGTTGAAAAATTCGCTTGCTGCAAAAACGCGAGATTTCGACTCTCTGAATGACAAACTGGGCAAGGTGGAGGAGACGTCATGTCTTAATGTTAAGGCCTTTTCTGATCCGGCCTCCCACGGCTTATGACGAGGTGCTTCACCGGGTTGGTGCAGAAAGTGGTGAACTCATCCGCGATCATGACTTGGTCAGTCCATCATCTTTCTCTGACTGGTTGGATGGCGAGGTTGCCGCTTTGCGCACTATAATTGACCGCTGCTCCGATTATGGTGCTCTGCACATCGTAGAAGATGCGTTGAATATCTTGAGCCAGCAAGGATGCGACCATATCGCTAATTTGGGGTCCTCGTCAGTGGCTGTGGATGAGAAAGCTCGATCTGGCATATTGGGCGCTGTTCTTGCTGTGTCTAAGCGAATCACCGCGAAATACTGGAAAAAGCACGAACGAGAGGCGACAACGGAGTCTGCTCGGTCCAAGCTGATAGAGGTTGGTTTTTTTATTGTACTGATTGGTTTGTTTTTATTAGTTGAAAAGGAAAACGTCTCTTCAGAGCTCCGGGGCTCCAAGCACCAGCTCGACTCCGGTGAACGCCACGTAGCTGTTGACGCGAACGATGATGCCACCATTGCTTCGGGTGGCACTGGACGTGAAGGACATGGCGGAGAGGTTTAGAATAGCTGGCCTTGCTTAGAGTTTTAGTTATGGGAAGTCCGATTTTTGTACCATATTTTGTAATGAATTTTAAATCTGTGTAGGTTTCTGCGGATGAGTCTGCACAGAATGTGGATATATGTCCCATAGAATTGTCCAGCGATAGTTCTAAAATTGCTTCAGAAATTATGCATGCTTGTCGTTTTCCATCTGTTTGGCCTAGTACCCCGCCTAGCTGTGGTGACAACAGCAGTTCCGACCTCGACTGGAGTGTTTTTGATGAAGCGAAGAGTGCACCCCGCGCTTCATCTGTGACTCATTTAACCGGAAACACTGCTAGTATTGGTCGTGCAAGTGATCGACCGGTAATGCATGCCCCTCAGCTAGCTGTTAGGAAAATTCCCGCACGAAGGATTCGTTCTCTGAATGAATCAGGTGTATCCCACATTAAACGGGTACCGATCCTTCTAATTTTCACGTGAACTTGAATCCTCGCGATGATGTAGGGGCCTGTAGTTCTCGTTCCGCAACTTTGTCTGTTGCGGACAATTATAGGTTGTTTGGGAAGATACCTCGCGCTCCCACTGGTTATACTTAGGAAGTGTGGGACAAAATATTTCCTCAACTTATCGAATCTGGAATTTGTGTAAAGGAAGAGACAAACTAATGAAGAGTGTTTGTTGTATGAATGAAAATATTGACTGGAAATAAATATTTTGTCTCTTTGTCTTATTTTGTTTTAAGAATGAGTTGAACCCCTTTTGCGACTCTGGTGTCGTTTAGTGCAAAAAAACACCCCCTCCCTCCGATTTAGGGGCGAGGTTCTCAACGAAGTTAAATTGCGCCGAGCTCTTTTTGCGACTTCGGTGTCATTTATAGCAAAAAACGCCCCTCCCCCTTTATCGATTTAAGGGTGAGGTTCTTAACGAAGTTAAATTGTGTTGAGCCCCTTTTGCGACTTCGGTGAAGTTTAGAGCGAAAAACGCCCCCTCCCCCCTTTGTCGATTTAGGGGCGAGGTTCTCAACGAAGTTAAATTATGCCGAGCCCCTTCTGTGACTTCGGCGTTGTTTAGAGCGACAAACGTCCCCTCCCCCCTTTATCGATTTAGGGGCGAGGTTCTCAATGAAGGTAAATTGCGCCGAGCCCCTTTTGCGACTTCGGTGTCGTTTAGAGCGAAAAACACCCCTCCCCCCTTTGTCGATTTAGGGGCGAGGTTCTCAACGAAGTTAAATTGCGCCGAGCCCCTTTTACGACTTCGGCGTTGTTTAGAGCGAAAAACGCCCCCTCCCCTCTGTCGATTTAGGGGCGAGGTTCTCAATGAAGTTAAATGCGGTGAGTCCCTTTTGCGACTTCGGTGTTGTTTAGAGCTAAAAACGGCCCCTCCCCCCTTTGTCGATTTAGGGGTGAGATTCTCAATAAAGTAAAAATGCGCCGAGTTCCTTCTGCGACTTTGGCATTGTTTAGAGCAAAAAATGCCCCCTCCCCCCTTTGTCGTTTTAGGGGCGAGTTTCTCAACGATTGATTGATTTTTGAAGAGCAATTGGCTCTTTGTCGAGTTTTTCGACTTGTACTCGCTTCTGGAGACCTTGAGCTTTTTAGCTCGTTTGTTTTCAACTATAATTGATTATTGACGGTACTGAAATTAAAAATTAGGAGTCGGGATAGTAATGCCATTACTTTATTGGCTCTATGTCTGGCTCTGTTTTCTGATTTTTTTTGTCGAATGCCAGAACTTCTCTTTATGAGAAGTTCTTTCGACTTGCTGAGATTTTGCGAAGTGTTTTGGGGAATGACTAGCCTTTGTTTTCCTAGGGATTACATTTTGCCGCCTCGTTAAAAACCTCACCCCATTGCTAGGTTCCCTTGTGAGGAAAAGAGTACGGAATTTTTACAAAAAATTGAAGGAAAAAAAACTACTAAAAAGAAATCACTACCGTGCCAGTTCGCTTATAACTCCGCGAACTGCACGCTAATCCTATGGCTTTTCAAAGGTAAAATTTGCGGAGGTTGTCCGTGTTCCATGAGCGACGTAGTTCTTCCCCTTCCAAATTTGCCAGTCTGTATGCGCCCAGCTGATTTGTTTTTGCGATGAGGTAGGGGCCTTCCCACTTTAGTTCTAGCTTTCCTTTGTTTTTTGTTCTTGGTGTTCTGATCAATACAAGCTCTCCTGGATTGTACTCCCTTGGAACTACCTTCTTGTCCCTCCAATTTTTCGTCTTGGTCTGATATTTTTCCAAGTTGTGCACTACCTGTAGTATGTCCACTTTGACCAACTCTTTGATTTCTCCCTCTTCCAATTGTATTTCTGTGTTTGTGGTTCTCAGGCTTTTGTTCGTGATTTCCTCCGGAATGACTGCCTCTTCACCGTATAACAGTCTGAAGGGTGTGAATTTTGTTGCTCTGGGCTCAAAAGTGTTATGGGACCAGACTACTCGTGGCAACTCTTCTACTCATTTTCCCTTTTTATGGTTAAGCAGAATCTTCTTGATTGCCTCAAAAATTAGATCGTTTGCTCTCTCGACTGCTCTGTTGGACTGCGGGTGATACACAGATGCCAACTCAACTTTTGTGCCTTTTGATTTGCAGAATTGCTTAAACGCATCATTGTCGAACTGCTTTCTGTTGTCCACTGTGATCTCTTTTGGTACCCCGAATCTGCATGCAATATTTTGCCAAAAGAATTTTTTGATAGTTGCCGCCGTATTGTTTGTGATTGGTTTTGCCTCTATCCATTTTGTGAAGTATTCCACTGTGACCAAAGCATACTTGTAATTTCCTTGTGTTATTGATAATTCTCCCACTATATCGATTCCCCATCTTTGTAATGGCCAAGACGGTGATATGAGCTGTGTTTTTCTTTGAAAATTTTTGGCAAGCTTCACAAGAGCGGACAACCATGACTGCATCCTTTACTGCTGAAGGCCAAAAGAAACCTTGCATGAACGCTTTTGCTGTGAGTGCGCGAGGTCCAATATGAGAACCACAGAATCTCTGATGTACTTCTTTTAAAAGTTGTACTCCCTCGCTGACAGATAGGCATTTTAACAGTGGAGCGCATATTCCCTTCTTATACAATGTGTTTTGTATTCTTTGTTGTTCGGCTACACCTTGAGGCTCGAAGTATCCTCTGAGATAAGCCATGATTTGCGCTCTCCAGTCTTCGCTATATATTGCATGCACCAAATTTGATGTTTTTTGCACGACTTTGATTGATGGCTGTTGGTTTTTCTTACGTCTACGAATAAATCCGCAAGCGCACGGAAGACCGATGTAGCACTTCACCCAGAGTATTCCGGGGTATCGAATCACGAGGAACGTGTGTGTCTATCGTTGGACTAAATCACCCAAGGACACAGAGATTGATTAAGATAGGCAGAGGATAGAGAGGATGTCCCAAGAGTCAGGTTCCTACGTTAACTAAGCTATGCTCTAGTTTGCTCGCGTTGGGCACGGACTTACCCCTGCATCCACAGGCGACTTCCGCCAAGAGCCTACGCACTAGCCTAGCGGGGAGGATTTCAGAGGACGGACAGAGCTGTCACCACCTGCCGCCTACCTCAACGAACCAGTAGACTAACGAATAATCAAAGGTAACCTCCTGCCTAGACACCACGTCTATGCGATCGATTACTACCTTAACCTTCTAGCAACGAATATTCAGGCTAAGGCACCCTAAGAACTTAGAGCGATGAACGAGCTCACAAGCTAGAACTATAACTTAATTAAAGTAAAAAGTAAACTGCAAGAGGGGAAATCTCGACACTTACTATGATTGGCAAATGTCGTCGAAGTACAAGCGTGGAGAAGGCGAAGACAAGCCCAAGCCTCCTCCGAACTCTACTCCACTCTCTTCCTAATCTAAGCACTAGCTAAGTAGCACTTGGCCTTTGTAAGAGGGGCACTAAATCTTCAATCTTGAGTGTGTGTTGGAGTGAAGGCCCTCACCCTCTATTTATAGCCTCCTAACGTCGGTTTCAGAGGAGTAACCGCCACGGAATCCCCCCAAACCGCCATCAAGGAGTCCTGAGGAGCCAACACGTGGAAGCCCGGGCGGAGAGGGCGCCCGGCCGGGTCGGCCGACCTGACCAGGTCGGCCGACCTGGGGGTGGCCCCTCCTGGCCTGTGCTTTCTCCAGGTGGCTGTCCTGTGGGCCCTCACAACGGTTTGCGCAGTATTACGGGGAGTTACGTCGGTTAAGCGCTGAAGGTGGGCTCCTTAATCCGTGTGCTTGCTCCTGATTGGCCGGAAGTGTGCTTTCTCCTTGAATTTCCTTGAATTTTATTTAAACTCCATGGGTTGCTTCCTGCATATACAAAGTCACCAAAACTTGTGGAAATAATTAGCAATAAATTCCTACCACTAAGGTGGTGATCAAATTGTGTGATTCTTGCGGGTAAACGACGGTCATATTTTGCATTTAAGGACCGTCAACAAACTCCCCCACACTTAGCCTTTGCTCGTCCTCGAGTAAAGGACTAAAGACTAAGGACTAAGTGATAATTCAAACCTTGATAAATCAAATCTAGCATGCAAATTATTCCAGGCATTACCTTGTATCTCCATGAGCTTTTGAAGTGTCTAGCATGCCTTCTTTGGATATTGATGAATGGAACGAATCTTGACTCCGAAAACTCAGCTCCTTCTGCTTATGTAACTTGGGTTTTCGAAAAGATTTTCACAATCAAAAAATAGTAGCCATACTCCTCAAATGATTCTCTAGTCGCTCAAAGGTGTATTTTCCTCACCAAGGCATTGTGCCTTTCATGTCCTATCTCTAAATATGGTATATGTGGAGCTCAAGAATAGGATTGAAATGGTGGCATACTTATAATTCATATCTTGCTAAGTCAAAATTCGGATCCAAAGAGAAAAACAAGTCATGATTCATAAGTCAAGTCTGTGCACATTTATTTGGTAGATGGAAGATGGATACTCCTTTGAACATTCCCTCATCGAAATGAGATCAAGGGCTATCTTTCTTTCTTTTCTTTTCTCTCTCTTTTTTTTTTTTTTTTTTTTTTTTTTTTTTTTTTGAATACTAGATAGCCCATACTCTTTTTGCAACAAAATACAGAGGGAAGTATGTAGAACTGGAGTATTTTATTTTCATGGATGGTGGAGATGCTAACTTCCAGTGTAGAAGTTTTAGCATAGGGGTGGATGTGCACACAGACTTGATAAATGAAGCATAACAGGCATCTCAATTTGGGTCTCAAAATTTTGACAAGGCTCAATAAATTAATAAGTAGCACAAAAGAGCACAATCTTTGATTTGGCCTTGGTAGGATAAATTTTATCATTGAGGAGTTGGCTTTCAAATTTATCATTTTCAAAAGAAAATCCCAAGTTATAAGCATAAGAGTGAAGATTCATAAAGTCTATTCATATCACACAAATCAATAGTCCTAGGTAGCATGTTTTCCTAAAGATATAGTCATGGAAATTTAGGCAAACATTCTAGGAATAAGGAGCATGCAAGATGATAAATCAAAAAGAATGAATTATGGAGAAAATTCAGGTTTTTAGTATTTATTAATTTTTCCATATTCAAGGAGAAAATAAGCAGAGAGGCAGGGAGGAATGGGAAGTGGACGTGCAAACCAGAGTATGGACCAAGTGGGGGTCCGAGGGGAGCCAGGCCTGGGTCGGCCGACCTAGCCAGGTCGCCCGACCTGGGAGATGCTCCTCGGGTCCCCTGGTTCGTCGTGTCGCTTCGTGTCGCCCTGTGCAACATATTTCTCAGGGTAGACCGTCCGTTTGCGCGTTCGTACTTCGCAAATCCTCCTCCACACTTGTTTCCTGACTTCTTTTTATTTGACACAAACAAAAAGGAAAAGTGTGAAAGCAAAGGTGGACCCCACCGGCTTTATGGGCTCAGTGGGTTCCATTATTCAATTCTTTATTATAGGCGCATTACATTTTAATGAAATAAACGAAGAAAATCTAAAAAGGGAAACTAAGCGCCTATTTTCCTAAACTATATGGGAGAGCCTATTCATTTGCCCTTATATAAGTCGGGCTCTCCCATGTGGCTACAAATGCGCTCCATCTTAGCGCATAAGCCACGGCGGAGGTCTTTCATACCCTCCTCGAGGCGTTGCACACGATCCTCAAGTTGAGCACGATCAACCAACTCTTCCGCCAACTTGTTGGCCAGCCTCTTATTCTCCGCCCGTAGGAGGAGAACGTCCTGCGCAAGCTTGGCCTTGGAGGGACCTGTCGCCTCGTCCCCGCTGTCCTGGTAGTGTCCGCCCTCCGCTGTGATTGGCGGGGGGTCGAGGAAACGGCTGATGGTCTTCTGCGGGGAGGAGTCGATGGATTCCTCCATCTCCCGCTTGTCCTCCGAAGTGAGCTTGGGGAAGAGCACTTTCCCCTTGCCCGGTCCGGTGCGTGGTCCGGTGCTGGTGAACCGTCCCTTCTGCTCTGGCGACGTGGGGATGTAGTCCATCCGGTACTTGTACCCGAATGGTGACCCATCCCTGCCCCGAAGCGTCTCAACGAGGTGTTCCCTGGGCAGGAGAGCAGAGGGGTCCCCGTTGTGGAGACGACGGGTGGGTGTCGTCTTGCGGTGCGCCAGAGTGCCCGTCGTTGGTCTCTTGATGTCGGGAGTAGGACGCCGTACAGGCGACGTTCCCCGCGTCTTCATGGTGCGTGCCGGGGTCGGCGAAAGTGCCCGCTGCGATGTGCGGGTGGCGGAAGGGCTGCGCCGTTCAGCAAACCGTGTACGGCCTGCCCTTTCCTCTTCGCGGCGTAGGGGAGGCTCAATGGCGAGAGGCTCAACGATCTCGGCAAGGGTGAGATCGAGGTTGGTCGGGACGATTTGGTTAGCGGGGGTGATTTCCCCGCTAAGGGCAAGGGCGGAGCTGGTCAAGGAAGCCTGGGAAGTGCTCTTTTTGGCAGCCATGACGAAGTTGGGGGTTCTGGAAGAGGTTCACAGGAAGGTTTGGGATGAGAGAAAAGCATCGCTCCCCTCTGCTTAAAAGGAGAGTCCCCCGACGGTATATTCGCGATTCTCCGCGAGAATCTCCGATTAGGGCGAAGGGGGAAGTTGGAGGAACGCGTGAGAGAAAAACAGAAAACGGCGGCGCCACCAGGGGGTCGCCCGACCTGGCCAGGTCGGCCGACCTGGTGGTGGGCCCCCTGGGGCTGCTGCTTCGTGGGCTGCCTAAGGGAGGTCCAAGGAGGGGGAAAAGTACGGCAATTTAATTTGATTCTAAGTTTAGGTGCCCGTAAAGGCTATGGGTAGGCCCGGAAGTCAATTAAATTGACTACGTCCTCCTCAACTCCTATACTTTTAATAGAATCGTAAAAGATTTTAAGTCGATGGCCGTTTACCTTAAACGCGTTCCCTTCCTTGTCCTGGAGTGTGACCGCTCCATGAGTCGCGACGTCAATGACGAGATATGGCCCAAGCCATTTGCTTCGCAGCTTCCCGTCGCCGAACAGCTTCACTCTTGAGTTGAAGAGTAGCACCTTGTCTCCAGGGTTGAACTCCTTTGGCTGTATCCTTTTGTCGTGCCATTTCTTGGTCTTTTCTTTATAGATCCTGGCGTTATGATACGCCTTTTCTCTCCATTCCTCCAGCTCAGAAATTTGCTTCATTCTGTGCCTTCCTGCTTCTTTGGAATCCATATTCCATTTCTTTATTGCCCAGTATGCCTTGTGTTCCAGTTCTACCGGCAGATGGCAAGTCTTGCCGTAGACCAGCTGGAATGGAGACATGCCTATGGGGGTCTTGTATGCAGTGCGATATGCCCATAGTGCATCTGGCAACTTATTCTTCCATCCCGATCCCATTTCCTCCACTGTTTTCTGCAGGATGTTCTTGATTTGCTTGTTCGAGGTCTCTGCCTGACCGCTGGTCTGGGGGTGGTATGGAGTAGCAATGTTATGGTCGGAACCGAGTTCCCTCAGGAAGTGTCGGAATCCTTTATCCGTGAAGTGTGAACCTCCATCACTAATCACCATCCTTGGTACCCCAAAGCGTGGGAAAATGATCTCATAGAGCATCTTCCGTGCGCTCTTTGCATCTGCAGCTCTGCATGGCAATGCTTCAACCCACTTTGACACGTAGTCGACTGCCACCAGGATATACTCGCAATCATAGGACCTTGGGAAGGGTCCCATGAAGTCGATGCCCCAGACATCGAAAAGTTCGACTTGCAGGTTGTATGTCAAGGGCATCGCGTTGCGAGATGAGATTCCTCCATGCTTCTGGCATCTCCTGCACCTCCTGATGTACTCCTTGGTATCCTCATACATCGTCGGCCAATAGAAACCACTTTGCCAGATTTTTGCTTGCGTCCGATACACGCCGTAGTGTCCTCCGTACGGAGCTGCATGGCACTTCTCAATTATCTGTGCACCCTCAATGGTGGGGATGCATCGCCGTAACAGACCATCAGCACAGACCCTGTAGAGGAATGGGTCGTCCCAAAGGTGTCGCCTACTTTCATAGGCCAGTTTCTTTCGGTTTTCCCCCGGCGGAACATACCCTGTAACCATGAAATTCACGATATCTGCATACCAGGGTGTGGAGTCCGCGACCTTTAGCAGCATATCATCTCGTAGGAAGTCGTTGATTGGTAGTTCCTGCATGTTAGTGACTTGCATACGAGATAGATGATCTGCTACGGAATTCTCTACTCCTTTCTTATCTTTTATTTCAAGATCAAATTCTTGGAGTAAGAGGATCCATCTGATGAGCCTTGGTTTAGCATCTTTTTTAGCGAGCAGGTACTTTAGTGCAGCATGATCAGTGTAAACAATTACCTTTGCTCCAACTAAATAAGATCTAAACTTATCGATAGCAAAAACCACAGCCAGGAGCTCCTTTTCTGTGGTAGCGTAGTTGAGCTGTGCTCCTGTCAAGGTTTTGCTGGCGTAGGCTATTGCGTGATGCTTCTTGTCCTTAGTTTGGCCGAGAACGGCCCCTACGGCATAGTCACTAGCATCACACATGATTTCAAAGGGCAGCTTCCAATCAGGGGGTTGGATGATGGGAGCTGAGATGAGTGCATTTTTCAAGAGATGAAAAGATTTCAAGCACTCATCATCAAAGTCAAAAGGCGCATCCTTAGCTAAGAGGTTGGTGAGGGGTCTAGCGGTTTTCGAAAAGTCTTTGATGAATCGTCGGTAGAACCCAGCATGCCCCAAAAAGCTACGAATACCCTTGACGTTGATCGGAGGTGGAAGTTGCTCGATAACTTCTATTTTCGCCTTATCCACCTCGATTCCTCTCTCGGACACTAAGTGCCCTAGCACTATGCCTTCTCGGACCATAAAGTGGCATTTTTCCCAATTAAGTACCAGGTCCTTTTCTTGGCATCGAGTCAAGACCCTGTCCAAGTTCTCGAGACAGTGATCGAAGGTCTTCCCATAGACTGAGAAGTCATCCATGAAGACTTCCATGATTTCCTCGATCATGTCCGAGAATATGGACATCATACACCGTTGGAAAGAGGCGGGTGCATTACACAACCCAAAAGACATCCTACGGTAGGCATACGTTCCATACGGGCACGTGAAGGTGGTCTTACTCTGATCATCGGGATGGATAGGAATCTGATGATAACCAGAATACCCATCAAGGAAACAGAAGAAGGAATGGTTTGCCAACCGTTCTAACATCTCATCGATGAAGGGCAGCGGGAAATGATCCTTCTTTGTTGCCTTGTTGAGTTTTCTGTAATCGATACACATCCTCCATCCCGTGACGGTACGTTGGGGAATAAGCTCGTTCTTATCATTCTTAACGACCGTCATACCTCCCTTCTTCGGCACTACTTGCACCGGGCTTACCCACTCACTATGAGGTACGGGATATATGATCCCTGAATGCAGAAGTTTTAGAACTTCCTTCTTCACAACCTCGCGCATAGCATTATTTAACCTCCTCTGGGGTTCCCTAGAAGGTGTACTCTCGGGGTCAAGAGGGATGCGATGGGTGCAGAGAGTGGGACTAATTCCCTTTAGGTCTTGGAGGGAGTACCCAAAGACAGAGCGATGTTTCTCTAAGACAGAGATCAGCTTCTTGGTCTCCTCCTCCGAAAGCTTATCACTAATGATGACAGGGGACTCCGTGTCACCATGTAGGAAAGCGTAGCGTAGGCCAGGGGGTAAGGTTTTTAACTCGATGGGAGGTCGAGTCGGTGGTTTTTCTTCAGGAAGCTCGAGAGTTTCCTGTAGATCATCCTCCTCTTCTGTAAAAAGATCGGCGTCTTGGTCAAGGAGGGTATCAGGAGGGTCGAAAGGGGAAATTACTTTCACCTCTTCGGTTAGGTCTCTCTCATCAGGAAATTCAGCGATGGTGTTTCGCGAACGGGAGATTGGGATTGAGAGAGCCTTTCCTCCGATGTTGACACTGAGGTTACCGGATGAGGCTGCCGTAAAGAGTTTTTCTAAAGGAAGCCCGATGAGGACATCAAAGCTTGGGACCTCAAAGACATGAAAGTTCAGAAGGGCCTCAGCGTCTTTGTGTCGTATCGACACATTGTTTAGAATCCCGTAACCTTCTAGGATGGCTCCGGTAGGGCTTTTGAAGGTCTTTTGCGTAGGAAGTAGAGGTTCGTCTCCTAATACCTCAAAGGCAAAGGAGTCGGAAACGATGTTTATTCCTACGGCGGGATTATACCAGACATCCACAGCTCTGCCTCTAACCATACAAGGAATGGTAGTAGAGGATGAGATAATCCGAACAAGTTCGGAACATTGCTCATTTTCTCGGGACCACTCATCACTCATGATGGCTGTTAGTTCTTTCACTGAGTCCCTAAGGAATTGTTCTTCTATAGGTTCAGGGGAAGGAACTGGTGTTTGAGGCTTTCGTTGGATGGCATACATCGAGGTGTTACCGAAATCTTTGAAAAGATCATCCTCGATGATGAAAGGGAATTCGGACGGCTGAATTTCTTCATCATCCGAATTTCCTGGTTCAGGAGGAGGCTCACTAGCTAAGTCTTGAGATGTGCACGAAGCAGGGTCAGATTCGGCTAGCTGGAGAGTCTCCTGGCTCGGCGTAGCTTCTTCGCAGGGGGGTTTGGTGGGCTCAAGGAAAGAGGTATTTTCTAGAATGCGTTCTAGGATGGTTCTTCCTTCTGAGACCGTTTTGTGTATGAATGAACCTCCGGCGGCTATGTCGAGATATTGGGCAGATTCCTTGTCGAGACCCATCCGAAAATGCTGTAGCAGCATGGGATCGGGTATAGACAAGTCAGGACCGGATTTCACTAAAAGCGAGAACCTAGCCCAAGCTGTGCCTAAGGATTCTTTCTCGGCCTGCTCGAAGTTGAAGACCTCTCTACGGAGAGAAACGATTCGTGACATTGGGAAGAACGCAAGACAAAATTTGTCCCGGAGCTCTTTCCAGTCACCATTCGTGCTTTCTGCCGTGTGAGTGTACCATTGCTTCGCCCTCTCTATAAGAGAAAAGGGAAACAATTTCCACTTGAGAGTCTCTTGTGTCATACCCCTGATTTGGATGCACGAGCACAATTGCTCAAATTCTCGCAGGTGATGGTGTGGGTTTTCGTTTTCTACCCCCGAGAAAGGTTGTGCCTGAACCATGGCTATAAAGCCTGGGCGGAGTTCGAAGCCATCAGAAAGGATTGGTTTTGAAGATGAAGGTGGCTCGTAGAACTCGCCCCTTGGAGCAGAGAAGGATTGGATAGAAGGTTGCTCCATGGTAGGGATAAGGAAAGAAATAAAAGAAAGATAAAAAGGGATACGAGGGTGACTAGGGTCCGCAGATAAAACAGCAACCGTTCCCCGGCAACGGCGCCAGAAATGCTTGTTGGTTTTTCTTACGTCTACGAATAAATCCGCAAGCGCACGGAAGACCGATGTAGCACTTCACCCAGAGTATTCCGGGGTATCGAATCACGAGGAACGTGTGTGTCTATCGTTGGACTAAATCACCCAAGGACACAGAGATTGATTAAGATAGGCAGAGGATAGAGAGGATGTCCCAAGAGTCAGGTTCCTACGTTAACTAAGCTATGCTCTAGTTTGCTCGCGTTGGGCACGGACTTACCCCTGCATCCACAGGCGACTTCCGCCAAGAGCCTACGCACTAGCCTAGCGGGGAGGATTTCAGAGGACGGACAGAGCTGTCACCACCTGCCGCCTACCTCAACGAACCAGTAGACTAACGAATAATCAAAGGTAACCTCCTGCCTAGACACCACGTCTATGCGATCGATTACTACCTTAACCTTCTAGCAACGAATATTCAGGCTAAGGCACCCTAAGAACTTAGAGCGATGAACGAGCTCACAAGCTAGAACTATAACTTAATTAAAGTAAAAAGTAAACTGCAAGAGGGGAAATCTCGACACTTACTATGATTGGCAAATGTCGTCGAAGTACAAGCGTGGAGAAGGCGAAGACAAGCCCAAGCCTCCTCCGAACTCTACTCCACTCTCTTCCTAATCTAAGCACTAGCTAAGTAGCACTTGGCCTTTGTAAGAGGGGCACTAAATCTTCAATCTTGAGTGTGTGTTGGAGTGAAGGCCCTCACCCTCTATTTATAGCCTCCTAACGTCGGTTTCAGAGGAGTAACCGCCACGGAATCCCCCCAAACCGCCATCAAGGAGTCCTGAGGAGCCAACACGTGGAAGCCCGGGCGGAGAGGGCGCCCGGCCGGGTCGGCCGACCTGACCAGGTCGGCCGACCTGGGGGTGGCCCCTCCTGGCCTGTGCTTTCTCCAGGTGGCTGTCCTGTGGGCCCTCACAACGGTTTGCGCAGTATTACGGGGAGTTACGTCGGTTAAGCGCTGAAGGTGGGCTCCTTAATCCGTGTGCTTGCTCCTGATTGGCCGGAAGTGTGCTTTCTCCTTGAATTTCCTTGAATTTTATTTAAACTCCATGGGTTGCTTCCTGCATATACAAAGTCACCAAAACTTGTGGAAATAATTAGCAATAAATTCCTACCACTAAGGTGGTGATCAAATTGTGTGATTCTTGCGGGTAAACGACGGTCATATTTTGCATTTAAGGACCGTCAACAATGGCTCCTGCAATGTTTCAAAGAACACATCTGGTGGTAATTCTTGTTTTCTGGAAGCTGCCTTTGCTAGTTCATCCGCTTCGTCGTTGTGTTTTCTCTCGAAATATTCTATGTCGAATCCCTTGAAATACTTGTCCATACTCCTGACTGCCATCAAGTATTTTTCAAGTTGTGGGTGTCTTGCGATGAAATCTTTGTCCACTTGTTTTGCTACTACTTTGGAATCTATTTTGACTTTACAGCTTTGCACCCGTAGGGCTCTTATTTTTCTTAAGCCCAAAAGTACTGCTTCGTATTCTGCTACATTGTTGGTGCATTTGACTTCGTCATCATTGAATTCCAATCTTGCGGTGTACCTCATTTTAATCCGATTGGTGAGGTGATTAATGCTGCTATTCCTTCTCCTGCTGCTCCCCAAGCACCATCGCAATATATTGTCCAGTATTTCTCGATCACTTCTCCGTCACCGAAGTATCCAAGCGAAGTCCAATCTGCGACAAAGTCTGCTATGACCTAAGACTTTGTTGCGCTTCTTTACTCGAAGTCTATGACGTGCTCAGATAATTCCATCGCCTATTTTCTGATTCTTCCTAAGACGTCACGATTTCTGAAGATGTCATTTAGAGGCTGATTTGTCATGACTTTTATTCTGTGGACTTCGAAGTACTGCCTTAACTTCCGAGATGCCATCACAACTGCATATGCTATTTTTTCCATTTCTGTGTAGTACACTTTGGACCCTGACAATGCTTCACTGACGAAGTACACAGGAAATTGTTGATGTGATTCTTTTAGTTCTCCTCTGACCATTTTCATTACCCTTTTCTCGACTACTAGTGCAGCACTTACGGCAAACAGGGATGCCACGATGTATAGCATCAGGGGTACTCCGGGTTCTGGGTTTGTCAATTTTGTCAGCTCCTTTAGATACTTTTTCAGCTCATCAAATGCCTGTTCCTGCTCATGTCCCCATTCAAAATTTTCGGAGCCTCTCAACGTTTTAAAGAATGGAATACTTCGCTCTACAGATTTCGAAATGAATCTGTTCAGCGCTGCCATTCTTCCGGTTAACTTTTGCAGTTCTCTTTTGCTCTTCGGCGGTTGCATATTTATAATTGCGTTTATTTTGTCTGGATTTGCTTCAATTCCTTTGGCTGACACCAAACATCCCAAGACTTTTCCTCTTTGTATTTCAAAAACGCATTTTTCTGGATTTAATTTCCACTTCGCCGCTCTGAGGTTTGCGAACATTTCTGCCAAGTCTGTAATGTGGTCCGACTTGATTTTGCTTGCAATTACTATATCATCAACATATGCGTGAACATTCCTGCCCAGTTGTTGCTCGAACACTTTTTAGACATTATGCAGAAAGTTGGACCAACATTTTTTAGGCCCTCTGGCATTCTTACTCAACAATATGTCCAAAATGGTGTAATGAAACTTGTTTTTTCCTGATCTTCCTTCTTTAGCCAGATTTGATGATATCCCAAAAAACAATCAAGCAATGACAACAGCTCACTCCCTACTGCTAAATCCACTATTCTATCGATGCGGGGCAAAGGGAAATCGTCTTTGGGGCAGGCTTTATTTAGGTCTGTGAAATCAATGCACATTCTCCACTTTCCATTTTTCTTTATCACCATGACTACATTTGCCAACCACTTCGGGTAAGAAACTTCTCTGATCACCCCAACATCTAGCAGCCTTTGAACTTCGGCTTTTACTGCTGCTGATTTTTTGTCTGACATTTTTCTGAGTCTTTGTTTCTTTGGTCTTGTTGTACTGCTTATTTCTAGTCTATGCACTATTACCTCTCTGCTTACTCCCTCGAGGTCCTTAGAGTTCCAAGTGAAAACATTTTTGTTTTTTTGTAGAAAAGCGAGCAATTGTTTCTCTTCACTAACCATCAGACCTGCCCCAATTAATACAGATTGACCCAGCACCATATTGTCCAACAACACCTTCTTTGTTTCTGACTCTGCTTGCTTTGACATCGCGTCTTTATCTGTTGCGGACACTTCGCTCTTTGCATTTCTTCTTTTCTCTGCATCATGTAATTTTTTCCTTTCCTCTTCTTGTAACATTTCTTGTGACATTGCTTCTATGTTATGTATATTTGTTTGTCCTGAGGTGTACCCATGTTCAATGTTTTTGGCCTCTTATTGATCATCGAAGATCGTAATAACTCTGTTTTGCCGACATTTTCATGCATAGGTAGGCATTGTGGACAATTGCCTTGAAACTGTTGATTGTACCTCGCCCCAAAATCACATTGTATGGATAAAACAGGTCAATGATGTCAAAGGTGATGCATTCAGTTCTTGGGTTGGACATGTCACCGAATGAAACTGACAGTTCTATCTTTCTGAGTGGTTCCACTCTTTTTCCGCCAAAACCATACAAGGGCACATTTGACGGCTTTAATATTTCTTTGGCATAACCCATTTGCAGAAAAGTGTTGTAGAAGATGATGTCTGCTTGACTGCCGTTGTCCGCTAGAACTTTTCCAATTTTCCATTTGTCGATGTGAGCATTGATAACAAAGGCATGGACATGAGGGTAAGTCTTGAGTTTCATATCCTCTTGAGTGAAAGTTATTGGGATATGAGACCGCTTGGACTTAACGATTGGATCGTCGATGGATATATTATTTACAACTCTGAAGTAATCCCTCCTCTGCCTTTTGTTTTCGAAGTCCATCGAGGATCCCCCCATTATCATCCCAATAAAACCTTTTGTTGGGAGCTGTTGGGGTTGGCTTTGTTGGTTGGATGGGTTTTCTTCTTTTGGTTGTGGAAGTGAAAGTTGTTGACTTTGCTGGTTTTCAATGGCTAATTGTTGTCGGGGTTGCTGGGCTTGGTTCTGGAGAAATGGGTGTTGAAGTATGAGTAAGGGTGGTATTGATATTGTGAATTTGGTATTTGTGTTTGGCTGGAGAGTGGAGTGTAGCTTTGGATATTTGATGCATAAGGTTGATTTTGTGGAAGATAAGTTTGGCTTTGGGGAAGGGTATAAGGCTGGCTACTCGAAGTTGTGTTTGGTTGATTTTGCCATGCGTGAAGTGAAGTGTGATTGATCACTTTTGCTTGCTCCACCTTTGTTTTTTCTTCATCCATTCTCTGTTTTATCTGCTTAGGGATTGCACACTCAAATGATCTGTGACCCTTGTCTTCTTCGCAATAAATGCAATATGATTTTTTGGGGGGCAATTCGAGGTATCTCCCTTGCCCCTACCTCGGCCTCTGTTGCTGCCTCCTCTGTGTTGTTGTTGGTTTTGCTGAGGCGGGCTTTGTAGCGTGAGTTGTTGATTTGATTCAATGTTGCCTACCACCAAGAATTGGGGTGCATGATTTTGAAATTTCTGCCTTTTGTTTTTTGCGTCTTGCCAGCTTTCTCTTTGATGTTCTTGGCTTCTATTGTTTTCCTCTCTTTGGTTTTGAGTTCTTCTTTTGAAGTCCTGCTCTGATCGATAGTACTCTTCAATTTTTGTGCACATTTCTTTCAGCGAAGTTGGTGGCCTTTTTGCGAATTTGGATGTTAACGAAGATGCTCTGAGGACGGTGATTGCATACTCCATTGCTCTTTATTCTGATAGCGTTGGGGACTGAGCTTTCAAGATTAGGAATCTTTTGTAAACTTCCTGCAGCGTTTCACCAAGACGTTGCTTGAGGTTTTTGAGAGCTTCATTTGGCTCGGATATGCTTCGGAGTCCTCCGAAATTTGCTAAAATTTTATCTCTTAGGTTTTCCCAGCTGTAAATTGATCTCGGCGATAAATTGAAATACCAATTTAACGCTATTCTCTCTAGAGCGCACGCAAAAGCTTTTTCTAGCGTGATGTCATCTCCTCCGGCCGATATGATTGCCGCTTCGTAGGTGATCAGAAAATGTATAGGATCTGAATCTCCTTTATACTTCGGCACTGCATTCATTCTGAACTGAGCTAGATTAGAAGATATCTGCAATCCTTCAGATAACAATGATTCCCTGTTATATGTGTTGGTGGATATCATAGTCTTGGCCGAAGTGGTTTGCACATTCTATTGATCCTCGACGTGAACCCTTTTGTTTTGGACCGGCTGTTCTCCGGAGATCTTACTTTTTAATTGCCCGATCTCCCAAAGAAATTGCTCTTTTTTGCGCTGCTGCTGGAGGATGGCTATTGCTTCGTAACCTCGATGAGCTATTTTCTCTGCTTCTTCAATTAACTATTGCCGGAGTGACAACAAGTAATCGTTCTCCTTCCTCAGCTTTGTATTTCCTCTTCTTTACTTGTCTGTGTTATTGGCTCTTCGTCATCTGAATCTTGCTGGTCATCGATTTCTGTTATGGTTACTGTGCTTGCTCGCCTTTCATTTGATGTGCCTGCTTCGTGATCATTTGCACCCGTAAAGTTTGCTTGCACTTCATGCTGACTAGAAATTTTGGCACTTGCTTGTGTTTCAAGGTTTGCTTGTGGTTGCACGGTATGCGGTTGGCTATGAACTTCGGGGTTTTGGTCTTGCATGATGTGGGTCTGACTTTCGTGAACTTGCTAAGGCCTTGCAGTCATCCTAGCGGGCTGAACGGCTAGCAACTCCGATGTGAAGCACCATGTTGTTTTTCTTCTCGACCTAGACATCGTGGGCTTTTCTTTCGTACTCACAAACGGTGCGCGCCACTGTTGGCGTATAGATCTATGAGCCAGATATATACTACAACAGATAGAGGACTTCGGGATTCTAAGCCCCTATAGAACTCGAAGATGAAGGGAAAGTGTCCTATCGAACATTTCATTCGTTAAACCTCGTGGGATTACAATGAATTACGGTGGTTACAAAGAATTACAGTGTGTTACCACCATGCATCCCCTCACGGGCACTCTGGGTCCCCTTTTATAGCCCAAGGAGCTTGTTACCCTAGCCAATTGGACCGTTTTGCCCTTGAGAACCCTAAACCATCTCTTGACCTGGGAGACCCGCCTCGAGGGTACCCTGGTAATTTGGCACTTTCTCCTCCCGTGGTCCTTGGCTCCGTGTTAACGCTCGCTGAAGTCTCTTGTGCCGCTTCCGTGCCGATTCTCCAGAGCGAAGTCCATCTGAAGGCTTGCAACGATGGAGAATGCTTGACGGTTAACCAGCAAGGTGTAGCGACACCTCGATGAGCACCAAAACCTCGCCAGGGCGCTGAGTATCTTTTGCCGGAAAAGAGTGGTTAGTTGAAACAGTGCCAAGGGCGGACCTCGTAGCAGTGGGGCCGACCGATGTCGTTGCATCGCACCCCCAACAAGTCGTGCTGCCAAAAGAGCTGGGGGGGGGGGGGCAACACACAATTGCTAACTATGGGTCACAGACTGCTCCTGATGCACCAACATCTAGTCTAGCATTAACTACCACCACTAGTGCTACGATCGATGATTGGGCCGTCAAGATTACTGAGGCAATGAGACAACAATTTAGGATGAAGCCAAAGAAGCTGACCTATATGTACCGACCACCATACCCGCCTAGTTATGACTAGATCCCAATGCTAAACTGGTACAGAGCACAAGAGTTTACCAAGTTCACTAGTCAGGACAATACTACGATGATAGAGCATATTAGTCGATTCTCGGTGCAATATGGAGAGGCTGGTGCAACTGAAGCTTTGAGGATCAGACTTTTGCCCTTGTCACTATCTGTATTGGCCATTTCTTGGTTTGAATCCTTGCCTCCCACTTCAACCATCACTTGGGCCGATCTGGAACAGAAATTTCATAAGTACTTCTTCACCGAGACAAGGGAGATGAGGCTGTCGGACTTAATTGTTGTAAGACAAAAGGCTGGTGAGTCAGTGCATGAGTATGTCCAAAGGTTTAGGGAAGTGCGCAGCAAATGCTTCAACTTGTACCTGACCGATACTTAGATGGCAGAGATTGTGTTCAATGGCTTTGTGGTGCCCCATATAGAAAAGTTTTCTTCTGCAGAATTTGAAAGCCTTTCTCAGTTATTCCAGAAGGTGTCGATCCAGAAAAACCTGGCTCGGTGGGCATGTTCGAGGCTGGTTCAGGTTAACTATAATGGTTATGAGTCTGACTCCGATGAGGAAGTGGGGAATGTTGTTGTGGCAGAATGGACCAGGAACAAGAATGTCTTGTCGTGTCCTTGGGTGAAGCAAGATGAACCAAAAGAGAAATATGACTTTGATATCACCAAGGCCGATAATATTTTTTGACTTACTGCTACAAGAGAAGCATATCCAGCTACCGTCTACTCATGTGATACTGTCTGCTGAAGAATTGAAAAAAAAAGAAAATATTGCAAGTGGCATAATTCGCCGTGTCATCACACTAATGAGTGCAAGGGTTCAGATCACAGATCCAATCGGTGATTGAGCAAGGAAAGATCAAGTTCAATAGGTGAACCATGAAGATCGATGAACATCCATTCCCTGCAAATGTTAACATGGTTGGCATCAGCAATGTAGAAGCTTTCATTAATTGATACCAGAAATAGAGAGACAAAGAGGTCAGGGAGTCACAATTTGATCCATATTGGGAATGTTCTTTCTTGTATTGCTCGGACAATATCATAAAGCTCTCATTAGTCGATAATTGTCCCGGGTGCAGTAGACAGGCGAGCTAGATGTTTGATGAAGCGCCAAAAGAGCATCGCCCCCAGCATTGGTAGACTGAACACAGAGAGCCCATGATTGGATCGGTCGATGTACAGTCACGCTTGTCGGCTTTTGATCAACTTGGGTCAAGGAAATAAGAAAAGGAAGTGCACTTTGATCATGAGGTTGATGAGGAATTGCAAGAAGAACAAGAGCAAAATCAGCAATTGTTCGCATCTGGCATATTCTCCAGAAGCTAGAAACGTAGGATTCAGAGGATGTGTTACAAGCAAATTAGGTCTGACCAATATTATTATGATGAAGATGATGATCAGCCATCCAAAAAGGGGTTCATTAATGGCATGCAACAGGCAGTACTTGACAAACCAGATGAGTCTAGACATTGGCACCTGAAGGCCTTGTACATGAAGGGGTTCATTAATGGCATGCCGATGGGTATGATGATGGTTGATGGCGGTGCTACAGTCAACATCATGTCGATCACTACTTTCATGAAGTTGGGTAAGACTGATGAAGATTTAATTTATACTAACATGATTTTAAGAGATTGTGGTGGTCGCACCACAGAGCCAAAGGTGTTTTGAATGTCGAGCTCACAATCGGCAGCAAGACTTTACCAGTTACATTTTTTGTAATTATTGGAAAGGGAACCAACAGCCTGCTACTGGGCCTTGACTGGATACATGCCAATTGTTGTGTACCATCAACCATGCACCAGCCTCTTGTCTAGTGGATTGGCGATCAAGTGGAGGTAGTCTCGGCCGATGAAACTGTCAATGTTGAATCGGCCAATTTGGCGCCATGGCAGACCGAAGATATGGAGTGCTTGTCCGTCAAGATTTGTGATGGAGACTACATCAAGAATACTACTCAAGATCTTGAGGTGGTGGACCAGTCAAATTCAAAGTTGTTTCTATGGCATGCGCCCTAATGGAATTTGTAGATGAAGGCAAGTTAGGGAAATAATTCATGTCGGCCTATGAGTTACAGGAAGTCGTTGTAGGAGATGACAGTAAGCCAAGGCCGACATTTATTAGTAAAAAGGTACATGAAAATTTTAAGGTTGAATTAATAAAGTTATTGAAATAGTATCGGGATTGTTTTGCTTAGGATTATTTTGAGATGCCCAGTCTTAGCCGATCTATTGTTGAACATCGGCTTCCAACCAAACCTGGATATCGACCTTACAAGCAACTAGCAAGAAGGATAGATCCGAAAATTTATGATAAGATCAAGGTAGGGATCACTGTGCCGTACGATGCTAAGTTTATTAGGCCTTGCTGTTATCAAGAATAGGTTTCAAACATTGTGCTCGTGTTCAAGAAGAGTGGGTAGCTCAGGGTATGCATTGATTTTAGACCATTGAACAAGGCCACCCTAAAGATGATTATTCAATGCCAGCAGCAAATCTTCTGATGGATGCAGCAACTGGGCATAAAATTGTCAGTATTATGGATGACAATGTTGGTTATATTCAGATTTTCATAGTAGTAGAAGACATATCGAAGACTGCTTTCAGGTGTCCCAAAGCTATAGGCCTGTATGAATTTGTTGTCATGAATTTTGGGTTGAAGAATGCTGGAGCCGCATATCAGAGAGCTATGAACTTCATATTTCATGATCTGATTGGCAAACTAGTTGAAATTTATATTGATGATGTGGTGGTTAACTCCAGAAGAGTAGAAGATCACATTGCCGATTTGCAAGAAGCACTAGAGAGAACAAGAAGGTATGGTTTAAAAATGGGGCAATTGCGTGGTTGAGTCTATTTTATTATCAAATTCTATGCTTGACCCTGTTTTTTTATGTTTTGCATGGTTGACCCTGATTTTCGAAAGTGAAGAAACAGATTGATCCTACTCTATTATGAGCGTTTAACGATGGTAAATGCATGTTAAGAAGACCGTGTTACCCTTGCTTTTATATTGCACGGTTGACCCTATTTTGTATCCAATGTGCATGAATGGTCCCATTTTAAACACCATAATTTAAGTATTTTGTTGACTATATTTTCAGCATCATTTTTGCAAAATTTCAGAAATTGTTTGACAATATTTTACAAAGTTTTGAGTAAAAGTAAGAAATTTTAAAAATTTCAGCAGCACTTTCACTATAAGTTGCAACACATTGCACTTGAATACAACCACACATTGCACTTGAATACAGCCACAAATATGAATAAAGTGGCAGGAAAGCACTTGATATCAACCACAACATCACAACCGTCAACAAAGTTAATACAAGTCTAGGTTTGCAAAATAATTGGACATCCATGTCTCAAAAGATCACATTAGTACATAGAAATAGCTATTACAAGTCCACACCAAACCTTTCACCTAGCCTCCCTCTCCCCCTCCCTCTCCCTCTCCCTCTTCCTCTTCCTCTTGCAACCGCAGGTTGTGCTCTTTCTTCTCCCATGTCACTTGCACTTGGCTCATTACTCACTCCCACAGCACTTGTACTTGCACTAGGCCTGCATATGAAAATATGTTACTAAAGAACATGACAAAGTATGAATGAAAGCAATGACTTGTGAAAATGAATTACATAGATGTGCCTATAACACTTGGAGTAGTTGCTGCAGCCCTCCTCTTTTGACTAGTTGTAGGACCACCTTGGCAAAACTTTGTTGTGTGTCCTAGTTCACCACATTCTGAACACCTTCTTTTCTTCCTTGTACCAGGCTCATCAGATGCCTTAATTCTTGACACTCTTGGTCTTCCAAGCTTCCTTCTCAATTTTGGTTTCTTGTAACACCCTAGCCCGTTAGCAGCCTGTAGTAGTAGTAGTAGTAGTTTTAGCTCAACAGGCCTAGAAGTGAAGTGAAGTTGTGGGCTTAGTCCCACATTGGAAGTTTAGGTGGGTGAAGGTCAGCATATAACCCTCGTTGTTCCAACCATAGCACCATCAGGTTAACCCTTTTACACGAAGCGAGGACGAAAGCGTAAGAGTAGTGCTATGTGTGAATACGCGTGTCCTCCCCTACGGGAGGGCTGGGTGGTAACCGGACTTTGGACGCGGGGCGTTACAGTGGTATCAAAGCATCAACTCTCATTTCATCGAGAGGAGGTCTTGGGTATCCGCTTGCCATGTTTGCGGTGTGCTACTGAGGGTGTCAGCCCTTAAGGGGGGATGAATATAACACCCCAACCCGTTAGCAGCCTGTAATAGTAGTAGTTTCAGCCTAAGAGGCCTAGAAGTGAAGTGAAGTTGTGGGCTTAGTCCCACATTGGAAGTTTAGGTGGGTGAGGGTCAGCATATAACCCTCGTTGTTCCAACCATAGCACCATCAGGTTAACCCTTTTACACGAAGCGAGGATGAAAGCATAAGAGTGGTGCTATGTGTGAATACATGTGCCCGCCCCTATGGGAGGGCTGGGCGGTAAGCGGACTTTGGACGCGGGGCATTACATTTCTTTATCTTGTAGTCAAGTTGAACCCGTAGCCAAAGATGCTTTGATGTCATTGGAGGAAAAACACCTGCATATGTCTTTCTAAACTTCTCAACAGAGAAGTAGTCATGAACGAAGTCATCCATCATTAGCTCTCTACTAAGAGTTCCACTAAAGGCTAGTGCATAATTGCAAGGCTTTCCTGTCACTTGCCAAGTTCTACAAGTACATGTTTTCTCATCTAGATTGACAACATGCTTGATAGTGGCCACACTTACTTTAGCTGTCCCATCTCCACATTTTAACACATCATAATTCTTGATAGCCTTACTTCGATCATTGAGCTCATTGACAATAGATGGGATTATCCTACCCTCCATTTCCCATCCAATTTTTCTTCTTTGAAGAAACTTTTCAATGATCGTTTGTCTTATCTTATCATGCATCTCCACAATCTAAAATGCTTTAGTTTTGGAGACCAACTATTGAAACACTCAAAGAGATTATTATTATTGATGTAATCTACTTTGCATTCCTCAGCAAATTTGCTTCTACTCCATTTATATGGATGATTCTTTTCCAACCAAACTAGTGCTTCATGACACTTTTCCTCTATCTTATCCATGTGGAAGGTGTACTTGTCAACCATGCAATTCTTTGCAGCTGTCCACATATTCTGAGAAAACAAAGGTCCAACATACCTATTTTTCATATTGTTCCACAACTGTCCCATACACTCTCTGTGTTCCACTCTTGGATAGACATCGTCCACGGCTTTCTCTATGCCTTTGCGTACAACACAAAACAATAAGAAACATCAGAATGGGAAACAATGTGACAAATGTAATAAACATTAGAATGGAAAAGAGATGCACTTCCATTTACCTGCATCCGTACTAATAACCAATCCTAGAGGGTTGCCAATTGCTTGCTTCAATTTTTCAACGAACCATTTCCAACTCTCATTTGATTCTGTCTCAATCACTCCATAAGCCACTAGAAAAAGCCAATTGTGGTCGTCCACTGCAACAGCAGCTGCCAATTGCCCTTGACCTTCCTATCAAGTGGGTGGAGTCCATAGCAATATAAGGTTTGCAGCCCTGCAAGAACCCATCAATGCAAGGTTTCATTGCAACAAAGAATCTTCTGAAACACACTACTCCATTGTGCTCTTCTGTGTCTAACTCAACAACACTTCCGGGCATTGCTTTGAGTAGCTGAGCTCTATAAGTAGGTAGCAAGTCATAGATATCATCCCATGCCCCATATATCATGTCAAAAGCCTTTTCTTTGCCTCTAAAGACCTTGGCATATGGGACAATGAACTTGTACTTCTTCTTTAGCTCTTCTTGCAGCTCTTTAGGTCTCTTTGTAGGGTCCTCCTTCAGCCATTCCACTACTCGATCAGCTACCCAAATATCTGAAGCCATTGTGTCACCTGACTTAACCATAGTTTGTATGCTTTGGTCCGTTCTTCTTCACCTGCAACATACATCAATTACAAATGGTCAACCATATATCAGAGAGAATGAAATATACAAGAAACACATACGTGCTAATTTACCTTGCAACCAACATACTTCTTGCCTGTACTTGCATAAAACACCCACTTGCAACCCATCTCTACTCTCTTGCACTTGGCTCTAAACCTTGACTTTGATTTCTTTACTGTGAGAAATGCATAGTCATTCAACACAGCATGATGTGTTATTGCTGACTTGCACTCATCCACATCTTGGAATACGATGCCCACATAACTGGATTATCAGCATCATATGAGAAGACACGAATATAATCATCATCATCCTCATTAATTATTTTAGCGGCAAGATCATAATCACAGTCATCACACTCAAAAGTAGAATCAGAATCAGAAGATGCAGCCAAATTAGTGTCGTAGCTGCTATCACTTAGAGCCTTCAAAGACTCTGTGTCGGAGTGTCCACCCTCCTCCTCCTCATCATCATCATGCACACTCTCATTTGGGTTGATGGATTTTTTGGCACTTACTTTTCTTTTAGGAGAACCCTCATTGGTGGGGTTGGAGGGATCATTTGGTGGGTTCACAAATATAGGTGGGGTTAGCGATGCCTTCGAAACTCTACTCCTCACATTAGGGTGCAACCGGCGTTTGGTGGGTGAAAATTGCGAAGGACCATTGAAATCATGAATTTGCACTTTAATGCGCACTACACCCCATTCAAGGTTAAGTTTAAAACACTCCAACTGCTGCTCACCACTGTCTATCTTAACACATGCATCATCAATTGAACCCCACAACTTTATATACTACTTTGAACCCTAAATGATTGTTTCAGATATGTGATTAATCAAATCCAACATTGAAAAATGATGACTGCTAATAGCAAATGAAGGCAATGTTTGTCTATGGTAATATTGCTTCGGCTCACCATCCGGTAAGGCAAAATATGACCCAACTTTAACAATAATTTTCAGATCAGAGTGAGGTTCCCTACAAGTCATGGCACATGATGCAAACTTAGCTACAAAATCTACAACCTCATACAAGATGGTGAAGAAATTGACAAGGTGTGAAGAGCGGATAACATGTTACCCCGTCGGTGAAGGAATTGACTCCATAGATGAAAGAATCAGCTCACTCCAAGCTCCCGCATCACACCACGCCCGCGCCCGCAGCTTGCCAGCCCGCGCCGCAGGTCACCAGCCTGCCCCCGTATCTCACCCTCCCGCGCCCGCAGTTCACAGCTCGCCTGCCCACACCCGCAGCTCGCCCTCGCTAGCCCGTGTTGTGCCCGTGCCCGCCAGCCTATGTCGCGCTCGCATCTCACCACCTCGCGTCGCGCTCGCGCTCGCCAGCCCGCGCCGCTCCTGCAGCTCGCCACCTTACGCCGGACCCACGCTTGCCCTGTGTGACACCTCTACGCGCGAGGCCTCCGCCTTCAGCTCGCCACCCGCGCCTTGCCTGTCGCCTGCTTCTGCCATGCTCCGCCTTCTCTATCGCTGGTGCTGGGATAAGGTTAGGGTTAGGATTGCTTCACACATTGAGGAAATAGTGCTCAAGAGACATACAGATTACTAGAGGGCAAAATAGTCTTTTGTCCTACCCTTCTATTTTTCATTTATTTTTGATAATTTTTTAAAGGCCAAAAAATATTGGAACTGATGAACGCTTAAAAACAGGGTCAGATGGCAACTTCAATTCTGAAAAACACGGTCAACCATGCAAAACAAAAAAAACAGGGCCATTCATGTAATTGGAAATAAAAGTAGAGTCAACCACACAATTGCCCTTTTAAAAATGAATAAAAAAAATGAGCTTTTGGTGTATCGACTGGCCAGTTTCTGGGCTTGATTGTGCAAGAAAAAGGGACTGAAATTGGATCGAAGAGTATTAAGGCTTTAAATGATATCAAGACTCCTGTCAACAAGACTGAGCTGTGGTCTTTAATCGACAAGGTTAATTTTATAAGGAGATTCATCTCAAACATGTCAGGAAGGCTTGATGTTTTTACTCCATTATTGAAGCTGAAGGATGATCAAATGTTTGTATGGTTGCCTGAACATTACAAAACCCTGGATAACATCAAAAGTTATCTGGTTCCACCTCTGGTATTAGTGTCACCAAGAGATGGATTGCTCTTTGTTGATGGTTGTTGGTGGTTTCTAGATGCCTATTTTATCTACCAAAAAGGGTTTTGCGTCTTAATTTGGTGGTTTGGACTAACAATTAACCTCATATTTGCATATATTTGTAGTTGTTCTGTTTTGGATGTAATCGCAGGAAATAGCTGTAAAACAGGGCAATTATGGATAAAGAGCTGAAGAGTAACGAAGATGGGCCAAATTCGGAGCCGCGCCAGCAGGAGGAAAAGATGACTGAAATACGATCCGGTCCATGAAAGACGAAGGCCTAGCCCAGTATGAGTTAGAGTCGGTGGAAGTTGACCTAATCACATCGAGTATAAAAGGAAGATAATTATCAAAAGCCAGAGGGGACCAAGGGGAGATGGCAATCACGAGAACCAGTTATTAAAACTAGGGTTCCAGGATATTGGCGGCGGAGGTTCGTCAGCACCGACGAGATCCACCAGAAGGGAGGTCGCGCCGATCGGCTCGAGCGCATTCCAGTGCTATTTCTCACCCCTCTGCTATGTCTAGCAGAAGGATGAGTGAGTAGTCTTATATTCTCTTCTCTGGTACGGGGATCTGGTCATGTAACTCTCATGCTTGTTGATACTTTCTCGATGAATTTAATCTATATGATGAACTTATTACACATCTATCTATCCTTTTCATTAGTTTATCGGCCAATACACTTTTGCCCATTACATAGTGCAAGAAACCAGTGGGGAGCTAATAGTCTCTGTAGTGACAGCCGGGGTGAACGAAACCACCATGTCATGTAGAATATTAGAGTCATCACTTGAGTTGATAAGAATAAGATTGCATGCTAGTGAACCAATCCTAAGGAGAGAATCCTTCATTATCTTGTTGCCTCTTCAATAACATTCACCTTTCACTTTCTCACAATCATCATTCACACCAACCAACTCATTGCAATTTGTTAGTAACCCTTTAATAGTATTAGTTCCGCTCGTTCTCTGTGGATTCGATGACCTTGGAATACTCTGAGGGAAAAAGAGCTACAACTGTACATCGTCCTCTTGCGGTATATAAGTGGGTGCGTAGATACGACCAACAATGGTCCTTAAGTACCAATTTTGACTATCAATAGGCCAATAAAAATAGGATAGCATTTCATACTTGTAAGATAAGTAGGAATAATAAGATTCCACTTATCCTTGGAGAAACATGTGCATGCATGGGATACATATGAAAGGAGTGAATAAATGGAGCAATATCCGTTAAATACCCATTCTGGCCTCGCCGATGTTGAAGCCTCGGATTCTCACATTGTGGCCATGGTAGCATCGTAGAGCTTGCTGGTACTTGCCCGAGTGAAGGAACAACATGTCACGTGCCTCATCAATATGATCCATCGCATCTTCGATGGACGCTTCGTTGCCTTGTTCGTTGTAGGCTCGCACTCGCGGTGTGCCATAGTCAAGGTCGATGAATGAGATTGCCTCGGATCCATAAACCATAAAAAACAGTGTGAAGCCAATCGCTCGACTCTGAGTCATGTGCAAACTCCATAACACAGCCGGGAGCAAAGCTACCCATCGATTGTTGTAGTGCTTCAGCTGGCCAAAGATTCGGGGTTTGAGCCCGTGCGGCACCATGCCGTTTGCTCGTTCGACCAGGCTATTTGTTTCTAGGTGGACGACAGCGGCCCAGTTGACCCGGATGTGGTAATCATCACAAAATTTAATGAATTTTGTCCCTGTGAACTATAATCCGTGATTATAGAGTTTGAAACCCCGTATCGGTGGATGATGTCGAGTAAGCATTCAACGCTTGCTCGGATCGGATTTTGGCGACCTCCTGAGCTTTGACCCATTTGGTGAACTTGTCGACTGCGGCAAGCAAGTGGGTGCTTTTTTGAGCGGTTCGACCAGGTCCAGACCCCAGACCATGAAAGGCCATGTGAGAGGAATTGTTTGGAGAGCCTGGGCGGGCATAAGCATCTGTTGAGCATAATACTGGTAACCTTTGCAGGAGTGCATGACACGAGTTGTGTCTCCTATGGCGGTCGGCCCATAGAAGCTCTGTCAGAACGTATTCCTGATTGCCTTGCACTTCTCCATTTCCCATTCTTTTTATGTACAAGGACAGGATTAGCTAGCCACTTAGGATGGTACACCTCCTTGATGAATCTAGCCACCAAAAGCTTCACGATTTCCTCCCAGATTGTCCTGCGCTTCTCCTTGTTGAAGCGGCGCAAGCATTGCTTCACCATCTTGGAGCCTGGCCTGATATTCAAGGATGCTCGGCGACTTTCCTCGGTATGCCCGGCATGTTCGAGGACTTCCACGCGAAGACGTCGGCGTTCGTGCGGAGGAAGTCGATGAGCTCGCCTTCCTATTTGTCCTTGAAGGATGCATCGATCCTCACGGTTTTCCTCTTGCCGCCATTGGGGTCAAGTAGCACCTCCTTGGCTCCCTCTATCGGCTCGAACGAGGCCGGTTTCCAACTGGTCTCGGAGCCGTCCTCGGCCACGCGCTCCCCGACGACCGTGAGTTCTTCGGTCGACGCGATGGTAGCAGAGGCGAGGTTGCAGCTTTTGGTCTCGCATTGGTAGGCGTGATAGAGAAAAGTGCCTATGGTGATCACCCCTTTCGGTCTGGGCATCCTGAGCTTGAGGTAGGTATAGTTAGGAATGGCCATGAACTTGGCGTAGCATGGATGACCCAAAATGGCATGGTAGACTCTTAGAAAGCCGACCACTTCGAACATGAGGGTCTCAGTCCTAAAACTGGATGGAGTCCTGAAGGTGACGGGCAGGTCGATCTGCCTGAAGGGGATGACTCACGTCCCTGTCATGACTCCGTGAAACGGAGCACTAGTCGGTCGAAGGTGCGCTTGTTCGATCTCTGTAGCATCGAGGGTCTCAACATAGAGGATGTTGATTTTGCTGCCCCATCCATGAGCGCCTTGGTGAGGTGTGTCTTGGCGATGATGGGGTCGAGCATGTGCGGGTGTTGACCTAGTCATGGCACATGGGTCCTGTGGTCCGGCTGGTCGAAGTTTATCGGCAGTGAGGAACGCCAGCGTGGCTGGCTCCGCGGTGAAGACTTGATGCCGCTCGACCTTGGGCGAACATTGACCCCACGGGCTTCAGAGCCCACGAAGATTATGAGGCAAGCCTTGGTCTTGGGGAAACCTTCCCATCCTCATCTTCAACGTTGTTCTCGGCGCCTTTCGACGTCAGGTATGGGAAGGATCTCTTAACTATTTCAGAAATTGCAATGAAATTCAAATTTTGTTCCCTCATAAGGTCAGAAATCAATCTTCATTTTTTGGGGTCTTTAAAACCGTCACTATTCCAAAAAATACCTTTCATTTGGAACTGTTTCTTTTTGTTTTATTTGTGCATTTTGTTGAACCTTTTTTATTGGGATTTAAAGGATCAGTGCGAGACATGATAACATGCTCACTGCCCAAATCCATCACTTCATCCATAATTTCACTACAAAGATGAGACAAGATAAATTGGTCAACGTATTCTACTTCATTTCTTTTTCCTCTTTATCAAAAACCTCTGTCTTTAAGTCAACTATGCTCCCATCCTCTAGTCTATTCCTTTCCACGTTTTTAATTAGACAGATAGAATTACGAACACTATGTTTATCAACTTCTAAAGAAAGACCTATAGAAGTGAAACTAGTAGCTATAAAATCATCTGAAAAATGCAAAAAGGATGTCGGTGTTGGTTCTTTACCTTTGTCAAAAAGCCCCATCTAGATTGCGCACAGCCTTGATCCTCTCAGCCCGGCTCACAGACTCATCATCAGTGGATCGGCTGTGCTGTAAATTCCAGACCGGACATTGCTTCTGGGCTAGCAGGGGCATCCGCCATCTCCTGGTCCAGTAACATTACCTGCCTTTGTGGGCTGGCAGCCTGCTCCTTCCCCAAAGGGTCAACAGTGAAGCCCGGGACGGATAGGTGAACCACCCCGCGCTCCAATATCGGCGTAGCACCTTTCTTCGCCGCTCCTGTAGCTGGTCCGGCACCAGACTGCTTGGCAGCAGCGGTAGCTGTATCTCCAGTTGTCGCTTCTGTTGCAGTTTTGTCCTTTGGTTCTTGTCCAGATTTGTCCCCATCTTCTCCATTGTTCTGATCCCCATCCCCATCATTGCCATAGTCCATGTCCATGGGCTCTAGGTTATCGTCATCCATATTCTCCTCTACTCTGAACTGAAGCTCAAAGAGGTAATCACCGATAACCACGTCCACAAACTAATCCGTGCGCGGACGGACATGAAAATAAGTCTCAGCCGTGCAAGACTAGAAAACTGTACTGGTTGTCCCCTTTGTTTGCGTTCGTGCACAAATGAGGAACGGATAGGGTACTGAAAATGACACACCTCCATTTCTTCAAGGAAAATTAGAAAGGTCATTGACGAAGGAATCCAAACTTTTAGAAAATAAACTGTAAGGAACATTATTTCAATCTGCTGCACGAAACGAAACAGTGAATCAGGCTGCAGCCGGGACTGATTCCTTCCAACTTGAAACGAAGCAGTGTTGCGCAAGACTCAGTATCGGCGGCTCCGCGAAAGGGCCGTGCAGCCATGAGTCGGCGATTGCCCTGTAGGCTGCTTCCGTGAGGTGGACGCTGTCCCAGTACACCCGACTGGACGGGTCCGCGCACCCCGTCGCGCCAGGATAACCGCATTCAGGTGTGACGTTGTAGTTGTACCTGCCGCCCGCCCCGCAGCACGCCACCAGCGTCGAGCTGCTGTTGAATCCTGCACCACAAGTTTCGACGCGCAATTCCGTCCTCACAGTCACTGATATGCGACTTCTCACTCTGGTTTCAAACGATACGAGAAGAAGGGATAGGGACGTGGTCTCATCTCACCGAAAATTGCCGGTGTCCGCAGAAAGGCGCGGATAGGGCTGTAATAGTCCGCGAACCCGATTTTTGTGTACGGGTAATTGTTCCGGAGCGCCTGGATCTTGCTCTGGAGAAGGTCGTCGTGGTAGCGCGCTAGGTCGTTGTACTTTTTGAGGCACCCCAAGTGGTCGTAGTCTAACCTCTCTGGGCTGGCAAACAGGGTCAGCCTAATCGGGGTGCAACCTGACGCAGCGATCCCTGGAACGATGATGCTCTTAGCGCCGTGCTGTATAAGCCTCTGCGTTTGGTAAGGAACGCAAGATGTAGCTCAGAGCAGGAGGTAGGCGCAGTTTGGTAACCATGAACGTCGGAACATTAATCTTTTTTTTTTGTTGTTGTTGTTGTTGTTGTTGTGACGAGTCTAGAACTGAAGTCATGTACCTCTACGCCATCGCCGATGGCATTGATAACGGTAGGGACGTAGCTTTTCGTTTGGTTCACAGTCCTGTTGGCAGCCAGGATGAAGCTGTAGTCGTTCCCTCCGAACTCTCCCATGAAGAATAGAGACTTGCTTAGGTAATCGTTGCATCCTGCAAAAAGCGTTCATGTTCTAATTTCATAACACGTACTATACTGCTAGTCCCAATATCACCGTGTCGTTCAGGAAAGGAGTGTGTTTTCTCTTGCCTTGGGTGGTGTTGCAGAGCGATGGCTTAAGATCCTCAAACCATCCCAGCTGGACACTGAGGGACCGGTTAAACGGAGGGACAGTGGTGATATTCTCCTGCCGGAAGAAGGCGAGGTCGAGAGCCGTCGCCCCTATGACTGCAAAATTTGCACCCTGGCTGAAGTCTTGCCCTTTGGCCAAGTATGGTGGCACAAAGGGGAAGCCAAAAGCATCCGCTGCACGCATTCGTTCCATGAAAAAAAATAAACAGGAGGTGCAAGAACAAAAATATACTAACACTTACTTTTGCGGTTTGTATTGAAAGGTAAGAACAACCTCGTTCAAATTTTGAGATGGATATTAGCTCTTTGATGCATGCATACCGATGAAGTCTAGGACAAGGCGGCCGTCGGTGGCCCGGCCGGTAGGCTGGTTGAAGAACGTCTCGCCGTAGGGTGTGTTGTTGAAAGGAATGAACGGCATGAATGGCGCGGCCAGACGGATGAAGTTTCCGGTGTCAGCATACGAGTTGCCGAAGCTGAATATGGAGGTAAAATGTTTGTGTGGGTGGATGCCGGATATGGCAGGAAGAAGGTACGGGACGAGGAAGAGAAGGAGCACGGTGATGTTATTCTTCATGGCTGCAGAAACGTGGAGCGGCCCTTTTGGACTTGATATGCTATTGTTTCCTGTGTAGCAATGATCAACTAGTTTATATAGAAAAAAATGATTGGACAACTGAACTAATTCCTATCGGTACTTCTATGGAATTAGCTCTTGCTCTCAAGTCACTAACAACAAAAACGGTTCTTAGCGGCCCAACCAAAATCCAAGTAGTGACATTTTTAAAGAGACCCGCCAATATAGAGGACTTCCAATGTTTAGCGGCGGCTCACATTATGGGCCGCCGTTAAAAATTAATTTTTAGCGATGGTTTATATTATGGGCCGACGCTAAAAATAGAGTCTATTTTTAGCGGCAGCCCACAATGTAAGCCGCCGCTAAAAATTAATTTTTAGCGGCGGCCCATAATGTGAGCCGTCACTAAACATTAAGGTTCATTTTATTCTTTTGGCCCATATAACTGAAACCCTAGCTCTCTCTCTCCGATAAATACTACCTCCCTCAACCCCCTCACCCACTCTCTCTCTCTCCCTCGCCTACCAACTACCGTCGGCCCTCTCTCTCCCTCGCCTACCAACTCGCCTCCCTTTCTCTCTCGGTGCAGACGGCATGGGAATCCGGCGGCTGCCGTGGAGCTGGGTGGGTGGCACGGGCCGAGCTTCCTCGCGCGGGGGCGGAGGCGAGTGGCCGCCGAGACGAGCTCCGGCCGCCCTCATACTCGCCGCCATGGAGCCGGGCGGGGGCGGGGGCGGGCGGTCGCCGAACGAGCTCCGCCCCCGTGGAGCCGGGCGGGCAGCACGGGCCGAGCTCTCTCGTGCGGATTTAGGCGGCCAAGCGCACGCGGCAGCGGCGGCCACCTCACGCGAATCTAGGCGGCCACCTCGCGGATTTGGGTGCCGGCGGCTCTCTTGTCTCCATCTCCTCTCCCGACGGGCCAAGCGCGGGCGGAGACGGCCACATCGGCGGCGGATCCAGCAGTATGAGATGGGGCTCTGCATCCGGGCGGGCCCGAGGCTCGGATTTGGGCTTGGGCTCTTTCGGGCCGATGATTTTTTTTTGTTTTTGGATTAAAGGGTAGCGGCGGGTGAAGTTGTCACCTGTCGCTACTAATTCTTCTACAACAGTGGTTGGTTTCAGCTCAAGGTCATCCGCCGTAAAAAATCTGGTTTTTTAGCTGCGTTAACCTAGCGGCAGTTCGGCCTGCCCGCCGCTACAGGCGCTTACGAACCGCCGCTACAGGCTGTTTCTGTTGTAGTGGTAGCGACGGTTTGACCGTCCTACCGCTATGCCTCCGTAGCTAAAAATAATGGGCTGTAGCGGCGGATGACATGCTACCCTCAATCCGAAAAACAAAAAAAAAGAGTAAGAGCCTGTCGGCCCACTTGTAGCCCGTGCCCGGATCCACAGCCTCATCATCACCCGAAGAAGAGGGCGGCCACATCCACCACCTCGGCGCCGCCCGACATAGAGGGCGGCGAGATCCGCTGATGCCCCACCTCGCGTTGCCCTCCTCCGATCACCGCCTTGTCAAAGCCACCGCGGGGCCGGATCTAGAGGGGAGGAGGAGAGGAGGCAGCGACACGACCGAGGGAAGAGAAGGTAGCACTGACGGGGGAGGAGGAGAAGGGGTGGAGTTGGTGGGGGAGGCGGAGAAGAGGCGGCATCGACAGGGGGTGAGGAGGGCGCCGACTGGGTAGGAGGAGAAGGGGCGGCGCCGATGGTCTCCTTGAAGGAGGGGGGTGAGTAAAGATGAGTGGAATGTGATGCATTCCCAGGCTCACTACTTCATATTATATAGGCTAGGAACAACCCCTAGCGTGGTGATACAACTTGGATTACAAGTAAGATCTAAAGTACTTCTCTATCTTTCTACACAAGCTACAACAACCATATCACGTGGTAGTGCTTGATACACACGTATATTCCAACACCCTTCGTCAATCTCAACTCTCTACAATGTTGAGATTGTGTCGGAAATTCTTCAGTCTGTCTGCTGAAACTGGTTTAGTAAAGCTGCCTCCCAATTGATCTCCAGAATAGATGAACCGTACTTTAAGAAGTTTGTGAGCGGCTTGTTCTCTCACAAAATGAAAGTCAATCTCGACATGCTTCATGCAACCATGAAATACGGGATTCTCTGATAGATACTTAGGACCAATATTATCGCACCAAAGACATGCAGCACGTGGATGTGAAATTTTCAATTCATCCAATAATTTCTGAATCCACATTACTTCTGCTGCTGCATTTGCCACTGCCTTATACTCAGCCTCTGTGCTTGAGCTAGATACTGTTGATTGCTTCCTTGCACTCCATGAGATGAGATTTGAGCGAAGGAAAACAGCGTATCCACCAGTAGACTTACGATCATCAGGGCAACCAGCCCAGTCGGCATCTGAAAAAGCGCTAACTAGCATAGAGGATGATTTTCCAATTTTCAACCCATACTTGATTGTCCCCTGAACATACCTTAGAATTGTCTTGACTGCTGCGTAATGGACCAATGTAAGTGCATGAAGAAACTGACACACTTTGTTCACCGCAAATGAGATATTAGGGCGAGTCAAGGTTAAGTATTGTAGAGCACCTACTAAACTTCTATACTGTGTAGAATCCTCTAGCCCAAGCCTCTCTCCATCATGAAGCGAGAGCCTTTCAACAGTTGATAAAGGAGAAGCGATGGGTTTACAATTGCTCATATTTACTCTATGAAGAATATCACCTGCATATCACCTTTGCGAAAGAGTGAGTCCTTCAGAAGAGTGTTTCACTTCAATGCCAAGAAAATAGTGCAACTGCCCAAGGTCTTTTAATGCAAAGTCATTTTTAAGATTTCTTAACAATGCATCAGTAGCTTCTTGTGAAGGGCTAGCAACAATGATGTCATCAACATAAACAAGGACAAACATAACATATCCCCCTTTGTTCAGAAAAAACGGTGAGGTATCTTCTTTGGATGACTGAAAACCTAACTGAAAACCTAACTTCTCAAGCCTATGATAGAGTCTAGAATACCAAGCACGAGGTGCCTGTTTGAGCCCATATAGTGCCTTGTCTAACTTGCACACATACCCGGGCTTGTTCTTACTTTCAAAATCTGGTGGTTGGTACATGTACACTTCCTCGTCTAAAATTCCATGGAGGAAAGCATTTTAAACATCAAGCTGTCAAAGATGCCATCCTCTGGAGACTGCAAGAGATAGGATGAGACGAATAGTAGTAGGCTTAACTACTGGGCTAAATGTGTCCTCATAATCAATCCCATATCTTTGTTTGAAGCCTATAGCAACTAGCCGTGCCTTGTATCTATCTATCATGCCATCTGCCTTTCGCTTAATCTTATAGACCCACTTGCAACCTATGATATTCTTATTTCTTGGAGAGGGGACTAGGTGCCATGTTTTGTTTCTCTCTAGAGCATGAATTTCACTTTCCATAGAAGCTTTCCACATAGAATCGCCAAGAGCATCATCAAGGGTGGTAGGTTCATCAGTGGTGGCCAAATTTCCATACCTTACAGTCCCGTCAGTATATACTATGGGTTTGCGCACGCCATGCTGGAGCCGAGTCGATGGACGTGTAGGTGCAGGCGGAGGAGATGGTGCAGGAGCCGATGCAGGATCCTCATTAGTGGCCACAGGTGCTGGTGACACGGATGATTCAGCCTCACACGCTGATGGTGCTTATGATCTGATCGGAGAGAGAGTTGTCCCTCCGTCAGTCGGAACCACGGGAGATTGAGGGATCACAGGCGCTGTCGGGGATGCGCCACCCGACGTCACCGGGTCGAACTAGAGCCGCACACCCGAGGAGGGTCCTGACCGGGTGCCAGGTGGCGAAGCAGGAGAGGCAGAAGAACCGTGAGGTGTCCCGTGCAATGGCACAACCGGAGATAGGTTAGTACGAGGTGCAGGTGGATCTAGCGCCTGATCCACGGCTGATCTAGTCACCAAATCAATGTCGGGCGCCGTGCCAGGCCCCGAGATCACCTGCGGCCGGACGGGATCATATGACCTGTTCACCATATTTTCTCTGGAAGCCTGCACACAGCTAGAAGACGCAGACTGATCGGGAAGGTTAGATGAATTAATCAAAATAGTATCAGTAGCACATGCATCCCCAAAACTCAATGACTCATAGACATTCTCAGGAAGCAAAAGAATCTCTGACCACAAAAGGGAGCCAACATTTGGGTGCAGGTTGGAGAAAGGAAAAACGTGTTCATCAAAAGCAACATCCTGTGAAATGTACACCCGTCCTGTGGATGGTTCTAAACACTTAAATCCCTTGTGCAGATTGTTGTACCCTAGGAACACACATTGTTTAGAGTGAAAGGACAATTTGCGTGGATTATAAGGGCACAGATTGGGCTAGCATGCACAACCGAAGGTGCGCAAAAATTTGTAATTGGGAGTTTGATGAAATAAAGTTAAAGGGGTGTAGCGTGATTGATGACTTTAGATGGGAGATGATTGATAAAAAACAGCTGTGCGGAACGCCTCATCCCAAAATTTAAGCGGCATTGAGGCATGAGCAAGGAGGGAGAGCCCTACATCTATAATGTGTCATGTTTACGCTCGGCCAAACCGTTTTGCTGATGAGCATGGGGATATGCTACATGATGGGAGATGCCAATACGCTGAAAGAAAGAGTTCAGTTTTTGGTACTCGCCTCCCCCCCCCCCCCCAATCCGTTTGCATAGCAACAATTTTATGATGGAACAGGCGTTCAACAAGATTTTGAAAGTCATGGAAGCATTGAAAAACCTCTGACTTATGGTGAAGCAAGTAGATCCAAGTGAATTTGCTATGATCATCAATAAAAGTAACATAGTAATTAAAACGTTCAACCGAGGTTGGTGCTGGCCCCCATACATCAGAGAAGACAAGATCTAGGACACTATTGGACTTGCTAAATGACGTAGGGTACCGCAGTTGATGGCTCTTTCCTTGTTGTCAGGCGTCATAGGCCGTAGTTTTATTTGCATCTGAAACAAAGGAGAGATTATGACGGCTAATGACTTCTTGGATGATAGGCGTCGAGGCATGACCGAGCCGACTATGCCATAGGGACGTAGTGGGCTTGCTTGCTCCAAAGGCTTGCTTATTCTGGAACTTCAAGGGGTAGAGGCCATGCTCGCATGGACCCTTAAGCACTACTCTCTTCGTGCCCTGTTCCTTGATGAGATAAAAATATGGGTGAAATTCAAGAAAAACATGGTTGTCAAGGGTAATGCGATGAACAAATACAAGGTTTCTCGATGCTTGTGGAGCATAAAGGATGTTTTTCAAGGTAAGGTCACGAGTAGGGGTGTGCAATGTATTACGACCAATTTGATTAATCATCATACCTATTTCGTTGGCGGTATGAACTTGATCACCGCCGTGGTACTTGTCCTTGACAGTTAGCTTGTCAAGTCCACCGGTGATGTGGTCGGTGGCTCCACTATCCATGAGCCAGTCGGTGTCGACACCATAGGACTTGGTTGCCGCCGCTGCACTCTTGTTGTCGGGGGCGCCGGTGAAGGAGGTGTCAAAGCACTTGTAGCACTTGATCACCATATGCCTTTCTCTTCCATAGAGCTGGCATGTGGGGCGTTATCCTCTACCCCCACTGTGTCCTCCTTGACGCCCTCCAGATCGCCCGTGAATGCATGCACCACCACGCGCACGACCACGAGTGTTGAAGCCTCCCTGACGAGAGGCTATGTTGGCGGACGAGCCGCTGCTGTCGCAAGCCAGAAGATCCTGGCGCTGCTCAAAGGAGACGAGCTGTGTGAAGAGCTCACCGAGGGTGATGGGTTTAACCTGGGCTGCCACAGTAGACACAACGGGGTTGAAGTCGACGTTGAGGTTGGCGAGGATATAGGACACGGTCTCCCCGTTATCGAGCTTCTTGCCAGCGGACGCCATATCATCCGCCAACGTCTTCATCTTGGTGAAGCATTCGACAAACGCAGTGTTGCCGCGCTGCGTCGTGGCCAGGTCCATGCGCGTGTTGATGACGCGCGCCCTATACTGAGAGGCAAACATGCCCTCAATCCCCTTCCATGCTACTTCTACGGTCGAGGAAGTGGAGATTCACGCAAGAATATCACGCCAAACAAATGACAACAGGTAATTGAGAACCTGCTAATCTTGAGCAACCCAGAGATCATACTCTAGGTTTAGGATCTCTTCCTTGTCGTTGGTGATCTTCTCCGGTGGCAGCATGACATCGGGGTGAATAAGGTGCGCCTTCTGTGCACCACGGAGGGCAGACATGACTTGTGCCTTCCATATCTGGTGGTTGGCATGGGTCAGCTTCTCCAGAAGGGAGAAGCCGACAGGTGCTACAACAGACGATGCGAAGGATGCTGAGAACGCCATTGGGAAGAGTATATGGGAACATGGCTCTGATTACCATGTAAAGATGAGTGGAACATGATGCATTCCCAGGCTCACTTCGTGTTATATAGGCTAGGAACAACCCCTAGGGTGGTGATACAACTTGGATTACAAGTAAGATCTAGACTACTTCTCTATCTTTCTACACAAGCTACAACAACCTTATCACGAGGTAGAGCTTGATACACACGTATATTCCAACAGGGCACACCGACGGGATCGAAGGCAGAAGAGGACTGGTGGCATTGATGGGGGAGGAGGAGGAGGACGACGCTAGTGTGAGGATGTCTCCCGCACCCCTCCCGGCCGTCAAGCCCCTTGCCTATCGGTGTCCTGTCCCGAGACGTCATTGACAATGAGCGAGGCCGCCGTCCGGGCATGTGCTTCTGATGCATTCACACTTCAGTTCAATGGGACCTTTAGGATCTCTGTGTGTGTGTGGGGGGGTGGGGGGGAGGGGGAGGAAGGCTGACATGGCAGTGGATGTGCTTCTTCTAAGAGGATGACATGGTGGGCCTTGTCCTTCTTCTGTATGGGCATGTGCCTTCCCCCTTGCTCACGTGATTGCACAGATAAAAAGCACCAACACCGCCGGGTAGCAGGAATTTTGTAGCAGCGGTTGATACCATGGCCTGCCACTAGAAATTATGTTTAGCTGCGGGTGGCAATGTGAACCGCCCTTACAAATATTTTGTAGTTGTTGCGACGGCCTTTTTTCATACGTGCCACTATGTGTTTTTTTGCCGCCGATGCTCTAGTGTCATTTTGTAGTAGTGAGGGGCAAGAGTCTGAAGAAAAAGTAAGGGCTGGTTTGGATGCGATAGTCTTTAAAACCGCAGTATCTCTCTAAGCTATAGCTTTTCAGAGTAGCCTATAAAACATCACTGTTTTTTAACATCACAGTGTTCTAGAGGTTTGAGAAAATCATGATATGTTTGTTGTTACTTTATTTGATGTCAATACAATGGTACCACTACTATAAAAATCATTTGTAGTAGCGATACCAAAAACAAGTCTGTAGTGGATCTTTTATGGACCATGATTGAAAACGTTCTAGAACCAAGGGACCACAACTGGAAATAAATTTATAGTCGTGGTCTAGTTATGGCCCACTACTAACTAGCCGGGGCCTTCTCAGGGCTTTGAAGATGGCCTATTACTAAGAAGCGCACATGTCTATAAGATGGCTGATATCTCTTCCAACTGCCTCTCTCATCTTAGGGTTAGAGTTATCCCCTCCTCCATGTCGCCATCTCTTCCCACCACCACTGCTCTCTCCGCCACCTCTCTCGTCCTCCTCTACGATGCAAAATCACCCTGCAGCCATGACATGTGGTCGTCGTCGCTATACGTTGGCAGCGCGGGTGTTGATATTTGAGGAAACCGGATAGTTGCACAAACCATCTGATATCTCACTTGAATTTTGAGCACCCATAAATTATTTTGTTGTAAATAATCACTCACCTACTAACTTTTATTGTAAAAAATCATTCCAAATTGCACATGTTTAATTGATTCAATTTATTTTTGTTTATTTGAAGCAGCTAATGGTATTTGAGATTCCGATCATCAGTCATTGAGGGGTATATTTTAAATTTATGATAGGAATCCGATTAAAAAGACTTATACCACATGTTTATGCAATTCACCCATAAATATGGGATAACTCATGGAGGGGTATATTTGTCCATATGGCAAAAATTAATTGGACTGGCTGAAAAAGGACAAATAAGGGCCATGGGTTCAAAATCTGGACATGCAAGAGAAAAGAGGTTGAACAAGGACAAATAAGGGAGACCCTTTTAAAACAGGGACAAATAGTGTGACATCATTTTTGAATTCCTTTACATCAGACATATTATTGGATTAATATCACTGTCATGCAGAACTATGATTCTCCAATAGATTTTCCACTCGTGACAAAATTTTGAAACCGTGGATTGGTATAAAAAAAACTAAGTGATTCGCTCCAACAGTAAGCTGTGTTAGAGTAGAAGGCCACGATGACCATGATGGGTCAGGGGGCTTCTATTATATAGACTAGACAATTACAGAGTTGGATTACAATACGAAGAAGGAGACCAAGTCTCAATCTATACGTATGAAGAGTCCATAAGGGCTATGCTAGCCTAACCGAGTCTATCTCTAAGATAGAAGTAAATCCATATCCTAACACCCTCCCTCAATCTGAACGAGTAGACAAATTCAGATTGCAACGCATCCATAGAAACTGCTTGCCTGGAAGGGGTTTGGTCAAAATATCAGCTAGCTGGTCTTTTGTCGAGATGAACCGAACCTCAAGCTGTTTATTGGCAACTTGTTCACGAACAAAATGATAGTCCACCTAAATATGTTTGGTCCGGCCATGAAATATAGGGTTAGCAGCTAGGTGAGTAGCGCCAATGTTGTCACAACAAAGACTAGGTGGCCGATCCTGATGAATACCAAGTTCTCGAAATAGGACTTGAATCCAAATGACTTCTGCCGTAGCATTGGCAAGAGATTTATACTCAGCTTCGGTGCTAGATCGAGAAACCATCGGTTGCTTCCTAGAATTCGAAGCAACAAGATTAGGCGTCCAACAAAGACTGCATAACCCCCAGTGCTTCGATGATCATCAACATCACCAGCCCAGTCAGCGTCGGAAAATGCACTAATGAGCAAGGTGCGTGCCTTGGAGATAGCCAAACCAATATTTATAGTGTCATGAAGATAGCGCAAGATTCTTTTAACAGTTGTCCAGTGCACATCAGTTGGTGCTGCAAGAAATTAGCACACTTTGTTTACACTAAACGCAATATTCGGTCGTGTGATGGTCAAGTTGTAAGGCTCCAATAATGCTGCGGTACTTGGTGGTGTCCGAGTCAAAAAGCTTCTTACCACCATGGGTCGAGAGCTTTTCTGTAGGTACCATAGGAGTAGCTGCACCCATTGCTGATGACATATTGGTACGTGCCAAAAGATCAGAAATATACTTTTGTTGAGTCAGCAAAAGACCATCTAGACGATGATCCACTTCAATACCAAGGAAGAAACTAAGAGGACGAAGATCCTTTGCTGCAAAGTCTTCTTTGAGCCGGTGAATCAACCGATCAGTGGCCATTGAAGATGAACTGATAATGATTATATCATCAACATACACCAAAATATACATAGAGAGACCACCACTGTTGAATATAAAAAGAGAGACATCGTCCTTGGACGTGACAAAACCAAGATGCAGTAGCTTAGCACTTAATTTAGCAAACCAGGCCCTTGGAGCTTGTTTCAACCCATAAAGAGATTTATCAAGTTTGCAAACATGGTGGGGAAAAGCAGGACCAACATACCCCTGAGGTTGTTTCACATAGACTTCCTCATGTAGAGTACCATGCAAGAATGCATTTTGGATATCAATCTGCCTAAGATGCCAACCGTTACTGACTGCCAAGGAAAGCAAAATACGAATGGTGGTAGGTTTGACCACTAGACTGAATGTGTCATCGTAGTCAATCCCCTCACGCTGCTTGAACCCCTTAGCAACAAGACAAGCTTTGTAACGATCAATGGTGTGGCAAACAGAAAAAAAGGTTCATCAAATATGACATCTCGAGAAATATAGACATGGCCAGAATCATGATTTAGGCATTTATAACCTTTGTGGTGGGAACTAAGAACACACACTGTTTAGACTGAAAGGAGAGTTTGTGCTTGTTGTAGGGACGCAAATGAGGCCAGTAGGCACAACCAAAAATTTTCAAAAGGGAGTAATTGGGTTGAGTGTGAAAGAGATGCTCAAGTGGGGAAGAGTTGTCAATGACCTGTGTTGGGAGACGATTAATAAGAGAAATGGCTATAAGAAAAGCTTCATCCCAAAAGGCAATCGGCATGGAAGTCTGAGGAAGCAAGGCAAGCCCAAATTCGACAATATGACGGTGTTTTCGTTCAGCAGAACCATTTTGTTGATGGATGTGAGGACAAGAAACTCGATGGGTAATGCCTAAGGATTGAAAAAATGTATTGTGTAGTTTTTGATATTCCCCACCCCAGTCAGATTGAACACATTTGATCTTAGTATCAAAAAGCCGCTCAACATGTGCTTGAAAAGTAAGAAAATTTTGTTAAACTTCTGTACGCTCTCGCATAAGATAAATCCAAGAAAATTTGCTGTAGTCATCAATAAAACTCACATAATACTTATAGCCATAGGTCGATTTGGGAGCAGGACCCCACACATTAGAAAAAATCATCTCAAGCGGAGAAGTCAACACATGAGTAGAATTAGAATAAGGCAACTGGTGACTCTTAGCTAATTGACAAGCATTACAAATCTGTGAAGGAGAGCGACTACTGTGACAGGGAAGCTGGTGAATACTTAAAACAGAATTAACTATCTGCGAGGAGGGATGTCCTAAACGAGCATGCCATTGGTCCTTGGTGACAACTAAGGCTTGGGTGGATGAGGCAACCAGGGACGACTTGATTGGGTAAAGACCATCACAGGAGCTACCTTCCAACACCTTGGTCTTCATCAGGAGGTCCTTAACAACAAAATGATAGGGATGACACTTGACAGAAACATTATTGTCACGAGTAAATTTATGAATGGACAGAAGGTTTTTGGTAATACCAGGAACATGCAAGACATCATTAAGAATAAGAGGCTTAACAATGGTATTAATAAAACTTTTGCCAGTGTGAGCAATGTGCAAACCTTGTCCATTGCCGACGTGAACCTTGTCGTTGCCGTGATACCTCTCGCGCATAGCTAGACGATCAAGATCACTGGTGATGTGATCTGTAGCAGTACCAGCATCATGGAGCCTTGTGTCCCTTCTTGCCACATATCTGACAGGGCACAGGAGAACCAGAAGAACTATTATTGGGAGGCCGAGGTCCACCACGATACCCTGGAGATTGATTGGGACTGCTCTGAAAATTGCGATTGCCAGGGTCATTACGAGGCTGGTTGAAATCGCCCTTGAAAGAGTTCTTCTTGGCATTGTTGTTGCGTCCAGCAAAATTGGCAGATGACAAGGATGAACCTACTTCAGAGACAGCTTGCTCATCACGGGTCTCTTGATAAAAAAAAATCCATAGAATTCATCAATAGACATGTCACCAGCACGAGTTGTTCTGGAAGTGACAAACGATGACCACTCAGAACCAAGGCCGCAGAGGATATAAGAGATAAGTTCATCATCACCGAGGGGTTTGCCCATAGCAGCAAGAGTAGATGCAAAAAACTTCATCTTGCGTAAATAACCACCTGCAGATAGATCTCTTTTCTTCGTCGTTGTGAGCTGGTGACGGATTTGAAACATCTTGGACTTTGAAGTGAGACAAACATTTGCTCCAAAGTAGACCAAGCTTCGAGAGCTGTAGTTGCATCAGCAACATCAGCAACAATATCTTCAGTCAGAGAGGCGAGAATCCCGCTGAGAACCAGTTGATCCTGGTTGTACCAGGTGGTGTAGAGCGGATTCAAAGATTGGGTGGCACCAACATCCGTGGTCTCCGTGATATATTTTTACGGTTGCTTGAAGGAGCCATCAACATACCCAATCAATCCAGTGGTCCGGAGGTAGGGCAAGAACTGTGCCTTCCATAGCAAATAGTTATCACGTCCAAGCCGGATCATGACAGCATGGCCAACCTGAACGGGGGCAAACTGGGTGGTAGAGAAACCAGGAGAAGATCCCATGGAGGAGTGTGTTGAGGAGGAGAAGGAAGAGAGAGTGCCCGACATTAGGAAGGTTGCGACGAAAAGAAACGTCGATTTTTGGAGTCTTAGTAGGATCTATGGATCTGTTACCATGTTAGAGTAGAAGGCCACGATGACCTCGATGGGTCAAGGGGCTATGATTATATAGACTAGACAATTGTAGAGTTGGATTACAATACGAAGAAGGAGACCAAGTCTCAGTCTATATGTATGAAGAGTCCATAAGGACTATGCAAGCCTAAACGAGTCTATCTCTAAGATAGGAATAAATCCATATCGTAACAAGCTGAAGGGAAGTCATCTAAAGTGCAAGCCAGGCAATTCATTTGTAATTTCGGTGAAGGGTACACTGCAATACATACTCGTACATTGATTGTGGACAAAGAATAAAGTTTTTCTGGATCATCAAAGGGAGGAGGTTTCTCAAACCATTTGAGAGAAACTGTGGTAACCTCGGGCAGGTTCAGAAGTGGAGAGCCAAAATTTCCTCCAAAATTCACTGTCATGTGTGATCGATGGAAAGGTCACACACTACATCATTTTTGAATTCCTTTACATCGGGCGTATTAATGTTAGTATCACTGTCATGCAGAGCTTTGATGATTCTCCAAAAGACTTTCCGCTTGTTACACAATTTCAAAACCATGGATTGATAAAAATCTAAGTGATTAGAACCAACAGTAAGCTGGAGGTCATATGTAGATTGGATGTTATCTATAGTGCAAGCTAAGCAATTCTTTTGTAACTTTGGTGAAGGGTGCATTGCAATATTCGTACATTGATTGTGGACGAAGAATAAAGTTTTTCTGGACCATCAAAGGGAGGAAGTTTCTCAAACTATTTGAGAGCAAACTATGGCAACCTCAGGCAGGTTCACAAGTGGAGAGCCAAACTTGCCACCAAAATTCATCTGCAGTGCTTAGTGTGGTGGCATCTCATGTAATTGTGCAAATCATGGTCAACAAGATTATAAATGAGGCAGTTAAAGCAAAAACTCGAAAGATGCAACTGGATTCATTTAAATTTCCTGGTCTCAAATGTATCAGGCATAGGTTTTACAGTCGATCAAATTCACTACATCGCACAACCGCAACTAAGCTTTTCAAAGTAGAGAGGCAAAAGTCAGTATGCAATCTTTATTACTATCCTAAATTGCCTGAGGATAGGATGGTTTAATCCATATCGGAACAGGCCAATTAAGCCAAGAATTGCTATCTGAAAATAGTTGAGTGAGGCTTCCATCCATCATGTTGAATACAACTACTTGATGTTAACCAAATTTGTCAGAGTAAATGGTGGCCATGTCATCCTCTGTCTTGTAAATACAATTTGGAGTTAACACGGGGTAGTCACTCGCTAGAAGAAAGAATGGGGTGTTGAAATTAATGAACAGAACATAGTCCCGCAAGTTGTGTGTCTCAACAAGCTTTTGCTCTCCCAGATCCACCGTGTACACCTTGTGCCTTGCAGTCCAACGACGATCCACCGTGTACACCTTGTGCCTTGCAGTCCAACGACCATCGTTCCCAACAATCCTATCAAAGTGATCATACCTCCAGACCTGAAGGATGTCACCCCATGGAGCTTGAACAATGTACCTATTGTTGTCTATCAAAGAAGTTATCGGCCTCAATATGGACTTTACAACAGGAACAGGTCCATTATTGAGATCAATGGTGTGCAGTTCAGTAGTCTATCGAACACTATGGAACAAGCGGTTAGAGTCGTTGTAGAAGAAGCCATTGTAATGACAGCAATGCTGATTTACATCGATCCATGTTCAGTTTGCGTCCCCAACCCTCGCATAGGAGATGTGATATTCCGGCATGTGTAGGATCAAGACAATGCAGTTTCCACTGGACGGATTGACCAACATGACAACCCTCACGTAGAAGTAGAAGCAACCTTCTTCCAGGGTGAGGTCGTCTGGCTCAGCCTGCGTGTTACATTCTTGGGTTGCGAGATCCAGGTCTAGAAGATGGTATCTGAGAAACCATGTTGAGATGTACCATGGTTTGCAATATGTGATGAGTAATTGACATTGGTTTTGGTGTTTAAGTTGAAATGCGGGAATCTGGGGATTACATGAGTTTGTGCATGTCCTGGTTTTGACTAACCAGAGTTGGTGAGGATGTTGGAGAGTTTGCAGGAGATGGGAAATGTGTTTACTTGTCTCATGATGTGTAGGACACTGGAGTCAACTTGGCGGTCAATGGCGAGAGGATCGGGCACAAGTAGGAGACTTGGGGCCAGACGATCGGGAGGCCCGGTGAAGTTAAGGGTGATCCATACCGTACACGTGGAGAGGCAAGAAGCATGGACGGTTTCACGGTTGAGCCTCAAAACCGTGACTGGTGATCAAGATGGTGGGGTTGACCAAGTCAAAGGTGATCGTGCGTCGGTACAAGTAGAGGCTTCCAACGGACCAGAGGCGAGAGAGACTTGCCGACGAGGAGGATAATGGGACGAGGTGACACGCGTCAAGATCAAGAAGTCGCGCTTTGAGAAGTGTGCAAGGCGGTTTCCTGGTTTGGGCCTCAAAACCAGTGGCGGCGATTGGAGGTGCACGTGGTACCATCGCGGAGCTTACGTCGAGGCGAAGCAAAGTCATGAAGAGCTCGATGCGATCGGGCGATGAGGAAAAAGTTGGACGGTTATGCCCCTGGTGGTAGGTGGCAGTGTATTGTAGGTGAGGGGTAGGATGGTCTTTAGGACAACCCCTAGGCCTATATAAGGAGAGGTAGGGCTGGAGGAAGAGGTGCCTCTCTTTCCCTTAGCATTGCCTTAGGTCTTCATTCAAAGTGCTAGGAGAGGTCTTCACGTTCTATTGGAGAGGAGAGGGTGTGTGAGAGATATCTCTTTCTCTTCCAAATAGTGGGAGGAAGAGGGTGACTTCCTAGCCATGTATCCATGTATCTTAACTTGATGAATCAATGATATGAGATTCAAATTTATGCTCAAGTTCTTCCTTTCTCCCTAAATCTCTAATTTCTCTTTTTCTCTATTTTCAGAGCTATTTTCGTGGGAATTTTTTTATCTTATTTTTGAGTGAGTTTTTGGGGTGGATTTCTTGGGGGTCTTAGTGCTATGATGAGCTAGAACAATCCTACATGGGTCCTTGACCAAATCAAGAGCTCTAGCACCTTCGATTTAAAGGATTTCTCAAGTTTCCCTTTTTTGTGTTCTTGGCACAAGATCTGAAATTCGTGATGATTCCTTGAGCCAATTGAGTGGATCTTTTAGGATTAGGGTCGTGATGTATTGAGGATTGGCTGATCCAAAAATTGCATAATTTGGGGATCATTTGAATAGGCTTTGGGTGAGATTTGTGCAGAATCGTGACTGTTTTTCTGTTCTGTCGAGGGTCGATCGGCACTGCCCATCTTTCCATCGGCACTGCCAGTGCGGGAAGAACAAACTGGATCGGCACTGCCAATGTCCTTACCGAGAATTTCATCTTCTTTCTGATGTCATTCGACATTGTCGATTCCTGGACCCGCACTGCCGGTGTGGGTGAAAATTCCTTGATTGGCACTGCCAATGTCCCTGACCGGCACTACCGACGGTCAGTCTGAGCTGTCTGTTTTGTGTTCTCTTTCCTAGTTTCAAGCCTTGGTTGTTTTTCTTTGCTTCTCTCTAGTTCTTCCGCTGTTGTGAGTCATTGATAGGGTTAGCACATCACAAGTTGGTGTGTGTGGCCTTAGTGATTCTTTCAGACGTTGATTCGGGTTGTAATTGGGATATAGGCCAAGTTCTTGAGAAGAATTTTAATTGGCTTCCATTCATCCCCCCTCCTCTGATCACCTTCTCGGTCCTTCAATTGGTATCAGAGTCGGTTTGATCCTTCAATTGGTATCAAAGTCGGTTTGATCACTAGTTGACCCTTATCGGCTTTGTGATCCGAAGACGACATGGAGAAGCGTGCAGTCAAGCTCTAGATGTTTGATGGAGAGGACTTTTCCTACTGGAAGTCAAGGACTAAGGCTTATCTCTTAAGCCAAGGACGTGCAATTTGGGAGATAGTTGAGCAGGAGTATGTGTTGGCACTTCCCAAGTGCCCCTTTTATATGTGAATATTGCCCCCAATTAGAGCATAATTGATACTAATTTAGGCAATTTACCTTTGATATTGCCTATATATTTGTATATGCGTTGTTTTGGAGCTTTATTGCAGAAATAGGTAAAATTGGTGATTAATGCGATGATGGAGAGGACAGGAATCCAGAACTAACGAAAAGCATTGAAGAAGCCCAGTGCGCCGATCGGCGCAGCCCATGAGCCGATCGGCGCAAGGGTGTTTTGACCCACAGAAGTGACCGAGGCCCATTCCACATGTTTATGGAAGTTTATCTGCACAAGACACTTGAAGATATTTGTCTAAGAAGAATTATGGAACTTCAAGAAGATTTATGGAACTCCAAGATCTTAACGTGCAGTACAAGACTTTATCTCGAAGGAAAAGGCCCACATGGCAGCTGTGGAAGACAGAGGAACCGACTCAGGGAAGAAATCAGAGAAGACACGGCTTGCACCGATCGGCGCAATCCTACGCCGATCGGAGTAACCGCCTTATTTGCTAGAAACCGAGTCCTTTACGAGTAGAACCCCTATAAATACTTGTAAACCCTCGCCGCAGAAGAGGAGGCAACAGAGAGACACCAGATCCATGAGTTAGAGCCACCGGGGCTTGCCCCGTTAGAATAGACCTCTTGTTGAGTTTCAAGAACCATTGGAGTCAAGAGTTGATCCGTCAAGGTAGGCCATCTCGACGGGGATGAATCTTACTCTATGTATCTCAAGGATGATTGAATATGTTGATAATGGTTTTGGTAATTTATCTATCTTGATTCTATAATCATGCATGTGCTTATTCTAATTGCTTAGTTCTAGGCTAAGTAAGCAGATGTTATCTTAATCGTGGTGATTAGGATAGTATTCGGACATTGTATTGATTATGGTTGCTTGATGATGCCAGTAGTGTGGTTTAGCGTGACAGCACTAATCCTGCGCAACACTATTGGATAGTTGAGTAGGGTAAGATACTCGAACGATTAAGGGTTTCCTCCCGGGAGCGATAAATCAGGAGCCGCTCGGAAAGCAGGGTGGTCTTACTCATTATAGGTATTCATTGATCCATGTAATTACCCATTATGATGCTATTCAATTAGACTATCTGGTTACGATCTCACTAGTAGATATCTGGCTACTCACTTATCAGCATAGGTTTACAAGATCTGGTGTACTTTGGCTTAGACTCACTGTGTGCCGATCGGCTCAACCCCTGCGCCGATTGGCGCAACAACTTCGACTTAGATCCACCAGTGTGCCGATCGGTTGACTCCTGCGCTGATCAGTGCAACCACAGATTGGCTTAGTTTCACCAGTGTGCCGATCGGCTCAATTCCCGCGCCGATCGGCGCAACGACAGATTTACTGTCTGGCGCACCTTTGCGCTGGCCAGTCTCCCCCTCATGCAATCTGACCTTGACAGTAGCCTTGATTAGATCTTTTACTGTTAACTTTGTAAATAAATCTCTAAGGTCCCAGTGGATTTGATATACCTTGGAATACTCAATTCATGGGAAAAAGTGCTACAATCGTACACCGTCCTCTTGCGGTATATAAGTGGGTGCGTAGATACGACCAACAGGCTCTATTTTCTAGCGCCGTTGCCGGGGACCATAGCAGGTTTTTAAACATTGTTTGATGTATTAGTGTTTAGTCATTGTGCTTTACTTGTCTCTTTAGTACAGATATTATGTTAAGTGAAACTAACAGGTATGGACGGTCCTAAGTCAAACAAACCCTCTAATTACGCCAATGATCGAGAAAGACTCTTACACCAGAAGAGAACAACGGAGAAGAGAAGCAAGGCACTTGGAGATTTGGAAGCAGTCCGCGCAACACCTCGAGTATTATTCACAATAGAAGACTCAGTTCAAGAGCAAGAAGAAGAGGAGATGGCAGAGGTACCTATGGTTAATCGGCTCAAGCCACAATTGACTAGTATTGTCAAGACAGATTTTCAAGAAGCTCAGGATCAACTTCCGTATCAATTTGAGAGATATGTTGGAATAGTGGCGCAACAACCATTCACAGGTTCAGAAGATCCCAATCATCGCTTGCAACACTTCCTTGAAGTTTGCAGCACATTCAAGATAGCGGGATTGACAGGAGATCAAGCGCGTGTGCGGCTGTTCCCCTTCTCTCTAATTGGACGCCCTAAGCAATGGTACAATGGATTGGAAAACACAGTGAAAATGGTGTGGAACACATTAGCAGCTGAATTCTTGGCTAAATACTTCCCCCCGGGTAAGACTCAAGCTTTGAAAAATATGATTCTTGGATTTATACAGAATATTGATGAGAGCATTGGAGAAGCATGGGAAAGATACAATGAACATATGGATGCATGCCCTCATCATGGTCTGACGGTTGGAGAAGTTGTTGAGAAGTTCTACACAGGATTGAATCTTTTGTCACGTCAACATTTGGATGCCTCAGCTGCAGGATCATTCATGTCAAAAGCCCCCACCGAAGCCAAGAATTTGATCAAGTTGTTAGTTGAAAATCAATCGTGGGATGGTGAGAGAAGCTCAAGGAATTTGCAACCTTCAAAAGGAGTAGCGAAGAGTGTGATTGAGAAGACTCAGCAAGAATTGATTATAGATCGCCTCGATGCTATTCAAAGAAGGTTGGACAATAATCTTCATATCCCTAAGGAAGAGACACTCAAGCTGGCGGAATCACGCTCAACATGTAGTGAGTGTGGAGAATTTGGTCATGTGCAGAAAGATTGCCCTTAAGAGATGAAGATGTTAGAATATATGAAGAATAGTGGATGGAAGCCCCAATATCAACAACCAAGGAGTTCTTTCTCTCCTAGTTCGTCCATGCAAAACTCTATCCCACTTCGTCTCCAATGTCATGAGTTCTTCCAAGCTCAAGAGAAGATCAACAAGGACAATCAAGCTAGATTCAAGGAGATTGATCATGTCCTTGAGAGAGTTAATGACAAGGTGATAGAAATTGGGAGCTCCAACGAGTAGATTTTGAAGCATACCAAGATTATGGAGCAACAGATGGGACAGCTATCGCAAGCCATTCAAGGCAACAAGAGGGCTATTCCTGGCAATACGATGTCTGCAGAGCAGTTGAAGGCAATAGCTACACGATCAGGAAAACAAACAGAAGATACAGAACGCTCTGCGGGAGCAAAGAAGCCCCGCGCCGATCGGCGCGATGACCCTGTCGGAGCCGATCGGCTCCCTGAAAGCGCCGATCGGCGCAAGGAGGATGATGACCTCTCTGGTCTGAAGATGGGCGTGGAGACAGAAGAGCATGGCCCTGCCACGTTTCTACATACTCAACTACTGACGAAGACAGAAAGAGCGCGACAACACGACGAGCAGTTTGCAAGATTCGTCGATGTTATGAAGAAGATTTACATCAATGTCCCTTTTGTTGATGCTATCCAAGTTCCCACCTATGCCAAGTACATTAAGGACATGATGCAAAACAAGAAGTCTCTAGTTTCTGAGGAGGTTGCGAAGGTCACTAAGGATTTAACGGCGGCAATCAATGATGTTATACTAGAAAAGAAACCCGACCCTGGATCACCAAGCATCAAATGCATGATTGGAACAAGGATATTTGATAGGTGCTTGTGCGATCTTGGAGCAAGCGTAAGTGGTTATGCCTCGTCATATATTCCCAAATCTTAATTTGCCTGAATTAGAGCCTACGGGTATGTGTTTGGAGTTAGCCGATCAATCGGTACGCTTCCCTGATGGAATTGCTGAGGATGTGCCTGTTCAAATTGGAGATCATATCGTCCCTGTTGATTTTATTCTGCTTGATATGGATAAGAGGATGAGGACCCTGTTGATCTTAGGCAGACCCTTCTTGAGGACAGCAAAGGCAAGTATTGATGTTGGGAGTGGTGAGATAAGCTTCGATATAAGTGGTACTCCCTACTCTTTCAAGTTTCGCCCAAAGGGAGAAGAGTGCCGTGCTATTGATGAAGTGAAGAGATACAAGACACCGTGGCATCGAAAGTAATTGGAGGGGATGTATGGATAGGTCATCCAAGCTATATGAACCATGGAGATAAGATAACCTTGTAGTGTCGCGGCTTCACAACACGCACCGCGACACCAAGGATTGATTGTTTGCGGGGAGGTCGAGCTCTTTGACCTCTAAATAACTGGAGCGCTCTTGGGAGGCAACCCAATGATCGGGGGATTTAGAAGTTATTTAGTGCTTATGGGAGGGCAACCCATTTTATTTAGTTAATTAGTGCTGGCCGGGAGGGCAACCCGGTGTTTTTAAATTTGCTTGCTTATGATAAAAATAATCTCCCAAATAAAATATTAAAAAAATTAGAAAAGTGTGTGCTTAATTCTTGTGTGCTCTTGTGTTGTCTGTTTATTCATACAATACTGTGTATATATATACTGTAGACTAACAATGTAGGAATATATAAAAAAAGACCAAAAACAGGAAGGAACAGAGCTTGCGCCGATCGGCTCAGCATTGCCCAAGTTAGGACAGAAGGCCGACGACGCCCAGAATGGAAGGAGTGCTAAACCAGCACAATAATTTTCGGAGACAGAGCTATTTTCAAGGAAGACAACATCTAGCGAAGAAGCGGGGGGGGGGGCAGAAGCAGAAACGGACGTAGCGCCGATCAGCGCAAGTCAGCGCCGATCAGCGCGGTCACCAGATGAGCCCCGACACGTATGCCAATACTACAGGTACATTGGAGAAGTGGAAATTAGGTGAAAGAGATGAACACGAGGCAACAGAATCAGCGCCAGACCTAAACACGAGGTGCAAGTGACTTGCGCCGTTCGGCGCCCTTCTGCGCCGATCGGCGCGGGTACCCGTGATGTTCCCAAATGGGCAACAAAGACGGCAGGCATTGATTTTGAGGAGCAGGTATGATTATTATGCAGGTGTGCAGTGCAGAGGAGACACGGAATTGACCAAAAGCTAAAAAGGAGACGGCGCGCCGATCGGCGCGGGCCTGAGCCGATCGGCACCGCCAACAAGACATCAGGATTCTGTGCTGTTCCCCTGCCAACCAACATGATGTGCCAGGAAGTGACATGAAGGAGGGGAATCAAGCATCAGAGTGGTCAGAGCATTCAAAATTTGAATTGTGTCGATCGGTGCAGTTCCCGTGCCGATCGACGCGCTCTCAAATTTTGAAATTTTATGGCGGTTCCTTCTCCTGGAAGTTTCCCACACTATAAAAGGGAGGCTAGGCATCCCCATTTGGCACACCATCCCGGTAATCTCTCCACCTTCCCCACTACCCACGATCTCGCACACGTTCCACATTCCTTGCAGATGGATCGTCTCCGCTCCTCCGTCGGCAAGTTGGGCAAGAGGCTGCGCCGGGGGAGCACTTCCAGCGGCAGCAGCGAGTCGAGCGGTAGGTGGTGCATCCACCGGCTCAGCGGCAGCGACATACGAGGTCCGTGCCCGCCACTCCGTCTCCGGCACGTCCCTTCCAACAGGGCGTGCTACGAGGAGCCAAACGGCGGCAAGCCGTGGGGTTCCCACATCATCACTGCTGCCGGCATTCATGCCACGCATGGTGGAGGAGGGCTTCACCGCTGCCGGCATTCATGCCATGCGACAAGGTCAATTCCAGCAACATCACCGATGCGGACTTGCAGTGGCTCTTTAACGCCATCGTGAGTCCGTCCCATTGCAATCCCATGTCGGTGATGGTGCGGGGTTGGCTTGACAAGAGGGGCAAGGCAAGCAAGAAGTTGGCCTTCAGGGCCTATCTTCAACGCCTAGCAGTCCTCGTCTGCGACAACGACGGACCGGGAGGGCGCGACGACAAGTGGGAGTGCGCGAGGGAGATCGGCGAGAATATGACTCGTGGCAATATTGTCACGGGAAGTGTTCGCGCCGGATTCCATGTCGGCGGCACCAACGTAAAGCTCCCGTGTGCGGAGATAGGAGTTTTTCTCCCTCCCAAGCTGGAGGGAGGAAATTGGATTGAGGAAGGTCTCTTGAAGGGGGGCCGAGTTCTCAAGGACCGCCGTGGGCGGGTTCGACAGCCGGACGCATCTACAGCAGCCAGCGGCAAGTGAGACTCCTGGGGGTCACGCCAGGAGTATCAGTAGTACCAGTCAGGGTGGAGCGACGCAACGGGCGGTTCACAGCCCTCTGCGCCGATCGGCGCACCCTACTGCAGCGCAGGCATTGACTACAGGTGCCAAGGGCATGTACCAGTGGTGCCTCCTATGCCCGGTGCAGACTTTTTCGTGCCCATGCAGGGGTACCTCGACAACAACATGCACTACATTGAGCACGTGAAGGAAGCCACGTCCCAATGAAGGTACAACCACGATGCGATGGTGGACGAGTTCGAGTGACTCAAGGCGCGGTGCTATGGCTTCGATCAACCACCGTCTCCACTTTTGGATGACTAGAGTGCCTAGGAGTTGGCACGAGTATTGGTTTCCCGGTTTGCGTTTTCTTTTATCTTTTGTAATCTTTTTCTTTATTGACTTATATGTGTGTGAGCGGGTTGGGAAACCATGTATCGAGTGTGCTTACTTTCATGCAAGTGTGTTAGTAGTAGTTTTATTTTCATGTAAGTGTGTTAAGTAGTAGTTTTATTTTCATGCAACTGTGTTAGTAGTAGTTTTATTTTCATGCAAGTGTGTTAAGTAGTAGTTTTATTTTCATGCAAGTGTGTTAGTAGTAGTTTTATTTTCATGCAAGTGTGTGCAAAAATCATCATCATCATGTATTCAAGTTTAGATCTTAATATAATGGTGGCGGTTATGCTCTATTAGGAGAATTAAATTATTTATTCTTTCTTAAAAAGTGTTGATGAAGATCAAATAGTGTTGAGCATTGAATAAAATTTCGAACTTACACTTAATGATTATTCGGCAAATATGTCTTATGTGGAGCAATTTTGAGTACACATGTGCTTCATTTGTGTTGTCCAGTTTGTAATGATAACTTAGTACCAATCTTTTTAAAAATAAGTTTTCATGTTGTGAACTTTAGAATTTATTATTTTTCAAGATCCTTACCTACCAATGCCATATTTTGAACAATACTCATGAACCTTTGATATGTAGATAAACATTAAATTGATGGTTGAGTTCGGTTAGGATTTAATTCTTTTTGGTATGAACTTTATTAAGATGGCAATTCTTTGTGTATCTTTTTCTAGCCTTGAAATTACTCATGCAAAAATTCAATTCCGCTGAGTACACTACCATGAACCAAAAATATCTTGTTGAGTATCATTCCTTGACCACATCCTATATTTCTGGCTATATTTAATTCTTGAATAAAAGTTGAAGTCAGACAAATCAAATACCAACAAATGTTGGTAAATTTGGGTTGAGAGCCGATCGGCGCAGCAGAGAGCAAAATTAAAAAAAAAAGGAGAAACGAGAAGAAAAAAAATAAAAGAAAAAAAAACTCTGCTGTTTGCTAAGGGACTAGCAAAATTTTAAGTGTGGGGGATGGTATATGACATGCTTATTCTCGAAATTCAATATAGCCATGAATCATTCCAACCATGTGCAATCTTCCAAGCTCAAATTTTTACTATGCACATGTCCACATATCCAAAGTCTGAGTCCTTTCTTAAATTTTTCTTTCTTAATTGCCATCTTGATAAGTTTCTATAATTCCAATGAAGAATAATCTCCTAGCTTTACAATATATTATTGATTTATGTTTGCAATCCTTGAATTACCTTACCTAGCTACTCATATCAGCCTTACACTAATATTATTTGATCATTATGATGTAGAATATAGGTTGAGTGATTTGAAAGATGAGTTGTTGCCTTGGATTATTTGGAATATAGATTCTCTATGTTCATAACAATCTTTTAAGTGATTCTCATGTGTGGAAGAGTTATAATTTATGAATTGGACACGATCTTTTGCTTTGGGGAGAACTTTAAGCTTATGCCCATATTTGATCTATTTTGCTGAATACCAATATGAAATACACCACAATAGAACAATGCTCAACATTTGCTGATTTGAGATATCTTTTATGATAGAAAGAGTATGTTTTTCGATTTTTCTTTCTTTCACTTTACTCGGGACGAGCAAAGGTTTAAGTGTGGGGGAACTGTTGGCACTTCCCAAGTGCCCCTTTTATATATGAATATTGCCCCAATTAGAGCATAATTGATACTAATTTAGGCCATTTACCTATGATATTGCCTATATATTTGTATATGCGTTGTTTTGGAGCTTTATTGCAAAAACAGGTAAAATTGGTGATTAATGCGATGATGGAGAGGACAGGAGTCCAGAACTGACGAAAAGCACTGAAGAATCCTAGTGCGCCGATCGGCGCAGCCCATGAGCCGATCGGCCCAAGGGTGTTTTGACCCACAGAAGTGACCGAGGCCCATTCCACATGTTTATGGAAGTTTATCTGCGCAAGACACTTGAAGATATTTGTCTAAGAAGAATTATGGAACTTCAAGAAGATTTATGGAACTCCAAGATCTTAACGTGCAGTACAAGACTTTATCTCGAAGGAAAAGGCCCACATGGCAGCTGTGGAAGACAGAGGAACCGACTCGGGGAAGAAATCATAGAAGACACGGCTTGCGTCGATCGGCGCAATCCTGCGCCGATCGGAGCAACCGCCGTATTTGCTAGAAACCGAGTCCTTTACGTGTAGAACCCCTATAAATACTTGTAAACCCTCACCACAGAAGAGGAGGCGACAGATAGACACCAGATCCATGAGTTAGAGCCATCGGGGCTTGCCCTGTTAGAATAGATCTCTAGTTGAGTTTCAAGAACCATTGGAGTCAAGAGTTGATCCGTCAAGGTAGGCCATCTCGACGGGGATTAATCTTACTCTATGTATCTCAAGGATGATTGAATATGTTGATGATGGTTTTGGTGATTTGTCTATCTTGATTCTATAATCATGCATGTGCTTATTCCAATTGCTTAGTTCTAGGCTAAGTAAGTAGATATTATCTTAATTGTGGTGATTAGGATAGTATTCGGACATTGTATTGATTATGGTTGCTTGATGATGCCAGTAGTGTGGTTTAGCGTGACAGCACTAATCCTGCGCAACACTATTGGATAGTTGAGTAGGGTAAGATACTCGCGCGATTAAGGGTTTCCTCCCGGCAGCGATAAATCGGGAGCCGCTCGGAAAGCAGGGTGGTCTTACTCATTATAGGTTTTTATTGATCTATGTAATTACCCATTGTGATGCTATTCAATTAGACTATCTGGTTACGATCTCACTAGTAGATATGTGGCTAGTCACTTAACGACAGATTTACTGTCTGGCGCACCTTTACGCTGGCCAGTCTCCCTCTCATGCAACCTGACCTTGACAGTAGCCTTGATTAGATCTTTTACTGTTAACTTTGTTTAATAAATCCCTTAGGTCCCAGTGGATTTGATATACCTTGGAATACTCAATTCAAGGGAAAAAGTGCTACAATCGTACATCGTCCTCTTGCGGTATATAAGTGGGTGCGTAGATATGACCAACAGTATGCTATACCAGAAGACCTCAACACTGCATCTGTAGGTGAGTTAACCAGGTATGAAAACAACTCCAAAGCTGTCAATATCCTGGTTTCTGCTCTAGGTAGGAATGAACATGACCGTGTTGCTCATCTTGATACTAGACATGCCATTTGGGCAAAGCTTTGCACGTACCATGAGGGTACCAATCAAGTCAAGTCTATGCGTAAGGATTCTTACAATAGATAGTACCAAACCTTTGCACAAAAACCTGGCGAGTCACTAGATAACACTTTTCATAGGCTTGAGGCCATTGTGTGCAACTTGCGGGCTTGTGATAACCTTGTGTACAAAGATAATGATAGTGCTAAGCAATTGTTGTATTCTCTTGATGAACATGCTTGGGGGGTTAAGATTGCTGCACTAGAAGAAACTACTGACTTCAATACCCTGGACTGTGAGCAGCTGTATAGCAAGCTAAAAATCTCATGAACTGTCTAGGAAGTCTCGTCCTAATCTTGCTAATCCTGATTCTAGCATGGCTTTGCTTTCTAGCTCTCAAAAGGGTAGTCACAGTGGTGCTTCTTATGGAACTAACCCCTCACTTGACAAGTCTGCTTTGGAGTTTGCTCTTTCTTCTCTTGTTGCAGCTTCTGATGAACAGATGGAGTGCATTCCTGACGAGGAGTTGTCCTTGCTCACAAGGAAGTTCAAGAAGTTCTATAGCAACCGCAAGGAGAGAAGAGGAGGTAGTTCAAGAACCTGCTTCGAGTGTGGTGACCCGAGACACTTCATTGCTAACTGCCCCAAGAAGAAGAAGAAGGTCGGGTACCACGACAATAATACTAAATATTTCAAGCAGAAGAAGAACCACTTCTACAAGAAAGGCAAGAACTCCAAGAAGTTCACCAAGGCCATTGCACGTGCCTGCATTGCCGCTTTGAGCGATGTCGACCTCACATCAAGCGAAGGCCTTACATGCTTGGAGGAGTAGGTCGAGAATCCACGAGTCAAGAGGAAGGACGACTTCACCGGGCTTTGCTTCATGGCAAAGAACGATCACGACACCGACTCTGGCTCTGACTTCGACACAAGCGAGGTACCTCCCACTCTTGTTGAGCTCTCTTCTGAACTTGATCATTTGTGCGATGTTTTGCTCATGTAAGATGATAAGCTTCACAGCACTGTACGTGAGAGTAGAGAGCTTAAGTTAGAGAGTTCTGATTATGAGATCGCCTCACTTATGTCCAAGCTTGCTAAAAATGCTAATGTTGAGTGTGAGTCAAGTTATGATGAATGATCTCAGTTAGAGGGAAAGTGTGCATGCTCAAGTTGTCAGTCAGCTTGAGAGTGCCATTAAAGAGCTTGATGAATTCAAAGCTAGATCAACTCTTTTGGGTACATGTCACAAGTGCCCCAAGCTCACTAATGAGTTGGACGTTTAAACCCTCAAAGTCAAAGAGCTCGAGTCCAAGCTGCTAGATGAGACTCGCTTGAAAGTTCTTCCACCACCCTGTGTAGTGTGTGGCTCTCTTAAGGATAAGCTTGCAATTACAAGAGATGAAAACAAAAACCTAGCCCAAGAAAATGACTATCTCATCTCTCGTCTCCAAAGAACCCTAGTGAGTGAGGAGAAGATTGAGAGTGACTTGGCAAGAGTCAAAGAAAGTGTCAGTAGGTCAACCTATAACTTGGGCTTGGGATTTGAGAGGTGTCACAAGGAGAGTGAGAATGTGGGTAAGTTTGTGCCTAGCTCTAGCTACAAGGATGAGGAACAATCCATCAAACCCACTGACCCTACTATCCACCTAACCCCAATCCTTCCTTCAACCCAAAACAAGCTGAGAAGCCAAAACCCAAACCCATTGTGCAAGCTAAGCCTAAACATGAGAGTGTCTACATTTGCATATTCTATGGTCGTAAGGGTCACTTGGATGAGTACTATTATAGGCGTAAGAGGATTGAGAGGATGCGAGTTGAGTTAACTAGGAACGTGCATCATGATGATTTTGTTGGTTTTTAGCCTCGCTCTTTTTTTCGTGCCTATCATGGACAGGGTCATTCCTCATATGTCTTTGATTCACAAAACAGAGGCTTTGCGTAGCAGCGATTTGGCGCCCCATGTTTTCCTCATCGTGGTGAGCGTCGCTCGCGTGGATTTGGCTTTCACATAGATTATTTCTATCCTCACAACCCTAGGTTTGAGTCGAGACTCTTTGACAGGTCATGCTTTCCCCATCGTGGTTCTTGTCCCATGCGTTCGAGTGGTAATGTGCAAAGAACTGTGATAACCTCTGCAGGTCATATGGTTCAGTGCTGGCTTCCCAAGAGTTTTTCTTTCTAACCCCAACACTGAGTCATCGATCTTTCCTTCTCGTTCTTTATAAGGTAGCAGGTGGAGGCTTGAAGAACAAATAGTTGATGGACTCCGGGTGTTTGCGCCACATGACTGGAGATGCAAAATGGTTCTCCAGCCTCACTCCCTTGAAGGAGTATGTGACCTTTGGAGATGACAAGAGAGGGAGAGTGAACGCAAGAGGCGTGGTAAAGGTAAATGAAAAATTCACTCTCAAGGATGTTGGTTTGGTAGAGCATCTCAAGTACAATCTCCTCTCTATTTCTCAGTTGCTTGATGTTGGTTTTGTGTTCTTGATTCGAATGGCTCCATGGGTTGTGGGAATTCTAGCATTGGGAAAGTTTTTCATGCTGATTTTACTATTTTTCCTGGTTCTCACAAGCGCTTGTTTGCTCAATCTTCTTCTGAGCTCTGGAAATGGCATAGGAGACTAGGTCACATGAGCTTTGACTTGCTTTGTCACTTAAGTGACCTAGGTTTGATCCAAGGATTGCCTAAGCTCAAATTTGATAAGGATTTGGTTTGTGCTCCTTGTCATCATGGGAAAATGATTGCCACTTCTCCTCCACCAATTAATTTGGTGATGACTGAACGCCCTAGGGAGCTCCTTCATATGGACACTATTGGTCCTTCATAGGTTCATTCGGCGGGTGGAAAGTGGTATGTTCTTGTGATTGTTGATGACTTCTCTTGCTATTCTTGGGTTTACTTTCTTGAGAGCAAGGATGAAGTGTTTCACCACTTTCGGAGCTTAGTTTTAATGTTGTTCAAGGAACTCCCTGGTGCATTATGAGCAATTCGCAGTGATAATGGCACCGAGTTCAAGAACTCCTCCTTTGATGCTTTCTGCCTTGAGCATGGTACTGAGCATCAGTTTTCAGCACCTCGTGTCCCTCAGCAGAATAGTGTGGTCGAAAGAAAGAACAGATGCTTGGTGGAAATAGCCTGGACGATGCTCGATGAGCATAGGACTCCGAGGCGGTTCTAGGCTGAGGCCATTAGCGTTGCTTGCTATGTTTCAAATCAGGTTTTCTTGCGCTCAATTCTTAATGTGACTTCCTATGAGCTACGCTTTGGGAGGAAGCCATCTGTTTCTCATTTGCATGCTTTTGGTTGCAAGTGCTTTATTCTCAAGCGTGACAATCTTGATAAGTTTGAGTCAAGATCTTCCGATGGTATCTTTCTTGGGTACACCCTTCATCGCCATTCCTATAGAGTTTTGAATTTGGAAACTAACACCATCATAGAGTCCTGCGATGTAACCTTTGATGAATCAAACTCTTGTGCAAGAAATGTGGTTGAGACTACAGGTATCAGGGAGATGGAGGACAGTATATTTGTAGAAGAGAACCTACAGGGCTTGGATGATGACGATGATGAGTCATTCCATCCCACATCTGAGCTTGCTCCTGCTGCTTCCACCACTCCAGCAAAGGGTCCAGAAGCTTCTACATCGACCTCAGCAGCTGTCGAGTCAGCTCCAGCTGTGGTTGAGGGGGAGGTATGCTCTGAGAGAGAGACTCCTCACCACATTCAGCGTCAACATCCATCTCAACAAATGATCGGTAGTCTCTATGAGAGGATAATAAGGTCAATGTCTGCACATCTCGCCTCCTTTACCAATTCTCTCTTTGTTGCCACCTTTGAACCACAGGATGTTGGACATGCACTATCTGATAAACATTGGGTTAATGCCATGCATGAGGAGTTGGAAGACTTTGAGAGAAACAAAGTGTGGACCCTAGTAGAGCCTCCGGTTGGTGTCAATGTCATAGGAACCAAATGGGTGTTCAAAAACAAACATGGGGAAGATGGAGAGGTTGTGAGAAACAAGGCTAGACTTGTTGCTCAGGGTTTTAGCCAAGTTGAGGGCTTAGACTATGGTGAAACCTTTGCTCCTGTTGCACGCATAGAAGCCATTAGGATCTTGCTTGCATTTGCTACCTCTAAGGGCATTAGACTCTACCAAATGGATGTCAAGAGTGCTTTTCTAAATGGTTTCATAGAGGAAGAGGTTTATGTGAAACAACCACCTGGCTTTGAGCACCACAAATACCCAAACCGTGTGTACAAGCTTTAGAAGGCTTTGTACGGGCTAAAGCAAGCACCTAGGGCATGGTATGCTAGGCTTCAGACCTTCTTACTAGAGTGTAGGTATGTCATGGGGTGTGTTGACAAAACCTTGTTCACTCTAAAGCATGGCAATGACTTTCTAATGGTTCAGATATACGTGGATGATATCATCTTTGGTGGTTCCTCTCATGCTCTTGTGTCCAAATTTTAGGAAGCCATGGAAAGTGAATTTTAGATGTCAATGATGGGCGAGCTCACCTTCTTTCTTGGACTTCAAATCAAGCAGTGCAAGCAAGGCACCTTCATACATCAAGCCAAGTACACGAAGGATCTCCTGAAGAAGTTCGACATGGTCAATGTGAAGCCGTTGTCAACACCAATGTCCACAACTACGACACGTGACCCTGACTAAGACTATGAAGCGGTGGACCAAAGGGAGTACAGGAGCATGATCGGCTCCCTCTTGTACTTGACGGCGACAAGACCCGACATACACTTTGCGGTGTGTCTTTATGCTCGCTTTCAAGCTTCCCCAAGGGTGACTCATCGCAAGGTTGTCAAGCGCATCTTCATGTATCTTAAATACACCCTTGAGTTCGATCTTTGGTACTCTGCATCTTCATATCTTGATCTCATTGGGTATTCGGATACGGACTTTACTGGGTGTAGAATTGATAGGAAGAGCACTTCTGGTACTTGCCATTTCTTGGGTACTTCTTTGATGTGTTGGTCTTCTCGTAAGCAGCCGAGTGTAGCCCAATCCACCACAGAGGCTGAGTATGTTGCTACTGCTAGCTGCTGCTTGGATAGTATCCACCATGAGAGACTATGGGTTAACCTTTAAGAGTGTTCCACTCATGTGTGATAACTCCAGTGCCATATGCTTAACCAAAACCCAGTCCAACATGGTAAGGTCAAACACATAAATGTGAGATTCCACTTCCTGAGAGACAATGTTAAGAAGGGAGATGTTGAGCTCAAATACATTGACACTAAACACCAATTGGCTGATATTCTCACCAAGCCCCTTGATGCTTCGAGATTTGCTTTTCTTCGGGGGGAGCTTGGTGTTAGCCACCCTTATGGCATCATTTGAGGGGCAGTTGGTGTTCTCTTGTATATATGTATCTAACCATTTTCACATTGCATCTTATATCGAATATTGAAAGTTGCCTAGAGGGGAGGGAGTGGGGGGTTGAATAGGCAAATCTAAAAATCCTGCGAAATTGGACTTAGACAAATTTATCAGTCTGACCGGCAGTGCCGGTGATGGGGATCGGCACTGCCGATGACCACTGCCAATGGGTGATCGGCAGTGCCGATGGATGAGCAGACAGTCGAGTGAAAACTAGGTTTAAGTGGTTTCGCAGTTACTAGGTGATATTTAACTACTACAATAGTAGAAAGGAAGCCCTACAATTATAAGAGACAACTAAACAAAGACTACACAAGTAGATCTAGTAATTTAAGCAAATACAAGAACAAACCCTAGAGGATGAATAAATAAAAAACAAGTAAAATAAGGAGCACACAGAGACACAAGATTTGTTACCAAAGTTCGGGCTCACAAAGAACCCTACGTCTCCGTTGAGAAGTCCACAAAGGACTAGGTCTCTTTAAACCCTATCCTCACTCAAGCGACCACAAAGATCGAGCTCAAGTTCTCCACTATCAATTTCCTTACGGGAGGGTAATACAAACTTCCTGAGGCGTCACCACACAAGTTGGGAGCTCTACGGGCACTGCCAACCGTCTAGGAGCAAAGCTCCAAGAGTAACAAGTACAAGTCACAAAGATGATTAAATCAAATGCTCAAGAGTGGAATGGTGCTCATTGCACTAAGAAACAATGGCTCACTCAAACCCTAGCTCAAAGAATGAAGCTTTGACTTGGAGATGGAGAGTGAGGAGAGTGAAGTTCAAAAGTGCCAAATGATTTTCAGGTTCTAGAGAGTTTGCACGAAGTGTGGTGTAAGCATTTTATACAAAAGGCTCAAAAAGAGCCGTTGGCCTGACTGGACACCTTGCACCAGCACTGCCGATAGAGCCATCGGCACTGCCGGTAGGGTTTCTAACACACTGTCATAGATCGCAGACAAGGAATTGGCCTGCACCGGCACTGCCGATCAGGACATGGGCACTGCCGGTGAGGCAGCCACAAAGAAGACAAGTGGTCTCTGGAGACCTTGACCGGCATTGCCGATCGCAATCAGCCAGAGAGCCCGAGGAAAAACAGTCTCTATGGGGAGGTGACCGGCACTGCCGATCTGAACACCGGCACTGCCGATAAGCTACAGCCAAAGCCAGACAGAGAGTGACTTTCTGGGAGGACCGACCGGCATTGCCGATCCGGGAGATCGGCACTGCCGATGAGCAACAGCCAGAAAGCCAGAGAGAATAGCCTTTTGTGAAAGGAGAGACCGGCACTACCGATGGTGCCATCAGCACTGCCGATGCTGGCAAGACAGAAGCTAGAGAAGTGTCTGGGCATTACAGCGCCTCTAGGAAGGGAGATCGGCACTGCCGATGGAGGCCACCGGCACTGCCGATGAAGGCAAAAATAGAGGGCGGCAGAGGTGAATTATACCCCTCTTGATAGTACGGTTTACCTATACTCAAGAAATAAAAATAGAACTCCATGATCTTCATTCTTGAGTAGATTTTTGGACCTTCAACTTGAGACGAATGACCATCTCCTTTTCCCTTTTTGTATCAATGCATTTTTATTCAAGAACTTGAGATAGTCATCTACACACATGATCAATGAACACATTAGTCCATTCTTAATTGTATTGACGCCAATCACCGAACCACTAAATTAGGGGCCTAGATGCACTTTCAATCTCCCCCTTTTTGGTGATTGATGAAAATACAACTAAACTTTATAGAAAGTTGCAATAAGATTCATTTTGTGATATAAAAGACATCAGGAACTAGCCCTAAGTGTGTGCATGTGAGAAACAATGATCAATGAATAACAATGCACATATTTAAAGAAAAGTGTGAAAGCTCACCCTAAAGGCATGCATAGGAGTCAATTTGCAACAATTAAGCATTAAAGCGAGAAACCATGCAAATGACAAGAATTTCCACATAAATGCATCTAGAAAGTGAAAACAAACAATACATCATCACAAAGGACATAAATGGCACAAGAACTCAGAAAACATAAATGGAGGTTTACAAGAACAAACTTAGCAAATAGTTTTACAAACCACACGAGCACAAACTTGTCCATCACTCTCACATCTCACGAAATAAGACTAAAAGATAAGTACTTCTCCCCCTTTGGCATCACAACACCAAAAAGGGAAAAGCAAAGACAGAAGCACATGAAGTCACTCATCGGCACTATCAGCGTCATCGTCCTCCTCATCATCATCGTCGTCTGCCGGCTGGACCATTTGTGACGCCTGAGTGTAGAAGCCTCATGGATCATCATAGGAGGTGATATCTGGCAGAGGAGTGAGCGCCATAGTGGGTGGCAGCTGAACACTAGCAGAGGTGGCGAGAGTAACCATATCTGATCTCATTTGAGTAAGCATCTCTCATTGCTCTCGTACTGCAACCGCTGCGTCCCGACACATGCAAAACATCAACTTGATAACACGGGTGACCTTGGACGAGCGATGATGTGGGGCAGTACTTGGGCCTGCTGCTGCTGCTGTAGAAGACTGAGGGGCATCTGTGGCCGCTAGAGGAGGAGATCCATCTCTGGGAGGAGTAGCAATGAGAGGAAACCTCTTCGGCATGACTGAGAGATGCTTGTGATCACAAATGAACTAACAACCCACAACACGCAGAATCATTTTCATAATAAAAAGAAGCATAGATCAGAGAAGCCTTGCTAGTATAAGAGTTGTAGAGGATCTCTGTCTAGATGAAGTCAAACACACTGAATGGCTCCGCTCCCTCTCGCATAGCAAACATCAAGATCTTGGTGGAGCTCAGAATATGAGTCTGATCCCCCACCTTAGGAGTCAAAGTCACTCTAAGCATGTTGTTGAGAACCTGAAAGTAAGGCGTCATGCCATGGTATGAACCAAACTCAACCCCATACTTAGGATCTGCATAGTGGGCATCATACATGAAGTCCCACTCACTCTCCTCCTGAGGATCAAATATGGTCGCCTTGGGCTTCGTTCTGTCAGTCATCAAAGCCAGGAATCTGAGAGAAGTTGAAGTAAGTGACAGTGAAGCGGTTGCCCTCAATAGTCAAGTGCAGCTTGGAGTCCATGTGATTCTCCTCAAGCTCAATCCACAGAGTGGAGTAAAACTGGGCAATGATCTCATCATTCCAATGCTGATGTAGGCCCATGATATCTGTCAAGTTCCTCCTATCACTCTCTGCCCGTATCAGCTGAAAAGTGGGATCATTAGCTACTGCCATCCTGTCCCAGACAATGCACTTCATGGGAGCAACTCTGTGGGTGGTCTAGTTCATGATGTTCTTGTACCAGGCAACCTGAGTCATGTCCCAAAATCTAATATCTATAATGCCTGGGTGCTTGGGCTGGGTCCAGGGGTTAGTGTGGTGGTACTATCTCATCTCATCCCTGGACAGTGCCACCGGTATCCTGAACTGCTTAGACACCTAAGGTGCCAACATCTGATAAGTGACTGAGGAGCACATGGGTCCATGGACTGGCTCATAAATGACCTCATCCTCAGACTCATCACCGTCCTCATAACCAGTCTCATCCTCCCGCTGAGCCTCCTCTTCCCCTTCCTCTTCCTCTGAGCCTCCCTCACTCTCCTCATCAGCACTGGGAGAGGGAGAGCGAGGTGGAAGGGCCTTACCTTTGCCCTTCCCACGACCAAGGCCAAGACCACGTGAGGTGGCTGGGCTGGAGTCTCCACCTTTGCCTCATTTGCCACCTCCACCTCGTTGAGCAAGGGGAGAGGCAGCGGGGTCAAAATCCACATCAGAATCACTGGAAGATACCGAATGCTTTTGCCTCTTGCCACCTGCCATCTGTCAAGGAGAGGAGAAGTGGTATGAGAAAATTGCATTAACACAGTACTGAACTGCTGTCTGTTTGTCCTGACCGGCAGTGCCGATGGGAGGCATCGACAGTGCCGGTGGGTCAAACAGAGAGCAGCTCGAGTGAAAATTCTCTCTGGTTGGCCTTACCGGTAGTGCCGATGACTGCCATCGGCAATGCCGATCGGTCCAAACAGACTGTGCAATGGTCACTTAGGGTTTCGAAATCTCCCGATTGGCATTGCCGGTGCTGGCCATCGGCAGTGCCGATCGAGGGGGATTAAAACCCTAAAATCACTAAAAATTGAAATTTAGCCACTAAAACTCTACCAAATTACAGGGGTGACTAAATTACTCCTAGATGAACATCTCTATCAAGTGAAATTACGCAAACACGTGAGGCATTGCGAGATTCAAAAGATGAAGATTTTCAAAAATACCTTCAAAAACTCCCTCAAATCCGGGGGGAGATGGAGGAGGGAAGGTGTAGGAGTTGATTTGATCCACTTCCCTCTTGATTCCACAAAGATTAGCAAGGATTTGGAGAGGGTTAACTTCGGTTAGGGTTGAAAAGAGAGAGAGAGAGAGAGGCGACGAGATCTGTTCCAACTGAGAGAGGTCTCGGTCCCGTGAGGGGGCCGAGCCAATTTCAAAGCTCCAGACCCGCATCGACAGTGCCGGTGATGGGCATCGGCAGTGCCGGTGCGGGTCAGTGCTCCGGGATACACCCCTTATCGGCAGTGCCGATGGTGGGCATCGGCAGTGCCGGTGAGGGCAACCCGAGGGTCAAAAGTCTAAGGCATAGAGCCTTCTCTGTTGGACTGACTATCAGCAGTGCTGATGGGAAAACCGGTAGTGCTGATCCTCTCAAGATTAGACAGAACAGAGCACAAAAAAGGATAGGAGAAGTTTTCAAAATAGGTTTTTGATGGACAAGAAGGCATCTTGACATCATACGGTCAGCCAACAATCAACAATACATAACAATGACCATATTGTGACAAGATTTGATCTAGTGATCAAGAAACAACCTCAACAGCAAAAATAATAGATTTTTAACATAAAGCAATGATTTTTGCGATAATAAGACAATCACCATTCAGATGTGCACATCCTCTACATCACATTACTAGAGTCAAGAATATTTAGTTCACTCCTAAGATAGGAAAATCTCTTCTCATCTAGGGGCTTGGTGAATATATCGGCTAGTTGATCTTCGGTTCGCACATGACTAACTTCTATATCCCCCTTGATAGAATGATCTCTCAAAAAGTGGTGGCAGATATCTATATGCTTTGTGCGTGAATGCTCAACAGGGTTGTAAGCAAGCTTTATGGCACTCTTATTATCACATAGGAGAGGAACACGGTTCAACTTGTAACCGTAGTCCCTTAGAGTTTGTCTCATCCAAAGTAGTTGTCCACAACAACTACCGGCTGCAACATACTCTGCTTCAGCCGTGGAAAGTGAAACGGAGTTTTGTTTCTTGGATGACCATGACACTAGGGATCTACCCAAGAATTGGCATGTCCCGGAGGTGCTCTTTCTATCTACCTTATCCCCGGCATAATCCACATCGGAATGGCCTAATCGGTTGAACTTTGAACCCTTGGGGTACCAAAGTCCTAGGTTGGGTGTGTGAACCAAATATCTCAATATTCTTTTTATGGCCACCATGTGAAACTCTATAGGAGCGGCTTGAAAACATGCACACATACACACAGTAAGCATGATATCGGGCCTAGATGCACAAAGATAAAGCGAAGAGCCTATCATGGAGCGGTATACCTTTTGATCAACGGGCTTGTCCTTTTTGTAGAGGTCAATGTGGCCATTTGTTGGCATGGGAGTTTTGATGGGCTTTACCTTGTCCATGTCAAACTACTTCAATAGATCTTGTGTGTACTTGGCTTGACATATGAAGGTGTCCTCCTTGAGTTGCTTCACTTGGAAGCCTAGAAAGAACGTCAATTCTCCCAACATGGACATCTCGAACCTCTTGGTCATTATCTTGCTAAACTCATCACAAAAAGTTTGGTTAGTAGAATCAAATATAATGTCATCGACATATATTTCGCACACAAATATATCATTGCCAAAACGCTTTGTGAAGAGAGTATCATTGCCAATGACGAAACCCTTCTTAACAACAAAATTCCTAAGGCATTCATACCATGCTCTTGGAGCTTTCTTAAGCCCCAAGAGCGCCTTATGGAGTTTATAAACATGATTAAGATACTTAGGATCTTCAAAGCCCAGTGGTTGCTCCACATACACCTCTTCCTTTATTAGCCTATTTAGGAATGCACTTTTCACATCCATTTGGTACAACTAAAAATCATGGTGAGTAGCAAAAGCAAGTAATATTCTAATTGATTCAAGTCTTGCTACGGGGGCATAGGTTTCATTAAAATCAAAACCTTCTACTTGCGAATACCCCTTCGCCACGAGCCTTTCCTTGTTTCTTGTCACAACACCATCTTTATTTTGTTTGTTGCGGAAGACCTACTTGGTGCCCACAACATTCTTGTTCTTTGGTCTTTCTTTCAATGTCCATACTTCATTTCTTGTGAAGTTGTTCAATTCCTCTTGCATGGCCATCATCCAATCCAAATTCTCAAGTGCTTGTTCTACTCTAAATGGCTCCATAGAGGAGACAAAGGAGTAATGTTCACAAAAATTACTAACTCGAGATCTAATTATTATCCCCTTATCAATATCTTCAAGAATTTGCTCAACGGGGTGATCACATTGTACATTTTGATGCACTCTTGGGTGTGGTGGATGTGAACTTATTTGACCACCATCTTCATCAACCTCTTGATCATGTCCTTGGTAGTCATCACTTGATGCTTGTATATGATCACCAACATCTTGATCTTGACCACTTGTCCGATCAATTTCTTCATTCTCACAATGCTGGTCTTGTCTTGAGGGAGAGGGTTGATTTTCAACACTTGTTGTTTCTTGTGGTTTCACATCACCAATGGCCATACTTCTTATTGCATTTCAAGGAGCTTCATCATCTACATCATCATAAATAACCTTCTCCCCTTGAGAGCCATTAGATTCATCAAATGTCACGTCACGTGAAATTTCAACACAACCGATGGTTTTGTTGAACACACGATAGGCATGAACATTTGACCCATAACCAAGCAAGAAACCTTCATCAACTTTTAGAGCAAACTTTGAATTATTGGGTTTCTTGTTTAGCATAAAACATTCGCTCCCAAAAACACGAAAGTAGGAAATATTAGGCTTGTTACCGGTTAGTAGCTCATATAATGTTTTCTTCAATAGTCGATGGAGATACAACCGGTTGGAGGCATGGCATGTGGTGTTGACGGCTTCAGCCTAAAAACGGTCGGACGTCTTGTATTCATCAAGCATTGTTCTTGCCATCTCAATGAGTGTGCGGTTCTTTCTTTCGGCCATCCCATTTTGTTGAGGGGAGTAGGGTGCCGAAAATTCATGCTTGATGCCTTCTTCATCAAGGTATTCCTCAACTTGGATGTTCTTGAATTTGGTGCCATTGTCACTTCTTATTTTCTTGATCTTGACTTCATACTCATTTTGTGCTCTTTTCATGAATGTTTTGAGCACGTCTTTAACTTCACCTTTGTCATGCAAAAAGAATACCCACATGAAACGAGAAAAATCATCAACAATTACAAGACCATATTTGTTACCACCAATGCTTATATAGGAGATGGGGCCGAAAAGGTCTATGTGCAACATCTCCAATGGTCTTGTGGTTGTCATCATGTTCTTGGAAGGATGTGAGGCTCCAACTTGCTTTCCCGCTTGACATGCACTACAAATTATATCTTTCTCAAAACACACATTGGTTAGTCCTATGATGTGGCCGTCCTTTTGGAGTTTGTGAAGATTTATCATACCAACATGGGCTAGCCTTCTATGCCACAACCACCCCATGTTGGATTTTGCTAATAAGCATGTACCAAGTCTAGCTTCATCCATGGAGAAATCCACAACATAAAGCTTTCCTTTAAACACACCCTTAAAAGCAACCGAGCCATTACTCCTCTTATAGACGGTCACACCACATTCGTTGAACAAGCAATCGTAGCCCATTTTACAAAATTACGAAATGGACAATAGATTGAAGTCAACGTGATCAACAAGCATAACCTTAGAAAGTGAATATGAAGGAGTAAGAGGAACTTTACCATAACCTAGTACTTGTCCCATTCCATTGTCACCAAAAGTAATGTACACATTTTTGTTTTGACTTGGCTCAAATGACTTGAACATCTTTTTGTCTCCGGTCATATGATTGGTGCATCCACTATCAATCACCCAACTTGACCCACCGAAGACATAGTCCTACTAAACAAGTTAAGCTTTGTTTTTAGGTACCCAAATTTGCTTGGGTCCTTTCACATTAGTCACAAGTGCTTTGGGCACCCACACACGAGCCTTTGGCCTCTTGTTACGTGGCCCAACATATTTGGCAAACACATGACCATGCTTGTTTCTCATGAGCACATATGAAGCATCAAAGTCATGAAAGAGTGCACAAGTAGCATTAGGCATATTAGCATGAGAATCATTAACAAAAGAAGAACGGTTAGTGTTCATGTTCTTTTGGTAAGATCCTTCCTTGGTGAACTTAAGGAATTCCTTCCTATTCTTGTTCTCCTTAGCATTGTGCTTGGCACCCTCAACATATCCAATGCCATCCATGACATTTGGGTGCCTAGAATATGAGTATGCACCTCTTGCATACTTTGCCTTTTCATCATCAACAACATTTTCCCCTGTTGTATTTTACTTTCAAGTGACTTCACTTGCTTGTTCAAATCATGAATCAATTTGACATTAGTAGCACAAGCATCAACATCAATATTATAACACCTATCACATCCATTGCTAGTGGAGGCATGCGAGGAATTGTTGGAGGATGTGACGGTTGAAAGTATCTTATATTGTTCTTCAAGAGACTTATGAGTCTTTTCCAAATCCTCATATTTCTCTTGAAGTTCATCTTTTTGTGCTTTCAATACTTTCATGTGAGGTTTTAGTTTCATTGAGAGACTTGATTAAATTTTCATTTTTCTTCCTCTTATCTTCTAGGAGCTTCTCTAATTCAAGGTTTTTTTTCTTTTCAAAAATAAGCAATTCTTCTTGTTTTTCAAGAAGCTCCTCTTGCCTATCATTTTCTTCCTTTTTTCTTTCAAGCAATTCCATAAATTCAAGCATTTTAGGAAGTGGAGCATTAGCAACATCATCATCATTATTATCATCACTACTACTAGTATAAGAGGAACGCTTATATTTAGATTTTGATACCTTGGATCCTCTTGCCATGAAGCACTTGTGAGTATTGTCATCATCATCATCACTCAAGCTTCCAAATAGAGAGGTGTTAGTGGGAGTGACTCCAACGGCAAGTGTAGCAATGCCTCCCTTATCCGAGTCGGATTCGGAGGAGAAAGATGATAAAGAAAATGATTCATCAGAATTCCATTCTTGGCCAATGTGAGCTTCACTTCTTCTATGCTTTTTGTACTTCTTGTCTTTCTTGCTATGTTTGTCTTTTGTTCTTTCTTCCTTGTTCTTCTTCTTTGGACATTCCGCAACGAAATGTCCTTCTTCACCACATTCATAGCAAGTTCTCTTTGACTTTCTTGCTTTGCCTTTGTCATAGCTTTTCTTCTTGTGGCCATCCTGTTTAAGGAATGACTTGAATCTTCTCACGGGCAAATTCATCTCATCATCACTAGAATCAACCATTTTCTTTTTCTTCTTCTTGTCCTTCTTTTCATTAGTCTCATGAGAGGCTTTAAGAGCTATTTCTTTCTTCTCCTCTTCACCTTGTCCCAACAAGGTGTTCACCCTTTTTGCTTCTTCATCTCTTTCCTTGTAAGTGAGCAATCTCCCTAGTACTTCATCCGTACTAAAATTCTTGAAGTTTTCTTTCTCTCTAACAAAGTCACAAACATTTGATTCCATGGTTGCAAAGAAAGAAGCAACCTCTTGTTGACCTCAATGGCGTCAAGTTTGATTCCTAGAGCTCTTCTCTTGTTCACAATTTCTATAAGTCTATCATGAACTTGTTATGGCCCTTCATCGACCTTCTTAATGAACAAGTTGTATTTCCCTCTTAGGATGTCTTCTCTTGCCTCTCTCACACCCTCGGTTCCTTCATAGATGACTTCAAGCTTCTTCCAAATGTCATGAGCTTTCTTGATTCCCATCACCTTTTCATACTCTTTTGGTGATAGGGCGGAAACAATGGCGGATGCGGCTTAATCATTGTGATTGAGCTTGATCTCGTCATTAGTGGTTGGGTTTTCTTCATCTTCCAACTCAAAACCTTGCTTCATAATTTTCAAGATCGGTCTTTCCATAGACCCTAAGTATAGTTCCATTTTATGCTTTCAATGGTCATAGAATGTGCCATCAAAGTGTGATAGTTTCCGGATCCACTACCAATATACGCATTTTTGAGTTCGCCATAGTTGAATTGCACGTTGTTGTATCTAACTTCCGAGTCATCCTTGTTACCCTCGGTCCTGGCACCGGATGTTACCGGTGTAGTTTCCTTTGATTTTACCATATGCTTCGGCATTTATCTTCAAGCGGTTAAGCCATCAAGAAGATCCCGCTCTGATATCAATTGAAAGTTGCCTAGAAGCGGGGGGGGGGGGGGGGGGGGGGGTGAATAGGCAAATCTAAAAATCCTGTGAAATTGGACTTAAGCAAATTTATCAGTCTGACCGGCAGTGCTGGTGATGGGCATCGGCACTGCCGATGACCACTGCCGATGGGTGATCGACAGTGCCGATGGATGAGCAGACAGTCGAGTGAAAACTAGGTTTAAGTGGTTTTGTAGTTACTAGATGATATTTGACTACTACAATAGTAGAAAGGAAGCCCTACAACAATAAGAGACAACTAAACAAAGGCTACACAAGTAGATCTAGTAATTTAAGCAAATACAAGAACAAACCCTAGAGTATGAATAAATAAAAAACAAGTAAAATAAGGAGCATACAGAGACACAAAATTTGTTACTGAAGTTCGGGCCCACAAAGAACCCTACGTCTCCGTTGAGAAGTCCACAAAGGACCGGGTCTCTTTCAACCCTATACTCACTCAAGCGACCACAAAGATCTAGCTCAAGTTCTCCACTATCAATTCCCTTGCGGGAGGGTAATACAAACTTCCCGAGGCGTCACCACACAAGTTGGGAGCTCTACGGGCACCGCTAACCATCTAGGAGCAAAGCTCCAAGAGTAACAAGCACAAGTCACAAAGATGATTAAATCGAATGCTCAAGAGTGGAATGGTGCTCTTTTCACTAAGAAACAATGGCTCACTCAAACCCTAGCTCAAAGAATGAAGCTTTGACTTGGAGAGGGAGAGTGAGGGAGAATGAAGCTCAAAAGTGCCAAATGATTTTCGGGTCCTAGAGAGTTTGCACGAAGTGTGGTGTAAGCCTTTTATACAAAGGGCTCAAAAAGAGTCGTTGGCCTGACTGGAAACCCTGCACCGGCACTGCCGATCGAGCCATCGGCACTACCGGTAGGGTTTCTGACACACTGTCATAGATCGCAGACAAGGAATTAGCTCGCACCAGCACTGCTGATGTGATCGGTTGTGCCGGTGAGGCAGCCACAGAGAAGACATGTGGTCTCTAGAGACCTTGACCAGCACTGCCGATCGAGCAGACTGGCACTGCCGATCGCAGTCAGCCAGAGAGCCCGAGGAAAAACAGTCTCTGTGGAGAGGTGACCGGCACTGCCGATCTGAAGACCGTTACTGCCGATGAGCTACAGCCAGAGCCAGACAGAGAGTGACTTTCTGGGAGGACCAACTGGCACTGCTGATCCGGGAGATCAGCACTGCCGATGAGCAACAGCCAGAAAGCCAGAGAGAACAGCCTTCTCTAGAAGGAGAGACCGGCACTGTCGATGGAGCCATCGGCACTGCCGATGCTGGCAAGACAGAAGCCAGAGAAGTGTCTGGGCATTACAGCGCCTCTAGGAAGGGAGATCGACACTGCCGATGGAGGCCACTGGCACTACCAATGAAGGCAAAAATAGAGGGCGATAGAGGTGGTATTTGTTGGAAATTTGAGCATTTGACTTTACCACATTTGTGAATTATATCCCTCTTGATAGTACGGTTTACCTATACTCAAGAAATAAAAATAAAACTTCATGATCTTCATTCTTGAGTAGATTTTTTGTCCTTCAACTTGAGACAAATGACCATCTCCTTTTCCCTTTTTGTATCAATGCATTTTTATTCAACAACTTGAGATAGTCATCTACATACATGCTCAATGAAAACATTAGTCCATTCTTAATTGTATTGACACCAATCACAAAAACAAAATTAGGGGCCTAGATGCACTTTCAAATATATGCATTGGTAGATGAGCTTTGATTCTTATGCTTTCTTGCATTTCTCTTTGCTATGATTGAGCTTGAGCTAAGTTGTGTGGATGTGATAGTAATCTCTCATGCTTAGATTTTCTAGATGGCTTGTTATAGACTCTTTTGAGCAACTTGCTAATCTTAAAGGTAAATTGAGCTTCTTGTGAACTTTATGAACTAATCTTGCTAAGACTTGCTCACCATGTGTATAATTGCTTTTATCCCTGTCAAGACTTGTGTTGAGGCTAGTCTAGAGGATATCTTGGCTTTGGCACCTTGTGTTTGCGAAATATGGCTTTGTAAATGTTTAGCTCATGATGGAACATTGTGGGAACGTTTGTTCCTTTTGTCACAAAGGCATGCTCATCCTTATGATTTTAATTTGTAAAATAAATTGATTATGCTTCGAAGACCCTCTGCATGGATCAGAAGTAACATAAAAATGCTAAATTCAAAAATTGTGCTTTGAAGCCTCGGGGTGTTTGCCGTACCCAGTCATGCGACCCTCCGCACGGATTAGAAGTTACATGAGGATCACATAAGAATAATGTTTTTATCTTTTCTTATGAGTCTCGTTGCATATGTGAGCGTTTGTAGAGCTTATTTTCTGTGAATGCTTGTTGCTTTGATTGAGATTGAGACTGACTAGATTCTTATGATTCACTTGATGCTTGTTTTGTCTTGGATGGGAGTACTTACACATGTGGTGGGAGCTTTTCTCATGATGAGTTAATTTGATTCTATCTAAGCTAGTCAATCTCTCTGCTTAGCTTGTATAGCTCTTGGTGTTTATGCCTTGCTATCGTTTTTGGTCTTTATATGGTTGTGAGCTATTGCTTTTATACTTCATAGCTCTATGTTTATGATTAGCAAGGCTAAATGCTTGTTTGCATAATTGTTGAAGCTCCTTAGGTTTGCATTTTCATGCACTGCATACTTGTTCTTTTGCTTCTTTGATGAGTTTATTACAAAAGGGGGAGAAAAGATTAGGTCATGCACAAATAATGCTAAGAAATTTAAAATGATCCGTTTTGCATTACATGAGACCTACCACAAGTTAAGGGGGAGCATATCATGTCCTTAACCGTTTTTCATGCGCTTTTCACAATATTTGCATTCTTAAGTAGATTTCTTTGTCAACTCTTGGTTTTGTGATCTCTCTTATGCTATATGGCTACTTTTCACTTTTTCTTTGGATTTGGCCATTTGGATGTGCTTATTCGGTTTCGTATTTCAAATCTCTAATCTTGTACATTTGATGTTGTCAATGTACTCATCATGGGCGAGATAGAGAAACCATGTTGAGATGTGCCATGGTTTGCAATATGTGATGAGTAATTGACATTGGTTTTGGTGTTTAAGTTAAAATGCGGGAATCTGGGGTTTTCATGAGTTTGTGCATGTCATGGTTTTGACTAACCGGAGTTGGTGAGGATGTTGAAGAGTTTGCAGGAGATGAGAAATGTGTTTGCTTGTCTCATGATGTGTGGGTCACTGGAGTCAATTTGGTGGTCAATGGCGAGAGGATCCGGCACAAGTAGGAGAATTAGGGCCGGACGATCGGGAGATCGGGTGAAGTTAAGGGTGATACATACCGTACACATGGAGAGGCAATAAGCACGGACGGTTTCGCGGTTGAGCCTCAAAATCGTGGGTGGTGATCAAGACGGCAGGGTTGACCAAGTCAAAGATAATCGGGCGTCGGTGCAAGTAGAGGCTTCTAACAGAACGGAGGCGAGAGAGACTTGCCGACGAGGAGGATCACGGGACGAGGTGACATGCGTCAAGATCAAGAAGTCATGCTTTGAGAAGCGTGCAAGGCAGTTTCCCGGTTTGGGCCTCAAAACCAGTGGCAGCGATTGGAGGTGCACGTGGCACCATCGCGCAGCTTGCGTCAAGGCGAAGCAAAGTCGTGAAGGGCTCGATGGCGTTCGGGCGACGAGGAAAAAGTTGGTTGGTTATACCCCTGGTGGTAGGTGGCAGTGTATTGTAGGTGAGGGGTAGGATGGTCTTTAGGACAACCCCTAGACCTATATAAGGAGAGGTAGGGCTAGTGGAAGAGGTGTCTCTCTTTCCCTTAGCCTTGTTTTAGGTCTTCATTCAAAGTGTTAGGAGAGGTCTTCATGTTCTAGTGAAGAGGAGAGAGTGTGTGAGAGACATCTCTTTCTCTTCCAAATAGAGGGAGAAAGAGGATGACTTTCTAGCCATGTATCCATATATCTTGACTTAATGAATCAATGATATGAGATTCAAATTCATGCTCAAGTTCTTCCTTTGTCCCTAAATCCCGAATTTTTCTTTTTTCTCTATTTTCAGAGCTATTTTTGTGGGAATTTTCGATCTCATTTTTAGTAGAGTTTTTGGGACGGATTTCTTGGGGATCTTAGTGCTATGATGAGCTAAAACAATCCTACATGGGTCATTAACCGAATCAAGAGCTCTAGCAATTTTAATTTGAAGGATTTCTCAAGTTTCTCCTTTTTGGTGTTCTTGGCACAAGATCTGAAATTTATGATAATTCCTTGAGCCAATTGAGTGGATCTTCTAGGATTAGTTTTGTGATATGTTGAGGATTGGCTGGTCCCAAAATCGCATGATTTAGAAATTATTTGGATAGGTTTTGGATGAGATTTGTGTAAAATCGTGACTGTTTTTCTGTTCTGTCGAGGGTCGATCGGCACTACCCATCTTTCCATCGGCACTGCCGGTGCGGAAAAAAAAATCTGAATCGACACTGCCGATGTCCTTACCGAGAATTTCATCTTCTTTCTGATGTCATTCGACACTGCCGATTCCTGGACCGGCACTGCCGGTGTGGGAGAAAATTCCTTGATCGGCATTGTCGATGCTCCTGACCGGCATTGTCGGTGGTCAGTCTAAGCTGTCTGTTTTATGTTCTCTTTACTATTTTCAAGTCTTGTTTTTTTTTTGGTTCTCTTTTGTTTTTTCGCTGTTGTGAGTCATTCCTAGAGTTAGCACATCATAAGTTGTTGTGTGTGACCTTAGTGATTCTTTAAGAGGTTGATTCGAGTTATAATTGAAATATAAATTAAATTTTTTAAAAAAATTTTAATTGGTTCCCATTCATCTCCCTCTGATCGCCATCTCAGTCCTTCAGTATCCCTCGAGGACTCCATCCGCGTTATAGCGACCTCGCACGTTCTTGATGGTTAAGGGCAGCGGGAGCGCAATCTGGTCACCATTGATCGGGTTGACAAGGATGAGCTCTGAACGCTCGTTGGCAGTAGTGAGCCAGCCATGAGAGGATCCCACAAGAAAGCGGCTGCGGAGAGGTGGGTTGGGGAGCACAACGTGACGGAGCTGCCCTGTGGAGAGTCGGCGTAGCGTGGCTTCGTTGGGGCCGCGGTCGCGGTCGGCGTACAGCAGACAAGGGCTCTGGTTCCTGCCACGGGAGCCAAGCCGGCGCGCGACCAGGTGATGTTCTCGCCAGGATCGGCAGACGGCACCCGCGGTCAAGAGATCCATGACGTCCAGCGACGCGAATACGCTGATCAGGAGATCGGCCGGAAGCTGACACCAATCCGGGCAAGGAGACGAAGCTGAGTCCTAGACCTCTAAGAACTACCCCTGCTCCGCCCATGACCAGTGCCAGTGCCAACTCCATCGACGATGCTTCCAGTTCATCCATTCACGATACTGTTCGATCAGAGACGAAATCACAAACAAAAAGTACCGAGAATATCTGTGTGCAGTTTTTGACTAAGAAAACTTAGATTAGAATTATAGAAATAATATGTGAAAACACAGTGGAGAGGAGTTAAATAGTTTGTCGCACGAGCGCTACGGAGAGCTGAAGTCCCGATCATATACTCTGGCTGATTGCATGCCTTTCCTTTATGTTTTCGTTGTCGCACGAGCGCTACGGGGAGTACGTACTATACGTTGGTTTATTTATTTATTTTTTGAGTGGAATACGTTCATTGGTTGAAGCTGGCTGCAACGCATGTCGATCGGGGAGTAATAACAGCAGTCGGGTATTAATAATTAACACTAATTTGATGCAACGGCTTCAATAAGTTCAATGCAATCATCTTGATTGAAGACACCTAGTTAAAGGAGCATGGTGATAAACTCAAATAAGCAGCTAAAAACACGAAAAAAAAAGAGGAAAAAAGAAGTCGATCGTGAACCATCCAAAAAGTTGATATTCCCATTATAGACGTACCTAAAAAAGGAAAAACTGCATTTTACAGATTCGAACCTACATCATTCTCAAAAAATGCAAAGAAAGAGAAGAGGCCGTTGATTTAGCAAAAAAAAAAAAGAAGAAAGAAAGAAAGAGAAGAAGCCCTTGATTTATTACCACAAAGCAAACCGCTAAGGGCCTGTTCGGTTGGCCTGGAATGCGGTCCATTCCGCGTGGATGGGGCCGATGTGGATTGAAATCAGCCCATTACAAAACCCGGATTATAATTCAACCCATCTCAACTATTTAGTTCACACTACGGGCCGGAATCAATCCCCATCTACTACCCTCTGGAATGAACTCATCCGGAATCATGACCCAGGAATGAAAAAAGGCTAGAATAAAGCCCCATCAACCGAACAAGCCCTAAAGAAGAAATCCTACAAACCAACGATCCGAGGAAATGACTCGAAGTTGTGGAACCGTGGCAGAGCATGCTTAGAGGCGAGAGGACTCGGTTGCATATTCCTCACGAACGAAGATGAAGCATGCCCCTTACCAGGCTATCTGTCGAGTTCAATCGAACGAGTATATATTCTAACAGCCGTGCAAATTCATGATGTTATTACTTTGAGATTGAATTTGCACAAGAGAAAATTACTCCAAGGAATTTTAACTGAATATTTTAGTAGACCACAAACATTTTAATGGAGGCACATTGGATTCATCAAAATAGGTTATAAAGCGCAAAGATGACAATTAAATAAGCCATTACTGTGAGCTATATTGAATACGGATATTCCCTTTTGAAAGAAAATGATAGTACAAAAGATCAGTCACAAGGATCATCGGAGCATAGACAGCATACTATCGGTAATATCTCGCCAGAAATCTCTAACACCGACGGTCAGAGTAAACTTGACATCTGTAGCATAGATTTAGCCACTGCCTCTCCAAACCACACCAATGTGTAGGCAAACAGTTCTATTGGTCTTAAGTCTCCATATAACCATGTTGCAAATTCTGCATCGTTACTTGGTTGATTCCACTTACTCAAGCCGTTCCATCTGCCAAAGGGGAAAAAATGGTCAGTATGATACAGGCTGCACAAAGTAACCTAGATGCATTATGTTCCACCTTTTTGCCCTTCTATGGTAATCTCCAGTACTGGTGAATAAAACATTGCAACATTTATTATTAACTACTTATTTGCTGTAATTCTTGCATATGCTCCCAAGTCCACTTGCTGTGATATAGTTACAACTCAGAAATAATAGTCATACTCAGAAGGAAAAAGATGAGTTGTAGGCAGAGAGAGGCAAGTACCTTCCATAGGCCGTCATTCAGATAGTGCATATTGTCGACTCCAATTCCTTTGTTGATGGTCTTTCTACATATTCAAGACATATATTAGTAGCTGTGACTATATGAGATGATTGTTGACGGGAGCTAAGATCTGTAAGCTACTTTTTATTCAACACTTTGGGAGACATCAATATAGTATGGCCAGTGACATTAAGAAACCAGCAAAAGTACATACCAATAACTTGAAACACATTTGGACTAAAAGTAATGAAAACTCAAAACCAGAGTGATGTAAGAGCTTGCAAGGTTCAGTCAGACTTCAGAAGAATAAAGAACGTAACAATTCTTCAGGCAAACTTACATGTCCTTTGCTGACATCTTTGTAAATCCAATTGCCAATGCATGTTGCTTGCCTTCAGCCATTATGGCCTTACAAAACAGATTTGAGCAGATAAGATATGAGCAGCAGTATGCAAGGGAGGAAGAAGATTGTTAAGAAAGTAACATTAATTATTATTCATCAAATCAACCATATAAAGTTCTTTCTTTTTTTACTTAAAAAAACTACTATGGACAATATAAAAGTTTTTTTACAGGGAACGATATACAGGTCTATACACTGATTTGCATACTGCAGAAACATACCAAAAATATACAAATGTTGTTGCAAACCATGACTGCCTACTGAAGAAGACTTATAAATGGACGAGACAGTTTAGAATAAGCCGTTTACCACTGGTGTTTCTGCCTCTACATCTTCATCCAAGGCACCACCAGGTGATGTCAATCCAGGACACATTATATTTGCACCAGACAGCACAAATTTGATAGCACCTCTATCCACTTGGAATTTCTTCATGATATCAGGATCTGATCAAATGTAAGCATAATTTCTGTTACAAACGTTACACCATAGGTAAACTTTAAGAATAATGGTATCCTAACAGATACCATGACCAATTAGCAAAAGGTTGAGCCCTGAAACTTCACACATGACATCGTATCATGCTAAGATGTGTATAAGCCTACAAGGATGACAAGTCAAAAAAATTGAGAAGGAAGAAAATTACACTGGTGAAGAAGACGGAGGGTTGGCATGTAAGGGCCATCACGGATATTGAAAAACAGTGGGACATTATTCACCACCACAAGATTCAGATGATTTTGGCTGCAGCAAGAAAGAAACATTGTGATCAGCACAATATAAAGGAATGGCATGATCTGGTAGATGTAAGAGTTGATTTATTTGAAATTGTTGTGCCAAAATGTACAAGGCTACAAGTTGCTTTACAAAATCTGAACTTGAAAGAAATATTAATAAGGAGGGATTGTAAAAAAAAAGATTTTGGGTATTTCAATATTATGGTACAATCATACTGACAGGCCAGCACAAGAAGTAAAAGAAAGAGAAACTACTGACCATTTAACAACAATCATAGGTGACTTCTTTGGAAGCAAGTCATCTAGCAAAGGTTCAAGGCTAGGGTACTGCAATGAAGGTAATTAGTAAGCTAAACAGAACATTTTGGAAATGAAGTGAAAACAGAAATAAAGACCTAAGAGGATTCTTTGTAATAACACAACCTCATCAGCAATACTTTGCCGAATCTTTCTCTGTACAGAGGCCTTAACTTGATTCTGGCCTGATATATCTTCTGAAGTGAATCTGCAGATAAAAAATGAGCAAGTTTGTGTTAAGTGTTAACGTGCCAAACAGCTGAACTTGCAGAGAGTATAATAATCTTCCAGGTCATGAATCATTCTGCAGCAGCAGAAAATGCATTTAGTTTAACCAAAACCATGTGTGAGGACACTAATTTAAAACATGTTCCTTACATAATTTTCAGTTTTAGAACAATATTAATGGGGACTATGCACAACAAAGACAACTATATTCTATACAGATGATTGACAATGGACAGTAACCCAACCTGCCCACACATACATTTAAGCATCCATCAAACAATATATGCTTACAACAATCTGGAACAAATTTTTGCACAAAGAAAAGGTCATGGGATGTCTAAGAGTTGATTTTGCACAAGAACTGCAAGTCAGTAACAAATTGTTCATTGCATAAAATTTTAGAAACTACCAATGACACTACATTATTCATAATAACCTTGTTCCTGACCAAACTTAAACATTAATTAATAGATCTACACCTCTATATTTTGACCAACCATTAGCATAAATTAGTACCAAAAAAAAAAGTTCAACCTACGGGCAGACACATAGTGTTTATAAATATGTGACAAATATTCGACATGCATCCAATTCACTTTGGACTTGGACAGTTTAGCCTAAAGGATTTCTGTAGGATCCTTACATCCCTTTGGAAGAGAACAAGGATTGTGGTATAAAACTAACAAATATTACCACAGAGACTGATGATCGAAGCAATTACACAATAGGAAATATCATTCGAGACAACAAAGAAGCAATAATGGGCACATAAGAGGATTCCAGACTAAGATATTATGAAACTCATATTATTGTATCACACGAGGATCAGGTTGCTGAAACAATCAAAAGAATTATCAAGTTATCACAGAGAAAATTTACTAGTGCCTATGCTAATGAAAATTGTGGTTACTACATTTACCATCTTATTATAAAATTGATTCATAGTAGTTATTCCCACTCTCTGCAAATTTATCCGTTTCATTCATGAGGCACTGATACTGTTTCTCCCACAATCGGAAATCAGCTAACAGCATAGAGGTCAGACGAACATAGAAGGTGGTATCGAAATTAGCAATTGAGTAAAAGGGAATAACAGTTCTACTGAAGGCAACAAAGCAACTCGAATCATGTTCTGTTGAAGAAATAAGAAAAGCTAAGAAGTTATTTAGTATGTGTTGGTTTGTGCCCAGGCTATCCTTGCCAAATCTGGCAAGATCCAAGAATTTATAAGAAGAAAATGAAATGTTATTCATGCTGTGTTGGTTTGTGCCAGGGATATCCTTGCAAAACATGACAAAATCCAAGAATTTAGCATACATTTGGACATACCCTGTCATGTGAACTTCTCGCTAAGTCTTGGTAAAATGTGTAAAAACAGAATCTAGATAAATTTCGGGTGTGATTGGTTCACGTTTGTGGTGAACCTGGCTTGCTTTCCGTAGCCAGGCTGCCGTCATCCTGGCTGTGCACATGCAAGACGGAGCGTTTGGTTGGCTGCTGCTACTGATGCTATCTGACAAGGCATGATGATTGGATGCCTGCACGAGCACACGAGGACTGCTGAAAACTGAAGGCTGCATGCACAAGGAGCATCAGGCTCGCCAAAAATGAACCTCCATTTCGTTTCCGTGGAGCCAGGCCGCCACAGTAATTTTGCATGACTCAGGCCAGGTCCAGTTGAACGCCCAGGCGACCAAACATGCATTGTTTGCATCTGATCAGCCAGGCCACCACATATACAGGTAACCAATCACCCCCTTCGGCAATCCACATTTCAGCAGGGCTAGTACAGACATAAACCAACCACGTCCTTTCAGTTAAAGCTACTTAACAATTTGGAAATTTCAAATGCCTTCAAAAATATCTTAATTAAGTCATGGTATAAGCAAACAGGCAATTAAAACATCTTTAAATGGAAAGTACAATTGCTTACTTAGAGGGTTGCCAAAGAAACAAAAGATTACATTGTCATTTGAAAAATGGCATTCCAAGGCAGAACATACCAGTATGGTATGAGTTGTAAGAGAGGCCCAGTAGCCAAGGCATGAGAGCTACATACATGCATGTACAAGAGCATGGCGACAGCATGATAAGCACGAAAATACATTGGTCATAGATGTTAGAAAACATAGAAGTCTACTTTATGAACTAACTAAAAACAAAATGCCACACAGAACAGCATGCTTGAAAGATCCACTAGTGAAGCTTCACGAGGCAAAGGAACCTGAGTGCTCTGAATCCAAAGTATATCATGCGACTTCACTCCAATCAGTTCTATAATAATAGGAAACCATGCTCTTGAACTAGTTGTCTAAAGAACATGTGGTGCCGATCTTCCAAATCAAGCTAAGATGCCTTTGCTACAAAGTAGCACTGAAATTCATCGCTACAGCTGCAGCTTGGCCACCATATACTAAATTCTCGAGGAGTAGTACGTATCAAATTGTACCACAGAATCATGAACCATATGCACAGCAGTAACAGAGCAAGCACAGCAAACTAGCCCTCTTATCAACATTGCGCCGTAGAATACTCGATGCAACATTGAACAGGGTATAGCGACAACACAAACGGATCAAGAACTGTACATCCATTACGGCAAATGCTACGCCTTGATTTCCCAAATAGACACACTGGCCTTCAACAAAAATCAAAGCGGACCATAGGGAATGGCAGCCTATATGGATATTTGATCCCAGACCCAATCAAAAAAAAAAAATCGAATCAGCCAAGCTCAGCAGGCGGCCAGTTCGCTGCGAAGGAAAATCTTACGCATCCATCGACGCAGCCAAAATTTCACGAATAATCCAGGCATATCGGCCTCGGCACGCACGATAATCCAACACAGATCGGCGAATACAGGCACACAGAAGGCAGTCGGAAACCACAGTCGGAATCACTGAACGGGAAATTTGACGCGGTACGGGAAATAAAGAGATGAAGAGCAGTAGGAACTCACTTCTTGAACATGGTGGAGATCCCTGCGTCTTTCCACTCCCCACCGTCGTTCCTGCTCGGGCGTGGGGGACGGGAGGGAGTAGGGCTAGTAGATGCGGCCGACGGAGGCAGGGCAGCAATGGGATCTGGATTTCGGGTATGCAATGGGCCTAGTCCTTTGTGGACCGGCCACAAGCTGTCAGCCGAGCCCAAGCGAAGGAGCGCTCGGCCTCATTAGAGTCCACCCAGAACTGGATCGTTAATGGGCGTATTATTTTGTGGCAGAGTGGTTACGGCCAGAATTAGGCCCACTGCTGAAGCAAATGAACAGTACTGAATTAGGCCCACTGTTGAAGCAAAACGACGGTACTTAAATTCCTCGGGTAATGCAAATCAACAGTGACAATAAAATAGGCATGGTCTTTTATTTTCGTTGGTTTCCGTGTTTTGTTTTTCATGGAACTATCCTGCACCACCATCATTGTCCGAAATCAATTATACGCTTTATCTGTAATTGTGTCGTCGTCGTGCACGACCGCCTGAACGGCTTTGCCGCCGAGGAGGCTGCGCGGCTGCCCAGCGGTGAGGGGTTTGGAATCCACTGCCTCGTGGCGTCGACGCTCGCTGGGAAACTCGACGCCGACGTCCGGCTCGTGCGCGAGCACGGCCTCGCGTTCCGTGTCGTGGATGAATGCGCCTCGATCGGACGACTTCATGGACTACGTCATCTATGTCATCAAGCGGTCGAGGCCGTCAAGGGCGATTGCGCCCGGCGCCGGCGTCCTTCTGAACACCTGCCACGCGTTCGAGAGCGAGTTTATCGACGTCGTCGCTGACAACGTGGCCGCCGACGGGAAGAAGTTGTTCGCCGTCGAGCCGTTGAACTCACTGCTCCTCGACACGGGTGCGTTGAAGCAGAGCGAGATGCAGCACGAGTGCCTGGAGTTGTTGGAAAAGCAGCCACTAGCGTCGGTGTTGTACGTGTCGTTCGGCACCACGTCGACGCTACCGGTGGAGCAGGTTGTGGAGCTCGCTCGGCGCTGTGCGACAGCAAGCAGCGGTTCATCTGGGTGCTGCGCAACGGAAGGAAGGAGGCTGGAGGTCACCAGGTGGGTGCCACAGCTGGAGATCCTGGCGCACAACGCCACATCGACATTCATGAGCCACTGCCGGTGGAACTCAGGCCATGGAGAGCCTCAGCCACGGGAAGCCCATCCTTGCCTGACCCATGCACTGTGACCAGCCATGGGACGCCGAACTGGTGTGCAACTACGGGGTTGTTTGTTTCTATAAGGAGCTAAAGTTTAGCTTTTAAAATTTGATCTAAACTTTAGTATTTTTTAAGGGTTAAATTTAGTCTTTTTTTAGCTTTTTTTCTTCTCTAGAGCTAAAGTTTAACTAAACTTTTAACCCTCTCGTTCATTTCTCTAGAGTTAAAATTAAACTAAAGTTTATTTTTAGTCCTTTAGCCCATAAAAACAAACAGTATCACCTTAAGATCGGAATGCTCATGCGGCCTTGAGAGAAGTATAGTGAGGTGGTGTCGGCAGCCGCGATCAGACAGGCCATCGAGGGCGTCATGCTTTCTGAAAAAGGAATTGGCAATGCAACAGCGAGCAAAGATGCTGGGAGAGTCCGTCCATGCCTCCCGCGCTGACAGCGGCTCATTGTGAAAAGACCTGGATGACTTCATTGCTTATGTTATAAGATCTCTACTATTTATTAATTTAGATGAATTCATCTGTCTTCTTAGTTTTTGATGTTGGTTTTAATATTACTTATGTAAATAGTCAAATCGGAATCGGAATCGTGGTGTCGCTTATCACGCGGTTTTGTGCTCTTAGTATCGTCTTGCTTACTACCGCTCCTCTCCACCCTCAAATATTCGGCCTCCGTATCCTAACTCTCAATAGTAGAAATAAAGAAAGAGAAAATTTAATTTGCAATCAGCGCCTCAAACTCTGCCTCCACTCGAAGCTCACGCCAGCGGGCAGCGGAAGGACAGGTGATGGTGGTGGCGGCGGCCTCCTATAAGCTCACGCCAACAATGGCGGCGGTGCTCTCCGCGGAACGACGACTCTACGAACGCTTGCCTTCCTACTTCTTTTTACTGGAGGCCCTCTGCTTCGTCCGCGACAACGAAGTTGGCTGTCCGATGGATTTGCTTGACGCCACCGCACCAGCCGCGCGTCAAACCCCTGCGTTCATCACATCATGCTGTCTCATGGTCAGACAACTCTTCAGCGCACGATCTACTGCTGATGTGCCGTCTTCTCTTGTTGTACTCCGAACTAATCGTTCTGTCCCGTTTGTTCATGTAGGACAACGGCAAATTGGCCATGCTGAATAGCCTCCCAGCCAAGCGTCTCTGTTCCACTCCTCTAGTTCTGTTCGTGATGGTTTTGGTGGTGGCTTGGTACGGTGCAGCCGGCATGGGAGAACAGTGCAATGAGAATGCCGACAGTGGAGCACTTGCAGTGGAGGCGGGTTCCATATCCACCGAGCTGCAGATTGACACGTGAGTTGTTAGCTTGTTTGGCCTTGCATCCAGTATCTATTGACGTGTCCCTGGCAGCTTGGGACTAACTCAACATTGAACTTGTCAGTTAACCCTATGTGTTTCATTCAGGCTCAGATTGACCTGATTCTTCTTCCTAGATTTATCTAAATCCATATATGTCCATTGCTATCATTATCTTAATTTTAATAATCCATTTTCAATTTTCTTTCTATTTATTTATGTTTGTTTTTTTTTTTGAGGGGAAGTCATTCGGCTATCTTTATTAATTCGAGAAAACCATTACATCGTTCATAAGACAACCTAGGATGAAGCTAGGGGGATCATCGTCCCAATTATAGCAGCTCTTTGAGCTAAGCTTTCTTTTGCTAAATAACGAGCTACTTCATTTCCTTCCCTATTACAGTGTTGAATGGAAATCTCGGGAAATCCTAGCCACAAGGTATGACAGTCCTCATAGATTGATGCCACTGAGGTTGCAGAGAAACCCGCCATCTTGTATTGTGTTCACCACCTCCATGCAGTCTGATTGGATGATTATGCAATTACATCCACCTATTGGCCCTATAGGAGTCCTTCTCTTAGGGCACAAGCTTCTACCATTGGAGCATCAACCACGTGTTCCAAGTACTTATAAGAGGCAGCAATATATCCACCATTGGAATCCCTAATAACCGCTCCCGTAGCTCCTGTATCAGAATCCTTATCATACGCGGCATCCACATTGACATAGAGCTTTTCCTCGGAGGTTTCTGTCATCCCTTCTAGGTCTTAGCACCGTTCTTCTCAGCCATTTTATAGTTACAAGTTAGAGCGGCAATTAACATAGCCGATTTATGCTTGTTTGTTTGTTACTCAGTCATGCGTAATTAGTCAATATATTTTCCCATTTGAACGTATTACTCATATATTCTATAAACACATCCCGTAGAAGCCATTTTATTGCATGCTATATGTAATTGTTAGATATGTAATATAGTAGTACTAAGAATACTATATAAATTGTCTTTCGCTATGTTACAAAACTGTCAATCAAACAATATCTATAAATATATGGGTGTCTATAGTACGACATCTGTGTTGTATATTTTGTTTTTTTTTTACCCGTAGCAAGTGCACGGGTATTTTTTCAGAAGTAATGGTGTATAAACTTCGTCAAAACATGTCCATTATCAAAAATACACCAAATACAACATCACATCACGTGTGCGGCGGGCACCTTACCAGCTTATTAGTGGGTCAAATGTTTCCTACGTTTTCAGTACACCATGTCCATTATAAAAAATACACCAAATACAACAACATCACATCACGTGTTCATTTTTAACGTTTGCCTTATGCATTGGTCCATTGCAAATAGAGTAAAGTGCATGGTACGTCTCTAAACTATTTAGGAATATTCATCTAGGTCCATAAACTTTTAAAGTAATTATCTGGATCACTAAACTATTCATGGATGGTCATTCAGGTTCACAAACTTTATAATAACCTTATAAGTCTATGATCTATTTATTTTATGTCAACCAAGTCTACACCATTGCCGCCCAGCCGCTCTACATGTGTCACCCAACCGTTGCAAACCCGCTCTCTACGCGAGCTCCATCGCGTATACATGATGAAACCAGCTAGCAGTCGGGGCACTCTACCCGTAGCAGTCTCACTCTCCCCATCAGGGCCCGTGCCCGCTGATCGCGGGCATGGCTGAATGCTCGTCAGGCTATGACGACAGCAACATGTCACGTGCGAATGGTACAACGTATAGAAGGCAGACCATTGACCGTTGTCGCGGGTCAATGGCAGGTCGTCATCATGGGTAATGAGTAATGGGAGCGGGAAGGCGAGGTTGCGATAGAAAGAGCAAGGCCACCATGGACATAGCGCACCTGCTGCTATCTGACATCATTGTGTGACCTCGATAGGGCCCGCACGGAGAGTGGTTGTTCGGTGATGGTGGCGCACGTGGAGAGCGGTTGTGCGGCGGCGTGGCGCATGGAGAGCGGCTGAGCATTATATATCTAATTAACATAATATAAATTATAAATTTAAAAGGTCATTATAAAATTTGTGGACCTAGATAACCATAGAAGAATAGTTTAAGGGCCTAGATGGTCATTTTAAGAGTTCGTGAGGCATCCCTTCCTGGAGGATCGAGGTCTCGAAAGTGCTGATAATGCAGACACTTGATAATACAACAATGATCCAAATTTAAGTTGAATTATTATATCATTAAGGTGATTGAGGTGCAGCGGAATAATACAAGTTCAAGTTTGTTTTGAAAAGCAGCGGAATCAAATAACGATAAGAAACTACGAGCTCGACGATACAACATAGTGATGATTCATGCCCGAAGAACCATCACCCTAGCAGCACACATACAGTCACTTCGGCGGCAGGTTAGACTCCCAGTGGGCAGTCCAACCTTCAGAGACTTGCATGTCCCAAGGCATCACATCTACAGGCAATTCTATATCTTCATTACCTGAAAAGCAACAATGGCACAAAGCCTAAGTACAAATTACTCAGCAAGACTTACCTGTTGAAAGACCTAGACATGCATTGGCTCTAATAGGATGGCTATTTAAAAAGACTTGCACTAAGCATCCTATTAGTTCTACCAAATTTTATTTAGCCAAGTTAATTGGGTAGGTCAAAAATATAACTTTAGTGATAACATGAGATAATAACACAGTACATAAAGTAAGTACAACATAATAGCAGTAATAATAATAATCAACAATAACCAACATAATCTATTTTCATAGTATCATGTGCAACTATGTGACGACTTAGTGACAAAGCGGTACTCATTACTGCGAGTGACAGCAATTGTAATCGATTTACACCAGCTGGAAAAACCTGAGATACACGACACATATGCACCAATTAAGGTCGTATATGGCAACCTTTCGCAATAAAAGAACTTACACTTCAGACCGGGTGTGGTGACATCGAGTGGGCATGCCGTTCTGCCAACAGTACTTCGTGGTATGAACCGCCCACTACAGCAGCAGAAGGGTCAATAACCAATACATCTTAACTGATCCTATTACAAGTAATTTTTAATGCTATATCGGTTTACTAGTGCCCATAAACTAGCATGCATTCGGTACTGTTCAAAACTTGATCAAGGGGCCGACCACGGATGGGTCCTAGGGTGGGCAAGGCAGGGCTACCGTCATGTGTTGCTGCAAATCTACACATGCATAATCCCTGCCCGGTCATAACATCAAATAAACTTCTTTCATTAAGTTTAGATTTAGTAATCAAGTCTATTTCTTAGTAATAATATCTACCGAAACTATTAACTAAGCATAGCAATACAGTACCGAGCCTACCAAGGTTCTAATAACAGTAGCATAGGTCATTTAAGGTAACATGTAAGGTGGGTTTCAAGCAACTCCTATAACTTAATGCAACAATCAAACAAAGACACTAGTAGTGATATAAACTAGGAACTTTGTAAAAAGGCAAATGCAAACCGGGGCTTGCCTTGGTCAATACTAGTGTTAACAACCTCTACTTCTTACTCCTGAGAGTCAATATCCTTCTGAAAATCCTCTTCTGGCTCCTGGTTGTCGTTACCGATACGATGAAAAATATATTAATGGTATTGTCGTAACACCATTACATGTAATAATATAATAAATGAATAATACAGTAATATTTTAGTGTCAACAATCTTATTAATATGTTCTCGAAGATATATGCTTCAGAGAAATGAAGTTGTTAGCATATGCGCGCGTGGCTTCGCTTGGCGCTTGGCAGCGAGCGAGCGTGAGCTGGTGTTGGTGCTGTGAAGCGAGAGCACGGCGGCCTCCTCGCTTGCCCTTCTTCCACGGGGGCGCTCCAGAGTTGTCGACGCCAGAACGTCGACCACAGCGGCGAGCAAACAAGGCGAGTTGTCAAGCAGCTCGAAACTTCTTCCCCTTTTTGCCGTCCTTCGCCTCTTCCTCCTGCTGCCGCTGTTGTTCCTGCAGGCAAAAGCGATGGGGCCCTCTCCGTCTTCTCCATCTAGAGGCAGTGGCGGCGCTCTCGGCCATGGAAGGCCGCAGGGAGGAGGTGGAGCCCTCTACCGTGGAAGGCAGGAGCAATGCCCCCTTGCCCTTTTGTCGTCAGCTCTCTCCCCTTCTCCGTCAGATCTTTCCATGGATTTGTGCTGCAATCTTTATCTTTAGGGTTTATTCTCTCTATTTTTGCTTTCATCTGAATATCTTGATGGAAAGTTGAGGACAAGGGCAGGCGAGGGAGCGCTTAGGCAGAGGGCGAAGCAAGAAGTGTGTGCTGCCACTGTTTACTATTGGCTACTTTGATGATGACGTTTGCTCATTGTTTGATTGATCAAGGTGATAGCTCATCCCTCCCGTTGCTCCTTTTTTTCTCCCAATTTTCAGTTGGATTAATTGCTTGTTGGATATGTGCTACCACGAGGTGACATTTCAAATTTCAGATTGGTAGGCCATGTGGAGTTAAAACGTGCTGATAATAATTACGATTTTCCCTTCCAGAGAGCTTATAATTTTCTCTTGTTTATCTTTTTTACTATATAGAATAGTTTATATTACTCTAACAAATCTAATTTATCACTATGACATCCAAGAACACCACCTTAGTTAATTGAGATTTGACTTATTAATTAGTTGATATGGATTGTTGAGCATAGTTGCTTTGTGTTTCCACTAGCAAGTATGCCAAGCATATTTACAAGAACTTAGATAGCAAGGTCCTGGTCTTTGACTTGCCAACTACCATTTTAGATTTTAGTTGTTTTCTTTACCGTTAACTAAGTTAGGCTGGCAGCGGCATTTAGTTGATGTTATGGGATGTAGGCCGAATGATTAGAACTTTTTTAGTCTGCTTTCCACGGAAAATCCTTGTTGGTATTGGTTAATAGTACCATGTTGGAATTAATTTCTGGTGCATATGGATGTATAGAAATATAGAACTACATGCTGCATAATAGTACTTTACAACACAACTTATCTTTTGTTAATTCAGCAGACAGTTTTGACTAAACCTATTTTGTGTTTAAATGAACTGACTCTTTCTTTGGTTTAATGGTTATTAGTTCAGATGCTTTGCTTCAATGGCATGGATGTTGCAGATTTCCCATCATTGGTGCGTGCTTCTTTTACTTTGTGAGTTGTATCATTGTTGGTATTCCTCGGCAGGTCGAGTTTTTTTTCATCGTTGTTGGTATTATGCACCAATTGAATAAGGAACAAATAGCATTTTGCTAGCATTTGTATAGCTGATTTATCTGGTTAACTTATTACCAGTTATGTTTGAGATAATAGGGATACAATCTCATATGACATATCTAAGCTTATGCATTTGTGTTAGTAAATGGAGATACGTTTCATTCATCTTAGGGTTATATTTGGGTTATGTCTTGCTGAATCACGTTGAAAGATACCCACAAAAATATTTTAATGCTTATAGTTTGGTTAGATTGTACCAACAGGATTATAGGGATACCACCCTTTCACCAATGGATCTTCAGTTTAAAGAGCAAGTTCTCCACTTACCTATGGTGCTGTCAGAACTTCAATAGAATACATTTTGGCTAGATCAGCCCACATAACCCATGCATTTTCCATTTGTGTTTCGCTTTTTTTTTACGTTGTATATGTGCTTTCCCCCCTCTGCTAGTCAGAATCCCTGCTGCTTATTTCATTTATCCTTATCATATATGCTCTTTCGATAACAGATGAATAATGATGAAATGGAATCAGAAATGGTGAGGGTACATGGATCTAAATATGGTAGGTATATTTCTTTTGCTAACCCGCTGGCTGCTATTGAGAGGACACACTACCATTTCTTCTGGCTTGAGAGCAGCCTTTGCCGTCTAAAATCATCCTAAATTTTGAAATATAATTCTGTTTATGTGTTGTTTCTGTAAGTTACCTCACAGTACATTCTTTTGTTCCATATATAATGCTTAGCACAATTCATATTCCTTCTATACGCTACAAGGTAGTATATTCCTGGTATAAAAGGTTACCTCGGTGGTTTATTTTGTTGTGCAAATTGTGAACGTATGATAGATGACTACGTAGGTCTTCTTTGGTAAAATTCCTTATCTACCATAAAGCAATAGTTTGTCCAGGCCATCATGTTATAAAGAGAATTATTTTTATGCCCTATTATTTAATTGCATGTTCTGAGATCTTATTTATTTTCTGGCAACCTTATTTTAGTTTATCTAGGCCTTACTGATTATTGTAACTAGGCAATATTTATGTGCAAATTTGCAAATCAGAAGGCTTTTTCCTTCTTTTATTTTGGTTAACTATGCGACTGCCAGAATCAATTGGACATCACTTTTGACTATATAGTGATGAAAAGATTCCGGTCTGATTTATCTGATGGTTCAGAAAGAGTTAGGATTAGATTTTGGATTAACTGCTAAACTTTGGCTATGCAATAAGAAAAGTAGAGTAGTCAGCATGGTTACTTCTTTAACCCTATGGTGTGTGTGTGTGTGGAAGCTAATGAACTCTATGTGCTTTCATAATACAAAGGTTGGAGAGGCATTCGGTTGGTGTGGCAGGGAGGTTAATGCCTCTTAGAAACTCTTATCCTGTGCGCTATAAAAAACATGGAGGTGTACAGCCGTTGGCTACACCAACTGGAGCCGATATCCAGTAGACCGGAGAGATTGTGGCTAGAGAGACTGACACTTAATCCATAAAGTAAAGGCGGTGACCCTGGAGCAAGAACAATGGAGCAAAATAGTGATGTACCCAAGAGACGGTCAGGATGACAAATTGAAGGTTTTTTTTTTTGAGATAACAAATTGATGGTGACAGAAGAAGCCTAGATGTAGGAGAAATATGCAAAATGCATGAATAGATAGACGTTGTGAAGCGTTTGTAGTGAACTTTGTGTGGTACGGGTCTTATTGCTGGAGCAACTTATTAAATGTGTGTTGTAAATTATACTGTGTCATTATTGTTGGACATGGGATTGCCATGACTCAAATGACAACATAGTGCTACAAGGCCCATTGTCTTTACACAGATATAAGAAAACAAAATAAAATTTATATGCAAAGATGTATTTCGTTGAATGTTCTTGCCATATTTAAAGAGTTTGCGCGCCGTCGGATATTACTAGTTTTTATTCATTGATTCCCATGAAGAATTCAATTAAGGTTTTAATTCAAAGTTGTGAATTAAATTAATTTGATAAAGAAAATTTATGGTTCTGGACATGGTTGATTTACTGTGAATAGAGACACACAAGAGAAATATTTTCACCAAGTTTCATAGGCAAAAGATTTATAGATTATTTACTAGCATTTTTGTAACAAAAAGTACTAAATAAATTTCAGAGCATAAAATATTTCATATTTTACCAAACCAATTTTTATGGTGATAGATAATCATGTTTTTACTAAGCATGCAAAAAATTATGATGTAATTATGTTTCTAGAATTTCTTGTGATTTATTTGGTGTTATGCCAAGTAAATGCACTATTAAAAATACAAATACAGAGATAACTAGTTATCATTTTTTCTAAAATAGAGCACATTTTTATGAAACTAAGAAAATTGGTTTGAGGTCCATTGGGTTTAGAATGAATTTATTATGTTTTTTTCAAATTTTAGCAGTCTTTTTCTGTTATTTTCAGGGTTTTCTGATTTATTCACTACTACGTCAGTGCTACGTTGGTGACATGCAGGTGCCACGTCGGTGCCAGCTCAGCGCCAGTTGGCTTCGCCGGAGCGCGGTCGCGCTCGCCGGAGTGCTCACCGGGGGGGGGGGGGGGGGGGGCTACAGACGACGAAAGCTTACCGGGGGAGTGGCCGAATGACGAGTGCGACAAGGTGGATTGGCTGGTGGGGTTCGCGAGGTCGGGTGCTTACCAAAAAAGGGCCGGCAATGAGGAGCAGCGGAGGAGAAACTTCGGTGACATCGCGTTTTGCACAGAGGGCAGGAAATGTTGCGCCGCTTTCTGCTATAGCTTCACGGATGCATGGAGAGGACCGACATCGTGTTGGGTTGCGTCGAGGAGGGTCAGGACATAGTGTTCGTCGTGGAGTAGATGAAGACCAAGGTCATCGTCGGGGAAAATCGCAACTGCTCTGACCTCAAGCCAAGAAACAAAATGAAATTGATTCAGAGGGGTTCGTGCATGGGTATAGAACTTGCATGTGCAGTTAATTTAAAACTGGCTCACTGTGGTTGGAGAATTTGGGAATGGATGCAGTGGTGGTCATTGGGGAGGCTTCAACAGAAAAGCTTCAAATTCTTGTTGTAGGAGTGTCGCATTGAGGAGAGATTTTATGCGATAGACTGAAGGAAACTCGTGACCCTTGTGAAGTGATTTGGATCAAGCTATTAGGCAGTACTCTGGCTGGGCGCTAAGTTTTCGTGGGTGCCAACAATGGCAGCAGGAATAACTGGGCTCAAAGAGAATGGTCAGGGAGGGGGTTTAAGGACCGAGCAAACCCGGGGTGGGGTGGCACAGGAGGCCAGTAGTTGTGCGCACGCGATTTGAGGCTGTCAGGGCGACGGGGAAGCGGTCAGACACAAGGAGGCCGAGCGGCATAGCAGAGGTCACCTCGGCATCGGGCAGGGGAGAAAGTAACTTGCGATCGCGTCGTCTTGTGGATGTCGCGGCCGGTAAGTTGAATTATTCAGCAAGACTTACCCGTCGAAAGATCTAGACATGCATTGGCTCTAATAGGATGACTATTTAAATAGACTTGCACTAAGCATCCTATTAGTTCTACCAAATTTTATTTAACCAAGTTAATTGGATAGGTCAGAAATATAACTTTAGTGATAGCATGAGATAATAACATAGTACATAAAGTAAGTACAACATAATAGCAGTAATAATAATAATCAACAATAACAAACATAATCCATTTCTATAGTATCATGTGCAACTACGTGATGACTTAGTGACTAAGCGGTACTCATTACTGCGAGTGATGGCAATTGCAATCAATTTACACCAGCTGGGAAAATCCAAGATACACGACACATACGCACCAATTAAGGTCGTATATGGCAACCTTTCGCAATAAAAGAACGTACACCTCAGACCGGGTGTGGTGACATCGAGTGGGCATGCCGTTCTGCCAATAGTACTTCGTTGTATGAACCGCCCACTCCAGCAGCAGAAGGGTCAATAACCAATGCACCTTAACTGATCCTATTGCAAGTAAATTTTAATGCTACATCGATTTACTAGTGTCCATAAACTAGCATGCATTCGGTACTGTTCAAAACTTGATCAAGGGGCCGACCATGGACGGGTCCTAGGGTGGGCAAGGCAGGGCTACCGCAGCCAACACCCATGTGTTGCTGCAAACCTACACATGCATAATCCTTGCCTAGCCATAAAATCAAGTAAACTTCTTTCATTAAGTTCAGATTTAGTGTTCAAGTCTATTCCTTAGTAATAATATCTACCAAAACTATTAACTAAGCATAGCAATACAGTACCGAGCCTACCAAGGTTCTAATAATAGTAGCATAGGTCATTTGAGGTAACATGCAAGGTGGGTTTCAAGCAACTCCTATAACCTAATGCAACAATCAAACAAAGACACTAGTAGTGATATAAACTAGCAACTTTGTAAAAAGGCGAATACAAACCGGGGCTTGCCTTGGTCAACACTAGTGTTAGCAACCTCTACTTCTTGCTCCTGAGAGTTGTTAGTGTCACTGAGCACGAGCCTCGATGACACCGACGGAAGGAACGAACATAAAAGGAAATTGCGAAGGGTATGAAACTGAAGGTGCATCTAGGCCCCTAATTTTATTTTGGTGATTGGCGTCAATACAATTAAGAACGGACTAATCTTTTAATGAGCATGTCTGTAGATTATGGTATAAAGTTTGGTGATTTAATGCATCAAAACAAAAAGGGAGAAAAGAAGATGGCAAAGTGCTTCAAGATGAAATTCAAAATATGCTCAAGAATGAAGTTCATGCAGTTTTATTTTAAATCTTGAGTATAGGAATGGAGGTGAACTAAGTGCCAAATTTCCCTTTTCAGGTCATACAAAAATTTCCAGGGCAAAATCATCGGACTTGTCCGACCCATCGGACAAGTCCATCGCACTCCAGTATCTCTGCCACTCTGGGTCGTCGGACATGTTCGATGACCAGAGGAAAGTCCGACGCATCGGACACTTTCATCGGAGTACAGTTCCCCTGCCACCCTATTTTCATCGGACTTGTCCGATGGACAAGACTTGTCCGAGCCATCGGACAAGTCCATCGGATTCCAGTTCCTCTGACCCTCCTGTGCTGTCGGACATGTCCGATGGCCATCGGACTTGTCCGATGGTCATCTTATCCGAGGCATCGGGCAAGCTTGTCAGACTCCAGTTTCTGCGCCACCTTGAATCATCGGACATGTCCGATGACCATCGGACTTGTCCGACACAGATCTCAGAAATTGGGTCTCCAACGACTCTTTTCCCCATTGGGCTATAAATAGAACCCCTCTTTGCCCTTTGGCCGGTTGGTCACTCATTCCACTCAAAAACACTCTCAAGCTCACTTTGCTCTCCCCAACTCTCCTCCCTTGATTCCACTCTTGATTTGTGAAGGGATTGAGAGAAGATTGGAGTGCTCCATCGACTCCAAGCTTTCATCCTCTTGAGCACTTTGTTCATCCTCACCGCCGACAACTATTGTGTTTGTTACTCTTGGGGATTCATCCCCTAGACGGTTAGAGGTGCCCGTAGAGCTCCCAACTTGTGTGGTGACGCCTTGGGAAGTTTTTATTGACCCCTCCTTTGTGGAGTTTCTAGTGGAAAACCAAGTTTGATCTTTGTGGTCACTTGGAGAGGTTTGGGTTGAAAGAGACCCGGTCCTTTGTAGATCCCTCAACGGAGACGTAGGCTTCTTTGTGGAGCTGAACTTCGGTGAACAAATCTTGTGCCTTACTTGTGCTTTTAATTACTTGTCTCTCATTTACTTGTTCTTGCTCATAAACTTGCTAGGTAGGGTTTGCTTCGTATTTCTTAAATTAACTTGTGTAGGTTGCTTGCTACTTGCTTTCCTTATCTTTACAGCTTCCCCTTGCTTACAGTCACTTGCTCCTAGCTTGCCTTACACTAGTTTTAATATTTACCCGATCGATCAACTTTTCTATTCCGTGCCATCGGACAAGTCATCAGACTTTCCCCACAATCATCGGACAAGTCCGACACTGCGCATTTAACTTTTATTATTTAGTGAATTTTTGGGATAATTGCCTATTCACCCCCCTCTAGGCACTTTCAATTAGTATCAGAGCGGGATCTTCTTGAAGGCTTAACCGCTTGAAGATAAAGATGACAAAGGGAAAGGAAATTCCGCCTAGTGGATCGTCCGAAGCAAGGTCCGAGGTGATGCACCTGGAGAAAATCCAAGGATTGAAGATATTGATAAAGATGAGCTACCAAAAACCTACAACAATGTCATGTTTGATTATGATGATCTCAAACAAGATCGCATTGGGCAAGGGTCCGGCAGACTCCCCTACTTTGATGGATAATTTTATGATCATTGGAAATGCAAGATGATGATGTATTTGGAATCCATGAGTCCTCATGTTGCAAATATAACCGAGAATGGTTTCTTGTGAGAAAATAGAGAAAATCCAACCCGTAAGGATCAAATCAACGTTCATCGTAATGTCGTGGCTGCTAGTGCAATTGTTTCCGCACTTAGTGCCACCGAGTATGACAAGGTAGCCGGAATAAAGAATGCCAACCAACTATGGACAAAAATTGAGGTTATCTATAAGGGCATTGATTCCGTCAAAGATGCAAGACTTGAAGAACTACAAAATGAGTTCAACCTATTCATCATGGGTCCGGGAGAAGGCCCAAAGGAAGTTCATGATAGGCTCATGAGGATTGTGAATCAAAGAAGAGCACTAGGAGCTAAAATGACCGACTTGGATATCAACAAGAGATTACTACAAGCATTAAGACCATAGGATAGCAATATTTGCTCAAACATTAGAGAGAAGGACAACTTCAAAACCTTCTCCATCGATGAAGTGCTTGGAAAGCTTCTTTCCCAAAAGCAACAAAATGATCAAGCCAATAAGATAAATGCCTTGATCAAGCAAATTGAGGGAGCAAATGGTGACAAAAAGGATGTGGCACTCAAAGCCACACAAGAGAAGAAAAAGAAAGTGGTTGATTCTAGTAGTGAAGATAGTGATGATGAGATGGCTTTGCTTGTGAGGAGATTCAAGTCATTTCTCAAGAAAGATGGCTACAACAAGAAGAGCTTTGACAAGGGCAAAGCAAGAAGGTCAAAAAGAACTTGCTATGAATGTGGTGATGAAGGACATTTCATTGCGGAATGTCCAAAGAAGAAGAACAAAGATAAAAGAAGGAAAGACAAGCACCACAAGAAAGACAAGAAGTACAAGAAGCATAGAAGAGGTGAAGCTCACATTGGTCAAGAATGGAATTCTGATGATTCATCCTCTTCATCATCTTCCTCCTCCGAATCCGACTCGGATGAGAGAGACATTGCTACACTTGTCATTGGCGTCACTCCCACCAACACTTCTCTATTTGGGATCTTGAGTGATGATGATGACGACAACACTCACAAGTGCCTCATGGCAAGAGGATCGAAGGTAACAAAATCTAAACACAAGCGTTCCTCTTATGCTAGTAGTAGTGATGATGATGATGATGTTAATGCTTCACTTTCTAAAATACTTGAATTTATGGAATTACTTGAAAAACAAAAGGAAGAAAATGATAGGCAAGAGGAGCTACTTGAGAAACAAGAAGACTTGCTTGTTCTTGAAAAGAAAAGAAACCTTGAACTAGAGAAGCTCCTAGAAGAAGAGAGAAAGAAAAATAATGACTTAACTATGTCTCTCACTAAAATTGAGAACACTTGTGAGATTGTTAAGAGCATTAAAGATGAACTTCAAGAGAAGTATGAGGATTTGGAAAAGACTCATAAGTCTCTTGAAGAACAATATAGGATTCTTTCAACTTTCACATCCTCCTCAAATAATTCCTCTCAAGCTTCCACTAGCAAAGGATGTGATAGATGCTATAATATTGATGTTGATGCTTGTGCTACTAATGTCAAATTGATTGATGATTTGAACAAGCAAGTAAAAGCTCTTGAAAGCAAAATATAACATGAGAAAGATGTTGTTGATAATGAGAAGGCAAAGTATGCAAGAGGTGCATACTCATATACTAGAATGCCACATGTCATGGATGGCATTGGTTATGTTGAGGGTGCCAAGCACAATGCTCGGGAGAACAAGAATGGGAAGGAATTCCTTAAGTTCACCAAGGAAGGATCTTACCAAAAGAAGCAAGCCAAGAACAAGAATATTAATCATTTTTCTTTTGTTAATGATTCTCATGCTAATATGCCTAATGCTACTTGTGCACTCTTTCATGATTTTGATGCTTCATATGTGCTCATGAGAAACATGCATGGACGTGTGTTTGCCAAATATGCTGGGCGACGCAACAAGAGGCCAAAAGCTTGTGTGTGGGTGTCCAAAGTGCTTCTGACTAACATAAAAGGACCCAAGCAAATTTGGGTACCTAAAAACAAAGCTTAATTTGTTTTGTAGGACTATGTCTTCGGAGGATCAAGTTGGGTGATTGATAGTGGATGCACCAATCATATGACCAGAGACAAAAAGATGTTCAAGTCATTTGAGCCAAGTCATAACAAAAATGAGTACATCACATTTGGTGACAATGGAACGGGACAAGTACTAGGTTATGGTAAAGTCCCTCTCACTCCTTCATATTCCCTCTCTAAGGTTATGCTTGTTGATCATGTTGACTTCAATCTTTTGTCCATTTCGCAATTTTGTAAAATGGGCTATGATTGTTTGTTCAACGAATATGGTGTGACCGTCTATAAGAGGAGTGATGGCTCGGTTGCTTTTAAGGGTGTGCTTAAAGAAAAGCTTTATGTTTTGGACTTCTCCACGGATGAAGCTAGACTTGGTACATGCTTATTAGCGAAGTCCAACATGGGATGGTTGTGGCATAGAAGGCTAGCCCATATTGGTATGAGAAATCTTCACAAACTCCAAAAGGGCGGCCACATCATAGGACTAACCGACATTTGCTTTGAGAAGGATAAAATTTGTAGTGCATGCCAAGCGGGAAAGCAAGTTGGAGTATCACACCCCGCCAAGAATGTGATGACCACCACAAGGCCATTGGAGATGTTGCACATGGACCTCTTTGGCCCTGTCTCCTACATAAGTATTGGTGGTAACAAATATGGTATTGTAATTGTTGATGACTTTTCTCGCTTCACGTGGGTATTCTTTTTGCATGATAAAGGTAAAGTAAAAGATGTGCTCAAGACATTCATGAAAAGAGCACAAAATGAATGTGAAGTCAAGATCAAGAAAATAAGGAGTGACAACGGCACCAAATTCAAGAACACTCAAGTTGAAGAGTATCTCGATGAAGAAGGCATCAAGCATGAATTTTCGGCACCCTACTCTCCTCAACAAAATGGTGTGGCCGAAAGAAAGAGCCGCACGCTCATTGAGATGTCAAGAACAATGCTTGATGAATACAAGACGTCCGACCGCTTTTGGGCCGAGGCCGTCAACTCCGCATGCCATGCCTCCAACCGGTTGTATCTCCGTCGACTATTGAAGAAAACACCATATGAGCTACTAACCGGTAACAAGCCTAATATTTCCTACTTTCATGTTTTTGGAAGCAAATGCTTTATGCTAAACAAGAAACCCAAGACTTCTAAGTTTGCTCCAAAAGTTGATGAAGGTTTCTTGCTTGGTTATGGGTCGAATGTTCATGCCTATCGTGTATTCAATAAAACCACCGGTTGTGTTGAAATTTCACGTGACGTGACATTCGATGAATCTAATGGCTCTCAAGGGGAGCAAGTTGTTAATGATGGTGTAGATGATGAAGCTCCTAGAAGTGTAATAAAAAGGATGGCCATTGGTGATGTGAGACCACAAGAAACATCAAGTATTGAAAATCAACCCTCTCCCTCAAGACAAAACCAACATCATGAGAATAAAGAATTAGATCACGCAAGTGGTCAAGATCAAGATGTTGGGAATCATGAACAAGCATCAAGCAATGATTCTCAAAGACATGATGAAGAGGTTGATAAAGATGGTGGCGAAGAAAGCTCACACCCACCGCACCCAAGGGTGCATCAAAATGTACAACGTGATCACCACGTCGAGCAAATTCTTGGAGATATTGACAAGGGAGTAATCACTAGATCTCGAGTTAGTAATTTTTGTGAATATTACTCTTTTGTCTCTTCTATGGAGCCATTTAGGGTAGAACAAGCACTTGAGGATGCGGATTGGGTGATGGCCATGCAAAAAGAATTGAACAACTTCACAAGAAATAAAGTGTGGACACTGGAGGAAAGGCCAAAGAACAAGAATGTTGTGGGCACCAAATGGGTGTTCCGCAACAAATAAAATGAAGATGGTGTTGTGACAAGAAACAAGGCAAGGCTCGTGGCAAATGGGTATTCACAAGTGGAAGGTTTGGATTTTAATGAAACTTATGCCCCCGTAGCATGGCTTGAATCTATTAGAATATTACTTGCTTTTGCTACTCACAATGATTTTAAGTTGTACCAAATGGACGTGAAAAGTGCATTCCTAAATGGGCCAATCAAGGAAGAAGTGTATGTGGAGCAACCACCGGGCTTTGAAGACTCTAAGTATCCTAACCATGTTTATAAACTCCATAAGGCGCTCCATGGGCTTAAGCAAGCCCTGAGAGCATGGTATGAATGCCTTAAGGATTTTCTTGTTAAAAAGGGTTTTGTCATTGGCAAGGCCGATCCAACCCTCTTCACTAAGCGTTTTGGTGATGATATCTTTGTATGCCAAATATATGTCGATGACATTATATTTGGTTCTACTAACCAAACCTTTTGTGATGAATTTAGCAAGATAATGACCAAAAGGTTCGAGATGTCCATGATGGGAGAATTGACATTCTTTCTAGGCTTCCAAGTGAAGCAACTCAAGGAGGACACCTTCATATGTCAAGCAAAGTACACACAAGACCTATTGAAGAAATTTGACATGGACAAGGCAAAGCCCATCAAAACTCCAATGCCAACAAATGGTCACCTCGACCTCAACAAAAAGGATGAACCCGTTGATCAAAAGGTATATCGCTCCATAATTGGCTCTTTGCTTTATCTTTGTGCATCTAGGCCCGATATCATGCTTACTGTGTGCATGTGTGCATGTTTTCAAGCCGCTCCTATGGAGTGTCACATGGTGGCTGTTAAGAGAATATTGAGATATTTGGTTCGCACACCCAACCTAGGGCTTTGGTACCCCAAGGGCTCAAAGTTCAACCTATTAGGCTATTCCGATGCGGATTATGCCGGGGATAAGGTAGATAGAAAGAGCACCTCCAGGACATGCCAATTCTTGGGTAGGTCCCTAGTGTCATGGTCATCCAAGAAACAAAACTCCGTTGCACTTTCCACGGCCGAAGCGGAGTATGTTGCAGCCGGTAGTTATTGTTCACAACTACTTTGGATGAGACAAAGTCTAAGGGATTACGGTTACAAGTTGAACCGTGTTCCACTCCTATGTGACAATGAGAGCGCCATAAAGCTTGCTTATAACCCCATTGAGCATTCACGCACAAAGCATATAGATATCCGCCACCACTTTTTGAGAGATCATTCCATCAAAGGGGATATCGAAGTTAGCCATGTGAGAACCGAAGATCAACTAGCCGATATATTCACCAAGCCCCTAGATGAGAAGAGATTTTGCTATCTTAGGAGTGAACTAAATATTCTTGACTCTAGCAATGTGATGTAGAGAATGTGCACATCTGAATGGTCATTGTTTTATTATTACAAAAATTATTGTTTTATGTCAAAAACCTATTATTTGTGCTATTGAAACTGGTTTTTGATCACTAGATCGAATCTTGACAAAATATGGCCATTGTTATGTTTTGTTGATTGTTGACTGACCATAAGATGTCAAGACTTTCCATCAAACTATTTTTAAAGAAAATAAAAATCCTCTACTCTTTCCTGGCTGGACTCTAATCTCTCTGGTCATTCTGGCGTCGGGCAAGTCCGACAGCCATCGGACAAGTCCGACTTTCCTCGGACAAGTCCGACGGTCCAGATTTCAACCCTTTAACCCAGCCCGACTTACCCCTTCGGTCAACCCATCCTCATTCATCTCCCTCACGTTCTCTCTCCTCAAGAACACCCCCATTGGCGGCACCAAGGCGATCTCCCTCTCCCACCATCCATTGGAGCAAGTTTGGAGGTCAAGAGAGGTCCTCCTCCATCGGAGAAGTCCGATCCCCCATCGTTTTTGCAAGGTTTAACCCTAATCCCCTCTCTCTCCCTTAGGGTTAGGGTTATTGATTAATGCTAGTGTCAAATCTTGTTCCCTTGCATATTTGATCCATGGAGGTAGCCTCTAGTTAGTTGTTAGTGGAGTAGAAGAAGTTTGGGTACTTGCGGTAGGTGGTTTCATGAAGGATGTAGGTTTTTGGAAAAATTGCGTGTCATCGGACAAGTCCGACGACCATCGGACAAGTCCGACGCATCAGACTTGCCTGATGATTGTCGGACATGTCCGATGACCTGCAGTCTCTTCAAAAACCTGAGCTCTTCTTTGATTCTCCTCACCCCTATTCCTCTTTTTGACTCCCTCCTAACTTGTTGCTCGCTACATTTCCTTAGCATGTCTGACGTGGAAGCATCCCCCTTGAGGGAGAAGAGAACCAAGACCAACAAAGACCAAGGTCAAAGCCAACCCCCAAAGAGGAGGAAGGCCACTGCTGGACGCATCCGCCGCACCAAACTGAAAGCTCCAGCTGAAAGAGAGGAGCCGGAAGAGACAAATGAGCTTGATAGTGTCATGCATCCTCCAGCAGAAATGGAGAACTCTGACCGTGACATTGTGAACTACCTTCATGCCTCCATTGAGACCTGCTCTGAGGCAAGGTTAACCAACTTCTATGCAGATGAGAAAGAAGCTTCTGATTTCCACTTTCATGCACATTTCCATGCGGATTGGTACCGCTCCACCTATCTACGCATGAAGAATGCAGTTGTTGAGATGAAGTGGCTTGACTGGGATCACATGAAGACAGGGAAGCATCCATTACTCGATCAAGTGCTGGTTGCTTGTGAGCATCATGGTCTCAAGACCTTCCTGACTTTCCAATACTCCTAGAATACAGAAATCATAGCTCAGATTTACTCAACTGTCTATTTTGATGAAGATGCCAAAACCATGTCCTGGATGACGAATGGCACCAAGTACACCTGCTCCTAGAACCAGTTTGCTAGTATGATTGAACTTAAGTATACACGCAAGGAAAGGCACAAGGTTCACAAGGGGAATCATATGGATGCTGAGGACATGAGGTACATGTATGTGGACCCGGATAACTGCTCTCCTCCCAACTCCAGTGGACTGAAACCATTCTTCTTAGTCTTTTTTCGGATCTGCAGAAGTACCTTAGCTCCAAGGGGAGGCAATTCTGACCGTATTCCTGCCTTTCAGAGGGATATCCTGCACTGGATTCATGGGAATAGAAAGTTTGATGCATTTGACTATGTCTATCAGGAGATGTGGGACATCTCCATCTCTCCCAAGCGTGTCTGTGGATACGCTCCTCACATCATGTTCATGATTGAGAAGGTATCGGGTTTAACCTTCAACAAGGATATGAAGCATCTGAGCCTCAAACCTCAAATTCCTTCTAACTGGACTCCTGACACCACCTCTGGACAGTTCTTTGGAGCAGCTCAGCCTCCATCTTCAGCTGCACCACCTCAGCCACCTCGGGCTGCCTCTCGGGGCACTGGATCCTCTCATGTGCCTCCGCCTCCTCGCGACAAGAGAAGCGGGATTATGAAGATGTTCAAATCCCTTATGAGCATGTGCAGGAGCATTAATCAGAGGCTCGACGTCATTGAGAGGAATCAAAAGGGCCTCTACGACCATTTTGGTATTGAGACTCCTCCTCCACCGTCCCCAGCTGAAGGCTCACCTCCTCCTACTCATGATGACCCCAGTCCTCATGATGGCCCCACCTTCACTGTCGAGGAGATGAACTATTTTGGGTACTACCCGACTCCTCCACCTTTCTCCTCTGGCACAGGTTTGAGTACTCAACACATTCGCTTTGAGGATGACGACGGCGAGGGTGGTGAAGATCAAGCTGCCCATGCTCTTCGCCAGCGCAAAGGGAAAGAATCGGCTATTGTTGAGGAAGAAGAGGAAGAAGGCGATGATGATGATGAAGACTATGAGTTCTCCGACGACTAGAGCTCTCATCACCTTCTACCCGCACTTTTCTCCTTTTTGGGTGTCTTGATGCCAATGGGGGAGAAGTATAGTTATCTTAGTTTGTGAGTTGTGAGCGAGTTTGGAGTTGAACTCTTTATGGCACTATTTGGTTTGTAAAACTCTATTTTGCTACCTATGTGGTTGTTTTGTGCACTTTATTTGCTTATTGTATTGGTACTTCGTTGTTTATCTTGTCATTTGCATTTTGTTTATCTTGTGTGATCAATTGATGCAAATTAACATGTATGCATAGTTTCAGGGGGAACTCTCACATTTTTTTCTTTAATATGTGGACTTGTTATTATCTCATATCTTCTTCATGCACACTTTTAGGGGGAGCTCCTCATCACAAACTGAACCTTTATTGCATATTTTTATGAAATTTAGTTGTATTGTCATCAATCACCAAAAAGGAGGAGATTGAAGGTGCATCTAGGCCCCTAATTTTATTTTGGTGATTGGCATCAATACAATTAAGAACGGACTAATGTTTTAATGAGCATATGTGTAGATTATGGTATAAAGTTTGGTGATTAAATGCATAGAAACAAAAAGAGAGAAAAGAAGATGGTAAAGTGCTTCAAGATGAAATTCAAAATATGCTCAAGAATGAAGTTCATACAGTTTTATTTTAAATCTTGAGTATAGGAAAAGCCGTACTGTTAAGAGAGACACAAAAGCATGAAGCGAGGTGAACTAAGTGCAAAATTTCTCTTTCCACGCCATACAACAATTTCCAGGGCAAAATCATCGGACTTGTCCGACCCATCGAACAAGTCCATCGGACTCTAGTACCTCTGCCACTCTGAGTCGTCGGAAATGTCCGACGGTCATCGGACTTGTTCGATGACCAGAGGAAAGTCCAACACATCGGACACTTTCATCGGAGTACAGTTCCCCTGCCACCCTATTTTCATCAGACTTGTCCGATGGACAAGACTTGTCCGAGCCATCGGACAAGTCCATCGGATTCCAGTTCCTCTGATCCTCTTGTGCCGTCGGACATGTCCGATGGTCATCTATCCGAGGCATCGGACAAGCTTGTCGGACTCCAGTTTGTGCACCACCTTGATTCATCGGACATGTCCGATGACCATCGGACTTGTCCGACACAGATCTCAGAAATTGGGTCTCCAACGACTCTTTTCCCCATTGGGCTATAAATAGAACCCCTCTTTGCCCTTTGGCCGGTTGGTCACTCATTCCACTCAAAAACACTCTCAAGCTCAGTTTGCTCTCCCTAACTCTCCTCCCTTGATTCCACTCTTGATTTGTGAAGGGATTGAGAGAAGATTGAAGTGCTCCATCAACTCCAAGCTTTCATCCTCTTGAGCACTTTGTTCATCCTCACCGCCGACAACTATTGTGTTTGTTACTCTTGGGGATTCATCCCCTAGACGGTTAGAGGTGTCCGTAGAGCTCCCAACTTGTGTGATGACGCCTTGGGAAGTTTGTATTGACCAATCCTTTGTGGAGTTTCTAGTGGAAAACCAAGTTTGATCTTTGTGGTCACTTGGAGAGGTTTGGGTTGAAAGAGACCCGGTCCTTTGTGGATCCCTCAACGGAGACGTAGGCTTCTTTGTGGAGCTAAACTTCGGTGAACAAATCTTGTGCCTTACTTGTGCTTTTAATTACTTGTCTCTCATTTACTTGTTCTTGCTCATAAACCTGCTTGGTAGGGTTTGCTTCGTATTTCTTAAATTAACTTGTGTAGGTTGCTTGCTACTTGCTTTCCTTATCTTTACAGCTTCCCCTTGCTTATAATCACTTGCTCCTAGTTTGCCTTACACTAGTTTTAATATTTACCAGGTCGATCTACTTTTCTAGACCGTGCCATCGAACAAGTCATCGGACTTTCCCCACAATCATCGGACAAGTCCGACACTACGCATTTAACTTTTATTATTAAGTGAATTTCAGGGATAATTGCCTATTCACCCCCCTCTAGGCACTTTCAGAAACGGGGCAAAAAGTGCTCTTCTCACGTATTCTCAAAAAGATTCATCCCATTACAAGTAAGTAGGGGTGTTCCTTTTATAGGCCCGTACTTAGGCCATGTGCAAATGACCATTTTGTTCCTAATTACCTACTATATTCTTCAAATATTCTATACAAAATGGTCACTAAGGATAAATCAGTCATTTGAGCGCTCCTGGTACCCTTCCTTGCTCCGCACGCCATAACACGTGCTGGTGCCACGTGTTGCCTTCTTCACGCCAACCAGGCTTTTGGTATTGCCCCACGCGCTGTCCTTCGAAGGATGATGACTTCATCCTCCGAGTGTGCGGAGGTACCGCTCGAAGGGTCTTGGCTTCGCTGTGGCCTTCGGTGAACGCCTGTATCTCAAAATTATAGTTAATAATGAATAATAAACAAAAAGGATGACAATGTGTTAACTTTGACTTTTATTCACAGACCGACTTTGAAGAACCCTCGAAGTGATGTGAATAAGGGTTCTCGATCTTCCGATAGGTTCTGATAATCTTGATTAAGGCGGAGGCGATACACAAATCGATCCGGCTTCCGAACGACACGTTCTGAACCCCGCAATCGCAGCACAACGTCTCCTCTGGTTATCAACCGTTCAAGAACGATTGACCTCGCCGAGAAGGCTTATCCTTGCCTGCAAATCAAGAATACAAGCAAGAACAAAGAAGAATGCAACACAATTGCAGATGTATCATTAAACTCCCGAAGTTGGGGTCTCACAAACCGATGAACGGCGACACTGTTTATGAACAGAATTGATCTAAGCAAAACCCAAACCCTAATGAAGAGGCGGCGGCTGTATATGAGGACCCTAGGGTCATGCAAGACCCCCTGGACGCAGCCCTAAGTGGGCTCAACTCGATACATGGCCCAAAGACCGATTACGGTGTCGTAGCACCAGGACAGATTCTGGAAGTCGAATTATTTTGGCGATTGCGGACGGCTCGGGACGAATTTTGACATGGGACCAGTTGGGTTGGAAAGGGTTTTTTGTTATCTTTCCAGGCATATATAGAACGTCCAAATCCGAGTCCGTATGCGTCCTGGGCATCCGTTTTAGTGTAGACTGGTCCTGGGCTCCAAAACAGACTCGAAGTCGGTTTTGATTGGGCCTCCACCTTGGCTTGCACGTCCTTGCTGGCCCATCACGTCTCTAATCACCTCCCCAGCCATCTCATCATCATCTCCATAGTTTCTAACAACAATTAATTCATAAGGTAGCAATCTATTCTCAAAATCACATAAAGGAATCATTAGGAACAAGCTCACCCATAAATTCAGTTGTCGCGCATGAACTTGCATTTTGGTTGGCGGAGTGCTGGGTGTATCCATAAGGGTGATGTCCTCATCATTCTTGATGTGAATAAGGGTTCCCGATCTTCTGATAGGTTCTGATAATCTTGATTAAGGCGGAGGCGATACACAAATCGATCCGGCTTCCGAACGACACGTTCAGAACCCCGCAATCGCAGCACAACGTCTCCTCTGGTTATCAACCGTTCAAGAACGATTGACCTCACCGAGAAGGCTTATCCTTGCCTGCAAATCAAGAACACAAACAAGAACAAAGAAGAATGCAACACAATTGCAGATGTATCATTAAACTCCCGAAGTTGGGGTCTCACAAACCGATGAACGGCGACACTGTTTATGAACAGAATTGATCTAAGCAAAACCCAAACCCTAATAAAGAGGCGGCGGCTGTATATGAGGACCCTAGGATCGTGCAAGACCCCCTGGACGCAGCCCTAAGTGGGCTCAACTCGATACATGGCCCAAAGACCGATTACGGTGTCGTAGCACCAGGACAGATTCTGGAAGTCGAATTGTTTTGGCGATTGCGGACGGCTCCGGACGAATTTTGGCATGGGACCAGTTGGGTTGGAAAGGGCTTTTTGTTATCTTTCCAGGCATATATAGAACGTCCCAATCCGAGTCCGTATGCGTCCTGGGCATTTGTTTTAGTGTAGACTGGTCCTGGGCTCCGAAACAGACTCGAAGTCGGTTTTGATTGGGCCTCCACCTTGGCTTGGATGTCCTTGCTGGCCCATCACGTCTCCAATCACCTCCCCAGCTATCTCATCATCATCTCCATGGTTTCTAACAACAATTAATTCATAAGGTAGCAATCTATTCTCAAAATCACATAAAGGAATCATTAGGAACAAGCTCACCCGTAAATTCAGTTATCGCGCATGAACTTGCATTTTGGTTGGCGGAGTGCTGGGTGTATCCATAAGGGTGATGTCCTCATCATTCTTGATGTGAATAAGGGTTTCCGATCTTCCGATAGGTTCTGATAATCTTGATTAAGGCGGAGGCGATACACAAATCGATCCGGCTTCCGAACGACACGTTCTGAACTCCGCAATCGCAGCACAACGTCTCCTCTGGTTATCAACCGTTCAAGAATGATTGACCTCGCCGAGAAGGCTTATCCTTGTCTGCAAATCAAGAACAAAGAAGAATGCAACACAATTGCAGATGTATGATTAAACTCCCGAAGTTGGGGTCTCACAAACCGATGAACGGCGACACTGTTTATGAACAGAATAATCTAAGCAAAACCCAAACCCTAATGAAGAGGCGGCGGCTGTATATGAGGACCCTAGGGTCGTGCAAGACCCCTTGGACGCAGCCCTAAGTGGGCTCAACTCGATACATGGCCCAAAGACCGATTACGGTGTCATAGCACCAGGACAGATTCTGGAAGTCGAATTGTTTCGGCGATTGCGGACGGCTCGGGACGAATTTTGACATGGGACCAGTTGGGTTGGAAAGGACTTTTCGTTATCTTTCCAGGCATATATAGAACATCCAAATCCGAGTCCGTATGCGTCCTGGGCATCCGTTTTAGTTTAGACTGGTCCTGGGCTCCGAAACAGACTCGAAGTCGGTTTTGATTGGGCCTCCACCTTGGCTTGGACGTCCTTGCTGGCCCATCATGTCTCCAATCACCTCTCCAGCTATCTCATCATCATCTTCATGGTTTCTAACAACAATTAATTCATAAGGTAGCAATCTATTCTCAAAATCACATAAAGGAATCATTAGGAACAAGCTCACCCGTAAATTCAGTTGTCGCGCATGAACTTGCATTTTGGTTGGCGGAGTGCTGGGTGTATCCATAAGGGTGATGTCCTCATCACGAAGGATGGCTTGCGAAGTGATCCCCCCAACAAGAGTCAATATCCTTCTGAAAATCCTCTTCTTGCTCCTGGTTGTCGTTACCTATATGATGAAAAATGTGTTAACGGTATTGTCGTAACACCGTTACATGCAATGATATGATGGATGCATAATGCAGTAGTGTTTTAGTGCCAACAATCTTATTAATATGTTCTCGAAGACATATGCTTCAGAGAAGTGAAGTTGTTAGCATATTTTTATTCATTGATGCCCATGAAGAATTCAATTAAGGTTTTAATTCAAAGTTGTGAGTTAAATTAATTTGACAAAGAAAATTTATGGTTCTGGACATGGGTGATTTACTGTCGATAGAGACACAAAGAGAAATATTTTCACCAAGTTTTAGAGGCAAAAGATTTATAGATTATTTACTAGCATTTTTGTAAGCAAAAATACTAAATAAATCAATTTTTACCAAATCAATTTTTATGGTGATAGATAATCATGTATTTACTAAGCATGCCAAAAATCACGACTGAATTATGTTCCTAGAATTTCTGGTGATTTATTTGGTGTTATGCCAAGTAAATGCACTATTAAAAATACAAGTACAGAGACAACTAGTTATCATTTTTTCTAAAATAGAGCACCTTTTTATGAAAGTAAGAAAATTGGTTTGAGGTCTATTAGGTTTAGAATGAATTTATTATGCTTTTTCAAAGTTCAGCAGCCTTTTTCTATTATTTTTAGGGTTTTCTGATTTATTCACTACTACGTCAGCGCCACGTGGGTGAAACGCAGGTGCCACGTCGGTGCCAGCTCAGCACCAGTTGGCTTCGCCGGAGCACGGTCGCGCTCGCCGGAGTGCTCACCGCCGGGGGCTACGGACGACGAAAGCTTGCCGCGGGAGTGGCCGAATGACGAGTGCGACAAGGCGGATCGGCTGGTGGGGTTCGCGAGGTCGGGTGCTTACCGGAAAAGGGCCGGCGAAGAGGAGCTGCGGAGTTGGAACTTCGACGACGTCGCGTTTTGCGCAGAGGGTAGGAAATGTTGCGCGGCTTTCTGCTATAGCTTCACGGATGCATGGAGAGGACCAGCATCGTGTTGGGTTGCATGGAGGCGGATCAGGACATAGAGTTCATCATGGAGCAGATGAAGACCAAGGTCATCATCGGGGAAAATCACAACTGCTCTGAACTCAAGCCAAGAAACAAAATGAAATTGACTCAGAGGGGTTCGTGCATGGGTATAGAACTTGCATGTGCAGTAATTTAAAACTGGCTCACCGTGGTTGGAGAATTTGGGAATGGACGCAGTGGTGGTCGTTGGGGAGGCCTCAACAGAAAAGCTTCAAATTCTTGCTGTAGGAGTGTCGCCATTCAGGAGAGATTTTGTGCGATAGACTGAAGAAAACTCGTGACCCTTGTGAAGCGATTTGGACCAAGCTATTAGGCAGTACTCTGGCTGCGCGCTAAGTTTTCGTGGGTGCCAACAATGGCGGCAGGAATAACTAGGCTCAAAGAGAATGGCCAGGGAGGGGGTTTAAGGACCGAGCAAACCCGAGGTGGGGTGGCACGGGAGGCCAGTGGTTGTGCGCACGTGATTTGAGGCTATCGGGGCGACAGGGAAGCGGTCGGACGCAAGGAGGCCGAGCGGCACAGGAGAGGTCACCTTGGCATCAGGCAGGGGAGAAAGTAACTCGCGATCGCGTCATCGTGTGGATGTGGCGGCCAGGAAGCGGGAAAAGAGGTGTGGCGGACGGGACGGGACGACCAGGTGGCGCTGTAGCGGTCCAAATCCCATCGTCAGAGTGGACAGGGCGATGGCGTGCGCGCCTGGGCTGGCCTGCGCCAATGGAGGAAGAAGACTGGCATTTTTCGTCTATGCCCCTTCTATTCTTTCCAAACTCGTAAATAGGTCCCTGGTTTCAATTAATTCCAAATAAAATAGCTAGAGACATTTAAAATTCACGAAATTTGGTACAATAGTTATTTATGATGTTTGTAACCACTTAGTGAAGACAAATTTCTAATTTGCATCAAAAAATTTTAAAATTTAATATTTGCATTAAATAGGTTCTTAAGCTTAAATTAATTATTTGGGGTATTTGTATTTAAGATAAAATGCTCAATTAATTTATAAAATTCTATTTTATCATTATATTGCTAGGGATAGAATTATTTGCCACATGTTCTATTAGAAACTTTTAAGTTGCTTTATAACCCTGGTTGTAGGGCTTTTTAATTAACTGCAATTAATTCAACTTGGGTTTCCACTTAACATTTCATACTCCACTTAAATTATATTTTGTGAGCATTATACTTATTAAATAGAAAAGAGACACCAGGGTGCCCTCTTGAAGTACTAATTGCCTAATTGGGATCCGGTGCAAAGAGATCTTACACCATCTTTTCTGGACTTAAGGGCGGCAGAGTGCCGCAAGGCATGGTTCTATCAGCGGTCGGTGCCATTCTCGTCTTCTACAACGGCTTTAACCATGTCACCACTCCAGCACAAAAAATCACTGCACCCGACGGCATGAGGGCACCCTGTTGCTCATCCACCATGGCCCATGGGGCACTGCCTGTGGATGATCTAGTTACTCGCCGCTTGCCCGCTTACAAGGTGTTCTTTCCGTCCGTGTACCTCTACTACTGCAGTTGCTCACGGTTTACTGCAGTCGCTTACTGAATTTTAACAAAAACAATTGATTTAATTTACACTTGCAGGACTTCATGCAAGAACGCCTTTGAGCTTCTGTAGGTAGAACTTTTCCTTTGCCTGGAGCTATTGTTTCCAATGCTTGAATAAGAACTTAAGGACATTTGGTAAAAGCAATTACTTTGGCAGTGGTTATATGTATTCTATTGTTTAATCAGGTGTCTAACCTTTTATTCTTGGATAAGCCTCAGTACATTTTATATCCAACTAAAAAATGCACCCGAGTGGTACAATGTTAGCGTTATGGCAAGCTGCTGAGCAGGTACTTGCTTTATCCTTGGCATTTCTCACACTATGTTTTCTTGTGTAGATATTATCATGTGCTCAAATTTTGTGATAAACCATCTTTAATATACCAACTAAAATGCAAGTAATTTTGTCTGAAGAATATATGATCTACAGTGCTTGGGTAGCTGGAAATATGTACAATCCATCTGGATTACAGTGCTTACAAGAGAGCTTGGGTGGATCAGAGGACAGTGATTGTGATTGGGTTATAGAAGCAAGACATTCTTGAAAGGGAGTTTGAGAGGTAGAGTGTTCCATTCATTTCTGGACTGAAACTACAAAAGGAAACAAACAATTCAAGTGTGCCTATTTGTGAATGCAATGAAGCCATCGCTACTGTGAGGTCGGGAGAAAACCTGAAGGCATTGCATGCACTGATGGACAAAATATTAGAAGCTTCCAAGAATGATCTGGCTTCATTATCCGTGTAAATGTATACTATTGTAATGACCCAAGCCATTTTTTGTCGCCTCATCATATTGTACTAGAACTCTAATGTATTTGGTATAATAAGTCATGCATGAATTTGATTATTTTGTTCACTTAAACTCAAATGCCATCCTTTTAAACTACATTCTTTCTTTTTATTGAGCCTGCATTTGTATAATGTGAATTGCTTATATAGGTCCTGAATAGTACCTAATTGAAAGAATCACTTATCTCTAGTGGATATAGATCCTGGAACAGCTCTGAAATAAAGTTCAGGCATAACGACACTGCATGTATTGATTGGTGTTCATTATATGTCTATTGAGATCATATTAGACAGATGGCAAGCTGTTGCTCTATACATGAAAGAATATTGAGATATCCTGAAAATAAAAGGATCATCATCATTTTCCGAAATGTTCAAACTTTGTCTGCTGATGACCAAACGCTTCGTTCAGTTTCCAAGCAACACATAAACAAAACTGTATACATGACAAGTTTACACTTACACAACTGAATTTATTAGTAGTTTGTAATGTCACACCAGAAGTATATGGAGTTTTGATGCAACCAAGACAAGTCATTCAAATGGTGCTATGCAAATGTTAGCTACGAAATGTACCACTAGCGCTCGAAGGATTGAATACTAGCCATCAATGGAGTGTATGGGTTGATAGGTAGGTGTTAATTTGATAATTGGGTTCATCTTATTATCTTCCATGCACAACAACTAGATAAAGAACCATCTATTTTTTTTTGTAAGATCTGCACTGACAATAACCTGGAAATATCAGTAATTCAGAAAAATACATGAAGTGTTATTAGACACATAACAGTGTCTGGTGGTGCTTACTATCAATATTGTTGAATATAGAAGCATTGTAATTTTTTCATTGGCACATGCCATGTTGAACCAACTTGTATATGTGTCTGAAATGTTCTCGTCTCAGTTTTTTATTCTTACATGGCTGGAAATATGATTAAGAAGTGATAGTAAATAACTCTTCTTTTGTTTCCTAAAAGTAAAAAAAAAAGAAAGATCAGGCACATTTTGAATCCTATATAGAAAAACCACCTAATATATGGTCTCGCAGAGCCTTAGCGTGTCCTCATAGTGCAATTTGAATACTGCATAGAAAAATATAGCCATTGCCATCTATTGTCAGAGTTGCATAGCATGAATCTACCGTATACGTTTCAGACTATCTTGATAGCTAACAGAGCACATTTTAGACAAACTTATAAAAACATTAGTTGGTTGCTCAATGGCTGAAAAGTACCTTACACATTAACAACTTCATTTGGGTATTAATACCAAATAGAGATGTATAAACATTTAAACGATATTCATTTAACTTTTACATATCAGTAGCTATGGTGCCTCAATGGACAAGGTGAACGTACAGGAACCTTTCAAGCCTTAATATATATGTGAAAGGTACCTTGCTATGCATTTGTAACTGGAACTTTTCACAGGGAGCTTTCTAAAATCATCCACAGCCATATAGTAAATTCGGCTATTACATTACAAGGTTCCCTTGTATATATATGAAAAAAAAAAACTATCTAGCCCCTATATATCTCAACAGAGGCTACAATGTCTAATAAACTTGAGTTGACAAACACATACATCTCACAAATCACATGGACTTACATTAAATAATTGTTCCAAATTGTGCAAGTAATGTCTGTCAAATGGCAGTTTAATGTTAAGAACTCCCTTGAGAATATATCAAGCTTTTTCTAGGACTTCCAAGTATGTATATATAACTTTCGTTTCCCTATATTATTTGGAGGAATAGAGAAATTTCAACTGAGGTTCAGCCAAATTCCTCTACGGTTTAATAATTGTAAATCATAATCAAATTCCTCGACCTGCAGTAAAATAATTGTAAATCAGTTCACTCTGAAACAAAGTGGAGAACTGGAGATGATATTAAACAAAATAAGTTAACCTAATTAATTAATTTTAGCTTCTAGTTTAGTCCCTCCGAATCATAGGCTCATGCACAATGGATAACATAGTCTATTGTTGGGTTTGCAAAATTAAATGTTTAGTACGATTTATGATATATATGAATCTTTGAAGTGAAAAATCATCCCATACTCACATCTTGTATTATTGGCCCATATCTAACGGGTATGCTCTTGACTCTCATTTTATTTTAGTTGACTCCAAGTTATGAGCTGACTGCCTCAAATCAATGGTACTGAAGGTCTACACACATGGATTGATGCAACATGTACCAAACTTCTAGTTAGAGCTAGGGGAGCTTGCAGTTGTGTTCATCTAGGAAAGCACGCAAGATGAAGTACAACAGCAAAGGGAAAAATTATAATGACCTAAAATTTCTTTAGCTGATGAACTCTCTTGTGTGCCATGATATTGTTCACTTCTATTTTGTACAACCAAAATGTGCTCATGTTTGAAGTAACACGTATCTCCATCCGGCCGGGTATGTATATGAATGTATATAGCTGCATAAATTACAAGCAACCATGAAGTGTTTAAAGTAATAATATAAACAGTTCCTTCTTATTACCACATTTCCTGCCATGGTGGTGACATTTGAGGCCACTAGCATAATATGAAGTGCGCCTACCCCAATACAACTTGGGAAAATTATGCTGGAATTACTGGGACAAAACATGTCATACTATCTAAATTTCTTGCACTTTTGTCAGTTTTAACCTTTCAATATGAGGTGCTTAGTACTAATTCCATTTTCTAGCATGATGATAATTCCAGTGTAACTAGACCATTTGCCAACTTTTTCACAATGACTATTGACTAGCGGACATTACCAGTGAACCACAAGACACAAACTTATCTTGGTTTATTCTATATATTGCATCAAGCCTTGAATCAAATAACAACAATAACCAGCAGGGTCCAACCATTTCTTTGATCATTCTCACTACAGCTGACACATTGTTATCACAGCAGGATCCAATGATAATAAGCTTGTCTGCTAGTAGTTGAGTTTCTCATTGTCTCTCCCATTGCTCCCAGTTCTCAATGGTTCCTCCAGCACAAGTTTTTCTTTGACCACCTTAGCCTAAAAAGAAAGTACATTGTTGATGAGTACATCACACCCATAGATACACACAACACTTCAACTAAGATGAAAGTTCATGTGCATCACCTGAATTTACATGTGAGATCGTTTCTAATGTTTTTATTATGTGGTTTTGAGAATAGATTGCTCTCTAATAAATTAATTGTTGTTAGGAACCATGGAGATGACGATGAGATAGCTGGGGAGGTGATTGGAGGCGTGATGGGCCAGCAAGGACGTCCAAGTCCAGGTGGAGGCCCAATCAAAACCGACTTCGAGTCTGTTTTGGAGCCCAGGACCAGTCTGCACTAAAACGGACGCCCAGGACACATACGGACACGGATTTGGACGTTCTATATATGTCTGGAAAGATAACGAAAAGAGCTTTTCAACCCAACTGGTTCCATATCAAAATTCTTCCCGAGCCGTCGGCAATCGCCAAAACAAATCGACTTTTAGAATCTGTCCTGGTGCTGCGACACCGTAATCGGTCTTTGGGCCATGTATCGAGTTGAGCGCACTTAGGGCTGCATCCAGGGGGTCTTGCATGACCCTAGGATCCTCATATACAGCCGCCGCCTCTTTATTAGGGGAGGAGTTTTGCTTAGATTATTCTGTTGATAACAGTTTTGTCGTTTGATCGGTTTGTGAGATCCCAAGTTGTGAGATTCATCTTATACTTGCAAATTTGGTTGCATTTTTATTTGTTCTTGCTTGTGTTCTTGATTTTCAGGCAAGGATAAGCCTTCTCGGTGAGGTCAATCATTCTTGAACGGTTGATAACCAGAGGAGACGTTGTGTTGTGATTGCGGGGTTCAGAAAGTGTCGTTCGGAAGCCGGATCGATTTGTGTATCGCCTCCGCCTTAATAAAGATTATCAGAACCTATCAGAAGATCAGAAACACTTGTTCACATCAAGTGGTAATCAGAGCTTCAGGTATACCGTTAGGTTCACCTTTATCCTCGTATATTTGTTCTATCCTATAGTCTAGAAAATTGCCCCACAAAAATATCGGTTCGTCGTGTTTCCACTGTCCTATACCCCATTGTGACTTGCAAATTTTTATTTCAGATTGCTTCTCTGAATTTTAGTCCCTATAAAGTCATTGTGTTGCTGGTCTAGTGCTTGTTCTTTGGTCTTGTTTGAGTTGTGCATATCTTTGTCATAGACAAACAAGGAAAAAAATCAGTGTTGCACATGTTGAGATAATAGTATTGCTGGAATTATGTGCACTAAATATTTCTTTAACATCTAGCCTTCTACTTTTGTGTGCAAAAGAAAATTAGAGTACTCTGCTGCTGTCTCATTGTGATAAAAGCCAATCAATTAGTGCTTGATCTTGTTATAGAAGTTTGTTTTAGTTGTGCTATTACAAGAATCCTTTTGTTGCACTTGTAGTAAGAAAAAAAAAATATTCTGGGGTTCCATTGGTTGTAAAACTTGTAATACCTTGCTGCAGTTCTGATTCTCAAGAAAAGAAAACAAAAGGCAAAAGTGCACAAGAGAAAAAGCCGCACAAAAAAAAAGAAAGTAGAAAAAAGAAAAGATACAAATTCAGAATTGCTTGCATCCTTTGTGTCCTTTGTTGAGTCATTTGCTTGCTTGCTTGAACTAGGTCCGAGACAAGTTTAGGCCGGTGACATAGACTAGCTTGGGGCTATTATTCAGTTTTGCAACTTCTGAATTGAAATTTTGCTAATCCTTGCTATCTAATATTGCCTATCCAAGCTCCATATATTTCTTTCTGAACAGGCACAAATTTTTTTGACTCACGCAATCATCAGTTCACACTCTCCAAGGTATCCTTTGCTTGTTGTAATTAAGAACTTTGTAAGAGCTTGATAAGATGCTTCCCTTTGCTTGTTGAGAGTTTACACTGTGATCACCTAGTAGTGATAGGAAAATATACTTCCGTGTGTTTTCTTGTTTGCTACTAACAATGACAGGTTACACCACTCATCGTGATGATTCAACGTTGTCTAATAAGAACAATATGAGTGATGTAGTACAAAGAGTGCTCAGTCCTCAAATGGAGAAGGTAGAGCAAAATCAATTGAATAATTTATTCCAGACTCACTTTGTTGTCAAGGATCGACATTGTCGTGTTATCATTGATGGAGAGAGTAGCCACAACATCGCAAGTTTAGAATTAGTAGAGAAGCTTGGATTAACAACACAGCCACACCCATGTCCATACTACATCCAATGGGTAAATTCTTTTGGTAAGATAAATATAGATAAAATTACATGTATTAAATTTTTTATTGGTTCTTATAAGGATAGTACAGAATTTGATATAGTACCTATGCAAGTATGTCATTTGTTATTGAGTAAACCTTGAATTATTACAAATAATGCTTCTCACAATACCATTATAAATAGCTACTCATTTAAATACAATGGTAGAAGAGTTACTCTTAAACCTATGAGCACTGCTGAAATTTTAGAAGAGGATCAACAAAGGCTTGAAAGGAGAAAGAATGAACCGTTTAGGAAAGAATGGACTGTTTCAAATGTTGCAACACTTACATCAAAATCTGAATTAGATGATGAACATATTTCCTTGCCTCTTGTTGCAACTAATACATTTCAGGTTCTACACAAAGAAGAGGATAGTGAGAAAGATGAAGAACATGTTGTTGCTTCAGGTAAGAGCTTTCTTGATGTGATGAATTGTTCCAACAATCTTGTTGTATTAGAACCTTGTCTTGATTTGTCATTGCCACAAGTTGATTTATCTACTGATCTTTTTGATAAAGAGAAGTTGTGTGCTACTGCTTCACTTATACCTTTGCCATAACAAATGAATGAGCTTGATGTTTTTGCTTATGATTCACCTATTAGTGCTGAAATGAAACATTTGATTTTAATAACCTATGAAAAGGATGAGCAAAAATTATTGTCCTCTCTAAATACTTTGGGTTATATTGAATTTGATGTTCTTTGTGATCTAAATACCGTAGAGAAGCAAATCTTTTCTCAAATTAAATCGCCTTTACTAACAAGAAACAATTTTTATGCTATAGAAAACTATGATCATAGAGGTGTAAAGTTTATGTTTGCTCAAACATGAATCCTCCTTGTGTTGTACAACCAAATAATGAACTAGAAAACTGCAATAACAATTACCATGACATGTCATGTTTTTCTAGTGTTTTTAAGATCACACATTTTCTATCTTGTCATAAGAGGGAGAATGATGTTCATATTGCTGAGCAAGTTTTCAAAGAGGTCATTAATTTGCATGGCATGCTTTCTACTGTAGTTTCACATTGTGATGATAAATTTCATAATGCATATAAATATGAGTTGCATCCCAAGTTTGGGAATAGTTCTATATTTTATATTTCAGATTTGAGACCACTATTGGGAGAAAAGGATGGGATCGATTCGAGGATGACTCTAATTCAAAAGGGGGAGAATGATGAGTATATCACACCCATGGATACACACAACACGTCAACTAAGATGAAAGTTCATGTGCATCACCTAAATTTATAGGTCAGATCGTTTCTAATGTTTTTGTTATGTGGTTTTGAGAATAGATTGCTACCTAATGAATTAATTGTTGTTAGAAATCATGGAGATGATGATGAGATAGCTGGGGAGGTGATTGGAGGCGTGATGGGCCAGCAAGGACGTCCAAGCCAAGGTGGAGGTCCAATCAAAACCGACTTCGAGTTTGTTTCGGAGCCCAGGACCAGTCTGCATTAAAACGGACGCCCAGAACGCATACAGACACGGATTTAGACATTCTATATATGCCTGGAAAGATAGCGAAAAGACCTTTCCAACCCAACTGATCTCATGTCAAAATTCGTCCCGAACCGTCAGCAATCGCCAAAACAAATCGACTTCCAGAATGTGTCCTGGTGCTGTGACACCGTAATCGGTCTTTGGGCCATGTATCGAGTTGAGCCCACTTAGGGCTGCGTCCAGGAGGTCTTGCACGACCCTAGGGTCCTCATATACAGCCGCCGCCTCTTTATTAGGGGAGGGGTTTTGTTTAGATTATTCTGTTGATAACAGTTTTGCCATTTGATCGGTTTGTGAGACTCCAACTTGTGAGATTCATCGTATACTTGTAAATTTAGTTGCATTCTTCTTTGTTGTTGCTTGTGTTCTTGATTTGCAGGTAAGGATAAGCTTTCTCGGCGAGGTCAATCGTTCTTGAATGGTTGATAACCAGAGGAGACGTTGTGCTGCGATTGCGGGGTTCAGAACGTGTCGTTCGGAAGCCGGATCAATTTGTGTATCGCCTCCGCCTTAATCAAGATTATCAAAACCTATCGGAAGATCGGGAACCCTTGTTCACATCAATTGTTAAATATATGCATGATTTCATTGAGTTATCCTCATATCACTGCAACACAAACTATAGAGGCAGATATTTCACCTAGATGGATATCTCAATACATTCATGAGCAATTAGGAAATTAATAATAGTGCACATCCAGTACTACTCAAGCACAAGAGCAAACCAAACCAGCCCATTCGATAGCTCAGCTCTCAAAGCCAACCCAAATAGGAACTCAACTGTTAGAACCGGTTCCAACCCAAAACCTTCCCATTGGGAGAACACACATGATACTGGTTCACTTCAGAGATACACCATTTTTTTTTGTTAACATTATTGGGAGAGCTAATTTCATCTGTCCAATATCAACAATTAAAAACTGGAGGTAGTAGAAAAAGAAGGTAACTGTCTTAGCCATTCAGTTCCACATTACAAAATGGTAAGCAGGAGACAATTTGGGAGACACAAAGATTACTACATACAGGCGATGAGCTTCAGAACTGATGCTTCATATCAGCTACTGCTACTTTATTTATAATCCACTATACTTGTTTAAAGGGACTACAAAGTCAGTAACATATTGGACTCCACTTGCAAAACAAAGGTTGTAAGCATGGACTAGTATAATTCCAGAAGGTCATGGACAAATTCAAGTGGTTACATACTGTAGAAATTAAAAAAGATAAATGCAGTTCAGATTGGACTGAAAGAAGTTACCATGATGAATAATAATGTACGCATGGAACAGTATAATTCATCAATTTGAAAACAAATCCAAAGTAATGTTTCAAATTAGAGAAAGTTCATACCTCATGTACGACCTAGAAACAAATTTAACAAGACTAGTCATTGTGATACTAGCTAACAGCAAGTTAGTCATATTAAATTCTAGAATCCCTTTAATAAGAATAAAAAGGTACCACAATGTGGTTTAAAATTTTCCATTGGAACATGCCTCAGATCTAGTTGCAAAAGAAGAAAAAGAAAACTCAAATACAAAGAAGTTCGTCGACCTTTTAGACTCCACGCATGCTGGAGATTTGCAGCCGCCACGGTATCCTTGATCTGGAACCAGAACTGAATCCGTCGAGGAGGATTCGGAGACATAGGAACCAGAACCAAATCCGTCGAGGAGGATTCTGGGTGAGAGGAACCAGGACCGAATCAATAGAGGATTCGGGGAGAGGAACCAGAACCAAATCATGAGGAGGATTCGGAGAGAGAGAGAGAGAGAGAGAGAGAGGGGGGGGGGGGAGTTCTGCAGAGACGAACGGATTGAGTTATTCTTTTTTTTTAAGCCAAAGTGAGCTGTTCTGTGGGAAGGGATGGATTCTGCTTTTAGAGAATCTGAACGACTTCTATTTGATGTTTGGTACTGCTTACAGATTCTGGGCAAAATCGATAGCCAGCTCTTTGACCGTGTAGGCTCCATATGCGTTAAAATATTCTTTCCATGGAACCGCTTTCTGTACAGTTGGGTCCCTTTTGTAGTATCTCAAGGAATAGAGACAATTTGCAACCGTTAGTTAAGCCCGGCTGCCGCTACTATGTGTGAGAATTTCACTCGTGGCTTCTTCCCTACTCTTGGCCGTCGGGCTCTCCATTCCCGCACCTTTTTAGCAAGCTCAAGGTCTCGAGGCTTCATACGCTGCATGGCTCTCTTGTCCGGAATGCCGAGCACGTCGAATATACTGTAGAGCTGAGCTTCCTTCGACTTCTCATGCCAAATCCCCTGAAACAGCGCCGTGCCCGTGAGAAGCTCCGCCATCAAGCAACCAATCAACCACGAGTCGAGGCCAAAGCCCCCGATCTTGACGACGTCGCCGCCCCCGGCCACGAGGACGTTCCCCGCGACTATGCCGCGGTGGACAATGCCGAGTTCGTGCATCTCCTTGCCCCGCTCAGGATCTGCCGCATCATGTGGCGGACCTCGTGCTCCGAGAACGGCTTGTAGCGGCGCTGGCGCGCCAGAACGTCGAACAGGCTCGGGCCGAGGTGCTCCATCAGGAGGTGGTACTGCTCGGTGTCTGGTTCTATGCAGATGGCGTGGAGGTGGACGAAAGAAGGGTGGCCGCGGCAGGCCGCCATGAAGCACGCCTGACGCAGCACGCGGAGGTTATAGATGGCCGGGTCGTCCAATCCTTCGTCTTCGTGCGGCAGCGGGTCGAGGGTCTTCATGGCGAAGGTCTTGCCGCTTGTACGGTGCTGCACTTTGGTAACAATCCTGCTGATGTCCGTCCAGACCAGATACAAGAACTGCGAGGTGCTGACAGGGGTCATGGATTTCCTCGTTTTGGTGGTCCTCCTGGCGTTGCCCAGATTGTGCATCGCGACGAAGATGCACGCCGAAGCTCCATATCTGTTCCTGGCTCTGCAAGACCTCGGATCTTTTCGCAGAGGGGAGGGAGTAGTACGCTGACGCTGGCCATGGTCGTCAGCACGTCCTCCACACACGTCGACGGCTCGCGGTGTCGGTTATTTTTGTGGTAACAACCTACGATATCGATGAAGCGAGGGTCCAAAGATATAGCAGGCGGGCAGCAAACAGTACTGTTCCGATCCAACTTCCTATTCCGACTCCATCAGGGAGGCTGAGAGAGCACAAGTCGACTCGGAAATAAAGTAATGCGCGTTGTAATCTATCCGCGAAAGAGAAGACACGTCGTCGCAACGGATACCACGATGGCCGAGGAGCGATTCGTGAACACGTGAAAATGTGCAATAACCAGTTGCACGTGACACAGAATGAAAAAGCTAGCCTATGCTCATGACGGACTTGACACCAGTCCAATTCAAATAGGAGCTCGACAGACGTCGTAGCTTGATTATGCTGCATAGCCACTCGAAACATGGATTGGGTCTCTTTTTTCAAAATGAAATAGTCGAGTCCAAAGCAAATAATATAGTTTATTATGAACTAGTTTAAAAACAAAAGAAGTACACAATAAAACTGTGAATAAGATACAAGTGGGAGAAGAAATTTCGTGAATGTGGGTTGTAATGGGTCCTTTTAGAGACCACACAAAGGATGGAGATTGGGGTTTGTTATCATACATGTGATATGATAGTTATTAGTGGTGTGGTCACGGCTGGGAGAGGGAAACTAGAGCATTTGATGGTATCCTCAATGTAATTTCCATCATTGCACGAATAAAGTATTTCTTTCATTCTTCATCAATAAAATAGGCATAGTGATGTCTTTGCTGGTTAGTTTTGGTTGTTACATCATTTTAAACATCACTACAAGAAATATGACCTTCTACAACAATTACGGATGATCAGTTCATCTTAGTGAGGAGGATTTTAGGTTTGTCATAAAAACTAGAGAGAAATCATCTCAAACTAAGTCAATGTCATATTATGAGAAATGATTTTTGTTGCAAGAGTCAACCGGGAATGTCACAATTTAATTACACATCTAAGTCATAGTAAATTTTTATCGCTAAAGTCTTCTAACATAAATTAATACTTATTATAGGCTGCTTCGTTGTTAAAAAGTAGAAAGAGGAAATAATATTTTTTGTCACTAAAACTTTTTTTATTTTTTCTCTAAGAAACACATTTTTATACAAAAATCTAAAAAAGCATGAAAGGATTATTCTTTATACAATATATACTAGTTTCTTTCATGTATTGCATTACACAATAAGATTGATTTTGAAATAATTAAAAGGTATAGATTATTCATAACCTTTTATTACATTCATGATGAATATTCATTAGAAAATTCTAGAAGGAGTAAAAGATGAGATGACAAGCACAAGTGTCATGATTTGTTTGGTTGTGTCAGGAGTATTCATTTTGAATTAGATTTTACGTAATATTTAGTTACTAATAATAATTTTAGATTAAAGTGAACAGTTGGTTCTTAAACTTGTCTGATTCTTTTCCGAATCTTAGGCTCGATGTCATTTAGGTTCTTATACTCTAGAAATACAAATCTAACACCCTAAATTTGGCTTCGAGTATTATCAAACTCCTATCCTCTTAAAATACGGTGTATTTCAATTAAATTGAAAGTGTGAATGCAAATATGTCCACCCTAATGCACGCTATAGTTCATTGATCAATAAATACATCCATTATTGATGTGAACATGGGATCCCTATTTTCCGAAAGGTTCTGGTAATCTTGATTTGGACGAAGGCGAAACACAAATCGATCCACCTTGTAAATAACACGTTTAGAACTCCGCAATCGCAGCGCAACGTCTCCTCTGTTTATCAACCATCCAAGAACGATTGACCTCGTCGAGAAGGCTAATCCCTGCCTACGAATCAAGAACACTAGCAAGAACAAAGAAGAATGCAATACAATTACAGATGAATGATTAAACTCATGAAATCGGGGTCTCACAAACCGATGAACAACAACACTGTTTATGAATAGAATTGATCTAAGAAAAACCCAATCCCTAATGGTGCAGCGGCGGCTCTATACGAAGACCCTAAGATCATGCAAAACCCTCTGGATGCGCCCCTAATTGGGCTCAACTCGATACAAAGTCGAAAGGCCAAAAACAGGCGACACAACACCGACACAGATTCTGAACCGTCTCTTGTTTCAACTATTTCCAATGTCTCCGGATGAATTTTGACATGTGGCCGACGACATTGGAAAGGTATTCTCCTTAGATTTCCGTGCATATATAGGACGTCCAAATCCGAGTCCGTATGCGTCCTGGACGTCCGTTTTAGTGCAGACTGGTCCTGGCCCCCAAAACAGACTCGAAGTCGGTTTTGATTGGGCTTCCATCTTGGCTTCCAAGTCCTTATTGGTCCTCCATGTTCCCAAGTCCTTCTCCCATCATATCCTGGTCCTCTCCATGGTTTCTAATCATAAAATAATCATTAGGTAGCAAACCATTCTCAAAAGTAACATATAGCGAAGAACGTAGGAACGAGCTCACCTCTAAATTTAGTCGTCGTGCACGAGCTCTAGTCATTGGACCTTGCAAGTCCAGAATTGGAGGAGTATTGTGTGTATTCATAGGAGTGATGTCCTCATCATCCTCCCCCTTTTGAAGTGGAGTCGTCCTCGACTCAAGCTCATCCTCTTCTCCCGAGTATGGTTTCAAATCTGAAATGTTAAAAGTAGGACTAACCTCGAACTCGGGAGGCAACTCAAGTTGGTATGCATTATCATTAATCTTCTCCATTATTTTGAATGGAACATCAGCTCTAGGCATTAGCTTAGACTTTCTCAATTCTGGAAATCTATCCTTCCTTAAGTGTAACCACACTAAATCTCCTACATCAAGCTTTACTTCCTTTCTACCTTTACTACCAGCAATTTTATATTTTTCATTCATCTTTTCAATGCTAAGTCTAGTGGTCTCATGCATTTGCAAAATAAATTCAGCACGCTCCTTAGCATCAATATGAGCTCTCTCATTAATAGGTAAAGGAAGTATATCAAGTGGAGTACGGGGATCAAAACCATACACTACCTTGAAGGGACTTACCTTGGTAGTAGAATGTGTTGCCCGATTATAAGCAAACTCAACATGAGGCAAACATTCTTTCCATTGCTTCAAATTTTTCTTCAAAATATCTCTCAACATAGTGTCCAAAGTGCGGTTCACAACTTCACTTTGTCCATCAGTTTGTGGGTGATAAGTTGTAGAAAACAACAACTTGGTATCCAACTTATTCCAAAGCGTGTGCTAAAAGTGACTCAAGAATTTTGTATCATGATCTGAAACAATAGTAGAAGGCATAACATGTAAACATATAATTTCTTTGAAAAAGAGGTCAGCAATATGACTAGCATCATCGGTCTTATGACATAGTATAAAGTGTGTCATCTTAGAAAAACGATCCACAACAACAAAAATGCTATCACTCCCCCTCTTAGTCCTAGGCAGTCCTAAAACAAAGTCCATAAAAATATCTGCCCAAGGAATAGAAGGAACAGGAAGTGGCATGTATAAACCATGTAGATTCAAGCAAGATTTAGCTTTTTGACATGTAGTGCAGTGAGCAACAAAACGCTAAACATCTTTCCTCATCTTTGGCCAAAAGAAGTGTGTGGCCAAAATATCCTCCGTCTTCTTAGCACCAAAATGACCCATCAATCCACCTCCATGCGCCTTCTGTAACAACAAAAGACGAACGGAACCAACTGAAATGCATAGGCGGTTTGCTCTAAATAAGAATCCATCATTCAACACAAATTTGTTCCAAGCATAACCTTATTTACATTGCAGCATTGCATCCTTAAAATCAACATCATCAGGATATTATTTTTTAATTGCCTTAAGTCCAAAATTCTACAATCAAGTTGAGATAACAAAGTATGACGCCTAAATAAAGCATCAGTAATCACATTATCCTTCCCTTTCTTATGTTAAATAATATAAGAAAAAGACTCAATAAACTCAACCCATTCACACTACGGTTCAAACTGCATTATGAGTGAATATACTTAAGCGATTCATGATCAAAATGAATAACAAATTATTTGGGCAACAAATAATGATGCCATGTATCTAAGGAACGTACAAGAGCATATAATTTCTTATCATAAGTGGAGTAAATCAAAGCAGGTCCAGTAATTTTCTCGCTAAAGTATGCAACAGGTTTACCATCTTGCATCAAAACACCACCAATGCCTATACCACTAGTATCACATTCAAGCTCAAAAGTCTTATCAAAATTTGGTAATTGCAGCAATGGTACATGTGTAAGTTTGTCCTTCAAAGCTTCAAAAGACTCATGATGTATCTTACCCCAATAAAACTCAATGCCCTTCTTTGTCAACTCATGCAATGGTGCAGCGATGGTGCTAAAATCTTTGACAAAGTGACGGTAGAAACCTGCAAGATCAAGAAAACTCCTCACCTGTGTAATAGTTTTTGGTACAAGCCAACTCTTTATGGCTTCAATCTTCGGCTCATCCACCTCAATACCCTGTGGAGTCACAACATAACCAAGAAAAGAGACCCGATCCGTGCAAAAGGTGCACATCTCAAGGTTACCAAATAAACATGCAACTCACAAAGCATAAAAAATAGCATGCAAATGATCCAAATGTTCATCCATGGATTTGCTATAAATCAAGATATCATCAAAGTAAACTACCGTAAATTTGCTAATGAAAGCTCTTAAAACCTCATTCATCAAACGCATGAAAGTTCTTGGTGCATTAGTTAAACCAAAAGGCATTACTAACCACTCATACAACCCGAATTTGGTTTTGAAAGCTGTTTTTCATTCATCTTCAAGTTTCATTCTAATTTGATGGTAGCCACTATGCAAATCAATTTTAGTGAAAATTATAGCACCACATAACTCATCAAGCATGCTGTCTAGCATAGGAATAGAATAACGATACCTAATAGTAATGTTATTAATGACTCTACAATCTACACACATACGCCAAGTACCATCTTTTTTAGGAACCAAAAGTACAGGAACAATACAAGGACTAAGTGATTGACGAACATACCCACGATCCAAAAGGTCTTGGACTTATCGTTGTATCTCCTTAGTCTCATCAGGGTTGATCCTATAAGTAGCACGGTTGGGCAAAGTAGCACCCAGAATCAAATCAATTTGATGGTCAATCCCTCTCAAAGGTGGTACTCCTAGGGGTATCGCAACTGGGAAATCATCCTCATACTCTTGTAAAATGTTAGTGACAGCAGGAGGCAAAGCACTAGAAGCAATATCATCAAGCGAAAACAAAGCTTGTTTGTATACCAAAGCATAGCAAATATCATCAGCAGCAGAAATTTCAGCAAGCTTAGATTTTGTTGTAAGATATGAACGATCTTGTAATTTAATTCCAGCACCCTTAGAACTTGAAGAATTATTAATATTACTAGGTGTAGAATCAGAATTAATAGGTTGCTGAATTTAAGGATCGTTATTTTCCAAACTAGCAGCTCTTTCTAAATCAGCTTGTATAATTTCAGTAGGGGTCATTGGAAACAAAGTAATTTTAGTTTCTTTATGCACAAAAATATACTTATTACTTTTACCATGATGTACAACATCATTATCAAATTCCCAAGGTCTACCCAATAAAAGTGAACATGCTTGCATGGGTACAATATTACAATCAACAGAATCCACATAAGAACCAATAGAAAAAGGAACTCTGCAAGTTTGTGTTACCTTAGCTTTTCCAGAGTCATTTAATCACTGAATATAGTATGTATGTGGATGCGTGCGTGTGGTTAAATCAAGCGTCTTGACCATATCAGAACTCACCAAATCGTTGCAGCTCCATCCATCAATGATGACATGTGCTCCGCGGTTCTTGATGACGAAGAAAATCTGGAACAAATTATATCGTTGCATCGTCTCGGGCTGCTAGATTTGTGTGCTAAGCACCCGCTGCACAATAATATTCATGTAGCCCGAGGTATCTCCGCCTCTAAGGACGAAGTCATCGCTAGTGGCAGCGACATCCTCCTCATCACATATGCCCGCCTACATAGGCAATATTTCTGCACATGACCAAGTCCATGGCAGCGGTGACACTGAATCTTTGTAGTGCATCTCGTTGAAGCGACAGAGGAGGCACTACTAGCTGGTACCTGCATAGAAGTTTTACCTGAGCGCGCAGAAGGTGTAGGGGTTGATCTTGGTGCTGTAGAAACAACACTGGTTCCCTTGACAGGAGCTAGTGGGGGCGGTCGGAAACATGGTTTGGGCAGCCCTGAAGTCTCCGTCGGCCGCTGTGGGTAGAAGGTACAACTGGATTTGCTGTACGCCTCAAAAGTCTGGAAAAGTCCCTGTGATTCTTTCTCTGCAAGCATAGGATATTGAAAACACTGGTTTAAATTCTTTATAATCAAGGATGTCCTAAATTTCTTTTCTCAATCTAGAATAAAAGCGGCAAATCTGATCCTCTTGAACAGTTTTATCTCCTTGATCAAACCATTATGAAGCTCACTAAAGTACTCTTGAACAGTTTTATCTCCTTGATCTAAGCGTTGCAGTATATTATGAATCTCTCTATAAAGAGGAGGAGGAACAAAACGATCATGCATTGCTACCTTAAGGTCTTCCCAAGTAGTAGGCAAATCAGTTTCTGCAGCTAGACCACTCCACCAAACAATAGCAAAGTCCTTAAACTCACTAGTGGCTTGTCTAACTCTATGTTGTTCCGGAATAAGGTGGGCATTAATTTATTGCTCTACAGTCATCTCCTAATCAAGATAAGCGTCACCATCATACCGCCCCGAAAACAAAAGAATTGAAAATTTAATTTTATCATACAATTCATCTGGAGCATGATGGGCATGGTTGTTACCTTGTGGGCGACGGATGTGGTTGTGGAAACCACCCATACCTTGAGTGTTACGGTGCAAACAATGCCGTCTCGCGGTCCTTGTAGCAATCCTATCCACAACGCCATCAGCCTTATACACCGTGTCTTCTTCATGGTTGTCTTCAATGTCGTTGGTGATGGTCTCGTTGGTCTTGTGAGGGGCCTCCAGCTCGATAACCTGATCAGTTAACTTAGAGACCCTCTTATCCAATCGTTCAATGCTTTCTCAAAGATGAAGCTTGTTGACTGCGTCAGTGACGGCCTGGTGATCGTCTCTGCCAAATCACTATGAGCTGCATGTAAAGCCTTCTGCAGTTGATCTTGGCTCACGCACTCATCGAATTTTGAGAGCGAAACCCCATCTCCATTGCTTCCTGTCATCACAAACACCAAAATAGAAAACAAATAGTGATGGTTATCCCTACAAAATTACTAAGTAGTGGTGCCTCTCAACACAGCAAAAGGAAGCTCCTTATAAAGCTATTACAAAGTTTTGAAAAACAAAGCAAAGGATAACAGGGAGGTGTGTTCCATGATTGCAAGGGTCACAAAAACCTGTGCTGTCCAGAAGAAATATGTAGAACTAGGAAGGCCAAATATATATATGTGAGTGACACAAATAAAAAACAGAGAGTAAAGCTAAATAAGTGCCCCAAGTAACTCGTCCCTAGTTGCTGGTCTAACTATGACCTAGAACAGTAATGATAGCAAGGCAGAAACAAGTAGGCAAAGAAACACATCCGATAACAGGGGCCTATGTGTAAAACAACCAAACCTAAATTCCATGGGGTTAGATGGAGCACTAGTAGAAAATCCAAACTTTATTTTTTTATTTTACTTTTTAAAAATTTTTCTCCAACGCAATGGCAATGAGAGAGAACTCACAGAAAATTTCAGCTCAAACAGAGGTAGGATGTGGCCTACAAAAATTCAGGTTCAACTTGAATGAATTTTTCTTTATCTTCCCATTTTTATTAATTTTTTTTGAGAATTTGGGGAGAGTCGGTTTCGAGTCATGAAGCTCCTATAAAAATTTCAGCAACGGACAACCGAGTGAAAAGTTATGTCATTTTACTGAAGGTACCTCGAAACCGGTTTTGATGGAACCCGAGTCGGGTTTGGGATCGGGTAGGAAATTTTTTGGCGGGGTGGATGCAGCGGAAAGTGAAATTTGTGGGGATTGGTCCGAGGTCTTGAGGATGGGTTTAGGGTCGGTTTAGGGCGGGATTAGGGTGGGCGTGTTGATCAATCAACTCTAGCATATAAAGCCGAACAAAACAGAGGGTGGTTGAGAGAATGGCGGCTAGGGGTGCAAGGGAAACACTACTGACGATAAAAACACAAACTAAACCAGCGACTAAACAAGAACTAGGGCACAAACTCAATACTACAGACTCTAAAATTGAAATATGCAAAAGGCTAACATGTGGTTATGGACGGGGAGAAATTTTTTTTGGCTTTTCTGTGGACGATAGGGAGAACACGAGAATGAAACTAAAGGGTAGTGTAAACCTGGCGGCCCACCTAGAGCTCTAATTATTACTTGATGTGAACAAGGGTTCCCGATCTTACGAAAGGTTTTGGTAATCTTGATTTGGACGGAGGCGAAACACAAATCGATCTGGCTTCTAAACAACACGTTCAGACTCCCGCAATCGTAGCACAACGTCTCCTCTGATTATTAACCATCTAAGAATGATTGACCTCGGCGAGAAGGCTAATCCCTACCTGGGAATCGAGAACACAAGCAAGAACAAAGAAGAATGCAATAAAATTGCAGATGAATGATTAAACTCACGAAGTTGGGGTCTCACAAACCGATGAACGATGGCACTGTTTATAAACAAAATTGATCTAAGCAAAACCCAAATCCTAATGGTGTGGCAACGGCTGTATATGAAGATCCTAAGGTCGTGCAAGACCCTCTGGATGCGCCCTTAATTGGGCTCAACTGGATACAAAGCCCAAAGGCCAAAAACAGGCAACATAGCACCGACACAGATTCTGGATCCTCTTTTCTTTCAATGATTCTTAATGTGTCTTGATGAATTTTGACATGACTCTGGTGGCATTGGAAAGGTATTCTCGTTAGCTTTCCGTGCATATGTAGAACGTCCAAATCCGAGTCCGTACGTTCTAGGCGTCTGTTTTAGTGCAGATTGGTCCTGGGCCTCGAAACAGTCTCGAAGTTGGTTTTGATTGGGCATCCACCTTGGCTTCCTAATCATAATATAATCATTAGGTAGCAAACCATTCTTAAAATTAACATATAACGAAGAACATAGGAACGAGCTCACCTCTAAATTTAGTCGTCATGCACGAGCTCTAGTCATTGGACCTTGCAAGTCCAGTATTGGAGAATTGTTACGTGTATTCATAGGAGTGATGTACTCATCAATTATAAAAAAACTAAAAAAAATAAAGAGTATCAAAAAAATTGTCTAGCAATATCTATCTATTAGCTAATGAACGAATAAAGTAATTTTATGATTTAGCATCATGATGTGTCCTAACTAGCAACATTATTATTTAACACCTAGCTCCATCACTGCTTTTTAAAATAAAACGTAGCTGTCATCAACACATCTCAATATTCCATAAGGATTGAGCTAAAATTCATGTCTATTTAACTATACTTAAGTTATATCTATTAAAATTAGTTTAATCAATTTAAGTAGGATAACACTATGTTATGAGAGTTTGGGACTTAGATGACACCCGAAGATAAGTTTAGAGAACTGGATAAGCATTTAGAGAGTATAGGGACCTAAATAGCATGGGAGCTTAAGTTTAACGAGTTAGAATAGTAATTTGAGTGTATAGAGACCTAATGTCACAAGTGAATAAGTTGAAGGACCAGCCACTCATTTTATTCCAATTTTTAAAAGAAAAATATCATATATGTTTTGACACAATTAGTTATTAATTAATCAAAAGGATTGAAAGAAGAATGAACAAAAGGGTAAAATAAGATCCTACTCATGGGCTGGTCCTCTTGTGCATGGATGGTTTGTATCACAAAATCTGCCCTCACGTGGTTGATGGGTCTACTGAACTGAAAGCAATTTTTAGGCCATCCCACCTCGGCCTGGTTGCCGAAATATAAAAGAACAAAAAAGGAACGTAACTCGAATTCCGTTTCCAGGGTTCAAATCGAACACCACCTGCTTCTGATCTGATCTTACAGGTAGTGGCTAGAAAGAAGAAGAGGACAAGATGAGTTCACATTCTTGCCAAGTTGTCTCCATTAAAGCTTTAATCAAGAAAAAGTGAGTTTTGTAAGAATACTATTCTATCAACATCAAGTTGTCCATCAATTCGTAGTTAAGTAGGTAGTTTCCAATCTGTAGTTAAGTCATCATTGCATATGTAAAGGCACAGATTATTTGCCAAGTTTATTAGGTTGATATAACTAGAAGTGCTTCTTTGAGTAATCCCCAAGATAACAAATGCACATGGTGGCGTGAAAAAGGATTCCTGATCTTTTGAAAGGTTCTCATAAATTTGATTAGAGCGGAGGTAATACATAAATTGAAATGTTCCAAACCCCGTAATCATAATACAATATCTTCTCTGGTTATCAACCGACATTGCATGGTCGATATAGCCACAAAGCCTAATCCTTGTCTTCTAATCAAGAATATAAACAAGAACAAGAAGGAATACAACCAAATTTATAGATGTATTATGAGTCTGACAAGTTGGGATCCTCGCATAAACCGATTAACTGTGAAATTGTATCTATTATATATATATATATAGATATATATATATCAGCAAGAAAAGGAGACACCACTTTCACTCTCAGGACCTAGAAATTACCACGTTAATCCGAAAAAAAAGAAAGAGAAAAGTTACCCACCATTGCCATCATGATAAAACTAGCCCAAAATATTCTTATTTATATTTATGAATTATCACAACTGACCTTAGCATGAGGATTAGAAAACACGCATGCAAGGGAGAGGGGGGGTGGGAGGGGGAAAGAGAGAGAAAAGCTGATGGAATATAACATATCCTGGTAGGGAAACCATGTGGGCCATGTGTCTGTTTCACGTTCCTCATCACGTTGGTATGTAAGAAACACATGAATGGAAAAGATGAAGAAACATTTCGCAGTTGCCTGACTGAGACTGAGATGCGATAACACAAAGAAAAATAGATCGCTAGCATGGGTTAATGTAAGAAAAATAAATCAGAACAAGAAAACAAAGCTCACGATGTATGCCATCGCTGCAGGACAATTAGGTTCAAAAGTCAACAGGTGAGACTGCGGCGGTATCCATGGTGTTCGTGAACATACGTACAAGGGCACGTACAGCGACGACATGGACCTCTGGACCAGACACTCCGTGTTCTACTATGGCTTTGATTGCTACCAAGGCAGATGCTTATCCCATTATTCCTTTCCTGCCTGTGTCACCAGCTAGCAACATGCCCTCTCTGTTTGACTGTTCCATAACAATATGAATAACCGCAAGTTGTTGTTGTTGGAATATGATCTGAATTATAGTGTCCTTACTAGAGACATAGGTTTGAGGGGCGAAGTTATTTCGTGTTACGGTTTATATTGTTTAATGAGTTTATTTTCAGGAGCTGTTGTGGCAAGACATGAACGACCTTGTAATTTAATTGCAGCACCCTTAGAACTTGAAGAATCATTAACATTACTTGGTGTAGAAGCAGAATTAACAGGTTGCTGAATTTCAGGGCTTTTATTTTTCAAACTAGCAGCTCGTTCTAAATCAGCTTGTATAATTTCAGTAGGGGTCATTGGTAACAAAGTAATTTTAGTTCCTTTATGCATAAAAGTGTACTTATTACTTTTACCATGGTGTACAGCATCATTATCAAATTCCCAACGTCTACCCAATAAAAGTGAACAAGCTTGCATGGGTACAACATCACAATAAATAGAATCCACATAGGAACCAATGGAAAAAGGAACTCTGCAAGTTTGTATTACCTTAGCTTTTCCAGAGTCATTTAAGCACTGAATGTAGTATGGATGTGGATGTGGGCGTGTGGTCAAATCAAGCTTCTTAACCACATCAGAACTCACCAAATTGTTGCAGCTTCCTCCATCAATGATGACACGTGCTCGACGGTTCTTGATGACGAAGAAAATCTAGAACAAGTTATGTCGCTGCATTATCTCGGGCTGCTGGATTTGTGTGCTAAGCACACGCTGCACAATAATATTCATGTAGCCCATGGTATCGACGCCTCCAAGGACGAGGTCCCTGCTGGTGGTAGCGACATCCTCCTCCTCATCCTCCACATCGAAGGTGCTCATGTAACCGCCATCATCTGTCGCCACATATGCCCGCCTACTTGGGCAATCTTTCTGCACATGGCCAAGACCATGGCAGCGGTGGCACTGAATCCCTATAATGCGTCCCGTCGAAGCAACAGAGGAGGCACTACTAGCCGGTACCTGCACAGAAATTTTACCTGAGCGCGTAGAAGGGGCAGGGGCTGATCTTGGTGTTGCAGAAACAACACTAGCTGGTGGGGGCGGCCGGAAAGATGGCTTGGACAGCCCCGAAGTCCCCGTCGGCCGTGGTGGGTAGAAATTTCTGGACTTGCTGTACTCCTCAAAAGCCTGAAAAAGTCCCTGTGATTCTTTCTCTGTAAGCATAGCATACTAGAAACACTGGTTGAGGGTATAAAATTCTTTATAATGAAGGATGTCCTGAATTTCTATTCTCAAACCAGAATAAAAGCGGCAAATCTGATCCTCTACTTTTTTAACCACAGCACAACGAATCAAACCCTTCTGAAGCTCACTAAAATACTCCTGAACAGTTTTATCTCCTTGATCTAAACGCTGCAGTTTATTATGATTTTCTCTATAAAAAGAAGGAGGAACAAAATGATCATGCATTTCTACCTTAAGTTCTTCCCAAGTAGTAGGCAAATCGGTTTCAGCAGCTAGACCACTCCACCAAACAATAGCAAAGTCCTTAAACTCACTAGTGGCTTGTCTAACTCTATGTTGTTCAGGAACAAGGTGGGCATTAAATTTTTGTTCTACCGTCATTTCCCAATCAAGGTAAGCATCACCATCGTACTGACCCAAAAATGAAGCAATTGAAAACTTAATTTTAGCATACGGGTCATCTGGAGCATGGTTACCTTGTGTGCGACGGTTGTGGTTGTGGAAACCACCCATACCTTAAGGGTTACGTTGCAAATGACGTCGTTAGCTTGCGGTCCTTGTAGCTGACCTATCGACGGTGCCATCAGCCTTATACACCGTTGCTTCATCATGATCGTCTTCAACGTCGTTGTTGGTGTTTGTGTTGGTGTTGTTGGCCTTATGAGCGGTCTCCAATTCGACATCCTGATCGGTTAGCTTAGACACTCTCTTATCCAACCGCTCAATGCTTTCTCCCAGGTGAAGCTTGGTGACGACGTCTGTGATGGCCCTGGTGATCGTCTCTACCAAATCACTCTGAACCGCCTGCAAAGCCTTCTGTAGCTGACTTTGGCTCACGCACTCATCAAATTTTAAGGGTGAAGCACCCTCTCCATCGCTTCCTGACATTAGAAACACCAAAATAGGAAACGAAAAGTGAAGGTTATCCCTACAAAAGTACTAAGCAGTGGTGCCTCTCAACACAGCAAAATGAAGCTTCTTGCAAAGCTCTTACAAAGTTCTGAAAACAACAAAGCGAAAGATACTAGGGAGCTGTGTTCCACGATTGCAAGGGTTACAAAATAACCTATGTGCTGTCCAGAAGAAGTATGTAGAGCTAGGAAGGCCAAATATATATATATATGTGAGTGGCACACAAATCAAAAACAGATAGTAAAGCTGAATAAGTGCCCAAGTAACTTGTCCCTAGTTTCTATTCTAACTATGTTCTAGAACAGTAGTGATAGCAAAGAAGAAACAAGGAGACAAAGGGACACAGTCGATAACAGGGGGCTTAGAGTAAAACAGCAAACTCAGAAATTCCAGGGGGCTAGATAGAGCACTAGTAGGAATCCCAAATTTCTTTATTTTATTTTATTTTTTTGATATTTTTTTCCAACTCACTAGCAAACGGGGAGAAACCACAAAACATTTCAGCTCAAACCGAGCTAGGACATGGCCTACAGAAAATCTTAAAGTTTCAGAAAATGTCGGGTTTCAACTTGAATGAATTTTTTCTTTATCTTCCCGATTTTTTTTGATTTTTTTGACGAGGGCACACAGGGTATGCTCAACTTTTTGTCAAGAATCTCCTGTAAAAATTTGAGCCAAAACGGACAACCGAGCGAAAAGTTATGGCCGTTTTACCGAAGGGGTGTCAGAATCGGTTATGAAGAAACCGGGGGTTTGAGTGAAACCCGAGTCGGCTTGGGGTCGGGTAGGGATTTTTTTTTGGCGAGGTGGATGCAACAGAAAGTGGAATATGTGAAAATTGGTCCGAGGTGGTGAGGGTAGGTTTAGGGTGGGATTAGGGTGGGCGTGTTGATTAATCAACCCTAGCACACAAAGCCGACAAAACCGAGGATGGTGAAGGGGATGGCGGCTAGGGTTGCAAGGGAAACACTACTGACGACAAAAACACAACTAAACCAGCGACTAAACAAGAACTAGGGCACAAACTCAACACTACGGACTCTGAAATTGAAATATGCAAAGGCTAAACACGTGGTTATGGGCGGGGGAAATTTTTTTTTGGTATTTTCTGTGGACGATAGGAAGAACACGAAAACAACACTAAAGGGTAGTGCGAACCTGATGGTGCACCTGAAGCTCTGATTACCACTTGATGTGAATTTTGACATGAGGCCAGCGGCATTGGAAAGGTCTTCTCCTTATCTTTCCGTGCATATGTAGAACGTCCAAATCCGAGTCCGTATGCGTCCTGGGCGACTGTTTTAGTGCAGAACCTCAATGGGCTGCAACGGCTTACGGGCTGTTTGGCGGTGTTGAGCCGTTTCATGTCACGCCTCGGCGAGAGTGTGCTCCCACTATATAGGCTACTGAAGAAGTCCGACCGGTTCGAGTGGACCCTTGAGGCGCAGTCCGCCCTCGATGACATCAAGCGCATCCTGAGCAGCGCACCCGTGTTGACGCCCTCGGTCCCGAGCGAGGTGCTGCTGTTGTACATAGCGGCAATGACTCAAGTCGTGAGCTTGACGCTCGTGCTCGAGCGAGAAAGAGAGGGGCACACCCTCAAGGTCCATCACCACGTCTACTACGTCAGCGAAGTCCTATCTAATTCAAAGACTGGGTACCCGCAGATCCTTAAGATCCTCTACGCGGTGATGGTGGCAAGGAACAAGCTCCGGCACTACTTCTAATCCCACCTGATACATGTCGTAAGTTCCTTTCATAAGGAAGAAATTCCTAAAGTTTTGTGATGACTACCACATCCACATCGACTGGGCTGCTGTCGCTCACCCCAAGACAAATGGGCAGGTCGAGCGAGCCAATGGCATGATACTCCAAGGGGTGAAGCCTCGGATCTTCGATCCGACCGTCATCTACAACCGCTTGAAACAATTCAGCGGATGATGGGCGGCTGAACTCCACGCCGTACTCAGGAGCCTGCGCACAACCCAGAGTCACGCAACGGGTTTCACGCCTTTCTTCATGGTCTGTGGGTCCGAGGCAATCCTCCCCGCTGATCTGAACTACAGCACGCCTCGAGTACGCGTGTTCAACGAGCAAGGTAATGAAGCAGCGCTCTAGGACGTGATGGATCAGATAGATGAGGCACGAGACGTCGCACTCCTCCACTCGGCCAAGTACCAACAAGCACTCCGCTGCTACCACGATCAAAATGTAAGAGACAGAGGGCTTCTCATGGACGACCTCATTTTGTGTAGGGTTCAGGACAATAGGGGCTGACACAAGCTCTCACCGCCTTGGGAAAGACCGTACGTCGTCTCTCGGGTCATCCGACCCGGCACCTACAAGCTGAAGACCATGGAGGGCAATGAGCTCAAGAACGCATGGAACATCTCGTAGCTACGTAAATTCTACCCCTAGCTCTTTGTTTGCGGCATTCTCGGTACGCCTTGATCACTCTTAAGTGACACTCGACCCCTCCCAAGGGCTCAAGCGTCACTCGGGGGCTAGAAAGGCACAATAGGCCGGCGCTGCGTGCCTCTTTTTTCTCGAAAAAACTTTTCTTTCTTTGTCGGCCATGAGCCTTGCTATGCCGACAAACAAAGTAAACCACAAAACAAGGAGTTCATAGTCGAGCCAGTCAGACGGCGCAATGTCGTGCTTGCCCCAGCGGCCACGACAACGGCGATCACCAACGAGGCTAAACTTCCAAGTCACTCAGGGGCTCAGGCTTTGTGAGCCAGCACGAGAGGGGCAACTGGCCGAGAGTGCAAAGTAGTTTAAATAACAAGAATTAGAAACTTTTTGAGGCCATCACAGGCTAACAAAAGCAAACAAGCACAAGTTCACAATCTAAACCGATTACACGAGAGCAGGCATGATGACCCATTTTCTGGAAATAAAAGCTAAGAAATGCAACCACTAACTAGTTCTCCCTGTTCACCTTGGGAAGCGCCTCTTCTTCATACTTTGCAGCCAGGACATCAGCATGGGGCTCCCAGTCAGCACGGATCCGCACCATCTTCTCAAGAGTGTGGTCGAATTAGCCGAGGCTCAGCGCCTGTAGTCCATCCTCGAAGTGAGTTCCGAGCACGGCGAACACGGTGCGCACGCCAAAGCGCACGTTGCGCTAGATCCACTCACGGCCCGAGGACATCAAATCCCCAAGCTGCAGCACCATCGAGGCCCCAGGCTCGACGGGGACTTGGAGTTCTTGAGCCGCCCTCCCTAGCACGGCGCGCAACTCCGTCTTCTCCATGACCTCATGACGAAGGGACTTCTCCGCCTTGGCCAGCTTCTCCCCCAGTGCTGCACCGATCGATCTGGGTGATAAGGGGTAACTCAAAGTCAAAAGCATGCATGGAATAGAGGAAAAAGAGGCATACCTTCTCCGGCCTTGCAGGTCACTTGCAACTGTGCCAGATGCGTGGCTGCCGCATCGGGCAAAGCTTTGGCCGCGGCCATGGCCTGATCGCGCAACTGCCTCTCCGAGCGCAGTGACTCCCCGAGCCTCGGCATGGCCTCAGCTCGAGCAGCGGCTTGAGCCAGGGCGTCGCCGCACTTGTTCTGCACGGTCTCGAGCACCTTCTCCAGTCGACCCAGGCAGTCCTCGTGCTGCTCCTCCGTGGCCTGTAGATAGTACAGCTCCGTCTGAACCTCGGAACCTCGCTCCTCAGCGTCTTTGAGCATCGCCTCGAGCTCCTCCATGCACCCTTTCGTCACCCCCAACTCGACACGGGCATCGCAGAGGTCGGTAAGGATAGCCAGCCCTTCCTCCCTGTAGCTCTGGGCCACCATGCCGGAGTACCTTACATTGTTGGCGCTGACAACATTGTAGTTGTCGAAGAACCGCTTCTTCTCCAGAGACACGACGAAGGAATCCGCTGGGATGCGTGGCAGAGGCTGTTGCACCGCCTTCGCATCGCCCGTAGGTAGCCACCTTATTGTCAAATCAGCGGCCAGGCGACGAGCCGCTCCACCGGCACCGCTCACAGGGACACACAGAGCTGGCGTCACCGCGACAGTCTCCGGGACCGCTGAGGAGCCGGCCCCTGGCACTGCCATGACCTCCGTGCGGGTCGTGATAGGTGCTCCCGGCACAGTTGGTGCCAGCGCCATAGCTTCCTCTGAAGACTCTACGGCACAATGCTTTTGGACCGCCACCCCGGCATCAACCGCCGCACCAGATGAAGCAACGACGATCGGAGAACCCGACGCCTGTTGGTCCCCCTTGTGCATCCTCGCCGCTGCATCCACCCTTAGGGACTTTGCGGGTGTAAAATGCCCAGGGTGAGGCCTCTTGGCGACGGTCCGGCACTTTGACACGGGCACGCCGCTAGCCGAGTCTGTGTCGTGCCCGCGCTTCAGCAAGGCGTCGACTGCAGGGTCAGCACTTGGTTCCTCCGACACAAGAGGGACATCGACCTCCTGTTCGGTGACGAAGTGGTGTCAAGAATCTCCTGTAAAAATTTGAGCCAAAACGGACAACCGAGCGAAAAGTTATGGCCGTTTTACCGAAGGGGTGTCGGAATCGGTTATGAAGAAACCGGGGGTTTGAGTGAAACCCGAGTCGGCTTGGGGTCGGGTAGGGATTTTTTTTTTTGGCGAGGTGGATGCAGCGGAAAGTGGAATATGTGAAAATTGGTCCGAGGTGGTGAGGGTAGGTTTGGGATGGGATTAGGGTGGGCATGTTGATCAATCAACCCTAGGACACAAAGCCGACAAAACCGAGGATGGTGAAGGGGATGGCGGCTAGGGTTGCAAGGGAAACACTACTGTCGACAAAAACACAACTAAACCAGCGACTAAACAAGAACTAGGGCACAAACTCAACACTACGGACTCTGAAATTGAAATATGCAAAGGCTAAACACGTGGTTATGGGCGGGGGAAATTTTTTTTTGGTATTTTCTGTGGATGATAGGAAGAACACGAAAACAACACTAAAGGGTAGTGCGAACCTGACGGTGCACCTGAAGCTCTGATTACCACTTGATGAGAACAAGGGTTCCTGATCTTCTGAAAGGTTCTTGGTAAGTTGATTTGGTCGGAGGCGACACACAAATCGATCCGGCTTCAGAACAGCACGTTCTAAACCCCGCAATCGCAGCACGACGTCTCCTCTGGTTATCAACCGTCCAAAGACGATTGACGTTGTCGAGAAGGCTAATCCCTGCCTGCGAATCAAGAACACAAGCAAGAACAACGAAGAATGCAACACAATTGCAGCTGTATGATTAAACTCTCGAAGTTGGGGTCTCACAAACCGATGAACGGCGAAACTGTTTATGAACAGAATTGATCTAAGCAAAACCCAAACCCTAATGGTGCGGCGGAGGCTGTATATAAAGACCCTAGGGTCGTGCAAGACCCTCTGGATGCGCCCCTAATTGGGCTCAACTAGATACAAAGCCCAAAGGCCAAAAATAGGCTACGCAGCACCGACATAGATTCTGTACTCTCTCTTGTTTGAACGATTCCCGATGACTCCGGATGAATTTTGACATGAGGCCGGCGGCATTAGAAAGGTCTTCTCCTTATCTTTCCGTGCATATGTAGAACGTCCAAATCTGAGTCCGTATGCGTCCTGGGCGACTATTTTAGTGCAGACTGGTCCTGGGCCCCGTAACAGACTCGAAGTCGGTTTTGATTGGGCCTCCACTTTGGCTTCCAAGCCCTTGCTGGTCCTCCACGTTCCCAACTCCTTCTCCCGTCATCTCCTGATCCTCTCCATAGTTTCTAATCATAAAATAATCATTAGGTAGCAAACCATTCTCAAAAGTAACATATAGCGAAGAACGTAGGAACGAGCTCACCTCTAAATTTAGTCGTCGTGCACGAGCTCTAGTCATTGGACCTTGCAAGTCCATAATTGGAGGAGTATTGTGTGTATCCATAGGAGTGATGTCGTCATCAGCTTACATGCTTCTACGCATGTTTCTAAGGGGAGTTGCTTATTTACAATGTAAGTATATGACCCTCTAGATGATCACAGTGATCTTTGTGCTTCATGCCCATTGAGTCATGTTCAAACGAGCTCCGAGGTTAAATCTACTCGTGTGGCTCAAAGACAAGTGACTCATACATTTCCATCACACAAATGACTAACTATTGCATACTTGAGAAAATGTTTTGTTGAGTAATATGTGTAGGGGGAGCTATGGTGGGATGCCATCATGACCAAGAAGGAGCACAATGAAAGGGGGAGTTTCCTAACTCTTGTCATTTCTTATTTACTCCTTGGTTCTCTTGTGTTTTTTCTTTGGTTTGTGGTTTTTGGTGATAGGTGACAAAGTGGGAGAAGGAACATGAAGATCCAAAAGTCAAGTCTAGATCGATAACACAAAGGGGGAGAAGGACTTGAAGATCCAAAAGTCAAGAAATGGGAGATAGCATAAAGGGGGAGAAGAACATGAAGATACAAGAAAAGCCATAAAGATGATGAAGACAATGGTTCATGTTCACTTGGAGTATATATGAAGATCATGTCAAGATTAACATCTACACCAACATGGAGAAGAACAACAAAGGAGCATGTATACAACAACATTGAACATCTACACTGACATGAACATCTACGTCTATGGTGCGTGTCTACGTCAACAAAATCAACTACCACGACACCAAGACGGGCGTAAAATTCAACTCAAGAACAACATCAAGTGTACTAAGTATTTGGGTAGTTCTCCCTAAACACCTAGCACATTCCAAGGGGGAGACTACTTCCAAGGTAAGGACCAAGGTAATTCTTTCAAACCTATCTTTTCCTTTGGTTCCTTATTGCTCGTTCTTTTTGGATCATCATAAATAATGGTTGTCATCCATCACCAAAAAGGGGGAAATTGTAAGGTTAATGACCATTGAGATCACCCCAAGGTATGAATGTTTTGGTGATGAATGACAAACATGAAATGTGACTAATGTCTATACGAGTGTTGCGCGTGTAGGAAACCTCTTATTACTTAATGATGATCGGTGATGATTGCCTTGGCAATTGATGACAATGACCACAAGCATAGATCTTGATGAGCTTGATGGAGTCCAAGGGTTGATGGATATGGATAAAGGCTAAGGACAAGTTATGGAGCAAATGTTTGGAACACTTGTCTAGTTGTTAGGGCTTTGAGTCCATAGGAAAAACCGGACTATCAAGGGGGTCTACGTCATGTCTCTTTAGGTCATGCTAGTCGGTGATGTGCATAGATGCTCAGTGAAATCACAGGCACTAGGTGACAGTGGAGAAGCCAAGAAACTATTTGAAGAAGACAAGAAACAAAGTCAAGCGAGTATGAGGAGTTTCAGCTTCTGAAGATAGAGACCGGACAGAGAGGTTCTAGAGACTGGACGGTCCGGTCATCAGGTTGAAATCCAGAACAGAGGAGAAGTTGGCTGCGAGGAAATCTGTGGCACAGAGTTTTAGAGACCGGACTGTACGGTCTGTAGATCAGACTGTACGATCTATAGAGACAATTCTAGAACAGACGAGGAAGTGGTTGCGATGGCTCTATTTGGAGTTTCAGTGATGAATACCGGGTTGTACGGTCTATAGACCGGATTGTATGGTATGTATGAAGGAAATAACGAACAGAGGGCAACGGCTCTGGGGGAGCCATCCAGTGGAGACTGGACTGTCCGGTCTAGATAGTGACCGGACCCTATCAGTACGTCCAGAAGGCTGTTTCGTGGAGTAACATCTAGTTTGAGGTTGGAAGCCTATATAAACTCGTTGTTGGGGTCTTGGGGACTTCCTTTGGCCATTAGGATAGCTGAGAGCATCAGTTGGGAGCGAAAGGGCCAAGAGAGGAGCACTAGGAGGGGATATTGGATATCTTGAGAGTGCTAGAGAGAGTAACTTGAGCATCTATACACATCTAAGGCTAGCGTGTCCTTGAAGATGTGATCTAGATTGTACTCTTGGTCTATGGTGAGACCTAGACTGGTTAGGTGTCGGTTATCGAGCCTATCGTGATTGGTTGTGATGGTCGTCACATGTTTGTACACGTTTTGAGCCCCCCCGTTGAAAGGGGCATTGATAGTGAGCGCCCGTGTCGGCTCGAGGAGTCTGGCAAGTTCTCAAGGGAGGTGACCTTGTGCCTTGGTGATAGCAGTGACGCGACCATGTCTTCACTCCGGGAGTAATTGCGGGCTCGTGTGCGAGAACTCCACTTGGTGGCGGGAGGGACTTGTACTCCGGCGGGAGTGGTCCAACGAGGAGTAGGGGAAGGCGCCATCCTTCCGAGACCTCGGGAAAAAATATCATGTGCCATCTCTTACTCTACTCCTTACTATGATGCTTTACTTTTCGCATTTACATATCATGCTATTCATGCTTGTGTGCTTGCCTTGCTCTAGTTGATTACCTTGTAGACTTGTAGAAATAGGCTTCTCTACTTGCTAGTTGTGCTTAGCTTTCACTTGACTACTAGCATGTATAGGAGTTACTTTGGCTTGATTGATCACCCTAGTATGTATTATGATACTCATGCTTGTGTGCTTATTTTGTGCTTGTTGATCTAGTAGCTTTGCATGAGTAGGCTCCTTTGCTAGTTTGTTGTGTGCTTCTGTGCGTTATTAATTACTAGCTTGCATAGGAGTTGCTTTGCCTTGGGTGTGGTCCAGTAGTATGCATAGATTGTGTTTCCTTTCATAGGGTTCTCTTGTTAGTGTGATCACCACTAGAATTGTGTAGGAGTTGTTTGAGTGGTCGATTTTAGGAATTGGAAAATTAGGTACATAGTTTGAGTTCCCGATTCACTGTCCCCCTCTCGATCACTCGATCCTTTCAAAGGTTCTAGGAATTGGCAAATTAGGTACATATTGTGAGTTCTCAATTCACACCCCGTCTCGGTCACTCGATCCTTTCAATCTTGCTCTCACCAAGATGAACAGTATAAGGAGTTCTATGAGCCTGTCTCAAGATATCTATCTTCACCTCTGGTTTCTGGGGCACACAAAGATGTCCCCTAAAACAGACCACATGATGCTTGTTAATGCTGAATTCATGAGGTTTGCCATCTCTTATCCTCTTACGAGCCTCCCGAGTCAAATGATCATGTTGTTGTGCATCATGCACCCTCTTAGCAATCGATGACTGAATCAGCATCCGAGTCTCCTCTCTAACAATGCCTGCATAGCACAAAGTGACACCCATACGATCCAAATCTGCAATCTAGGTCATTGCCACTTTGGGAACACCAGTCCTACTAAGAGCATCCGCCACCACATTTGCCTTTCCAGGTTGATACTAAATTGTAAAATAATAATAGCTTATCAACTCAAGCCATCTTCGCTGCCTCAAGTTCAACTCCTTCCGTGTGAAAATGTACTTGAGACTCTTGTGATTGATAAAAATATCATAAGAGTCACCATATAGATAATGCCTCCAAGACTCCAATGCAAATACTATAGCTGCCAACTCTAGATCATGGATAGGATAAAGCCTCTCATGTTTCTTCACTTGCCTAGAGCCATAAGCAATCACTTTACCATTCTGCATCAACACACAACCAAGGCCAATATGAGAAGCATCCATATACATTGTGTAACGCTTGGTAATCTCGGGCAAAGTCAAAATAGGAGCATTCGCCAACTTATACTTCAGAGTCTGAAAACTGATTTCGTAGGCATTTGTCCATTCAAAGGTAATACCTTTCACTGTCAATTTAGTCAACGGCTTCACAATACTGGAGAAGTTCGACATGAAACGCCGATAATAACCAGCAAGACCCAAGAAACTATGAATCTTAGGCACACTAGTAGGTCTTGCCCACTCAACCACTAAAGCCACATTCTTGGGATCAATAGAAATGCCATGCTGATTAATCACATGACCAAGAAAAGACACTTCAGAAAGCCAAAATGCACACTTCTTCAATTTTCCATAGAACTTATTCTTCCTCAGAGCATCCAGAACAAGACTAAGATGTCTCTCATTCTCCACGTCGATCTTTGAGTAGATCAAGATATCATCAAGGAAGACAACAACGAAGTCATCCAAGTACTCATGCAACATCCTATTCATCGCTTCCATAAAAGCAGTAGGGGCATTCATTAGTCCAAAAGACATAACAATATATTCATAATGCCCATACCTGGTGCTGAAAGCCGTCTTAATATCCTCCTCCCGTATCCTCAATTGATGATAGCTAGAATTCAAATCAATCTTAGAGAATACCTTAGCACCTTTCAATTACTCAAAGCACATCAATACGAGGCAAAAGGTACTTATTCTTGATAGTAAGATAGTAACCTCATTAAGGGCACGATAGTCCACACATAGCCTCTTAGTTTTATCCTTCTTCTCCACAAATAATGCTGGGAAAGCCCAAGGTGACTTGCTAGGTCTAATGAATCCCTTAGCAAGAAGATCATCCAACTGTCGCTTCCATTCCACTTACTCCTTAGGAACCATCTTATACGGAGCCTTATGGATAGGTTGTGTACCAGGAATTAATTTTATCTCAAAAACCGCATCGCGCTCACGCGGAATACTTGGAAGCTCAGCAGGAAACATATCAGGATAACTGCATACCACTCGGATGTTCTCCACTCGCAAGGTAGCCTCACTACCATCCATCATAGCAAAAAGAATTCCATATTTCCTCGTCCAATGATCAGGCAACAACTGATACAAGAATGCAAGAGAGTACTTCATAGCACCCCCAATAAATATCACCTCTCTCCCTGATGGTGCCTGCAAAGACATTGTCCTCTAGAAACAAGATATAACAGCCTGATATCTATAAAGCCAATCGATGCCCAAAATAACATCGAAAGACTCAAGAGGAATCACCACAAGGTTACCAACAAAGGTCTCATTAGCAAGAAAGCTACATCAACCCGGGCAAGTTGGACGACTAGATATAAGACCCTTAGTAGAACTGACCACAATAGACTCAGTAATTATCTGCATAGAGAGTCTAGCACGAGCCACAAAAACATCCGAGACAAACAAGAAACTGTCACCAAAGTCAAAAAGAGCATATGAATCAAAGTAATCAACTGAGATAGTACCTATCACCACACCTTCATGGTCTCTGCCATCTGTAGAAGGCAAAGAGTAAGCTCTAGGAACAATAGCAGAAGTAGAAACGCCAGACATATAGCGACTAGAAGTAGTAGAAGTCCAAGGAAGCGAAGGCGTTGAAGGAACAATAGCTTGGGGTAGTCGAGGGAGCCCAAACTATGATGGCGAAGGGAGGTTCAGTGTAGAAGGCACTGTCAAGTACTAAGTGTAGAACGGCACGGACAAGTACTGCTGAGTAGTTGGTGCTAGAAACTGCTGCTGAGTAGGTGGCACTAAAAACTACTGTTGTGTAGAGGCTAACACATTAGTTGTGCCACTCGTAGCTAAAGAAGAAACTGGCTCTCAACACAACTTCCCATTATGATTCCTCCTGCATACAATGTCCATATGATCCTGGCCGCAAATAGAACAAGTACCACTCCACTGACACTCTACTCGATGGTGTGCATCACCACACCTGAAGCACACCATACCCATACCAGGCTTAGGGATAGCCGGATACTGCGCTGAACCTCCTCCTTCCGAAGAACTAGACTAAGCGGGCCTGCCGTGATGGATGATGATGCTAAAACTTCCCCTTCTTATGACTAGGGCCACCTGACTGACCCTTCTTATCATCCTGACTATGAGGCTGATCACTGCCTGAAATCTTCATCTCATGAGTGTACTGATGCTGCATCTCCACACCTAAAGTTTGATCCATGGTAGTACGAAAATCTAGCAATGGAAAAGCACCCAAATTGCACCTGATCGAAGGTCTCAAGCCCTAACAAAACTAAGCCGCCTTCTCCAATTCATTATTAGCCACATGTGGAACAAAGCGCACAATCTTGTTAAACCCCTCCTCATATTCAGCCACTGTCTTCTCTCCTGCTTATAGCTTTGCAGGTCTATCTTCATTTTCTCAAGGAATATGGCAGGGTAGAACCTCCCCTCAAATTGTATGACAAAGACATGCCAAGTCAATTGCCAGGTGTATGAGAATTAGCCCTCTGCACACCTCTCCGCCAAGTCTATGCCTCTCCCTTCAGCAATTGTGTTCTGTAGCGAATACGATCACCATAGACCACCTCAAATACCTTCATCTTATCCTCTACATAAGTCAAATAATATGCAGCATCAACTGGAGAGCCACTACCATCAAATAAATCTAGCTTCATACCCATCAACTGCATCAAAGAAATCCCACTGACCGGGATTGCACCCTGATGAGCACCAGCAAAGACACTACCCGTAGCAGTAGTAGTAGCAGCGGCACTAGCAGAGGCATTGGGAATAGCCTGCCTCAAAGTTATCATCTCTCGCTGCATTGCCTGAATTGCAGCAACAATCGCCACTGGACTAAGATTCTGATTATTAGAAGTTTTATTATTAGCCGCATCATATTAGCCACGTCATTAGTATTACGGGCTGGACGACCATGCTTTCCTTTCTTAGGCGGCATCACTGCAGCCACCACAACACACAAACAATACTACATTAATCTCAAGAAATCATATATGTTGAGGGTAGGAAATAGGGTGCCACATGGCGCCACCTAGGAACCCACATGCGTCTAGTCCAAAGGACCCGCTGGATCGCCCCCAAGGCATCACCTACGTAGGCCCCCACGAAAAGCGTCTCTGTGACGGTCAAACCTTGGCCGCGAAGGCCACGCCGCTCCCCCGACTCGCTCGACCCCCCTCAGGGGTCGAGGGCCGGTCGTGTTCCACTCGACCCCTGAGTGGTTGAGGGTTCACTACACCTCGCTCGACCCCACAAAGGAAGTCGAGGACAAATCGTTCCGCCTAACAGGATCCGAGCACGGCTCACTCTCCCAAGCGAATGACATAACCGCACGTCCACAGCCCATCTACCACGGGGCAAGGATGGTCGTTTCACTGACACTACGTCCATGATGATAGTGCGGGCGCCCCTAGTAACCACTGGATAAGCTCTGCCTCTGACAACTCCCATCAGTGGGGACCAAACCACGACGGGACGGGACGACAGACCCCTTACCAAGCCGGAAGTGGCGAAGTGGAGAAACTCAATTGCCTTGTCAGGACGGGACGGATTCCAACTCCAAATAGGCCCAGACAGGCGCAACCTGGCATGACAACCCCCGACGGAGGGGGTCAAGCGAGATAACGGTCAACAACCGCCAACCACCTAGACTTAAATGCCATGCCCATTACGCACGTACAGTATCAGGGAGTCAAATCTCTCCGGATACCCCTCATCATCACCAGCACCCGCTGGCGATGGCAGGCATGGCAAGGCACACTGTGCTGTCATCGCCCGATGACACACCTAATGGTGATGGTGCAGGACGGCTTGATGGTCAGCTAGATTGAACCTTGCTTGAATAACATGACAATGCCTATGCTGCACCTCCTCATATATAGCAGAACACACCGACTACAGGAACACGGGGGAACTCGACCCAACGACAGAGAACGGGGGCATGCTCGGACGCAATACCGTCCCTCTACGCAAGACCAGGACAATGGGGGCCACAAGGACCTAAGACTATGCCGCCGACCAAGGGCTTCGCATTCTTTGGCACGTCTCCACTGACTCATCACGTGTAGAAATCTCTCTCTCTCTTTCTCTCTGTAAAGTGGGTCCTTTCCCCTTGAGAACTGGACAGAAAGGGGAGGCTCGTGCCTCTTTCAAAGGACAGAAACAGCGACGGACCATAGAGAAACAACAACGATGACAACAGCGACCGCATACACACCACTCTCACCCGAGACTTGGAGCCCTCTCCTCTCTCACCACCATTGTACTCCCCAACCAGAGCAAGTAACACGAGCAGGCCTGAGAACTGGATGTAGGGGACTTCCCCGAACCAGTATACCCCCCCGTGTCCTCTTGCTTAGCCATCACCGAGTCTGAAATGCGCGTCCCCATGAACAAATTCTACTAGCCGGTGATCTAAACACCGACAGTTGGCGCACTTCCTCCACCGATGTAGGGGCTTTGCACGTTTCACTTTACCACTCCACGGTTCGGATGGCCACTTCCTCCACCTTCTAGGCGCCCGGCAGCAGCATCTTCTTCGGGAGCTTGGAGTTCGTCGCCACAGCGGACCGGAAGCTACTGTGTGTCAGCATTCCGACATCCCCACCACCTCCAGTCCATGAACCCGCCATCATAGCGATGCGTCTGTGGTGGCTAGAAGACATGAGTGATGCGCTCCACTTCGTAGTCACGGGAGATGGGACCTTGGAACTTGTCGACGAGTCACTCCCGGATCCTATTGCGGCAGCCGTTGCAGTCGTCGACGAGACAATGCGGGCGGTTCGACTCGAGCCGGCCAGGCCACGCATCATGGACCACTCTATGGCGTCCTTCAGTTATGGCGACCAGCTATGGCTCCATCTAGAGCATTACTTGGGCCCTGCACCCGACCCGGAAGACCTCCGACACTTTGCGTTTGCGCTGGCGAACATCCATGGGCAACTTGTGGGAGAAGAGTCTCTCCGCCCGGACAAGCTCACCGAAACCCCTTCGGAGGGCTACCCAAACGGCTTTCAGAATGTTGTGAGGTGTTTCCAAAACATGACCCCACAACTCGCGGTTCCCGCCTTTGCGGGCTCTGTGTTTCTCGGTGTGATCGAGCGTTCGTACGAATCTCTCTTCTACCTCCTCGACGTGGGGTTGGCGGGAGATTCCAGCTCCGAGTTTGGAAGCTACACAGGAAGTTGCGGCATCCAGCGAGGGTGCAATATGGTGCAGCTTGCGCCAATCCCAGCTGTGGGGGGTGCCACGACCTCGGCCGCCGGAGCGATGATGAATCCCGGGACGCCCGCCCAGGCAAACCCGATGATGGGTGCAGCGGGATGGGAAACCCTCGTTAACATTCCCGTCACTATGGCCGGAAACCCGCAGACTACGCCTTACCCGGACGACCTTCAACAGCGGTTGAGGGCAAGGCAGGCAGAGCTAGAAGAGACTCAGCGCCTGCTCGAGCACAAAAAGGAAGAGATAGACCGTGAGCTAGCCCGTCCCGGCACGGGCGGACGCACTCATGCCATGGCTTATGATGTCCACTAGTGCATTATCGCCGATGACCAAGGGCCCCCGCAGTTTGCTCGCGTGGGACAAAACATTGTAGCAGCTGTCGCCCTACTCAATACTCTCCCTGAGCCCGCAACGCCGGAGGCCCAGCAGGATTAACGAGAAGTTGCAGCTCTTCGAGCCAAGGCCGCCGAGCTCCAGGCGGCGAGCTCTCAACTATGTGCCACTCAATCCAGCCAACAGATCTCCACGTCCACGCATGTGGGAGGAGGCAGCGCCGCCGGTTCACAACAGCACTCGATTCGGTAGCCAGCCCCGACTGAACGCACACCTAAGAAAGCCTTGGTCCACGACTGAGTCAGACCCCACCGTGACACACGCCACACTCCCAAGGCGCATTGCCGTGAGAGAGAGCGGCGGAACCAAGAAAGAGGCCGTCAACCATGCCGCGGAGGCCGGTACGACGACACCGATGAGGAGCGGAGTCGGAGCCCGAGCCCTCCTGGACCACGGGTCTTCAGCTCGCAAATTCGCACCACCGAGTTCCCTCAGCACTTCCGGGCGCCTATGACCGTCACCAAGTACGCGGGGCGAGACGGACCCCGGCCTTTGGCTTGAGGACTACCGCCTCGCATGTCAAGCTGGGGGAGCCATCGACGACCTCGCCATCATCCGCAACCTCCCGCTGTACCTCACCGACTCAGCCAATGCTTGGCTTGAGCATCTCCCCGAGGGTCAAATCTGCGATTGGGGTGAAGAGTGTGTAGAAGCGGTCCTCGAGCGCACGCCAGAGGGCAAGGGCAAAGGCAAGCGGAAGGAAGGAGCCGGTGAAGCACGCCAGAGGGCAAGGGCACAGGCAGGGCGCGACCCCATTGTGGTCGCTGCTGAGGTCGGTAGAAGGGGAGGCGCCGGACCACTTTGAAAAGAAGTGGAATGGTCCATGCCCGAGCCACGGGTTCCCTGTCAAGCACCTCCTTAAGGACTGCTCCATAATGATGAAATTCATCCGGGAGGAGGCGAAGAAGGGGGACCCAGAGAAAGCGTCAGAACCAGGGGTCCGCGACCCCGCGGACGACAACGACAAGCAGGGGGGACCGGTATTCCCCAACACTAAAGCTTGCCATATGATCTTCACAAGGCCCGAGTTCCGAGGAAGTCGACGCACCACCAAGGTCGAGCGTCGTGTGGTTTTTGCAGCAGAGCCCACCACGCCATCTTTCCTCAAGTGGTCCGATTTACCAATCACGTTCGATCGGTCGGACCACCCACCGCACGTACTGTGACCGGGTTGATACCCGCTTGTGGTCGACCCCAGCATCACCGAGGTTCGTCTCACTAAGGTGATGATGGACGGGGGCAGCTGCATCAACATTCTATACACTGACACGCTCAACCTGCTCGGGATCAATCGATCGCGCCTTCAGCCGCCTGGTGCACCCTTTCACGGAATCGTCCCAGGGCGGCAAGCCATGCCCCTCGGGCAGATCAGCTCTCATCTTTGAGGTTGTCGACTTCCCAGGAGTGTGTCACACTCTCCTGGGGCGTCCGTGCTACGCCAAGTTCATGGCAGTCCCTAACTACACCTACATGAAGCTCAAGATGTCGGGGCCTAAAGGGGTCATTACTGTTAGCGCATCCCTCCAACGCGCCTTCCAGTGCGAGGTTCAGAACGGCAACCTCGCTGCAACAACGGTGGTCTCCACCGGGGACCTCGAGGCTATCCTCAGTCACCTCGAGGAGGGGGCTCCCAACGCCAACCACATGAACACCTCATTCAAGCCAGCGGAGGACACCAGAGAAGTGCAGATCGGCCCCAAGAATGACAAGGAGAAGACGGTGAGAGTGGGGACGTCCCTCACTCTCAAAAAGGAAAGCGAGCTCGTCGACTTTCTTCGTGCGAACGCTGACGTTTTCACGTGGAGGCCCATGGACATGCCTGTATTACTGAGGGGAGTCGCCGAGCACTCCTTGAATATCAGGCCGGGCTCCAAGCCGGTGAAGCAACGTCTGCGTCGATTCGATAAGGAGAAGCGCAGAGCAATCGGGGAGGAGATCACAAAGCTGCAGGCCACCGGGTTCATCAAGGAGGTGTATCACCCTAAATGGTTAGCTAATCCTGTTCTTGTACGGAAGAAGATCGGGAAATGGAGGATGTGTGTTAACTATACGAGCCTAAACAAGGCATGTTCGAAGGATCCCTTTCCTTTGCCACGCATTGACCAAATAGTTGACTCGACGGCGGGGTGTGAAATCCTCTGCTTCCTAGACGCCTATTCGGGGTAGCACCAAATCACAATGAAAGAATCCGACCAACTCGCAACATCATTCATCACACCGTTCGACTCTTACTTCTACATAACGATGCCTTTCGGGCTCAAGAATGCCGGTGCTATGTTTCAATGTTGCATGCAATAGTGCTTCGACCTTCTAATTGGCCACACGGTTGAAGCCAATGTGGATAACATCGTCATCAAGTCTAAAAAGGCGGACACCCTCGTGGCCGACCTTGAGCATCTCTTTGCTGAGCTACATGCAAACGACGTCAAACTTAATCTCGAGAAGTGCATTGTCAGGGTCCCAAGGGGCATGCTCTTCGGGTTCGTCATTTCCCAACGCGGCATCGAGGCCAATCCGGAGAAGATCTCCGCGATCGAACGGATGGGTCCGGTCTAGAACCTCAATGCGCTGCAACGGCTTACGGGCTGTCTGGCGGTGTTGAGCCATTTCATCTCGCGCCTGGGCGGGAGAGTGCTCCCACTATATAGGCTACTGAAGAAGTCCGACCGGTTTGAGTGGACCCTTGAGGCGCAGTCCGCCCTCGATGACATCAAGCGCATCCTGAGCAGCGCACCCGTGTTGACGCTCACGGTCCCGGGGGAGGTGCTGCTGTTGTACATAGCGGCAATGACTCAAGTCATGAGCTTGACGCTCGTGCTCGAGCGAGAAACAGAGGGGCACACCCTCAAGGTCCAGCACCCCGTCTACTACGTCAGCGAAGTCCTATCTAATTCAAAGACTAGGTACCCGCAGATCCTTAAGATCCTCTACGCGGTGATGATGGCAAGGCACAAGCTCCGGCACTACTTCTAATCCCACCTGATACACCTCGTAAGTTCCTTTCATAAGGAAGAAATTCCTAAAGTTTTGCGATGAATACCACATCCGCGTCGACTGGGCTGCTGCCGCTCACCCCAAGTCAAATGGGCAGGTCGAGCGAGCCAATGGCATGATACTCCAAGGGGTGAAGCCTCGGATCTTCGACCCGACCGTCATCTACAACCGCTTGAAACAATTCAGCGGACGATGGGCGGCTGAACTCCACGCCGTACTCTGGAGCCTGCGCACAACCCAGAGTCACGCAACGGGTTTCACGCCTTTCTTCATGGTCTGTGGTCCGAGGCAATCCTCCCCACTGATCTGAACTACAGCACGCCTCGAGTACACGTGTTCAACGAGCAAGGTAATGAAGCAGCGCTCGAGGACATGATGGATCAGATAGACGAGGCACGAGACGTCGCACTCCTCCACTCGGCCAAGTACCAACAAGCACTCCGCTGCAACCATGATCAAAATGTAAGAGACAGAGGGCTTCTCATGGACGACCTCATTTTGTGCAGGGTTCAGGACAATAGGGCCTGACACAAGCTCTCACCGCCTTGGGAAGGACCGTACGTCGTCTCTCGGGTCATCCGACCCGGCACCTACAAGCTGAAGACCATGGAGAACAATGAGCTCAAGAACGCATGGAACATCTCATAGCTACGTAAATTCTACCCCTAGCTCTTTGTTTGATGCATTCTCGGTACGCCTCGATCGCTCTTAAGTGACACTCGACCCCTCCCAAGGGCTCAAGCGTCACTCGGGGGCTAGAAAGGCACAATAGGCTGACGCTGCGCGCCTCTTTTTTCTCGAAAAAACTTTCCTTTCTTTGTCGGCCATGAGCCTCGCTATGCCGGCAAACAAAGTAAACCACAAAACAAGGAGTTCATAGTTGAGCCAGTCAGACGGCGCAATGTCGTGCTTGCCCCAGCGGCCACGACAACGGCGATCACCAACGAGGCTAAACTTCCAAGTCACTCAGGGGCTCAGGCTTTGTGAGCTAGCATGAGAGGGGCAACTGGCCGAGAGCGCGAAGTAGTTTAAATAACAAGAATTAAAAACTTTTTGAGGCCATCGCATGCTAACAAAAGCAAACAAGCACAAGTTCACAATCTAAACCTATTACACGAGAGCAGGCATGATGACCCATTTTCTGGAAATAAAAGCTAAGAAATGCAACCACTAACTAGTTCTCCCCATTCACCTTGGGGAGCGCCTCTTCTTCATACTTTGCAGCCAGGACATCAGCATGGGGCTCCGAGTCAGCAGGAATCCTCACCATCTTCTCAGGAGTGTGGTCAAATTAGCCGAGGCTCAGCGCCTGTAGTCCATCCTCGAAGTGAGTTCCGAGCACGGCGAACACGGTGCGCACGCCAAAGCGCACGCTGCGCTAGATCCACTCACGGCCCGAGGACATCAAATCCCCGAGCTGCAGCACCATCGAGGCCCCAGGCTCGACGGGGACTTGGAGTTCTTGAGCCGCCCTCCCTAGCACGGCGCGCAACTCCGTCTTCTCCATGACCTCTTGACGAAGGGACTCCTCCGCCTTGGCCAGCTTCTCCCCCAGTGCTGCACCGATCGATCCGGGTGATAAGGGGTAACTCAAAGTCAAAAGCATGCATGGAATAGAGGAAAAAGAGGCATACCTTCTCCGGCCTTGTAGGTCACTTGCAACTGTGCTAGATGCGTGGCTGCCGCATCGGGCAAAGCTTTGGCCGCGGCCATGGCCTGATCGCGCAACTGCCTCTCCGAGCGCAGTGACTCCCCCAGGCTCGGCATGGCCTCCGCTCGAGCACCGGCTTGAGCCAGGGCGTCGCTGCACTTGTTCTGCACGGTCTCGAGCACCTTCTCCAGTCGACCCAGGTAGTTCTCGTGCTGCTCCTCCGTGGCCTGCAGATAGTACAGCTCCGTCTGAACCTCGGAACCTCGCTCCTCAGCGTCCTTGAGCATCGCCTCGAGCTCCTCCATGCACCCTTTCGTCACCCCCAACTCGAGACGGGCGTCGCAGAGGTCGGTAAGGATAGCCAGCCCTTCCTCCCTGTAGCTCTGGGCCACCATGCCGCAGTACCTTACAATGTTGGCGCTGACAGCATTGCAGTTGTCGAAGAACCGCTTCTTCTCCAGAGACACGACGAAGGAATCCGCTGGGACGTGTGGCAGAGGCCGCTGCACCGCCTTCGCATCGCCTGCAGGTAGCCACCTTATTGTCAAATCAACGGCCAGGCGACGAGCCGCTCCACCGGCACCACTCATAGGGACACACAGAGCTGGCGTCACCGCGACAGTCTCCGGGACCGCTGAGGAGCCGGCCCCTGGCACTGCCATGACCTCCGTGCGGGTCGTGATAGGTGCTCCCGGCACAGTTGGTGCCAGCGCCATAGCTTCCTCTGAAGACTCTACGGCACAATGCTTTTGGACCGCCACCCCGGCATCAACCGCCGCACCAGATGAAGCAACGACGATCGGAGAACCCGATGCCCGTTGGTCCCCCTTGCGCATCCTCGCCACTGCATCCGCCCTCAGCGACTTCGCGGGCGTAAAATGCCTTGGGTGAGGCCTCTTGGCGACGGTCCGGCACTTTGACATGGGCACGCCGCTAGCCGAGTCTGTGGCGTGCCCGCGCTTCAGCAAGGCGTCGACTGCATGGTCAGCACTTGGTTCCTCCGGCACGAGAGGAACATCGACCTCCTGTTCGGTGACTGACTGGTCACCACCCCCGTAGCCTTTCGACCGGCTTGCTCGGTCTCGGGGGCTGTTCCCCTTCGCTTCCATCGGCCGCCAAGGCCCCGGTCCACGCGGCGTGCTCACCCATCGCCCGCGACTCGATCGGGTCTCCTGCTCCCTCGACAGCTGCCAACTCATCCTGACGGGCCTCTGGCGCGACATCCCGGGCACCCGAGGTCGCGCCCTTGCTGAAAGGGGCGATGCGCAGCGCCGCCGCTAGGCCCGGGTCGACTTCGTCATCGCCGTCCGCCGTAACGTCCGGGTGAGCGACGTGCCCTCCATCGTCTCCCTCCCTCCTTGAGTCATCATCGTATTCATCGAAAAAAGCTAGAGACTCCATGTCCGTGGCCTCACCCATGTCTCAATGGCGCGCCCTCCTCTTCTCGCGATCCAACTGCCATCGAAGCTTCGCGTCCTTGGCGCCCTACTTTTGCTTCTTCGCCTCTTGGGCCTCCACATCCTTAAAGCACTTTGCCGCCCTCAAGGGCGCATCCTCGGGCAGCTTTAAGGCGTGGGGATGAAAACGTGCCGTCAAGTTGGACTGCACTCGAAAGGTAAAAAATCAAAAACAGGATCTCAAAAACGAGAAGCAAGTCTAACGACCGAACCGGGAGAACAACAAGGGAAGGCGAGCCTACCACATCGACCGCCCTGTCCGACGGGAGCATGGGCGGCCTACTAGGGACCGGTCAGATGCCATCCACGAACAGCAGCACCATCCTGATCCGCATGACCACAACCGAGCGGTCTATCAGCTCCTCCATGACTGTAACTGCGCCGGTGACGCCATGCTCCTCGGGCCCCACCTAGAACATGGGGAGGGGCCTGGCCGTGAGCAGGATGAAGCGCTGCTGAAACCACCACCCTACGACTCCAACGGCAGAAAGCCCTCGATGGATGGCCTGGACGGCGTAACCGACGGACTTCATGTCCTTCTTCGTCACGCCCCAGTTCCAGGACGCTGGTGCCTCCCAGATCAATCGATGGGTGAACGCCGAGAATGGGCCCGCCGGGTCATTGCACAGGTAGAATCACTTAGAATGCCACCGAGGCACATTCGAAGGAAAGGGAACCGAGATATACCCCAGCGCCCTCTTCTGGATCAGGCGCAGGCTGCAACAACCAAGGGCGACGGGACGCACCCCGTCGTCCATGGACCTCATGAACAGCGAGGGGGAGAAGAAGTACTTCCATACCTCAATGTCGGGCTGGATCCCCAAGAAGCCCTCACACAGCACGACGAACAGTGCGATGTGAAGGACCCAATTTGGGTTTAGATGCTGCAACTTGATCTCGTAGTGATGCAGCAGCCCACGGAGGAACTTACTCCTCGATGAGCCGACGCCCCTCTCGTGAAACAGCACGAGAGAGACGACGTTGCCCGACAGAGGGTCGGGTGCCGTCTCGTTCTCCGGCACGATCCATTCCACCAACGTAGTGATGCAGCAGCCCACGGAGGAACTTACTCCTCGATGAGCCGTCAGTGAGAGCGGGAAGGAGGCCGGCCTCCACCAAGCTCTCCATCTATGACATCCTCACGATGAACGGCCCCAGGTGGTTCGATCCAACAGGGCCATCGCGGTGATCACAGAGGGCAGCAGGTACGAGGGAAGCAGAGCAGCGAAGAGCAACCAAGCAGATGCCAAGATAATAGGTGCACTTGAGAGGTAGAAGAGGGAGGGGAAGCAGGCGCAGAGCCAGAAAGTGAAGAAAGGGAGAACACGAGCCAAGGCGGACTTAAATAGGCGGGGCGCCCTCAAGAGACGCGCTTCGACTTGATTGTGGGACCTAGCCATGACTAGCCCCTGGTAAGGGGCCTTGACTCCTCAATTGCGCCATTCGCGGTTCGGATGCCTCCACGTCTCCTCTAATTCTAACCGCATCCCCACGACTCCACAACTTCTACTTCCCACAACGACTCCATGACTTCATGGCCCCACCATTGCGGGAAACAAGGCAGCGCGATAGTTCACTGGGTCCTACCACGACGCACGCGCGAGGTAAATACGCCACCTCTATCTCGGGCAGTGGGAAGACGGTTCAGAACCAATAGAAACTCCCACGCCTCTTTTTTATCTCTTCGCAATTTTTGGAGGCAAGACCCTCTGCCTGCAGCTTTTTAGTTCCCGCACCCAAAGTCTTCCCGTAAAGGCCCCTATACTCATGGATGAGGAGTGGGGTGAACAGGGCAAAACTCGACTAACCTTGTCTTGCAGCAGCGACTCGATCGACCCTGCGGGCCCAACCGGCGTCGACCCAGGAGGTAGCACGAGGCGAGTTGCTCGACCCCGGAGGGGGACGAGCGGCATAGATAAGACAGGGTAAGGGGCTGAAAACTGCCCCGACGGCCCGACAGCGCCGAGGTTCTAAGGTTGGCCCCATGAGTGGGTTCGACAGCCGCCTAGAGCGCGAACAGAGTGACGGGCACGAGCGACGGGCATACTTAGCATCCAATACCACGACCCCCGAGGGCTCGAGGGCATCACAGAGTAGCGTTTGAGTCCTGCTTCGACTCGTCCGTTGGCCTCTCCCCGAAGAGAGGCAGCTAGCCATCACAACCTATGGAATGGTTGTGACAACCAGTCAAGCCAGAAAGACGAATTCATGAGGTCGAGCACCAGATGGTTCACTGGGACCCCGTCGACAGGGGACCGGAGACCTCACTCGAACGAATCCGATAACAGCTCATCGAGCAACCACGTTTCAGCCACCGAGGCAAAAACATGGCCCGACTCTATCCTCCGTCTCATGAATGGGATGCGGAAGGAGAAAACAAAAAAGTCAAAATGGCCGCTCGACCGATCTGTCTGCATCGAGCGGGGACATAAGGGCCGGCATCACCAAACGAGACCCAATGACGAGGTCACATCCATTATTCCTTGGTAACAAGACCACTTAAGGCCGACTCTTACAAACTCCCTCTCTTCTCCTACAAAGTGAGTATCAACGACTCAGGAAAAAAGAAGAAGAAAGAGAAATAGGGGAAAAGATCAACCTGAGAGCTACTACAAAGGAAAAAAGGTACCCACACCTCGGCGGGTACATACGAGGTAAAGCGCCTGGGATGCTTCGTCGTCAGGGAAAGACACCCTCATTTGAGGCCAGCCTTTTCCCCCAACAAAGAAGGCGAGCAGCTCGGCTGCACCGTACGGCTGTTGCTGGAGCTGCCTCTTGAGGCTAAGTACCCCCCTGTTAGAAAGAAGCTCGGTCCGACGCCTCTTCTTGACCTCGCTCCTACCGACGCCGCTGAGGACGAACACGAGGGGACCTAATAAGCCATGGTGACCTTCTATGCGAGGGCCCCTTTATCTCCACCTCACCCCAACAAGGGGAGGACGTAATGGAAGTTGAGCCAACCTTCTCATAACCGACAGGACAGCCGCCCCAGGGCAGCCGGGGACCTACTATCGGTAGGTTTTCATCCCCGTCTCCATCGCCAAGGGCATCGTCGCACACGGCAGGCATGAGGACAATGGACCACTAAGCAAGAGTCGGTCACGCCCCAGGTTTCCCAGAGCTCGATGTGTAAAGCTAGGTGTGGGAATGAAGCAGAACACTACCCAGCTATGCCTTTAAATAGCCAAGCTAGGCCCAAGCCTCGGATTCCTTGCACGGGCATCAAGCCCGATGTGGGTTCACGAGGGGCTCTTGCACGCCACATGGGAACAAAAACCTGGCGCCACCGATGGTATCGCGTGCACCGCGCCATAAAAAAGAAAGAAGAACTTGCCTTAGAGCAGGGCACCGGCCTCGAATTCCCCTGACGCATAGCACGCCAAATCTGGTCCCAACCGCAAAGATACCCATGCGCGCTACATGCCAAAAAGAGACAAGAGGTCTATCTTGTCGATAGCACCAAGTCCCGCCTTTTTAAGCAACCCTCCTCTATGGCACCCTGCACAGTCTGCTCGACCCAAGGGACGAAGCCTGAGGAACACGGGTCCCATGGCACCCCCGTGATCATTTCATATACATAAAGACAAAGGAGTCCACACGGACTCCTCCTTTGACTCGGGGGCTACAGCCGACGGGTGCGCTCGCGTGCACCCCGACGGACTAGCGACCCAACCACCTTATGACGTATCAAGCCGAAGCACGAGTTCCAATCAAACTCCCCCTCCCGCTCAAGGGCTACATCCGTCGGGTGTGCTCGTGCGCACCCCTTACGTGGAAGTCGGGTGACCCGCAAATGACTTCATGCCACCCGCTCACACCGGCGCCAAATCCCCCGAACGACTCTCCGACTCGCTCGAGGGCTCGGAGGCTACTGTCAAGGGTAGGAAACAGGGTGCCATGTGGCGCCACCTAGGGACCCACATGCGTCCAGTCCAAAGGACCCGCTGGATCGCCCCCAAGGCATCACCTGTGTAGGCCCCCACGAAGAGCGTCTCTGCGACGGTCAAACCTTGGCTATGAAGGCCACGCCACTCCCCCAACTCGCTCGACCCCCCCTCAGGGGTCGAGGACCGGTCGCGTTCCGATCGACCTCTGAGTGGTCGACGGCTCGCTATGCCTCGCTCGACCCCACAAAGAGAGTCGAAGACAAATCGTTCCGCCTAACAGGATCCGAGCATGGCTCGCCCTCCCAAGCGAATGACATAACCGCTCGTCCAAGCCCATCTACTCCGGGGCAAGGACGGTCGTTTCACTGACACTACGTCCATGACGATAGTGCGGGTCCCCCATAACCACTGGATAAGCTCTGCCTCTATCAACTCCCATTAGTGGGGACCGAACCATGACGGGACAGGACGACAGACCCCTGACCGAGCCAGAAGTGGCGGAGTGGAAAAACTTGATTGCCTTGTCAGGACGGGATGGATTCCAACTCCAAACAAGCCCAGATAAGCACAAACCGATGCGACGACCCCCGACGGAGGGGTCGAGCGTGACAACGGTCAACAACCGCCAACCACCCAGCCTTAAATGCCATGCTCATTATGCACGTACAGTACCAGGGAGTCAAATCTCTCTAGAGACATGCCTCCCTCATCATCACCAGCGCCCGCTGACGATGGCAGGCATGGTGAGGCTCACTGTGTTGTCATCGCTCGATGACACACCTAATGGTGATGGTGCAGGACGGCTTGATAGAGAACAAGATTGAACCTTTCTTGAATAACGTGACAATGCCCATGCTGCATCTCCCCATATATAGCGGAACACGCCGGCTACAGGAACATGGGGGAACTCGACCCGACGACGGAGAACGGGGGCACGCTCGGACGCAGTACCGCCCCTCTGACGCAAGACCAGGACAAAAGCGACCACAAGGACCAAAGACTACGCTGCCGACCAAGGGCTTCGCCTTCTTCGGCACGTGTTCACCGATTCATCACGTGTAGAAATCTCTCTCTCTCTCTCTCTCTCTCTCTCTCTCTCTCTCTGTAACATGGGTCCTTTCCCGTTGAAGTATAAAAGGATAGGCCCGCGCCTCTTTGAAAGGACATGAAACAGCGACGGACCACAGAGAAACAACAACAACAACAACAGCGACCGCATACACACCACTTGCACCCGAGACTTGGAGCCCTTTCCTCTCTCACCACCATTGTACTTCCCAACCGGAGCAAGTAACATGAGCAGGCCTGAGAACTGGACGTAGGGGACTTCTCTGAACCAGTATAACCCCTCGTGTCCTCTTGCTTAGCCATCACCGAGCTTAAAACGTGCGCCCCCGTGAACAAATTCTACTAGCCGGTGATCTAAACACCGATAATATACGAACTTCAAAGAATAAGCCAAACAAACATAAAAAAATAAATTAACAACTACCCATCCTACAAGGGCATGTGTGTCAATTTAAGCTTTATTATAAATAGAACCTATAACCTAGGCTCTGGTTACCAACTGCAACATCCCAAAATCTAGAAACACCCCGGGATGTTATTAAGACAACACAAACAACCACAGACATAAGAATAGAAAATTTCGGTAGCATCTCCTTTGCATTTATAAGCAACATGGAAGCAGTAACAACAATAGTTCATATAGGCATCACACTAGCATTAATAAACATCCTAGCAAGTAAAGGAGTTTAACATCCACACAAATTAAGTCATCACTCTCATGACCAAACAAGTAGTCTCTGGTTATTGAAATTAAAGAATAAAAGTGTAGTACAAGACGTGCAGCTAATCCCTCCTTCCTTTCTAGCAATCATCAACACCTGGAGAGGGTAGAGCAAGGGTGAGATAAAATCTTAGCAAACAAATTTGCTTTGTCAAGCTGTTGAAACCATGAGTTAAATTAAGCAACGATTTAAAGATATCAATATGACAAAGCCAATACTTCATTATAAATCACAATAATAATGATTGAATAATAAAAGACCTCCAAAAGTATATAAGATCACTTCACTTCTACCATAACATATATATGTTAATAACTTCAATGAATGCATATGAATGCAATGCCATGACCACTTTTACATCGCACCCCTCCTCGGGCAACGTATAATGTGTACCGGTACAATTGCAATCATAGGATTACAATAAACTTCAATGCAATTGAGATGATATGCTCATGATATGCCTCATATGTCTCATAAATGAGAAATAAAACCTCTGCAACTTCAACTTCAGTTATAATGGAATATGAAAATAAGCCTCAAGTGAATAAATAATTCACATGATATAAATAACCTTTATTTAGTATAAATATTCAGATTATAATAAAAGTGGTATGATTCTAAATATTAAAGTGTAGGTGATAAAAATAACAAGACAAAACTGTAGCAAACAACCGCTACATTCACTTGCCTCCGACGACGAAGAAAATACACCAGGCACGTTCCGGAGTACTACCACCTGTTTTAGAAAAAATACCTCAATACAAACACTTCATAGATTATTTATACATAGCGCTCCTACGCTCAAACCCACAATCATCAAAATCGACGAATTGATCACTAGCAGCAGTGCTGCTTGCCTTTTTCATTGCATTAAAACTATAACAGCAAAAATAACAAATAAAGACATATTCAGAAACTAGAGAATTAGGGCTACAACTTTGGTATTTATTTCAAAATTTAATTTTGAAGTTTACTATATCTAAATGGCTCGACAAAGTGACTGACAGAACCTGTCAAACAGCAGCACAACGCTAACTTTGGAAAATCATATCTCCCAAACTAGTGAGCCAAATCATGCATGTAAATACTCTACGAAAGAGGGTGCATAGGGATAAAAATAATCCACATAATTCTAGACTAATTCAGCCTCTAAAGAATTTTAAATAGCCACAACCGGCCCAACAAAACAAAACTGTTTTTTTATTATTTCTGAGCGTTACAGCTGATTCAGTAGATGGGATATGTTAGTGATGGTTTGTTTCATCGCAACATGACCAGAAGTGATGAATTTTACATTAGTGATAATTCTTTTGGTCACTAGTGCCCGAGAAAACCCGATTTGTGTGTCCGCTCGTTGCTGACTCAACGTTACATGCATTAGTGACATTTTGTTCCATCGCAAATGATGGAAAAAGTACCAACAATGGGGGACTGAATACTGTTTGCACTAGAAAAGCATCATTTAGTGATGGAAATCTGTCAATAATTAACAACAGGACGCAACTTCATTACTAAATTTGTCACTAATTGTATAATTTCTTGTAGTGTCGATGCAAGCATTATGTATGTTTCACATCATGTAGAATGTCATCAAACGTTTGCCAAGTCAGAGGAAATAGTCAAATCGTCCTGTCAAGAATAAGAAGAAATGGATTGTTCTTGCAATGTTTAGCGCTTGCATGTTTCAATATGAGGACCATACAAAGTTTGAAGAAACTTCTCAAAGGATAAGAGGAAAGGTACATAAACAAACTTGGCTTGATAATATCTATAAGGTTAGAGAAAAGTGGGCCGAATACTACATGATAAATGTTTACATTTTGATAATGTGTTGCACACAACTGAGAGAGATCTTAAACATTTACTTGAAGCACAATCTCAAATCAGATTTGGAATTCTTCTGTTTTTCAAGCATTTTGAAAGGGCAGTATAAGGAAAATGAGAAAATGAGCTGAATTCACAATTTGAGAGTTGGTGGACAAGTTGCGTAAGGAATGTTGTTGAAAATCCAATGTTTGAAGCCTCTTAGCGCTTGAAGTTCCTGTCATACAAAATTTTCAATTTAGCCACTGAAGCAGCGACCTCAAAAGAGTGTTGTATTCAATTGAAAATGCACTTGATGCAAAGAGTAAGCAAGTATCAAAGGCACTACTAAGCGCAGCATGACTAAAGAAAAAAACTGATCAAAAATAAACTTTCCATAGGAAAAAAACTTGGTTCGACAAGGAACACAAGAGAAGTAAGACAGGATCTTTTGAAGTTTTGACAACACAAGATCTGTATACAGTGCATTCCTCTTATACTGAGAGAATATCCTTTTATTTGACATTTGTGTTCTTGATAATTTCAAAATGGTCTAATACTTTTATACACTTTCAAATTATTTCTATGGTGAAGCAACAAAACTTTGAGGGCCAAACCGTACAAACTCATTTGCTGCAGAGAACGCTTGTGGGAGCAGTTAGAATGATTTTCAAGGCTCTGAGTGCATCAGAAGCTACACTGAACTCTTGATGGTATTTTTATTGTGCACTTCTCCATAGTTAGCATATTCAGTAAAGCCTCTAGATATTTCACGAGCTAACAAATCCTCGTAACCATGCAGATTGGAGCACAACACACATATTCTGAAGATATATCATGATAATTTTAATAGAAGTTAATTTAAAGCTGAATAACTTACAAATACCATGCTTGACACATTTATCATTCTATCTTAGCATCAAAAGTAAAATGTCACCATCCTCATTTCTGATAGTTATCTTCAGAAGTGCGTGAGAAGTGCTTAGGTTTGTTTTGAGCTCAATTTCTATTGTATTCCTTTCTTCACACACGGTTAAATTTTGTTGAGGATGGATACGCACGAGGTGAGCAGATCTCTCTGTTTTGGCACTAAAAAATGATTAGGTGAATGATTTCACAGAAAAACAAGCCTGATTAATAGAAAGATTAATTGTTGGATGGAAAAGAAGAAAAAGATTAAAGCCCAGCTTGCAACAAAATGGCCTAGCAGGTCCGTGGAGCTGAAAGAAGAAGGCACGTCAAGGCATGCCGTGCCGGCAGTGGAGCCCATCTAACCGGTTACAACTCGCCTGATTGGTATCTACTTCTGCAATCTTTTTCATTGTATACCCAGATTTATAATTTTCTACAACAATAAAATTATTTAAAAAAACACAAGGCTCAAATGAATGCCAAATGGAAGAGTACGACGTGCTTCTTTTATGGAATGAAAGACGATTTCTTCACATCACTGTTGCTAGTCGCTATTATTAAGGTGTGACATATATATCCATGTGTAAATAAGAAGGGAAGGGCCAGATTTGATGGATCAAATGCATGTGGACAGAAACACCAGGATTCTCATTCGCTATTCCTTTCCGTAGCCATCATTCTATTACTGGTGCAATATTGTTGATGGCGAAGAAAAATGACGGGGCAGCGACGCAAATCCGCTGGCGCTTCTTGCCATTTACGCGTTATTGGAATTGTAGGCGTCACCCATGAGTACACTTAAACCAGAGATCAATCGAGATGTATCACGCTGGGAATCAATCAGTCATTCCAGATTGATGCATGTGTGTTCGATCCTTGCTTTATTTAGTGGTTGGTTTGTTCTTTTGTGTGGATGCTAAAAATAACGTATTTTAGGACGGAGCAAAACAGTTTTATTTGTGCTGCTTTGCTGTCCTCGCCTCGTGTAATTCATGGATGCAGTTGAATCTATTTTGTACTCAGACACCTTGAGTAATAACGAAACAGTACCCACCTTTGTTTCAATAAAAGCTATGGCCCTCGTTATTACATCATTTGGGGTCAAGTCATATTAAATGGAAATTCTATTACTAAATCTTCAATCGTGATTAGGGCAGGTACAATGTTACACGTAGGCAGTCTCATAGGTCGTCTCATGTATTGCCACATAGAATTTTTTATGATGTGGAGGAGAGAGGATGTTGAGAGAAAGAGGTGATTGTTTCGCGTAGCAACCACCTCATGCGTTAAAATTTAGAAGTATGAGACGACTCTCACACCATTGTACGGGTTCTAATAGTCTTTTAATCTATAAATATTTCTTTTTATATCCATAAATTAAGAAATCATATAATTAATAGAAGACAACTAATAAGAACATCCATTGCATAAATCGTCTCATAACCCGTCTTAAAATTACATGCATGAGACGACCTATGAAACAACACCATTGTACTTGCCCTTATGAAAAATCTGCATCACCATCGTCTCTAGCTTCGGACAGGGGGCCTTTATTATCTCCTGCTCTTCGTCATACTTCTGCATTTGACTAAGAAGAGTTCATCCATAGAACATTTGTATATAGAAGAGAAAATTTTCTTATAGTTAATGATCCATATTCAAGCGAGAGGCTAGGTAAAAGGTTTTTTCTCTTTAAAACTTATTTCCCATGACCCTGTGACCATACGTAGTTATTAGACACAACTACAAAGGGACGAAATACAAATAATATTGACATCTTCATACAGTCCAGGCGAACAACGTACAAAGAAACGCATAACTAGCCGTCTAGCCCTGACATTCCAGATAGACACCCATCCATCAGTACTAGATATTTTGCTCATTGCTCGAAACCGGCTTGCCGAGTGCCTGGCGGTTTGTCAAGTGCATCACAAAAAACACTTAATAAAAAAAATCTTAACACTTGGCAAAGTTGCATATTTGCTGAGTGTTTTTTTTTTCTGTACTTACCAAATTTGTGAACAATGTTACTACCATTATGTTAGATAAAGAAATGACCAAATTAAAACTTCTAGATATCCATAAGTTATATAATTTTATAGTTAAACACTTTTTAATTTGAATTTATTTGATAATGAAAAGTATATTTGAATTTCTCAAATTTGAATTTTTCAAATGATCTCGGATCGAGAACAATCAGAACAAAAGTTGTAGATGTCGAAAAGTTATGAACTTTGTAGTTGACAACATTTTCATTTGAAATCATGCATATTGTCAACGAAAAACTAAGTTTGAATTTCTTAAATTTGATATTCAAATTTTGTAAACTACCTCGGATGGAGAAACTCTTAAAATGAAAGTTGTAGATCTTGAAAAGTTAAGAAACTTTGTACTTGACAACTATTTAGTTTGAATTAGTTTAAGGTTTTAAACAAGCAATTTGCACTCGATTTAGTATAATATGTGGGAAATAAAAATGGAATGTGGATTGAGTTGAGAGTGTGGTGCAGTGGAAAAGGATGTTACACATGACGGAGAGGTCATGGGTTTGAATCCTGCTGGCTGCACAATGCGCGAAAAATACGAGACTTGTGACTTCATACATGACAGGGCGTGGCTGGTGAGAGCAACCCATCATTTTGTTTTGTTTTTTGTTTATATTTTGTCAAGTGCTAGCCTTTGTCGAATGTCTTGTCGTGACAAATCTTTTGCCAAGTGTATTTATGTTTTTGCCGAATACTCCAAACACCTCTGTTTTCCGTAGTGGCTCAGGGCGTAGTACTAACATGTAGAGGGCCGGTTTCTTGCTTGCGTGTACCGGTCATATAAAGTCCTAATTAAAAAGCTAGCTACACAAACAACACTCTGCATGTTGTTCTGATTAGATCTCAGAGCAATACAAGGAAGAGCCTCGATTCCATGAACCGGACCATGACTATTCTATGCGCTAAAAATATTTGTTCTCAGCAGTTTATTTATTGCAAAACTGACCGGTTCAGCACTCAGAAGTCTTTTTATTCTTCTGGTATGGTTTTCGGAATAGATCCCCACAGTTGCAGTTCTTCTGGTATGGTTTTCGGAATAGATCCCCAGTCACATATTACAAGATCTTTTATGGTGTTTGTAAATGATGTCGATCATCTAATGCCTCAAATCTAACGCTCCACAATCAAAGGTACTAAGCAGGAGGTATTTAGATATTGATAGAGGTACTTAAGTAGGAAGGATGAGGAGGTAATTTTATTTGTTAGCATATATAAGGATATATAGAGGGGATATTAACTTCCATCTAAATGAATCAGTGCGTGCTCCGTAACTTCATCATTCTATTTACATGATTTTTTAAGATTTACTTAGCTTTAATTATTTAATTAACTTATCAACATTCTTCCTTGGCCAGGGAGGAAAGCACGTACGTTCGTAGCCATCGACATGTATATGATAGTGAGAACGAACTGAGATTTGGTTGCAAACCTTAAGATATATGTATCCCATTACTTTATCATGACAACTTTTCTTTTATTTTCATTGTCTTCTTCGTTACATTCTCTGTGGAATCTAACATTTCTCTTGTTTCTAAAAAAACATAGCATTCTCAACAATGACGGACGGAGAGATATGTATTAAGAAGACTATAATAAATGATGAAGGAACAAATTAAGACATGTGATAATTAGAGAATTAAATACAATTCATAGGTGAGGTGGAGCAGTTACTAAATTGTTTCTCAGTTACCTTGTTTAAAATATATGCTTTTCCAAAACTGCCCTCATGTGGATCAATGGCTGAAATTTTTTAGTTTCTAAGTACCTCTTAGTACTTTGCAAATATCATAAAAGATCTCATCGTTGCTCTGTTGGGTCAGATTTTCAAGAGTTTAAAATTTGAATGGCCAATGGTTTTGTTCATTTTGCCTTATAAAATTTGACATGTTGTACCTAAAATTAGAGAAGTTTTACAATACATATTACAATCAGTATTACTAGTTGTAATTTTAATCTAATGGTCTAGATTGGTTTTCTGTCAGCCAAATTACTACCAGTTAATTTTAGTTGAGTGGTCAACTAAACGGGGATCCGCCGATGTGTAACAGGTGACCAACTTAATGATGACGCTGATTCATGGATGTGCGACGGGTTGATGCAGGACGGCTCTGCTTCTATGGCGAACTGTGAATGGCTGCGCGGCGGCCGCGAGATACATGGGGACTGTGCATGACTGCAAGGATATGGGAGGGTTGTGCGGCGCCACCAGAATGTGGGAGGGCGATGCGGCGGCAAGGCAGGGCCAGCGGGACGCGGGCAGAGTGTGTGAGGCTGCCGACTCAATGGGGGAAAGGCGATGACGACGTGACCGGGGTCCGTGATGGTGCCGTCTCAATGGGGAATGGTAATGTGCTCAAAAAAAAAAATGGCGAATGGTAAGTGGCTGCCAACACGATGGGAACGACCATGACAAGGCGGGAGCAGTCCATGAGGGCGAGGCCGCGATGCCAAACGACGACTTGACAATGTTGAAAAAAATTACATATATAATATAGCCAATTACATTACTACTCTTAAAATTACAATCAGTAATTTATTGGTTGTAATATGTACCATAAAACTCCTTAAAAATTAAACTGATAGGAAAGTGTGAACAATTCAGTTATACTTCAATATTATTCTTGATTTTTGTATGTTTATTAGAATATCCAAATACAAATACAAATCAAAGGAAACAATTGTCATATCCTCTTGTTTGAAAATATGAAAACATCAGAGAGAGAGAGAGAGAGAGAGAGAGAGAGAGAATAACAACAATAGAAACAAGGGAGTGATAACCGATTAACATGTGTGGTAGTGACTGCTGATCTTCAGCTTGGTGCGCGTACTGACAAAATTTAAAAAATTAGAACTCCGTCTAAAATTATTTTGGTTTGCATAAAGTTCTTCTGCAGAATTAGCGTACATCTAGCTTCTCGGCATAAACCTTTACCATCGTAGTCTCTAGATAAAATAAACACACAGAGGGTGAAGGAAGGAGAAGAAATGGGTTCGGTGACATATCATGGCAATTAGAGAGAGGCTGGTACCATTCTCCAACATCCATTCACATTATTAATTGCTTAGGACCAAAGCCAAACGGTCTAACTTTTCTAGATAGCCATAGAAATTAAATAGCGAGAATTCCTGTCTACATGATCATGCAATATATACTAGTATATATTTAGATGACATTTCGGCTTCAACACTAAGAAACCATCGAAGAGCTAGTTATAACGAAGCTTTACAGAAACTGTAGGGGAAGAAAATGTCACATCGTTTGATCAGGTATCGTTTCTTGCAAGTAAGAGCTTCTTAGTAATTTTTGTATTTGGGCCGACCTTGTGATCTTTTGCAGCTGGAACTAGATCGATCTTGAAATTTAGTCACCAAGAACAAACAGTTGACCTGCTAGACAATAGAGTAGTAGCATGCATCTCTATCGATCTTTTCCAGCTGGAATTAGATCAATATTGAAATTTAGTCACCAAGAACAAACAGTTGACAACTGGCTGCAGAATACAGCAATATCTCCTGTATAGAGAACGCCTTTAATAAGAGATCAATAGAGTAGTATTACGTGGATCGGAGAATACAAAGTACGTACTTTCCAGCAGTATTTAACTAGTGGACATTAATCTAGCTAAACCGACAGTTAACTACTATCCTTTACACAGCTCAGCGTCTTTAGTCAACTACTGAAACCCCGATCGATCTGTAAAGCCGGAGCAGTGCCATTGTTTTTCCAAAAACTCATGTGTTCAACAAGGAGTCTGCCTCAACGTGTTCACATGTTCTTATGTACCAGTGCTCAGCAGCATTGATGCTGATATATCAGTAACATGTACTACGGATGGTGAATGATTGTATCCATGACCGGCAGGCACAGCTAATTATAGCAGTAAACTGCACTGACCGTCTCTTTCATATACTATATATACGAGTTCTTGATATATACACCTTGGCTCTCGTCCTTCCCTCGCTCCTGCCATCCTACAGCAGTGCACAGCTGACTGGATTGGACGTCCTGTTTCTATCTTAACATTTCCATTCTTCCGTGAGCTTGTGACCTTTGCCTACCAGCTTCCATGGATTCCGCTCTCTTCATCATTGGAGTCATAGGTATGTTCAGTGCTCTCTCTCTCTCTCTCTCTCTCTCTCTCTGTGTGTGTGTGTGCGCGCGCGCGCGCGCGCGTGTGCGCGTGCGTGTGCGTGTGTGCGTGGGTGCGTGAGTGCGTGTGCGTGTGCGTGCGTGTGCGTGTGCGTGTGCGTGTGTGTGTGTGTGTGTGTGTGTATTAACCATCTTCATCTCCTTTCTTGCAGGCAATATAATCTCAGTTATGGTCTTCTTATCTCCGATGTAAGTGTCTTCACAGTTTTCCAATCTCGTTCATTGCAAAACCAATAATTCTCTTACACACGGGTACAATTTGCAGCAAGACATTCTGGAGGATCGTGCGGAAGGGGTCGACAGAGGAGTTCGAGCCGGCGCCATACGTGTTCACGCTACTCAACGCGTTGCTGTGGCTCTACTACGGCGTCACCAAGCCTGATGGCTTCCTCATCGCTACGGTCAACGGATTTGGGGCCTTCATGGAGGCACTATACATCGTGCTCTTCCTCGTCTATGCTGCCGATCACGCCACAAGGGTAAGAGATTCATCGATCCTTCTCGTGTGTAGTAAATACACTGTGATGTTATTTTTCCTAGACGAACCTCAAAATAACTTAGTTTCAAGGACCTTCTCTAAGGTGCATTTGATATAGCTCCAGATTCATCGAGAATCAAAAAAGTTTCAAATTCAAATCAAAAATATTTCACCATCTGAAACAGAATAACGACTAAAAACGTTTGGCCATTGATCCAGAATCGGTGCAGTGTTTCACAAAACAAACTAAAATCACTTGAAACACCTATTTAGGTGATTCTCGTTCCTATTTCAAAACTGAGAAGCGTTTCAGAGTGATTCGGTTAAGAAATATTTTAGATTTTAACTGTTTGGAACTGATTCAGATCAGAATCTGAAACATTTTTCCCATCGAAACGCACAAATTAAATGTTTTTAAGTTGGGTCACACATCCTATAGCTTTCTGAAACTTGACCTTTCTCATAATTCATAACTTTTTTTATTTGGTTTCTACTTTCATAAATCGGAATCCTTAATTATTTTTCTCTTTTTATAGCGCTGCTGAGTGCTGACTGAAGTAGTAAACAAATATAATATTGTAAATGACTGTCATTAGTAAGATGCACCATCGTGCTCTTCCTCGTCTATGCCACACATCATGCCACATGGGTAACGCATTCATTCACTCTCTCAACACGTATGGAAGCCTACACGATATTCGTTTTTTTTTTTTCAGAAGACCATAATAGTTACTTAGTTCCACCTCTAACATTCAATGTTCAAAATGTTGAGTCGCACTCTACTGCTTTCTGAAACTTGGCCCTACTCACAATTTGTATTTATTTTTATTTGTTTGAATTTGACATCTGCTGTGTTATAAAATAGAATTGTATATGATATTTTTTTCGTTTCTATAGGTTAAAACTGCAAAGCTGGCCGCAGCATTGGACATTGGTGGTTTCGGAGTCGTGTTCATGATAGCGACTTTTGCCATTCGTGAGTTAGACTTGAGAATCATGGTGATCGGAATGATATGCGTGTGCCTCAATGTGCTCATGTATGCGTCTCCCCTTGCTGCCATGGTAAGGTTCATTTTTGTCTCACAAACAACTTATAAACTAACTAATCCATTCGTTAAGGCTCAATTGTATTGTCGTGGATTTTGATAGGCACTTTATTTTTTTACTGATTCAAGAGATCATTCATGAATCTTCTCAATTTTATGACAATAGCACTCAAATTTTACTTGTAACTAAAAGTGTCCATTCATTAGAAAATAAAAAGTACTAGCCGTGTATGTATTCATACAATTGCTACTGCGTGTTGACATCACTGTTGCAGCTACTATTTGCTACAGTTACCATTTTCAGTTTGATATGTACCATTTTACCCTGCTAGTGGAATTTTGCCTGAGAATTTGTACATGCCTGGCAAACAGAAAACCGTCATCACCACGAGGAGTGTGGAATTCATGCCATTCTTATTGTCCTTCTTCCTCTTCCTCAATGGAGGCGTCTGGGCCGCCTATGCTGCGCTTGACCGAGACATCTTCCTTGGGGTATGTATTCCGCATAAAATATGCGGTCAATTAATCACTTGCCTTGGTCTTCTAATCCCACCTTGATTTTTGAAATCTGTAAAGATCCCGAATGGTATAGGCTTCGTCCTGGGCAGCATCCAACTGGTCATCTACGCTATCTACATGAATAGCAAGGCCTCTCAAAGCAGTAAAGGATTAGCAGATGATGACTTGCAGCCTCTTTTAGCTTAACGCCAGGAATGGCCGGGGATGGGTCAGCCATGTTTGATATCTGCTGAGGCAATAGCGTGCTACATTGATTAAAGGCTGTGAAGCTTAAAAAATTGTACCAACAAGCAGTTTCTTTATTAGTGATTGCTAATTTTTATTTCATGAATGAGTACAGCAGTGCATAATTTTCAGCCTGCCCTAATCTGAACAGATGACTAAAGCAAACAGATTCCCCGCCAAGGAATTGAAGGAAAGAACATCTTATTTCAACAAGCTGTGGGGCCCAACCTTTGACTGTCTTAGAAACTAGTATTGTCGATCTCTTGATACATTGTACTATACTCCCTCCATTCACTAATTCCTGTCGTTTCCGACAGGCTATTTGAACTAAAAAATAACTAGCTCTGGATGTCCGAACGACATCATTTAAAAAACAGAGGGAGTATATATATTCGACCACCCAGAGAGAATTTCTCTGTTGTTGATTCTCAAAAACATCAAAAGCTGAAAAATCACATTTTGAGAAAATGAACTAAAAGCTGAAAAGCTCACCAATAGTTGTTCTTCTGATTTTGGTGAGTATATTATAAAAATGAATTGTTGAACCTAACAATAATAAAGCAAAATTTGAAAACAGCTTCAGTCAAAGGCTCTATATCAAACAAACAAGCCTTAGGGTAAGCTTGAAGGAATAATACCCTAGCTCAGACTCGCTTGTTAGTGCCTCACATGGATGTACTTCCAAGTGAGATAGATCTTTGCAAGTAAGAGTGTCGTTATTAACTCTCATGGGATGGAGAATGAGGAAACGCAAGAAACTTGTCCTAATGAATCACGGCCGAACTCCTAATAGTACACCCTAATAGCTCAAACATTACACGGCGTTATGTTCATTACCACATCTTTGTCTAAAAAATGTTCATTACCACTTTCTTTGCTTTGTTAATAAGACATGATACAGCAATGAACTAGTCCAAATTTACTAGGAATGTATATAGAGGCGTAATCCTAATCAACCAAACTAGATGAGCTAGCTGAGCATAAAATTTAAAATAGATCGGACGACCAGCACGACAAACAAACTAGGACAACCGACACTAGTATCTATCAAAAACACAAGTCTTTCTTAGAGGCAACAATAATACGTACATCGAACAGTTATTTACTGTATAATAAACCAGCAGAAAAGCAAGGCATACTTGTCCTTCACGCCTCACTAGCTTTTTCTGTCGACTCGGCAATCATAATTCATATCCCGATCCGAGTTCAAAAATCACATGAGTCCCCGACATGTTCGCTTGTACTATATGCGTCAACAGTGATGCAGCCCTAGTCTCTTTACGGGAAAAAAAAAACATGGCACTGCTGCCAAACACATTATAGGGTTTGGCTTCCAGCACATCGAAAAACAGACCAAACATGCACGACGTGTCAGCAATTAGTACTTAGAGTAGTAGAGTCTAGTTCTTTCACAAGAGCTAGTTAAGCTACTACAAAATTGGTTTCCAGTTGACGGCGGCCCATAAGCAGCCGTAATACTACTGTAAATCGGCCTTTTCAGTTGCAGTCCTAACGCCATTACTATATATTTAGATAAAAAAAAGGCAGTAGTAGCGGGATGGTCCTTTTTTTTTAGCTCAAGCAGGATGGTCCTTTTTTTTTAATTCAAGCAGGATGGTCCTTCTAACCGTCATAAAAAAAGAGGCAAAAGCTCCCGTCTAGTCGTCGTCAACCGCCATCATCACCACCATTGTCGTAGCATAGCGCTTCCACCAGCGTGCATAGATCCCATAGATCTGTGCGATGACGCATCCATCTGAGCGAGGCAAGATACAATGTCATCATCATCGTTGTTGTAAAAAATGGTTAGATCATACGACACCCGTGAAATCCAGCCCATGCGCTCATATTTTTTGCCCTCATCATCATCACGATCGATAGGGTCCGTGCAGCGAACACTTGCACCTTGCCAAGGTAGCAACAACATAGACAACGATGATCGATGAGTCGATGGGCCGGTTAATGGTCATGGTGGTGGAGAGAGGAGGACAAAAGGTAGAGGGAGAGGAGGAGGACTAGAGAGGTGGCAGATAGAGGTGGGGGAGAGTAGGTGGCAGTGGGGAGGAGCAAACACTAACCCTAAGGAGGGAGGCGGGTGAGAGAGACACATTGCACTCTCTCCTCGCCTATTTATAGACTGATGCACTTATGTAAGCTTCATGACCATTGATGATTGGATCCTGAGCTATGGATGTTTTGGTGATTAATGACAACTATGAAATTGCAGGCTAATATCTAAATGAGTGTTATCATTCCTAAACTCTACTACAAATCTTATTGATGATGGTTGCCTTGGCGATGGATGACAATAACCACAAGCATGGAGCTTGATGGAGTCCAAGGGTTGATGTAAGGACAAGCTGTGCAGCAAGTGTTTGGAACACTTGTCTAGTTGTTAGGCCTTTGAGTCCATAAGAAAAACTGGACTATCAAGGGGGTCTAGGTCATGTCTCTTAGGTCATGCTAGTCGATGATGTGTGTGGACGCTCAGTGAAATCATAGGCACTAGATGACAGTGGAGAAGCCAAGGAGTTGTTGGAAGAAGCCAGAAAATAAAGTCAAACGAGAACGAGGAGTTTCAGCTTCTGAACAGAGTGACCAACCAGAAGGGTCTGGAGAGACCAGATTGTACGGACATCATAGGATCAGAGAGCGGATTGCGAGGAGACTGTCTGTGGCGACCCGATTTTACCAAAAGGCAAATCGAGCCGTTTGTACCTCAAAGCCACTCCCTGGAGGGTAGCATGTACATCCATTCACAAGTAATATCATAAAATCAAAAAAAAGATCAAGACATAAAGATAAGATAGATCATCGTAACATCATCTCCATAAGTTAAACATCAACATCTGGATACATGGACATGGCACGTAGGCCAAGGAAAATGAATATGACATCTAGCAGGAGCAAAATAGCAAAGACGGAAGCGAAATCTACAGCAGAAGTCTTTATGGGCGATCCATCTCCACAGGCAACTCAAGTGTAGGCGAGAAACCGATCTACTCCTTGTCATACTCGATCAACCTCGAGTATGTGCCGTACTCAACGAGTCATCCTAATGTAGCAAGGTATGCTATGCATGCAGGTATTTCAAGGAGGGGTTAAGGCTACGTGCGAAAAGCTAGGTTGGCAAACATTTTCTTTTTAAAACATTTCAAAACATTTCTAATCATCAAGTTTTAATATCTTGCCTCATTGAGATAAACACGTCCCAACAAGGTTCAAATTTTAATCCTAGCTACTATCCTCCCATTAGGCCATAGGCCTAGACCATATGCAAAACAAGAGAGGGGGAAAGGAAGAGTAAAACAAATCTAATCACTATGAAAGCTCTCACGCGATGTCCATGACCGAGGATGCAGTTATATATATAGATTATAACTCTGCAAAGTGATACACATGTACCCACATGATGTGGCCCCGTACAGAGACTATGGCCGTAGCCTAAGCACATAAAGCACACACGAAATTCTTACTCAAGCATCCACTGGCATCTCTCGCACCTCCAGAACTGAGCTTCCAGAGCCTCGCAAGACTAAGGGTCCTGAAGCTGTAATGGGCCTACCACTGATCAGGTGGGGTATCCCCCTCGTGGAGCCGAGTCGCAACCAACGGTAACCACTAACACTACCTCGTACTCCTACGGCTAGAACACCAGTCCTTCACAAGTATCAAGATTACGCCACTGCCCACACAGGGTCAATGTGGTTTGTAAGTAATAACCTGGAGACATGTGTCATGTGAATGTACCTAAAAAGGCAGCCGGGGCAGGTATCTCCATCCCCCTCCTCCTCCTGTCCAAACCTCAACAGCCAAAATCACAACAGAGACCCATAGCACAAGTCTCTACTCAACTGTGTCTGCCACAGACACTCTCTCAATAGGGGTTTCCCAATCTACCCCCTGGCATCTAGTGTCATCTAAGCCCACCCCCGCTAAATCAGGTTTTGTGGAGTTATTTGCAAACACGCACTCAGAGTACATTTTAAATTATTTGCACAAATTCATTTTAGTGTCTACGTGAGAGTTTGAAATTATGCGACTAAACAGACTAAGCATCGTCATGGTAGTAAAACATTCCTATGGCTTAACAGTGGAAAAATAAGCATGTAGGGGCTTGGGTATGATCTAGTGCCATTTTAATAGTTGGCATGCAAAATAGTTGCAAATAACACATGCAGTTTAGAAAAATGGGGTAGAAAATAGTGATTGAGGAATATGGATTGCCTTGTGAGTCAGGGTTCCCCTCGGGCTCTAGGTCCTCAGAACTCTACTACTCGTACTCCTATGGCTCCGGTGGGTCTGTGCATCGAATCGGAAACAACGGGTAAGTCACGACGACTATTGGCGATCTCGAGTCAAAATTAAATGACGATCCTAAAAGATGCTAGTTAGGCTCAACGGATACTACCAATGCGAAGAGAATAATTTTACGAAACTAACGCAATTGGAATCACTAAAGACAGAGCTAAGATGGAATTACTAGGAATTTCTGAAGATTAATATGAGAGAAAATGATTTCTAGAAATTAACAAAGAATATTCCAAGGAATATTCTTTTCTGAGATGACTATGACTAGTGGTGCCCATCTGTCTTTGGGTGGCAGAGAGTAGCCCATGGTGGACCAAGTCCACAGAAAAATAAAGCAGACCAGGAAAACCTATGGGCCAAATCAAAAAACCCATTCAGTCCGAACCTATCCATCTACTCAGGCTCAATTCTTCACCTAGGCTGAGATTGGCCCATTTCCCAGTGTAGCTCATCCTGCAAATTTCCCCAACTAGCAAATAGGCCAAAGGCCTCGGCTCAACGCGTCCTGGCCCAGGGAGCCGTAGCGGCCTGCAACATGGTCACGGCCCACCGAGGCAAGGCCTCGGCCCAGCTCACCGATCGGGCCCCAAGGCTAGACCTTGGCCCAACAGAAATGCAGCCCAGTTGCTTGGCAGCCCAAGTGCAAAGGCCAGGCTCCAGGCCCGAGCGCGCATGGCGCAAGCGCACGCCCATGGCCGAGAGCCGACGATGCAAGCGAGTCTCGCAAGCGGGAGAGGATCTAGAGGAGAAGGGGTGACGGGGAGGCAAACTAAGTCTTATCGTGGCGGTTTGAAGAGGAAGGCGAGGTCGGTGAGATCCAGAGAGTCGGCGCTAGGCAGACGTCGAAGATGGTGGATCCCAGGTGATCGCGGCCACGGGCGGCGGCGGCATTCCAGGAAACCTACGGGTACAAGCACCCTCGGTTTAAGAACAAGACTAGGGCACACGATAGAAAAACCAGAACATGGCTAAGATCGGGGCGAGGCTCACCGGAGAAGATGAAATCAGCGGTGAGAGCTCTCGGCGGCGGTCGGCAACCCGCGGGGTTCTTCTTCTCCTTGTCCTAAAACACGGCGGGGTCAACACCAGGGGATGCACAAGAACACGAGGAATAGGTCTAGGGCGATGCGGCTTACCAACGGTGATTGCTTGGCTCGCCACACGCCGACAGCACAGAAGGAAGGAGAGGCGGCGGCTAGGGCTTCCCTCGCGCAGCCTAGCGGCGCGGCTAGGGTTTTGGGGAAGCGGCTGCAGCTCTGGCTACTTATAGGCGAGCTCGGGCTAGGGTTCTCGGGCATAAGTGCAGAAGATCGCGCCATGTTGGTTTTTGGCATCTGTGCAGCTACAACGCGCGGTGGGGATCGGCTGGAGGAAAACAACAGGGGAGCATGTTGGCGGTTTGGGCCAATTGGGCTAGTTCTGTTCAGGCTTTAGTCCAGAAGGAAGAGAGAGGAATGGGCCGCGCTGGAGAAAGAGAGAAGAAGTGGCCCAAGTTCCACAAAATCAATATAATTGTTTTGAACAATATTTGAAGTTGTTTCCAAGCTAATTTGGATAGATTTTCACTATTTGAAATGATTTCTTGCTCAAACTCATGACATTGAACCTTTACAAATTCCAAGGTTGTTACAGACCTCCCCCCTTACAAGAATCTCGTTTTCAAGATTTCAATCCCGCTCTACAAACAGATGAGGAAATTCCTTCTTGAGATTCTCTTCTTTTTCCCAAGTTGCTTTACGCTCAGTGTGATTGCTCCATAGAACCTTGCAATACTTGACCTTTGAGCTCCTTGTTTCTTTGTAGTCCTCACCAACGATCTTGATTGGATACTCCACGTACTCCAAGTTTTCCTGTAGATCCACTGCTTGAGGTGGCACTACTTCACTTGGGACTTGCAAGCACTTCTTTAGCTGAGATACGTGGAACACATCATGCACACCCGCCAAGTAGGCTGGCAGATCCAACTTGTACGCAAGCATCCATATTCTTCATACAATACGGAAGGGTCCCACATATCTTGGTGCTAGCTTCCCATGGACATCAAATCTATGAGTACCTCAAAGTGGAGAGATCTTAAGGTACACATAGTCTCCTTTCTTGAATTCCAGAGGTCTTCTTCTCTTGTCTGCATAGCTCTTTTGCCTTCTTTGAGCAACTAGGAGATTTTCTCTCACTTTCTCAACCTTCTCTTCCGCTGCCCTGATCATGTCGGGATCAAAGAATGATCGGTCTCCCACTTTAGACCACATGAGAGAGGTCCTGCACTTTCTGCCATAAAGCGATTCATTTGGAGACATCTTCATGCTGGCTCTATAGCTATCGTTGTAGGACGATTCTGCAAATGAGAGATTATCTTCCCAACTCTTTCCATAAGTAAGCACACAAGCTCTCAACATATCCTCCAGAATCTAGTTCACTCTCTCCGTTTGTGGGTGGTACGCTGTGCTGAAATCAAGAGATGTGCCCATGGCAGCATGCAAGCTCTCCCAAAACATAGACACAAACTAGGGTCCTCTATCATAGATTATGGACATAGGTGCACCATAAAGTTTTAGAACATTGTCGATGTAGAGACAAGCTAGCTGCTCAACAGAGTGTGTCACGCGTGGCAATGAAGCGTGCACACTTGGTGAGACGATCCACGATGACCCAAATGGAGTTATGACCCTTGAGTGAAAGAGGCAACCATTGATGAAATCCATGCTGATGTTTTCCCACTTCCACACGGGTGTTGAGATTGGTTGCAACAAATTGGCTGGCCTTTGATGTTCTGCCTTGACTCTCTTGCAAATATCACAACGAGCCACATATCCAGCAATTTCCCTTTTCATACCCTTCCACCAGAACATGGTCTTAAGATCTTGGTACGTCTTGGTGTTTCCATAGTGAATAGAGTATCTGGAGTCATGAGCTTCAGGCAATATGGTTTGACGTATCTCCTTGACCCTTGGCCCACATATGCGGTTTTTGAACCACAAGACCCCATGCTCATCCACCCTAAAATCAGGTGTGGCATTTCTCTTCATTTTTCCAAGGATTTCCTTTATTTCCTCGTCCTTCTTCTGTGCAAGCTTTATTCTGTCACTCAAGACAGGCTTCACTATGAGTTCATTGAGATATCCCTCAGGAATCAGCTCTATTTTTGCATCCATCATATCCTCAAAGATTGGGGGTTGACTCACCATGAGACTAGTGCAATAGGACTTGCGACTCAATGCATTGGCCACAACATTTGCCTTGCCAGGATGGTAGTTCACACTAATGTCATAGTCCTTGATCAATTCCAACCATCTTCTTTGCCTCATGTTCAATTCCGATTGGGTGAAGATGTATTTGAGACTCTTGTGATCGATGTAGATCTCACAACGGTTGCTAATGAGATAGTGCCTCCAAATCTTCAATGCATGCACAACTGGGTAATTCTGTTCATGCTTCTTCAATTGCCTTGATGCATATGACACTACCTTCTTATTCTGCATGGGGACACAGCCAAGACCTTGTGTTGAGGCATCACAATACACTTCAAAGTCTTGATTGATGTCAGGTAAGGTAAGAATCGTTGCAGTGGTCAATCTTGTCTTCAGCTCTTGGAAGTTGCACTCACGTGCTGGAGTCCAATCAAATTCCACATTATCCTGTAGGAGTTCTGTCATTGGTTTTGCTATCTTGGAAAAATTCTCAATGAAACAGAGATAATAGCCAGCCAACCCAAGAAAGTTTCTCACATCTTTCACATTCCTTGGTGTAGTCCATTCAACAATAGCTCGAACTTTTTCTGGATCTACCGCTACTCCATCAGCGGTTATGATGTGACCCAAGAATGCCACTTCTTCAAGCCAGAACTTACATTTGCTGAACTTTGCATCCAACAGATGTTCCTTTAGTCTCTCAAGCACAATCCTCAAGTGTTGCTCAGGCTCTTCAGCTGTCTTGGAGTAGATAAGAATATCATCAAAGAATACCAGTATGAACTTGTCCAATTCAGCCATGAAGGACTTGTTCATCATATTCATGAAATACACCAGGGCATTAGTGAGCCCAAAAGACACAACCAAGAACTCATACGAGCCATACCTTGTCACAAAGGATGTCTTAGGTATATCACACTCGCGGATCTTCATCTAATAATACCCCAATCTCAAATCAATCGAGGAGAAGTACTTAGCATCCTTCAACTGATCAAACAAGTCATCAATTCTGGGCAAGTGATACTTGTTCTTGATAGTCACTTCATTGAGAGATCGATAGTCCACACACATCCTCATAGTGCCATCTTTCTTCCTCACAAATAGTACAGGAGATCCCTATGGATATGCACTAGGGCGAATGAATCCCTTCTCAGGTAAATCATCTAATTGCACTTTCAATTATACCAATTCTTCAGAGGACATGCGATATGGCCTCTTAGCAATTGGGGCTATTCTAGGAACAAGATCAATGATGAACTCTACATCACGATTAGGAGGGTGCCCTGGCAACTCCTCAATAAAGACCTCTAGATACTCATGAACCACAGGAATCTGATCTAGGGTTAGCTCTTCAATGTGGCAGATTTGGAGAGGGAGCTTTGGGGCTTTGGGGGAAAACTTGACCTTGACACCTAGGTGGTTCTCAAGGGTCACTACCCTATCGGCACAAGATATGACTCCCTTGTGTTTGGCTAACCCATCCATGCCCAAGATGACATCAATGTCATGAGAAGGTAACATAATAAAATCAGCTAGGAACTGGATACCCGCAATGAGAATGCGAACCCTACGACAGCCTAAGAGGCAGTTATAGGTGCCTAAGGGAGATGAGGCAAGGCTTAGGGTTTTGAGTAAGGTGGTAGGTATAGCGAGCCTAGACATGAACTTAGTGGATATGAAAGACTGTGTAGAGCCAGAATCAAATAAAACAGTAGCCAGGCATGAATTAACTAAGAACTCACCAAGAACGACCTCAGGTACATTCTGAGCCTCTTCAATTGAGATATATTTCAGCCTGCTTCTGGTCACACTCTGTGGAACAGGCGGCTTCGATGCTGACTGAGCTGGACGGTGCCCACTTTGGTGCTGAGGCCTTTGAGAAGTGTTGTTGTTCCTGTTGCTAAGCTGACTGTTGGTGTTCTCCTTGACCACGTTAGGACACTGGTAGGAATTGTGGCCATATTTGCCACAGGCGTAGCAGTGAGTGGAGTACTTCCCACTGCTACTCTATGACTTCCACCCAGACTGCTGCGATGGTGAGTGCTGCCTGTAACTCACACGGGACTGCGACTAAGAGTACGAACGGGGAGCAGAGTTGGAGCTCTTCCCCTGAGCGGGCCGTCCGAACTATGACCGTGAGACCGAAGAACCACCAAACCGCGGTCGCTGCGGACCTCTAGAATGGTTCCCTTGAGTTGTTTCTTTTCGCTTTTCTCCTCTTTCCTTTTCCACTCTCTTGTATGCAGTTTCTAGAAGCATGGCTTTGTTGATCATCTGCTTCAAGCTGGTACAATCAACAAGGTGTACTCCCATGTCTGCGTGCAAGCCTCTAGAAAACCAGTACATACGCTTCTCCTCTGTAGAAACCTCTGTAGGGACGTAGCAGCTCAGCTGCATAAACCTATTGACATACTCTGACACTGTCCTCTGCCCAAGCTTCAAGGATCTGAACTCCTCAGCCTTCCTGACCACAGCACCCCTAGGAATGTGGAACTCCTCCACAAACTAATTCCAAGTGATACTGTCAGGTTCCTCGTGGGTGGGAACAAAGCGGTACCATCAAGCGCCAGCTATGCCCACCAACTGGTGCGTAGAGAGGCACACACACTCAGCATCGTCACACTGTAGTAAGTCCAGCTTCTTCTTGATCTCCCTGAGCCAACCATCAGCAACAAGCGGATCATCGGAGCTGTCGAACTCTAGTGGCTTCAGACACATGAAAGCACTCATGTGGTCCCTAGGTCCCTGGTGGTAGAGCCCGTATCCTCTAGCCCGCCCACGCTGGTTCTGCCTACCAGTCATGGCGGTCACAAGGTGCTGTAGCAGTCGAGTCTGTGTAGCCATCACCTCATTGAGGTTAGGAGCAGTAGACAGCTCCTCAACCTCAGCTGGGTCCACAACCTCGAACTCATCGTTGTCGGGGGTATGCTCTCTACCCCTGCCACGGCCACCAGCACGGCCACGACCCCCAACATCTCGGTCGCGACCTCCTTCGCCACGATCATGGCCCTGTGTGTCATGACCACGACCACGACCTCTCGGAGCGGCATGACGCCCACGACCATGAGGTGGCGGAGCGATCTCATCTTCACGAGCAGCTTCATCGAAGCGAGTGCTCAAACGGTTGGACCTTCATGGTGGCATCTGTTGCATTAAAACTCCCAATAAGCAAGACTGCTTGATCTAAATTATCATAATGCTTGCAATATTGATCAAGATATAAAATACGATAATGTTCAACGATGATTGCAAGAATCAACTCATCCAAAAAGACAACAAAGTTGTTTTGTTGTGCTCACAAGTCCAATGATTTGTTACGAGGTAACTTAGATGCATCTCCTTTAATATTTGGCAGACCTTGATGCGTATTTCAAGAACTCTTCTTTTGATGGACCTCTTGGTCATAGTAGCTTCTTCTCAGGTAAGAATTTGAGATGAAAAGGATTTATGATTCAAAGGTATGATGAAGGAGTTACAAGCTAAAAAGATGACTAGAATTGGTCCTTATACGAACAACCATTTCTAAGATCTCGTACCTACAGTCAAGTATGGCTCTGATACCACCTGTGGCGACCCGATTTTACCAAAAGGCAAACCGAGCTGTTTGTACCTTAAAGCCACTCCCAAGAGGGTAGCATGTACATCCATTCACAAGTAATATCATAAAACCATAAAAAGATCAAGACACAAAGATAAGATAGATCATCGTAGCATCATCTCCATAAGTTAAACATCAACATCTGGATACATGGACATGGCATGCAGGCCAAGGAAAATGAACATGACATCTAGCTGGAGCGAAATGACAAAGGAGGAAGCAAAATCTACAGCGGAAGTCTTCATGGGTGATCCATCTCCACAGGCAACTCGAGTGTAGGCAAGAGACCGATCTACTCCTCGTCAAACATGTCGTCGAAGTTGTAGTCCGGTTCACTGGCTTCTCCACCTCCTGAAAGCGAGAAGGGGGCAGCCCTGAGTACATGTCGTACTCAACAAGTCGATCAACCCTGAGTACGTGTCGTACTCAAGGAGTCGTCCTAATCTAGCAAGGTATGCTATGCACACAGGTATTTCAAGGAGGGGTTAATGCTGAGTGCGAAAAGCTAGGTTGGCAAACATTTTCTTTTTAAAACATTTCAAAACATTTCCAATCATCAAGTTTTATTATCTTGCCTCATTGAGATAAACATGTCCGAACAAGGTTCAAATTTTAATCCTAGCTACTGTCCTCCCACTGGGCCACATCTCTAGGCCAGATGCAAAACAAGAGAGGGGGAAAGAAGAGTAAAACAAATCTAATCACTATGAAAGCTCTCAGATGATGTCCATGTCTGAGGACGCCACTATATATATAGATTATAACTTTGCAGAGTGATACACCTACACCCACATGATGTGGCCCCATACAGAGACTATAGCTGTAGCCTAAGCATAGAAAGCACACACGAAAACCTTACTCAAGCATCGACTGGCGTCTCCTACACCTCCAGAACTGAGCTTCCAGAGCTTCGCAAGACTAAGAGTCCTGAAGCTATGACGGGCCTACCACTGATCTGGTGGGGTATCCCTCTAGTGGAGCCAGGTCACAACCAACAAGAACCACTAACACTACCTCGTACTCCTACTGCTAGAACACCAGTCCTCCGCAAGTATCAAGATTCTGCCACTGCCCACATAGGGTCAATGTAGTGTGTAAGTAATAACCTGGAGACATGTGTCACATGAATGTACCTAAAAGGGCAGCCGGGGCAGGCATCTCCATCCCCCTCCTGCTCCTGCCCAAACCTCAACAACCAAAACCACAGCAGAGACCCATAGCCCAAGTCTCTATTCAACTATGTCTGCCACAGACACTCTCCCAACGGGGGTTGCGCAATCTACCCCCTAGCACCTAGTGTCACCTATGTCGGCCCCCACTAAATCGGGTTTTGTGGAGTTATTTGCAAACACGCACTCAGAGCACATTTTAAATCATTTATACAAATTCATTTTATAGTGTCCAGGCGAGAGTTTGAAATTATGCGATTGAGCAGACTAAGCATCATCATGGTAGTAAAACATTCTTATGGCTTAATAGTGGAAAGGTAAGCATGTAGGGGCTTAGGTATGATCTAGCGCCATTTTAAATAGTTGGCATGCAAAACAGTTGCAAACAACACATGCAGTTTAGAAAAACTAGGTAGAAAATAGTGAACAAGGAAAATGGCTTGCCTTGTGAGTCAGGGTTCCACTCAGGGTCCAGGTCCTCAGAACGCTCTTGCTCGTAATCCTGTGGCTTCGGTGGATCTGGGCATCGAATCGGAAACAACGGGTAAGTCACGACGAATATAGGCGATCTCGAGTCAAAATTAAATGACGATCCTAAAAGATGCTAGTTAGGCTCAATGGACACTACCAATGCGAAGAGAATAATTTTACGAAACTAAGGAAATTGGAGTCACTATAAACGGAGCTAAGATGAAATCACTAGGCCGAGATCGGCCCATTTCCCCGTGTAGCCCATCGTGCAAATTTCCCCAACTAGCAAACAGGCCAAAAGCCTCGGCCCAACGCGTCCTATCCCAATGAGCCGCAGTGGCCAGCAACGTGGTCATCGCCCATCAAGGCAAGGCCTCGGCCCAGCTCACCGATCGGGCCCCAAGGCCAGGCCTTGGCCCAACAACAAGGCAACCTAGTTGCTTGGCAGCTCAGGCGCAAAGGACAGGCTCCATGCGCGCTCGCGCATGCCCACGGCCGAGAGCCGGTGATGCAAGCGAGTCTCACAGGTGGGAGAGGATCCAAGGGAGAAGGGGTGACGAGGAGGCAAACCAAGTCTTACCGCGGAGGTTTGAAGAGGAAGGCGAGATCGGTGAGATCTAGAGAGTCGGCGCTAGGCAGTCGAAGATAGTGGGTCCCAGGTGATCATGGCCACGGGCGATGGTGGTGTTCCAGGAAACCTATGGGCACAAGCACCCTCATTTTAAGAACAAGACTAGGGCACACGACAAAAAAACCAGAACAGGGCTAAGATCAAGGCGAGGCTCACCGGAGAAGATGAAATCAGCGGTGAGAGCTCTCGGCGGTGATCGGCAACCCGCGGGGTTCTCCTTCTCCTTGGCCTAAAACACGGCAGGGTCAACACCAGGAGATGCGCAAGAACTCGAGGAAGAGGTCTAGGGTGATGCGGCTTACCGGTAGTGATTGCTTGGCTTGCCGCACGCCAGCTACGGAGAAGGAAGGAGAGGCGGCGGCTAGGGCTTCCCTCGCGCAGCCTGGCGGCGTGGCTAGGATTTAGGGAAGCGGCAGCGGCTCTGGCTACTTATAGGCATGCTTGGGCTAGGGTTCTTGGGCATGAGCACAGGAGGTGGTGCCATGTTGGTTTTGGCGTCCGTGCAGCTACAGCGCGTGGCGGGGATCGGCTGGAGGAAAACGACAGGGGAGCAGGTCGGTGGTTGCGCCAATTGGGCTAGTTCTGTTTCGGGCTTCAGTCTAGAAGGAAGAGAGAGGGATGGGCCGCGTTGGAGAAAGAGAGAAGATGTGGCCCAAGTTCCAGAAAATCAACAGAATTGTTTTTAACAATATTTGAAGCCGGTTTCAAGCTAATTTGGATAGATTTTCACTATTTGAAATGATTTCTTGCTCAAACTCATGACATTGAACCTTTACAAATTCCTGGGTTGTTACACTATTTGTGTGAAGACGAACAAAGACCGGATGGTCTGGTCTACAGATCGGACGGTACGGTCTATATGGGTGGAGCGCAAGACAAAGAGGAAGCATTCTGGCCACTCTCTGGAATCGACAGACATGAATACCCTGGATGGTATGGTCAATTCAGAGTCAGCTGTAGATAAAGAAGCCAACAGCTCTGGGAGCCGTTCTAGGAGTGGCTGGATGGTCCGGTCAGGCAGTGACCGGACAGTCTGGTCAGCATGTCCAGGAAACTGATTTCATGGAGCAACAGCTAGTTTGAGGTTGGAAGCCTACATAACTTTGTTGCAGGGGTCTTGGAGACCTCTCCTGACCAGTAATTGTTGGAAGCATTTGTAGGGAGCCAAGAGGAAAAGAGAGGAGCACTAGGAGAGGATATTGTATATCTTGAGAGTGCTAGTGAGAGTCACTTGAGAATCTATCCACATCTAATGCTAGGGTGTCCTTGAGGGTATGATCTTGGTCTATGGAGAGTCCTAGGCTGGTTAGGTGTTGGTGATCGAGCCTATCGTGATTGGTTGTGAAGGCCGTCACAAGTTTGTACACGGTTTGAGCTCGCTGTTGAAAGGTGCATTGCTAGTGAGCGTCCATGTCGGCTCGGGTAGTCCAGCAAGTTCTCAAGTGAGGTGAGCTTGTGCCTTGGTGGAAGCGGTGATGCAACCGTGTCTTCGCTCCGGGAGTGATTGCGTGCTCGTGTGTGGGAGGGACTGACATTCTGGAAGGAGTGGTCGAACAAGGATTAGGGGAAGGCACCATCCTTCTAAGTCCTCAGGAAAAAATCATGAGCATTTCTTGACCTGCTCTTTACTATTCCGCAATTGTGTGCTATAGTGAATATGTTGAATTGTGGCTTGCATAGGCTAGTGTGTTTGGCTTCCGCATTTGCACTCATCATGAACACTAGCATGTGTAGGGTCTTGGCCTAATAGAATTGCTAGGTTGCAATGATTGTTGGGATCTAGTGGTGTGAAATTGAAGTATTCGATAATCATGGTCGGCTTACTGATTCACCCTCCCCCCCCCTCTTGGTACGCCTTTGGTCCTTACAATTGATATCAGAGCCAAGTTCTGAGCCTAGAGGCTTCACCTCCTTGAGGAAGGATGCCGGAAGAGATAGGGAGTGTTCTCATATTCAATGGTGAGGACTACAATTATTGAAAGGCTCCTATGCAAGCCTACCTTTGAGTCCCTTGATTCAAAAATATGGAAGGTGGCCCATGATTCGGATGCGAATGTGAACCCACTTGATCCTAAATTCATTAAGCACAACCCTAAGGCCAAGAATGCTCTGTTTGCATACATTTCTAAGGATGTCTTTTCTAGATTAGATGCGAGTTCGACAACACATGGTATTTGGATTGAGATTCAGGGTATTCATGAGAGTGCCAGTGATGTGAAAGAGGAGAGATATTATGTGCTGAAGAACGAGTATGATAACTTCACTAGATTGCCACATGAGAGAGCTGACACTATTTATTCTTGTTTTCATGTGCTAGTGGAGGAGATCAATGCCCTTGGGGATGACTTCAAGCTCAAGCCTGTGGAGATGAATAGAAGATTTATGAGGCTATTCAAAGACCCCAGGTATGAGTCCATCATCACCTACACCTTGCAAGGTGACCTCAAGACCAAGACCAACAAGGAAGTCCTTGGGAAGATCATTGTTTTTGAGAGCTACCAATTGGGTTTGGATGATCCTCAACCATCCAACCTAGCTCTTCAAGCTGAGAAGCAAGAGCCTGTCAAGAGCAAGAAGAAGGTGGTGAATTAAGAAGATGCTGATGATGATGATGACTTGAGTGAGGACTTGGCTCTTCTCATGAAGAAGATTAAGAACTTCAAGAACAAGTTTGCCTCGAAGTCCAAGGGAATGTGCTTCAATTGTGGCTGCAAGAACCACTTTGTTTTGGATTGCCCTAAGCCAAAGAAAGAAGCATTCAAAGCTCAAGAGTCAAGTGATGAAGAAGAAAAAGAAGAAGAAGACCCCAAAGCCAAGCAAAAGAGGAAGATGTACTTCAACAAGGACAAGGGCAAAGTCAAAGAGAACAAGAAGAAGTGCTCATGCAAGGCTCTTGTTGGAGAGTGGACAAGTGATAACTCAAGTGAAGCATCCTCTTCCTCGAGCGATGATGAAGAAGTGGCCGGCCTAGCCATGATCAAGACCACTCAACCTCAAGCTCTTCCTCCACCTCCCACATGCCTCATGGCCACGAGCCAACTTAGGGAGAGTGAGGATGACAGCAGTAACGACTGTGATGATGAGGATCTCTCCTACGTCGAGCTTTGGAGCATGCTTGAGCAAGCCCGTGACATCGACATCAAGAAATCTAAAATGTTGGAAGTGGTAAGAAAAGAGTGTATGTTGGCTAAGGATTGTGTTGGTGAGCTTGAGAGTGAGCTCAAGGACCTTGTCATGTCTCATGAGGCCCTAAACAAGAGTTTTGACAAACTCAAGGGTGATCATGTAGAGCTACATGAGAAGTACGAGGCCCTTGAACTTACTTTTGAGGCCATCAATGTTGACAACCTTGCCTCTCCCTCCTCTAGTTCATCGAAGAGCGATGCTTCTACTATGTGTGATGAACTAACCACCTCGGTCAAGGTTTCTTCTATTGAGCCATTTGTTTTGAAGAATTATCATTAGCTCAAGGAAGAGAGGAAGATGGTGATGGACAGCTTTGAGAGACTTACATGTGATAGAGCCATCCACAAGAAGATTCTTGGGAGGAATCTTGTGAACAACGTCTCGCATCATGGACTTGGCTCATATCCCACCGCCAACGACATCATTGGGACGAGTGACTTCATTCCCGCTTGGGTCAAGCCGCTACTCGTGGACGACTACTATTGCGAGAAGTGTTGCAAGGATGGCCACACCATCAAGGATTGACCTATGGTGAGAAGCTCTATTGTTTTGCCTAACGCTAACTTGTTCCATGAGAACACCCATTTCAAGCTTTTTACAGACAAGGGTGGCAAGGTGAAAGCAAAGGATTTGGGACCACCAACCAAGAAGAGAAAGGTCAAGAGCATATGTCTGCCTAAGTGCATTATTGATCTTGATAGGCCAACGAAGTACTAGTGGGTGCCCAAGAACAAGACCTAGATGAAGGTGGTGGTGGTTGGCCGGGAGCTTACTTGAAGATCAAGTGAAGTCCACCACAAGTGACATGGACCTCACCGACATATTTACTCATGAGGGAAGTGTCCGTGTGTGTTTGTTCTTGGTAGTTGTAGTGTGTTCTTTCTTTCCTTCCATTGCATGGTAACTAGGACTCCTTTATGACTTTTATGTTTTGCATTCGTGAATGTGTAAATAACTAAAAAGAAAACACATAAAAATTAGTCAATGTCTAACCCACTCAAGATAGCTATAAGCAAGGGGGAGTGCTTGAGATGGTGGTTTGGCTTCTCTCATGGCAAGGGGTGAGTAAGCTTGGGTGTGGTTCAAACTTGACATTGTTAGGTTTTGTTTGTGGCTTGTTTAATATTGCTTGCATTCACATGGCATGTTTACATTCCTTGCATATGTAACATTCTTGTTGCATGCATCATAGAAAACACAAAGGATGTTTGTCACACTTGGAGAAAGTTTGTGCATCATGATCAACATGAGAGTACATCTCCATACGTGTGACAGGAAAGGATTGTGCTTCATGCCCATTGAGCAAGCTCCTATGAACTCCGAGGTTAAACCCACTCGCGCGGTTCATGGACTAAGGCTCACACATACCCATTTGGTTCTTAATTGCCTTGGTTCTTATTTGCTCGATTCTTCATTTGGCATTTGCGAAAACTATAAGGCCATACAGGGCCACTATTTGAAAAGGAATGTTTGAGAGTTCCCTTCATGCTCCAAGTGCAGTGTTTGATTGGGTGTTTTTTGAAGGCACTTAGAAATTGAACAAATTCCTTGATTCAGTGAAATTCTGGTAGTGCCCGTACAGTCCGCTCTAGGGACCATACAGTTCAGTCAGTGCCCAGTGCACAGTTCGTCGAGGCAGTCATGTCATACAGACCAGACAGAACGGTCTTAAGGACCGTACTGTCCAGTCTATGTGGAGTACTAGCAGAGCTAGAGCATACAGGACAGTACGATCTAGAGACCGTACTATCCGGTCACAATGATTGAATCGCGAGTATATCCTTCAATCAGTGACCAATGATCGCTCCTTCATTTAATCTCGGCCGTTCATTCTTCTTGACCTAAGGTCAAAACCGAGGTTGTTCTTTTGCTTCGTCTTCGTTCGCACACCCAATGCCAAGTTCCCGCTCTGAGCTCGTCGCCTTAAGCTCGCCATCGTTGGCTTTGCCAAGCTCGCCCGCACCAATCTCGTCTGAGGTCCACCGCGCGCATCCACAACCATGTCGCTCCCGACAAACCCTAATAGCCGCCTCCACCAAAAGCCGTGTTGCCGCACCTCCTCAACTACCGCCGCACGTCACCTCCTTGCCGTTGACCACCACCGCTACTTTCTACTCACCGCCATTGCCCCCATCTGCTCACACGCATGCTCACTCCTGCCCAGCTACTAAGGTCCCTTGTCGATTGCAAAAAAAAAGTTTCCTCCTTTCTAGTTTATCGGCGATTGGAGCTTGCACTTTGCAATCGGTTGGGGATTCCTTGTGGTGTTCGACTTCTCTACTCCTTAGGGTATTGAGCCTTCCTTCCTTTCATCGTATTTTGTCCTGATTCTGAGCAATTGACTTGATTGATGCAATTAGATGAAAAGTTCAATTTTTTCATTAATTAGTTAATTGGGTCAACCTAGTTTTTGATTAATTCCCTGCTTATCTATTAATTGCAATTCTAGGGTTATCTCTCATTTAGTCTATAGTTATAATAATTGCCATTATTTGACTATACACTAGATGATTCAGAACAACCACATATAATCGATGATCACTATTCTTACCTTGCATATTTGCCTAGTGATCATCTCCTTCATTCAGTGCTAGGATTTCTATTGCGCATTCTTACCTAGTCGTGTTTTGCTTGAAGATCATATTAGGTTCTATACTTATATTATCCCTACCTGTGTGTGTGTGCAGTGACATCAGTTAGCAGCAATAATCAAGATACCAGGAGCATGTGATCAAGATAAGGGAAAGGGGAAGATGCCAGTGCAGAGCTAGAGCAAGAAGAGGACCAGGCAGGACAGAGATACGGAGAGGGCCAAACATGTTGCACAGCACATCGAGGCCATGGAGCAGTCACGCAAGACACCAGGAGCTCTACTGATCATAGGGACACAGACTGATGATCAGGGCCATAGGAGGAGCACCAGGCAGAGGTCAGCAGTCCCAGAGCTGTACACAGGTGTTCGACTTCCGCCATGGACGCATGGTACTCTGACCTCTCGTCAGGGGAGGCCGTCGAGGACTGTAGACCAGGGTTCCTCCAGTCAGCAGCAGGAGGGGTCCGAGGAGGAGGAGTCTTCTAGAGACTCAGAGTCTTAGACAGTGTCCTCAGAGGAGGAACAGCCACAACAGCAGACAGGACCTTAGGAGAGGACATCTTACTAGGTAGGAAACCCATAGTGCATGTGTGCCGTGTGCACCAGGAGACTACAGAAGGAGAGAGGGAGATACTTGAGGTTCCCACTAGGGATCTCAAGGTGAGTCGTCTCGTGCCCTTCGAGCGGTGGGTTCCAGTCCCCAGGGACCCTGTTGGAGGAGAGAGGTACTGGACAAGCTTGCAGAGGAGGATTGGTGAGGGTTTGAGACGTTATCTTGCCAGGAAGGGTAGATCTGGACTGTTCGTGCCCCAGCAGTACGCGACTTACCAGGCCATGAGGAGAGCCACAGGCACGGACATGCAGTAGTATTTTGACTACATGTCTGGACTAGAAGAGTTGATCACCGCCCGCTACAAGTACAGAGAGGATATAGTGATGGAGTTCTATGCCTCAATGTGGGTAGCCAGAGATCGCTCAGAGATCTGGTTCATGTTCAGAGGGGAGCCCCGGCGCTTGACCAGGGAGGACTTTATAGCTGCATTAGGATTGATAGCTTCGGACTTGCAGCTATATAGGTGTGCCTATGGGACTTGGGCTTCGCCCCATAGACCACAAGGAGGGATACTACCTCCGGATGACAGGGTGTCGATAGCCTCCCAACCACCTCACACACTAGGGTTTGACAGATGCCCTATGATACTCACTGCAGAGGCGAAGGTGGTTAGGGCTATAGTCACCAGGACTATCATTGCGAGGTCTAGGTACAAGGAGGAGTTCACACTTCTACACCAGTGGGTCGTTGCAGCTATGCTCAGGAGACAACAGTTTGACTTGACTGACTTGATGATTGCTGAGATGGAGGAGGTTATCTCTGAGAGAGTTGGAGGCCATCACCTAGTGTATAGACCTTATAACTGTTATCTTCTAAAGAGACTAGAACTAGTGATGAACGAGTAGTATAAGGCGTTCCCTGAGGTGACCACCAGCGACGCACCTCGAGTACCCAGGGGATAATAGTCAGCCTCTAGCCAGTAGACGGACGAGCAGGAGTCACCGTCAGTCACACACGAGCAGGAGGCTCATACAAAGATGGTGGTTCCTTGCTCAGACGGTATAGGTGCACGACCTCAGCCAGCACCTACAGGGACGGATCACACCTCCACCGTAGCAGCACTTGCACGACGTCTGGGTGACTTCATCCAGAACACTACCAAGGAGAGGCGTTGAAGTATCTGGGCCTTATTTTAAGGGTTTTGGTAATTGATGATGAATTGTGGGTTATTATATTTCAAGGATGATCAATTCATATGTATATATTTCAATGAAGATGAACAAGGCGTCACAAGGCAAAGGTATAAAAATAGGTTTTCTATTTTACCGGTGATAAGGTGATTAGAGGAGAAAATGACTGGGTTCATAGTATAGTTGCCGAACTATTAAGAGGGGTCGATGCTCTAGTAGCTTGATGAATATTTAGTTGACACTTTGTGAGAAATCATTTACCCAAACTCCTTGTCAAAGTACTCCTCCAAATATTCATTAAAAATCCTATGCAAATTTATAGAAAATATTCTTTGCTTATCATATGGTGTTTTTACCCCAACATATTTCTTGAAAAATACATGTTGGAACCCCTCAAAAATATTCCTTGAAAATTCCTGTCGAAGTTGGCTCTGGTAGTCTGACAGGGGTCCAGTGGCGGTCTGACCGCAGCCTATTGGTGGTTTGACCGAGGACCTTTGGCGGTCTGACCGCTTGGGTCCAGGAGGGTGTGTTTTTCATGCTCGTGGCGGTCTGAACGTCAGGTGTGATCGGTTGTAACATCCCAGCCCAGAATTAGAATTGGCCTGTGTTCGGCCCAGCCCGTTGGGCTGCGGCACTGTAGCTTTGAGGAACTGTAGCTGCGCGGGCTGCAGTAGCGCCAGGTTGGCGTGGGCTGCACTGGGTACTGTATACGCGAGTTACTATAGCCGGTATTGTAGCTACGGGACACTGTGGCTGCGCGGGAGAGAGCCAGTAGTTTAGTCCTATACCAGAAATTGACCGGGGAGATGACCAGTTTAAATGCTCAGTTCATAGTACAATAGTAACCGGGTTAACCCTTTTACGTGAAGCGAGAACGAAAGCGTAAGAGTTACTGTCATGAGGTGGGGCCCGCACTATAGGCGTACGGGTCTGATGCCGCATTGTGGGCTAGGATGTTACAGAATGGTATCAGAGCTGACCTTCGTTGTGTCACGGGCGCAGTCATGGTGCGCATGGCGCGTGGGTCCGCAGAGTCAAAACACGGCATGGCACGTGCTAGACGTGGCCAGGAAGGGAAGATCCTGTGCCTACTGTCTCCCTGATGGGGGTAAGCTGGTTCACTCGACGGAGCGTCGAGTTCTAAGGAGGAGGGAGAATATAACATCCTTGCCCAGAATTAGAATTGGCCTGTGTTCGGCCCAGCCCGTTGGGCCATGGCACTGTAGCTTTGAGGAACTGTAGCTGCACGGGCTGCAGTAGCGCCAGGTGGGCGTGGGCTGCACTGGGTACTGTAGATGCGAGTTACTGTAGCCGTCGGGTCTATAGCTGCGGGACACTGTAGCTGCGAGGGAGAGAGCCGGAAGTTTAGTACTATACCAGAAATTGACTGGGGAGATGACCAGTTTAAATGCTCAGTTCACAATACGATAGTAACCGGGTTAACCCTTTTACGTGAAGTGAGGATGAAAGCGTAAGAGTTACTGTCGTGAGGAGGGGCCTGGACTATAGGTGTACGGGTCTGATGCCGCATTGTGGGCTGGGACGTTACATCAGTCTGACTACCAGCCTCCTCCGGTCTGACCGCCGGGTGCTCCCGGTCTGACCGCGAGCTGGTCAGAGGTTTGAATTGATGGTCAACCTAGCAGTTGGGCTGTTGGCGGTCTGACCGCCAAGAAGCTGTGGTCTAACCGCCAGCTGTGTAGGCTTTTTCAACGGCTAGTTTCAGGCGCTACCTTTATAAATAGTTTCCCCTCTCATGGAAGCACCCTCTCTTGGCCCTTGGCGTTGCATACCTGAGATATTTGAGCCCTCTCCTCACTCACACAAGCTCCCATTAATCCATTGCAAGTGTGTGAGAATCTAGTGCGTGTTCATGAGTGATTCAAGCATTGTGTCACTAGTTGTTCATCAAGCAAGCGACGTTGGCCTGTTACTCTTGGAGGTTGCTGCCTCCTAGTCGGCTTGGTGGCGTGGAAACCGTGAGCCCTTCAAGAAGATTGTGAAGAAGGCCTGGTGTTCGTGTAAGAGGTCTTGTACTTGCCTCGCCGAAGCGGCAAAGGATAACTCTAGTGAACCGAGGTTTGGAGAGGTTCAAGGGATTGATTTGGCTTAAGATCAAGTTGCTCTTGTGTGAGCCTTTCTCCTTGGAAAAGTGTATACTTTATAGAGAAGCAAGTCAAAGGCTTGAATCCACCTCAACAAGGATTAGGGATGCTCAGCAAGTCACCGAGACCACAGGATAAAATTGTGTCTCTCTCTCTCTCTCTTGTTTAATTCTTATTTTTACATTGCTAGAGATCACAATGATGCTTATCACCTAGGCTTGCAAACCTTTAGCTCTCAATATAGGTGTTGTATTTATTTCATGCTAGTATTATTCTTGTATTATTTTCGCTTTTATTTGTGTAGGTTATAAATTGTCAAAAACCGCCTATTCACCCCCCTCTAGTCGGTATCCTAGATCCTACAGGTGGTATCAGAGCAGGTACTCTCATTTTGGCAAGGATTTAACCATCCGAGAGTAGTATAATGGCTATCAACAATGTCAATGTTGGTCACGCTCCGTACATTGATGGGTCAAACTTTGATTATTGGAAAACATGCATAAAAATTCATCTTCAAGCAATGGGTGATTCTGTGTGGAAGGTTGTGGATGTTGGTTTTGCCGTGCTTAATCCGCAAGAGCCCACAAATGCAGACCGAGAAAATATGAAGGTAAATGCTCAAGCAATGAATGTGCTCATTCGAGCATTGTGCAAAGAAGAATATCATAGGGTGTGCAAACTTACCACAGCTTATGAGGTTTGGCAAGCTCTCATTGAGGGTCATGAAGGCACAAATATGGTCAAGAGTGCCAAGCTATTCATTTGTAAAGGAAAAATTGAGAAATTCAGTTTGCTACCGAATGAAGACTAGAAAACAAGTTTTTCTCGAATGACACATATTGTGTATGAACTCATTAACCTTGAATTCAAGGTTGAAGATGTGGATATTTCTCACAAGTTTCTTAGAGCCTTGCCACCAAAGTATGAAACAATTGTCACCATGCTAGTGAGGTCAGATTTGACCAAGATCACTCCCTCACAAGTCTTGGGGGAAATTCTTACTCATGACATTTTCAAGCAATCACAGCAAGAGCTTCATGGTGATCAATGTGAAAATAGCAAGAAGAATATTGCATTTAAGGCCAAAGCATTAAAAGTGGATAGTGATGATGAAGGTGAGAGTACCGATGCGGAAGTTGCTTTGATGGTAACAAGGTTCAAGAAATTCATGAAGAAGAAAGGAGACCGAAGATCATCAAGCAAAAATCCATATGCAAACAAGGATTGCTTTGTATGTGGAGACATGGGACATATCTCTACAAATTGCAAGATAAAGAAAGATGAGGAAAGGTATAGCAAAGGGAAGAAAAAGAACTACAAGAAAGTGTTCAACAAGAAAGACGACAAAGCCTATTTAGTTTAATGGGATTTGGATGCAATTTCAGACTTTGAAAAAGAGGATAGTGATAATGAGAATACGTCCTCTACAGAAGGACTTGCAAGTATTGCCATCAAGGAAGCTCCTTCTCTATTTGACTCACATATGTGCTTCATGGCAAGAGGGAAACCTAAGGTATGTGATGGCGATGACACATTCTCTTTTGATGATCTTGTTGATATGGTGTGTGTGCTTGATGAATCTCTAGTCAAGACTAAGAAGTTGTATGAAGAAATGAAAAAGATATACTCTACATTACAAGAGTCCTATGAGGAGCTAAAGACCTCTCATGAAAATCTGATAGATGCTCATGAGAAGCTTAAGGAAGCTCAAGATATTCATGTTGATAAATAAAATGTTGGAATTACTTGTGATATGCTTGATTGTATGCCTAGTATGAATAAGGTTAGTACTAGTAGCATATCAACCTCATGTGATGATTTATTAGCTATGCCTTGCTCATCTAAAACTAATTCATATGAAAGTGCTTCAAGTTCATGTGACCCATTGCTTATTGTTGAAAATGATGAATTGCATGAAACTATGGATTCTCTTGTTAAAGCTCTTGCAAATTGTCACAAGGGTGAAAATGTATTTAACAAAATGTGGGAGTGCCAAAGATTCACTCTCAAGCATGAGGGACTTGGTTTTATCCCTAAGAAAAATAAAAGTGCTTTTGTTGAGAAGAAAACTGCCTTCATTAAGGAAAATGGTTTGTATTTCTCTAAATGCAAAAATACTAGGCATCTTGAAAACGATTATACTGGAAGTAAGAATGTGATGTTTAGGGATATGGATGCTTCTTATGTTCTTACTAAATCCTCCAATGGTGCTGTTTATGCCAAGTTTATTGGTAAAAATAAGATGCATGCTCGAAACTCAAAAGCTGCCTTGCCAAAAGTTGGTCCAAAGAAGAGAAGTATTTGGGTGCCAAAAGCCTTGGTCACTAACCTTCAAGGACCCAATCAAGGTTGGGTAATTAAAAAAAACTAATTTTGTTTTGTAGGTGAACTATAAATCCGGAGGACATTATTGGGTGCTTGATCGTGGTTGCTCACAACATATGACCGGAAATAGAAATATGTTCACCTCAATGAATAATGAAGGTTCAGAATTTGATAAAATTACTTTTGGAGATAATAGCAAAGGAAAAGTGAAAGGATTGGGAAAAATTGCTATCTCAAATGATGTATCTATCTCAAATGTCTTGCAAGTTGAATCATTGAGTTTCAATTTATTATTAGTGGCTCAATTATGTGATCTTGGACTTACTTGCATTTTCTCTCCAAAAGATGTGGATTTCAAGAACAATGAATTGATATTTAAAGGATTTCAGTATGGAAATCACTATCTTGTGGATTTCTCATCTAAAGATGCTAATTTGAGTACTTGATTATTTACCAAAGCCTCAAAAGGATGGCTGTGGCATAGAAGGCTTGGTCATGTTGGAATGAAACAATTGAACTGCCTTATGAAGCATGATCTAGTAATTGGATTGCAATATGTGGTGTTTGAAAAAGATAAATTATGCAGTGCCTGTCAATCCGAAAAACAAGTTGGAAGCTCTCATACTTCAAAAAGTGTTATGTCCACTATAAGACCATTGGAACTGCTTCATATGGATTTATTTGGACCAACCACATATAGAAGCATTGGTGGAGATAGCTATTGTCTTGTCATTGTGGATATTTTTTCAGGATACACATGGGTATTCTTTCTACATGACAAATGAATTTAAGTTCAACATCAAGAAAATTAGAAGCGATAATGGCACCGAGTTCAAGAATTACAAAGTTGATGAATATTGTGAAGACAATGGAATTAAACATGAATTTTCAGCAAAGTACACTCCTGAACAAAATGGTGTTGCTGAAAGGAAAAATAGAACCCTGATTGATATGGCAAGATCAATGCTTTTGGAATATAACGTTTCGGATAGTTTTTGGGCTGAAGCTCTGAACACCACTTGTCATGCCCCAAATAGACTTTATTGCCATCAGTTGTTGAAAAAGACTCCTTATGAGCTACTAGTGGGAAGAAAGCCAAATATATCATATTTTTGTGTATTTGGTTGCAAATGCTATATATTGAGAAAAGGCTCAAGATTATCGAAATTTCAAAGCAAATCTGATGAAGGCTTCTTAATTGGATATTCTTCCAACAACAAAGCTTATCGAGTATTGAATAAAAATTCTTGAATTATGGAAGAATCAAGTGATGTTGAGTTTGATGAGAAAAATGGATCTCAACAAGAGCTAGAAATTTAGAAGATGTGGGAGATGAAGGATGAGAAGAGCTATGAAAAATATGACCATGATCAATCTAGCAATAAAGATGATGATATGAATACATCAATATTTCAAGTACCATCCTCCTCACCTACTCTAAATGACCATGATCAATCTAGCAATAAAGATGGAGATGAAAATGTCACTACTCCATTGGAAAATGAACCATCATCAAGTAATTCTCAAAATATGGCTGCTCAACCTAAGATTCATAATTCCATTGCAAAAGACCATCTGGTTGATTAAATTGTGGGTGATATAAACAAAGGTATTCAAACAAGATCAAGACTTGCCTCATTTTGTGAACACTATTCTTTTATCTCAAATGGAGAACCAACCAAAATAGATGAAGCTCTAAAAGATCCGGATTGGGTAAATGTTATGCATGAAGAGCTAAATAATTTTGTCAGTAATAATGTATGTGAATTAGTGAAGAGACCACATGATCATAGTGTCATTGGAACAAAATGGATGTTTCAGAACAAGCAAGATGAAAATGGTGTTGTTGTGCGAAACAAGGCAAGACTTGTAGCATAAGGATACACTCAAGTTGAAGGCTTGGATTTTGATGAAACTTCTGCTCCCGTTGCAAGACTTGAAGCCATAAGAATCTTACTCACATATTTCACTTCTCACAATATCAAATTATATCAAATGGATGTGAAAAGTGCCTTCTTAAATGAAAAAATAAATGAGCTAGTATTTGTGAAGTTTAGTGTAGGAGGAGCCTTGGTCAAGTCTCCAAGTCATAGGAGTCTTGGTATGGCTCTTGTATCTTTACCTTTATTTGATTTTATTATTATGACTTTGTTCTATTCCATTAATATAGTTCTTCCTTATAGTTATGCTTATGGTATGTGTTCCTTGTTTGGTTATATATCATATTCATGTTATAGGACTTTATTCTTTCATGATGATATAGACTTTCTACCTTATTGTCATGATTATCATATACCTTAACTATAGTCTAAATGTTATAATGCTAGTTGTACTTTAGTATAGTTGTTATGCTTGAACATGAGTTTGATATCCAATTAGGATTGCAATGGCTTAGCTCATGACTTGTTAATCCGTAGGGTTAGAGTTATATATGCTTTAGTATTTCTTAATCCAGTCGATAATTCTAGTGTTTGACCAATGCTAGAATTCTACTTAAATGCATAAGCACGGTGCTTAGACGGCTAGGTACTATTGATCGCCTCCTAATCCACGGTTTGTAGAGGTAGGCAGTAGATGGTGATAGTCCTATTTGTCCATTGTACTCCTCCACGTTCGGTTATGGCATGTGTCCAAGACAGAGTTGCCTTGTGTATGTCGGGCATGAAACTGTACACGAATTGTTGAATGCATTAGACTATGACTAGTATAACCGTGTATATAATTATTTGACTAAGTAAGTGTATAGGTAGACAAACATTAGAGATACGGCTTTGCTTTCCTAACTAAAACTCCCTAGAAACTTAGGACTTTATTTATCTTTAGGAATGATTGCTTTGTGTGTCACACTACCCCTATTTATATTTATACTTACCCTTATATAAACTCTTAGTATTCATACCAATCTTTATGACTATGTTACTATTAACAATCACATGTTTATGCTATAACCTTCCTTTGGTAGAACTATAAATCACAAGCTATTGCAGCAATCCAATAGTGAAATGCTACAACGGTATTATCCGTGCACTTGCGGATTATACTATTATGACATTGCAAGTGTCAACAGACATTTCTGGCGCGACGTTAAGAAATGTCAACAAGCATTTCTGGCGCCATTGCCAGGGAAGGCATAGGCAAACATGTATTGTTAATAATGACATAAGCATATTGATTGTATGGTAGTCACTGTTTATGCAGGCTAACCTTGTATGTTTTTTGTCTTTTTGGGTGAAAACAGGGTAGTGCATGACTGGTTTTGATCTGCCTAAGAACTTCATCGAGAATCCGGAAAGAGTTCTAAGGAAAAGCAGACTTAACGTCTCTTTTCCTCGAAACTCTAAGCCAGCAGATCAACCAGTCATCACTGCACCACCGAGATCTAAGCCAATGGCTGAGAATGCTCTCAATGACTATTCTGCTCCCTCTGCCAGTAACGTGCTCACTGGGCCCGAGATTGACATCGCAGACGGAAATTTTGAGATCAAGACTAGTCTAATCACGATGGTGCAGGCTAGCCCATTTTGTGGGAAAGCCAATGAGGACACCAATGCTCACTTGCAATAGTTCTTGGAGTTGTGCAGCACATTTACCATAACGAACGTGACTCTGGAAGCCATTAGGCTTTGTCTATTCCCGTTTTCGTTGCTAGGCAAGACCAAGCAGTGGTTCTACGCCAACAAGGAGGTTGTCAACACCTGGGAGAAATGCTCTACTGTGTTCCTCATGAAGTTCTTTCCATTCGGTAAAACCAACTCCTTACGGGGAAGAATTTCTAGTTTACAGAAGGCGGCTGGAGAAACAATACCAGAAGTGTGGGAGAGGCTTCAGGAGTACATCCTGTCCTATCCCCATCATGGAATGGATAAATGGCTTATTATCCAGAACTTCTACAATGGACTGACAGCCTCAAGCCGTCAGCTCATTGATGCCACCGCTGGAAGAGCCTTCTTCTCACTCACCATCAAGCTGGCAACTGAGTTATTTGAGAAGATGGTCCCCAATCAAGGCTGGAATGATGAGCGACCCCAGCCACATGTGCGAGACATGCACTTCGTCAAGGAGATGGATATGCTCACTGTGAAAGTGGACCTTATCTTAAAGCAGCTCGACATCCATGATGATCCCGGCCTAAAGGACACAGTACAAGCTCTGGACCATCTCATGACTTGCAAGGTCTGTGGCAACACAGGACATTCAGGCAATGATTGCCCGGAGACTCGTGAGGAGGCTGCATTCATGAACAACGGGTATCGCCCACAAAGAGGTCAGGGGGGCAACCATGCCCCTATCAAGGAGGTAACTATGGTAATAATTCATTCAATCCTAACCAACCTTCCTTGAAAGATTTTGTCATAGGCCAAACTAAAATTAATGAAAACTATGGAAAAAAGTTTTCCTCCACTGACAAGAACTTAGAAAGCATTAATGCAAAGTTAGAAGACCTTTCTTCTTCCATCAAGAGCCAGCTCAGTTTTAATAAAACATTTGAAACTCGGCTAGCTCAAATAGCCACTGCATTGCCTGCTTTAGATTGTGGGAAAATTCAAAGGCAACCTAAATCTACCATAGAAAATGTTAATGCGGTAACAACGCGTGGAGGTAAGTCCATGCGTGACCCGCCTTGTCCTAACAATGCAGGGGCAGCCAGTGAGAAGAAGGATGGACCCTATGACGACATTGAAGATGAAGTGGTTCATGATGGGAAGACGGCTCCGCACGAGTTCTACGATCCAAGCACTTTGTTGTTTCCCCGTACAAACAGGAAGCCAACTATGGATGAACAGTTTGCCCGCTTTGTTAAGGTTATCAAGAAAATCCACATCAACGTACCCTTGGTGGACGCGATGCAAGTTCCAACCTATGCTCGCTACCTCAAGGACATGTTGAGCAACAAGCGTTCAATGCCCACCATATAGATTACCAAGCTTACAGAAGAGTGTAGTGCCACTATACACAACTTGCTTTCTGAAAAGAAGAAGGATCCCGGTTGTCTCACAATCTTATGCTTAATTGGGACCGATTTCTTTGACCAAGCACTCTGTGATCATAGAGCTAGTGTTAGTGTTATGCCAAGGGCTGTCTTCGACAAGCTGAACTTCACAGACTTAGCCCCCACTCCTATGCAGCTATAGTTAGCAGACTCATCAGTGCGGTACCCCGCAGGGACTGTAGAAGACATTCCGGTGAAGATCCGTGTATGTTTTGTCCTTGTGGATTTCGTGGTGCTAGATATGGACGTTGATAAGAAAATGCCGCTCTTCCTTGGGCGACCATTCTTATGCACCATAGGCGCACAAATTGATTTCAGGGCGGGAGTAATCCACCTCAACATTAATGGCAAGGAGGAGAAATTTGACTTTCGACCAAGAGTGGAAAAATGCTCCATGGTCAAAGTTAAGTTTGGGCCGAACCCACAAAACATCAAGGAAGTAGAAGTGAGGCCAAGAAAGGACAACCTAGTGGACTTCATGCTAAACTTCTTGGCACAAGAGAATCCCACAATTGTCGCCCAGAAAAAGAAGGCAATAGGCACACCTGAACTCTGGACAAAGAACCAGCTGGTGAAGAAGAATCCTTCATCCACACCGCCCAAGAACGTGAAAAAGGTGTGGCGGCCAAATAAGACATCCACGTCCTCATCTCCGGACAAGGATGCGCTGACAGCAAGCTAACATTGAAGCAGAGGAAGTCTCATCCGCCGGACTTAAAATTGGTGAAACCCCACCGGCAGGTTAAACAGTATTTATCCATATTTCCCTTTCAAAACTTTTTGATTTCAATTTGCATATTTAAATTTTTCCACTACAAGTTAGAATTTAATTCCAACCCAATTTCTAAAAAAATTAAAATGGAATTTTTTGGAGTTTATCTTTTTGAGATTTTGGAGTTCTAGAAAGTTTGAAAATGTTTTTTCTTCAAAAAATATTTTCTTTCTTGTGGACCACCACTAGTAGGGCCCACTGGCCAGAGCTATGGACCAGAGGATCCAGGCCCTGGTTGGCCGACCTGACCCCTTGGTCAGCCGACAAGAGAGCAACAACTCTCTGGCCCCACTTGCTCCAACGCTAGTAGACAACAGCCACTCTTCAAGTTGGCCGTTGCTCTGCTCTGCTATTTAAGGAAAAGACCGGGAGAGGGAGTTCTTCACTCAATTCACATTTTTCACCTCTCCACTTTGCTCTAGCCATTTTATTCCATTTTCTCCTTGCTCTTGCATTGCTCAATACTCTGAAATTCCATCGAAAATATTTTCTTTGACTTTGTTTGCATTTACGAGTTGGTTTCACATTTGTAAGATTTTCCAACAAAGTTTTCGTATGGTGTTTTTCACTAACCTTAACACTCGTTCGAGTCGCCCTTGTGTTGGTTTGTTCAAGTGTGCATCAATGAACAAGATGAAGCGAGCCGTAAGAAAAATAAAGAACATGGTGGCGGGAAGCCCGAGCAGTCCTACACCTTCAATGGTGTATAATGCTCGCTTCCGTAACCAATATCTTGAGGAAGAGCCACAAGAAAGCGCACCGGTTGAGGAACTGACAGAAGTGGAGCCGGAAACACTGTCAGATTGCAGAAGTGTTCAACTCTGACTCAACACCGACCGTGACCTTCATTTGGTTGGAAAGAGAGAACGTGACATTTATCTGATGATCACCGGCCGGTCTTATGTTCCTATGCGAACGTATGATCCGGACTTTCTTTCAAAGATAGGTATGGATACTGAATTTGCTTCTATCTTTCATGCTATAGGATGCGATGGTTTTGTTCCAGTAAATGAGCCTTGCTCCCGCTTGCTTACCATTCAATTCTTTTGCACCCTTCAGTGGGATAGTGAGAGGATTTCGTTCCGATTCAATGGAATGGAAATTTCACTCACTTGGAGCAGTGATGTGCTAGATTTTTTTCTATTGCTGCTTTGGATTTTTATTTCAAAATTTTTGGTTTTGACAAAAGCAGTTTTTGGGAAGAAATAACAGGGCACACCCTCGCCCTGTCACCTAGGAATATGGATATCCATAACCCTAGCTTGTGTTTTATGCATAAATGGCTGGAAATGACTTTGTTCCCTAGAAAGGATGTTAGAACTGTGCGGGGGGGGGGGGGGGATAAAATGTTTCTTCTTTACTAAATGGTTAATAAAATCAAAGTCTCACATGTCATAGACATGGTTAAGCAATGGGTCAAAGTTATTAAAAAAGTAAGAGATTTTGAATTCATATCCCTGATTTATTGCCTTGTGCATAATCTTGGTTTACTAGAAAATGCCCATATCAATGAATTAATTTATGAACGGGCTGTCCAAGGCGAAGAATTCTTTAAACTGGGACATTCTCTGAAACAAGGACCCAATGGCTCTTTGGTTTATTTCTTTCCCAGTTATGCAAATGAAATCTAGTTACCTAACCTGGATTTTTATTTGTATAACTGTGATGAACTAACCAATCCTCTAGAGACATGCTTTGCAGCTCGCAGGAATAGTATTTCCGGTCCTATGACCTGAAATAAATTGTGGAGGACACCGAGGCATACTTCCCCAAAGAGGAGCCAAGCACGGGTTCTTGAGATCACTCCATTACTAATGGAAGCGGTAGTGCATCCTAGGACACCGGCGATTAGCCCGGAGGAGCCTACGGTAGCTCAAATTCAAGTGGCTTACCACCACCGTTCAGCACACATCACTCTTGCAGCGGTTCAAGGAGGGGCACAGATGACCTCACAAGGCAAATCGACAACATGTCCCTCTAGATTGACCAGTTAGGACTTTATTTATCTTTGGGAATGATTGATCTGTGTGCCACACTATCCCTATCCATATTTATACTTACCCCTATATAAACTCTGAGTATTCATATCAATCTTTATGACTACATTACTATTAACAATCACATATTTATGCTATACCCTTCCTTTGGTAGAACTATAAATGACAAGCTATTAGAGCAATCTAATAGTGAAATGCTACATCGGTATTATCCGTGCGCTTGCGGATATACTATTATGACATTGCAAGTATCAACAGACATTTCTGGCGCCATGCTGGGAATAGTGATATTTCTAGTGCGACGTTAAGAAATGTCAACAAGGAGCTATTGGAAGAAGCGAGGAAACAAAGTCAGGCAAGGATGAGGAGTTTTAGCTTCTGGATAGAGTGACCAGATAGAAGGGTCTTGAGAGATTGGACTGTACGGTCATCAGAGAAGAAGGCAGATCAGAGAGGAACTGTCGCAAGGAATCTATCAGCGTGCAGGCCCATAGAGACCGGATGGTCCGGTCTGTATGAATGAAGCACGGGACAGAGAGGAAGCAAAGTGGACGCTCTCTGGAATCAGTGAAGTCAGTAGAGATCGGACGGTCCAGTTAGTGCAGAGGTTAGCAGAGACAGGAGCCAACAACGGCTCTGGAGGAGCTGTTCATATGGAGACCGAACGGTCCGGTTAGGCAATGATCGGACACTATGGTCTGTACGCCCAGAAAGCTGATTCCGTGGAGCCACGGCTAGTTTGAGGTTGGAAATCTATATAAACTCGTTGCTGGGGTCCCGGAGACCTCTCTTGGCCATTGGGATTGTTGGGAGCATCAATAGGGAGCCAAGAGGAAAAGAGAGGAGCACTAGGAGAGGATATTGGATATCTTGAGAGTGCTAGTGAGAGTACTTGAGCATCTATACACATCTAAGGCTAGGGTGTCCATGAGGGTGTGACCTAGGTTGTTACTCTTGGTCTATGGTGAGACATAGACCAGTTAGGTATCGGTGATCGAGCCTATCATGATTGGTTATGAAGGCCGTCACACGTTTGTACACGGTTTGAGTCCACCGTTGAAAGGGGCATTGATAGTGAGCACTCGTGTCGGCTCGGGGAGTCCAGCAAATTCTCGAGGGAGGCAAGCTTGTGCCTTGGTGGCAGCGATGACGCAACTGTGTCTTCACTCCGGGAATGATTGTGGGCTCATGTGCAAGAATTCCACTTGGTGGCGGGAGGGACCGACACTCCGGCGGGAGTGGTCCAACGAGGATTAGAGGAAGGCGTCGTCCTTCCGAGACCTCGGGAAAAAATTAGGAGCATTCCTTTATCCTATCTTTACTATTCTGCAATTGTGTGCTATAGCTTGTAGGTTGACTTGTGGCTTGCATAGTCTAGTGTGTTTAGCTTCCATATTTGCACTCATCATGAACATTAGCATGTGTAAGGTATTGTCCTACTAGAATTGTTAGGTTGCAATGATTGTTGGGATTTGGTGGAGAAATTAGTAGCATTTGTTGATTGTGGTCGGCTTACCGATTCAACGCCCCCCCCCCCTCCCACCTCTCAGTACATCTTCGGTCCTTACAACTTGTCAGCAGTGAACCACCTTCGATGCCTGCTACTGAGTGTCCTGCTATTGAAAAGGACCCAATTGATTTGTAGTGGGCCTCGATGGGACACTAAAAATATATTTCCAGATATGCTCCCATATTGTTCTCAAAAAAAAAGTTGTGCTCCCATATTCTGGACCATTTTAGTCGCAATCAGTAAAATATCTACCACTAACCAATTTTGACGTATTATCACTACTAACTGTTTTGGTAGTAGTGTTAAGTTCCCTCCTCAGTTAGTTTCTTGCACATAGGATAAATGCTAAATGGTATACTTAGAGTTAGTGTGATGTCTGTTAGCAAATAATGCAAAAACTCGTAACTTTCACCGTGTGCACATAAGGCCACTCTCAATGGGAGTTTCATTGGCATTAAATAAGATGACACATCAACAAAAAGAGTGACATGGCACTGTAATTAAGATGAAAGAGAGAAAATGAGTTTCATTAGGATGAAACTCATTTGGCACTGTTTCATATGCATAAAACTACATTGAAACTCCCATTGAGAGCAAAAGGTTTTATTCCAACATATTTTGACCAACTTAACATGATAATTTATTACTATGACATTCCTATGAAATCATGAGATAAAACTTTGCATTAAGAGAGACAATTTTATCCTTCAAACTAAACATCTAAATCTGATGTAGCACTCTAGGAAAGAGTGAAATAAAACAAAGGATTGATACTGGCCTAACAAAGATCTCCAAATTCCTTTGGAGCATGTACAAGAACACGGAGCCCAAACCTCGGGACTTGCTGCAGAACGGAAATCAAAGAACTCCAAAGTAGCGCCATGCATGTCGAATTGATTGCTTCTCATCTACAAAGAAACATCCACCTGCTGAGAACTAGTCTTGGACTTGATGTCATGGGATCGATTTGATTTCTCACACAACCGCGCAACCAGTACCGAGAAACTCGACATTATCGAATTCAACACAGAAATAGAATCCGTCAACTCCACCATAGACGACAGCGATGCAAAATCATCGAGTCACCAAATTAATTAGCATGGAACAACAGCATCTTCAGAAGCAGCAGCATGCCTTCACCAGACGCGCAATACGGGATCAAATCCCATCCTGTAGACCAGCAACACAACGCTCCATTATCAAGATCATCATGAGACGTGAAGATCATTGTTACGAATAATAGACTGAATAGATGATTATATTGAGGCCCAATGGAGACTATATATAGACTACATGAGGGAAACCCTAGACTACAATATTATACTAATGACCTTGACTATTATACCCTTAACACCCCCCCCCCCCCCTCAAATGCAACGTGAATGCAATGATGTTACATTTGAAGAGTTCACAATAAACACAAAGGAATTAAAACAAAACTGATACATCCAAGTCCAAAATAAAAAAAATATTATCGAAGTCTGCAACTCTTGAATGTCAATGAAGAAGATCTCCTCCACAAGAGGGTATTGCCTTCACAAACAATACTTGAGCAAATACCCGATGTCTTCATACAGACATCTCTTCAAATGTGAACCTTGCGTTGGAGAGATAAGCGACGAGAATAGTGATGTGCCAAGTCAAGTCGAAAGGGAGATTTAGAAATCACTACTGCTGACAAGTAGTGGAATATGTTATGATGGCGACAAAATGTCCATTAGTCATGACATGTAGCAAAATGGCTACGAAAGGGACCAAGAGGACATGATCGCACCACAATGATGACATGATTAGCCAAATTGACGGGTTTGACTAACCAAAGAAAAAGAAAATAGCAATTGGCTGACTTAACAAAATTGATCGACATGTATGGCTTAGACTCCAACTCATGGGGCTCCAATGGATGAGGAGGAAACGGCACATGGAGCTGCAGCAGATCGACCAATGCCTGAAACTACAGAGAGCAGGAACACATAATTCCAGATCCATGCGGACGGAAGGCTGATGGCGATGTGTAGACTCCAGCGCGGACAGATGACGGGCTGCGGGGACTTGGGCGTGTGATACGACCATGATGGCGGTCAGCCTCACACAGTCACAGCGGTGGGCTACGGGCTGACGATGAAGAAGACCGCGATTGGATCGGCCTGATAGGGGCCATGACGGCGGTCAGGAGATGCAGCCGTAGTTGATGAAGCCGATGGCCTGAAGATGATGGCAGTAGTCGGATCCATGATGGGCGAGCAACGAAGAACGATCTGCTCTGAGTATGGAAGTTGCTTCTGGGGATGAGATTGCTGCTGTTGACTGACAACAAACTACAAAGACTCGATGACAATTTGGATAGAAAAACAAATGATGCTGCCCCCAGGAGTAGGGATCGATCCTCCCGGGGGAAGCGCAGCGGGGAATTAGGGTGGCGGCTGATCAAAACCTAGAGCTATGATACCATGTTACAAATAATATAGAGTGAATAGATGATTATAGTGAGACCTAATGGGGACTATATATAGAGTACATGAGAGAAACCCTAGACTACAATATTACACTAATGACCTTGACTATTATACCCTTAACAATCATAAGTAACAATCATAAGGGAGATTAATCCGTCCTCAAGCCATGGATGAACGCAGTGGATAACGACGCCCTGCAGGTGGGTTGCTACGATGAAACATCAAATAGATCCGATTGCCGGCGGCACGACAAATAGGGAATACAATCCTAATAAGTTTTTTTTTCAGAAATCTCGTGTCCGGCTCATGATACCATTTGTTAGCAAATAATGCATAAATAAGATCAAAACACGACACAGATTTAACGTGAAAAACTCTTGCGGTAAAAAACCACGGGCGCCGACCGACAATCTTTACTATTAGAGAGTTACATGAAACGGAAATGAAGGAAGAAAACATTTCTGTTGCTACATTTTTGTTTCTTTCTCATGCTTCTTTGATCTCATAAGTTAATTCTCGACTAGGAGGATGGCCCATGCTAATAGCGCAGCTAGTACTAAACAAACTTATGTTTTAATCTGTTTTCTTTTTGAGAGCGTCTTTATTGAGACTCCAAAATAGGGTCTGTACTTGAAATATAGGGTCTTAGAGCATCTCCAAAAGGTCTCCAAAAACTCTTCCTAAATCAAATTAATAGGGTTTAGTCTAAAAACCATCTCCAATGGCTCCCCTATTCTATCCATAAATTCTCCTCATTTGTAGCTAAAAATAAGGGGAAAATTAGGGACCCCAATACTTGTATTTAAAAGAAAATTAATGTTGTTGCGGTCCCAGATGCTGACATGACCGAATTAAAAGTTTTCCTTGTCTATTATTAGGAAGAACTGTTGGAGGAGACAAGAAAATTTCTCCCTAATAATTTTTGGGCTTCTCCCAAAAACACTATTTTGGGGTCAATTTTTTGAGAAACTTTTTGAGATGCTCTTAGGCAACAAAAGAAATGAAATATTCTTCAACAGCATCCTTACTTATTATAATTGGTTTCTGTTTTTCTATATTCTATATATGAAAACATATGAAAATCAAAATACTATTTCTAGTTATTTTTTCTGATGTAGGCTCTTCTTTTTTTTGTATATTAATTTGGCTTTCATGAATGAGATAACATTAGGGGAACTACTTGTAAATTGATTAAGAAAGCATGGCTATTCAATTTCTTAATAAAACATTGCTGCTGCATATCCTTTCCTTCTCTTTTTAGATGTTTGTGGGTGTCGTTTATCCATTTTCATATTGGTCGGTGGGAATGCCACAATACTCTTCTTCCTGTTCTATTTACCTATCTATCAATTTAGGGTCAAAAACTTCAAACTTTGTCGAATTTTGAGTTCTAGATCTTTTCCGTCACCAGGGTTAGTCACATCTCCTTGTAGTTGAACCATGCTCACCTCTTCCTAGTAGTCATCATGTTTTGTTCTCATGATGCCATGCCTAACTTGTTGGATTAGCAGCGGTATGTAGGACAGTTTTTTGCCAGGATCTAAATCGCTTAGTTTGGTTTTGATTTTGTTCTAGTCTATCAACTTATGCACATGCATGGGCTAAAAACATTTATGGGCGTACTATCAAATATGTCTTTGCAATGTATGCTTATGTTCAATATTTGTTATTTTATCAGAGTAAAACTTCATTCCTTTATAATCAACCATTTGCAGGTGCAAAAATTATTTTGTCTTTTTACTATTGGAAACATAATACCCCTATGTAGAAAATTATTTTTATAATAGCAATGCATAATTACAATATAGTTTGAAATCTTCAAATTCATATACATTACTTTGTATATTATTTAATTGGAAATTTCTATCTTGATTTAATTTTAACAAAAATTACACTAAACACCAAAACTATAGAACTCCCACCTAATGTAAAAAGGCCTCGCCGTATATGTCGTGTGCACGGTAATGGATGTGCATGGAAGTCTATATGATGAATTGATGCATGAAAAGTTAGTTCTCTTATTAAATCTGGAAATTATTGTATTTTGATTATGACAATTATAGAATCCTAATTTATAAACATATCAATTTATTTTCTAAAATTTATATGTATTCACATTTGTTACTTCTCAATTATGAAATTTGATGACAGACAAAACAAAGATACGACTCTTCAATGCAAGCAATTGTAGTTTTTTGGTATGAAATAGTAGTGGCCACATTGTGCAGAGGTTGTGCATTTATTTTTATTTTTTTTTTTTTGTCTTCTCTATTCATGCACCAAAGTGTATCAAGATTTACAATTCAATCGTATGTCATTGGAGGAAGGTAAAAGAAAAGAATACCGGGAAAGAAAAGAGTGATATTCTTTTGACTTTTGAGGAAAGAAACTAACGTTCCTGATTAGAGACTCTCTTACGTCCGTAATGGAAAAGAAACTAAGGTTTAGCAAAGCTTTAGCCGGATTGTATTTTTTTTTTCATAAAATTTATTTGTACTGCACTACTTTCAAAGTCCAATAGGACTCTCTTACGTGCAGTTTAAAATTAGGGCACTTGTTTTGTTTCATTACCAAAATAGACATGCATATTTCTATTTATATTCCATATTCTGTAATTTATATGCTTATATGAGACATACATTATTTGACCATGTTTCCTAGCCTTCAATCGACTGAAAACTTTTAGTTGATGGTTTGTTACTTTATGTTTTGATTTTTCTTTTATAGTATTTTTTATATAATAACTATAAACTGTTGGATCTAGATCTAATGGCTTAAAGAGGTGAGTAAAAGTTATCTAAACTTTCAGTCAACTAAAAATTAGCAACTCTCTTATTTGGCTTCATCTAGGCAGTTAAATCTTTATAAACTCCAACAACTTATATTTTCTCTTTCTGATTAATATGGTAATTTCGTGATCTTGAAAGTGAATGTGGTGGCTCATTTTAACCTTTAATTAAATAGATAATTGATTGATTAATATTCCAATAGTTTTCCTTAGCTGGCCATGTTGACCTCCATTTTCCAGCAACCACGGGTCTGCAACTCTGCACTGCCCGTGGGGGCATTTTGTAGTTATGATAGCTGTCACATTCAGTTTTATCAATTCTACTCCTTCCAAGGACTTTCTCTTGAATGTTTCAAACATATCTATCCATTTGTATTTATTTTTTAATGTGTGGCGTGTAGTTGCTTGCTCATGGCTATGCTCGAACTCTTTATATCTAATAATCTAACACATCTTTGGTTTCGTTTACACAAGGATAAGTATATCTTGTAAGCAACCTCTGTTTGCATATTATCAAGTCATTACCCGCATCCGTTTATATGCCTACTACCCAAGAGACTCAATCTCCAGTTAATGCTGGCACTAAAAGATGAGTACAGATTGTGGGGTTTTGATGGGGCTAAAAAGCGCCTGGCCGTCGGCCTCCAGCAGGTTGGGTTGTACTCATTGTCCTGTATCTTTAGTTTAATTACAAGGTGTTCTAGCATTGTAAACTCTTTCGAAGCCTCATACATGGTTCCCATATTGGTGCTAATGTTTAAGAACCACAAAAAATGCGTAGCGCTCCGGTGTTTTCGGAAAACAAATCTCCACGTCACTCAAAGCCGGACGGGACTGCATACAGGGAAAGCCGTAGGTTCAGTAGAGGGCGCGCGACGACGATAATAATACATTCCTGGCACAGACCATAACGTCGTGACAGGGAAAACTTCATCAAGTGCCTTTCTTGTCGTGACAGCAGTTACTTCACTTGCTTCAGATTCAGAATATCTTCTTTTACTGATAGTTGCTTGGTTTTAATAAAAGGGAAATTTTATTGTTGGACACTATTTAATTGTGATATTTATTGTTGGGCATTGAGATAGGTTTTATTTGCTGCTGGACACTAAGAGACATGTCCTGCAGCAAATGAAACTTAATAAAATGCATGTCACTATACTATTAGTATGTCTTCGCAAATATAATATATTTATTTTCCAATACTAGTATTTAAGAAACCTTTTTAGAAAAGAGAATATATTATCAATACTCCGGAAAGTTCTACATATCACATCAGGCTATGTCGCTTGTCACCTATACTGAGCTGGTCAATCTGTTTATAGCGTTGTTTACAAATGTCTTCATGCGTTACATGAGGATAAGACCCGTTTGCATGCACGTCATATACTCCCTCCAATCTTTTATTTGTTGACGCACATTGGACTACACCGGTAGAGTGCTATATGGATGAATGCGTTTATATACGTACTCATCTCTCAATACATTTGCATCTCTCTCTCTCTCTCTCTCTCTCTCTCTCTCTCTCTCTCTCACCTGTCTGCCGAGTGCCGAGCTCTCAAGTAACAATGGATTCCACTCTGTTCACCATCGGCATAATTGGTACAGACGTCATCCATGTTCTATTGATGTTCCGTCTGTTAACTGTAAGGTTGTAACTTCTCTCTACTTCTCTATGTTTGCAGGCAACATAATATCAGTTTTGGTATTCGTCTCTCCCATGTAAGAGGTTAAACTTGCAGTTAGCTTGCAATCCGTTCATATGAGGCAGAAGGCAGAGGCAGGGAGCTTATACCGTCCTCTTCCTTTTCATTGCAGAAAGACGTTCTGCAGGATTGTGAGGAGAGGCTCGACAGAGGAGTTTGAACCTTCACCGTACGTGTTCACGCTGCTCAATGCGCTGCTGTGGGTCCACTATGGTCTCACCAAGCCGGATGGCTTCCTTGTCGCCACAGTCAACGGCTTTGGGGCCGTCATGGAAGCCATCTATGTCGTTCTTTTCATTGTCTACGCCGTCGATCATTCCACAAGGGTGAAATGAGCTTACAATAACTAAAATGTTGTTCCTATATTCATCAATGCTCTTCATAGTTATGCTAGACATTGTCAGCTATTTCAAACTACAAATTGACGGCAGCTTAGTGTGAATACGTTTGAATTTGATGTTTGTATCAAACTCTATTGCTTTGATACAATCTATTACATTCTAAGAGACTGTATTCTTGGACATGTAGAAAAGATTGCCAATACCTCTCTTTTTATTTAGATTTTTTTTTTCTCATGCAGGTCAAAACCGTGAAGCTGGCAGTAGCGGCGGACATCGTTGCCTTCGGAGTTGTGTTTTTGGCCACATCACTTGCCATCAGTGCGTTGGGCCTAAGGATAATGGTCATTGGAACGATATGCATGTGCCTTAACATAGTCATGTACGGTTCTCCCCTCGCCGCTACGGTAAGGTTTTCTTTAGCATAAACGAAAGAAATAAGTAATACCTGTATTTTGTCTACCTCTGATTGTTATAGTTTCTTCCTGTTACATTGTTGTTAATTTGAATCTGATACCCTACAAATACCCGTAAGAAATTCAGTACTAAATTTTTTCGGGGTGTGCATCCACCAGACACTAGCTCATTTTCGGAAGAAAATTCTATGCAGCAGTCCTGTAAACCGTGCCTCATGCAGCACTGCCCAGATACGCACCACGTGTCCCGTTCCATCAATCTGAAGGCCTAGCCTGAGTCCCTCCCACGTTCTATTAGGCTTTGGCTCAAATAATCGTCCTGATTGAGCCAACGAGCGAATCAAGCCGAAAGAAAAAGAAACTCCTATATCTATGCTGGCCGCCGAACTAACCATCGATGACATTTGCTCGCTGCTGAGCCCTACCCCATCTGGATGGATTACGAGATAAGCCATGGCGTTTTGACATTTTAGATGAAAGAAATAAGACACTAGCTCTAACTGGAACTGCAACACGCCGCATGATTCCTATAAAATATCTACGCACGACTCCTCTACTTGATGATATCCAAGACTCCAAGTCCCTGCTATGCCATGCCGGTCTCCTGGCGGCAGCGCTATTAATTTGCTGAATATGGGCTGCAGCGAAATGATGAAGGCGGATCGACCAAAGTTCATAATCGTCCATGGCGGCTGCAGTAGATTGGAACAGAGCTTGTAGTCGATGCCTCGATGGTGGCATAGCTGCAGTTGCGAGGTGGCTGGAGTTCGTTGTTGATGGCGGTGGTGTCACGGATGGAGCTTGCCATCAATGGTGGAGAGGACGGGGATGGCCAAATCTGTCGTCGAGGGGATTTTCTAATTTTTGAAGGAAATTGAGCCGATTATCTCTGGAGCCGCACTCGATGACTCGATCCGTTGAGCCGAGCTCAAGAGAAGTTGTGGTGGAGATCGAACATGCAGGACACATGGCACTCATCGCAACAGTGCTGCACAAAGTTCGGTTTGTAGGACGACTGCATAGAATTTCCTCGTTTTCTCTCCGTATGGCCTTACAGCCTTTTGCAGAAAGAAATCTCAAGAAAAGGACTTTTTTTAACCAGCCAAGTTAATAAGTAAATAGTTTATAATGATTTTTTCATGAGATTATGGGAAGATTTACAAACTTCTTGAAAGAGCATTGCTATAACTAAATCGTTTCAGTGGTGATTTACTTGGTTTTTAAACCATTAGACCTTCTTGAAAGTAAGCGATATGAATAATTTTCTACAAGCCGTAACGTTGTCGTGAGAAACACAAAATAGTATTGGTGAGCTTTGCACTTTGTTATACGGTATCTCTGTTTCTTGAAAAAAAAATGCGTACTATGATTTTTTATGAATCCAGCTAATATGCGTGCAACATAACAGCTACTAAAAATGTTGACACAAATAAATTCTATCCTAAGTTCGTCTGTTGTTGAAAATCTGATTTAGGATTCTCTTATATATATAAGATATTTTGTTGCAAAGGGTTAGCTCGGTACTCAACCATGCATCCACACAATTATATACCGGTAGATGGATAAGATACGGATTAGTTATGTGCTGACAATTATCTGCACTACGAGAAACAGCATGCAAAACCCCAAAAGCACTCGGTAAATTTTTTGCCGACTGCCACTCTCCACAAACATCACTCGGCATTGATTTTGACGGCAAACAGATCTTTGCCGTGTATCAACAAGCACTCAACAAAGACTAATGCAAACTAAAAAAATAGCAAAAGAATATTTTTTTTAATGAGGAGAGGCCTCCATCGGTCACGCCCGCCAATTCTTTTATGAATAATGTTACCATTATCATGTCGAATGAAGAAATAACCAAAATAAAAGTTATATATTTTGACAAGTTATACAACTTTATAATTAAAAACTTTTTAATTTAAATTAATTTACTATTTCAAAATATTATTTAAATTCCTCTTTGTCGAGTGTTTTTCCTCCAACACTTGACAAAAAGACCTTGTTTGTCAAGTGCCAAAAAACACTTGACAAACAAGCAAGTTTGTGAAATATACAAAAACACACTCGGACAACAAGCAAGTTTGCCGAGTATTTTATCTTTACCGAGTGTTAGAGGATTCTTTGCCAAGTGTTTTTTATGTGGCCCTCGTTAAAGTGTTGTTTGCCGAGTCCCATAAAATGCACTCACCAAACAGCCGGATTCCGGTAGTGTAGCTGCCCACTAGTCTTAAATCGCTAACTACATGCTGACAATTATCTGCCCACCAGTCTTATTAAATGATATATTTACATCATCGAAATAATTGGTGTATATGTACATAGCCCTAAACAATGGGTGTATATACATGTATCAGCTGTTCTACAACTAGCACTGATATCTTCACGATCTGGCACAGGCTAGTGCATGTGCGTAAACCTCATTGCTTGAATTAATTGGATCACGGTGTCATATATAGTACACTACACTAGTAGTCTATGCTAAGATATTACCCAGATTCCACGCTATTTGGCGAAATGGTGCATTATATGGCTATACAATTAATACAGTAGTACTATTGGGCCATGGATTTTCTTTTTTGCGAGTTGGAGCACGGCTTAGTTAATCTGAAATTTCCGCATTGCTGTACCTTGGGGTTCGTTAGATCCTAATCCATCAAATGTATAGTCACCACGCAATTGAATGTACGTACACGTATGAATCGATCACATAACCCCATATTTATAATTGCGTGGGCCCTAATAACGTCGTTGTCTTTACTTGAAATTTACATTTACTTATGGTCGGCCATGCATGTACTACGCAATACCATCAACAAAAGAATTTGGTCCTAAACTATCGTGTGGTATGTCTGAAAACAGAAAACGGTGATCACCACCAAGAGCGTGGAGTACATGCCGTTCTTCTTATCCTTCTTCCTCTTTCTAAACGGAGGTGTCTGGGCAACGTACGCCGTGCTAGATAGAGACATCTTCCTCGGGGTAAGTGTGTAGGTTCATCACAACTATAAAGAACAGGATCAAATATATATACATCATAAGCTATTTGATTCCTCATAATAATTTATCTTCTCCATTTCCACCTGTACCAATTACCGAGCTCTTTGTTTTATAAATCTCTGCAGATCCCAAACGGGATAGGCTTCTTCTTGGGCACCATCCAGCTGATCATCTATGCAATGTACATGAATAACAGTAAACAAACAACAGGTGATGCATCGCAGGGTTCAGCACCTCTTCTCGCCTAGAGCACTGAAGCATGGCTTGGGAGATGCGTTGAGCGCGAGATTCCATAAGCAGCAAGCTGGGTAGTGGCCTCATGTGCAATGTAAATGAAACTTCACAAGTGTAACTCTCAACCAATATCATAATTATGATTAATTGTACATGGAATGAGCATGTAAATTCTTTGATGTACTCAGTTGTTTATAAACTTTGACGATGCACAACATTGATTCAATTCAGTTTCGGAGTTTTAATTTAGCACCAAGCAATTTTTCAAAGAAAAGGGGCACTGTTCATGATGGACATGGTGAGCTCAAATAGTGGGCCGTAACCCTCCAGAGTGAATTTTGTGGTTGTTTCGTGTAAGACTAGTCAACCTACCCGCCGCATTTGCGTGGCTAGTCTATTTATATCTTATTATAAAAATTAATAAATATAATATCTCACAATTACATTGTACCTCTTATATCAATCAAATTATTAAATCATAACATCAAAAATGATAAATATTTTCTTTTCTCTTAATAATATGAAAAATTGTCCAAATTTATATTTATTTATTTTATTTAAACATATATACGGGTATTTTAAATACTTGTTCATAGTGATAATAGAAAGTAACTCTGTTGAAAATTTTGGCCTCAAGGGTTTGTTCTTTCACTTACTCAGAACCAATGTATCGTATCAACCATCAAACTCTATCAGTTGAAATGTTTAACAAGAATCCTTATAGCTATGTAGCATGCATGACTAAACCTACTTCAGCATGAGCAACTATCATACATTATGTTGCATTTGAGACGTTGACTTCTAATGCTTATGTCTCTTATGACTTTACTAACCTTTTGGTTGTCATCTCTAACACGAATGAAGTGACATCATATTCCTAGTGATACTCCCTCATTTCTGCTTATTCTGACACCAATGAAAGATTATAAGTTTGAATATCTTTGTTGAAAAACATGGCCCAAGGCTTCCTTCTATCACTTACTCAGAACCAATGTATCATATCTACTCCTCTAAAGCGTCAAACTCTACCAACTAAAACATTCAACGTGAATCATGATAGCTATGTGGCACACATGCTGATACCTACTTCAGCATGAGCAATTGGGATACTAAGTTGCACTCGACGCACTGACTTCTGATGTCATGTCTCTTGTGACTATGTTGACCTTTTGGTTACCATTTCTAGCATCAATTAAGTTCTATCTATCATTTCTCTTTTATATCTTGGCTAATCATGAGCATCATGAAGTGACGTGTCTACTAAGTAGGGATCCATCTATCATTTCTTTCTTGATCATGACTAGTTGAGTGGACTGCATAACAGTGTGCAATAGTATATACGTTAGTGGTAGATTGATCCAAGAAAATGAAAGGTATATACGTCAGTGGTAGATTGATCCAAGAAACATGAAAGGCGTGTTTGTGTGGATGACACAACCACCCGTATCCATGATGATCCAAGGACAATGGAGTTGTCCCTCATCCGCTATAACCACAACAATATATGGATGACACATCAGACAAAATTAGCAAAGAACCAAGGATGGAGGTTGCATGTTGATGGGAAAGTGACCTATAATTTTGACAAAGGTAACTAATGGCTATCACGGTCTACTTGGCAGACACAATTCATGATACCATGAGGATGATAGAGTTGTTTCTACTCACTATGATGATAATAGAATCCTTAATCCATAGTAGTTTAGTGGCCATGATCTCTCATGACCTCTAATTGTGATGATCCTAATGATAAACGTGATCGATCCAACATACAAAAACAATGATAATATGGAATAAAATCATCCAAGGATACCACCAAGAGGCCAAATATGGTGTGGAATTACTCAATGTACAAAATCATCCAAGGATCACAAGAACCAAATTAGGCTTTAGGGTAGAGAGGATATCCTAGGGCAAAACACTCTAAGTTAGGCAAATTCCACACTCCTACAGGTTTACTTTGGGCGTCGGATTACCTTGTTACATAGACGATACCAGCCAAGAGGCTATGACGTATTTGGATGTGGAGGGATGCTACTGTCGTATGGGTCCCTCACTACACATATGGCCCCCTCTCTTCTGTGGGATACCTGATAAAGGATGGCGACACTAAATCTTAACAGCACGTCTAAAGTTGGACAAAGTACTCTACCCACAGCTACTAGAATAGAGCAATCTTATAAAAATAAACTGAGCTTATAAACTAAGAAGAGGCAAAGCTTACTTCACATGAAAATGATTCTAATGAGGACATCACTTCTATGGATGCACACAACACTCCTCAAATTCTGAACTTGCAAGGTACAATAACTAGATCTTGTGCACAACGAATTAATTTAGAGGTAAGCTTGTTATATGTCACTTTTAAGAATGGTTTACAATCTAATGATTATATTATGATTAGCAACCATGGAGAGGACCAGAAGATGATGAGAGAAGGACTTGGGGATGTAGAGGACCAGCAAAGACATGGGAACCAAGATGAAGGCCCAATTAAAACCGACTTCGAGTCTATTTCGGGGCCCAGGACCAGTCCGCACTAAAACGGAGGTCCGGGATGCATGCGGACTCGGTTTTGGACGTTCTACATATGCACGGAAAGATAAGGAGACGACCTTTCCAACTCCACCGGTCTCATGGCAAAATTTAAAAGGAGTCAATAGGAATCGTTGAAACAAGAGAGAGTCCAGAATCTGTCTTGGCGTTGTGTCGCCTGTTTTTGGCCTTCAGGCTTTGTATCCAGTTGAGTCCAATTAGGGGCATGTCTAGAGGTTCTTGCATGATCCTAGGATCTTCATAAACATCCACCGCTACTCCATTAGGTTTTAAGTTTTTCTTAGATTAATTATGTTGATAAACAGTGTCGCCATTCATCGGTTTGTGGCACCCCCACTTCGTGAGATTCATAATACATCTGCAATTGTGTTGCATTCTTCTTTATTCTTGCTTGTGTTCTTGATTCGCATGCAAGGATTAGCCTTCTCGGTGAGGTCAATCATTCTTTAACGGTTGATAACTAGAGGAGACGTTGTGCTGCGATTGCGGGGTTCTGAACGTGTTGTTTAGAAACCGGATCGATTTGTGTTTTGCCTCCGCCCAAATGAAGATTACCAGAATCTTTTGGAAGATCGAGAACTCTTGTTCACACCAGATTCTACATCAAAGGTGTATCATGCCCGATCACTATGATGGGCAAACAGCCATAGAGATATAAGAGTCGGAGTAGAATGTCATATGGACAACTTCTATCCAAGGGCGTAGAGGCACATGTGTGGAGGAGAAGGGTCATTCTAAGTGATCCCCCCCCCCCACACACACACACAGTATCTTTCTACTCACTCTTTGCCTATCCTAAATATTTACAAGTGGAGCTCTTCTTCTAATTCCTGAGGGGATGCTTTGTGGAGAGACTCCCTCCCCCTCCTTATATATAGGGGTCCAGAAATGATTGGAGGAGAGGGAATATTTGGTGGCAACCAGAAAGTGGCAAAGGAGTCTAAGGAGGGCAGGAGCGATCTCTCACTAAAGTTGGGCGACGAAGCTGACAAAGTCAGCTCGACTGAGCTAGCCAACTCGATCATTCTGGGCTTGGCCCAGATACCCTGGTGTTTGGTCGGTTGCTTCCTTGGCAGGCCTTGTTCCCTTTTCTGGATGATCTCATATTTATTGTCTCCTGAAAATTGGGCTTTTGCATTTGTTTTGCCCTTGGCTCTCCAGTTGTTTCCAGAGTTTGGGACATTCTTCGTAGTTTCCCATATTTTGGCCTAGTATTCACCTACATGCTCAAATATACCAACACTTGTGGAAAAGATTAGTTTATAACCCTATCTCTATGTTGGTGGGTTGATTTTTACCAAGTTTATGCATGAAATGTCCCCTTTATAATTTCAAGTGATATTCTTTTGTTCATTGATTGCTAGAGAAATATTGCCTCCAAAGCATTTGTTTGGTGCTCAGAAAAGAAGGAAAAAGAAGCAAGAGGATATGTTTGTTGAATCACAAAAAGGTGCTATACATAAGTTCTTTCCTACTGCTATTGTTGATGTGAACCGTGGGTCAGATGATATTAGAACAGAAGAACAAGAGCAGCCTGAAGAGCTGCAACTGATGGTGCATGCTAATGCTAATGAAAATGAAATTTTAGATTCAGCAAATAATGAGACTGATGATGTGAGAGAACATGAACATTTGCAGCATTCATCTCCTACTAAAATCCCAAATATTGGTGAACAAGAAAGTTCCATTCCAAGTATCTATGATCCAAGGATGTGGGATAGCCTTGACAACAATGCAAGATATATTCTAGTTGAAAAAGGTCTTCTGAGGGAATACAATTTGGAATTCCCTAGAGATAATAATAATAGATATTTCTCATATGCTTACTACTCTAGGAAGTTAAACATGAGTTGGTTGATAGAAAATGGTTGGTTTATTCAAAGCATGTGGATAAATTTATTGTTTTTCCTGCAAATTGTTCAAAGTAAATCAGAGTAAATGTTTGCTAGCATATGATGGTTTGAATGACTGGAAGCATCTTAGTGGGAGACTCAAAATACATGAGAATAGCGTTGAGCATATAACAAACATGAATGCATGGAATGAGTTTAGATTGAGGCTTAACAAGAGTTAAACCATTGATGATGATTTGCAAAGGGCCATTGCAAAGGAGAAACAATGTTGGAGATAGGTTTTAGTGACAATAGTTTCTGCTGTGAAGTTTCTTGGCAAATATAATTTGGCTTTCAGGGAAAAATGAGAAAAATTATCAAGATAACAATGGTAATTTTATGGGCACCATTGAAATGATTGTGGAATTCGATCGTGTTATGCAAGATCATATTAGGCGCACTCATAATAATGAAATTCACCATCATTATCTTGGTCACAATATCCAGAATGAGCTAATTTCTCTCCTTGGTGCTGTTGTGCAAAGTTATATATTAAAGATTATCAAGGAGGCCAAATATTTTTCTGTGATATTGGACTGTACCCCAGATGTTAGCCATGAAGAACAAATGACTTTAATTGTCATTGTGTCAACATAACAAGTAATACTCAAAAAAGTAGAAGAGTTATTTTTGAAGTTCTTGAAGGTTGATGACACATCATGACTAGGGCTTTTCAATGAATTGATTGACGCACTAGCCTCACTTGATTTCAATGTCGTTGATGTGAGAAGTCAAGGTTATGATAATGGTTCAATGAAAGGAAAACACCAGGGTGTTCAGAAGCATTTTCTTGAAGTTAATCCAAGAGCATTATATATGCCTTGTGTGTGTAATAGCTTAAATCTTACACTTTGTGACATGGCACAATCTTGCAGCAAGGCCATTACATTCTTTGGTATTATTCAACGCATATATGCATTGTTTTCATGTTCTACTAAAAGATGGAAGATTCTGCTTGACCATGTTCCACACTTTACTGTAAAATCTTTGTCTAATACTCGATGGGAGAGTCTCATAAGAAGTGTTCAGGCTATTAGATTTTAAACTCCTCAAATACGATCAGCATTGAAGGAATTGGAAAGAACATCTACTGGTGATGCTAAAGCTGTAAGTGATGCCTAAAATTTTGTCCTTGCACTTGAGAATTTTGAATTTTTAGTTGCTATGGTAATATGGCATGACATTTTATTTTCTATAAATATGGTGAGTAAGAAGTTGCAGTCTAAGATTGTGTGTATGGATGTTGCTCTCAAGAAAATACAAGGTGTGATCTCATATTTTAAAAACCTACAGAAATGAAGGTTTCACTTCCAGTATAAATATAGCAAAGTCCATTGCTTCTGACATGGGTATAGAGCCCATATTTCCTACAAAACGCCATGCTACCAGAAAGAAACATTTTGATAAAAGTACTAGCAATGAAGATGAAGAGAGACAATCAATCGAAGAATCTTTTTAGAGCTAATTATTTTCTAGTGATCATTGATATGGCAAATGCTTCATTGACTAGCCGATTTGAGCAACTGAAAGAATTTGAAAGAGTGTTTGGCTTCTTGTTTAACTCAAGAAATTTGAAGTCCTCACCTAATGATGATCTCAGAAAATGTTGCACTTCTTTTGTAGAAACTTTTACTCATGGAAGCTCGTCCGATGTCAAGCTGAATGATTTCTTTTCAGAGTTGAAGGTGTTGCAAATGTCAGCACATGAGATTCTTCAGTTTGTTATAGATGCAGAATGCTACCCAAATGTCTCAATTGCCTATCGAATCCTTGTAACTATACCTGTGACCGTGGCATCAGCTGAAAGAAGTTTCTCAAAATTAAAGTTACTGAAAAATTATTTGAGATCAACTATGTCACATGAAAGATTATATGGGTTAGCTATATGTAGTATTGAGAAGAATGTGTTAAACAGATGTTGATACTATCATTAATGATGTCGCGTCAACAAATGCTCGAAGTAGTTGTTTTTATGATCGACTAGTTGCAAGATTGATTTGCAAGGGCATCTTTTATTATTTGAGGTGACCATATCAGCTCTATATTTAAGGATTTTGTTGTAATATAATATGTACTTGTCAAGAACCAAAAGTCATGCTAGAAGACAATTCTGATTATGTCTTAATGTTAAATATTTTACCAATCATACATACATACACATTTTGTGAATGAACCATATATTTGCCTAGCCTAAGGGGCCCAAGCATTGAGCTCGCCCTAGGGCCCTTGAAAATGTAGAGCCGACGCTGAAAGGAGGACGGGACAGATCTCTTGCAAAAGTTGGCTGATGAAGCTGACAAAGTCAGCCCGGCCGAACTAGCCAACTCGATCATTCTGGGCTTGGCCCAGGTACCCTGGTGTTTGATCGGTTGCTTCCTTTGAAAGCCTTGTTCCCTTTTCTAAATGATCTCACATTTATTGTTTCCTGGAAATTGGGATTTTGCATTTGTTTTTCCCTTGGCTCTTTAGCTGTTTTTGGAGTTTGGGTCATTCTTCATAGTTTCCCATATATTGGCCCAATATTCACCTACATGCTCAAATATACCTACACTTGTGGAAAAGATTAGTTTATAACCCTATCTCTATGTTGGTGGGTTGATTTTTACCAAGTTTATGCATGGAATTGACAGTAAAATATCGACGATAAGGATCGTCCTACCGCTGCCTCCTCTAGCGGCAAACTACTGTTGATGAAGGACCAGTGGTTGGCTTGCTTCAAGGAGCACCAGGCTGGCGAGGGCAGTTCTATGCCTGCAAAGAATGGAGGATGCCACCGGCTTCGCAGGAAGAAGTCAAGTGAAGGAGGAAATGGCGGCAGTGGAAGCGGATCTGGAGTCGATGGATCAAGCGGTGGCGGTGGAAATCAGGGATCACGTTCTGATGAAGTTGCTGAACTACACGTCCAGCCGGCACGACCCGTGAGGCAGACTCACAAACCACATATGTATAAGAGACATGGCTGATGGTATGATCAGAGCATGTTGTAGGCAAGGCGTGTGCGCGATGAATATTGTCTATAGCTACATCGATATCAATTTCAGGCCCCAATAAACAAATTCGTGCAAAAAAAACATGTCCTTCAACCACGGTCTACATGACTAAAATCTGATAATAGAAGGAATCAATTTGTCAACCCACTATATCCATCATCAGGCCCCAACAAACTGATTTGAACATGGATTACAACAAAAACACTGAATGTTGCTGCATATAGCCACAATTTGACACAAGCCTCAATCGACCAGTCAGGGCCTCGTCCCTCGCGTCTTCATCGGCTCCAATTAGGAAATCCACGCGTAGTCCAAGGCCAAGGCAGGTTGAGGCGAGATCGGCTCCTGTGCAGGGCACCTTGCACATATTAGATGCAGGGCGAATCATTGTGCGACACGTGTCCCAGGTGGCCTCCACTAGAAATCAATATTTATAAACTAATCTTCAGTATACGAATCGTATACCTGGCCGCGCCGTAAATACTCGCATCAACGGACGCTTGTGAAAGCAGGATCGTATACGCGGCTGCGCCGCAAATACTCGCGCGGACGGATGCTCGCGAAAGCAGAATCCTTCGACATCGCCGCCATTGAGATCATTCGCCTGGTTGCCGTATTGCCATCGTCCTCCTTCTTCGTAAGCAAGTCTAGCTGCTCTCTCCACTTTGCCTGGGTAACACACGTTCTACAAACTGATGTGATCTCTTGCTTCCAAGAAGTTGTTCTCAACATGAGACTTGGAGATAGAGCTAGAGAGGGCATGGCGGATTCCTCGTCCCATCTCCCACCTTCAGCAGGTTTGTTCTATATTGCATGGCCAATCAATATCAATCTTAGTATTCTTCTATCGGCATAGTTGTGTGCTCATAGAGGCATCATGTGATTTTTTAATTTAGATCCTGAGATGGAAAACCATAATGACACATAAAAAACACAAGATGATGAAAGTAGGAAGATCGAGCCAGTGATTGGCATGGAATTTGCTAATGACACGGTAGCTTATGAATTCTACAACCCTTATGCAACAAAGCATGGTTTCAGCGTACGAATATATTGGCATGATCGATCCAAATCAACAGAAGTGATCATAACAAAAACAAATTGTTTGTTCAAAGCAAGGATTCAGTAAGAAGAATCCATCGGAGGCAAAGCAAGGAAATCGATCAGACACAAGAGTTGGTTGCATGGCAGAGATGACTATTAAAATCAGCTCTAGTGGGAAGTATTATGTTAGCAGTTTTGAGGCATCACACAATCACGAGTGTACAACACCAAACAAGACTAATTTGTTACGCTCTCATAGAAGGATAACATAGGCACAAAGAGCTCAGATTGATATATTGAATGATTCTGGCGTTAGACCAAAATCTGGCCATGAGGTTATGAGTAGACAAGCGGGTGGTCGGCAATGCCTTAACTTTACTTGAAAGGATTATCGAAATTATTTGCGCCCAAAACGTATGAGGTCAATCCAAGAAGGAGACACAGGTGCTATTCTTCAGTACTTGCAGGATAAGCAAATGGAAAATCCATCCTTTTTTTATACAATTCAAGTTCGCGAAGAGGAGATGATGACTAATATATTCTAGCTAGATGCAAGGTCAATCCTGGACTATAATTATTTTGGAGATGAGATATGTTTGACACAACATACAGAACAAATAATTATGGTGGGCCATTTGCTCCATTTGTTGGTGTCAATCATCACAAGCAACCAGTCGTTTTTGGTGGTGCATTACCATATGATGAAACAACTGCAACATTTGAGTGATTGTTTGAAACATTTAAAACAGCGATGTCTGGAAAGGAACCAAGGACAACACTGACTGACCAATGTGCTGCCATTATTAGTGCGGTGGAGAAGGTTTTCCCTAATTCAACTCATCGCCTTTGCATCTGGCACATGTATCAAAATGCTGCTATACATTTGAGTCATATTTTCAAAGGTTACAAAGATTTTCAAAAGGATTTTGCAAAGTGTGTTTTTTATTATGAGTATGAGGATGAATTCATCACAGCATGGAATGATATGATAAAGACATATAATTTGATAGAAAATGACTGGCTTAGGAAATTGGTTTAGAACAAGGAGAAGTGGGCTTTGGTTTATGGGCGACTGACATTTTGTGCAGATATGAAGTCGACACAGAGAAGCGAAAGCTTGAATGCATTGCTAAAAAGATATTTGCATGTTTGTCTTGATCTATTAGATTTCTTCCATCACTTTGAGAGAGCTGTAGAGGATAGAAGATATGCAGAGTTGGAGGGTGACTTCAATGTGAGCCAAACAGTTCCAAGGGTGCCACAGGTGCAGATGTTAGTGCAAGCTTCAAAAGCATATACACCGACATTGTTTGAGATATTTCGAGGAGAATTCGATATGGTGATGGGATGTTGTGCATATAGTGATGGTCAGACCATCTCCAGTTTTCATTATAAGGTTGTTGATACTAGTAAACGAAGAGATCATGCATTCTCAGTGGAATATTTTCCTAAAGAAAAGAAAGTGTCATGTTCATGCAAGAAGTTTGAGTTTGTAGGGGTTCTATGTCGTCATGCTCTAAAGGTATTAGACCTACACAATGTTAAGATGTTACCTTCCGAGTATATTTTAAAGAGATGGATAAAACATGCTAAGATAGGCACATCAAAAGTCAATCAAAAGCATGCCGTAGAAGAAGAAAAGAGAGTAGCTCTAGCCAGAAGATATGAAGCATTATGTCGTTCTTATAATAGTATACTAAGCAAGGTTGCAGAAAACAATGAAGCATATGAACTACTGGAAAGAGCTTCGCTACAATTGATGGAACAAGTTGATCAAATCATGCATGAAAATCACTCTGCAAGTAACCTGAGAAATTATCCATCAATGGAGCAACGCCTTGCTGAATGCGGTAAGGAGAATGTAGTACGTGTATTGGGAATAAAAAACAAGGAGCAAAAGGGATCAAGTAACAGAAGACCAAAAGGTGGACTTGAAACTAGCACAAAAAGGAGATCAAAAGGTGGATCTGAAATAAACAAGAAAATGGAACATAAAGAAGGTATTGTATGTGGACAATTTTAAATGAATAGAATAAAATAATAGCTATAAAATAATGATTTAAATAATTTATAATTGTTATTAAATAGGTAATCTGGCGAAGGATACTGAAAGAGCTCCAATATCATCTAAAGCTATCACCGGTTATGAGCAAATACATAATTATAGTGCTCCCCAACAAGTATACCCATGTGATATGTACCCACCACAACAGGTTCCAGCTAAGAACTTATTTGAAATCATGCTTTCACTGCTTAGTTCTTATATTTGTTACCTTTCAGAGTTCAGCAAGTTGGCAACCGCAACAATCATTCTTTTCTTATAATAAAAACCAAACCAGGTAAAGTCTTTGTTATAATATTCTTGCAAAATTATACTATTGTTAATAACAAATGGTAACAGTGATAATATCTACAGAGTGTTACACAATTATTACTGAACATGGAGCAATCATCAAGCTACTATGACCAAATGCATATGACAACGGTATCAACCTAGTTGCAAACTTTTAACAGTACGAGGTCCGAGTTCAATATCTTTGACAGTAATTCTGTTTTTAATTTATTCTTGCAGGCCGCCAATTTTTCATAAGGTCATTTTCAGGATAGAAATCCATAGATCTTCATCCTCTTCGTTTTCTAGGATTTCACATTACTTGTTCGAGAAATTCATTTAAATGGAGTTTGAAACAATGGTTATCAGTCAAAATAAGTTGAGTTCTAATGTCAGTTCAGTAATAAATACTTTAAGTTCTTAACTATATATTTTTAGATTTCATTGGACTACTAATGATGTATGTTTAAAAATCATCTTCTATATGGAGAGACCACCTTGCTAATCTCCTAAATCAAAGTACATCATTCTCCGCGCTAGCTACTCCTTTCATTCTTCTTGTGACAGCTGTTCTTCCTGCAGTTTCCTCTTTGGTTCTCTCGTCTCTCTTTACAATAATTTTAATCGAGGAAAGAGGAGAGGAGATTAGCATGCTAAACAAACAACAATAGCTACGGTGGCCGGCGCTTTCGCGACCGTCTGTCGGCGTGAGTATGTGCGGCGCGGCCACGTATATGATCCGTATACTGAAGATTAGTTTCTAAATATTGATTTCTAGTGGGGCCACCTGAGACATGTGTCGCATAGCAATTCGCCCTGCACCTAATATGTGCAGGGCGCCCTGCACAGGAGCCGATCTCGGTTGAGGCCGACAAGGAACGGCATGGGTAGAACCCACGCCAAACCCAGCCTCACACCCTCGGCGACGGCCTCACGATCTCGACGGCAAGGGCGAGATTTGGCACATAGATCAAATTCAAAAACAGGATTAAACAGTGCTCGACGAAACCATGCATGACGGCGGCGCCATTGGCGAGCACATCAGAGACAACACTCCGGTGGTTGGTTCTCGACGGGGACTGAGGAAATACATTGAAGGGCTGCGGGGAACCTCATCATAGGCATGCTCGACGATGGTCCGAGAGGCCTCTGCGAAGACGGATTTAAGTGGTTTAGGCTGATGCTCAAAATGTTTGCGGCAATAGCACGGCGGCATGACAACGCGTTCCAATCTCTTCAGTCGATGTGGCGGCTTGAGATCAGAGGAGAGTCGTTGGCGTGTTATGTGGAGGATGGAACGTCGAAGACATGCGCACTTCGCAAGCGCTAGGGTTGTAAATTGTTGGTTGACCACGGTGTTCCTGGCGTTATGATCCTTCAGAACAGTAAGTATAAAATAAAATAGAGATAGTAGAGAAGATAAAGACACATTCCTTCCCTGCTTGAAGTTCTGTCATCTTGGCGTCAGAAATTCTAACATAGATTAATTTCCATGTACAGAGACCGGTACACTTGTTGTTGAACAATGACGTTGACATGGACTTCTCACTCATGAAGCTGCAAAGCTGGTTTTGTGGTATTCAGGCCCAATATATTGGACATTCTGAAATCGGATCCCTGATGTAGCCCAGCCTGCTTGTTTGCCCTGTGGCAGAATTTGGCCCAAGCTCCATCATTCCATCAAAGGGTCGTAATAACGACAAAGATTAGTCAGTAGAGATTCAGACTGGCATCAATCAGTTTTTTTTTCACAGTTTCAGCTCAGGAGAAAGTCCTTTTTATATATATGCTTTCTGCCCTGATAGTGTTCTGACCTGCCTTAACTGACCGTGTAATCTAGTTTGTAATTGTTTTACAAAAAAAATCAGTTATTAGAAGTGTCGTATCCATCCATGGATGCTCTGATTAGGTTTATGAAGTGCCAAAACGCTGCAGAAACAGAAATGAAAATAAGGTACAATATATATCCACTTGGTATAACAAGTCCTGTGTACCACGAAAACATCACAAAGAAGATACCGCAGCTCAGGACCAAATATGCGGCAATATATGACATGCAGCCTCAAAGGTACACCAGCACCCTCCCTCGCTCACGTATCAGGAGAACACATTTTATACTTCGTCCCGTCGTAGTTCTGGCCCCATGTGTCCTTAATTTGACCATATAATTAATCTCGTTTGAAATTGTTTTCACAAAACTTGGTCGAACATTCGTGTCCTTTGATAGGTTGCTCTGATTAGTCTTATTGTTCTTATTATGGTGCCCTTCAAAGTTTTTTGAACTGCCGAATTCGCTAATGAAACTCTTCGCAAAACAAAACAAATAAAAACGTTGTAGAGACAAAAAAAATGGAAAGAAAACGTATACTGCATCAGCCACTTGATATAATTAGTCCTATACCACGAAAACATCAAGAAGAAGCTACCGCAGCTCAGGAACAAATATTATGCAGCTATATATGACGCGCAACCTCAAAGGCACACCGCCACCTTCCTCTGTATCAGGAGATGCTCTGGGCCAAAGGAGCCTAGCAAATCGATCAACGACCAACCTGCACGAATCGTGAAGCAATAAGAACACGCTGATCGATCAGTTGGCTGCCTGCGCCAGCAGCTTGGCCCGCAGCTCCGCCGGGTCGACCTCTTTGGCGCCTCCCGCCGGCCGGTAGTACCCGGTCACCGGGTCCGGCACCCACGCCGTCTTCTCCTCGCCGGCGGCCGCTGCGGTGTTCACGCCCTTCTTGCCCATCACCCTGTTGGCCACCTTGTCCTCTGCCCTGCGCCCGACTCCCTTGACTATGGCGGCAGCCACAGAGTAGCCCCTCCTGCTCGTCCATCATCACGTCACCAAAGATATCGTCAGAACAAACAAATCTTGGTAGAAACAGAACAAAATCAAGGTTTCAACCATAATATCACGGCAGAATCGGCTGACCTCTGTGCTAGGAGGCTGACAAAACTTGATGCAACCCTCTCCATGGATTCAGGCCTGAATCGATGCTCGGATCAGCTCTCTTCCCCTCTCTAAGCTCTTGCTGTTCTTTCTCTAGTTTGTTGTGAGACGTGAGCAGAGATGTTGCAGGGTGGCTCCTTATATAGACACCAGTGGCAGTGGCAAGGCGGAGAGACAATCGGACCGAGGAAAGAGGCTGAACACGGAAGGGGCCAAATGATGATGGCCATGGGATCAACAAAGGCTGTTGGAACATGTCCAAGGGGCAACGCCAGGTGGCCATACAAAACCAAGAGCTGACTCGCCACGTGTTCCTCCGACAGCCAGAGCCGCACACGCTTCGACTTTTTCTGACATGCGGGGCCCTGCCGGCCGGTAGGTCATCACGGAGGGTTTGGATTGCCGGAGTTTGTGGATGCGAACGCGTGATGGCGATGTTCGTTTCGGGCGCCGGCCGACTGAGTGGAGGAGAGAGAAAGATACGATTTTGTGCGTGAATGATGATGCTGATGGCGTCCTGCTGCTTAAAGAATCGATGGCGTTTCGGTAGGGACATGGACATGGAGGCTTCTTTTTTCCGCGTGTGGATCTTCTCTGCACCTCACACTTTGGATGATTGAGGGCCAGAGAGAAAAAGAAGTGGCTGCTAGCTAGTAGTAATATGAAATGTGGACTACATTTGAAGAGTTCGATTTCAGCAAGGCATGTTGAATGCAACACGACTGAAAGCGACTACTTTCTCAGTTCGTGGGATTCATATCTACAACGCAAATTTGTTTTATCAATACTGTTTTGATTCAGAACATGAGGAAAGATTGCAAATCATATGCAACGACATTGACCACCATATTTCTTCAAGGACAAACTGATCAACCACACATCGTGGAGGCTGCCACAGAAGATCGGATGCCCAGACCGAAAACCGTGGCGGCCAAGTTGCGTTGGCGCTGGATTCCGTGAAGAGCTACCTTGGCCATGCATGCGTTGCGTTGACCTGACCCTCGTGAAGCCACCTTTCCAAATTAAGCTACCAAGCTGAGCACGTTAGCTTCTCCTCGCATTTTACCTTCTCTTCGCCGAAGTTTACTTTTTCTGTTCTGCCGCAGCTTGCATTGTTGCCTAATGTTGTGGCCAACCTCTAAAGATTCTACGCGCCAACACGGATCGCATGAATGGACACAAACTCCGACAAGGATGGCATGCAGCCCCATTCGGTGCCGCCGAACGTTCGGTATGTAGCGCACTAGAATATTTGCTGATGCAAAATCAATCTGTATGTCTCGAGACAGCCTTTTTTGTTCATGGGCGTCATCATTCAAGCGATTAGGTGGATAGGAGGGCTGCTTTTTCGCTTGATCATAAGCGTCATGTGTTGCCAACAAAACCAAAAGTGCTATAACTCTTCTTTTTTTGCGGAAGAAAAGTGCTATAACTCTATGTATTAAAAGGCCGGAACTCGTTTTCTTTTTCCAAAAAATGTGTACCCAATTTTACTTTGGCATGTGTCGCTATAGAGATGCGATAACTGCGACATAACACATGCATAATATATCGTCGAATTGATGGTTACCGAAAGCATGCTTGCATTGGTTTGGAGTTGTTTCTGTTCTAGGAATACGAGCGACGAAAGGGAGAACAAGACAGCTTCTATATATAATGTAGTCGTGCGAGACCTAATTGCAATTGGATCCAGACGCTGACGTCTAGTGGAGAAATTGAGTTATAAACACTCCCAAGTTGCACAAGACGTGCTCAAAATTCATTGTGCCTCTTCCTCTCTGCCCTCTGCTCAGAAACAATATGATTACGAGTGTTCTTTTTGACTAACCGAAGGAATAAGTAGATAAAATGAAGTGTTCTTCTTGCCAGCCGTATATATTTTATAGAGTACAATGCAATTACGGAGTACACAAAAGATCCATCCAAAGAGAGAGGTTGTTGGCGGCCGGAGACAAATATATCCATCTGCTTCTGTACCATGGTGTAGTGTTTGACACTATATGGAGCTACACGATTGAGGACTTTTGTGGTACATATTACAATCAGTATTTTACTGGTTATAATCTTAAGGTGGTAATATCATTATCTCTATTATCCATATATTTACATTGTAATGCCATTAATTTTTCTTCCAACTTTGAGTCATCGTTCTCGATGGATGACATGCTCTCACGCACGGACGTTTCTCGTTCCCATCACGCTGGCAGGCTGGCAGTCTCGCCGCTCCCCATCGGCTCGGCCAATTGACCTTTCGAGAAGGCGCTCTCACCATACCCTCTCAGCCTCCCTTGCTATTCCCCATTGAGCCGTACGTCTGCGTCATGCATCCTGGCCGTGTGGCCCGTGTCCCACCGTCGCCGCTTTGCAGTCACGTCATCGTTCCGTATCCCGACGTCGCCACACAGCCCTCCCACATATCGCCTCGCTGCCACACGCCAGGTCGGGCCTCCATCCCAATCACTACTGCCGCCTCCTTGCCGGCGCAACGCCTGGTTGTGCTGCATTGCTTTGGTTGGGAAGGAGACGCAAGGGAGGCAGTAGAGCACGATGGAGTATAGATCGAGCGATGGTTCACGATGTGCAAGATATAGTCATTGCGGCTGCTGTTGATTCGTTTGTCTTCTACAGCTGCCATTGACTCATGCGTCCATGGCCACCATCAAGTCATGCATTTTCGAAAACGTCCGCTGTCGAGTCACTCGTCTTCCACAGCTCTGATGAACACCATTACAGCTGTTTGGACGCATCATGCTCTAGCAACAATATAAGTATGTTAAATTTGATCGAACAAACATTAATCCTTGGAAAGTTCATGACTCTGAAACTTGAAAAACAGTCCCAAGCAAAGTGGCGACATACTGCAGCAGCAATATTGTAGGCTGCATCCTGTAATTACTTAGCAATAGCTTTGGGCAGGTCCAGAGTGTTGAAGCGCGCTCAGCTCAGCAGACTGATTGTTGATTGAAGTTTTGGAGCTTATAAATCCCGACGTGCCTTTTTCCTGTGATTCTACAAACAAGTTCATGTACCTGGCGGACTGGAACTGATGCAAGGAGGAACAGGACGTCGACTCCGGACATTGGCTCTCCTTCGCTTCGACGTGTACTAGCGCCAGAACCCAACGCACGTACACCTCGGGTGACGCCTCGTCGGAGAACCACGTACGCCGGTGTCGCCGTTTCCCTATCGTGCGGCGGGAGTCATTGTTTCCCATGGCACCCTCGCCCTAACAGACCGCATCGTCTTCCTATTGCGCCGGCCGTGCGCTGCCATGCAGTCGGCGGCCAACCGTCATTCCCCATTGATACAACAGACGGATAATTCAATTTCTTTCCCAAGATACCCCTGTATAATATTTACAGCTTAAATTTACTAGTAGTAATTCAAATAAGAAAAAATCAATCTAAACCATTAGATTAAAATTACAACCAGTAATTACTGGTTGTAATATGTATCATAAAAGTCCTCACACGATTATGGCACGTATGAAAGCAGATTCCATAACCTTGCTTTTATACAAAGTTGACTAACATGATCTGGATATGCACAGAACTGTCGCTTGCAGTCACAAAATAAAATTTTCGTCGTGCATGCATCAGGTTCTTTGCCATTTTAATTCTATTTTTAATAATGCAAATATACTCTGAGTCTCAGAGAGTGACAGGGCAGGGGTGTCACATACAAATAGGACATCTTTTTTTTTCTGAAATATCACTAGCTAGCTAGACTAGACAATGTTTAGATAGGCACTTCATCCTGTTATATATGGATCGTGTATTTCAATTTGGGATTATAATTTGGCCTCCATGTCAAAGTGAAAGCAATATTCATGTCAGACAATGTTTAGAAGACGTTGATTATACCAAGTAATTAAAAGACTCAGAGACTTCTGTACGTACGAGAGGACGGACAAAAACTGGACAAAGTGCATGTATACACACAGCTCAATTTAAAAGACTGAATGAAGTTCCAGGGTTTATATTGTCTACTTTAGATGTACGTCAGGACATCTTCCTCACAGCTGCATTCACATAATTCATGTACTACTTAATAGCCAAGTGCACGGATTGACTTTGAGCAAGGCCAAAATGTCAGCGCTGTTCTACCCAGGGACGTATACAGTGTATGTTCTTCACGTCCTGATGATCTAGTATCTTATCATTGGTCACAAAGAAAAGGAAACAAAACCAAAGTCAAACCATGTGTTGTTAAAAAAAAATCTAGCCATATGATCTGTCAAGAGATGACAAGATTCCTTTTTTTTAAGTAAAGGTGACGAACATATTGTTGTCTAGCTAAATATGACAAAAGAAAAATTGTGGATGCAGAATTTCTTACCAGCTCAATGGTCATAAGTAACACAAAGCTTGCTAATCGCTCACGAAACTATACGAAATTATCATTGTATTATAAGTTCAGGTAATATGATGATTGCAATTCTTTGAGGATTTTTATAGTTTGCGTGCTATATGATTCCCCGGCCGCCTGAGACATACTATCCTTCCACGAATTCAGGTTAACAAGATGCGGTAGTTGGAACTTGGCAGATTATGAATTGTAAAAGTGATCTTGGACGTGAATACTGCAAGCAAGTTCCAACTGCACGGTAGAAAGGTACCAAAAACGAATAAAAGATGGAGCAGACATATACCCATGAAAAATCATTGTGCATCATTGCCATATCCCTGATTGGATCGTTACTTGGTCTAATAATCAATATATGCACATGGACACATGGCTATTCGTTGTCGCGGAGTAAGCAGCGGATGCCATTGGTTAGGTAACCGAAATACCTTGGATGGGGCCCAAAAGTTGAGCGTCCGTTGAGTTTTATTGTAGAGAACAGAATATCAGGACTAGAAACCATGAATCCATGATGAGTTGACAAGAAAAGCATATATGCATATATTGTTCTAATAGATGTTCGCAATGAGGTCTATTGAACTGTTTTTTGAGGTGATACCGATTGAACAGTTGATACAAGAAACCCAAAATATATCAATATATTCACCACAGCTGGGTAATCTCGATTTAAACCATGCAAAAGATATAGGTTAATTGAGACCCCTACAATTTGAATTGGAAGTTAATTTTTAGCTGATCAAAAGTTTGAACAACTTTTAATCACCTCTTTGATTTGAGACATTGGATCTAGATCAACAGGTATCTATAAAAAAAATTCAAAACACAAAGTAAATTTTAGACAATTAAAAGCTAGAAAATATAATTTGAATTGGTTTGCTGACTGCAGAGTGGATTTATAATGGGCTGCGATGTCTGGGCTACATTTTGAGCACGCAAAAGAAATTCGGTATAAATAAATTTGGCCCAAATCACCAATCGCAGGACCAGCAGAACCTCTACTTGATCTGCTTGGGCCGGGCCTCACCAACGTAAGGAATTGCCAAAAAGCAAACTCATTTTATCGATTTCCTCGTGATGCTGACGATTAGATTAGATGAGCACTGTTCTAAAAAAAATAGATAGCCTCACTCATATACGGTCCCGTATGAGTGAGGATCATGTTGGGACCCCCTCCCCCCTCCTATTTTTCTCTCTAATATAATAAAGCGCAGTTCTCCTGCATTTTCAAAAAAAAAACAGATGAGCGCGATTTTCCTTCTTGTTATGGTTCTCATTTTAGTTGGGTTCGTGGTGCGTAGAGAATCGCTGCAGGTGGAGCACGACAGCACATTTAGTTGTCGAGCGCTGAGAAGCGCCACAACGTCCTGAGTAGGTGGGCGAAGAATTGCCGCAGGGTCGCACATGCTAGTTGCCTAAGAAATTGTCGCAGGTCGTGCGCCCCTGACCACGCCGGAGAATCTCCGCAAGTCGTGCAGGATGATCATTGGAGAATTGCTCTTCTCACATCATCGATGACCAGTTGTTTGAGGGTGGGGGGTGGGGGTGGGGGTGGGTCCGTTCAATTTCGGAGAAGGAGGCGAGTAGGCGACAGTTACTGCTCGTAAACGGGCTAGGCTCGTGCGGGGGCAGGCCAGGCTGCGAGCAAAGGGGTCACACGGTATGTCGGCATCATCGGATAGAGTTTCCGATATAAGCAAAATAAGGGAGTGGACGACGCCACATACTTTATTAAAGAGGTAAAGATTATTCTTCTCTCCCTATTTCGGAGATGTGGGCGAAAGGACTTTCTTTTGAGTTCACCAATATCATCAGGGCAATTAGAGTAACATGTGTTTAGCGGTTGGAAGTTAGGAGTAGAAGTGTTCTTTTTTTTTAGAGGTTGTAATAAGAATGAAAAAGCTATGTATATTAGAGGCTGGAATTAATATATTCATTTTTTTAAAAAAATATTTTATATTTGTTGTCAACCATATTCATGAGTGTGCCTCTATATAAGATTTATGATAAAAATTGTTCAAAATACATAAAGACACTTAGCAAAAGAATTTAATTTGTAAAACTTGTATCGTTAGTTGAAAAGTTATTGAAGTAATCTCTAAAATAAGTGGAATTAAATTTTATATGTTAAAGAAATGCAATAAAATTAAGTTGGATACGAAAGAGCACCTACTTATTAGATTTTGGTTGTCATGAAAAAAGTCTACCCTATTTTGAGGCCTCATATATTCTAAAATCTAGATTCCTAAAATCTCAGTGGGTCTAAGATAAGAATACTGAAAATAGCCATTGTTTCTGCTATAGTGTTCTATAACAATAATTTGTTAGTGTCCCTGAGGCAAAATACGAAGTTGTGATGTTCTAGAGACAAAGCCATATTCTTTTTAGTGTCCCACATAAAAAACATCCTATAGAAAGAGCAGTAAATGAGTAGTCACATGGTTACACTGTCTAGAAACCTTATTAATATTCCTCGTGTGGGATTCAAGAGGGCAACAGTTCGAAATTTCAGTTCGTCCTCTTCCTTAGTACACGTCAAAGAAAATGGTCAGTCATATCTAAAAGTTTAGCGTCACAGCACAAATCACTAAGAGGAAGAAAAAGAAGGATGAAAACCATCAAACTATACTGAACATCTTTGGCTGTTTGTATAGGCATGATTGCTCTAAAGGAGTATTTTCCTCACCAATTAGTGTTAGTTGTCCATTAATGCACAACCTGACTAAAACGAATGAATCAAATTAAAGTTATGACATTACTTTAATCACATATCTATCCTATTTTTTATAACCACATAATAGTTTAGATGCGTGGAACAAAGGTACAAAACACATACACTAACTTACAACCATGCCACACCATATCACAAGTTAGGTGAAGAAAAACAAAATAAAAAGGGTGGACCAAGTTGAGATTTTTAGAATATAATCTTATCTGGAGATTTTAAAATCTAGATTCTAAACAAAATCTAGATGTTGGTGTTTGCATACCAGATCAGATTATTAAAATTCAAAGGGCAGTGGATTTTTTTGGCGTATAAAATCTGATTTTAGTCGGATATAATCAGATTATAAGATTCTTAAAATCGTGAACCTAGACTTTAGAATCCAATAAAAAAACTGCCCCGTTCGAAAGTCTCACTAATTCTAAAATCTAAATTCTTAAAATCTCAGTTAAAAAAAATCCAATTTAAGCTGGTGTGTATTACTTTGCAGATTTGTGGGATATGTATACCCGAGATACCCAACCACTTGGTTATATGACTGAGTGGGTTGGGACTTGATTACAAAGCCTCTAAGATTAAGGCCGAGAACATAACTAGTCGGATATTTGTTTAGAGTAGACGACAAGTTAGAATAATAGATATGGTTTGTAGATAGAATCAGATGTAACCGAATAATAGATTACCATGTAAATCGCTACCCTTTAGCTATATAAGGAGGGCAGGGGGTCTTTGTAGATCATTAGAACTCGCATTGGAAAACTCTAATCCTAGTGTGAATTCTAGCAATACAAAAACACCAAATAGGACGTAGGGTTGTTATCCTCCGGGAGACCTGAACCTGTATAAATATTGATGAGGACATCAACGACATACGAATAATGATGACGGAAGATGGCGCGCCAAACCAAGTTGTCACGCCTCCACCTCTCGTCGTCGCGCCCCCTCGAGTTACGGATCCATCTTCTAACGAGACGACGACGTACAAGGGCCCAATCACTAGAGCTCGAGCCCAGGAATTGAAGACGGTTTTGATGCTAAGGAACGACGGCCCAAGATGACGCCGCCCGAAGGCCCACGTGGCCCAAGTCGCGCGACTCCCTCTCCACCGTGCGCCTCTCCACTTCAGCTGGCCCTACATGCCTTATCCTCCCCCTATTTAGTCAAGGGCTGCGCCCCTTGCAATCTTTGAGTTTTGTTTTAAGTTTAACTTAGCTATACATCCGTCTCTCAACGTGAATTCAGAACTCCACCTTCGTGCAATACATCAGATTGCTCACCTCTAATTCTTGCTCGTTCTTCGATTGCGCGTAAGAATTGATCCTCGTGATCAAGTTGATCTTGTTTATCGCAAGGTTAATATCCTCCGGAAGTTGGTTCAGCGATTGCATTGGCGCTTCGGCTTGCTCGTCGTAGTCGGATCGTGAGAGCCGACATCCACCAAATCAAAGTTATCTCCACTCGTCGAAAGATCGGGCACTCTACACCTATCAAGTGGTATCAGATTCCAGTGTTTCTCGGTGAGTTTATCCAAGTCCACATAAACCGAAAACTATAAAAAAAAAGTTTACCCTAGTACGGTTTTGAGCCTCGCACTTTTGTTCAATCATTTACGTTGTTGAGTTTTTGTTCTTTCGTTTTTTATCGTTGCTGGTACACTGTGTTTTATCATTTTCTCCCCATCATCATCATATCCTTCCGCTGCGCCACGTGTTTTCACCACCACAGTTTGCTTTCCGCCGCATCTGTTTACCCGTCTCGCTTGCCAAGTTGTGGTCAGCCGATCGCTTGCCAAGTTTTTCCGCTGCATCGTGAGTCCGGGTCAATCACTGCCTCGCCGATCGAGTCCTACTCGGTTACGTCGTAACCCGCTCGCCTCGACCTGTGTTTGTTTCTGCTCGGTTCCGTGTGTCCCTCCTCTATAGAGAGAGAGAGAGAGAGAGAGAGAGAGAGAGAGAGACTATCTTCTAATTACCGTTCTACCCCTGCCTAAAAAAAAGCGCTTGTGCTTCATTGCTCATTTGAGGTCTCATTGTTTATATTTTCAGAAAAACGGTCGACACCTCCTTCCACGTCGCGCGACCACTCCTCGACCACGTCCAAGTCGAGTGCTCCATCCACGGCCAAATCTGCCTCGATCATGCCATCCTCCTCATCGTCTGGACAAACTCGTGATATTCGGTGTCACCGTTGCCGAGGATTTGGTCATATGATACGCGATTGTTCAAATAAACAAACTATGTTGATTCGTGACGACGGTGGGTATTCTTCTGCTAGTGATTCTGAGGATATTCAGCATACTATGCTTGCCACTAATCATGCAGATAATACGGAGCTTCATGTCTACTCTAGTGCCGCCGACAGGTATGCAACTCTTGTTGTGTAGCGTGTTCTTAGTATACAGGTCGTTCAGGATGAAAAGCATCAGTGCCACAATATTTTTCATATCAAAGGCGTTGTGCAAGAACGAGCGGTCCGTATAATCATCGATGGTGGCAGTTGCAACAATTTGGCTAGTACGACCTTGGTGGGGCAGTTGTCATTGCCAACAACAAAGCACCCACATCCTTATCACGTTCAATGGCTTAATGATGGCGGCAAAATAAAGGTAACACGCTCGGTACATGTTCCTTTCTCTCTTGGCGCTTATTCTGATTTTATAGATTGTGATGTTGTTCCAATGGAAGCATGCTCTTTGTTGCTTGGCCGTCCTTGGCAATATGATATTGATAGTGTTCATCATGGTTGCTCCAATTATTATTCTTTCATATATAAGGGTCAGAAAATTATTATTCATCCTATGACACCTGAACAAGTTCTTAAAGATGATATTGCTCGAGCGACAAAAGCTGTAAAATTGGTTACATCGCCTCCTGTTGCACCTGTTCAACATGAGATCAAATTGAATAACCCTATCTTGCTTGCTACACGTGCTAATTTTGATGAATTACATTATGCTAATCTGCTTTGCTATGCGCTAGTTTGCTCTCGTATGCTTGTTTCACTAGATGAGGCGCCTATGTTGCATATTCCTCCTGCTGTTGCTAACCTTTTGCAGGACTATAAAGATGTTTTTCCTGCTGAATGGCCATCGGGTCTTCCTCCTATTCGTGGCATCGAACATCAGATTGATTTAATTCCAGGCGCACAACTTCCTAATCGCGCCCCGTACCGCACAAATCCTGAAGAGACAAAAGAAATTCAGCGTCAAGTGCAGGCATTGCTCGATAAAGGTTACATTCGTGAGTCTCTCAGCCCTTGTTCGGTTCCTGTTTTGCTTGTTCCTAAGAAAGATGGTTCTTGGTGTATGTATGTAGATTCTCGTGCAATTAACAATATTACAATTCATTATCGATATCCTATACCACGTCTTGATGATATGCTTGATGAACTTAGTGGTGCCACAATTTTCTCTAAGGTTGATTTACGTAGTGGTTACCATCAAATAAGAATTAAATTAGGAGATGAATGGAAAACGGCTTTTAAAACTAAATTTGGCTTGTATGAATGGTTGGTTATGCCGTTTGGATTGTCTAATGCTCCTAGCACTTTTATGCGTTTAATGAATGAAGTTCTTCGGCCTTTCATTGGAATATTTGTTATTGTCTATTTTGATGATATCCTTATATATAGCAAATCCATGAATGAGCATTTAGATCATTTGCGTGCTGTTTTTGATGCTTTGCGTGCTGCTCACTTGTTTGGGAACATGAAAAAATGCACTTTTTGCACGCAACATGTTTCGTTTCTTGGATATGTTGTTACTCCACAGGGCATTGAGGTGGATAGCAGCAAGGTGGACACCATTCAGAGTTGGCCCCAACTGATGACGGTCACACAGGTTTGCAATTTTCTTGGTCTTGCAGCCTTCTATCGTCGTTTTATGCGGGATTTCAGTTCTATTGCTGCACCATTACATGAGCTGACCAAGAAGGGTGCGCCATTTGAGTGGGGCGCACCACAAGCCGACGTATTTAACACTTTAAAGGAACGGTTAACTCATGCTCCTCTCTTACAATTACCTAATTTTGATAAAATATTTGAATTGGAATGTGATGCTAGTGGAATTGGTTTGGGTGCTGTTTTGTTGCAAGATCATAAACCCATTGCTTATTTTAGTGAGAAGTTAAGTGGTGCTGCTCTTAAATATTCCACTTATGATAAAGAACTTTATGCTTTAGTAAGAACTTTGCAAACATGGCAGCATTATTTATGGCCTCATGAATTTATTATTCATTCTGATCATGAGGCTTTGAAATATATTAGAACCCAAACTAATCTGAACCGTCTTCATGCTAAATGGGTTGAATTTATTGAATCTTTTCCGTACATCATTAAACATAAAAACGGGAAGGAGAATGTGATTGCCGATGCTTTGTCTCGTCGTTATATGATGCTGTCCCAATTAGATTTTAAAATCTTTGGTTTGCAAGCTTTGAAAGATCAATATGTGAATGATGTTGATTTTCGAGAGATTATGATGCATTGTAAGGATGGCAAACCTTAGGGCAAATTTCATATGCAGGATGGGTTCCTGTTTCGTGCTAACAAGCTGTGTATTCCAGCTAGCTCGGTTCGTCTTTTGTTGTTACAGGAGGCGCATGGAGGTGGTCTTATGGGTCACTTCGGCGTTTTCAAGACACATGTGGTGTTGGCCAACCATTTCTTTTGGCCACGGATGCGCCGTGATGTTGAGCGCCTTGTTGCACGCTGTACTACATGTCAAAAAGCTAAATCTCGTTTGGGTAATCATGATTTGTATATGCCCTTGCCTGTTCCCTCTTCTCCTTGGCATGATATTTTGATGGATTTTGTTTTGGGATTGCCTCGCACTAAGAAGGGGAGGGACAGTATTTTGTGATTGTTGATCATTTCTCTAAAATGGCTCACTTTATACCTTGTCATAAAACTGATGATGCCTCAAATGTTGCTGAATTATTCTTTAGAGAGATTGTTAGATTGCATGGAATTCCTAAAACAATTGTCTCTGATCGTGATGCTAAGTTTCTTAGTCATTTTTGGCGTTTTCTTTGGAATAAATTAGGAACTAAGCTGCTGTTTAGTACTACTTGTCATCCTCAAACTGATGGGCAAACTGAGGTAGTAAAAAGAACTTTGTCTGCTATGCTTAGAGTTGTTCTAGATAAAAACTTGAGATGTTGGGAAGATTGTTTACCTCATGTTGAATTTGCTTATAATCGTGCTACACATTCTGCCACTAAGATGTGTCCTTTTTAGGTTGTTTATGGCTATGTCCCTAGGGCGCCTATTGATTTGTTTGCTATTGATGCTGAAGATGAACCACATCTTGATGCTCTTGCTCATATTGATCACATGAAAAAATTGCATGAAGAAACACAACACAACATTGCCGTTGCTAATAAAAAGTATCAAGTTGCTAGTAGTAAAGGTAGAAAACATATTTCTTTTCAACCTGGTGATTTGGTTTGGTTGCACTTGCGTAAAGATAGATTTCCTACTTTGCGTCATTCTAAACTGATGCCTCGTGCTGCTGGTCCTTTTAAAGTGCTAACCAACATTAACGATAATGTTTATGTTCTTGACTTGCCCATGGAGTTTGGTGTTTCCACTAGTTTTAATGTTGCAGATTTGAAACCATACTTGGGTGAGGATGATGAGTTGCCGTCGATGACGACTTCACTTCAAGAAGGGGAGGATGATGAGGACATCAACGACATACGAATAATGACAATGGAAGATGGCGTGCCAAACCAAGTTGTCACGCCTCCACCTCTCTTCGTCGCGCCCCCTCGAGTTACGGATCCATCTTCTAACTAGACGACGACGTACAAGGGCCTAATCACTAGAGCTCGAGCCCAGGAATTGAAGACGGTTTTGATGCTAAGGAACGACGACCCAGGATGACGCTGCCCGAAGGCCTACGTGGCCCAAGTCGCGTGACTCCCTCTCCACCGCGCGCCTCTCCACTTCAGCCGGCCCTAGATGTCTCGTCCTTCCCCTATTTCGTCAAGGGCTGCGCCCCTTGCAATCTTTGAGTTTTGTTTTAAGTTTAGCTTAGCTATACATCCGTCTCTCGACGTGAATTCAGAATTCCACCTTCGTGCAATACATCAGATTGCTCGCCTCTAATTCTTGCTCATTCTTCGATTGCGCGTAAGAATTGATCCTCGTGATCAGGTTGATCTTGTTTACCGCAAGGTTAATATCCTCCGGAAGTTGGTTCAGCGATTGCATTGGCGCTTCGACTTGCTCGTCGTAGTCGGATCGTGAGGGTAGACATCCACCAAATCGAAGTTATCTCCACTCGCCGAAAGATCGGGCACTCTACACCTATCAAATATTGTGTCCTATGTCCATCGACTTTCATACTCATACGCATACCTAGATTTCCTATCGATATTATCTCTCGACAGTTGGCACGCCAAGTAGGGGCAGCGTTGAGTTCAACTTGAAATCGATGTCTTTCCTCAATGTCAAGTTTCACCCAGGAGACAAGATCCGCTTCGGCGCCTTTAGCTTTGTTGCTGATCAGAGCAGGAGCCTCATCAAGCAAGACCCGGTGGTCCTTCTGGTGCCCGCCACACTTTCAGATCTAGGTGTCAGCAAGACTTCATCGACTGATCGGGAGATCAGCCCGGCGTACTGGTTCCCACTCGACCTCAGCAATGCCGTGGCGGAGTATCGCGCCCTTCAGGTGGAAACCCTCCCGGGTCCCCCCTCAACATTGCCCACGACTAACTGACTGGCAAGCCTGGCCGACTCGGATGCAGCTTCGGTTGATCTCCCAATTCCTTACATGGAGGGATTGGACGAAGATCCCAATTTTTTTCTTGGTTCATGACTAGTAGCAACAATCGGCGCCTATCACGAGTCAATCTTGGATCTGATCGAAGAGTCGAGTGATTCAGAAAGTCATTCGTCGGAACACTATAAGGTCTTCATGGTGGCACCATCAGCTCCAGTCGGCAATGCACTCGGAGAAACCTCCACGACGGCCGCTGCACGAAAGGTACCATCAAACCCTCGGGAAGAGCATGAGACCGAACTTGAAGGCGATGACCCAGAAGCAGAGACCCCTCCGCTCTGACGCGACCGCCAGAATGGATCGAGGGTCGTACAACACCAAGACATGGGCGACCTCACCTTACAATTGGATGGTGAGGAGGTTTTTAAGACCCACAGCGTAACATTACGGCTGTGGCAACCTTGCTGAACTCGCTGGAGCCTATGCTCCAGGCTAATCCTGAGTTGACCCCACAAGTCAACAAGCTGAAGGCACATATCAAGGCTACAGCCATGTTGGAGATGCATGCAGCTCGCACTGCGCCAAGTAGAACGATGTCCGAGGCTACCACCTCTGTCCCTAGTCAAGAAAGAAGAGATCGACGACAGCACGACTGACAGACCACCCCACCAGCTGAGCCACTAAGGCAGCCTATTGCGGACTTCCACAAGAAGGACCCGCATGCCAACCTCCGTAATGGCATACCATGACGTGATGCCCGTGCCCGACTGAATAACAGCTACCGAGAAAGGGACGAGGCGACCCGCCGAGAGTATGAGGACGAATGACATCGTCGCGGCTTTGTCGATGGTCGTTACTACATGCATGACGACCGATGGGAGCCACCTTATGACGATCGCTACGGGGATCACCGAAACGACAGTCGGCATGAGGATAGACGTTGCCAAGAAGCTAGTCACGAATGGGAGCGGCATCCATCCCCCCCCCCCCCCCTCTTGAGGACTATGATGATGAGGCTGGTATCAGAGCCTTCACCCGAGAACTATGCACTGTCAGCTGGTCAGCTAGCTTCAAACCAGTCGGCATAGAGAAATATGACGACAAGACAGACCCTAGCGACTGGCTTCAGGTCCACGAGACTGCCGTCCCGGCACTCCACGGCGACAGCTTTTTCATGGCTAATTATCTACACGTCTACCTGGCTCCAACAGCTAGTACATGGCTCACCAACCTGCCTGCCAACTCCATTAGTTCTTGGGGGGAATTATGCAAACAGTTCACCACCAACTTCCAGGCGATGTTCGACCGGCCCGACAATCACTGGGAGCTCGCTAGGATCAGGCAACTGGATCGAGAGCCGCTACGGGAATATATCCAGTGCTTCTTTCGAGTGAAGAACACTATCCCAAATATCTCGGATGCCCAGGTCGTCACCGTCTTCCAGGCTGGACTTCACGATGAAGATCTGATCAAAAAGATCGGGAGACTGGACGACACCGGGAGCCTGACAGCAAGGAACTATTCACTATGGCGGACAAGTATGAAGCCGGCAATTCTGCCCTCTACCAAGTACGTCACTACAAGGAGGAGGTACCGCGGAACCGCAATCAGTCGGGGCCATCCAATTACAACAAGGACGGTGACAAGAAGCGCATGCAGGACAGAACGGTGGCTTACACCAAGTGTCCCCCTCAGAAAAGGGGGGTCACTTAGGACGACTTCAACAAAATGCTGGAAGGTCCTTGTTTGCTGCATGACGGTGCACACAAGTCCAAGGAGTGTTTCAAGCTGAAAAGCTTCGCGCACCATGCTTTGAAGGTCTACAGAGAGCGTCCTTGGGTCAACAAGGGCAGCAAAAAAGACAAGGACAAGGAAGACGATGACAAGGGAGAATTCCAATACCCTGAGCGTGAGGTCAACTACATATGTGGCAGATCCACTGCCAACTCCAAGCGCTAGCAGAAGATCCTTTACCAAGAGGTTCATTCGGTTTTGCCAGCAGTGCCGCAATATCTGCGATGGTTCGAGGTCCCGATAACCTTCGATCGGATCACCCGGATCACATCCCTAGGCCCGGCAAATACCCTTTGGTGTTGTCGCCCACTATGAATCGAGTACGGCTCAATAGAGTGCTGGTGGATGGAGGAAGAAGCTTGGACATCCTCTTCGTGAAGACATTCAAGGAGCTCGGCATACCCCTAACCGACCTCAAGCCCAGCCGGTCACCCTTCCACGGCATCATCCCCGACATGCAGACTGTCTCGCTCGGACAGATCACTCTTCCGGTCACATTTGGCACTCAGGAGAACTACAGGACAGAGTGCATCACTTTCGAGGTTGCGGATTTGGACTCTACTTACCGTGCCATTATTGGGCGACATGCCATTGCCAAGTTCATGGTGATACCACACTATCCCTATGTGATGAAGCTGCCAGGGCCGAACGAAGTCATCTCGTTGCATTCGGACATGAAGACTTCATATGACTGTGACATCCAGAGTTGCGAGCTGGCAAAAAAGAAGGTGATGGCATCTGAGCTTGCCGAGTTGAAGCTAGAGGTGGCAAAGGTAGAGGAGGCCACCCTCGACTCTCCTCCCAAGAAGGTGACAAAGGCCACGGTGCAGGCAGAGACCGTGGAGTCAAAGAAGATACAGTTAGATGATAGTGATGTATCCAAGACCGCCAATATTGTGGTCAACTTAGACGCTAAATAGGAAAGTACGCTCATCCTTTTCCTTCGTAATAATAAAGACATATTTGCATGGAAACCTTCTGATATGTCTGGTGTTTTAAGGGAAAAGGCTGAGCACAAACTGCACGTTAGGCCAAACGCTAAACCTGTGAGGCAGCGACTCCGATGATTTTCGTAGGACCGCAAGGACACGATTAGAAAAGAGATCGGCCGATTACTAGTGGCCGGTTTCATCAAAGAAGTATTCCACCCTGACTGGTTATTTAACCCAATACGGGTGCGAAAGAAGAACAAGGAGTGACGGATGTGCATGAATAACACTGGCCTTAACCAGGCCTACCCCAAGGATCCCTTCACTCTCCCTCGTATTGACCAAGTGGTCGATTCAACGGCTGGTTGCGCTTTGTTGTGCTTTATATATGCCTATTCAGGGTATCATCAGATCCCCCTAAACAAATCCGACCAGCTAAAAACATCATTCATCATGCCCTTTGGAGATTTTTGTTTCACGACCATGCCCTTTGGTTTGAAGAATGCAGACGCCACTTACCAGCGAACAATACAGCATTGCTTAGATAAGCAGATCGGGAGAAACATCGAGGCCTATGTCAATGATGTGGTTGTCAAAAGCAGTGTTGCTTCCGACTTGATCTAGGACCTGACTGAGACGTTCGACAACCTCCGCAAATATAGCGTGAAGCTAAATCCCGAGAAGTGTGTCTTCGGCGTCCCTAAGGGAAGCTACTTGACTTCCTAGTTTCGAAGAGAGGGATAGAGTCAAATCCAGAGAAGATTAATGCCGTATTGAGGATGGGTCGTCTGCACTCTCAAAAAGATATCCAGAAGTTGACTGGCTGCATGGTGGCACTTAGTATATTCGTGTCACGACTCGGCGTCCGAGGGCTACCCTTTTTCTGACTGCTCAAGAAGCAGGACTCGTTCATCTGGAATGAAGAGGCCCAAAAAGCCTTGGATGAATTTAAGGCCTACATCAGTGGCCCGCTGGTGCTGACACCTCCTGAACGGAAGGAAACTTTGCAGTTGTACATCTCCGCAACCACACACGTTGTTAGTACTGTGCTGGAGGTCGAATGGGCGGAAGATGGCAAGGCTCAAAAGGTGTAGTGTCTAGTGTATTTTGTCACCGAAGTCCTCTCAGACTCCAAGTGATGATATTTTCAGCTCCAAAAGTTAGTTTATGCACTATTGATGATGTCTCGCAAGCTGAAACATTACTTTGAAGACCACTCGATTAAATTCTATACATCTTTTGGTCTCAGTGAGCTGCTTCACAATCGGGATGCTACTGGAAAAATTGCCAAATGGGCAGTTGAGCTTGTGTAAGGACCGAAGGCATACCGAGAGGGGCGGTGAATCGATAAGCCGACCATGAATTTGAATACTTCAAATCACACCACTAGAACCTAGCAATCATTGCAACCTAACAGTTCTAGGAGGCCAAGACCCTACACATGCTAGTGTTCATGATGAGAGTGAATGCGGAAGCTAAACACACTAGCCTATGCAAGCCACAATTCAACCTACTCACTAGAGCACACAAGTGCAGAATAGTAAAGAGAGGTTCAATGAATGCTCATGAATTTTTCCTGAGGTCTCAGAAGGATGGTGCCTTCCCCTAATCCTTGTTGGACCACTCCCACCGGAGTTCTGGTCCCTCCCGCCACCAATGTGGAGTTCTCGCCCACGAGCCCGCAATCACTCCTGGAGTGAAGACACGGTGTGCGTCACCGCTGCCACCAAGGCACAAGCTCACCTCCCTCGAGAACTTGTCGGACTTCCAGAGCCGACACGGGCGCTCACTAGCGATGCCCCTTTCACCAACGGGCTCAAACCATGTACAAACGTGTGACGGCCTTCACAACCAATCACGATAGGCTCGATCACCGACACCTAACCGGTCTAGGTCCCACCACAGACCAAGAGTAACAGCCGGGATCACACCCTCAAGGACACCCTAGCCTTAGATGTGCAAGATGCTCTTGTTATTCTCACTAGCACTCTCAAGATATGCAATATGTCCTCCGAGTTCTCCTCTCTTTTCCTCTTGGGTCTTACCAAATGCTCCAAGCAATTCCACTGGCCAAGAGTGGTCTCCAAGACCCCATCAACGAAGTTATATAGGCTTTCAACCTCCAACTAGCCATTGCTCCACGAAATCATCTCTCTGGATGACATTGACCGGACTGTCCGGTCACTGCCAGACCGGACCGTCCGGTCTCTCTGAAATGACTCACAGAGCCGTTGGCTGCTCTATCTAAATGATCTCCCTGTACTAACCAGACCGTCTGGTCAGACTTTCTCTCACTCTTCCAGAGAGCACCATCTTCTACACTTCTCTGTCCCGAGAACCTCCATATACACCGGATCGTCCGATTTGTAGACCGGACCGTTCGGTCTCTACAGGCCTTCGCGCTCATAGACTTCTTCAGAGACTTGTCTTTGGTCTCCTAGTGACCTTAAAGTCCGGTCTCCTCTGACCCCTCTGCTCGATCACTACGTCCAGAAGCTGAAATTTCTCGTCCTCGCTTGACTTCGTTTCCCGCCTTCTCCGAACAGCTCCTTGGCTTCTCCACTGTCACCTAGTGCCTGTGATTTCACTGAGCATCCATGCACACCACCGACTAGATTTGACCTAAGAGAAATGACCTAGACCCCCTTGATAGTACGGTTTTTCCTATGGACTCAAAGCCCTAACAACTAGACAAGTGTTCCCAACACTTGCTCCATAGCTTGTCCTTAGCCTTGATCCATTTCCATAAATCCTTGGACTCCATCAAGCTCATCAGGCCTCCATGCTTGTGTTTATTGTCATCCATCGCCAAGGCAACCATCATCCATATGATTTGTAATAGAGTTTAGAGATAATTCCTACAAACACAACACTTGTGTAGATATTAGCCCACAATTTTATAGTTGTCATCTATCACCAAAACATTCATACCTTGGGGATCCAATCATCAATGGTCATGAAGCTTACAGCTTGGCACATATGAAATTACCTTCAAACCACGGGATGTAATCAAAGGCCAGGCATTATCAGACTTCATGCCTGAGTGAACGGAGGTCGAATTGCCACCAACCCCACAAGAGTTAAGGTACTAGACAATGTGCTTTGATGGTTCTTTACAGTTTGAGGGAGCCGACGCAGGGGTGGTGTTATCATCTCCGGAAGGTGCCAAGATGAAATATGTCATCTGCATGCATTTTCGAGCATCAAATAACATGGCGGAGTACGAGGCGTTACTACATGGCCTAAGGACGGCGGTATCACTCGGCGTCAGGAGGATAAACATCTCAAGTGACTCGGCACTTGTAATCAATCAAGTAACCGAGGAGTGATGTTGCTCGGAGGAAAGCATGACATCATACTGTGCTAAGGTCCGTAAACTAGAAGATAAGTTTGATGGCATCGAGTATAGGCACGTCCTCCGGAAATATAACGAGGAGGAGAATGAGTTGGCCAAGCTTGGGTCCAGCCGAGCTAAAGTACCTGACAGATTATTCCTTGATGAAATGCATAAGCCATCTATACTGACACAGCAAGCCGTGGCATAGGCTGCGATAGACAAAGCACCAACACTCTAGGTCATCAAGGTAGAAATCGATTGGAGGGCCCCGTATATCGAATACTTAGACAAGGGGACCTTGCCAACTAACAAGGAGGAGGTCCTTTGCATTATTCGCAAGTCTAGGTTGTACTGCATCGTTGACCACTCGTTGTACAGGCAGAGTCCTCATGACGTCCTGATGAAATGCTTATCACAAGAGGAGGGCATAGTCATTTTGCGAGACATACATGTTGGAATATGCGGTAACCATGCAGGCCCATCCACAAGAGCAAGCAAAGCAATGAGGCAATGGTTTTACTGGCGGACTGCTTGTGCAGACGCTAAGGATATCGTACAGAAGTGCGAAGGATGCCAGTTCTTTGCCCGACAAAAGCATGTACCCGCCACCGAACTTTAGAATATCCCAATAACATGGCCTTTCTCAGTGTGGGGTTTGGACATTGTTGGTCCTTTCCAGAAGGCCCAAGGCGGGTTCACTCATCTTTTTGTGATCGTAGATAAATTCTCAAAGTGGATTGAGGCGAAGCTAGTTGGGAAAATCTCAGCAAAGAAGGCCGTAGAGTTCATGACGGAGATAGTAACTCAGTTTGCCCCCCCCCCCCACAAGATCATCACTGACAATGGTAGTCATTTCACGACATAGGAGTTTAAGGACTTTGTGATGAAGATAGGGTTCAAAATTGGCTACGCTTCTGCCACCCATCCGCGAGCAATGGCCAAGTTGAACGAGCCAACGGACTCTTACTATCAGGAATGAAGCCCCGCATATTCAACAGGCTGGAGAAATATGCACGACGATGCGTTCGAGAGTTGCCATCAGTATTATGGGGGCTTCAGATGAATGTTCGTCGGGCTACAGAACACTCGTCGTTCTCACTTGTTTATGATTCTGAGGCGATGCTGCCGACCGAAGTATTATTTACTTCACCACACGTGATAGCATACAACGAAGAAGCTTCCAATAACAGCAGGTGATGATCTCCTCTTGCTGGAAGAAAAACGAGATGCCACCCTGATGCGGTCGGCCAAATATCAGCAAAGCCTCCGACGGTACCATGACAAAAATGTCAGATTATGAGATTTTGTGGTCAGGGATTTTGATGTGAACAAGGGTTCCCGATCTTTCGAAAGGTTCTTGGTAAGTTGATTTGGTCGGAGGCGACACACAATTCGATGCGGCTTCAGAACAGCACGTTCTAAACCCCGCAATCGCAGCACGACGTCTCCTCTGGTTATCAACCGTCCAAAGACGATTGACCTCGCCGAGAAGGCTAATCCCTGCCTGCGAATCAAGAACACAAGCAAGAACAACGAAGAATGCAACACAATTGCAGATGTATGATTAAACTCTCGAAGTTGGGGTCTCACAAACCGATGAACGGCGAAACTGTTTATGAACAGAATTGATCTAAGCAAAACCCGAACCCTAATGGTGCGGCGGCGGATGTATATAAAGACCCTAGGGTCGTGCAAGACCCTCTGGACGCGCCCCTAATTGGGCTCAACTAGATACAAAGCCCAAAGGCCAAAAATAGGCGACGCAGCACCGACACAGATTCTGGACTCTCTCTTGTTTTGACGATTCCTGATGACTCCGGATGAATTTTGACATGAGGCTGGCGGCATTGGAAAGGTCTTCTCCTTATCTTTCTGTGCATATGTAGAACGTCCAAATCCAAGTCCGTATGCGTCCTGGGCGACTGTTTTAGTACAGACTGGTCCTGGGCCCCGAAACAGACTCGAAGTCGGTTTTGATTGGGCCTCCACTTTGGCTTCCAAGCCCTTGCTGGTCCTCCACGTTCCCAACTCCTTCTCCCATCATCTCCTGGTCCTCTCCATGGTTTCTAATCATAAAATAATCATTAGGTAGCAAACCATTCTCAAAAGTAACATATAGCGAAGAACGTAGGAACGAGCTCACCTCTAAATTTAGTCGTCGTGCACGAGCTCTAGTCATTGGACCTTGCAAGTCCAGATTTGGAGGAGTGTTGTGTGTATCCATAGGAGTGATGTCCTCATCATCCTCCCCCTCTTGAAGTGGAGTCGTCCTCGACTCGAGCTCATCCTCTTCTCCCAAGTATGGTTTCAAATCTGAAATGTTAAAAGTAGGGCTAACCCCGAACTCGGGAGGCAACTCAAGTTTGTATGCATTATCATTAATCTTCTCTATTATTTTGAATGGACCATCAGCTCTAGGCATTAGTTTAGACTTTCTCAATTCTGGAAATCTATCCTTCCTTAAGTGTAATCACACTAAATCTCCTACATCAAGCTTTACTTCCTTTCTTCCCTTACTACCAGCAATTTTATACTTTTCATTCATCTTTTCAATGCTAAGTCTAGTGGTCTCATGCATTTGCAAAATAAATTCAGCACGCTCCTTAGCATCAATATGAACTCTCTCATTAATAGGTAGAGGAAGTATATCAAATGGAGTACGGGGATCAAAACCATACACTACCTTGAATGGACTTACCTTGGTAGTAGAATGTGTTGCCCGATTATAAGCAAACTCAACATGAGGTAAGCATTCTTCCCATTGCTTCAAATTTTTCTTCAAAATAGCTCGCAACATAGTACCCAAAGTGCGGTTCACAACCTCAGTTTGTCCATCAGTTTGTGGATGACAAGTTGTAGAAAATAACAACTTTGTACCCAACTTATTCCAAAGCGTGCGCCAAAAATGACTCAAGAATTTTGCATCACGATCTGAAACAATAGTAGAAGGCATACCATGCAAACGTACAATTTCTTTGAAAAAAAGATCAGCAATATAACTAGCATCATCAGTTTTATGACATGATATAAAGTGTGCCATCTTGGAAAAACGATCCACGACAACAAAAATGCTATCGCTCCCCCTCTTAGTCCTAGGCAGTCCTAAAATAAAGTCCATAGAAATATCCGCCCAAGGAATAGAAGGAACAGGAAGTGGCATGTATAAACCATGTGGATTCAATCGAGACTTAGCTTTTTGACATGTAGTGCAGCGAGCAACAAAACGCTCAACATCTTTCCTCATCCTTGGCCAAAAGAAGTGTGTGGCCAAAATATCCTCTGTCTTCTTAGCACCAAAATGACCCATCAATCCACCTCCATGCGCCTCCTGCAACAACAAAAGACGAACGGAACCAACTGGAATGCATAGGCGGTTAGCTCTAAACAAGAATCCATCATTCAACACAAATTTGTGCCAAGCACGACCTTCTTTACAGTGCAGCAATACATCTTTAAAATCAACATCAGCAACATATTATTCTTTAATTGCCTCAAGTCCAAAAATTCTACAATCAAGTTGAGACAACAAAGTATATCGCCTAGATAAAGCATCAGCAATCACATTATCCTTCCCTTTCTTATGTTTAATAATATAAGGAAAAGACTCAATAAACTCAACCCATTTAGCATGTCTACGGTTCAAATTGCATTGAGAACGAATATACTTAAGTGATTCATGATCAGAATGAAAAACAACTTCTTTGGGCAACAAATAATGACGCCACGTCTCTAAAGAACGTACAAGTGCATATAGTTCCTTATCATACGTGGAATAATTCAAAACAGGCCCAGTAATTTTCTCACTAAAGTATGCAACAGGTTTACCATCTTGCATCAAAACACCACCAATGCCTATACCACTAGCATCACATTCAAGCTCAAAAGTCTTATCAAAATTGGGTAATTGCAGCAATGGTGCATGTGTAAGTTTGTCCTTCAAAGCATCAAAAGACTCATGATGTACCTTACCAAAATGGAAGTCAACGCCCTTCTTTCTCAACTCATGCAATGGTGCAGCAATGGTGCTGAAATCTTTGACAAAGCGGCGGTAGAAACCTGCAAGACCAAGAAAACTCCTCACCTGTGTGATAGTTTTTGGTACAGGCCAGCTCTTTATGGCTTCAATCTTCGCCTCATCCACCTCAATTCCCTGTGGAGTCACAACATAGCCAAGAAAAGAGACTCGATCCGTGCAAAAAGTGCACTTCTCCAGGTTACCAAATAAACGTGCAACTCGCAAAGCATCAAAAACAGCACGCAAATGAATCATATGATCATCCATGGATTTGCTATAAATCAAGATATCATCAAAGTAAACAACCACAAATTTGCCAATAAAAGGTCTTAAAACCTCATTCATCAAACGCATGAAAGTACTGGGTGCATTAGTTAACCCAAAAGGCATTACTAACCACTCATACAACCCGAATTTGGTTTTGAAAGTTGTTTTCCATTTATCTCCAAGTTTCATTCTAATTTGATGGTAGCCACTACGCAAATCAATTTTAGTGAAAATTATAGCACCACATAACTCATCAAGCATGTCGTCTAGCCTAGGAATAGGATGACGATACCTAATAGTAATGTTATTAATGGCTCTATAATCTACACACATACGCCAAGAACCATCTTTCTTAGGAACCAAAAATACAGGAACAGCACAAGGACTAAGTGATTGACGAACATACCCATGATCCAAAAGGTCTTGGACTTGTCGTTGTATCTCCTTAGTCTCCTCAGGGTTGGTCATATAAGCAGCACAGTTTGATAAAGTAGCACCAGGAATCAAATCAATTTGATTCTCAATCCCTCTCAAAGGTGGCAATCCCGGGGGTATCTCAGCTGGGAAAACATCCTCATACTCCTGCAAAAGGTTAGTGACAGCAGGAGGCAAAGCACTAGAAGCAATATCACCAAGCAAAAACAAGGCTTGTTTGCATATCAAAGCATAGCAAATATCATCAGTAGAAATTTCAGCAAGCTCAGATTTTGTGGCAAGACATGAACGACCTTGTAATTTAATTGCAGCACCCTTAGAACTTGAAGAATCATTAACATTACTTGGTGTAGAAGCAGAATTAACAGGTTGCTGAATTTCAGGGCTTTTATTTTTTAAACTAGCAGCTCGTTCTAAATCAGCTTGTACAATTTCAGCAGGGGTCATTGGTAACAAAGTAATTTTAGTTCCTTTATGCATAAAAGTGTACTTATTACTTTTACTATAGTGTACAGCATCATTATCAAATTCCCAAGGTCTACCCAATAAAAGTGAACAAGCTTGCATGGGTACAATATCACAATCAACAGAATCCACATAGGAACCAATGGAAAAAGGAACTCTGCAAGTTTGTGTTACCTTAGCTTTTCCAGAGTCATTTAACCACTGAATGTAGTATGGATGTGGATGTGGGCGTGTGGTCCAATCAAGCTTCTTAACCACATCAGAACTCACCAAATTGTTGCAGCTTTCTCCATCAATGATGACACGTGCCCGACAGTTCTTGATGACGAAGAAAATCTAGAACAAGTTATGTCGCTGCATCATCTCGGGCTGCTGGATTTGTGTGCTAAGCACACGCTGCACAATAATATTCATGTAGCCCGTGGTATCTCCGCCTCCAAGGACGAGGTCACCGCTGGTGGCAGCGACATCCTCCTCCTCATCCTCCACATCGGAGGTGCTCATGTAACTGCCATCATCTGTCGCCACATATGCCCGCCTACTTGGGCAATCTTTCTGCACATGGCCAAGACCATGGCATCGGTGGCACTGAATCCCTGTAGTGCGTCCCGTCGAAGCAACGGAGGAGGCACTACTAGCCGGTACCTGCACAGAATTTTTACCTGAGCGCGTAGCTGATCTTGGTGCTGCAGAAACAACACTAGCTGGTGGGGGCGGCCGGAAAGATGGCTTGGGCAGCCCCGAAGTCCCCGTCGGCCGTGGTGGGTAGAAATTCCTGGACTTGCTGTACTCCTCAAAAGCCTGGAAAAGTCCCTGTGATTCTTTCTCTGCAAGCATAGCATACTGGAAACACTGGTTGAGGGTATAAAATTCTTTATAATCAAGGATGTCCTGAATTTCTTTTCTCAAACAAGAATAAAAGCGGCAAATCTGATCCTCTACTTTTTCAACCACAGCACAACGAATCAAACCCTTCTGAAGCTCACTAAAATACTCCTGAACAGTTTTATCTCCTTGATCTAAACGCTGCAGTTTATTACGAATTTCTCTATAAAAAGAAGGAGGAGCAAAACGATCACGTATTTCTACCTTAAGCTCTTCCCAAGTAGTAGGCAAATCGGTTTCAGCAGCTAGACCACTCCACCAAACAATAGCAAAGTCCTTAAACTCACTAGTGGCTTGTCTAACTCTATGTTGTTCAGGAACAAGGTGGGCATTAAATTTTTGTTCTACCATCATTTCCCAATCAAGGTAAGCATCACCATCGTACTGACCCGAAAACGAAGGAATTGAAAACTTAATTTTAGCATACGGATCATCTGGAGCATAGTTACCTTGTGTGCGACGGTTGTGGTTGTGGAAACCACCCATACCTTGAGGGTTACGTTGCAAACGGCGTCGTAACCTTGCGGTCCTTGTAGCTGACCTATCGACGGTGCCATCAGCCTTATACACCGTTGCTTCATCATGATCGTCTTCAACGTCGTTGTTGGTGTTGGTGTTGTTGTTGTTGTTGTTGTTGGTCTTCTGAGCGGTCTCCAATTCGACAACCTGATCGGTTAGCTTAGAGACTCTCTTATCCAACCGCTCAATGCTTTCTCTCAGGTGAAGCTTGGTGACGGCGTCGGTGACGGCCCTGGTGATCGTCTCTGCCAAATCACTCTGAACCGCCTGCAAAGCCTTCTGTAACTGATTTTGGCTCACGCACTCATCCAATTTGGAGGGTGAAGCACCCTCCCCATCGCTTCCTAACATCAGAAACACCAAAACAGAAAACAAAAAGTAAAGGTTATCCCTACAAAACTACTAAGCAGTGGTGCCTCTCAACACAGCAAAAGTAAGCTTCTTGCAAAGCTCTTACAAAGTTCTGAAAACAACAAAGCGAAGGATACCAGGGAGAAGTGTTCCACGATTGCAAGGGTTACCAAATAACCTATGTGCTGTCCAGAAGAACTATGTAGAGCTAGGAAGGCCAAATATATATATATGAGTGGCACACAAATCAAAAACAGATAGTAAAGCTGAATAAGTGCCCAAATAACTTGTCCCTAGTTGCTGGTCTAACTATGTCCTAGAACAGTAGTGATAGCAAAGAAGAAACAAAGAGACAAAGAGACACAGTCGATAACAGGGGGCTTAGTGTAAAACAGCCAAACTCAGAAATTCCAGGGGGCTAGATGGAGCACTAGTAGGAATCCCAAATTTTTTTTTATTTTATTTTTTTGATATTTTTTCCAACTCACTAGTAAATAGGAAGAAACCACAAAAAATTTTAGCTCAAACCGAGATAGGACGTGGCCTACAGAAAATCTTGAAGTTTCAGAAAACGTCGGGTTTCAACTTGAATGAATTTTATCTTTATCTTCCCGATTTTTTTTGAATTTTTTGACGAGGGCACACAGGGCGTAGCCAAGTGTGGGTATGGTCAACTTTTCGTCAAGAATCTCCTATAAAAATTTCAGTCAAAACGGACAACCGAGCGAAAAGTTATGGCTGTTTTACCGAAGGGGTGTCGGAATCGGTTATGAAGAACCCGGGGGTTTGAGTGAAATCCGAGTCGGGCTTGGGGTCGGGTAGGAAGTTTTTTTTTGCGAGGTGGATGCAGCGGAAAGTGGAATTTATGAAAATTGGTCCGAGGTGGTGAGGGTAGGTTTAGGGTGGGATTAGGGTGGGCGTGTTGATCAATCAACCCTAGCACACAAAGCCGACAAAACCGAGGATGGTGAAGGGGATGGCGGCTAGGGTTGCAAGGGAAACACTACTCATGACAAAAACACAAACTAAACCAGCGACTAAACAAGAACTAGGGCACAAACTCAACACTACAGGCTCTGAAATTGAAATATGCAAAGGCTAAACACGTGGTTATGGGCGGGGGAAAAATTTTTTTGGTATTTTCAGTGGACGATAGGAAGAACACGAAAACAAAACTAAAGGGTAGTGTGAACCTGACGGTGCACCTGAAGCTCTGATTACCACTTGATGTGAACAAGGGTTCCCGATCTTCCGAAAGGTTCTTGGTAAGTTGATTTGGTCGGAGGCGACACACAATTCGATCCGGCTTCAGAACAACACGTTCTAAACCCCGCAATCGCAGCACGACGTCTCCTCTGGTTATCAACCGTCCAAAGACGATTGACCTCACCGAGAAGGCTAATCCCTGCCTGCGAATCAAGAACACAAGCAAGAACAACGAAGAATGCAACACAATTGCAGATGTATGATTAAACTCTCGAAGTTGGGGTCTCACAAACCGATGAAGGACGAAACTGTTTATGAACAGAATTGATCTAAGCAAAACCCAAACCCTAATGGTGCGGCGGCGGATGTATATAAAGACCCTAGGGTCGTGCAAGACCCTCTGGACGCGCCCCTAATTGGGCTCAACTAGATACAAAGCCCAAAGGCCAAAAATAGGCGACGCAGCACCGACACAGATTCTGAACTCTCTCTTGTTTTGATGATTCCTGATGACTCCGGATGAATTTTGACATGAGGCCGGCGGCATTGGAAAGGTCTTCTCCTTATCTTTCTGTGCATATGTAGAACGTCCAAATCCGAGTCCGTATGCGTCCTGGGCGACTGTTTTAGTACAAACTGGTCCTGAGCCCCGAAACAGACTCGAAGTCGGTTTTGATTGGGCCTCCACTTTGTCTTCCAAGCCCTTGCTGGTCCTCCATGTTCCCAACTCCTTCTCCCATCATCTCCTGGTCCTCTCCATGGTTTCTAATCATAAAATAATCATTAGGTAGCAAACCATTCTCAAAAGTAACATATAGCGAAGAACGTAGGAACGAGCTCACCTCTAAATTTAGTCGTCGTGCACGAGCTCTAGTCATTGGACCTTGCAAGTCCAGATTTGGAGGAGTGTTGTGTGTATCCATAGGAGTGATGTCCTCATCAGATTTGGTGTTAAAGCTAGTCCAGTCGACAGTAGACAAGCACAAGCTATCAGCTCCTAGGGAGGGCCCTATCATTGTCAAGGAGGTCACTTGGTCGGGCGCTTACCGATTGATGCGTGAAGATGGATCAAACCTTCCTAGCTCTTGGAACATAGCCCAACTATATCTTTTTCATGCTTAGTTTCAATAATTTATTTGTTTTCCTTATTATTGTACATTTTCATATCATCAGTAATAAGTACTATGCGATCATGATAATTGTTTTGAGATCTATGATTTATTGTGATGATCTTTTGCTATTTTAATATAGTCACAACTCAAAATTTGCCTCTTGGTATTACCACAACTCGCACATGTTGACCAAGTGGGTTCTTAGTCTCCAGGGTTCATGTCGTCTGTTGAGGACTGAGTCGACTCCTCTAGTTCGCATATGCTTGACCGAGTGGGTTCTTAGTCTCCATGGTTCATATCGGTTATTAGGGGACTTGATTAGAGTGCTGATATGCGGTGTGTATCCATTATGAGCGTTTAGCATGAATTCATATAATACATGTAAAAGCAGCATAACCCAAGTATTCATTACAATACTGGTAACAAATCTAGATCCTACGGATCTATCAGATTAATGAATTCATTACATCACTGGTCATGAATCATAATTTCACTATTAGCTAAGCCTATCAGTGACCGTTACACTTATGGTAATGGATCCAGCTCTATTTGATCAACCAAGGCATTGGTTGCATCCTGAGCTTCAGCTACTAAGGCTTCGCATTGTTCGCTACTAAGGCTTCGCATTGTTCATCTGTAAGGTCTTCTTAGAAACCTTCAGCAATTGCCTCCAGCTGTATGCCTGGGATGTGATTTGGCAATAGCCAATACTTGAGCACCCGCCAAGCCTGCAATGCACCGAGAATACTTCTGGACCTTGCTAGGGACCTCCTGCAGCCGAGTGGTGAGGTCGCGGAACTTCGGTAGTTTTTCTTCAGGCATCACGTACTGAGCAACCATTTCAGCATCCTTCTGTAAAGCTGCAAGGGACCAACGAAGATTTTGGTCACCTTCGATAAATTTTGTTTGCAGAAGCTCGTAAGATTTTTGAGACCCAATAGGGGAAGGCATTTAAAATCTGACACACAGAAAATGACTCAGCTAAAAAGATATGTCATATAGTATTATTTACCTCGCAAGAATTTCTCGAGCTCCACTTTCTCTGTTTCAAGTGTCGTAAATTTTTCTTTGAAATCATCCTTCACCTTCTCAAGTTGTTTTGAATGAGTTTTGAAAATTAATTAGTTCATCTGAAGCTCCTTTGAATATTTTTTTTGTGACTCGGCAACTCCCTTTTGCAACTCGGCATTCCTTTTTTCTTGATCTTTAATCTTTTCTCGGGCCTCTGTTGTACATACAAGGAGTCGATAGTCAGCGAACTTTAAATATATGGCATACAGATTGTCAGACCATACCTTCTGCTTTCTTTTGCTAGTCGACCTTTAACTCTTTCAACTCCTCGCAGTCGGCCTTTGACTTGTCACAATTTTTCTTGATCTCATCAGAAGTTTGTAGCTGTTTTGTCAGTTCTTCATTTTGCTTTTTCAAGTCCTCGATGAGGTCGGCCGACGACTGCAACGTTTTCAAGCATTCCTTCAACTCAGCAATATGCCTTGCCGAGTCAGCTTCTTGCTTTTCCTTGGATGCAAGTTGTTTAGACAATCCTGAATAATGGAACTATGAGAACACACGGGTCACATAGCTTGCAGATGTTTACCAGAAAGCATACCTCAAATCTTGAACGATAATTCATACACCTGGGATGAACGAGTTTGTAGTTCCGAGGAGAGACGGCTTATTTTGAACCTCTCTTTCGCCAGTTGATTTTCAGTATCAAGTGTCCTGGCACATATGTTTTGCACGGTCTTCAAGTGTTTGCTCTTATTTTCCCTATGCTCTTTAAGTTTCTATGACGATAACAGGAATGATAAAAATGATCATTCACAAGACAACAGTTACAATCAACAAAATTTGGAAATAGGCGATACCTAAAAAGATTTATAGGCCTGGGTTGTGAGCTCCTCAAATCTTTCCAATTCTTCTAGCTCTTTGGACTCGTCAAGGCCGGCTATGGCATAACCTCCAACATGATCCACAATTTTCACCTTTCTAGGGCTCGACGCCTTGGCTGAAGTCTTTCGGTGAATGGGAGTTAGGAATGGATCTTCTTTAGGACCAATTTCATGGTCATAACTTGGTTCTGCCAACTCCTCCTGAACAAAAGTAGGCTCTTCTTCCACTGTAGGGGGAGGTGAATTCGCTTCAGCATCCGTCATGCTCAGCACATTAAGGTCTGGTCGGTCGGGCATCGGAGTGTCAGTACAATCACTCGGCGCCTTAGTCGACCGATCTTTGGCGGCATCATTGGCTGCTCCATGTTCTAATTTGGGGGTGTTTGTCATTCGGCAGGCGATCTGGCCTGTGATCCAGCCCCTCCTGATGATGCAATTCTGATAGGTGTATACAACGAGAACATTCAGTTATTCCTATAACTTATAAATAATAGCAACATTTTGCAAAAGGGAGCTTACTTTGGGCACCGCTTGAACTTCAACCCGGACACCTTACTTGGAGTCTTGGATGGTTCTTTGGACTTTTTGGCACATGATTTGCTTGCAGTAGCGGATGCGTCACCATATGAATCACTCGACCGAGTGACGTCTTCGCTGGTTTCACTCGAGGAGGTGTTTTCCTGATCCTGTTGAGTGGTCTTTGACTTGGCAGCATCCCTCCGGTCAGCTTCCCGTTGAAGGTGAGCAGTTCTTTCTGCCAAGGATTCTTCTTCATCAGAGTCAATAATCTGTGCGTTATGGCATTTTGAAGACCGTGTTGGCTTAGGCGATTTCTCCCGGACAGGAGGAGGCAATGGTGGATTTGATATATGCTGATCCAAGCTCTACGATCAAAAAGATAGTTGTCAGCATTGCAATAAACCCAGATAAATTTAAAGTATCAACAGTCTTCACTCACATCTTTCCTGTCGGTTTTGGAGTGATGCCCAGTCGTCTTGTTGCCTATAGTCCAATCAAGCAAAGACAAGAAGATATATTCGAGTCTCGCGGTTAGCTCTCGATCAGACAATTCTTCAGGTACTTCTCTGGTGGGATCCTTTATCAAATTACAGTTCCAGCCAAGGACATGTCGTTTCTTGATTGGCTGGACACGGTGGTATATCAAGCTTGTGGCAACATTGACACCGGTGTATCCTTTGGACTTCAGGTAGGCAATCTGTTCCATAATCTCATCTACTTCTGCTTTCTTCTCAGGGGAGGCCCTTTCTGACCACTCAGGTCGTGATATAGGTACTTCGACGTTGAATTCAGATAGAGATGGGGCAATGCTTCCATGATAAAACCAGTCAACATGCCATTCTTTGTTCTTGGAGGGAAGTGGGACTTCGATATATTTAGATTTATTCCTTAGTTGAAATCCAGCACCACCAATAACATTGCTGCTATTGGATTTGAGAACAAAGAGCTCTTTGAACAGCTCAAAATGAGATGCAATACCTAAGAAGACCTCATAGAAATGGATGAAGATGGAAATGTGAAGAATGGAATTGGGGTTCAGATTGACTAGGTTAATGCCACAAAAGAAGAGAAGCCCACGGAAGAAATCATAGCACGACATCCCAAATCCGTGATAGAAAAAGGGGATGAATACAGTAACATGATCAATGTGTGGTTGGGGAAATATCTGACCTTTGGTCTCGATCCAATTTGTTGTTTGTTGATCCTGGATGACCCCATCGATCATGAGCTGATTAAGCTTTTCTGCATCCATGGAAGAGATTGGAAACTCTTTGATCCCTTCAGGGATGTCCAGAGACGGATCATCTTCCATGTGCACAGGAAAAGTTTTCCCCTTGGTGGAAGCCTTCGAGGATTGACGAGTACGCTTGGGAGCCATGAGGATGGAGTTGCGGTGGCGGCAAAGGAACTTTAGGCGAGGAAATGGAGTAGGAATTGATGGGCAGCGGATGTTTTGATATGGATCTAGGGTTGGAGCACTAGAGCAGAGCCAGCTCAAGGATTGAAAGAAGTCCAGGAGTCGATGTGTTTTGCATGTGACATCAGCCGTCGCTTATATACCCTATTTAACCTAACTTAAGCCAATCAATGCTATTGCCGCCAGGAACAGTGCGGCACCCTATTTAACCTAACTTAAGCCAATCAATGCTATTGCCGCTAGGAACAGTGCGGCGGTCCTGTTGAGTATTATTAATTGTGAGGCGGTATAACAGATATATTAATACCAGTGATTTATTATTGAAATCACTTGGATAATAGTAGCTGTTGAGTATCATTAATTGTGAGGCGGTATAACAGATATATTAATACCAGTGATTTATTATTGAAATCACTCGGATAACAGTAGCCTTACGTTTGAGGGCTACAATATAATTGGTGTTGGTGATTTGTTATTGAAATCACTCAGATAATGGTAGTACTAATCCTAGGGCTACTACTTTCAACGTCTTCGCGTATTAATGTGGCAAAAGTGATAGAACCTATTTTGCTCCACTCAGAAATATGCTTATATTGAAAACACTCGGAGGGAGTGATAGCACCAATCTTGGGGGCTGCTGATTCAAGATCCTTGTTCAGATCACTCGGAGGGAGTGGCAGTAACAATTATGGAGCCACCTTTTCAATGCTTTGTCATACCAGTTTGAAAATATTCTGGCTCACAAGCTATTTTGTTCACATAACTTCTGAGTTGGGGGCTACGACTGGCTATGGATATTTTATGATTTTAAAATATGAGATTTGGACTCACAAGGCCTTTCAAATAAGATCCAACACCTTCTAAGTCGGGGACTATGCTTGTAGAGTACGCCTGTTTAGGCGTCCATGAAGAAAGGAAGTTTTTGTCAGCGAAGAGAAGCACTTTTCAATTTTGAGGAGCATCAAGATAGTTTAAAGTTTTTGATTCGAAATTGAAAAGTTCTTGGAGGCTACTGTGGGACGTGTATACCCGGGATACCCAACAAGTGGGCCGGGACTTGATTACGAAGCCTCGAAGATTAAGGCCTAGAAGATAACTACTCGGATATTTTTTTAGAGTAGGCGGCAAGTTAGAATAATAGATATGGTTTGTAGATAGAATCGGATGTAACCGAATAATAGATTATAATGTAAACCCCTGCCCTTTGGCTATATAAGGAGAACAGAGGGTCTTCGTAGATCATCAGAACTCGCATTAGGAAACCCTAATCCTAGTGTGAATCCTAGCAATACAAGAATATCAAACAGGACGTAGGGTTGTTATCTTCCGGGAGACTCGAACCTATATAAATCCTGTGTCATGTGTCCATCGACTTTTATACTTATACGCATACCTAGATTTACTATCGAGATTATCTCTCAACAAGATTTATCTTCAAAGTTTACATGGTGGTACGCCGTGTTTGTATAGGAACTTCCAAGTATACATAACCGGTGAAAACCAATTGATTAATCAGAAAACTAGTCCGGATCGGTTGCATCAATCCACCTATAGCCGGAAAAAACCACTACGTACTATAATAAAATGGTTAACCTTCGGTTTTTTGGTTAATCGACCAATTTTCTACCAGTTCGTAACCGGGCCAGTTTTTCAGTTATGTGAACCTTGGCAACGTCTCGCGGGAGCACGCAAAAAACAGTGATGCTTCATGGACGCTTGTTTGCATGCTTGCAACAGCATGAATTCTGTTTGAGAGAGACAACATATGAGATTCAGACATGACACTTTTCATTTATATATGTGTGAATACGGAGGCAGTGAGCGAGTGACAGATAAAATTTTGCAGCAAATTTCACCCTACGGTGCCTCGTCAATGGACACGCGTACACCATATACTAAGCATATAGGGATGTAGGTTTTCAATTTATAAATCGTGGCCAACCCAAAAAAAACTATATGAAATGAACTTTTTTTTTCTCACCTTCATAAATGAGTTATGCAAACCCCACTAGTCCACTTGCCTAGTTGCCTTTGACTAACTATATCCATAGGAATTACATATGGTTTGTATGTCCGGGTCAGGGCCTGCCTGCAGCGCCCCTGCACCAGCAACCGAGCCGAGAACATAAACGCGCACGGGGACCCACCGCACCCCAGTCCGCGTCGGAGTGTAAATTGCAGCACCTTCCGCGTCCGCGTGTGAATCCAACGCGACTAGAGAGAAGAGAGACGCGCGCGGCAGGTCCGCAGGCAGCTCCCTCTTCCTTTATTTCCTTCCCGTGCGCCTCGGCCCCGACTTTCCAATATCATCAAAATTCATTCAAGACGCCTACCCGGCTACCCCCGCCCCTCGCCTCACGTCTGACCCCGTCACTTCAACCGCCGCCGCCGCCGGTTCTCCTGCCCTGCATTGCCAACCATCTCGTCCCTCCTCCCATCTCAAATTCTCAGCGTCCCGGCCGCGGAGCAGTCGGCATGGAGGTCGAATACCATGAGGTGAGCGCTTCCTTCCGGATCTTCTCCTCCTCACATTGCGATGGTGGCCGATTGGGTTGTTGGCCGCCTCCTTCCTAATCTCCTTCCCCGTGCCCGGATTGTGATTTCCGCTTCCTATTCTGTCTTTCTCGCATAACAGGAGTACGTACGGAACTCGAGAGGCGTGCAGCTCTTCACCTGCGGCTGGCTGCCCGCTGGCACGTCGCCCAAGGCCCTCGTCTTCCTCTGCCACGGTACGTCGTATATACTGTATACATATATAAACGCGGCGCCATTGCCGACCCTTTTGCTTCTTCCCGTGCTCATTTTGTGTTGTACTGTTACTGTACTTTCAGGCTACGGCATGGAGTGCAGCGGCTTCATGAAAGGTAACCCCCACCTCACTTATCTCGTGTCCTACGTTACTTTCCTCTCGTTGGGATGAACTTTCCCGTCTGTTCCTGAAATGTTGGAGGGAAAGAAAAAGCATATACTGGATAATCTTTTCAAAATAAACAAATTGTTTGTACAAAAGTTTGCTCAAACTGTAGCCACGCATAGTATTCTCTGCTCCATAGGCATTGATGAGCCCACATGCTTGGGTTCACAGTTTCAGGCACCCCATTGGCTGCTCTATGGTCAGAGTAGGGTAGATGCTTGCCCATGGTAAACCATGCCCTCCTGTAGCGTGGTCACCGACAGCCAGTATTCAAAACAGGTTCAGAAAAAAATTCACTCGTGCTAAGTTCACTTCTCCTTGATCGTTGTTAAACAGTAGTACTATGTCGTTACCAACGACTGCTGTTGTGTTTTCTAGTTTTCGTTCAGGGACCCTCTCGTGTTTGGTTTCACTCAGTATGATGTGGTACTTTCCCATCTAATAACTCCGCGAGCACTTAGCTCAGAATTAGCAGCTGTATTAGTCGTGACAAATGACATCATGTTTCTAATAAAATAAACAGTCCGTGGATGAGCTTATTAAGCACTAAGCAGTTGCACGGGTGGGAGTATACGTCAAGCGGGAACTATTGCTTGCTGAAAGGGAAGACAAGAGCAGTTACTATAGGATTTGTAGGGCTCTGCTAAGTGCTGACTCTGTCCCTCCGCATTGAAACGCCGTCCCGAGCCGGTCTCCCATTGAAGGCACCTAACAGCCTTCTTTGTCGTAGCCTTCTTTGTCGTTGCCTCTCTGTTACAAACTCCCCACTGGTAACCATGTACCGTCCTCATGGTAACAGTGGTGTAGATCCTTGCAAAAGAAAAGGCCTAGTTCCATGAACCTGGAAGGGGCGGAAGAATCGTGCGAGGACTAGTCACCAGTAAATAAGGTTCATTGGGTGCAGCGAGGTTCTTTCATTATCCGGGCTTAGTTCCTTCCTTGATGTACACTGTTAGCTGAAGTTGTTTACCAGAACAGTATAACTGAAAGTAACATATTGTAACTTTCGCATATTGCGCCCTGATCTAGCCTTAGATGCGCGCCTTTCGTCGCTTTCCCCATATGGTTGCAGTAGTAGTTGTTGATGATGAGCTGAGCCACCAACCTACGCGACCGGAACCGTATAGAGCAGTCGTTCTCAAGATCCACACCCAGTACCTACGTTATCTTCCTTTCTCGCCCCGATGAGTCCCTTTCTGGGCACGGGCAGCTGCCGCCGCCGGCGGTGGTGATGAGGGGCACCACGATGGGTGAACTGCCCGACCAACCGCCGGGAAGGTTTAATTAGTCGTTGATTGATCGCGCCATCGATGGCCAGCTACTTGCTTAATTGGTTCTGGCGTCGCGTAGGATTCCTATAATCTGATGAAACTGCCGGGTTGTCGCGTCATAACGAGATGAGGGCAGGCACCGCTACGGGAACGGGAAGAGCTTCGCTGTCCAAGGGAGGAACGGGGCTGTACTTGGCTACCGTTTTTCGCGGCCTGTACCGGCGCCACATGAGGCTGGATCGGTTGGAGTTGTATGTATCCAAAATTGATTGCGAGAGAGCACGCTGGGAGAGCGGCGTTCAATTAGGCTGTTTAGGACGTGGGGGAGCTTCTAGAAGCCCAGCAGTGTGATTGCGATCAATGTGAAGTGAGGGCCAGGCGTTGCAGGTCCGGGTTGATGGCCACGAGACTTCAATTTGTACGTGACGTGAGGTGGCAGGGACAGATTGTTGTGTGGGCAGCCATCACTTATAGGGGATATAAATGGCGTCCAGGGTTTAGTTCGTACCTGTCCCACTTTTCGTAGCATTAGTAGTTTTTTGCCCATCGAGAATGCAGTGTGGCCTCTTGTACAATTAGAGTAAATGATATTTTGTATAGGGTTAGTTTCTTGAGAAAGTGTTTTAATTCTCGTATGTGTAACGTTCCTTTGTGTTGCTAGCTAGCTACCCAAATTTCTTTCCATGAAGGTAGAGTAAGGTGGATCTCTCTGTTGCAATTTAAAAGCAGAACGTTTCTGTTATGATTTGAAACGGCTAGACCGAATTGTTAGATATATTGTTTATACGTGATCTTCACAGAAAATAAAATTAGAGACCAATTATGGGTATACCGTAGTTTTCTTCGTTCTTGCAAAAATTAGTTACTAGTCATTGGAGCCAAAATATCATTGATTTGGTAAAATTCCGGCTATTACTAGTTTTATATCTCACTATCAACCTCTCAAGTTAGTTTGGATGCAGGATTTAGAAAACAAAGACTTCAACATCGGGTGATGCATTGCTCAGCTTGAGATTGATATTGATGCTGTGAAAATTTGCAGAGTGCGGGGTGCGTCTGGCGGCGGCCGGGTATGGGGTGTTCGGGATGGACTACGAGGGCCACGGCAAGTCCATGGGCGCCCGCTGCTACATCCGCAGCTTCCGCCGTCTCGTCGATGACTGCTACTGCTTCTTCAAGTCCGTCAGCGGTGAGCAATTCTGTTCGTTGATGCCATCGTGCACGCACACCGTTCCTGTTTATATTTCCTATATATACTGTTTACCTTCTGAAACTGTTGATCACTTAATCTGCTTCCTCTGTTCCTCGATGCAGAGCTTGAGGAGTACCGGAACAAGAGCCGCTTCCTCTACGGCGAGTCCATGGGCGGCGCCGTCGCGCTAATGCTGCACCAGAAGGACCCCGCGTTCTGGGACGGCGCCGTCCTCGTCGCGCCAATGTGCAAGGTTGGTATTGGTTTAAACAAGCTAACCTGAACCTTTTGCCATGTGCCCATGTCTGAAACTGAAAAACTGATGGTGCATTGCTCTGTTTCGGTGGTGATCCAAAAAAAATAATAATTAGATATCGGAGAAGGTGAAGCCGCACCCGTTGGTGATCACCCTCCTGACGCAGGTAGAGGACGTGATCCCCAAGTGGAAGATCGTGCCAACCAAGGACGTCATCGACGCCGCTTTCAAGGACCCCGTCAAGCGCGAAAAGGTACGTAAGCCAAGGACAAACTTGTAGTAACGCTTTCAGTTGTGCCATCATATCACACATATCACCAAATATGTTTTTCTTGCAAAAGCAAATGTACAAATTACGACTGGTCAAAGCAAAAGACAGGATAGATAACGCAACGCAAGCAAAACAGAGTACCTCTGCGGCTTAGCAGGCCATTACATTCGGCGGGTGAGCGCTCTAGGCCCATCTATCAGACGGCCTATCAAACGGACGGACGGACGGCCGGGCGGCGTAAGGCGGGGCGCGCGACTGCGTCCAGCGATCTTGGGACTAACTGCTTCCGCTAATAACACTGCGGGATTAAATCCCACCTCGGTAATCCGTGCGGAAATCGCGCGCATAAAAAACGCCCATTCGTGGTCCCACTCGCCGGGCCTGGTGGTGCAGGACTGTTACTCCAGCTTATTCGGAGGGTAGAGTTGGCAATGGACTACGGGCATCTCGGCTCCCCACGTCGGGGGGCCCTGAGCCCAGTCCTTTGGAGGGGGTTTGACTGTGCCGTTTGAGCCCAAGGTCCAGACCCGTACGCCCGGACACACCCCACTAACCTAACAAATAAGTGTGCGCAATGTGATCCATCTGAGGGCTGCGGGCGTCGGGGTTAGTGGGTGGGTAAGGATCTTTTCTATGGTCCGGGGCACAAGTGGCGGCGGGATTCTCCCCCGGCACGAAAAAGGGCCTTTCTTTCTTCGGGTCAGTGCCGGGCTTTCCCGTAGGTCTGGGGTTTGTCCCCTCCTGCGGGGGAGGCCTTGGGTTCGCGCACTTTTCAGACCCTCCTTGCCAACTCTTTTGCCAGTTTTTATGTCAACCTTTCACTTGGAGCCTTGGAGGTTTATTGGTGTTTCAGTAATCGCATTGTTATGCAGATTAACCTTGCATAATAAGCGCTCAAGTTTTTGTTATGCAAAATGATCCTTTTACTTCTGAGTTCTTATTTCGGCTGTAAAATTTTCAATGCTGATATAGTGCTTAATGTTGCCATGGCAAGCAGATTAGGAGAAACAATCTCATCTACCAGGACAAGCCACGGCTCAAGACGGCACTGGAGATGCTCAGGACCAGCATGTACATAGAAGACAGCCTGTCCCAGGTACATTGTCTGAACCTGTTTTCCAAATCTCAGCGCTGGCTCTGCCTCTTCTCTGTTCAACTGCGATTTTCTGACGAAACATCTTTTTCTGCGCAGGTGAAGCTGCCGTTCTTCGTCTTGCACGGCGAGGCCGACACCGTAACGGACCCGGAGGTCAGCCGAGCGCTGTACGAGCGGGCCGCCAGTACTGACAAGACGATCAAGCTCTACCCGGGGATGTGGCATGGCCTCACAGCCGGCGAGCCCGACGAGAATGTGGAGGCCATCTTCTGCGACATCGTCGCCTGGCTCAACGAGCGCAGCCGCAGTTGGACGCAGGAGGACCGCCTCAGGAAGCTCCTGGCAGTCCCTGGCGGAAAGTTCATCGACGGCGAGAAGAACGGTGAGGCACCGGTGCACGGGCGTCCACGGCGGCCACGCGGTGGCTTTCTCTGCGGACTCGCTGGACGGACGCATCACCATGCAGAAATGTGAAGATAGAACTGGCAGACCTGATCGGATGTGCACATTCAACTGCAGTGAATAAGGAAGTGGTGATGCGTGACATGTATGTAATATAGAAGGCTTGTCAAGTGATGTGAGACAAATCGTTCCCTTCCCTCCTTTGACCATTGCACTGAACTGAACATTTGCCCAATAATCAAATATCTTGCTCTGTTGTAGTTCTGCTGAAACATCATTTCAATCTTCATAACGCTACGACGTCATTACATTATTAACATCTGAGGTTATTTGTTGGCTGCGTGCCATTACACAAATATTATAAGCATTACAACCGAAAGAACCAAAATGAAAAGAACAGAGTTACAATAGTGCCAAGATATTTTAACAACAATCTAATATTACCCTAAGCGTTACATAAGAAGCCAAGACCTTTTTGTCCGTATAGTATAGAGCAGCTAAGAGCGTACCACTAAAATCATCCATGTCTTATGCTCTCTTTCTTCCAATTTTTGTACCAAACAGCCATACAAATTAAACGAATGTGTACCTTTTGATATGATTAGGAGAGGCCACCGGCTGCCTAAGAGGATTCTTCCTGATCCCCAAAGACACGTTTGCGGAAGTCAGTAACCATGAGGGGAAGGCCCTCACGCAGGGGAACCTTGGGCTCCCAACCAAGAAGCTCCTTGGCACGGCTGATGTCAGGCTTGCGCTTGTGTGGATCGTCAGCAGTATTTTCACGGAACTCAATGCGTGCTTCAGGGTCAATGGTGTCCTGGACCACCTTAGCCAATTCCAGCATGGTGAACTCGCCCGGATTTCCCAAATTGAATGGTCCAATGTGCTCCCCTTCCATAAGCTTCATCAGCCCTTCCACCTGTCACAAGCATCACCTCAGTATGGTAAGATGTAGTATGGTACCTATATTAAACTAATTATTAACAATTATCAACATCAACCATTGTTTCTGATAATTAGATATGTCAGCAAGAAATCACAAACACAGATCTTTAGAAGATTAGTTATTATGCACTTCATCTCAGATCAATAAGACACATATAGTATGAATCATTTATAGAAATACTAATACTGTGCAGATGGTTAGCTCTCTAGTGTGCTGATTGCTAAAGAAGCTATACAAATAAGTCAAGCCACTCAAATGACAGAAAAGTAGTTTTCAAATCATTGTGAGAAGTGATAGAGAGACTTACCAAATCAGAGACATACTGAAAGCTCCTAGTTTGCTTTCCATCACCATACACAGTCAAAGGCTCCTTCCTCAGCGCCTGAAAACCCATATTTGCAGGAGGCAAAATTTACTATCTTAGTATCAACAAAATTAAACTGTGTATAAATTCAGGTGCCAAAAGAGGAATATGTAAACAGATTGCTACCTGAGCAACAAAGTTGCTGACAACACGACCATCATCAATGCACATCCGAGGACCATATGTGTTAAAGATCCGAGCAATTCTTACCTAAACAGAAACACGGTACAACAGAAACCAGATGTCAGCAAAACGTTAGTCTGAAAAGTTTTTTATGACAGGCAGCTTGAGTGGCATTTAAACCTCAAGGTTTGCACCACGATGGTAATCCATGGTCAGGGTTTCAGCTGTGCGCTTGCCCTCATCATAGCAGCTTCTGACACCTAATAGTCAAACATACATATTTGCATCAGAAAACCTCTCAGAAAACTAATGCAAACCTACAACACGCAAAATCAAACAGTATAAAACAAAACATGAAAGGACTACTAGGAAGACGGTGCTAATTATTCCAGTCAAAATCAACTTATTTTTCTTGCTTCTATTCTATCACTTGTTCCAGTCTAAATTAGCTTAGCTGACTTTTATGATTTCTTTCTCTTCTTCCAGTATTAGGTAGGGATCCACTTGGAGGATTTCATGCTTGCAACCAATTCTACCAACTCAAAGTGTCCATATACACATGAAAGGCCACACAAATTAGGATTCCATGATGGCAAACCCACCAATTTCAACTTCAATCAAACATCCCTATACCCAACAGTTCCAACGAGTAGTAGTTCTACAGTCAACTTTCAGATAATAATGCGATCTATTAAAGTCTTATTTGGCGATTTTGTTTCTGAACAAAAAATGTTGTGTAAAGAAAATTAAACTACAACATAATTCCTTTGTTTTCTGTTTAGCTCCAAGCGTGTACACAATAGAATGACAAAAAATGAATGCAGAGTGAAGATATTCCAGAATAATTTATTACTACTGCCCCATGATAAACTCAACTCCCTTTTTTTCTAATGGAAGCGTCGCATAGGGAAATTCCTAAAAAAAGGATATCAAGGACGAGTAATTACCAATGGGGTTGACATTGCCCCAGTAAGTCTCCACCTGAGGGTGTTGGAGGGGATCACCATAAACCTCACTGGTGCTGGTGAGAAGAAACCTTGCCCCAATCCTCTTGGCCAGTCCAAGCATGTTCAGCGTCCCAACAACATTCGTCTTGTGCCATCTCAAAAGTTAAGGTTCACGAGTAACATTTTGAAAAGATAGAGCAAGCATAGATCAAAAGGCTTTTTTGTTTTGGTTTTGATTTGGCAGCCAAGCACTCAGGATTAACTAAGCACTAGGACTAGTAGGTGGAAAACGAGACATATGAAAATAAAGTTAAATGAAAGATATGGAGCATTGATAAGAAAAGGTCAGCTGTCTCTATGGAATTAGCTACTAGATTCCAAACTTGGGCTTCACTAAGCACTAGCATCAGTAGGTGGAAACTGAGAAATATGGCAATAAAGTTAAGTGAAAGATACGCAACACTTATAAGAAAAGGTCAGCTATCTCTATGAAATTTGCGAGTACATTCCAAACTTTGACAAAGTCGATAAATTATACAGCACAACTAGGTCCGAAGGTAGCTTTGACCTTTACTCCTATTACAAGCTAGAATAAGGTGAAGCAATCGTTTTGATCCAAACAACAATTAACAGGAGCTACGAAGCACAACTCCCAATATCACCAGATGCAAAGAGCCTTTTCTAGATCAATCCAATCATATCATTTTGTATGTTCAGAATACTAGTTTGAAAATGAAGGGAGAATATGAAACAGCCGATGACACATTTCTTAGCGGAGATCAATATTACCTCACAACTACACATAAACACACTAGATACTCTAATGCTCTGTTCTTATAGACCACTGATTTGTGGGCCATAATAATCTAATTAACTAAAAAAACAATGAAATTCAGAAAAAAAAAATCCTGGACAATCAAAATTAGACGCCAAATCAACATCCCTAACAATGAGAGCAACCACAGTGATCAATATCAATCATCACAAGGGTAAAAATAAAATCAAACCTGAAAAGCATTCAGATTCAGAGTTAGCAAGTGAGTAAGGATATGATGGTCTTGATGGGGTTGTACTTGTAGTGTACGGGGCTGGCGGGGCAGGCGAGATGGTAGATCTGGTCGACCTCGAGCAGGATTGGCTCGACAACGTCGTGGCGGATCACCTCGAAATTGGGATTCCGGAGATGGTGCGCCACGTTCTCCTTGCGCCCCGTGAAAAAGTTGTCAACCACGATCACGCTGTCCCCGCGCTCCACCAGCCGGTCCACCAGATGGCTCCCAACGAACCCGGCGCCGCCCGTCACGAGCACGCGCAGCACGCGCCGCTTCAGGCCCAGGGGCACCTTGCCACCGACGGAATCGGGCAGCGGCCGGTACCGGCCAGAGGCCACGGCGAGGTGGTTGAATCCTCCCGACGCGGCGGGGTAATACGACGGGGGTGAAGCGGAGGAAGAGAAGGCGAATAGGGCGGCAGCGAAGAGCATGCCGGCGAGGGCGAAGAGGGGGCGGTGCTCCGCGGTGGCGTAGCGGGCAGAGCGAGTGAGCCACGAGAGCTTCTTGGAGGGCTTCGGGGAGTACTCCCCGCCGTTGGAGGCGGACCCGGGAGCTGCCCCGCCGCGAAAAGTCAGCTCCGACGCCATCTCCGGCGAAGGGCCAGTGTCCAGATGCAAATTTCAGCTCTGGATTGTGAGGATCTAGGGACCTGTCTGTAAATTTGGAGCCGACTCAGCGACGAAGAAACGGTTTTCCTCTGATGGCCTTTATATGCCGCGATGGTGAATGAATTTTGCGTTGAAATTATTCGCGGATTGGTGATGCGGATTGGTGATGGACGGTTGATACGGTAGCTTTACTGGTGCTGCAAGGCAGCTCGTGGACCTTGACCTCCGCACTTCTGTTTTCTTTTCAGAGACTTCATCATCGCGGCAAAATAGATCTTTATTTCAAAAAACAGTTTTGGTGATTCAAATGAGTTTTAATAAAGTGCAGGCAAATGTCAACGAAGATTCAGAAATAGAAATGAGGTTCACCCAAATTTCATCTAAACTAAGTGCATGTTCGTGCATTGCTACGAGCAGGTTCGAATAATCGGTAGAAACTGACCGGTTATTCTGGTTAACCGGATAACCGGTCCCGGTCGGTCGCGCTAACTGATCGGTTAACTGGAGAAAACCGGACCTGGTACTGTAGTAATACGGTTAACCGGTCGGTTATCCTGGTTAACCGGCTGGTTTTTCACCGAATCGAGCCGGCCGGTTAAGTCGATTTTTCGAACCCTGGCTACGAGTGATAAAAAAATCACAAATTTTTCATAGGTTTGTACATGGGCTGCAAAATATTATGAAAGAAAAAAATAAGTTCTAGCAAATTTATCACTTTATAAGATGCGGCGATATTATATAAACAAATATTTTTATATCATTGAGATCTGATGGCCCATACAAACAAAAAGCAATGCAAACTACATACACATGAGTTGTATTGTGATAAGGTCAAAGAAGACATACTATAGAAGAAATCAACCATACAATATGAGATCTTTTAGCATTCAATTCATATCTAATATGTAGTGGCTATAAATATTCTATGCACTTATACATCAATTTAAACATTGTACGTAGCTTATCCAAATGAAATATAACTTAAAAAATCATATACAATTCACAAATCAAGGTGAGTACAGGCAGACATGTGGACAACCAACTTTTTCATACTTCACTTTCCCAATTGTTCATCTTTTTTTTTTCTCGAATACGCAGGAGAGCTGCATATCTTTGTATTAAGAAGAGAGAAAACAGTCCCTTACAAACACCGCCACCTCACTCCGGACAGAGCTGTGAGGGGCTGTCAATACATGTTATTGTGCTTAAAAGATAGAACAACTAAGGGTGAGACCTGACCCGAAAGACTACATCTAGTTAACTAGTTAGCCGGTACTTCTTCATGACCCAATCCTCTCAGAGAGCGAGCTCCTACGAGGAACCATAGTTGCTGCTCGTTATTGAATTCTCTAAGAATAACCTAGATGCTGGGTTGGGCTCCCTTGAAGACACAAGTGTTCCTGTGTTCCCAATTGCTCATCACCATTTTAAAATGAGTGCATCCTAAATCCTTGTTTCTTCCCCTCATGGCACGAGCCTTGTAGTCTTATAGGAATGCCCATTGACGAAGGTGTCGACACCGAATCATGGATCTTGTCTAGAAAGTACTCCCCAGCATATTGGTCTCCATTCCTGCAACTGATTTTGTTAGACAAGAATCGACAATCAAACAATACCCACAATTCAACAATGAAATTTACTTCTCATAAAATTGAATCAACTATTGCAATTTGCAACAATGGCCTATTGTATGTGTTATTGGACATGGAAAGATGATATCTTTGCAATGTTATGGTCTTTACCTGAAATGATAGCAGTCGAGGCCCTTGACTCTCCTACGTATGAGTAGCAATAGCAGCCGCGGCTGCAAAAGGAGTCAGCGTCGTGATAGTGGCGAAGGCTCAGCCTAACCGCCGTACTAGCTGCTGCGCATAAAGCTCTTGTCGTCGTACTTATCGCCCATCAAATCACCCTCATCTTAGTAAAGAACACGAGCGTTAGAATTTACTAGACGGTATCCATTGAACAGATTGCAGCGTCCATCCAAAAGAAAAAAAAAACGAATCCATAGAAAATATTGATTTTTCACAACTGTTGATACAAATGAAAAAAGCATGAACGAGTCATAATACAGGCATGAATTAGCTTTCTCGGTGAGGTCAATCGTTTTTTAACGGTTGATAATCAGAGGAGACATTGTGCTGCGATTGCAGGATTCAGAATGTGTCGTTCGGAAGCCAGATCGATTTATGTATCGCCTTCACCTTAATCAGGATTATTAGAACCTTTCGAAAGATCGAAAACTCTTGTCCATATCACTATAGAAGTGATTCATTGGTGGCACCGATTCTCTCTGTGGACAAGGTCATTGGCGCGTTCGCACTTGCTCGAGTGAACGCGCCTTGGTGGCATAAGACTGACCGCACTCGTGGTACTCTATATTTATCCTCTAAAACGAATATTCTATCCTGATCAACGAGATTCTTTACTCTATAATATTTTTTCCCATATCCATCATACTCTATATCCCATACTCTATTCCAACTATCTCTATATGGGACCTACATGTCAGCCTCTCCCTTCTTTTTTTTTCTCTCCTCCCTCTCTCTTTCCTCTCTTTCCAATCTCTCTTCTCTCTCCCGAGGTCCACGCCACCAGGCCCTTGCTCCTCCCCCGCGCGCGACGCCGCTGGCCCCCTGCTCCTCCCCCGCGCGACGCCGCCGGGCCCCTGTTCCCTCCCCCATGCGACGCCGTCGGGCCCCTGCTACTCCCCTGCGCGCCGCCGCCGCCATCGGGCTCCTCCTCCCCTGCGCGTCGTCGCCGCCATCGGGCTCCTCCTCCCCCGAGCTCTGCCGCTGCCGCCCTCACCTTCGGCCCCCTCCGCGTCGAGCTCTGCCGCCGCCGCCCTCGCCGCCGCCCCCTCCGCGCTGCTAGATCTCGCCATCGCCTCCACCACCGATGAGTCCTCCCCTCCGGTGTCCACCCCTGACTGAGTCCTCCTCTCCTTGCCGAGCATGCGCCAACCCCTCTGCTCATCCGGCGGCGCTTCGCCGGTCTCCGCCCGAGTTCCGCGCCAAGATCCACGCCGCCGCCCTCTTCCCCCTCTCTCCCTCCAGCCCTCGAGCTCCGAGTGGGCGCGCAGGCACGGGGGCCCTGCGCGGTCGACGGGTAACGCTCCAATGCTATCCCGCTTGATTTGGCAGAACCGGGAGCAGATTTTGCCGTAGCTCCCATTGATCTAACTGTTAGTGATGATGTTTCTTTTATGAAACCATTAGTGATGCTTGGCGGAATGGTAGCCAATGCAAAACTCTTACTCAGCGCTATATTTAAATCTTATACATTTCGTGTGATTTTGACACAGAATATGCGTGGAAAGCATTTAATCTAGTTGTGTCATGAATGCATCTTGTGATACACCAATTTCAGTGGTTATTTGGTTTATGGCAACGTGGCAAGATTCTTACGTGCAGTTAATGATACGTGTTATAAGATTCTCTCGGTAATTTATATGATAAATAAAGTTTTTTGGGATTAGTTTCGTAAGAAATTATAGCAAATCATGGAAACACAATATTACAAAGCAAGCCTTTTTTGACTGTAAACTTTGCACAATCAGTATACAATGTACTCCCTCTGGATTTATTTTGTTGACGCTTCCAACCGTTTAGACAAATTAAGGAAGCAAAGAAATTACTACCCTGCCCCGATGCGCCTCGCGCGGTTGCCGTGAGCTCCCGCATTCTCCGTCCTTCCCATTGTTGGAGTACGTAGTTCTGGCGAAAGGAAGCAGTGGTGAAGATGGAAAACAAATTAGCCCGGCTACTGCGACGTCAATAATTAAAAACAGTTTTCAAATAAACTAAGGCATCAAAAATAAAAATCCGGAGGGAGTAGGTAAGATATGTGATGTCGGGTTATAAAAACATCTACAAGAGTTCCCCAATAACTATCTCTAAATTAAAATTTTAGAATTTAATAAAAAAATCATTCTCTAACAACTTTCCTAAACATCTTTTTATTTTTATTAACTGACACGCGACCCGTCTCAGCAGCAAAATTGGCGTCATTCTCCATCCGGCTAAACACGAAGCCCGCCAAACGGAGTTGCTCGTCTCCTCTGACCGCCTCCCCTCCCACCTGCTTCGACTGACACGCCTCTGCTTGCGCCCCCCATCCCACCGCGCCGGTCACTCGTCCCCCAGCCGCACCGGCTCGCTCGTCTCCACGCCACACGCCACGCACCTCGTGTCCCCGCAAAAGCCGCCCGCAGCGTCGCCCTGCTCGTGTGCAGTAGTCAAGCTGCAGCGGAGGCCAAGGTCAAGCTAAGCGACCCTCAGAGGTGGCGTTCCTGCGAAGGCAGCAGCAGGGCGTTCCTGCAAAGGCTGCGGCAACGACGCCCAAGGCATGATTGATTGTCCAGCAAGGACGGAGTCTGCGACGATCGCCTTCGGAGGCTGCGGCGGCGTGTGGGTTGCCGAGTTGCAAGTTGCAACGAGATCGATCCCGTTTGTCAACAAAAAATTTCATAACAGGCCTAGCTTACGCAAATCGAATTGAACCACTTTTAGAGGAATTGTTGGAGGAAGAAAAATATTTTGATCCAAATAATTGTGGGCTGTCCTCAAAAAGAGATTTTTAGAACCTATTTATTGGGGAGCTGTTGTAGATATGCTCTTGCCATAATTTGTGACGTACGTATAGTGAACACAATTTAATTATAGACTATAATAGTGTGTTATTATAATGCACCTATGACTGAATTAGTAGATGGGAAGATAAGACGACGCGCCCCCAATCAAGCTCAGTAATCCTTGGCGTTGTTTCCCGTGGGATTGCCGTCGAACCGGTTGATCCTGAAATGCCCAAGCTCCACGCCGGCCTCCTCCGCGGTCTTGGCCTTTCCGTCGATGGCCATCTCAGCCAGGATGGTGCCCACCGCGGGCCCCATCTTGAACCCGTGGCCGGAGAACCCGGCCCCGACCACCACGTCCTCCCCGAACTCCCGTCCAAGGAAGTCGATGACGAAGTCCTTGTCCGGCGTCATCGAGTACATGCACGCCTGCCTTACCACGGGCCCGCCCTCGGTGTCCACGTGGTCCGGCATGACCTCCTCGATCCACCTGGCCACGCGCTGGGCCACCTCGGCGTCGGAGGCGGCCCAGTCGCGGCGGTCCGGGTCGCACGGCGGCCCGCTGTCGTAGTTGATCTTGACGAGGCCGGGCAGCTCCAGCGCCGGCGTGCCGTACACGTGCGGGTCCCCGTAGCACGAGAACGTCGGGAACCGGGAGTCCGCCGCGAGGTCGCGTTCCTTGCCAGGCTTGATCCGCCAGTACATGACCGTGGTGTGCAGCGGCTGGATGGGAAGGTCCACGCCGGAGACGGACCTGAGCAGCTTGCTCGTCCACGCGCCGACTGTCACGACGCACTTGGCCGCGCGGAACTCCTCGCCGGAGCTCGTACTCACCACGACGCCTCCTCCCTCACCCGCCGGTCGCTTCCTTATGCCGACGACCTCCGTGTTGTCCCTGACCACGGCGCCCTTCTTGGCCGCGAGCGCCTGGAACATGGCCACCGCCTTGGTCGCGTTCAGCACGCCGCCGCCGCGCTCGCTCACGGCGGCGACCCACCCGTCGTCACGCGGCGCACGGAACGCGCCGCCCCACCTCTGCGCCAGGTCTGCCACTTCCTCCGTGCCGGCGGCGTTCTTGATGGTTGACATGAGAGCGGCGCTGCGGCGCGGGCCCAGGGAGAGCTGCGGCGCGGGCGTGAGCACGCGGTACCCGGACTCGGCCTCGGCGTCGCGCCAGAGGCGGCGCGCGAGCCGCACCATCGGCGGGTACCGCGCGTTCGGGTAGGCGTCGCGGATGGTGCGCGACGCGCCGTGCGAGGAGCCCAGGTGGTGGAGGAGGTCGAAGCGCTCCAGGAGCAGGACGCGCGCGCCGCGGGACGACGCCGCGTGCGCCGCGCAGCTGCCCATGATGCCCGCGCCCACCACGATCACGTCCAAGTCCGAACGGTGGCCGCGCGCAGAGGACGCGCTGGTGGCTGTAGCCGTAGTTGGTGCGGTGGCCATGGCGCCTACACTTGGTTTCTAACTTTCTATCTATGATGATGGGCTTTTTGCGATGTGTATACTGTAGTATAGATGAAGCGACCAGAGGAGTGATCTGCCTCTGCTTTTTGTAGATGAAGAAGCTTTCACTTTGTGAGTTGGTGCGTGCACCGTAACTTTGGCATGACTGTAATATTTTAAAACTTGTTTGCTGCCGTTTCTAAGTTTCATTCATTTCTTCTTCTTTTTTTCAAAAGGCAAGATTAAAAAATTTACATGTAAGGAATTGATATGGTTAAGTGGCATTCCAGGCAACTTCTGAGAGAACAGATAGAACCAACTTAGAACACTTGGTGGCTATGATGGCTTTCGATGAAGTGAGCAGATCCAGTGCTTGCCTCTGCTTTTTATAGATGATGATAAAGATTTCACTTGTGAGTTGGTGTGTTCGTGTGCAGTGTAACTTTGGAATGACTGTAATAATTTAAACCGGTGCCCTTGAAAACAACTCGTAGAAAATGCATATGTAGCATGTGCCCTTAAACCTCGTTTGATGCCGTTTCAAAGTTTCACTCGTTTCATTTCTTTCTAAGTTTGGACACATATAAACGGAAACCATTTCATGGAACGTAGTCAATGGAGCTTAAGATGTTATAAGTTGTTAACCATGCCCTTCAAACAGACTGCTAATCTGCTATGGTATCAGTACATGCATATGCAACCAGCGTTATATCCATATCAGATTCCTTTTTTTTTCAGAATTTGATATATAACAAAAAAAAAAACATCATTTGTATTACTTCTAGGAACAAACGATCCCGCCATCTGATTCACAACCATGCCTCGCTACGACTACGAGGTAGAATCTAGTAGTACGTACGAGGAAGGCGCCAAGATTAAGAACGCACGAGGTGAACAAGGCCAAATCCTTCCAACATGCCAGAATCAAATATATTAGTCACATGATTGTCTGGTCCATGAATGCATATATTGTTGCATCATTAGTCTTTTTGCGTGCTTAGGTCATTGCTTACGAGGAGATCAATAAAACAAACCTTATCGTCATGAAAGATTCATGGTATTGCTGGCTTAGTACTAGTGAAGTGTTATCTTGCTTCGTGCATATCGCCTTAATTGCAATATGAACCGGTTGTATCCTCCCCCCTTCTGTAACAAGTGTACTGCAGTTGCAGAGTACTGTGTGTTTTATAAGCAATTTCAGATATATATGACCATATATGAGATTTTTTTTAAATATGAAAATAGTTTTGGCTTCTACATAAATACACAGTCTTTGCATTATTATAAAATCTTAGTCTCGACCATATATGGGATAATTTCAGATATATACCATATGTGCAGTTTTTTTATATGAGCGGTTGTAGCCTTAATTCTTGTTTCTTTATGAGTTGTCTGGCTAAGAGCATCTCTAGTGGGGGTTGATAAATTAGGCTCCCAAATTTTAATATATAATCCCACATACAAAATTTGGGAGCCTAATTTTGCTTTCAACTCCAACACACATTTGCAAATGGGCTCCTATCCCGGTGGGACCCGCTTGTCAGGCCAAGAAAATCTAATCTCCTCCCCTGTTCCGAGCAGCTATAGTAGTCGCCGCCCCTCTGCTCCCCGCGCATCCACCGCCGCCCCTGCTCCCCGCCGGCGCCGGCGCCGCCGCCTTGCTCCTCGCCGGCGCCGTCGTCTTGCTCCCCGTCTCCTCCTCTACTTGGCTCGTGCCTGCCCCTCCTCGGTCGCCGTCGACGGCGTCGTGCTCCTCGCCGGTGGCCTGCTCTGCAACGTCGTTGCCCAACGGCCCCCTCTGCTCCGTCGCCCCTCCCCGCTTTTGCCCTCCTCGTCGACGGCGCCGTCGCTCTGGTCTCTGGTCGCCAAGTCCCGGGTCGCTGGTCGCCGTCACCCAGGTCGCTGGTCGCCCTCCTCACCGACGGCGCCGTCGCCCTGGTCGCTGGTCGCCGTCGCCCTCCTCGTCGACGACCCTGCCTCCACCTCTGCACCAGAGCTCTGCGTCGCTGGTCGCCCCTGCCTCGTCGCTCCCTCAAGAACTCTCAGACCCGACCTCAAGAACTCTCAGCTCCCACTTCAAGCTGACGCCGACCTAAATTGGAGAAGCCAGGAGGCGGCACCAATGGTCGGGGAGGAGGCGGCACCATCGAGCTGGGGTCGTCGCCCGTCGATCCAGTGCCAGGGCCCCCCGAATCCGCCTGCGTGGCCTCCATCCCTAGAGATCCGGTGGCGGCGATCTCTCCGACGGCGCGGGGCAACCGGGATGGCGACTGGCCGGCGGCAGCGGGGTCTGGGCGTCGGCGGCGGAAGGGCGCAGAGACAGGGCCTGGGGGGAAGAAAGAAACGGGAAGAAAATAGGAAAACGGAAAAAATGAGAAAAAACTATGGGGGCCATGTTTTAGGAGGGAAACAGGAGGGTTGCAAATTTAGCAGTCTGGAGGAGAAATTTGGAAGGGCTCTAAAAATAAGAGGGAATTTAGCAGCCTTACTGAAGTTGTTTTTTCAGGTTAGGCTCTCAAATTTTATGATAGGAAGATATTTTTAACCCCATTAAAGATGCTCTAAGATTATAACTATGTGTCTTAAAGTCCGACGATTATAACTAGGGCATGATGAGTCGTGCCTCTACAAGCAAATCCTACTACGGAGCACATCATAATGCGGACAGGCAGTGATGGATCCAGACTGAAATTATAGGGGGAGGGGGGGTTGAACTACAATATCTACTGCTGATCGTACACCATGTAAACGGTGGCAGTAAAAAGAAATCAATATTATTTATTTTTGTGTTACTTAAAATTTTTAAGAATACTATTTTTATAATAAAAAATAGATGTTGTTATAGCATGCTAAAAGAATATAGATAAATCAGAAAATGAACATTGCTTGAAATTGCTTTGCTTGCTTCCCGGCCGGTGGATTGCCGCTCTCACTTGCTCTCGGACTGCCATGCTGCTAGCAGTGCTACAGCAGGCATATAGGTTCAAAAAAACACAGTCCACGGGAGAATATCAGGTTATTACTCTCGCTTGACTATTAGACTAGACAACAAACTATTTTTTAGATAGGCCAAATATGAAAATCATGGTCCAATTCGCGTTGCCAGCCATTTATGCGGCTGTCTTCAACCTTCAGCTCTACAAGTTTTTTCTTCTATGGCAAAACGGTAGGAGGACTGAAGGGAGGGCTCCATGGTACGATCAGCAGTAGGGGGGGGGGGGGCTCGAGCCCCACCTGCTCCACCGGTAGATCCGCCACTGCGGACAGGCATATGGTCTGGTGATGAAAGCCGCATGGATGCGCTCAAATAATCGACGGGGTTCGAACCCTGTTACGCACAATCCTCCAACGGAGGCAGCCGTGACCGTATATTTCTAAAAAAAAGAAGAAGAGAAGACCAGAGCGCGCCTGATGCTTCCGAAAACTGATACATTGCCGCTGGGTGAATCACTGGGGAACTCCATAACGTGGCAGAAAGAATTGATGCCACAACAGCTCCCAGATTCAGTACGTGGCTATGATCGGTCTTACCCAGTGGGCATCCTCATCCGCATATTTCTTGACTTGGACATCCTGGATTCTACTCCAATGACAGCGACCCTAACACAGCTACTCTATGCAGACTAACCAACATGAAGCTCTATCGTTACAGTTCTATCCATCTTTCGGCGTGAGGAGCTCATGACAACTACGTACCATCTTCATGAACTGGATCTGCAAAACCAGGATTGCGGCATGCAGATTGAACCAGATGATCTTACCCTGCAGGAAGGCCGCTCCTATTCTATTTGAGGGTCACCATGTCTGCCGATCCCTCAAGTGAAAACTGTATCGTCATGATCCTACATACCCAAATCATACCAATTTTTTGCAAGGGCGGGGGACGCACAATGGACATGGATTTCTGTAGATAAACGCTGTTGTGACTACAATGACCTTTTTTTACAATGTCTCTGATGGCTTGTTCTACACAATTCGAGAGCGTGGCGAAGTACACACCATTGAGCTCAGTAGACCTTCTACTATGGTGACGGTAATATTAAAGCCCATCACAAGAGGGGAAAAAAAAAGGAAGGGATAGTTTGCTATCCGATAGGAATCTCTTTATTTTGAACGAAATTCTGAATACTTAGTTGGAAATTTAGTGTCCAGGCCAAGTCTTGTAAACTCTTGTCTGCCTAAGTTTCTTGTTGGTTCGTTCACCTGCGAGGTTTCGACCAGACTACTATATGTGTTTAGTGCTAACTCGTAGATACTAACGTCCAAGAACGTTGTTCTTAGAAAGGCTTATTGACACTACAACAAAAAGCTACTATTGCGGCGGTTGAAAAATGATTGTAGCGGTGGGTCCGGTGACACGCCACTACGTAATCACAGCTAAAAATGAATCTTAGTACCGGTGGCTGTTCTGTGTCCGAAATCCACCGCCGCAGAAAAGGGAACTGTAGCGGCGGGTGGAGAAGTCACCCGCTGCTACGAAACATTTGACAAAATAAAAAAAAAACACCGCTGCACCACCACCACCGTCCCTCCGCCGCCCTCCTCTTGGCTGGATCTGGCCGCGGTGAGAGGGAGACGAGGCGCCGCCGCGAGGAGATGGAGGGGAGGGGAGGTCGCCGCCGAAGGAGGAGGGGTTGTGTGCCAAGGGAGTGCGCCGTCAGAGGTGGAGGTGCGTGTGCTAGGGGAGTGTGCCATCGGACCTTGAAACCCTAGCCGCCCGACCGCGTGCCGCCGCCGCCGCCCGCGCTAGATCTGAGAGGAGAGGAGAGAGCGCGAAGGAGAGGGCACCGACGGTGGAGCCTGGGATGGCGCCACCGTCCGCCAGGTCCGGCACACCAGCTCGAGGCCACCGCCACAGCGAGTCCCGGATTGGGATCTCTCGCCCATACCGGATCCGGCCGCTCGGTCCCTAGATCTTACGCCGCCGCCTCCTGCCAGGCCCGCCCGCCCGCGAGGCAGGACCGCCGCAGATCCGACCACCCGACGCCGTGCGCCGCCATGGATAGGGGCCGCCGCAGATCCGGCCACCCCGTCCGCCACCGTGCCGCCATGGAGAGGGGGGCGGCGAGAATCAGCGGCCCCGTCCAGCACCACGCCGCCAAGGCCGAGGGAGAGGTTGGACCGCCATCATGGAGAGAGAGTCGCTCGAGGGGGGGGGGGAGAGGGGGGAGGAGGGAGAGAGTCGCTCGCGAGGGGGGGGGGGGAGGGGAGGGGGTGAAAGAGAGAGAGAGAGTTGCTCAGAGGGGAGAGAGAGGGAGCGTGCGTGACGACGGCTGAGTGAGGAGGGAGGGAGTGGGGGTGGCCGCTGGCCGGTTAGGGTTAGAGCATTTATACGGGAGACGGAGAAAAAATGGAGTGGTCCATGGGTTGAGTGGCAAGTGGGCTTTAGCGGCGGTCCGCGTTTTGGGCCACCGCTACTGTCTGTTTTTTTGCGGTGGGTGATGGTTTGGCCCGTCGCTACAAATACGTATTCAATTATAGTGGCAGATTTCTTTTGGATCGCCGCTACGGGTGTTTGGGTTGCGCTGCTACATGCCTATTTTGTGGTAGTGTGAGATAAAAACTTGGAGGAACACCTCTTGTTCATTGTCTCAACACCCCATTCTTCCTTCAAGCTAGGGTCTATCTTATGACACTAAACTGCATCTATGTCACAAAAGACGACATGGCCTTCATTTATTGTCACCAATTTGGTCCATGCGAGGTGGTTGCAATTCCAAGCTCTGTTGGCCTCTTCCGCTTTGGATTACACCATCTTAGTCTCAAAGATAAACTGCTCATGTCAGTTTCAGATCAATACTAGGTGATGACTGAATTACATTGTTCTTGCATGTGTCTATCCGTTAACAGAATAAAGAGATATGACGGATGAGCCTGTGGTCTAGTGGCAAACAACGCGGGGTAGTGTCTTTACCAGCGGGGGTTTGAACCCCTGTCCCGCACCTGTCTGGCTGCCTCCAGAAGGCTGCCCCGTGGTGGGTTTTCTAAAAGAAAAGAGAGATATGTCATTATTTTTTAGAAAATAAAAATATGTTCGTTTGAAAAATATTTGATTCATGGGTTACTAGTGGTTGGTTTCAAGCTAATGCCACTTTGATTTAATCTACTTTTGCCAGTTACATCACACGGACACTTGAGATGTATATTATCAAATCTAATCTTTCTTTTTAAAAAAAAGATAGGCCTTCTTCCGAATATCCCATTGTTGTGGCTATGTTATGTTTAATTTGTATACTACCTCCCGGATCTTTTTTTTCTTGTGGTTAGGACAAGATATTTAGTGCTTATTTGAACTAATCTGCTTGTCTTAACGACAAGAGAAAAAAAAAAGGAAGGGGTAGTTTGCAATCCGATAGGAATCTCTTTATTTTGAAGGACATTCTGAATAGTTAGTTTGAAATTTAGTGTCCAGGACAGGTCTCGTAAACTCTTGTCTGCCCAAGTTTCTTGCTGGCTCGTTCACATGCGAGGTTTCAACTAGGCTACTATATGTGTTTAGTGGTAAGTCGTAGATACTAACCTTCGAGAACGTTGTTCTTAAAAAGGCTTATTGAGATAAAGAACTTGCAGGAACACCTGTTGTTCATTGTCTCAATACCCTATTCTTCCTTCAAGCTAGGGACTACCTTATGTGGACTCTAAACTGCATCTATGTCAAAGACAACTTGTCCTTAATTTATTGTAACAAATTTGGTCCATACGAGGTGGTTGCAATTCCTGGCTCTGTTGGCCTCTTCCAATTTGGATTACACCGTCTCATTTTCAAAGATAAACTGTTCATGACACTTTCAGATCAATACTAGGCGATCACTGAATTATATTGTTCTTGCGTGTGTGTATCCGTTAACAGAATTGTTGTAAATGGAATGAGAATGACAATGAACAGTGCGAGTGAACAGTAACTTTCACTCATCTTTAGTGCTGTTTATATAGGAGTTACAAGTAGCAGTTCCATGAACCGCTTATATAGGAGTTACAAGTAGCAGTTCCATGAACCGCTACCCCTTGACATGGGCACGTCTCTGCCCGTTGGCAGAGGAGCCTCATCGACGAGCAACCGTCCCAGAGGCAGTTGCCATCTTTAAGCATTTTGTAATACTCCCACTTGATCAGATTGATCGTCGTTGTGCACTATGAGAATGTACTCCCTGTGAGAAAAATATGAGGAGGTATAATATGATACGCTATGAAAACTCCTTAAACCCAGCGGAAAAATAGGAGAAATGGATACAACGTGTATCATGTCTTGATTACCGTCCTGTAAAAACCCTTATGAGAAAAATCAGGAGATAGACATGGGTTTTGTGCTGTATTGCCTCGTTAAAACTTATTATGAGAAAATTCTTAAAGCAAAACTCATATATAGGAAAAGAATACAATAGATGTTTATGACAGGTCGGTGTTCAAGGAGATACTCTCCCTGAACCTTGTAGATCCTTAAGTCGTCACATACCTATCCCATCAACGCATTTGCGGAAAGAGGAATATGGCAGAGACTTTGTAAATAAATCAGCGAGGTTGTCGCATAATTTGGTCTGCAAGACGGTTATCTCACCACTTTGCTGGAGTTCGTGAGTGTAGAGTAGCTTAGGATTAATGTGTTTAATCGGGCCTATCTTTATATAACATGTCTGCATCTAAGCAACACAAGCAACATTATCTTTATAGATAATGGTCGGTGATCCTATGGGACCAATACCACATGACTGTTGTATGTGGTTAGCCATTATGCGAAGCCAGACATATTCAGGAGAGGCTTCATACAATGCTATGATTTCAGAATGGTTTGTGGACGTAGCAATCAGAGTCTGCTTAGAAGACTTTCATGATATAGTTGTTCCACCGTGTAAGAACATGAATCCTGTCTACGATCTGGCATTATGGGGATCAGAAAGATAGCCAACATCAGTATATCCAATCAAAGCTGCATCCCGGTTTCTTCTGAAGAAGAGACCTAAATCTGGTGTGCCTTTGAGATATCGTAAGATATCTTGTACTCATTTACAATGACATTTGGTAGGAGCCACGCTATGTCTAGCTAGTAGATTCACTGCAAATGCGATGTCAAGCCTAGTGCAATTTGCAAGATAAATAAGCGTGTCAATGGCACTAAGGTATGGAACCTCTGGGCCCAATACCTCTTCTCCGTCCTCCCTGGGTCTGAATGGATCAGTATCTTTTTCAAGAGATCGCACGACCATGGGAGTCTTGGACGGATATGCTTTGTCCATATTGAATTTCTCCAATATTTTCTAGATATAAGCAGACAAGTGAATAAAAATTTCAGTGAAAAGGTGTTCGAGTTGTAAACCTAAACAAAATATGGTTTGACCCAAATCCTTCATCTCAAACTCCGTCTTAAGATGTTTGCGCGCTTCTTCTATATCTTCTGGGTTGCCAATGATATTTAAATCATCTACATACACCAAGATAATGCAAAATCCTGTAGAGGACTGCTTAATGAAAACACATGGGCAATCATCATTATTGGAGTATCCCTTTTTGACAAGCAACTCCTTCAGTCGGTTGTACCACATTCGTCCCGACTGCTTCAAGCCATAGAGTGACTTGGACAGTTTTACACAATACATGTTGCGGTTTGCATGAGGATTCGGTACAGAGATTCCATCTGGAACCTTCATGTATATGTCAGAATCTAGTGACCCATAGAGATATGCGGTCACTCCGTCCATCAACTACAAGGATAGACGATTTTGTACTGCCAGTGATATCAGGTATCGGAAAGTAATTCCACTCATTACTGGTGAGTATGTCTCATTGAAATCAATGCTGGGTCTCCGCGTAAACCCCTGCGCTACTAGCCTTGCTTTGTATCTCACCACCTCATTATTTTCATTTCGTTTCCGGACGAAAACCTATTTGAATCCCATAGGGAAGACTCTTGGAGGTGTAGGTATTACTAATGAAAATACCTTTCTTTTCTTTAGCAAGGCTAGCTCTGCCTGGATTGCTTCCTTCTATTGATTCCAGTCCGAGTGCTTACGACACTCTGCCATGGTCTTTGGTTCTGGATCATTGAGAAGGTTGTCCGCAACCGTAGCTGAGAATTGATCATCGACAATCGTAGTTTTACGATTATGAGACTCTCCAGAACTTACATAGTGGATGGAAATCTCCTCTATGAAATTTTCCTGTTCCCCTTGTGACTCCTCATGATTTCCCAATGCGAGTGTGTCAGGGTTTTCCGATGTTCCAGCCTCTAATGGTGTGTGCACTTGAGAGCTAGGTTGTGGATTTGTATTATCCACAGGGTGTATACTACCCTTCGGGTATCGGTTAATCTCGGGTTGACCTGCATTTACTTGTTCGGAAGTTTTCTTCTTCCTTTGACCCTTGGTGTTGGATGGTTTATCCTGCTTGGTGGATGCTTTCCTTTAATGCTTGTTAGGCGTTGATTCCTGTTGGGCAGACGTACTCCACCCACTCTTTTTCTGAGTTGGGAGTTGAATGGTTTTATTTGGTACCTCCACTCTTTCGGACGCATTCCTAGCTAGAATCAAGGATTTTGTGACACCTTTGTAGTCAGTAAATGCATCTGGCAGATTGTTTGCAATGTCTTGCAAATCAATTATTTTCTGAACTTGAAGTTCAGATTCTCGAGTACGTGGATCCGAGGATAGGATGGCTTTGACATCCCAATTGATTTCCTGACTTTCAGAATGGTACTTAAACTCTCCCCCTAAAGCCAGAAAATGATCCTCATTGAATATGCAGTCAGCGTACGAGGCTGTAAATAGATCTCCTGTGAGAGGTTCTAAATACTTTATGATCGACAGAGATTGATATCCCACATAGATCCCTATTTTCCTGTGAGGGCCCATAGCTGTATGCTGCGGTGGTGAGATCGGTGCGTATATAGTGCATCTGAACTTACGCAGATGGAAAATGCTTGGTGGATTTCCACGTATGAGTTGCAGCAAAGAGTTGCTGTGCTAAGCAGTTGGACACAATTGTATCAAGTCAGCAGCGTGTAAGACCGCGTGACCCCAACACGAAGTTGGTAGATTGCAATTATGAAGCATTGGTCTTGCTATTAATTTAATTCTCTTAATCATAGATTCTGCCAAGCCATTTTGAGTATGGACATAGGGGACAGAGTGCTGAACTTGAATTCCTTGTGCCTTGCAATAATCATTGAAAGCTCGAGAGGAAAATTCAGCCGCATTGTCCATTTGGATTGATTGAATCCGATGTTCAGGAAAGCTTGCCTTCAACTTAATGATTTGAGCAATAAGCTACGCAAATGCATGGTTACGTGTAGACAGAAGACACACGTGAGACCATCATGTAGATGCGTCTATGAGAACCATGAAATACCTGAACGGTCCAAATAATGGTTGTATAGAGCCACAAATGTCTCCTTGAATGCGTTCAAGAAACTTTAGTGGCTCCGTTTTGATCTTATGATATGATGGTCTTATGATCAATTTTCACATTGCACATGCGGTGCATAAAAAATCTAAGGATTGCGGGAACTTGGCATCACTTAAATTGTGACCAATGCAATTGCTGATAGTTTTCCGCATCATCCCGATACTGGGATGGCCAAGGCGATCATGCCATATTTGGAATGCGTTAACATTCTAGAAAATTACCTTGTATGCAACATATGGTACGGGTTTGATATATGTGTAATACAATCCAGACGGTAGAGAGGGAATTCTTTCCAGAATTTCCACGCCATATCCCTTATCTTTGGTAATGAGAAGAAACTCCTCATTATTCTCCTCATGTGTTTTCACATGAAGACCATTTTTCCAGATATCTCTATAAATTAACAGAGTACAAGTTGAATTGGGATACAATAATGTATTCTCAATAGTTACTTGTGTACCCATGGGAAGCTCGTCGCATCGCGTCCAGCGATTGTCAAAACATATCCTGGCCTCTTAGTAAGAGTTTGGAAATATTTAGTTTTCCTAAGTATAGAGTTTGTGATACAGCTGTCCACAAGGCATAATTCTTCCTCCATCAGATTGACTCCCGTGAGATCTATATGAGCAAGAATTTAAAGAAACTCTCAGCATGGATATAGAAATACATACTTTATTAAGTATCAAAGTGCTGATATAATATTACATCATCTTACAATACATATAGTAGAAGTACTAATTTTATTGTTACAACACACTTAAGCTACTAGGACATGGACTAATTTTTGTCTTCTGTGGAACTATGGAGCCTAGATAAGGTCTCCAAACAAGTCGTCAGAAGCGAATTCGACAATGGTGTTCTCCGGGTCCTCGTAGTCGTTGACCGTCAATGGAGGCTCGTCGCTGCTTGGTTCCTTGGGAACTTGGCGTGAATAACCGGCTTCCTCTTATGCATTGGGTTGGAGGTTGAAGTGTGCTTCAAATCCAGATGCAACATTCTTGCCTTTTCTTAGGGATTTTAGGTAAAGCTCAACCAAGTGGCGAGGAGTACGACATTTCCTAGTAGAATGCTTGATGCATCCGCACTTGCAACATTTGTTGTCACCTTGTGCTTTGAAATTGCCTTTTTCCTCAACCTGTACTTCTTCTTGCCCTTCCGATTATTACGCTTTTGCTTAGATCTACCACCTGAGGAGTTCTTGTTGTGGTCTTTTGGACCACCGAACTTCTTCCCCTGCGTATTGTGATGAACTTCTAGGAGAGGAGCAGAGCCAACTGGATGCTGGTGATGAATCTTCTAGTGAGTTCATCATGCTTCTTCGCTTGAAGTAAATCATTGATGAGCGCAGAGTAGGCGGTATACTCATTTTTACGGTATTGCTGTTATAAGATCCTGTCTGACAGTAGCATAGAATTGATAGTTTTAGCTATCTTGGCTGCATCATTAGGCTCTTCATCACAAAACTGAAGCTTAGCACAAATCTTATGAACAACATGGTTATATTCACCTATGGATTTAAAATCCTGGCGGTGAATATTATTTCACTCATGAAGAGCTTCAGGCAATATAATTGCCTTTTTCTGTTCATACCTGAATTTGAGGGCTGTGTAAAGAACACTAGGTTCTTCCTCTAATGCATACTCATATTTGAGGTTAGCATGGATGTGATGCCTTATAATATATAAGGCTTGGTACTTGTGTTGGTCCTGAAGTCCTTGTTCCTTTTTTTAGGAGAAGTTAGAACTTCCACAATCCCTTTTGAGGCCAAGCAGATCTTGATGTCTAGGGCCCACGTAGGGTAGTTGTAGCCATCTAGAGCGAGTTCCTCGAACTCACGGGCCATGGAGCCCACATAGGAATAGCCAAAAATTAGTTAAAATCACCATGGTAGTGTTGTAGCAATGGAGAAAAAATTCATTAGAAAGTTTCTCATGGTTCAGTTCTGCTTGGATTAAGTACTAGGTACTTAATATGGTGAATGAACCTCAAATTGCAAGGAATTTGTCTCTGTAAAGAGAGACAAGGTTCAATTCTGCTTGGATTAAGTACTAGGTACTTAATAAGGTGAATTGAGCATGAGGAATTACAAATTAATGCAATTCATTAGTGTTGTGTATAATATAGTGTGTATCATTTAATTCTGTTTGGATTAAGCACTAGGTGCTTAATAAGGTGAATTAAATGTATTTTGCAAGAAAAATTAAATTCTTAATTGCAAAATTAAACATTGATTGTTACTGTGTTTACGGTTCAAATCTGCTTGGATTAAGTACTAAGTACTTAATAAGGTGACTCAAACTTGAGGTCATACAAGAAATAATAAATATCTCAATTGTAAACAATGGTAAACACTTTATTATGTCATAGGGAAATGTACATAGGACATGCCATGGGACATAATAATTTTCAAGCCTAATACATAAGCTAGAAAGTTAAATTGCAACACTAGACAATACTACAAACAATTACAGTATAGTTCAGGGACTAAACTGACTATATTACAATACTGGAAATAAAACTACAAACAATTACAGTATAGGATGAGCACGACGGTGGTGGAGGCGGCGTCGTGCGTACGGCGAAACGCCTGCCGGGTTCCCCTCCTCGGCCTCCCATGCGGATGCACGCACCATGCCGTGTCGGTTGAGGATGAGGGAGGGGGGAGGCCGCTGCATCTAGAGCGGTTGCTGCCGCGGTCGACGTCAAAGCAACGACCGTGAAGAGGATCAAGTCCGGGGCGCCGACGTCCACGACCGGTGGTCCAAGACGGAGCACGGACTCGGTCGGCGGCGTGGGGGTCGGGAGGCGCGGTGGTGGTGGAGGCAAAGGTGGCGCCTGTGTGGTGGCCCTCGGTACTGCTATGCTGGGGCCTGCCCCTGGATCGCCATCGGTTCATCGGAAGGGACCGAAGTCCTAGCGGCAGCACGGACCGCGCTGGCGTCGACCACCATGACGACGGTGGCGGCAGTTGCGGAACCGCCACCCTCGTCGAACCATGGGGTGGTGTCATCCGCGGTGGCCTACAGGACCACGGCGTGGGCGACGAAGGAGGGAGAAGATCCGGCGAAACTCGACGCCGGTGAGGGTTGCCTGAAGATGGCGAACCACACAACGGGCATGGTCGCACTGAAGATCTTCCAGAAGTTGGCGGAGAAGGACGACGAGGAAGGACACGGTGAGTGTCGTCATCGGCATTGTTTACCCGTTGATCTCCGGCGAGGTCGCCAGCAATTGTTTGCTTTTTCCCGTCGAGTTCTTCCCTTCTCTCTGTTTCTCTGTTTTTGGGGAGCAAGTGCTTGATAACGTGTTGTAAATGGAATGAGAATGACAATGAACAGTGTGAGTGAACAGTAACTTTCATTCATCTGTAGTGCTGTTTATATAGGAGTTACAAGTAGCAGTTTCATGAACCGCTGCCCCTTACATGGGCACGTCTCTGCCCGTTGGCAGAGGAGCCTCATCGACGAGCAACCGTCCCGAGGTGGTTGCCATCTCTGAGCATTTCGTAATAAGAATAAAGAGATATGGTGGATGGGCCTGTGGCCTAGCAGCAAACGACGCAGGGTAGCTTCTTTGCTGACGAGGGTTTGAACCCCCGTGCCACCCCTGCCTCCAGAAGGTTGCCCCATGGTAGGGTTTCTAAAAAAAAAGAGATGTCATTATTTTAAAAAAAATGTTCTTTTGAAAATATTTGATTCATGGGTTAGTAGTGGTTAGTTTCAAGCTAATGCCATTTTATTTAATCTATTTTTGCCAGTTACATCACGTGGACATTCGAGATGTATATTATCAAATCCAATTCTTTTTTTTTTTTAAAAAGATATGCTTTTTTCGGAATAACCCATTGTTGTGGCGATGTTATGTTTAATTTGTATACTACCTCCGGATATTTTTTCTCTTATGGTTAGGACAAGATATTATATTCTGATAGTATTTGCATCATGATGAGAAATAACTGGTAAATCGGTATTTTGTTACGGCCGGAGGCAACCGGATGTTCATTGAGGCCATCGTTAAGAATAATCTAACAAATTGTTAACTTATTTGGCAGCCACATTTTCTGTAATGGCTCGGATGATTGGAATGTTGGACGTCTGGTGTTCCTAGTTTTATTTCTCACAAGACTATCGTACACATTGTTGTCTTGGGTTATTTCCGTCTGGTGTCTAGTGTTTTCATCTTCACACGGATCAATCATGACATTTCATGTAAGATGGCTTGATTTAGACTTGAGATCGTTGCCAAAGGGACGGGCAATTTGATCACATGGAACATGTTTCACAGCATAATTACAGAGTGTAACAGAATTGACGGCAATGGTTGATAAGGCAGAAAAGTTTGAAGCAATGGTTGATTAGGAAATTCAATTTCTTCAGTGGCTAATAACGAACACGAGGTTTTTTGGATGGGTGATAAGGAATTTCCCATATCTCAAAATGCAGTTTCATGTCTACAAAGCCGGAACGTCAACGTCAAAGAATACTAATGGCGACTTTACAACTATTTGTAAGCTGAATACTCTCAGTTCACTATGATGTGATCAAAAGGAAGAACATCAAACCAGAAGTCATGCCAACGACACATAGAACTTCAAATTTCCTTCCCACATGCATAATTCTTCAGAATCCTTACGGAAAAACTAATAGAAATTACAAAATAACTGGAAATTACTGTACACAGTCCGCTACATCAGTAACTAGTTTGATTGCTCTACAGACGCACACCACAACAAAGCAGGATCTGTATCTGCTGGGGAACTGCCGCTGGTATTTTAGTATGCTACAACATATCTTTCTTTAGACATGTCCTCATAAGTAACTTTTCACTTCAAGGAATCTAACATCCTCACATCATGCTTCTTACGCCTGCAGCGGTGATGACTTTTCTGCTCCCCAAACTTATTATCATTGATTCCCATTTTACTCATATCTGCAATTGGCAAATATGAACAATGGTCAGAAAAGCTTCCTAGAAGCACATACATCTTTTAAGTTTCAACAAAGCAATGATAATAAATCACAGCAAGGAACCAATACCAGGGTCACATTTTCACCATGGCACAACAAATTTTAGCAACAAAGACTAATTTCAATCCATAAAAAGTCTGGCCATACATTCAAGATGGTGCAAGCTCAAACAAAGTAACAGCAAGCCATGATGCCAGAGCAGTTTAAACACAAGATAATCTTCCGCAAAAGACAATAATTTCTACCTTTGGCAAAATTTCAACAGAGTTTTTCAAAACAGCGCTAAATCATAATTTAGTCATATTGATATAGGACACATATTTGATGCAATGCCATTAGTTCAGACATAATGTCAAAAATATTCAGTGCAATTACAGTATTTTTCTAATACTAAAAACAACTGGTTTTCATGACTCAACAAATTCCACATGACGACAACAGTTTGCTGTTATTGTTGACTAGTTCCTGCCTATCTATTCTATTACTAGCATAAAAGATAATAATAACCCATAAAGTGGAATCATGCTTCCAGGAGGCATGTGCCCCACAAAAAATTTCCATCAATGACAACTACAAAGACCAAAGCAACCTAGGTCTGACCCAAATATGTCATTACATCTTACTAAATTAAAAGAATTTTGACTGCTGGGGGAAAGACTGCCCGCATGGATTTTCATTAAGAAGAAGCCCCAGCTAAACTGGCCAAGGAAACCCCCAAACCCCGACATCACCCTGTAAGGCTACACTATAACCTGGGCCGGCAACCAATACCACTTCCGGCACCGTTACCACAGACCGGTGCCCTGATTGGGTGGGGGTGGGGGCACGATGAGGGCTTTACTTTTTGGCGCAAACCAGGATTTGAACCTTGGCTGTCTAACAGCACTACTCAGTGACTAACCGCCACACTATTCGTGTCTATTACACCTTGTGAATTCAAACATTATTAGGTCTAGCATCAGGATTTGGCTGATACAAGGAGTTGACAGCAGTGGGGTGACTCAACAGTCTTTTGTATCATCTACCAACTTTGAATTGTGCTTTCATTTTATTCTGTTAACACAGAAGAATTAGAGCAGTTAGATGGAAAAATTAAATATTGTTTTGCATTACTGAGTGACATGATGCAGGGACAATGTGAAAGTCAGAAAATATCTTGGCTCGTAATTTTAGAAAACGAAGATACTAAACATCAAGATTCTTTCGGAAGCGGGCTGAAAAAGTCTGTTTTTGCCTGTGTTTCTAACCTAAATTGAGTTATAATTACCCTGCCTAGTCTGGATTTACCGTAACAAGAGATCATACACTCATGAAGTAACAAATGCCTGGGCAGTGTGTTATGTATCAATGTATTAGCTGGTCTGTGGCCAGCTGTGAGCAGTAGCTTGTTTTTTTTTTCTCACACAGAAATAAGGTCATTGTTACAGCAGTATCTCACCATATATAATAAGGTATGACATTAACATTTGCTAGGCAGTCAAGAAGTAGCCAAACCCCAGCCAGCAGTCCTGGCCCTAAACCTCCAGTTTAGAATAATTATCCAACTAGATCTCTTGCATGAGGCATAGCTTACACCCTTTTTCTCCCAAATTTGCATGGTCGAGGATATCGAATGCACGAGAACAAATGCTCTTAAACATTTAAAAGAGAATAGAAGATGAAGGCCATTCTTTGATATAAATCAAGAATTTTTGTTCATGTATTTTTTAGATAAATGTGCATCAACAATTCTGTAGGACAAATATGCTAAGTATTAGTAGCGAAAAAGAACAAAAAAGATAATAAACAGCTGAAATGTAATTCATGTGGGAATTCATCAACATGAAGCCCAATCTGGAAAGAAATAGAACAATGAGATAAAAGATATTAAGAAATACAGATGGTGCTATAGCACCACACACATGAAAGCTGTAACAAAAGTACGTGGTGATTTCAACAGTGAAATATTAGTTACAGGGCTGGGTTTCTAGAAATACTCATGCCACAAGTTTCTAGAAATGACCACCCTGGTTTCTTGTATTAAATAGGAATGCATGTGGATCAGTCCTTTTATAGCTCATCAAAATGATTCATGCTGTTTTGCAGGGCTTCTCTTGTAATAACAACTAAACTAGAACTAGAACTGAATAATATAATATCAGGAAAAGAGATATTAAGAATGCCTCCTATGATGAACACATAATAGAGTTTGTAATTTGATCCAAAGGCTATCCATCAAATTCATCTTTTAATAAAGATATCCATATATGGAACTTTGGGGATTTGTCATCCATTCATCATCGGTTGGCTATGAGGTAATTGATGTTTGACTGGCACATGGTCCTATGGCCACATGTCAACTAGAAAAAGAAAACAACGGAGAAACCAAGAAAGCGACAGTCAGGAGGAAATTCACAATCCTCTCTACTAAAAGGTGAACAGAGATGAGTATCACAATTGATAGGACCTAAGCTACTATGGCACATGGGCCCTAAAGTTGCATGTGTTTGCTAAGTAATATCGAAAGAAGGTGGTTCTACAAGTAAAAAAGACTAAATAAGTAAATATAGAATAATAAATATTTCCCATTAACTTTGATGGATGATGAAGTAGCCAAACAAAAAATGTTTATATTAAATTCTAGATACTATATCCAAATGATGATTAAGAAACAGAGCCAAGTGTTCAGAAACCATCATGTTTAGGGACCAAAAGTAAGGAAATCATGCAAGTTTCTTTAATTGTTTAAAAATCTACGATCAGTTTCCCCAGTAAAACAGCCTTACAGTGTGCACATGCCATATTAAACAGGAAATACTATTTGCAAATACCATGTAATAGTTCCATTCATGGATCTCAAGAAAACATACAGAACAAAAGAAGCCTAGTGCAATAGACATACAGTTATACCCACAAAGTTTGGTTCGTAAAAAAACAAACAAATCATCTCAGACAACAAGGCTGTACATGCTAGATCATTTCTCATATACCACTAAAAAAAATCATAAAATGTATTGCTAAACAAGTTAATTTTCACTAAATTTTTTTTGACTCAACTAATCTGCTACTCCCTCTGGTTGATATACTTGCGTATTTCGTACTGTACAACCTTTCCTACCGTCATTATTATCAACAAGAGGGAGTCAAAATTAAAAATCCTAGCAAGAACTATAGCACGATCTAACCAACAACAAAAGCACCAGATTCTTAGCTAAGAGACGACCATCATGAACCACATAGTTTGGAAATCAAGAATAGAAGAGCTGAGCAACCAGAATCTAAAGCATGAAATGACCAAGATGCCAGAATCTCAATTCACAAAGTTAACAAACTAAGGCTATTCTAACAGAGGAGTTGATTTCAACGAACTACAGATGGTAACGGTACCAGCAATGTCAGTAGCTCAGATCTATGATGGATCAAGGAGGTTAAGAGCTAAATCATTGACTATACAAATATTCAAACTCAAGGACGCTCATCACCTCCAATCATCCCGCCCCAGAACAGCTGCTGCTTCCCATCGTCGTCCTCCTCGTCGATCTCATCGCCGTACCCAAGCTCCACGTCACCCCGGTATCCGGGCTCGCTCCCATACCCAGACTCAGCAGCAGCCGCCTCCGCCACCGCGCCAATCGCACCAGCCCCCGCGCCAGCCGCACCGACGGGAGCCGGGCCGAATTCCGGCGCCATCGGCACATCCCTCATCCGCACCTCCCCCACATCCGACGCCCACATCTCCCCGCTCGAGTCAGTGGCGCCTCCGCCTCCAGCCCCGCACGTGAAATGGAAATCCGAGCACGTGCCGGATCTCCGGCGGTCGCTGCTGCGGCCGGACACCGACCGTGAGCCCGCACCGCGGCGCCGGCGCTTGCGTAGCCCAAGCCACCGGAAGGATCCGCCGCTGCCGCCCCCCGAGGGGGCGGCCGTCGGGGTCTCTGCGTCAGGGAGGAGGGCGGAGGAAAGGGGAGCGGTGGAGCGATCGGAAAGGCAGGGCTTCTTATGAAATGGGTGCCAGGAGGCGACGGCCTCAGCGAGGAGGAGGTGCGGCGGGTGGTGCCGCGGCGGCGGGGCGCGCGGGGTCATCGGCGCTGGCGGGGGCGACGCATCGGGGCTAGGACTTGGGTTGGGGATCGGACATGAGAGCGATTTCATTTTGCTGGGAAAGGGGAGCAGGAGGATTTTTTTAAAAAATTGTATACATATAGATATTATTATTGTTGCATTTTTATAATCAAGCTGCACGAATCTAGAAGCGCCCACGTCCACTGCCGCCAGCATAAATCGCTGCCACCGTTACATTTCGCAAGGTTGCTGGCTGCTCCTCCTATTCTGCGGCGTCGCCACGTCTTTCAGAATCGCGAAGCTTCTCGAGCCCTCTCCTTCTCCACTCCTCCCCGCGGCAGCAGGTGCGCCCCGCCTGATCCCAACTACTACTTCCCCCGGAATTATTCTCCGTTTCTTTTGATTTGTTTGATCGCGGTAGCCATCCGTCCGTTCCTTTCACCGTGCTCCGCCGCTCCCCAAGTTGTGTAAGCGATCGAGCCGTAAGTTCTCTCCGTTTAATTCGCTGTGGATTGCGGTTTTATTTGCTACGCGGTGCGGTACAATGTTATAGGCCTTCTAATCTGGGTTCTTCGTCCTATGCGCAACGCAAGATCAACCTGGCTAAGGTGCGCGTGATGTTAACTGCCCACTTCAAGTTTTAACTCTTATTAAGCGTATTTTTCATAACAAGACCAAAACTGTTACAATTCCTGCGCAGCTGTACTTCCCAAGTCTTTTCAGTGTACTTTGAAAGACTAAGCATGTTAGCGTATACATGGTGTTTTAATTTCCATTGACATAAGGCAACAATTACTTGTAAATCAATATCTTTAGTCTCTGTTAAGTTTGCAGAATTGAGATGAGATGGACAAATTGGATTGAGGTTGAATTCAGTTGTTTTGTTTGGTAAGCAAAGAAATCGTGGAAATAAAAATCGGATGAAATCAATTCCATATGTTGTTTGTTACCGAATTGAAAATATTGAAATTGTTGCATCAGTATGTGGTAGTGGCTAGCAGGCTTAAACGAAAATAAGAAGTAGAGGGTGGGAATGCGATCAGAGGCTTCAGGCATTGAGTGGCTCAATGCTTATCTGTTCCAAAATAAAGAAAGAATTGGGCTCGAACAAGTCCAATTCAGACTTCGGAGTTTATCCAAACATTGGTATTCAATTGACCCAATTCCAAGGCAATGATTTCTGCCCCAATTCAGAGAACCAAATACTTAGGTGACACTGGGACCTATTTTTACATTGGTTCCCCCACAAAGTAAAAGGGTGTGAAAAAATGTGTCTCACTTGAACTTGTTTATTTTTCCTTGAAACAATACTGTGTTCTTGAACAGAAGCATTTCTGACAAATCTCAGCACACTAGTTGTCTTCCACAGTCCACCATGCTCCCTCCGACTCAGCCACCTGTTGCTGCATGTGTGCGTGTGCGTGTTTAACGGCGTGTTTTCGCGTCAATAGAAACACTAATTTTCCTTCTTTGCTAGGGATTGGCAGTAAAAACACGGAAGAGAAGAAATGGTCGCTTTGCTGCTTGTTTTCGTGCAAATTCTTTTTTTTTTCCAGTCTAATGCTAATGCTACTGTTATGTTGTTCGGGGACAATACAATTTGAGAAACAGAATACCTTCTTCAATATCTATTTTCTCATACAGTTAAACAGCATCCTCTATATATTTTTCTGTCTCTGTCTTACTCCACCATTGACTGCAGGAAATAATGAGCAGGCGCAACAGCCGCACCATATATGTAGGCAACCTCCCTGGGGATATCCGTGAGAGGGAGGTTGAGGATCTCTTCTACAAGGTTTGTTGCTATTATGCTAGTTGTTAATGGTTTACTTGTATCATTGTCGCACTTATCTTTTTGGTAATCAAGTGTGAGGTCAGTTCAGGGCATATACTGAATACTTGGTCTGGTCAGTTAATATAAAACATTGTCTGCCTTTAAGGTGTCAATGTAGGGCTTTGTGGTTTTATGTTTAGTTGTTTCCCCTAGCATGTTTGTATGGATGGTTGTCCTAGTCTCTATAAAGTGATGTTCATGATTTTTACAATGATAACTTGCAATGTGTTTTTTTGCTATGATACACACTAACTATAGTTTTAATCATCTGTTAATCCAAATTTTGAAAAAGACATGATTCACAATGTATGAAAACTCTTCATGTTTACATATTGCATTGAAATACTTCTCTGATCTTGCAGTGGAAACTGGAAAATGTACCAGTTCATTGTAGGATCCTTGTATTTGATGAACTTTGTATGGCTGTATGCATGCGCTTTCTTAATCATCAAGCTATACCTGTGCAGTATGGACGAATTTTGGATATTGACTTGAAGATTCCTCCAAGACCTCCTGGCTATGCTTTTGTTGAGGTAGGGATATTTAGTTACTGTAGCATCCTTTAATATACTGAAATTTTATGATAACAGCTTCGTTTTCTGGTATTGAATGCATTTCTATTAGGTCGTGTTTTTAATATTACTAGTTCTTTGCACGTGCGGCACGCACGTGCTGTCCTTACATTATGGATATGTGATAAAGGTAACATTATTATTAAAACCAATGCTAAACTGATTAATTTATACTTTAGATAATATACATGTTACTCAAAACACAAGTGATTGTTCCACAATACATAGTCCAAGCACGCACGTAAAGATTTACCCAAGCAATATACAATAACATGACTTTCTAACATATTAATAATAAGAAGCATCAATAACTTGAAATGAGTATAGAGCCTTGTCTATATAAATTTTATTATTAGGGTTTCTTTTAATAAAGATCATTTGTTGATATTAAATTGCTCATTCTTCTTTTTTAAAAAATATAATAATTAGGCATGTTGATACACACACAATCAACCAATAACCAAACATAATAAACTATAAGAAATGATAAACTAATAAACTCAAAAGGACAATAAGAAAAGGGCGCTGCCTGAGGTGGGAAACAAAGAAAATTGCAGAGTGCTAGGAAACAAACAAAAGGACGATAAATTATTGCCTTTTGTTTCCTATTTTGAATGCCAAAATCAATGTAAATAACTTACCTTTCTCAAATATTCAGAAGAAACATAAATTCCAATGACATCACTCATTTGTTTAAGGCATGAATCCAACAAAAATCATCAGGATGCACCTGAATAAATTGAAGAAACATTTGGGTGAGTTATCCTTAATGAAAAGATTAGCTTGCCCTTGATTAAATCAAAATTAGCAGCATAAGCGATTACCCCTCATGCTGCACCACCTAATGAACACATTCTAATTACCCTACGATGGGAAGAGAATTACTGCAGTTATTGAAAGGTAAATATTCACAAAACTATACCAGATAGTGAAATCCTTTCTATAAAGTGGCAATAGAGTGAAACTGATTAATACATGCCAATAGAGTCATACAACCACACTAATCACAAACTGGTAGGATGGAGTGTGAACAAGGAAAAACTGGAGTCAGTTGACATATAACTCTGACCTGAATCAGTGGATGTTGGTATTAGGTGTGACTCCGGTACCTTTCTTGTTCCTCTCCCTCAGTCTCCTAACACGTTCATTGCTCTGGCTTCGTTTCCTCGTAGTGATAGCATCATCTAGAGGATCATAAGTCAATATATTATAAAATCAATAACCACGATCTGTACAAGTCCCAATGAAAAAACAAAATGAAATATTCAACATACCTGAGTTTACTGATGACTTTTGATTGCATCCGACACTACAATTAATCGGCTGATTCTCCTTTCTACCTGAATGACGATCAGGCCAAAAAAGCAAGAAAAAAATAAAACATTCAAACCTAATAAGTATGTAAAATTCAGTAATTCAGGCCAAACAAAATAAGTATGTAAAATTTACTCAATACCAGCTTGCGTCGGCGAGACGCTGACATTTCAAATGAATGTAAATCGAGACATATTTGATACCTGTGCAAGAGACAAGAAAACTGCTCATCTGCACAGCGGATTTCGGCCAAGTGTATTGCAGAAGCACAGAGAAGAAAACTTATTACCGGGGCAACATGCACCACTATTGATCATGTGCACCAGAGGCACGACGCCATAGCCACTTCTCGACCAACGGTGCGCACGAACTGAGGCACCAGTGGAACCAAACATGTTACTGAATAAAGAACAATGGAGTAACAAATAGAAGAAACTCATGCAGATCAGCATTTGGACTCATGAACTTAGCAAAGAAGTCTTTCGTCTCCTCTGAACCACAAGAATAGCAAGTGGCAGGCAGACGGTCTGTTCCAGACCTGGGCACGTCGCCAAGCAGCACACCACATTTGGATTCAGAGGTTCGTCGGGAGGCAACTGAGATCGGCTACTTTGGCAAGAGTCCAAATTCAAAACAATGCCATTGATTAACACTAATCACGTTTAGGAATGAAAGGAAAGAGATGGTGTGGACGGAAAGCAATCAGCATTAACAAGGAAAGGAATAAGCAATTTCGCTTGCCAGTAATCAAGTTTAAGAAGGAAAGGAAAGAGCAGTAATATGGACAGAAAGCAATCAGCATTAACAAGGAAAGGATCAGGAGTTTTGCTTGCCGGTTGATTAGCAGCGCGTAATACCAGGGAGTGGGTTTCGGTGGGGGCTAGCAGACGTATTGGTGAGAAAAAACGGTTGCGGCCAGGCGCGTAAGAAACATAAGACTGAGCGTCACATGTGTAACACTTCTACACGGTTTTGGTGGGCCACCTTTAATCCGACAAATAGGGGGCGTTTATCTGGCTTGGATGGAGGGTGGGTAGATTAGCTCAGGGTTAGAATATACAGGGGGATGTATAGCCTTTATAGGGTAGATAAGAAACAAAAGACTGAGCGTCACATGTGTAACGCTTCTACACGGTTTTGGTGGCCCACCTTTAATCCGACGATTAGGGGGCGTTTATCTGGCTTGGATGGAGGGTGGATCTCAGGGTGGGTAGATTAGCTCAGGGTTAGAATATACAGGGGGATGTTTAGCCTTTATAGGGTAGAAAAATGTAAAACAAATTCACTTCTAGACCTTTTTACATAGCCAAACAATAACAAGGTGATGCTTTTGCAGTTTGAAGATCCCCGTGATGCTGATGATGCAATTTATGGTCGTGATGGGTATAACTTTGATGGTTACAAGCTGCGGGTACGTCAATGAATATCTGTTTTTTGTTTTGACTGATTGTCCCAGGTGATAGGTTTGCTTTGATTTTTATTATAATATGGATTAAAAAGTAACTTTTGTCACTCAGGTGGAATTAGCTCATGGTGGAAGAGGTCAATCTTACTCATATGATCGTTCAAGCAGCTACAGCAGCGGACGACGTGGAGGTGTTTCTAGACGTTCCGATTACCGTGGTTAGTACTGTCTCTTTTGCCCAATTGTTTTGTAATGCATTATAGAGATAATTTTGTTTTATTTAACTCTGCAGTTTTGGTCACTGGTTTACCTTCATCAGCATCATGGCAAGATCTGAAGGTACCACTTTTGTACCCAAATTTCCTACTTAATACCTTTGCTGGAAGAAGCTCATTTTACTACTACATTCAGGACCATATGCGGCGTGCTGGTGATGTCTGTTTCTCTGATGTATATCGTGAGGCGGGAGGTCAGTGATTGATATTCCTGATTCCTTTTGTTGCTATTTAATGTCAGCATCGACCATAAAGCTGTGTTGATTACTAGTTCTGTTATGTGATTTCATTTCCTCTTTATAGTTTGATATCACACTGTTATAAATTGATAATTGATAACAATTTTTCATTGTTTTCCTTTTTTTCTGCAGAAACTATTGGAATTGTGGACTACACAAACTATGATGACATGAAATATGCGGTAGGTTCATGATGCCCTATTATTTATTTGTTTATTGAATTAGTTTCTTCAACTATTTTATCTCATAGGATATGTAGGTTTGTTGAATAGAGCACTTCAATCAGACGGTACGCTCTTCCCTGCTAGAAATGGTTTATTTCTATTCACGTGGACTTTGCCATCCTGCAGATTAGGAAGCTTGATGACTCACAGTTCAGGAATGCATTTTCACGGGCGTACATCAGGGTATGAGTATTTGTGTTTTCCTTAAACTAGTTTTGAAGCTGTTAAGATGCCTTGTGCATGACATTTTACTCCAAAAATATCAAATTTTCTACTATAGGTGAGAGAGTATGATGCTAGATCACGAAGCAGAAGCCGTAGCCGATCATTATCAAGAAGCCCCAGTTATAGCAGAAGTCCAAAGTAAGTTTAAACTTGCTCATCTTTTATATCTAAGTCTGTATATTCAAACTTGCTCTCTTTTGACATCTAAGTCTTATGGGGCCATTCATTCTGATTCTTTGTTCGGTTCTTTAGATCTATTTCTCGGTCACCCTCACCTTTGGATGAAAGGTATGTGAGTCTATGCTGGAAACATATATTTGTGGGATCCTAATTGCTCATAAAGAATTAATGAAACAATCACATCTTGTCATTGGTTCTATCCTATTGTGGGACCATAATGATTTTGAGATATACCAAAACCTAACTACTATCATGAATGTCACTTAACAGATAAATGATGAGTGCTGCATCAGCTTGCTTATTTCCTATTGTCCGATATGCATCCAGTCGATGGAGTACTGTGTAGATCTTAGAGCCTACCTCTTACAAACATGTGCAGCTCTAGATATATGATTTACCCCAAGATTCTTGACAATGGTTCTCTAAAGTTTAGACTCTACCACAAACCATCATAGAAGTCCTTAAATGGTGAAGTTGGGAGTGTTGTATCCTTCAGAAGCATGGCAAGTTGGATTGGGGAACTGGGTTGAGTTTGCGATGAGATATGAAAGAAAACTGACAATACCAGAATTTACCATCTTCCAAAACCATGGATTCCCCCTTATGTTGATGTAGATACATGCATATCACTTGTTTCTTATATAGCATGATACCATCTTTTAGTTCTTCGTGATGATGAGCTAACTTTAGTCAGTGTCTTAATTTTTCAACTTTGTACATTACTGACCATTGTGTACCTTATTTCTCAGACTAATTTATGGACATGCGCATATTATTTTTCCTACTTTGTCTTGTATGAAGGTGAAAATTGCTTTGATTTTGGAATGTGTCCTCTGCTTGTGATGTGTCAATCTCTCTTTAAATTAGAATGACTGAAATTTCAGTGATTAGACGACAAAGCTTGCTTGCTAACATGCACTCCTCAAGATTTGCTTTTGTTTTTCCTAGATCTGGCCATGCGGCGATCTGGGGACTGCATTCATAGAATATTGGTGTCTTGAGAATCAGAAAGGGCATTGGATAGTAGAGCTGGATTGTGATGCATGTATGGCAAGTGGGCAACAGCCACTCAACCAGTCCTAGGAGCGAGATAGGACTGACAGTAAGAATATGTGAAGTGCATCTTGTGGTATTATAAAAATGACTGTTAATGATAGGCATTTAATTTTCACGAAATCTATATGAGAATTCATAAGTTTGTAAAATTTTCCATTTAATTGAAAGTTCCATTCCGTGTAAAAATAGAAACAAAATCCAAATGTTATGGTGCGTGATAAGCATTTTCTTCTATATGTGCATACTATGTTTCAGTTTTAGTTAAACAACACGACCTGAGCGCCTTATAATATGAATAATATCACTTTTTTGGGAAGCAGACAAAAAAAATATTTTTAGGCACAATCATTAAAATGCATACTAAGCTCTGTATTCTCCCTCGTAAATTATTTTTACATCTGTTATTACCACCTTACGTATCTCATGAGCTGGTTAGTTTTGTTAGCATTTTTGTTTTCGTCACAATACTTCCAACTCAGCATTATAAGTAACGGATTTTCTGGGACCTTCTACAGATCACCATCAAGATCCAAGTCCCCTGTTTCTTCTTCTGTAAGTATTACAAGCTCATCATGAGTCAGTTCAACCTTGCAATCGCTTTTTCAGTGCAGTTAATTTTAACTCTTTTGCAGGCTTCTCGTGGAAGATCTGTTAGCAGAAGCCCTAGCAAGAGCAGAAGCGTATCCCACTCACGATCTCCTGTAATTACAATACATTCAAATAATAATTTGTATTATGATACTAAGAAATTCATGATTATCTGACATTTTTGTTGGCAGGTGAGATCTTACTGAACATGGAAACACTAGATGCAGTGAGCGATTATGCCCAGTCAGGAACAACATGAAAATATTGGTTGCTATTCTGAATGTACACTGCTGCGGTTGCTCTCCTCATTTTGGGATGATGCCTTATATTTATTAGTATAACAAGTATTATATTGTGAGATAAAGGGTAATGCGTAGCATGCTGCTGTATGCTGAAGTAGTGTGTTCTGCAAGTCTGGTTTCATTACAGGAGTCTGTATCTTGTGCTGGCTTATCTTACCTAATTATGTGCTCGGTGTAATCTACCATTTGGTGACTGGTATGCCATTGAGATGTTGGCATTCTAAATTTGAGCGTATGGTAAATAGTCTGGGCCTTTCATGCTTGGTTGCATATTTGGGTGCTATTTTAGTTGATATTAAGATTTGATTGTTCTATTCCTAGCGGTAAAATTGTCAAATGTTATAGACGATTTGCTTGGCTTGCAACCGCAAATCGTAAGTGCAAAATGTTTATAGACTTTTTTTTAGACGAAATGTTTATAAACTTGGCGAAGAAAGCCAAGATAAGAAGGATTGGAACTTTATGACGAGGGTCTACTTTAATGAGCTAATGGTTCATTTGAGCTAATGATAGCAATAATTTGGCCAAAACAATAGTTTTGGACCTCCTTTCGAAGATTCAATCAGCAAGTATTTCCTGCATTCTTAAATTGATGTTAGGAATAATATGTCTAGTTCAAAATTGAATTAAAATTATTGTTCTAGTGATAACAATTTGAAGAGAGTATTATTAATGGACAGTTGTATATGTATATATATCCTGAATTATGTGAATATGTTTCAACCGCTTCCTTCACCATCATGGCGTCAGTCTACAGCAGAGTGTTTCAATACCCACCCTTCAAGCAGCATGGTATGACCTCAGCATGAAAAGGATCAAGAGCAAAGTCATACCACACATACCATATTATCATAACCATCTCGGATTATAAAAACTCTATCCATTGTTTGAGGTATCGAAGTCCCCTGGTTCTGGCTTCTTCCATCTTTACAAATTTATCGAAATTTTCTCACTAGTACCCCGCAAAGAACTTTATAATCTAATGTAGAATACATCTTAATAATGTGTCACATTTTGTTAGTAGTTTCCTCAAAAAAACAATTCTGGTAGTAGCAGTTCTTCTTTCTCCCTCTTTCCGCTCCTGTTTCTTTCGTCCCACCAAGTTCCACAACAAGGAGATTACTTTAGTTTGGATATCACTCTTTATTCTCATATTTTCTCACATAAATAGCAATCAGAAATGCTGCTCTGTTGATTGAATTTTAGAAGTATAGCGGTGCTGCTCTGCTGCCGGCCATAACAAGGGTGTTGTTCATATGCTAAGCTCTTGTTGTCTTCCTGTTTTTCTTATTTTACATTTGCTTTCTGCCGCACAAGTGTAAATTGAAGATGAGATGCACCAACTGAATCCGAATCAGATTGTTGCATTTTTCAGCGACACATTTTCATGTGTGAAGTTTTTTTTTTGGTACCTTGTGCAGATTGGCCTGAAAATATACCTTGTTCAGATAAAATTGGAGAGGTGATGGCAATGTAAATTGGTTATGTTGATGTTGTCTCTTGAGCTCTGATAAGGACACGACGGCGGTGTCTGAATATTGTTCCAATCTTTCACGGCACAAGTCTATGAATAAATACATGATCTCCGATTTCAGAATGTTGCCAATATAATTGTTATCGATATAACAAAAGATTTCTACTGTAGCAAGAAGTGGTGCAGTCTCACGGCAGATTACTCCATAAATAACTTTGCGAATCAAACAATGATAAAGCAGCAGGTAGATAAGATGTGTTTCACAGCCACAATGACAAGATAAATATAGATGATTATTCTGGCTAGTAACCAGAGTTGCGATCACACTCCACAAAAGCAAGCAGACAAACAGCTTTTATAACTCAGAGAAGGACTGGCTTACAACGCCTGATCAACAGGACACCAATGTGTAGATAAATTAATTCTCCCACCCGTATTCTTGCAGATCACGATCAGAAGGAGATCCCCAACAGGAATCCAGAACGCGCCCAAACTGCAGCACAGCAGATTGAACATGCACTCAATCACAACCCCTAACGAGGATTAGAGATAATTCTTCAGTACGAGACAGTAGAAGGCATAGCCGCCACCCAGGTTCCTGAGCTAAGCTCGACAAGGAAAACACACCATACAATAAAACCTAACTCGATACTTGGGCAACACCTCAATTAAAAGGCACGCAGACCTATCCCGACTGCGACCAGACTTGGACTCATGATAATGTTTGACTCGAACTAATGTAACATGACACCTCGCCATGCATATGCAGGCACAATATAACAAGTAAACTAGCACACGTATAAGATTAGGACTCATACAAAGAAATAATAAACTATTCCGGCCACTTAGTAATATGATTCAGATTAGCACTTGCATGGTTCCAACAATAATATACGGGGTAGTCTTCTTTGATTCTGTCGTCTCCTGCCACTGCAGCTCAGTTCTGCCACGATTTAATTTGCAAGGAACGTTGCACAAATTGACACTCATAAATACCTTCTTCTTTCCATATTGCACAATACCAAGAGGTAAACTATTTTCTTCTTTGTCTACACATGGATTCGTAGAAACAGGATACACAGCCAACTAAATAATGGACCTCTTGTTGTAATTATCATTTTCAATTACCGAATATCTGCAAGTATTTCTAAAATACACAGTAGAACGGAACTGATGAGCTATGGTCTCATCAAGCTCCAACATGAAGGGTAGGAACATTGAACACCAATGTGTACTAATCTTTCGCTAGGAAGAAATGATAGCAGTTCAGTTGACATGTCATGAAAATTAGTAAAACATTCATCAAAATATATATAGTGAAGATGCATCTAGGATCTCCTAGTGGGTTTTGATGTACGATGACGAAAGATTAAAACTGTGCTAACAACGTTTATTAAGTAAATGTGTAGATAATCAAGTTGTTATTCAATCCCACATTTGGAAGATGGTCTATTACTCCCAAAAAGAAGAAAAGAAAAATGGACTCAAGTACTTCAAAGTTTAGTCTTTATTTTAATTGAGTCATAGGTATGCCGAACTATCAAGGGGGGTAAACTAATCTTGCTAAGAAGGAAAAGTTATGTGCTCAAGCCAACCAAAAATCCTTGAGAAAAGTTTAGCCATCAAAAGCCAAAAAGAACCAACCTTTTCTGAGCCAAACAGAGAGTGACAGAAGTTCTGTGAGCCTCCTTACGGAAGTTCCGTCAGTGCCCAACTCTAAAACCCAACAAACTCGAGAGCTACGGAAGTTCCATGACCCATGCCACAGAAGTTCTGTCTTTACCCTGGTTTTCCAGTGTCGCAACCCGAGAGCAACAGAAGATCCGTGGTAGCAACCACGGAAGTTCCGTCCTCTGGTTCAGTTGAAATCCTAGCGCGCTATAGCTCTTTTTGAAATGATGGAAGTTTCATAGGAAACCACGGAAGTTCCGTTAGTCACTGGAAACTTTCCAACGGCTAGTTTTAAGGAGAGCTCTATATATAACCTTCCCCTTCCCCCGTGGGAAGGGTTGGACTCTTTGCCATTTCACTCAAACCTCAGATAAAGCTCTCCCCTCTCACTCCTAGATTTGTTCTTGACATTCCAATCAAAAGTGAGAGAGATCCCATCACAAAAAGATTCAATCCATCCACTCAAAAACTTGAGCACATCTTTCCCTCCCCAACAAGATTTGATTTGCTTGTTACTCTTGGAGACTTGGTCTCCTAGATGGCTAGACGTCGCTCTTGAGCTCCCAACATGTTGTGGTGAGACGGGAACGTATGTGAAGGTGTGATTCGCCTTCGGAGGAAAAGAATCAAGTGGAGAAAGAATTCCAAGCACGATCTTTGTGATTCTTGGCGGGGAAACGGGTTGAGAGAGACCCGACCATTTTGTGTGGCTCCTCAACAAGGACGTAGGAACTACTTAGTGTGGTTGCCAAACCTCGGGTTAAATCCTTGTGTCTCTCTTTACCTTTCCGTATTTCTTATTATGCTTGTGCTTTTCTTTCATATTATTGTGCTCAATTCTCTTGTTGTTGTATTGCTAGCTATTTATCGAAGAACTCTAGGTATACATTGCTATACCTTCACTACTAAACAAGTATTGTATCTCTTCTCTTAGTAATCTGCAATTTCAATAAGATTTAGAGAAAGGTTGGTGAAGTTCTATCAAGTGACAAAACTTCCGTGGTGACAGAAGTTCCGTCATTACTGACGAAAGTTCCGTCGTTGTCTTATTTGATCAAAGTTAAGTGCTTTTTCGGGTTTAATTTTTTAGATTGCCTATTCACCCCCCCTCCTCTAGGCAACTTTTAATTGGTATCAGATCCAGAACCTTCTACAAGGCTTAAAATCTTGAAGGATAAAGAATGTCGAGGCCGGGGGAAGACGACAAGCCTCAAGATCTTGCTTCGACAAGCAAGGGAAGTGATTTGCACACGGCCATGCCTTTCAACTATGTTGATGTAGCAAATATACATGGTAGTGGAAGTGGAAGATTGTCTTACTTTGAGGGCAAAGATTTCAGTTGGTACAAGCACCGCATGAAGATGTACCTCATGTGAATTGGTCCACCAATTTGGGAAATTATGGAGAAAGGATATACCTTGGAGGACAAGGATAATCCTACAACCGTGGATCAACTCAGCATACATCGCAATGCTCAAGCGGTGTCGGCCAATCTCTCTTCCTTGAATCCAAAGGAATATTTAAGAGTAGCCGGAATTGAGAATACTCGAAGAATATGGAAGAAGCTTGTATGTGCTCATGAAGGAGTTGATGTCGTGAAGAAGTCAAGACTCCAAGTTCTCAAGAACCAATTCAACTTCTTCATCATGAACAAAGGAGAAGAGCCTCAACAAACTCATGATAGGCTCATGGATATTGTCAACGAAAGAAGAGCTTATGGGGACAACATCATGGATGAAGAAGTCAACTACAAGCTCCTCATGGCTCTTAGGATGTGGAATCTAACACTATGCACCATCATTGAGGAGAAGGATGGGTTTGAGAGCTTCACAATCGATGAAGTTATTGGAAGAATCAATGCCCACAAGAGTTGTGATGATGAGGGAAAGAGAGTAAATGTCCTCATTGGTGATGAGAGCACAAGCAAGAAGGACATAGCACTCAAGGAAAATGATGAAGATGATGAGAATGATGATAATGAAGAAGACAATGAAGAGTTTGCCTTATTCATCAAGAAATTTGGCAAATACATGATCAAGAATGGCTTCACCAAGAAAAGCTTTGACAAGGCGAAAGCTAGAAGAACAAATAGAAGATGCTATGAATGTCATGAGCAAGGACACATGATTGCTGATTGTCCAAGGCTAAATGGCAAAGGCAAGAAGAGCGAGAAGTACAATAACAAGAACAAGCCCAACAAGAAGCCATACAACAAGGGGCAAGCTCACATTGGCCAAGAGTACATCTCCGATGATGATGAAGAAGATGATGAGGGTGGCATTGCCAACATTGCCATTGGTCTACCTCCGGCCAAGAAGTCACTCTTCAACAACCTCACCGATGATGAGGATGATGCTCCCTAATGCTTCATGGCCAAGGAAAGCAAGGTATCTCCTTGTTCTGATTTCAATCCCTCTTATTGTAGTGAAGAAGAGAAGGACTTGGTCTCCTCTATGCAAGAAATGATGAAAATGCTAGGTAAACTTAATGAGGAGATTGAGGATCAAGAAAGAATCCTCCAAAGGCAAGAGGAGCTGCTCATTGAAGAAAAAGAAAAGAACCTTGAGCTCACAAAGCAACTTGAGCAAGAAAGGGAAAAGAACAAGAGCTTGACTAATGACCTTGTCGAGGTCAAAGAGTCAAGTGATTCATGCACCTCAACCAACAAGAAGCTTCAAGAGAGGTGTAGTTCATTGATAGAGGAGAACAAAGCCCTTGTGAAATCAATTGAAGATCTCAAGTTGAGCTCACGGTCTTTGTTGAAGAGATTGGAATCTTCCCAAGCTTCAACAAGCAAAGGTTGTGGAAGGTGCCACAACATTAATATTGAGATGATTGCCAAGTAAGATGCAATCATTGAGAAGCTATCCAACCAAGTCAAGGAACTTGAGAAGAAGGCTCAAGTAGAAACCACAAGAAAGATTGTTGGTGAGCCAAGAGCCTCTCATGACAAGAGAGGATTAGGGTACAACAAGAATGCACCTAAGAAGGGCTAAAACAAGAGACCCAACTTTGTGCCCGAAGGCAAGGGTAAGCATGTGGCACAAGAGATGGTCAAAAAGCCCAAGAACAATGCTCCTCAAGCCAACAAGAACAACAAGACCTCTACCATATCCTTTTATGATTTTGATGCCTCTTATGTGCTAACCCGTAATGTTTATGGTAGAGTGGTTGCAAAATTTGTTGGGCCACATGACACAAGGTGGAAGCCTTGTGTATGGGTGCCCAAAGTTCTTGTATCTAGTTTTAAGGGACCCAAACCAACTTGGGTGCCTAAAACACATGTTTGATTTTCTTTGTAGGAATACTCCTCGATGGCACAATATGGGTGCTTGATAGCTGGTGCTCAAATCATATGACCGGAGAGAGATCGATGTTCTCCACAATTGATCATGACAACCTACCAAGTGGAGGCATATCATTTGAAAATGACAACAAAGGAAAGGTAATTGGTCATGGACGGATTGATGTCACCCATGACCTTTCAATTGATAGTGCTTATCTTGTGAATGGTTAGGGTACTGTTGACGTGAAAATCACCACGCGCGACCTGGGAGATTTGCTTAACTCCAGTGCAGGCTCAACACAAGAAACCGAGGTGTGCCAGTTGGTTTTCCCTACAAACTGACAAAGAAAATGAACAGTTAAATTCCACGGGTCATCGGCCCAGGACAGGCCAATGAAGAAAGCCGATAATCACTGTTAGTGAAAACCAGCCGATGGCTATAAACAACAAATAATGTTATTAAAATAAATGAATCAACTGATTTATATCAGCTTATCGGCGAATCAATAAACAAGTGTTAAATATTACGTAAATAGTACCGATAAGAATTAAGTTTAATAGAACAATGTCGATAGATGTATAATCAGACACGCTGGACTTGCTCTGTTTATACCAAAAAGTCGATAGTCCAGAGTCGATAGAAGTACATTGTTCATTCACAGATTCTACCTATCGAGGGTGTCAAGTCGATAGATCTGATAGCTAGTATTGCAAATATGCCTTAAAATCACAGATCTAATCTTATCAAATAAAAGGGTGCAATCGACTTCTATAAGTGTGATGATAAGCAATTAAGATGCCGAGAAGTCGATTGAACCGTGATAACCTGTCGGCTAAACGTTCCGACAGAATCCTATCGACTCTACCCATGACCGGTCCATGTCTAATTCTATCGACTCAGTAAGAGATCGAAATCGATGCAGCCTCGCTGGCTCGAGCAGATCGAACTTATCAAGATAATGCTCAAACAAAGTAGATAGAACTAAATATGATCCAATTATGGGTAAAATCAATAAAGTGACTCGAATAATAGATCTACATTAAACTTATAAAATCTCCCAAAAGTCACAATAGATCGGACCTAACTGAGACAGTATCGTACCTTGAAGTCGATAGTATAAACGTAATTAAGATCTAATTACCAGATAACTAGCAATTCTAAAGATAACAACTAGAATATCAAATCAATGAGAAAGTACTAGTTGAAGTCGATAGAGTTACTGAGGGTGACTAATCCAAGTCTCTCGCTGAGATCGGAGCCGATGCAGCCCACGCGAGACGAGGACGTCGTCGAAAAAAAGGGTTGGCGATGTGCTGAATTGTATTTAACAAAAGTGTTGTTGTTCTCGTACAGATCCTATTATATATTTATAGCTCTGTGCAAGAGGTTGCAACCTGACTCGGTCAGGACTCTTAAACAAACCGACTAGATTTATTCCTAAACAAAATCTAAACTAAAATAGAAAGAGATAAAATAACCCTATCTGGCCCACTATATTCCTTTCGGCCATTCAGCTTCGCTGACTTCAGCCAATTTCAACTCCCCGTCTTTGACCAGTGGGACCAGTCCAAATTCTGGTGCCAACACATGCCCCCTGAGTCCGGGGTACAAAATCTTCGTGCGCTAGATCTTATCTCCTCGTTTACTGTGCGCCTTTACCACAACCTACTGGTGTCCCATCCTTATAAATGCGTCTTCTTCCTTCTTTCATTTTCACCCGAGCTCAAGTCTTTTTACCTTCTTCTCTCTCTCACTCTGCCGGCGCACTGCTCCTTCTGGACTGCTTCCAGCTTCAAGCACCGACGAACATCAACGAGCTCAACCACGGTGATGGCGACCCCGGAAAGCGTACCTGAGGTAATTCTTTTCCGCTTTCCTCTACTTGTAGGTCTTCCCCTTTTCTTTTCTTTAGATCCAATCTGCCATGTTCTTCATCACTATAGCATTCTCATAGCCGCTGTGGCGCCTTCACTTTTATATGAACTGGCAATACCTAGCGTCTTTTAAGTCACGACCATCCGACTTCCCCTTTTGATAGTAATTTTATCTTTTGCTTGTACTAGGAACTCAAGAATCAGATCTGCATCCCCTCTAGTGTTGACCAGAACCATTTTTATCTAGGCCCTTGCAAAAACTTTGACCCTATGGAAATCATTAACTGTGAAACCAACCGGATCCCTTTCAAATCCACTTTGGCCACCCCTGAACCCTGGAAAAGCGTTTTTAGATCATGGCCATCAGTAATTCTGGGTTGGAGAAATTGGTACCATAGGGTTACCACTGCTCGCACCGCCATTCTCCAAGAGGCCCAAATCGACACAACACTACTACTCTCGCTAGTCGATATGGCCAAAAATGAACCCATACTGGCGGCAACTTCTTATTTTTGGTCTGATGCTCTGAATGCTTTTCTATTCAACCAAGGTCCCATGGCACCTTCTCTTATGTATGTGATGTTACTAACCGGCTTGAATATCGACCGGTATTATGACCCCTTCCTCATTCAAAATAATCACAAACAACGCAAGTTTGACACCAAGGGGTCAAACACCTGGCCTAAATACATCACTACCCATCAGAAAACCGGGTCAGTCTCCAACAGAAAGCTATCTGCATTTTTAAATCTTTGGCTCGAGCATTTCATCTTCTGTGGCTCATCCTGCATGTCTACCACCAACTTCCTGGGCATAGCCGACATTTTGGCCAATGGCAGCACATTCCCCTTGGGCACATTCTTGTTAGGCTCCGTGTACTGGCTCTTACTCCACATTGCTGTCAGCCTGCAGACCAACCAAACCATTTCAGTAGGGGGCCCATGGTGGTTTATATAGCTATGGCTCAATATCTACTATTCTCAGGCTATGGAGCTGGCCCCCTTCTCAGATAATTCATTACCATCGGCAGATGCGGCAGAGGATGAAGAGATCTCAATGCATTGTTGTACCTCACTGGGTGAAGCTGCCATGGTGATTCCTAGATGCCGGATGTTCAGGGTAGAATTCAACATCTACTTCACCCTCTTCTATAATGGCATCCAAGCAGACAAGCGAATATGGTTCCCTTATGAAGACTTGGAGTTTGAGAACCCCTCCATATTTCGCCTAGACAATCCCTTGTAGGACAGGCAATCAACTCTTATCTTTGAAGCTTGCATCAGACCTGGCATCTTGCCTTCTGACTTCCATAGCGGACAGTGCAGGACTCATTCATACGAGTTCTACAACCCTACAGTGATTTCTTGTCAACTCGGTTTCGATCGGCTCCCTGCCGGCTCCTTTTTTATTGGCCGTCTCCGGGTCAGACAAGAACTCCAGAGCCTTCTTGAATATAAGAAGATTTATGACATGGCCTCAGAACTCCTGATGGGCAACCCGTCTGAAATCGCTCTGCTCCCCTCTATCTCCATCGTATTCAAGTCCTGGTGGAAAGAGTGGAAAAAACATCTTTTCTGCAATCAGCTGACCCAACATCTTATCGGCGTTGAGGACACAGTAAGCTTCTTCATTTGATATTACTTTATATCATATTCTCATTTGAATTTCATAATTAACCTTCTCTTGATGCAAGATCCGGCCATAACCCCTCCAACAGTGAGCAATAGTGGGAAGCCGATCAAATATTGTCGAACGGCCAACAACCCAAACATTGGTTGTGACGACCCAACTCCTGCTCAACTTCTCAGTGGCCGGGGTTTGAAAAAAACAATCCAAAAAACTATGGCCAAAAAAATGCAAGGATGCCTCTTCGGCCCTACCAACTCAAACCGCCGAACAGCAAAAAAATGCCAGACTCGTGGCTGCTGTATCGACTCCAGCAGATCCCACCCCAGCAACTCAGGTAATAACCTTTATACCCCTTTATTCCAGCCTATTCATACCTAAAAATCTTAACTCTTTTGATCATTAGCCTGTTTCATCGACTTCGGCCATTCCCCAAGAAGTGGCCCAAGAAGTCGCCACTGAGCTCATTCATGCCGCACAGGTACTGCATTCGCATAGATTCTGCTTTTTGCTTCTTCTTGCTAACTTCACACAATCTTCAGACTCCATCATCGACTCCTGCGGCTTCATCGACTTCGGTTGTACTCCCAAAAGTAGCCCAAGAAGTCGTCACTGGGCTTGCCCATGCTGTACAGGTAACAACCTTATATCTATATTGTCTTCATTGACTCTCAACTTAATGAGTCTTTTGTCTTTTAGACATTACCATTGACTTCCATCACCCCATCGACAACGGTTACATCGGCTCAGGACAGTAAGTTATTAATAACAGAACCAGTGCAGTCTCTCGAGCCAATGGAACAACCTTCATCTTCAGTGGCCACGGTAAGAACACTCTTTTACCTTAAACTTTCCCTTTTCTTGCAAAATGTAGTTTACCTTTCTGGCTCTCCTTTAGGAAATTATACCGAGCTCTGGGAGCCGATCCAGCAGGCTACTTTATCAGATTTCTCGGTGCACACCGCCTCCATCGACTCTGAGAATGTCGACATGGTCAGTTCTGAGAGAGCGGCCGAAGAAACCTTCTCCACCACTGCAATCTCGTCAACTTGGGCCATTGTCCCTTGGGTGGACTCACAGGTAATATCTTTGATTATTTTAACATGCCATTGTTTCATATCTAAACTCATCGAACTTCTCAGGTAATCTTGTCATCGGTCATTCAATCTCAAATTCCCATTGACACTGTGGCACCCGATGCTCCAAGACCTGCTTCTCCTCCAGAGACAATAGTAACCATGAACGCTTTTCAAATAAACTCATTACTTTACTATCCTTCATTCTAACATTCTTTTTCCTAGGCTCAAATCTCTAGGCGCACATCTTCGGTCTATCTGCCTCCAGAAGTTTGAGCCACACTCTAGCAGATTCATCAACGATTAGACGGGATCCCCATCAATGACTCGTGATGGATGCAACTACCATCCGACAACGCTACTTGGAAATCAAGGACATGCTGCCACCTAGTCTTGTCTTGGTACTGCAGCCGGTGGTCTTTATTGAATTTCACCAAATCCAGGTGCTTGAAGCCCAAACTTGAGTCGAGCGCCGATTGGAACACAAGACTCAAGCAGAGACAGCCGACAAGAAAGTAGAGGATGAAAAGAACAAATATATCACTCTTCTTTCAAAGTCGGCCGATCTTGAAGCAAAACTCGAAGATTTGCGGAGGGAACGAGAAGCAATCCTGGCGGCTTTGGAGGCAAAGAACAAAGAGATAGCTGATGTAGAAATATACCTTGCAAGAGTACCACAATAAATCTTGGCGCAAGAGAATATCGTGACATCGGCTAATGAACAAGCAACTGCCTCCACCATACCTGGGTCAATTGAAGAAGACGCCTACATCATTGCTCAAGTCGATGAGCTTCGTACGAAGGCAATCTACATCATCGACTTCTATTGTCCAGAGGAGTAGTTGTTAGATATGAGTTGCCTTGTAAATCTGCAAACAATATTTCATTTTGTAATATTTTTTGCACCAAGGGCGATATCCGTGATATCGGTCATCTGAAGTTGATGCTTGTACATCGGCTGCAAAACACTTCTTTTCCTTTTTTTTTAAATATTTATTTTTCTGCTAAGGACGATATTTGCATACCGGCCGTGATCAAGCACTCGAGATGATATTTCTTCAAGTATTTCCCATTAATTGCTCTCCCAAACTCTTCTCCATTTAATCCTTGTAAGAAATATACATTGTCGGGTGCACATCGTCTCACTTTAAATGGTCCCTCCCAAGTTGGAGACCACTTTCCAAATTGACTGTCTCTAGAGCCGATGGGCATAATCAACATCCAGATGAGATATCCTTCTGAAAAACTTTTGGGTGCCACCTTTTTATTGTAGTATCTAGCCACGCGAGCTTTATTCTCTTGAATTTTCTCCAGGGCCCTCATTCGATGCTGCACGGCATATTCTAACTCATCATGCATCACATGTCGATAGTCATCGGCTGATAGTTGATCTTGCAACTCTACTCTCCTTGATCCCTGATTCATTTCCCACAGAAAAACTGCTTCATGCCCATAAATTTACTGATATGGTGGATCCTTTATAGACCCATGACATGCCATCCTGTAGGCCCATAATGACTCAGCCAATGTTGTATGCTACTTCCTCGGTTGCTCGTCAATCTTGCTCTTGATAAGCTTAATCAAACTCTTATTAGATGCTTCTGCTTGACCATTGGCTTGAGCATAATAAGGCGACGAATTCAACAATTTGATTCCCATACTATCGACAAAGGTTTGAAACTCTTCCGAAGTAAACAAAATTGATCACATCATTTGATGTCACATTCTTCATTGGTACCTGTAAGGACCGAAGGCGTACTGAGAGGGAGGGGGGGGGGGGGTGAATTGGTAAGCCGACCACGAATCCAAAAACTTCATTTCACACCACTAGAACCTAACAATCGTTGCAACCTAAACAGTTCTAGTAGGCTAAGACCCTACCCATGCTAGTGTTCATGATGAGTACGAAATGTGGAAGATAAACACACTAGCCTATGCAAGCCACAAGTCACCCTACTAACTAGAGCACACAAATACGGAATAGTAAGGAGGGGTCAATAGATGCTAATGATTTTTTCCCGAGGTCTCAGAAGGATGGCACCTTCCCCTACTCCTCGTTGGACCACTCTCGCCAAAGTCCTGGTCCCTCCCGCCACCAATGTGGAGTTCTCGCCCACGAGACCGCAATCACTCCCGGAGTGAAGACACGGTGCGCGTCACCGCTGCCACCAAGGCACAAGCTCGCCTCCCTCGAGCACTTGTCGGACTCCTCGAGCCGACACGGGCGCTCACTAGCAATGCTCCTTTTACCGGCAGGCTCAAACCATGTACAAATATGTGATGACCTTCACAACCAATCACGATAGGCTCGATCACCAACACCTCACCGGTCTAGGTGTCACCATAGACCAAGAGTAACAACCTGGATCACACCCTCAAGTACACCCTAGCCTCAGATGTGCATCAATGCTCAAGTTACTCTCACTAGCACTCTCAAGATATGCAATATCTCCTCCTAGTGCTCTCCTCTTTTCCTCTTGGCTCTCACCAAATGCTCCAAGCAATTCTACTGGACAAGAGTGGTCTCCAGGACCCTAGCAATGAAGTTATATAGGCTTCCAACCTCCAACTAGCCATTGCTCTATGAAATCTCCTTTCTAGGCGTACTGACCGGACTGTCTGGTCACTGCCTGAACGGACCGTCCGGTCACTCCAGGAACGGCTCCCAGAGCCGTTGGATTCACTGTGCACCCAAGATCTCATACTGACCAGACTGTCCGGTCAGGCTTTCTCTCTCCACTACAGAAACATTCTAGAGTTCGCTTTCTCTCTGCCTTGTGCACATCGGCACAGACCAGATCGTTCGGTCTGTAGAGCGTACCGTCCGGTCTCTACAGCTCCAACACAGGCAGATTCCTCACTAAGTCTTCTTCTCTAGATTTTCTGTTCACTTAGTGACTGTACAGTCCGGTCTCTATTGACCCGTCTATCCGGTCACTCTGTCCAGAAGCTGAAACTCCTCGTCCTCGCTTGACTTCGTTTCCCGACTTCTCCGAACAGCTCCTTGGCTTCCCCACTATCACCTAGTGCTTGTGATTTTACTGAGCATCCATGCACATCACCAACTAGTGTGACCTAAGAGACATGACCTAGACCCCCTTGATAGTCCGGTTTTCCCTATGGACTCAAAGCTCTAACAACTAGACAAGTGTTCCTAACACTTGGTCCATAGCTTGTCCTTAGCTTTGATCCATCTCCATCAACCCATGGACTCTATCAAGCTTACAAGCCTCCAAGCTTGCGGTCATTGTCATCCATCGCCAGGGCCGCCATCATCCATATGATTTGTAGTAGAGTTCAGAGATGATTTCTGCATAGACAACACTCGTGTAGATATTAGCCCATAATTTCATAGTTTTCATCTATCACCAAAACATTCATACCTTAGGGATCCAATCATCAATGGTCATGAAGCTTACAATACTGCTTCAACCCACTTTGTGAAATAATTTATTGCCGCCAGAATATACTTGTGACCTTTGCTTGATGCTGGATAAATTTGGCCAATCATATCCATACCCCATCCTCTAAATGGCCACGGCTTAATGATTCGATTGATGGCCGATGTAGGCGCCCTCTGAATCGCTCCAAATTTCTGGCAATCTTGACACCCTTTGTAATACCTGAAGCAATCTTCTAGGATACTTGGCCAATAATACCCAGTCCTTTCCAAACAACCATCTCATTTTATGAGCCGATTGATATGTACCACAGATGATTTCATGGACTTCGCACATAACCACCTTGGTTTCTTCTGATTTAAACATCTTAACGATACACCATCAATCACCTGATAATAAAGCTTTTCTTCTAATAAAACATACCTCAACACCATGTATCTTATTTTACAAGGAGTACGCTGCGCTGGATTTTTGATACTGCGCTATCTTGGTCCTCCAATCTTCTTCATCGACATTGATCTCATCGACATCAGCTTGCTTTGTTTCATCGACATTGACAATTTCAACAATCATACCATTAGTATTTAGTTGATAGCCTGATGCCTTCTATGCCAAATCATTTGGTTCCATATTTTGCTCCCTCGGGACATGCCTGAAACTCACTTCCATGAAACATCGTATCATATCCTAACACTCGGCATAAAACAATCTCAGATTATCATCTCTGCATTCAAAATCTCTTGTTAATTGCCTGAGTACCAGCAATGAATCACCAATGATTTCGACGAAGTCAGCCCCAGCTTCTCGCAAAATCTGCAGACCTTTGAGAACAACTCTATACTAAACTTGATTGTTAGTCGATACCTCAACAACAAATGCAAACTCAAATCTTGCCCCCTGTTGGGGGGATCACTTCGCATGCCACCCCTCGAGGGTTCATCAAAGTCGGGCTATGAATAAAAGTCAAAGTCAACCATTGTTGCCTCTTTTATTATTATTATTAACTGTAACTTTGAGGTACAGGTGTTCATCGGAGGCCACGGAAAAACCAAGACTCTTCAGGCGGGATCTCCATGCCTTCGAGGGATGAAGTCATCATCCTTCGAAGGACAGAGCAGCGGACCCTTCAAGCAGTACCTCCGCGCCATTGAAGGATGAAGCCATCATCCTTCGAAGGACAGGGCGCCGGGCAAGATCAAGAACCGGCATGGTGCGAAGAGGGCAACACGTGGCACTAGTACGTGTTGTGGCGTGCGGAACAAGGAAGGGTACCAGAAGCGCTCAAATGACTGATTTATCCTTTATGACCATTTTATACAGAATATTCGAAGAATATAGTAGGTAATTAGGGACAAAATGGTCATTTGCATATGACCTAAGTACGGACCTATAAATAGAACGCCCCTACTTACTTATAACGGGACAAATCTTTTTGGAAATACGTGAGAAGAGCCCATTGTTCCGTTCCATACCCTTCGCGATTTCTTTTCATGTTTACTCTTTTTGTTAGTGGCACTAAAGCTCATGCTTTGTGACACCAACAGTGGCACCCACCTTGTTGTGAGCTCGTACATAAGCTCACGATGACTCAACTCCACAGACCGGTGTGTTCGAGCGGCACTCCCCCCCCCCCCTACTTCGGGAGACCCCCAACTGACTGACGATCAATCTACATTGCAAGTAACAAAAGAGAATACCCTCGAAGTGCAACCATTGCTTCAAGCAGAAGTGTTGGGTGGTCTAAAAGACCTAGTACAGCGTCCTGAACAACCATCAAGCTCAAACCCTCCTGGAAGCAACACCCCAACCTCCATGACAATAGCACAAGAGATGGAACTGTTAGCCCAAAGAGCCGAACACCTCGAGCAACTCAAGCAACAACTGTTGCCAGAACAAGAGCTAAGAAGCAAAGCGCTGTCAAAGAGAGAGAGAAAACCCTACAAGAGAAAGAGTACATAGCCCAACTCAGACTCAAGAATCTGCAACTAGCAAAAGAAGTCGAAGAACTCCAGAGAACCATTGGCAGGGCAAGCCGCAAGGAATCAAACCCAACGCCTGAAGCTCACCCGTACCTCGAGCAAGAAGTACCACTCACACCAAGCCATAAGCCGATAGCCGTGGAAGTGCTGCCAGTTTGAAGAGCAAGCACAACGAGCATGATTGACAAAGACTGACCTCTCTCCGAAGGGTTGTAAAGAGCTCCATACCCACCGCAGTTCAGAATGATACCGCTAGCCAAATTCAGGGGAAATTCTAACCCAAGGCAATTCATCATGAGATATGAAGCAGCAATCATATCAGCAGGAGGAGACGAGGTAACCTTGGCAAAGGCATTCGTTTGCGCCCTCGAAGAGTCCGTCCTGAATTGGTACTTCAACCTGCCCCCCGGGTCTCTATACAGCTGGGAAAACATTAGGGATAAGGTGGTCGCAAGCTTTCGAGGGTTCCGCACTATTATGGAACCATCACATGAGCTGTTGAATATCGCCCAGTAGGAAAACGAGCAATTACATGAGTACTACAGAAGATTCCTCACGCTTTGAGCCCAGGCCCCGAGCGTCACGGATGAGGCGGCAATAAGTTCTGTACTCAGAGGCATGCGAGCATGCCAGATGTCTTCATACTGCACATGGATACCCCCGCACACCATGCAAATGTTATGCACAAAGTTCAAAGGGTATAGTAGATCAGATGTGGATTACAAAATACGCAAGAAAAGTCAAAGTAAGAGCCGCAACTAGTCACACAGCGAAGGTGGCTTTCAAGAAAGGCAGTACAGAAAAACTAAGCAACCCATAGAACCCTCACCTTTGTTCATCAGTCACATCAGGGGAGAGAAAGAAGACACCATGGGCAGAGACAACCAGAGTAATGATTTCAGAGGAAGCAGCCAACGAGGGCGTGGCAGAGGCCGAGGCTCTCCAGTCCAAACTCGACCGGCCAAAAAGCCGTACTGTTTCTACTGCAGAGAGGACAAGGAGCACACAACTTCCACTTGCCTCAAAGCAAAAGAAATCCAAGAAAGGATCGAAGCAGAAAAGAAGGCTTTGTCCTTACCCAAAGCCATCAATTATACATCGCCCAACCCATGGACCTAGCAACCATATCCACAGCCTGCTCAGCCCAATTACCACTACCCAAGCACCCACCATCATCAAATTTATGCACCATCCCATATTTTCATCCAGCTCACCCCACACAACCGCCTAGCCAATACACCCAACCTAGACAACAAATCCAGCAACCATCACCCAGCCAAGACCAGCAAAGGCAAAAGCAAGAGCCTCAACACCTACCACAGCCCAAACCAGAGGCCACCCCAAACCAAGCTGCAACCTTCCCAGTACAAGGTTACATTGGAATGATATGCGGAGGGTCATCTTCAGACTTTGAAAACAAAAGAAGAAGAAGAGATCATTTTTGAATGGTAAACAATGTTTTCACCGAAGGACCCGTTATCAAGTCAAAGTGGTCTCATATTCCCATCACATTCACCGAGTCAGACCTCAACCTCAAAGCTTTTCCACATGTTGATGCATTTGTAATCGAAGCCCACATCCACACCTGGATGGTTAGTAAAGTTCTCAAAGACAATGGCAGCCAGGTAGACATACTATTCATAAACACCTTCGAGCAAATGGGCCTCAGCAAAAGTTCCCTGCAGCCATCAAATATACCACTCATAGGCTTTGGCGGAAAAGGAGTCACTCCCATGGGCACAATCTCCCTACCAGTATCATTCGGCAACACCCAAAACCCTCGAACAGAATATGTAACATTCGATGTGGTGGATCTTTGCCACCCTTTTGACGTCATATTTGGCCAGGGCATAATTAACACCTTCAAAGCCGTCATCCACAGTGCATATCTATGCATGAAGATTCCAGTAGTTGGAGGGGTTATCACAGTCAAAGAAGATCAGCAGATGGCAAGAGACATAGAAAAAGGTTATGCACCGGGGGAAAGAAACTGCAACAACATATAGGTCTTCAGCCAAGAGCAACTAGAGGATGAAGAGAGAGCCCGAAAAGCTCATGAGCAGCATAAAGCGAATGCAAGAGAAGAGACACAATGTCTCGACAGAGAGAAGGTTGCAGTTCAGCCAGACGAAGAAACCAAAAAAGTACACCTCGATGAACAAGTCCTTGGCCAGTTCGTCATTGTAGGCTCTGGCTTAGACTCCGAAGAAGAGAAAAAATTGCTAGCATTTCTGAGTAAGAACAAAGATGTATTCGCTTGGCTTCAGCAGACCTCGAAGGTGTGGACAGAAGCATCATAGAGCACAAGCTAGAAGTTGACACAAAGATCAGGCCAAAGAAACAAAGGTTTCGAAAGATGTCCGATGAAAAAATAGAAGCGATTAGAGCGGAAGTCCAACGGCTCCTCGATGCTTCTGTTATCCGCGAAGTCAAATACCCATCTTGGCTAGCAAACTGTGTAATGGTAAAGAAAAAGAATGGGAAGTCGAGAATGTGTATAGACTTCACAGACCTCAACAAAGCTTGCCCCAAAGATGATTTCCCATTGCCTCGAATTGACAAAATCGTGGACGCAGCAGCTGGGAGCGAGCTGCTGTCATTGCTTGATTGTTTCTCCGGCTATCATCAGATATGGCTAAGGAGGAAGGATGAGGAAAAAACAAGTTTCATTACACCCTTTGGTACTTATTGTTTCGTAAGAATGCCCGAGGGATTGAAAAATTCCGGCCCTACATTTTGCCGCATGACTCAGAAAGCTTTCGAGTCACAGTTCGAAAAAAGCGTACACGCTTATGTGGATGACATCATAGTAGCAAGCAAAGTAAAAGGCAGCCATATCTCAAACCTCACAGAAACATTCGCAAACCTTCGAGCAGCAAGGTTAAAACTGAATCCAGAGAAGTGTGTTTTCGGCATCCGAAAAGGAAGAGTATTCGGTTGTCTGGTGTCAGCCAAGGGCATCGAAGCCAACCCAGACAAAATCAAAGCTATCATCCAAATGCAAGAGCCTCAGTGCCGAAAGGATGTGCAGAAACTCATAGGCAGAATGGCGGCACTAAACCAGTTCATATCCAGATCAGCCGAGCGAAGCCTGCCCTTCTTCCAAACACTCCAAGGGGCTCAACCCTTCAAATGGGGTCCAGAACAGCAAAGAGCCTTCGCAGAACTAAAAAACTACCTCGAGAAGCAATCAAAGCTAACCAACCCAGAGTCCGGGGCTGTGCTACTGTTATATGTGGCTGCATCCCATTCGGCAGTCAATGCAGTCCTCGTACATGAAAAGAAAATAGTCAAAATGGTTAAAGGGGAGCCGAAGGAACTCTTGGTGCAACTACTGGTATATTATGTCAGTGAGGCACTGTCTGCCTCCAAGAGGCTATATTCTGAGATGGAAAAAATCGCATACGCGGTAGTCATGGGTTCTAGAAAGATGCGGCATTATTTTGAGGCTCATCACATCAAAGTGCTCACCAGCCAACCACTTAATGAAATATTTGGCAACCGGGAAGCTTCGGAAACAATCGGTAAATGGGCCATGGAATTCTCAGAGCATGTAGTAGACTTCAAGAAACGCAGTGCCATCAAGTCTCAGGTACTCGCTGACTTCATAGTAGATTGGAGAGCTCCCCAGCACATAAAAAATCAAACATGGTCTGAACCAGAGTGGACAGTGCATTGTGACGGAGCCTGGGGACTGGCCGGGGCAGGTATAGCAGTAGTAGTCACTTCGCCCACGGGTGTGAAAATAAAATACGCTGCAAGGCTCGAATTTAGTAAAGAAATGGACAAGTGCACCAATAACATAGCAGAGTATGAGGCAGTACTGCTGGGGCTCAAGAAACTAAGGGCATTCAGAGTCCAGAGGTGCAGAGTTAGAAGGGATTCCAAGATCGTTGCCAGCCAATACAACAAAGAATTCACAACCAGGGATCCACTCCTTGAGAAATACCACAACACCATCTGAAGCATGGAAAAGTATTTCAAAGGCTTCGATATACAGTACATCGATAGGAAGTTTAACATGAAGGCAGAAGAGCTCACCAAGTTGGCAGCAAAACAAGAGGCAATACCACAAGATGTGTTTTTTCAAACAATCACAAAACCTTCGATCAAAGCAGTCCTCCAGGACCCCAAGCAAATACACACAGTAACAAGTGAAGACTGGAGAACCCAAATCATTGCATACCTCAGGGGTTTTTACGAACCAAACACCGAGTCAGAGGCCAAAAGAATGCAGCAAAGGGCCAGGAACTTCAATATCATCGAGGGTCAGCTTTACAAGTCAGGAATTTGCGCTCCATTACTTAAGTGTGTAAGCAAAGCGGAGGGCACCCAGCTACTCAGTGAGATACACGAGGGAATCTGCGGAGCACATATTGGACCTCCGCCACTAGCTGCAAAGGCAGTGAGACAAGGTTTCTTCTGGCCATCTATGGTCAAGGATGCCGCAGAAGTAGTAACCAGATGTGAAGCCTGCCAAAAAATCTCAAATAGGCAGTCAGCACCCTCGTAGCCATCGCAACTCATAGCCCCATCATGGCCTCTCCAACGTTGGGGAATCGACATCGTCAGACCCCTACCCACAGCCCCAGGGAATTACAGGTAGGCAGTTGTAGCGCTAGAATATTTCACCAAGTGGATCGAAGCAAGACCAATCACAAACATCTCGGCAGCCACAATTAGAAAGTTCTTCTGGCAAAATATCGTATGCCGCTTCAGAGTGCCAACGGACATAACAGTCGACACCGGAAAACAATTCTAGAACGATATGTTCAAAGAATTCTGTCATTCCGTTGGAACCAAAGTCGACTTCGCGTTAGTATATCACCCCTAGTCGAACGGAGCCGTCCAAAGAGCAAACAGTCTTTTATTCAAGGCAATAAAAAAGATACTCCTCGACGATAAGAACGGAAAGTGGGCAGAAGAACTGCCAAGGGTCATATGGTCGCACAATACGACCGAAACCAGGGCAACCAAATACTCGCCCTTCAGGTTACTTTACGAGGAAGAAGCAGTCATGCCAGAGGAGATTTTGCATCAAAGTCCCCGAACCTTCAATGTAAAATCAACACAACTTGTAGAGGTGGAATCAAAGGATCTCATGGAAGTCGACATACTGGATGCAGCTGTCAACCTCAAAAAGTATCAATCAGAAACTCGCCAGTGGAGGGATCCAAAAGTTGCACCCCGAGCTTACACGGTAGGAGACCTAGTTCTACTCCGAAGCCCAAAAACAGAAAGCAAAGGCAAGTTAGAACCCAAATGGGAGGGTCCATACATTGTGGAAAAATCAAACAGGCCCGGAGCGTACAGGCTCTAGACTTCGCAAGGAGAAGAGTTGCCGCATTCTTGGAACGCGGACAACCTTCGAAGGTTTTATGTATAGAAAAGGCACCACTCGAAGCATGTAAACAGCCAAGCATAGCACGAAGCTATAAGTGCTACCTTGAGCTTAGTTGGTAGATTTTCTTTTCAAGCTTTCCTTTTAGACAATCGTGTAAAGGACCGTACTCTTTTCCTCACAAGGGGAACCCTTCATAGGGGTGAGGTTTTTAACGAGGCGGATCCTATGTAAAGCCCAGCTAAATCTATGAAGCTGACTTCCCCAAAGCGGAAAGCCTCGCTCAGCAGAGCACGTCGAAACAACTCCTATCATGGAGATCGAAACATTCGATGAAGAGCAAAAAGCTCTCAAGCCATAGCTGCTGCATTGGCTAAGCCTAAAGAGCTAAAAGCCGTGCAGTCAACTAACTTAGCGAAAAAATGCTAAGGGGCTCGTTGCAGCCCAAACCCGTTGAAGGGTTCGCCCTAAAGCACCTCGCCCCTAGCACTTCAAGGGGGAGGATGGCGTTTTTCAAGAAACTTAGCACGAAATGCTAAGGGGCTCGTTGTAGCCCAAACCCATTGAAGGGTTTGCCCTAAAGCACCTCGCCCCTAGCATTTCAAGGGGGGGGGGGGGGGGGGGGGGTTGGCGTTTTTCAAAAAACTTAGCGAAAAATGCTAAGGGGCTCATTGCAGCCCAAACTCGTCGAAGGGTTCGCACAAAAACACCTCGCCCCTAGCACTTCGAGGGGGAGGATGGAATTTTTTAAAAAACTTAGCAAAAAATGCTAAGGGGCTCGTTGCAGCCCAAACCCATCGAAGGGTTCGCACAAAAACACCTCGCCCCTAGCACTTCGAGGGGGAGGGTGGCATTTTTCAAAAAACTTAGCGAAAAATGTTAAGGGGCTCGTTGCAGCCCAAACCCGTCGAAGGGTTCGCCGTAAAACACCTTGCCCCTAGCACTTCGAGGGGGAGGATGGCGTTTTTCAAAAAACTTAGTGAAAAATGCTAAGGGGCTCATTGCAGCCCAAATCCATCGAAGGGTTCACACAAAAACATCTCGCCCCTAGCGCTTCGAGGGGGGCGGGGGACATTTTTCAAAAATATTAATGTAAATACCAAGCGGCTCATAGCAACGCAAACCTGACAAAACGTACTTTATTGCAATTGGAACTAACAAATGTTTACATTAGAAATCATAATCAATGGGTTTTTCTTTTACAACAACCCCAGAAGCTAACAACTGGGGAAGCAAAACGGCCCATTCGTTGGCATTGTAACCAGGCGGAGGTGGGCAAGGATTAGGTCTCGAGCCCCCGGCACCAATGACACCCGAATAGTTGGAACCGACGCTTGCGAAAAAGATTTAGCAATCTTTGTCAGCGAATTCAACATAGAGCTAATAGATCGCTTCGCCACAGCAAGCCGCGGATGGGGTGGCCACGGAATTGAGGCGTCGGAACCATCGGTGCCCAGGGGTTTCTCACTTTGCTTCGAAAGTGGAGACCCGAGTGTTCACTTCCTGCGCAGTCTGTCTACGTTAGCGGAGACTCCCCCACCACGGGACCTAGCCTTACCCCGACGACCAAGCGCGGACGACGCACTAGATGAAGTGCCACGACTAAATAAGTGGGAATAATTCCCCACGCAAACCACACCGGTGTCCAAAGTCACCAAGCACACCCTGGGTGAAGCAGCGCGCGTGGGGTCCTCGGGTCTTTCAGGCTCCACCGCAACATCTAATGCTTCGAAGCCGCTCAAACTGCCCTCAAAACTACTCGAAGTGGGCATCAGTACAGAAGCGTCATCCATTAAAGACTGGGACCCCTCGCTCATCAGGCCCAACATGCGTAGCGCGGAAGATCCACTAGAAGTGTCCTCTTCGGAATCCCGCGCAGGCGACATGAAGGACACCTGCACAGGGTGGAGCAGGCATGTCAAAATCATAATTACAAAATTTCCCTCAAGACCTCCCAAAAAGGATACTACATCAATACAGCAACTACAAGTGATCCTAAACCTCGCTCGGTGCGGCCTTCGATCCACCCTCCAAAGTACCCGCCTTCTCGGCGTCATTCCTCGAAGTGTCTCGGCCCCCCCTCGAAGGATCTTCAGCTTGGCCGCCACCGCTCCTTGAAGAGTCGTGCATCTGCACAGGCACAATCAACTTCAACTTCGAACGTCGTGCGAATAAATGAAAATACAATACAGAAACAGAAGTATAACCTGAGCCAGCTTCTCAATCGCAGCCTATTGAGCAGCTTCGCGGCCGTGATCCTGCCAAATTTCATAGCAACACGTTTAGCTGCGGTAATGGCCTCCGGTGACAAGCCGTCTCGAGCATCCGCCCCAATCAGAAAATTACGCCTTCTCAGAGCATGAAGTGGTCGCAGCCTTCATGTTCCAACAGCCCGAAAGCGGCCTCCGCAGAATGAAGCAAGCCGTAATTGCTGTGCTTGTCCATCACCCCTGGGAGAGCTTCGAACTCAGACTTTACCCAACCAAAGAAAATAGCCTCGGTGATAGCAGCCCCATCGGTCAATGACATTGGCTCAGCACCAACATAACCCAAGGCCTCGCAATATTGATAGTGTGTAGATACAGCTTGGGCAGCGAAGCCATAATTGCGAGTCGATTGGTCATGCTTTAATGCTGTGTTTTCATTTTCCAGAGCTGCAATCCTAGCCTCAGCAGCTTCCTTAAGCCAGTCTTCAATTCAGCAACCTCCGCTCGCGAAGCATCAAGCTCCTTTTGCACGTGTGCAGCTTTGGGCGCAGCTTCATCCTTCGCAGATCGAAGGCTGTTAAGCTTCTCCTTCAGCAATATATTCTTTGTTGCAAGCGAATTCTTCTCTCTCTCTCCAACGAGGCTAGCTCCGTGTAAGTTTTCTCAGAAGAAATCCGCGTGAGGGTGTGAGCCTGAAACAAAAGAACACTCAAAACAACCCTGTCAGAAACCTCAACAAAAATAGTACAACATTTTTTTTCTTATACACCATCAAAGCCAAGCGTACTTACATGTCTCAAAACATGGTAGAGATTATGCCGCAAGTCCCTGGCTCTAAATAGTTTAGCCCCTTCGGCTATGAAAACATCCGGCGCCGAGCATAGCTCAGCCCAAGCTTTGGGATCAGCAAAATCTTCATACCATTCGGGCAGGCCCAAGCTTTTACTCGTAGACCCCCCAGAGGTTTCATCCCCAATCAAAAGTTGCCTTGGACTCGAAGGTCTAGGGTGGGTAGAAAATTTTTCTTGAAGTCCAACGAGGGTGTCTGCGGCCTCCGCATCCACAGTCCAACCATTTGTGGGAATAATGGAGGGACTTGAAGCTGGTAAATTAGCAGCACCGCCTGCAGCAGGGGGAGGAATCACCACCACGTCATCATCACCGTCAAAAGTGTCCGCCATCGCCCCGGCGCACACCAAAGTCCCAATGGCGCGGAGGCCAGGGGCAGAGGAGCTCGAAGAGTCCCGGCGGGGTTCTTTTGCGAGCGCGCGCTTCGGAGGGTCCTTCAAAGTTTCCTCCTCCCTCTTTCTTTTCCCAATCTGCAACGAGGGCTTCGTCAGACATTTCTCCTTTCTAACCTTTTTGGCCCCCGTAGCCTTACCAATATTCGAACCAATATTACCAGGGGACCGGTTCCGCCTCATTCGAGGTCCTGACGCAACACGAGCAGGGTACTTCACACTGGCCAAAGTCAGCACACGGTTAAGCCGGCCACTGTGAGAAGTCCGCTCGCAGGTGTGCTTGTGCTCCTCACCGTGTAGGGCCCTACCACAGCCTCGCTGGCGCGCTACAGGAAGACCACAAACTCCTCGTCACCAAAACCCCGTTTATCCACGGGTACCTCTGGGAAGGGTATGGTAATGTCAGGCCTCGAGAGGATTTTCTTCTGAATAAACCCGGGAATTGAGCACCCCTTGCGTAGTGGCCACTTATTCGCAGCCACTTGAGTTGAAGGTAGCGATGCGGAAGGCAGCATCGTTCTTACACCCCTTAGGCACCCTACCCTCCATGGATTGAGGCTCGCAGGGAGTTAGCATCAAAGCTAAGGGAAAACTAATTGCCTCTCCCCCGTCCGCATTAACAGTCTCCGCGGCAACCTTCACATACAGCCAACTCTCATGCCACTTGTCGCCCCAGCGGTTTCGGCTGCACTTGACAAACTGATTGTCGTGCTTGAAGCGGGGCACGAAGGTAACGCATCCAAAGTCAGCCTCGTGCAACACGCCATCAATCTTGATGGTCTTTGGTTGGTAGTGAGCACAGTAATATTTGCAGAATACTTCAATATCAGGCTGGTCCTGATAACTCAGTATGCCCCAGGCAAACTTGCTCAGCATGGCCATCCCGCTGGGGCTGATATGATGAAGTTGCACGTTGAACCTGCCCAGCACATCCTTCATGAAGGATGAGCAAGGAAAGCGAAGGCCAGCAATAAAGTGGCCTTAAAAAACCACGACCTCATCTTGAGCAGAGCAAGGGGTAACCTCTTGACCAACCAGCTGGGCTCCTCCGGAGGGAAAGCACCCCACCTTGGCAAATTTGTGCAACTTGGGAGCATCGAGGCGAGATCGCCCGAAAATAGAGGTTTGAGGTCTGCATTCCTCGTGTTCTTTTCCTTTCCCCTTTCGGCCCTTCAGCAGGCCAAAATCACCTGTAGGCAGTATATCACTGACATCAGCATCCACGTCTTCTAAGTCCTCGTCCAATGGACCAGAACTCCGAACCCTGCGGCTCGAACCTTGCCCTTGGGCGTCGGTCATGACCCTCCCAACACCTCGGGGAGCGAAATCCTTGTCACCACCCTCTTCCTCGTCATCCTCTTCCTTATCCTCCGCCTCATCATCTCCATCGTTTTCCTCTTCATCATCTTCAACTTCTTTCAGAGGGTCCCGACCATGATCGTGACCCAACCCTTCGGGAGCAACAGTGAGGTTATCCTCCAGGCTCCTGGCAAAATCCGCCTCAGAGGCACCCTCACTTGTAGCAGCATCAACAGTCGTCGAAGGCAGGTTTTCTTCAACATCGGTCTCGTCAGGGCGCGCTGTCACTGCCACTCGAGTCATACCTTCAGATCCTGTAATCAAACACAAAATGTGAGCTCAGTAGGAACACAAAAACTAGTCCCAACTATCGCAAGGGACACTTCGAAGTAAGGATTCATGCATACCGAGTTAGCTCGAATGTTGCCTCAAAAGCAAAAATCACCAAACAACAGTACGAGCGCACGAAACTATAGGAAGCTAGAGCACTAAAAAGCAAATCGAAGCAAATGCTTCGTAGACCTTTACCCCCCCCCCCCACCCCCTGCTTATATAGTCGGATAAAAATGAACGAGCATTTACTACGGGGCCTCAAGAATTAGGGGCACAGTGACACAAAATTAAAAGCGGAAGCCAAAGAGCCACGACACCCAAAATAACCAAGTGTTACCTTCGAGAGAACCAGGTGAGCTCCTAGAAGACAACTCGCTTTCCGAAACAATTACTGTTCGAACCCTAGTCATAATCGCAGACATAGCGGGAGCTTAACGAACGAGTAACTAGTAAAAATAATAATAATTTTCCACCGCAGTTATTCTCCTTTTATAGGCAGAAGCCCTGGTAGCTTCGCTCAAAGCCCAACTTCAATGTTCGAAGGGTGGCGTTTTGGTAAGAGATCCCGGCGAAGCGAGGGTTTCGGCCCATCAAAGTTGGACCAACCCCTCGAGGGGCTACTGTTGGGGGGATCACTTCGCATGCCACCCCTCGAGGGTTCATCAAAGTCGGGCTGTGAATAAAAGTCAAAGTGAACCATTGTTACCCCTTTATTATTATTATTATTATTATTATTATTATTATTATTATTATTATTATTATTATTATTATTATTATTATTATTATTATTATTATTATTATTATTATTATTATTATTATTATTAACCATAACTCTAAGGTACAGGTGTTCATCGGAGGACACGAAAAAACCAAGACCCTTCGGGCGGGATCTCCATGCCTTCGAGGGATGAAGCCATCATCCTTCGAAGGACAGAGCAGCGGACCCTTCAAGCAGTACCTCCGCGCCATTGAAGGATGAAGCCATCATCCTTCGAAGGACAGGGCACCGGGCAAGATCAAGAACCTGCATGGTGCGAAGAGGGCAACACGTGGCACCAGCACGTGTTGTGGCGTGCGGAACAAGGAAGGGTACCAGAAGCGCTCAAATGACCGATTTATCCTTTATGACCATTTTGTACAGAATATTCGAAGAATATAGTAGGTAATTAGGGACAAAATGGTCATTTACATATGATCTAAGTACGGGCCTATAAATAGAACGCCCCTACTTACCTGTAATGGGATGAATCTTTTTGGGAATACGTGAGAAGAGCCCATTGTTCCGTTTCATACCCTTCACGATTCCTTTTCATGGTTACTCTTTCTGTTAGTGGCACTAAAGCTCGCGCTTTGTGACACCAACACCCTCCAAAGCGATACGATGACAAACCCGATACCACATCCATTCTTGCATATAGAACCATAAAAAAATAGTAACCATGGTATCGGCTCTACCATCCACATACTCGAGCCACCATGTTCAACAACCAAATCAGCCAAAACTTGACCCTTGACTGCCTTAGCAGATTCATAATTTAAATCATATTTGGCTAGAGCAAGCATCCACTTACCGATCCTCCCTTTCAAAATAGGAGCCGATAGCATATACTTGGCGACATCGGCTTTGCCAATCACCACACACTCGGTCGATAGCAGATAATGCCTCAACTTCACACATGAGAAATATAAACATCGGCATAATTTTTCAATCTTAGTGTACCTGGATTTAGCATCAATCAATCTTCGACTTAAATAGAACACGACCCTCTCTTTGCCTTCTTGTTCTTGAACCAGAGTTGATCTGATAGACTTCTTATCCGCAGCAAGATATAGCTTAAAGGGCAACCCTTCTCTTGAAGAACAGGAGGCGCGTTAGATACTTTTTGATATCGTCCAGAACTTTTTGATGTTCAGGCTCCCATACAAACTTCTGATTGACAATCAGATTTAATAATGGAGTAAACACATCTAGCCGACCTGACAAATTGGATATAAATCCTCTGATAAAATTAACCTTGCCAATCAAGGATTGCAGCTCGATCTTGTTAACAGGAGGCTCGATGTCATTAACAGCTTTAATACTCTTAGGGCCAATTTTAATCCCTCGTTCATGCACAATAAAATCTAGAAATTGGCCAGCCGATACGCCAAAAGTCTTCTTAGGATTCATTTTGAAGTCATACCTTCTTGTCCTCTCGAGTACTTCCCCTAAATTGGCCACATGATCATCTATCTTCCTGTATTTAACCACAACATCATCAATATAAATCTCCACTAACCTACCGATTAAGTCACGAAAAATATAATTCATGGCTCTCTGATATGTGGCTCTAGCATTCTTCAAACCAAATGTCATGACAACCTATTCATATAATCCAATAGCCCCTAGACACCTGAAAGAAGTCTTCGATATGTCTTCTTCTTCCATAAAAATTTGATTGTAACCAGCATTGCCATCCATGAAACTAACAATTTTATGTCCAGCTGCTGCATCAACACGATGATGTGTAATCGGCATCAGATAATCATCTTTTGGTGAGTCTTTATTTAATGGTCTGAAGTCGATACACAATATTTGAAACCGACTCTTGACATCGGCAAGGTCTAATAAACTTAGCATAATATAATCTGATAATCTCATCCTTGACGTCATCATAAATCTTAGGGTCGACCCTTCGTGGTGGTTGCTTGTATGGTCGATATCCAGGTTTGATGGATAGCCGATGCTCAACAATAGATCGGTTGAGATCGGGCATTTCAGAATAATCCCAAGCAAAAAAATCCCAATACTCCTTCAATAATTTTATTAATTCAACTTTAAAATCTTCATCTAATTTCTTACTGATAAATGTTGGCCTAGGTTTATCACCATCCTCTATATCGACTTCTTGCAACTCGTCGGCCCACATAAATCCTTTCCCCAACTTGCCATCCTCTGCAAATTCCACTAGGGTGCCTGTCAGAGAAACAACTTCGAATTTGACTGGTCCACCACCTCAAGACCTTGTGTAGTAATCTTGACGTAATCTCCATCCCAAACCTTGCCAGACAGACACGTCATATTATCTGCTTGCCATGGCGCCAAATTGGCTGATGCAACATTGACAGTTTCATCGGCCGGAACCACTTCCACTCGATCACCGATCCACTGGATCACAGAATCGTGCATTGTAGATGGTACACAACAATTCACATGTATCCAGTCATGACCTAGTAGAAGGCTATAGGTTCCCTTTCCTTCAATAACAAAGGATCTAACCGCCAAAACTCCTTTAGCTGCTGCAGTACGACCACCATAATCCCACAAAATCATGTTAGTATCGATTAAATCATCATCGGTCTTACCCAACTTTCTAGCAGTAGTGATCGGCATGATATTGACTGTAGCACCTCCATCAACCATCATTTTCCCCATCGGGATCCCGTTGACGAACCCTTTTAAATATAAAGCCTTCAAGTGCTGATGTTTTGCTTCATCTGGTTTATCAAACATTGCCTGCTGGACTTCAAATACTAACTAAGGCACCTCATCATCATCAGCAAACAATTCCTCTTCTGAGGCCATGAACGCTTGCGGAAGCATCATCACCATGCCCACTGTAGCACCAGACACTTGTACTTGTGATTTCACCTTTGGTCCCCAAACCCTTTTAGGCGGTTGATCGTCATCCTCATCATAATAATATCTGCCAGCCCTTATCTGTCGGCATCGCATCCTCTGAACTCTTCGTTTCTGGCTCCTAGAAAATATACCAAATGGACACCACTGCTCTTCCTGTGCTTGTTCTTCCTGCAACTCTTCATCGATTTCTTTGTCACACTTATCTTCTTCTTCAGTCTTCCTTGCTCCAAGTTGATCAAAAGCTGACACTCTGCCCTACCCATCGACTTTTCCTTTCATCGACTCTTTGATGTTGCTTTGTCGATCTTGCTATCGATAGAACTTCGGAACCTCTCTATACATCTGATCCACACGCCGACTGCAACCAGGATAATTGTCGATTAAAGGCAGCTTCATGTTATTCTCTGAGCAATATTTAAAAAATGGACACTCCCAGTGTGGATCAAACTGTGATTCCCGTACTTCCCTGTTCCTTTTCTTCTGATATCGACTAATAAAAGCTTCAACATTGTCGATACCAGTCATGTTAACATTCGCAGAGAATGGATGTCCATCAATCTTCATAGCACCTTTAGTAAACTTTATCTTGCCTTGCTCAATCACCATCTGAATCTGTCTTCTGAAAACTTTGCAATCATTGGTATTATGAGAAGACGAGTTATGCCACTTGCAATACATCTTCTTCTTCAATTCTTCAGCAGGTGGAATCACATGATTAGGTGGCAGCTGAATATGCTTCTCTTGTAACAGCATGTCAAATATCTTATCGGCATTGGTGATATCAAAGTCATATTTTTCTTCTAGCTCATTCTGCTTCACCCAAGGACATGACATCATATTCTTATTCCTAGTCCACTCAGCCATATCGACATCTCCAGTCTCCTCCCCAGACTCAGAATCGTAATCATTATAGTTGACCTGAATCAGCCTAGGTCGTGCCCCCCCCCCCCCCCAAGTCAGATTCTCCTGGATAGATACCTTCTGTACTAGTTGGGACAAGCTCTCAAACTCAGCCGAGGGAAACTTTTCCCTTAGGGGCACTACCAAACAATTTAAAGCAATCTTCGCCATCTGATTATATGTCAACCGGAGACTGAAATATTTGCTGCGCACTTCTCTGAACCTCTGCACGTAATCATGCACAGATTCACTAGCTTTCTGCCTCACAACAATCAAATCTAACAATCTCATCTCCCTAGTCTCAACGAAGAAATACTTATGAAATTCCTATTCGAGATCGGCCCAAGTTATAATTGAGTTTGGGGCCAACGATGCGAACCAGGAGAAAGCTAATCCAGACAATGATAGAGGAAACAACCTGATCTTCAATGCTTCGGTAGCTCCTGCTTCTCCGCATTGCATCGAGAACCGGCTGATATGCTCAACAGTGATGGTATTATCTTTGTCCAGTGAACTTAGTAAATTCTGGTGGCCTGTATCGACTCGGTATAGGAATCAAGTCATAGCTAGGAGGATACAGGGGCCGATACATATAAGTCTGTTGTTTTGTCTTTAACCCAAATTATTCTCTCATCACCTCAGCAATCTTCACTACCTAGTCATCGGTCAAAATATTGGTATTTGGAGTAGCCAATGTAGGAGCAGATGCTGACACTTGTGGGCAACCGTGTGCTGGCCTCCCAACTCCCCAGGCAATGCAGACGATGATGGCATCTCGAACAGACTTGGCTCTACATTTGGTGTTGTACCATATGTTACATTTGTACTGACGTCTCTTGCCTGTAGTACTGCGGCTGTGTCTGCGGTGATGTCTTCTGTAGAATAATCCAGGGACCAGACCCAGGTGATCTCCCTGTAGCGCCACCACTGTTATTCCTCAGGGGTGGAGTGGCACTTTCTAACGCTGGCCCCGAGCTTGCTATAGGAATTACAGTGCAAGTACTGGGCGGTTGTTGCTTGGGTCCCTCAATTGTAGGCCGAGGAATATTCCCCCGAATATGGAAATACAACGGCCCACGTACTGGATCATCATATACACACCCCTCCACTGTCTGAATAATCAAAACCCTCAATGTATTCACCAACACAGATGATTGATTAATCAATGCATGATGTATAGCTGCATGTATAATGCTGTTCAATGTAGCCTCATCTATCACCTCTATTGGCTTATTGGCAGGTGACTTCTCAGTTTTATCTTCATCAACCAAAGCAGCTATGGGTAACTTTCCCCTCTGTATGATCTTGCCATGCCTGGTCTTGCTAAATATGCTCAACAAAAGGCTTTCATACTCCGCAATTTTCTGATCAATTTGTACCTTTGTTTCATAGCTCAGATCATCCCTGTCAACAGGCATCATGTTCTCCATCTTCAGATCCGCACCGATATCATGTTTTAGTGTAGGATTCTCAGGAAGCTTAGGATCTTTTGGCATTCCAAGTTCAACCATGTTGTAGGTCTTGAAGTTCTCAGTCCCAACGGGCGTGCCAAAAAGCGTGTTGACGCGAAAAACACCACACGCGACCTGGAAGATTTGTTTAACTCCAATGCAGGCTCAACTCAAGAAACCGAGGTGTGCTAGTCGGTTTTCCTTGCAAACCGACAAACAAAACGAACAGTTAAATTCCACGGGTCACCGGCCCAGGACAGGCCGATGAACAAAGCCGATAATTACTGTTAGTGAAAACCAACCGATGGCTATGAATAACAAATAATGTTGTTAAAATAAACTAATCGGCTGATTTATATCAGCTTATCGGTGAATCAATAAACTAGTGTTAAATATTACGTAAATAGTGCTAATAAGAATTAAGTTTAATAGAACAATGTCGATAGATCTATAATTAGACATGCTAGACTTGCTCCGTTTATACCAAAAAGCTGATAGGCCAGAGTCGATAGAAGTACATTGTTCATTTACATACTCTACCTGTCAAGGTTGTCAAGTCGATAGATCTGATAGCTGGTATTGCAAATATGCCTTAAAATCATAGACCTAATCTTATCAAATAAAATAGGACAATCGACTTCTATAAGTGCGATGATAAGCAATTAAGATGTTGAGAAGTCGATCGATGCAGCCTCGCTGGCTCGAGCAGATCAAACTTAATCGAGACAGTGCCCCAACAAAGTAGATAAAACTAAATATGATCCAATTATGGGTAAAATCAATAATGTGACTCGAATAATAGATCTACATTAAACTTATAAAATCTCCCAAAAGTCACAATAGATCGGACCTAACCGAGACAGTGTCGCAACTCGAAGTCGATAGTATAAACATAATTAAGATCTAATTACCGGATAACTAGCAATTCTAAAGATAACAACCAGAATATCAAATCAATGAGAAAGTACTAGTTGAAGTCGATAGAGTTATCAAGGGTGACTAATCCAAGTCTCTCGCCGAGACCGGAGCCGATGTAGCCCACGCGAGACGAGGACGTCGTTAAAAAAAGGGTTGGCGATGCGTCGAATTGTATTGAATGAAAGTGTTGTTGTTCTCGTACAGATCCTATTACATATTTATAGCTCCGTGCAAGGGGTTCCAACCCGACTCGGTCAGGACTCTTAAATAAACCGACTAGATTTATTCCTAAACAAAAGCTAAACTAAAATAGAAAGAGATAAAATAACCCAATTGGGCCCGCTTTATTCCTTTTGGCCATTGAGCTGCGTTGACTTCAGCCGATTTCAACTCTCTGCCTCTGACCAATGGGACCGGTCCAAATTCCGACGCCAATAGGTACAACTTGATGTCCGTTTCATAACTTTGTGAGATGGGCTATAGTTGTCTCTTTGACGATGATGGCATGACCATTTTTAGGAAGAAGGATTCTTCAATAGCTTTCAAAGGGTATTTAGAGGACAAGATTTATCCTGTTGATTTTACCAATACAGAGGGATCTAACCTAAATGCTTGTTTGATCGCTAAAACCACCTTGGGTTGGCTATGGCATCGCCGGCTAGCTCATGTTGGGATGAGGAATCTTTCCAAACTTCTAAAAGGTGATCACATTGTCGGACTAAAGGATGTTGCTTTTGAGAAGGACAAAATATGTAGCACATGTCAAGCCGGAAAGTAAGTTTGAGCATCACATCCCTCCAAGACCATGATGACAATGACAAGACCATTGGAGATGTTACACATGGACCTATTCGGACCGGTCACCTACATAAGCATTGGCGGTAACAAATACGACCTTGTAATTGTTGATGATTATTTTGTTTCACTTGGGTATTCTTTTTAAAGGACAAAAGTGAAACACAAGGAATCTTAAAGAGGTTTTTGTGGAGAGCACAAAATGAGTATGAAGTGAAGATCAAGAAGATAAGGAGTGATAATGGAACCAAATTCAAGAACACTCAAGTTGAAGAATATCTTGATGAAGAAGGCATCAAACATGAATGCTCTTCTCCATACACTCCATAACAAAATGGAGTAGCCAAAAGGAAGAACCGCACACTCATAGAAATGACAAGAACAATGGTTGACGAATACAAGACGTCCGACACTTTTTCGGCCGAAGCCATCAACACCGCATGCCATGTGACAAATAGACTATATCTTCACAAGATTTTGAAGAAAACACCATATGAGCTTCTCACCGGTAACTTTCCTAATGTTTTGTATTTTCGAGTCTTTGGGAGCAAGTGTTTTATTCTTAACAAGAAACCCAAATCTTCTAAATTTGCTCCCAAGACTCATAAAGGTTTTCTCCTTGGTTATGGAACTAATATTTATGCATATCGTGTCCTTAACAAAGACATCGGAGTTGTTGAAATAACCCGGGATGTGCAATTTGATGAATCTAATGGCTCTCAAGTAGAGCAAGTTAATTCAAGTGATGTAGGTGATGAGGCTCCGTGTGATGCAATAAGGAATTTGGCTATTAGTGAAATAAGACTACAAGACCCAAACTCAACTCAAGATGAACCATCTTCTTCAAACCAAGATAACTCCCCTTCACAAGATCCACAAGATGAACAAGATCAAGGAAATCGCCAAGCTCATGGTGACGATCATGTTTAAGGCGATGACCAAGATCAAGTTCAAGATGATGGTGAAGGAGACACTCAAGATATCAACCACCAAGAAGAAGAAGATGCATCTAGGCCCACACACCCACGAGTCTGACAAAACATTCAAAAGGATCACCCCATTGACAATATTCTTGGTGATATTCAAAGAGGGGTAACTACTCGATCTAGAATGGCTACATTTTGTCATCATTACTCGTTTGTTTCCTCTATGGAACCTCTTAGGGTGGAACAAGCACTTCAAGACTCGGATTGGGTGATGGCCATGCAAGAAGAGTTGAACAACTTTGAAAGAAACAAAGTGTGGTCATTGGTGGATAGACCCAAGCAAAATGTTGTAGGTACAAAATGGTGTTCCGCAACAAGCAAGATGAACATGGTGTCGTGGTGAGAAACAAAGCAACACTTGTTGCTAAAGGCTACTCACAAGTTGAAGGTTTGGACTTTGGTGAAACTTATGCACCCGTAGCTAGGCTTGAGTCAATTCGTATTTTACTTGCCTATGCTACTCACCATGGTTTTAAGATATTTAGTTCACACACCAAACCAAGGATTGTGGTATCCAAAGGGTTCCAAGTTCAAGCTAGTCGGTTATTCCGATATTGACTACGCCGGATGTAAGGTGGATAGGAAGAGGTATGACGTGCCAATTCTTGGGTAGATCTCTTGTGTCATGGTCATCTAAGAAACAAAATTCCGTTGCCCTATCCATAGCTGAAGTGGAGTATGTTACAGCCGGAAGTTGTTGTGTTGAACTACTTTGGATGCGACAAACTCTAAAGAACTTTGGATACACTATGACCAAAGTTCCACTCCTATGTGACAATGAGAGTGCTATCATTATTGCATATAACCCCATTGATCGTAATAGGACTAAGCACATAGATATCCGGCACTACTTCTTGAGAGATCATTCAATAAAAGAGGATATTGAGATTAGCTATGTTAGAACCGATAAACAACTAGCCAACATATTTACCAATCCCCTAGATGAGAAGAGGTTTTGTGAATTTAGGAGTGAACAGAATATTCTTGACGCATCCAACTTGGAGTAGAACCTTGTACTTTGGTTGATGTGATGTTCATGCAAAATTGCTTTAAAACTAAAATTCTTCAAAATTTGATCATGTCTTTGTTTTCAAACAAAAACTTTGATCAATAGATCATATTGTTGACACTTGTGAATATAGTTTTGACTGGTTGATTGTTACTATTCACAAGTGGAAACAAGCCTTATTTATTCCCTATTAACTTGTCCAAAAGTTCAGAGTTGGAGAGAAGTTTTTTTTTTGTTTCAAATAGATAACGAGAGAACTTCCGTCACCCAATGACGGAACATTCGTCGTGCTCGGCCTTTTGAAACCCGAGGGTCATAGAAGTTCTGTGAGAACTTCCATGAGTTTCAAACCGATCTGTTCTATCTGCACCAACCTGAGAGTGACGGAACTTCCGTCACCCAATTACGGAACTTCCATCACTCCCAGGTTTAAGGGCCCAATGACCCCTTTCTTCCTAAACCAACCGGTCACTTCCTCTATTTTATTTCTCTCTCCTCCTCCTCAAACCCTAGTGGCGATTTGCGGTGATTTGGAGCTCCCACGGGCGAAGTTGATCAAGTTGGTGGAGACTTGGCTCCTCCCTCATGGAAGTTCTGACATCTCCATCGATTTCCTCCATTTTCTTGACTTAGGTATGAACTTGGCCCTAAATTTTGCATTTTAGGTCAAATGTTCAAACGTCTTCATTTCCTTTGGATAGAATGGATCCCCTATGTCTAATCTATCATCTTCTAGAGGCATTTGCGCTATCGCGGTAGGATATAGGAGCTAGGTTGAATTTAGTGCAAACTATAAACGGCGAAAGTTTCGCCAGAACTTCCGTCATGATGGAACTTCCGTGAATTCTCACAGAACTTTCGTCGCCTGTAGTTCAATGCACTAAATTTTTTGCTTGCTCCTTCCTCCTTGCATGTGACTCATACTTAATTCTTTGTACCCTCTTGCTACCCATTGGTAGTGAAAGATGGTAAGGATCAAGTACGCTTCCAACAGGCCAACAGAGGGGAGTGATGAGGAGCAACATTTATTCTCCCCTTCAAGTGACTACCTAGTGCCAATTGCAAAGAGGAGAAAAGCGGTAATAAAGATAAGACAAGAGTCTAGTAGAGCTGCTCAGACAGTGACTGTGGAGCAAGGAGGATCTCTCCCTCCTAGGAGAGCAGTGGACAAGGGCAAGAGACCGGCTAAGGAGAAAAGCACTTGGTCTCGTAGAGGACCAAGACCAGCACCGGTAGAAGTTGTGGAGGGCCTTCATGTCCATGCTCCTGTATATCCAAGTGGTTATGTGTCCAAGGACTACTAGAAGGACCTCGGTGCTCTCGTTGAGGCAAGAAAGCAAAATCCTTCTCTAGTTGGAGAACAAGAAGCCACCGACTACCAGTTCTACACCTGGTTTCAACAGGACTACTACACTTCTATGCTCATTGATATGAGCCGGAAGAACAGGTTGGCATCACATCAATGGATTGACTGGTCCTATATGGAGTCAAAGAATAATCAAGTGTTCAAAGATATCATCCAAGTGTGCAAGGATCGAGGAGTTTACGACCTCATGGGTTTCAATTATGATTGGAATAAGGAGGTAATTTGTCAATTCTACTCCACTCTCTTTCTTGATGGCAAGGGCACTCTACATTTGAGAACTCAAGGTGTGGAGTATTCAGTCTCGGCAACTTGTTTTGCAAGCTACTTCTTTCAAGGAAGTGTAGATCGCACTAGAGAGATGATCTCCAATGAGGTTGTGATGAAGGACAAGGACATGGCTTTCATGTACTATGAGAAGTGTTCGAATGTGTTTGGCACAAATAATGGTCTTCATAATTTTTACTTCACACTTAACCAGATGTTGAGAGTTACCATTGCACCTAAGGGTGGATATGCTACAACTATAGTGAAGTCCTTCAGAAACATCCTTGCAAGATTTGCTTCGGACGCCACTCCGTTTTGTGTGATGGACTTCATCACAAATGATATTCACATGTCATCTATTGACACAAGGAGAGTTCTTCCCTATGCTCCCTATCTTATGCAGATGATTGAAGCTGAAACTAGGCTCATATTTGAGAAGGAATATAAGCATCTTCCTTTGCGACCGAGAGTGCAACATGAGCTTTGCCCAATTGATCCAACTCCACCTGGGCTATCTTCCTCCAAGAGAGCAAGTCTTGCCCGTGCTCATGTTGAGATAGCAGATGAGAGAGAAGCAGCAGCAGCAGCAGCTAGAGGATCTTCATCAGCACAGCCTCCTCCAGAGCCTCCTCGTCGTCCATCCTCTCACATTGTCTCCTTCCTCAAAAGTATTCTCAATGCTTGTTGCTTCAATGCAAAGGAGAATTGGGAAAACAAGAAGAGGATCAAGAAGCAAGTGCGACGCTACAAGAGGGACCAAAGGGCACAAGGCCGTGACGTGTCTCCAGATGGCTCCGAGTGTGAGCCTGATGGTGAGCCACCGGTCTTTGAAGACCCCTTTGCAGTCTATGATTGGAATGATGTATCTCCTAGGCCATCCACAGCTGCACCTGGACCATCCTCCGCTCATCCGCCGCAACATCGAGATGATGAAGAAGAAGATGAGGGCACTGATGATGACGATGAGTGATTCCTTTTCTAGGCTTCTCTCTCCTCCTTCCATTCTTTTTGGTGTTTTGATGCCAAAGGGGGAGAGAAGAATAAGCATTGAAAAAGGATATGCTAGCGTGTGTCTCATTCTATCTATCTATCTTGTGTAATAGGATAGTGATGAACCTATGGACAAGTACCCTTTTTATTATTTTGTGTGCTTGAAAACTATTTATGAACCTTTGTAATAACTCTATTATGTTGTATGATATTGTGTGGTGCTTGCTTTATTGCGTAGATGTGTTGTTTGTGCTAAGTGTGTTGTTGGTTTATTGCTTTATCACTATTTTGCTCTTTGTATCATTTGATTATCTCTTTTATATACTTTTTAATCTATTGTCATCTATCACCAAAAAGGGGTAGATTGAAGATGCATCTAGGATCCCCTAGTTAGTTTTTGGTGAACGATGACAAAAAATCAAAATTGTGCTAACAATATTCATTAAGTAAATGTGCAGATAATCAAATTGTTATTCAATCCCACATTTGCAAGATGCTCTATTACTCCGAAAAAGAAGAAAAGAAAAATGAACTCAAGTGCTTTAAAGTTTAGTCTTTATTTTAATTGAGTCATTGATATGCCGAATTATCAAGGGGGGTAAACTAATCTTGCTAAGAGGGAAAAGTTATGTGCTCAAGCCAACCAAAAATCCTTGAGCAAAGTTTAGCCATCAAAAGCCAAAAAGAACCAACCTTTTCTTAGCCAAATAGAGAGTGAAGGAAGTTCTGTGAGCCTCCTCACAGAAGTTCCGTCAGTGCCCAATTCTAAAACCCAGCAAACCCGAGAGCTACAGAAGTTCTGTGACCCCTGCCATGGAAGTTCCGTCTTTACCCTGGTTTTTTAGTGTCGCAACCCGAGAGCAACGGAAGTTCCGTGGTAGCAACCACAGAAGTTCCGTCGTCTCTGCTTCAGTTGAAATCCTAGCACGTAACAGCTCTTTTTGAAATGACGGAAGTTTCGTGGGCAACCATGGAAGTTCCGTCAATGACTGGAAACTTTCCAACAGCTAGTTTTAAAGAGCGCTCTATATATAACCTCCCCCTTCCCCGTGGGAAGGGTTGGACTCTTTGTCATTTCACTCAAACCTCAGATAAAGCTCTCCCCTCTCACTCCTAGATTTGTTCTTGACATTCCAACCAAAAGTGAGAGAGATCCAACCATAAAAAATCTACTCAAAAACTTGAGCACATCTTTCCCTCCCCAACAATATTTTATTTGCTTGTTACTCTTGGAGACTTGGTCTCCTAGATGGCTAGGCATCCCCCTTGAGCTCCCAACGTGTTGTGGTGAGATGGGGACATTTGTGAAGGTGTGATTCGCCTCTGAAGGAAAAGAATCAAGTGGAGAAAGAATTCCAAGCACGATCTTTGTGATTGCTTGGTGGGGAAACGGGTTGAGAGAGACCCGACCACTTTGTGTGGCTCCTCAACAAGGACGTAAGAACTATTTAGTATGGTTGTCGAACCTCAGGTTAAATCCTTATGTCTCTCTTTACCTTCTCGTATTTTTATTGTGCTTGTGCTTTTTTTTCATATTATTGTGCTCGATTTGCTTGTTGTTGTATTGCTAGCTATCTACCGAAGATCTCTAGGTAGACATTGTTATAACTTTACTACTAAACAAGTATTGTATCCCTATCTCTTAGTTATCCGTAATTTCAATAAGATTTAGAGAAAGGTTGGTGAAGTTCTATTAAGTGACATGTCTTATTTGATCAAAGTTAAGTGCTTTTTTAGGTTTAGTTTTTTAGATTACCTATTCACATCTCCTCTATGCAACTTTCATATAGATAAGGACTTCTCTAAAATAAAAACAAATATTAAAGAGAATAGTGATACACACCCACATCTTGAGTTCATGGTCATCTAACCCTCATACCATGTAGGCTACCTACCTCTCTACAAAGCGGAATTTTCAGATATAGATGTTAAGCATGTACTATCTAGACCATATATTTTGCATTGGGATTAGTGAAATATGGTTCCTATATGTACTTGATCATATGATTTTTGACATGTAATATATATAACACGAATCTTGACATAATATGAATGATATAGATAATACATGTTAAACATATTACATGTGGTGATGACTTTGTCTACCTCTCTACCTGCACATGCAGCCCAGGCTGAAAAACAAATAACTAAACGCCAGCTCACTTTGGGTAGGCCTGAATCGAACCAAGCTGTCAAACACGCACGCCTGCAATTACGGATATTGTCTCTGCTTGACATGTATCACACCTTCACTAGGTTTAGGCGCACATAGGCAATCAAACACACCCACACTAAATCGTTGCGTGTCTCTGCCATTGAGTTCTAAATTTTGAGGTAATAAATACGTGTATTAGAAGTATCTCATTTAAATTCCTTTAATTTTCTAGTTTAGTTTTTAATTTTAAAAAATTAATCTCATTTTGCTTTTTATGTTGGACTAGCAAAGTACCCGTATATTGCTACGGGTTTAAAAAAATACATGGCTTACAAAAAAAAACATGTTCGCATATGCTGAATGTGTATAAGCTTATTAACTTCTTACTGTTCATTCATCTTCCCAACTTTTTCGCTACGAGCTCATATTTCCACCCTTAACGGTATTACTACAGACATAATTTACTATACATATTATTTTAATAGAGATAAATGCACGTCCACCACACAAAGTTGAATTATCATTTTGTGTCAAGGACCAAAAACCATGAACACTGCAGTCCTACGTTATCATCGTAATGTAGCACTACTACTCGTCATAAGGCCAGGACGCGGTACCGCGAGGATTTTGTTCCCCACCTTTGCAAATCCAATCTATGTTGTACCAAAAACACTTTGGTCAGTCATGAAGTTGATTGATACATAGTCTGACAAATCGTAGCAAAAATACTTTGGTAGGTCATGAAGTTGCTTGATACATAGTCTGACAAAATACTAATGGAGGCATCATGTCCATTTGCTCTCATTTTTTCTCGATCAAGCAGAACAAAGAGATTGCTGCAATTGGACGCGATGCATTAGCTCCACTTGTCCTGCTTATATATGAACCCAAACTATGTATATATCTGTCACAACCGCTCGATCCCCGTATTGACGTAGCCCATCTAGACGACCCTGACGTCCGCAAAGATGCAGGTGCGCTCCACCGCCGTCTGCGGCCACCAGTGCCCCGGAGGTGTTCAGGCGAGCAGGTGGTCGTGCATCCACGAGCGCATGGCGTTGAACGCGTCCTCGGCGCCGACGTCCTCCTCCTCCGACCGCGGCCGATGCGCGAACGCGTGGCCCCTGCCGGCGTACATGACGGCCTTGGCTCCCTTCGCCCGTCGCTCCAGCTCCCGCACCGTCTCCACGGTGCACAGCACGTCCCTGTCGCCGCACAAGAACAGGATTGGCGTCGCGATTCTGTCCCACAGTGACGTGTCCATCCGAGACCCATAGAAGCACACGCCAGCGCTGAAGGCGTTCCCAAGGTCGCGCGCCAGCGTCTCCACGAGGTGCCCCCCGCCGTAGCAGAACCCGATGACGCCCAACTTCTTTGAATCGCCCGCCGCCGTGAACTCGTCCACCAGCCACCACGTGCACGCGTCGACATCGCGCGCCGGGGCGTGTCCCGACAGCCACTGCTCGAAGCCGTCCGCCAGGAGGCTCTTCCTCCACGGGTTCCCGCGGAACAGGTCCGGCACCAGGACACTACGCATCATCCAATCCCAAGACCAAAACGTATATCATATCATATCATCAGAAATTAATAGTGTTCATTCGTTCAGGAATAATGTAGATTGAGGAATTCCTAAACAAAAGATACTTGTATCTGTTGCAGGCGAGAAAAGATACTTGTATTCGTTGCAGGCAACACGGTAGGCGAAGTCTCGAACCGTTACGTCACAAAAAAGATAATATAGAGTCGGACTTGGTCAGAAGTCGGACTGACGGACGTATGGTAAATAATAAGGTGAATGTAAGGCTGTCTCCAACGGGTGATCTATAGGGTCACCCAAATTCAAAATGGATCAAAAAACCAGAAAAACGGCCTCCAATAGAGGACCTAAACGGGGACCCAAATTGGGAGAGGGACAGGGTCACGACCCACAAATGGGGCGTTTGTGCCCCGTGACCCAGCTGCCGCTGCGGCGTCCCCGTCGTCTGCGGCTTGCCCTCCCGCCCGCGACCTAGCTCCCACCACCGCTGCTCCCGCCCGCGCCGCCAGGAGGAGCTCGAGGGCGCGACCAGGAAGGAGCTCACGCCGCCACCTGGGAGGAGCTCGAGGGCGCCACCGGGGAGAAGCTCGAGGGCACGGGCGGGGAGGAGTTCGAGGGCGAGGGCTATCGGCATCTCCGCGCTGCTCCGCCTCCCCCCGAGCCGCCCCGCCTCCGCTCAAGCCGCCCACATCTGCCGCAGTCGGCCGAGCTCTCAAATCTTAGGAAATTAACACACAACATACGTGTACAAGTATCCAGTGGATACGGATACGATGATACATCATTTTCTCAAAAAACCCGATACGCGGATATGTTTTGATAATTTTTAAAATTTTTAAAAATAGTGAATATGCAAAATTAACACACAACAACAGCACAAATTATTACAAGGTCCATAGTATCTAGTCTCTACTCTCAAATCTTAGGAAATTATACAAAGGATACATATTGAACAAATGCAACAGCCAGCCGTCATCCTCATTCATTAATGACTTCAACTTCACTTGCCACCTCTGCATCTCCAAAAAAACAGTTTGCAGCTCGGGCTCATCAAGCGAAAGTGCAGCCACTTCAAGAATCCCTACACCACTTAAAGTTTCAAAAGAATCGCCCCCTACATCCCACATCCTTGTTTCTCCACTCTTATATGCTTCACTCCTCCTTGAAAGATGTCTCAGGTTTGAGTGCACAAACACCAAATCTTCAGCGCGCTCTGGAGTCAAGGCATTCCTTTTGACACTATGTATGAAGCTGTAGGTGCACCAATTTCTTTTGTAGCAAGAAGAAGAGGCTGGTTGGCTAAGTAATTTCATGGCCAAATTCATAAATAGAGGGGCATCTTGACCGTAGCTTGACCACCATGCAATGGGAGTACATACCCATCGACTAGTGATAGAATCATAATCACTAAATTTATCGGAACAACTTGAGAACTTTGCATACTCTTCTTTCACCTGAGCTAATTCTTGTGGTATGCGAAAGAACTTCTTGAAGCATGTCATCCTCATCCTCGAAATCTCTCTATCCTTGTGGGGTGGTACACGACCAATACCTTCATCCAGCCACTCTTTACTATAAAACCTACATAAGGAAGTGTAAAAATTAGCAAGAGGTGCTGGATAATATTTCTAGTTTACAAATAGAAACAGTTTGTGCAAAATATTACCTTGGGTTGAGGGAATGAGCTAAGCAATGAAGTGGATTATTTCCTTTGGTCCACCTAGCAACCAAGATATCATGAATAACTGAGTACAAATCTGAATGCTCATTTGGTTGCTTCCCTTCCCACCTAGCAACCAAGATATGCTCATTTTCTCAATCATAGAATCCTACATCTCATAAATTAAGTGAAGGCATGGATTATCCATATCAGCCAATCGAATCATGTCATGGATAGGGGTAGTAATCTTAAGAACAAAATCCACATTGTTCCACCACACTTCATTTAGCATTGTGTCATGGATAAAGAAAGAAATCTGATTGTCATCTTTATATATGGCTCATTCTTCACTAATTACCATTTGCTTTAGAGGCATTTTTACTTCCACCATTTATTTCATCATACAAACAACTGATGTAAATCTTGTTTCTGCAATATACAACAACTTGAGGTGGCTAAATTTGTTGAACATGGAAAGCCGCATGCCATGATTCATTATAAAATTTTTTATAGTTGCTGCATCTCCTCTAATGGTATTTATACATTCAAGTTGGTGCCAAACAAATTCATCTTCACCATTTCTAGGAAATTTAGACTCACAAATACTCTTCAAAGAAAGATTAAGAGTATGCACAACACATGGTGTCCAGAATATGTTATCATATTCAGCTTCTATAAGGAGGCCCGCACCTTTACAATTTACAGCATTATCTATAATGACTTGAACAACATTATGTCTACCCACTTCCTCAATAATAGATTTCAATTTCTCAGCTATGTATTCTTTGGTTTTCACTTCTCCTTCACAATTATCAGCCCTTAAGAACATAGCAGAATTCCCAGAAATAGCAACAAAATTTATTAGTGATCTTCTTTGAGGGTCAGTCCATCCATCGGCACAAATAGTCACCCCTTTTTGCTCCCATGTACTCTTTGTACTAGCCAACAGCTTGTCAATATGAGCTCTTTCCTCTCTCAGCAACCCCTCTCTTAACTTGTTGTACCCAGGATCATGGCTTGCAGCAAAGGCAAATGCCTCTCTCAAATATGGGTTTCTGGCAAAATTAAAAGGAATCCCTCCAGAGTAAAATGATCTAGCAATTAAAGCATCCAAATATTTACGGTCTTGTAGTGTCCAAGATTTCTCCAATGCACTCATTGGTCCCCTCTTGTTCCTCTTGCTGCCATCACGTGAAGCTGGAGCAGTAGGCATAGAAACCTGTCTAGTTTTGGCTCTCTGCACTAATTCTTTGCACCTTTGAATTTCGTTTTTCATCTCAGAAAGCATCTCAAATATCACATTGGGACAAGGATTAATTCCCTTGCCAGATATTTGCAGCAGATGAGCTTCAACTTGAGTGTAGCTACTGAATCCTTTGTGATTACAGTATTTGCATTGCCATTTAGTGTTGCCGCCTACAGGTGCCCTCTCTACAATGTTGACATGATCCCATAATAGAGCTTTGATGTCGGTAGATGATGTAGAAGAGGCAGAAGCAACGCTACTTGATGTTGGGGTGGCCATCTACTCAAGATCTAAAAGAAATCATCTCAGAAATCAAAGGGCAGAGGAGTAATTGCTTGATTCGGATGGGGGAGAAGAAGTGGAGGCAAACGAGCTCACCTTGCCGTGTTGGTAGCTGTTGATCTGCCGCCAGCGAGCTCTCCGGCCACCACGCGGTTGTGGAGGCGCAGCTTCATGGGAGCTCCTCTGCCCGTGCTCTTGTTTCCTTTGGTGGCGGCTATGTTAGGACAGGATAGGGTATCATGAGAGCAGCAGGAGGTAGGCAGTCTATTTCAGCCTTGGCTGGACTATTGGTGGGCTGGACGTATCCCAAACTGGACTACATTCTGCCCAATATGTATTGAGTACAGTATCCAATTTAATTGTATTTATTTTTTTGATACTTCCTGGATACATATCCGAGCCGTATCCAGCACGTATCCGTATCCGTTGCGTATCCAGTACGTATCCGAGCTTCAGATGAAGTATCCGTGTTTCGTAGCCAGAAACTCTAAGCGTTTCGCTCAAACACAGTTGCTTGCTATTCCAGACCCCTCTCTCCTCTTCCCCAAGGAACGACAACTCTTGTCGGCGGAGTCGTGCGACGGTGCGAGTTTACTAGCGAGGTGGGCTCAATCCCTCCCGGCCTCTGACTAATCGACGTCCAGGTCCTCACTCGTTCCGTCTAATCTCACCCATCCTTACCGTGCTCCAGGGTTCGCGTTGTGTGGCGCTGTGCTGCTAGTCTCGATGGCCGAGCCGGCGAAGCCCGAGGTGACTGAGGCGGCCAAGATGGACCTGCTCGAGGACGACGACGAGTTCGAGGAGTTCGAGATTGACCAAGGTAATGGTTCCGCATAGGTTCCTTGCACTTCCCACTTTCTCTCTTCTCCTCGATGCCTTTTGTGATGCGTAGTTGTACCCTCAGATCTAGGCTTGCTGGTATATAATATAACCCGATTGGTGAGATCTAGTTGGTCTTCCTGGTAGGCTTAATCATCTGTGATCGATCTAGGGTTTTGATTTAACGTAAGCGTGCTGGTAGATAACAACAGTTTGGTTCAATATGGGGAGGATTATTGGATTAACCTCCGTGGTTCAATGCCAGATAAGGCACCTAAACTTTTATACTGTCTTGTGAGTGTAAATCGTACAAAGTAGCTTTGCAGAACATGTGGTTAGCTTACGGCTCTGTAATTTGGGTATCGGATTGCTCTCCTATGTAATAAAGCATGAATTGTGGTGCCAAGCGCCAATTAATGGAATTCGATACTTGCAATCTGGGGTCTCTATTGATTGATGATTTTTGGGATTACACAATGTGAGATAACAGACATGTGTTTTCATAGGTTTTGTGGATTTATATGTCTATAACAAATTACCAAATTCATCTACCAGTTACTCCTTTGCAGCCACACGTCAATGTCATTTTGAACATATGGATTCCTGACTTGCAAACATAACATGGCCCTATGAAAACAAGGGCCATCAATTTCCGTTCTAGTAGTTGAAAACATAACAGGGTCAATTTCCGCAAGTCACAGGAGAACATTTTTTCACGATGTACCTACGCACATCATTTTCATATGTCAGATAGAACTAATGGTCGACTGCACATTGAACACATCGTAGGACAATTTTGATTTTAACTTGAAGGAGGACATTCTTGTTCAACTTTTTAACTATACCTTAAAATAACTAAAAATAAGTATTGACTTGCATCTGCTTCTGTGTTTTGTACTTTTGTTTTTGTTACTGAACTCTTAAGAGTAATTGCACTGCTGGTACAAGAACATGTAGGGTGGGTGCAAGTTAGTCATATAACTAGTCAGCTGGTCAAACACATTGCAAAACTTGCTATAACAATTAGCAGCAATAGCAGCCAACTAGGTTAACCAACCAGATGTGTGGTTGCCGTTATGGCTTGCGTGCTTTCTCTGCACCTTACAATGTAGTGGCTACAGCTTCCATGTCAACACAAATCTAATCTGTATTAGTTCTTTTGTACTTTTAAAGGTTCAATTTCCAGATTGATACAAAGGCTAATTAGAGCATCTCCAACAATCTTTCTATTTTATTAGCTAAATTCACAGATTTTTCAGCATTGTAAAAATAGAAATCCTTTTAAAACAACGGGGTATTCCAACAGACTCTAAATATTGACTCTGTATATTCAAAACTGCCCATGTCAGCATCGTTCTTTTTTTTGCAGCTGATCTTGCCTGCGCTGTATGTTCTTTGCCGCCGGCTTGTTCCTGCCTGCGCATGCCTTTGTTTCCGCTAGAGCGATCAAGAGGCTAGCGCCTCCTGATGCTACCTACACAGGTGTTTGTTGCCTCCTCTAGAGCAAGCACAGGTTTCCGATGCCGCTTGGTTTCTACAAAGCGATCAACAAGCTAGATTATTTTATTGTATGACTGAAACCTCAGGACACCGGCTTTGCATAGCGTGAAGGAAAACTGAGTAGAAGACCTCCTTTTGAGCATGACAGTAACCAATCAGTTAAATTGAGCATACTCAATTGGGCATGTGAAATAACTGGAAGTTAATTCATTGTTTGAAGAATTGATCAATACACTGCAAAATCATGTCACTAACCACAACCGTATTATATTTAGGCATATTCAATAGGGCATATTGTACTATGAACAGGTAACATGCATCAACAAGAAACTATGCTAGTAAACTTTTGAGTACCAACTGAGCCTCTGACTATGCTAGTATTCACATTGTACTTCTATCTTCTCTTAGGAATTTCATCGAGCATATAATAGGCCGTGCAACTGGTAAACAAAGACCATAGTACTTAAGTAATCTGCTCCACGTTGACCTGACCTGCATCTGCAAGGAATCCATGCGGCGGCGGAGAGCCAACGAAGCCAGTAGGAGGAAGAACTCGATGACGCAGCAAATCAACACCCCCATTCTCCATCTGATTGGCATGTGTTGAATCCTCGTCACCACCACAACCGTGGCTTTATTGGCCATAGAAACGTCAGAGGAGGAGACTGCGGATTTGGGTGACGGGAAGTAACCCCGGGCGCATGAGCGCGACCCTGGGCGCACGCGAGGGGAATCAAGGCGCAAGATTTTGATTTCAATGCGAATGCAGGGCGATGGCGAGCGGGCGCGGCTAGGCAAACCTGGCGAGCAAGAGATGCGGGATGTAGGGCGACTAAATTTGGAGGTTTGGATACAAAGTCTGTTGGAAACCTTGGGGCCTATTAGCCATATTCAGAGAAGAAAAGAAATAGAAGAGCTGTTGGATATGCTTTTACAATAGAAAAAAAGGAGCCAGGAAATAGTTTGATTTAGGTTTTAGGGATGTTTTCACATTGTTCTGTTTAGAAAGAAGAGCAAAGGCCAAACCGATCTACCACAAAATATACTAAGTATCCCTTAGCACTAGGTGGGTTGTTTCCTGTGTCTTATCATGGCAAGGACACTTTTAACAGGCGTCGGGCTCCATCAAACAGAAATCCTTATCTTCTGGGAAACCTAAATTCTAAACCAAAGAGGTGAACTGGTTGGCACTCTGCACCCTTCTACTTCAGTTTCTACCCCTGTCCTGTGGTATAGACAAATGCACTTAACTAGTTATGCAGCCCACCCTCCTACCTCAAATTGAAAACCGACTATGTCATTTATGTGCTGCCTCTTGCAAGAGATGTGTCTTTGATCTTCCCCTCGTCCATGATCTTGGTGTGGATGATAGCTCTTCAAAATTAGCCTCCCCCATTGGTGGGTTGTGATAGATAACTCGAGCATCCACGCGTGTCCCTCCCGTGAATGTGCAAGAGTCGATGATGGTTGCCATTATGGCATCATAAGTCTATTGGGTTAGCTCATTATTGTGCTTATTTTTGTACCAGTAAAAAACACTAAAGCAAATTATGTGACTTATTTGAGTGTGTGTCAAGTTCTGTGATTAATTTGCACCCTCCAGACAAGTTCACATATCCACCAACAACCATGCAATTTACTCAATTCATAATGTATTTTTACAATCTGACATGTCTCCTAATCAAGGTGCTTGGTTTTACCCTTTATTTTAAGGGACACAATGTTCTATTTCTGCCTTGTCATATTAGTAGTTTTTTGTATTTTCATGGAGCCATTTTTTTAACCATTTGGACATGTTTGGTTTATTTATATTCTCATAGCTATTTCGGCATCAACTTAAATGTAGACTGGTCACATTTTTTCGTGTCTTAATTTGTTCCGTACACAACTATGAAAATGGTGCTGATAGTTAGATTATTCAAGTGCTGACAGTTAGATTTTTTCAAACTGATATATATAACTAAAAATAAGTATCACATATACAAATAACATGCAGTTTGATGCATTTGTTCCAAAATGATGATCCATCAGCCTGACACCATCTTCTGAAATTACAGAGTGGGACGAAAAGGAAGAAGGCAATGAAGCAGTTCAGCAATGGGAGGATGACTGGGATGACGATGACGTCAATGACGATTTCTCCCTGCAGCTGAGGAAAGAGCTGGAGAGCAACTTGTCAAAGAATTAGCATTGGTGTCTGTTGCCACTTTCCAGGAAACTGCTACTGTTATCCGTTTTCAGCTGATGTAGCATTTACCAAAATTGATCATTCTGCTTCTGCCGTGGTATTTAATCTTTTTAACACACTTTATTTGAGTTTGTATCCTCTTACATTGCAAAGCAATGTCACACGACCTCTCTGCGCCATCCATCTAATGACACCTATACTAACCTAAGGATACATGCCATTCCTTTTTAATATGCCAAAGAGTTTTCTGATGTTCCGAAGTAGAAAGGTAATCCATTTTTATTCATATTCATCATGTCTTGAACCTGTTGATGAAGATTGGCAATATTATGTCGGCATTCAGAACAATAGTTTAGAGCAGGGGGACCATGATCTGTAGGACCTGGTGAGGAACCACCAGGTTGCCTTTATGCCGCTACAGAGCCCAGGGGGTCTACCCTGAGGCTAGCTGCTGCTATAGGGATCTCTTTGGCGGTGGTAAGAAATGTTAACCGCTGCTAAAGATGATCATTGTTTATAGCTGTTGATAATGTCAGCCATCGTTATAGAATACCCTTTAGCGGCGGTTGTCATTACTAACTGTCTTGAAAAATTGTTCAGACTATAAAAGTCACGTTCGCATAGCTTTCACTCTCACTTGAACAATGACGGTTTAAAAATTTAGTTAAATTATCAAAATCAAAAAGAAAAGGTTTTGAGTTTATTTTTTTTACAGGCCTTTAGTGTATAAGGTAAGGGGAACTCATTTCATATGTTTTTTTTTACTTTCATTTTTAAATCAAGTTGAATTTTGAGTTTTAAGTTTGTTAGGTTTTCATTAAATTTTAGCTCAATTCTTTTGATTTGTATGGTTCTAGTGGGTTGGAGTTGAAGTTACGGAAGCATACATCATCTATTTTTATCTGCTACTATTTACTTGAGTATTAGCGATGATTGATATCTTCAACCGCCGTTAAAAAAGAATTTACAGCGGCAGTTTGTTTTCTTCTCAGGTCATCTGCCGCTACAAACTCATATTTTTAGCTACGATGGCGTTGCGGCGGACCGGTCTGCCCGCTGCTAAAGTGTTTTTTGAACTGCCGCTACAGTCCATTTTTGTGTTAGTGATTGAGGCTGATGCATGATGGAATTTGAATATTTTTTTTTTTGGACTGACGAATTTGAATTGCCACTCATTTTGTTTTCTTCTTATCACTGTCCGTCGTGTTCTTTAGCTGTGTCGTCGCAGCCCATGCATTTGGATCCTTTTTTAACTTGAAATGCTGAGATTGACTTCTCACTGGATGGCCATTGCTCAAATGGACTAATATAAATCGAATTCCCTGATCTTAATTTGAATTTGTAAGTTGAATGACAAACACTCATGAGTCAAGATCTAATAGCATTTGTAACACGGGCATACACATCACCGTATTGAATATTTTGCATGATGATCGTGACTGCTTCAAAACAATAGTTGGATTGGATCCACAAATCCAGACTGATGTCATTGTTTTGCTAGCAGTTAGTAAATAATTGTCACATTTGGGTCTAATGATGCTAGTATTTTGACAAAACAGCCTTGACCAACTGGCGAGAAGCATCAATTGAGGTAATTACTAATTACCAAGATAAGAATAGCAAGACTCGATCAGAGGTTGCCGTTAAGTGGCATGGACATGTCAACGGCGCCGCGGCGGGTTGCCGGCGTCCGTCCGCGCCACCGCTCGACGGCCGGCGGGCGGCGCGAGGTGATGGAACCACGCCATCGTCCCGTGGGACAAGATCCCGACGAGGTTCTCGGGGACGTTTGCGTCCACGGGGGTTGGTTCGCCGCGGTCTCCTGTGGCGACCTGGAGGTCCGTGTCCATGGAGGGCGTCCCGTAGGCTCGATTTCTCGGTTATTCATCGGTTACTCGTCCCTCCAGCCCATGCCGGAACTCAGCAGGTACTCTCCCTAGCTCCTAGTGATTCTGCCGGCTAGCTGTTCATGTCATTGACCAATCCATTCAATTTGCTTCTTTCGTTGTTCGAACTGGATGTACTGTGACGTGAAGCAGGGAGGCTTCAATCTCGCTCCTGGACAGCATCGAAAAACTTCTTGACCCCCTCGCTAGGGACCTATTCCCGGATGACACACATCGGCGCAACAAATACGTGGCCTCCGCAAGGCAGCTCATCCAGCTCCGACTTCAGCAGCAGCTGCAGCCCGACCTGGCGTCTAAGAAAATCCATGACCGTGTCGACTCACTCCTCGACCAGGCCATGTCTTCCCTCGCCATGGAATTCTGCCAGCTCCGGATCTGGAGACTTGACGCGCCGGGGGTCAGGGCCACCACCTCGGCATCTCTCCTGCATCCATCTGGGAGTCCGTCAGCCGCGGCTGCGGCAGCGGTTCTGGTTCAACGGCCTCCTGGCCCAGCTCGTCGTCCGGTTCTTTCACTGGCACTAGCGGCAGCTCAAATGATGACAGCTTTAACATGTATCAATCGGCTCTCTCTCTTTGTGAGGACATATCCGTCCGAAGTAGAAAATCATCATCACACGCCAGCTTCATCGACTTCAAATCATTATCTGTCCTCGACGTCATTGCGGGCGTCATTATCAAGGGAGGATATGAACACATGCTCCGAAGAGCAATGGACCGACACTCGGCTCAACTTGCAAGGTAATGTACGTGTGGCCGGTGTATTTTTCTATATAGTTTGCTACTGCTCGTCATTCATCCACCATATTTTAACTCAAAATTAGAGCTACGACACTATGCATGCTTGACCAGCAGATGCATGTTTGTTGCCTTAGAAATGCTTCATCATTGGTTTGCGTGAGGGAATTATTACTACATATCTCTGGCATGACTGCAGCGATGAACTCCAGCTATGATATCCAGTTATTCACAAACCCGAACTGCACTCACCATGGAGATATACTTTCCTCTATTGAGAAATGTAATCATTTTTAGTTTTTTCAGTCAATCATCTTTAACTTTGATGGTTAACAAAAAAAATATCAAATGAATATTACTAGATTTTTCTATGAAACCAACCATCATAATATGCAATTTTATATTTAAATGATTATTCTTATAAAAATTATTAATCAAATTTTAAAAAACTTTGACTTCCATCAAACCTTAAAATACTTATAATTTGGGATGGGTGGAGTCTCATGAAGAAAAATAGCTTCAAAAGTAGATGTCTTTTTTCGAAAGACTGCTTCAACAACTAGAAGTCAGGACACGGTCTGGATCGTCTTTTGATATATTATTGTATTTAAAATGTCAAGTCACACTATTTTAGATACCACCAATGTAGCTTTCTTGTAATATAAAAGTTGAAGGTGTCCTACTTAAGATTTACTACTTACAATCCTATTTTGACAAATATCAAACAGTTATGTTGAAATTCTTGACGTCGATAACATTTTGGTTGGTCACATGGAGGAACCTAAAGAAATCCTACTGAGGGTCTGGACATCAGCAATGCATGCCATCGTTCGTTTGCTCAGGGAGATGCAAAGACAGTTGAATGGACTAAATTTTGGCTCTTTCAACATATTTAAGGAGGATTATTTCTTGGCAATTGCAAAGGTATCTGTCATGAAGTTGTTTAAGTTAGCTAGTTCGATATGCATTCAGGAGAGCCCACAACTTGGTCGATCAAGCAAAGAAACCTACGAAGTGATTAAGTTTGATATATCCAAAATGATAAATGTGGTGATGTTATGCCAGGCACTGAATTATATTATGCCAACAATTTTAGCATTGTTCTCAGGGCAAATTAAAGAATCCATTCTGGTGGAGGGTGAAAGGCTGAGCCATGGATTGTCAGATATGTTTGTCAAGCTATTTGTCGAGATAAATGATCTGACGAGATCACAATGTTTGGCCATCACTGACATTGGTGTCCATCGTGCTACGAGGCATATCATGAATCATATGCGATTGCTTGTCCAACAAAAGAACACCGTCCATCTGATACTAAAGGGTGGTTTTGGTGTATTTGGTGGCATGGTTGTGGAGCTGGTCTCGTCTTTGGAGTTCATGCTGGATATGAACTCCAGAAGTTTGCGACTTCAAGGGCAGCAGGAGATGTTTCTTTTGAACAATATACACTTCATGCTTCAGGAAGCGAAGAAAAACACAGATTTGGTAGTAATCCTAGGAGAAGCCTGGTTACTGCAGCACCATGACCTTGTCAACCGGCTCATTTCAGGCTATGTGGATGCTTCTTGGGGACAGGTTGTGTCATCATTTAAAAGGAGAACCCGGGTACCGGTGATCTTGTGGCCCCATCAGTTATTTGATAAGTTCAGTTCATCTTTCGAGATGACCTACGGTGTCGAAAGGTTATACCACTGTACCAAATGCATATGGAGAACTACTCAAACAAGAAGATGTCCATGAGGTACAACTCTGAGCAATTGGAGTCTCAATTGCTTGAATTGTTCGAGGGGTAAACTTTTGATGTAGATTTATCGTCTATGTGGTCGCCCCTTCTCTCGGTTTTAGGCTAGGCCTGAAGAGAGGGAACTGAAATCGACATGCATGAATCTGCATAGTGAATACAGTGAGTTGTAGAGGGAGAAATGCCAGTGTGCAAATTCTGGTTGTGTTGTTGCTCCTACAAAAGCTTCCCTAACAATGCCTTAGTTTGCTAAAGAAAGAAGTATGCCACTCTCTTACATATAATGTCAACTAAAGGCGACATCCTAGTTAATTTGCGCCAACAGTTTCATGGTCTCATAAACTTTGCTATGCTGTCCATCTATATGTATGATCTTTTTGAAACTTGTAGATAATGAATCAAATATATAACTTTTTTTATGTAAAATATATAACTTTTTTTTTGCTTATTCATATCATCATATGTTCTTTTCTAGCAAAGTTATATGCTAACAGTAGGATGAAAAAAAGCATGAGTTAACTAAAATATCAAACCTAATGACAAATCAATAGAGAATCCATGAAACTATAATTTTACCGTGAACTGCAAAAACTGTTTGATATGAATCAATAATTAACACATTACAGAGCAACGTATTGTACGAATATTGAAAAACAATGTCACGCCTTTGGGAGCAATAGAGACAGAAAGGTCACAAGGATGATGATTAATTTCCTTGTACCCCTGCAACCTTGCAAACTAGTTGATTGTGTTATCCACAAGGTGTCCGGACTGTAGAGCAGTGATGAGACAACGGATGGCACCGGCGCAATGCCACACAAGGAAAGTGTGCCGTGACAGTTTTGAAATCAATCTGTGTCTTCAAGCTCTATTCCAGCGCCAACGTGCACTCCTTTTCATTTCAGCTATCTATTCCAGCGCCAACGTGCACTCCTTTTCATTTCAGCTACTAAATATCATCCATGCTAATATTACCTTCTATGACTTCAATGCACAAGCCTACTGACTTCCCCGAAGACATAGCCTCTGCTAGCTGTGATCTCGCTTTTTCATGGCAGCGCAAATATGAGAAATGAGAACTGTACTCAGTACAGCCCACCTCACCTGTGAATCCACTTGCTTCTGGGTGAAACCCCATTCTTAAGCAATCCATCAAACTATAACGAAAATAGCCCACAAAGCAATTCATCAAGCTATAAACAAAAATAGCCCACAAAAAGGTATTATGTTATGGATGTCTAGTAATCAGCGAGAAGTAACTTTTGCTTACAGACCTTATTGATGTCAGCTAATCCTCCTTCTGCGATACCATACAAAAGATATTCAGTTGCTACTCCAGCTAGTCCTATGCATGAAAACTTGTTCAACATCTGCAGGTAGAGACAATTCGCAATGACAGGAAAAGTAAAGATGATAGTGCCATAATCTACACTTAGCACATGTACTAACTACTAAGGAGCCATTCAGAAAAATATTTTGAAAACATTATATGTTATGATGGTAGACACTACAGTTTGAAGTGTAAAGATTTTAAGTGTCGTTGGAGTTACTAAAACAATATTATCTATCTAAATTTAATAAATTTTAGTTCTTCATCCTCCAACACTACTTTCCTTTTTCTTTTTTCTTCCAGCAGAAGAGGTGCGTATCATTATATTGAAGAAGAAAGAGAGTAGGAAACCCTTACAAACACACCAACACTACTTCAGAGGAGAGTAATCTGACAAAGATCCTGCGAATACCCTAGGGTTTACCTTCCCTCTGGCGGCGGCGGCGACGCCGACAGAGTCCACACTTTTACCTATGATCCCACGTCAATTCGACGTCATTTTCATCTCTAGGATTGGGAGGGTAACCTCTCGACCTAGATCATCACCTAACCCTGTGCACAAACGGCACGGAGGGTCCTCAGGGAGATCACTTTACGATGGAGGGAGAAGACCGTGTGGATGGAGAAGTGGGGGTTGTATCAACTTTGGAGGAACGATTGGCACCCCTGGATTTGATCGGAGAGGAAGAAGAGGAGCTAGATTTCTCGGAGGAGCTGTAGGATCTAGTAAATTAGGTGCATTGGTTAGCCCTATTTAGGGTTCATACCACAAATATCTTTAGCCATGCAGCGCTGCTGAGCGCCATACGCATGGCGTGGTCAACAGTGAAGGATGTGAATTTCAAGGTGAAGGGCGAGAATATATTCTTGGCTCAATTCCAATGCTTGGGCGATTGGAACCGAGTAATGGAGGGTGGTCCATGGCTGTTTCAGGGGGCTCCGGTGCTCCTCGAAGAGTACAACGGCTTTAGTAATATACACAACTACAAGCTGAAAAATATCTTGGTTTGGTCATGCATTCAGGGTATCCCAGAGGGGCTGATGAAGAAGGAGGAGTTGGCAGAAAAGGTGGCTGGTAAAGTGGGTGATCCACCGATTATGGTGATTGTTGATGAAGGCAAGATAAACCCGACAACATATCTAAGGGATCGGGTTTTCCTTGACTTGGAGAAACTGCTGGTGAGGTGATCACGATCACGCTAAAGGCGACAAATAAGTATCTGGGTATGAAAAGCCCCCCATATTCTGCTATGTTTGTGGGATTATGGGACATGAGCTAATGGAATGCGGGGATGGAGTTCATGATGTGCATAAGCGTGGTTACGGTGATTGGCTTATGGTGAAATTTGGCTCTCAGATTGATGCTCGAGGGACAAATACAGGAGGAGGCAGGAGTGGAACTCAAGGCAGGGGACGTGGGGATGTGAACGCTGACTCGGAGATGGAGGAGGCTGATTTGGCAGATGAGGAGGATGACCCGATCAACTCTGATGGCTCTCGTAGGAGGAGTGGAAAGGGGTCGGTTTTGCAAAGGGGAAAGGTCTTGGCCACTGTAAACCTACTGGAGAATGGGGAAGCAATTAGTCCATTAAAGGAGCAAGAAAAGAAACACCCAAGAAAGGAGTCTGGAGATGCACCAACGAAGAAGCAACTTGATCTATCGGCATCCTCCCTTGAGGAGGGTCACTAGGTGCAATGAAAATCCTAGATTGGAACTGTCGCGGGCTAGGTAGTGCTTGGGCAGTTTGTGCGCTTCTGGAGGTCCAGAGGCGGGTGAAACCGGATGTGATTTTCCTGTCTGAATCACATTTGGATAAAGCTAAGGCAGAAAAGGTGAAACGATGGGTGGGTTGTGACCTTTGATCATTCATGAAAGCGATGGTCGCAGCATAGGTCTTCTCCTCCTCTGGAGGAAGGAAATTAATGTTAGCTTGAATGAGATGTCAAAAAATTTCATTGATGTTATAGTCAATGATGGTAGGGAGTGGATGCTGACTGGGATATATGATGAACCTAGCTGGGATCTTAAGAGTGTGACATGGGATGCTCTCCGATCCATGCATGGTCGGTTGAGCCTACCGTGGATCACCCTTAGGGGATTTCAATGAGGTTCTATATAACTATGAGAAGGAGGGTGGTCGCCCGAGAACCCAACAGCAGCTTTAGGCGTTCCATGATGCGCTCATGGACTACAAGTTGTCGGACATGGGGTTTGAGGGGGATGTGTTTACTTGGCAAAGAGGAAAGATCTGGGAGAGGTTGAACCGGGGGGTGGTGAACGGCGCACGGTGTTCCTCGAGGCAAAACTGATCAATGAAGGGATGACCAAATCAGATCATAGGCCATTGGTAGTTGATACAGAACCTACGAGGGTTGATGTGAGAGAGGATGGCCAGGGGAGAAGGTGCTTTGAGGCAAGGTGGCTCAAGGAAGAGACAGTGAAGGAGATAGTGAAGACTGCATGGCAGCGGGCTGCGGTGATGGAAGAGGGCTCGACTTTCATGCAAAAAGCAGCGGACGTGCATGACTCACTTCATAAATAGGATAAAGAGGTGCTCAAGTCACCTAAGCAAAGGATGAAAAAACTCTAGAAAGATGTTGAGAGATTGCGATGGGGTCCTATGACAGATGACAGCTTGGCAAGGCAGAAGGATCTGTTACTCAGGATTGAGCTACTTCTCAAGCAAGAGGAAATCATCTAGATCCAAAGAGCGAGGGAAAATTGGTTGAAGCATGACAATCGTAATAAGAATTTCTTCCATAATTTTCTACGAGTCGCAAGAGGAAAAACTATATCAAGTACCTAATTCACGAGCAGGGGGTAAAGAAGGAGGACAAGGATGGGATGTGTGCACTCATACAAGGGTACGTCATGCAGCTCTTCTCGTCTGAGGTGCAGGAAGTCGACCCGTCGATTTTCTCAGATGTTCGCAGGAAAGTCACGTCGGAGATGAACACTGAGCTGTTGGCTCCATACATGTTTGAGGAAGTTAAAAATGTGCTTTTCAGTATTGGGGACCTGAAAGCGTCAGGCTTGGACAGTCTGCATGCAGTGTTCTACAAAAGGTTTTGGAACATGTTGGGTGATGAGTTGGTAAAGGAGGTGCTAGAGGCGGCTAACTAAAAAAAGATTCCAGAAGGCTGGAATAACACAACAATTGTCCTAATTCCAAAGCTAGAACTCCCGGAGAAGGTATCATAATTCCGCCCAATTAGCCTGTGCAATGTTGTTTACAAAGTTATATCAAAATTGTTGGTGAATAGACTGAAGAACATTCTACCCAAGGTGATTGGCATTCATCAAAGTGCTTTTTGTACCTGGAAGGCTGACTTCAGATAATATCCTACTGGCTTATGAATGTATCCATGCCATCAAAAGGAAGAAGGGGAAAAGGGGGTTGTATTCGGTAAAGCTTGATATGCATAAGGCTTATGACCGGGTAGAGTGGTGCTATCTTGAGAAAATCATGCTGAAACTGGGGTTTGATGTGGCTTCGGTGCAGACCATTATGGCTTATGTAAAGTTAGTAAATTATAATGTGAGATTCAACTCAGTGGAGACTGAGGTGTTCTCACCGACTAGGGATTTGAGGCAGGGTGACTCTCTCTCGCCTTACCTATTCCTGATGGTAGTGCAAGGCCTCTCGTGTATGCTATGAGGTACAAAGGAAAGAGGGGTGGTCGAAGGGATTAAGGTGTGTCATACGGCTCCGGTCATCTCTAACCTTCTTTTCACTGATGAATCACTCATCTTGATGCACGCGGATAAAAGGAATGCAAAGAACTTAAAACATATCTTAGACCAATATTGTGCTAGCTCAGGACAAAAGTTAAGTGAAGCAAAATCTATCATCTATTTCAGCGAGAACACACCAGTGGATGCCAAGGCAGAGGTCTGCCAAATTCTCAACATCATGATAGAGTCACTGAATGATAAATATTTGGGGCTTCCAATCCTTGTCGTGGCAGATAGGAGTGACTGTTTCAAGCACCTGGTGGATCGAGTTAGGGCAACAATAAATGGGTGGAAGGAAAATATGTTGAGCATAGGGGGGAAGGAAGTGTTGATCAAATCTATCGCTCAAGTTGTGCTGGTGTTTGCGATGATGGTGTTTAAAATTTCTCAAAACATTTGTAAAGGAATATCAGATGCAATCTCACAATACTGGTGGGGTGATGATGATGAACATGGAGAGATGCATTGGAAGGCATGGTGGAAACTCTGTATACTGAAGAGCCGAGGTGGAATGGGTTTTCATGATCTGCAGTGTTTCAATATGGAGATGCTAGTAAAACAGGTGTGGTGGTTGCTTAGTGAGCCATATTCATTATGTGCAAGAGTATTGAGGGCCAAATATTGCCCGGATGGGAGGCTATTAGAAGCAAAACCGAAGAATGGGAGTTCTTTTACCTGACGAAGCATTTTATCTGGCCTGGAGTGCCTTAAGCAAGGTTGTATATGGTGGGTTGGAGATGAAACTCAAATAAAGATATGGGAGGACTCGTGGATCCCCTCAAGTCATAATCTTAAGGTCCAGACGCCAAGGGGGGGACAACCTGGGCACTATGGTGGATGAATTAATAGACCCAATCAATGGCCAATGGGTTGAAGATCTTGTGCGCTTCCTTTTCTGGTCAGTGGATGCAAACAAAATTTTACAAATCTCAATTTCGACAGGAAAAGAGGACCTAGTTGCGTGGCACTACAACCGCAATGGCCTCTTCTCGGTCCGGTCGACGTATCATAGGCAATGGAAGATCAGATTCAGCAGTAGAGAAGTAACATTTGACTATGGCAGCAACACGGGCAATGTCAAGGTGTGGAAACAACTGTGGAAGTTGGACGTCCCTGGCAAGGTGAAAATATTTGGATGGCAGGCTCTTCATGGCATCATCCCTTGTCGGGGTATTCTGGCGAATAGACACATTGGTAACACAAGGGGGTGCCTAATGTGCCCATCAGGGTGTGAAGATATTATGCACTTGATGTTTACTTGTGATAGAGCTAAGGATGTATGGAAAGTGACTGGGGTGGAGAACATGATTCAGGACATGTTGCATATTGATCGGTCGGGATCGGTGGCCTTGGCCTAGATGATCAAACACAACAAACATGTGCCATCACTGGAGGTTTGTCTTGCAAAACTCATATTGACAGGAAGATGTTATCTGTGGTGGGAGCGAAGACAGGCGGTGCACGGAGAAACAATACAACACACCTCAAGAATAAGTGTCTCCATTGTTGCCTTGACCAAGAACTATAGGATGTCGATGAAGCAGTCCACAAAACTGAGGCAAGGATGGCGCAGACCCCCTGAGGGCTTGATCATGGTAAATGTAAATGCATCTTTCTTTGTTGACCTGGGAAGTGGAAGTACGTGGGTCATGATCAGAGATTCCACAGGTGGCTTCATTGGGGCTGTAAGCAAGTATATACCTTATCTTGTGGATGCCCCAATTGCAGAAGCATTTGCATTAAAAGAGGGCTTGGAATTGGCGCAAAGCGTTGGGTGCAACCGGATCATTGTCCAATCAGACTGCATGGATGTGGTGAATACGATGAAAGAAGGAGGCTTCTCGGCAACTTCAGCAGCAGCAGTGTATGATGTATGCACATGGCTATGGAGGGATTTCAATGATATATTGATTAAACATTGTAATCGTGAGGCTAATGAGGTTGCGCATGAGCTTGCTGCTATAGCTTTCTCTAGTAAAGTAGATTCTAGATGGGTGGATGAACCACAAAGTTTCATTGTAGCCAATCTGGCACAGGATGTAACCACCCTATCAGTTAAATAAATGGACAATTGGCAAAGTTTCAAAAAAAAAAAACACCAACACTACTTTTCGCAAAGTAATTTTTAGACATGTAATTCCTTGTCGTGGTCTGTAACTCAGGAACAAGCGTGAATGTTTCCTATAATTCCTACATGTTTCCTTTAAACAAATCAGGTGTGTGGGTGTATTTGTAAGAATTATACCGTTTTCCCCTTCTTTAATACAATGATGCACAAATCTTTTGCATGTTCCAAAAAAAAAATCGTTTAATTCCTGCTCCAGTGATGGTAATTTAGCAGCATATCCTTATAGACTGGTTGTAGCTCATATACTGATGGAGTGGATCCAGAACCAGAAGAGATACAATCAATGAATAGCATTCTATAATATACACAACCTGCTAATTTTTTTAAAAGAAGGAAAGTTTTAGTAATCCTGACCGTGGCAGATAGCTTGCCTGCATTGATCTGGAAATAAAGGATAACAATCAGCCTCAAACATATATAAAGCCTTCATTCCAGGGAAAAATGACTGATGATAGGAAATTAGCAGAAAATTTGTAAACAAAGAAAGAAAAGGACTTGTCGTGCCTGGAACTTGATTTTGTCAAACTAACAGAGGTCACTTGGAAAACATACTTAGCCAGAAAATAATTGGCACGTTGCTAAATCAAACAAGAAGAAATTTCTTAACATAATTTTTGTACACTCAGTATGGATCCATTTAACATTCATTGTAGTGAATAGCATATTTAGCAGAACTTCATGGTTATCCAAAAGACTAAAGATAAACAACTTTAAGATAATAGAAGTAACCTCCTCAAGGAACTCGAAGTCAACAAAAGCTGTTCCAGCTTGAACATTTTAGAGATCCTTGTTTTATAAGTGTATCCAAGCTTGTATTTGTGTATCCTTTTGGAATCACCGCAAGCAAGTATGCTATCAAGAAATGACCAGCTTCGTGCTTCACATTATTCACATATAGGATCTCAGTTTTGGAAAAGGATATGAAAGTAATTGCTCAAATAGGTGACGATTGGCCTTTTTCTGTCATGTTTGATGGAAAAGCCAGCAGCAGAACATGATCTTTTCTGGTAGCTTCGTGCTTAAATATGTTACAATTCACACCTCATATTATTTCAATTTTACTACCAAAGCAGATTCAAAGTATGGTATGACCACTTGTCAAAAGCTTTGTTAATGACTGTGAAACAGGAGTACTCAAATTGATCCAGTCAAATATGTGTCGTAACATTGAAAAATCTATCCTTGAAAAATTTCTCTTGTTGAATTTTAGAAAACCTTCAATGCAACATTGGTGGGACCTGAGGGTCGACCCATGGAATAATGGCTAGCGAAGAAGGGGTTTGGATAGTGGAGGTTGGTTCTTCAACAGCAGCTCCGGAGATCGTCGTATCGACTTCAGGTGAGTCGATTGTTGCTAGCGAAGAAGGGGTTTGGTCAGAATGATGGTCCGATATCGTCACGCTGCTGGATCGACCAACTGGGCTACTGATGATTTCCTGCAGATTAATAAATAAAGTGATAGTGAGGAAAAAGGGGCATAGTTTGAGGTTAAATACTTGTCTTACCGTGGCGACACCAAAGCTGATCTGGTGACAGCTGGGCTTGGAGGGTTCATTGGCTCTATCTCTTGGACATCATCCCGAGGAGTCTGATGGTATCATCTGCATAACTCCAAAGAGGGAGTTCGATGAATGTTTCGGTATAATGATTCGTTAAGGAAAATTGTGCTACCTGATGAGCTTGGGCCAAACCAGTGATGATTCTCTTGTCACTTCTTCAAGTACAGCCGGAATAGGTGAGGTGACCTGGAGGAGTATATAAGTGTGGATGGTTATATGATTGCAAGGATTGGCTAGCAAGTTGTGAAATATGATGACTTACTTGAGGCGATGGAGCTTGAGTCGATGCAGGAAGAGTCGATGGGTTGTCCGTGGCTAGTCGTGCGCGCTTTTGTTGCTCACCAGCTCTAGTTGATCGAGTAGTCGGCCATCTTTCCTCTTCAACACTTGTTTTCTCACCACCTGCCTTACAACCACTTGTTTTTTCATGCCTCGACCGCTAAGGAGTTGGCTGGGAGTGGGTGCATCACAACCGATGTTTGGGTTATTTGCTATGTATGTATACTCAATCGGCTGGCCATTAACACTGGTGGTTGGTGCTTAAATGTCATCATCCTGGAAAAGACTGAAGCAGGATTAATTTAAAAAATCATTGTGAAAAGGAGGAAATTAGAGTGGAAAAGGTGAGAAGCATACATTTTCTTCAGCGCCAAGGAGATAGCGGGCCAAGCCATTACAGAATAGATGTTTTCTCCATTCTCTCCACCAGGTGATGAACAAGTCTGATGTGGAGGGAGATAGAGCATTATCAGCAAAATTGCCTTTAGGAAGCTCATCGGCCATGTCATAGATCTTCTTATACTCATAATGGCTCTGGAGTTCCTGCCTTGCTCGTAATCGATCGATAAAGAATGGGCCGATGGGAGCCAAGTTGGCGAGTGATGGCTGACGGGTTGTAGAACTCGTAAGACCGATGCATGTGTTGTCCTCCATGGAAATCAACGGACAGAATTCCCAAACTGATGAAGGCCACAAAAATCTTGGTTGACTCGGCATCAGCTACGGGGTTGTCAGGCGGAAGCTGACGAGGTTCTCAAATTATGAGTCCTTGTATGGATACCAGATATGTCGATGATGATGGATCCCATTGTAGAAAATCTTAAAGTAAGCATTGAAATTTTCCAACGACAGCTTGCAGCCCGGAGATGATATGGTAGCTTGCCCAAGTGATGTGCATCGAACCAGCGAGATGTCATCGATTTCAGCTGCGTCGGTCGATAGGAAAGAGTTACTCGAGAAGGGGGCCAGTTCCATGGCTTTGGCACAGTATACATTGAGCCATAGTTGTATGAACCACCATGGACCACTCGAGCCGACAGGTTGTCCAAGTTGAATATTAACAACAGTTCGATGAAGGAGTTGGTAAACTGAGGGATCATCCTAAAGGAAAGTCTTTACCATCGACCAACTTTTCAGCTATGCCTTGAAAGTTGGTGGTTGGATTCCATGAAGAACCACAGAAGATGAAATGTTCCAGCCAGAGGTTCAGGAAGGCAATGAGTTCTTTGTGATTGACTGATCCTTTATTCTTATATTTTGTGATATAGCCACTCCAGCCACTAACGTTCTTAGTGGTAAGTTTGTGCTAGAAGTGCTCTGGGTTGGTCTGGATGCTGAAGGGATCTAGGTAGGTCGTAATGTTCAGAGAAGTCAACATTACGACATCCATGAGAGAAGGGTCCATCAGTTCGTGGCCAAATAGAGAAGCATTGAGAGCATCGGACTAGAAATGAGAAGCAATGGCCATTAGCGGTTCATTTTTATCCATGTTGGCCAGTGATAAAGTAATGGCTTGATCAATTTGGGCATCAAGGAGTGTTGGCGCGCGAGCAACTATTACTCGACGATACCAATTCCTCCAACCCTTAACTGGTGATGGCTAGGATCTGAATGTGGATTTCCTGTCATCGACAGGAACTATTCTAGTTTTGAATGGGATTCAGTTGGTTTCAAAGTTGACGAATTATGTGGGATCTAGATCACCGCAAGAACCTAGGAAAAAAGGATTGCCTTGAACAGAGGAAGGAATGCAGATCTGGTTCTTGAGTTCCTAACAAAAGGGAGGAGGTCGATCTACCGTCAAATAAAGCAGTACAGGAATAGCATATAAATTAGGGATAGCAAAAATATATGATTACATCTATGTGTGCTATGGAGATGCATGAAGAGCTATGAGCAGTGGGATTATTTCTACAGTAATTTTGAATGGTGAATAGTAAAGCAAGAACAGTGTTGTACGGATCTAAAGAAGATCATGAACCCTAAGGGCATAAGAGAGGCGGAAAAAAAGAAAGTTTACCTCAGGCACATGCGGCGGAGTCGCCATCAGAGCAGAAGTTGAGGTTGCGGGTACTGGTCGCTAGGTCAAGAGGGCTCTAAGAAAAAACACCGGCGAAGCAGGATAGAGAAAGAAGAAAGGCTAGAACTTCGGTGAAAATGAAGGGGAGGAAGAAGAAGTTTTTATAAGGATGGGACACCGGTAGGTCACGGTTAATGTGCATAGTAAACGAGGAGGTAAAATCCGGAGCACGAAGATTTGTACCTCAGACTCGGGGGGGGGGGGGGGGGCATGTGTTGGCACTAGAATTTTGACTAGGGCCCAACTATCGGTGGCTCGAGGTCAGGATTGGCCGAAACAAGGAAGTTAGATGGCCGAAGCTTGTTTTAGGGTTTGTTTATTATTTTTCCTTTTTAGATAGATTCGGTCTTAGGAATGATATCTAGTCGGTTTGATTAGGAAGTCGAAGAGTTCTGGTCCACTCGGTGCACAGGGTTATAAATATGTAATAGGGTTTAAAAAAAAATAACACATGTTCAATACAACTCAGCGCATCGCCACCCTTTACCTTTTGAATGAATTCTCGTCTCAAGCGGGCTGCATTGGCTCCGGTCTCGGCGAGAGGCTTGGATTCGTCACTTTCAGTAATCTCATCGACTTTGACTAGTACTTTCTCATTAATTTGATATTCTAGTTGTAATCATTGTTGTTGCTAGTTATCCGATAATTAGATCTATTTCTAGTGTATCTTATCAACTCATCACTGCAATATTGTCTTGATTAGGTCTGATCTATTGCGGTTATCAGTTAATTTTATAGATTTGATCTAGATTCATTATTCGAGTCATTTTATTGATTTTACCTATAATTAGATTAAATCTAGTTTTATTAGTTTTGTCATAAGTACTATCTCGATTAAGTTTGATCTACTTGGACCAAAAAGGCTGTATCCACCTTCGAACTGTTACTGAGTCGATAGAACTAGGTTTGGTTTGGTTATAGGTATAGCCGATATAGTTCTATCAGAGCGTTTAGCCGATAGGTTATTACGGTTCAATTGACTTCGCTATGCTTTACTCAGATCTTTGATCTATTTGATAGTTTATTGATCATTTATTTAGGTCACTTAGATCTATTCAAATAAGGCATATTTGCAATACCAACTACCAGATCTATCGACTTCACCTTATTGACTGAGCATTTGGATCTGTTTCATTAAGGCGTATTTGCAATACTAGTTATCGGATCTATTGACTTAGCGTTTGTCGGCATTGGTTTTTGCAATCTTTATATTTATTCATCAAAGCTTGTCAATAAGCCGATAAAATCAGTCGAGTAGATTTTTTTTATTTATTACATTTGATAACCATCGGCTGTTTTCACTCATAGTGACTATCGGTTTTCATCGGCCTGTCTGGTAGCCAACAACCTAGAGAATTTGACCGTTTTTTTTTAGTCAGTTTGCAGGCAAAATCGACTGACACATCCTGATTTTTATATTCAGTCTGCTTTGGAGTTAAGAAGATCTTCTAGATCACGCGTGTGCGATTTTTGAGTCAACAACATGGAAGGACAAGCTTCGACATAAGACATGGAAGGACAAGCTTCAAAGTGGCAAAAAAGGGACCTCTGAACTGGTGTCTAAAGAACAACCTGATGTGGTATGTTAAGTAGTATGTTAAAACACATATTTGTTAGTTAATTTTTGCTATAAATAATTATATCATCAATTGACAGGGTATATCGGTATCTGAAATAGCCAACCTCGAACATATGAGTAATTGTTCATAACTGACCATGATCAGAATCTAGGTTTTGAATTCATTAAAAGTTACATTCGATGGTATTGCACACAACACTTTAATATTTCTTATAATTTATATGATCGTTTACCAAGGTTGATGACTTATTATTTTTCCTTTGTTACAAAACAAGGTCACTCTGATGGCAGCGAATTGATGCCTGCTGAAGGCTTATTTGGCACCGGTTCGAATGCTAATGACGACACAATTTGATTGGTTATTATTTGAGACCACCTGATTTGGATATCATTGTACTTTAGCTCTTGGTTATAATAATACTTTGGTGTTCTCGTCAAAAACTTAATATATTCTGTCAAGAAATTACCTACTCACTAGCACTTAAAAGGTTGTTGCAAGCACTATCCTTTGAAGAGCATTTTTAGATACAGGTGGCTTCACACGAACGAGAAATTGGCGTTTCTGTCTGAGACTGTTGTCGAAAATAGAGGTCTATTAGTTTAACTGTCCGACTTTTAGAAGAAATGAATTATTAAAATTCCACGGTAGGAGGATAGGATCTTAGAAATTTAGCCCACCATAAAACAATATTTGAGATTCGTACTGAGCAGATGAGATTCATGGGTTGGAAGCCGCCACGTAGAGTTTCAGGGCATGGTGGAAAGGAGGAAAACAAACTGGTAATTTTTAAATATATTTTCTTCGAAATTGTAAGCCCTTCTTTAATCGGTTTAAACCATCGTTGTTTAGAAGTAATTCTACAAAACATGATGAATAAAATAATTCTTAAACAATTATTGAAAAATATTTTTCATCAACAATTTAGATTTACTATTTCTACGTTTCATATATGTTGTTTGAAGATTTCATATGCACTATGCCAACACATTCATAGAAATGTTGAAAGTAATTTCTAAAAATGTCAACACATATTTAAAAAAAATTAACACGAAGTTATAAAACTAGGTACTATAATTAAAAAAACAGAAAAAATTGAAATAAAAACATAATAGAAATATAGAAGAAAGAAATCCTAATTAATTGCCTAGAAGCTGATGATTATAGTCCAACTCATGTTGATGGTGGGTCAATAGTGGGCTGATTTACACCTTGGTCGGTATCACTATGCGCAGTTGTGCACTATGCGTTGTGCGGAAGAAATTGCGAAAATTGTGCTATAGCTAGCGCTGGTCAAACGGACCGTGCCTAGTGGCCCAGCTTGAAGCACGAAAAATTTGGCCCGATCTGAGCACGGCATGACCCCTGCGATTTCATGCTCAGGCTGACACGGATTGATGTTGGGGGCCATGCTTGAACCGATGACATGGCCTGTGGGCTCGCGTGGACATAGTTCGTTCGGTATGATAATAAATATACTTTTATTTTGATCTAAAAAATACTTTTATTATGATTTATATCAACAATGTTTGTAGCTTACTGAAAACCTAATTGCTTTATTTCCTTGAGGTCCTAGGTTCTGTTCGCCGCTTCTGTACCATTTTAATAGCTAAATGTGAGTATATATATTAATTGGGCCATCATTCAATGAGGCCTATCATGCTCAACGGGCCGGCCTCACGTCGTTAAATATATCATACTCAACGGGCTGGCCTTACATGCTTTTTCGTGCCCGGGCCGACCGCCCTTTTGACCATCACTAGCTATCGGTTGGCAGTTTTTCCTTTCGCTTGACCATTTCAAATGAAAACCTACCTTCCCTAGGCCCCAAATTCTCAAAATCCACCTTTTCAAAAAAAAAATTCTCAAGATCCGCGGCGATCATGCGGCAGCAGCTCCCCAAGTCCTCCCAAGTGCCATCCTTGGCGTCTGAGGCTACCCCTGGTTTGAATTCGATCTGCCACAACCTCCACTATGTTAAAGCAAAATTTTCACATATAAATATTGAACATGTATTATCTAGATCAATATTTTATATTAAAATTAATGAAATCTGATTCTCATATATACTTTATCATATAATTTTTGGCATGTAGTACATACAACACGAATCTGAAAACAATATGAATGGTATAAATAATACTCCCTCCTCCCAAAATATTTGACACTTTAGCCAACTCCATTTGTCCCAAAATAATTATCATTCTCACTTCTCAATACAATTGTCTCTCTTTCTAATACATCCCTATCTCTATCTCTCTCCTCCTCATTTCCTATGCACCTACCTTTTATACTTCTCCTTAATTCTCATGTCCGGAGCCAAAACGTCAATTATTTTGGGACGGAGGAAGTACATGTTAATCATATACATGCGGTGATGACTTTCTCCTTCAACAGCCACGACTCTGACGCTGCTAGCCTCTGCAACAGCTGATCACCCTCCTCCATCGGTGTTGGCGCCTCCTCTATCATCCCAACTTCTTCTATTGCACCACGTAGGTCGCCGCCCTGCACAACGTCAATGCCTTCCTCGCCCTCATCATCACCCTCTGCCCGTGCTCCCCGCTGCTCACAATATCCTCGACCGCCTAGACTACCCTCTGCAGGAGAAGGATTTCAAGGTCGACCTCCTGTACGCCCTCCGTGTGCTGAAATGCTTCCGCAAATTAGGGATGACTGCTTGGCGGTTGACCACTGTCAGTGTTTAAATCACCGGCTAGTAGAATTCGTTCACGGGGGCACGCATTTCAGGCTCGGCGATGGCTAAGCAAGAGGACACGAGGGGTTATACTGGTTCGGGGAAGTCCCCTACGTCCAGTTCTCAGGCCTGCTTGTGTTACTTGCTCCGGTTGGGGAGTACAATAGTGGTAAGAGAGGAGAGAGCTCCAAGTCTCGAGTGTGATTAGTGCATGTGCGGTCGTTGTTGTCGTCTGTTGTTGTTTCTCTATGGTCCGTCGCTGTTTTTCATCCCCCCTGAAAGAGGCGCGGGCCTCCTCTTTTATACTCCAAGGGGGAAAGGATCCACGTTACAGAGAGAGAGAGAGAGAGAGAGAGAGAGATTTCTACACGTGATGAGTCGATGGAGATGTGCTGAAGAAGGTAGGGCCCTTAGTCGGTGGCGTAGGCTTCGGTCCTTGTGGTCCCCCATCGTCCTGGTCTTGCATCAGAGGGGCGGTATCGCGTCCAAGCGTGCCCCCATTCTCCGTCGTCGGGTCGAGTCCCCCTGTGTTCCTGTAGTCGGCGTGTTCCGCTATATACGGGGAGGTGCAACATGGGCATTGTCACGTTATTCAAGCAAGATTCAATCTAGTTGTCCATCAAGCCATCCTGCATCATCACCATTAGGTGTGCCATCGGGCGATGAAGGCACAGTGAGCCTCGCCATGCCTGCCATCGTCAGCGGGCGCCGGTGATGATGAGGAGGGCAGGTATCCGGAGAGATTTGACTCCCTAATACTATACGCGCGTGATGGGCATGGCATTTAAGGCTGGGTGGTTGGCGGTTGTTGACCGTTGTCTCGCTCGACCCCCTCTGTCTGGGGTCATCGCATGAGGATGTCGCAGATGGAGAGCTTGGTGGAGGCCGGCCTCCTTCCCGCTCTCACTGAGGCGGTGGAATGGATCGTGCCGGAGAACAAGACGGCGCCCGACCTTCCTTCAGGCTACGTCGTCTCTCTCGTGCCGTTTCACAAGAGGGGCGTCAGCTCGCCGGGGAGTAAGTTCCTTTGTCGGCTGCTGCATCACTACGAGATCGAATTGCAGCATGTGAACCCAAATGGGGTCCTTCACATCGTGATGTTCGTCGCGCTGTGTGAGGGCTTCATGGGGATCCAACCAAACATTGAGGTATGGAAGTACTTCTTCTCCCCCTTGTTGTTCATATGGTCCACGGACGACGGGGTGCGTCCCATCGCCCTTGGTTGTTGTAGCCTGTGCCTGATCCAGAAGAGGGCGCCGGAGTACATCTCGGTTCCCTTCCCTTCGAATGTGCCTGGGTAGCATTCGAAGTGGTTCTACCTACGCAATGACCCGACGGGCCCATTCCCAGAGTTCACCGGTCCAACGATCCGGGAGGCGCCAGCGTCCTAGAACTAGGGCATGACGAAGAAGGACATGAAGTCCATTGGTTACGCCGTCCAGGCCATCTAGTGCCTAAAGGATCGAGGGCTTTCCGCTGTCGGAGTCGCGGGGTGGTGGTTTCAGCGGTGCTTCATCCCGCTCGCAGCCAGGCCCCTCCCCATGTTCTAGGTGGGGCCCGAGGAGCATGGCGTCACCAGCACTATTGCGGCCGTGGAGGAGCTGACAGGCCGCTTGGTTGTGGTCGAGCGGATCAGGACGGTGCTACTGTTCGTGGATGGCATCTGGCCAGTCCCCGGTTGTCCACCCATGCTCCCGTCGGATAGGGCGGTTGACGTGGTAGGCTCGCTTTCCCATGTTGTTCTCCCGGTTTGGTCATTGGACTTGCTTCTCGTTTTTGAGATCCTGTTTTTGATTTATTTATTTTTTACCTTCAGGTGCAGTCCGACTTGACGGCATGTTTTCATCCTCACGCCTTAAAGCTCTGCCCGAGGATGCGCCCTCGAGGGCGGCATAGCACTTTAAGGACATGGAGGCCCAAGAGGCGAAGAAGAAAAAGCAGAGCGCCAAGGATGCGAAGCTTCGACGGCAGTTGGATCACGAGAAGAGGAGGGCGCGCCGGGCGCGCCACCGAGACATGGACGAGGCCACGGACATGGAGTCTCTGGCGTCTTTTGATGAAAACGGTGATGACTCAGGGAGCGAGGGAGATGACGGAGGGCACGTCGCTCACCCTTACGACTCCATTCCAGACGTTACGGTGGACCGCGATGACAAAGTCGACGCGAGCCTAGCGGGCGGTGCTGCGCGTTGCCCCTTTCACTAAGGGCGCGACATCGGGTGCCTAGGACATCGTGCTAGAGGCCCGTCAGGAGGAGCTGGTGGCTGCCGAGGGAGCATGGGACCAGATCGAGTCACGGGCCGCGGGTGAGCATGCCGCGCGGACCGGGGCCCGTGCTACCGATGGAAGCGAAGGGGAACAGCCCCCGAGACCGAGCGAGCCGGTCGAAGGCAGCGGGGATGGTGACCGGTCAGTCGCCGAATAGGAGGTCGATGTCCCTCCCGCGCCGGAGGGACCGAGTGCCTATCCCGCCTTCGATGCCTTGCTGAAGTGCGAGCCCAACACAGACTCGGCTAGCGGCGCACACGTGTCGAAGCGCCGGACCATCGCCAAGAGACCTCACCTCGGGCGCTTTACGCCCTTGAAGTCCCTGAGGGCGGATGCGGCGGCGAGGATGCGCGAGGGGGACCAACAGGCTTTGGGTTCTCCAATCGTCGTCGCTTCGTCCGACGCGGCAGTTGATGCCGTAGTGGTGGTCCAGAAGCATGGTGCCGCAGAGTCTTCAAAGGAAGATGCAGCGCTGACTGTGCCGGGAACACCTATTGCGCCCCACGTGGAGGTCATGGCGGTGCCGGGGGCCGGCTCCTCGGTGATCCCGGAGACTGTCACGGCAATGCCAGCTCTAGGTGTCGCTGTGAGCGGTGCCGGTGGAGCGGCTCGTCGCCCGACCGTCGATTTGACATGGGGGTGGCTACCTGCGGGTGCTACGAAGGCGGTGCAGGAGCCTCCACCGCGTGTTCTGACGAATTCTTTTGTTGTGTCTCTGGAGAAGAAGCGGTTCTTCGACAACTGCAACGCCATCAGTGCCGACTTTGCCAGGTACTCCGGCGTGGTGACCCAGAGGTACAGGAAGGAAGGGCTGGCTATCCTCGCAGACCTTTGCAACGCTTGTCTCGAGTTGGGGGCGTCGAAAGTGCGCGTGGAGGAGCTTGAGGCGGCGCTGAAGGACATCGAGGAGCGAGGTCCCGAGGTTCAGAGGGAGTTGTACCATCTACAGGCCACGGAAGAGCAGCATAGGGACCGCCTAGGACGATTGGAGACGGCGCTCGAGACCGTGCGGAAGGAGCACGACGATGCCCTGGCTCAAGCCGTTGCTCGGGCTGAGGCCGTGCAGAGGCTGTAGGAGTCGCTGTGCTCAGAGAGGTAGCTGCGCAATCAGGCCGTGGCCGCGGCCAAAGCTTTGTCCGACGCGGCGGCCACACATCTGGCACAGTTGCAAGAGACCTGCAAGGCTGGAGAAGGTATGGCTCTTTTTCCTCTATTCCATGCATGCTCTTGACTTTGAGTTACCCCTTATCGCCCGGATCGGTCGGTGCAGCACTAGGGGAGAAGCTGGCCAAGGCGGAGGAGTCCCTTCGTCAAGAGGTCGCGGAGAAGACGGAGTTGCGCACCTTGCTAGGAAGGGCGGCTCAAGAACTCCAAGTCCCCATCGAGCCTGGGCCTCGATGGCGCTGTAGGTCGGGGATTTGATGTCCTCGGGTCGTGAGTGGACCCGGTGCGGTGTGCGCTTTGGCGGGCGCACCGTGTTCGCCGTGCTGGGGACTCACTTCGAGGAGATGGACTACGAGGCGTTGAGCCTCGTCTACCTCGACCACACTCCCGAGGAGATGGTGCGGATCCGTGCTGACTCGAAGCCCCATTTTGATGTCTTGGCTACAAAGTATGAAGAAGAGGCGCTCCCCAAGGTGGACGGGGAGAATTAGTTAGTGGTTGCATTTCTTAGCTTTTATTTCCAGAAAATGGGTCATCATGCCCGCTATCGTGTAATAGGTTTAGTTTGTGAACTTGTGCTTGTTTGTTTTTGCTGGCCCGTGATGGCCTCAAATAGTTTTTAGTTCTTGTTACTTAGACTACTTTGCACTCTTAGCCCTTTGCCCCTCTCGTGCTGGCTCACAAAGCTTGAGCCCCCGAGTGACTTGGAAGTTCAGCCTCGCCGGTGATCGCCGTTGTCGTGGCCGTTGGGCAAGCACGATGTTGCACCGTCCGACCGGCTCGACTGTGAACTCCTTGTTTCATGGTTTATTTTGTTTGCCGACATAGCGAGTCTCGGGGTCGAGAAAGAAAGGAAAGTTTTTTTGACAAAAAAGAGGCATGTGGCATGAGCCTATTATGCTTTTCCAGCCTCCAAGTGACGCTTGACCCCTTGGGAGGGGTCGAGTGTCACTTAAGAGCGATCGAGGCGTACCGAGAATGCGTCAAACGAAGAGCTAGGGGTAGAATTTACATAGCTGTGAGATGTTCCATGCGTTCTTGAGCTTGTTTCCCTCCATGGTCTTCAGCTTGTAGGTGCCGGGTTGGATGACCCGAGAGACGACGTACGGTCCTTCCCAAGGCGGTGAGAGCTTGTGTCGTCCCCTATTGTCTTGAACCCTGCACAAAATGAGGTCATCCACGAGGAGCCCTCTGTCTCTTACATTTCGATCGTGGTAGCGGCGGAGTGCTTGTTGGTACTTGGCCGAGTGGAGGAGTGCGATGTCTCGCGCCTCGTCTATCTGATCCATCGCGTCCTAGAGCACCGCTTTGTTACCTTGCTTATTGAACGCGTGTACTCGGGGCGCGCCATAGTCCAGATCAATGGGGAGGATTGCCTCAGACCCGTAGACAATGAAGAAAGGCGTGAAGCCCGTCGCGTGACTCTGGGTCATGCGTATGCTCCAGAGTACAGCGTGGAGTTCAGCCGCCCATCGACTGCTGAATTGCTTCAAGCGGTTGTAGACGACGGTCGGGTCGAAGATCCGAGGCTTCACCCCTTGGAGTATCATGCCATTGGCTCGCTCGACCTATCTGTTTGTCTTAGGGTGAGCGATGGTAGCCCAGTCGACGAGGATGTGGTAGTCATCGCAGAACTTTAGGAATTTCTTCCCTGTGAATTGCATGCCATTGTCCGTGATTATGGAGTTTGGGACTCCAAATAGGTGGATGATGTCGAGGAAGAATTCGACCACTTCTTCGGATCGAATCTTGACCAGGGGGCGTGCTTCGATCCAATTGGTGAACTTATCGACTGCGACAAGCAAGTGGGTGTAGCCCCCGGGTGCTTTTTTGAGCGGACCGACCAGGTCCAATCCCCAGAGTATGAGAGGCCACGTGAGGGGGATCGTTTGAAGGGCCTGAGCTGGCAGATGTGTCTGTCAGGCATAATACTAGCAGCCTTTGCAGGTTTTGACTATACGGGTCGCGTCGCCCATAACAGTCGGCCAGTAGAAGCCTTGGCGAAAGACATTCCCTACGAGGGTTCGAGGCTCGGTGTGATGACCATAGACCCCCCCCCCCCCCCCCCGTGGATATCGGTGAGCAGCTTGATGCCTTCGCTGGTGGCGATACAACGCTGCATGATTTTGGTGACGCTGTGCTTGTAAAGTTCCATGTTGATCAAGACGAAAAACTTGGCACACCGATAGAGTCATTTGGCTTCGGTCCCATCGGCGGGGAGCGTCCCTCGAGCCAGGTACTCGATGTACGGGATTCTCCAGTTACGTGGGAGCTCGTCTTTCTCGACCTTGGGGGTCGATTCGCTCGACCCCTGGGTCGCCCGACTGGTCGTCCGGCTCGCTCGAGCCACCGGGTCGATCAACCTCCATCACTCCTACGGGTTGCTGGGTCTTCATAGGCGATCTTTCAGCCCTCGGGTCGGGGTCGACGGGTTCGTCTGATTCCTCCTTCGGCCCCAGGAGCTCTTTGAGTGGAACCGAAGGCTGATGCTGGTCGTTCGCGAAGACCCCCAAAGGAATCTGCTCTTGACCAGATGCCATCATTGCTAGCACGTCGACCGCCTCGTTGAGGCGTCGCGGGATGTGTTTGAGCTCTAGTCCGTCAAATTTGTTCTCGAGGCGAACCTCCTGGCAGTAGAGCACCATAGTGTTAGTCCGGCAGCTTGACTCTTTCATGATCTAGTCGACCACGAGTTGGGAGTCGCCCCGGATCTCCAACCGCCGGATACCAAGCTCGATGGTGATCTTGAGCCTGTTTATGAGTGCCTCGTATTCGGCAACATTAGTTGATGCGAGGAAATGTAAACGAACTGTGTATTTCATACATACCCCGAGTGGAGAGACGAAGACGAGGCTAACACCCACACCTATCCGCATGAGTGACCCGTCGAAGTACATGACCCAGTACTCCTGGTCGACCGGAGCGGGCGGGAGTTGCGCCTCGGTCCACTCCGCCATGAAGTCGATGAGGACCTTGGACTTGATGGCCGTTTAAGGCTGGTACGTGATGTCATGACCTATCAGCTCGAGCGCCCACTTGGCGACCTTGCCCGCCGAGTCCATGTTCTGTATAAAATCTCGGAGCGGAAAGGAACTTACGACGTGTATCGGCTGGGAGTCAAAGTAGTGCTGGAGCTTGCGCCTTGCCACCATCACCGCGTAGAGGATCTTAAGGATCTGCGGGTACCTGGTCTTCGAATCGGACAGGACTTCGCTGACGTAGTAGACAGGGTGCTGGACCTTGAGGGTGTGCCCCTTTCTTTCTCGCTCGACCATGAGCACCGAGCTCACGACTTGAGTTGTCGCTGCTATGTACAACAGCACCACCTCCCCCGAGACCGGGGGCGTCAACACGGGTGTGCTGCTCATGATGCGCTAGACGTCATCGAGGGCGGACTGCGCCTCAGGGGTCCACTCAAAGCGGTCGGACTTCTTCAGTAGCCTGTACAGCGAGAGCACTCTCTCGCCGAGGCGCGAGATGAAATGGCTCAACGCCGCCAAACAGCCTGAAAGCTGTTGCAGCCCCTTAAGATTCTGAACTGGACCCATCCATTCAATCACGGAGATCTTCTTCGAGTTGGCCTCGATGCTGCGTTGGGAAACGATGAACCCGAGGAGCATGCCCTTAGGACCCCGAAAACGCACTTCTCGGGGTTAAGTTTGACGTTGTTTGCATGTAGTTTGGCAAAGATGTGCTCAAGGTCGGCCATGAGGGTGTCCGCCTTTTTAGACTTGATGACGATGTCGTCCACATAGGCTTCAACCGTGTGGCCAATCAAATGATCGAAGCACCTTTGAATGCAACGCTGAAACGTCGCACCGGCGTTCTTTATCTCGAACGGCATCGTTACATAGCAGTAAGAGCCGAACAGCGTGATGAAAGATGTCACGAGTTGGTCGGATTCTTTCATTGTGATTTGGTGGTACCCCGAGTAGGCATCTAGGAAGCAGAGAGTTTCACTCCCCGCCGTCGAGTCAACGATCTGGTCGATGTGTGGCAAAGAAAAAGGATCCTTCGGACATGCCTTTTTCAGGCTCGTATAGTCAACACACATCCTCCATTTCCTGTTTTTCTTCCATACAAGAACAGGATTAGCTAGCCATTCATGGTGATACACCTCCTTGATGAACCCGGTGGCCTGCAGCTTTGCGATCTCCTCCCCGATTGCTCTACGCTTCTCCTCGTCGAATCGGCGCAGGTGTTGCTTCAGCGGCTTGGAGCCCGGCCAAATATTCAAGGAGTGCTCGATGACTCCCCTCGGTATGCCAGACATGTCCAAGGGCCTCCATGCGAAAACGTCAGCGTTCGCGCGGAGAAAGTCGACGAGCTTGTTTTCCTATTTAGGAGGGACGTCCCTACTCTCACCGTCTTCTCCTTGTCGCTCTCGGGGTTGATCTGCACTTCTCTGGTGTCCTCCGCTGGCTTGAATGAGGCGTTCTTGTGGTTGGTGTCGGGAGCCTTCTCCTTGAGGTGATTAGGATAGCCTCGAGCTTCCCGGCCAAGGCCACCGTTGATGCAGCGAGGTCGCCGTTCTCTGTCTCGCACTGGAAGGTGCGTTGGAGGGACGTGCTACTAGTGATGACCCCTTTAGGCCCCGGCATCTTGAGCTTCAAGTAGGTGTAGTTGGGGATGGCCATGAACTTGGTATAGCACGGATGCCCCAAGAGAGTGTGACACACTCCTGGGAAGTTGACAACTTCAAAGACAAGGGCCTTGGTGTGGAAGTTGGACGGAGTCCCGAACATGACGGGGAAGCTGATCCGCCCGAGGGGCACAGCTTGCCGCCCTAGGACGATTCCGTGAAAGGGTGCGCCAGGCGGCTGAAGGCGCGATCGATAGATCCCGAGCAGGTCGAGCGTGTCGGCATACAGAATGTTGATGTAGCTGCCACCGTCCATCATCACCTTAGTGAGATGGACCTCGGCGATGATAGGGTCAACCACGAGCGGGTATCGACCCGGTCACGGTACGTGTGGTGGGTGGTCTGACCGATCGAATGTGATTCGTAAATCGGACCACTTGAGGAAAGATGGCGTGGCAGGCTCTACCGCGAAAACCACGCGACGTTTGATCTTGGTTGTGCGCTGACTTCCTCAGGACTCAAGCCCCGTGAAGATCATATGGCAAGCTTTGGTGTTGGGGAATACCGGTCCCCTGCTCGTCATCGTCATCCGTGGGGTCCTCGACCCCTGGTTCTGACGCTTTCTCGGGGTCCCCCTTTTTCGCCTCCTCCCGAATGAATTTCTTCATCATGGAACAGTCCTTAAGGAGGTGCTTGATAGGGAACCTGTGGTTTGGGCATGGGCCGTTCCACTTCTTTTTGAAGTGGTTCGGCGCCTCTGCTGCTGCCGACCTCGGTGGCTTGCGCTCGGCGGTGGCCACGACGAGGTCGTGCCCTGCCCGTGGCTTGTTTTTCTTCTTCTTCGGACGGACAGAGGCGCTGTCCCCGGCTCCTTCCTCTTGCTAGCCTTTGCCCTTGCCCTCCGGCGTGCGCTGGAGGACCGCTCCTATGCACTCTTCGCCGGAGGCGAAGCTCGTGGCGATGTCTAGGAGCTCGCGGGCCGTGCGCGGACCCCTTCGACCCAGCTCGTGGACGCGCTGTTCTGATGTTGTGCCGGAGATGAAGGCCTTGACAATGTCTAGATCGCCCATGTTAGGCAGCTCGTTGCACTTCTTGCTGAAGCGCCGGATGTAGTCTCGGAGGGACTCACCAACTTTCTACCGGCAGTTCTTGAGGTCGCAGGGGTTGCCGGGTCGGGCGTAGGTCCCCTGGAAGTTTCCGACGAAGATATCCCTCAAGTTACCCCAGTTGTAGATTTGACCCTCAGGGAGATGCTCAAGCCAAGCACGGGTCGAGTCGGCGAGGTACAGCAGGAGGTTGCGGATGATGGCGATGTCGTCGGTGGCTCCCCCATCTTGACACGCGAGGTGGTAGTCCTCAAGCCAAAGGCCGGGGTCTGTCTCGCCCACGTACTTGGTCACGGTCGCACGCGCCCGGAAGCGCTGAGGGAACTCGGCGGTGCAGATTTGTGAGCTGAAGACCCGTGGTCCATGAGGGCTCGGGCTCCGGCTCCGCTCCTCATCGGTGTCGTCATACCGGCCTCCGCGGCGTGGTTGACGGCCTCTTTCTTGGTTCCGCGGCTCTCTCTCGCGACGATGCACCTTGAGAGTGTGGCGTGCATTGTGGTAGGGTTCGACTCGATCGTGGACCGAGGCTTTCTTAGGTGCACCTTTAGCCGGGGCTGGCTGCCGAACCGAGTGTTGTTGTGAACCGGCGGTGCTACCTCCTCCCGCATGCCTAGACGTGGAGATCTGTTGGCTGGATTGAGCGGCACGCCGTTGAGAGCTCGCCGCCTGGAGCTCGGCGGCCTTGGCTAGAAGAGCCGCAACTTCTCGTTTAGCCTGCTGGGCCTCTGGTGTTATGGCCTCAGGGAGAGTATTGAGCAGGGCGACGGCTGTCGCAATGTTTTGTCCCACGCGAGCGAGCTGCGAGGGCCCTTGATCGTCAGCGACGATGCGCAGGTGGACATCGCGGGCCATGGCGCGAGTGCGTCCGCCCGTGCCGGTACGGGCTACCTCGCGGTCTATCTCTTCCTTTTCGTGCTCGAGCTGGCGCCGAGTCTCTTCCAACTCCGCCCGCCTTGCCCTCAACCGCTGCTGAAGGTCATCGGAGTGAGGCGCAGTCTATGGGTTTTCGGCCATAGTGACAGGGATGTTAACGAGGGTTTCCCCTCCCTCTGCATCCGTCGTTGGGTTTGCCTGGGCGGGGGTCCTAGGATTCGTCATCGCTCCAGCGACCGAGGTCCCTGCACCCCCCACAGCTGGGGCGGGCGCAAGCTGCACCATAATGCACCCTCGCGAGGTGCCGCAGCTTCCCGCGTAGCTTCGAGACTCGGAGCTGGAATCTCCCACCGACCCCATGTCGAGGAGGTCGAAGAGAGATTCGTCCAGACACTCGATCACACCTGCAAACCCAGAGCCCGCAAAGGCGGGAACCATGAGTTGTGCGGTCGCGTCTCGGAAACAGCTCGCGGCATTCCGAAAGCCATACGGGTGGCCCTCTGAAGGGGTTTCGGTGTGCTCGTCCGTGCTGAGGGGCTCTTCCCCGAGATGCTGCTCGTGGATGTTCACCAGTACGAATGCAAAGTGTCAGAGGTCTACCAGGTCGGGCGTAGGCCCCAAGTAATGCTTCAGATGGAGCCATAGCTTGTCGCTGTAATCGGACGACGCCACGGAGTGATCAGTGACGCGTGGCCTGGCCAGCTCGAGTTGAGCCGCGCACATTGCCTCGTTAGCGACTGCAACGGCCGCCGTGATAGGATCTGGGAGTGACTCGTCGATGAGTTCCAAGGTCCCATCTCCCGCTACTATGAAGTCGAGCGCATCGCTCGTGTCCTCCAGCCACCACAGACGCATCGCTACGACGGTGGGTGCATGGACTGGAGGCAATGAGGATGTCAGATTGCTAACACACATCAGCTTCCGGTCTACCGTGGCGACGAACTCCAGGCTCCCGAAGAAGATGTTGCTGCCGGGAGCCCAGAAGGTGGAGGAAGTGGCCATCCGAACCGTGGAGTGGTGAAGTGAAACGCGCAAATGCTCCTACCTGGCGCGCCAACTATCGGTGTTTAGATCACCGGCTAGTAGAATTTGTTTACGAGGGCGCGCGTTTCAGGCTCGATGATAGCTAAGCAAGAGGATACTGGGGGTTATACTGGTTCGAAAAAACCCCCTACGTCCAGTTGTCAGGCCTGCTCGTGTTACTTGCTCCAGTTGGGGAGTACAATGATGGTGAGAGAGGAGAGGGCTCCAAGTCTCGAGTGCGAGTGGTGCGTATGCGGTCATTGTTGTCGTCCGTTGTTGTTTCTTTGTGGTCCGTCACTGTTTTTTGTCCCCCCCTGAAAGAGGGGCGGGCCTCCCCTTTTATACTCCAAGGAGAAAGGACCCAAGTTACAGAGAGAAGGAGAGAGAGAGATTTCTACACGTGATGAGTCGGTGGAGATGTGCCGAAGAAGGCAGAGCCCTTAGTATGTGACGTAGTCTTCGATCCTTGTGGTCCCCCTCATCCTGGTCTTGCGTCAGAGGGGCAGTACTGCATCCGAGCGTGCCCCCGTTCTTCGTCGTTGGGTCGAGTCCCCTCGTGTTCTTGTAGTCGGCGTGTTCCGCTATATACGGGGAGGTGCAGCATGGGCATTGCCACGTTATTTAAGCAAGGTTCAATCTAGCTATCCATCAAGCCGTCCTGCATCATCACCATTAGGTGTGTCATCGGGTGATGACAGCACAGTGAGCATCGCCATGCCTGCCATCGTCAGCGGGCGCTGGTGATGATGAGGGTGGCAGGTATCCGAAGAGATTTGACTCCCTGATATTGTACGCGCGTAATGGGCATGGCATTTAAGGCCGGGTGGTTGGCGGTTGTTGACCGTTGTCTCGCTCGACCCCCTCTGTCGAGGGTCGTCGCGTCGAGTTGCGCCTGTCCAAGCCTGTTTGGAGTTGGAATCCGTACCATCCTGACAAGGCAATCGAGTTTCTCCACTCCATCACTTCTGTTTTGGTCAGGGGTCGTCGTCCCGTCCCGTCGCTGTTCGGGCCCCGCTGATAGGAGTTTACGGAGGCAAAGCATATCCTTGGGGGGGGGGGGGAGGCATTGTCGTCATGATCGTAGTGTCAGTGAAACGACCGTCCTTGCCCCGGAGTAGATGGGCTTGGACGAGCGGTTGTGTCATTTGATTGGGAGGGCGAGCCACGCTCGGATCCTGTTAGGCGGAATGATTTGTCCTCGACTCCCTTTGTGGGGGTCGAGCATGGCGTAGAGAGCCCTCGACCACTCGGGGATCGAGCGGAACGCAACCGGCCCTCGGCCCCTAAGGGGGGGGGGGGGGTTGAGCGAGTCGGGGGAGCGGCGTGGCCAAGGTTTGACCGTCACGGAGACGCTTTTCGTGGGGGCCTACGCAGGTGACGCCTTGGGGGCGATCCGGCGGGTCCTTTGGACTGGACGCGTATGGGTCCCTAGGTGGTGCCACGTGGCACCCTGTTTCCTACCCTCGACAACCACCACAACAGAAGGTTGTGGTCATCTTTACTCTCTTAGAGCACTCTCTTCGTTTTCCACCTTTTTTTAATTATCCTCCCCTTCTTATTTCGGCATCCACCATGACGCTCATTGCGCCTCTGCACTGCTATGCCGTGCAACCCTGCGAGCTCAAAGCCCCCCCCCCCCCCCCCCCCCCCCGCGCGTGCCGCCTCACCCTGCGGGCCTCCTCCTACGCGCCTTGTGCTAGCATGCCTCCGGATCTCGCCCTAAATCTCCACGCTGGTGCTGGAACCCACACAGTCGGACTTCGCCGCTAGCGCTGGAACATGCGACGCCGTCAGATCTCACCGGAGCTCGTCGGTGGCACCCTAACCCTAAAAGTTGACACAACATGTGCAATGTTGAGTAAAAAGAAAAAAAGGTAGAAAAATTTAGTCAACCATCAGAAAAGATAGATTAATATTTGCAAAATATTGACAAAAATAACAAATGTTAGAAAAATCTGGACAACAAACCGAAATGTTGGTCAAATATTTGTGCGAAATGTTATGCACCAGATCAAAATGTTAGGCCAATATTTGATGAAAATTTTCACAAAAAACAAAAAAAAAAGGAAAAAAATCAGATTTAAATAAAATTGTTGAGTCAATAAATACATTGTTTGAATATGTTAATTTAATATTTCTAAAAATGAACATGTCCAGAAATGAAAACCTATCTAAAAATAGATCGTCCGATAGAGTTCTTACAATTGACCGCTAATTAGTCATCCCGTAAGCTGACCCGCTCCGCCCTCGATGCCGCTCCTCTGCGTCCTTCACTGGCTCACCCACCTCTCCAACATCACACTTGAGAGATTTTAGCTACTTTAGCACTCAATAGAGATGGCTTCTTCCAAATAGCACTGACATCGTGAGCTTCTTCCAAATAGCATTAATAAGATTGTCATACCTCTATAATATCATTATTTCATTATTCAAATTATTTCTCTTTTATTTTCCATTTTCTGACATGCAAAATGACCATTTTGCCCCTCTCTATTCTAAACACCCTCACGTTGATTTTTTTTTTTTCTCTGGTATCTCTCCGGTCTCTCTTCCATCGATCCAACACACAACGAACAGGAGGACCACTCGACCGGCGGCGGACATCCAGGCAGGTCGCTTGATCGTCAGGGGCGCCGCCTGCCGCTCCTTTGCTCCCGCACGGATCTTGCTCGAGCTCGAGTCCGACCGGCCGCATATGCTCCGTGCGCCCGCATCCATCAAACAAAGTGCGCTCGCCTCCTGCTGCTCCAATGATTAAACGGTAGTATTGTCTTTTCACGTGGCAGAAAATGACAAAAATAGTATATAGTGTCATTTTAGAGATGTGACAATCTTGTTAGTATTATTTTAAAGAAGCCCACAATATCAAAACTATTTGAGAGAAGTTAACTCTTATAAATGCTAAAATAGTCAATCTCTCCGCTGTGATGCGGTGCGGCCTCTTCATTCTTCAGTGGCGGAGGACGAAAGCAAATTGAGGTATGGCAAAGTGAATAGTATAGATTATGATGCAAAACAAGAAAAATACTCTATAATGTACATAATAATTGACAAATGGACTCGCATGTCACTGCATACACACTCACGTTTTTTCTTATTATTATGTTGCAAGAGAAACATTTTTAAAAATTCCATCATACTCGCTCTATTCTCTAAATGCTGTTATGACAGCAGATTTAGTTCAAATTCAAACTAACATTGCTGTCCTAACAATAGCATTTGAAGGAGGAAGTACAAGTTTGTCATATGTCAAACTGCTTTCTGTCGAAGAACCAAGGCCATTATATCTGAAATTCACAGGCTTCAGACGCCAAAACCGTACTGAAACTCGGTGTTTGAAGGACAATGAGACATTTCTCACGGTTTCTGCACAGCAGCACGCATACATGGAACTGTCCAGGAACACTCGCATGCCAGACCATACACACATTCGTCTGTTCCGAACCTTATCTGAAAATTTTATCATCGCACACATTACTGAGTTTGTCAGGTATAATCAAACTGACATTCGCAAACAAAAGAAAAGGTGTAATCAAACTGCTTTCAGTAGACGAACAAGTCCACTCTTTGAAACTTCACCCATCAAGAACGTACTGAAACTTAATGCTTCCAGAAGAGAACCGAGCCGTGGCTCGGTTGGCTAGCGGAGGGGAGTCCCTACGCGACCACCCGTGTTCGAGTGCTGGCTCGCGCGGTGGTCTGCGCGGGATTTTTCTGTCGCGCCCGCCTGCGTCCAGTGTTGTCTGGCGTGGGTGTCTCACCGAAAAAAATCCCCTCGTCCTCCTCAGACCAAAGCATAGGTAAAGACTCGCGTCATAACTCACACGGCTAGCTGAGTCTTTGTAAATGTTTAGGGAGGAGGTTCAGAGATTTTCTCGACCTACGTGAGAAGGCTCTTTTCCTTAAATTAATGCCGTCGGGGTGGCTTCTTCCCCGACAGGTCGAGTTTTTTTTAATGCTTCGAGAACAATCACACTGCATTTGGATGTCTGAATTGAGGCTCTAAATTCGGAATTGGAATTTATTGAATTCAATTCAGCTGTTTGGATGTATAAGGAATTCCCACAGGGAAATGAGCCCAATTCCGAACCGTTTTTTCCCCTGCCTACTTGCCGCTTTCCCGATTCAGAGCCCCCTCGCTCTGAATTGGGTGGAATTCGTGACCTCCGTCTCCACCCGTGCGCCCGCCAGCTCCGCCTCCACCCCCGAGCTCCGCCTCCGCCCCTCCCGCCCTCCCTCCACCGGGCATCGATGAGCAGGCCCAGCCTTCCTCCCTCCGCCTCCGCCCATGTGCCCCTAGGTCCGACCTCCCTCCCTCCCTTCCGATTTCCAAGTTTTCAGATTTTGCAACCAAACATCAAATGGAATTGATTTGATCCAATTTCCATTTTCAACGAATTCCTTTAACAACCAAACAAAAATATTGAATTAGTGCTCAATTGCAATTCTCCACGGATTTGGTATTGAATGCCAATTCAATTCCACCCTTCCAATTCCGACATCCAAATGGAACCTTAGTCATTTTCAAGCTTTTGAGTCTAAAACTTCACCTTTTACGAGCACATCTGAAATGTTCAAGCTTTTTTATATAATTCTCACATCTGGTGTCAGCCTGACAGGCACAGTTCCTCAAACATCGTGATTACATTTTATGCACAGTACAGAATTCAATCTTTATGTCCATGTTCGAGCAACTCTTAATCCATGGTAATCACTTTTGAAACTGCTTGGCAATGCGGCCGTCAGGTCCCTGCCTAACTCTTGTACAGCTTTTAGCTTCCTCAAACTTTCTTCTAAACCCCTGATCCTCTGGAACCTGCACAGTTTATGTGATTCAAATTGCAAATGCTGCTGCTGGTCATACAGAGCTAGGTAGATAATCTTTGCCCTGGGAGCTGGGATTGAAATTGCAAGTGCTGCTGCTGGTGATTCAAATTGCAAATTGTAGTCTGTAATATGCCTTTTATAAAATCTATGGAAGTGTAGAACCGCGGAGGGCCGTGGCTTACAAGTTAGTCATATGACAAGCTAAGATGATCACACCTGATCTAATCTACTACAATCTGTACAGCAGAATATTCTACTAGCTAAGAGCCTCAACAACAACTCTTATCTCTATCATCTATCCCAAGATACAACAGAAACATCCTAACGCATATCTTAACAGCTTTCTGTTGGCATATTATCAGCAGATACCAACTGAACGTAATCTGCTACTTTGGTCAAAAAAAAAAAAAAACCCTTCAGCTTGAACTCGATGGTAAGAGTCGAGTTTCACAAAGTTCTAATATTTGGTATTCCTTGACTTGTCTGCTCTAACTTCCACTCTAAGCTACCTCAGCCAATTTTTTCACCTAGTGAATTAAGACATATAGAGAGAAGAGAGAAACATATATCAAAAAGGACGCTACATGTATACATATATATACATATATATATATAAAGGTAACTCCAGCAATAGCGGTAGAGAAAGTGAATTTGGGTCACATTTTTTTGCCACATTTAGTCTTGTTGGATGCTGAGCATTTGATCTCTACTAATACCTACAATTTGACCATAAGAAGACAGATTTGTTGGCTTTGCCTTAACATTGCAGATAAGCTCATACATGTGTTATCTTAGCCGTGTCCCCTTTTAAAGAAGCACTGCAGAAAGCTTCAAGTGTATGAGAAATTAGAGCAGCATAGCTAACTCCCTATGATTTATGGATCAAACAAGCTACAATTGTAAGCATAAAAGTTGTACCAGAACTGCTCTGACGGGAATGGGCTCCATATCTCTTTCACCATTGAAATTTCCTGGTCTTGCATGTTGTATGACATGACCTTCCCAGGAATGCTGAAAACTAGCACACCAAGCTGGCCAGTCTTCCCGGTTCCTCGGATGACATAGATTGGTGAAAGAGCAAGGTGGTCAATTATCTTCTGTTGACGGTAACGAGTATCCCATGTTGGCCATTCAATGTCAGGGTAGAGCTCTTTCACTCGACTGAGATCGACGCGATAAAGAATTGACCACTCAGACTGGCCTTCCTGCATCTCCAAGATATCAAAGCAAGCAGCAATCTTTTCTCTCTTAGTGTAACCAATCATCTGCAGATGTCCACCAGACTCTCCAATGTAGGCACAAATCCAGCCCTTTTCCTTGGAAGGCATTGGCAAATTTGTCAGATATTCTTCTTCGATAACAAATCGGAGCAACGAATGTCCCAGATTCCATATTACAGAGCCGTTCCAGAAGACACCACGCAAAGATCGGAGCTCCACGAATAGGCCGGCAGAGTGGTTCCGATGGACAGCCATCCGCCAGGATCGTGTCTCAGAAGAGTACACATGAACGTTGTACTCGCCGGCAAGGGCAATGACCTTGTAATGGCGCGATTTGGACGGGTCGAAGGCAAGGTTGACACAAAGGGCTGGCGGTTGGAAAATTGGGACCATCTTCTTGGTCAGCGCGTTGCAGACATAGGAAATTGAGCCGCACCTTAGCAGGAGCAAACCACAACATGAACCGCGAACCTGCACTCTGTCTCTGACTGCATCTGCAGAGCCGGTGCCGGGGATAAAGGAGAGGTCAGGGGAGAGACGGTCTCTGGCAGCCTCAGGCTCGGCGGCCGCTTCTTCATCCGTCTCGAGTCGAAGCGGGAAGTAGTCGCTTGTGACCCCGGTGAAGAATCCGAGGATAGGGCGACCGTACGAGAAGCTGGCGCGCAGGAAGTGGTGGTCCGTCGTGACGGAGTGCCACCGCTGACTGACGAGCCGCGCGCGGGCGACCTGCCTGGGAGGCAGCAAGGCGAGGATGCCGGCGACGAGGTCGTCGGGGAGCCGGGAGAAGTGGTCCCTTCCAGGCATCTCGGCGAATGAAGCAGCTGCAAGAGCAGGAATGAGAGAAGGGGACGCGCACATCGATTGCTCCGATGGAGGGGAGCTTACCTTCAAGGAACGAGAAGGCTCTGGCGCCGGCCACCGCTTTTTGTCACGCGGCGGAAGATCACCCACGAAGAACGCTCCGCCCGTGTCACCGTCGTAGTACCATCGACGGCTTCGCCGCTATCTCAATTCTCAAGAGCTCGCGTCTGGCAATCAAATCGATGGGAAGGGTCCAAAGGGAAACGGGAGTCAAAGAATGTACAGGGTAGGGGTTGACTCTTCCAGTCGGGTCAATTCACTCTTTAGCACTCGAAGTTCATCCACAAAACACCTCCCACCTTCCACGAATGCGCTCTTCAAAAAAATGCCCTATGTGTGCCTCTACGGCTCGATGTTTTCTGGTTGTTAATGTTGCAAGCGAAACATTTTCTGAAAGTTTTATCATCATAGGCCATACAAAGTAGGTCAAATATAATCCAAATTGCTATCAATAGGAAAACTAGACCGCACTTTCTGAAACTTCACAAGCTTTACGCCGCCAAGAAACTGAAACTTAATGCTTCGAGCAGAATCAGACGTTTCCAAGCTTTTATATCAAACTAGTATGTTTATAGCACAACAAGAAATGTTTAAGCTTTGGGTCATATAATTCTCACATCTGATGTCAAGTGACTGGCTCGCAATTCCTCAAACACCACGATTACATTTGAGAATTTAATCTTTTTATGCCAAAAGCTTCAAGGTGATAAAATGTGAGTATTGTAAACCTAATACCAGTATGATATTTTGCCAAAAGACTCCAACTTTAGTATCTAAAAAAAAAAGGACTCCAACTTGAATTCTTTGATAAGAGCCAATTTTCACAAAGTTCTCATATTTGGTATTCCTTGACTTTTGTCTTCCTTCTTAAGCTACATTTGAACATTTTAGAATCAAGTGAATTGATACATCTCTACCTCTATCTACGTATATATAAAAAGAAACTTATACAAAATAGATACCGCATACAGATAAAATTAAGAGGGTCTGGTTCTCTAGCACATACCGTCTCCATTCTTAAATTGAACCCACAGAAAGATAGGAATTACATGAGGGTTCTTCAGACATTAAAATTAACATGGCAGAACACAAGATGGATACATGGAAGAACAGAAAAAAGTACACTCCATAGCAGAACACGCGATGGATTGTGGAACTCAAATCACAGTGGCAACCATGGCTTGTTCCATATTGGGAACTTTGAATCTTCAGACAGGAAGGGACTCAAGCACCAGTAATAAACTTAAGGAGATTGAAAAGGGAACTCAATTGTAAAAAAGGGCAACCTTTAGCAATGGTTTTGGTCTGAAAACAGTAGTTATAGCACCGGCAGCAGAAAGTAGATTGGAATTACATGGTTGCCGTGCTTTAATAGGACCTAGTCTTTCTTGTCAGCTGCTGGGCATTTGCACTCTGCTAACACCTCTATTTGATCACGACAAACCACATTTTAAGTCAGTATTGCCTTATCATCGCACATAAGTTGATAAGCATATTATCTTAGCAGTGTGTTCCACATTAAAGAAGCACAGAAACCGCAGAGGCTTAAACTAACTTAGCACACACCAAAACCTAATATTTACACAGCAAATAAACTAGGACTGTAAGCATAAAAACTATACCAGAACGGCTCCAATGGGCATGGGCTCGCTATCTCTTTAACCATTGAGATTTCCTGGTCCTCCATGTTATATGACATGATCTTCCCAGGAATGCTGAAAATTAGCACACCATGCTTGCCAGTCTTCCCAGATCCTCCATGTTATATGACATTTCAGTTGGAAACTCGCACTGCTCAGGCTAGGGGTCGATGGCGACGGCGAAGGTAGTGAGCGGGCCGGACCATCGCTGCCTGAATTTGGGCTGTGAATTAGGCCCATATCAAAGGCATTTCAAGTGGGCTGCACCTTCAAAACCCATCTCTCCCGGAAGCCATTGGTCCAAGAATTTGCCTCGCTATGAAAATACCCCAAAAATTGTTCTCTGATTATTATGTACAAAATGCCATTGTCGCACATAATGGATTTTTTTTAAAAAAATTGATATATCAAACTGCTCGGTGGCTTCAGCTGCGACACACTGAATTCACCATTTGCACGTCTAACACATAGTGAAACTTACATATTTCATTGATTCAAGCAATCTGAAATTTCTAGTTTTCCAGTCATAACGCGCGCCCACAAGAACAACATTTAAAAATTAAAATGGGACAAATCACATCAGCCCTTCGGCACCACAATTTTTTGCAATTACCACTTTATGCATAGTACAGAAAACTAATCTTTATATGGCCGTTCACTCTTGAAGCTGCGGTTTCATGGAAATATGGATCTTTTGGTGCCCAGCTCACACTTGTACAGCTGAGCTTCTTTACACTTCTGAAATCAAACCCTCTGGGATCTGAATAATCTCTGTGATTGAAGATGCAGATGTTTTTGCTGATATAAATGTCAGACATGTCAGAGTTGATAGTCTGCAAAGTAAGACCAAGTGAATGTCATCTATTATTTTAACAGTCGAGTGTTGCTTCCACTTATCCGTTGTGCTAATTGCTGAATGATTATGTGACAATCAACAAACTGGAACAGAGTTACATGCCAAACACGAGCAGAAGGAATACCTCTGGTCCTGTAAATGCTTCTGAGCTCAACAGTCAACACTGCAAACAGATTTGGTACCACAATGAGAGTGGCGCATCAACCAAAATACCATACAGACGCATCCAGAGCTTCAAACAGTGATCAACAGTAAGGCTGCATTCACGTGGAAAATTACTAAATTAGCATGAAGTTGAAACAGGAAGATAAAGCTTAGCAAGGTTCCGATTTTACAAATGACTAAAGTAGCATTGCCCATGCAATTAACAATATTTACAAATTGCACATGCTTGGATTCTAAACATAAAAGTTCTACCAAAATCAGTCCTTGAACAAGTGAAATTTACCGGTTATGACACTGATCTTCCCAGGTGTGCTGAAAAATGTAAATCAGGCAACCAACACATTACACATTGCCACATCGGTTGCTCTAATGTCACTACTCCTTCCTTCAGGTCGTATCAACACAATTGCCAACGCCCTTCCACCAACATCCATCGTTGCTTCCTGCTATTGCCATTTTACAGTGCCAAAAACTTCAACCATGACCATGCCTGCCGGTACTACCTTCCTGATCATCTCTGAGATGTTTCCTTGGCAGAATAACTTGCAGCGCAGTTCAGTAGATCTGCGTCTCTTCGGCTTGGCAATCTTGTCAATGATTTACAATGCATCCAAATATAAAAAATTTCGGTAAGAAGCCTGAAAGATTGTGATTTCACATCCATGTTCTACAGCTGAGAGCATAAGTAAGGTCAATCAAAATTCCTGCAAGCCCTTCCATCGACCATCACCAGGTTATTGCTGAGCACCACTGATATCAACATAATAAGGCAAGAGAACATCTGGGGATCATGGCCCGCAAAGTTGACTGACTGGCTGAGACTGCAAGAAACTGAAAAGGCCATAATCAACAGTAGAATATGGATATGCGTTTTCAAAGTTGAGCTGGCAAAAAGGCAACTGTTGTCTTCAATAATTTGTACCACGTATTGTTGTCTGTTCGGAGTTCTAACTCGCCTCTTTATAACACACAAAATAAAATACAGGTAAAGTTGGTTTAGCCTTGACATTGCACATAAGCATATAAGCATAGCAACGTAGTTGGTCAACAACGCCTTACAGAGGCTTCATCATTATGAGCAACTAGCTTTACATTGCGAATTACAATACAACTCACAATGTTTACAAAGCAAATAGGCTAGGACTGTAGGCATAGAAGTTATACCAAAATTGCTCCAAGACGTATGCAGGTGGCACTTTCCTAGGGCTTGTTATCTCTTGAACCATTGAAATTTTCTGGTCCTTCATGTTGTATGACATGATCTTCCCTGGAATGCTGAAAATGAGCACACCGTTATGCCCACTCTTCCCGGTTCCTCGAATGACATAGATCGGTGACAGAGCAAGGTACTCAATTATCTTGTGCTCATCGTACCGAGTATCCCATGTTGGCCATTCAATGTTCGGGTACAGTTCTTTCACTCGACTGAGATCGACATGATAAAGAACCGACCACTCGGACTGATCTTCCTGCATCTCTAGGATATCAAAGCGAGCAGCAAACTTTTCCTTCTTTGTGTAACCAATCATCTGAAGATGGCCACCAGACTCTCCCACGTAGGCACAAATCCAGCCCTTTCCCTTCCTTGGCATTGGCAAATTTGTCAGATATTCTCCTTCAACAACAAAACGGATTAAAGAATGTCCCACATTCCATATTATGGAGCCATTCCAGAAGACACCGCGGAAGGATCGGAGCCCCACAAATAGGCTGGCTGAGTGATCCCAATGGACAGCCATCTTCCAGGACCGTGTCTCGGATGAGTAGACATGGATACTGTACATGACCCCAAGCGCAACAAGCTTGAAATGTGGTGACTTGGTAGGTTCAAAGGCGATGTTGAGATTATGAGAAAACTGAGTGGGTACGCAAAGGGGGGCTAATTTCTTGGTCAGTGGGTTGCAGACGTATACAGTCCCTCTGAAACCGGGTGGCCAGCAGATGAGCGCGAGCAACCCGTTGCAAGAACTGGTGACATGGATGCTCCATGGATTTGTCGACGTCTCGGGGATGAAGGAGAGATCAGGGTAGGGATGGTCCCCATCATTCTCGGCATCGCGGTCGAGAGGGAAGTAGTAGTTCGCGACGCAGATCTGGTCGTTGTGGAAGAACCCGGCGACGGGACGGCCGGCGTGCCGCGACAGCGCGAAGCTCGTGCGGACGAAGTGGAGGCCCGTCGTGAGGAGGTACCACCGCCTGCAGACGAGCCGCGCGCGGGCGACATGCTTGGGAGGCAGGAGGACGAGGATTCCGGCGACCAGGTCGTCGTGGAGCCGGGAGAAGGGGTCCGTACCACGCATCTCCACGAATCTAGCAGCTGCAAGGACTCAGGAACATCGATTTCTCTTGGGGACAGGAACAGGAGAGGGGCTTATCGATTTTTCTTGGGGACGGGAGCTTACTTGATAGGGACAAGAAGGCTCCCGGCGCTGGCGTGTGGCGGAAGCCGCCGGAACACCACAGCCCCGTGGATGACCCGATTGCCGCCGGAGAGATCAGGAGTCGGACCAGAAGGCCGCCGCCGCCGTACGGCTATCGCCGCCCCGATTAGAGCATGTACAGTAGGCCTCTTAAATATGGCTCTCATACAGAGTATATTTTAAGAGGCTGGCTAAAAAACAGGGAGAATTGCCTCTTCCAAAATGTACATTATTAAATATCTCTCTTACCAACTTTCTTAATAAATATCTTAGTTCTCCATAATTTTTTACAAAATACGTAGAGATGTCAAATCATCACTTTAAATTATCAAATCAACTTTTTTCCTACTATGATGTGGTAAAGTAGAACTAAAAAGACACTTTTCTCCCTCCAATCAAATTCCAATAGAATAATCCTATTGCGAATTTCACATAATCTATTCAAATTTATGAAATTCAAATTTCTTGAATACAAATCCACATTCGAATTTCACAAATTTGAATCCTAATCCAAATTCAAATTTTCAAATTCAATTCGAATTTCTCATATCAAAATTAAAATTCGAACTCGAAATTCAAATTCAAATTTAAAAATTCGAAATTCGAAACCAAATTTCAAATTCAAAAATTCAAATTCCAAATTCGAAATATAATTTCAAATTTTAAATCAAATTTGAAATTCGAATTTCAAAATAAAATATTCAAATTTCAAATTCGAATTTCGAAATCAAATCCGAAATTCAAAATTCGAAATCCAATTCCAAATTCGAAGTTCGAAATAAAACATTCAAATTTGAATTTCGAAATCAAATTTCAAATTTTGAATTTGAATTTGAATTTCGTGTTCGAATCCGATTTTCACATTTTTGAATTTGAATTTGAATTTCGTGTTCGAATCTGATTTTCACATTTTTGAATTTGAATTTGAATTTTGTGTTCGAATTTGGATTCGTGTTCAAATTTGAATTTGGATATGAGAAATTCAAATTGAATTTAGATTAGAATGCAAATTTGTTAAATTCGAATCTGGATTTGAATTTGTCATTTATTGAAATTCTATTGGAATTTGGTGTGAGAGGTAAAAATGCCTTTTTAGCTCTATCTTGTCACATCATAAAGGTAAAAAGATGATTTGGCAATTTAAACTGATGATTTGGCACTTTTAGGACATTTTGTAATTAAATTATGAAGAACTAGGATATTTTATTAAGAAAGTTGGTAAGAGTGATATTTAGGAATGTGCATTTTAAAATAGGGAGATTTTATCAATTGTCTTAAAAAACAAACTCCAGCAAGCTGACTACTTGGATTTTCATTTCAGATAGGCTCTCAAATCCCTCCCACAAGTTCTCAAGTTTTGGACCCCTCTCAAACCATGGGGCTCACACATTTTTCGTTTTTCCTTTGTTCTCTCTTCTCTTCTTCCTTTGCCGACGCAATCCCCGACTCCCGAAGCCTGATCTCGCCCAGTCGCCGCCGCCATGAGGGCAACCCCCTCCCTCCCTCCTCTCGCTGGACCTCCGCCGTGCCCGACGCCCCGCCCCCAGCGCGCCCGAGCCCGCGCCGACCGCGCCCTTGCGCTCCAGAGGAGGGGAGGCTTGAGGAGCTCCGCCGTTGCCCACTCCTTGCGCGCCAGAGAAGCTCCGCCCGGGCCGCCGCGGGCAGAAGGGAAGGCTGGAGGAGCTCGCCCGGGCCGGAGTTGGGCAGCGCCGCCCCGCCCTCGCCACCAAGGTGCCCGCAGAGATCGAGGCGCGCTGGGGGCGGGGCAACGGGAGGGTGGCCTGCGCGCCGCCTACCTCTGCTCGGAGGCGCCGCCCCAAAGTTGAGCTCGTCTGCCCCAAGCTGTTGCCCTGCCCTGCGGCAAGCTTGGAGGTGCCGCCCTTTGCCCTGGCTTGCGGCGAGCTCGGAGGCGCAGCCCTGTCTTGCCGCGACGCCGCCGCCATCGTCCCACGCCTCGCCGGATCTCCACCAGAGGGCGAGGGCTCCTCCCTCGAATCGGCACGACGCGAGAGACGGGCTCGCCGGTGGCGCACGCGGCGTTTAATATCCGACACTTTTTCACGGCTGCCCACTGACGAGTGGGTCCTACGCAGAGGAATTGTTTTGTGTCACTGACCAGCAAGCCCCATGCATCAGGATGGAAATGAGAGCCAGATTTTGAGCATAAAATTTAGCCTCCTAAATGTGGGCCCTGGATCTCAGTAGGGGGTCCCCCCCCCTCCACTGGAGATGCTCTTAGCCAAACATTATAAGAACTCAAATGATAGAAAAGCTCTGAGGAAGTTGAGATTTTTTTTAAATCACTCTTCGGTTAACAGGAGGAGATGCAGTAGACTTCCGGCTCCATCAATCCACATTTTGTGGTGAAAATATTTTTAGAATTTGGATGACATTTTGTTATCCTTATATTTTCATTTATTATTATTATTAAAAAACACAACCACTAAACTAGGTTGTATAAGTCTAAAAGCAAAAGAAAATCAGCTTATGAAAACAAAAACCCCCAAACGTCAGCCCATGAAGAAAAAGAGGCCTACTAAAGAGCGTGAGGCACAGGCTGACAAGCCAGCCTACGAAACCAATCATCTTCCACCTTTGATTAGGTCGGAACCATGACTAGTGTTGTTTAACTGGGCTGTCTGGCACGTCCAGGCACGGAAAAGCCGACTCATTTAATATTGGGTCGGCACGGCACAAAGTTAATATCAAACCATGGTGGATCAGGCCATGTGCCGAGAAATCAGCTCACTGCATGGCACAAATTGGAAAAATCATGTCGGGTTTTGGCACGTTAGAACAACGGCCCATTAACCCTTAGCAGCTCATTTACAAAGGAAGTGGTAAATATGGAGCAAAAATTGGGGTGACAATAAAGACCTCCAATATTCAAGGTAGTTTCGTTTCCTTACAACCAGGCCATTGTATTGTTTTTATTTAGTGCTGAAGTATTTGTCTATTTTTAATAATACTAAATGGGTCGTGTCATGCTAGACCGTGGGCTCGAGTGACGGTCCAAGCACGACACGCGGTCTCATATCGGATTTTTTTTTACATGCTTTGGACCCGCTCACGGACCACGGGCTTTTTTGACGGCACCCATGACCACAACGTTACTTGCTATTAGTTCCCCATGTCATCTGACGTCAGGAGCAGTTAGATTGCTACTACCTTTAAAGTTGAACAACACTCTTAAAGTGTACTACCTCCGTTCCAAAATTGTTATCGTCATTGACTTTTTTCATGAATTTTAATTATTTGTCTTATTTAAAAAATTATCTCAAATACATAAAATTATTGATTATATTTTAAATTTATCTAGTAATAAAACTAATCATAAAAAAATATATAATAATTTTCAAAATCTTTTGAATAAGACAAATGATCAAAGATAATAAAAAAGTCAATGACGACAACAATTTTAAAATAGAGGGAGTATATCTTGATAACATAACATTTAGATAGGTTGCTTCCTTCTACGCCGATGATTAACCACTAACCAATGTAGGTGACACAGAGAGGTTCTTGTAGTGGCGGAGCCTGGACAGGGTGGGCCGAGGCCCACCCTGAAACTCGTGCCAGTGATTCCACCCTACACTCCTATCTTGCTCAAGTCGAAAGACCAATAATCAAAACCATGATGCACGCATGACATAATTGTCAGGCAGTGGGTTAGTGTTCCGTAATGGGCCGTCGCATCTGGTCCTCCCCGCCGTGTTTCCGAGCTCCACTCCGCCCGCCCGAGCTCCTCCCCCGCCACACTGGCCGCCGCATCTGGCCCTCCACGCCGGTCGTCGCGGTATCCGCCCGCATCTGGCCCTCCATGGCCGGCCACGCTCCCAATTTTCGATCTCACGTTGGAGATCACCATTTTTTGAATCCTCTCCTTTGGTATTGTGACCATGCATTCATGGATTTGGGTCTCTAATTTGAGTCTCGACTATTGAAGATAGCCTAATATGCCAGGGCTACCCACGGGCCACGGCCATCACAACTTTCAGCTGCTCTGCTCAGAGTTCTGAAGACTCTACCACCCGCACACCCGCGGATCGTGAAAGAGAGGAATGCTTTGCCCTCTGCCCAATACTCTGCTCAGGTTTCAGTCAAGAGAATAAACCAGCTCCCTCGCAGGAGGTGAGCAATGTAAAGTGACATGATGCACGTACAACAAATGATCAACGGACGCGGAAACAAGTGATCAAAGCAGACAACATATATGTTGGAGAAAATAGCACTTTTAATTTTATATTAATCCAGAAATAAATTAGAAGCATGATTAACAGATTGCATGATGAACTAGACAAGTCTATGCAAGATCTAGACAGGTCTATAAAGCCAGACAAAAGCATAACATCTACCATACTAGCAATATTCATTATAGATAAATAGATCACGAAAGCTAGTATGAAAGACATGGTTTGAGATAAGAGTATGTACATTTCCTTCTGCACTGGATAGAGAAGGTGGCGACGATGTTCAGCACCGTCACGTTGTTGGCGACGGCGCGTGAGACCGACTCGATGAGGAGGAAGACGAGCCGTGACGACGAGCTTGACGAAAACGAGGAAGCGATCGAGCAGTCACGCAGAGCGCTTCCCAAAAACCTTATTCGCCCTCTCTCGGTGCAGAATCGTAGAGGACGACTGTTCCGGAGACCTGCTCTCCCGTTCGCTGGTGCACGCCGACAATCGGGATGGAGAAGTCTTGGCGGCGTAACAGTAGCGAGAGACAAAACCCTAGGCGATTGCGTGACGTGATTTGTGGCAATACCCGTACGTATTTATAGGGAGGAACCGCTAGGGTTGGGCGTCTCGCAACCGAGTCGGTTACTATATTAATACGTCGGTTTCCATAACCAAATATATGAAAATATATGTAACACGCAACAAAAAGAAAGTGCAAAAGGAAGCCGCGCCCCCGCAAGGCAAGGGACCGAATTTCGGCAGACCATTCACGCAGGTGATGCGCGGCCGCGCCCCCATCGCCCACGCCCACGCCCCGCCCTGCGCGGCGCGGCGCGGCGCGGCGAGCGAGCGCGCGCGTGTGTTCTTCCTTCTTCTCATCCACACACTTGCAAGAGATGCTAGAGCAACCAACCTTATAAGTTGGACTCTCTCCACCTCCACTAGCAATGTGAGACTAAACCTTTGCACTCCCACCACTCATGAATAGGCCTTTGAGATTTTTTTAGGAATTATTGTGAATATTAATGGGCCAAGCCCATATAATTCCAACAATCCCCCACCAGATCTAAAAGTTCCAGCTAGACTTTGCCTCACCCTACTGTTGTTTAATATACCAGTATTTTCAGTGGAGACTGTTAAGTTGAACTTCCACCTAGAACAATAAACTACACTCATTCACAACTTGAACAATGGACTATGCCTTGAATTGTAAGTTTTGTGCAAACAGGTTTCACTTACTGTCATAACTGATACTAGACCTCCAGTAGGCTTCTCCGTGGATGGAGCATATAGGTCATACTCCCTTGGTCTTTTATGAGCTTAATAGAGATCACCCAAATCTCACAGATTGCAACCTTACAACAATCGGGCTCATATAGGTGTATTCATTCAACAATGTTCTGTAGGACAACATTTTCGCTATTTAAAGCCAACTGAATACATTAAGGCAACAACCAACCTGGCATACAGATATCGAGAGTAATGCATCGCTTCTCGAGTGGGTTATAAAAGGTTACTCTCATGCTAACCAATAGCTTGTTCTTCCCAGGTCCTACTTCACGGGATCTCCGATCATATAGGTTGGGTTACTACTATGGAATAGCACATATGAGTCTCATACTCATCTCCTTCGATGCACTGTCTATTACATTACGTGACAACCCCTTGGTGAATTGATCTACCAGGTTCTCACCAGTTGAAATATATTCTACTGATATGACTCCGGAGTTTCTCATTTTCCTGACAGACTTCAAACGTCTCTTAATATGTCTTGATGACTTCATATTGTTCTTAGAATTGTTCACTTTAACTATCACAGTTTGATTGTCATAATTCATGAGGATTGCCGGCACAGATTTCTCGACAATAGGCAAGTCCATCAAGAGATCACGTAGCCAATCGGCCTCAACTATAGTTGTATCTAGTGCAGTAAGCTCTGCTTCCATGGTAGACCTCGTCAAAATAGTCTGTTTGCATGATCTTCATGAAACAGCAGCACCACCAAGAGTAAATGCATATCCACTCATGGCATACAGCTCATCCGTATCAGGTATCCAATTGGAATCACTATAGCCTTCTAGTATTGCTGGATATCCAGAATAATGAATTCCATAATTCATAGTACCAACTAAATAGTGCATTACCCGTTCAAGCGCATGCCAAAGATCATCTCCCGGGCAAGAAGTAAACCGGCTCAGTTTGCTCACAGCAAACGAGATGTCAGACCTAGTAGCACTAGCTAAATACATAAGTGATCCAATAATCTGAGAATATCTTAATTGGTCTTTATCAATTCTCTTATTCTTTCAAAGGATCAAACTGGGATCATAAGGTGTTGGAGAAGTCTTGCTATCCATGTAACCAAAACGGTTCAAGAGCTTCTCAACATAATGAGATTGCGTAAGAGTAATTCCATTCCCTCCTTTGATTAGCTTGATGTTCAAGATAACATCAGCCTCACCCAGATCCTTCATATCAAAGCTTTGACACAGAAAGGTCTTGACCTCATTGATCATGTCAAGATTTGTTCCAAAGATGAGTATGTCATCAACATACAAGCACAATATAACTCTTTGACCCCCACCATGATGGTAGTACACACATTTATCAGTCTCGTTGACTGAAAAGCCTGCTGATAGAAGTGTTGAATCAAATTTCTCATGCCACTGCTTAGGAGCTTGTTTCAGACCATACAAAGACTTTAACAACTTACACACCTTGTCTTCTTGACCCTTTATAACAAATCCATCTGGCTAATCCATATAGATTTTCTCATCCAACTCTCCATTAAGAAAAGCTGTCTTAACGTCCATCTAATGAATGATAAGACCATGTGAGGCAGCCAGAGCAAGTAATACACGAATAGTGGTTAATCTAGCAACATGTGAATAAGTGTCAAAGAAGTCTTCGCCTTATTTCTGAGTATAACCCTTAGTCACAAGCCGAGCCTTATACTTGTCAATAGTACCATCAGGTTTAAGCTTTTTCTTGAACACCCATTTACAACCCACAGGTTTGCAACCATATGGTCTATCGACAACTTCTCAAGTTCCATTAGAAAGAATAGAGTCCATCTCACTATGGACAGCTTCTTTCCAGTCATCTGCATCAGAAGATGCATATGCCTCTGAAATGGTTCTAGGAGTGTCATCCACAAGATAAACAGTGAAATCATCACCAAAAGACTTTGTAGTCCTTTGTCTCTTGCTTCTCCTAGGAGCTTCACTATCAATCTCCTCATGGATTGGTTCAAGTATTTGTTCAGCATGATCAGAAAATACACTAAGTTCAGGAGTTATTTCAGCAATCATATCAGAAGATAATCTAGACATGCTATGTAAATCTTTCATAGAAAATATGTTCTTAAAGAAAGTAACATCACGAGACTCCATTAGTGAATTAACATGAACATCAGGCACCTTGAATTTAACCAAAAAATCTATAGGCAATGTTATGATGAGCATATCCAAGAAAGATACAATCCACAGTTTTAGGTCCTAACTTACGCTTCTTGTTGATTGGTACGTTAACTTTGGCCAAACAACCCCATGTGCGTAAGTAAGAGAGCGATGGCTTTCTACCAATCCATTCCTCATATGGCGTCTTCTCCTTATTCTTCATGAGAACTCTATTTAGGACATGACATGATGTCAATAAAGCCTCCCCCCACCATGCCTTAGATAATCCAGCCGTGTCTAACATGGAATTAACCAAGTCAGTCAAGGTGCGATTCTTTCATTCGGCAACTCTGTTTGATTGGGGCGAATAGGGAGGCGTCTCTCTTATATCATACCATGTTTTGCACAGAATAAGTCAAACTCATTTGAGAAATACTCGCCACTACGATCGGACCTAATTCTTTTGATCTTTTTCTCTAGTTGAGTTTCAACTTCAGCCTTATAAATTTTAAAGTAGTCTAGAGCCTCATCTTTCATTTTTAGCAAATAAACATAGCAATATCTAGTCGCATCATCAATCAAAGTCATGAAATATCTTTTTCCACCTTCAGTCAATATACCATTCATCTCACAAAGATCTGAATGTATAAGTTCTAGCGGTGCTAAGTGTCTCTCCTCTGCAGCCTTGTGAGGCTTTCGAGGATGCTTAGATTGCACACAACTTGAGCACTTAGAACCTTTGATAATGGAAAAATTCGGAATTAAATTCAAGCTAGAAAGTCGAGACATAGAACCAAAATTTAGATGACATAAACGTAAATGCCAAACACTAGCATCACTCTCATTAACACCATCACAAATATAGTTCACAGACTTATTGCAATAATCTGAAAGGGAAAAGCGGAACAAGCCTCCGCACTCCTAGCCTTTACCAATAAATTGTCCACTCTTAGACACGACAACTTTATTCGACTCAAGCACTACCTTAAAACCATACCTACACAAAAGGGAGCCACTAACGAGATTCTTCTTGATAGAAGGGACATATTGTACGTTCTTCAATTGGATAATCTTCCCCGAAGTGAACTTCAGCTCGACCGTGCCAACACCATGAATAGAAGCATGTGACCCATTCCCCATTAGGACAGAGGAATCCCGGGCGACCTGGTAAGAAGTAAACAAAGAAGCATCAACACACACATGAATATTAGCACCAGTATCAAGCCACCAACTAGTAGATTGAAATACAGAAAAAACAGATGGTAAATTACCATACCCACTGTTTTCTCCAGCACTGGTTACCATGTTCACGGTCTTCTGCTATGGAGGCTTCCTTCCTTTACGTTCTGGACACTTCTTTATCCAATGCTCATTAGAGCCGCAAAAAAAGCATGTTCCCTTCTCCTTGTTCTTCTTCTTGAAGGTAGTGGTATGCTTAGGCTTATTGTTCTTGCCCTTGCCCTTATCACCACTGCCATGAGACTGTTATGGATGATGCACCATATTGGCAACAATGTGTCCCTCGTTAGCTTTAGAACGTCCATCCTTCTCACGAGCTTTCTCCTCAACATCAAGAGACGCGATCAAATCTGAGACAGATATGTTTGTTCTCTTATGTTTAAGAGTAGTGGCAAAATCCCTCCAAGACAGAGGCAATTTGGCAATCATGCCCCCAGCCACAAACTTCTCAGGTACGACGATCTTAAGCAGTTCGAGTTCCTTCACAATGCATTGTATCTCATGAGCCTGCGCGACGACAGATTTACCATCTACCATCTTATAATCATGGTACTGTTCAATGACATACAGTTCAGTGTCAGCATCAGAACCACCATAGTCAGCGATCAGAGTGTTCCACAATTCCTTTGCGACTGTATGATGGATATAGACGTCTTGAAGACGATCTATCAAAGCTCCAATAACAGCGCCCAAAAATATTGTGTTGGCTTCACTGTAGGCCTTTTCCTGATCTGCAGTGAGATCGCTTTTAGGTTTGCCAGTGGACACCCAGAACACATTCATGGCAGTAAGCCACAGAGTGACTTTCACTTGCCATCTCTTAAAGTGCACGCCAGTGAATTTCTCTGGCTTCAGTGCATCGACAAATCCAGCCATAAAACTAAAGTGCCTACAATAAGGTTTTTGGATTGTTGGAGAAAATAGCACTTTTAGTTTTATATTAATCCAGAAATAAATCAGAAGCATGATTAACAGATTGCATGATGATCTAGACAAGTCTATGCAAGATCTAGACAGGTCTATAAAACCAGACAAAAGCATAGCATCTATCATACTAGCAATATTCATCATAGATAAACAGATCACGAAAGCTAGTATGAAAGACATGGTTTGAGATAAGAGTACGTACGTTTCCTTCTGGACTGGATAGAGGAGGTGGCGATGACGTTTAGCACCGTCACGTTGTTGGCGACGACGCGTGAGACCGACTCGACGACGAGGAAGACGAGCCGTGGCGACGAGCTTGACGAAGACGAGGAAGCGATCGAGCAGTCGCGCAGAGCGCTTCCCAAAAACCTTATTCGCCCTCTCCCGGTGCAGGATCACAGAGGACGACGGTTCCGGAGATCAGCTCTCCCATTCGCTGGTGCACGCCGACGATCGGGATGGAGAAGTCTTGGCGGCGTAACAGTAGCGAGAGACAAAACCCTAGGCGATTACGTGATGTGATTTGCGGCGATACCCGTACGTATTTATAGGGAGGAACCGCTAGGGTTGGACGTCCCGCAACCGAGTCGGTTACCATATTAATACGCCGGTTTCCATAACCAAATATATGAAAATATATAGAACACGCAGCAAAAAGAAAATACGTGTGTGTCCTTCCTTTTTCTCATCCACACACTTGCAAGAGATGCTAGAGCAACCAACCTTATAAGTTGACTCTCTCCACCTCCACTAGCAATGTGGGACTAAACCTTTGCACTCCCACCACTCATGAATGAGCCTTTGAGATTTTTTTCAGAAATTATTGTGAATATTAATGGGCCAAGCCCATATAATTCTAACAATATACGGTGTTACTGTTACTAGCGGTAGATAGGGTGCACATCCAGTCTAAACCTGCTGAGTATTGCACGTTTGATGTGCGTCATGGCGTGGCGTGCCTGGCACACTCCAACAACAACCATTTTCTCAGATGTACTTTTTCTTCGAAAGCTTCATATATAGGAATTGAATCCCAGCAAGTATCTTGTGCTGTGTGTGCCGCGCACCAGCTGATCTGCAGGCTATAAATGGACGGCACGGGCACACTTGGTATCCCACACCACTGAAGTACACAATCACTGCGCTTCTCACCGTCCTTGTGAGTTGTGACACTGAACGTATACTCCCTTGGACCGAGAGTCCGAGAGAGGGAGGAGCCATGGGTTCCAAGATCCGGGCGTCTTCGTCCTGCCTCGTCGCGTTCGCGGTCCTCGGCTGCCTCCTCCGTCCTGGCGCGTCCGTCGAGTTCCACCGACGTACAGAGCGTACGTCGTGGACTCACTTTCTCCCACGAGAAGAATACGCTGATTAACAAATGTTCACTGCTGATAAATAACATCTTTTTCTTTTTTAGACACAGGCGGTACCAGAACGCCGTCGACCAGCCACCGTTGTCCTCCATGATCGCCGCCGGCAACCCGTCCATCTTCGAGGGCGGCAAGGGCTGCGGCTCCTGCTACCAGGTTCGTTCACGCGAACCACGCACGACTCCGCCCCTTTAAATGATAATTCGGTTTGTACTGTTGGTGGCGTGCAGTTACTAAATACACCGCCGCCGTTGGTGCCATAAATTTTTTCCGCAGGTGAAGTGCAGCGGCCACGCGTCGTGCTCCAGAAGCCCGGTGACGGTGGTCCTGACCGACCTGTGCCCCGCCGGCGCGTGCCTCGCCGAGCCCGTGCACTTGGACCTCAGCGGCACGGCGTTTGGCGCCATGGCCAACCCCGGTCAGGCCGACCAGCTCCGCGCCGCCGGCCGGCTACCTCAAGAACTCGGTACGTGTATAAGTACTGTATAACCCACCACCACACCAACTCTCGCGAGCAGCGCGTGCAAGCCATGCACGCCAGACAGAACCCGGCAGGTAGCGTGCCGGCCTTATGTCATCACAAGGCTAGCGTCTCATATGCGTTGTCCAGTCGACTAGCCTCCGTGAACGGCTAGCTATAGTCTACTAATAACCGTCGTCGCTTCTTTTCCTTGTCCCTTTGTGCCGTCCGCGATCGTGACCTGACCCTCACTGTTTGCAGGGCGTCTCCGCTTCCGTGCCTCGCCCAAGCACGAGAGAGAAACAACTGCAGTCCATCGGATCGTGGCTGTGAAGCAGCAGCAAGGCACACACGTTACGCACGACGCAGCGATCGAAACGGCCACCTCTGTCGCATCCCTGATCGACCTGTGTGTGTGCTGTTAGGAAATTGATCTGTGGCAAAACAATAAAAGAAAGTTAAAAATGAAAGCCCATAGAAATTTAAACATGAATATCATGGTTTTGAATTGAATTTGAAACTATGGGACTGTTTTTCATTGGTTTTGACAAAAGTCAAAAACCATTTAAATTTAAACTGTTTGTGCCTGTGATCAGTGGGCACAACTGACCTAGCTGGTGTCGGTTCCTCCTTCTGTGGACTAGGCTATAAAAGGAGATGAACAATCTAATAAAAATTGAAGAAGAAAAGGAAGTCTCCTAAAAATCTGATCTATATGCCTATTCTCAACTAAAGGGAAGGACCAGATCACCACCATCAACTAGTTTGATGTTATGCAACTTACAGATGATGATTCAGTGACTCAAATGAAGCTAGTAGATCCTGCAGATCATCTAATAGTGGTACCAGAGCCATCTAGTTTTCGTTTTGAGTCCAATTTCATGCCCAACTATATGTACATGCGCCCAATTTTGATGATTATTCCTGCATGTTTTAATTTTAAAGTAGAACAGTTCAATTTTTGAACTTGTTCATCATGTTTGTGCTTATGGCCTACTGCTACTGCAAATTGATGCTTTGGCATGTATTTTTTTTGTGTGTTAATTCATGCTGGCATGCTTCTGTTTTGATAAGAAACAGTCCAAATTCTTAATTTTGTTCATTATTCTCATGTTTTATGTCTTCTGGATGATGCTAAAGATGCTAGGGTTTCGGCTTTATGGTATAAAGCATGTTAGTGGAGGGAAATTGCAATCAAAAGATCAATACCTTAAAGAATTCCCCATTCATTGAAGAATCCTAACCCTAATTTTGAAGAAATCCCCATTGAAACCCCCAATCTGAAGAACCCTAACCCTAATGATTAAGGTGCGGGCTTACCAGAGGGAGAAGCAGGCTTGCGGTCGTCGTCGACGTGCTCGGCGTCGATCTCCTATCCTTGCTCCTCGTCCTTGCCTGCAACCCCAGCCCTTATGCGTGGCCTTCGGCTCGCGGTCCAGGTTGCTGCGCGCACGGTGGCCGTTGTCGCCGTCGTCCCGCTCCGGGCGAAGCTACCGCCGATGCCACCTCATCGGCTGCCGGTTGGGTCTAGATCCACCATGTTCGCGCGCTCGAAGTCCCGGTGGAGAAGGGCATCGGACGAGGGCCACTCGACGGAGCCGCGCGCTGGCTAGGCCGCACGCGTGCTCCGATGAAGGGCGCTCGCCAGCGTCGCCGCCACTCACGCTCTCTCTCGGACGTTGCCGCCGCCGCTGCTGAGAGGAGAAGAGAAAGGGAAAGGAAGAGAAAATGATTTAGGGTTCGCGGGTGCGGATGCTGAGAACGGTTTTGTTCGAGCTAAAACGCGTCTCGGTCGTTGGATGATGATCAACGGCTATGGGGAGGCGGCGGTGTTGCTGGGCCAGACAGACCGCGCGGGCGCGCGGCTTTCCTAGCCCAGGCCCAGGTAGCTGGGCTACTAGCCCAGGTGGGGAGCGCGGGGGAGTTAGGTGGGCCGAAAAGATTAATCAGCCAACATTAGTTGGCTGCGGCCCATGGTAAACAGTTTTGTTTATCTTTTTCCCTACAAATAAATGATGGGCTGAATAATGTATGGGTCAAAAGGCTAATGGGTTATAATATTATGGGCTAAATTTTCTGAATTTGTCAGAATTGAATAGGCCAAATTACTAATGGGCCAACTTTAGATGTTAAACAATCCATATGAATAGTTAAGTTTATGATTTTAAAGGCTGAAAATTTTAGCATTTAAGTTTGATTTTGAATCAAATTATTTAATGTTTTAATGAATATTGGGCAAAATAGTTGGGCTAATTTATTAATTATTACTATTTGGTTCTTCCGTTAATGTTTTAAGTTTTTGCTGCAATTAATAATATTATTAATGTTGTTGAGGATATTATTTTATACCTTATTTTAAAGTGTAAAATTCATTTTTTTGGCCAAAGCTGATAAATGGATAACTTTTACAAATTTTATTTTTCCCGTTCATTTCTGGCCAAAGGTGGTATGAACAGGATTAATAAAAGAAGTTTCTAAGGCTTATATTTAAAGTGTGAAATTTATCCGTTATTCTGGCCAAAGCTGATTAATGGATAATTTTTGCAAACTTTTATTTTTCTGGTCCATTTTTGGCCAAAGCTGATGTGGATTAGATAATTAAAAGAATAATTTTCAAGGCATATGTTTAATGTGTGAATTTTATTCACTCTTTTGGCCAAAGCTGATGAGGGGATAATTTTCGCAAAATTTTATTGATCTGATTCAACTCTGGCCAAAGCTGATTTGAGTTTGATCGATAAAAGAAGTTTTAGGTGTTGCATATTAATAATGTTTTTTTTATACATGTAACATATTTTTGCTCATTATTGTCAAGATTAGAATATGACATTGAGCAATTATTAATGGGAGCAATTGTATTTCTTGGAATAAGAAATAATAATGTTTTTTGCTCTAATTAATTATGATTATGCTCTTAATAATGCTCCTAAGGAACCGTGAAAGAGCTCCTACAATTAAGAAATATTTCATTAGAAATATGAATAAATCGGGAGGAGCAATTAAGTTATGTGTGTCTCATGAGAGCATAATATAAAAGAAGTGCAATGGTTATGAAACTAATGCTATTGGAAATTATAATTTCCAAGAATGATTTATGATGCACTTCATTTTGTCCTTATTACCTTTGTGATTCTCCCTAATTACGGAGGCAATAATGTTATTACTATAAAAGAGAACATGATAAACAGAGCAAAGAATAAGTAAAGTTGTTAATGAAGTTGAAGTTAAAGTTTAATGAGTTTTTTTTTTACACTAACATTTTACAAATATTTATATGCTTCAACTTAATGATGTAATTCATTCATGCAAAAGAAATATCATTTCTATGTCATGACTGAATATGATGGCTTTAAAGTAATTTTTGGAAATAAGAGAAGTATGATTATGTACAATATCAATAATGTTACTCTTGTTTTATGACAAGACTATTTTTATCTTATTTTCTTAAAGAGTTCGCCATCTATACATTAAAAGTTTTGATGAGACTAATTCAAAATTATGACCATTTAAGCCATATTTCGAGGGGAAGAAATAAGAGTCTCATCTCATCTCATGATTCCAAGAAAATGAAGCCAGTGGGCAATTAAAGATATAATCCTAAAAATTGTTTTGGGTTTTGGCTTTCAAGTCTTGATGCCCATTTACTTTTGCTACCCATACACTTATGACAAGAAAAATTTTATGATGATGTAGAGTTTCTTATGGCCATATTTCTGAATATTTGTACTAAAAGTTTATAGGAAAATTGTATGACTATTTAAGACTCTATACTAATAAAGTCGAGAGACTCAATGACAAAATTTTGCATTCTTATGTTTTGATACAAAAGATATTGAGTCGTCTCATAATGTGTTCATGGATTGAAATCACTATGACAATTTTGACATATAAAGCTCCCGATAAATTGATGTTTACAAATTATGGATTAGGAGAAACTTTACTCAAATTACTCTTGGAATTTGAGACTGTTTGCTAAAGTTGAAGTCTTCAATCCAAATATGAACAACCATGACCCCAAGAATTATCAGTTGTAATTCTGACAATGTTTAAGTATAAAGTTTTTTGTCCAGAATAATGCATTATGCTCATAAATACAAGACACGTTGTTGTCTTGAAGGATGAAATTATGAAAGCAGATTTTATATCAAGGAAAATTAATCTTGAATAAAGTGGAACTATGTTTCAAAATAATGATTATTGTTCAAGATTTTATTTTTCAATACATATTTGTTGATTATGAAAATCTGCTATATCAAGTGACTACGTCACTTATGTATGAGTTGAGTTTGGATGTTGATCCAACATTATGGAAGTCATGAAAAATAGAATATACTTCTTAACGGCTTATGTCATGAAAGAATAAATGATAACTATGAGTATTAAGAAATTACCAAAGGGTTTACAAGGTGTAAGTGACTCCATAGGTAATAACAAAAGTTGAAATAAAACTCATAGTTTATGACTTCACATAGAGGAAAGACCTTCTCATTTGTCTATTTTCTCAAAAGAACTCATTCAAAAGAATAATAATCATGCTTGTAACATACTAAGGAATTATGATTTTCTCAAAGTTTGAGATATATATTTAAAATTTAATGACAAGCATCAATATTATGATATTACAAAAACAATATTCTAGACAAATGAATGCTATGTTGAGGGGGAGTAAATTTTATATTATGAACTTCTTCTCAAAAGTTTGATAAAGACAATCTTGATGAAAGACAAATGTTTCAGACTTTCTTATGCAGCAAGATATATCTAATGAGATTTGGGGTTATATGAAAATGCATATTGAAAAGATATTGGTAAAGGCACAATATGTATTATGCTTATGACTTTGCCTGTTCAAATGAGTCAAGGGTAATAAAATTAGGACATGTCAATGTTCAAAGTATTAATGTAAAAGTCAGGCAAAATATTCCATATGCATTGGCATTTGGAAATATGATGTATACACAAAATGTATAATTGCCCTGACTAAATGTCATGACTAGAATAATTGGCAGATGATGATCCAATTTTGGATTTACTGAAGGGCCAATTAGTCTTTATAAGTTTCATGCTTACATATAAAAGATCTAATATCTATAATATTTTTGGATATTCAGATATTATTATGAGCTGTGTTGTTATTATATAATTGACGTCAAAAATAAAGTAATGCACTCATGTAAGGAGCTGTCCTTGTTAGAAAGCTCAAAAAGGCATGTATCGCATGATATTGGGTCATTGGACAGGTAATACGATAAATGAATTTTATCCCAGAATAAATAAAGGTGAATGTTATTTACCTTAAACTGCGACAATTAAGTCATAATATTTCTATCAAGTAACAACAAGTCAAGTGGTTCTGCCAAACAATTTGACACCTTGTACCATGTTGTGAAAGATAGTTTCCAAGATCAAGTATTAAGTTAAAAAAAAACAAAATTGATGGGAATTTCCTAAGGCCTACCACCCAGTTATGTTGCTAGCATGGGTGTTGTAGAAAAGCCTTTTGATCTTGAAAATAAAGAGGGACTGCTATGACACCGTCTTCCCATAATGACTAAGACGGTTTGTCTTTAGATGTAATGGGGACCGTGGTCAATTGATTCAATAGAACTTAATTGACTATTATAATTTATTGATCCGGTGTACTGTTATTCGAAAAGCAAACTATTATGTATTGTCTAAAGTTTAAAGTTTATGGAGCTCCAAAAGTTAAAGAAGTTTATTTTGATATGAGGTGGTATACAATAGTAAATGTGTTCCATAGGTACTATACAATTGACCGTTGTGAACCTGTTGTCTTTGCATGCCATTTTATTGATAAATGAGCTTTTAATGTTTTGACCTTACGATCAAGGGGGAGAATGTTAGGAAATTGATTTGTGGCAAAACAATAAAAGAAAGTTAAAAATTAAAGCCCACATAAATTTAAACATGAATACCATGGTTTTGAATTGAATTTGAAACTATGGCACTGTTTTTCATTGGTTTTGACAAAAGTCAAAAACCATTTAAATTTAAACTGTTTATGCCTGTGATCAGTGGGCCCAACCGACCTAGCTGGTATCGGTTCCCCCTTCAGTGGTGTCAAGACTTGATCTCGGTAATAAATTTATAGGGCTACGTCGAGAATAAAAACTATGATGGTTGCCAAAGACGCCAAGTTATACAGGTTCGGGCCCTCTCGATGAGAGTAGCAACCCTACGTCCTGTGATATGTGGATCGTATTGCTTGTAATGTTGTGTCCCCGATGGGGGGTTCCTGCCGCCTTATATATCCGGTTGGCAGGAGGTACATGAAGAGTCCTACTCGTATTCTACAAGGATTTATATAGAAAATCTATCTCTATTTGCCTTGTGCTCTCAGCCGCCTCGGTCGGTTTCCTTATTGATAAGGTACCCGGTCGGTTACCGACTTAGGCATATCTATGGATATCTGTAAGGCAAGTATCCCACAGCAGCCCCCGAGTGCGTTCTGATTTTGAGCTGTGGTGTGCCGAGTGATTTTCAATGTTGATATAAACAGGTCATAAATTAGGAAGACCTCAAGACCCAAGTTCCTGATGGATCTGGTGCGCCGACTAGGTGCACCTAATCAGGTGTAGCCCCCGACTCTTGTATAATTTGGAGGCTAACAAATAATACAAGAGTCTAATAATATTAGCTCTTAACATTTTGTTATATAACTTCGCTCAAATCATCAAATTTGAGCAATTAAACCCCTGGTCATCAAACCAGGTACTCGGTCTACCCAATATCAATTGTGCCGACTGATACACACTCTTGTCCGAGTGACTTATGGATCTAAATTTCATGACATCAATCATATTTTTAGCCCATATAAAAGAATATGACATCAATCATATAATCGTACTAAGCTAAATGATATCAATCATAATATAGCTTTTCCTTAATGAATTGTCACTCTACTCAATATAAGTCCAATTTTGATAATTAATTACTGACATCAATCAATAACTTACCTTTTGAACTAATACTCGTACGACCATCAAAGCCTCTGCTACATGATCATGAAATCATATAGATACGAAAAATATTTTTAAGTGGATTTGCCACTGGTTCTCATCAAAGAAACCCCCGAGATTATTTCTCAAGGCTGATAGCTCTAATTCTTTTTAAAGAATAAAGCTTTTTACTTATTACTTTTATTAAGAAAAAAAGCCCATCACTGTACGGCCCATACTAGCCCATGGGACCCAGAAGACTAGGTCAAAAAAGTCATAGGTATAAAAAGGGCAGCGTACTGTTGACCCCAGGTCCATGCCGCCATTTGCACACTGTGCTTCGTCTTCCTCGCACCTCCCGTGTTCTTGCAACTCCTCTGCTTCCAGAGCTAGGGTTAGCGCGTTCTCCCATCGTCGCCGCAGATCTTCATCGCCATCAAGCCCTCGAGTGTTAGCTCGGGTTTAGATCCACCGCGTTGCTGCAACTCTCGAAGATGCCTTGCAAATCATCCAAGAAAGCCACCGCCACTGAGTCCTCCTCCTCTGAGCTGGAGATCCTGGAGCAGTTTCGAGAGTTCTCGAAGAGCAGCATCTCCACCGCTGATCTGAACAAGATGGTGGAGGACGGCCTCCTTCCGGAACAAGATCGCATTGATTGGAAGGTACCGAAAGAAACTCGCCCCCTTCCAATCCATAACCAAATCGTAGTTTTTTGCTCCTTCTTCGAGCATGGTGCTGTAGTTTTCTGTGCGGGCTCCTTTTCTTTTATGGGATTGAGCTCATCAACCTCAATCCCACCTCCATCCTGCACATTGCTATTTTCGTGCATATGTGTGAAGCTTTCCTGGGCATTCTGCCCCATTTTACCTTGTTCCGCCATTTGTTCGTCCTCCGACCGCTGCCAACCAAGGAAAACCAAGTCACCATAGGTGGAGTTGGTTTCCAGTTGTGCAAGAAAGGAGGCCTACATCAACGTCGCATTGAAGACCAGGAACAAGAATTAGAAGGATGAGTGATTCTACTGTGACAATCCTCCTCCTGTTCTTGCCGACTTCTCTGGTGCCAAGGCCATTCACCAGGCGTGGTGGTCAGAAAAACCTGACCCGACCGACCCCCAAGTGGTCGCTCTGCTAGAGAAAATCATAGAGCTAAAGAATGAAGGGGTTGACGGCATCACTATAGCAAAAAGCTTTATAGTGCACCGAGTGCAGCCGTTGAAGAAACAGAGCCACCCCGCCTGGGATTATGCCACCGACGATAAGACGGGGGAGGTGCTTGATCCGCCAAACTCCACTCTGCGTCGCTCGTGGTTATCAAAGATTTTTTAAGGAGACATCATCCAAGATCACTTCTTAATCGCAAAGCATACAACGTGCGCACTCTACGGGCCCGAATAAGCCTTGGTCGTCTTGAATAATTCTGACGTCTCTTTGAATAATCACAATGTGTGATGTCTTGATGTTTTTGCAGGTTCTGGACACTTATGTGTCACACCATCCGTTCTCTCCGACCGATTCCGAGGGACCGGATTATGTCAAGAAACCACCGCAGACTGGCACTGGTGATGCCAGTTCTTCAGCGATGACCCGACCGATCGAAGAGGTCATCGCCAGCATCTCAACAGCACCTCCTCGCCCTGACTTGCCCTCTCCTAGCCGACGAGTGAAGCAGACCACTCACCGTCATCGGCAGTATGTGGGAGATGACGATGATGATGAGAGGGAGCATCGCCATGATGCCAATCTGCCGACCCCTGCACACTCCGACCGACCCTCTAGCCAATCGGAACCCCCGAGCAAATCAGAGAGTGGTGCAAGGGTGGCGAAGAAGATTGATGAAGCAGCCAAGACTTTCCTGAAGAGGAAGGATTCTGACCCACAGACCGCTTCTCTGAAGAAGAAAGTCTGTCGGATCAAAATTAAGCAAGCCTCCGGGTATAATTCTTCATGTTTTCAATTCTTCTTCGTCTCTGTATCCAACTATCGTCAGATATTAACGCTATGCTTCTTTGGTACTCATAGCGGTCGGTCAAGTGATAATCAGAGCGCCCAAGGGTCTCAAGACACTCAGTCAACTCCTGTTCCTCGACCGACCGTCCAGCCTCAGTTGGTCTGCACACCATCAAGTGCACAGACCGAGTCGAGGAAGTCGCTCAATGCTCCAGTGCCCACGCCGCTACCGATGCCCGCTTCTCAAGCCATCGACCCTTCCCCAACCGGCATGCCTTCTCCTCGTTATAAGGGTAAGACCGTGTTGGTCGAGGACTCATTGAGTCGACCGGAAGCTAAGGACATGGACGTCATGCATCAGCATAGAGAGGCCAACAAGGTACATCAATACGAAGTTATTCTTTCTTGAATCATTATTCCAGTTAACCTAACCCTTCTTCATGTTCAGAGAATATATTCTCTTGTGGAGAAGAAGCAGGCCAGGATTGAATACCTTGAGGCTGAAACTTTTGGTAAGTTCCTAACATCTTGTGCATTCAAACTTCTTCTTTTAGAGGTATTGACTTGCTGTCATCAGTTACCGGCGAGCAGCTTTCCCAAGCCAGAAGGCAAATGGAAAAATTGCAGACCGACCACAAGGAGGTGACCCAAGCTCTGGAGCAGAGTCGTGCTGAAGTCATTGGTAAGATTGCAGACCAACTTATATTGACTTGTTTCTCACTCTATTGCTAAAGCTTTTATCTGTATTTTTAGCTCGTGATCTGAAAGTCACCGACTTGGAGAAATTAACTTCAAACCAGCAGAGATTCTTAGATGCTCTGACTATAGAGAAGAATGACTTCTTCAAGTTGGTCGAAGACCAGAGCGCTGAGATCACTCAGCTGAAAAAGGTACTGGAGGAGACCAAAGGAAAGGTTGAGGAGGCTAACAGCATCTTCAAATATTTCAAATATAATCTTGCCAGTAAGCTATCTTTTTAAGTCTTTTATCATCGCTCTTGGACTTCATCATCTAATTCCTTTCATAACCAAGTGGAGGAAACCAGACACTCCTTGGAGTACTTGCTAGAGCACGCACCAGAGGTGATCGCCAAGAACACTAGAAGAGTGGCGACCGAGACCGGGAGTCAAGTACTGGCTATTTGCCAATCTTGGTCTCCAGCTCTGCCATTGAACAAGGTCAAGGAGGGCTTCAACCCTGACTTGACGGTCGACCAATGTCAGTTGCTTATGGACTCCATGCTAGAAACCTCCCGTGCCTTAGTCGATAATGTAGAGTGTTGGTCGTATCTACGCACACACTTATATACTGCAAGAGGACGGTGTACGGTTGTAGCACTTTTTCCCTTGAATTGAGTATTCCAAGGTTTATCGAATCCACTAGGAACTTAGGGATTTATTAAACAAAGTTAACAGTAAAAGATGTAGTCAAGGCTACTATCAAGGTCAGGTTGCATGAGGGGGAGACTGGCCAGCCCAAAGGTGCGCCAGGCAGTAAATCTGTCGTTGCGCCGATTGGCGCAGGAGTCGAGCCGATCGGCACACTGGTGAAACTAAGTCAAAGTGCGCGAGATTAGTGAATCTGTGGTTGCGCCGATCGGCACACTGATGAATCTACGCCAAAGTTGTTGCGCCGATCGGCGCAGGAGTTGAGCCGATCGGCACACCTGTGAATCTGAGCCAAAGTGTGCCACATCTTGTAAACCTATGCTGTTAAGTGAGTAGCCAGATCTCTACTAGTGAGATCGTAACCAGAAAGTCTAATTAAATAGCATCATAATGGGTAATTACATAGATCAATGAAAACCTGTAATGAGTAAGACCACCCTGCTTTCCGAGCAGCTCCCTATTTATCGCAGCGGGGAGGAAACCCTTAATCGTGCGAGTATCTTACCCTACTCAACTATCCAATAGTGCTGCGCAGGCTTAGTGCTGTCACCGCTAAACCACACTACTAGCATCATCAAGCAACCATAATCAATACAATGTCCGAATACTATCCTAATCACCACGATTAAGATAATATCTATTTACTTAGCCTAGAACTAAGCAATTGGAATAAGCACATGCATGATTATAGAATTAAGATAAACAAATCACCAAAACTATCATCAACATATTCAATCATCCTTGAGATACATAGAGTAAGATTCATCCCCGTTGAGATGGCCTACCTTGACGGATCAACTCTTGACTCCAATGGTTCTTGAAACTCAACTAGAGATCTATTCTAACGGGGCAAGCCCCGATGGCTCTAACAGACAGATCTGGTGTCCCTCTGTCGCCTCCTCCTCTGCGGTGAGGGTTTACAAGTATTTATAGGGGTTCTACTCGTAAAGGACTCGGTTTCTAGCAAATAAGGCGGTTGCGCTGATCGACGCAGGATTGTGCTGATCGGCGCAAGCCGTGTCTTCTCTAATTTCTTCCTCGAGTCGGTTCCTCTATCTTCCACAGCTGCCATGTGGGCCTTTTCCTTCGAGATAAAGTCTTGTACTGCATGTTGAGATCTTGAAGTTCCATTAATCTTCTAGACAAATATCTTCAAGTGTCTTGCGCAGATAAACTTCCATAAACATGTGGAATGAGCCTCGGTTACTTCTGTGGGCCAAAACACCCTTGCGCCGATCGGCTCATGGACTGCGCCGATTGGCGCACTGGGCTTCTTTAGTGCTTTTCGTTGGTTCTGGACTCCTGTCCTCTCCATCATCGCATTAATCACCAATTTTACCTGTTTCTGCAATAAAGCTCCAAAACAACGCATATACAAATATATAGACAATATCACAGGTAAATGACCTAAATTAGTATCAATTATTCTCTAATTGGGGTAATATTCACATATAAAAGGGGCACTTGGGAAGTGCCAACATAGAGGTCGACCCTATCATGCCGTCTCCTGCAGCAACTACAGAGATAGAATTACAAGATGACGTCTCCTCTCCTTCACAGGACCTGTAATATCTGCAATGTAAATAAATATTAGTAGTATTTGAATCAAAAAAACAATATTGTGTCCATGTAAATATAAATATTAATCCTTGTGCTTGCTTAGTTACTAAACAAGTTTGGAAAAAGTAACTAAATTGTTACAAAAGGCAATCTCCTGTTATTTAGAGCAAATCAGTCGGCGCTAAGTTGCGTTAGTCGTGCTATGACACTTAGACTTTTTCACCTTAAGTCTTTTAGAGACAAAAACAGAAGCTACACTGGTCTACCTTAACATGTTAGGTTGTAATTTATAACTGCATAACAAGCAGAATCGACCAATCGATACATGACCTTTCGCTCTCTGGCTCTGGGTTTAGTGTTGTGACAGTCTGTTGTGCAGTATAAATTATATAACCACAATGTTCCAGCGTAAGACCAAAAAAATTTAGACCATGTCAAACTATGAGAAATCGATCGGAAAAACCCAAGACCAGAATCTGTCAAGGTTAAGGAGTAGTGGGACATTATTACTAGCCCCCTGGCTCGATTGTTTAATGTTATAAATTAAGTAATCAAGACAAAAAAGAATAAAATAAAAAACATCTTCCATCAAAAAGACTTGGAATTTCATTCAATAATAATGTATAAAAATACTATAGGAAGACTAAATATAGAAACGACGTAGCTGATTGATATTCCATGAATTTGGTACGTCGTTGCCATCTTCATACATCACTCGATACGCCCCTGGTCATGTAACCTCTTTGACCACATAAGGTCCTTCCATTTAGGGGATAGCTTGTGCTGATTCTTGGTTAATTGCACTCGACGCAACACTAAATCCCCAACATGAAACTGGCGACTACGAATATTTTTGTCATAATAACGTCGCAAGCCTTACTGGTATACTGCCGACCGAAACAGAGCACGATCACGCAACTCCTCTACTACAATCAACTCAATCACTCGGTTGTCTTCAGAAAGCTTCTCGTCATATCCCTTGACTCGCACTGATACGAGGTTTACCTCGGTCGGCAGCATAGCCTCGGAACCATAGACCAATGAGAAAGGTGACTGGCCAGTAGCCGGACTGACATTAGTGCGTAACCCCCAGAGAACCGAAAGCATCTCTTGAACCCGCCGACCAGCATACGGTTTGAGCCTGTCAAATATGCAGGGCTTCAGTCCCTGAAGAATCATACCATTGGCTCGTTCGACCTGCCTATTGCTTTGAGGATGAGCCACTGATGCAAAGTGGATTTTTATTCCCATCTCATCGGCAAAGTCATGGAACTCCTTAGATGTAAACTAAGTACTATTATCGGTAATAATATCATGAGGAACCCCGAACCGAGTGAATATGTCTTTGACAAACTCGAACACCTTCTTTGAAGTTATCTTGCCGACCGGCTTCGCTTCAATCCACTTGGTGAATTTGTCAATAGCAACAAACAAATGAGTAAATCCGCCCGGCGCCTTCTTGAAAGGACCGACAATATCAAGCCCCCAAATTGCAAAAGGCCAAGTCATAGCTATCATCTGAAGTTGCTGCAAAGGCACGTGAGTCTGTTGAGCAAAGACATGACAGCCTTCACACTTCCGAATGACCTGGTGTGCATCTTCGACCGCCGTGGGCCAATAAAACCCTTACCGGAAGGCTTTGCCGACCAAAGTCTTGGAAGCCGCATGGTTTTCACATACGCTTGAATGGATTTCTTCCATTAATTCTTTGCCTTCTAGAATCGAGATGCATCACATCAAGATATTGGAACCCCCTCATCGATAGAGTAGGTCATCCACCATCAAATATCCTCGACACTTTGCCTTCAATCTTTGTTGCTCATTATGATCTGGAGGCAGCGTTCCCTTAGTAAAAAAAATGGACAATCGGGTCGCCCCAGCGTTCACTTAGCTCGTGCTCAATCTTTTCCCTAGGAACTCCCGGCATGTCAGAGAGCTTCCATGCAAAGATGTCCCTATTTTCCTGGAGGAAAAGAGTGAGCGTGAGTTCCTATTTCTCGTCGAGGTTGGCCCCTGCATAAGTGACCTTAGCAGGGTCCTCTGGGTCGAGCAAAACTTCCTTGGTAGGGACATCGTTCGTCTGGATCTTGTCCTTGGTGGGCTTCTTTACGAGGACCTCCGCGTCAGTCTGCTCCTCTTTGTCGGCTGCCTTCTCGATCTCCAACCGGTCAGACAGCATCAACTGTTGATCAACCATCTCACAACTCTGCACATCGCAATCGAAGGAATTCCGAAGGTCAGAGTGGAGGAAGATGATTCCCTTAGGGCCTGGCATCTTGAGAGCGAGATACGGGTAGTGCGGGACCGCCATGAATTTCACCACCGCCGGTCTGCCGAGGATGGCATGGTAAGCGGACTCGAAGTCAGCTACCTAGAAGAGGATGCGCTCAGTCCTGAAGTTCTCATGGGTCCCAAAGGTGACAGGCAGAGCGATCTGTCCAATAGGAACAGAGGTCTTGCCAGGCACGATCGCATGAAAGGGAGAAGAACCCAGCTGCAAGTCTTCGACCGACAAGCCTAACTCCGTGAGCGTCTTAGTGAAGATCAAGTCCAGACTGCTTCCTCCATCGGTAAGTACTTTGTTGAACTTGACCCCTTTCATTGTTGCCACGAGCACTAGCGGATAGCGTCCTGGCTTGGGCAAGTGCTTGGGGTGATCCGACCGATCAAAAGTAATCGGTACTTCAGACCACCTCATGTACTCGGGCGCGATAGGATCTATGGAGTTGATCTCACGTAGCTCCAGCTTTTGCTTGCGCTTGGACGTGTAGGCATCCGGGCCTCCGAAGATGAAGTTGACTTCCTTTCGGGGCTCCTGGAACTCTCTATTCTCGTCCTTGTCATCACCGTCTCTGGCTTTATCCTTGCCGTTGCATCTTGGCGGATCTTTGGCCACCTTCAGCGTAGCAGTTGCGAAGCCCTTTAGCTGGTAACAGTCTTGCTTTGTGGTTCCCTTTGGATGCCATAGGCATGGGCCACTCAGCAGATCGTCCATGGTTTGCTGGTTCGTCCGAGGATTTTTCCTTGTTCGGTCTACTACAGCGACCATGTTCTCAGTCTTTTGCTTCTTGTCCTTCTTGGAGGACTCCGGCTTGTCCGAGCGCTTCTCCTTGCCTTTGCCTCGGATGTCATACAAGGCCGACTCTCCGGATGCAAACTTATCAGCGATCTCAAAGCACTCCTGAGCGGTCAGCTTGAGGTCATGATTCCTTCGACCAAGTGATCTGTTGGTCATCGCTCATCGCTCTGGACTCCTCCTTGGAAGGCTGCAATGATCTGTTGGTCTGGAACATTAGGGATCTCAGTTTTCTTGGCGCAGAACCTCTTGATGTAGTTGCGTAGGGATTCGTCAGCCTTCTGCTTGGTCCAAGTGAGGTCAAAGTGATTGTCGGGCCGGTTGCAGGTAGCTTGGAAGCCCTCAATGAACTTCTTATTGAGATCTCCTCATGACGTGATCGACCTCTCCGGGAGCGATGTGAGCCAAACCCGAACGACTGGCTCGAGACAGATCGGCAGATAGTTAGCCATCACATAGGTGTCTCCTCCTGCCGCTCGGATCGCCATGCTGTATAGCTGAAGCCACTCCTGAGGCTTGGTCTGACCATCATACTTCTCGATGGGGACCGACTTGAATCCTTTAGGCCACCGAGCAATTCGAAGTTCCGGTATGTAAGCCTTGATCCCATCGAACTCATCCTCATTAGGGGTGACCGACCTCCGCCGTCGGTTGGAAGACCGGGCAGGTGAAGTCATGCGGCGATTATGGCGAGGGCCGATATCGTCACTATGACGACGACGCCGGTCATCTTCATCATGGTTTTCGTGCCGGTCCCGATCGTATTGTCGATGTCGGTCGTCATGGTTCTCTCTTGGAGGTGAATGACATCGTTGGTCGTCCCGTTGATCATCCGTCCTCTTGTTACGACGCTCCTCCTCGTGGCGCTGGTCATCCCAGACCCGCTCTTCAATACAAGAGTTGATGGTATCTCGTCCATCGCGGGTTCTCATGGAATTCCTCAGATCACTATGTTGTCGTCCACGAGAAGTTGCGTAGCTAGAACTCGCCACTAACTGTGGTTCGTCCCGGGCCTTGTCTTGAACAGCAACTGCTTTGAGCATGGCTACCGCCTTATGCATTATGGGGGTCTGATATGCTGCGTCTGCCATCAAGCTGTCAAGCAGTGTTTTAGCCCAGTGATGTTGAACTGAGGGGTGTCATAGACTTTGGCGCCATCCACTTCAATCTCCAAATCTCTGGGGTCTAACCATCGCGCCAATCGGGATCCATGAGATCCTCTCAGTCGGCAGTGGTGACCGTTTGAAGGTGGTATCTCTTCGGGGTCGTCGTCCCTTTGACCTTCCTCGCCATGTTCATCGTTGTTGTTGGCTAAACCATCATCGTTGTGGTCATCATCCCCATCATCGGTCGGGTCTTCATGTACCTCGACCATGTTAACAGCCAAAGGATAAGAGAACGTAGATCCATCTGAGTCCTCATCAAAGGAACAGACCGATTTAGAGTCATACTCAGTGGGTAGATCTGTGTCACCGAATCTGAGTGGAACTAATGCAGGGATCAGATCTGACAGGCTCGGTGCTCGCGCCATGAGATCGGCTGCGGCCGAGTCAGATCGATGGTCGAGGCCTAGCGCTCCACTGGAGTCGGCGGTGAAGTCGAGCGACCCGAAGGAAATCTTGAAATCCGGCGAGTACTGGATGGTGGGAATCTCGGCCATCGAAGTTGACGGTGAATCACGACGAGCCTTGTCCCCTACTTGGCGCGCCAACTGTCGATACTTGATCTCGGCAATAAATTTATAGGGCTACATCGAGACTAAAAACTACGATAGTTGCAAAAAACGTCGAGTTATACAGGTTCGGACCCTCTCGATGAGAGTAAAAACCCTACGTCCTGTGATCTGTGGATCGTATTGCTTGTAATGTTGTGTTCCCGATGGGGGGTTCCTGCCGCCTTATATATCCGGTCGGCAGGTGGTACATAAAGAGTTCTACTCGTATTCTATAAGGATTTATATAGAAAATCTATCTCTAATTGCCGTGTGCTTCAAACGGACTCGGTCGGTTTCCTTATTAATAAGGTACCCGATCGGTTACTGACTTAGGCATATCTATGGATACCTGTAAGGCAAGTATCCTACAAGTGGACTAGACTATAAAAGGAGATGAACAATCTAATGAAAATTGAAGAACAAAAGGAAGTCTCCTAAAAATCTAATCTATATGCCTATTCTTAACCAAAGGAAAGGACCAGATCACCACCAGCAACTAGTTTGATGTTATGCAACCTACAGATAATGATTCAGTGACTCAAATGAAGCTAGTAGATCCTGCAGATCATCTAACATGTGCATGGTTGACCGATCGGCGGAGGCGATGTGAGCAGCGTGGTTTGCTTCGATCCTGGTACGTGTTCCGATGCCTGGTGACGATCTTTGGCAATTGGCGCGGTGCGTTGCCTAGCCTAGGCCGTGATCCCGACATGATCGATCGACGGCGAGCTGTATACCACCACCGGAATCTCGGTTTCTATGCAGTTGTAGCTGCGACTGCAACTTCAGTCGTACTTGCATCCGTCAAATCTGAAATCAACGGAGGATGAAGTACAACAATCTACTGTGCGAAAATACTGTAGCAAACACACCATACCAAAATGAGCAAAACTGCAGGCCAAACTGAGGAAGGGAGATGCGTAGGCGGCGTCGCGGTCCATGGATTATCAATACTAGCGCCATGGACATCAACCCCTAGCGTTGTCTAATAAACTGCATTCGCAGCAAGGCAGCAACAGAAGATGTGGTGATCGGTTTCAAGTACTGGTACATTGCTCACAGAGTATTTTAGTGGGCATTCACAGCAGGGCAGCAAAAGGTTGCTAAGAGTATCTTTAAAAGCTACCAAAAAATTCTCACTAAATCAAATTAATGGGGTTTAGTCTAAAAAATCATCTCCAACAGCTTCCCTAAACAACTCACAGATTTATTCTCTTCTTAAATTCTCCTTATTTGTACCTAGAAATAAGGAGAAAATTGAGGACCCCAATACTTGTATTAAAAGGGAATTAATATTGTTACGATTCCAGATGCTGACGTAGCCCAATCAAAAAATTTTCTAATCTACTTTTAGAGAGAACTGTTGAAGGAGACAAAAAAAACTTCTCCCTAATAATTTTTAGACTGCTTCTAAAAACACTCTTTTGATATTAATTTTTAGGGGAGTTTTTCGAGATGCTCTAAGATAGCTAGAATGAAGTTATACCAGCGTTGTATGACAGGTATTTTAGTGGGCATCGGGACTCCTTGTGAGATGGAAGGCGATCTCATGTGAGATGGAAGGCGATCTCAAGTGTCGGCGGCACAGGGTTTGTGATCGATGGGAGATCATCGGTTTCTTTTTTTTTTCCGAAATTGGGAGGTCGGTTATTCGAACGCTTGAAAACGTTTTTTCCTCACGTCGCCCTCGCCCCTCCTCGGCAACGAACGGTCGCGTCCCCAGATTCTCGCCCATTTTCCCGATCCCCAGAAGCCAACTCCTGCAACCGTTCCCCATCTCTCCGCCGCCACCGAAAAATCTTGGTCCCTGCTGCCGCAGCTCGTCCATGGCGGTCGAATTGTCCCCAGCCAAACAGCTGCCACGCGCGACGACGAGGACGGCGTCGACGTGCACGGCGGCGACGACGCGGGGCACGCACGTGTTCAAGATCGCCGACTACAGCCTGCACAAGGGCCTCGGCCCCGGCAAGTTCATCCGGTCCGCCACGTTCCCAGTCGGCGGCTACGACTGGTGCGTCCGCTACTACCCCGACGGCGACGGGCGGCGCGAGGATGGGAGCAGAGGCGAGCTGGCCCTTCACCTCGAGCTCATGACCAAGAACTCCAAGGTCAGGGCGCAGTTCGAGTTCCTGCTCGACGACCAGTCCACCGGGGATCAGTCCTTCCTCATCACCCTCGATCGTCCCAGAGTCTTCAACGCCGTTGAAGCCGGCAAAAACGTCATGGGTACAGGTATCATGGGTCCTAGCGATCTGGAGCAGTCACCGTACTACCTGCGGGATGATTGCCTCGTGTTCCACTGCGACGTCATTGTTGTCAAGGAACCAACGGTGTCCGAGATGCCGGTTGCCTCTAAGGTCTAAGTGCCGCCCTCGTGCTTGCTGGATAACCTCCGGAAACTACTGGAGACGGGGGAAGGCACGGACGTGACTTTCAAGGTTAAAGGTGAGGCCATCCCTGCACACAAGATCATCCTCGCGATGCAGTCACCGGTCTTCAAGGCCGAACTCTATGGACCGATGATGGGGAACACTGCTGATAGTGAAAGGCAGGACATCACTGTTGAAGACATGGAGCCTGATGTTTTCAAGGCTCTACTTACCTACATCTACACGGATTCGTTGCCATCCATGGACGACCTCGAAGGTGCCGATAAGGAAGAAATGGTGAAGCACTTGCTCGTGGCAGCGGACAGGTACGGCATGGAGAGGATGAAGTTGGAGTGCGAGAGCGTCCTTTATGAGAGTCTGGATGTGGACCGTGTGGCTGCTACATTGGCTCTAGCCGATCAGCATCACTGCAACGGTCTCAAAGACGTTTGCATCGAGTTTATGAACTCTTCCAATCGGATGGATGACGTCGTGGCAACACAGGGGTACAAGGACCTTAAAAGATCTTGTCCAGCTGTAGTGATTGATGTCCTTGAGAGGGCAACTAAGTCCAGGAAAATTTAGTAGGACCATCGATGCCTTGTTTGCTTATGAGTAGTTTTTTTAATTTCTTCCAGAGTTAGATTTGTTGAATTTCGATCAGTATGCCTTTTTGTGTAGACGGGTATGCTCTCTGTAAAATACTATATGTTTTCCATGTCATTCGGATCAGAAGGATCTCAATATGAAATTCTGTGTAATGGCACTCTGTTCCATCCAGAAATCGATTGCCAAAATGTTCTATCAGCGAGTTGAGTGCTCAGAGACATGACATTTGTAATAAATATTCTCGACATCTTACAATCACTGTACCATATCAGACCAGGAATGGAATGTCCCCTTTGAAGCTAGTAATAATCTTCATAAAAAGGGTGTAACATCAAAAGTATAGCCTGCTATTACTTTTTTCCCCTGAAACAACACTACTGTACTGTCGCCATAAGAGTCAAACCAACCCTCTAGGAACAAAGTCCTTATCAAAGATTGAATTATTTCAGGAGCTTTTTTTTTTTTTGAGACCCGAATTATTTCAGGAGCTAAGCAAGACTTCATTCACTTCTTCTCAGGTCAAAGAAAATCCGGTCACAAAAGGTGCAATTGTCCTCTGTTCAAGGATTTATTTGTGAGTTCCTGTTTTTCACTCTTACGTACTACTAGTATCTTCCTTTTGTTTCTTATTTCTTGAGGACAACCGCTCGAACTTGAAGTAATGGAGGCTCAATTAGCAGATAGGGAATAATGCATAATTCTTTTTGGGACTTATCAGTGCATTATTTTGGACAAAGTAGCAACAATATTGACACTGATACGCCAACTAAGTAAAATATGCTTTTTAATTCTTCTGCATGTAATTATCAGAACAATTCTGCTATACTGTGCTGTGCCAGTGTGAAGGACAGCTGCTGACATTATATCCCTTGTTGATTACTGTTTACAACTTTTGTGCCTAGCTGACGCTGGTTCTTGGTGGCAGTTGTATGAATGAGTTTGTTGTTCTGCAGTTGCACTGCACATTCAACAATCGCAAACATTTAAATTCCTTATTCTGATTCTTCTTTGACCGTGGTTTGCGTAAAGCCTTGCAAAATTGTCCCGCAACAGATGACTATTATTTTACACTTTTTTGTGGAATTCACGTTTCCCAATAGTGAAGTGATGAGGTCCTGACAGGTGTTTGAGATGAAGAAGATGACAACCGAAACGATCAAATTGCTTTGGACGTAAATTAAAACCCACACTTTCTGACACTTTTATAAGATCTACTGAAATTACAAATTCAATCACTCGAACAGTTTTTTTATCTATGTCTAAAGTCAAGTTCACAATTCCTCAAACAATTTCTTGTTTTTTTTCCCTTTTTTTTGTGAGATCGAGAAGAATATCTTTATGTATAAATGTTTATGAAGCAACATGTTTTATGGCAAAGCAGCTTACAAAGCTCACATATTTTCTACAAGAAGATTATTTTTATTATAAAGTAACTTAAATAACAAGCTAAAAGAGTTAGGAAAATCAAACTCAGACGTAAAACTAAAATCTACAATGGAGGACCTATATATGAATAATTGAAACAATCGGTTTTGCCCACCTAAAACATCGACGTGTGTACATAGATATAAACATCTTAAAATGTAAATCACTATGAGCGGAGCAAAGTCATTTATCAATGTTACTACTAATAAGAACATATATAGGCACAAAGAGACACATAAACAAACCAAACAAATGACATCGATCATATCTAGCGGCTTGTAGTACACGTTGACACTAAAGTCAATTATTGGTCATGTTTTAGAAAATAATAAACCATCATACCAAAAAAGCTCATATCTCTCTAGTGGTATAAGGAAACTATAGTAATAACAACTCCTAATACGGTATGTGAAAAAGTACAATAATAAAAGATATATAAGCGGCTTACGTGAGTGGAAGGTTTTCACGCCAAGATGAGAGAATGGAGCAGAATGTCTACCTTTCAACAACCATCATGCTGACATGTTTGACATTAAAGTCGATTACTGGTCATGTTTTAGGAAATAATAAATCATCCCGCCAAAAAATTCGATCACTAACAGTGTAACATAATTATAGTAATCACAACTTCACTATTAATATGATGTAGGAAAAGACGAACACTTCATTAAAAACGGTACATAACCGCTTAGGCGAGTGGAAAGTTTTCGCGCAAAAAGAGACAATGGAGTAGAATGTTTGCCTTTCAATAACCAACATGGTGAAGTCGATTATTGATTATGTTTTAGGAAAATAAACCATCCATCAAAAAACTCGTATCACTAACGGTGTAACATAACTATTGTAATCACAACTCCATTATTAATATGGTGTATGAAAAAAACAATATTTTTATTAAAACGATACATAACCGCTTACAAAAGTGGAAGATTGTCGCGCCAAAAAGAGAAAATGAAACATAATATCTGCCTTTCAATCGTCAGCATGTCCATGGTGGCGTTCACCCATGGCTGCACAACGGATCCTGTGGGCAAGAAAGAACATGAGGAGCGTGTCAGATCTAATCTGGGCCGTCGATTGCCGCTGAGCCCGTCCGTTCACACGCGAAAAGGGAATGCGCTCATCGATCCAACGGCTGGCGCATCCGAAAACCAAAAGCGATGAGTGAGGGGAGGCGTTCCTCTCCTCGTGCGTGGCGTTGTTCGACGGATGGGGAGGGGAGGTGGAATGGAAACAGCTTGCCGGGGGGTTGTATACAGCGCGTGACGCCATAGGAATTAACTGCCTTCCCCCGCTCTCTTCTTCCTCCTCTTTCTTTCTTCTTCCTCCAATCCAAAATAAAAGGGAGGGAGTCCCGAATCGATGGAATCGTCTGCCACTCACCCTCGCGATTGAGCTTTGAACCTCGATCGACCGCACCACCGCAGAGCCTCCCCAATCCCGATTCCCTCATCAATCACCGCCATGATGATCCGCCCGGGCTGACGCCTGATTCTTCCTCCTTACGCTCCTCGGTAAGCAAACTCTTTGTCCCTCAGGCTGTTTGTCGCGGTGTAGACTACTTGGTTCCGTACGAGTTCCCCCATACCGTTCTTGCGAGGTTCCTTTAGCTGCCTTTTCTCGCGGATTGTTTCGTCCCCTCGTCGCGTGTGGATTCCTTTGCTGCTACTCGAGTGTTTTCCGGGCGCGAACATTCCCTAGGGTTGTCGTCTGTGCAGGTTCTTTTTTTTTTAGGGGGAAAAATTTCGGGGATTCCTCTGGTCGGTCTTATTTACGCAATCTGCCCGTACCACAGAATTTTCTTGTGGTTTTCGCGGATTTCTTTTGACGGAATTCAGTTTCTCTTGCGGGCGCTTGGAGTATTCCGTTGCCAATTTCTTCGATTACTGCGAATTTCCTTATTGCTGGTGGAAGTGATCCGTCCGTTTCGTCTACAGGTTTCTCTGGAGGAGATTTGGGGGAATTTCGGTGGGGGGTTCCTGTGGCCGCGCGGGGCATCCACCGAGGGTAGCCATGGCTCCCGCTCCAGCTCCAGCTCCAGCCACGGGTCTTGCTGACTCTCCACTGGTGGTTGTTGGGGACGAGGGTGCCAAGGATCAGAACAACATGGTGCTGTCGAAATCGGAGGACGTCTCCATGGGGGGCGTCCAGGACGACGGTGACCATCCCGTCCCTTGCTCTGAGCCCGCAGGTGGCGCAGAGATGGCTCCTGAGCCTATGGAGGACAAGGGAGGGGATACCACGGAGTGCTCCAGCTCCTTTGGGGACACGTGCTCCGGATTTGGCGATGATGCAGATGGTGGAGAGCCGGAAGTGAGTTCTCAAGCTCTGGTCCCTATTGATGATGACCGTGCCTCGCATCATCCTAGGTGAGTCTTTTCCCTGAATGTTTCCTCTCTGATATTTACGCATTCCTGTTTTGTGATTCTGGTGTTTGAGGAAGACTGAATATGTGCAATACTGTTTTTTACTGAAGTCTTGATATTCCCGCTCCCGCGCTTTTTGTGGGATAAAAAGGAAATTTGTGCTAGGGTTCAACTGGTATACCTGTATACGTGTCACAGTTATTGCACCTTACCGTTAACAGAAGAAAGTGACAAGAATCATGATCAATGCCGATAAAACGGACAGAATTGAATACCGTTATGTATATGTCGGCTTGCGTGCATGAAAATTCATAGTTGACACGCTCGTCCATCAAAATGCGTCCGCTGATTGGCACATTTTGATCTTTATTTCAATTGCAAAATGATCAATGCTTGAATTTTTGTTTTCTCAAGGAGCTGACTAGCTTTTGGTCTGCTTAGGCGCCGGTTTGACCTTACCCTGAGCTGCCTGGCCAGCCGCCTAGCCGCTCAGGTGGCCTGCTACCTAACCGCCAGTTATGCCCTAATCATGGTTAGTAGGTGACATGCCATTTCCTGGCACTTCAGCTATGCCTAGCCTGATTTTTGAAGTACTGGGAATGTGAAACTCGGTTATACGATACTACTACTAATGATAGCAAAGATTCTTTGGGGTCGTCACATCTCAAGGTGGATGATATACCCCCTTCATCATACTTGGTTGCACCTGGAGGTGGGTATAGTTTCCTCTTGGTTTCAATGCACAAATCTTCCAAGGATCGGAAACATGTGGATTGGTAGCAACAGCCAGAAGGATATGTATTATATGCCATAAGAAATGTCGTGTCACTATTGCAAAGTATGGCTACCAGTATCTGAAAAAGCAATCACTAGACACTCGTGGCGTCACTCTTCATCATTAACTATTAGAAAGTTAACTGCACAAGTGGTAGCTGATTTAGAAATCAGAAGAATTATTACCTTGTTTATTCCACCATGACTTCTGTAGCAGCCATTAATAGAGATCAAACACCAAAGTGACACATACAGCATTAATATGCATCTGGTTAGGGTCAGAGAGAGCTACATTGGGTAAGAGATGCCATTTTGTTTTGTTTTAAAAGATTCACCAAGTGTTTAACTAAAAGGGAACCGTCCTAATTTGCAAAAGGAATCCATAGCCTAGGATTCATCCGATGAATAGCGGTTGCTTGCTGATTGGAGCCAGATTTAATGGTGTTTGTCTAACATATGGACCATTATGGATTTGTTTTGTACATTGTAGGAGTGACATTGTATATTATTGTGTTTTATGAGCGTTGCCTTTCTCTGACATTGTGCATGCTTCCAATATCTTCTTGTTAATTCTGGTATGCATACATTAAAACTGCAAGCTATAAAAATGAACATGGAAACCTATAATGAATTATTGTTATTATGAGTGTTTCCGAATGTTTGTTTATGTATCATTTGAAGGATATATCTGGAGTATTACTGGAGCAAGAAGCTATCTATTGCATTTGTTTTCTCCCGTCACCCCAAACGGCCTTCTAGACCCCTGTAGTCCATATGGGGTGGGGAAATGCCAAAAGTTCTAGTTCTTAGCTCTTTCTTTTTCAGTCTTGTTTTCTTGTAAACTGAAAGATCTCTGTTTCGTTTGAAATGTAAGGGGGAAATCTTACATTGGAAAATGTACCAGATTCCTTTATAATTTAGTTATATGGAATATTCTGTTATTCTGACACAGTTCATTTTATGTACATCCTGTAACATGTATTATCCTTCAGAAGGAAAAAGGTAACTGCTGAGTGGAGGAATGCTATTCGTCCAATTATGTGGAGATGTCAGTGGCTAGAGTTGCGTATGAAGGATCTTTCATCACAAGTATCAAAGTATGACAGGGAACTTGCTCTAATCGAGAAGGAAAAAAGACTGCAACAGGAAGTAAGCAAATCAAACGGTTCTATGCCAGATGCGATGCTGATTTGCAAAGATCATAGAAACAGTAGCATGGAGAGGAGAAAGAGGAAGAGACATGAAGATATTGCAGACACCTCATTGTACATCAAGAAGCACCCGATATTGTCACAATATAATGGTCCGACATCCAGTTATGTTTTTTTTTTGTAGGGATTGAGCCTCAATTTATTCATGCTTATGTAGATTTTTGGACCAGGTTTAATTGTTTATGATAAGTCTTTTTTTTATCCATTGTAGATAAACAGAACAAGGGAGCTGAAACTGATGGTCTCTTGCTTGATGATGATGGTAGCCATCCAGGTACGGATATGCCCATATGGTATTACTATTCCTTGGAGATAAAGCACAAAGCATGTTGGTAACCTGTTAAGGAAAGCTACCACCGTACACATAGCTAGCTATTTGGAAATTTCGTACTTGCTTTGTTAGGACATTCATATTTGTACGCGTAGTCAAGTGCCAACAAATATATATTACAATAACAATTGAGTCGTTTGAAAAAATAGAATATCAATTTTACATTATAATAACTGCTTACATTCAAGGAGGAAGTTTGATGGTCATTCCTTTTTACTGGTCTCCTTATAAAAATAAATTTCATATTTTCGGGTCAAACTGTTGACCTTACATTCATCATTTTCGCTGCCTTTTTAGAATGAGCAAACATATATCAAATTAGTTTTATGTAATCTTTGGAAGAAATCCAAAATACATAATGGAGCTTGCCATTTTGGACATCAGCAGCCTCCAGTACTCTTTGGCTTTTATTGTTTGAATATATCTAATAAAAGTAGTTTATTGAGAAATCCACTAATACCTGTTTATGTACAAATCTTAATTTTACATGTATTCTAGTGGTCAAGCTTTCTTACATTTTTGTTACAAGCATTCTAAAATTGAATCTATTTGCGAGCATATTTTTAAGTACCTGCAGTTTTAACAAAATCTCTTGATTGGTATGAGTTAAATCGGTAACATGTTCGTTTGTTGATTAGTATCCAACATTTTCCTGATTCTCTGGTAGACCACATCTAATAGTATCTATAAATCTTAATATTAGTTTTGGCACTTCTGTTTTAGATAAATCAATGAAGGATGTAGCGTAGAAACTCAGATTTTAGTTAAGGTGGCAATGTAGCAAATGCAATTCATCTTTATTGCCTGCTAAAGTAAGTTTTCCATATCTGCTGCTAATAATATATATGGTTTATTCCTAATACAGTTTTTGGTGCTATCACAGGTGGATTTGATACTGGTGGCTTGGTTGATGCTGAGGATTACGATCTGATTTTCGAGCAAGTATCTTTAAAAGATATCCTTTCAACAATTGATGGGGTCCAGTCTCAAGTTAATTTGCTGAAAGATCGTCTCAACAAGGCTCATCTTGAAGAAGATAATTTGGCATTTTCTGAGGACAACACCCATGCCAGGGTGCCCCGGAAAAGGCAGAGTACTCAGAAGTTTTGTGATACCTCTTATATGACGTACCAAAATACCAAACCACAGAAATATCGGAATGCTAAACCACAGAAAAGGAAGAATCTAAACATTTTGTTGAAGGATGATGATGGACCAGCTCTTGCTGTGAAACCTGGTATTCCAAACAGGGGTACTAATTATCCAATTGAAGATGCAAAAGGGAATAGTGAAGGAAAAAGTAGGGAGTGGAATCGCTCACAAGATAGAGCCATTACAATGGACCTACTCTTAGGTGTTGACAATTCCCTACCAAATGGTCATATGGGTGATTTGTGCAATGAAGTAAGTCATTGGTACTTGGCTTATTTTTATTCCTTTTCTAATTCTTTGGACTTTGTTTAGATTTGAGTTTATTCTCTTGGCATTACTGCTTGGTATTTAGCAAGTCCTGCTTACTATCTAGAGAAAATAAAGCAAGCATTATATGGGATAGATAAAGTTCATGCAGGACAGCAGGAGTGACTTTACTTGTCTGCTTTTTGATAGTAAATTTAGTATTAGGCAAACAACTAACATTGTTTTACCCTCGGAACAAAGGACCTGCAAATATTTCTTGGACATGGGAATTGGGTCCATTGTCAGAAGTTCAGCATGTTATACATTAGTGCAAGGATGCTTGTAAATTAGATCCATCCATAATTGATCCAGTGTGTCAGGATTCATATAAGACATAGCAAGTGTCAATTGCTGGTTATAAAAGTAAATACATCAGGGAGAAACCTGCCAGTATAATTCATGTTTAACTTTGGTTAGAAAATCTAGTATTAGTAATATAAGTGTATCGTGTTTTTTTTTTTTGCCATTTTTGAAATATGCCATACTTAGAAAGTTGTGGGGATGTGGTAATGTCATGTTCTGTATTTCACAATTTAAAAACCTTTTCACTGATTCATAAACATGGGAAGACTGGTGAATGTGTCAGCTTATCAAACTATATATTTGCATTTACATTAGTTGATACCAATGTTGTTCTCTTTTTCACAGAATGCTGATGATATCCTCATAGACAATCGAACAGCCAATGAAGGCTGTCCTCAGTTTGAGAAGATCGAGCATCTGCCTTCTGAAACTTCTTCCAGAGTGGAGAACGCTTCTGCACCCATGGAAGTGAAGAAGACTTCTGCACCCATGGCAGTTGATGGTATTTCTTCAGCGCTGAAAGTTGATAGCACTTCTGCTACGGTGGTCAACCAAGAACCATTACTTGAAAAGTCACCCATGTTGAAGCCTGTGAAGAAGCGGGGGTGGAAGCCCAGGGAGAGGAAGAACGTTTGGGGTTCTGCATCTTCATCCATGAACCACAGCAAAGGGGCCTCTGTGGCATCTGATTCAGAACTGAAATCCAATGGTGCACCCCCTTCCTCCAAGGAGGAAACTGAGAGCACAACACCCACTGCTCCAATGGATCCGGAAATCATGACCCCTTTAGCTGCTTGGAAGAAGCGCAAAGCTGGAAACAAATCTGCAGCTGCAGAGGAGTATAAAGCTGGTAACTTAGCATCAAAGAACCAGAATACTGGGACGCCAGCTGGAAACAAATATGCTGCTGCAGAGGAGCATAAAGCGGGGAACATAGCATCAACGAAGCAGAATACTGGAAAGAAGCGAAAGTCTGAAAATTTATCCTCCCCGGCTGCAAAGAAGCAGAAAACAGAGAGCACCCCTTCCAAGCGGGGCACCCAGTCCCCTTCCAAGCTGATGGTTGAAAAGGCTGTGCTGGTGGCTGTAAATAGCAGGAGGAGCCAGAGGGTTCGGAAGCCGAAAGTTTACTGAAGCAGAGTAACTTGTTTGGTTCGTGATGTGTATGTATCAGCAATGTTGATTTATATGTCGTCCCCTTTTATAGGAAGCAATCGATCGTCATATGTAAGTTAGTGTACAGATATCAGTCTGCTAGGTTAAGAGTCTCGAATGGTATGGTGGTTTAATCTTACCCTTCTCCTTCCGGGCTGTCAAACCTGAAATGCTTTGTCGCCTTACTGAATGAAACAGAAGGGAAAAAGAAAGCAGAAAGTTCTTTAGTTACTCATGGTTCGATGATATGTTGAAGATGTGATTGCAATATTGCGAGCTGTGTATCTATCTCCGCGCTGCGTATCTATCTCCGCGCCTTTGATCTTTCCAAGTGTGTGTGTGTGTGTTAATATGGTTGGGCATTTCCAGATAAATAGATTGTGCGGTTTCAACCTTGCAAGATTGTCATGGAAGGAACAGAGAGGAATAGGAGGAACATAGAGGAACGGGTGCTGACAGTTTGTGCAGGGTTGTTGTGGCACTGGAAAAAAGCAGTGAAGAGTATATAGAGTAGTAATCAATTAGTAAGGAAAATACTGTACTATATCTCTACTTCTAAACCGTGTGCAGTTCTCTGGCTTCTGATTGGCTGGTTAATTTGCACCATTGATATGCCGATCAACGCTTGCTTGCACCAGAACCTTCGATCCGTGCGACACTCATCCTTTCCATCTTCCCCCGATTCATATCTCCGCACCTACCACCGACACGTCATACCAGGTCACCGTCGTTTTGATCTCAACTTCGCTAGTCGCTAAGGTGTCCGTCTTCTCTAACTCGTCATGCTTGACATCGACAAGGTTGAGCATGCTGCGGCTACGTCCCTCCATAGTCCTCCTCCCACTTCGACAACGAGTCAGTGCAGACCTTCAACGCCACCTAGCTGCCTCAACGCCACAACCAAACACCACCATGCATCTAGCCGAAGCCTGTAATCAGAATTGCTAGCAGTGTCAGCATTCAACTCCCGCACGCCTCTTAGTCTCTTTGGCCTTATGGGGATTTTCAGTAAATTTGGTTAGTTCTAAGCTATGATGCACAAGCACTTGAGGTATTTGTTGGAACAAAAACGGATGTGATACAACAGAATGACACTGACAGTGTGCACTTATTCCAGTAAATAAGATATATTGGCAGTATTTAAACAAACTATGATCCTCCCAGTTTTGTGTTATGTTATGTATAAGTTTATGGACATACTTGACAAGGCCCAAAACATGTAAAAGTGTGTTTTCCCATTTATAAATGTTATGTATACTTTGGTCTCTATCAAAAATGATTTACTAATATCTCATGTTTTGTTACAATACACTATAGCATGATACGTTTTTAACGACCTATAACACAAACTTAGATTCACCAATGGCACAGGTCAGAAAAGACCTTTAACTGATTGTAAGTTGTTGAAGGACCTTTTACTGATCCAACATAAAAAGTAGATAGTGAACCATATGGAATACTGACATGAAACACGCGAATGTTAAGAAAGTAGCATAGATACATCTTTTAGTGCATGAATTTTTTCTTTCGAAAGGTACAAAAAACTGTCATGTGCAATTCAAAACTTATTTTGTACTTTTTTTTAGAGAATATAGACAATTTGAATGGAACAATGAAATTTTCTGCTTCCAATGTTGGGGACCAGAAGAAAAATCTACAAGAAAGATTATTATTGTGCTACTACATTGTAAGAGACAAATACTTATTATAGGCTAGAACGTTTCCCCTAAACATGGTGAGATTTTTGCTTCATATATATATGTTCAAATGAGATATCAACTGATATCAGTTAGGCCACTATACATATGTTTTGTTCAATACTTTGAGAATTATATATGCACGATTATATTTCCAAGTTATATTTAATAGTTTTCAGTTTTCTACTCAAATAATCAAAATATTTTGTTTTAGACGATGAGCAAAGCAGGTAATCAGGCGGGGCAAGGCTGCGCTATCTTTCTAGTTACTTATTAGAATATGTAACTTCTACACCGTGTGCAGTTCTCTCGCTTCTGATTGGCTGGTTAATTTGCACCATTGATATGCCGATCAACGCTTCAGCAAGCTTGCACCAGAACCTTCGATCCATGCAACACTCGTCCTTTCCATCTTCCCCCGATTCGTATCTCCGTACCTGCCACTGACACGTCATACCAGGTCACCGTTGTTCCGATCTCAACTTCACCAGTCGCTAAGGTGTCGTCTTCCTGCTGCCGCCTGGTGGCCTTCTTCTCCAACTCCTTATGCTTGACATCGACAAGGTTGAGCGCGCTGCGGCTACATCCCTCAACAGTCCTCCCACTTCGACAACGAGTCAGTGCAGACCTTCAACGCCACCTAGCTGCCTCGATGCTGTTGGTGTCATTGAGCATGAGCCTCGTTGACGCCGACGGTAAGAAACGAACATAAAAAAAAATTGCGAAGGGTAATAAACAGGGTAAAAAGAGCTCCTCTCACGTATCTCCAAAAAGATTCATCCGTTACAAGTAAGTAGGGGTGTCCTTTTTATAGGCCCGTACTTAGGTCATGTGCAAATGACCATTTTGTCCTTAATTACCCACTTTATTCTTCGAATATTCTGTATAAAATTGTCACAAAGGATAAATCAGTCATTCGAGCGCTCCTGGTACCCTTCCTTGCTCCGCACGCCACAACACGTGCTAACGCCACGTGTTGCCCTCTTCGCGCCAACCAGGCTCTTGGTGTTGCCCCGCGCGCTGTCCTTCAAAGGGTGATGACTTCATCCTCCGGGGTGCGGAGGTACCCCTCGAAAGGTCTCGGCTTCACTGTGGCCTCCGATGAATGTCTGTATCTCGAAATTACAGTTAATAATGAATAATAAATAAAAAGGATGACAATGTGTTAACTTTGACTTTTATTCGTAGCCTGACTTTAAAGAACCCTCGAAGGGTGGCTTGCGAAGTGATCCCCCCAACAGTAGCCCCTCGAGGGGTGGGTCCAACTTTGATGGGCCGCAGTCCTCGCTTCGCCGGGATCTCTTACCCAAACGTCACCCTTCGAGCATCAAAGTTGGGTTTTTCGAACGAAGCTACCTGGGCTTCTGCCTATAAAAGGAAAATAACTGCAGTGAAAAATTATTATTTTTACTAGTTACTTGCCCGTTGGGTTTGCACCATGCCTGCGATTATGACTAGCGTTCGAACAGTAATTGTTTCGAAAAGCGAGTCATCTTCTGGGAGCTCGCCCAGCTCTATCGAAGGTAACGTTTGGCAATGTTAGGTGCCATGGTTTTTTGTCTTCCGCTTTAAATTTTGGGTTACTGTGGCTTCGACTCCCGAGGCTCCGCAGTAAATGTTGGTCCATTTTTACCCGACTATATAAGCGGGGGGTGGGGGGGGGGGGGTAAAGGTCTTTGAAGCTTCTATTGCGATTTACTTTTTAGTACTCTAGCCTTCCCTAGCTTCGTGCGCTCACGCTGCTGTTTAGTTGCTTTTGCTTTTGAAGCTGTGTTTGAGCTAACTCGGTATGCTTGGGTCCTCGCTTCGAAGTGTTCTTAATAATAATTGGGACTAGTTTTCAGGTTCCTACGGAGCTCACCCTTTGCGTTTATTTGCAGGATCTAAAGACATGGCTCGGGTTAAGCAAACTGTTGTACTTGACGACGCTGCCACTGAGGAAAACCTTCCTTCGACGGCTGTCGATGCCACTGCAAGTGAAGGCGACTCTGAGGCGGAGTTTGCTAAGAGTTTGGAAGACAACCTTACCGCTACTCCCAGAGGGCTGAGCCATGGCCATGGTCGGGAACCGTCGAGAGAGGTTGAGGATAACGAAGAAGAGGACGATGAGGAAGAGGAGGATGATGAGGAAGACGATGAGGAAGGGGGTGATGACCAAGATTTCGCTCCTCGAGGTGTTGGAAGTGTAGCCGCCGACACCCAAGGGCAAGGTACGAGCCGCCGGGTTCGGAGCTCTATTCCGGTGGATGAGGACCTGGAGGACGTGGATACAGACATCAGCGATCTACTACCCGCTGATGACTCTGACCTGTCGAAGGGCCAAAAAGGGAAGGGAAAAGACCATGATGGATCCAGACCCCGGACCTTCGCTTTTGGGCGCTCTCGCCTCGACGCCCCCAAGCTACACAGGCTTGCCGAGTTGGGATGTTTTCCCTCCGGAGGAGCCCGACTGGCTGGTCAAGAGGTGACTCCGTGCCCTGCTAAAGACGAGGCCGTGGTTTTTGAAGACCACTTCACTGCTGGCCTTCGTTTTCCCTGCTCAGCTTTCGTGAAGGACGTGTTGAGCAGGTTCAACGTGCAGCTGCATGACATAAGCCCCAGCAGGATGGCAATGCTAAGCAAATTCGCCTAGGGAATGCTGAGTTACCAGGGTCAGTCCGACATCAAAGTATTCTGCAAATACTACTGCGCTCACTATCAGCCAAAGACTATCGAGATTGACAGCGTGGTGCACGAGGCTAACTTTGGCTGCGTAACCTTCGTGCCTCGTTTCAAGCGCGATAACCAATTTGTTAAGTGCAGTCAACACCGCTGGAGTGATAAGTGGCATGAGTGCTGGCTATACGTGAAGGTTGCCACGGAAACAGCAAAAGAGGGAGGGGCCACAACTTTTCCGTTAGCTTTGAAGCTGATTCAATGCGAGCCTCGGTCCACGGAAGGCAGGGTGCCCAAGGGTTGTAAGAACGAGGCTGCCTTCCGCGTTGCTACCTTCAACTCGAGCGGCCGGAACCTCGTCGAAGAGTTTGTGACTATGAATATGTGGCCGCTACGTGAGGGGTGTTTAATTCCTAGGTTCATTCGAAAGAAGATTCCCTCGCGGCCCGATATTACAATACCTTTCCCGGAGGTGCCCGCAGACAAACAGGGTTTTGACGACGAAGAATTTTTGGTTTTTCTTCCGTGCGCCAGCGAGGCTGTGGTTGGACCTTACACTCGCGAGGAGCACAAGAACACCTGCGAGCGGACTTCGCACAGCGGCCGGCTTAACCGTGTCCTAACATTGGCTGGTGTAAAGTACCCCACTCACGCCACGCCGGGCCCTCGCGCGAAGCGGAATCGGCCCCCTGGAAATGTTGGTTCGGATGTTGCTAAGGCGACGGGGGCTAAAAAGACCAGGAAAGAGAAGTGTCCGCCGAAGCCTCCCCTACAGATTGGGAAAAGGAAACGGGATGAGGAAGCTTCGAAGGTCCCCCCGAGGCGTGCACCGGCTAAGGAACCCCGCCGGGGCTCTTCGAGCTCGTTTGCCCCCGGCCTCCGTGCTATTGGGACGCTTGTGCGCACCGACGCGATGGAAGACGCCTTCGATGGCGACGATGACAAGGAGGATAACGTGGTGGTGGTGTCTCCCCCTGCTGCGGGCAGTGCTGCTGATGCGCCGGCCTCAAGTCCCTCCGCTGTTCCCGTGAGGAGTCATGTTGTGGATATGGAGGTCGCGGACACCCTCGCAGGCCTCAAGGAGAAATTTTCTGCTCGCCCTAGACTTTCGAGTCCGAGTCAACTTTTGATTGGGGCTGGAGCTTCTAGAGGGTCTACTGGCAGAGGCTTGGGGCTACCCGAGGGGTACGAGGGTTTTGCCGATCCCCAGGCTTGGGCTAACATATGCTCGACTCCTGACGCTTTCATAGCCGAAGGGGCGCAGCAGCTTGGAGCCAGGGACTTGCAGCGCAACCTCTGCCATATTTTGAGACTTGTAAGTATGCTTTGTTTTGATGATGTATGGAAAACGTTGCACTGCTTTTTGAGTTTTGTGACAGGGCTAACTTGACTAATGTTTTGTTTCAGGCCCACACCCTCGCGCGGATTTCTTTTGAGAAGACTTGCACAGAGCTGGCTGCAATTGAGAAGGAGAAGAATTCGCTCGCAACAGAGAACATGTTGCTCAAGGAGATGCTAGCAGCCTTGGGTCTACGAAGGATGAAGCTATGCTCGAAGCTAAGCGTATGCGGAAAGAGCTTAATGCTTGACGGGCGGAGGTTGCTGAACTGAAGACCGGACTAAGTCACCTGGAGGCTGCTGAGGCTAAGATCACGGCTCTGGAGAAAGAGAATGCAGCCTTGAAACATGACCGATCGACTCATAACTACGGTTTTGCTGCCCAAGCTATATCCGCACACCAGCAGTATTGCGAGGCTTTAGGTTATGTTGGTACTGAACCGATGTCGTTGACCGACGGGGCTGCGATCATCGAAGCTGTCTTCTTCGGGTGGCTGAAGTCTGAGTTCGAAGCTCTCCCGGGGTTGATGGACAAGCGCAGCAACTTCGGCACGCTGCACATTGCGGAGGCCGCTTTTAGGCTGCTAGAGTGCGAAGGCTGCGATCACTTCCACGCTCTCGGAAGGCGCAACTTTCCTATTTGGGTAGATGCTCGGGACGACTTGTCACCGGAGGCCGTCGCCGCGGCTAAGCGCATCGTGATGAAATTCTGGCGTGATCACGGCCACGAAGTCGCTCGACAAGCTGCAATTGAGAAACTATCTCAGGTTATACTTTTGTTTGCATATTGTATTTTCGTTTACTGGCGCTATGTTCAAAGTTGAATGTAATTGTGCTTGTGCAGATGCGTGGCCCTTCGAGGAGCGGTGACGGCCAGGCTGAAGATCCTTTAGGGGACCAAGGCACTTCGAGGAGCGCCGCCGAGAAGGCTGGGACTTCAGCGGGTGGAATGAGGGCTGCGCCGAGCGAGGTTTAGGATCGTTTGTAGTTGTAGTGTTGATATAATGTACTTTTGGAAGGTTCTAAGGAGAATTTTGTAACTATAATTTTGACATGCCTACTTGACCCTGCGCAGGTGTCCTTCGTGTCGCCTGCGTGGGAGTTCGAAGAGGATGCTTCTAGTGGATCTTCCGCGTTGCGCATATTGGGTTTGATGAGCGAAGTGTCTCAATCTTTGATGGATGATGCTTCCGTACCGACGCCTACCTCGAGTAGTTCGGAGGCTAGTTTGAGCGGCTTCAAAGCGTTAGAAATTGCAGCGGAGGCTGAAAGATTTGAGCATCCCGAACACGCATCTTCGTCCGGAGCGCGCTTGATGACTTTAGACTCCGGTGTAGTTTGTGTGGGAGATTATTCCCACATATTCGGTCGTGGCGCTTCGTCAAGCGCATCATCCACGCTTGGCCGTCGGGGTAGGGGTAGGTCCCGTGGTGGGGGAGTCTCCGTGGAGAGACCTCGCAGGGAGCAAGGACCAGGTTCTCCGCGTTTGAAGCAACGCGAGAAATCCTTGAGCACTGAAGGTTCCGGCGCCTCGATTCCGCGGCCATCCCGTCTACGGCTTGCTATCGCAAAGCGGTCAATTAGCTCCGTGCTGAATTCACCGACGAAGATTGGCAGGTCCTTTTTACAAGCACCAGTTCCAACTAGTGGAAATGCCCAAGATTCGGGTGCCCTTGGTTCCGGGGGCCCGAGGCCTAATCCTTGCCCCCCTCCGCCTTGTTACACTGCCGATGAGTGGTCGGTTTTTCTTCCCCAGTTGTTGGCTTCTGGGGTTGTTGCAAAAGAAGAACCCATTGATTGTGATTTATGATGTGAACATTTGCTAGCTACAATTGTAATAAATTATGTCTTGTCAGGTTTGAGTTGATATGGTTTGCTTAGCGTTATCGTCGAATTTAGAAAAACGCCACCCTCCCCCTTGAAGTGCTAGGGGCGAGGTGTTTTAGGGTGAACCCTTTGACGGGTTTGGGCTGCAGCGAGCCCCTTAGCATTTTTTCGCTAAGTTTTTGAAAAACGCCACCCTCCCCCTCGAAGTGCTAGGGGTGAGGTGTTTTAGGGTGAACCCTTTGACGGGTTTGGGCTGCAGCGAGCCCCTTAGCATTTTTTTGCTAAGTTTTTGAAAAACGCCACCCTCCCCCTCGAAGTGCTAGGGGCGAGGTGTTTTAGGGTGAACCCTTTGACGGGTTTGGGCTGCAGCGAGTCCCTTAGCTTTTTTTTGCTAAGTTTTTGAAAGACGCCACCCTCCCCCTCGAAGTGCTAGGGGCGAGGTGTTTTAGGGCGAACCCTTTGATAGGTTTGGGCTGCAGCGAGCCCCTTAGCATTTTTTCGCTAAGTTAACTGGCTGTACTGGTCTTGGCTCTTCGGGCTTGACCAGTGCAGCAGCTATGGCTTGAGAGCTTTTTGCTCTTCGTCGAATGTTTCAATCTCCATGATGAGAGTTGTTTTGACGTATTCTACAGAGCGAGGCTTTCCGCTTTGGGGAAGGCAGCTTTATAGATTTAGCTGGGTTTTACATAAGATCCGCCTCGTTAAAAACCTCACCCTTGCGAAGGGTTCCCCTTGTGAGGAAAAGAGTACGGTCCTTTACATAATTGCTTGGAAAAGAAAAGCCTGAAAAAAGAAAATCTAGCAACCAAGCTCAAGGTAGCACTTATAGCTTCGTGCTACGCTTGGCTTTTTACATGCTTCGAGTGATGCTTTTTCTTATACGTAGAATCTTCGAAGGTTGTCCGCGTTCCAGGAATGCGGCAACTCTTCTCCTTGCGAAGTCTGGAGCCTGTACGCTCCAGGCCTGTTTGATTTTGTCACAATGTATGGACTCTCCCACTTTGACTCTAGCTTGCCTTTGCTTTCTGTTATGGGGCTTCGGAGTAGGACTAGGTCTCTTACTGCGTAGGCTCGGGGTGCAACTTTTCGATCCCTTCAGTGGCATGTTTCTGATTGGTACTTTTCTAGGTTGACAACTGCGTCCAGCCTGTCAACTTCCATCAGATCCTTCGATTTGTCCTCTGCCGGCTGTGTCGATTTTTCATTGTAGGTTCTAGGACTTTGGTGCAAAATCTCTTCGGGCGTGACTGCCTCTTCCCCGTAAAGTAACCTGAAGGACGAGTATTTGGTTGCTCTGGTTTCGGTCGTGTTGTGCGACCAAATGACCCTTGGTAGTTCTTCTGCCTATTTTCCTTTCTTGTCATCGAGGAGTATCTTTTTGATTGCCTTGAATATGAGGCTGTTTGCTCTTTTGACCACCCCGTTCGAATAGGAGTGGTATACTGACGTGAAATCAACTTTGATTCCTATGGAGTGACAGAACTCTTTGAACATATTATTCTCGAATTGTTTTCCATTGTTGACTGTTATGTCTCTTGGCACTCCGAAGCGGCAGACGACGTTTTGCCAAAAGAACTTTTTGATTGTTGCTGTCGAGATGTTTGTGATTGGTTTTGCTTCGATCCACTTGGTGAAATATTCTAGTGCTACAACTGCCAACTCGTAATTCCCCGGTGCTATGGGTAGGGGTCCAACGATGTCAATTCCCCAGCGTTGGAGAGGCCATGGTGGGGCTATGAGTTGCATTGGCTGCGAGGGTGCTGACTGCCTATTTGAGATTTTTTTGACAGGCTTCACACTTGGTTACTATTTCTGCGGCGTCCTTGACCATAGTTGGCCAAAAGAAACCTTGCCTAACTGCTTTTGCAGCTAGTGGTCGAGGTCCAATATTCGCTCCGCAGATTCCCTCGTGTACTTCGCTGAGCAGCTGGGTACCTTCCGTTCTGCTTACACACTTGAGTAGTGGAGCACAAATTCCTGATTTGTACAGCTGACCCTCGATGATTCTGTAGTTCCTGGCCCTTTGTTGCATTCTTTTAGCCTCTGACTCGGTGTCTGGCTCGTACAAACCCTTAAGGTACGCGATGATTTGAGTTCTCCAGTCTTCGTTGGTTATTGCAAGTATTTGCTTGGGGTCTTGGAGGGCTGCTTTGATCGAAGGTTCTGTGATTGTTTGAAAGAACACATCCTGTGGTATTGCGTCTTGCCTTGCTACCAACTTGGCAAGTTCGTCTGCCTCCATGTTGAATTTTCTCTCGATATACTGTATATCGAAGCCTTTGACGTACTTTTCCATACCTCGGATGGTGCTGTGGTATTTCTCTAGCAAGGGGTCCCGGGTTGTGAATTCTTTGTCGTATTAACTGGCCACGATCTTAGAATCTATTCTGATTTTGCACCTTTGGACTCGAAGTGCTCTCAATTTCTTGAGCCCCAGTAGTACTGCCTCATACTCTGCTATGTTATTGGTACACTTGTCCATTTCTTTGCTAAACTCAAGCCTTGCGGCGTATTTCATTTTCGCGCCCGTGGGCGAGGTGACTACTGTAGCTATTCCTGCTCCGGCTAGTCCCCAGGCTCCGTCGTAGTGCACTGTCCATTCTGGCTCAGACCATGCTTGATTTTTTACTTGTTGCGAGCTATCCAATCTGCTATGAAGTCAGCAAGTACCTGGGACTTGATTGCGCTGTGTCTCTCGAAGTCTATTACATGCTCCAAGAGTTCCATGGCCCATTTGCTGATTGTTTCCGATGCTTCTCGGTTGCCGAATATTTCATTAAGTGGTTGGATAGTGAGTACTTTGATGTGGTGAGCCTCAAAATAATGTCGTAGCTTTCTGGAAGTCATGACTACCGCGTACGTGATTTTTTCCATCTCAGAATATAGCTTCTTCGAGACAGACAGTGCCTCGCTGACGTAGTATACCGGTAATTGTACCAAGAATTCCTTTGGCTCCCCTTTAACCATCTTGATTATTTTCTTTTCCTGTACGAGAACTGCACTGACCGCCGAGTGAGACGCGGCCACATATAACAACAGAACAGCCCCTAGCTCTGGGTTGGTGAGTTTTGATTGCCTTTCGAGGTAGTTTTTTTAACTCTGCGAAGGCTCTTTGCTGCTCTGAACCCCATTCGAAGGGTTGAGCCCCTCTGAGTGTTTGGAAGAAGGGCAAGCTTCTTTCGGCTGATCTAGATATGAAGCGATTTAGTGCGACCATTCTGCCTGTGAGTTTCTGCACATCTTTTCGGCACTAGGGCACTTTCATTTGGATGATTGCTTTGATTTTATCTGGGTTGGCTTCGATGCCTTTGGCTGACACCAGACAACCGAGTGTCTTCCTTTCCGGATGCCGAAAACACACTTCTCTGGATTCAGTTTTGACCTTGCTACTCGAAGGTTTGCAAATGTTTCCGCGAGGTCTGAGATATGGCAACCTTTTGCTTTACTTGCTACTATGATATCGTCCACATAAGCATGTATGCTTTTTCCAAACTGTGACTCGAAGGCTTTTTGAGTCATGCGGCAAAATGTAGGGCCAGCATTTTTCAATCCCTCGGGCATTCTTACAAAACAGTAGGTACCAAAGGGTGTGATGAAACTTATTTTTTCCTCATCCTCCCTCCTTAGCCATATCTGATGGTAGCCGGAGAAGCAGTCGAGCAGTGACGACAGCTCGCTCCCAGCTGTTGCGTCCACGATTTTATCAATTTGGGGCAATGGGAAATCATCTTTGGGGCAAGCTTTGTTGAGATGTGTGAAGTCTATGCATATTCTCCATTTCTTATTCTTTCTCTTCTCCATTACGCAGTTTGCCAGCCAAGACGGATATTTGACTTTACGGATAACGGAAGCATCGAGGAGCCGTTGGACTTCCGCTCTGATAGCTTCTGTTTTTTCATCTGACATCTTTCAAAGCCTTTGTTTCTTTGGCTTGATCTTTGTGTCGACTTCTAGCTTGTGCTCTATGATGCTTCTGTTCACGCCTTCGAGGTCTGCTGAAGACCAGGCCAATGCTAACAACTTTTTTTCTTCCTTGAAGTCTAAGCCAGAGCCCACTGTGATGAATTAGCCCAGGACTTGCTCGTCGAGGAGTACTTTTTTGGTTACTTCGTCTGGCTGCACTGCAACCTTCTCTCTATTGAGGCATCGTGTCTCTTCTTTTGCATTCGCTTTATGCTGCTCATGAGCTTTTCGAGCTCGCTCTTCATCCTCTAGCTGCTCTTGGCTGAAGATGTGTATGTTGTTGCAATTCCTTTCCCCTGGTGCATAACCTTTTTCTATGTCTCTTGCCATTTGCTGATCTCCTTTGACTGTGATAATCCCTCCGGCTGTTGGGATCTTCATACATAGATATGCACTGTGAATGACAGCTTCGAAGGTGTTAATTGTGCCTCGGCCAAATATGGTGTTAAATGGGTGGCAAAGATCCACCACATCGAATGTTACATATCTGCTCGAGGGTTTTGAGTATTACCAAACGATACCGGTAGGGAGATTGTGCTCATGGGAGTAATTCTTTTTCCACCGAAGCCAATGAGTGGTATATTTGACGGCTGTAAAGAAATTTTGCTAAGGCCCATCTGCTCGAAGGTGTTTATGAACAGGATGTCTATTTGACTGTCATTGTCTACAAGGACTTTGCTGGCCATCCAGGTATGGATGTGGGCTTCGATTACAAATGCGTTGACATGCGGGTAAGCTTTCAGGCTGAGATCTGACTCGGTGAATGTGATGGGAATATGAGACCACTTTGACTTGATGACGGGTCCTTCTGTGAAAACATTGTTTACCATCCAAAAGTGATCTCTTCTTCTTCTTTTGTTTTTGAAGTCTGAAGATGACCCTCCGCATATCATTCCAATGTAACCTTGTACTGGGAAGGTTACGGCTTGGCTTGGGGTGGGTTCTGGTTTTGGTTGTGGTAGGTGTTGAGGCTCTTGTTGTTGCCTTTGCTGGTCTTGGTTAGGTGATGGTTGCTGGATTTGTTGTCTGGGTTGGGTGTACTGGGTGGGTGGTTGTGTAGGATGAGTTGGATGAAAATACGGGGATGGTGCGTAAAGTTGATGGTGGTGGGTGCTTGGGTGGTGATAGTTGGGTTGAGCGGGCTGTGGATATGATTGCTGGGGCCACGGGTTTGGTGATGTATAATTGATGGCTTTGGGTAAGGACGAAGCCTTCTTTTCTGCTTCGATCCTTTCTTGGATTTCTTTTGCTTTGAGGCATGTGGAGGTTTTGTGCCCCTTGTCCTCGCCGCAGTAGAAACAGTATGGCTTTTTGGCCGGCCGAGTCTGGGCTTGAGGGCCTCGGCCTCTGCCCCGCCCTCGTTGGCCGCTTCCTCTGAAATCATTGCTCTGGTTGCTTCTGCCAGTAGTGTCTTCTTTTTCTTCCTCGATGTGACCAATGAACGAAGGGGAGGGCTCGACGGGTTGTTTGGTTTTTTTGTACTGCCTTTCTTGATAGTCAATTTCACTATGTGACTGGTTGCGGCTCTTACTTTGACTTTGCTTACGTCTTTTGTAATCCACGTCCGATCTGCTGTTCTCTTGGAACTTTGTGCATAACATTTGCATGGTGTGCGGGGGTATTCGCGCGCAGTATGAAGACATCTGGCATGCTCGCATGCCTCTGAGTACAGAGTTTATTGCCGCTTCGTCCGTGACACTCGGGACCTAGGCTCGGAGCGTGAGGAATCTACTGTAATACTCATGTAGCTGCTCATTCTCTTGCTAAGCGATATTCAATAGCACATGCTACGGTTCCATAATGGTGCGGAACCCTCGAAAACTTGCGACCACCTTATCCCTGATGTTTTCCCAGCTGTACAAAGACCCGGGAGGCAAGTTGAAGTACCAATTGAGGGCGGACTCTTCGAGGGCGCTGACGAATGCCTTTGCCAATGTTACCTCATCTCCTCCTCCTGATATGATTGCTGCTTCGTATCTCATGAGGAATTGCCTTGGGTTAGAATTTCCCCTAAATTTGGCTAGCGGTATCATTCTGAACTGCGGTGGGTTCGAGGCTCTTTGCAATCCCTCGGAAAGAGGTGAGTCTTTGTCAATTATGCTCGTTGTGCTTGATCTTCAAATTGACAGCACTTCTGAGGCTACTGGCTGGTGGCTTGGTGTGAGTGGTACTTCTTGCTTGAGGTACGGGTAGGCTTTGGGCACTGGGTTTGATTCCTGGTGACTCGCCCTACCGATGGTTCTCTGGAGCTCTTCGACTTCTTTTGCCAGTTGCAGATTCTTGAGTCTGAGCTGGGCTATGTACTCTTTCTCTTGTAGTGCTTTATCTCTCTCTCTCTCTCTCTGAAAGCGCTTTACTTCTTAGCTCTTGTTCCTGCAACAGCTGTTGCTTGAGTTCCTCGAGGTGCTCAGCTCTTTGGGCTAATAGTTCCATCTCTTGTGCTGCTATCATCGAAGTTGGGGTGCTGCTTCCCGGAGGGTTTGAGCTCGACGGTTGTTCAGGACATTGTATTGGGTCTTTTTGGCCACCCGCTGCTTCTGTCTGAAGCGATGGTTGCGTTTCGGGGGTGTTCTCTTTTGTTACTTGCGATAAAGACTGGTCGTCAGCCGATTGGGGGTCGCCCGGAACGCTGCTTCGTGATGGCGGTGTGCCACTCGAAGACAGCGGTCCGTGGAGTTAAGTCATCGTGAGCTTGTGTACGAGCTCACAATACGGTGGGCGCCACTGTTGGTGTCATTGAGCACGAGCCTCGTTGACGCCGACGGCAAGAAACGAACATAAAAGGAAATTGCGAAGGGTAAGAAACAGGGCAAAAAGGGCTCCTCTCACATATCCTCAAAAAGATTCATCCCGTTACAAATAAGTAGGAGTGTACTTTTTATAGGCCCGTACTTAGGTCATGTGCAAATGACCATTTTGTCCCTAATTACCCACTTTATTCTTCGAATATTCTGTACAAAATAGTCATAAAAGATAAATCAGTCATTCAAGCGCTCCTGGTAACTTTCCTTGCTCTACACGCCACAACACGTGTTGACGCCACGTGTTGCCCTCTTCGCGCCAACCAGGCTCTTGGTGTTGCTCCGCGCGCTGTTCTTCAAAGGGTGATGACTTCATCCTCCGGGGGTGTGGAGGTTGTTGACGGCTGTTAAGTACCATTTTTAACCGTCAACTATACTCAAATAAAGGAGAATTTGGCATTTCATACACGCATGCTTTATCACAATAATATAGTTCCACTTGTACTTGGAGAACTTTGTGCATGCAGGAGGAAATGTGAAGGAAACACCTCAAAAGGCAAGAAAACACACTTTCGACCAATCAGAGAGTGCCACATGGACGTCACACGGATTGAAGGGCCCATTTTCAGCACTTAACCGACGTAACTCCCTGTAATACTGCGCAAACCGACGTCAGGGCCCACAGGACAGCCACCTGGAGAAAGCACAGGCCAGGAGGGGCCACCCCCAGGTCGGCCGACCTGGTCAGGTCGGCCGACCCGGCCGGGCGCCCTCTCCGCCTGGGCTTCCACGTGTTGGCTCCTCCGCGACTCCTGATGACAGTTTGAGATGCCTTCCGTGGCGGTTACTCTCCCTTGCCGACCTATTGAGGCTATAAATAGGAGGGTGTGCCTTCACACTCAACACACACCACAAGAAGCATTTCTCTCTTGCTAGTAGTAGTTCTTGGAGTTTTAGTGGAGTTAGGCTGAGTCTAGAGCTCTCTAGTCCCAAGTCTTCACTTGGAATTGGTATGGCTCTTGTATCTTTTCCCTTTTGTAAGACTTTGCTCTTATCAATATATTTATATTTTCTATATAGTTGTGCTTGGGTCATGAGTTTCTTGTTTGATATTGTGATCCATATATGTGATAGTATAGTCTACTTGTGTGATAGTAGTTTATATTTATTATACTACTATTGTCATGCTAGTTATATACCGTCACTATAGTCTAGTTTATATGTTATAGTCTCTATGCTTAGTTTTAGCTGATAAAGTATAGCATGGGTTTGGTGATCGTATTCGTACGGTAGCTCTGCCTCGTTAATAGTAATCGCGGAGGGGCAGAGTGCTCTTTGGTCATGCAAGTATGGTACTTGGGTGACTGATTTGCATCAATTATTCGTTAGTCTACTGGTTCGTTGAGGTAGGCGACAGGTGGTGATAGCCCTGTCCGTCCTTTGAAATCCTCCCCGCTAGGCTAGTGCGTAGGCTCTTGGCGGAAGTCGCCTGTGGATGCAGGGGTAAGTCCGTGCCTGAAGTGCTATACTATTGACTGCTAAACCTGAGTGTGGGTCTGTATGTATTCTACTTAGGCTATGCAACTGTATAGGAATGTATAGTAGGAGTAGCTTAGCCTAGTCTTTCCTCCACTAGACTTTATTTATTTAGTAGGAATCTTCTGTGTGTGTCACACTACCCGGTTATTATCATGTACCCGCCTGTCTTGGTTAGATATCCTTGCTAATTGTTAACATGATCTTATATGTTAGTAACGCTTCTTGATCATAACCTTCCTTTAGGATAAACAAATACGATACCCTGAATACTTCCGGATGAAATGCTACAGCGGTATTCTCCGTGCGCTTGCGGATTTTACCTACTTGACTCTGGGACATATTAGTGAACCGTTTATGGCCCCGTGCCGGGAATGATTTATTAATATGGCTTAGCAAAAGTCAACAAGCATTTCTGGCGCCGTTGCCGGGGAAGGCGTATGATCTAAGAAAAAATTACTAATGTATATAGTAGTGTTGCAATTATTAAGGCTATCTCCTAGGCAGGCTAACCTTGCTTTGTTTTCTGCATTTTGTATGAAAACAGGGTAGTGTATGACTGGTTTCGACTTGCCAACAAACTTCACTGAAGATCCTGAGTCACTCCTGAGAAGGACACGAGCTAGGCTCACCCCTCCTCGTAAGGAGACTCGGCCAATCGAACCTGTCATTCCCGCACCATCAAGCTCTGAGCAAATGGCCGACAAGACCCTCCGCGAGTTCTCCGCTCCCTCCGCTGCCAACATCCCTACGGGACCAGCTGGCAATGTGGGAGATGCGAACTTCGAGATCAAGACCGGTCTCATCACCATGGTGCAGGCTAGCCCATTCTGTGGGAAAGCCAACGAGGACGCTAGTGCTCATCTCCAGCAATTCCTGGAGATTTGCAACACGTTCAAAATGAAGGACGTCACCCCCGACGCTGTTCGCCTTCGACTGTTCCCGTTCTCTCTCCTTGGGAGAGCGAGACAGTGGTTCTACGCAAACCCTGAAGCTGTGAACACTTGGGAGAAGCGTTCAGCTGCGTTCCTTGCAAAGTTCTTCCCGCTGGGCAAGACCAATGCCCTCCGCGGAAGGATCTCAAGCTTCCAGCAGGAGTCGAAGGAGTCAATTCCTGAGGCATGGGGGAGGCTCCAGGAGTACATCCTGGCATGTCCCCACCACGGGATGGATGATTGGCTGATCATCCAGAACTTCTACAACGGGCTTACTCCGTCGGCCCGCGACCACCTCGACGCTGCTGCTGGTGGAGCCTTCTTCTCGCTCACTATGAGCAAGGCAAAAGATTTGATCGAGAAGATGGTGTCCAACCAAGGTTGGAATGAAGAGCGCCTCCAACCTCGCCAGCGAGGCATGCACTCCGTCAAGGAGGTTGACATGCTCGTCGCCAAGATTGACCTTCTCATGAAGAAGATGGACGACCAAGCCAATGGAGAAGTGAAAGCCCTAGACGCTCGTATGACTTGCGAGGTCTGTGGCAACACGGGACACTCGGGCAATGACTGCCCTGAGACCCGTGAGGACGCAATGTTCATGGGCAACAACAACGACAACGGCTACCGTCCACAAGGAGGTCAAAGTTGGGGTCCACCACGTCCCAACTACCAAGGAGGTAACTCTGGCAACTTCTCTGGTTTTAATTCCGGTTATAATCAGCCCTCCTTGAAAGATCTTGTGCTTGGTCAAGCTAAGGTTAATGATAATATTAGTAAAAAGCTTGCCACCACTGATAGGACTCTTGAGAGCATCCACACTTAGATAGAGGGTGTTTCCTCTGCTCTCAAGAATCAGCTGAGCTTTAATAAAATGATAGAAACCCAATTAGCTCAGTTAGCTGCTGCTGTTCCTACTGCTGAGTCGGGGAAAATCCCGGGGCAACCCGAGACCCCCTTAGAAAATGTTGATGCGGTTACCACGAGAGGAGGTAAGTCCACTCGGGATCCGCCATACCCTAACCATGCAGGAAAGGACACATCAGCTGAGAAGCCGGCAGAAGAAGAAGAACTGCCGCCCAGGAAAACGGCCCCACATGAGTTCTATGACACGAGCCTCATGCCGTTTCCTGAAAGAAGAAGGAAGCCAACCGTGGACGAGCAGTTCACACGCTTCGTTGAGGTGATCCAGAAGCTGCACATCAACGTGCCCTTGCTGGATGCGATACAAGTACCCACGTACGCTCGCTACCTCAAGGATCTTATCAGCAACAAGCGCCCACTACCAACCACACAAATTGTCAAGCTGACGGAAGAGTGTAGCGCTGCTATACTCAACCGGCTTCCCGAGAAGAAGAAAGATCCGGGGTGTCCCACGATCACCTGCTCGATCGGGACACAGAACTTCGACCATGCCTTATGTGATCTTGGGGCAAGTGTGAGCGTCATGCCGAAGGATGTCTTCGACAAGCTCAACTACACCACACTATCCCCCACGCCGATGCAGCTGCAGCTGGCCGATTCAATGGTCCGCTATCCGGCGGGGATCGCCGAAGATATTCCGGTGAAAATCCGGGATTGCTTCATCCCCGTCGACTTCGTAGTGCTTGACATGGACATCGGGAAGAGCACACCGCTCATCCTAGGACGCCCATTTCTCAGCACTGCGGATGCTCGCATCGATGTAGGAGCCGGAGAAATCCGCTTCCACATCAATGGCAAGGAGGAGAAGTTTGACTTTCGGCCAAGGAAAGAACAGTGCAACATGATCCATATCAAGTACGGGCCGAACCCAAGCAACATCAAGGAAGTGGAGGTCACTCCGCCAAAGAAGGACAGCCTCATCATATTCATGAAGAACTTCCTTGATAAGGAAAAGGTTGCACAGCAACAACTGATGAAGGCAAGGAGGCAAAGGTCACACATTAAGCAACAGCCTCTGAAGTCCACAAGGCAGCAACCTCCGAGGTCTGCAAAGAAACAGGCTGTGAAGCCTGCAAAACCGCAGCCTCCGAAGCCCGAGAAGCCACCGACCGCAACAAAGACCAAGAAGGTGTGGCGAATGAAACAAGAAGCATCATCCGTGTCTTCATCTCCGGGACCGGACAACGCTTCATCGAGCTGAACGCCGGAGAAAAGTCCCGCTCGTCGAACTTTAAAAGGTGAGTCCTCGCCGGGAGGTTAAACCGGTAGTTATCCATATTTGCTCTTTTAATTGCATATTTGCTTTCCACCACATTTTGATTTTTCCCGACCACTGCATTTCTGCATTTTTGAATTTTTCCAGCCACCTTGGAATTTTTCAAAACTCATTTGCATTTTTGAAAATTTAGAAAATAGGTTTTTGGGCTTTCCATTTTGAAAAGATTTTTTGTCGAGCTTTTTGAGCAAAAAGGCAGCAGGGAACAAATCCCCTAGCCGTTGGGGAACACATAGGAAAAAGGGGGCTGCCAGGAGGCCCACCTGCCAGGTCGGCCGACCTGGTGGGATCGGCCGACCCCCTGGCCCCACCTTTTCCTGTGCTCCTTTCTCCCAACGGCTATATGGCCGTTGCTCTGTCCCTTTCTAACGGCCATCTTGCTTCCTTGGCTATAAAAACCGCCCAGGAGGAGGAGCTTCACCATTCCAAGCTCATCTTTCACTCCCCTCCTTTGCTCACTTGTTGCTCTCCCAAAATTTCGTGTTCTTCAACTTTACTACAGCCCCAAAAAACCCAAAAAAAAATATTTCCCCTCTGTTTTAGTGCATTTGCAAGTTGTTGTGAGAAGAAAACCAATTTCGGAGAAGCTCGGGTTTGTCGTTTTCACTAACGCTCACCCGAACACTTGTTCGATCTTGTTTTTGTTCTTGTCTTGTGTTTGTTCTTGTGTGCAGCCATGTTCAACCGAATGAAGCAAGTCGCTGGAATCAAGCGGAGAAAAAGCACTCGTGCAAGCACGAGTCAAGCATCCTCCGTCAATTTCAGCGACAACCAATTCCGCCAGCTGAACGCGATGATGGCTCAGAATCAGAGCAATTGGGATGCCTTCGTCCGCTCCCAAGGCTACGACCCGAACCAGCAGATATGAGCAAGAACAAGCTTGGGGGAGGACCCCCCTTCTCACGGTAACTTGTATCTTTCCCCTTCTCTTTATTTCTTGCATTTGCTAAATCTGAAAATCCATAAAAATTTGCAAAATATAAAAAGAATAAAAATATTTCCCTTTTTCATGCGCGGTATGAATGTGTATAATTTTCCTATGTTGAGATGATGAATAGTTGCTCTGTCCTTTATTCCTCTCTAATGCTAGTTTACAACTTAGTACTCTCTCAAGAGTTAGGTTTGTTGGTAAATCTTGCCTTGAACTTGAATCTTGTGGGTAGCATATGCATTCTCTAGTTCTAAGTTGTTGAGAGGTATGATATGATAGATAGGGCTGCTATGATCTTGCTCAACGTAAAGCTTGAATTCCGGAGTTTTATTTTTTCAAAATGATAAATTGATAAGTTCCTCAATGATGAAATTCCCACCACAGCCATATGTAGTGTTTACATTTGAAAACCTTTACACATATGCTGCTTGTTTCACATTGAGCTTAGTCAAAATTGTTGTGACCCTAGTAGAAATCTTTTCATGCTTTCTTGATCAAGATCATATACACACATCCACCGCCATGAGCTATCCTTCTAAATCAAGAAGATAGCATCCACCATATCCACCATATCCACCGTGAGCTATTCTTCTACACCGGAAGAAAGCCACTATCCATCCATCCATCCAAAGAAACACTCCATATATCCATTGCAAAATTCCTCTCTCAAAGTATTCATTGCAAACTAGGACTATGGCTATGCAAAAAGAAAAGAAAAGAAAAAAAAAAGAAAAAAAAATGCTCAAAAAAGAGAGCAAGCAAAAGATAGCCATAGCCTAGAAACTCCAAAAGAGAGAAGGAAAATTCAAAAAGGAGTTATTTCTTCCCATCCACCATTCCTAGAAACTCCCACACACTTGCACATCTTGATCAAGATTGTTTGAATTGATGTTTTTCTTGGATCCGGTCTTTTGACATAGCAATATTATGTGAACATGAGTGCCTCATATATCCCTACCTTGAGCTCCACATAAAGCCTTATTTAGAAGTAGGTGATTATAGGCAACACTTTGCCTTGGTGAGGAATCATACACATATTGAGTGATCCGAGAGAATCATTTGAGGAACTTGGTTTTTATTTTCAAAATCTTTTGAAAACCTCCGGAATAACATAGCGGAATCTAGAGCAAGTAATTGGTGCCCTGCAATTGTTCTATCTCTCAACCGCCCAAGACAATGAGGTGTAAAAGCCCCATGGATCGAGGTAAATGGGTAAGTTATATGCCAACATATTTAATTCTAGGAAGAGTACTTTGTTGTGCGCATAGTATTATTGAGGAGTAGGACATTGTAGCAACTCCTGATCAACAACTTAAGTTTATCTTTGCTTCGGGACGAGCAAAGGGTAAGCTTGGGGGAGTTTGTTGACGGCTGTTAAGTACCATTTTTAACCGTCAACTATACTCAAATAAAGGAGAATTTGGTATTTCATACACGCATGCTTTATCACAATAATATAGTTCCACTTGTACTTGGAGAACTTTGTGCATGCAGGAGGAAATGTGAAGGAAACACCTCAAAAGGCAAGAAAACACACTTTCGACCAATCAGAGAGTGCCACATGGACGTCACACGGATTGAAGGGCCCATTTTCAGCACTTAACCGACGTAACTCCCTGTAATACTGCGCAAACCGACATCAGGGCCCACAGGATAGCCACCTGGAGAAAGCACAGGCCAGGAGGGGCCACCCCCAGGTCGGCCGACTTGGTCAGGTCGGCCGACCCGGCCGGGCGCCCTCTCCGCCTGGGCTTCCACGTGTTGGCTCCTCCGCGACTCCTGATGACAGTTTGAGATGCCTTCCGTGGCGGTTACTCTCCCTTGCCGACCTATTGAGGCTATAAATAGGAGGGTGTGCCTTCACACTCAACACACACCATAAGAAGCATTTCTCTCTTGCTAGTAGTAGTTCTTGGAGTTTTAGTGGAGTTAGGCTGAGTCTAGAGCTCTCTAGTCCCAAGTCTTCACTTGGAATTGGTATGGCTCTTGTATCTTTTCCCTTTTGTAAGACTTTGCTCTTATCAATATATTTATATTTTCTATATAGTTGTGCTTGGGTCATGAGTTTCTTGTTTGATATTGTGATCCATATATGTGATAGTATAGTCTACTTGTGTGATAGTAGTTTATATTTATTATACTACTATTGTCATGCTAGTTATATACCGTCACTATAGTCTAGTTTATATGTTATAGTCTCTATGCTTAGTTTTAGCTGATAAAGTATAGCATGGGTTTGGTGATCGTATTCGTACGGTAGCTCTGCCTCGTTAATAGTAATCGCGGAGGGGCAGAGTGCTCTTTGGTCATGCAAGTATGGTACTTGGGTGACTGATTTGCATCAATTATTCATTAGTCTACTGGTTCGTTGAGGTAGGCGGCAGGTGGTGACAGCCCTGTCCGTCCTTTGAAATCCTCCCCGCTAGGCTAGTGCGTAGGCTCTTGGCGGAAGTCGCCTGTGGATGCAGGGGTAAGTCCGTGCCTGAAGTGCTATACTATTGACTGCTAAACCTGAGTGTGGGTCTGTATGTATTCTACTTAGGCTATGCAACTGTATAGGAATGTATAGTAGGAGTAGCTTAGCCTAGTCTTTCCTCCACTAGACTTTATTTATTTAGTAGGAATCTTCTGTGTGTGTCACACTACCCGGTTATTATCATGTACCCGCCTGTCTTGGTTAGATATCCTTGCTAATTGTTAACATGATCTTATATGTTAGTAACGCTTCTTGATCATAACCTTCCTTTGGGATAAACAAATACGATACCCTGAATACTTCCGGGTGAAATGCTACAGCGGTATTCTCCGTGCGCTTGCGGATTTTACCTACTTGACTCTGGGACATATTAGTGAACCGTTTCTGGCCCCGTGCCGGGAATGATTATTAATATGGCTTAGCAAAAGTCAACAGAGGTACCCCTCGAAAGGTCTCGGCTTCGCTGTGGCCTCCGATGAACGCCTGTATCTCAAAATTAAAGTTAATGATGAATAATAAATAAAAAGGATAACAATGTGTTAACTTTGACTTTTATTCGCAGCCCGACTTTAAAGAACCCTCGAAGGGTGGCTTGCGAATTGATCCCCCCCCAACAGATGCCACAACCAAACACCACCATGAATCTAGCCGAAACCCGTAATCAGAATTGCTAGCAGTATCTGCATTCAACTCCCCCACGCCTCTTAGTCTCTTTGGCCTTATGGGGGTTTTCAGTAAATTTGGTTAGTTCTAAGCTCTGATGCACATGCACTTGAGGTATTTGTTGGAACAAAAGCGGATGTGATACAACAGAATGACACTGACAGTGTGCACTTATTCTAGTAAATGAGATATATTGACAGTATTTAAACAAACTATGATCCTCCCGGATTTGTGTTATGTTATATATAAGTTTATGGACATACTTGACAAGGCCCAAAACATGTAAAAGTGTGTTTTCCCATTTATAAATGTTACGTATACTTTGGTCTCTACCAAAAATGATTCACTAATATCTCATGTTTTGTTACAATACACTATAGCATGATACATTTTTAACGACCTATAACACAAACTTAGATTCACCAATGGCACAAGTCAGAAAAGACCTTTAATTGATTGTAAGTTGTTGAAGGACCTTTTACCGATCCAACAAAAATGTAGATAGTGAACCATATGGAATATTGACATGAAACACGTGAATGTTAAGAAAGTAGCATGGATACATCTTTTAGTGCATGAACATTTTCTTTCGAAAGGTACAAAAAACTGTCATGTGCAATTCACAACTTATTTTATACTTTTTTTTAGAGAATATAGACAATTTGAATGAAGCAATGAAATTTTCTGCTTCCAATATTGGGGACCAGTAGAAAAATCTACAAGAAAGATTATTATTGTGCTACTACATTGTAAGAGACAAATACTTCTTATAGGCTAGAACGTTTGTCCTAAACATGGTGAGATTTTTGCTTTGTATATATATATGTTCAAATGAGATATCAACTGATATCAGTTAGGCCACTATACATATGTTTTGTTCAATACTTTGACAATTATATATGCTCTATTATATTTGCAAGTTATATTTAATAGTTTTTAGTTTTCTACTCAAATAATGTAAATATTTTGTCTTAGACGATGAACAAAGCAGGTAATCAGGTGGGGCAAGGCTGCGCTATCTTTCTAGTTACTTATTAGAATATGTAACTTCTAAACCGTGTGCAGTTCTCTGGCTTCTGATTAGCTGGTTAATTTGCACCATTGATATGCCGATCAACGCTTCAGCGAGCTTGCACCAGAACCTTCGATCCGTGTGACACTCGTCCTTTCCATCTTCCCCCGATTCGTATCTCCGCACCTGCCACCAACACGTCATACCAGGTCACCGTTGTTTCGATCTCAACTTCGCCAGTCGCTAAGGTGTCGTCTTCCTGCTGCCGCCTGGTGGCCGTCTTCTCCAACTCGTCATGCTTGACATTGACAAGGTTGAGTGCGCTGCGGCTACGTCCCTCAGCAGTCCTCCTCCCACTTCGAAAACGAGTCTGTGCAGACCTTCAACGCCACCTAGCTGCCTCGACGCCACAACCAAACAGCACCATGCATCTAGCCGAAGCCTGTAATCAGAATTGCTAGCCGTGTCTGCATTCAACTCCCGCACGCCTCTTAGTCTCTTTGGCCTTATGGGGGTTTCCAGTAAATTTGGTTAGTTCTAAGCTCTGATGCATATGCACTTGAGGTATTTGTTGGGAACAAAAGTGGATGTGATACAACAGAATGACACTGACAGTGTGCATTTATTCCAGTAAATGAGATATATTGGCAGTATTTAAACAAACTATGGTCCTCCTAGATTTGTGTTATGTTATGTATAAGTTTATGGACATACTTGACAAGGCCCAAAACATGTAAAAGTGTGTTTTCCCTTTTATAAATGTTATGTATACTTTGGTCTCTACCAAAAAATAATTCACTAATATCTCATGTTTTGTTACAATATATTATAACATGATATGTTTTTAACGATCTATAATACAAACTTAGATTCACCAATGGCACAGGTCAGAAAAGACCTTTAACTGATTGTAAGTTGTTGAAGAACCTTTTACCGATCCAACATAAAAAGTAGATAGTGAACCATATGAAATACTGACATAAAACACGTGAATGTTAAGAAAGTAGCATGGATGCATCTTTTAGTGCATGAACTTTTTCTTTCGAAAGGTACAAAAAACTATCATGTGCAATTTAAAACTTATTTTGTACTTTTTTTTAGAGAATATAGACAATTTGAATGGAACAATGAAATTTTCTGCTTCCAATATTAGGGACCAGAAGAAAAATCTGCAAGAAAGATTATTATTGTGCTGCTACATTGTAAGAGACAAATACTTATTATAGGCTAGAACGTTTCTCCTAAACATGGTGAGATTTTTGCTTCATATATATATATATATATATATATATATATATATATATATATATATATATATATATATATATATATGTTCAAATGAGATATCAACTGATATCAGTTAGGCCACTATACATATGTTTTGTTCAATACTTTGAGAATTATATATGCTCCATTATATTTGCAAGTTATATTTAATAGTTTTCAGTTTTCTACTCAAATAATGTAAATATTTTGTCTTAGACGATGAGCAAAGCAGGTAATTAGACGGGACAAGGCCGCGCTATCTTTCTAGTTACTTATTAGTACGAGACTGCTATGACCCTAGCCATGTTATTGGCATGTGAATTCTGAGCTGCAACCGTTCATCGATCCGGACCAGAGATTGGCTGCTTCGGGGCGTTTGCAACAATTGCAGTTTGCAGGACGTGATGAACGATCCAACCACTTTAGCAGTGACGACGGTACTAGGCCACTAGGGTGCTAGATCGAAGGAAGGGACCCCCCCTAACCACAGGAGTCTGGAGCTGGTAATTGACGCCAAACAGTCATGGGCCATGTATGTCTGGAGTAAGCATGGTGCTTTAGATGTTTCGGTTGTACTGTACTCTTGAAGTTGTGAGAACGAATGGGCATACTCCGTCGTATATGACTGAAGATGTACAGTATGTGGTCACTCTTGCAGTCGTGGGAACGAACGAATGGGCATACTGGTCATCTAGAAAACGCCGTCGGGTCAGGAGTGTGAAATGATAGTCATACTTTCTGAAAGATCGAATGCATGTTCCATCCATGGCGGCTCTCTGGATACTAGAGAGAGCACACGTACGTACGCCGCGGAACACAACGCTGGTGGTGCTAACCTTCAGTATACTTGCGTATCTTCATTAAAAAAATAAAATAAAAAATGGTTCCGAAAGAGGACAGGCAACACGAACAGGATGCACACCCACTCACGTGACGTGACGTGCCTTGCCTGCCTGATCTGGCGCACCGTTCGCTCTTCATTTTGCGCCCCAATTTCCGTTGCTGGTACTGATCCTTCACTGCGAGTAGTGACCCTGGTGCTCAGCAGTCAGCACTCAGGTCCAGAAGAGAAAAGGTATGTGAGTTATTTTTCATTGAATTTCGGCAAACTTTGGTGATGTGGCAATGTTTGCCTACCAACCAAACAGAGCCTGAATCAGGATCTCATGCATTGCTCGTGTTTTCGAAAAGAAACTGTCAAAGGATTGCAATGATGATAGAAAAGATTTAGTCTCCTTTCGGTGCTTCAGGGGTTATTTTTTCAATAAAAAAGATACAGTATAGTCCAAACATGTAGTACTAACACAACAAGAAAATCCATATGCAATGGTGCATACAGTTGTACTCCCAAACAGAATTTCAGCCCCTTTAGTTCTGAAATTCGATGTTTTCACTTTTTCGGTCGTTGGAAACAATACAATTAGTTATTATTTATGCAAATAATGCAACGAGTTGCCACCACATTTAAGTTTATGAACCGATTCCGTTCGTCTCCTATTAATTATATGACTCCTTAATTTATAGATGTAAAAAAAAATATTTATAGGTTAAAAAACTACTAGAACCTGTATAATAGTGTGAAAGTCGTCTCATACTCCTAAATTTTAGCGTATAAGATGGTTACTATACAAAACAACCACCTCTTTCTTTCACCAACATCTCTCTCTTTCACATCATAAAAAATCATACGTGACAATGCATAAGACATACTATAAGACTGCTTACATATAGCATTATACCTACCCTCAATGTTGCTTCTATCCTGCTACTTGTTGATGTCGGAAACTATAAACCTCTTCTAGAATATGCACAAATAAAGATTGTTCTTGCTGATGATTAAGGCTTGAGATGGAGTGTGGGGGTCATAGCACATAAAAAAAATATAAGGACTTGTTAATTTTTAGCTGACTGGAAGTTTGGACAACTTTCAATTACCGTTGAGTCATCGGATCTAAATCGAACTGTCCATAATTACTATACAGGTGATCATAAAAAAAATCATAACACAAACTAAAAAACCATTGACTGAAAACTTTCAGTCAACTAAAGGCTAGAAAATATAAAAATTGTAACATGAATATATGCCGCATTTCAATAATAAGCACTGCAGCTGCTGCGAATGTATGTATAAAGTTGTCTCTTGAATTATCACGATTTTTAGAGATATTTATTTATTTGCCACTCAATTCGTCTTTCCCATCCAGTTTGCATTATTTTCGTAAGCCTTTATTCATTTGCCATCATGCGTGCAAATTATTTGTTTTGGATATTTTTGCCTCTATCTTTCTTCCTCCTTGGTTCAAGCGCTTCTCTGCTCCATCGCACGCGATACTGGCCTGCGAGCTACCCCGCCGCCCACCTACCCATGTGCCTCCTCGCCCGTGAGCTGCCCCGCCGTGTCCGGGTGGCACCCTATCCGCTTGTCGTACGCGAGCCCGTCTCACCTGCCACACGCGAGACTGACCCGCCTGGCCACGAGCTGCCCTGCGCCTATCTTCCCGCTCCCCGACGGCTCCACGCCCGTGCGACTCAAGATGAAGCTATCCAGGGCGTAGGTGGAGAAGCTCACCGGCGAGAGCAAAGGAAAAAGAGTGGAGGAAGAAGACAGGGGCAAAACCGTCTAGAATGGCATGAAAACAATCAATTCATATGCCGGATGGCAAGAAAATGAAGGCTCACAAAAATAATGGCACACTGACAAAGACATACAAATTGAGTGACAAATAAATAAATCTCTCCGATTTTTAGTGCAAGTCTAGAAAAAACCTGATATGAAACATGAGAAATCCAATTTAATTGTCTAGTACAGAACAATGTCAATATATTTTACCCATATTGGAGCCTATACAATATGTGCCAACAACGAGATGAAACAAACATGCAACGATTAAAAAACCGTTCATATCATGGAAACCGGAGTCAGTCAGTTTGATAAAAACCGCAAAAACCAAAAAAACTGGATGATAAACCGCTTAAATGTCAAAACACGAATTTGAATATGATTTAAAAGCAAACCGGTCGGTTTTCGGTTTATCGCTCGGTTTTTTCGGTTTACCATTTGGTTTTTTGTTTTACCGCTCGGTTTTCTTTGTTTTTTATTGGTTTTCTTAGTTTAATAACAAACCGCTCGGTTTTCATGGTTTATCGTCTAGTTTCTTCGGTTTACCGCTCGGTTTTCTCGGTTTTTAAGATTTCAGTTTTTTCGAATTTTTAAATTTTTAAATTTGATCAAACCGAATCGGACCGGTTTGATAAAAACCATAAAAACCGAGCGGTTTTTGACGGTTTTGAATCCATGCAAACATGCATCGGGCCGTTGTTGCCGTGTATCTCCAATGCTCCTGCGAATCCACTGCAAGCTCGCAACAAGCCAGCTGAACCATCTAGAGACTTGTTCCTCCTCTGTTCCGTAGCACCAGAAGTTTTTTCTCGTCACAAGATACTTGTGCAAAACAACAAATGCCACTCCATTATTTCTCCAACTCTCACCAATCAACAACAACTTGAACAGCGTAGTCAAGAAAGGACAGAAATTTGTTCATTCATTGAAGAATCGTGCTAGACTCCAACACACAGAAGTTGCAGATGCTGGACCGGGACCATGAGATCACAGATATTGAATCAAAGCTACTAATGAACAGAGTTTATTGCTGCTGGACTCGTACTAGTACTAGATGGAGTAGGAAGTCTAGAACCCGCCATGGACCACGCCCATGGTGGGCACTCTGGCAGCACGCAGGACGCGTGGCCGAACTACTGCTGCTTGCCGGCGTTGGCGATGGCCTTGGCAGCACGGTCCTTGAGCCAGGTGATAATTTCGTCGAACACCTTCTCGACGTTCTCCTCGGGCTCGCCGACGATCTGGTGCCACATGCCAGGGTACACGCGGAGTGTCTTGTCCTCGCTCCCCGCGCGTCGGTGCAGCTCCTCGACGCACGCCGGGTCGCAGACGGTGTCTTCGCCGCCGTGCACGACGAGGAGCGGCAGGTCCACCTCCTCGAACCTCCCCTGCAGCTCGCGGCACACGCGGAGGAGCTCGAGCGCCGTGGCGGCCCTTGGCGGCGCGGTTGTCCTGCGCGGGCTGGCCAGCGCCAGCTTCCGCTTCCACTCCACCTTGAACGACCGCTCGGGGATGTTCCCCCGTGTGAACGCGACGCGCCAGGTGGGGGCCACCGCGGCGGCGGCCGAGAGCAGGTGCTCCAGCGGCCACGGCGGCTTGAACCGCGGGCTCACGCCGCACATGGCGCCGTTGAGCACCGCGCCGTCGCGCCACAGGCCCCGGTCCTTGCCGCGGAGGTGGAGGAGAAGAGCGATGGCGCCGCCGAGGGACTCGCCGTAGAGGAAGAAGGGGAGCGGGGGCGGGTGGTCGGCGCGGAAGGCGGCGAAGGCGGCGTCGCAGTCGTCGAGGACGGGCCCGATGTCGGGGATGTGGCCCTGCAGGCCCTCGGAGAAGCCGTGGCCCTGGTGGTCCAGCGCGGCGACGGCGAACCCGTTGGCGGCGAGGTGGACGGCTGTGAGCTGGACCATCCAGCTCGACTCGCCGGTGAAGCCGTGGACCACGGCGACGGCGCTGAGAACGGGGGCGCCAGGGAGCGGGGTCCAGCGCTGGGTGAAGATGCGGAGCCCCCGCGGGTTGACGAAGCTGGAGGTGGAGTGAGCGACGCCGTGACGGGCGTAGTACTCCTCCGGGGTCAGGGGACCGAAGGGGCTGTGCTCGTCGGCCTCCGCAATCGGGTGAACCATCTTCTTCGTCTTCCTCTGCTTCTCTCGCTTGCTAGCAGCGTGGAGCCGAGTGAAGGGGGAGATTTGGCTTGTCCCGATCTGCTCTGTTTATAGAAGGGACAAGAAATCGGTGGATGGATGGAATCAAGGGGATGATGCGGAAGGCGTTGGACTCTCTATGGGCAGACAGCATATGGCCCGGTTATACTTGGACCATCCCTCGCAGCCTCGCCAAGGCAAGGCGTATTGTTTGCTCAATTTGCTTGACAAAAATGTCATTAGCAATGGCAATCTGCAATTACGGAGTAGTATTTCATCAATGCAAAAAGCTTTAGAGCAAATGGAATTCAATGCCCCTCATGATTTGGGCCTCCCAACTGCTCGAGTCAGAAATCAAGGAGCCATGACGATCCGCCCCCACAGCAAAGCCCATGGCGAGTACGGAAATTAATACAGCGACAGAGATAGGCAACGGACTCCACAGCTTTATTACTTGCATTGCAGTGCAGATAAACGTGTGTTTCAACAAACCAAAGATGAGAGATATTACGTTTGTATCATAATCTAATCTATCTAAACTAATATAAAGAAGGTGTGGTCGTCTATAATTTTTTTTCGTGTACGCGTAGTTAAAGCCCGTATCTTACCATCGTTGTTTCACGTCCGTATACAGCTCAGCCGGACGCATATGTTTGGAACACCGTCAGTTTCATCTATGAAGAGACCAAGCTGCTGCCGTCAGAAGATGCATGACGTACAAATGCAGCCAGATCAGAACCTTTCACCATGAAGCAAGCCGAACACGAACAACATGTTCACGTCCGTGAAGGAGCCGCCACGGCGAATGGCAGCGATGGGATTAACAAGAGGAGGAAGCCGGTGTTGCAGCTGCATGTGAACGTGTGGACAAGCCAGCACGACGCCCAGTTCACGCGACATGCATTAACGGCAGCGATGTCACCGACCTGAGGGTGGACAACTCGTTCTCCATCCGTGCCAAACTGAACGCGGTCCATGTTCCTCGTTGGGGACCTGCAGCTACGGTGGCTCGCGGCTTACAACTATACCTGGGCATACGGCCGGAAGAAAACGGCCCGGCACGCAGCCCACTTTAAAAAGCCCGCCCGACACAGAACAAACCGGGCCTAGCACAGTCCGCGGCATGGTATGGGCCGCACTACGGGGTGACCCCTAGACCCGTAGCATGACACAAAGCCTGGACCGAAAAAGGCGTCGGCCCGGTAGGCCGACAAGCCAAACTACCAAAGGCCGAAGCCCACTTCTCCCCGGATCCTCCCCCCCTCGACCCCGCGTCCCCACTCCCCACCCCGGAACCAACCCCCCACCCCATGTCGTCGTCAGTCCCCAGTACCAATCGCGGACCCCTCCTCCCTCCGACCCTGCTTTGTCTCTCTCTCCCCTACCGTGTCGCCGCTCCCTCCCCTCCTCCAATCCTCTCTCCGTCGTCTCCGACGTCGAGCACGCCCGACGCCGCCACGCTATCCACCTCTGCCTCTCCTCCCGGCTGCCACCCGACGTGCTCTTCGCCTCTCCCTCTTCTCCCGGTCGCCGCCCCCGTCGCCCCTCCTCCCTCTCTTCTCCTCGAAGCGTGACACCGTCCTGAGCCGCGCGACCCACCGAGGCGCTGACCTCGCCGCGCCGCGTCGCGCTCTCCCTCCTCCCGGCTCCACCGCTCTAGATCTGCTCCAGCTGGCGCTGACTCTACCACCACGACGGGCCACCGTGCCGCCGGGCTTACGGGACAAACAGGCCCGCACGACATGGTTTACGCTAGTCCGGGCCATGCCTCGGGCTCGACCCCAAGCCCGAATACGGTCCGACATGCCATACCAGGCCGTGCTTTACCACACCGTGCCGGGGTGGGCCGAGGAGCCCGGATGCCCAGCTATAGTTACAACGTATGGTGTGCTGCCTCGTATCATATCCATTCTGTATCATCCCTTTCCATACGATACCAAGAGCAAACATAATTTTATCAAATCCTCCTCCTTGCGAGTCTATGAGAGAGTCGCCACCGAGTCATGCCACAGGCCAATGCGGCTGCGCAAGCGCACACCTGCCATCGTCATGCTGACTGTCGAGCTGAGTTCACGTTCAGGGATCCTTGTGTGTCGCAGTAGTGGATGTCATCGATCAAGGACAAATTGCCGCAAATTGCAGGATGTCAATGTTATTGTCAGTCAGCAGTAGTAATAGCTTCTGCATCTAGGCTCGGTCTCATCATGTTCAAATTTTCTATACACAAGTTCTAGTTTATTTTAAATATTGTATTGTAGTTATATTCTTGTAAATTAGATATACTATGTCTGATTGATCATCCCGTAACAATGCACGGCCAAAATGCTACTTTCTCTATAAAACAGTTTCGTTTTGGCGTCAGATGTTGGGCCCCACCCCACGGAACGAACACACGAACTAAAACAGCACAGGGACATGAAAAATATCTCAGGAACCGTTCAAGTTTCTAGAAGGTCATATCCTTAGAAATGCTTCTCATCTAGGAGTTCATAGGAAATAATTATTCTCTTTAATAAATTTTTTGTGTCGTGCATCTCGGTGAAGTTTCGGCTCGTCTTACGTGACATGCAATGTCGTATTCATGTACGTTCGTTTCCAGGCTCTAAAAGCGGTTAACACTAAATTTTAGTGTCCTGATAACCAAACATGACACTAAAGTTTAGTGCGAAAGACCTTTAGAAGCCTTAAATCTTTAGTGTCTCAAGAGGCACTAAAACTTTACTTTTCTCTCAAAAAATGAGTTTTAACACTAAATCTAAGGATGTAAATATTTTATATACGAAATAAGATCTCTACCTTCCTCTAAAAAAAGAAAGTAATTTTGTATGCATGTGCTACTTTTTATTATGGTGGAAACGAACATCTTCACTAAATTTTTGTGTGTTAAACTTTTTAGTGGCATTAAAATGTTGACACTAAATTTTTGCCACTTTAACATGAAACGAACGGAGTCGGTTCATAAACTTAAATGTGGTGGCAACTCGTTGCATTATTTGCATAAATGATAATTAATTGTATTGTTTCCAACGACCGAAAAAGTGAAAACATCGAATTTCAGAACTATGAGCGCTTTCACGGTTCCATTACAGAGCCGTGGAACTATGGCGAGCGAGCCATCCACGGTTCCAACAGAAGTTACCCCGGTATCCAAAATCCATGTTCGCCAACACGGAAAACTCGCTCGCCAGGATTGGAGAGCGGCCGAGCTCGCTCGCCATAGGCGCCCGTCCCGCGCCTGTGCTCTCAAATTCCGCGCGTCTTCTCCGAGTTCCCGCGTTGCCCAGGGTAGAGTTCCCGCACGCGCCAAGGGTGGAGTCCCTGACTCCCCGCGCCTGGCCAACTTCTCGATTCCTGCCCCGACGCACCCTCATCGCCGCCGCCACAGCCCTAACAATCGAATTCTCCTTCCCATCCCAATCGTCCGGATCCTGATCATAGTGCCGCCGCCTGAGCCCCGGCTTCATTTTCGGCTTCTCTTCCCCCATATCGTCGCGCCATGTCGATTCAACAGCTTCTGTAATTGACCGTAACTTTATATTGATTGACCGTAAGAGTCTGAAAGAGTCAGCTTTGTGGAGATTCAACATCTTCCGTCATCAACTTGCCAGTTCATCAAGGATGAGGTATTGATCTGTATGGATTGACGAGCATGTAACATGCTGCCTAAGTGCCTAGTCTTGAACTGCTGGATCGGGAGCTGCTGGGTCAACAAATCGGCCAAACGGTCCAGAAGAATTAGCTGGCCCAAAGAGGAATGATGGGACATATTAGCTGGCCTAGGCGGTGGAAGCAGAAAAAAGGCCCAACAGATGATATGACAGTTTAAAATATGAAGATTGAAAGTTTCTAGTGAGGTTGTTGGATTAATTCGGTTTTTAAAGGGTTGCTTTATTTAGAGAATGGCTAAAATCAAGAAATTTAAGATCTATTTTGCCAGGCTCTTAGAGAGGATGTTGGAGACCCCCCCCCTTTTTTTTTTAAATTCGCAATATGTGATGAAAAAAAAGTCAATTTAGCAATTCGAAATTTGACCCCACCAACCAGCGACCTGGACGGCCACGCAAGGCCACAAGTCCATCGCCTTCGAGCCGGACCTCCGCCGCCTCTCCTCCGTCTGTCTGCATCGCTTTTTAATGAGAAACCGACCAATTCGTGGCACCCCAGTGACCAACAACCGATTTTGAACTCGCCCAGGGCTCGTCTTCTCGCCTCGACTGCCGGAAGTTTGTCGGAGGAGATCCACATGCGCCGGTCCATGACAGGAGCACATCCAGCCGCAATGGTGGGTGGCGGTGACAACGTGCTTTGACAAGAGTGGTGAGGGGAACTGGTCATATACTTGTGCACGGTTGAGCAATCTGTCGAGCCAGTAGCCACAACTCAACGAGGGTGAATTCGGGCGGCGAACATGGCACGCGTGTCTGCCGGCGTTTGGTGAAGAACGAGGTCGATCTCTGTGATTGAGGCGGCAGGGAAAAATTAACTTGCAGGGGACGTGCACAAGCTAGGTTCCCACGGTGATGTCTGCCATTAGCTTTGCTATTTTAGTAGCCATCTTACGTGAGATCCAAAGAACAGGTTACGGGCTTGGTGCAGTCAAGGTGGACCCACCTTGGCTTACGAAGTTACGTGGCATATTTTGGTTAGGGTTAATTGTAACAACCACCCCATAATTCACTTGAAAATTGAAATTCTCACCTATAAGTTATTTTGTTACAAATCTTCACCCACCCAATGAGTTTTATTATAAAAATCACTTAATATACATATATTTAATTTATCAAACATATTTTTGTTTCTTTAAAGTAGTCAATGATGTTCTTATCAAATATACAAAATTTTAAAAATATAATCTTTGTATTTTTATCGGGAATATGTAGCAAAAATGTCAATTAAAGTTCCAACTATGTTTCACAAAGTTTAAAATTTAAAAACATTTTTTATGAAAATAGTAAGAATTACACACAAAAAAATCTTGAACAACTTTAAACTCATTTAACTTAGTTTATTTTTAGATTTATACAAATAAAAATATATAAAATTAATTAAACATGTGTCAACTCAGGTGGTTTTTACAACTAAACTCATTGGGTCGAAGTAACTTATGGGGTGGTTTATGCAATTATCCCTTTTAATTATAAAAAATAGGGAACTATTGGAGATGGAAGTGATTTTGATATCCAGTTTTTATTTAGAGAGTCCCAATACATGATTATTGGGAGTACTTTTTAGAGAACTATTGCATTATCCAAATGGTGTAAGTTGTCAACTTAAGATGTTTCTTCCCAGATATAATATAAGAGAGATGTGTGCATATGCATTTTATCTTTACTTATCTTCATTTTATTGTGACGATAAATTTAATTCCCTCTATGTATGAATTAGCAAAGGTACTTGATGTAGACATGGCGACGATGTCCGATAATTTGTCCCAATTTTTCACGATGCTTACAGTTAACTGAATGTACCTTCTCTTAATTTTACTTGAATAAAACAAGTAATGAACTTAGAATATAATATGTATGGCAAACAACAAACAACTCTGAATTTCCAACAGCCAGCCGTGACATTAACCTAGGAGTTTCACCAATTAGTTGGCTGTCAAAATATTCTCTCGTAAACACAAAGGCAGATCAACTATAGCTAAGATTATTTTAGTCGTTCATCACATGGCAACATAGTAGCAACCAATATCCTTCCGTGAGATCAATTGAGATTTATTTACTCTTCAAATAGTGATAGCAGTGGCAACAAGAGAGTTGATAAATCTCACGACAATATCAATGGTCCCAAACAAGATGCTTATATAATTCAGATGGACAATATGACTCTGTTTGATAAATCAAAATACTAACAGTAGCAAGATAATAAGGATCGGCTTACAGAAATTGCAGTGCAAACCAATCCCTAATCAGAACTCCCACCCGTGCACAAGAGAGCACGAACCGAAGAACTGGATACCGGCAGGTGTCCAGAGTCGCGCCCAAGCAAAGCAGCTTGATCACGATCTCACACAATTGCTTGATGCAGATAGTCAGCATCGCCTCGGCAGGGATGACGGCGCGGCCTTGTTTCTGGGAATAACCTCGATACGGAACGCCAGAATAAACCAAACTCTCCTCTCCATTACAAGGGATGCTCCCCCTAGATAAAGGCACACAGGCCCATAAAACTCAAGTCCGACTCACATATGGCTCAAGCTAACTTGACCAGACTAACTAACCAACATGTTGACTAATTAGCCTGGACTCTAGATGTGCTACGCAGGCACATGATGACTCAAAAAAAGGAAAATACTAAAGTAATCTGCTCCTTTGCTAATCCCGTACATGGTCCAGCAAGTATATATAGAATAATACTGAATGCATAGAATATTAGCCTTCCCTAGATACCTCAACGTGGCTTCATTGTTTGCTTGTAGAGATCAACAAAGAAATAGTGGCGCTCAGAATTAAGATGGAAACTCTATGATCTCAACCTGCATAGAACCAATAGATACATATTTCTTTGTCTTCTTCTCTTCTTTCTTGAGAAAACCAATTCCCTTGAAAAACAGGTTGCACGGCAAGATGCTAGATGAAGCAGTCTGACTCGTCTCCTCGGCCTTCTCTCCATGTTTCACATGAATATTAAATTCACCAAACTTAATTGTCATAGAATTTTTTATATTATTGCTGTCCAAAATAATTGAATCCTTTCCCTTGACTGTTTTGCCCCTCCTCAATCAAGAGGACTCACGAGTCCTCATCTCTTTCGTAGCTCTCCCAGTTTGGCCATATTGAAAAAACTTGTCGTGAGCCACTGCTGAAATGGATGAAGAACTACCACCACCTCCTAAGACACGGTAAATTTTCAGGATTTATTACCTTGTTCCTATTATCTTTTTCTTTTTCATTGCTACAAGACATGATTATTTCTCTGTTATGTAGAAAGAGAAAAGGAGATGGTGCCACTTCAAGCTCCAAAAATGCTGATCCACTTACTCCAAGAAAGTCTAAGAACAAAGGAATCACTACATCTATTGCAACACAAATCAGTCCGGACCCAGTAACAAGGAGCATGGCAACTTCTGCTTCTACTCCAACTAGTCCAGGGGCAATAACTAGAAGCAGGGCAGCAACACTTGACATATCACCTGGGGGTATTGCTAGAAGGATAATTATCAACTAGGTTGGCATGCTTTGGCAGGTTCTAAGAGATGCTATTGGGTTGTAAAAGATCATCTTTTGTGCGTCAAAACTTGCTGTTGTGTACTTGAAATCTAGATTATCTATGTGTTATGCTACCTGAGACATATTGTTGACTATAAGCTTCTTTGCAATTCAAAAAGTGGATGTGCGGTTGCATGTGTACATGAGCAACATGAAAAAATAGTCAGGGGTATTTTGGTCCTATCTAACACAGTTAACATGAAAATCTAACGGAGTGCTAATTTCTGGAGCCATGTGTAACTCAGTGGTAATTTTCAGAGCTGTGTTCTTTCGTGGTATTTTCCAGAACTGTTGAACTTTCGGTGCTAGAGAACCAATTTCCCATGTTTGCATGATCTTCATGAAACAACTACATCACCCAAGGTGAAAGCATATCCACTTATGGCATACATATTATCAACGTTACAAATCAAATTGGAATTACTATGACCTTCTACAACTATAGGATATATGAAATACTGAATACCATATCGTTAACGGTCACTAAATATAAATATTAGCCGCCAAATATCTTGAAAATCAAGAAGAAACTAGCATTTCCTTCCTACATATTTCAGAAACTTGCTGATACGTGAGAGCAAACCCTAATAAAATATTAAGAGGTGGGACTAAAATCTAAATTACGAGTGACTATGGGTGTTAGTGAATTTTTTCCATCATAAGAGCGTCCTTAATGGTTACCTCTAAGCTGCTTCTTGAATTGTTTATTGAGTAAAAAGAAGAGAGAGAAGGCAACTAACTCTTACTTAAGAGACAACCTCTAAAAAAGATATAAGACTTAAACATGAACCCTACTCTTCTTCAATTCTCTATAAGAGCTAACTGCTACCTCTTAGCTAACTCTACCATTAGAGACGCTCTAAGTGCCCTAACAATACTACAGGGTGGGGCCAAATTAACAATAGATTAACAATATGGGTGATAGTGGGATCGCGTGGTGCTGACTGGTGGGACCAAACATTAAAAAATAATATTTGGAGCAAAAAAAGTTATAAAATGCTTAACACATGGGCCTAAGAAGCGTTGCGATGATGTTGGGCTGGCAAATTTTAGTGACAATAGCGTTTTTGATGATTGCTTTCGTCATAAATGGCCCAAGAAAACCGACATGTGGGTCCTTACATTTAAAATGCTTCAAAGTAAGACCGTTGTATCCTTACCGGGATGCCACATCGGCATTTTCTAGTCACCGTAACATTAGTGACAATTTAGTTTCATGACAATTGACCGGAAGCTACTACCGGCAGGTGTGGCCGAAATCTGGTTTAGATGAAAAGCCGTCACTAATATCTTCATTTAGTGACAAAATCGAAAGTGTCACTAAATTTTCGTTATTGATCAGCAAAATTCTTGTAGTGAGCATTCTACTGCAATTGAGATTGTTCGAGATGATTGAAATGAACAGGAAATGTAAGGCACCAAGTTAATTTCAACAATACAACTGCATTGCTAGAGTATTTAAATGTAAGAAATATTAAATATTATATATAGTAAATTTATTTTTCACTGCTTTCATGCAGGTCATATATAGAGGGACAGTAGCTAGAAGTGGATACATATAACAGGATAGTAGGTTAGCATTAATACAAAGCTCTTGGCCGGTCACTTGAACCTTTCCAATTCTTTGAGGAAGGCATCAATGTGCTCTTTCTTGATGCAACGTGCTGATATTTTGATTCTATCCTTGTCCTTTATCGGTGGACACAAAACACTGGACGGAACGGACCTCTGATTACCGGGCCACATCACACGAGCTGGCCTCCCGCTACCAAAGTCGACCGTGTCCAAGCCAATGTTGCGCCAGCTGGATACAATGAAAACGTTATATGTATCTGTCCCATTTAGTGGATTGATCACACTGGCAGTGTTACCTATCTCCGGAACCTTCTCCTTTGCACGTTTGATAGAGTTCACGATATCATTTATATGACTATTTGCGACCTCGCCGCTTGTCGCGAAAATTGCTTGCATGGTGAAGCAGTTACCATAGTAACCGTCCTTTGCACCGACATGCTTGCGCATGCTAGATGCAAATAGAAGAGCCATGGAAGTGTCGGGATTGGACATGATTGCACGGGTTCGACACTGCCAAAGTACGGCCATGGCTGCTTCAAACAACGTGCAAGGTTGAACGTTGGATTGGTTATTGTCGAAGTCAGCTTTGATACGGCTAATCAAGGACGATGGAAAAGTGATGTCCAGGTAGTCCATCTCAACAGGATTGAGGCTCATTAACCACTTGTTTGATGAGGCCAACAATGGAGAGTCTTTAGCAAGTGAGCTGGCACACCTGATAGGAGTTATGGAAGGCTGTGAATACCCACGAGCTAGCTCACTGATGGCCTGCAAAAACTGCGCCATCCCCTCGCCATCAGCTATGACGTGGTTTGAAGTTGTCCCAATCACAAACCCACCGCACGAGAACTCGGTCACCTGCATAGACAACAATGGCTCAGTGTGGAGATATCTCCCATGCGGAGAGTAGATTATTGCAAGGTCCTTTATCTGATCCATCGTTAATGGAGAGTCAACTAATTTGATTTCTGCCAAGGAATAGTTGGCCCTTGCAGCAACGAATTGGACGCCCTCGTTGGTGCAAGAAATAGTGAGCTCTTTGCCATTGGCTGCTTGGGAAAGCCGACCAGCAATTGGGTGATATTGGACCAGTGCTCGCGGGAGAGCCCTTTTTATGCTGTCTGCGGGCTTGTGGATTGGATCTTCATACACAAGGAATGAAGTTATTGAATAACCCGCCACGCTCTTGTCAAATGATGAGAGATCAATGGTGTTTGCCTCATGTGGTGGTTCAGATGGGCCAACCAGCACAGGTGACGACTTCGTGACAAAAATATTCATTGCTGGTTCTGTGTGTGACCTCTGGCCTCCTCGATTTGGCTTATATACCCGAACTTCGGTGTGGAGCACCCAGAGATTTAATGTTAGCGGTGGATGACAGATGTGTTGATTGATAGTTAAAAATTGTTTCTAGAAGAAATAAGTGCTTTTCTATTTCCTAGCTAATCAGGTTGATAATCCATATACTGTTAATTATTGTTACCATGTAATTTATTTTGGACAAGTTCATGGAGTGAAGAAAGCAGAGTAATGACTATATTGTACTCCCACCGTTCCAAATTATATGATACTTTAGCTTTCTTAAGTTTTCTCAAATTATAAGACACCCTCACATCTCAATACACCTTTCTCTCTTTCTAATATATCGTTATCTCTATCTCTTCTTCTCGTTTTCTATACAACTATATTTTTATCTCGTCTTAATCCCGTGCCCAAAACTAAAACGTCATATAGTTTGAAACGGAGGGAGCGAGTATATGAGTTATGACCATAGTTAGGTTTGTGGATTAATTATGATACCTCTGATACATAAACGAACAAGGTAAAAAGATCATTGACGAAGTTGTTGATGGACTGATATTTCTTTGATTCAAGACAAGGCTAGATGGGCGCTTATTGTACCAGAGGGATTGCAGTATAAATAAAAAAAAATATAGAAAAGAGGCCACCGTGACATTACCTACATCTAAAAATCTACTATAAACAACAAAAAAAATTATCACAAACACTTTCCTAGTAAAGTTCACTGTTCTAGATTAGATAACACTGAAAGTTTCCTATTTACATGAATATTACTTGAAATTTAGATTAAAACATGATTGTCATTACATGACCTATTTACAAATCAGATGTTTGGGACTAATTGTACACAGTAGTGAAGGCATGATCCTACAGTACGTATCAACAGATTAACTTAACAATGCTTTCCAACAGTTTTAGAAAGTTCTACACAAACTGGAACTCGGTGCCAGCAATTCGGTATATATATGTGCTACTAATCCATGGGCCGACAGCCTGTTGGCGTTGTAGTTAATAGACAAATCATTTTATATTTTAAAAAGTCCTTTTAAAACCATCAACAATTCGATACATTTTGATTTCAGTTACAAATATTCATATTTTAAGAGCTGTGCTCCACATTTGAGTGTGGTTTGAAGCATTATTAATGTGATTGCTCGTAACCAAATGGGTACACATTAAATCAAGTTATTAAAGGTTGAGAATTATATATATATTTTTTAAGAAAGGATTTACCTGCTTATATAGAAAGCAAATATTTGGGTACAATGTACTGCTTGATGCTGGGGTTGCCAGCTTTACAATAAGACTGCACCAGAAAAACACTAGAGAACTTAACAAAAGACTAAAGCGCTCAACGCTCACAAGCAAGAAAACACACCCTCCACCCTACATGAATTCAGCTGCTGAAGGCCTTTTGACATTTCTCTGTAGCTTTGGTACCACTCCCCGACTCTGCCCGCCAACTTCTCGACCGTCTTCTTGTCCTCTTCAACAAGCACGATCTTCCAACGCTGTATAAAAGAAGAGATTTTGCTCATAATATCAGCAACCGAAATCTTGAATCTCCCTTCCATTGCTATTTTATTTCTAATCCCCCATATAGCCCACATAACCACCCCATAACAAAATAAAATAGCATCATAATTTTTGGATTCTAAAGGAAGCCAATTTTGGAAAAAGTCATTCTGGCTCAGAGGAACTTTCTCCCAAGCGAGAGCTTCTTTAAAGCTCACCCAAACAAACCTTGCGACATGACATTGGAAGAAAATGTGCTCCACCGTCTCTAACTTTCCACACAAACAATAACTCTCACTCCCTTTCCACTTCTTATGCTTTAGCTGTACCCCAGTTTGCAATCGATCTTGTATTGCTTGCCAAAGAAAGATTTTGACTTTAAGAGGCAGTTTGTTTCTCCACAGCCTTCTCATCCTTTGATTTATGACCCCTCTGTTTGACAGGTATTTGTACATTGACTTTGTGCTGTATTTTCCTGACTTTTCCAGTCCCCATCTTACTCTATCTCTGTCATGATTGAGCGAGATTTCCTGTAACTTAGTTTGTAGCTCCATCCAACAGTTTCGGTCATATTCTCTTAGTGATCTCTTGAAGTCTATCTCCCAACTGTCTCCATTCCATGCCTCACTCAACCAAATAAAGCTCCGGGAATTGAATTCTCAGCGGAGTGGACAGCAGCTAGACATCCTCCCAAAAGCGACAGGTCTCCCCATTATTTACATTGAACGTTGCTCCCATCCAAAATTTGTCTTTAACTTATTGCAGCCCTTTCTAGAACTGGGTTCTAGACCCACCCTTGAATTTCGCTAAGCTGAAAGGAACCTCCCTAAAATATTTATTTTTAAGAATCTCACAGCAGAGATCCTCCTCCTCGGTCTCGTGGATCTTCCAGATCCATTTGACCAACAGAGCTTCATTCATAAATTTGTGTTGATCACCCCCAAACCTCCAAAGTCTTTTGGTAGGCAAATATTCTCCCATTTGACCATGTGGTACTTGAATACATCGCTAGCCCCTCTCCAAAAGAATTTTGATCTCACCGTATCCATTTTGTGATGAACCTCATCCTGCAGATTATACATCCCCATTGTATATATCGGGAGACTGCTTAGGGAAGTGTTGGTAAGTATCAACCTTCCCCCTGAGGATAAAAGTTTACCCATCCAAGGTTGCAACTTCTTCCTCAATCTCTCCCCTACAAAATCGAGACCTCTAACCCCTATCTTATGATCACTGATTGGGAGTCCTAAATAAGTCATTGGGAGAGTCCCCTCTTGACAATTCAACATATTTGCAATGTGTCTCTGTTCCAGCTCATCCACCCCAAACACTATCACCGTCATGAGAATTATATATTCATGTAAGCACCAAATTAATTACCTTCTCTATCGCGTACGGAACAACCACCACTTGCCTCAAGGACTTAGATCATTTCATTAACTAGACAGACACATGGAATGAAATGAAAGAATGCATCAAAGCAAGAAGATCATGCAACAATACAACAATCAACTTAAACAGAGCAGTCGGTGAACCATACACATCACACTATCGCCAGCCTTGGTGTTGATTTTTTCAAAAGACAAATTTGTGGAGTTCGTGCAAGATGTACTCCATGAAATTAAAGCTCAATGGCTGGACAGAACAGAGCTAATAAAGGTCATGGTGGATTACTTGGTTGCAAGTCACAAATCGCGTGAATATCCCCTAGAAAATTTATGTATTTTCTGGAGTAGTAGTATGTCCAAAATGCTACTACAATTGTTAGATAAAATTCATTTCCTTATGAATATATATAAAACACTTATGATTTTTTAAGATTAGTGGTAAACTTATAACAATAAATACCAATTATCAAAGTAGTATATCTGTGAGATATATTTATGGAAGTGTAAGACGTGTGCTTTGTTAGATGAGTACTAGCAGTGACATAATAATCAAATAAATTACGTAAATACATCTGTACTCTAAAACAGAAATAAAACAGGACAAGATGTGAAAAATATATGTCATCTCATAATAAACTTTCCCCATACATATTGTTCCGACATAAATTCAAAATCCTGTAGTATTTTAAAACTAATGCTTGTCACTTGATGAGAATCCATAAATTAGCAACTTTATATACCACTAGAAATTTGTGGAAAAGGTGGATGATCTGTACCTTTTTCATTCCCACCATATAAACCATGTGTCTGGTAATGGAATATGCATGCACTTTTCCTTGGAAGCAACAGTTTGAAAGCATCGAGAAACCTTGTGATAAAAACGGAAATGCTGTGCGTACTTCCCGAACGTCCGGCCAAGCCTTCCGACTAGTGCTAATAGCTGTCCTGTGATTGCACGCTAACGGTTGATTAGTGATAGTAGTACGGCATGGTCCGACAGACGGGTCGTATGTATAGCAGTACTCTGATAAAAATGATTGTACTAGTTTGACTTGCATATGATAGTTTTTGACTTCCATTACGGTGGACTATACTACTTCAAACCTGAAAGTAGTATAAATTTAATCCAACCGTTGATTTGGAAGGTTAAAATCGTAATTGACAGCACCATCATCGAACAGTTATCAATCTCGGGGGAAAAAATAAAGCACAACGCCTCACACTGCCGCAGGCTCGCACGGTGCTCGCCGGCGTTGTCGGAACCGTTGATGCCCGGCAACAGGGTTAGGAGAAACAAAATCTCAATCTGCTCGCCCCCATCTTCTCCATGTCATTTCTGTGGTCGTCCTGTCAATCGAGTCAAAAGAGCCGCGCCATTGCTAGATGCGTAGAAGGTAGCGGTGGCGGCTGCTGCGGCGGCTTCTCGTGTCGGCCGCGGTGGTGATAGCACCCTCACGCGTGTGCAGGAGATCACGCCGCTGGATGTCGGCGTCTTCCGATACCGCGGGATGTACACGATCGCGAAAGACGTCATGCTCGAGGAGATGAGGCTACCTCGTTCAGGTCTTGATCTTCCTTTCTCTGAGCTGAACTAAAGCCGGTGGTGGACACATGTGCTATCCATCTTGAAGATCATTTGGACATTTGAGACGTTCGTATGGTGTTATGATGAACGGATAGCTTCTCTATTTTATTCGTGCGAAGGACTGTCAGGTCGATCATGCTCAAGTCGATGAAGAAGAAGGCGGCGAGGGACGCGCTTGGCGCTCCCCAACCGTAGCATGCGAGGTTACCACGCCATCGAGGGAATCAAGGCCCAGCTCGAGACCCTCTGCCCGCTCACCGTCTCCTGCGCCGACATCATCGCCATCGCCGTCGGGGACGCCGTCTCGGCGCGTCTTCAAACGCCGTGGACAGGCACGTGAGGCAGGCGCCGCTCAAGGAGGTTCTTTTCACACGGAGCAGTTGTGACCTGATGAGTGATGACTGAATGGTGGGAAAGTCCGTCGGCGTGAAGGCGGTGGAGGAGGTGAGGGCATCGAGGGTCGGCAGGAGGTTGGTTCAGAGCGGTGTCGCTATCCGTGGACGGTGGCGGCGTAGACACCGGAGTACAGTGGAGTAGAGGCAATGAAATTAGTCATTTTCTCCCGATAATACCCTTACTTACTTCATGTTACTTGAAAATACTACTTCATACTATTTAAAGGATCGATGTAGTATAATTATATCTCAACCATCGGATCAGACCAAATGAATGGCCCATGTTAATTATAGCCCATTGTAAAGGTCCTCTAGTTTTTTCCATACACGATACACCACTCTTCTATTGGCATGCAATACTTCAAAATATTCACATAGTGCAATTAATGTATGAAGGAAGTTGTACTATGCGGAAGGTTGGCAAATGCAATTAAAATATGAAGCAAGATGTACTTCATGGAATTGAAGCCCAAAAATACACATCTCCCTGGTTTCAATCATACCTGATAGCATTATTTGCCTATAGAACTCCATAAATTTTCTCGAGCTGGCTTTGTCATTTCAAATAATCAAAGACAACCAATATACACTTTGAAATACTCCTTTTTTTTGCGCTGCGTGAGATCAACCACATTCACTACGGAACGAGTGTTGGACGCTTTGCCAAGAGCATAACCTCGGGCACTCGGCAAATGAAGCTTTTGTAGAGTGTGCTCGGAGGAACACTCGGGAAAGAAAGAACACACGGCGATGGAAGACCTTTGCCGAGTATTGGAAACTTGACACTCGGCAGTCGGCAAAGAGAGAAAAAGCTGTTGGCAAGACAAAACACTCGGCAACATTTTGATATTTTCCGAGTGTTAAAAGGCGGCACTCGGCAAAGAGAAATTCCGTTAACCACCCTTGACGGCCGTCAAGACTTTGCTGAGTGTCCTCTAGGGCACTCGACAACAATTTTGTATGCCGAGGGTCTGACTTCTAGCTCTCGGCAAAGATGGCTTTTACCGAGTGCCTGCGGCACTCGGCAAAGAGAGCTTTTGTCGAGTGCATTGAGTAGCAAAGAGGTGGTTTTAGTTTATGTTTTCAGTGCAATGATCGTTGAACACTTAGGATTTAGAGATAAATTAGTAGTTATATGGATAAATTAAAAGTTATACTACTTTCAATCATAATATTCCTAGCTTTGTTTGTGCCTATATATGTATGGTCATGTCTTATTAAGACATGCTTAGCATGAACCAATATCTTTCTCGTTTCGCGGCGTAGTTTACAATATCTCATAAGTTGTAAATCTCCCGTCTCGCCCCGTATATTCATATGGGACTCACACGCTGCAGCTTGAACATTAGTACTTGGGCATTTAAGAGATGGATTATTGTTGTGAATGAAAGCTTCTATTTGACTCACAAAGTATCCAAACCTTAATATTCCAGTAAGAAAATAAAGTCCAAATATCAACAAAGCATCGCATCGCTTCGATCGTCCAGATGTGCTTGATGCACTTTCCACTGTGTAGCCCTATCTCGTCATCAATACCTTGATTGAAGTCTTGGTTCTTTCGAAAAAGAAATGGACGGTAAAAATGGTCCATGATTAAAAGAAAATTTATAAGTAAAAGAAATTATCAAAAATAAGTAGGGTTCCAAATTGTAATTTAGAATTTTGCCAAGTGTTGGACCTCGGCAAATAGGTACTTTGCCGAGTGCCGGGGAGGGGACACTCGGCAAAAATTAGTGTATGCCGAGAGCCAGATAGGTGGCTCTCAGCAAATCTGTCATTTGCGGAGTGCCATATCAGGTGCACTTGGCAAAGGGGCCACTCCCGATTAGCGCTGCAACGGCCTTGTCCACGCGCCCGTCGCCCCCACATGCCCCTGTCCGCACACGCCAGCTATCGTCGCCCCGCTAGATGCCATCGCATTCTCTCCTCGTCGCTAGCTCCGTCGCCCCTCTCGCCGCCGCGCCCTATGCCCCCTCCACCGCGTGCCCCTGCCCCTACACTGCCGCCTGCCCCTCCACCGCCTCGCCGTCGCCCCTCCCTCTCGCTGTCGTGGCCGCCCTCTGCCCACCGCCGTGTTGTCGCCCCTCCCGCTGCCATGCCCCTACCCCCTCCACCGCGTGCCCCTGCCCATTCACCGCCATTTGCCCCTCTCACTGCCGAGGCCGCCCTCCACTCACTGCCCCTTCCGTCGCTGTGCCCCCTGCCCCCTCCACAGCGCGCCCCTGCCCCTCCACTGCGCCTCCCTGTCCTTTTCACCATGCGCACGTGCCCCCTCCACCCGCCTCCCTGTCCTTTCCACCACGCGCACCTGCCCCCTCCACCGCGCACTCCTGCCCCTCCACCGTGCCTCCCTGTCCTTTCCACCACACGCCGGTGCCCCCTTCACCGCCGCCTCGCCCATCCACCGTGCCCCCTGCTCCTCCATCGCGTGCCCCCTGCCCCTCCACCGCCACCCCTGCCCCCTCCACCGGGTCGCTGTTGCCTGAGTTCTTTCATTGGGTCACCTTGTGACCTTGCTAGGTAAGCACCACAACCCCCCTCCCCGCCCCTCTCACGATGGCCATGCGCCATGGAGGCAACTAGCATGTTTTAAAATTGAACTTAGATGTATGAGTAGAAAAGGAAAAACATGACAAAAAAATAACATGCAACCATGCAAGCTAGTTACTTAGAGTGGATTGTTGCCTTAGCCAGTGAATGGAGGCCGAGCTTGAAATAGTGGGCATAAATGCTTTGCATTTTAGATGGATGTCTATATGCTTGTCGGGCCATCGAGCTGTTCTTTTGTTGCAGGTTTTGGAAACCTCCCGATACTAGGAAGGTGCTGCCGAAATTGATGCTTGACACTTATAGTGTTTTTTTAGGAGAGGCTATTGCACCGTCCACGACTCGTCTCTTTGAAGGAGAACAAGGTGAGGTAAAAAGACCCCTCGTTTTGTTCTCTAAGTGTAGTGCACGTAACCTAGTTAGTTGTCTCCTGTTCGAAAGCAATACAGTTAGAGATATGCAGATCTTTGCATATCTATAACCGTATCTATTTTGAATTGTCCATATTTTTTGCACAGCCCAAGGATGCGTAGATGGAGTTAGTTTCTATGGTCTACTACGGTCTGAGACAAAGTTTTAGCATCATCTCCCTGTTGTTCTCTGGATACACAATCTCCCTACCAGGACGTGTATTTGGAGAATAGCCGGGAGGTGCCGCCGAAATTCTATCTCGAATAGGAGTAGACTTTAGAAACTAACTCCATCTATGCATCCTCAGGTGGGATTAGGACCTATCTTAACCTATAAGATAGTATAAACTTCATGCAGATTCAAATGAGTTTTATATTTCTCGCTGATATATATATGTTAGAGGATGGATGGACGTGCGTGGATGTACACGGGATGCTCAAGTCAGGGAGAGTTGGCCGATGAATGGATTGAGAAGACAAAAACTTTCTTGGAACTAGTATTTGGTGGGGTTAAAGGTGGGAGTGTCACTTGGTGTCCTTGCAAAATATGTGGAAATATGCGTAATCAAAATAAGGTTGTCATGGGTAAACATATTTGCAAGTATGATTTTACGCCAGACTATACCCGTGGACCTACCATGGTGAGGCCGATCGTATGAGATACGAGGTTATGAGACAACACATCGATGATTATGATGCGGATGCCGGGGTAGCAGACATTTAAAATGACTATCATGAAGCACACTTAGATGAAGGACGTAGGGAGAAGTAGCCGGAGGCAACTGCAAAGGCTGATTACAATATGTTGTCTGCGGCACATCAACCCTTTCATGGGTACACCAGGGTTGCTCAACTAGATGCCATTATGCGCCAGATGGTTGTAAAGTCCCAGTTTAGTCTGAGTCATGGTACCTTCGATGCAATGTGGACAGTCTTTGGCGGCTTGCTTCCAGATGGTCACATTCTGCCAAAGAGCATGCATGAGGCACAAAAACACCTTCGTGCACTTAAGATGCCATATGATCAGATACATGTTTGTCTGAATGGATGTGTTTTATTTAGGAAAGAACATGTCGAAGCAAATTACTATACAAAGTGTAAAGCCTCTAGGTTCTTGGAGGTAGACTCTGGTGATGGTCAAAAGAGGCAGCTCACGATCCCCATGAAAATCCTACGATACCTTCCTTTCATACCAAGGATCCAACGCCTATACATGACCGAGGAGTCTGCAAAACAGATGATATGACAAAAAAAGGAATTTGTTACAATCCTGACAAGCTTGTACATCCATCAGATGGTGAATCCTAGAAACATTTTGATGAGAAACATCATGAAAAAGCTCTAGAGGCTCGTAATGTACACATGGCACTAGCAACAGATGGTTTCAATCCTTATGGAATGGGTGCTGCCACATACACTTGTTGGTCTGTGTTCGTTATACCCCACAATCTTTCCCCAAGCGTCCTCTTTCAATGACAGAACATATTCTTATCGTTGATAATTCCTCAACATCCGGGGAATAAAATAAGTGTGTACATAGAGCCTCTGATTGATGATTTGGAGCTTGCTTGGAAGGAAGGGGTACAGACATACGATTGAGCTACAAAGACAAACTTAAAAATGTATGTGTGGTACCACTACTCTCTACATGACTACCTGGCTTATGGAATATTCTATGGTTGGTGTGTTATGGGAAGTTCCCATGCCCAATATGCAAGGCAGCTATGCAGTTCATTTGGTTGAAGAAGGGTGTCAAGTATTCTTTGTTCGACAAACACCGACCATTCCTCCCTCTTGACTATCCATTCAGACAAGACAGAAAGAACATTACAAAAGGTGTCGTAGTTAACGACCCACCACCACATATCATGACAGGTGTTGAGGTGCGTGCTATGTTAAAAGATCTCGTGGTTGATGAAGAAAAAGGTGGTTTTGTGGGATATGGTGTGCTACATGCCTGAACTCATATCTCGGGCTTACAGAGGCTTGAGTATATGGAGGACCTTCTTCTTCCACACAACATTGACGCGATGCACACTAAGAAGAATGTCAGTGAGGGATGTTTTGCAACAATCATGGATATTCCTGAGAAGACAAAGGATAACATTAAGGCATGAGTGGACCAAGTGGAGTTATGCGATAGACCAAAGCTAAACATGGCGCCTCCTAGATCCAGCAAGTCATGGAGAAAACCTAAGGTCGATTTCGTCCTGACGAGGCCCCAAAGGAGGGAGGTACTAGAATGGTTCCAAACATTGATGTTCTCTAATGGTTATGCAATGAATCTAAGGAGGGGAGTGAACTTATCTACTATGCAAATCAACGGGCTCAAGAGTCATGACTACCACATATGGCTTGAGCGGCTTCTTCCGGTGATGGTTCGAGGCTATCTCCCTGATCATGTTTGGCAAGTGCTGGTAGAGTTGAACTATTTCTTCCGCCAGCTTTGTGCTAAGGTGATATCTCGGACCGTGATTGCAGACTTTTGGAAAGAGAGGCGCCTGTGTTGATCAATAAGTTGGAGAAGATCTTTCCACCTAGCTTCTTCCTTCTGATGCAACATTTGATTGTGCACCTCCTGGCTGAGGCACGAATGGGAGGGCCTATACAGAACTATTGGTGCTATTCAATTGAGAGATGTCAGAAGGTTCTTCAAACTAAATATAAAAATAAATGAAAAATTGAAGCTTCTATTGTAGAGACATATATTCTGGAGGAGGTGTCAAACTTCACTACAAAATACTATGTTGACAACCTTCCTAATATGCATAATTCACCCCCTCGTTACAATGCCGACAAAAATGAATCGAACCTCAACCTTTTCCATGGGCAACTCGGAAGAGCTAGTGATGCGACCTACAAGACCTTGACATATGAAGAGTGGCACATAATCATGCTATATGTGTTGACCAACCTTTTTGAAGTGGAGCCATACATGGGGTAAGTTCTCAAACAAATTTCTTCTCGAGTAGACGTTGTTATGTATCTAACCCTCTTTTTTCTCACTGCTATAGGGAATTTCCTAAGCAATTCTGGCGTGCTTCAAGGGAACCTTCACCGAACGAACTTGAGACCCTACGCAGACAGGGTGCGGGTAATAGAATGCCCGATTTCATTTCTTGGTTCAAATAGAAGGTACGTTCTAGTTTATCTTGTACTTAGTTTCACATGAAAAGTTGCTCATAATGAACTCTCCTGCTTGAACTTGCAGGGACAAACTGATGTGTCCATGAGAGTCGAGTTGAGACAGGTTGTCAATGGCTGTGCCTATAGGGTTAGGGCATTTACCGGTTATGATGTCAACGAGTATCGCTTTCACTCAACAAGCAACGAGCAGAGTCGTCCAAATCGAAGAACCACAAATTCTAGAGTTCTTACGACCCACCTTGATGGGGTCGAATATTATGGAAGAATTGAACAAATTAACGAACTCTCTTTTCATGGTTGCAAACCACTTAATCCCATCATTTTCAAATGCCATTGGTTTGATCCAATGCAACGAAATGTATTCCCAATCTTGGGCTAGTCAAAATTCGGCCGTCATCCGTCTATGAAGGAGACAATGTGTATATCGTGGCTCAGCAAGACACACAAGTTTATTATCTCTCACACCAGTGCCAAACCGACGACCATCTCAAAGGTTGGGATGTTGTCTACAAGGTATCGCCACACGATAAACTACCTGTCTCAAACAACAACGATTACAACATAGACCCAATCACATACGAGGGAGAGTTCTTTCAAGAAGATGGCTAGAAGGGAGTTTTGTGATAGACTTAACCGAAGCAATCAAAATGGAAGTAAATAATGAAATTGGTGTTGGTGAAGAAGCTGCAGATGAGGTAGACAATGTAAAGGACTTAGAATTACTTGAGTGAATACGTTTAGGCAATGACAGTGATGATGACATTCCTCCTTCAGAGCATGGGCATTATTATATCGAAATGCGTGATAGTGTTGATGAGACTTGTGATCCGGCTAATCCCGATGAGGACGATTATTTCTAATACATGTATGATTCATACTAATTTGATATATTATTTATAATACTATATTATTTCAGATTTTGTTTTTCTTATTTTGCATCTATTTTATAGTATGCTAATTGGTTTCCTACCTTTATTTGCAGGTGTTTCAAAAAAGATGGTGGACGGTTTGAATTTGAAGTCGCTATCCTCGTTTTACAGTAGAAAGTCTGATGAGTCCAGCAGTGGTCGACGTAGAGGTGGAGGCAGGGGTCGAGGCAGAGGTCAAGGAAAAGAGATTGCGAGGTCACTGTCGCCTGTGGTGTCATCGTCTTCATCTTCCTCTTCGTCTGAGGATGAGGAGGAGCAGGAGCAGGAGGACGCTACAACTATCTGGTTGAGAGGTCCGTCGACCCTCCCAACGCGACCAATACCAATACCTCTTGATAGGCTGTAAGGGCCGAAGGCGTATTGAGAGCGGGGGGGGGGGGGGGGGGGGGGGGGGGGGGGAGGGGGTAAGGCGATCACGAGTCCAAATACTTCAATTCACACCACTATAACCTAGCAATCGTTGCAACCTAATAGTTTTAGGAGGCCAAGACCCTACACATGCTAGTGTTTATGATGAGAGCGAATGCGGAAGCTAAAAACACTAGCCTATGCAAGCCACAATTCAACCTACTCACTAGAGCACACAAGTGCAAAATAGTAAAGAGAGGGTCAAGGAATGTTCATGATTTTTCTTGAGGTCTCAGAAGGATGGCGCCTTCCCCTAATCCTCGTTGGACCACTCCTGCCGAAGTTCCGGTTCCTCCCGCCACCAATGTGGAGTTCTGGCCCACGAGCCCGCACTCACTCCCGGAGTGAAGACACGGTGTGCGTCACCGCTGCCACCAAGGCCAAGCTCGCCTCCCTCGAGAACTTGCCGGACTCCCCGAGCCGACACGGGCGCTCACTAGCGATGCCCCTTTCACCGGCGGGCTCAAACTATGTACAAACATGTAACAGCCTTCACAACTGATCATGATAGGCTCGATCACCGACACCTAACCGGTCTAGGTCTCACTATAGACCAAGAGTAACAACCTAGATCAAACCCTCAAGGACACCCTTGCCCTAGATGTGCATAATGCTCTTGTTACTCTCACTAGCACTCTCAAGATATACAATATCTTCTCCTAGTGCTCCTCTCTTTTCCTCTTGGGTCTCACCAAATGCTCCAACCTCCAACTAGCTGTTGCTCCATGAGATTGCCTTTTTGGACACACTGACCAGACTATCCGGTCATTACCTGATCGGACCGTCCGGTCACTCCTAGAACGGCTCCCAGAGCCGTTGGCTTCGTTGTGATTGCAACCTCCTGTACTGACTAGACTGTCCGGTCAGTAGACCGGACCGTCCAGTCTGTCCAGCCATCGGACAAGTCCGGCACGTCGAACATCCTTGTCAGACTCCAGAGAGCTCGCTTGCTCTCTGCTCTGTGCTTCACCCGTAGAGACTGGACCGTACGGTCTCTATGGTCCCAGGCACAGATAGATTCCTCGCTGAGTCTTCTCTCTGGACTGTCTTGTCCACTGATGACCGTATAGTCCGGTCACTGCTTGACCAACTGTCCGGTTTCTCTGTCCAGAAGCTGAAACTCCTCGTCCTCGCTTGACTTCGTTTCCTGGCTTCTCCGAACAACTCCTTGGCTTATCCACTGTCACCTAGTGCCTGTGATTTCACTGAGCATCTATGCACATCACCGACTAGACATGACATGAGAGAAATGACGTAGAACCCCTTGATAGTCCGGTTTTTCCTATGGACTAAAAGCTCTAACAACTAGACAAGTGTTCCCAACACTTGCGCCATAGCTTGTCCTTAGCCTTGATCCATCTATATCAACCCTTGAACTCCATCAAGCTCATCAAGCCTCCATGCTTGTGGTCATTGTCATCAATCACCAAGGCAACCATCATCCATATGGTTTGTAGTAGAGTTTAGATATGATTCCTGCATAGACAACACTCGTATAGATATTAGCCCACAATTTCATAGTTGTCATCTATCACCAAAACATTCATACCTTGGGGATCCAATCATCAATGGTCACGAGGCTTACAATCTCCCCCTTTTTGGTGATTGATGACAACCATTACTTAGCATAAAATATCAAGGCTAAAAGAGCTACACTACGATCGAGAGGAACCACAAAAGCAAAAGCAAGGAGCACACAAGGTCCTACTCAATCAAGCATCATAAAGGGCTAAAAGGATAAGAGAGAAAAGCACACTCTAGATGATAATGCATGCATGTCATGTTAGGATATTAAAGAAAGCATAAGGACAAGCAATGCAAGACATGAATGCATGCATGTCATGTTAGGATATTAAAGAAAGCATAAAGACATGCAATGCAAGACATGAATGATGATATGCAATCAGAATAGCATGGCAATGTATAAGAATCAAAAGCAAGCAATCATCATCATAGCATCATACATAGGTAAACAGGATAAATAAAAGTAAAATGAGGCACTGCGTATGAAAATAAACCATGTGAGATCAAGATGAGTCAAACACACAGGAATGAAAACCATGACTCATCAAAATCCACGAACACTCGATAAATCCTTCAAAATAAGATCCAAATGTATCTATCTCCCAAAACTAATGTACACGTATGCTCCCTCTAGATACATGCTAGTGACTCTCGATCGCACAGGATCACACTCCTATTCCCCCTAAACTTATTACTACTACTCACCCTTTGGCAACAAACACCAAAAAGAGGAAAAGGGAAACAACTAAGCGCTCGTGGTCGAAGGAGGTGGTGCAGCAACATCCTCTGAAGGCTCTACTCTGGGCTGCTCTTGTGCTGGGTCCTGCTGCTCTGCCTGAGCCTGCGTCGCCTAGTCGTCCAGCTGCTCAAAGTACTCAAGGTCTACTGGTGACTCAGACCCTCTGTCCTGCCCTGCCGGTGGGACTGTGGATGTCTCCTCGACAACTGACGCCTGAAGAAGAGCAAGGTCATACACATCCTACTAAGTGAAGCCATGGCAGACAAGATCCTTTGCTACCTCAGGTGTGACTAGAGGGGTGTCTGTAGCAGAAGGGGGTGGAGCTGTAGCTGACTCTAGGGCTGTCTGGGAGTCTGCACCTGTGGTGTGCACTATCTCAGAAAATAGACTCCTGACCTCCTGACTGGTAGCTGCTGAGAGGTGGAAGGTCCTACCATCTACGAAGTGGAAGAGTGGGTCGATGAAGTTAACAACACAGACACTGAGAAGGTGGACACAGGGGAGAACTGAGCTGGTGAGTGAGTCTGTCCTGCTCCCCCTGTTGGTGACACCCCTGAGTGTGACAACCGGCTGGACTGGGCTGTCATCATGGCAGTGAAGGGGCCTGGCTGTGTCTGCAGCGTCGGAAACTGTGGAAGAGTGGAAGGTCCTGGCTGCTTATCGGTCTGCCTTTGAGTCATCTCTGCTATCTATTTCATGAGAGTGGTCATCAGTGCCATCTGCTGTCTCTGAAGCTATGCCTGTCCTCTGATGACCTCCATCTTCTGACGTCTATCCTCAGCTATGCTCTGAATGAATTCACTCAGGCATCCTGCAAGTGCTGCTACAGTGATATCATCCTCTGATTATGTCCCTGTAAGCTGGGGAGGTGCTCCTGTGCTAGTTGACTCAGGAACCACTGTCTCTGGATGAGCTGCCTGCTCGTGAGTGACTGGTGGTGACTTCTGCTCCTTCGCTCTCGTCTGCTGACCCGAGGCTGACTGTGAACCCCTAGGGACTTGAGGTGAGTAGCTGGTGGTCACCTTAAGGAATGTGTCGTACTGCTCCTCTATCACTAGTCCCATCCTCCTCAAAAGGTAGCAGATGTATGGACCATAGACTAAGTGACGTCCTCCTACCCTCTCAGAGATAACCTCCTCCATCGCTCCAATCAGCAAATAAGCCAAGTCTCTCCTCAGTATGGCTGCCACTGCCCACTGGTGTAGAAGTGTGAACTCTTCTTTGTACCCAGATCTAGGAATGATAGTCCTGGTGACTATCGCTCTAACCACCTTGGTCTCTGCGGTGAGTCTCGCGGGACCCCAGTCAAAACCTGGGGTGTGCGGTGGTGGAAAGGCAACTGACACCATCTTGTCTAGAGGTAGCGTGATGTGAACAAGGGTTCCCAATCTTCCGAAAGGTTCTTGGTAAGTTGATTTGGTCGGAGGCGACACACAAATCGATCTGGCTTCAGAACAGCACGTTCTAAACCCCGCAATCATAGCACGACGTCTCCTCTGGTTATCAACCGTCCAAGGATGATTGACCTCGCCAAGAAGGCTAATCCCTGCCTGTGAATCAAGAACACAAGAAAAAACAACGAAGAATACAACACAATTGCAGATGTATGATTAAACTCACGAAGTTGGGGTCTCACAAACCGATGAACGGCGACACTGTTTATGAATAGAGTTGATCTAAGAAAAACCAAAACCCTAATGATGCGGTGGCAGCTGTATATGAAGACTCCAGGGTCGTGCAAGACCCTCTGAATGCGCCTCTAATTAGGCTCAACTAGATACAAAGCCCAAAGGCCAAAAATAGGCGACGCAGCACCGACACAGATTCTGGACCCTCTCTTGTTTCAACAATTCCCGATGACTCTGGATGAATTTTAACATGAAGCCGGCGTCATTAGAAAGGTCTTCTCCTTATCTTTCCGTGCATATGTAGAATGTCCAAATCCGAGTCCGTATGCGTCCTGGGCGACCGTTTTAGTGCAGACAGTTCCTGGGCCCCAAAACAGACTCGAAGTCGGTTTTGATTGGGCCTCCACTTTGGCTTCCAAGCCCTTGCTGGTCCTCCACATTACCAACTCCTTCTCCCATCATCTCCTGGTCCTCTCCATGGTTCCTAATCATAAAATAATCATTCGGTAGCAAACCATTCTCAACATCTTTCCTCATCCTTGGTCGAAAGAAGTGTGTGGTCAAAATATCCTCTATCTTCTTAGCATCAAAATGACCCATCAATCTACCTCCATGCGTCTCCTGCAACAACAAAAGATGAACGGAACCAACTAGAATACATAGGCGGTTAGCTCTAAACAAGAAACCATCATTCAACACAAATTTGTTCCAAGCACGATCTTCTTTACAGTGTAGCAATACATCTTTAAAATCAATATCAGCAACATATTGTTCTTTAATTGCCTCAAGTCCAAAAATTCTACAATCAAGTTGGGACAACAAAGTATATCCCCTAGATAAAGCATCAACAATCACATTATCCTTTCCTTTTTTATGTTTAATAATATAAGGAAAAGACTCAATAAACTCAACCCATTTAGCATGTCTACGGTTCAAATTGCATTGAGAACGAATATACTTAAGTGATTCATGATGTCAAAATGAATAACAAATTCTTTGGGCAACAAATAATGATGCCACGTCTCTAAAGAACATACAAGTGCATATAGTTCCTTATCATACGTGGAATAATTCAAAACAGGCCCAATAATTTTGTCACTAATGTATGCAACAGGTTTACCATCTTGCATCAAAACACCACCAATATCTATACCACTAGCATCACATTCAAGCTCAAAAGTCTTATCAAAATTGGGTAATTGCAGCAATGGTGCATATGTAAGTTTGTCCTTTAAAACATCAAAAGACTCATGATGTACCTTACCCCAATGGAAGTCAACGCCCTTCTTTATCAACTCATGCAATGGTGCAACAATGGTGCTGAAATCTTTGATAAAGCGGCGGTAGAAACCTGCAAGACCAAGAAAACTCCTTACCTATGTGATAGTTTTTGGTACATGCCAGCTCTTTATGGCTTCAATCTTTGCCTCATCCACTTCAATTCTCTGTGGAGTCACAACATAGCCAAGAAAAGAGACTTGATGAGGAGTTTTTGGACTCTTGATAGGCTGTAAGGACCGAATGCGTACTGAGAGCGGGGGGGGGGGGGGGGGGGGGGGGTTGAATCGGTAAGCCAATCACGAGTTGTCGCCCAGGACACACACCCACGATCCAAAAGGTCTTGGACTTGTTGTTGTATCTTCTTAGTCTCCTCAGGGTTGGTCCTATAAGCAGCACGGTTTGGCAAAGTAGCACCTGATGAGTACATCACACTCATGGATACACACAACACTCCTCTAACTAAGATGAAAGTTCATGTGCATCACCTGAATTTACAGGTGATTGCTACCTAATGAATTAATTATTGTTAGAAACCATGGAGATGATGATGAGATAGCTGGGGAGGTGATTGGAGGCGTGATGGGCCAGCAAGGACGTCCAAGCCAAGGTGGAGGCCCAATCAAAACCGACTTCGAGTCTGTTTCGGAGCCCAGGACCAGTCTGCACTAAAACGGATGCCCAGGACACATACGGACTCAGATTTGGACGTTGTATATACGACTAGAAAGATAACGAAAAGGACATTCCAACCCAATAGGTCCCATATCAAAATTCGTCCCGAGCCGTCGGCAATCACCGAAACAAATCAACTTCCAGAATCTGTCCTAGTGCTGACACCGTAATTGGTCTTTGGGCCATATATCGAGTTGAGCCCACTTAGGGCTGCATCCAGGGGGTCTTGCACGACCCTAGGGTCCTCATATACAGCCGCTGCCTCTTCATTAGGGTTTGGGTTTTTCTTAGATTATTCTATTCATAACAGTTTTGCCGTCATATCGGTTTGTGAGACTCAACCTTGTGAGATTCATCATATACTTGCAAATTTGGTTGCATTCTTCTTTGTTCTTGCTTGTGTTCTTGATTTGTAGGCAAGGATAAGCCTTCTCGGCGAGGTCAATTGTTCTTGGATGGTTGATAACCAGAGGAGACGTTGTGCTACGATTACGGGGTTTAGAACGTGTCGTTCGGAAGCCGGATCGATTTGTGTATTGCCTCCACCTTAATCAAGATTATCAGAACCTATCGGAAGATCGGGAACCCATGTACACATTAGCACCAGAAATCAAATTAATTTGATGCTCAATCCCTCTCAAAGGTGGCAATCCCGGTGGTATCTCAGCTGGGAAAACATACTCATACTCCTGCAAAAGGTTAGTGACAGCAGGAGGCAAAGCACTAGAAGCAATATCACCAAGCGAAAACAAGGCTTGTTTGCATATCAAAGCATAGCCAATATTATCAACAGAAATTTCAGATTTTGTGGCAAGACATGAATGACCTTGTAATTTAATTTCAACACCCTTAGAACTTGAAGAATCATTAACATTACTTGGTGTAGAATCAGAATTAACAAGTTGCTGAATTTCAGGGCCTTTATTTTTCAAACTAGCAGCTTATTCTAAATCAGCTTGTACAATTTCAGCAGGGGTCATTAGTAACAAAGTAATTTTAGTTACTTTATACATAAAAGTGTACTTATTACTTTTACCATGGTGTACAACATCATTATCAAATTCCCAAGGTCTACCCAATAAAAGTGAATAAGCTTGCATGGGTACAACATCACAATCAACAGAATCCACATAGGAACCAATGGAAAAAGGAACTCTTCAAGTTTGTATTACCTTAGCTTTTCCAGAGTCATTTAACCACTGAATGTAGTATGGATGTGGATGTGGGCGTGTGGTCAAATCAAGCTTCTTAACCATATCAGAAGTCACCAAATTGTTGCAGCTTCCTCCATCAATGATGACATGTGCTCGACGGTTCTTGATGATGAAGAAAATCTAGAACAAGTTATGTCGCTGCATTGTCTCGGGCTGCTGGATTTGTGTGCTAAGCACACGCTGCACAATAATATTCATGTAGCCCGTGGTATCTCCGCCTCCAAGGACGAGGTCACCGCTGGTGGCAGCGACATCCTTCTCCTCATCCTCCACATCAAAGGTGCTCATATAACCACTATCATCTGTCGCCACATATGCCCGCCTTCTTGGGCAATCTTTCTGCACATGACCAAGACCATGGCAGCGGTGGCACTGAATCTCTATAGTGCGTCTCGTCGAAGCAACAAAGGAGGCACTACTAGTCGGTACCTGCACAGAATTTTTACCTGAGCGCGTAGAAGTGGTAGGGGCTGATCTTGGTGCTGCAAAAACAGCACTAGCTGGTGGGGGCGGCCGGAAAGATGGCTTGGGCAGCCCCGAAGTCCCCGTCGGCCGTGGTGGGTAGAAAGTCCTGGACTTGCTCTACCCCTCAAAAGCCTAGAAAAGTCTTTGTGATTCTTTCTCTGCAAGCATAGCATACTGGAAACACTGGTTGAGGGTATAAAATTCTTTATAATCAAGGATGTCCTGAATTTCTTTTCTCAGACCAGAATAAAAGCGGAAAATCTGATCCTCTACTTTTTCAACCACAACACAACGAATCAAACCCTTCTAAAGCTCACTAAAATACTCCTAAGCAGTTTTATCTCCTTGATCTAAACACTGCAGTTTATTATGAATCTCTCTATAAAAAGAAGGAGGAACAAAATGATCATGCATTGCTACCTAAAGTTCTTCCCAAGTAGTAGGCAAATCAGTTTCAGCAGCTAGACCACTCCACCAAACAATAGCAAAGTCCTTAAAGTCACTATTGGCTTGTCTAACTCTATGTTGTTCAGGAACAAGGTGGGCATTAAATTTTTGTTCTACAGTCATTTCCCAATCAAGGTAAGGATCACCATCGTACTAATCCAAAAACGAAGGAATTGAAAACTTAATTTTAGCATACGGGTCATCTGGAGCATGGTTATCGTGTGTGCGACGGTTGTGATTATGGAAACCACCCATACCTTGAGGGTTACATTGCAAACGACGTCGTAACCTTGCGGTCCTTGTAGCTGACCTATCGACGGTGCATCAGCCTTAAACACCGTTTCTTCATCATGACCGTCTTCAACGTCGTTGTTGGTGTTGGTGTTGGTGGTCTTGTGAGCGGTCCAATTCGACAACCTGATCGGTTAACTTAGAGACACTCTTATCCAACCGCTCAATGCTTTCTCCTAGGTGAAGCTTGGTGACGGGGTCGGTGACGGCCCTAGTGATCGTCTCTGCCAAATCACTCTGAACCGCCAGCAAAGCCTTCTGTAGCAGACTTTGGCTCACGCACTCATCAAATTTTGAGGGTGAAGCACCCTCCATCGCTTCCTGACATCAGAAACACCAAAACAAGAAACAAAAAGTGAAGGTTATCCCTACAAAACTACTAAGCAGTGGTGCCTCTCAACACAGCAAAAGGAAGCTTTTTGCAAAACTCTTACAAAGTTCTGAAAAAAACAAAGCAAAGGATACCAGGGAGGTGTGTTCTACGATTGCAAGGGTTACAAAATACTCTGTGTGCTGCCCGGAAGAAATATGTAGAGCTACGAAGGCCAAATATATATATGTGAGTGGCACACAAATCATTAACAGATATTAAAGCTGAATAAGTGCCCAAGTAACTTGTCCCTAGTTGATGGTCTAACTATGTCCTAGAACAGTAGTGATAGCAAAGAAGAAACAAGGAGACAAAGGCACACAGTCGATAACAGGGGTTAAGTGTAAAACAGCCAAACTCAGAAATTCCAGGGGGCTAGATGGAGCACTAGTAGGAATCCCAAATTTATTTTTTTTATTTTTTTGGTATATTTATTCAACTCACTAACAAAGGGGGAGAAAACACAAAAAAATTCAACTCAAACAGAGCTAGAACGTGGCCTACAGAAAATCTTGAAGTTTCAGAAAACGTCGGGTTTCAACTTGAATGAATTTTTTCTTTATCTTCCTGATTTGTTTTTGAATTTTTTGATGAGGGCACACAAGGTGTAGCCGAGTGTGGGTCACCTCAACATTTTGTCAAAAATCTCCTGTAAAAATTTCAGCCAAAACGGACAACTGAGCGAAAAGTTATGGCTGTTTTACCGAAGGGGTGTCGGAATCGGTTATGAAGAAACCCGGGGTTTGAGTGAAACTCGAGTCAGGTTTGGGGTCGGGTAGGGATTTTTTAGCGGAGTGGATGCAGCGGAAAATGGAATTTATGAGAATTGGTCCGAGGTGTTGAGGGCGTGGGATTAGGGTGGGATTAGGGTGGGCGTGTTGATCAATCAACTCTAGCACACAAAGCCGACAAAACCGAGGGTGATGGAAGGGATGGCAGCTAGGATTGCAAGGGAAACACTATTGACAACAAAAACACAAACTAAACCAGTGACTAAACAAGAACTAGGGCACAAACTCAACACTACGGACTGTGAAATTGAAATATGCAAAGGCTAAACACGTGGTTATGGGCGGGGGAATTTGTTTTTGGCTTTTCTGTGGATGATAGGAAGAACACGAAAACAAAACTAAAGGGTAGTGCGAACCTGACGGTGCACCTGAAGCTCTGATTACCACTTGATGTGAACAAGGGTTCCCGATCTTCTGAAAGGTTCTTGGTAAGTTGATTTGGTCGGAGGCGACACACAAATCGATCCGGCTTCAGAACAGCACGTTTTAAACCCCGTAATTGCAGCACGACGTCTCCTCTGGTTATCAACCGTCCAAAGACAGTTGATCTCGCTAAGAAGGCTAATCCCTGCCTGCGAATCAAGAACACAAGCAAGAACAATGAAGAATGCAACAAAATTGCAGATGTATGATTAAACTCATGAAGTTGTGGTCTCACAAATCGATGAACGACGACACTGTTTATGAACAGAATTGATCTAAGCAAAATCTGAACCCTAATGGTACGGCGGCGGCTGTATATGAAGATCCTAGGGTCATGCAAGACCCTCTGGACGCGCCCCTAATTAGGCTCAACTAGATACAAAGTCCAAAGGCCAAAAATAGGTGACGCACCACCGACACAGATTCTGGACCCTCTCTTGTTTCAACGATTCCTGATGACTCCAAATGAATTTTGACATGGGGCCAGCGTCATTAAAAAGGTCTTCTCCTTATCTTTCCGTGCATATGTATAACGTCCAAATCCGAGTCCGTATGCGTCCTGGACGACCATTTTAGTGCAGACAGTTCCTGGGCCCCGAAACAGACTCGAAGTCGGTTTGATTGGGCCTCCACTTTGGCTTCCAAGCCCTTGCTGGTCCTCCATGTTCCCAACTCCTTCTCCCATCATCTCCTGGTCCTCTCCATGGTTCCTAATCATAAAATAATCATTAGATAGCAAACCATTCTCAAAAGTAACATATAGCGAAGAACGTAGGAACAAGCTCACCTCTAAATTTAGTCGTCGTGCACGAGCTCTAGTCATTGGACCTTGCAAGTCCCGAATTGGAGGAGTGTTGTGTGTATCTGTGGGAGTGATGTCCTCATCATAGTGTCCCTCCAGGTGGTCTGCGATGTGGTGCGAGGGTCCCATAGGCACTCTTTTATAGCTAGAAATTTGAAGCAAGAAGTCCGAAGCTAGCTATGAGATCCTCCCTGGTCACACGCTGTGGCTGTCCTCTAAATAGGAACCAGATCTCTGAGCGGTCTCTAGCAACCCAAAGTGTGGCATAGAACTCCAACACGATATCCTCTCTGAATCTGTAGGGCTCAGTGACTAACTCCGCTAGTCCAGGCAAGTAAGTGAAGTACTGCTCCCTGTCTGTGCCTGTGACTCTCCGAATAGCCTGGTAGATAGTGTACCGCTGCAGCACAAACAAACCAGACTTGCCCTTCAGGGTAACATAGCATCTCAAGCCCTCACCTATCCTCCTCTAGAGACCTGTCTTGTACCTCTCTCCTGCAGCGAGATCCCTGGAGACTGGAACCCACTGCTTGAAGGAGACAAGACGAAGCGACTTAAGGTCCTTTGTAGGAACCTTAAGAATGTCTATCTCTTCGGCTACCTCTACAAGTCTCTACAGCCTCCTCGTGCACACTGCACAAGTGCACCTCGGGTCTCCCGCCCGGTGGGCTGTCCTCTGAGGTACAATCTACGTTGGCTCATAGCACCCCTGAAAGTGAAAGCCGTCCAGACGACTGGGCTGTCATCATAGAAGTGAAGGGTCCTGGCTGTGTCTGCAGCAGCTGAAACTGTGGAAGAGTAAAAGGTCCTGGCTGCTGACTATCCTGCCTCTGAGTCATCTTTGCCATCTCGGTCATCAGTGTAGTCATCAGCATCATCTGCTGTCTCTAGAGCTCTACCTGTCCTCTGATGACCTCCATGATCTGACGCCCCTCCTCAGATGAGTTCTGAATGAAGTCACTCAATCATCCTGCAAGTGCTTCTATGGAAGCAGCGCCCTCTAACTGTGTATCTATAGGCTAGGGAGGTGCTCTTGTACTGGCTGACTCTGGAACCACAGTCTCTAGATGAGCTGCCTGCTCCTGAGTGACCGACGGTGACTCCTGCTCCTCCTCTCCCATCTGCTGACTCGAGGCTGACTGCGATCCCTTGGGGACTCGAGGTGAGTAGCTAGTGGTCACCTCAGAGAATGCATCATACTGCTCCTCAGTCACAAGCCCTAGTCTCCTTAGAAGGTAGCAAATATATGACTCGTAGACTAGGTGTCATCCTCCAACCCTCTCAGAGATAACCTCCTCCATCTCAGCAATAAACAGATCTGCAAGGTCAAAGTGATGTCTCCTCAGGATAGCTGCCACTGCCCACTAGTGCAAGAGCATAAACTCCTCTTTGTACCATAACCTGGGAATGATAGTCTTGGTGACTATCGCTCTGACCACCTTCACTTCTGCTGTGAGCCTAGCAGGGCATCTGTCAAACCCCGGAGTGTGTGGTGGTGGAAAGGCGACTGACACCATCTCATCTAGATGTAGCATCCCACTCTGTGGTCTGCGGGGTGAAGCGAAGGTCGGGTAAGCACTCCTGTACAACTGCAAGTCTAAAGCTAGAAGTCCCAGTGCAGCTATCAGATCCTCCCTAGTCAAGCATTGGGGCTCTTGTCTGAACAAAAACCAGATCTCAGAACGATCTCTGGCTATCCATAGTGCAGCATAGAACTCCAGCACTATATCCTCTCTGTATCTGTAAGGAGCAGTTACTAACTCTGCTAGTCCAGATAAGTACATGAAGTACGGCTCCATGTCAGTGCCTGTGGCCCTCCTCATTGTCTGGTAAGTCGTGTACTACTATTGCACAAACAGTCCAGTCTTGCCCTTCTTGGCAAGATAGCATCTCAAACCCTATCCAATCCTCCTCTGGAGCCCTATCCGGTACCTCTCTCCTACAACAGGATCCCTGGGGACTGGAACCCACTACTCAAAGGAGACGAAACGACTCACCTTAAGGTCCTTGGTAGGAATTCTAAGTATGTCTCCCTCTCTGGCTGTTGCTACAAGTCTCTACAGCCTCTTGGTGCACACCTCACAGGTGCACTACGGGTCTCCTACTCGGTGAGCTGACCCCTGGGGTCCTACCTGCAAAAGCTTCTTAGTCTCCTCCTCCTTTGAGTACTCCGTCTCAGATTTTGACTCTGAGCTCTCCTCCTTCTCGAACTCCTCCTGCTGCCTAGAGGATCCCTACTGATGCATGGCCTAGGTGGGGTTGGAAAAGCATGACACGCCGACCCGATTCTAGATCCACGATCCGAATCCGTAGTCTTGGCACCAGAACTCCGACAGCATGACACACCGATCCGGTTTCAGATACACATGATGTGCCCCCTGCAATCTTAGCATCGCAACTCCGGCAAGTGAAAGGCCCAATCGCCCTAAAAGACTAGTCCAATAGGGGAAGGGTGGCTCTCCCTTTTAAGGTGGCTTCCTCCTCCCAAGCTAAGCAAGGTGGGATTATTCAGAGGCTCACACGGTCGCCGCCGACTACAACTGGGCCACATGGCCCCTTTGTTGCGTCTTTGCCATGGGTAATAGTGGAGGATGTCCTCATCATTCCCACACCCTTAAACAAGGGCCCAGCTCTGATACCAAATGATGCATCCGGCCCAGGTGGGTTGGAAAAGCACGACACACCAACCCGATTCTAGATCCATGATCCGAAACCGCAGTCTTGCACCACAACTCCGACAGCATGACACACCGATCCGGTTTCAGATACACATGATGTGCCCCCTGCAATCTTAGCATCGCAACTCCGGCACACCCACTTGGGGAAAGGCCCAATCGCCCTAAAAGACTAGTCCAATAGGGGAAGGGTGGCTCTCCCTTTTAAGGTGGCTTCCTCCTCCCAAGCTAAGCAAGGTGGGATTATTCAGAGGCTCACACTGTCGCCGCCGACTACAACTGGGCCATATGGCCCCTTTGTTGCGTCTTTTCCACAGGTAATAGTGGAGGATGTCCTCATCACCTGCTCCGCAGGTCTCGATGACCTCTCCTGACGAGAAGCCGGAGTACTCTGCAACCACGGTGGTAAAACAACTCTTGTGGCCAAGCCTTGACCTGTTGTACTCCGTTTGGTACTCCTCCTCAACCATGTGGCTCGCTGTCTGGCTGCCCAATAATCAACCGTGCCTCGGGTGTCCTGCGTGCTATCTCCATAGCCTCTAGGTGCTCTGCAACCCTCAAGGCTCTCTCTGACTCCGGGTCTAGCCTGGTCCTCTTCTTGCTCTTGGGCTTCTCTGGCATCTTGTCCTTGCCCTTATCCTGACCTGATCCTGCCATCTCTGCTACTGAAAAGTGTCACTGCACGCACGTAGGTATAGACAGGATAAGCATAGAACCTAATACATCTACAAGCAAAGCATCGCTAGGTAAGAATACACAATAGAAATCCTAGCACTAAATGAAGAACATGATCACTGGACAAATATGCAAAGTAACAACAGAGATCATCGACTATATGTGGTTGGTGCGAGTCATCTAATGTGCAGTCAAATAATAGGCAATAAATTTAACTATAGACTACATGAGAGATAAACCCTAGAATTGCAATTAACAGATACGCATGTAATCAATTACAATCTAGGTTGAGCCAATTAACCAACTAATGCAACTAAAGATAAGAGATTCACATCTAATTGCATTAATTAGGCTAATTGCTCAAAACAACAGAGCATAAACGATGAATTGGGGGTGTGCACAGTACCCTGGGATGAAGAACACGTCGAGCACCGAAGAACTCACGACCAAAAGCTGAAAAGGTGGAGTTTTTGAGGTCGCCGGCAAAAGGGGGGGGGGGGGGGAGGAAAGTGCAATCTTTGCCCTAATGATGGTGGAGCTCGGCTCTAGGCACAACTGGGGGTGATCTTGCGCGTGTGGGTGCAGAGGTGGCACTGGAGGTGCAGTGGCGCGTGTCGGCGGTGAGGTGCACGAGGCGGTGATGCTTGTGGTGGCAGCGGCGAGCACGCTGGTGCGAGACGAGCACGTGCATGCGGGGCTGCTCGTGGGCTAGACGGCAATACTGGTGCGAGCAACGACGTGCGCGGGCGAGCGGTCAGGCGATCATCTACGTGGGTGAGCTCGACTGTGTGGAGGAAGGCGTCGATGATTGACTCGGCGCGAACTCGGATCAGAGGCGACGTCGTTCTAAGGAAGGAGACAAAGTCCTGACTGATTTGACTTAGGTCAAGAGAGCAATCGATGGCCGAGATCCTCAAGAAATAGATCGACGGTTCAGATGTGGAAGTGCATCGCACGATCAACATAATGACCAGACCGTCCACTCAGGTCACCGTACCGTCCGGTCAGTCGAATCACTAGAAATTGAGGTTCTGGGTGAACAGAACTCATATAGACCAGACTGTATGATCTCTATTGAGAGTTTTGTCCGGTCTTCATTTCCTATCTCCCAAGATTTTGTTGGGTTGAAGTAATTGCTCTATGTCACAAATGTTTTCAGTTTTGAACAAAAACCTTTTTAAATAAGTAAAATCTTTTTAAATTATTTGATTTCAATATTTTTAATTTTTTGATTCTATGATAATTTGAGAAAATTGAAATCCTTTCAATCAAATTTTATGAATGTACATTATATTTTAAAATGGGGCTCAACTATTATTGTCTCCATGACTCACGTGAATGCATCATCGAACACTTTCTTCCAAACTTGTTTCATCACATATTTCACCCTACACGCAGTTGATGTATCTATCTCATTTTCATCCTCATTCATTTCATCTACCACATGGACGTACCTAGACGTCAAACCTTCCATGTTTGCCCCACCTTCCATAAATATCCCTATTAAAAGAAACCCCTCCTTCCATAAACATTCTATGGAGTTGAACCCACCTTCCATAAAAATTTCTATGGAAAGAAATTCCACCTTCCATAAACATTCATAAGGAAAGTACAATAGAATAATATCCTTTTTATATTTCTTATGCCTTCCATGTTTGCCTCCAATAAATGGATTAATTACTCTTAATTGCCTTTCCATACTCTTCCTCCACCTACCCCACCCCTCCTATAAATACTAGCCCCTCTCCCACGTCCTCCCCACCCCCTCAAACCATCACCACGCCGCCAGGCTGCCACCACGCCACCCTGCCCTCGCGTCCAGCAACAGTTCTGCCGGTTGGCTTTGGCGTTCCTGGTGATCCACCCATCCAAATGCCGCAAACATTTACATGAAGGTGCGACCTTGTCCTCCCCAACATATCCAAAATTTAGAGTCATTGGACATAGGATGCCTCCGGGATCTGCATCACAATGGAAGCTGCTCCCTGATCTGGGCGAATCCAGCACGCGTAACAGTAAAACCATCACATTTTCTCCCAATCCATAGATGCTCTTGATACAAACAACGCTCATAATTGTGTTCCAGGGTCTTGTGATCATCTCCACAAAAGGGTTCTCCTAGAACGGCCATGGTACAATGAGGAACGCGATCCATGCTCGATCTGCCGCTGGACGACCTCACCATGATGGAGCCAATCGATCTCTAGTATAGTTGACGTCTGAACCAATTCAACTTACGTTTCACATGTTCCACGTCCCTAGGAATATTTCTGTTCAATGTATTCCTTGAGAAACAGAGCCAATCATTGGGAACGCGCATATAAGTTTTGCACTATCTGCGCAGCCACAGTCCAGCGTAAACCTTGCATATCTTTTGATTCATAACTCCAAATTAGTTGATTCTTCCGCCAAAATCGATCATATGAGCATAACCTATGGATTCATCGCATTCGTATATTATTTTTCCACTGTTGCATGGCTGTGTATTGATTTTGTATGTAATTGATTGTGTCGATATTGTCAAGCGTAAAGACGAACACACGCAAGGATCGTCGTACGAGGACCTTCAAGACAAAGAGTTTGAATTGGTTGAGCAGCAACAAACACAGGATGAAGGCAAGTGTCCTTGATACATTAGAACTGCATGCTTGTGTCAAATTAATGGGTACCTATTGTTAGGGTTTTCCTAGTATTGCTTTATCCTTTTCCTTGTAGCCTTGAACTAGTTGGTCGGTTGGTTATGGGTAGATAATACTTAGGTTGCTTGTGGGATGTTGGGTTAATATTAATCTTGATTAATGAACTATATCACTTCATAGATGGAATGGTAATTTATGTGAGCAACATGGACTTAGGGATCTATGCAAGCTGGATGGAATGGATGTGGTGCCGGCACATGGTTGGTGGTGGTAGACTTGTTGTAGATCCTAGGAACCGGTTCTTGGAGCGGTAACCCAGGACAACAGTTCCATCACAAGGCTGCTATGGAACAGCTTGGCTGGTTAATTAGGAGTTCTCCCAGTGTCTGTGCAGCATTTGGTGGAGCGGGGAATGGAAGTCAAAAGGACTGTCCTTGTATCCGAATGGCTCAAGAGGGGGCTCCTTGGGTGATGAGATGCTTGTTGATGGGCTATCACTTATGGACGGGAGTGGAACCTTAGTGGCTAGCATGTACTGGGAGACCCTTTGTAAAAGCCTCGTAGTGATCTCCTGGCCGCACACCTAAGGAAGTGTGCTAGTGCTTGGCCGACATGGCAACATGGAGACTCTAGTCCACCGGGCAACAGGGGACGAAATCACGACTTATGGGTAAAGTGGTACGAACTCTGTAGAGTATCAAACTGTCATGACAGTCGTGCTCATGGTCACGAGCGGCCTGGAATCCTCATAAGATTAGTTGGTTATGGGATAGAATGGTTGGTATCAATGGGTTGGATTGGACTTGGCTTGGATAGGACCTTGTGGTTCGATGGTTGGGATGACCTCACCTAGTAATTAGGAGGCTTAGGAAATTAAAAGCTCATGCAATAAACCCCATTAAGGCTTTCTTGTCTATAGCCCCATGTCATCTTTTCCCCAACTTGCTGAGTACGACATGTACTCACCCTTTCTATACCCCATATTGCTGCTCAGCTATAGCAGAAGGATGGTATAACCATGAAGACGATGAAGGGGTCTAGGCATGCGGTCTTCCGGTCGACATCCTGTAGGAGCTGAAGGACGTCAACACTTAGTTATTCTGCTATAATGTAATCTTTTACTTTTAACCTACAGGTCAACATTGTAACATTTTATCGATTTAATAAATATATTGTTCTTTTATCACAATAATTGTCATGTGTGCGTGAAAACTTGTTCCTGGGCACACATACAGATGCATTCGATTTCGGTCCTTGGAACCGGGTGTGACAAGTGGTATCAGAGCTATATCGACCGCCAGACGCAAGCCTAGTTAGAAATGGTCGGTTTTTTTAAAGTATAATTTTGCAAACTCCACTTCTTTCCCCTACTTCCTTGATTATTTCATTTTCTCCTTGTGTTTTAAGATAAAATATTTTATCGATTTTCCCAACCAATAGGTTATATATAAATTCACTTGAGGATCACCTCTCCCAGGCCTACCATTACTTAGGAAGGTGCCCTAAATAGTATTAGCTCTAAGTACAATTGCGATTGGTTGTTTTATTGTGATGTGCTTGTGTGATCATTTTCTTGTTTCAAACATCTTGCTTTAAACCATACCCTTGTTCATAGCCACATTGATCCTATTTTGTTTGTCGACTCTAATACTACCGTTTGGTTTGAGGAGATGGCCAAGTCCAAGAGGATCGTCATCATCAACAACAACTCAAGTAACAAGATATACTACCGAAGTACCTTGACATCAAGAATTGAAGCTCTTAGTAAGGAAGATGAAGATGAAGCTAAGGCATCATCGTCAGTCTCTGTTATTGAGCCATGTTTTGTTTTGCTTTGTGTGATATAGGTTCTTTGTACCTGTCTTCCTTGACCATCATTTCATTCTTGAAATGTATCTATCATGCTTGATGCGTATAGTGTGATCCATTAACCCATATATGATTGGTTCCAACTTTATCTTTCTATCTTCTCTGTCCCTATATCTTGATCTTCTCATTACTCTCCTATCCAGTCATCTTAACCTAGTCTCTCCAAATCTTGAGACGAGATTCCTGTTAAGGGGGTTAGATTGTCACATTCCAAAATTTCCTTTTTTGGAATGTGAACCGCTTTCAAACAGTATATTTAGATTTCTCAAATTTCAAAACTATTTATAAGAAACTTTGGAAATTAACAAAGATTTTGTTGGGTTGAAGTAATTGCTCTATGTCACAAATGTTTTCAGTTTTGAACAGAAGCCTTTTTAAATAAGTAAAATCATTTTATTTTATTTTATTTCAATATTTTTTCATATTTTGATTCCATGTTAATTTGAGAAAATTGAAATCCTTTCAATCAAATTTTATGAATATAAATTCTGTTTTAAAATGGGGCTCAACTATCATTGTCTCTATTACTCACGTGAATGCATCGTCGAACACTTTCTTCCAAACTTGTTTCATCACATATTTCACTCTACACGCTGTTGATGTATCTATCTCATTTTCATCCTCATTCATTTCACCTACCGCATGGACGTACCTAGACGTTAGACCTTCCATGTTTGCTCCACCTTCCATAAATATTCCTATGGAAAGAAACTCCTCCTTCCATAAACATTCTATGGAAATAAACCCACCTTTGATAAACATTTTTATGGAAAGAAATTCCACCTTCCATAAACATTCATAAGGAAAGAACAAGAGAATAATATCCTTTCCATATTTCTTATGCCTTCCATGTTTGCCTCCAATAAATGCATTAATTCCTCTTAATTGCCTTTCCATACTCTTCCCCCACCTGCCCCACCCCTCCTATAAATACTAGACCCTCTCCCACGTCCTCCCCACCCCCTCAAACCCTCACCACGCCGCCAGCCTGCCGCCACGCCACCCTGCCTTCGCGTCTAGCAACAGTTCTGTCGGTTGGCTTTGGCGTTCCCGGTGATCCACCCTTCCAAATACCGCACAATTTTACATGGAGGTGCGCCCTGATGTTCTCTCCAAGATATACAAAATTTAGACTCATTGCACATAGGATGCCTCCGGGATTTGCATCGCAATGGAAGCTGCTCCCTGATCTGGGCGAATCCAGCACGCGTGACGGTAAAACCAACACCTTTTCTCCCAATCCAGAGATGTTCTTGATACAAACGACACTCCGAATTGTGTTCCAATATATTGTGATCATCTCCACCAAAGGGTCCTCCTAGAACGACCGTGGTACAATGAGGAATGCGATCCGTGCTCGATCTGCCGCTGGACGACCTCACCATGATGGAGCCAATCGATTTCCAGTATAATTGACTTCTGAACCAATTCACCTTGAGTTTCACATGTTCCACATCACTAGGAATATTTCTGTTCAAAGTATTCGTTCAGAAACAGAGCCAATCATTGGAAACGCGCACATAGGTTTTGCATTATCTGCGTAGCCACAGTCCAGCGTAAACCTTGCATATCTTTTGATTCATAACTCCAAATTAGTTGATTCTTGCGCCAAATCGATCATATGAGCATAACCTATGGACTCAGGACATTCGTATATTATTTTGCCACTATTGTCATGGCTGTGTATTGATTTTGTATGCAATTGATTGAGTCGATATTGTCAAGCGTAAAGACGAACACACGCAAGGATCGTCGTACGAGGACCTTCAAGACAAAGAGTTTGAAGTGGTTGAGCAGCAACAAACGCAGGATGAAGGCAAGTGTCCTTGATACATTTTGATCCTATTATGAATATTATTTTAGAACTGCATGCTTGTGTCAAATTAATGGGTACCTATTGTTAGGGTTTTCCTAGTATTGCTTTATCCTTTTCCTTGTAGCCTTGAACTAGTTGGTCGGTTGGTTATGGGTAGATAATGCTTAGGTTGCTTGTGGGATGTTGGGTTGATATTAATCTTGATTAATGAACTATATCACTTCATAGATGGAATGGTAATTTATGTGAGCAACATGGACTTAGGGATCTATGCAAGCCGGATGGAATGGATGTGGTGCCGTGGGCACATGGTTAGTGGTGGTAGGCTTGTTGTAGATCCTAGGAACCGGTTCTTGGAGCGGTAACCCAGGACAACAGTTCCATCACAAGGCTGCTATGGAACAGCTTGGCTGATTAATTAGAAGTTCTCCCAGTGTTGGTGCAACATTTGGTGGAGCGGGGAATGGAAGTCAAGAGGACTATCCTTGTATCGGAATGGCTCAAGAGGGGGCTCCTGGGGTGATGAGATGCTTGTTGATGGGCTATCACTTATGGACGGGAGTGGAACCTTAGTGGCTAGCATGTACTGGGAGACCCTTTGTAAAAGCCTCGTAGTGATCTTCTGGCTGCACACCTAAGGAAGTGTGCTAGTGCTTGGCCGGCATGGCAACATGGAGACTCTAGTCCACCTGGCAACAGGGGACGAAATCACGACTTGTGGGTAAAGTGGTACAAACTCTGTAGAGTATCAAACTGTCATGACAGTCGTGCTCACGGTCACAAGCGGCCTGGAATCCTCACAAGATTAGTTGGTTATGGGATGGAATGGTTGGTATCAATGGGTTGGATTGGACTTGGCTTGGATAGGACCCCGTGGTTCGATGATTGGGATGACCTCACCTAGTAATTAGGATGCTTAGGAAATTAAAAGCTCATGCAATAAACCCCATTAAGGCTTTCTTGTCTATAGCCCCATGTCATCTTTTCCCCCACTTGCTGAGTACGACATGTACTCACCCTTTCTATACCCCGTATTGCTGCTCAGCTACAGGAGAAGGATGGTATAACCATGAAGACGATGAAGGGGACTAGGCATGCGGTCTTCCGGTCGACTTCCTGTAGGAGCTGAAGGACGTCAACGCTTAGTTATTCTGCTGTAATGTAATCTTTTACTTTTAACCTACAAGTCACCATTGTAACATTTTATCAATTTAATAAAGATATTGTTCTTTTATCACAATAATTGTCATGTGGGCGTGAAAACTTGTTCCTGGGCATGCATACTGATGCATTCGATTTCGATCGTTGGAACCGGGTGTGAGTACCGGACTGTACGGTCACTACCAAGATTTCGCTGAAACAAGGAAATTCTCCAATTTCCAAGTGCCCTCGCTAAACACACAAATAAACACTGCACTTGGAGCATGAAGGGAACTCTCAAAGACTACTTTTAAAATAGTGGCACTTTATGGCCTTACAATTTTCGCAAATGCCAAATAAAGAATAGAGCAAACAAGAACCAAGGCAAGGAAGAAACAAATGGGTATGTATGAGCCCTAGTCCATGAACCGCGTTCGTGGGTTTAACCTTAGAGTTCATAAGAGCTTGCTTAATGGGCATGAAGCACAATCCTTTCCTTTGGTCACACTTATGGACATGCATTCTCATATTGATCATGAGGCACAAATTTCTCCAAGTGGCACGAGCCTCTTTTGTGTTTCCTATATGATGCATGCAACAAGCATTTTACATATGCAATGAAAGTAAATATGCCATGTGAATGCAAGCAATATTAAACAAGACACAAAGGAAACCTAACAATGTCAAGTTTGAACCCCCTCCCAATCTTACTCACTATAAGCCATACCCTTGCCTTGAGAGAAGCCAAACTACCATCTCAAGCACTCCCCCTTGCTTGTAGCTATCTTGGATGGGTTAGACATTGACTAATTTTTATGTGTTTTTCTTTTAGTCATTTACACATGCATGGATGCAAAACATACTAGTCACAAAGGAGTCCTAATTTACCATGCAATGCAAGAGAAGGAAAAACACACTACTACTAACAAGAATAAAGAAAACACACACGGATACCTCCCTCATGAGTAGATAGGTCGTTGAGGTCCGTGTCACTTGTGGTGGACTTCACATGATCTTCAAGAACCTCCCAGTCCACACCCACCACCATCATCTAGGTCTTGTTCTTGGGCACCCACTTGTACGTAGTCGACCTCTCAAGATCAACAATGCACTTAGGCACCCATATGTTCTTGACCTTTCTCTTCTTGTTTGGTGGTCCCAAAGCCTTTTCTTTCACCTTGCCACCCTTGTTCCTAAAAATCTTGAAGTGGGTGTTCTCATGGAACAAGTTAGCATTAGGTAAAACAATGGAACTTCTCACCATAGGACAATCCTTGATGGTGTGGACATCCTTGCAACACCTCTCGATATAGTAGTCGTCAGCGAGTAGGGGCTTGATCCATGCGGGGATGGAGTCACTCGTCCCGATGATGTCGGTGGTGGTGGGATATGAGCCAAGTCCACGGTGGGAGACATTGTTCACAAGGTTTCTCCCAAGAATCTCCTTATGGATGGCTCTACGTTGTGTGAGCCTCTCGAAGCCGTCCATCACCATCTTCCTCTCTTCTTTGAGCTTGTGATATTCGTCCAAGACAAATGGCTCAAGAGAAGAAACCTCGACCGAGGTGGTTAGTTCATCACACATAGTAGAAGCATCACTCTTTGATGAACTAGAGGAGGAAGAGGCAAGGTTATCAACATTGATGGCCTCAAAAGTAAGTTCAAGGGCCTTGTACTTCTCACGTAGCTCTACATGATCACCCTTGAGTTTGTCATAACTCTTGTTTAGGGCCTCATGAGATGTGACAAGGTCCTTGAGCTCACTCTCAAGCTCACCAACACGGTCGGTAGCCAACTTACACTCTTTTTTTTTTTACCATATCCAACATTTTGGATTTCGTGACGGCGATGTCGCGGGCTTGCTCAAGCATACTCTAAAGCTCGGCACATAAGAGCTCCTCATCATCGCTGTCATCACTACTCTCATCCTCACTCTCCCTAAGTTGGCTCGTGGCCATGAGGAACATGGGAGGTGGAGGAAGCTCATGGAAGTGTGGTCTTGATCATGGCTAGGCCGGCCACTTCTTCATCGTCACTTGAGGAAGAGGATGTGTCACTTGAGTTGTCACTTGTCCACTCTCCAACAAGTGCCTTGCGTAAGAACTTCTTCTTGTGGTTTTGAGCTTTGCCTTTGCCTTTGCTCTTGTCCTTGTTGAAGTACCTCTTCTTCTTATGATTGGCTTTGGGATCTTCTTCTTCTTCATCTTCATCACTTGAGTCTTGGGACTTGAAGGTTTCTTTCTTTGGCTTGGGGCAATCTCGAACAAAGTAGTTCTTGGATCCACAGTTGAAACACTTGACCTTGGACTTGAAAGCAAACTTATTCTTGAAGGTCCTCATCTTCTTCATGAGAAGAGCCAAGTCCTCACTCAAGTCATCTTCTTCTTCATCATCACCATCTTCAGTCGTTGCCTTCTTCTTGCTCCTGATAGGCTCTTGCTTCTCAGCTTGAAGAGCTAGGTTGGATGGTTGAGGATCATTCATGCCCAACTGATAGCTCTCAAAAGCAATGATCTTGCCAAGTACATCCGTCATGGTCTTGGTCTTGAGGTCACCTTGCAAGGTGAAGGTGATGATGGACTCATACTTGGGGTCTTTGAATAGCCTCAAGAATCTTCTTATCACCTCAATAGGATTGAGCTTGAAGTCATCCCCAAGAGCATTGATCTCCTCCACTAGTACATCAAAGAAAGAATAAATGGTGTTAGCTCTCTCATGTGGTAATCTAGTGAAGTTATCATACTTGTTCTTCAACACATAGTATCTTTCCTCTTTGACATCACTAGTACCCTCATGGAGACCTTGAATCTCAGTCCAGATACCATGTGCTGTCGAACTAGCATCCAATCTAGCAAAGACAACCTTAGTTATGCATGCAAATAGAGCGTTCTTGGCCTTAGCGTTGTTCTTAATGAAATCAAGTTCAAGCAGGTTTACATCCACATCAGACTATGAGTCACCATCTATATCTCTGGATCAAGCGACTCCAGGTAGGCTTGCATACGAGCCTTCCAATACCCATAGTCCTCCCCATTGAATATGGGAACACTCCCCACCTGTCCCAGCATCCTTACTAAAGGCGGTGAAGCCTCAAAGATGAGCACTTGGCTCTGATACCACTTATAAGGACCAAAGGCATACCGAAAGGGGGGGGGGGGGGGGGGGGAGGGTGAATCGGTAAGTCGACCATGAATCCGAATACTTCAATTCATACCACCAGAACCTAGCAATCGTTACAACCTAACAGTTCTAGGAGGCCAAGACCCTACACATGCTAGTGTTCATGATGAGAGCGAATGCGGAAGCTAAACATACTAGCCTATGCAAGCCACAATTCAACCTACTCACTAGAGCACAGAAGTGCGAAATAGTAAAGAGAGGGTTAAGGAATGCTCAAGATTTTTTTTCTGAGATCTCGGAAGGATGGCGCCTTCCCTTAATCCTTGTTGGACCACTTCCGCCGGAGTTCCGGTCCCTCCTGCCACCAATGTGGATTTCTCACCCACGAGCCCGCAATCACTCCCGGAGTGAATACACCGTGCGCATCACCGCCGCCACCAAGGCACAAGCTCGCCTCCCTCGAGAACTTGCCGGACGTCCCGAGCTGACACGGGCGCTCATTAGTGATGCCCCTTTCACCGGCAGGCTCAAACCGGGTACAAACGTGTGATAGCCTTCATAACCGATCATGATAGGCTCGATCACTGATACCTAACCGGTCTAGGTCTCACCATAGACCAAGAGTAACAACCTAGATCACACCCTCAAGGACACCCTAGCTTTAGATGTGCATCAATGCTCAAGTTAGTCTCACTAGCACTCTCAAGATATGCAATATATCCTCCTAGTGCTCTCTTCTTTTCCTCACCATAGACCAAGATTAACAACCTAGATCACACCCTCAAGGACACTCTAGCCTTAGATGTGCATTAAAGCTCAAGTTACTCTCACTAGCACTCTTAAGATATGCAATATCTCCTCCTAGTGCTCTCTTCTTTTCCTCTTGGCTCTCATCAAATGCTCCAAGCAATTCCACTGGCCAAGAGTGGTCTCCAAGACTCCAACAACGAAGATATATAGGCTTCCAACCTCCAACTAGTTGTGGCTCCACGAAATCAGCTTTCTGGGCCAACTGACCGAACTGTCCGGTCACTGCCTGACCAGACCGTCTGGTCACTGCAGATCCAGCTCCAATGGCTCTATCCACTGCTGATTCTCTATACTAACCGTATGGTCCGGCCAGCTGACCGTACCAACCGATCTGTCTAATCGTCGGACAAGTCCGACACGTCAGACATCCTCGTCGGACTCGAGAGAGCTCGCTTCCTCTCTGTCCCGAGCCTCAACCCTACTGACCGTACCGTCTGGTTACTAGACTCTACCATCCGGTCTCTAGGGTTTTCAGACTTGATAGATTCCTTGTAGACTCCTCTCTAATTTCCTAGTGACCGTACAGTCCGATCTCCTCTGACCTCTCTGTCCGGTTACTACGTCTAGAAGATGAAACTCTTCGTCCTCGCTTGACTTTGTTTCCCGGCTTCTCTGAACAGCTCTTTGGCTTCTCCACTGTCATCTAGTGCCTGTGATTTCACTGAGCATCCATGCACATCACTAACTAGACATGACCTAAGAGAAATGACCTAGACCCCCTTGATTGTCTAGTTTTTCCTATGGACTCAAAGCCCTAACAACTAGACAAGTGTTGCCAACACTTGCTCCATAGCTTGTCCTTAGCCTTAATCCATCTCTATCAACCCTTGGACTACATCAAGCTCATCAAGCCTCCATGCTTGTGGTCATTGTCATCCATTGCCAAGGGAACCGTCATCATCAATAAGATTTGCAGTAGAGTTTAGAGATGATATCTGCATAGACAACACTCATGTAGACATTAGCTCATAATTTCATAGTTGTCATCTATCTCTAAAACATTCATATCATGGGGATCCAATCATCAATGATCATGAAGCTTACAGTATGTTTGCCTTCGGGTATTTTTGGTTGCTAACCATTTTAGGTTGCGATTAAAAAGAACGATGGTCACTCTACGCACGAGAACATGGGACCTACATCAACTTGAATACGATGGTACTTTTGGTGATGGAACCCACTACAAGAAGGCTGCAACACTATACACTTGATTTTCAGCATCTCATGATACAAAAATCCAAGTGTGTGTGTGTGTGTGTGGGGGGGGGGGGGGGGGGGAGGGGTTCTATAAGTATCTCGTAGCAAGTTCCATTCTTACCAATTTTATCTCGGTTTAGAGGTTTTGCTAGTTCTTTCTTTCATGCCTTGCTAAAAAAAAAATATATAAAAGGCACTTTAGTTGATTTTCCTATTTTATTTCCTTTCAATTCAATCTTATAATGCGCCTAGAAAAGAAAATAATAAAAAATAAAGTTGTGACTCTATCGGGCCCATAAAGCCGGTAGAGTCCCTTCTGCTTTTTCAAGATCAAGTGTGGGGGAGGCCTTCAAGATTTTCAATGCAGAAACAATACAAGGCCTCCCCCCAACACATTGCACATCATCGCTTAAGGCAACACGACATAGGGCAAAGCGATCGGGCTCCAAGCGACGTGGACCAACCTACAAGGGCAGTCGACCTAGCCATGGTTCCTTTTGGCCTCTACCTCTTCAAAAATGACGGTTTGCACACTCTATCCCTTTCCTTCTAGTTTCCAAGTTAAATCAAATTTATCCTAAATCAATCAATAAATTTAACTGGAAAACTAAAAGCAGCTCTTGTGAACCCTCTTCATCATGCTTATTTTTGATTGACCTGCATGCTCCTTATTCCTAGTTCATTAATTGCTGCTTGTGAACTACGTCCTTAGGAAAGCATGTTTCCTAAGTAGTTGACTTATGAGATATGGTGTGATGAATAAAATCTTGCTCTTATGCTTGTAGTGCTTGGGAATTTTCTTTTCAAAATTAAAATGAATGGCCCTCTCCTCAATGATGTGAATTTCCTACCAAAGCCATATGATAACTTTATTGAAAACCTTATGCATATGTTTCTTGTTGTTTCATTGAGCTTTGTCAAATTCCTGCGACCCTAGTAAGATGTTTCCTACGTATTGTCGATCAAGATCATGTGCACATTTCCGTTCATATGCTAATCTTCTACATTGGAAGGTTGCATTTCCATCATCATCATCATCAATCCATCCACTAAGAGAAATACTCCATGATTATCCTGTTATGACTCTGTCTCAATTGTTTCATAGAAGGCATGGCTATCCAAAAAAACTTGCTCTCATCTTTGAGCATGGTGAAAAAACAAGAAAAGAAATAGCCATGCCCGTTATCATTTTAAAGAAAGAGAGAGTCTACACATAAAGGAGTATTGATGCATTTCCACCATCCATATCCTTCCATATGTTACTCTTCTACACTGGAAGATAGCATCATCCATATTCATCCATCCATAAAATAAAGTGCTTCACCATGCTTTGAGAAACTCCCTCTCCAATTATGCCTGTAGAAAGAGATATGGGTGTTGCCATTTCTATGTGTCGTCACTAAGTTACCCTAGCAACAAAGCTTAGAATGTATATTGGTAATCTTTAACCAATGCAGAGAGTCTGCAAGCGCATGGAGAATATTGTTGTAGCATTTCACTTGGAAGTATTCAGGGTTTCGTATTTGTTTTATCCTAAAGGAAGGTATATGATTGATCAGAGTAAGTACCATATTTCTAGACATTGCATATTAGATTATAAGACAAAGTCCTCACAGGGGTAAGGATAAAGATAAACATGATAGTGGACACACAAATAGCATACTCAAGTTAGATAAATATTAGTCTAGTAGAGAAGGACAAAGAAAGAGCTAAGTTGCTATGTTGCTTTTATATAGTTACATAGTCTACATTATATACTATTATAGAGATACCATGACAATGCAAGACGATCAGATCATTACACCCTGGGCATCTGGTTTTCCCCTGCATCCACAGTACGATTCAGGCCAAGAGCCTATTGCATAGCCGAACGTGGGGGATTTCAAAGGACAGATAGGGCTGCCACCACCTACTGCCTACCCCTAGCAATCCATGGGCTACATGACAACTAATGTGTTCTATTGATCTAAGCACCACACTTACATCTCTAGAAAAATACTCCTAATCCCTTAAGTGATGGATCATAAAAGGAGTAATCATATTTGAGTGTACACTAAGCACATGGAAATGATCTAAGTCACACATTAGTCATGCATCATTATAATGATATAAATAAAGACTATAGTAAGGGCTTATGTCTAACATGGTAATATAGTATGACTACATTACTAACATGCAAGCATAATAACCACATACATGAATGGACCATATAATCAAGCAAGAAACACATGACCCAAACATAACTATATAGAAAGACTAAGTATATTAAAATAGAATAAAGCCTTACAAAAGGAGAAAGAGAGAAGAGTCATACCACAACTCCAAGGAAGACTTGGGAACTGAAGAAGACTCTATTCTAAGCCTAACTCCACTAAAACTATAGGAAATCATGAAACGGTAAAGAGAGTAATGCTTCTTTATGTGTGTTGAGGAGTGAGTCACACCCTTCCTTTTATAGCTATCCAAAGACGATTCTGAGATCGGTAACTCCCACCCTAAGGGGGACAACCGCCTTTGGGAAGTCGGTGGGGAACCTCCATAGGTGGATGGGCCCTAGTGGGCCGGCCTTCTGTTCGGCCGAACACCCCTGGTCGGCCGAACAAGGGTGGGCCCACAGGGGTCCTACCACCTCTGGCACACTGGTGGGTGGCCCCCCTTTGCTTCTCCACGACTTAGTCATTCTGTATGTCGGTTTGGTGCTGCAGGTGGGCCAGTTGATCTGTGGGAATCCCCGTTGGCGAACTCCGATTGGTCGACGTTGTGTTTCTTCGCCACATTGGTGTCATTTCTCCTCTCTTTTGATATTTCTCCTGCATGTAAGTGATTATCCAAGCAATAGTGGATATTTATTATCTGTAACTAACATGCATGGTGGGAATATACAATCCTTCTTTATTTTTGAGTAATGTTTATGGCCGAAAATGGTATTTAACGACCGTCAACAAACTCCCCCAAGCTGAACCTTTGTTTGTCCCGATGCAAAGATAGAACTTTAGATTGTTGATTAGGAGTTGCTACAATGTTTTATATTCCCCCATAGTACCAAGTGCACAACAAAATACTCTACCTTTAATTGAATAAGTTGGCATTTGGTAACTCACCCTTTTTACCTTGGGTGGTTGAAAGACAGAATGGTCTTTTGTACGACACCATTCTCTCATCCCTGTGTTCCACGTTTCATCCGGAGTTTTTCAAAAATATTTTGAGCACATAAAACTAAGTTCCTCCAATGATTCACTCGGTCGCTCAATGTGTATAAATCCTTACCAAGGCATTAAACTTGCTTCTTTTTGTTCTTTTGTTCCTACCTCTAAATAAGGCTTATGTGGAGCTCTGGGTAGGAATAAATGAGACATACTTGTAACACATATATTGCTAAACCAAAAGACTGAACCCAAAGAGAAACAAGTCATAAAGATCAACATGTGCATGTGTGTGGAATTTGGTGGGATGATGATGGAATGGTGGATAGTCCTTTTTGAGTAGACTCTCTCTTTCTTTAGTTATCACTTGGGCATGGCTATTTCTTTTTTTTTCTTCTTCTTTTCTCTTTTTTTTTTCATCATGCTCAAGATTAGGAGCAAGAATTTATTCTATTTTTTTTGATAGCTATGCCTTCCATGCAACCAATTAAAAGAGAGTCATAACATGGTATTCATGGAGTATTTATTTTGCTAACTTCCGGAATAAAGTTAAGCATATGGTGGTGGATGCAATGGAATGGTATTGCTATCTCCCGGTGTAGGAGCATTAGCAAATGATGGTGGATGTGTACGTGAATCTTGATCATAAAAGCATGAAATGGATCTCACAAAGGTTGCAAGCATTTTGATAAAGCTCAATGTGAAAATAAGTAGCATATGTGGAAGGTTTTGCAATGAAGTATAACATATGGCCATGGCAGGAATTTTCATCATTGAGGAACTTTTCAATTTTATCATTTTGAAAAACAAAATCTCTGGATGTTAAGCTTCACTTAGGGACAAAGGTCATAGCAGCCCTATTCTAACCATATCATGCATCATAACAACCTAGACTTAGATCATGCACTTTGCAACCCACAAGTATTCAAGTTCAAGGCAAGCATGTTTAGCCAACAAACTCAAAAATTGAGAGAGCACTAAGTTGTATACAAGGGACTATAAAAAGATATAAAATAGAGAAACTATTCATCATCTCAACATGAATGCATGAACATCCCTAGCATGCATGACAACCTATTATTTTTATTCTTTTTAGTTTTGCAAATTTTTATTTTGTTTTATGAGGGTAAGAGATATTAGTCACCTTGGCGGGGTGCTCCCCCCAAGCTTGTCGTTGCTCATGGCTCTTGGTTAGGATCAAATCCTCTCCAATGGTAGTATGCTGCCATAGAGTCGTGGTGTGCTCGAAGCTACTCTTGGAGGTGACGAAACTGGTCGTCACTATGCTGCTGCCACTCTCTAGTGGTCTAGGCGTGAGTAGGAAGGGTGTTTTTCATTTCCCCTGTTCTCACATCCAGATCGTCCATCCTCCTTGTAAGGTCCCTCAATTCCAAACCATAGTCATGATGACTAAAGCCCAAAAAAGAGTGACGTCCGTCGTGATGTGGAGGCATCCCAATCAGCTCAGGGCCTTGTCCCCATTGTGCAGTAATAGCTTTCTGCCATGACGAACCTCTAGTATCATACTGTTGTGGTGTGAACATCCAGGCGGGGTCATTGGAATGCTCTAAGCCTGCAGTGTAATCATGGACTAGTGATGTCGTTCTGGCTGCCCTAGTGGTGGCACGCCTCACACTCTGTCGTGTGCGTCGATCGACGGACCTGCAAGGTATTCCTTCTCTCTGTAGCTGTATGGTTAGTTCCCAACAACTATACACATGATATCTCGGGTTAGGAAGCGGGATTTTGTTTGTATAGCCGGGGTAATAAAATATAAGAAAACCGTCAGGACCCTTCTTTAAAGTGTGACCATGCTCAAGAAATTTATAATCTATCCTAGGACGGGGCTCAGAAAGATAATCAAATCTAGTGTTGGATAAAGCCCCGACCCCTGCAGCAATATGGGTCACTAAAGAGGTACATTCAATGGGTCCCGATCCTTTAATATAATCTAACCATTGACTAAGCATAGCTTCAACAGGAGCAATAGGAATTTTAGCAATTGCAGCAAACAAGACATGTAATTCATCATTACGGACAGGTCTAGTGTTTTGCTAGGAAAACAAGTCATAGCAAGCCACCTATGCCATAGTTGTAGAGTTGGGTTGTGAATATCACTTTTCCTAAGACATTCACAAGAAAACTCCCCCGAAATCCTTTGCCAAGAAGATCCCTTTTCAAAACTTGTGGTTGCACCTTCTAAATGAGTGTTGCAATAACTTTTAAACTTAAGAATGATGCTAAGTTCTTTCCAAGTGAGACGGTATTCCTTCCCGAACAAATCGAAATGTACCCCGTCATTGTGTTTTAGCAAAATGCACAAAAACTGGACAGTGAGGAGGTGTGAACCTGCCTCAGTGATGTGTGTAAATTTGGTCCAACCTAGTGCTTTCCAAATATAAAGGAACTCAGAGTCCATACCTATAGTGGAGAGTAGGTCGTCGTCATATGCCCTGGTGTGGTTGAAACTGTTATTGCATAGGCGATGGTAGACTCGTCTTGTCAAGAGATAATGTCGATAGTTATTCTAGGTATGCGTATGAGTATGAAAGCCGATGGACACAGGACACAGGGTTTATACAGGTTCGGGCCTCCCGAACGATAACAACCCTACGTCCTGTTTGATGTTCTTATATTTCTAGGGTTTGCACTGGGTTTGGATTCCCAATACGAGTTCTGATCATCTTTGAGGACCCCCTGCCCTCCTTATATAACTGAAAGGCACTGGTTTACATGGTAACCTATCATTCGGTTACATTTGATTCTATCTACACATCATATCTCTTGACCTAACTTGTAGCATACTCTAAACAAATATTCGAGTAGTTTTCCTCTGGGCCTTAATCTCCAATGCTTCATAACTAGCCTGCAGCCCACTTGGCCATATTACCGAGTGGATAAGTATCCCATATATTTATGTACCATAGTAGCCCCCAAGAACTTTCCAATTTTGAATACAAATCTTCAACTTTATCTTGATACTTTTCAAAATTGAAAAGTGCTTCTCTTGCTATACATAAAAATACCCTTCCTTTATAGGTAACTAAAAAGGCATATTCCATGAGCATAGCCCCCAACTCAGAAGGTATTGAGACATTTGTTAAAATTCCTTATGAGTTCGAAATTAACAATCTCAATCGTCCATCAGATTTTCTTATCCGATTATAACCCCCAGTAATGTAGTTATTGAAAAAACATAACTTCTGAAGTAACACTAAGAGGAAACCACAGCTCCCAGAGTTGAAAATTATCATTTCCTCCGAATGATATGTCAAAAATTAAGAACCGTAGCCCCCAAGATTAATGCTACCACTCCCTCTGAATAATATGTCAAAAATTAAGAACCGTAGCCCCCAAGATTGGTGCTACCACTCCCTCCGAGTGATATGCAGAGCTCAATGCTAAGAAAGTGTATTGTAACCTGAAGCTTAGAATCATTAGTCGTCCGAGTGATTTTAATGATAAATCACAAAACAAAGGCATTATAGCCCCCAGTTATGGGACTTTTCTGTTGTCCGAGTGACTTCAATATTAGATCACTAAAAATCCAAATCTCGGTACGCAATAAAAGCTATGAACAGTATCATCATATCAGAGCGACAACCCACGAACCATGCCTGCCCGCTAGGTCAACCGACTAGTATATATATATATATATATGTATGTATATATGTATGTATATATATATATATGTATATATATGTATATATGTATATATATATATATATATATATATATATATATATATATATATATATATATATATATATATATATATATGTGTGTGTGTGTGTGTGTGTGTGTGTGTGTGTGTTTGTGTGTGTGCACCCCTTCACCTTCTTCACTCAGCATTCCAGCCGCCACCATCGCCCCCGCACAAACCCTAGATCTTGGATCCATATTTCTTTTCGGAGATTTCTGCTCATCTCCATTTCTCCAGACATCAATTCCAATGGTGCCCAAGCGCACTCACCAAAGCACCAAATCCCAATCAAAGAAGCAAGCTTCCCCCGGTAAAACCGATGATGAGGCAGTCTTTGACATCCTCTTGGGGATCAGGGAGTTCCAGGTTTCCGCCATGGATATGGAGAAGATCAACGGGCTTGTTATTGACGGATTGCTCCAAGATCAGCAAACCGGGGACTGGATTGCAGCAATATGTCAGAAGTTCCCACAACCCTTAGTAGATCACAACACTGTTTTCACATCCTTTTTCTATCATGGATTTGGGATTCCGTGTAGTGATTTCTTCCGAGGGATGCTGTTTTTCTATGGAATCAACCTTGTGAATCTAAATCCAAACTCGATTCTCCATATCCATTTCGATACTTTCAAAGAACTATTTGTTCTAAAATCAAACAACAACACTATGATTGGAGGCGCAGGATTTCAATTGAGGAATAAGTTGAAATATATCAAAGTTCCTCTTCCTTCGACGAACAAAGGGCGGCATGCAGATTGGTTTTACCATGGAAACCATGCACCCCCTTTGTCAGAGTTCACTGTTGAAGCTCCTGTACCTCGGCCAGAATGGTCCGCGAAGGCGCCCCCAAACAAAAAGGCTCAAGTCAATGCAATCTTAGAACAAATTGCCGAGCTGAAATTAAAGGGATATAGTGGAGTGGATGTTGCCTCGAGCTTCATATATCGCCGAGTCCAACCCATCAAGAAATGCCATGTCGCTAGTTGGATGATCAATCTCAATAGAGATCCCACCATGGAAGAGCCTGAAGAGTTGTTAGAACGGGAACTAACGCTCCGGCTTAAGAATATATTTTCCTTCCTGCTTGATTGGACCCCGGGGTCTGCGAAAGCCGGACATCATTCCAAGATCCCCAGGAATGAAGTAAGTAACCTCTGCCAAATATGTTATTCCCAATATGTTGGTGAACATCAAAAATAAATAATATGTCATATGAATTGCAGAACCTCGACATATATTCCCTAAGCCCCCCCACTGCCTCCTATGACACGAGAAAAAATCACCAAGTCGACCTCCATCTCACAAGCGTCGTAAAGCCCAGATTGAATAATCGGACGAAGATGAGTCTTTGGCAGAAAGATCCGCTAGACTCCAAGAAGAGGCAAAGAAAAAAGCTGCAGCCGAGTCATCAACCACTAGGGAAAGATATGGAGGTGATGCAGAAACTAGGCCTTCAAAAGAGCAAAAGCACCACTCGGACAAGAATACGAAGCATGCCTCAACTGAGGGTACCCCAGATACTACGAAGGTTTCTAGGCCATCGAATCCGCCACCAAAACTATCAGGATTGAAGTTTAAACGCCGGCCAAGGTAAGCGTGTTTAGTGGCCATGATTGTAATTTGCTATAAAACAACTCTGCTAATGGCTATATGTCTTGTAGATCATTCGACACCGCTTCTTCGGGCAGCGCAATGCCTCAAAGCACTGTTCCCAAAGAAGATCAAACAAAAGTAAAGTCAGGGACATCCAAGGAGGATGCCTCTGATCACTCGGCTAAGAGGCCGAGTGATGTTAATGTTGCTCCAACATCCCCCCGGACAAGAAAAGAAACCAACAGGTCAGAGACCCCTTCTATGCCGGATCTAAATGTTTCGAGGACAACCACAACACCTGCTACATCTTCACCAGTCGACACGGAAGATCCTACCTTGGTTTTTGAAAAGATGCCGGAGCTAGCATATGCTTATCCCATCAGCCCTGATGAAGATGCCACACCAACTACAATTCATCGAGTGGTGAAGGAAGCAATCTCAAAAGAAACTGTCCCCACCAGGACGGTATACCATACTGGTAAATTTACCATTATGGGCTTTGATGAATTTGATGAACAACAAGAACTGAAGACATTTGAGGGCTTAACCAAAAAAGCCTACCGCTTGTTCTAGGGAAAAAACTAGATATATGCTTATTTTTTATTAACACTCAAGGAAATGATACACCTCTTTCTCTTACAATTTTATTGCAGCGCTTGAAGTCACATGTGGTTAATAACAGCAAGCTTCTGCGACTTATGGAGAGGACTTGCGCATAATCAATGGATACCGAAGATCAGCTTGCCAAAGAGAGGCTTGAAGTTGAACGACTATCTCTCGAGTTGAAGACGCGTTCATCCCAGATGGATGAACTTCAATTTAAATAATCAGGTACGTTGTCAATAATTTACATGATATAAACCGAGTGACCTGTTATTGTACCATAGTTTTCAGATTTTCTTTTTGCAGAGTTATCCCAAGAACTTGCTTCTAAATGCAAGAATGAGGCTGACTCGGCAATAATGATTGCCGAGTTTAAAGACCGTGTGAAAGCTTTGGAATCGTCCTCTAGTGTTATCGATGATTTGAAGAGTCAAAATCAAGAGCTGAAAAAACAACTTCAAATTTCGAATGAAATCAAAAGAAATTTTCAAAAACTAAAGGACGACTTCAAAACCATGGAAGAATCACGGGCTCATTGGAAAAGAAGGCTGAAGGTATAATTTTGCATGCTTTTATAGCTTAAATTTCAGCTACCGACCCCGCTCAGCTTGTGTAACAGTTGCTGAAGAAAAATCAAGATTCAAAACCAAAGAAACGCTCAGCTAGAAACCCGACTGGCCAAAGCTAAAAACAATATTCAAGAAGGCCATGGATGAACTAAATAAATTCAGAAAATCCTTCAAAAAGGTGGAGAAGCTCAAAGAAGAGTGCAAGGCAAAGGCAGTCACTCTTGAAGCGGAAAAGGCCGATGCCGAAAAAGTCTAAAAGGTAAGTTTTTTAGCGTGTATTACCCGCGCCGCCGAGTCCATACCTGCAGGAAAAATGTGTAATAATTGTGTTCCTGTAGGATCAAAAAGGGCTTATGAGCTATTACAAAAGAAGTTTATTGAAGGTGATGAAATCTTCGCTGGTCTCTTGCAGCTCTACAAAAAGACACGGAGGCAGTTGCCCAATACATCATTCCAGAAGAAAAACCACCCAGGTGTCGAGACCATCTCACTCGGCTACAAGAAACCCCAAGCCGAGTGAAAGAGCATGCTCGGCATATTGCAGGACTGGCAGGCGTTCAAGTATTGGCTATCGCTAAATGCTACATTCCAGAGATTAAACTAGATGTGGTTGTTGAAGGTTTCCATGAAGACCTTTCTGACGAACAATGCGAAGCTCTGGTAACGGAGGCGTAGAAATCTACAAAAATTTTAATTGACCAGATAGAACTAGATCCATTACCAAACGTGTAATGGTTTGTATTACTGTTATCAGACGATATTTCACAACTAATGATGTAATAAAATGTAATTCAGTAGACCCTTAGGATCTAGATCCATCACCAGTATTTTGACGAATTCTTAGATCATGCTGCTTTGTTTATGTATTGTATGAACTCGTGTTAAACACTCACAACCAATACACAATGCATGTCGGCATTCTAAACAACGTTCCTAATATCTGGTATGAACCGTGGAGACTAAGAACCCACTCGGTCAATCATATGTGAATTAGAAAAATTGCCTCAGTCCAAGAATCAAAATTTGAGTCATGACTATATTGAACAAGGTAAGAGATTATTTCATAGAAATCGTATATTTTATGACAAATTATCATGACCGCAAGTTATATGTATTCATTTGAAATACAGATGTGTACAAATATAAACAAACTACTAAAACTAAGCATAGAAAGAATGTAGCTGAGATATGTTCCAAGAACTAGGAAGGTCTGACCCATCCTCGCACATCAACTGATATGCACCTGGCCGAGTGACCTCCTTTATGATAAAAGGTCCTTCCCATGGAGCCGACAACTTGTGCTTGCCAACCGTAGACTAAACTTGTTATAAAACCAGATTACCTACTGCGAAATCCCGTGACCTGACGTTTTTATCGTGATACCACCGCAGGCTTTGCTGATACTTGGTTGACTGAACCAGAGTGGCATCACGTTTTTCTTCCAACAATAGAAGGTTGTCACACCGATGTTCGTTGGAAGTCTTTTCTTCATTTGCTACCACGCGCGGTGAGGTAAACAATACTTCGGTCGACAACATGGCTTCGGATTCGTAAACTAACAAAAACGACGAGTGCCCCGTGGCTCGACTGATATTGGTTGGAAGCCCCCACAATACTGATGGTAACTCTCAGACCCAACATCGAGCACACTTCTCTAATCTATCAAATATGCGAGGCTTAATTCCGGACAATAAGAGGGCATTCGCCCGCTCGACCTGGCTGTTACTTTGTGGATGGGAGGCAGAAGCATAGCCAGTCTTGAACCCCACCTGATTCGTGAAGTCCTTAGACTCTTGTGCCATGAACTGACTACCGTTGTCAGTGATGATCTTGTGCGGAGCACCAAACCGAGTTACTATTTTCGGTCATGAACTCGACGGCCTTTTTTGCGGAAATGTTTCCGACTGGTTTCACCTTAATCCATTTAGAGAATTTGTCCACTGCCACGAACAAATGAGTGAAACCTCCTTGAGCCTTCTGAAAAGGGCCCATGATATCTAAACCCTAGACTGAGAATGGCCACGTTATCAGGATATTTTGAAGTTCGGTGGTAGGTACGTGCATCTGGCGAGCGAAAAATTGGCAACCTTTGCATTTTTGGACGATATCTTTTGTGTCGGCAATCGTTGTGGGCCAATAAAACCCTTGTCCCATTGCTTTGGTTGCTATAGTTGAGGGACCCGCGTGGTTATCACATATGCTAGCATGGATTTCCTTTAATATGGCGATGCCCTCTTCCCGTGATAAGTACTTTAACAGTACCCCATATGGGCTTTGTTTATACAAGAGATTGTCAATGGTGCAATATAACCGTGACTTGCGGATGATACGAAGGGCTTCTTCTTTGTCGGCAGGCAATGTTCCACCACTTAAATACTTGATTAATGGAGTTCTCCAGTCTATTTCTATTAAAACAACTTGCGGTGTTGCCTCTTTGCCTGGGATAGCTTGCACCACAGTTTGCTGGATCAGTACAGATGGCTTGTGTAGATCATCGACAAATACACCATCGGGTATTTTAGCTCTGCGTGACCCAAGCTTGCCCAACACATCTGCATCCTCATTGAACTTTCGAAGGACGTGCTTGTACTTGATGCCATCAAACTTGTCTTTGAGCTTCCAAACTTCAGTGCAATATGCTGTCATGCTTTTATCAGAACAACACCATTCTTTAGTCACTTGATTGATTACAAGCGCCTAGTCACCGGAGATACTTATCCGTCTGACACCGAGTGAAATGGTCGTTCGCAACCCATGTAGGAGAGCCTTGTACTCCGTTGCATTATTAGATGCGCGAAAATGCATTCGAGGGACATGGCACGTCTTGACTCCGTCTAGGGATACTAGTATTACCCCTACACCAGCCCCCTCCAGTTGTAAGGAGCCGTCAAATGACATGGTCCAATAGCTTGTTTCCTGTGGTGTTGGTGGTAACACGGACTCAGTCCACTCGGCGATGAAATCAGACAGCGCCTGGCCTTTGATTACATCGCGAGGCTTGAAGGTAATCTCATATGATCCAAGCTCAATAGCTCACTTGGCTATTTTCCTGGTTGCATCCCGATTGTGTAGTAGTTCACCCAGCCCGAAGGATGTATGAACTTCGATCGGGTGATCTTCAAAATAATGCTTCAACTTACGAGACATCATCAGTGGTGCGTACACTAGCTTTTGGAGCTAAAAGTACCACATATTAGAATCCAATAAGACCTCATTGATGAAATATACCAGACGCTGCACCTTTTGAGCCTTGCCATCTTCCGCCCGTTCGACCGCCAGCATTGTGCTGACAACGTGTGTGGTTGCAGAAATGTAGAGCTGCAAAGTTTCCTTTGGTTCAGGGGGTGTCAACACCAATGGGCCACTAATATAGGTCTTGAATTCTTCCAAGGCTTGTTGGGCTTCATCATTCTAGGCAAATGAATCCTGCTTCTTGAGCAGTTCGAAGGAAGGTAATCCGCTGATGCCGAGTCGTGACATGAATCGGCTGAGTGCCGCCATGAAGCCAGTCAACTTCTGGATGTCTTTCTGAGAGTGCGGGCATCCCATCCGCAATATGGCATTTATTTTCTCTGGATTTGCCTCAATTCCTTGGTGTGAGACTAAGAAACCAAGTAGCTTCCCTAACGGGACACCAAAAACGCATTTCTCCGGTTCAGCTTCATGCTATACTTTTGAAGGTTGTCAAATGTCTCGGCTAGGCCTTGTATTAAGTTGGAAGCGAGTCAGCTTTTGGCCAGCGCGTTGTGTACGTAGGCCTCGGCGTTTCTTCCGATCTGGCTATCCAAGCATCGTTGCATTGTCCGCTGGTATGTGGCACCCGCGTTCTTTAGCCTGAAAGGCATCGTTGTATAACAAAAAGCTCCAAAGGGCGTAATGAACGATGTTTTTAGCTGGTCGGACTCATATAGGGGGATATGATGGTACCCTGAGTAGGCGTCTAAGAAGCACAATAAAGCGCAACCAGCCGTTGAGTCGACCACTTGGTCGATACGAGGGAGGGTGAATGGGTCCTTGGGACAGGCTTTGTTAAGGCCGGTGTAATCCATGCACATTCGCCACTCCCTATTCTTTATTTTGCACCAATACTGGATTAGCTAACTAGTCAGGGTGAAATACTTCTTTGATGAAACCAGCCGCCAGTAATTGGCCGATTTCTTTTCTAATTGCGTCCTTACGATCCTACAAAAATCATCTAAGATGTTGTCGTACAAGCTTAGCGCTCGGTCGAACATGTAGTTTCTGCTCAGCCTTTTCCCTTGGGAGACCTGGCATGTCAAAAGGTTTCCATGCAAATATGTCTTTATTGTTACGAAGGAAAAGGATGAGCGCGCTTTCCTATTTAGCATCTAGCTTGACCCCAATATTGGTGGTCTTGGATACATCATTATCATCTAGCTGAATCTTTTTTGACTCCATTGTCTCTGCCTGCACTGCGGCCTTCAGCACCTTATTCGGAGGGGGATTGTGGTTGGTCTCTTCCATGTTTGCAACCACCATCTTCAACTCTATGAGCTCTGATGCCATCACCATCTGTTTTGCCAATTCGCAACTCTGGTTCTCGCAATCGTAGGAGGTTCTTACGTTCGAGTGCAGTGAGATGACTCCATTTGGTCCCGGCAGCTTCATCATCATGTATGGATAATGTGGCATGGCCATAAATTTGGCGATGGCTGGCCGCCCGATAATGGCGTGGTATGTGGAGTCTAGGTCCACAACCTCAAAGGTGATGCGCTCCATCCTATAGTTCTCCCGGGTGCCAAATGTTACTCGTAGAGTAATCTTTCCCAGCGGGACTATCTGCATGCCGGGGATCACACCATGAAAGGGTGACTTGCTGGGCTTGAGGTCGGTCAATGGTATGGCGAACTCCTTAAAGGTCTTCATGAAAAGGATGTCTAGGCTGCTTCCCTTGTCCACCAGTACTCTATGGAGCCAAACTCTGTTAACAGTCGATGACAGTACTAGCGGGTACTTGCCCAGTCTAGGGATGTGATCCAGACGGTCCGATCGATCAAAAGTTATCGGGACCTCAGACCAACAAAGGTATTGCGGGATTGCTGGTGATATCGAGTGAACCTCTCGATAAAGGATCTTCTGCTGGTGCTTTGAGTGAGCCGTAGACCTTCCATAGATATAGTTGACCTCACGCTCGGGGTCTTGAAACTCTTCCTTCTGTTCATCTTCCTTGTCCGCATCCTTTTTGCCACCCTTGGGAATCCAAGGGCGCTCTTTGCAGACCTTCATAGCATGAAGCATGAAGCTCTTCAGCTTGAAGCATTCTTTGGCCTTGTGAGTGCCATCATGCAGCAGACAAGGGCCTTCAAGCATTTTGTCAAAGTCATCCTGAGTGACATGTCTTTTCCGGTTGGGACGCTCGGTGTTGGCAACCGTTTTGTCCTGCTTTCGCTTCCTGTCGCTGTCCTTATTATAATTGGATGGGCTCTACTGAGCGTGATTTCATGGCACCTCATCCTTGTATTGACGAACTTGGAAAAGCGTTGAGTTGCCGGCTGCGTACTCATCGGCCATGGTGAATAGCTCCTTGACTGTCAGACAACCGGCAACATCCAATCTCCCGATCTTCTTGATTAAGTCGTCATCGTGAAGCCCACCTTGGAAAGTAGCGATGACCTGAACATCTGAGATGTTGGGGATGGTGTTCTTCACTTGGCAGAAGCGCTGGATGTATTCTCGCAATGGCTCCTAGTCCCGCTGCTTGATCCTGGCGAGCTCCCAGTGATTCCCGGGCCTGTCGAACGTTGCCTGAAAGTTGGTCGTGAACTGCTTGCACAACTCCATCTAGGAACTAATGGAATTGGCAGGAAGATTAGTGAGCCAGCTTCTGGCTGCTGGGGCCAAGCATACATGTAGATAATTGGCCATAACAAAGCTGTCGCCGCCGAGTGCTCGGATGGCCGTCATGTAGACATGGAGCCAATCGCGCGGGTCTATCATGCCGTCGTATTTCTCAATGCCGACTGGTTTAAAGCCAGACGGCCAGTTGACAGTTCACAACTCTTGGGTGAAGGCCCTGATGCCGGCCTCATCATCATAATCCTGGAAGATGGGGGTTCGCTCCCGTTCGCGACTAGCTTCTTGGTGATGTCTGTCCTCGCGTCGTCCATCGTTCTGTCGATCATAATATCGATCATCTCAGGGCGGCTCTCTTCTATCGTTGCGTTCATAGTACTAGTCATCAACAAAACCATAGCGACATTGTTCATCTTCATATTCTGGGTGGGCCGCTTCATCCCGCTCTTGATGCCTGTTATTCAGCCTAACCTGGGCGTCATGCGGTGGTATGCCGCTGCGAAGATCAGCATGTGGGTTCCAGTCATGGTAGTCCATGATAGGCTGTCGCCATGGTTCAATTGGCCGGGTCGCCTGCCGATCGGTTCGTTGCCAATCTCTTCTTTCCTCACTAGGCACCGAGCTAGCAGCGCCTGACGCTAAGTTACTCGGCGTAGAATGCGTGTTGTGCATCTCTAGTACTGCTGCCGTCTTAATGTGCACTTTCAGCTTGTTGACCTGTGGTGTCAACTCTGGGCTTACATGGAGCATAGGTTCTAATGAGTTCAGCAGGGCTGCCACAGCTGTGATATTGTGTTGCGGGGTCCTAAAGACCTACTCACCATCCAGTTGTAAGGTAAGGTCGCCCATGTCCAATTTCTGCATGACCCGGGATCTGTTTTGACGAGCGTCCGATCGTCGGAGTGGAGGAGTGTTGGATTCTGGGTCATCATCTACAAGCTCGGTCTCCTGCCCGTCCGGACGATCTGCATCTGCTGCTGCCCCTCGTACGGTGCCTGCCGCGGATGTCTCCCCGACAGCGCCTCCTTCTGGGGCAGCCGGTGCTACCATGAAGACCTCATAGTAATCCGACAAGTAGCTTTCTGAATTACTTGGCTCTTCGATTATGTCCAGGATTGACTCATGGTTTATGCCGATTGTAGCTACTAATCTTGACTCGAGAAAAAAATTGGGATCTTCATCCGACTCTTCCGTGTGAGAAGTCGGGAGATCGCCCGCAGTCGGATCCAATTCGGCCAGGCTTGTCGATCGGTCCACTATAGGCAACACTAAGAAGGAACCCGAGAGGGTTTCTGCCTGGATAACCGCCGCTGCGTTATTGAGGCCGAGTGGGAGCCGGCAGATCGGACCGATCTCGTGGTCGGCCGAAGGGGCTTTGCCGACCCCTAGTCCTTAAGGTGTGGTGGCTACCGGAAGTTCCACCAAGCATTTCTTGACGAGGCTCCTGTTCTCATCAGCAACGAAGCTGAAGGCGTCGAAGCGGATCTTGTCTACTGGGTGGAACTTGACGTCGAAGAAAGCCATCAATTTCAACAAAGTTAAACTCAACGCTGCCCCTTCTAGCGCGCCAACTGTCGTGAGATAATCTCGATAGTTATTCTAGGTATGCGTATGAGTATGAAAGCCGATGGACACAGGACACAGGGTTTATATAGGTTCGGGCCTTCCAAAGGACAAGAACCCTGCATCATGTTTGATGTTCTTGTATTTCTAGGGTTCGCACTAAGTTACGATTCCCAATACAAGTTCTGATCATCTTTGAGGACCCCCTGCCCTCCTTATATAACCGAAGGGCAGTGGTTTACATGGTAACCTATCATTCGGTTACATTTGATTCTATCTATACATAATATCTCTTGACCTAACTTGTAGTCTACTCTAAACAAATATCCGAGTAGTTATCCTCTGGTCCTTAATCTCCAATGCTTCATAAACTAGCCTCCGGCCCACTCGGCCATATTACCGAGTGGATAAGTATCCCATATATTTATGTACCACACGTCTCTCCTGTTCATCCAGCAGCTCGAGGTCGGTGTCGGTGAGAAGAACGTGTGGCTCATCCTCCTCCATGTTGTCCTCAATGGGCGTGTGCCTCGTTGATTCATCCTGGACAGAGAAGTGTGTGCTCGAGCTGCCGTGTGAACGGCATGAACCCGAACGCACCACCCGCTGCATCAACGCCTTAGCCTTCTTCATTTGCACCACTTAAGCAAAAACACAAGAACAACTCAAACACGGGTTATGGGTTAGCAAATAAAATCTTCCGCCCGCGTTGATCTTGCTAAGCTTTGCAGAGGACTTGAACAAACCAAAAACAAAGAAAACTAAAATGGGAAATATTTTTGGTGGTTTGTGGAATGACAACTTTGGAGAAGCAATGTGAGAGCTCAAGAGCAAATGAGTGAAGGAGGGACTGAAATGAGAAGTGAACTTGAAATGGCAAAACACTCTCCCCGGGCACTCAATTTATAGGAAAATTCCAAAATGGTCAAAAACGGCTAGTGGGGAGCCAAATCCAACCATTGGCAAAAGGCCAAGGTTGGTGGGGCCCACACCCCTTCGAACGAACATGGGTGTTCGACCGACTAGGGGTGGGTCCCACTAGTCCCCCACTTTGGCCCATACCTCCCTAACAGCTATATTTTCTGAGCTGCAGGGGTTAGGTCCAAGGTTTCGACAGAATGTTGCTCAGAAATATATTTTATCAAAGTTGGAAATCCGAGAACTGAATTTTGTATTTTTATCAAAACAAAGAAAAGGGTTGGAATAAATTCCAACATGCATGTGTGAAATCTAAATATGCAAATGCAGAGGCAAATTTGAAGGAATCCAAAAGTTTGTAAAAATTCAAATGTGCAAAAATTAAAGAAATCAAATATTAGATAAATACCAATTTACCTTAGGCATGGGCTCACCAATTTTGAAAGTCCGACGAGCGGGACTTTTCTCCATCACGTTTAGCTTGATGTTGCGGCGTTCGGTCCTCGAGAAGTGGATGCGGATGGCTGTACTTCCTTCACTCGCCACACCTTCTTCATTTTTGGTGTGGTCGGTGGCTTTTTGGATTTAACAGGCTGCGGCTTTTCCCACAGTCCTGGTGATGAGACTGTGGCCTGATCTTCATGATGAAGGATCACGAACATGATAACTAGCTTCAAAAGAAGCCAAGATAACTAGCTACAAGCAGTCGAGATAACAGTGCAACCTGATGAAATCAACCCGAAGCCAACCACCGTCTTTATACGACAACCTGAATCAAGGATTCGCCCAACCACACTCTGAGTTACCAACCAACACAACCTACAATCAAACAGAGCAGGAGCACCAATTGGGTGACATCGAATGTCGCTTCTGTAATCTTCAGGGAAATCACAAGAGGAAAGAGGTAGAGATCACTCTCTGAATTTGATAGCACTCGGCTAACCAAAGGGGGTTCTTTTCTATTATCAAAACTGTTGCAAATGACTGAGATACAAGGTTTATTTATACTAGGAACATTCCTCGTAGTTGGGTGCAAAATGTTCAGGAGTTTCTACTAATTAAAGGGTAGGTGAATGGTGTGAAAACAGCAGTCCCGTGAAGTCTCGCGCGACTATCAGCCTCCCTGGCAGTCTCCACTAAAATGATCATTACTCCCTAATGGGAAGTCCAAATGACAAGCCGTTTATTGGAGGTGAAAGTAGACTTGATTATATTTCCATCCATGTACATTATGTGGGCAGAATATTTAAGTTCTGGTGCGCATGACTCTTGGAAGTTGCCTCTAATGTTTAGCTTCTATGTAACTCATGGCCTCCTTAGTGCACTCCATATTGGTTGGTCCAGTGAGCCCCTCCTTGTGTGTAAACCTTATCACAATAAGTGTAGAATACATAGGTAGCATAAAGTTCTTATTCAAAGTGGAATTAAATTTGTTAAGGATAGAGTTCACCTTTCTATGTACTTGTACTTGATTTTGTGTAGTCGATCCAAGAATTGTTGTATGGGGTTCAACGCTTGTTGTGGCTGGCCCTTTTATCATGTGTAGCTTGTGTGTTCATTGATATAATTGAATATTGACTTGGACCATGATTTACTTGACCATTTCTCATAGTCATTACACGACCCATCCAAAGGTTTACATAAACATGTTCTTTTGTCATTGTGGGCTGTGTTGTTGGAGTTATCACCAACAGTCCTTCTAGTACAGCATGGTGCTTCATTCTGCAATCATATAAACCAAGTAGTAGATTTGCTTTATAGAGATATTTACCTATAGAAATAATTGTCGTGTTCACCTGTGTATGTGTTGTTGGCATGGTGTACTTTGCTACATGCCCAAGGTTCTCAACATGGTTTACATCATGATTTGCTTTCTTTATGTGAATTACTAGGATGTCCTCATCATACTCCCCCACTTGAAGAAAAGTCATCCTCGGCTTTTGTATTTCTGAATATAACCCATAAGAACAAGAGGACTCATGATGAAAAAGTTAGATTCTATTTTATTTGACATATCCTAGTTTTCCTTGCAATTGATTCTACCATTTGCATATGGCCAACGAGTTTGAGATGATGCATGAGGGAAAATATTAAGTTTACTACCTTCAGTATGGTGATCAAATCACGCTCTCATGTTTTGCGGACCTGCAAATAGGTTAGTCGATAGAAAAACAAAAATTTCTTTCAAACCACACAACTGATTTGAGATATCAAATTTTGTCTTGGCAATAAAGTTTCCAATAATGAGAGAAAAATTTGTGATCTGTCCAAAGGCATAATCAATGTGTTTATTTTCTAAAAGAGATGAACATCTGGTCAACAAATCTCTTGATGGACAGCAAGCATGAAACAACTTATTCATGTTACATTGAAAAAAACATGGCTCCAATATTTTGTTCAATTTCAAATCAACAAGATTGTCACAAGTGATGCAAATAGCACTAACAAAAAACTTATTTGAAGCATGATATCCAACCAGATTGAAAGTGATATTGCAGTGGGTTATACAAGATAAAGAATTACTCATGGATGCAATCTTAGAAACCTTAGCAAGCATTTCAGTACGCACAATATGTTCATTAAGTATGAGATAGCATAAACATTTAGCAGGACAAATTCTTGTGAGCATTTCATCATGAGTAAGTAGTTCCACATTTTCAGGTTTGTGGCTAGTAAAAACATTACCTTCCAATTCTTGTGATTTTGGTAATCATCTTTGAATCCGTAATTTTATTTTCACCGTCATAATTCAATATTTGGCTGGATACAACTCCATTCCGTGCAACGATTATCTTCTTGGATATATGAGCAACCAGCTCCTCCTCATCTTTCATAGAATCCTGCACATTAAGATGAACAACACAAGATGTAGGTGTGATTATGTTAGTTTCTAAATCATCCTCACAATTTGAATGAGCAGTCCCTCTTGTGACGTGTGGTGTAGCTCTCTCACTCATATTGCTGGTGCCCTCAATCTCACATTTCATTAAATCACACATGCCACTTTTGTTTTTGCTCGCACTCAATTTGTCTATGTGGCACTCACTCTCACTCCAATTCTATTGCACACTCTTTACTTCACATAGGAGATCACTGTTGATTTGATTCGCATGATTCATGGCCTCCTCCAACAACCTTGGAACATTCATATTGATTGTAGAATTATCAATGATTTTCTTGTCCTCTAACTTGAGAATTTGTGAGATGTTTGAACCCATAAGAAATTCCATGTTTGCCATGAGCTCAATTGGTGCAACAGCTGGTGACACTTCACAACTTGACACATGATTCTTGAGTGGTTTGCAATTGAGTGGAGAATTCTTAAAGTTCACATATAGAAGATTTTGGATTTGCACATGGAGAACAAGCAGCAGCAACCTTACTCCTTTCATTCAATTTCTTTGTCTCTTGCTCATCCATGAGTGGCTTGGCCTTGAATTTTTTTTGTTGTTTGCAACAAATTATGGCACTCAAGATTCTCAACTTGCTTCAATCGTGTATTGAAAGCACTAACATTTAGAGTGGAACCATGTTGGTTACTTTCGCATTTTTGATCAGTGGTTCTCACACAATGGCCAAAAACTCCATTTTTCTCTTCTTGTTCAATACTCTCTTCAATATGATTATCACATTCCACAGCGGTAGTATTAGCAATTTCCTTTTCATTTTTGATCTGTGATATGAATTTTCCAACACCTTCCTCCCTTGAATCATAATCATCTTCATGAGTGGAAATATTCTCAAGCATACGACTCTCAAACTCTATTGTCCCTTTCAATTCAACATGCGATGGCTCATCATAATTCTGTCTCTTATCTTTTCCTGTAGAAACAATGCTACTAGACTGAGAATCAGATTTTGTTCTAGCGACAAAATCTTGGAGCAACTCAATGCAATGTGTCATTTCTTCTTGCTGCTTCTTAACTCTCTTTTCCACCTTAATGACATAACTTAGCATATCACGCATACTTGCAAAGTATTTTTCTTTCATAGCAGCAATAATATTAGAACTCAAACCTTTCTTAAAATATGTCATAGATTCTATGTCATCCATGATGTTCGCTCGGCGCATAGCAGAAGATATATCATCATAGAAATCTTGGACATATTTGCGTCCTTGCTTCTTTTGCCTTAGACGACGTAGTAAAATTTGCTCATACTCTTGAGGAACAAACTCTTTTCTCATGATAGTGCAAAGATCTTCCCATTTTCCTATAAGATGCTTTTGTGGATAATATCTCCACCAATCACGAGCATAATCTCTGAACTGAAGTGTGACTCAATGTATTCTTGTTCCTGAACCATTTTTTAGTTCAAAATCATACTCCATTTCTTCTTTCCAATCAAGAAATTCCTCTAGATCAGAACTTCCATAGAATGGAATGCATGTACCCTTGCAATCTGCCATGGTTAGTTTCACAGAATTCTTTTGAAACAATAACAAGCATACATGTGGAATAGGAACACAAATATGTGGAATCTCTCAAGCTCACATTCTCTTTCCAACCAAAGCTCTTAAGGTTTCCCTGCAGATTACAAAAGTAGTGTGTGGCGGTAAAAAGTGCTGGTTAAGCAAATACACTAACACGATTCCGTTTATGGTGGCTTTTATGTGGAGCTTGGTGGGGAATGATGCACAAGGGACAATCTAAAATTCTAGTTGTTGTAATGTTAAGTAATAATCCAAACTAGAAGTTCAATGCCTAGTGTTGATCACAAGGGATGATGAGTGTAAATGGTGTCACACACACACAAGGAAATCAGATTTGGTGCAAACAATGTATATGCTAGTAAAAATATGATTCCTGTTTTTGAACTAGCAAGAATTGCACCAAAAGTATAAAAGCCAACTGATTGCACAATGATATATGAAAATTTTAGAATATGTGCTCATGAACATCCAGATTCTTTCTCCCTTTCACACTTTTTTTTATCTCTCTTTCTTTATTTCTTTCACACTTCTTTTATCTCTCTTTCTTTCTTTCACACTTCTTTTGGGTACTGTTTTTTTACTTCTTCTTTCTTGACACAACACCAAAACTGATATAACACGTGCACACTTACAGATAGTACTAAATGCAATCAGTAGCTAGCTATATAGGAACAAAGTTTACGCAAGGGAATGAACTGGGTTACCTCTTTTTTTTTGAGATAGTTTCAGATATAGATATGAAAAGACATGATGATATGGAAATGGCACAAAGGACACACAAAGGCAGATATGACCAGCAACTAAACAAAGATTCTAATGGACTAAAACTTAACAAAACTCACCAAAATAACAGATCAAAACAAAGGGTTATGGATATTTTTTATGGCTTTTGTGGGTAGGACGATAACAAGTATATGTAGCTAAGGGTAAAGAAAAAATCCTACCGTGGCAACGATGGCTCTTGATACCAAATGATGAGACTATGGCCTGATCTTCACGACGTAGGATCATGAACAAGAAAACTAGCTTCAAAAGAAGCCAAGATAACTAGCTGCAAGCAGCCAGGATAACAGTGCAACCTGACAAAATCAACCCAAAGCCAACCACCATCTTTATACGGTGTTGACAACCAAAATTGGCACTATGGGAAAACGAAGGTTCCAGTTTTCAAAACTAGATGGTCCGGTTTTCACAGACCAAGTGTGGTCAAAATTGTCTAAACTAAGGCTAACAGCAATTATTTCACAAGTTTGGTGTTTAGATACGTTTTGTAGGTTATGGGAGTATTTTAGGTGCATTTTGGCTAATTTTCACCCAAGAAGTAAAGAAGTTTTTCAAAAGTTAATATTATAAGGCCAAAATGCATATTTGAAGTTTCCATGATGAAGCCCTCGTTGAGATGATCAAAATGGATATACGGAACGCTTAATTTGGACTCCAGATGAAGAAGTTGTTGTTTTTGCAAAGTACTCCCAGGCTGCAAAACCGGACATTCCGTTTTGTAAACCGGAAGGTCCAGTTTTGACATGTTTGCTAGGGAAACCGGAGGGTCCGGTTTGAGAAACCGAATAGTCCGGTTTTGACTATCTGAGACTAGAGTTCTAGATCCGTTTTAGGTCAGTTTCTTTAGGGTTTTCTTATGGATTACACCTCCCACGGGGATAGACTTCCCCACCCTTTATATGCAAAGGGCCATGGCCATTTGAGGCAACAACCCAATCGAATCTATCAATTTACTTATATGTCTCTTCTTTTACTCTACTTTTCCAACCTCTCCTTACTATTCAGCTACTGATCTCCATGACCATAGATGGTGTCCTAAGGCTTACTGGTTGACCTAGGGCACACCGGCGACACTCACGTCCTGACAGGGTCCCTCCCAAACGAAAGCTTCAATGGCCTTTGCTAGTTTGCTCGTAAACTAGTCATTCTTCGTCATCTCTTTGCTGGTTTGCTCATAAACCTAGCTGTCTTTCACCATGTAACGGTGATAGTTACCCTCTTTTCTGTCGAACCCGACAAAACTGAACCCTCCGGTTTGCCAAACCAGAGCATCCGGTTTCCGCAGACTCAGCAACAAAAAGCGGGACTGCGGGCTGCACTTGGGCTGCTCGTGTTTAATGGTGCATTTCAGCGTCAACACACGTTTTGGCGACTCCACTGGGGAAGATTATCCAAGTTATTTAAATAACTGAATTTTCTACCTGTCGAGGATAAATATCGGGGTGCCACGTAGCACCTCCTAAGGCTCACACACGCCAGACTCAAAAGGTCCCGCAGGATCGCCACCAAGGCGTCAACTGCGTGGGCCCCCATGGGTAGCATCCTTGCGGCAATCAGGCCTTAGCCGCAAAAGCCGCGCCATTACCCCGACTCGCTCGACCCCTGAGTGGTCGAGGGCCAGTTGCGTCCCGCTCGACCCCTCAATGGGGGTCGGGGATTCGCTGCAACTCGCTCGACCCCTCGCAAGGGGGCAGAGGGCAGATCGCTCCGTCTGACGGAGCGCCGGCATGGCTCACACTCCCAAGCTGATGACTCAGCCATTAGCCTGAACCTATCCACTCCGGGGAAAGGATGGACGCCCCGCTACCACTACTATCACGACGACAATGTGCCCCCCCACCCCCCCCTCGCAATCGATAGTCAAACACCGCCTCCGTCAACTCCCATCAGTAGGACCCAATCCCGAACAGGACGGGGTGAGGGAACCCTGGCTAGGCCTGAAGCGCGCACCCCTAGGAACAAATTCTACTGGTCGATGATCTAAACATCGATAGTTGGCGCGCCAGGAAGGGGCCTTTGCGCACTTAGCTTCACCACTTCCCGGTTCGGATGGCCACTTACTCCACCTTCTGGGCTCCCGGTAGTAACATGTTCTTCGAGAGCCTGAAGTTTGTTGCTACTGCAGACCAGAAGCTGCTCTGTGTCAGCATTCTGACGCCTTCGCCGCCCCCAGCCCAGGCGCCTGGCCCTGTGGCGACACGTCCGTGTTGGCTGGAGGACGAACGACACGCTCGACGTCGAAGTCGTGGGAGACGGGACACAGCGACTCGCCAACAATTTGCTCCTGAATCCTATCGTGACGGCCATCGTAGTCGCCGATGAGGCGATGCGCACAGTTCGACTCTAGCCGGCCACTGACCGCTCCGTGGCGTCGGCCGGTTACAGTGACAAGCTGTGGCTCCATCTGGAGTGTCACTTGGACCCTACGCCCGATCCGAAAGACCTCCGGCACTTCGTGTTCGTGTTGGTGATGATCCACGGGGAACTTCTAGGAGAAGTGCCCCTCCACTCGAGCGGGCTCGCCAGGACCCCTTCGGAGCGCTACTCATGCGGCATGCAGAACAGGGGCAGGCGTCGGCCTCATCTTCGTCTCTCCACTCAGGGTACGTATGAAATATGTGATTCGTTTACATTTCCCTGCATCAAACAACATTGCTGAGTACGAAGCTCTTATCAATGGGCTCAAGATTGCCATCGAGCTTGGAATCCGGCGGCTGGAAATTCGGGGCGACTCCCAACTCGTGGCCGACCAGATCATGAAAAAGTCTAGTTGCCGGACCGATGCCATGGTACTCTACTGCCAGGAGGTCTGCAAGCTTGAGGATAAAATCGATGGGCTGGAGCTCAAGCACATCCCGCAACGCCTAAACGAGGTGGCCGACGCGTTAGCCAAAATGGCGTCTGGGCGCGAGCAGATCCCTCCGGGGATCTTCGCAAACGACCAGCACCAATCTTTGGTTCGACCCAAGGAGCCCACGGGGGCCAAGGAGGGGTCGAGTGATTCCGCTGAGCTCGACTCGAGGGCCAAGGAATCGCCCCCGGTGGCCTCACAGCTCGTGGACGTGATGGAGGTTGATCGACCAAGCGACTCGGGTGAGCCGGACAACCAGTCGGACAACCCGGGGGTTGAACGAATCGACACCCAGGTCGAGCGAGCCGGGCTCCCACCCGATTGGAGAGTCTCGTACATCAAGTTCTTGGCTCGGGGCACGCTTCCCATCGACGGGACTGAGGCCAAATGACTCTATCGACGCTCCAAGTCTTTCGCCTTGATCAACGAGGAACTCGACAAGCGCAGCGTCACCAAAGTGATGCAGCGCTGCATCCCCACCAACGAGGGCATCAGGATACTCATCGATATCCATGGGGGAGGGTCTGTGGTCACCACGCCACACCTTGAATCCTCATAGGCAACGCCTTTTGTCACGGCTTCTACTGACCGACTGCCGTGGGCGACACAACCCGCATAGTTAAAACTTGCAAAGGCTGCCAGTATTACGTCCGACAGACACATCTGCCGGCCCAGGCCCTTCAAACGATCCCCATTACGTGGCCTTTCACGGTCTAGAGATTGGACCTAGTGGGCCCACTCAAAAAAGCACCCGGGGGCAACACCGACTTACTTGTCATGGCCAACAAGTTCACCAAGTGGATCGAAGCACGCCCCCTAGTCAAGATTCGATTCAAAGAAGCGGTCAAATTCTTGCTCAACATCATCCACCAATTTGGGGTCCCAAACTTCATAATCACGGATAACAGAATGCAGTTCACGGGAAAGAAATTCCTAAAGTTCTGTGATGATTATCACATCCGCGTCAACTAGGCCGCAGTCGCTCACCCAGAGACGAACGGTCAGGTTGAGCGAGCGAATGGCATGATACTCCAAGGGTTGAAGCTCCGAATCTTCGACCCGACTGTCATTTTCAACTGGCTGAAGCAGTTTAGCGGTTGATGGGCGGCTGAACCCAGAATCGCGCAACGGGCTTCATGCCTTTCTTCATGGTGTGCCGTAAGTGCGCGCGTATGATGAGCAAGGCAATGAAGCCGTGAGTGCGCGCGTCCTCCACACCGACTTGGACTACGGCGTGTCGTGAGTGCGCGCGTATGATGAGCAAGGCAATGAAGCCATGCTCCAGGATGCGTTGGACCAAATAGATGAGGCATGAGACGTCGCGCTCCTCCATTCGGCCAAGTATCAGCAAGCGCTCCGTCACTACCATGACCGAAAAATGAGAGACAGAAGACTCCTCGTGGACAACCTCGTTCTATGCAGGGTTCAAGACAACAGGGGTCAACACAAGCTCTCGCCGCCTTGGGAAGGACCATATGTCGTCTCTCGAGTCCTCCGACCCGACTCGTACAAGTTGAAGACAATAGAGGGGGACGAGCTCAAGAACGTGTGGAATATTTCACAGCTACATAAATTCTATCCCTAGCTTTATATTTCCCATGACCCTTGCATTCCTTGCTCGCTCCTAAAATGACATCTGACCCATCTCAAGGGGTCGAGTGTTGCTCGGGGGCTGGAAGGGCACAACGGGCCTACACGACACGGCTCTGTTTTGCCTGAATGCTTTCTTGGCTTCTCTCGCTTTTTACTTTTTTTCTCGGCCTCGAGCCTCTCCATACTGGCAAATAAAGTAAGCCACAGGTGAAGGAGTTCGCAGTCGAGCCGGTCGGACGGTGCAACATCGTCCTTGCCCCAGCGGCCACGACAACTGTGATCACCGGCAAGACTAAACTTCCGAAGCACCCGGGGGCTCAAACTTTGTGAGCCAAAACCGAGAAGACAACAGGCTAAGCACACAAAATAGTTTAATTAAATTGAAATAAAAGACTGTTTAAGGCCACCAAAGGCCACCGAAATTGAACAGATGATAATTCAAACTTAAGCTATTACACGGGCATGATAGCCCACCAAAACGAGTAAGATAACTAAAGCAGACACTGACTAATTCTCCTCTTCAGCTCTAGGGAGCACCTCCTCCTCATGCTCACGAGCCAGGATGTCGGCATGGGGGGCGGTGCGGGTGCGGATCACCTCTATCTGCACGGAGGTGTGCCCTTTGACATGGCCCACGCTCAGGGCCTCGAACTCCGCTTCGACCAGGTCAAAGTGAATGATGAACACGCTGAAGGCAGTGCGCACACCGAGAGGCACGCCCCACTTGATCCACTCGTGCCCTGCCTCCATCAGCCTCCCGACTTGTTTGGTGGGAGCGGCGTCGAGAGAGACATCCACCTGAAGCGCCCGCGCCGCTCGACCCATCAGAGCATGAAACGCATCCTTCTCCTCGACCTCCTAACAAAGGGAGTCATCAACCACCACTAGCCTCGAGCCGAGGTCTGTCCAACACCCACCAGAAGTCAGCAAACCCAAAAGAGACAACACGCAAGATAGGGGGTCACAAAAAGTCTACCTTCTTCCCTCTTGTAAGAGGCCTGCAGCTGTGACAGATAGCCGGCAGCGACTGCGGCGGAGTCCAGAGCCGCCTTATCCGCCTGCTCGCATTGCAGCTTTTTGTGCTGCAATGCGAGCCTCAGCCTATTGACCTCTGCAGCGCTGGACGCAACCTGTGCCATGGCCCCGTCCCGTTCCCCTTGAGCGAGGGCGAGGTCATGCTCCGCCATGACGAGCTGGCACCCGACCTACTCCAAGGTGGCCTCCAGTTCGACCAGCCTCATGCCAAGATCCTCCCCGGGCCGGTGCTCCTCCTCTAGCTCCTGACGGGTGCCTACCAGGGCCTAGAGGGATGCCGCGCCCGAGGCCTCACACTCAAGCCTCAATGCTCGGCATGCAGCGAGGATCCGAAGCTCCGCCGGGCTGCTTGAGTCCTCCAATGACTTGAGCCTGCCCTCCACAAGCGTGCGCTCTTCCGTCGATAGAGGTGGGACGCCATGGTCACCGGCACCCGCGATGGCTCTCGCGCCAGTGACAGCGGGGGTAGTGATTGACGCGGTGCCCTCCGGAGCGCCGCTTCTGACGTCCTCGATCTCTGGTGTGGGCGTAACCACTCGAGAAGCCGCCTCAACTACAGCGGCCACAACGGCGTCTCACGCCCGTGCTTCCCCCGCAGTGCCCACCTTGAGCTGCTTCATGAGAGATAGCTTAGTCCAGCGAGGGTCTTGGCCCAATGCCCGTTGCTTCTCGACCGGCGCGTCATCGCTCGCCGGTTCGTCTTGCGGGCGCTTCTCCGCAGCCGCCTCAGGAGACGCGGCCTTAGCCGCGACAATGACGGGTGGCGTCTCGACACGCGCTGGCTCAACCTCCTGCTCCACCGTCTCGATCACACTCTCGATGGTAGAGCCCGTCGCCGGGGTCCAAGCACCAGAGTCATTCCCGCTCAGCACTGGTGAACGGGGCTCCTCCGCCGATCCCGACCCGTCCAGGGATGGCGAGATCAGGGACGACCCCATCCCTAGAGTCAGGTGCGCCAAAGGCACGTAGCCAAGTCTCGCCTCCAGTTCGGCATCGCTGCCGACATCGTCATCGTCGTCATCCTCACCGTCGTCGGCATCTTCATCGCCGACGTCGTCACTCGCTATCAACGTCGTCGTCGTCGTCATCGTTGCCATCATCACTACAGACGTCACCATCCTCACCGCCATCGTCATCATAGCCACCACCACCGTTAACACTAACGGCGTCCTCGAACAAGTTCAGGGCATCCTCGGAGGAGTCCCCCTCTTCATCCTCATCCTTCTCCTCTGTCGACTCGATCGATGGAGTGTTCGGGTTCTCGCCCCTCCGCTCCTTCTCCTCCCGCCGTGCCTGCTGTAGCCACAACCCCTTCTCCTTCCCACGCTTGGCCCGGATGGCAGCATCCTTCCACTTCCGTGCCTCCCGCTTGGCACCCCGCCGTTCCACGTCTCTGAAGCGGTTGGTGGTCCTCTCAGCCCTCCCCTAAGGTAGCCGAAGGGAAGGGGTCTGGATGAGACACACCCACTGGGACTACAAAAATGAAAGGGGAAAAAAGAAGCCAAGGGCCGAACGCGGTCACAATTACAAAAGTGGGGGCGGTGGATGGTACACCAGCAAAGGAACAGGAATCCTTACCACATTGACCGCTCGGGGGTCAGGACGCATCACGGGCCCATTCGGAGCGGGCCAGGCCTGCTCACAGGCCCCTAGAGCCGCCCTCACCCCCTTCACCACCTCGTCATTGGGCAGCATATCCTCCGCCAACACGTTCCCGGCAACCTGCGGTTGTCGGCATCGACGAGGAACATGGGGTGCAGGCGGTGACATAGCGGCATGAAATGCCGCTTGTGATACCCCCCGATGACTCCGGCGCCGTGGAGTCCAAACTCCTTGAGTTGAGCGATGGTGCCGAGCGCGCTCTCGATCCATTTCTTCCCGCTCTTCCCCTTCCCCAAGTGCCAGCTCTCCCGGGCCACGGCGATGTCGCGGCCGGTGAACTCGGGCAGGGGATGGCTCTCGTCGTTGCGCAAGTAGAACCACCTCTTGTGCCACCCCGAGTGGGTGGTCGGGGTGGGCATCGAGAGATACTCCCCCGTGCGCTCGTTGCGAAGCCGGTTTCCCGCGCATTTGATGGTGCATGGGAAGCTCTCGCCCGCGATCCTGTGCCGGATGCAGGACACAAGGAAGAAGTGGTACCACAGGTCGAAGTTGGGCAAGATCCCAAGGAATCCCTCGCACAAGGCCATGAAGGCTGAAATGTGCTAGATCCCATTGGGATTCTGGTGCTGCAACTCCACCTTGTAGTGGTGGAGCAGCGCTCGGAAGAGGTCGTGCGTCGGCCGCCCGTGCTCGCGCTCGTGGAAAGGGACGAATGACACCACATAGTCCCTCGAGGGCTCCTACCGCATCTTGTTCCCCGGCACCGCCCATTCCCTCACTTCGGTGAGGGGCGCGAGAAGCCTGGCTTCGACGAGTCCCTCCAACATAGACATTGCGACGGCAAGGCTACGGCAGGGGAGATCGCTGGAGATGAAGGATAGAAAAAGGCGATGAAACAAGGAAGGCGAAAGGAAGATCAGAGGAGGAGGCGCCCAAGGCTTAAATAGGAGGACGGGCCAGGAGCGCGACCGTAACTGACCGCAGAACATCCACCCACAACCCGCCAGGTGATAAGCCTCTCAGCCACTCACCCCGCACGGCGCGTGGACGTGATAACCCACCCCCCTCCATAACTCCACTTTTCCCACTGTCCTGAAAATTTCTCGGCTTCCGCAAACAGCTCCGCGCACCACGAGCCCACCTCTACTGTCATTACTACGAGCAATGTCCCTTCGGCGGCCATGCGAAGAAAGACAGAATGGCCACACGCCGTGCTTGGGGCCACCACAACGCAAAGGTCAGGTAACCCACTCAGTCCCTCTTATTTACTCGGGTAGCGGGAGCTGGCAGTGCAGAGCCGATTTAGGCCCCATGCCGCGCCTTGAATTCTGAAGCAGGAAATATGCCCGGATCCCACCGGTCAGACCTTGCCGCAACAGACACGACCGACCCGGGTGGACTCGGTTGACGAATAGCAACAAACGGGATAGAGGTGCGAGGCGAGCCGCTCGACCCCGGCAAGGGACAAGCGGCGTAGGTAAGACGGGATAAGGGGCTGAAAACTGCCCCGACGTCCCGACGGCGTCGAGGTTCTAAGGCTGGCCCCACAAGCAAGTTTGACAACCGCCTAGAGCGCAAACAGAGAGAGGGGCACGAGTGATGGGCACACTTAGCGGCCAACACCCCGACCCCTGAGGGTCGAGAGCATCATAGAGTAGCGTTTGAGTCGCGCTCCGGCTCGACCTTTGGTATCTCCCCGAATGGAGGCAGCTAGCCATCACAACCTATTGAACGGTTGTGACAACTAGTCGAGCCGGAAAGACGGATTTATGAGGTTGACCACCAGCTGGTTGACTGGGACCCCATCGCTAAGGAACCGGAGACCTCACTCGAACAAACCCGATAGCAGCTCATCGAGCAGCCATCCTTCAACCACCGAGGCAAAAGCATGGCCCGGCTCTATCCTCCGTCTCATGAACAGGACACAGAAGGAGAAAACGAAAAAGTCAAAATGGCCGCTCAACCGATCCACCTACATCGACCAGGGACGCGAGGACCGATATCGCCAAACAAGACCCAACGGCAGGGTCACATTCATTATTCTTTGCCAAGGTTCTAAGGCTGGCCCCACGAGCCGGTTCGACAGCCGCCTAGGGCACTAACAAAGCGAGGGGCACGAGCGATGGGCACACCTAACAACCAATACCCTGACCCCCGAGGGGTCGAGGGCATCGCGGAGTAGCGTTTGAGTCCCGCTCCGACTCGACCTTTGGTATCTCCTCGAAGAGAGGCAGCTAGCCGTCACAACCTATCGAACGGTTGTGACAACCAGTGGAGCTTGAAAGATGGATTTATGAGGTCGACCTCCAGCTGGTCTGCTGGGACCCCGTCGACGGGGAACTGGAGATCTCACTCGAAAGAACCCAATAGCAGCTCATCGAGCAACCACGTTTCAGTCACCGAGGCAAAAACGTGGCTTGACTCTATCCTTCGTCACACGAACTAGATGCGGATGGAGAGAAAACGAAAAAGTCAAAACGGCCGCTCGACCGAACGGTCTGCATCGAGCGGGGACGCGAGGGCCGGCATCGCCAAACGAGACCCAACGACAGGGCCACATTCATTATTCTTTGCTTACAAGACCGTTTAGGGCCGACTCTTACAGACTCCCTCTCTTCTCTTTTATAAAGCGAGTATCAATTACTCGAGAAAAAAGGGGAGAAGAAAGGAAAAGACCGACCCAAGGGGTCTACCACAAAGAAAAAGTAGTACCGGCACCTCGGCGGGTACATGCGAGGTAAACCGTCTGTAATGCTTCGTCGTCGGGGAAAGACGCCCTCAGTTGAGGCCAGCCCTTTCTCCTAACGAAGAAGGCGAGCAGCCCGGCCATGCCATACGGCTGTTGCAGGAGCCGCCTCTTAAGAACCAAGGACCCCTATGCTAGTGGGGAGTGTGGTCCTACGCCTCTTCTTGACCTCGCTGCTACAAACGCCGCCAAGGACGAACACGAGGGGATCTAATAAGCCATGGCGACCCTCCATGCGAAGGCCCCTTTATCTCCATCTCACCCCGACAAGGGGATGACACAATAGAAGTCGGGCCAACCTTCCCACAACCGACGGGGCCACCACACCAGGGCGGCCGGGGACTTGCAATCGGCGGGTCTCCATACCCATCCTCAAGACCAGGGACATCGTCGCACCCGGCAGTCATGAGAACAACGAACCACAAAGCGAGAGTCAGTCCCGTCCCAGGCATCTCAGGGCTTGGAGTATAAAACTAGGTGTGGGGATGAAGCAGAACATCGCCCAGGTGTGTCCTTAAATAGCCAAGCTAGGCCCATGCCTCGGATTCCGTGCGCGAGCACCGAACCCGATACGAGTTCAAGAAAGGGTCTTACACGCCACATGGGAACAAAGACCTGGCGCCACCAACGGTGTCACGCGTAGCGCGCCATAAGAAAAAGGAAAGGAACCCGCCTTAAAGCAAGGCGCTGTCCTTAGATTGCCCTGACGCGCAGCAGATCCGGGCCCTATCGGAAGATGCCCCTGCGCGCCGCACGACAAAAGGAGACAAGAAACCTGTCGTTCCAATAGTGCCATGGCTCGCCTTTTTAGGAAAAACCCTCATCCGTGACACCCCGTGCTGTCTGCTTGGCCCAGGGAATGGAGACTTAGGAACCCGGGTCCCATGGCACCCCTGTGATCGTTTCAGGCACAAACAGCCAAAAAACGAGTCCGTCCGGACTCCTCCTTTGGCTCGGGGGCTACACCCAACGGGTGCGCTCGCACGCACTCTGACGGACGAACGACCAAACCTTCCCACCACATGATAATTCAAAGTGCGAGTTTCGACCAAACTCCCCCTCCGGCTCGCGTGCACCTCTCTCACGTTAACCAGGCAACCCACATGCGACTTCGTGCCTTCGGCCCGCACCCGCGTCAAAATCCCCCGAACGACTCTTCGACTCGCTCGGGGGCTACTGTCGAGAATAAATATTGGGGTGCCACGTAGCACCTCCTAAGGCTCACACGCGCCAGACTTAAAAGGACTCGAAAGGGCCTGCGGGATCGCCACAAAGGCACCTCCCGGGTGGGCCCCCACGGGAAGCATCCCCACGACAATCAGGCCTTAGCCGCAAAAGCCACACCATTACGGCTCGCAAGGGGGGCAGAGGGCAGATCGCTCCGTCTGACGGAGCGCCGGTACGGCTCACACCCAAGCTGATGACTCAGCCATTAGCCTGAACCTATCCACTCCGGGGAAAGAGCGGACGCCCCGCTGCCACTACTGTCGCGACGACAGTGTGCCCCCCCCCCCTGCAATCAATAGTCAAACACCGCCTCTATCAACTCCCATCAGTGGGACCCGAGCCGAATAGGACGGGGTGAGAGAACCCTGGCTAGGCCAGGAGTGGCAGGGTGGAGAAGCTTGATTGCCTTGTACGGATGGTACGGACTCCAACTCCAAGCCGATCCAGATAGACGCAACCCGATACAACGACCCCGATGGAGGGGGTCAAGCGAGCCAACGGTCAACAACTGCCAACCACCCAAATTTTAAATGCCATGCCCACTACGTTGACATAGTATCGAGGAGTCAAATCCCCCCAGATACCTTCCCCCTTTGTCAGCACCAGCGCCCACTGACGGTGGCCGGCGTGGCAAGGTTCACTGTGCTGCCATCGTGCGACGGCATGCCTAATGATGATAATGCAGGACGGCTTGACGGACAGCTAGATTGAACCCTGCTTGAATGACGTAACAAAGATAATGCTGCACCTCCCCGCACACGATGGAACACGCCGACTACAGGAGCACGGGGGAACTCGACTCAATGATGGAGAACGGGGGCACGCCCGGACGTAGTACCGCCCCTCTGCCACAAGACCAGGATGATAGGGCCCGCAAAGACCGAAGACCATGCCACCGACTAAGGGCTTCGCCTTCTTCGGCACGCCTCCACCAACTCGTCACTTGTAGAAATCTTTTCCTCTCTCTCTCTCTCTCTCTCTCTCTCTCTCTCTGTAAATGGGCCCATCCCCTTCAAGTATAAAAGGGGAGGTCCACTCCCATCTCTAGACACGCGACTTAACCACATAGCCATAGCAATCACACACACGCACACCTCTCGCACCCGAGACTTGGAGTGCTCTCCTCTCTCACCACCGTTGTACCCCCTCACCGGAGCAAGTAACACGAGCAGGCCCACGAACTGGACGTAGGGGGCTTCCCCGAACCAGTCTAATCCCCCGTGTCCTCTTGCTTAGCCATCGCCGAACCCGAAGCGCGCACCCCTGTGAACAAATTCTACTAGTCGGTGATCTAAACACCGACACTGCCCTAGCTAATTCTCTAATTGATATATTCTTAGGATTTGCCATCACCATTGAATCTGGCCCTACATGCCGATTACATTGTTCCTACTATTTTTTCCTTGTTGGACAGGTATTGCTAGTAAGGCATTAAAAGCTTTGTTATTGATTGCTGAAAGTTTTAAAGGAAAGGAGAAATCAAGGCTACTTTGGTACTGTGGTTTCAGAATAAAAGCAATCACATGGCGGACTATCCGTATACTACACAACAGTGTAACTACAATGAGTCCAAGGTACAAATTGCAAATACATTGCCTATTGCTAATCATTATTTTGCAAGTACCATGAATTCTCATGTTGATGTTGCTAGACCTACTTATGAGCATGCTGCAATGGTTAGTAATTATTCGGATAGTGATTTTAGATATACAAATTATGGATCCGATAGATATTTGCAGAATCTTGTGTCAAATAATATGCATGCTTTGAATTTTAATGCAACTAGTAACATGCAACATATACCCACATATCCTCATATATTGGCACCAAATCATGTTCATATGCCGATTAATTATAATCAAGGTCAAATTAACATGGTGAGTTCAGCAAATAATTTTGAAGCATCATATGTTACTCTTAATTCTCATAATTAAGTTTCTCAAGTTAGTAATAATTATAATCAAATTAATGAAAATTCAGCAAGCATGCATACACCTCCACATACTACTATAGCATACACTTTGCCCACTAATTCGACTCCATATGTTACTGAAAAACATAGCCGAATAAATGAAATTTCAGCTGGTATACACACTACTACATCATGTACTTTGCATACTACACAAGATCGTTCTAGCAATGGTTGTACATCAGCAATTAGGCTGCCCCAAACTGAAGAAAAATCTAATGATTTTATTAGTAAAGATTGGGTCAATCGGTTTGTAGAATTGTTTTCTCAAAAGTCCGTTAGCTCAGAATCATCTCTTACTAATGAGGTTGAGGAAACAAACTTAGCCACACAGAAACATGTTAAGTGTAAAAAGACAGCCATGTTTGATTTCCCTAAAGAGGTTGTGTTTTTATCTAGTGAATATGCTATTGATGATAAGCAACAACCTATAGCCGAACAAGGTTCGGTTAGTGAAAAGTTTCAACAGGACCAAGAACGGATTCAAGAAGGGCAGGAGAAGGCATTGGAGTGCCAGGATTTGGAAAGGCTTGGATATTCTGGATTCCAACCAGAAACTCCACTTTCTACAATTGAGATGCCATACATCTCCAAAATACTGAAGAAGGTACGCTCTATTAGTATTTTACCTTTTTCCCAATCCGAACATGGATTTACTATTAATGTGCCTATTGGTAATAGTATCATGAGTGGTATTATGAGATCGATTGAGGATAGTACCCTGACTGTTCACAATAGTAGTATTCTAGAAAATGTCGGCCAATGCATTGTAAAAATTGAAAAGGCAGATGGTAGTAATGTTTTGACATTCAAAATTTCCTCATTGTTATTATCAAAATATTGCTTTACATTGTTTGCTTGTGATTGTTTTCAACTCAGGAGTTTTAGACCCAACTTTTTGAAAACTGTAAAAATCGGATGTTCTGGTTTGGGAAACCGGAGAATCCGGTTTTGTCTGGGAAAATCTGAAACTTCAGTTTCGAATACCAAGGTGTTGGGTGATATTATAAAAACTAATGCTAATATATTGGTCAATTTTAAAGCGTCTAGAAAAGAGAATACAAGCAAATATATAGCCGAATGGATTGATGAGAAATCTGAACCATTCATTTCCTTTGCTTCAAAGTCGTCTCCACAAAAGAATCTGCTAAAGAAAATAAAGTACACTTTTGACTTGACTTTGTGTGATGATTTATTTGATAGTTTGTTAGAGAACAATTTTATTAGATCACAAAGTCATGCCATCTACTCAGGGTTTAGAAAAGCAAATATATTGCAAGTGGCATAATACTTTTGATCATAATACTAACAAGTGCAATATGTTTTGACAAATAGTTCAATCGGCCATTGACAAAGGACGATTGAAATTTGAAGAAGTAAATGAGAATGACTTGTTGACTTCAATTGGTCTTGGTGACAAAATGCTTCTAAATTGGTTGTCACAAACGGATTCATCTAAAACTGAAGAGTTGGTTGTTGGAGAACATGACTTGAAGCCCTCAAGTGAGGAAAATATTACTACGCATGAGATAAAAGTTGATTCTCCTAGTAGCAGTAGTAATTCTATAAATATTTTAGAAGATACATCAAGTACTGGGGGGCAACAAAAGGTTTCATGTCTTGTACATGACCAATTGACTTCAAATTGGCCATCAAAAGTAAGTCTGGAAAAACTGGACCATCCGGTTTGCCAAACCGGACCCTCTGGTTTTGACAGGGTTCAAAAACAGAAGGTATTCAAATCTGGGAATTTGGAGACCAACATTTATAGGACTAAAGGAGGTAAAGGCCAAGTCAAGCATGAAAAGCCGAAGGTCGCTTTTAAGGAGCTTATGGCTAAATATGTGACAATGAGAGATGCAAAAAGTGCTTGTCGACCAAACAACATCAAACAATCAACATCAGCTCCAAAGTACAAATCTGAATATTGAATTGGCAAAGGAAGGAGTTCCATACAACAATTCCATATTATCCATTTATGCTGATTACACCAATGTTATATGGACCACCACCTACAATTTTTCATCCTTATGCATCATGGGGATGGCACGGTCTATGGGTACAACCACCAACACATTCTGCACCTTGTCACTTTCAGAATACAAGTTCAAGGAGGCCAATCTATAAACGTTGACCACATGTAAAAGACCATTTTCATCAAAACAATTGGTCTAGAGTCCAAGACAAGAAAAATGTGGTTAAGCAAGTTTATTGTGTCAAGAGAGATGGTCGAAAAGATAAAAGTTCAGATTTGTCCTCAAATAATGAAAAGCTGATAAAAATTTTGGCTAATATTGTCGAAGAGGTGAAGGAGCAATTTTGTTGACTCACTAGATGTCCAATCTGAACCAAAGAAGTTGGAGGTGCCATAAATCAAGGTAGAATTGCCAATATCCAAGAGAGAAGCAAAACCGAGATGTTCACTTGGTTTATCAAATTGGGAAATAAGAAAATTGCAAAAACTTACTGCTGAGAAGTTGAAGGAGAAGAACATGGAATGGGTTCACAAAGTGTCGAGACCTGATCTTGGCAATATATTTATAGGGCTACATTGGGACTAAGAACTATGATGGTTGAGACACAAGACGCCGAGTTGTAGAGGTCGGGCCCTCTCGATGAGAGTAAAAACCCTATGTCCTGTGTTCTGTGGTTTGTATTGCTTTATAATCTCGTGCCCCCGATGGGGTGTTCCCTGCCACCTTATACATCCGGTCGGCAAGGGATACATGAAGAGTCCTACTCATAGTCTACAAGGATTTACATAGAAAAGTCTATCTCTAATTGCCTTGCGCTCCAAGCCGACTCGGTCGGTTCCCTTATTGGTGAGGTACCTGGTCGGTTGTCGACTTAGGCATATCTCTGGATACCGGGAAGGTAAGTATTCCACAGCAGCTCCCAAGTGCTTTCTGATTTTGAGCTATGACTTGCCGAGTGATCTTTAATGTTGATTCGAACAGGTCATAAATTAGGAAGATCTCTTGATTGAAGTTCCTAATGGATCTAGTGCGCCGACTAGGTGCACCTCATCAGGTGTAGCCCCCGACTCTTGTTTAATTTGGAAACTAACAAATAATGCAAGAGTCTAATAACATTAGCTCCTAACATTTTGTTACATAAATTTAACTCAAACCATCAAGCTCGAGCTGATAATCCTCTGATCATCAAACCAAAGGATCAGTCTACATGGCATCAATCATGCCGACCGATTAAAAGTAAAGCCGAGTGATTTACAATTTATAGACCCAAAATTCCATGACATCAATCATGTTGTAGTCTATATACATTTATATGGCATCAATCATACCATAGTAGTAAGCTAAATGACATCAGTCATGATATAGCCTTCCCTTAAGAAATTATTACTCATATTAAAACAAGCTCAATGTTAGTAATTACTTACTGACTTCAATAAGTAAGGTACTTGTGAACTTGTACCCACACGACCGTCAAGTCCACTTGCTATGTGATCATCAAATCACATAGATATGGGAAGTATTTTGAAATGGATATTCCACTGCTTCTCATCAAAGAAGCCCCCGAGATTAAGTTCTCAAGGTTTATAGCATTACTTCTTTTTAAAGAATAATGCCTCATTATTTTTATTATAGGCAGAAAAGCCTGGCACTGTACGGCCCACCAAAGCCCATGGGAACCTCAAAGACTAGGTCAAAAAGGCGAAGGTATAAAAGGGCAAATGGCTGTTGACTCCAAGTCCACGCCGCCATTTCGCACACAACACTTTGTCTTCCTTGTGCCTCCCCTGCTCCTCTAACTCCTCTGTTTTAGAGCTAGGGTTAGCCATTTTATCATCGCCGCCACAGATCCTCATTGCCAGCAAGCTCTGAGCTCCTGCTAGGGTTAGCCCGCTGCCTCTGGATCCAGCGTGCCATCTCTTCATCGACAATGCCTCACAAGTCATCCAAAAAGGCCGTCGCCGCCGAATCATCCTCCTCAGAGTTGGAGATCCCGGAATAGCTGCGAGAATTCCCAAAAAGTAGCATCACCACCACCGATCTAAACTCAATGGTGATGGATGGTATCCTCCCAGAACAGGCGCGCATTGATTGGAAGGTACCGAAAGAAACTTGCACCCTCCCAATCCGTAAACAGATTGTAGTTTTTCGCTCTTTTTTCGAGCATAGTTTTGGAGTTCCCTGCTGCAGTTTTCTGCATGGGCTACTTTTCAACCTCAATCCCAACTCCATTCTCCATATTGCCATCTTCGTGCATATGTGTGAAGCCTTTCAGGGCGTTCTGCCCCACTTCACTCTATTCTGCCATCTCTTCGTCCTCTGACCGCTGCCAACTAAGGAAAACCAAGTTGCCATTAGTGGAGTTGGCTTCCAGTTGCGCAAGAAGGAGGCATACATTAATGTGTCATTGAACACCGGGAACAAGAACTGGAGGGATGAGTGGTTCTACTGTGACAACCCTCTCCCTATTCTTGCTGATTTCTCTGGCGCGAAAGCCACCCCTCAGGCACGGTGGTCAGAGAGAACGGACCCAACTGATCCTCAGGTGGTCACTCTGCTAGAAAAAATTGCGGAGCTGAAGAATGAAGAGATTGACGGCATTACTATAGCGAAGAGCTTCATAATGCGCCGAGTACAACCCTTGAAGACGCAGAGCCACCCTGCCTGGGAATATGCCACGGACGACAAAACAAGGGAAGTGCCTGATCCACCGAACCCCACTCGATGCCGGTCACGATTCTCGAAGATGTTTGAAGGAAGCATTGTTCAAGATCACTTCTTAATCACAAAGGCATACAATGTGGGCACTCTACGGGCCCAAGTAAGCTTCGGTCATTTTGAGTGTTTCTGATGTTCTTTCTGACAGGTTGATCTGTCACATCCCAAAATTTCCCATTTTGGAATGTGAACCGTTTTCAAAAAATATATTTAGATTTCTCAAATTTTGAAACTATTTATAAGAAACTTTGCAAATTAACTAAGATTTTGTTGGGTTGAAGTAATTGCTCTATGTCACAAATGTTTCAGTTTTGAATAAAAACCTTTTAAATAAGTAAAATCATTTTATTTATTTGATTTCAATATTTTGTCATTTTTTGATTCCTTGTTAATTTGAGAAAATCAAAATCCTTTCAATCAAATTTTATGAATGTACATTCTATTTTAAAATTGGGCTCAACTATCATTGTCTCCGTGACTCACGTGAATGCATCGTCGAACACTTTCTTCCAAACTTGTTTCATCACATATTTCACCCTACACGCTATTGATGTATCTATACTCATTTTCATCCTCATTCATTTCACCTACCGCATGGACGTACCTATACATCAGACCTTCCATGTTTGCCCCACCTTCCATAAATATTCCTATGGAAAGAAACCCCTCCTTCCATAAACATTCTACAGAAATAGACCCACCTTCCATAAACATTTCTATGGAAAGAAATTCCACCTTCCATAAACATTCATAAGGAAAGAACAAGAGAATAATACCCTTCCCATATTTCTTATGCCTTCCATGTTTGCCTCCAATAAATGCATTAATTCCTATTAATTGTCTTTCTATACTCTTTCCCCACCTACCCAACCCCTCTGATAAATACTAGCCCCTCTCCCACGTCCTCCCCACCCCCTCAAACCCTAACCACGCCGCCAAGCTTCCATCACGCACCCCTGCCCTAGCGTTTAGCAACAGTTCTGCCGGTTGGCTTTGGCGTTCCCAGTGATCCACCCATCCAAATGCCGCCAAATTTTACATGGAGGTGTGACCAGATGTCCTCTACAATATATACAGAAATCAGCACCATTGGACATTTTATGCCTTCGGGATATGCATCGTAATGGCAGCTGCTCCCTGATGTAGGCGAATCCAGCACGCGTGACGGTAAAATCATCTCATATTCTCCTAATCCATAGATATTATTGATACAACCAACACTCTTAATTGTGTTCCAGGGTCTTGTGATCAGCTACACTATAGGGTTCGCGTAGAATGGGCCTGGTGCAACGAGGAACACGATCCGTGCTCGATCTGCTGCTGGACGACCTCACCATGATGCAGCCAATCGATCTCCAGTATAGTCGACTTCTGGACCAATTCACCTTGCGTTTCACATGTTCCACGTCACTGGGAATATTTGTGTTCAAGTTATTTCTTGCTAACCAGAGCCAATCATTGGGAACGCGCACATATATTTTGCACTATCTGTGCACAGCCGTAATCCTTGCAACTTTAACCTTGCATATCTTTTGATCCATAACCCCGATTTAGATGATTTTTCCACCTACATTACTATATACAAAGAAACTAGCTAATTTCAACCTTTGTTCAACCATACCCAATTGTCTCATACCTTGCATTGTGTATTTATTGTGTGTATGCTTTGTATGTCTTGCGCGAATAGGATTTTTACACACTGGAATCGTACGAGGACGAAGATCAAGATTTGTTATCACTGAGCAGCAACATATCATTTCAGGCAAGTGTCCTTGATGCATTTTATACCTATTGTGAATGTTACTTTAGGATTGCATGCTTGTATCAATTGATTGGGAACCTATTGTTAGGGTTTACTAGTATTGCTCTATCTTGTACTTGTCGCCTTGAACTAGAGTTTTATCTATCAATGGGTAGACATGCTTAGTTGCTTACTGGGTTGTTGGGTCCAATTTAATATTGACTAATGAACAATATCATGTGGGAAAGGATGGGTAATTCTTTTAGCAACATGGACTTAGGGATCTATGCAAGCCGGATGGAATGGATGTAGTGTCGTGGGCACATGGTTGGTGGTGGTAGGCTTGTTGTAGATCCTAGGAACCGGTTCTTGGAGCGATAACCCAGGACAACAGTGCCATCACAAGGATGCTATTGAATAGCTTGGCTGATTAATTAGGAGTTCTCCCAGTGTCGGTGCAGCATTTGGTGGAGCGGGGAATGGAAGTCAAGAGGACTGTCCTTGTATCCGAATGACTCAAGAGGGGGCTCCTGGGGTGATGAGCTGTTTGTTGATGGGCTATCACTTATGGATGGGAGTGGAACCTTAGTGGCTAGCATGTACTGGGAGACCCTTTGCAAAAGCCTCATAGTGATCTCCTGACCACACACCTAAGGAAGTGTGCTAGTGCTTGGCCGGCATGGCAACATGGAGACTCTAGTCCACCTGGCAACAGGGAACGAAATCATGACTTGTGGGTAAAGTGGTACAAACTCTATAGAGTATCAAACTGTCATGACAGCCATGCTCATGGTCACGAGCGGCTTGGAATCCTCTCAAGATTAGTTGGTTATGGGATGGAATGGTTGGTATCAGTGGTTTGGATTGGACTTGGCTTGGATAGGACCCCGTGGTTCAATGGTTGGGATGACCTCACCTAGTAATTAGGATGCTTAGGAAATTAAAAGCTCATGCAATAAACCCCATTAAGCCTTTCTTATCTATAGCCCCATGTCATCTTTTCCCCCACTTGCTGAGTACGACATGCACTCACCCTTGCTATACCCCACATTGCTACTCAGCTACAGGAGAAGGATGGTACAACCATGAAGACGATGAAGGGGACTAGGCATGCGGTCTTCCGATCGACTTCCTGTGGGAGCTGAAGGACGTCAACGCTTAGTTATTCTGCTGCAATGTAATCTTTTACTTTTGATCTACGGGTCACCATTGTAACATTTTATTGATTTAATAAAGATATTGTTCTTTTATCACAAAATTGTCATGTGCGCGTGAAAACTTGATCCTGGCCACGCATACAGTTGCATTCGGTTTCGATCGTTGGAACCGGGTGTGACATGATCACAACATGTGATGTCTTCATACTTACTCCAGGTTTTGGACACTTTTGTGTCACACCATCCGCTCCCTCCAAATGATTCCAAGGGACCGGACTATGTTGACAAGCCGCCACAAAGCAGTGCTAGAGGGAGCAGTTCCTTAGCGGATGCATGACTGACCAAAGAGGTCATCGCAAATGTCTCCACCATGCTTCCTCACCCTAACTTACTCTCCCCTAGCCGACGAGTGAAACAAATTGCTCACTGTTGTCGGTAATATATGGGAGATGGTGATGATGATGAGGAGGCATGTCCCCATGATGCCAGTCTGCCGGCCGCCGCACACTCCGACCGACCATCAAGCCAGTCGGAGCCCCCGAGCAAAATGGTGAGTGATTCAAGGGCGGCGAAGCAGACCGATGAAATTGGCAAGTCTTCCCTGAAGAGGAAGGAGACTGACTCGCAGACCATTCTTCAAAGAAGAGAATCTATTGAATCAAAATCAAATAAGCCTCTAGGTAAACTTCTTCACATTTTTGATTCTTCATCACTGTAGTTAATAACCATATTTTAATCCTTAATGTTATGCCCTTTGGTGGTCATAGTGCTCGGTCAAGTGATGCTCAGAGCGCCCAAGGGTCTGAGGACACCCGGTCAGCTCCAACTCCTCGTCCGACCAACTTGCCTCAACCAGTCCGCACATCATCAAGTGCATAGATCGAGGCAAGGAAGTCACCTAAAGCTTCAGTGCCTACGCCGATGCCGATGCCGACACCTCAGACTGCCAATCCTTCCCCAATCGGCATTTCTCATCCTCTCTACAAGGGTAAGGCCATGTTGGTCGAGGATTCATTGGGTCGGCCTAAAGCCGAAGATATGGAGATCATCCATCAGCACCGAGAGGCAAACAAGGTACATCAATACCAAGTTTTTTACTCCTTGAGTCATTCTTCTGACTAACCATGCCCTTCTTCACATTCAGAGAATATATTCTCTTATGGAGAAAAAGCAGGCCAGGATTGAGTACCTCGAGGCCGAAACTTTTGGTAAGTCTCAAATTTCTTATCTATATAAATTCTCCTTTTGAGGAACTGCCTTGTTGTCGTCATCTCTTTAGTTACCGGCAAGCAGCTCTCCAGAGATAGAATTGCAGGATGACGCTTCCTCCAGAGATAGAATTGCAGGATGACGCTTCCTCCAGAGATAGAATTGCAGGATAACGCTTCCTCTCCTTCATAGGAGTTGTAATATCTGTAATGTCTAAAAACATTAGTAGTATTTATATAGAAAAACAATATTGTCTCCATGTAAATAATAATTTTTATGCTTGCTTAATTCAAAAACAAGTTAAAAGATCGACAAGGTAGTCATAAAGGCAATCTCCTATTACTTGAAGCAAAACGATCAGTACTTAGTTGCGTTACTCGTGCTTTAGTACTTAGATCTTTTCACCATAAGTCTTTTAGAGATAAAAATAGAAGTTTCATCGGTCTGCCTTAGCATACTAGGTTGTAATTCATAGCCGCGTAACAAGAAGAATCGACCAATCGACACATATCCTCTCGCTCTTTGGCTCTGGGTTTAGTGTAGTGGCATTCTATTATGCAGTATAAATTGTATATCCATGTTGTTCAAGCATTAGACCAAAAATCATAAGACCGTATCAAAATGTGAGAAATCGGTCAGACAAAATCCAAAACTAGAATTTATCAAGGTTAAGGAGTAGTGGGACATTATTACTAGCCCCCTGGCTTGATTGTTTAATATTATAAATTAAGGAATGGAGACAAATAAGAATGAAAATCATCAATAAATCTTTCATCAAAAAGACTGAAGTTTCATTCAAGAATAAAGTATGAGAATACAAAAGATAGACTAAGTATAAAAGCGATGTAGCTGATTTATGTTCCATGAGTTTGGTATATCATTGTCATCTTCATACATCAGTCGATAAGCCCCCCGGCTAAGTGACTTCTTTGACCACATAAGGTCCTTCCTATTTAGGGGAAAGTTTGTGCTGATTCTTGGTTGATTGCACTCGGTGCAGCACTAAATCCCTAACATGAAACTGGCGACTGCGTGCATTCTTATCATAGTAACATTGCAGGCCCTACTGATATACCACCGATCAAAATAGAGCGCGATCACGCAACTCCTCTGCTGCAATCAAATTAAACTTGGTTTTCTTCAGAGAGCTTCTCGTCATATCCCTTGAGTCACGCTGATACAAGGTTTACCTCGGTTGGCAGCATAGCCTCAGAACCGTAGACCAATGAGAAAGGTGACTAGCCAGTAGCCCAATTGATATTAGTACACAGCCCCCAGAGAACCGAAGGTAGCTCTCGAACCGACCGACCGGCATAAGGTTTGAGCCTGTCAAATATCCGGGGCTTCAACCCTTGAAGAATCATACCGTTGGCCCGTTCATCCTACCCATTCCTTTGCGGATGAGCCACTGATGCAAATTGGATTTTATTCCCATCTCATCGGCAAAGTCACAGAACTCCTCAGATGTAAACTGAGTACCATTATCGGTGATGATATCATGAGGAACCCCAAACAGAGTGAAGACCTCTCTGATGAACTCGACCGCCTTTTTCAAAGTTATCTTGTCGACCAGCTTCGCTTCAATCCACTTGGCGAATTTATCAATAGCAATAAACAAATGAGTAAACCTGCCTGGTGCTTTCTTGAAAGGACCGACAATATCAAACCCCCAGATTGCAAAGGCACATGTGTCTGTTGAGCGAAGAATTGACAGCCTTCACACTTCTGAATGACCTGGTGTGCATCTTCAACCGCCGTAGGCCAATAAAACCCTTGCCGGAAAGCTTTGCCGACCAAAGTCTTCGAAGCTGCATGATTGCCGCATACTCCTGAATGGATTTCTTCCATCAACTCTTTGCCTTCTGGTATCGAGATTCATCGCATCAAGATGTTCGATCCTCCTCTTCTATAAAGTAGGTCGTCCACCATCAAGTATCCTCGACATCTAGCCTTCAACCTCTGTTGCTCATTAGGATCCATAGGTAGCGTACCCTTGCTCAAAAATTGGACAATCGGATCACGCCAGTCGGTCTCTATATTGTCATTGCTTATGGGCTCAGCAACATCGGTCATTAAGATGTCAGAGCGAGGAGAAATAGTGGGAGAATGCAGGATGTGTAAGAAAACACCAGGTGGGACAATCGATCGAGATGATCCCATCTTAGCTAATTCATCAGCCACTTGATTATTATCTCGAACAACATGTGTGAACTTCAGTCCATCGAATTTGTCTTCGAGGTTCCTTACATCTTGGCAGTAGGCAACCATGTTGTCGTCGACACAGTTCCAATCCTTAGTGACCTGGTTGATGACCAGGGCCAAGTCACCAAAGATGTCAAGACGTTGAATGCCGAGCGAAACAGCAATGCATAGACCGTGTAGAAGAGCTTCATATTCCATAGCATTATTAGACACGTGAAACATGATCTGTAAGACATATCACAATTTTTCTCCTTGGGGTGAGATGAACACAATTCCTACACCTGCCATAGATAACTGGAGGGATCCATTAAAGTACATTTTCCAGTACTCAATATCTTGCAGTGCAGGCGGCATTTGAATCTCTGTCCACTCAGAAATGAAGTCGGCCAATGCCTGTCCTTTGATTGCCGAACAAGGTACAAACGTGATGGTATACTGACCTAGTTCAACTACCCACTTAGCAATCTTTCCTTCGGCTTCACGGTTGTGAAGGACTGCGCCGAGTGCAAAGGTTGTTTGAACTTCGATAGGATGAGCTTGAAAATAGTGCTTCAACTTCCTCGAGGTGATTAGGAGCACGTATAGTAGCTTCCAGATATAGTGATATCATGTTTTGGAGGCACTGAGGACTTCACTGACGAAGTACACCGGGTGTTGTACTTTTTGTACATGACCCTCTTCCTCTCGGTCGACTGTTAAAACGGTACTCACAACTTGAGTTGTGACCCATATGTATACTTAAAGCTTTTCTTGTGGCTCCGGATGCACCAAGATTGGAATATTGCTGAGGTGGACCTTCAACTCATCCAACGCCGATTGTGCCTCTGTTGTCTAGACGAAGTCATCCTGCTTCTTGAGTAGTTTAAAGACCGGCAGACCCCTGATCTCTAGTCGGGAGGTGAAGCAACTCAAGGATGTCATACATCCGGTCAGCTTCTGAACATCCCTCTGAGAATTAGGTGGCCCCATATCAAGGATCACCTTGATTTTATCCGGGTTGGCCTCTATACCTCGTTTTGAAATGATGTAACCGAGTAGCTTTCCAGAAGGAACCCCAAAAACACACTTTTTAGGATTCAGCTTCATCGAGGAAGGTCTCAAATTGTCAAATGTCTCTGCCAGGTCAGAGAGAAGTTCTTTGACATTCTGATTTTTTATCACAATGTCATCTACATATGCTTCTGCATTACGACCGATCTGAGTTTTGAGGCAGCGTTGAATACCACGTTAGTAAGTCACGCCAGCATTTTTCAGACCGAACGACATGGTAATATAGCAATAGGCGCCAAAGGGAGTTATAAAGGAAGTCTTGATTTGATCTTCGACCTTCAGTGGGATCTGGTGATAGCCTGAATAGGCAACTATAATGCTTAAAAGCTCACACCCAGCTGTTGAGTCTGCGATCTGATCAATACGTGGCAAAGCGAAGGGATCTTTAGTGATGAGGACATCACTCCTATAGATACACACAACACTTCTCCAATTCTGGACTTGCAAGGTCCAATGACTAGAGCTCGTGCATGATGACTAATTTTAGAGGTGAGCTCGTTCCTACGTTCTTCGCTATATGTTACTTTTGAGAATGGTTTGCTATCTAATGATTATTTTATGATTAGGAACTATGGAGAGGACTAGGAGATGATGGGAGAAGGAGTTGGGAACGTGGAGGACTAGCAAGGGCTTAAAAGCCAAGGTGCAGGCCCAATCAAAACCGACTTCGAGTCTATTTTGGGGCCCAGGACCAGTCTGCACTAAAACAGTCGGCCAGGACGCATACAGACTCGGATTTGGACGTTCTACATATGCACGGAAAAATAAGGAGCAGACATTTCCAACGCCTCTGGCATTATGTCAAAATTCATCCGGAGTCATCATGAATCATCGAAACAAGAGAGGGTCCAGAATCTGTGTCGGTGCTGCATCACCTATTTTTGGCCTTTGGGCTTTGTATCCAGTTCAGCCCAGTTAGGGGCGCATCCAAAGGGTCTTGCATGATCCTAGGGTCTTCATATACAGCCGCCACTACACCATTAGGATTTGGGTTTTGCTTAGATCAATTCTGTTCATAAACAGTGTCGCCGTTCATCGGTTTGTGAGACCCCAACTTCGTGAGCTTAATCATTCATCTGCAAATTGGTTGCTTGCTTTGTTGTTCTTACTTGTGTTCTTGATTCGCAGGCAGAGATTAGTCTTCTCAGCAAGGTCAATTGTCCTTGGACAGTTGATAACTAGAGGAGAGTCGTGCTGTGATCCGGATCGATTTGTGTGCCGCCTCCGACCAAATCAACTTACCAAGAACCTTTCGGAAGATCAGGAACCCTTATTCACATCAAGTGGTAATCAGAGCTTCAGGTGCACCGTCAGGTTCGCACTACCCTTAGTTTTGTTTTTGTGTTATTCCTATCCTCCACAGAAAAGCCAAAAAAAAAAAAATTTCCCCCGCCCATAACCACGTGTTTAGCCTTTGCATATTTCAATTTCAAAGTCCATAGTATTGAGTTTGTGCCCTAGTTCTTATTTAGTCACTGGTTTAGTTTGTGTTTTTGTTGTCAGTAGTGTTTCCCTTGCAATCCTAGCCGCCATCCCCTCCACCACCCTCGGTTTTGTCGGCTTTGTGTGTTAGGGTTGATTGATCAACACGCCCACCCTAATCCCACCCTAAACCCATCCTCAACACCTCGGACCAATTCTCACAAATTCCACTTTCCGCTGCATCCAGCCTGCCAAAAAAATCCCTACCCAACCCCAAACCTGACTCCGGTTTCACTCAAACCCCGAGTTTCTTCATAACCGATTCTGACACCCCTTCGGTAAAACAGCCATAACTTTTTCCTCGGTTGTCCGTTTTGGCTGAAATTTTTACAGGAGATTCTTGAAAAAAATTTGAGGTGACCCACACTAGGCTATGCCCTGTATGCCCTTGTCACAAAATTTCAAAATAAATCAGGAAGATAAAGAAAAAATTTATTTAAGTTGAAACCCGACGTTTTCTGAAACTTCAAGAATTTCTGTAGGCCACGTCCTAGCTCTGTTTGAGCTGAAATGTTTTGTGGTTTCTCTCCCATTGTTAGTGAGTTGGAGAATATATCAAAAAATAAAATAAAAAAAGAACTTTGGGATTCCTACTAGTGCTCCATCTAGCCCCCTGAAATTTCTGAGTTTGGCTGTTTTACACTTAGCCCCCTGTTATCGACTGTGTGCCTTTGTCTCCTTGTTTCTTCTCTGCTATCACTATTGTTCTAGGACATAGTTAGACCAGCAACTAGGGACAAGTTACTTGGGTACTTATTCAGCTTTACTATCTGTTTTTGATTTGTGTGCCACTCACATATATATTTTTGGCCTTCCTAGCTCTACATATTTCTTCTGGACAGCACACAGGTTATTTTGTAATCCTTGCAATCGTGGAACACACCTCTCTGGTATCCTTTGCTTTGTTTTTTTTAGAACTTTGTAAGAGCTTTTGCAACAAGCTTCCTTTTGCTGTGTTGAGAGGCACCACTGCTTAGTAGTTTTGTAGGGATAACCTTCACTTTTTGTTTCCTGTTTTGGTGTTTCTGATGTTAGGAAGCGATGGAGAGGGTGCTTCGCCCTCAAAATTTGATGAATGCGTGAACCAAAGTCAGCTACAGAAGGCTTTGCAGGCGGTTCAGAGTGATTTGGCAGAGACGATCACCAGGGCCATCACCGACGCCATCACCAAGCTTCACCTGGGAGAAAGCATTGAGCGGTTGGACAAGAGAGTCTCTAAGTTAACCGATTAGGTTGTCAAATTGGAGACCAGTCACAAGACCATCAACACCAACACCAACACCAACACCAACACGAACACCAACAACGACGTTGAAGACGATCATGATGAAGAAACGGTGTATAAGGCTAATGGCACCGTTAATAGGTCAGCTACAAGGACCATAAGGTTACGACGTCATTTGCAACGTAACCCTCAAGGTATGGGTGGTTTCCACAACCACAACCATCGCACACAAGGTAACCATGCTCCAGATGACCCGTATGCTAAAATTAAGTTTTCAATTCCTTTGTTTTTGGGTCAGTACCATGGTGATGCTTATCTTGATTGGGAAATGACTGTAGAACAAAAATTTAATGCCCACCTTGTTCCTGAACAACATAGAGTTAGACAAGCCACTAGTGAGTTTAAGGACTTTGCTATTGTTTGGTGGAGTGGTCTAGCTGCTGAAACTGATTTGCCTACTACTTGGGAAGAACTTAAGGTAGAAATGCGTGATCGTTTTGTTCCTCCTTCTTTTTATAGAGAGATTCCTAATAAACTGCAGCGTTTAGATCAAGGAGATAACACAGTTCAGGAGTATTTTAGTGAGCTTCAGAAGGGTTTGATTCGTTATGCTGTGGTTGAAAAAGTAGAGGATCAGATTTGCCGCTTTTATTCTAGTTTGAGAAAAGAAATTCCGGACATCGTTGATTATAAAGAATTTTATACTCTCAACCAGTTTTTCCAGTATGCTATGCATGCAGAGAAAGAATCACAGAGACTTTTCTAGGTTTTTGAGGAGTACAGCAAGTCTAGGACTTTCTACCCACCATGGCCGATGGGGACTTCGGGGCTGCCCAAGACATCTTTCCGGTCGCCCCCACTAGCAGCTGCCAAGGGAACTAGTGTTGTTTCTGCATCACCAAAATCAGCCCTTGTCCCATCTACGCGCTCAGGTAAAATTTCTGTGCAGGTACCAGCTAGTAATGCCTAATATGTTGCTTTGACAGGACGCACTACAGGGATTCAGTGCCACCGCTTCCATGGTCTTGGTCATGTGCAGAAAGATTGCCCAAGTAGGCGGGCATATGTGGCGACAGGCAATGGCGATTACATGAGCACCTCCGATGGGGAGGATGAGGAGGAGGATGTCGCTGCCACTAGCAGTGACCTCGTCCTTGGAGGCGGAGATACCACGGGCTACATGAAGATTATTATGCAGCGTGTGCTTAGCACACAAATCTAGCAGCCCAAGACGATGCAGTGACATAACTTGTTCCAGATTTTCTTCGTCATCAAGAACCGCCGAGCACGTATCATCATTGATGGAGGAAGCTGCAACAATTTGGTGAGTTCTGATGTGGTTAAGAAGCTTGATTTGACCACACGCCCACATCCACATCCATACTACATTCAGTGGTTAAATGACTCTGGAAAAGCTAAGGTAATGCAAACTTGCAGAGTTCGTTTTTCCATTGGTTCTTATGTGGATTCTGTTGATTGTGATGTTATACCCATGCAACCATGTTCACTTTTATTGGGTAGACCTTGGGAATTTGATAATGATGCTGTACACCATGGTAAAAGTAATAAGTGCACTTTTATGCATAAAGGAACTAAAATTACTTTATTACCAATGACCCCTGCTGAAATTGTACAAGCTGATTTAGAAAGAGCTGCTAGTTTGAAAAATAAAGGCCTTGAAATTCAGAAACCTGTTAATTCTGATTCTACACCTAGTAATGTTAATGATTCTTCAAGTTCTAAGGGTGCTGGAATTAAATTACAAGGTCGTTCATGTCTTGCCACAAAATCTGAGCTTGCTGAAATTTCTACTGATGATATTTGCTATGCTTTGATATGCAAACAAGCTTTGTTTTCCCTTGGTTCCTAAGAAAGATGGTTCTTGGCGTATGTGTGTAGATTGTAGAGCCATTAATATCATTACTATTAGGTATCGTCATCCTATTCCTAGGCTAGACGACATGCTTGATGAGTTATGTGGTGCTATAATTTTCACTAAAATTGATTTGCGTAGTGGCTACCATCAAATTAGAATAAAACTTGGAGATGAATGGAAAACAGCTTTCAAAACCAAATTCGGGTTGTATGAGTGGTTAGTAATGCCTTTTGGTTTAACTAATGCACCTAGTACTTTCATGCGTTTGATGAATGAGGTTTTAAGATCTTTTATTAGCAAATTTGTGGTTATTTACTTTGATGATATCTTGATTTATAGCAAATCCATGGACGATCATATAATTCATTTGCGTGTTGTTTTTTATGCTTTGCGAGCTGCACGTTTATTTGGTAACCTTGAGAAGTGTACCTTTTGCATGGATCAAGTATCTTTTCTTGGCTATGTTGTGACTCCACAGGGAATTGAGGTGGATGAGGCGAAGATTGAAGCCATAAAGAGCTGGCCTGTACCAAAAACTATCACACAGGTGAGGAGTTTTCTTGGTCTTGCAGGTTTCTACCGTCGCTTTGTCAAAGATTTCAGCACCATTGCATGAGTTGACAAACAATGGCGTTGACTTCCATTGGGGTAAGGTACATCATGAGTCTTTTGATGCTTTGAAGGACAAACTTTCACATGCACTATTGCTGCAATTACCCAATTTTGATAAGACTTTTGAGCTTGAATGGGATGCTAGTGGTATAGGCATTGGTGATGTTTTGATGCAAGATGGTTAACCTGTTGCCTACTTTAGTGAGAAAATTACTGGGCTGGTTTTGAATTATTTCACGTATGATAAGGAACTATATGCACTTGTACGTTCTTTAGAGACGTGACGTCATTATTTGTTGCCCAAAGAATTTGTTATTCATTCTGATCATGCATCACTTAAGTATATTCGTTCTCAATGCAATTGGAACCGTAGACATGCTAAATGGGTTGAGTTTATAGAGTCTTTTCTTTATATTATTAAACATAAGAAAGAGAAGAATAATGTGATTGCTGATGCTTTATCTAGGCGATATACTTTGTTGTCTCAACTTGATTGTAGAATTTTTGGACTTGAGGCAATTAAAGAACATTATGTTGCTGATGTTGATTTTGAAGATGTATTGCTGCACTGTAAAAAAGGTTGTGCTTGGAACAAATTTGTGTTGAATGATGGTTTCTTGTTTAGAGCTAACCGCCTATGCACTCCAGTTGGTTCTGTTCGTCTTTTGTTGTTTCAGGAGGCGCATGGAGGTGGATTGATGGGTCATTTTGGTGCTAAGAAGACGGAGGATATTTTGGCCACACACTTATTTTGGCCAAGGATGAGGAATGATGTTGAGCGTTTTGTTGCTCGCTGCACTACATGTCAAAAAGCTAAGTCTCGCTTGAATCCACATGGTTTATACATGCCACTTCCTGTTCCTTCTATTCCTTGGGCGGATATTTCTACGGACTTTGTTTTAGGACTGCCTAGGACTAAGAGGGGGAGTGATAGCATTTTTGTTGTTGTGGATCGTTTTTCTAAGATGGCACACTTTACACCATGTCATAAAACTGATGATGCTAGTTATATTGCTGACCTCTTTTTCAAAGAAATTGTACATTTGCATGGTATGCCTTCTACTATTATTTTAGATCGTGATGCAAAATTCTTGAGTCACTTTTGGCGCACGCTTTGGAATAAGTTGGGTACAAAGTTGCTATTTTCTACAACTTGTCATCCACAAACTGATGGACAAACTGAGGTTGTGAACCGCACTTTGGGCACTATGTTGAGAGCTATTTTGAAGAAAAATTTGAAGCAATGGGAAGAATGCTTGCCTCATGTTGAGTTTGCTTATAATCAGGCAACACATTCTACTACCAAGGTAAGTCCCTTCAAGGTAGTGTATGATTTTGATCCCCGTACTCCACTTGATATACTTCCTCTACCTATTAATGAGAGAGTTCATGTTGATGCTAAGGAGCATCCTGAATTTATTCTGCAAATGCAAGAGACCACTAGACTTAGCATTGAAAAGATGAATGAAAAGTATAAAATTGCTGGTAGTAAAGATAAAAAGGAAATAAAGATTGATGTAGGAGATTTAGTGTGGTTACACTTGAGGAAGGATAGATTTCCTTAATTGAGAAAGTCTAAACTAATGCCTAGAGCTGATGGTCCATTCCAAATAATGGAGAAGATTAATGATAATGCATACAACCTTGAGTTGCCTCCTGAGTTCGGGGTTAGTCCTACTTTTAACATTTCAGATTTGAAACCATACTTGGGAGAAGAGGATGAGTTTGAGTCGAGGATGACTCCACTTCAAGAGGGGGAGGATGATGAGGACATCACTCCTATGGATACACACAACACTTCTCCAATTATGGACTTGCAGGGTCCAATGGCTAGAGCTCGTGCACGACGACTAAAGTTAGAGGTGAGCTCGTTCCTACGTTCTTCGCTATATGTTACTTTTGAGAATGGATTGCTACCTAATGATTATTTTATGATTAGGAACAATGGAGAGGACCAGGAGATGATGGGAAAGGAGTTGGGAACGTGGAGGACCAGCAAGGGCTTGGAAGCCAAGGTGCAGGCCCAATCAAAACCGACTTCGAGTCTATTTCGGGGTTCAGGACTAGTCTGCACTAAAACGGTCACCCAGAACACATACGGACTCAGATTTGGATGTTCTACATATGCACCGAGAGATAAGGAGAAGTGTTTTCAAATGCCTTTGGCCCCATGTCAAAATTCATCCAGAGTTATCAAGAATCGTCGAAACAAAAGAGGGTCCACAATCTGTGTCGGTGCTACGTCGCCTATTTTTGGCCTTTGGGCTTTGTATCCAGTTGATCCCAATTATGGGCACGTCCAGAGGGTCTTGCACGACTCTAGGGTCTTCATATACAGCCGCCACCGTACCATTAGGGTTTGGGTTCATCGGTTTGTGAGACCCCAACTTCATGAGCTTAATCATTCATCTGCAAATTGGTTGCTTGCTTTGTTGTTCTTGCTTGTGTTCTTGATTCACAGGCAGGAATTAGCCTTCTCGGCGAGGTCAATCATCCTTGGACGGTTGATAACCAGAGGAGACGTCGTGCTGCGATTGCGGGGTTTAGAACGTGCTGTTCTGAAGCCGGATCGATTTGTGTGTCGCTTCCGACCAAATCAACTTAACAAGAACCTTTTAGAAGATCGGGAACCCTTGTTCACATCATTTAGGACAGACCTTGTTCAAGTCGGTATAATCCACGCACATCGTCCGCTCTTTACTCTTCTTGGGTACAAGCACTGGATTTGCCAGCCAATCTGGATGGTGCACTTCCTTTATAAACTTAGCATCTAATAACCTAGCTATCTCCTTCTTCATGGCGTCCTTGCGGTCTTGTGCGACCCTTCTAAGTCTTTGCCTGACAGGGGTAGCCCCAAGAGGCACTCTCAATTCGTGCTCAATCTTTTCCCTAGGAACTCCCCGCATGTCAGAAGGCTTCCATGCAAAGATGTCCCTATTTTCCTGGAGGAAAAGAGTGAGCGCGAGTTCCTATTTCTCATCGTGGTTGGCCCCTACATAAGTGATCTTAGCAGGGTCCTCTGGGTCGAGCGTGATCTCTATAGTAGGGATGTCGTTCATCTGTATTTTATCCTTAGTAGACTTCTTCATGGGGATCTCTGCGTTGGTCTGCACCTCACTGTCGACTGCCTTCTGGATCTCCAGCCGGTCGGATAGCATCAACTGTTGCTCGGCCATCTCACAACTCTGCACATTGCAATCAAAAGAATTCCGAAGGTTAGAGTGGAGGGAGATTATTCCTTTAGGGCCTGGCATCTTGAGAGTGAGGTACGGGTAGTGCAGGACCGCCATGAACTTTGCCATCGCCGGTCTAACGAGGATAGCATGGTAGGCTGACTCAAAATCGGCCACCTGGAAGATAACACCCTTGGTCTTGAAGTTCTCACGGGTTGCAAAGGTAACAGGCAAAACGATCTGTCCAATAGGAACCGAGGTCTTGCCAGGCACGATCCCATGGAAGGGTGAGGAACTCGGCTAGAGGTCATTGACCGATAAGCCTAACTCCGTCAGGCTCTTGGTGAAGATCAAGTTCAGACTGCTTCCTCCGTTGATGAGTACTTTGTTAAACTTTACCTCCTTCATCATTGCCGTGAGTTCTAGCGGGTAGCGACCTGGCTTGGGCAGGTGCCTGGAGTGATCCCACCGATCAAATGTGATCGGTACCTCAGACCACCTCATGTACAAAGGGAGCGTGCAAATTCATAGCAAGGATGATGCTCAAGTGAAGGGTGCAAAAGAGCCGAAGCAGGAGAAAGTGAAAACCAAACTAAAGTATGCGCCCAATCATGAAAATTATTGGTCATTTCATCATCCATATTCATTACATATGCCACTGATGCATATATCATGGAATCCATCCTCAAGTATGTTTGCACACCCTTCGTTTCCATATTTTTATCCTTGGATGTTCCAAGAGTATTCATATTATGGAGGGTATCCAAATTATCATGTGTTTTGATTAGTTGCATAAAGACCGAAATATTCACTTGTATTGCTTTTACATTACGTCATGGATTTCTTTGGTCATGCATTTTTATTATGGATAGATCACTTGTTCATTTTATTGTTAAATGCTTAGCCACTATATTTTGTTTCAATAGATATCCATTGTGTATCTAGGCATAAAAATGATAGGTTTAGTTATTTGGCACAACAAGCATCTGGTTTTGTTGTTCAATAAAGAGAGATTCTAAATAATCAAGATATCGCTGTTTGAAACTGCCAATGTTAAAACCCAAAAAAACCGGATGTTCTGGTTTCTAAAATAGAATGTTTTGGTTTTCACTAAAAAGATGTCAATTTGGCTAATATTGTTTAAAAAGGTTGGTAAGCCAAATTAACAAATTAGTTGAGTCCTATTATTGTTTATATATATAGGTGTAGCTAAAAAGTTGAAAAAGTTTGACACTTGATATCTTTGCATAGTTTTGTAAGTTGTGAGTCATATTGCCAAACAATGGTCATTTGCTCTTGAAGAATTTAAATTCATATCAGCAAGATAATATGACTATAGAAGTGGATCATGGACCTACATGTATGGCCAATGAGTTGTATTGACCATTGTTGAGAAACAAATGACTTCAATGCTCGGTGGGCAAGAGCTATTATGGAAGATGAAGGTAAGACCAACATGTATGTGGATCATTTTTCTTAGGCAATTCTGGTTTAAAAGATTATTTTCTGGTATGCAAGCTTTACTAGAAAACAGGGGGGCATGTGTTGACAACCAAAATTGGCACTCAGGGAAAACCGGAGGTTCCAGTTTTCAAAATTGAATGGTCCGGTTTTCACAGACCAAGTGTGGTCAAAATTGTCTAAACTAAGGCTAACAACAATTATTTCACAACTTTGATTCTAATGGACTAAAACTTAACAAAACTCACCACAATAACAGATTGAAACAAAGGGCTATGGATATTTTTTATGGCTTTTATGGATAGGACGATAACAAGTATATGTAGCTAAGGGTAAAGAAAAATTCCTACCGTGGCAACGATGGCTCTTGATACCAAATGATGAGACTGTGGCCCGATCTTCACGACGTAGGATCACGAACAAGATAACTAGCTTCAAAAGAAGCCAAGATAATTAGCTGCAAGCAGCCGGGATAACAGTGCAACCTGACGAAATCAACCTGAAGCCAACCACCGTCTTTATACGGTGTTGACAACCAAAATTGGCACTCTGGGAAAACCGAAGGTTCCAGTTTTCAAAACCGGATGGTCCGGTTTTCACAGACCAAGTGTGGTCAAAATTGTCTAAACTAAGGATAACAACAATTATTTCACAAGTTTGGTATTTAGATATGTTTTGCAGGTTATGGAAGTATTTTAGATGCATTTTAGCTAATTTTCACCCAAGAAGTAAAGAAGTGTTTAAAAAGTTAATATGATAAGGCCAAAATGCATATTTGAAGTTTTCATGATGAAGCCCTCGTTGTGACAATCAAAATGGATATATAGAACGCTTAATTTGGACTTCGGATGAAGAAGTTATGGTTTTTGCAAAGTACTCCCAGGCTGCAAAACCGGACATTTCGCTTTTGTAAACCGGAAGGTCCGGTTTTGACATGTTTGCTAGGGAAACCAGAGGGTTCGGTTTGGGAAACCGGATAGTCCGGTTTTGACTGTCCGAGACCAGAGTTATAGATCTGTTTTAGGTCGGTATCTTTAGGGTTTTCTTATGGATTACACCTCCCACGGGGGTAGACTTCCCCACCCTTTATATACAAAGGGCCATGGCCGATTGAGGCAACAACCCAATCGAATCTATCAATTTACTTATATGTCTCTTCTTTTACCTAACTTTTCCAACCTCTCCTCGCTGTTCATCTACTGATCTCCATGACCATAGATGGCATCCTAAGGCTCGCTGGTCAACCTAGGGTACACCGGTGACACTCATGTCCTGACGGGGTCCCTCCCGGATGAAAGCTTCAATGGCCTTTGCTAGTTTGCTCGTAAACCTAGCCGTCTTTTACCACATAACGGTGATAGTTACCCTCTTTTCTGTCGAACCCGACAAAACCAGGCTCTCCAATTTGCCAAAACGGAGCATCCGGTTTCCACAGACTCAGCGACAAAAAGCAGGGCTGCAGACTGCACTTGGGTGTGCTCGTGTTTAACGGCGCGTTTCAGTGTCAACATACGGCAACCTGAATTGAGGATTCGCCCAACCATATTCTGAGTTACCAACCAACACAACCTGCAATCAAACGGAGCAGAAGCAGCAATTGGGTGACATCGAACGTCGCTTCTGTAATATCCAGGGAAATCACAAGAGCAATGGGGTAGAGATCACTCTCTAAATTTGATAGCACTCGGCTAACCAAAGGGGGTTCTTTTCTATTATCAAAGTTGTTGCAAATGACTGAGATAAAAGGTTTATTTATACTAGGAACATCCCTCCTAGTTGGGTGTAAAATGTTTAGGAGTTTCTACTAATTAAAGAGTAGGTGAATGGTGTGAAAACAGCAGTCCTGTGAAGTCTCATGCGACTATCAGCCTCTCTGGCAGTCTCCACTAAAATGATCATTACTCCATAGTGGGAAGTCCAAATGACAAGCCGTTTGTTGGAGGTGAAAGTAGACTGATTATTTTTCCAGCCATGTATATTATGTGGGCAGAATATTTAAGGTCTGGTGCGCATGACTCTTGAAAGTTGCCTCTGATGTCAGCTGTTAATGAGATTGTTCAGCTTCTATGTAATTTGTGGCCTCCTTAGTGCACTCCATATTGGTTGGTCTAGTGAGCCCTTCCTTGTGTGTAAACCTTATCACAATAAGTGTAGAATACATAGGTAGCATAAAGTTCTTATTCAAAGTGGAATTAAATTTGTTAAGGATAGAGTTCACCTTTCTACGTACTTGTACTTGACTTTGTGTAGTTGATCCAAGAATTGTTGTACGGGGTTCAAGGCTTGTTGTGGCTGGCCCTTTATTATGTGTAGCTTGTGTGTTCATTGATGTAATTGAATATTGACTTGGACCATGATTTACTTGACCATTTCTCATAGTTATTACACGACTCATCCAAAGGTTTACATAAACATGTTCTTTTGTCATTGTGGGCTGTGTTGTTGGAGTTATCACCAACAGTCCTTCTAGTACAGCGTGGTGCTTCATTCTGCAACCATATAAACCAAGTAGTAGTTTTGCTTTATAGAGATATTTACTTATAGAAATAATTGTAGTGTTCACCTGTGTATGTGTTGTTGGCATGGTGTACTTTGCAACATGCCCAAGGTTCTCAACATGGTTTACATCATGATTTGCTTTCTTTATGTGAGTTGCTGGGATGTCCTCATCACATGGCCTCACCGTAGGTGAGTTCTTCTTCTCGAACGGTACGGCATCTCCTTAGCCATGATCTTCTTCATATAGAGAAAGAGGCTATCCTTCTTTGGGGTATTACTTCGACTTCTTGAAAATTCTTTGGGTTCGGCCCATACTTGATCTTGATCATTGAGCACTGCTTTCTCCTTGGCCAAAACTCAAACCTCTCCTCCTTCCCATTCATGAGGAAACAGATTTCTCCGGCCTTAACATCAATGTGTGCATCTGCGATGCTTAGAAACGGGCACCCAAGAATGAGCGGCATTTCCTTCTCAACATCCATGTCGAGCACCACAAAATCCACAGGGATGAAGCAATCCCGGATTTTCACAGGAATGTCATCTACAATTCCCTCAGGATAGCAGACCGATGAATCGGCCAGCTGAAGTTGCATCAGTGTAGGTGAAACAGCAGTGTAGTTTAGCTTGTCAAAGACCACCTTGGGCATCACTCGGATGCTCGCACCAAGGTCGCACAGGGTTTGGTGGAATTTCTGTGCCTCGATCGAGCAAGTGATCGTGGGGCACCTCGGATCTTTCTTCTTTTTAGGAAGCCGATTGAGTATAGCTGTGCTACACTCTTCAGTCAACTTCACAACTTCTGTGGTGGGCATTGGACGCTTGTTGCTAAGGATGTCCTTGAGGTAGCGGGCATAAGTTGGTACTTGCATCGCATCCAACAAGAGCACATTGATGTGGATCTTCTGGATAACTTCAACAAAGAGGGTGAATTGCTCATCCTCAGTTGACTTCCTGTTGCGACGGGGAAACGACATAGCGGTGGTGTCAAAAAACTCATGTGGAGCCACTTTCCCATTGTGAACCACTTTATTCTTGTCAGAGGGTCTTTCTTCTTCTTTGTCCTTCCCTACAGTGTTAGGATATGGCTGGTCCCGAGTGGTCTTACCTCCTCTCGTGGTCACCGCATGAATATTTTCTACGTGGGAGTCGGGTTGCCCCGGGATCTTCCTTGTCTCTAGGGGAGGAACAGCAGCAGCTAGCTGGGCCAGTTGGGTTTCCAGCATTTTATTAAAGCTAAGTTGATTCTTAAAGGAAGAAGCAAGACCTCCTAACTTAGCATTAACACTTTCTAAAGTCTTGTCATCAGCAACGAGATTTTTAGTGAATGTTTCATTGATTTTAGCCTGGCCTAAGACAAGATCTTTAAAGGAGGGTTGAGAATTGGAAGAGTTAAAGTTGTTACCTCCTAGATAATACGGGTGTGGTTGATTCCACCCGTTGCCTCCTTGTGGACAATAGCCGTTGTTATTGTTGTTCATGTACAACACGTCCTCATGAGTCTCAGGGCAGTCATTGCTCGAGTGACCCGTGTTGCCGCAGACCTCCCACGTCATGCGAGAGTCTAACGCGTTGACGGTGCCGACTTCATACCCTTTGGCTTGTTCATCCATCTTATTCATGAGGAGGTCCATTCTAGCAGCTAGCATGTCCATCTCCTTAATGGTATACATGGCCCGCTGGCGCAAGTGAAGACGATCTTCACTCCATCCTTGGTTGGAAACCATCTTCTCAATAAGTTCTTTAGCCTTATCAATGGTCAGTGATAAGAAGGCTCCTCTTGTAGCAGCATCAATCTGATCACGAGCCGACGGAGTCAGTCCGTTGTAAAAGTTTTGGATGATAAGCCATTCATCCATCCTATGATGAGGACAGGCAGCAATGTACTCTTGCAGCCTCTCCGAAGCCTTGGAGATTGACTTCTTGGACTCCTGCTGAAAGCTTGAAATTCTTTCATAAGGGCGCTGGTTTTGCCCAGCGGGAAGAATTTGGCGAGGAACGCGGCTGAACACTTTTCCCAGGTACCCACAGCATCCTTGTTCGCGTAGAACCACTATTTTGCCATCCCTAGAAGGGAGAACGGAAACAAACGAAGGCGAATGGCGTCTTAAGAGACGTACTTCATCTTGAAGGTGCTGCAAATCTCTAGAAATTGTTGCGGATGGGCGCTGGCACCCTCATTGGCCTTCCCACAAAATGAGCTGGACTGTACCATAGTTATGAGACCCGTCTTGATCTCAAAATTCAAATCTCCCGTGACGTTGGGTGCAACAGGAATGTTGGACACCGAGGGAGCGGAGAAATCACGAAGACTCTTCTGGGCCATGACCTTGAAGCTTGATGGTGCAGAGATGACTAGCTCACTTGCAGACACGAACTTTTGAGGAGGGACGAGAATTGCACGTACCCTTCTCAAGAGTTGTTCGGGATCTTCAATATAATTTTCAGGCAACGTTAAGTTGGTCATGCACTACCCTGTTTTCACACAAAAGGAGAAAACTGACAAGTTTAGCTTGTTTGGGTGAATGCCAAATAATCTCATATGCAAGTATAGAATATGGGTAATTCTTCTGATCAATTTCCTTCCCCGGCAACGGCGCCAGAAATGCTTGTTGGCATTTCTAAGTGTCGTCACTAAGTTGCCTTAGCAACAAAGCCTAGAAATGTATATTGGTAATCTTTAACGAATGCAGAGAGTCCACAAGCGTACGGAGAATACTGTTGTAGCCTTTCACCCGGAAGTATTAAGGGTATCGTATTTGTTTTGTCCCAAAGGAAGGCATATGATTGATCAGAGTAATTACCATATTTCTAGATATTGCACATTGGATTATAAGACAAAGTCCTCATAGGGGTAAGGATAAAGATAAACATGGTAGTGGACACACAGATAGCATGCTCAAGTTAGATAAATATTAGTCTAGTAAAGAAGGACAAAGAAAGAGCTAAGTTCCTATCTTACTTTTATATAGTTACATAGTCTACATTATATATTATTACATAGATACAATGACAATGCAAGACAATCACATCATTACACCCTAGGCATCCGGTTTTTCCCTGCATCCACAATACTATTCTAACCAAGAGCCTGTTGCATAGCCGAACGTGGGGGATTTCAAAGGACAGATAGGGTTGTGACCACCTACTTCCTACCCCTAGCAATCCGTGGGCTACATGACAAATAATGCATTCTATTGATCTAAGCACCATGCTTACATCTCTAGAATAATACTCCTAATCCCTTAAGTGATGGATCAGAAGAGGAGTAATCACATTTAAGTGAACACTAAGCACATGGAAATGATCTAAGTCACACATTAGTCATGCATCATTATAATGACATAAATAAAGACTATTGTAAGGGCTTATGTCTAACATGGTAATATAGTATGAATACATTACTAACATGCAAGCATAATAACCATATACATTAATAGATCACATAATCAAACAAGAAACACATGACCAAAACATAACTATATAGAAAGACTAAATATATTAAATAGAATAAAGTCTTACAAAAGGAGAAAGATACAAGAGCCATACCATAACTCCAAGAAAGACTTCAGAACTGAAGAAGACTCTATTCTAAGCCTAACTCCACTAAAACTAAAGGGAATCATGAAATGGTAAAGAGAGTAATGCTTCTTGGTGTGTGTTGAGGAGTGAGCTGCACCCTTCCTTTTATAGCTGTCCAAAGGCGGTTCTAAGGTCGGTAACTCCCATCCTAAGGGGGACAACCGCCTTTGGGAAGTTGGTGGGGAACTGCCATAGGAGGATGGGCCTTAGTGGGCCGGCCCTCTGTTCAGCCAAATACCCCTATTCGGCCGCATAGGGGGTGGGCCCATAGGGGTCCTGCTACCTCTAGCACACTGGTGGGTGGCCCCCTTTGCTTCTCCATGGCTTAGGCCTTCTGTATATCGGTTTGGTGCTGCAGGTGGGCTAGTTGATCCGTGGGAATCCCCGTTGGCGAACTCCGACTGGTCGACGTTGTGTTTCTTCGCCACATTGGTGTGTTTGGTCCTCTCTTTTGATATTTCTACTGCATGTCAGTGATTCTCCAAGCAATAGTGTATTTTTATTATTTCTAACCAACATGCATGGTGGGAATATACAATCCTTTTTATTTTGAGTAATGTTGATGGCCGAAAATGGTATTTAACGACCGTCGACAATAGGCTGTCAAGTATTTAAAAAAAAGAAGAGAAAAAAAGAGAAAAGAAAGATAGCCCATGTTTTCAAATACAAGAGAGGGAGGATTTCAAAAGGAGCATCCATCATTCTCCTTTCCATACATCCCATCCATTCATGTGCACATGCTTGATCACAATTCATAACTTGTTTTCTCTATGGATCCGGTTTTTGACTTAGTAATATATGAGAAACAAGTATGTCTTCTTTATCCCCCTACCTTGAGCTCCACATAAGCCATATTTAGAGGTAGGATGAATAGAGGCAAAGTCAAATTCCTTGGTGAGGAACCACACACATAGTAAGTGATCTGAGAGAATCATTTGAGGAGAATGGTTATGATTTATTTTCGGAAATATTTCAAACCCCAAGTTACTCAGCAAAAGGAGTGAAGATGACTAGAGTCAACACCGTTCCATTATTCAACCACCCACGGACATGTAATAGACACTTCAAAGTTCATGGGTCCAGGCTTGATTTGGAATAATTTACATGCTAGTCTTCTATTGAAAGAAGTTATGATCCACCTTAGTCTATGTTCCTTTACTCGAGGACAAGCAAAGGCTAAGTGTGGGGGTGTTGTTGACGGTCCTTAAATGCTAAATCGAACCATCAATTGTCTGCATAAAATATATAAAATAAATAACCAACATTGTGGTAGAAGTTTATTACTAACAATTTCCACTAGTATTGGTGAATATTTGTGTGAACATGATTTATTAAAAATTCAAGGAAATATCAGAGTTACAAGAGGAGAAATAGTAAAAGCCCATAAACATGAAGTGAGAAGTGGTCAAATAATATATTAGACCTCACCATTTTGAAGCTCTCGTCGAGCTGATCGGAATACATATATAACTGAACCAACACTGATGGCAGCATAATGTTAGCACACACGGGAGGACAAGAGAATGGTGGTTCAGGCTGCTTGGCTGAGTAGGAAAGCCCAATTACTTGGCCCCTAAGGACAAGGAATAGTCCAAGGAATATTCTCTTATTCTTACAAAGACTTCTCCACTTCCCCAAGTCACCTCCAACTATAAATAGAGTCCCTCTCCCTCTCATTTTCCACAACACAAGAAGAGAGTTTAGAGCTCCACTCCAAAGGCTTTAGCACTACCAAAGTGCTTAGAAAATAAGAAGAAAGTGAGGGAGAGTTCGGGGAAGCGTCGGGCTGGTCGGCGATCTACCCCACGCTTGTACCTCGACGGATGCTTTCCTTTTCAAGTAAGTGTTCGTGTTCCCTCTTTGGTATTTAAGTTTCCTATTTAACTAAGTTCTTTCTTTATTGCTTATGGGATCATTGCTCTATCTAGTTAGAGTATCTTAGTCTTCTATAAGTGTGAATCCGAGACATAGATAGTAATTGATAGCGTAGACGTGGTGTCAAGGAGGCCAGAGGTTACCTTTGTTTGCCACGTGCCCCATAGTTTGTAGAGGTAGTCGGTAGGTGGTGACACTCCTATCCGGCTTTAGTGATCCTCCATGTTCGGGTATGTCGTAGAGATGTTCGCCAGAGTCGCCTGTGGATGTAGGGGTAAGCCGGTGCCCAAGTAAATAGTAGAGACTGAACCTATCTTAAACTAGGATCCTTGACCATAGGACTCCTCTGTACCCTCTATCTACCACATTCTTATTGTCCTTGGACAGATTAGTTTAGAAGATTAGTACACACACGTTCCTTATGATTCGATAACCTAGAATACTTCTAGGTGAAGTGCTACAACGGTATTCGTGCACTTGCAGATTTATCTGTGATCGTAAGAAATACCAAATGTAGTCCACAGCACATGATAACCGGTCTTGTAGCTAGTTCAAGGCGTGGGCTATGTCCCACAAGGGCAGGGTAATGTCTGACATCAATTACAACCCAGAGGACCTCCCCCCCCCTCCCCCCTCGGCATACAACAATGTGAGCATCCACAACCGCCTGAATAAATACACATCAATGGCAAGGACGATTCATGGGCCAGATTACGATCCAAGCATCTAGGACCTTGATGGAGAAATTTTCATGAGGGTGGGAGGGGGCAAGAAGCATGAAAGGTACTAGATTGGTGACAGTGTAGTCGACACAGCCACTACTCCCAATCTCTCCCTTATTTGGGTGAGGACCACGAGCTCTAGCCCAGTGATATGCCCTCGGCCAGACACTGCATGTTCTCAGATGGAGGTACTTCAGGTTATTTCAATTTCATCTTTCATTCATTGATTTTCACATACATTTCTATTGCATTGCAACATTAATGGTATGAAATATTATAGGCCCAGCTGGAAGAAGAGAGGAAGCAATGGATGGAGATACAATAGACGATGGAAGCTGAGCAGCAGGCCAAGCGGCTGAGGATGGAGCAAATGTTCTAGTGGATGCAAAGTGTTCGCGAGAAGATGGGTCAACCTATGCCACCGATGCTTTTCCCTCCACTACCTCCTACATATACCCCTGTGAGTATGAATAAATTAGTTTGTTTGTTCCCAACCTACATATCATCTCACACATGCGATCTTTTTTCCTATGTGCAGAATCAATCGGCGACACGAATGACCACCCTTAGAATAAAGATTTGTCACCATCATGGCCACAATGGCCACCCTCATAAACTTTTTGTGAGATATCCTTGTGTCTGTATTTTTATTGCGTTATATGATGACTAGTGGACTACTTATGTTGAAACCTATTATGAGATAATGTTTGTCATGGGAGTATTGTGTTGATACTAGTGGACTACTTTATGTTGAAACCTATTATGAGATAATGTTTGTCATGGGAGTACTGTGTTGATACTAGTGGACTACTAGTGTACTATGTGATGATATAATATTTCTGATGGTCTATTCTATGATTGGAAGATTACGATTTTATTGTGATTTTTATTGTGATTTTTTTGGTCTGAGGAAAACAAAAATAAAAAAACTCCTGGAACAGGAAGCCTTCTTTGCGGAGTGTTACCTTCTTTGCCGAGTGCATTTACCCAAGCAATCGACAAAACCTCCAAATGGTTGCCGAGTGTAGGCGCACGACACTCGGCAAAGGGGAGAACTTTTGCCGAGTGCATCAACCAAAGAACTCTGCAAACAACTCAATTTGTCGAAGGTGGCGGACGACCCTCGGCAAACACTCTATCAGGGCGGCCGTCCCCGTTAAGTTCTTTGCCGAAGGCCCCCATGGCACTTGACAAACACTATGTCGAGCCTCCGACTATCAGCACTCGGCAAAGGTGGCTTTGCCGACAGCTGATTTGCCGAGCCGGCTTTGCCGAGGGTGGCTCTCGGCAACCCTTTTGCCGAGTGCTACAAAGGCTTTGCCGAATGCCTCCGGCACTCAGCAAATAAGGCGTTTCCCGTAGTGATTATGGGATTGAGATCAAACAATCTACAATAAAATTTTATTTTTTATGGGATTGAGACCAAACTCTTAAATTCTAATTTTTATTTTTTTATTTTAGAATCCAAAATCTAAATAAAATTTGGGTGGTGGTGTTTGGATAATGATTAGATTCTTAAAATCTGAAAGACAATGAGTCTTTTGACATATAAAATCTGGCTTTAGCTGGGTATAACCAAATTATGAGATTCTTAAAATCTAGGATTCGAGATTTAAGAATCGAGAAAAAATGTCCCGTTTGGAGACATCATGGATTCTAAAATTTGGATTCTTAAAATCTCAGTGGATCCAAACAGGACATTAATACTCAGAGTTTTTCCACAGTGGGTGGGCAGTTGAAAAATTAGGCCACTTTGGTTGATGGAATAAGACAAGATCAATTATCCTTCAATTCCAAATAGTTAGGCAACACTATAGGCAAAATTAAATGATGTGTGGTTTCTGACCAAACTGAAGTACGCTTGGATTGTACTTGTGCTAAAGTTTGGGAAAGTACCAATACTATGACATATATGCCCTCATACATGTATTTAATTGTTTTTCTTAGTTAAAAGTATATAACATGGTTGTTGGAGCTAAAATGCGCCGTTAAAATTGTTTTTCTTAGTTAAAAGTATATAACATGGTTGTTGGAGCTAAAATGCGCCGTTAAACACGAGCACACCCAACTGCAACCCTCAGCGCCATGTTTGGCCGTTGAGTTTGCGGAACCTGGATACTCCGATTTGACAAATTGAAAGTTCTGGTTTTGTGAAGTTGGCCCAACAAGCAGGTAACTATCGCAATGATGTAGTGAAGGACTGCTAGGTTTATGAGCAAACCAGCAAAAAAGTAAATAACACCTTTCACGATGAAGAACGACTAGTTTACGAGCAAACTAGCAAAGACTGTCGATCTTCTTGCTTGGGAGGGACTCCGTCAGGACTTGAGCGTCGCTGGTGTGCCCTAGGTTGACCAGCAAGCCTTAGGATGCCATCTATGGTCATAGAGATCAGTGGATGAACAACGAGCATATATTAGAAAAATAGGATAAAGAGATAAACATTTAAGTAAATTGATAGATTTGATTGGGTTGTGCCACAATCAGTCATGACCCTTCGAATATAAAAGGTGCAGTCTACCCCATGGGAGGTGTAATCAGAGAAAAAACTCCAAAGAAACCAACCTAAAATGAATCTAAAACTCTGGTCTCGAACAGTCACAACAAGACTATCCGGTTTCGCAAATCGGACCGTCCGGTTTCCCTAGTAAAACTGCCCAAATCGAGCCCTCCAGGTTTCAAAATAGGAATATCAGATCCTAGGGAATGGGAGTACTTTGCAAAAGCCATAACATCTTCATCCGGAGTCCAAATTAGATGTTCCATATGTCCATTTTGATCATCTCAACAAGGGCTTCATCATGGAGACACTAAATATGCTTTTGGGCTTCCTCTTCTTGACTTTGAAAGCACATCTTTGCTTCTTGAGTGTAATTTTAGCCAAAATGCCCAGTAAATACTCCCATAACCTGCAAAACATGTCTAAACTCCAAAATTTTAAAATATTCAATGTGACATCCCTCCGGGATAACCAGGATCGAGTGCAGGAGAACACTCAATGAAGCGAGTTACAGTAGCACATACATTCTTACAAGCCCAGAATATATTAAATCATGGTACAATACAACCAGGTTTTCAGAAAAACAAGCAAGAGTTTTGCAGCGGAAAAACTTTTATTACAACAAAGAGTTTAAAAACTCAAATAGAAGTTTGTTCATTGTTCAAAGACTTTATTCCAAACTCGTTCACTAACACACTCTCAGAAGCGCGTTTGGTCTTCTACTCTTCGGGGACGGGATGCCTTCCCACTGGATGGAACCTCCCTCTGGTAGTTGCCCTTCTTCTGGCATGCTTTCGGACCAACCATAAGGATATGGCTCACCACCTAAGAATAAAATAATATGAACAAAGCTCTGAGTATCTAATATACTCCGTAAGACTGATCCGTCAACATGGCTTGCTAAGGCCGACAACTAGAGTGCTTAGGCCTTTGGCTGGTGGGTTGACTCAGACTTGCGAAAACAGCACTTATAAGTGGATATCTATTTTGAAATTTTAGCTCAGGATTATGTTCATTAATATTAAGGTTTTGCATCCTGCAACTACTGCAAACATGTTTTGCAAGCAAGAATCATTTAGCTTATCCAACTCTTCCTTTCTTGTTACTCTCGATTGTCTCCGTTGTGACGAGCGATCAAGCAATACTCATTGCTGCGAGCGACAGTGATTCGAACCAATTTCAACCAGCTGGGTAAAACCCGACTACACGACACATACGCACCACATTGGTCGTATATGACAACTTTTTCCACTAACCCCAACCAGAGGTCGATCCGTTTCAAATTCCCCCGGGAATATGGAGACCCCACTTGATACCCGTCCCAGACGTTATCCATGGACGACCACCATTTCCCTCCCATGAGACTTCAATCTCACTAACAGCCAGAAAAAGAAAGTTGGCTCTATCCTACCACTGAGGTAGTTAGGGTACATCTGCTTACTGGGTCCCATATACCAGCATGTAGACGGTATTGTTCAATAATTGCTCCCTGGGCCACAACGTGGTCCTAAATTGACATGGACAGGGCTACCACCTTGCAAGACTCAGTCTTTGCCCTTTCCTCTACTAGCCCGTCCGGTCTCACCATCATCATCAAGTTTCATTTAATTTCTCAATGATCTCAAACAACTTAAAGCCTCCATGCTTTAAGATCATCCTATGTAGTGCTACCGATATTCCTACGACGTAAGCATAGCGCCTATCATGCAACCTGTACCTGTATAGTATAAAGACATCATAGGACATGGTAGTAATGCATGTGGGTGTCAATCAATTCCTGGAACCTAATGCACAATCATGACTCGACTGACTATGATAAAGAAAGAATTGAAAAACATAGGTGGGATGCATCGGGGCTTGCCTTGGGTTTCGTCTGGATACTTCAGCATTTAAAAACATAGGTCGATCTCGACAATCACCACCTCCAGTCCACTCTCAACAGGCGGCTCGACGACCTCGGGTTCTATATGATTCATCGATACATCGCGAGTTAGTAGTACCGATATGCATGTGAAATGCAATGCTTGAAAATGATGGTTCGATAAAATAATAGACAAGAACTTAATTACTCTTATCTAAAGTATTTCCTTCTAATTAAAAGTAATTAAGCCTATGAATGAAATGGGATTAACATGCTTTAATCCAAATTAATTACCCTTAATTACCCCATTTATTTATAAATTAAAACTATTAAAAACATTAATGAAAGAATTGAGCTAATTAACAATTACAAGGGTATTTATTAATCCTAATTAAATGCTTGAAAATCATATAAAATAACTATTTAATTTTATTTTATAAAGTGGTAGAGAATAATATTTGGAACCTAGCAAAATTAATATCACAATTTTAGGAGATCTAAAATTGTAGTTATGAATTTTCAAAGTTTTGGAATTAATTTTAAAAAAGAAATCCGAGATTAGAAAAAAAGCTATTTAATTTCAGCCTCATGGGCCACTTAGCGGCCTAGCCGCTACTAGACCTAGTCCAGCAGCATAGTGGCCCAGCCACTTAGCCCAGTCGCTCGACCTAGTCGCGCGGGCACGGCCCAGCTGCACTGGCTCGGCCCAGTAGCCCAGTTCCAGGGAGCTCGAGCTCGAGCTCGTATGTGCGCGAGCGGCGGCTCTGTTGTTGCGGCGAGCGCTTGCTCCCGGTACTGCTCGGCCAGCCGAGTGCATGGGCGGGACGGCGCTGCGACGAGGAAGCAAAGGAGAAGCCGACGACGATGGGTGGCTCACCGAAACAGTGGCGACGGCAGGCGGCGGCGAAACAAGCTCGGTGACAGCCGGCGGCGAAGAAAACTTGGGGCATGGCCAACATCACAACGGAAATGGACCAACGACCTAACCAATTGATGCGCAACCGAATGAGTAAGCCTCGTTTACGAGGAATTTGAATTTGCTTCGATGGAGCACAAGAATTCGAAGCTAAACCAAAAAGGTGTCGGTGCTCACCGAGGAAGAAAATCGGCTTCAATTCTCGAGTTAAAGCGGGTAGGCTTCAATCAACGGCCATGGCGAACTGCTAGGGGTGTTGCGCAGCGGTTTTAGGTTGCGGGGCTGGCGGGGGAGTCGCCGGCGATGAGTGGAGCTTCGGGTTCGGAGCTTGCTCGTTGCGACGGAAGAAACAGAGAGGCAAGAGAGAGAAAAGTGAATGAGGGAGAGGAGAGAGCGAGAGAGGAGTCGAGTAAGAATTTCCCCTCCCCGACAGAAGCGGTGGCGGGACCCGGGTGTAGAGCGGTGCCGTGCAGCATGGCGCCTTCGCGCGGGCGCGCCAGCGCTGCCCCGGCGCGGGCGGTGCTGATGGCCGGTGGCTGACGGGTGGGGCCTACGGGTCCCATTGCATAGTAAAAGTAAATTCAATTTTTTTTTAAACAGGGATGTCACATTCAATGTTACCCTGAACTTAGACATTGTTGATTATACTCCGTCTATCAAAATTACCAGAACATCCGTATCTGTAAACCATTACCTCCGGTTTTCCACTGTGCCAATTTTAGTTATCAACAATGATGAAGCAGCTAGAGAGTGGTAATCACATGGGAGATGATTCTATGGCTCTCACAGGTGTACACTTACAGATATTTAGTTCATGCCAATGAATATTCTACTGTTAAAGAAAAAAAAAACGAACACCAGCTCTTTATTAAAAAATTAAAGTTCCAAGTATTAGAGCCTACTGCATCCTAACTGCAAACCTTGTACTATGTGTTATAGACTGTTATAACATATTCCATTGCTCTTGACTGTTGTTGGCCGAAGCACTGAACTATTATTATTTTTTCATTAATTATCTCAATTATTTTAGGTAAATCAATTTTTGTGCAACAAAGTGTGAATGTATTTACAAGTTTGTGGTATGTTTGGGTAACATGAGCGAATAAAGATTTTGACTGAATTAGTCAAACCACTGTCTGGTAATTTTTTAGTTTGGCCTTTAATTTTTTCATTTGACTGAATATCCACTAGGAATATATTAAAAAAATTAAAGACCAAATTTCTTATCTGCCATCCGGAATTTTTCAATTTCTTTAGCAGCCATCAAACTTAATTTTGTTCTAATCAACACTACCATCCATTTTGTTGCTTCACGGCCGGTGTGAAGCGGTAGCATCGAAGACTCATTTGGCCTTATACCATTTTTTCCCTAAGTTTTCTCAATGGCCATAGTTGGCAGTATGCTTTCACTGGCCTTCCTTTTTATCTAGTCTAAGGCAACACTAATATGGACTCCCAAATCAACAACCAAATGAATAGATCTTTTTCGGTGTTTTCGAGGTATCTAGAAATAATATAATCTGAACCGTTAATTCAGAGAGGGGCATGGTATGGAAATAAAAATTATTATAGTCGGTAATAAATGGACAATAATATAGTAACTAAGAACCTTATTTTTATTGAGTTGTTATCTTCTCTATTTATTCTCTATCTATCTATCTATCTATCTCTGGTTACTCGTGACAACTTAAGAGCCACTAAGGAATTGGCAGCGATGGCGTGTGAGAGATGTGTGTTTCATCGCAAGGCCTCGGGTGGATTACGATTTTAAAAATACTTGAGAATGGTAGGCAAGTCATGAGCAGTACAATCGGAGCTACATATTTATACGTTTTGTAAATAATATAATAAAATACTTGATTTTCTGTTTGATTACTAGATTTCTCATCATGTCTCGAATGATTATGGGAATGTGGCATATAAAATTAGAAGAGCAGGCAAGCTATTTCACCTTTTATCTCGAATGATTATGAGAATGGTAGGCAAGTCATGAGTGTTGGATTAGAATGCTTGAGATTGGATGCAAGAAAGACATGAGAAGGCAGGCAAGCAAGAAAGACATGAGAAACATGGCAAGCCGATCACTAATCGGAGAGGCAATCACAATAAGTTAATCCTAATCAAACTATGTAAATAAAAACTATAAGTTGCTCTAAAAATTTTACCTGTCTAAATTAGTAAAAATATAGGAATTTGCATTGTCTAGAAGAGAAGAAAAAATTATATCATGTAAATCTTACCAGAGCAATGTAAGGAAGGAGAGAATCACGTGATTGATGTGTTTCCTTGTCCCTAAACTTCCAGATAAGTCAACGGACGAAGTTACCTCCTTACCCCTGATACTTAAGTACCTCCATTCATATTTTAATACTTTTTAATTGGTATTTTTAGTTGAGCATTAGATTAGAGAATTAAATGGTTCATAATATTTGCAAACACCGTAAAAGATCTTATGAACGAATGGTTCCTGTTGAACAAGCAAAACATACCTTGTTTCACATCAATTGTTCAACGTCAACAAGCTGCACGCGTGGTTCCGAGCAGCAATGGAAACACAAACCGAGCCAAACACAACAATGAAACCATTTTTTCGGTTATCTCTTGGTTTCTGTTCGGATTTGCTTTCAGTCTTCATCAGCTGGAAATTGAAAACCTAGACTCTGGCGGCGAATGCTACATGCATCTCACGAGATTTAGGCCACAGACATATTGCACGAGTAAACGAATCGGGGTCTGTAGCGGCGGTTGGAAAGGCACTGTAGCGGGTAAGCCACCCCGCCGCTACGCAAACGCAGCTACAAATATGCGTTTATAGCGGTGGGTGGTCTGTCGCCTAAATAAACCACCGCTACAGACACATTATTAACGGCGGTTGAAGATGTCAATCGCCGCTACTGTTAGCCATTAGTAGTGGCGGTTGACATCATCAACCGCCACTACTGTTGGCTATTAGTAGCGGCGGTTGACATCATCAACCGTCGCTGCTTGTTATTTTCCAAAAAAAAATAAAATTTAGCAAATATACAAAAATCATAGATTCTACATACATAAAAATTTATAAATCTCATCACAGATATTTATAATATCTCATCAAAGGTATTTACAATCTTATCACAGATATTTACATCTCATCATAGAATATATACAACATTGTCATCAAAATATTCAATCAAGCTTACAAAATGTTTTATATGAACCCTAATGCATAGTCATCATCTCTTTTTTGATATATTAGGCTCATATGGTGCTCTTGAATCTGCCCACTCATAAAGGGACCTATGTTTTGTTGCTAGTTCATTGTTTGAGTCAAAGCACTTCTCTTCTGGACTAATTACCTCTCTCAACATAAAACGACAAAGAGAAGCTACAACTAGATACATGGCATTTGTACTCAAGTGAACACGTGATTTAGGAATTATACCCTTTTTTATCGCGTCGTTCCTTTTCATCTTTGCAGCCCATCCTCTCTTTAACCTTGTGGCTTTCTGTGTCACATGAGCAGAGTCCTCAATGATATGGTCTAGGTAAAGTAAAATATACATAAACAAAATCAACTTACCTCTTGTTGAGACTCCTCAATGATATGGTCCATGTAAGTTGAAGTGCCAGCCGAGAACATACAAGTGTAGTAATCACAATGCACACTTTCTCGTATTTGCTTATTCCACTATAAAGTAGAGAACACAAGTTCATTACACCTACAATAATTATATGAATGGATAGTACAATAACAACATGTATAGTCATACCCAAAACTTATGACGGAAGTACATCTTCTTTTTCCTTGTTGGATGACATGCCCCACCGGCTACAACATATTTATCGTAAGCACTGCACGATCGATAAAAGCTTATCAGTAGATGATATTAACATCATTAAATCATACACGCGTAGACCAATTTCTTACCGATCTATGACTTCTAGAATGTTGTCGTATAAGTTCTTGTCATAGTCCAGGTTGTCGAGCGATAGAAGGTACCCTTCTTTCGGAAATATCATCAGACAGATCCAATGATCGCTACAACAATATTTATTGTCAATAAGTTAATTACAATTGGATTTAATTTTAACATAGGATACATGACGAAGGCAGTAGTTGTCCAACTTACTTGAAGTTGTAAGGGGCTATAATACACTCTCTATCTTGCCACCTCATGAAGCAGTCGTACAAATAATTTGCAACATAAGTCCTTGCTTCTGTTGTCAAGACCGTCTTCATTTCAGCAAGCTCTGACGGTGTCTTATCCGGATAATTTTTCGGATTTACCGTTGGGTTGATCGAGCTTTGGTTGATCCGGCTTGGGTTGACGTAGGCCACCCTCCAATCTTTTCTATTGGTCTCCTTTCTTTAGAAAATGGAGTTCATACTACAAAAAAAAAATCATTAGATCATATATGGAATTATGCTTGAAATATGAAGTAGATCGAACACGACACTTACATGCACCACAGTGTGATGAAGGTGACGTCCATTTGGTCTAGACGAAACATCGAGTGGACATCCTCCCAAAAAAGGTATAAGATTTGTTCGTCATCTTCATTGAACACCTCTTTTGGAATCCTACAAGTGATTTCGATGACCCCTTCCTTCGACGCCATCATGTACCAGTCGTGCAACTTCCGCATCTCCCACGGTAGGTTCTTGTACATGTTATTTGATATAAGGTGTTTGCCGAGTATAAATTTTGGGTAGTCCACATCGTCCACAGGATTCTCCAAAATTTGATCATCGTACGATAATACATCCCAAGGATCTTCTTCTTGCAGGACGAGCTTGCCGGTGCTTGCTAGATGTTTTTTCAATGCAGCCAAGTACTTATCAACATCACTTTTTGCTTTTGGGTCCTTTGGCTCTTTGTCAAATCCGGTAATCGTCTTTGGGATTACCGAAGCCTTGACGACAATTGGTGCAGGCTGGACTTGGATTACCGGAGCCTGAACTTGAACACTCTGCGGAAGAGGCTCGTTGTCACTATAGATTATAAGACTATGAGTCGAACGGCTTCCGCATGATGAGATTGGGGCTTGTTTCCCAAGGCTGCCACAGACATAGGAGACGGCTGTCCACCTGTATTGATTGGTTGGCTCGCATGAAAGGACCCATGCCTAGACAACGAGGGTGGAGAAACTCGTGGTGAGAGGACAACATCACGGCGTTTCCAAATAATGAAAGAGCCGAGGGTGTCTTGGAGAGTTTCTATACCTGCCTCAGGTATCGGGCATTCAATCTCGTTGTCCTCATAGCCAGGTACTATTTCTGACATGGTGACACGCACGTAACCTGGGGGATATCCCTGTTATGGAGCATCTCTCCTGGAAATGCCATGCCGGATACAACCTTCATCGTATTCCCCTTGTAACCAAATGGCACATGCAACTTGCAAGGAGTATCCTCAGTGATGTTCTTTGTTTCTGACTGCATAGGGACTGATGGTTGACCGGAGACGAATGGTTGCATGGAGACGGATGGTTGCATGGATGTGGACGAACCACGTAAGAAGGCATCCATCGCAGCCTGTAGGTTGGGGTCCAAACGACCGCTTTCTTTGTCGATAGCAAACATAAGAAGTTGCCGCCTCTAATCCTCCTTGGCTTTATCTTCTCGCTCTTTCCTGTTCGATGTATGCGTCTTGCAGAGGTGTGAGGATGTATCAGAGAAACCTTCTTTCCATGTTACCGATGATGACACTCCTCGTACCCGACCACCATGTTCTTTGGTCCCAATAGCCTTCGCTAGCTCATCCTTGAGATACTACGGTGTAAACAGACCAGCCTCCATCTACGTCACAATGGGACCTTAGAAGGCTTGCATGACCTCAACTATCGCGGGATCCTTCACAATAATCTCTCCATTATCGGTTAACTCAGAGCAACCATATACCCAATTCCTGGTACGCTCATTGGTGTTTGGCAAAGGATCAGGTTTTCCTTCCGCGCGGAGCTTGGCTTCCTGCTCTCTCCAAATCGGAATCTTCTTTTTGTATCCGCCCGGACCTAGCCGTGGCTTGTACTTGTTCCGCTTGTTGAGCTCAACCATCTTTTCACTGAGATCCTTCGAAGCACTGCTCGTCTTCTGCTCAACAAACTCATCCCATTCCTGCTGACTAATAGTTCCATGCTTGTCGAATGGGGTTCGATTTTTCTTGACGTATTGGCAGTTGAGCTTGGACTTGTAATCTCGGAAGATGTGATTGAGAGTGGACATCGTGGCCTTTTTGGCTCTCCCGAGATCTACTGGCTGGAACCGGATGGTTGTCGTGACGTCAGCCCACATATCGTCTTTTCTGCCATCCGGGACTTGGCGCCAATCTTGCCATGTGATTTTGCAATGGTCCCTCACCACTTTGCCGTAACGGTTCCGCCATTTGGCATTGACACTAGCGGGTTCAATCGGTTCTCCATCTTTGGGGTCTAGTGCAGTGACCTCGTAGATGCCCTCTACCTTGTTCACGGAGCGCTGACCGCGCTTGCATTTGTGTGTGGTCCCTTGGAGAGGCACCTCTTCCACTTGCTGCTCGAGGGCCTCATCTGTTGCAGCCTCTGCTGCAAATAGCCGACAGACACTTCGTTGAGGTCCCTAGGATATAAGTAGTAGATTTTAGTTTACAAATTAGGTTAACAAATGAGAGAATTATCTTTGACAAGATACCTCATCTTGAGGCACGAAATCAGGATCCGGGCTCACCAATCGACGTTCCCTTGGTAGTGGAGGATGCGGATCTTCTCGTTCTTCCCAGTGTTTGCTTGATCCTTCATCGTCTGAAGATGACCTCGCTTGTGAGTGCGCCTTGAGGGCGTCTTCCTCTTGAGAGGGCATATTGTCCGCCATGACAAGAAGACTTTGACAGCTAATGTTAGATATGACGACTAGTTTAGAAAACAAGGAGTATACACCTTTCATCATTGAGCACAGTGATGAGGACATCACTCCTATGGATACACACAATACTCCTCCAATTCTGGACTTGCAAGGTCCAATGAATAGAGCTCGTGCACGATAACTAAATTTAGAGGTGAGCTCGTTCCTACGTTCTTCGCTATATGTTACTTTTGAGAATGGTTTGCTACCTAATGATTATTTTATAATTAGGAACCATGGAGAGGACCAGAAGATGATGGGAGAAGGAGTTGGAAACATGGAGGACCAGCAAGGGCTTGGAAGCCAATGTGGAGGCCCAATCAAAACCGACTTCGAGTCTATTTTGGGGCCCAGGACCAGTCTGCACTAAAACGGACGCCTAGGACGCATACAAACTCGGATTTGTGCTTTCTATATATGCGCGGAAAGATAAGAAGAATACCTTTTCAACACCGCCAGCCTCATGTCTAAATTCATCCGGAGTCATCGGGAATTATCGAAACAAGAGAGGGTCCAGAATCTATATCAGTGCTGTGTCGCCTGCTTTTGGCCTTTGGGCATTGTATCTAGTTGAGCCCAATTAGGGGCGTGCCCAGAGGGTTTTGCAAGATCCTAGGGTCTTCATATACAGCTGCCACCACACCATTAGGGTTCGGGTTTTTCTTAGATCAATTCTGTTCATAAACAGCGTCAACGTTCGTCGGTTTGTGAGACCCCAACTTCGTGAGTTTAATCATACATCTGCAATTGTGTTGTATTCTTCGTTGTTCTTGCTTGTGTTCTTGATTCGTAGGTAAGTATTAGCCTTCTTGGTGAGGTCAATCGTCCTTGGACGGTTGATAACCAGAGGAGACATTGTGCTATGATTGCGGAATTCTGAACGTGTTGTTTAGAAGCCGGATCGATTTGTGTTTCGCCTCCGCCCAAATCAAGATTTATCAAAACCTTTTGGAAGATCGGAAACCCTTGTTCACATCACATAGAGACAAGGAAAACAAAAGAAAATAATAGAAAAAAATCAAAATTTGCCCTCAGTGCGGGTTGCCGAATCAACGGCCTTCTAACACTCTAAGATCCTTGACTCGTACAACAACATATATCTGATATCCTAGGATATGGTCTATGTCACCACACTAGCCTCACTTAGCCCGCTTTCATGATTGAGCATGGTTCGATTGCCTACGTAGAATAGATAAGTAGTACAGAGAGACGAGGAGAAGAATAGAAAAATCAAAATTTGCTCTCAGTGCGCGTTGCCGAATCAACGGCCTTCCAATGCTCTAAGATCCTTGACCTGTACAGCATCATGTATCCAATATCCTAGGATATGATCCATGTCGCTACACTAGCCTCACTTGGCCCCCTTTCATCATTGAGCATCGATCGCCTACGTAGAATAGATAAGTAGTACAGAGAGACAAGGAGAAGAGAAAAAGTCAAAACTTGCTCCCAGTGAGCATAGGAAATATAGGGCAGCAAGTAATATGGCATATATATGGCCACAAGTAAATAATACTACAGATTTCAGAAATGGCATATTCTATAGTATGGCAACAAGTATATGAATATCAACATGAAGTGTAAGCAAGCAAAAGATCGACAACATGGATATCAACATGAAAAATGGTAGATAGTGAACAAAAAAAATGGCAGCCAAGAAATGGCAAATGATCCTAGCATGACAGTGAGCATTTTTAGATCCTAGCATATGGTAGTAAAAAAATGGCAGCAAAAAATGGTAGCAAACAGTGAGCAAACAATGAGCATTTTTAGATCCTAGTATATATAAAGTAAGCATTTTCAGAGCCTAATAAACAATGAGCAACAACTAATGGCAAATGATCCTAGCATGACACTGAGCATTTTCAGGTCCTAGCATATTGTAATATAAAATGCTATTGATATAGCAGTGCACAAATTTAGAAGCACTACAACGCTATATTCAATCCACAAATGACAGCATACAATGGTATTGATATAGCAGTCCACAAATATATAGTTCAGTCTGAACAAACATAGTCAAAAGGTAATAAAACAAAGCTCACAAGTGCAAACCAGAAGGTAATAAAAAGTTAATGCATTTGCTTACAAGTGGTAACAGGAAAATAGACTAGTACATAGTCTTGTAACTTTGAAACGATACAACTACCTTTCACAAACTGAATATGTGCCTTTTTATTTAAGGTAGGTAGAAAAGAAAAGCCACTGAATTTTATATCGAGACTTAGCCCCGGTGCAACACCTGTCGATTCCTAGGAATCGAACTCGGGCAGGTTGGCTGGGAACGGCCAGTGCTACCACCAAGCCGTTGGCTTGTTCGTATAATAAATAGAATAAATGACACCAAATGGAGACTGAATTCAAGATTTTTTTTTAAGGTTCAGTTACTACTTTCCATCCATTGCTTACGCTGTTGCATGACTGCTGCTCAATAAGTGATATCGATAGGGAAATAAAATGACTGTTTTTCTGTTTCTGTGACAGTTAATTTGAAACTATGGGAGCAATTGTTTTGATTGCGTACTTTTTAGTAAAAGGACTGCTGTCACAGCCAGTGCTGTGAACTGTTACATACTATTTCAGACTTATATTAACGGCGCTGACTGCTGACATTGTACATACTTTCCCTCTTTTTTGTTATGACCCACTACCTTTTTATATTCCCTTTTAATTCCTTCTAACACTGGCTTATCAGTCTGCTGCTAATAGCAAGCTGACACAAGTATTCGGTGTAAGGGAGTACCATTTGGATTTGATAGAACCAAAGGGAGTACCAACTGCTCACACTGATCACAGTTACCTTATTATTTCTTCAGTTACAAATTCTATTAGCGAACTTCTCAAGTGGTACACAACCTGATCACACTGATGTCCATTTACCATTTGGATTTGATAGAACCAAAGGGAATACCAACTGCAAATGTAGCACATATAGAATGGTGCTGCAGTAAATCATAGCACTGCTATGCTATGGATTCAAATGATAACTGGTGTCATAAACCTCAAACTAGCTTTATTTATCCTTTATTTAAAGGAAAATTGTTGATCCTCTAGAGTCTAGGCTATCATAGGATTATAGGAAAGGAAAAAAAATTAAGAGCCATTCACTACAATATCCACATTCAGTGCAGGGAGAGTTTATTTCTGCCTTCCAGTCAGCAATTAGTGTGTACTCTGTAAATCTGTACTCTAGTACCTGAGCTTCGCGCCTTCGAAGACAGCCAGGCCAACAAGACATAAGAGCCATCGCATCTTCCCTCATTTCGTGCTTCAATCACAAATTCGCAATTCAATGTGAAGCAAACTAACAGCATATTCCACTCCCCATGAACCGGATACCGAAGACCGCATGGGACGCCGGTGCTAAACTTATTTAATCGAAAAGGTAGAACAAGTAGATGACTCATAGAGGCCAACATGGGTTACCCTTTGTCGTTGAGATGGCGACCCGCGCAATAGAGGTCATAGCAGTTGACACCAGAATATCACAACTCTAGCTGTAATGAGTAGGGTGCTTCACCGGCAGGCAGTCGAAGGACCCGGGAAGGTCACCGACGCTGCTCGCCGCCAGTTCCGCCGCCCTCTCTTTCCTCGCACGTCTCTTTTGACCCACCTAGGAGACGATTTCTAGGTTGTAAACAAAGCACACAACCTCCAGACACAGAACCACAGGATAAGCTCCAACAACCACAGGATAAGCTTCAAAGCTTGAAGCGAAAAACCATCACACACAATGTAATTGGAAAGCATAGGAGCGAAACGAATTCATGGCAGAGGCGAGAGAGGGAGAGAGGAGGGGTGAGGGAGACGCACCTGGTGTAGAGGACAAGAAGAACCTCACATACATACATACACACACCCACACACCCACACACACACAGAGAGAGAGGGTGCACCTGGTCAGAGGAGGGGGCCCGTGCCTACGGCGATGGAGTTCGGGGAGGAGGGGGCCCGTGCCTGCGGCGACGAAGCTCGGGGAGGAGGGCAGCCGTCGATGTGGCGACACTGGGGGAAGGAGGATGGGGCCCGTGCCTACGGTGATGGAGCTCGGGGAGGAGGGGGCCCGTGCCTGCGGCGATGGAGCTCGGGTAGGAGGGGGGCCGTGCCTGCGGTGGCGAAGCTCGGGGAGGAGGGCAGCCGTTGATGTGGCGGCGCTGGGGAAGGAGTAGGGGGTCTGTGCCTGCGGCGATGGAGCTCGGGAAGGAGGGGGCCGTGCCTGTGGTGGCGAAGCTCGGGGAGGAGGGCAGCCGTCGATGTGGCGGCGCTAGGGGAAGGAAGAGGGAGGCCCGCGTGGTGCTCAGGGACGGAGGCGGCCGTCGAGGAGGGGGCAAGGCGGACGTCGACGAGGGGCGCAGCAGTGGTCGGGGTTGCAGAGAGGGAGGGTGCCCGCGGCGGCGCTCGGGGACGGAGGATGAGGAGAGAGGAGGCGGCGGCGCTCGGGACTTGGGCAGCCTGACGGCGTCTGCTCTTCTCGCCGCGGTGGTTAGGGTTTGAGCCCCGTCGCGCCCCGTGTTTATATAAGGCAATGCTCTTTAGTGGCGGCTCACAAAGCAAACCGCTGCTACAAAGCTATAGCGGCGATTGACTTTGTTATCCGCCGCTAAAAACATGTCGGTTTGGGCCCTGCCCCGCCCCGTGTTTATATAAGGCAATGCTCTTTAGCGGCGGCTCACAAAGCACACCGCCGCTACAAAGCTATAGCGGTGGTTTACTTTGTTAGCTGCCGCTAAAAACATATCGGTTTTTTTTAAAAAAATTATGTTATTCATTTTCCAAAAATTGTATTATACATTTTAGCCCTTATTGTTTTCTATAAAGAATATATAAGCCCTGTCTTTTTACACTTAGGTCCCTATACTTCATAAAAATTAATGTTAGGTCCTAAAATTTTGCAGAAACAACCCTATTATTGATTTTCAAAAAATTGTACCATTGATTTTTCTAAAAATTGTACTATTGATTTTTTTATAAATAATATCTTAGCCCTGTAATTTTACAAAAGAACCCCTGAGTTCATTATAATTAATTATATTTTACTTTTGTATTTTTAAACTTAGGCCCTTGTACTTAATTAAAATTATGTTTAGGTCCTAAACTTTTGCAGAAACAACCCTATACTTTTTATTAATTACATTTCAGTCCTAATATATTTACACTTTAATTCTTGTCTTTTTATAAAATTACAAATAGGTCCCTAAACTCTTTTATATTTACCTTTTAGCCCCTATAACTTCAAACTACATGATGCTTATAAAAATAAGTTACACAATCTTTATATTCAAATAAACATAAATTACATAGAACATAATACAAGGTTCGAATAATAAAAGATAATTAACAAAATAAAATTACATGATGCTTGAGTTATCCTTGAACGACTTTTCCTTGGCAGTGATCGGTGCGCACGTAAGGCATTCCGCTAGCAAAGGAGAGTCTTGCTTCCAAAACTTTAAAAATTTTCGGAACTATGAAACATGGCACCTCATCATATTGATTGTACTCATCTCGATCCTCCATATTCTCCACTCCAACGATTGTTTGTTTACCTGGAACAACAATGTATTTCTTTTCGTCCTTTGGATCAAGTACATAAAACACCTGTTCCACGGTCTTGGCAAGTATCCAAGGCTCAGCTTGTGACCAATATTGTTAAGATCAACAATTGTGAAACCATATTCATATATCTCGATGCCATTAGGGTGCTTTACCCATTTGCATTTAAATATGAAAACCTGTAAAATTGCACCATAATCTAGCTCTCATATTTCCTCAATGTACTCGTAATACGAGGTCGTCTAGTCCTCTTCATCAATGGCTTCTACTCGTACACCGCTGTTTTGACACTTGCTCTTCTTATCCTTCTGTTGGGTGTAGAAGGTAAAACCATTAATGTCGTATGCCTGAAAGGTAACCACGGTTCTTCTCGGGCGATTAGCTAACTTTCTCAACATTTTCTCTTCCACAGACTCGCCACTTGAAAGATCTAAGGAGCCAAACCATGATGTGAAAGAGCGCTTGTGCTCATCTATGATCCATTTATCTGTTGCATCCTTGTTCTGGCGGAGCTCTAACAGATGTTTCTCAAAGTACGGTCCCACAATCTGCGTCTGTTGCAATACGCTGAAATGTGCTTGGTCCACTCGTTTGAAGTCACGGTCAAGGAACGATCTACGTCCTTTCGTACCTTTTTCCAAATAATCTACCCTCATGACGAGACACGGGGAGACCAATTGATCTGCTACCATCATTAATGTAATCTGAGCAACATTCGATGATCTCCTTAATTGTACCGCCCTCGATCATAGAACCCTCTGGATGTGACCGAGTATGTACATAGAATTTCAATACATACATGAACCTCTCAAATGAAAACATCTGATGCAGGTAGATGGGGCCTAATGTAGAGATCTGGTCAATAATATGAATCACAAAGTGTTCCATCATATCGAAAAAGGATGGAGCGAATACCATCTCAAGTATGCATATTGTTTCCTTCATGTGGGTTCGTAGGTCATTTAACTCGTCTTGAGTTATGACCTTCTTCGATACTGCGTTAAAGAAGTAGCAAAGGCGAGTTACAGCCAACTTCAGCCATGGTGATTTAACAGCTCTAGTAGCAATAGGGAGAAACACCAAAAGCATTATGTGGCAATCGTGAGTGTTGTACCCACTTATCTTTAACTCTTCCATGTTTACAAGATTCTTGATAATCCCACTGAGGCACATACAGAATGTTGTTTTCTCCTCAATCGTAAGTGTATAGGCTGCCGGGGGGAGAAAGTACTTTCCATTTGCTCTTTCTTACGGATGGAGCTCTGATCTTATTCCCATCACTACAAGATCTCTACATGCGTTGAGTCCATCCTTTGTCTTACCGGGTTGGTCGAGTATAAGTCCACTACTACTATCAAATACACCCTTCCCAATATGCATCCAGTCGAAGGCATGATTCACTTCTAATTCTTTCTAATAATTGAAATATATGAAGAAAATGGATTTCTTCTTAAGCGGCGTGAGAACTTTTTCCTTTTTGGCTCCCTTCACCGGCTTTCCAAAAACAACACTGATATTTTTAACAAGGTCAAACACGACCCTGCCAGTACAATGTCGAGGTTCTGTATCGTTCTCAACTTTGCCATCAAAGTGTTGAGCCATCGCGTGATACCTGTGTTTTACTAGTAAGAATCGGCGGTTTCGCGTATACACTAGCTTCTGGGATGATGGAAGGTACACATGGGATGTATCATCAACGCATCTGAAACATGCCGCCTTTCCTTTGACCTATCCTGATAGCGCCCTTAGTGCCGGGGAATCACTTACCGTGCAAAAAATAATTGCTCTGAGCGTGAAGTACTCTCTTCGATACTCATCCCATATACGGACCCCCTCCAACCATAGTTTTTGCAGGTCTTCGAACAATGGTACTAAGAACACGTCTATGTCATTACCAGGTTCTTTAGGCCCAGATATAAGAGTGGTCAGCAGTAGGTACTTACGCTTATGGCATAACCATGGCGGGATGTTGTACATTGCTAGTATCACTGGCCAAGTGCTATGCGGATTCCTCATTTGACCGAATGGGTTCATCCCGTCTGTACTCAATGCAAACCGTATGTTCCTTTCTTCATTAAAGAAGTCTCGATGATCCTCATCAAACTTTTTCCACTGTGTTCCATCTGCTGGATGCCTGAGCTTACCGTCCCCCTTGCGTGCATGCCATGACATCATTGCCGCATCCCTAGGGTTGGCGAACAAGCGTCTGATGCGATCGACCATGGGTAAGTACCACATGACTAAGGCAGGAACCTTACTGTCATCACTGTCATCGACGATAGAACTTCTTCTCTTCTTTCTCCCCTTAGTTGTATTCTTCACGCCACCATCGACGTCACAATTGTTGTTCCTCTTGTAATGACTGTGTTTGCACCTTGGGCATCTCACAGCGTCCTGATGCTCCTTTCGATACAATACGCAATGATTTGGACACGCGCGAATTTTTTGCACGCTCAACGAAAGTGGGGAAATCAGCTTCTTAGCAAGGTATGTTGTCCTTGGCAACAAGTTGGGCTTCGGCAGCACATCGGAAATAAGTTTCAAGAAATCCATGAAACTAGCATCCGACCAGCCATGCATGGCCTTCGACTTCATCAGCTCAAGTACAGTACGCAACACGACGAACTCTTTACCACATCCCTTAGATTCATCATATAATGGATCCTTTGATGCTTTCTCTATTCTATGAAAATTATCAAGCCCTTTAGTTGTACCGGCGTTGATCAACACCTGCGGCTCAATGTGACACAACAACTCCTCAACATCAAAATCAGCTTCACCAGGTGAATCCATCGCATCCGCACCAGGCAAATTGACAACCTCGACTTCAACTTTAATATGCTCATCAAATTCCATATCGACCATACTATTCTCACCATGTTTTGTCCATCTCGTGTACCCCTCAACAAAACCCCTCCGCACCAAGTGTGACTTTATTACTTCTATATCATTCCACAGCTTCTGATTTTTGTAATCAAAACACGGACAATATATATCAGTCATTCGTTCGCGTCGAGCATGTTGTGCGGCCGCTTCGATGAATTTGGAAACTTCTCGTAAAAATATTAGACCCGGTCTTGGTGCCTCGTACATCCAAGATCTATCCATCGCGAACGGCCTTGACTCGAAACCCAAAAATTATTAAAATTCATTAACTAATTATGTGTGACAAAAAATTTAAACATTCACTATATATATATATATATATATATATATATATATATATATATATATATATATATATATATATATATATATATATATATATATATATATATATATAATATATATATTGAATATTACATGAAGTGAAAAATATTATGCAAGATAAAATGAAACAAACATCAAATTATTTTATATATTATTTAACTTTTATCACCATCTAGCCAAAAAAATAAGAAATTAATTAATTAATTATGTGTAACAAGAAATTTAAATATTCACTAAATATATAAACATTGAAAAATAATATACATGAAGTGAGAAATATTATGCAAGATAAAATGAAACAAACATTAAATTATTTTATATATTATTTAACTTTTATCAAGAGATAATAAAATAATTAACATCCCTCTTGCCCTAATACTACTTTCTCTCTCTTTTAAAAACCAAACTAGATCTAGAATCCCATTGACATAAAACAAGCTAAATATAATAATTTTTTTGTTTAGTGATGAAAAGAGATGATGTATGCCTTCATAAACTTCAACTATAACCAAGTAGAACCATCCAAATCAAACAAATTTGGCTAAAATTTGATGAAAACCTAACAAACTTAAAACCCAAAATTCTACTTGATTTCAAAATGAGAGCACAAAAAAACCAATGGGTTGAGTTCCCCTTACCTCAGAGAGCAAATTTCTGCAAAAAAAAGAACTCAAAACCTTCTCCCCTTGATTTTCATGATTTGCCCAAATTTTCGGGCCGCCACTGTTCGAGTGAGGGCCGGAGTTGTCCGAACACGGCTTTTATAGCCTGGGCACGTTATAGCGATGGTTGGCATTGTCAACCGCCGCTAGTGTTCCCTACATAGCGGCGGTTGACTGTTGACGGTCCTTAAATGCAAAATATGACCGTCGTTTACCCGCAAGAATCACACAATTTGATCATCACCTTAGTGGTAGGAATTTATTGCTAATTATTTCCACAAGTTTTGGTGACTTTGTGTATGCAGGTAGCAACCCATGGAGTTTAAATAAAATTCAAGGAAATTCAAGGAGAAAGCACACTTCCGGCCAATCAGGAGCAAGCACACGGATTAAGGAGCCCACCTTCAGCACTTAACCGACGTAACTCCCTGTAATACCGCGCAAACCGACATCAGGGCCCACAGGACAGCCACCTGGAGAAAGCACAGGCCAGGAGGGGCCACCCCCAGGTCGGCCGACCTGGTCAGGTCGGGCGACCTGGCCTGGCGCCCTTTCCGCCTGGCCTTCCACGTGTAGGCTCCAGATGACTCCCTGATGGCGGTTTGGGGGGATTCCGTGGCGGTTACTCCTCTGAAACCGACGTTAGGAGGCTATAAATAGAGGGTGAGGGCCTTCACTCCAACACACACTCAAAATTGAAGATTTAGTGCTCCTCTTGCAAAGGCCAAGTGCTACTTAGCTAGTGCTTAGATTAGGAAGAGAGTGGAGTAGAGTTCGGAGGAGGCTTGGGCTTGTCTTCGCCTTCTCCACGCTTGTACTTCGACGACATTTGCCAATCATAGTAAGTGTCGAGATTTCCCCTCTTGCAGTTTACTTTTTACTTTAATTAAGTTATCGTTCTAGCTTGTGAGCTCGTTCATCGCTCTAAGTTCTTAGGGTGCCTTAGCCTGAATATTCGTTGCTAGAAGGTTAAGGTAGTAATCGATCGCATAGACGTGGTGTCTAGGCAGGAGGTTACCTTTGATTATTCGTTAGTCTACTGGTTCATTGAGGTAGGCGGCAGGTGGTGACAGCTCTGTCCGTCCTCTGAAATCCTCCCCGCTAGGCTAGTGCGTAGGCTCTTGGCGGAAGTCGCCTGTGGATGCAGGGGTAAGTCCGTGCCCAACGCGAGCAAACTAGAGCATAGCTTAGTTAACGTAGGAACCTGACTCTTGGGACATCCTCTCTGTCCTCTGCCTGTCTTAATCAATCTCTGTGTCCTTGGGTGATTTAGTCCAACGATAGACACACACGTTCCTCGTGATTCGATACCCCGGAATACTCTGGGTGAAGTGCTACATCGGTCTTCCGTGCGCTTGCGGATTCATTCGTAGACGTAAGAAAAACCAACATTGACATTGTCAACTGCCGCTATAAATCTGGACCATTTATAGCGGCGGTTGACAATGTCAACCGCCGCTATAGGGGGTCTGTACCGGCGGCTCACACCGCGGCAGATCCCCTAAGCTCTGTAGCGGCGGCTCACTTTGGGCCACGCCACTGCGGCCTTTGTGCTACCGCCGCTACAGAGCCTATTTGTGGTAGCGAATTAGTAGTAGCGATATGCATGTGAAATGCAATGCTTGAAAATGATGGTTTGATAAAATAATAGACAAGAACTTAATTACTCTTGTCTCAAGTACTTCCTTCTAATTAAAAGTAATTAAGCCTATGAATGAAAAGGGACTAACATGCTTTAATCCAAATTAATTACCCTTAATTATCCCATTTATTTATAAATTAAAACTATTAAAAACATTAATTAAAGAATTGAACTAATTAACAATTAAAAGGGTATTTATTAATCCTAGTTAAATGCTTGAAAATCATATAAAATAATTATTTAATTTTATTTCATAAAGTGGTAGAGAATAGCATTTGGAACCTAGCAAAATTAATCTCACAATTTTAGGAGATCTAAAATTGTAGTTATGAATTTTCAAAGTTTTGGCATTAATTTTAAAAAAGAAATCCGAGATTAGAAAAAAAGTTGTTTAATTACGGCCTCATGGGCCAGTTAGCAGCCCAGCTGCTACTGGACCTAGTCCAGCAGCACGGTGGCCCAGCCACTTGGCCCAGTCGCTCGGCCTAGTCGCGCGGGCGTGACCCAGCTGCACTGGCTCGGCCCAGCAGCCTAGTTCTAGGGGGCTTGAGCTGGAGCTCGTACGCGCGCGTGGCGGCTGTGCCATTGCGGCGAGCGCTTTCTCCCGGTACTGCTAGGCCAGCCGAATCCATGGGCGGGACGGCGCTGTGACAAGGAAGCAAAGGAGAAGCCGGCGATGATGGGTGGCTCACCGGAACAGTGTCGACGGCAGGCCGCGGCAAAATAAGCTCAGTGACGGCCGGCGGCGAAGAAAACTTGGGGCACGACCAACACCATAACGGAAATGTACCAACGACCTAGCCAATTGATGCGCAACTGAATGAGTAAGCCTCGTTTACGAGGAATTTGAATTTGCTTCGACGGAGCTCAAGAATTCGAAGCTAAACCGAAAAGGTGTCGGTGCTCACCGAGGAAGAAAATCGGCTTCAATTCTCGAGTTAAAGCAGGTAGGCTTCAATCGACGGCCATGGCGAACTGCTAGGGGTGTTGCGCGGCGGTTTTGGGTTGCGGGGCTGGCCGGGGAGTCGCCGGCGACGAGTGGAGCTTCGAGTTCAGAGCTTGCTCGCTGCGGCGGAAGAAACAGAGAGGCGAGAGAGAGAAAAGTGAATGAGAGAGAGGAGAGAGCGAGAGAGGAGTCGGGTCAGAATTTTCCCTTCCCTGGTAGAAGCGGCGGCGGGACCCGGGTGCAGAGCGGTGCCACGCGGCATGGCGTCTTCGCCGCGCACGCCAGCGCTGCCCTGGCGCGAGCGGTGCTGAGGGCCGGTGGCTGACGGGTGGAGCCTACGGGTCCCACTGCATAGTAAAAGTAAATTCAATTTTTTTTTAAACTGGGATGTCACATTCAATGTTACCCTGAACTTACACATTGTCAATTTTAGTTATCAACAATGATCTAGCGGCTAGAGAGTGGTAATCACATGGGAGATGATTCTATGGCTCTCACAGGTGTACACTTACAGATATTTAGTTCATGCCAATGAACATTCTACTGTTAAAGAAAAAAAACGAACACCAGCTCTTTATTAAAAAATTAAAGTTCCAAGTATTAGAGCCTACTGCATCCTAACTGCAAACCTTGTACTATGTGTTATAGACTGTTATAACATATTCCATTGCTCTTTACTGTTGTTGGCCGAAGCACTGAACTATTATTATTTTTTCATTAATTATCTCAATTATTGTAGGTAAATCAATTTTTGTGCAACAAAGTGTGAATGTATTTACAAGTTTGTGGTTTGTTTGGGTAACATGAGCGAATAAAGATTTTGACTGAATTAGTCAAACCACTGTCTGGTAATTTTTTAGTTTGACCTTTAATTTTTTCATTTGACTGAATATCCACTAGGAATATATTTAAAAAATTAAAGACCAAATTTCTTATCTGCCATCCGGAATTTTTCAATTTCTTTAGCAGCCATCAAACTTAATTTTGTTCTAATCAACAGTACCATCCATTTTGTTGCTTCACGGCCGGTGTGAAGCGGTAGCATCGAAAACTCGTTTGGCCTTATACCATTTTTTCCCTAAGTTTTCTCAATGGCCATAGTTGGCAGTATGCTTTCACTGGCCTTCCTTTTTATCTAGTCTAAGGCAACATTAATATGGACTCCCAAATCAACAACCAAAAGAATAGATCTTTTATGGTGTTTTCGAGGTATCTAGATGTATCAAGAAATAATATAATCTGAACCGTTAATTAAGAGAGGGGTATGGTATGAAAATAGAAATTATTATAGTCGGTAATAAATGGACAATAATATAGTAACTAAGAACCGTATTTTTATTGAGTTGTTATCTTCTCTATTTATTCTCTATCTATCTATCTATCTATCTATCTATCTATCTCTGGTTACTCGTGACAACTTAAGAGCCGCTAAGGAATTGGCAGCGATGGCGTGTGAGAGATGTGTGTTTCATCGCAAGGCCTCGGGTGGATTACGATTTCAAAAATACTTGAGAATGGTAGGCAAGTCATGAGCAGTACAATCGGAGCTACATATTTATACGTTTTGTAAATAATATAATAAAATACTTGATTTTCTGTTTGATTACTAGTTTTCTCATCATGCCTCGAATGATTCTGGGAATGTGGCATATAAAATTAGAAGAGCAGGCAAGCTATTTCACCTTTTATCTCGAATGATTATGAGAATGGTAGGCAAGTCATGAGTGTTGGATTAGAATGCTTGAGATTGGATGCAAGAAAGACATGAGAAGGCAGGCAAGCAAGAAAGACATGAGAAACATGGCAAGCCGATCACTAATCGGCCAGACAATCACAATAAGTAAATCCTAATCAAACTATGTAAATAAAAACTATAAGTTACTCTAAAAATTTTACCTGTCTAAATTAGTAAAAATGTAGGAATTTGCATTATCCAGAAGAGACGAAAAAATTATACCAAGTAAGTCTTACCAGAGCAATGTAAGGAAGGAGACAATCACGTGATTGATGGGTTTCCTTGTCCCTAAACTTCCAGATAAGTCAACGGACGAAGTTACCTCCTTACCGCCGATACTTAAGTACCTCCATTCATATTTTAATACTTTTTAGTTGGTATTTTTAGTTGAGCATTAGATTAGAGAATTAAATGGTCCACAATATTTGCAAACACCGTAAAAGATCTCATGAACGAATGGTTCCTGATGAACAAGCAAAACATACCTGGTTTCACATCAATTGTTCAACGTCAACAAGCTGCACGCGTGGTTCCGAGCAGCAATGGAAACACAAACCGAGCCAAACACAACAATGAAACCATTTTTTCGGTTATCTCTTGGTTTCTGTTCGGATTTGCTTTCAGTCTTCATCAGCTGGAAATTGAAAACCTAGACTCTGGAGGCGAATGCTACATGCATCTCACGGAGATTTAGGCCGCAGACATATTGCACGAGTTAACGAATCGGGGTCGTGCCCAGCAGCCTTCGCGACGCAGAGGTTTCTCGCCATGAGCCGCGCCGCTGCACGGCTGTCAGCCGGCCTGTCCACGACCACAACCACACCGCGCCACCAGCCATTGCAGCGTCGTCCCTGCTTGCCTGCCAGCCATGCCTCGCGAGGCAGTTGCTGACAGCCGATGTTAGCCCAGCCCCATGTGGGTCTGCAGTAGAGAAATAGTTTGGGAGAAAAGAGGTGAAAACATATGTGGAAAGTGGGCATTGACCGGAGTTGGTGATCAGTTGGGATGAGGGCAGTTTGGTCTAGTTGGATACTTCTCATTCTCAGGCTTACTCCGCAAACGGCATCTCAGGAATGTAATAAAAGTGGTTATTTAGGAATGAAAAATAAGATGGAGGGCTAATAAGGAAACGTAAATATTTCAGTGGTTGACAGGAAATCGAACCTTTTTTTATGGTTGATAGTGAATTTGCCGAAACAAATTCATGTACGCTCATGGGTTTATCTAATGCCCATTCCCTGATGGAAATTGTTGTAGGACAGACGCCCTAAGTCATCGGACATGCTCCTCTGAAAACTCCCACCGCGACATGAAAGCATCCATTTGCATCATGTGTTTGCAACATCAACAATTACTTCTACCTGTAACATCAATCATCATATTGTAGAGCACTATTACAGTAGACTGTGATACATATAAAATTGAAGTATCATGATTTAGATCTAATCATTCATTTGATATGGTACTAAAAGTAATTACCTCGTAATGTAGTACTTCATTCCTCATTAGAATGAAAACGATATTAGAGTAAACACGTGACATTTGTTTCATCTTAGGAAATATAAATATCACAAGTTTGTGATAGGTGTGTAATTTCCATATTGCCCATGTGATACTTATGATACATATATATGATACTCATGATACAAGTGGGTCGAGATGGTATCATGATTTAAATCTAAACCGTTAGATGAGGTAAATAAACGGTGTGCATTTATTTAGGTCTACAGTAAAATTCTCGTATTGTAACATACACTACAACATAAGAGGCCTTATGTGGCAATGGAAAAGCCCCTGCAGTAATTGTTGATAGTGGCTGGTTTTATAAAATATAAGCATTCTAGTTGCTGATTTCTGGATAACCACCACTACTGAAAAAATAAAGCCAACGTCACTAAAGGCTCGTTTTATAGTTCTGATATAGTTATTTATGCCTTGCAACATCAAAATAAAAATCGATTAAGATATGACTACCAATACCTTATTTTCAGTGACTTTTTTTTAATTTTTTTAATTTTAATTCCTACTGCCAGTTCCTACTTCAGCATATAGACGGCCATATGCTGCAGTGTAGCTCAAATTGTATGTTTCAAAAGTAATTCACTGATGTTGCAAATTCCAATGACTTTGACTATACCCATCAAGTTGCAACTTTTGTGCGTTAAGTTTTTTAATGTCAGAATTCAATGTATCATGTAAAAAGCTATGTCCCATTACCTAAAATTGTGTGTTGTAAAACCACTTAACTATTTTATAATCAGATCTTTTTTTTCTTGGAAATCAGCATGCAACATAAACGAATGTTGTGGTGGCAAAGTATTTTTCAGAAGATCAACATGGATGTGTGTGCAAGATGTGTTGCCTTGTGATTTTTTCTTACAGAATCAATATTAATGTTGCGTGCAACATGACCGGATGTTCTGGTGGAAATTTTCATTTGGAATCAAATGGCGGTGAACGTTATTTGCCAGTGTTGCAAGTGATGTTTTTTGATGTTGCATGGAGCGTCCGATGAAAAGTCTTTCACCAGCCATTTGGACGCAAGCAGGGCCCGTTCATTTGCTGAGATAAACTTTTTATTGGCATTTTCGACATCCAAGTGAGCGCTAAAATTTCAATATAAAACTCATCTCCATGGGAGCATGTATGAAACAACTATGAATATTTTGAACTTTCAGGGTAAATTTTAATAAAAATAAATATTAATCATGAAAAATGTATTTCACATGGTTCATGACTAGAATCATGAGATATATTTGTCAAAATGAAGAGATGTCCCTTGTTAGAAAGAATGCTGATATAATAATCAAAGAAAATAATATAGATGCTAATTCATTTCAAAAAGTAAATAAAGCTGAGGAAATCATGAATTTATGTACATGTTTTCACCACACGCTTTATTTATACCTTGTATGTGGGGACATTACTCCTCACGTTTCTTGTCATCGCCCCGGACATACCAACAAGGTCGCTGCTCTTGTTTTTCGCAAAAAAAAAAAGTCGCTGCCCTGCTATCGATTTCATAACAAATAATAAAGCAGACATCTCCGGAACTCCATTGTGGAGCAGGCAACCACCACAATTGTAGAGACGTAGACGACCTTGTGCCGTGTCCACATGACAACCACCAATAAACTGTTGGCAGCGCTAATTACGAGGTCACGGAGTTGCAAGGTGGGTTGGAGACTGTTTAGAGGTAGTATGGGTTTTGTACCATTGGTTGTGTCAGCTAAAGATGATAGTGTTAGGGTTCACTAATTTAATGGTTTGATGTTTTGCTTTTTTGTGAAATTTTTAAGCTAGCTTATTTCTTGGATCATGTTTTACATATAAATGTTGTTAGATGTATATGTATTCGTATAGTTTCCCCATGTATAAGAGGTTTTGTGCATATTTATCCATACCTGTACATGTATATATTCGGGCATAGTGCCCTTATAATATAAGTGCTATTCATAACATGGTATTAGAGCCAAATTAGGTTTTCTTTTCCATGCACGTTACACTTGAGTGCCCTTTTTTTTATTGATCTTCATTGTGGTCGATCGATTTTTGATCTTCGTCAATTGGATCTCTGCTGCCCATCTTCTTCTCTGGACGAGGTACCATAGTCAGAGTCCTGCTCGATTTGGTCTTCCTATCGCCGCCACTGCCGCCTCCACCTGGAGGCTGTCTACGTTAATTGGTCATGCCTCCTCCTCAATTGACCACGCCGGCACCTCGATTGGTCCCCGCTTCTGCCGCCTCCAGGCCTCGTCGCTGCTGCCGCGGCCGGGAGCAGCCGCCATCGCTGCACCCCATTCGATTTCGGGTGTCGGTTCGATGTAATTCTGAGCCGGCTTGCTCCATGGCTTGGCTCAGCTCGTTTTGGCAACTCGGTCTATGACTCGGCTAGTTCATCTTGGCTCTGCTAGTTCGGCTTGGCTCGCTTCGTCGTCTCGGCTCAAAAACAAAAAGAAGAGGACTACTATTTTTGTTTTGTTGCCTTTTTGACTCGTTCTGTCATTCCTTATTGTCCGGAACATTTTCAGTAGGGTACTTGAGTAAAATAAAAGTTGTAGCTTGCGTCGCTTCTCTCTTGAGCTCTCACCATCGCCCGCCGTTTTCTCCTTTGCGCTCTCGCCGTCGACATGGCTCCTTCATCATCTTCATCCAGTAGAGTCGCTATTCTCCGCTGTCCGGTGCTTTTCAATGACACCAACTATTAGGACTGGGTTGCTCGTCTTCGGATTCATATGCGTGGTCTGCGTCTTAAGGATTTCCTTGCTGGTGAGCTATCATGTCCACCTCGTCATATGGCTTCTACATTGCCTATGCTTCTAGTTGAGCCTGTTCTTTCAAAAATAGCCACTGCTGCCGAGAAGGAGGTGTATGACAAGTCGCTTGCTGATTTTGTTGCTGCTACGGAGAGGTAACATGGCGACTATGATGATCGTATGAACCCTTATGAGTCTTAGTACGCTGCTTAGGGTACATGAGTTGATGAGGATTCTCAGGCTGCTGCAATTCTTGTTGCTACCATGGAGGATCAGTTCTCTATGGATATTGTTGAGTTCGAGTATACACATTAGATGTGGGCTTTCCTTCGTGAGCGTTATGAACCCTTTGGACAGTCCACCTTTCTTGCTGCCATTCGTCAGGAGCAACTTGTCCAACAGGGTGATTGCATAATTGATGAGTTCTATGGTCAGATATCTGCGATTTGGTGTCACCTTGACACTCTTGGCCCTCAGTTGTCTTCTAGCACGTGTGAGTCCTGTCTGAGTCTGAAGAAGGCCCTAGAGCTTTGTCGCACTTATGACTTCTTGACTCACCTTCTTGATGAGTATGAGCCATGTCATGCTCAGTTGCTTCCTTGCCACCCTTGTGTCTTTTTGATGGATGCTCTTGCTGAGATTCGTAATTAGGAGATTCATCTTTGTGAGTCCGGTCTGCTACCGGCTCCTTCAGTGTTGGCTGCTCATTTTTTAGTTGCTCCTCCAGTGGCCCCTTCTTCCATGACACCTTCGTCTGAGAGTTGAGGTGGCTCTTGTACTCTTCAGCCTAACTATTATGGTGAGGAGGGACATTTGGAGCCTTATTGTTTCAGGAAGAGGAAGGAGAACAAGGCTCAGACTCGTCATCTTTCATAGGGTACTGGTAGTGTTAGTGCTTGAGGCTCTCAGAGGGGTTCTGCTAGTTCAGACACACTACGTCACCTTGCACCCTCTACACCACTAGGAGATATTGGTTCAATGACTCAGTCTTCTGCACTCTCAGGTTCTACTACTGCTTCTTAGTCTTCCACTGAGGGACCTCGTTCCTCTTCTAGTCAAGGTACTTGTCCATGGATTCTTGGCTCTGGTGCTTCTTTTCATATGACTCCATACCCCACTTGTCTATCTTCCATGGTTTCTCCATCTCGTTCTTGTTTTGTTCATACAACCGATGGATCTCCTCTTCCTGTTAGAGAACAAGACAATCTTTTATCCGATTATTTTTTTTGTTCCTAATGTTTCTTGTGTACCTGATCTAACCATGTAGCTTACGTTAGCTAGTCAACTTATTGATCATGACTGTCATGTGATTCTTTACCCTTATTTTTGCTATGTTCAAGATTGTTGCATGGGTCATGTGGTTGGTTCTAGCCCCCGGTGCCGTGATTCACAACATCTTTGGGAGCTGGCATGGCTTCATCTTCCTTCCGCTGCTTTCACCAACCTTATTGGCTCCAATTTTTCTGCATCGTCGACCTCGTCTTTTGCTCAGTGGCATCATTATTTCTGTCATATTGTGGTTGTTGCTTGTCCACTATGATTCACTGTGGTCTTTTAGGGTATCATGAGTTTGTAGATCAGTGTCAGAGATGTCGGTTAGGCAAGCTGATACAACTTCCCTACCATTTGAGTGAGTAAGTGTCTCAACGTCCTTTTGATCTTGTTCATTCAGATGTATAGGGTCCAGCTCCCTTTGTTTCTATAGAGGGGAATCGATATTATATACTTTTTATAGATGATTTTTCTTGCCACACATAGATTTATTTTATGAAACATTATAGTGAGGCTTTATCCATCTATAAGACTTTTACTGCTATGATTCACACTTATTTTGACATGTCCATTCGTGTTTATTGTGTTGACTCTACAAGAGAGTATCTTTCTGGAGCTCTTCGCCAGGTTCTTCCTGAGCATGGCACTCTTGCTCAGTTTTCATATTTTGGTGCTCATGCCCAGAATGGTGTTGCTAAGCGCAAGCATTGTTGTCTTCTTGAGACTGCGGATGCTCTTATGCTTGCTTCTTGTGTCCCTCCTTATTTTTTTGTTGAGGTTGTCTCTACTGTCAACTATTTGGTTAATATTCAACCTTCGTCAGTCCTTCGTGGTGGGATTCCTTATGAGAGTCTTTGTCACCGGTTACCAGACTTCTCCGTCCTTCGTCTTTTTGGATGTGTGTGTGTGTGTTATGTGCTTCTTGCTCCTCACAAGTGCACTAAGTAGACTGCTCAGTCCATTGAGTGTGTTTTTCTAGGTTATAGTGTTGAGCATAAGGGAAATCATTGTTGGGATCCTGTTGGTCCTCGGATGCGGATTTCTCGAGATGTTGTTTTTGACGAGTCACATCCTTACTTTCCTCGTCCATATTTGGACACCTCCCCTACATCTTTAGTTGACCCACTTTCATTCTTGATTTTTCCTAATGCCTCTATTGTTAGTACACGCCCGATACCTTCTTCACTGGCGCCGATACCATCTCCCATGGTACCTTCCTCACTGATGCAAAAGTCTTCTTGTGAGGTGCCTTCTTTATCGGCGTCTTCTTCTAGAGAGTCTTCTATAGGTCTTCTCTGGATCCAGACAATTCTGTGAAGCCACCAGTGACACAGGTCTATACTTGGCGGACTCATCCATCCTCTATTGAGCCCTCTTCTCCTGACATGTCACCCTCACCTGATGAGCCATTTTTTCTACTTGATGCATTGTCTTTGAAGGATTCTTTGCCCGAGCAATTTATCAGACGTGGTGATCATACTCGTCGACGTCCTGATTTTTATTCTCCCTATGCTTATTCTACTATGGTTCTTTCTGATGTTGTTCTTCATCAAGAATGGCAACATGCTATGGCTGAGGAGATTGCTGCTCTTGAGCGTACTGGTACGTGGGATCTTATTCCACTTCCTGCATACATTTGTCCTATTACTTATAAGTTGGTGTATAAGGTAAAGACTCGCTCTGATAGTTCTCTTGAGCGCTATAAGGCTCGTCTTGTGGCTCGCGGTTTTCAGCAAGAGTATGGTCGTGATTATGATGAGATCTTTGCGCCTGTAGCTCATATGACTACTGTTTGCACCAATCTTGTTGTGGCCTCTGTTCGTGAGTGGTCCAGGTCTCAGCTTGATGTCAAGAAGGCCTTTCTTAATAGTGAGTTGCATGAGCAGGTGTATATGTGTTCACCACCTGGGTATTTTGTTTCTGATGGTATGGTTTGTCGTCTTTGTTGCTCACTTTATGGTTTAAAGTAGGTTCCTCATGCTTGGTTTCAGCACTTTGCTTCTATGGTCACTGCTGCTGGTTTTTCTGCCAGCAATCATGATCCAACGCTTTTTGTTCACACTTCTACTCATGGCCGGACTCTTCTGGTTCTTTATATTGATGATATAATCATTACTGGAGATGATTCTGAGTATATAGATTTTGTGAAGGCGTGTCTTAGTGAGCAGTTATTTATGTCTAATCTTGGTTCTCTTCGTTACCTTCTTGGGATTGAAATTTCCTCTACACCTGAAGGTTCTATCTGTCTCAAGAAAAGTATATTCATGACCTTCTTGATCGTGCTTCTCTAACTAATCATCGCACTAATCAATATTCACCTTCATGCCATTGATGGTGAGCCTCTCCCTGATCCTGCTCGCTATCTTCATATCATGGAGAGTCTTGTTTATATTAGTGTTACTTGTCCTGATATCTCACATTCTGTGCATATCCTGAGTCATTTTCTTTGCGCTCCCACCTAGCACCACTATACTCACTTGCTCCGAGTCCTGCATTATCTTCGTGGGACTATATCTCATCGCTTGTTTTTTCCATGCTCAAGCTCTTTACAACATTAGGCATATTGTGATGCTACCTGGGCTAGTGATTTCTCTGATCGTCACTCTCTTTCTGCCTTTTGTGTGTGTTTTTGGTGGTTCTCTCATTTGCTGGAAAACTAAGAAGCAGACAGCAGTTTCTCGTTTGAGTGCAGAGGCTGAATTGCGTGCTATGGCTCTTGTGACAGCAAGGGTTACTTGGTTACGGTGGTTGCTTGAGGATTTTGGTGTTTCTGTTTCTATGCCGACTTCTATTTCTCTGATAATGCAGGTGCTATCAGCATGACTCTTGATCATATGAAGCATGAACTTAGTAAGCGTGTTGGTGTTGATGCTTTTTATACACGAGCACATGTATAAGATGGTATTGTTATTCCTCAGTATGTGCCTTCAGAGATTCAGTTGGTTGATTTATTCACCAAGGCACAGTCTGGAGCTAGGCACAAGTTTTATCTCTATAAACTCAGTGTTCTTGATCCATCCTGAGTTTGAGGGGGGAGGGGGGGGGGGAGGGAGGAGGGAGGTGTTAGAGGTTTATGTATTCTTGTAGTGTCCCTATTGTATAATGGGTTTTGTGCATATTTAACCACACCTGTACATATATATATATGGGCCTAAGACCCTTATAATAAATACAAGTGCTATTCATAACAAATGCATTCATGGATATATATAAGCAAGAAAATTTTGACATCAATGATATCTTGAGATACAAAATCTCTCAATGGAGCAATATAAAATGCAACATTATATGCTACACATTTGTATACTGCCGGATAATTAAGCTTTGCTAGTTATATTGTAAAACCGATGAAAAAGAGCTACAACAGAAGCGTCATTTATTTGTGCATATCCATGTCATGGCTTGGTGGGGTAATAGAGGTGAGCGGGCAACTTGGGCTCACCTACAGCCTCAAGTGGCACATTGCGCGGCATAGTAAACCTGAGCCTCTCCTCCATGTCCACCTCCTCCGCCACCACGCCATCGGGGAGCCTCCACGCGAACGCATGCAACAGGTAGGCAAGGGTCAACGGAGCCATCTTTAACGCAAGACCCATGCCGGGGCACATCCTGCGACCGGATCCGAACGGCAGCAGGTCGAAGTCCTGCCCCTTCACGTCCACCTTGCTCTCCATGAACCTCTCCGGCCGGAACTCCTCTGGCGCTTCCCACACTGCGGGGTCACGTCCAATGGCCCACGCGTTGATAGCCACACACGTTCCTGCTGGGATTCGGTAGCTGCCAATGGACGCGTCCTTGTGGCACCGCCGCGGCGACAGTAGTGGCGTGGCTGGGTGCAAGCGCATAGATTCCTTCATGACAGCCTGAATGAACGGGAGGCTGATGGCGTCCTTCTCCGTTGGTAAGCGGTCTCGACCGACAACACGGTCCAGCTCTTCAGTGGCCTTAGCGAAGGACATGGGGTTCTTAAGAAGCTCTGAAAGGGCCCACTCAACGGTCACTGCCGTGGTGTCAGTTCCAGCTGCGATCATGTCCTACAAGAATGCATGAAGCCAATGAATTTATATCACAATGGTGAATGGTGATGAATGTGTCAGTGCACATTGGAAACATGTACCAGAACAAATCCTTTTATGCCATCACGTGTAATTGGGATTTCCATGTTAGGATCGTCTGCTAGCTGCAGCAGTACGTCCACCATGTCCTTGGGCACAAAGCTCTCGCCTTCCTGCAGGCGCCGCGCGTCATGCTCGTTAAGCATGTGTTCCAGAAACGCATCCATCATCTTGCTAAGACTCTTTATCCTACTGATGTACCCCTGTAGGTCTAACCAGTTAAGCCAGGGGATCACGTCGCCGATGTTGAGAGAGCCTTTGAGAATAAACATCTCTTCAACCATCCATGGGAACCCCTTCGACGATGCCATAGAACTAGCCTCATCAACTCCGTACTTCTTGCTCATCATCATGCGTGAGATCACGTTCAGATTCAGCATCAGCAAGTGGTCCCTGAGCTGCACCGGACGCCTGTTGGATGATGAGGCAGCGTGCAGGTCGTGCAACATAGCTTGCACCTCCTCACGCCGGACATGTTCATGCAACTTTAGCTGCTTCTCGCTGAGGAGCTTTGTGTGCCACAGCTTGCGCGCTTGGCGCCAATAAGCGCCGTAGGGTGCCCAAAACATGTCCGAGTGGTTGTAGAACAGGTACCTGCCGATGGCGATCAAAGGCCGATCGATGAATGCCTCATCGTTGGTTTTGAGGATGAGCCTTGCGGCATCACCAGATGAGGCGACAACAATACGGATGGAGCCTGTCCACATGGACATGAGCGGGCCATACTGCAACGAGAGCTCACGAAGGGACCGGTGCGTGAGCGGACCAAGCAGGTTCAAGTTCCCAATGATCGGCCATGGCCTAGGACCAGGTGGGAGATTGTACTTGCATGCCCTTCGTCTGTAGCGGATGACTATTATTACTAGGGAGAGCGTGGTGGCGAGTGCAACAGTGAAGGTAAAGAGCTCCATGGAAAATCACTGCATACTTAACGGATCTTGTTGTGGGTATATGTCTGCGTGGAACGACCTTTATAAAGAGTAGGATATAGTCATTGTCAAATCTCAAGTGGCAACTGACGATGAAAACGTGGACAGTGGCATGTCTCTGCTAAAAACATATGCATCGAATTAACAGTTCTAATATTGAAGTGGCATGTCTCTGCTAGGAAAATATATTTTTTAGATAATAAAAAAAGTTCCGATCTTTTGCATATTTTGCATATGCATGATCACCATTCAATCATTATTACAAGATAGAACACATGTGTACGAGTGGTAATTGGTAAACATGCTCACAAAGGCAGAAACTATGCATCGAATAAATAAACAGTTCTAATATTGAAGTGGAAAGCGAGAGAAGAGACCGTTCCGGTACAATAACAGTTGGCTACACAAGAAGCACAACAGCAAAAAAAGCCTATAGCGATTGTTGAAGTGCCCTGTTGCGGCGAGTAGGCCACCCCGCCGCTACGCAAACACAGCTACAAATAAGCGTTTGTAGTGACGGGTGGTCTGACGCCGAAACAAACCGCTGCTACAGACCACTTTATAGCGGTGGTTGAAGAAGTCAACCGTCACTACTTCTAGAGCAAACTGTTCAATGGGTATTTTAAAAAAAAATAAAATTCAGTATGTATATACAGAAATCACAGCACAGTAAATTTACATTATCTCATCACAGAAATTTATAACATATCATCACAGAATATATACAACATCTCAAAATGTTCAATGGATATTATAAAATATCTTATATGAACCATAAGACACATCGGACTCATATCGTGCTCTCGAACTAGCCCAATCACAAAGGGACATATGTTTTGTAGCTAGTTCACCGTTTGAATCAAAACATTTCCCTTCTGAACTAATTAGCTCTCTCAAAAGAAAACGATAAAGAGAAGTTATAACTAGATGCATGTTATTTGTACTCAAATAAACATGTTCTCGAGGATTCATACCCTTCCTTATCTCGTCATTCTCTTAGATACTCATCCCATATACGGCCCCCTCCAACCATAGTTTCTGCAGGTCTTCGAACAATGATACTAAGAACACGTCTATGTCATTACCAGGTTCTTTGGGCCCGTATATAAAAATGGTCAGCAGTAGGTACTTACGCTTATGGCATAACCATGGTGGAATTTTATACATTGCTAGTATCACTGGTCAAGTGCTATGCGAATTCCTCATTTGACCAAATGGCTTCATTCCGTCTGTACTCAATGCAAATCGTAGGTTCCTTTTCTCATTAGAGAAGTCTCGATGATCCTTATCGAACTTTTTCCACTGTGTTCCATCTGCGGGATGCCTGAGCTTACCGTTCCCCTTACGTGCATGCCATGTCATCATTACCGTATCCCTTGAATTGACGAATAAGCGTCTAATGCGATCGACCATGGGTATGTACCACATGACTAAGACAAGAACCTTACTATCATCACTGTCATCGACGATAGAACTTCTTTTCTTCTTTCTCCTCGTTGTTGTGTTCTCCACGCCACCATCGACGTCACAATCATTGTTCCTCTTGTAACGACTGCGTTTACACCTTGGGCATCTCACAGCGTCCTGATGCTCCTTTCGATATATTATGTCATGATTTGGACACGCATGAATTTTTTGCATGCCTAATGAAAGTGGAGAAATCAGCTTCTTAGCAAGGTATGTTGTCCTTGGCAACAAGTTGGGCTTCGACAGCGCATCGAAAATAAGTTCCAACAAATCCGTGAAACTAGCGTCCGAACAACCATGCATGGCTTTCAGCTTTATCAGCTGAAATACAGTACGCAATAGGGTGAACTCTTTACCATATCCCTTAGATTCATCATATAATGAATCCTTTGATGTATTCTCTATTCTATGAAAATTATCAAGCCCTTTAGTTGTACCAGCATTGATCAACACCTGTGGCTTAATGTGACATAACAACTCCTCAACATCAAAACCAGCTTCACCAGGCGACTCCGTCGCATCTACACAAGGCGAATTGACAGCCTCGACTTCAACTTCAATATGCTCATCAAATTCTATATTGACCACACTGTTCTAACCATGTTTTGTCCATCTCGTGTACCCATCAACAAAACCTCTCCGCACCAAGTGTGAGTTGATTACTTCTATATCATTCCATAACTTCTGATTTTTGTAATCAAAACACGGACAATATATATCAGTCGTCCGTTCACGTCGAGCATGTTGTGCGGCCCCTTCGATGAATTTGGAGACTTCGCGTAAAAATATTGGACCCGGTCTTGGTGCCTCATACATCCAAGATCTATCCATCGCTAACGATCTTGAACGAGAACCAAAAAAATATTTTTAATTATTGAATTTATTATGTGTAACACAAATATTAAACATTCATTAAATATAAATATATATATTGAATAATAAATACATAAAGTGAGAAATATTATGCAAGGTAAAATGAAACAAACATCAAATTATTCTATATATTATTTAACTTTTGTCAAGAAATAATGAAAATGAATATCCCTCTTACCCTAACACACTCTCTCTCTTCTAGTAACCAAACTAGATCTAGATTATCATTGACATAAAAGAAGCTAGATATAGTAATTTTTTGTGTAGTGATAAAAATAGATGATGTATGCCTTTATAAAGTTCAACTACAACCTAATAGAACCATACAAATCAAACGAATTTAGCTAAAATTTGATAAAAATCTAATAAACTAAAATGCAAAATTTAACTTAATTTTAAAATAATAGCACAAAAAATGTATGGGATGAGTTTCCCTTATCTCAGAGAGCAAATTTGTAAACAAAAAACCCTCAAAACCTTCCTCCCTTGGTTTTCGTGATTTGCCCAAATTTTTGGGTCTCCACTATTCGAGTGAAACAGGGGAGCTGTCGGAGCGTGCTTATATAGGTCGGACACTTTATAGCGGCGGTTGGCAATATCAACTGCCGCTATTATGCGCTCAATAGCGGCGGTTGACATTGCCAACCGCCGCTATGAAGATGCACTTTTTGTAACGGCGGTTGATAATGCCAACTGTCACTATAAATGGTTCTATAGCGGTGGTTTGAATGGCGGCAGGCCCCATGGCTCTTTAGCAACTGCTCACTTCGTTTTGCGCTGCTATGTGATTTGTAGAGACGTCGTTATAGAGCTGTTTTATGGTAGTGAAGAGCACGTCTGGCATCACAATTAGTTCGATGCGATGGCAAAGTCCCTAGATATTCAGCTCCTCAAACTTTGTAGTCCTCTCTCTTCTCATATAAAAATTTATTAACTGATGATCATCCAAGGTTTCAGAGACATACCCGCAACAGGGAACCACATCATGAACGTCCAGTCCGCCGGAGGCTGGGACGTTGCGCAAGCAAATCCAGCATCGACTGCATGTATGTAGATGTAGTTATATCTGTCACCTTAACCTTCGCTTTGTGCATGATCGAGCACGTGCCCGGAGTGGACAAGCACATTAATATGAATTTTAGGGCGTGATTGGTTCTCTTCCCTCCTCAGCCTGGCTGGGATGAAGTAACCAGGCCATGGTGAGCCAGGCCCATTACGGGCAAAACTACTCCGATTGGTTGCTTGCTTCATTTCAACCAGGATGAAGAAAGAAGTTGATTGGTTGATTGCATATGAGGCTACTGCCAACTTATTTCAATGCACTCGAGCACTCCTTGCGCCCGCGCGAGCCAGGCCCGCCAAATACAGCCATTTTTTCTGCATCCACGGAATAGGCTCGGAGACGCGCTTTGCATCGTCGGAGCCAGACTCTGATGTTGAACCAGCTAACCAATCACACAGTCATTGCATCCCGGACGTCTGGTTGTGGCAAAACCAGCCAACCAATCACGACCTTATATACCTGGAACTAGCAGGACCGGCTATCCTGACCATCGATGCTGTTCTGGGATCCGAGCCATGGTGCAGAGATGACAGAATTATGTCAAATCAAATACGATACTGATTCTGTCTACAGTACCGAATACAATTCCACTGTTCATGAGCAAATCCAGCATCGACTGCATGTATGTAAATGTAGTTATATCTGTCACCTTAACCTTCGCTTTGCGCATGATCTCGAGCGCGTGCCCGGAGTGGACAAGCATATTAATATGAATTTTAGGGCGTGATTGGTTCTCTTCCCTCCTCAGCCTGGCTGGGATGAAGTAACCAGGCCATGGTGAGCCAAGCCCATTACGGGCAAAACTACTCCGATTGGTTGCTTGCTTCATTTCAACCAGGATGAAGAAAGAAGTTGATTGGTTGATTGCATATGAGGCTACTGCCAACTTATTTCAATGCACTCGAGCACTCCTTGCGCCCGCGCGAGCCAGGCCCGCCAAATACAACCATTTTTTCTGCATCCACGGAACAGGCTCGGAGACGCGCTTTGCATCGTCGGAGCCAGACTCTGATGTTGAACCAGCTAACCAATCACACAGTCATTGCATCCCGGACGTCTGGTTGTGGCAAAACTAGCCAACCAATCACGACCTTATATACCTGGAACTAGCAGGACCGGCTATCCTGACCATCGATGCTGTTCTGGGATCCGAGCCATGGTGCAGAGATGACAGAATTATGTCAAATCAAATACGATACTGATTCTGTCTACAGTACCGAATACAATTCCACTGTTCATGAGCAAATCCAGCATCGACTGCATGTATGTAAATGTAGTTATATCTGTCACCTTAACCTTCGCTTTGCGCATGATCTCGAGCGCGTGCCCGGAGTGGACAAGCATATTAATATGAATTTTAGGGCGTGATTGGTTCTCTTCCCTCCTCAGCCTGGCTGGGATGAAGTAACCAGGCCATGGTGAGCCAAGCCCATTACGGGCAAAACTACTCCGATTGGTTGCTTGCTTCATTTCAACCAGGATGAAGAAAGAAGTTGATTGGTTGATTGCATATGAGGCTACTGCCAACTTATTTCAATGCACTCGAGCACTCCTTGCGCCCGCGCGAGCCAGGCCCGCCAAATACAGCCATTTTTTCTGCATCCACGGAACAGGCTCGGAGACACGCTTTGCATCGTCGGAGCCAGACTCTGATGTTGAACCAGCTAACCAATCACACAGTCATTGCATCCCGGACGTCTGATTGTGGCAAAACCAGCCAACCAATCACGACATTATATACCTGAAACTAGCAGGACCCGCTATCCTGACCATCGATGCTGTTCTGGGATCCGAGCCATGGTGCAGAGATGACAGAATTATGTCAAATCAAATACGATACTGATTCTGTCTACAGTCCGAATACAATTCCACTGTTCATGTCTCTCCTATATTATTATCGTCGTTGGTGGTGTACCCCATTTCAACCGCTCCTCTCTCTCTCCTCTCACCGACACCCTGCTGCTCTCTCACCTACAATGGAGCTCGCCACCACCGGCGAGCATGGCGGCCCCCTGCCGCGGTCGGCACCAGCTCGTCGGAAGCCCGCACCCGCTCCGCCGCTGTCGGGTCCCACCCACCCCGCGTCTCCCTCACTCTGCCGCCGCTAGGTCCCGCTCCCGCCCACCCCACGCCTCCCCCGTCACGACCAACATCGCGGCTCCCCCGTCACGGCCAGCATCGCGGTTCCCCCGCTGGGTCAAGCCCATCCCACGGCTCCTCTTGGTCGGGCTCCGGGCACGTCGGCCATCGATCCGAGCGCACCGGCCATGGAGCCAGGCCACGGCTGTGGCTCAGGGCGCAGCAGATCTATATCCAGCCGTGGCGGGCTCAGATCCGGGCACGACGGCCACCGATCCAGTCGTGGCGTCCATGGATCCAGGCCCCCACGCGGCGAGCTTGCTGCAGGCTTCGTCCTCTCACGCCAGTTCCTCGCCCCCACGCGTCGTCTTCGTCCTCGTCTAGATGAAGCTCTAGCGTCCATTTGTGAGGCCGAGCCGCGAGTCGTCCCTGATGGCCTGTTCGTCCAGGAGCCAGGTGCAACGCCTCGACATCAAACAGGCTAATGAGGATCAAAGCGGTCTGCCCTCTCTCTCCACCGATTTTGTCAATGATTCTCACCGACATGTGCATCTGTTCTCCCTCTATTGAGTTGTCAGGCGTGTTTGTTTCCTTTCCACTAATTTTTAGACCTGTCACATTAAATATTATGATACTAATTAGACGTACTAAATATAAATTAATGATAAAACCTAGTTTATGATTCCCCTCCCTCTAAATGAAGAGATAAATTTATTAAGACTAATTAGATTATGATTAAATAATATGATGTTATAGTAAATTTTTTTTAATGATGATCTAATTAAACTTAATAAATTTGTCTTATAAATTAGCATTTAACTGTGTAATTAGTTTTATATTTAGTTTATATTTAATTACCATATTTAGTGTTCGAATGGATTGACCTCAACAAACGAACACACTCTCAGTTGTTTTTTTTTAGCCAAAGGATGCAATAAAAGCAAGTTCCAGGGTCCTTTTTAACGGAAATTTGTGTCTTTTGTTGATTATTTTTTTTTTCTTTTGTTCATATGTTCTTTGTCGGGTCTATAGTACATTGTACTGTGTAAGAACCCAATAGATCCATGTTCTACAACAGGTGTACCTTCATGAAGCAGGACTGAATTTTTGTAGTGCTTTAATTCATATCAGTATTTTGGATTTTAGACAGTTTGGTTCATAGTTTGCAAGTTGAATTTATGTGAGTCTTGTTCAGTTTGTACAATCTGATGTAACAAGTTTACCCGTGGTTTGTACTCTATATATTCTTTAGATGTATCCCAATTGAACTGGCTGTACTTGTTATGGAAATGAAAATTTACAAAAAAAAAAATCACATTATACAATGAGTGTAGTTTTTTTTTTACACACCAAATGAACTAAGTACAAGCATTAGGTCGGTACACTATTAGAACATAAGGTTACTAAGACTATACAAGATTGTACACTAACTAGTAAGAATATTATGAAGTGTTTATCAGACTAGGTCAATGAGACAACAGGAGTACTGGACATTACATGTCTATTACTGTACATAAAAAGAACAGCTCGTTTGAAGGAATATATTGTTTAGTGGTTATTTTATTTTAAAATGTGTGGTTCAGCAACTAAAATATAGCTCCTGGCACTTCGATTTTTCAAATTTTAAATCTTCACCTCGTCGTCAACCCAAAGTTTAATTGGGTGATCCCTTTTTCTATTATACAGGATAGAGACATGCGATAGCAGCACATTGCCAAATGTAAACCACATATACGAGCCAGGATCATTTTTTTAAAACAATTCATATACATGACAAAAACAAAGTGTTCTCGGCCGTCCATGTCATCACTAGTACAGGTGGATGGATAGGATACCTAGAACAGCTGCCGCCAGAACATAAATCATTTTGCGACGGCCACATAGTTTAGCGGGCAGTCGACTCTCTGGCCAGCGGGACAACCGTGTTGCTGTACAATACAAACCCGATGGAAGTTGTGGATCACGTTTCTAGCTCCCACCTGAAGCGTTTGATGAAATGAGTAGGAGACACCGGTTGGTGAAGCAAATATAACTCACTGTAGAAAGTGATGCACAGTTTCTGGGTCAATGTCACCCGGTGACCCGGAGCAGCGCGATCATCCGGAAGAGATTCCCCAATCCAAGGATGCTCTAAAAAAAACCCGGTCCACAGAGAGTAAAATCACCTTCAAGACATTGCATTAACAAAAAGATCTTCTCATATAGGTCGAGAAAATTTTTGAACCCCTCTCCGTTCTTTACACGAGGATCACGTGATCCCTATGAGTGCCGGTCCGACGTTTAGCACCGTTACCCACGATTGGACTGGACTTTAACCCGTGCTTCAAGATTGCAGAGAAGCAAGGGATTTTTTTAACCTATATTATAATTTATTCCCTTTAGAAATCAAATTTAGGACCTAGAAGATGCTACTCGAAAGCCCCAACCATTACACTGAAGTTCCTTTTGCTTAAGGGATGCTCTAGTTTGTGGGTTATCATCATTGCAGTAAAAGATGATCAGAACACCATTGAGTGCGGCGCCAGGGACACGCCCCGGAGCAGCGCGATCATGCTGTGCCCACCCAGGCTCATGTTTAGCCACGGGCCAAAGTTTCAACTCGCCTGGATTCCTAGGTGCACGTTTTTTGAACGAATAAATACTCAGTGTTGCACAAATGAATACCGAGTACTGTAGTCTTATGAAATAAATATGATACAGAATATCTTTATCCCAAACAGTAGTACTTATATTGTTACCAGAAACGAAAGGAGTAACAATGGTACCCACAAAAAAAAAACAGAGGAGTTTTATGGCAGAGTTGTAATCATTTTAAATAATCATGACGAAATTTTTTAATCATAGGCAGATGAAATTATTTTTAGGTAGTAGTAACTACTCGCTCATCTTGTTCACGGTCAGCTTCGGATAGGGTTCTTCCAGCCGCTGCCGCCGGCGGTGAGTTCTCCGGAGACCCGTGACGTCTGTGAGTCACAGAGGACGCGGCGGCGGCAACCAATAAGGAGGCGGCATCAAGTTGTCCGCAGAGGAGTCGCGGCATCGGCGCTGGTGCTGAGTTCGCAGAGGACGCGATGGTTCCGGATGTACCGCTGTCCGGCCGGTCCATGCAAGGTCACCGTCGTTGTCTTTCGCATCTAGCGCCGGCTGCTAGGCTCTACAAACACTGCTCCATGCTGCCGTGTTATTCAGACAGCGTGCGTCCCTCTTCGGCCGCAAGCGGTGTTCGTTACCCTGGCAGGTCGGTAATGTGAGGCGGCTGTTAGAAAATTAGGTATTTTCAGGTTAAATTAATCTATATTAATCGCATAGTTAGTAGCATACGAGGGATGATAGTTGACATAAGCAAGATTACTAGTTAAGATCGTAATAGAACTAGTAATAATGAGAAGGATGAGGATATACCTACAGAGGGACTAGTGCCGGGGGCATCGACGGCTCCATTCATACTAGACATGGTATGTTGTTTGAAGTAGTCGATTATAGTCGATGACGGACGAGACTTGATGCAGTGCAGTCCCTCGAATAGCTCCTGGGGTGCGCCGGGAAGACGTGAGCAGTCTTGCTAATCACCATGTTTGCTGATTTTATTGATTAAATAAGTTTGCGGTTTGGACATGCGCTTGCCCAATGCTCATTGCTTCCACAAACAACACAGCCCTCGTTCTTTTCTTTTCCCTTTTTCTTCTTAAACATGGTAGTTTGCTTTGACTTATCTTTTTTTCCTGCTTCTTTTTATTGTGAGAAGTGTTGACATTGTTTTTCTTTTGCACCACATTGGTAGTAGAAGACTCAACATCGTTCCCGCACATGTCTTTTGCTCTCTCCCGCTCCTCAATATCAAGAGTCCTAATAAGGTCAGCCACACTGAATTCTTGCCTCTTGTGTTTTAGAGAAGTAGCAAAATCCTTCTAAGAGGGTGGTAATTTGGAGATAATACCTCCAGTCACAAACTTGTCATGCAACACACATGAAAATTATTCGAGTTCTTTTGCCAGTGCCTGTACTTCATGAGCTTGTTCAACTACAAAACGGTTCTAAACCATCTTATAGTCAAACAACTACTCCATGAGGTGCAGCTCACTCCCGGCATCAGAAACACCAAATTTGGCGTCCAATGTATCTCATAGTTCCTTGGCAGTTTTACATGTGATGTAGGAATCAACATATTTGTCTGCGAGAGCGCTGATCACGGCGCCTCGAAACAGGTTGTCGGATGCCACAAACGCACTCTCCTCTTCAGGAGTGAACTGTTCGGGCTCCCCCTGCGCGGCGTGATAGCAGTTCATCGCTATCAACCATAGTATCATCCTTGCATGCCACCTCTTGTAAAACATACCATCAAAATCATCTGGTTTCAATGCAGCAACAAATCCTCTAACAGAAAAATGCCTATCAGGTTTTTAGATTGTTAGAAAATTAGGCATATTAATCGCATAATTAGTAGCATATGAGTGAGGACAGTTTTGACATCAGCAAGATTACTAGTTCAAATCGTAACAGAACTATTAATAACGAGAAAGATGAGGGTATACCCTACGGAGGGACCAGTGCCATAGGCACCGGTAGCTTCATTCGCACCAGACTTGGTATGTTGCTTGAAGTAGTCAATCACAATTGATGCTTGATGTAGTGCAGTCCCTCGAATAGCTCCTGGGGCACGTCGAGAAGACGTGAGCAGCCGCACCGTCAAGCGCTCCCGAAAAACCTGATCGCCCGCACCATCCGAGCAGGTGTCGCCTTGAGGGAGAGGTTCCGAAGGCCTGCTCTCCTGAGAAATCGTGCGCGCGGATCACCGGGACGGGGAAGACTTGGAAGGCAACTCGATAAGAATTGGAAAGTGGAGATATTTTGATTAATCTTTAGGCAAGGCTAGGAAGGGCTTATATACTGGTCGCTCAACTAATGGAAATAAATTCCCATCATTTTGTGGATTGTGACTAGCAGTTAGACTCATATAGGTGTATTCCTCAGGAGATATCATGTAGGTTGATATCTGTGCTTCTCATAAGCCATTGAAACACATTAAGGTAACACCAGCCTGCCATACATCATAGGAAAGAAGTACATCTGAGATGGACCGATAAAGGGTCTTTCTCTCGAACTAGTTCGAGCTTGTTTTGCCATTCCACTTCACGAGATCTCCGATCACATGGAACATATTGCCACTTAAAACAGTCCATCTGGTGGGTCTCACGCCCATCTCACTCGATGCACTATCTATCATGTTATGTGAAAGCCCCTTTGAAAATTGATCTGCCAGATTTTTAGATGTATGGACATAGTCCAACACTATTACTCCAGAGTTTCTCATCTTCCTGACAGATTTCAACCGCCTTTTGACATGCCTAAATGACTTCATGTTATCCTTAGAACTATTTACCTTGACTATCATAGTCTGGTTGTCATAGTTCATGGAGATAGTTGGTATAGGTTTTTCAACCACCGGTAAATCCATATGGAAATCACGAAGCCACTAAACCTCGATGCTAGCGGTGTCCAATGTTGTTAATTCTACTTCCATGGTAGACCTCGTTAAGATGGTTTGCTTGCAAGAGTTTCAGGAAACAGTGCCACCTCCAAGTAGAAACACATAACCACTTGTGGCACACATCTCATCAGCATCAAATATCTAGTTGGCATCACAATAACCCTCTAGTACCCTCGGGTACCTATTATAGTGAATGCCATAGCTCATTGTACCCTTTAGATAACGCATTACTTTCTCAAGAGCACGCCAATGATCATCTCCCGGGTTTGACATAAACCGACTCAGTTTGCTCACAGCAAAAGAGATGCCAGGCCTCATAGCGTTAGCTAAATACATCAGCGGACTGATGATTTGGGAGTACCTTAGTTGATCCATCGCTATTCTTTGATTTTTCCTCAATAGCACACTAGGGTCATAAGGTGTTGGAGCAGATTGATAGTCGCTAAACCCAAAGCGACTCAAGATCTTCTCCACGTAGTGGGATTGCACAAGAGTGACCCCACCATTACCTTCTCTAATCAGCTTGATGTTAAGGATAACATCAGCTTCTCCCAAATCTTTCATCTCAAAGTTATTAGACAGAAAATATTTTACCTCCTTAATCACATTAGGGCTGGTCGTGAAGATTAAGATGTCATCAACATACAAACACAAGATAACTCCCTCGCCCCCACCATACCGATAGTACACACATTTGTCAGCTTCATTCATAACAAAGCCGACTAATATCAAAGTTCTTCCGAACATCTTGTGCCATTGCTTAGGTTCTTGTTTTAGGCCGTATAGGGATTTTAACAGTTTACACACAACGCCCTTTTGACTATCAATTACATACCCATCGAGCTAATCCATATAGATCTCCTCCTCCAACTCTCCATGTAGGAAAGCTGTCTTAACATCCATCTAGTGAATGAGAAGACCATGTGAAGCTACCAGGGAAAGTAATACTCGAATAGTAGTCAAACGTGTGACAGGTGAATACGTGTTGAAATAATCTTCACCTTGCTTTTGTGAATATCCCTTTACCACAAGCCTTTCCTTGTACCTCTCGATGGTACTATCAGGCCTAAGCTTTTTCTTGAAGACCCATTTGCATCCTATAGGTTTGCAACCATATGGACGCTCAATGACTTCCCAAGTACCATTAGCCATAATAGAATCCATCTCACTTCTTACTACTTCCTTCCATAGGTCAGCATCAGGAGAGGAATATGCCTTCTCAATGGTACCAGGTGTGTCATCAGGAGAGGAGTATGATTTCAGATCTGAAATGTTAAAAGTAGGACTAATCCTGAAGTCAGGAGGCAACTCAAGTTTATGCATTATCATTACTCTTCTCAATTATTTTGAATGGACCATGAGCTCTAGGCATCAATTTAGACTTTCTCAATTCTGGAAATCGATCCTTTCTTAAGTGTAACCACACCAAATTGCCTACATCAAGCTGCACTTCCTTTCTACCTTTACTACCAGCAATTCAATACTTGTGGAATACTTACCTTACCGGTATCCATAGCTATGCCTAAGTCAGGAGATGACAGGATGGCTCACCAATATGGGAACCGGCCGAGTCGTCTTGGCATGTAAGGCAATTAGAGATAGACTTACTTATGTTTATCCTTGTAGATTACGAGTAGGGCTCTTCATGTACCCCCTGCTAATCGGATATATAAGGTGGCAGGAACCCCCCATCGAGGGACACGAGTGACATAATTTCAGTTGCAATATAGAACATAGGTTATAGGGTTTTTACTATCATCGACAGGGCCCGAACCTGTATAACTCGGCGTCTTGTGTCTTAATCATCTAGTTCTTGATCCCGACATAGCCCTACACATATATTGTCGGGATCAAGTCTCGATAGTTGGCACGCTAGGAAGGGGACAAGGCATGCCAAGATTCTCCGTCGATCTTGATGGCTAAGACTCCAAACATCTAGTACTCACCAGACTTCAATATCTCCTTCGGCTCCCTTGACTTCTTGGTGGACGATGCTGAAAACCTAGGCCGGGTGAACTACATATCCGAAACCACCGCAACCAACTCCATGGCGCGACCATCAGATTTGATAGATCCGATCCCACCTGCAGTACCACTCGGACTCGATGAGATCGACCTGCCCACCGGGTATGACTATAAGTCGATCCTTTCCTTTGATGAGGACCCAGATGGTTCTCCTTGCCCATAGCCACACGCCATATACGTGGCACAACTGGAGGATCATGGGGAAAACCCGCCGCCGACGAACGAGGGCGAGGCAAATCAAGACGGGGAAGCTCCTTCGGCTGGGCATCTACCCCACCGACTAAGGGGATCTCGTGGATCTTGTGGTGTCACGAGAGACCTGAATGTTGGAGAATTGGAGATCAAAGTGGAGGGGGTGAAGGTCTACGCTACCCTACATAGCAACATTACCGGGGTAGAGATGATTCTTGTTGGCTTAATGGAAGACGAGGCATATCAGGCCCCCGGGATGAAGAAAGCGGTGGCTATGCTTAAGGCCGCCTTGGTCCAAGACCAGGCTAGAGAACTACCACCCATGTTGGTGGTAAGCTCTAGTCAAACGACCCCATAAAGTCGTCGAGGGTGTCAAGATCTGAGGAACTCCCTCAGTGTCCGAGACAGTCAACAAATCATCAACTCCCATTACAAGGAGCGAGCCCATGACAACTAGCATCACGAGGAGGAATGACGCGATCAGAGGGATGACCTCCGTCATGACGACCGACGCCATGAGTCACCTCGGAGGGATAACCGCGATGACTGACGTCATAATGATGATCGAGATCGCCGTGAAGACCGCAACAAGGATAATCGCCGCCGGTGTCATGATGATGATGTGGGACCTTGTCATCGACGTCGTACACCTTCAACTTCACGATCCCCAGATCGTCAGTGGAAGTCTACATCATCGACCGATGATGAGTTCAACAGAATAAAGGCTTTCGCTCCCAAGCTTCGCAGATACAAGTTCCCAAGGAGTTTCAAGCCAATCGCCATCGAAAAATATGATGGTCAGACCAACCCCAAGGAGTGGCTCCAGATCTATGGCACTGCTATTCGATCAGTAGGGGGAGATACTTACGTGATGGCCAACTATTTGTCGATCTGCCTTGAGCCAACTGTTTGGATTTGGCTCACATATCTTCCTAAAAAGTCAATCACTTCCTAGGGGGAGCTCAACAAACAGTTTATTGAGAACTTCCAAGCTACTTACAACCATCCGGGCAACCACTCCAACCTTACCCGACTCAAGCAGAGGCCCGACGAGTCCCTGCATGACTACATCAAGCGTTTCTACTTGAAATGATCGAGTGACAGAGGGGGGGGGGGGTGAATCAGGAACTCAAACTATGTACCTAATTTACCAATTACTAAAACTGACCACTCAAACAACTCCTACATAATTTTAGTGGTGATCACACTAACAAGATAATCATATGAACGGAGAGACAACCTATGCCTACTAGTGGATCACATACGAGACAAAGCAACTCCTATGCAAGCTAGTGTTGGCACGAAAATCACATGCATGACCTGAGAGATCTGCTTAACTCAAGTGCAGGCTCAACACAAAGAAATCGGGGCGTGCCAGTCGATTTTCCCTGCAAATCAATAAAGAAACAAATGGTCAAATTCCACGGGTCACCGGCTTAGGACAGGCCGATGAAGAAATCCAATAATCACTGTTAGTAAAAACTACCCGATGGTTATAAACAACAAAAAATATTATGAAAATAAACTAATCGGCTGAATTGTATCGGCTTATCGGCAATTCAATAAACGAGTATTAAATATTGCATAAATAGTGCCAAAAGAATTGAATCGAAAGAGAAAAATCGATAGATGTATGATAAACACGTTAAAACTCGCTTTGTTGATGAAGGAAAGTCGATGGGGCAGAGTTGATAGAAGTACAATAATCATGCACAAAACTCTGCCCATCGATAGTGCTAAGTCGATAGATCTGGTAGCTAGTATTGCAAACATGACTCAAAATCATAGATCTAATCTTATTAAACAAAAGGGGGCAATCGACTTCTAATATACAACAATAAACAAGTGAAACACTAAGAAGTCGATCGAACCGTGATAACCAGTCGGCTAAACGTCCCGACAGAACCCTATCGACTCTACCCATGATCGGATCGTACCTAATCCTATCGACTCAGCGAGAGATCAGAATCAATGCGGACTCGCTGGCTCAATTAGATCGAACTTAATTGAGACAATGCCCAAACAAAGCAAATAGAACTAAATACGCTCCAATTATAGGTAAAATAGATAAAGTGACTCGAATAACAGATCTAAGTCAAACTCATAAAACCTACTAGGGACTACAATAGATCGGACCTAACCGAGACATGATTACAACCTAAAGTTGATAGTATAAACGTAATTAAGATATAATTACCAAATAACTAGTGATTCTAAAGATAACAACTAGAATATCAAATCAATGAGAAAGTACTAGTTGAAGTCGATAGAATTACCAAGGTTGACTAATCCAAGTCTCTCGCTGAGATTGGAGCCGATGCTGCCCACGCGAGACGAGGATGTCATCGAGAAAAGATTTGGTCAGGACTCTATATTTTCCAAACAAGTAAACTGACTAGGTTTATTTTCTAAACAAAATCTAAACTAAAAACATAAAGTGATAAAATAACCCTACCAGGCCCACTTTATTCCCTTGGGCCATTGAGCTTCGCTGACCTTGGCCGATTTCAACTCTTTGTTTCTGACTAGTGGGACTGGTCCAAATTCCGGTGCCAACACATGCCCCCTGAGTCCGTGGTACAAAATCTTCGTGTGCCAAATTTTATCTCCTCGTTTACCACACGCTTTTATCGCAACCTACCGGCATCCCGTACTTATAAATGTGTCTTCTTCCTTCTTTCATTTTTACCTGAGCTTGAGCCTTTTCACCTTCTCTCTCCTCTGCTTCACCGGCGCACTCTTTCGTCTCAGAAGGCTCCAAACCCAAGCACCGATGAGCTCCGACAGCTTCAACCTCTCCTTTGATAATGGCGACCCCGCATGAAATCCCTAAAGTAAACTTCTCCTCTATTTTCCTCTTCCTCTAGGTTTTATCTCAGATCTAGTCTGCCCTGTTCTTGATCACTATAGCTTTATGTCACAACCACCCAGTCCCATTTTTAATAGTAGCTTTATCTTCTACTTGCACTAGGAACTCCAGAATCAGATTTGTATCCCCTCTTCCGTTGATGAAAACCATTTTTATCTGGGCCCTTGCAATGATTTTGATCCTACGGATCTAATCAACTGTGAAACCAATCGAATCCCCTTAAAATCCACCTTGGCTTCCCCCATACCCTGGAAATCGGTTTTTAGATCATGGCCATCAGAAATTAAGGGTGGGAGGAATTGGTACTATAGGATCACCAGTGCCCGTGCCGCCACTCTACTAGACGTCTAAATCAATGAGGCCCTACCACTATCTCTAGTTGACATGGTCAAGAATGAGCCCATCCTAGCCGTAGCTTCTTACTTCTGGTCTGACGCTTTAAATGCTTTTTTGTTCAACCAGGGGCCCATGTCTCCTTCCCTAATAGATGTGATGATGCTGACCGGTTTAAACATCGATCAGTACTATGACCCCTTTTTGGTCCATCCCGTCAAAAACCAGTGCAAATTAGACACCAAGGGCTCAAACAGCTGGCCTAAATACATAGCCGCATACCAAAAGACTGGTGGCATCACCCACTGGGAATTCAGCGTGTTTTTGAACCTTTGGCTAGAACACTTTATCTTCTGCGGATCTTCTTGTATGCCGACCACCAATTTCCAAAGCATGGCAGAAATCTTGGCCACTAGTACAAAGCTTCGTCTAGGTAGATTCCTTTTAGGTTCTGTCTATCAGCTCCTTCACCGCACTGCTGTCAGCCTTCAAACTCATCAGACTATTGCAGCAGGGGGCCCATGGTGGTTTATACAGTTATGGCTCAACATCTACTATTCTCAAGCCATGGAGCTGGCCCCTTTCTCAGAGAACTCATTCCCGTCGACAGTAGCAGCAGAGGGTGAAGAAATTTCAGAACGCTGCTGCACATCACTAGGCGAAGTTGCCATGGTAGTTCTCGAAGTCAGGATGTCTTTGGAAAATTTCAACGCATATTTCACCCTTTTCTACAATGGAATCCAAAAATAGAACCAAATATAGTTTCCTTATGATGAATTGGAATTTGAGAACCCTTCCAGATTCCGCCCTGACAATCCGCTACAAGACAAAGAATCGACACTTATCTTGGAAGGCTATATCAGACTTGGCATCCTTCATGTCGACTTCCATGGTGGACAACGCAGAACCCGTTCATATGAGTTTTATAACCTAGCAGTGATTTCTTGTCAGCTGGGCTTCAGGCTGCTACCTACCGACTCTTTTTTCATTGGTCGACTCAGAGCCAGACAAGAGCTCAAAAGCCATTTGGAATACAAGAAGATTTATGATATGACTGCAGAAATCCCGATGGGTAATCTGGTTGATCCGCAATTACTTCCTTCTATTTCTGCCTTATTCAAGACTTGGTGGAAGGAATTAAGGAAACATATCTTCTGCAATCCACTGACCAGACACCTTATCAACGTCGAGGACACAGTAAGTTTTCATATTCTTTGCAACTGATACTACCTTTTTATCAACCTTCAATATCCTCTTCATCGACTTGTAACATTCTACTATCTCACCATGCAGGTCCCGGCAACAACTCCTCCAACTATGAGTAATAGTAGGAGGCCGATCAAATATTGTCAAACGGCTAACAACCCAATCATCGGTTGAAATGACCCAACTCCTGCTCAAATCTTGAATGGCCGAGGCCTTCGAAAAACTATGATGAAGGTACCACAGAAGAGGGAAGCAGGCTCTGCAGTCCAATGGACTCAAACCGACGACCAGCAGAAGCGTGCTAGGGTTGCAGCAACTTCATCGACTCAAACTACCTTTGCACCGATGGCCCAACAATTTTCTCAACTTTCTAAGTTCACTTGCAACCCCATTCGTGATCCTTAACTTTTCCTCGATCAACAGCTCACCCCATCGACTCCGGCTAGCATACTAGAAGTAGCCTAAGAAGTCATCACTGGGCTTGCCCATGCTGCACAGTAAACACATCTGATCTCACATTATCTTCACTTCTCTTTATTTCTGACTTGTGTAATCTTCTTTTAGGGGCTACCATCAACTTCTGTCACTCCATCGACAACGGCTCCATCGGCTCTGGGTAGTGCACCTCTAACAGAAGAACTAGCCAACCCACATGAGCCGATAGAACACCCTTCATCTTCAATAGCTATGGTAAAAACACTTGCCTCATATTCCCTCAACAATATATCACTTACTTTTATTTTTTTAGGAGATCGTGGATGACTCAAAAGATAAATCCAACAGCGCCACCATATCAGATCAACCATAGACACACACGGCTCATATCGACTCGCCTCAAATCGACACTGCCACCAAGAAAAGTCGATGAGCCGATCGTGCCCCTTCTTCCACCAACCTTAGCACTAGTTCCTTGGATCGATCCTCAGGTACTATTTTTCTGCTTTACTGTATTCTCTTTAAACCTTAACTCTTTCTAACTTCATGTGTTTTCTGAAATTTCTATCATCAGCCATTCGTCCATATATTGTCCAATCATCTGATGCGCCGATATTCTCACCAACTTCTGAACCTGATATACCGAATGCGCTCACCAACTCCTAGTCATGATGCGCAGATGGCTTCATCAACTCCTGAAATGATGGTATGAACCACGCTTCTCTGCTTCCTCTCAACTATCTACTATTCCTCAATCGACTTTTCTCCTTTTAGGCTCAAATATCTAGGCACACCTCATCATTGTATCTGCCTCTAGAAGTTAGAGCTGTCCTTCAAGATATCCGTCGTCATTAGGACATGATACCTTTCGAGAGGCTTGTTAAGGATGCTAGCCAGATCAAAACATGATATCTTGAAATCAAAGATCTTCTGCCCGCAGGTCTTGTCTCAGTATTGCAGCCAGTGGCATATATCAAATTTCATCTACTTCAAGTTCTTGATGCTTAGGCCCGCATTGAACACCGATCAATGCAAAGATTCCAGGCAGAAGCGAAGAAGATAAGAACAAGTACACAACCCTAATCCCCAAATCAACTGATGTTGAGGGAAAACTTGTTGAATTGCAGCGAGAACGAGATGAACTCCAAGCTGTTCTTGAGGCAAAAAACAAGGAGATAGCCGATGCCGAAGCTGCACTTGCTAGAATACAAGAAGAAATCATAGAGCAAGAAAGCATTACCACATCGGCTTATGAGCAAGCCTCCAATTTATGGGATATTGCAGCCAACATGCCCGGCACAATCGATGAAGATGCTTATGCAGTTGCTCAGATCGACGAACTCCGAATGAAGGCAATCGACATTATCGACTTCTACTGTCCGGAGGATTAGTTGTAGGCTGCTATGTTCTGCAAAACACAATACTTTATTTTGTAATATTTTTTTAAACTAAGGACAATATCCATGATATCGGCCATCTGAAGACGATGCGTGAACATCGGCTGTGAATCATCTCCTCCTTTATTTTATTTTTTCTACTAAGGACGATATTCTTCATATCGGCCGTGATCAAGCATTTAAGATCATGAGCCAACCCAAATGCTTGGATGATATTTCTTCAAATATTTCCCATTGATTGCTTTTCCAAACTCTTCCCCATCTAACTCTTGTAGAAAATATGCATTGCCTGGTGCACATCGGCTCACTTTAAATGGCTCCTCCCAAGTCGGAGACCACTTTCCAAATCGACTATCTTTGGAGCCGATGGGCATAATTAACTTCCAGACAAGATTTCCTTTTAAAAAACTTTTAGGCACCACCTTTCTATTGTAAAATCTGGACACGTGAGCTTTGTTCTCTTGAATCCTCTCTAAGGCCCGCATCCGATGTTGCATGACATCTTCTAATTCATCAAACATAACTTGCCTGTAAACATCAGCTGATAATTGATCTTGTAAGTCTGTTCTCCTGGACCCCAGATTCATCTCCCAAGGCAAAACTGCTTCATGACCATATACTAGCTGATACGGTGGTACTTTATTGACCCATGACAGGCCATCCTGTAAGCCTATAATGATTTAGCCATTGTTGTATGCCACTTCTTTGGTTGTTCATCTATCTTTCTCTTAATCAACTTGATCAAACTTTTGTTGGATGCTTCTACTTGACCATTGGCTTGAGCATAATACAGAGATGAATTCAACAGCCTGATCCCCATACTATCGACAAAGTTTTGAAACTCTTCCAAAGTAAAAACTGAACCCTGATCAGTAGTAATAGTGTATGGCACACCAAACATGTATATAATATGCTCCTTCACAAAGTTGATTACGTCGTTGGTTGTTACGTTCTTCATTGGTACTGCTTCGACCCACTTTGTGAAATAATCAGTAGATGCCAGAGTATACTTATGACCCTTGCTCGACGCTGGATAAATTTGGCCAATCATATCCATACCCTATCTTCTAAACGGTCACGGCTTAATAATTGGATTCATAGCCGATGCCGGTGGTCTCTGTATTGCTCCAAACTTTTGACAATCTTTACATCCCTTGTAATACTTGAAGCAATCTTCCAGCAAAGTCGGCCAATAATACCCAGTCCTTTCCAACATCCATCTCATTTTATGGGCCGATTGATGTGTACCACAGGTGCCTTCATGGACTTTGCACAAAATCACTTTGGCTTCTTCTTGATTCAAACATCTTAATAATACACCATTAATCGTCCGATAATAAAGCTTGTCTTCAAGTAAATCATACCTCAGCACCATGTAACGGACCTTCCGAGGAGTGCGTTGAGTCAGATCCTTGAGATATTGAATAATCTTGGATCTCCAATCTTCCTCATCAACATCGGCTATATCGACAATGGCTCCATTGGTATTTAGGTGATAGCCTGATGCCTTCTACGCCAAATCATTAGCTTCCATATTTTGTTCCCTTAGGACATGCTTGAATCTTACTGCCTTGAAGCGTTGTGTCAACTCCTGACACTCGGCATAGAATAACTTCAGTACATCATCTTTGCTCTCAAATTCTCCTGCTAGCTGCCCGAGTATCAACATTGAATCGCCAATAACCTCAACAAAATCGACTCCAGCTTTCTGCAAGATCTGCAACCCTTTAAGAACAACTCTATATTCCACCTGGTTGTTAGTTGATGGCTCCACAGTAAAAGCAAATTCAAATCTTGTCCCCCGAGGTGATATAACCACGAGCCCAATGCCACACCCATTCTTGCATACAGAATCATCAAAAAACAATAACCATGGTATCGACTCCATCATCAACATATCCGAGCCACAATACTCAACCACCAGATCAGCTAGAATCTGACCTTGACAGCTTTAGGAGACTCATAAGTTAGGTCATATTTGGCTAATGCCAGCATCCACTTTCCAATCTTGCCTTTCAAAATTGGAGTCGATAACATATATTTGATGACATCGCCTTTGCACAGCACCACACACTCGGTCGATAGCAGATAACGCCTTAACTTCACACACGAGAAATATAGACATAAACATAATTTTTCAATCTTAGTGTACCTAGTTTCAACGTCAACCAATATTTGGCTTAAATAAAACATGACTCCCCCTTTGCCATCTTTTTCTTGATTCAGAGTCGATCCGATCGACTTCTTATCAGCCGCAAGATAAAGCCTGAAGGGCAATCCTTCTCTTGGTGGCACCAACACAGGAGGTGAAACCAGATACTTCTTGATATCGTCTAGGGCCTTTTGATGTTCACGTTCCCACACAAACCTTTAATCTGCCTTCAACTTCAATAATGGAATAACACATCAAGCTTCCCTGATAGGTTTGAAATAAATCTTCTAATGAAATTAACTTTGCCGATCAAAGATTGAAGCTCTGTCTTATTGATCGGCGGCTCGATGTCGTTGATAGATTCATGCTCTTTGGCCCAATTTTAATTCCTCGTTCATGCACAATAAATCCCAAAAATCGGCCAGCTAATATACGAAAAGCACACTTTTTTAGATTCATCTTTAAACCATACTTTCTTATTCTTTTGACTACTTCCCGCAAATTGACTATATGATCTTCTATTTGTCTAGATTTAACCACCACATCATCATTATAAATTTCCACTAACCTACCAATCAAATCATGGAAAATATAATTCATGACTCTCTGATATGTGGCTCTAGCATTCTTCAGTCCAAACGACATGACGACCCATTCATATAATCCAATAGCCCCTGGACACTTGGAAGCAGTCTTCGGTATATCTTCTTCTGCCATAAAAATTTGGTTATAACCAGCATTACCATCCATGAAACTAACAATCTTATATCCTGCTGCTGCATTAACCAGAAGATCTACTATCAGCATCGGGTAATCATCTTTGGGAGTAGCCTTGTTTAGTTGTCAAAAGTCGATACAAACTCTCAACTTCCCACATTATTTGAAAACTGGCACAATATTTGAAATCCACTTTGGATATTGGCAAGGCCTAATGAATTTAGCATCATATAATCTGGTAATCTCAGCCTTGACATCATCATAAATCTTGGGCTTGATCCTTCACGGTGGTTGCTTGTAAGGTCAATATCTAGGTTTGATAGGAAGCTGATGCTCAACAATGGACCGGCTAAGACCGGGCACCTCAGAGTAATCCCAAGCAAAACAATCCTGATACTCTTTCAACAACTTTATTAATTCAACTTTAAAATCTTCATGTAATTTCTTACTAATAAATGTTGGCCTAGGTTTATCACCATCTCCTGTATTGACTTCTTGCAATTCATCAACTGACATAAACCCTTTCCCGAACTTTTCGTCTTCTGCAAATTCCATTGGGGTGCATGTCAGAGAAACAACTTTGAATTTGACTGGTCCACCACCTCAAAACCTTGAGTAGTAATCTTGACATAGTGTCCATCCTAAATCTTGCCAGACAGACACTCCATATCATCTGCATGCCATGGTACTAAATCGGCCGATGCAACATTGATGGTTTCATTAGCCAGGACCACCTCTACTCGATCACCAATCCACTAGATCATAGACTAGTGCATTGTAGATGGTACACAGCAATTCGCTTGTATCCAATCACGACCCAGTAGAAGGCTGTATGTTCCCTTTCCTACAATAACAAAGAATGTAATCGATAAAGTTTGCCTGCCGATTCTGAGCTCTACATTCAAGACTCTTTTGGCTGCTGCAGTATGACCACCATAATCCCACAAAATTATGTTAGTATCAATTAAATCTTCATCGGTCTTACCCAACTTTATGGCAGTGGTGATCGGCATGATATTGACTGTAGTACCTCCATCGACCATCATCTTCCCATCAGCATTCCATTGACGAACCCTTTCAAATATAAACCCTCCAAATGCTGATGTTTATTTTCATCTGGTTTATCAAACACTTCTTGCTAGATATCAAACACTAACTGAGGTACTTCATCGTCATTGCCAAACAATTCTTCTTCCGAGGCCATGAACTCTTGCGGAAGCACCATCACCATGCCCACTTTAGCACCAGGTACCTATACCTATGATTTCACTTTTGGCCTCCAAACCTTTTTAGGCAGCTGGTCGTCATCTTCATCATAATTCTATTTGCCAGCCCTTATCTATTGGCATCGCATCCTCTAAACTCTTCGTTTCTGACTCCTATAGAATATACCAGATGGACACCATTGGTCATTCTGCTCTTATTCCTCCTGCAACTCTTCATCGATTTCTTTATCGAACTTAGCCTCTTCTTCAGTCCTTTTCGCTCCAAGTTGATCAAAAGCTGACACTCTACCTGGCCTATCGGCTTTTCCCACCATCGATTCTTTAATGTTGTTCTGTCGATGTTGGTGCTGATAATGCTTTGGAGCCTCCCTATACATTTGATCCGCACGTCGACTGCAACCAGGACTGTTCTCAATTGAAGGCAGCTTCATCTTGTGGTCCCAGCAATATTGGAAGAATGGACAATCCCAATGCAGATCAAACTGTGGCTCCTCTACCTCCCTGTTTCTTTTCTTCTGATATCGGCTAATAAAAGCTCCAATATTGTCGATACCAGCCATGTTAACATTCGCAAGGAACGAATGTCCATCAATCTTCATGGCTCCCTTGGTAATCTTGATCTTCCCTTGCTCAATCGCCATCTGAATCTGTCTCCTGAAAACCTTGCAATTGTTAGTATTATGAGATGGTGAATTGTGCCATTTGTAGTATCTTTTCTTCTTCAATTCTATGGCAGGTGAAATCACATGATTAGGTGACAACTGAATGTGCTTCTCCTATAATAGCATATCAAATATCTTATCAGCCTTGGTAATGTCAAAGTCATATTTTTCTTCTGGTTCGTTCTGCTTTACCCAAGGACACGACACGACATTTTTGTTCGTAGTCCACTCAGCCATATCGACTTCTTCTGTCTCTTCTTCAGACCCAGATTCACAATCATGGTAGTTAATCTGAATCAGTCATAACCATGCCCCCCCCCCCCCTCTGAGTCAGATTCTCTTGGATTGACACATTCTGCACTAACTGAGACAAACTCTCAAATCGGTCGAGGGAAACTTCTCCCTTAGAGGTGCAACCAAACCATTAAAAGCAATCTCCGCCATTTGATTATCTATTAATTGTAGACTAAAACACTTGCGCACTTCCCTGAATCTTTGCACGTAATCATGCACAGTCTCACCAGCATTCTGCCTCACAGCAATCAAATCTGACAATCTCATCTCTCTAGTCTCAGCGAAGAAATACCTATGAAATTTCTGTTCGAGATCGGCCCAAGTAATAATGGAATTTGGGGGCAATGGTGCGAACCAAGAAAAAGCCAATCTAGACAAGAATAGAGAAAATAGCCTAATTTTCAATGCTTCAGTAGCTCTAGCTTCTTCGCAGTGCACTGAAAACCGGCTGATATGTTCTAGAGTGGTAGTATTATCCTGTCCAGTGAACTTGGTGAATTCTGGTGGCCTATATCGACGCAGCATAGGAATCAAGTCATAACTAGGAGGATATGGGGGCCGATACATGTAAGTCTACTGCTTTGACTTTAACCCAAATTATTCTCTCATTACCTCAACAATCTTCGTTGCCCAGTCATCGGTCAAAACATTGACAGTCGGAGCAATCGATGTAGGACCAGATGCTGGCATTTTTGGGGCTGTCTATGAACCAAAGTTAACAACTGTGTGCTAGCCTCCTAACTCCCCAGGAAGTGTAGACGACAATGGCATCCCGAACAGGCTTGGCTCTACATTCGATGTTGCACCATATGTCACATTTTTGTTTTGACGTCTTCTGCCTGTTGTGTTGCAGCTGCATCTAAGGTGATGTTCTCTGTAGTGCCACCATTGTTATTCATCAAAGGTGGAGTGGCACTTTCTAGAGCTGGCCCCGAGCTTGTTGTAGGAATCGTAGTATTAGAACTAGGCGTATAGTGCTTAGGTCCCTCAATTGCAGGCCGAGGAATATTCCCATAAATACAAAAATACATCGGCCCATGTGCTGGATCATTATATATGCAACCCTCCACTGTCTGAATAATCAAAGCCCTCAAAGTATTAACCAACACAGGTGACTGGTTAATTAATGCATGGTGTATGGCTGTATGTATCATGCTATTCAATGTAGCTTCATCGATTACTTCTATTGACTTATTGGTAGTTGATTTCTTAGCTCCATCTTCATCAATCAAGGCAACAACAGGTAACTTTCCTTTTTGTAGGATCTTGCCATGCCTAGTCTTGCTAAAGTTGCTCAATAGAAGGCTTTCAAACTCAGCAACTCTTTGATCAATCTATGCCTTCGCCTGATCGCTCAGATCATCTTTATCAACAGGAAACATGTTCTCCATCCTCAGATCCACATTGATATCATGTTTTGGTGGAGGATTCCCAGGGAGCTTGGGGTCTTTTGGCATTCCAAGTTCAACCATGTTGTTGGTCTTGAAGTTCTTGGTCCCACCGAGCGTGCCAAAAAGCCTGTTGACGCGAAATAACATGAGTGACCTGAGAGATCTGCTTAACTCTAGTGCAGGCTCAACACAAAGAAACCGGGGCGTGCCAGTCGATTTTCTCTGCAAATGGACAAAGAAACAAACGGTCAAATTAAATGGGCATCGACCTAGGACAAGCTGATGAAGAAAGTCGATAATCACTGTTAGTGAAAACCAGCCGATGGCTATAAACAAAAAATAATATTATTAAAGTAAACTAATCGGATGAATTGTGTCGGCTTATCGGCAATTCAATAAATGAGTATTAAATATTGCATAAATAGTGCCAACAAGAATTGAATTGAAAGAGCAAAGTCGATAGATCTATGATAAACAAGTTGAAACTTGCTCTATCGATGAAGGAAAGTCGATGGGCCAGAGTCGATTGAAGTACAATAATCATGCATAGAATTCTGCCCGTCGATAGTGTTAAGTCGATAGATCTGGTAGTGGGTATTGCAAATATGCCTCAAAATTACAGATATAATCTTATTAAACAAAAGGGGGCAATCGACTTCTAATATACAACAATAAACAAGTGAAATTCTAAGAAGTCGATCGAACCGTGATAACCTGTCAGCTAAACGTCCCGACAGAACCCTATCGACTCTACCCACGATCAGATCGTACCTAGTCCTATTGACTCAGCAAGATATCAGAATCGATGCAGCCTCGCTAGCTCAAGCAGATCGAACTTAATCATGACAGTGCTCAAACAAAGCAAATAGAACTAAGTACGCTCCAATTATAGGTAAAATAGATAAAGTGAATCGAATAACAAATCTAAGTCAAACTCATAAAACTTACTAGAGACTACAAGAGATCGGACCTAACCGAGACAGTATTGCAACCTAAAGTCGATAGTACAAACGTAATAAAGATCTAATTACCGGATAACTAGCGATTCTAAAGATAACAACTAGAATATCAAATCAATGAGAAAGTACTAGTTGAAGTCGATAGAATTACCAATGTTGACTAATCCAAGTCTCTCAATGAGATCGGAGCCGATGCAGCTCACACGAGACGAGAATGTCGTCGAGAAAAGGTTTGGCGGTGCGCCGAATTGTATTGAACAAAAGTGTTTCTTTTCTCATATAGACGAGGATGTCATTGAGCTTCGCTGGCCCTAGCTGATTTCAACTATTTGTCTTTGACCAGTAGGACCGGTCCGAATTCCGGTGCCAATAGCTAGTAAACAAGAATGCGCGGAAGCACATAACAAGCTAGCAAAGGAGACTACTCATGCAAAGCTACTAGATCATCAAGTACAAGATAATCACACAAGCTTAAGTAGTGCAGTACATACTAGGGTGATCAATCAAGCCAAAGCAACTCCTAAACATGCTAGTGATCAAGTGAAAGCTAAGCACAACTAGCAAGTAGAGAAGCCTATTGAAGAAAATCTACAAGGTAATCAACTAGAGCAAGGTAAGCACAAGCATGAATATCACGGTATGTAAATACGAAAGGTAAAGGCATCAAAGTAAGGAGTAGAGTAAGATAAGGCTCATGATATTTTTTCCCGAGGTCTCGGAAGGATGGTGCCTTCCCCTACTCCTCGTTGGACCACTCCCACTGGAGTACCGGTCTGTCCCGCCACCAAGTGGAGTTCTCGCACACGAGCCCGCAATCACTCCTGGAGTGAAGACACACTTGCATCACCGTTGCCACCAAGGCACAAGCTCGCCTCCCTCGAGAACTTGCCGGACTCCCTGAGCCAACACGGGCGCTCACTAGCGACGCTCCTTTCAACGACGGGCTCAAACCGTGTACAAACATATGACGGCCTTCACAACAAATCACGATAGGCTCGATCACCAACACCTAACCGGTCTAGGTCTCACCATAGACCAAGAGTAACAACCTAGATCACACCCTCAAGGACACACTAGCCCTAGTTGTGCATAGATACTCAAGTTACTCTCACTAGCACTCTCAAGATATGCAATATCTTCTCCTAGTGAGAGTAACAAGAGCATCTTGCACATCTAAGGCTAGGGTGTCCTTGAATGTGTGATCTAGGTTGTTACTCTTGGTCTATGGTGAGTCCTAGACCAGTTAGGTGTTGGTGATCGAGCCTATCGTGATTAGTTGTTGCAAGTCCAGAATTGGAGGAATGTTGTGTGTATCCATTGGAGTGATATCCTCATCAAACGGGATGTCCTAAGTTAAAATGCTACCGTGCCTTTATGGATCTTAACGGAATTATTGGGGTCTTAGTAAGAAAATAATATTTTAGCATGGTTCTAGAAGTCATTTGCATATGGGTGATTTATTACAAATAGGACATATTAGGTGTGATTTACTGGCTAACTTTCACTTACATGCATTGAGCTACAAATTTTTAATAATTAAATAAGGTAAAAGATTTAGTAATTAATTATAACTAAAATACAAGGAAGTATCATTTGTGATTTTATAGGGTAATTAGGCACAGACAAATATAGTTGGTAACCAAAATTCACTAAAATACAAGGAAGTATCATTTGTGATTTTATAGGGTAATTAGGCACAGACAAATATAGTTGGTAACCAAAATTCAGGAGTTTTTCAGCTTCCTGGATTTATTTATGATTTTATGAGGGTTTCACCTATTTAATTTAGTCCTTATAAAAACATTAACATGTAATGAGGTTTGACATTTTTATACAATAGTACAAGCCTACTGGGTCCCACATAAATTTTCCTTGCCCCAAAATTCCGAATATTCAATTAGGTATGCATTTTTGAATTTAGTAGCAGTTTCCTGGAATTAATAAATTGAAGGGAAAATACAAATCGCCCCGACCAATCAGATCCGGGCCACACGGGGGGCCACGGCGCGAAAGGGGCCAGATCCGGGTGTGGCCACACCGGATCCGGGCCGTGCGGCCCATGGTGGGGCACCACCGGTGCCCACCAGAGCCGGGCGCCGCCGCCGCCGAAGCGGGCCGTGCGGCGACCGCGCGCGATGGGAGCCAGGAAGCACGCGAGAAGGAGAACTCAGGAGCGGGGTCGGGGGAGACGGAGCTCACAGGAGCGGCCAGCGGCAAGCGACAGAGGTCGGGGATGGGTCGCCGGTCTTCGATTTCTTGCGGGCAAATGGAGGCATCTCACGGGCCAGAGAGGGGTGAAATCGGGGGAGGAAGGCGAGACGCACACGTTGACCCAGCGGATGAGCGTCGAGGGGTGCCGGAGCTCCGGCCAACGAAAATAGAGGTTGCGACGGCGGTGGATTTTTTTTCCCTATTTTTGGGGTCTCGAGAAGGAAAGACTGTGGGGGGAAACAGAAATGGGGGGCGCCCTTGGTTGCGGGGCGGTCGGGCCGACCAAATGCGCCCTCCGCCGACGTACAGTCGCCACGCGGCGGCGAGGCGCCGGGCGCCCGGGCCTGCGCGCGGAGCTGTGAGGAGGAAGGGGATGACAGGTGGGACCCATGTGGTATTTTCTTTTTGGTTGGTTTTCAAAACAGCACTTACTTAATATTTTTGTATCTTTAAAATATGATGTGCCTGAGTTTATAAAAATAATAGTACTAATCTCATTACATTCGAATTGGGTTATGAAATTTTCAAAGAGTGGTAGTTTTTGACCTTTTGAACATTTATTTGGGCCTTTAAATAAAAGAATAAAATCCCGATAAATTCCTCTAAATTCTAACTAATCATGGTCTACAACATATATTTTTGGTGGGCCCTAGTTGTGTCATGAAATTTTAACTTGTAGTTCAAATGGCGTTCAAATTTAGCCAAATTTCGTGCAAATGGTACTCAAATGACTTCAAACTTCTTAGGTGGTTTCATGATGGGTCAGAAGAAATGACTAGTGTTTTCTTGGTTGGTGTTATTGACACCCTGGGTGTCACAACCCTCCCACCTTAAGGAAATCTCGCCCCGAGATTAAGGGATGTTATAGGGGTTTACCTAGGTGGTGGTGTAGGAACTCGGGATAGTGATTCCTTAGAAATTCTTCCGTCTCCCAAGTTATCTCTTTCTCACTATGGTTGCTCCATTGAACTTTGTAGAACTTAAGCATTTTCTTGCGGGTGATCTGTTCCTTTTCATCGAGCGCTCTGAGTATGTCAAGTCGGGTTGTAGTTTTTTGGTGCTCTCCAAGGGACGTCTACCTATGTATTCAAACATTTCTTGAGTTGGGACACATGAAATGTGTCATGCACTCCAACGAGCTCGTTTGGTAGTTTGAGTTTGTATGCTACAGGTCCACACCTAGCAATGATCGGATATGGGCCAATGTAACGGGGCGCTAGTTTTCCACGAATCCCAAATCGTTGTACACCTTTGGAGGGTGACACACGAAGATAGACCAAATCACCAACTCTGAATTCAAGCGGGCGCCACCTCTTATCTGCATAGCTCTTCTATCTGGATTTCGCCGCTCGTAGATTTGATTGATCTTCCAATACTTTCTCTTCCGCCTATTGCACTAACTTAGGTCCAAACACGAACCTTTCTCTGGATTCTGACCAACCCAAGGGTGTGCGACAACAGCGACCATATAGAGCTTCAAACGGTGCCATCTTGATGCTCTCTTGATAACTATTGTTATACCCAAATTCTGCCAAGGGTAAGCATTCGTCCCACTTTTTGCTATGATTTAAGACATAGGCCCTCAACATGTCTTCTAGTATCTGATTAGCCCTCTCGGTCTAGCCATCAGTTTGGGGATGATATGTCGAGCCTTTAATCAGCCTTGTACCCAATGACTCGTGTAGTTGTTCCCAGAAGCGTCCAACGAATTGTGAGCCCCTATCGGATATGATGGTCTTGGGCACTCTGTGCAAGCAAAGAATTTGTTTGATGTATATCTGTGCATACTGCTGCATTCTAAATCGCATGGAGACTGGTATAAAGTCTACAATCTTGGTTAGTCGATCAACAATAACCCAGATGGAGTCAAATTTGCGTGACGTCTGTGGTAAGCCGACAATGAAATCCATGCTAATATCATCCCATTTCCAAGCTAGAACACTCATAGGTTGTAACGAACCAGCTTTCTTTAGATGATCAGCTTTAACTCGACGGCATCTATTTCTCTCTTCATGCGAGTCCACCAATATCTGGATCTCAGATCATGGTACATTTTGTTGCTGCCCAGATGCATGAACTATTTTGCAACATGGGCTTCGTCCAAGATCTTCTTGCGTGGTTGAAAATTCTTGGGCACTACTAGGCGATCCTTGAACCATAGAATGCCCTCTTCATCCTCCCGGAAACATCGAACCTTATCGTCACCCTCTCTTAGTCTCCTCTTGACATGCGCTATGCCAATATCTGTCTTCTAAGCTTCTACTACTTCTTCTCGCAAGGTAGGTATTAACGCTAGGTTATAGAGAGCTCCGTGTGGTGTTACTTGGATGTAATGACCATCTTGAGCTTGAGGATTGACCATGATATGACGGCATTGAGCTTTTCGACTTAGTGCATCAGCCACGACATTAGCTTTACCGAGGTGGTAATGCACTTCCAATTCATAATCCTTGATTAATTCCAACCAACAACGTTGTCTCATGTTTAGGTGGTCCTGGGTGAGGATGTACTTTAAGCTCTTGTGATCGGTGTAGATACGGACTAGATTGCCAAGCAGATAGTGTCTCCACATTTTCAATGCTAGTACTACTGCTGCCAATTCCAGATCATGTGCTGGATAGTTCTGCTCATGCTTCCTCAGTTGTCTGGATCCATAAGCGATCACTCACCCATCCTGCATATGGACACATCCCAATCTGATGCCCAAAGCATCACAATATACATCAAACGGCTTCCCCAGGTCCGGTTGAGCTAATACTGGGGCAGTCATAAGGTGCTTCTTCAGGGTCTAGAAAGCGCTGACACAATCTTAATCCCATACAAACTTCTTTTCCTTCTTGAGCAGCTCGGTCATGGGCTTCGCAATCTTAGAGAAATTCAGAATGAAATGGCGGTAGTAACCAGCCAATCCAACAAAACTGCGCACATGGAACATAGTTTTTGGCATCTTCCAATTCAGTATATCTCTTACTTTGCTGGGATCTACTGCTATGCCTTCTTCAGAAATAATGTGACCCAGGAAGGGTACTTGCTTCAACCAAAACTCGCATTTGCTGAACTTAGCGTATAGCTTATGTTCCCTTAACCTCTGTAGCACAACGCAAAGATGCTCTGCATGTTCTTCTTCTGACTTGGAGTAGACTAGAATGTCATCGATCAACACCACTACGAACTTGTCTAGCTCTGGCATAAACACTGAGTTCATGAGATACATAAAGTGTGCTGGTGTGTTTCTCAACCCAAATGACATCAATAAATACTCATAAAGTCCGTATCGAGTGGAGAACGCTGTCTTGGGGATATCTTTGGTACGGATCTTGATTTTGTGGTATCCAGAACGCAAATCGATCTTGGAGAAAACCTTAGCTCCAATCAACTGATCAAATAGAATGTCAATGCGAGGTAGTGGATACTGATTCTTGATAGTCACGGCGTTGAGCGGGCGATAATCTACACATTGTTGCTAGTCAAGGTCTCATCCTTTTTCTTCACGAACAATGCCGGACAACCCCAAGGTGAAGAACTAGGTCGGATAAAACCTTTATCCAATAGCTCCTTTAACTGCTCTTTCAATTCAGCTAGTTCCTTCGGTGCCATCTTATATGGTCTCTTGGATAAGGGTGCAGTGCCTAGCTGAAACTCAATCTTGAATTCGACATCCCGATCGGGAGGCAGTCCAGGAAGATCATCAGGGAATACATAACTCCTGATTCTGCTGCTGACGCAGTGCCTCGGGTTGCTGCTGCGCATGCTGAGGTGGACGTGGGGATGGTGCATTCACGGCGCTGGAGCGGTACTTCTGACCTGACGGGTCCATGTACACCATGCGATACTTCTGTGAGGGTCCGCTGGGTGGCCCCATAGCACTAGCGGATCTCTTCTGCTCAGCCAGAACCTTGCGGTATCCATCCTCTGCGATGATGGTGTTTTTGAAAAACTCAGCAAATGTGCCACCCATGTTGAGGTTGAGGCGGTCCTCCAATTCTGCGCTCAGTCCTTCCAAGAAACGGTCCTTACGCTTGGCCGCAGTGTCTACTTGTTCTGGAGCATACAGTGCCAGCCGGTTGAACTCCTCGCAGTACTCCTCAACACTGCGGTTCCCTTGCTTTAATGCAGCAAATTCCCTTGCCTTCCTGCGAATGAGTCCTGCATGAATGTAGTGTGCACGCAACGCTATCTTAAACTTGTCCCATGAGACTTGATATTCTGCTCCAAGTGAGATGACATGGTTGGCCCACCATGCCCCAGCTGCTCCATGCAACTGTTGTGTTGCATAGATGGTCTTCTGTAGGGGTGTGCAGTTGAGGAGCCCAAACCTGGACTCAAGCATGCGAAGGAAATGTGGGCGGCCTAGTGGCGAGATAGTCGGTGTACGTACTATTCTGCGGTGCACCATCATTGTTGCTCCTCACATTCCTGTTTGCTGCATCATTTCTCGCATGAACTCGGCCTGCTGCTGCTGACTTTCCATCATTGTAGCGAAGAACTGTGCTATCATCTGCATGGGGTTGGGTAGGGGTGGTGGAGTCCCCTGCCGAGTGTTATCATCTCTAGCCCTGGAGCTCTCGGGCTGCTCGCCATGGAGCTCGTTGGTGTTGCGAGTGCGAGCCATTCTAAAATGCAAGCATTAGGGTATCGTTAGTTTCTTATCCAATAAGATCATGAGGGAATACAAATTCAAGGGCAAGTTGGATGCTCCAAATGTAGGAAAGTACAGTTCAGCAAGGAAAACCAATATACTGGTGGTGATTACTTATCCAAGTGATTTCCACATCGAGAAGTAGACTTGTCCAAAAATTTTCGTAGCGCGTTCAGTTCTGCCCTATCGGTACAGCAGTCACTAAACAGAGTTTTAAGCTAAATTATATACAGAATTTGGAACACCACTGAACATCAATGTTGTAGACGATTTCAATACCTTTCCAATGACTACTTACTCAACTTCATCTAATAAGCGGCTCAGGAGCTATGAATTTTCTAAGTTGCAAGTCAGAATCTGAAAATCTGCTAAGGATAGCACTGTGTTTGGTCTGAAAAAAGGGTCCGAAAACCAGGTTTTGTTTCATTTATCCCTAGAAGTAAAGTATCAGCATTATGGAGAATTTTAGCACTTTTATAACGCATACTTTCACACTTCCAACAAATTCTTAGAACTCAAGATATAGAATTTGCAAGTTGCTACTTGTCTGCTGAACTGTTTCTGGGGACAGAATAATGTTGCTCTAAAAATGGGCTCATAAACGTGTCTTAAGAGCTTCAAAAAGGAATGGTCAGAATACCAAAGTTATAGAATGCTTCACAACCTTTCCATAAAGTACTCATATAGCCCTATAGGTGGTCTGAGCAAAAAGTTATGAATTTTACAAGATAGATCATGAATCTGAATTCCAGGTTGACACCAAATTGACATGCTAACTCGGAAGGATCAAAACGGTATTGCCCGGAAATCTTTAAAGAAAAAATTTCTTGCTGAACATATAGAGGATCTGTTCATGATTTCCATAAGTATTTACTTGCATAATTTTAAACTTTAGAGTGGAGAAACATAGATTCTTATGTGAGTGACATGCTACCTGAAATTTCAGGTTTTCATGATGAATTGATGCTCCAACATTTACATGAATGCATATACTTTCGGCCTACACCTCATCATAAAATAAAATTTGGTCATGAATAGGACCATATGTATAGTCGATGGCAGACGATTTCTCAAGTTAGTCGTACGCTGCACGTTTCTTACTCGAATCGTGGTTAGTGTACCTATACAAGATTCATTTCAGAAACAATACATCAAATAGAAAGAAACGAGCCAAATAATCCCTTATTATTGCCCTAGGATAGGGCACTGATGTTTATCACAATCAGCCCGTGTTCACACCTTTGTGCTAGCTTTCCATGCTACTGTCCACATGATGTGACACATATCTTCGTTGACGATGCCATAGATGCAAGTATTTAAAAAAACAACCTCGTACAGTTAGCTTTGCCACCTGAATCATAACTAATAATATCCCTATGGGCACGTCCTCACACGTTCGTAGTGGGGTTTTCAAAAATATGTCTTTGAATGTTGCACTATTACTGAGATAGCTCTGATACCATGCTGTAACAGAACCGCCTTACCACGGAGATGATTCCATTCCAGGATCTTTCTCGGGTGGCGACACGGGCTGTGACGCCTAATAGTACAACATATTACAGAAGTAATATAGTTACAACATGAACATAGATAGAGTACAGAGTTTTACATAAATCTGAATTTAAGCTACAAATCAGAGTTTAAAAGTGCAGAAGCGAAATAGTTCGACAGTAGATAAAATAGTTCGATGAAAAGCTTAAGATACAATAATTCTCTCACGATGTTACATAGAAGTAGAACCGGTCTCGATAAGTGTCATGCCCACGACACTGTACCGGCAAGCAACAAGGTGCACCTCTTATGAACTGAAAGGTTCCCACTCGATGTTCCAAAAGTCGGGAAACTGGACGTCCTGATCATTTGAAAAACTACAAAGAGCTACACCCTGAGCAACTAATACTCAGCAAGACTGACCTGTCAAAATGGCCAACTACGCCGACACCTAGACATGCACAGGCTAAAGGGTAGGGTTTATATTGCCAAAAAGTCAGCCTAGGAGTAGATCCTTATTTTTCAAGTTTTAGCATCAAGTTAAGTTGTCATGCAAAATAATAAATTTAGTTTGCACTATAGCTACAACAATCTTGGTTGCAATACAAATATTAATAATTCCAAACAGCAATATTGAACCCATTTATTTTATTAAGCTTCCAACTATGTTCCGACGGAGTTATCAAGTGGTACTCGTTAAGATGAGGGGCAGCGACTCGAATCGATTTACATCCTGCAGGAGAAACCTGCTTGCACGATCCATACGCGCTTTATGGAAGCTGCATGGAGAAACCTTTCGCATACGGTATCACAAGGTCTTCCAGGTCCAGACTCCACCGAGGAGGATCCTCCAATGCGATGCGCCCCATGCCGCCATCCATGGGTGGATTCCTCCCTCCTCTCTTTCCTAGTTCCGCCAACAAGGGAGAAGGCAATCTTCTGACCAGGCAATAGTCCTAGCTACATCAGTTTACTGGGCCCATGTCACATCCCAAAATTTCCCATTTTGGAATGTGAACCATTTTCCAACACCAATTTTAACATTCAAGAGTTTAAAGGATGATTTAGTAATCTTTTATGAATTAATAAATGATTTGATTTGGTTTTATGAAAATTTTGTATACCAATGAAACAAAGGATTTCATTCTCTACCAAAACCACTTTTATATAAATAAAATCATTGTATCTTATTTAATATTTAGTATTTTTGTCGGTTTTGGATTTGATCCTAATTTGATAAGTTGAAATCCTTTTTCCTTTAAATTTTAAAAATATCCATTTTTTTAATTATGGGGCTCAGTCATCTATCTCTTCCTCGCTAATGTGTATGCATGGTTGACACCATCAATCAACTCATCTCTGTAGCATCGTGTCTCCATTCATCGTATTTTTCTTCCGACAATACTTAGACATATCTCTACCTAATACCATCCACATTCTCTCCACCTACCACAGCAATGAACCTAGATACATTGACCATCCAAGTTCATTCCACCAATCATGTGCAATCAAAAGGAAAGAAAATGAGCAATTAAACATGCAATTAATGGTATTAATCACCTTGTTTCTTCCTTCCTTTTGTTTACCCCACCTTCCATAAACATTTATATGGAAAGAAACCACATCTTCCATAAGCATTCATAAGGAAAGAACAAGAGAATGATTTCGTTTCCATATTTCCTATGCCTTCCATATTTACCTCTAATAAATGCATTTATTTCTCTTAATTTCCTTTCCATATTCTTACTCCACATTCCTTCACCATCTCCAGCGCGCGTGACAGTAAATCCAGCGCGCGTGACGGTAAATCCATCCCTGTTTCTCCCAATCCAGAGGTGTTCTTGATACAAGATATAATCCAAATTGTGTTCCATGGTCTTGTGTTCATCTCCACCGAAAGAGTCTCCTAGAACAGCCGTGGTGTGACCAGGAACGCTATCTCCACTCGATCTGCCGCTGGACGACCTCACCATGATGCAGCCCATTGATCTCCTGTATAGGTGCTTTCTCATCCAATTCATCTTGCGTTTCACATGTCCCACATCACTAGGAAGGTTTATGTTTAACATATTCCTTGAGAACTTGAGCCAATCAATTGGAACGCACACATATGTTTTGCACTATCTGCACAACCGTAGTCTCTGCAGGTTTAACCTTGCATATCTTTTGATCCACAACCCCGATTTAGATGACTCTTCTACATACATTTTTGTCTCCAAATACTATCTAATTGCAACCTTTATCCAATCATACCCAATTGTCTCATACCTTGCATTGTGTAATTATTGTGTGTATGCTTTGTATGTTTTGCGCGGATAGGATTTTTATGCACGGGAATTGTACGAGGACGAAGATCAAGATTTGTTATCACTGAGCAGCAATATCTAATTTTAGGCAATTGTTCTTGATGCATTTTGTACCTATTATGAATCTTACTTTAGGACTGCATGCTTGTGTCAAATGAATGAGTACCTATTGTTAGGGTTTACTAGTATTGCTTTATCTTGTCCTTGTCACCTTGAACTAGAGGTTTAATTAGCTACGGGTAGACATGCTTAGTTGCTTATTGGGTTGTTCAGTTCAATTAATGTTGACTAATGATCAATGTCATATTGGGGATAATTTGGTAATTCTTTTACCAACATGGACTTAGGGATCTCAAAAAGCTAGATGGAATGGATGTGGTGCCATTGGCACATGTTGGGTGGTGATATGCTTGTTGTAGATCCTAGGAACCGGTTCCTGGAGCGATAACCCAGGACAATAGTGCCATCACAAGGCTGCTATGGAACAGCTTGGCCGATTAATTAGGTGTTCTCCCTGTGTTGGTGCAGCATTTGGTGGAGCGGGGAATGGAAGTCAAGAGGACTATCCTTGTATCCAAATGGCTCAAGAAGGGGCTCCTGGGATGATGAGCTGCTTGTTGATGGGCTATCACTTATGGGCGAGAGTGGAACCTTAGTGGCTAGCATGTACTGGGAGACCCTTTGTAAAAGCCTCGTAGTGATCTCCTAGCCGCACACCTAAGGAAGTGTGCTAGTGCTTGGCTGTCATGGCAACATGGAGACTCCAGTCCACCTGGCAACAGGGTACAAAATCGCGACTTGTGGGTAAAGTGGTACAACCTCTGCAGAGTGTAAAACTATCATGATAGCCGTGCTCACGGTCACGAGCGGCCTGGATCCCTCACGAGATTAGTTGGTGGTTTATGGATGGTTATGGTTGGGAATGGTTGGTTGGTGGATGGAATTGGACTTGGCTTGGATAGCACCCTGTGGATCGATGGTTGGGATGACCTCACCTAGTAATTAGGATGCTTAGTGAATTAAAAGGTCATGCAATAAACCTCTATAAGAGTTCCTTTTCTTTAGCCCCATATCAACTTTTCCCCCACTTGCTGAGTACGACATGTACTCACCCTTGCTATATCTCACATTGCTGGTCAGCTACAGGAGAAGGATGGTACACTATGAAGACGATGGAGGAGGTTAGGCATGCGGTCTTCCGGTCGACTTCCTGTGGGGCCTAAAGGACGCCAATGCTTAGTTATTCTGCTGCAATGTAATGTTTTACTTTTGACCTACGAGTCACCTTTGTAATAATCTTATCGATTTAATAAAGATATTGTTTTTATCACAATAATTGTCCTGTGTACGTGAAAACTTGATCCTGGGCATGCTTACAGATGCATTCAGTTTCGGTCGTTGAAACCGGGTGTGACAAGTGGTATTAGAGCTATATCAACCGCCAGACGCAAGCCTAGTTAGAAATGGTTGGTTTTTAAAGTATAATTTTGCAAACTCCACTTCTTTCCCCTACTTCCTTGACTATTTTATTTTCTCTTTGTGTTTTGAGATAAAATGTTTTACCGACTTGCCCAGCCAATAGGTGGTATATAATTTAATTCACTTCTCCCAGGACTACCATTACTGGATATTAGGAAGGTGCCCTAGATTGTATTAGTCCTACGTGCAATTGTGATTGATTGTTTGATTGTGATGTGCTTGTGTGATTGTTTTCTTGTTTCAAACCCCTTGACTTAAGCCTAATCCTTGTCCATAGCCACATTGATCCTATTTTGTTTGTCGTCTCCAATACTACATTTTGGTTCGGGGAGATTGCCAAGTCAAAGAAGATCGTCATCATCAACAACAACTCAAGGAAGAAGATATACTACCGAAGTACCTCTATATGCAGAAGTGAAGCTCTTAGTAAGGAAGGTGAAGATGAAGCTAAGGCATCATCGCCAATCACTGTTTGTCGAGTCGTGTATGTTTGCTTTGTGTGCTATAGGTTACTTTGTGCCTATCTTCCTTGATCATCATTTCATCCTTGAAATATATCTATCATCCTTGAAGCATATAGTGTGATATAAAAAACCATATTAGATTGATTTCAATCTTGTCTTTTATCTTCTCTGTATCTATATCTTGATCTTCTCATTGCTGTCCTATTCAGTCATCTTAACCTAGTCTCTTCGAATCTCGGGGCGAGATTCCTGTTAAGAGGGGTAGTTTGCATCCCAAAATTTCCCATTTTGGAATGTGAACCATTTTCCAACACCAATTTTAATTTTTAAGAGTTTAAAGGATGATTTAGTAATTTTTTATGAATTAATAAATGATTTGATTTGGTTTTATGAAAATTTTGTATACCAATGAAACAAAGGATTTCATTTTCTACAAAAACCACTTTTATATAAATAAAATCATTGTATCTTATTTAATATTTAGTATTTTTGTTGGTTTTGGATTTGATCCTAATTTGATAAGTTGAAATCCTTTTTCCTTTAAACTTTAAAAATATCCATTTTGTTTTGAATTATAGGGCTCAGTCATCTATCTCTTCTTCGCTCATGTGTATGCATGGTTGACACCATCAATCAACTCATCTGTGTAGCATCGTGTCTCCATTCATTGTATTTTCCTTCCGACAATAGTTGTACATATCTCTACCTAATACCATCCACATTCTCTCCACCTACCACAAACATGAACTTAGACACATTGACCATCCATATTCATTCCACCAATCGCGTGCAATCAAAAGGAAAGAAAATGAGCAATTAAACATGCCATTAATGACATTAATCACCTTGTTTCCTCCTTCCTTTTGTTTACCCCACCTTCCAGAAACATTTATATGGAAAGAAACCACACCTTCCATAAGCATTCATAAGGAAAGAACAAGAGAATGATTTCCTTTCCATATTTCCTATGCCTTTCTTATTTGCCTCTAATAAATGCATTTATTTCTCTTAATTTCCTTTCCATATTCTTAATCCACATTCCTTCACCTCTCCTTTAAATAACGGGCCTCTCCCACGAAATCCCCACCCCCTCAAACCCTCACCACGCCAGCAGGCTGCCGCCACGCCAACCTAACCTCGCGTCCAGCAACAGTTCTGCCGGTTGGCTTTGGCGTCCTGATGATCCACCCATCCAAATGCCGCCAAATTTTACATGGAGGTGCGTCCATATGTCCTCTACAACATATCCAGAAATCAGCACCATTGGACATCATATGCCACCGGGATCTGCGTTGCAATGGAAGCTGCTCCCAAATCTGGGCGAATCCAGCGCACGTGACGGTAAATCCATCCCCGTTTCTCCCAATCCAGAGGTGTTCTTGATACAATATACAATCCAAATTGTGTTCCAGGGTCTTTTGTTCATGTCAACCGAAGGAGTCTCCTAAAATGGCCGTGGTGTGACCAGGAACGCTATCTCCACTCGATCTGCCGCTGGACAACCTCACCATGATGCAGCCAATTGATCTCCAGTATAGGTGCTTTCTAATCCAATTCATCTTGCGTTTCACATGTCCCACATCACTAGGAAGGTTTATGTTTAAAATATTCCTTGAGAACTTGAGCCCATCAATGGGAACGCGCACATATGTTTTGCACTATCTACGCAGCTGTAGTCTCTGCAGCTTTAACCTTGCATATCTTTTGATCCACAAACCCGATTTAGATGATTCTTCCACCTACATTCTTGTCTCCAAATAAACTATCTAATTGCAACCTTTGTCCAACCATACCCAATTATCTCATACTTTGCATTGTGCAATTATTGTGTGTATGCTTTGTATGTCTTGCGCGGATAGGATTTTTATGCACGGCAATCGTTCGAGGATGAAGATCAAGATTTGTTATCACTGAGCAACAACATCTAATTTCAGGCAAGTGTACTTGATGCATTTTGTACCTATTATGAATCTTACTTTAGAACTGCATGCTTGTGTCAAATGAATGACTACCTATTGTTAGGGTTTACTAGTATTGCTTTATCTTGTCCTTGTCACCTTGAACTAGAGGTTTAATTAGCTATGGGTAGACATGCTTAGTTGCTTATTGGGTTGTTGGATTCAATTAATGTTGACTAATGATCAATATCATATTGGGGATAATTTGGAAATTTTTTTAGCAACATGGACTTAGGGATCTCAACAAGCTGGATGGAATGGATGTGATGCCATTGGCACATGTTGGGTGGTGATATGCTTGTTGTAGATCCTAGGAACCGGTTCTTGGAGCGGTAACCTAGGACAACAGTGCCATCACAAGGCAGCTATGGAACAGTTTGGCCGGTTAATTAGTTCTCCCAGTGTCAGTGTAGCATTTGGTGGAGCGGGGAATGGAAGTCAAGAGGACTATCCTTGTATCCGAATGGCTCATGAGGGGGCTCCTTATGTGATGAGCTGCTTGTTGATGAGCTATCACTTATGGACGGGAGTGGAATCTTAGTGTCTAGCATGTACTAGGAGACCCTTTGTAAAAGCCTCGTAGTGATCTCCTAGTCGCACACCTAAGGAAGTGTGCTAGTGCTTGGCCGTCATGGCAACATGGAGACTCTAGTCCACCTAGCAACAGGGGATGAAATCACGACTTGTGGGTAAAGTGGTACAACCTCTGTAGAGTATAAAACTATCATGATAGCCGTGCTCACGGTCACGAGCGGCCTGGATCCCTCACGAGATTAGTTGGTGGTTTATGGATGGTTATGGTTGGGAATGGTTGGTTGGTGGATGGGATTGGACTTGGCTTGGATAGCACCCTGTGGATGCAAACAGTACGTTCAAACTTGATCCCATGGGCCAGACACGCGGCAGAGCCTTAAGTGACTCGGACGGGGCTACCTCCTTGATGACAAGTTGTCCTTCTCTTTCCACCTAGTTGCCCATCCGGTTTTCTTTGTTATCCCAATCCATGCCTTTCTCTAAACATTCCCAAGTGATAATAGGACTCAATTACAAGTGGCCTTGCGCCACTCCCTGACTCATCGCCCTAATTAAGCAAAGTCTCTAACGCTCTAAAACTATCAATGGGTACAGGGACCTACTACAATGCTAGGGTTTCAATCAACTCCTATAAACCTAATGTACATGCAAAACCTACATCATACCCCTAGTGATAAAGTAAAAATGTAAAACTAGTGGGATGCACTGGGGCTTGCCTTGGTCCTACTCCTGGTCAACTGAAGCACCATCGGGTCCTTCTGGCTCTTGCTCCTGTCCCGTCTCCATGTGGTTCACTTTGTGATCTATATGATGCAAATGATATACACATCAGAGAGGTTTCATGACACTTCCTCAGCAAATACGCTATAACCACTTTATTTCATGTAGAAGTGAACGGGATGTCCTAAGTTAAAATGCTACCATGCCTTTATGGAGCTTAACAGAATTATTGGGGTCTTAGTAAGAAAATAATATTTTAGCATGGTTCTAGAATTCATTTGCATATGGGTGATTTACTAAAGATAGGACATATTAGGTGTGATTTACTTGCATATGGGTAAAAGATTAAGTAATTAATTATAACAAAATTACAAGGAACTAGCATTGGTGATTTTACAGAGTAATTAGGCATAGACAAATGTAATTGGTAACCAAATTTCAGGAGTTTTTCAGCTTCCTAGATTTATTTACGATTTTATGTGGGTTTCACCTATTTAATTTAGTCCTAATAAAAACATTAACATGCAATGAGGTTTGACATTTTTATACAATAGTACAAGTCTACTGGATCCCACAGAAATTTTCCTTGCCCCAAAATTCGGAATATACAATTAGTTATGCATTTTTAAAGTTAGTAGCAGTTTTCTGGAATTAATAAATCGAAGGGAAAATACAAATCGCCCCGGCCAATCAGATTCGGGCCACACGGGGGGCCACGGCACGAAAGGGGCCAGATCCAGATGTGGCCACACTGGATCCGGGCCATGCGGCCCACGGTGGGGCACCGCCGGCGCCAACCGGAGCCAAGCGGCGCCGCCACCGGAGCGGGCTACGCGGCGACCGCGTGCAACGGGAGCCACACCACCAAGAAGCACGCGAGAAGGAGAACTCGGGAGTGCGGTCAGCAGGAGACGGAGCTCGCTGCAGTGGCCGGTGGCGAGCGGCGGAGGTGGGGGATGGGTCGCTAGGGCAAATGGAGGTGTCTCGCGGGCCGGAGAGGGGTGGAATCGGTGGAGGAAGGCGAGGCGCACGCGTTGAGCTGACGGATCCACGTCGAGGGGTGCCAGAGCAGACGCGCCACAAGCTTTGGCTGACGAAAATGGAGGTGGCGACAGCGGTGGATTTTTTTCCCCCGTTTTTAGGGCCTCGAGAAGGAAAGAGTGTGGGGGAAAACCGAAATGGGGGGGCGGGCCTCGGGTGCGGAGCGGTCAGGCCGACCAAATGCGCCCACCGCCGGCGTACGACGCACCAGGCGGCGGTGAGGCGCCAGGCGCTCGGGCCCGCGCGCGGAGCTGTGAGGAGGAAGGGTATGACAGGTGGGACCCATGCGGTATTTTCATTTTGGTTGGTTTTCAAAACAGCACTTACTTAATAATTTTGTATCTTTAAAAATCTAGATCCTATGAAAAATCTAAAAATTTGGGCAAGCTCCACATGATGTGCTTGATTTTATAAAAATAATAGCACTAATCACATTACATTCGAATTTGGTTATGAAATTTTCAAAGAATGGTAGTTTTTGACCTTTTGAACATTTATTTGGGCCACTAAATAAAAGAATAAAATTATGATAAATTCTTCCTCTAAATTCTAATTAATGATGGTCTTGAACATATATTTTTTGTGGGTACTGGTTATGTCATTAAATTTTTACTTGTAGTTCAAATGGGGTTCAAATTTAGCCAAATTTCATGCAAATGGTATACAAATGACTTCAAACTTCTTAGGTGGTTTCATGACGGGTCAGAAGAAATAACTAGTGTTTTCTTGGTTGGTGTTATTGACACCCTGGGTGTCACAAAAGCCTCGAATTTTCGACCCTACCGTGATCTTCAACCATCTGAAGCAGTTCAGCGATCAATGGGCAGGCGAGCTCCACATCGTGCTTTGGAGCCTTCGTACAACCTAGAGCCGAGCGACCGGCTTCACACCCTTCTTCATGGTCTATGGATCCGAAGTGGTCCTACCCATAGACCTTGACTACAGCGCCCAGCGAGTAAGCGCCTATAGCGAGCAGGGCAACGAAACCTCACTCGAGGATGCGATGGACCAGATAGACAAGGCGCGAAACGTCGCGCTCCTTCACTCGGCCATGTATCAGCAGGCACTCCGTTGATACCATGACCAAAACCTGAGGGAAACAAGCCTACTCGTCGACGACCTCATTTTATGCAGGGTTCAAGACAACAGGGGTCGACACAAGCTTTCACCCCTCTGGGAAGGACCATATGTCTTCTCTCGAGTGATCCGGCCCGGCACCTACAAGCTCAAGACCTTGGAGGGCGAGGAATTCAAGAACGCATAGAACATCTCATAGCTACGTAAATTATATCCCTAGATTTCCTTTCTTTCCAACTTTCATGCACGATGCCTACTCTTAAGTGACCCTCGACCCCTTCGAAGGGGTCGAGCATCACTCGAGGGCTAGGAAGGACACGATAGGCACGACACGTGCCAAATTTTTTCCAAAAAATCACTAAGTCTATCTCTCTCAACCCCGAACCTCACCACGCCGGCGAACAAAGTAAGCCACGAGCAAAGAAGCTCACAGCCGAATCAATCGAACGACGCAACGTCATGCTAGCCCTAGCGGCCACGACAACAGCGATCACCGACAAAGCTAAACTTCCAAAACGCCCGGGGGCTTGAACTTTGTGAGTCAAAATAGGAAGGGCAAAGGGCCGGGCACACAAACCAGTTTAATAACCAAAACTAAAATTGTTTAAGGCCACCACGGGCCAACGGAACTAAACAAGCACGAGTCCAAACTTAAACTGTTACATAATTTTGGGCATGATGACCCACCAAATAAACAACTAAGCCACAACTAATTATTTCTCTTCCTCGGCCTTAGGAAGTGCTTCCTCCTCTATATGCTCGCCAGGACATCCACGTGAGGTTTGGTGCAAGCGCGGATCGCATCCATCTGCTCGGGAGTATGCCCTTCAACGTGGCCCGCACTCACTGCTTCAAACTTGGCCTCGACTAGGTCGAAGTGAGTGGCGAACACGCTAAAGGCGGTGCGCACGCCACAGCGCACACCCTGCCTGATCCACTCGTGACCCGCTGCCATCAAGCTCCCAACCTGCTCGGCGAGAGCGGCGCCAGGAGGCAGATCCCCTTGAAGTTCCTAAGTTGCCCGTCCTACCGCGGCGCACAACACGTTCTTGTCCTCGACCTCCCAGTGAAGGGAGCCCTCCGCTGCCGTCAGCTTCAACCCCAAATCTATTCAAAGCCCACCAAAGCCAATAAACCAACAATGCAGCCAACAAACTCGCATAAGCTAAGGAGAATAGGGGAGAGGTTACCTTCCTCCCTCTGGTCGGAGTTTTGCAACTATGCCAGATAGCCACCCGCTGCTTCGGCGAAGGTCGTGGCTGCCTTGTCCGCCTCCTCGCGGTCTGATTTCTCCTGCTGCAGCGCGGCGCCGAGCGTTTTGACCTCCGTGGCGCTGAACACAGCCCTTGCCATGGCCTCGTCCCACTCCTTCCGAGCAGAAGCAAGGTCGTGCTCTGCCCCGTCCAACTAAAGCCCGACCTGTTCCAAAGAAGCCTCCGACTCCATCACCTTCATGCCCAATTCCTCGCTGCGGCGGCGCTCCTCCCCCAACTCTTGACGAGCGGCGGCCAAGGCCCACAGGCCTGTGATGAACGAGGCCTCGCACTCCGACTTCAACGCCCAGCACGTGGCAAGCAGTTGAAGCCCGACGGGATCGCACAGACTCTTCATCCGCCCGATATCCTCCCCAACGATCACGCGCTCGACCTCCGTCATGACCGCTTGCCCACCCGAAGCCACGTTGGGCGCCACGCCAGTAGCCCCGGGCGCCGTAGCCTCGGCGGTCTCATCACCCGCAATGGGCTCTATGGCCCTTGGTGCAGTGCTACCGACGCCTTCGACTCCCGTTGCTGATACGCGTGCACCAGAGGCCGCTGCGGCCGCAGTAGCCACTGCAGCATCACGAGCCCTCACTTCAGATGTGGCATTCACCTTGAGTGTCTTTGCCATAGACAGCCACGGATGGTGAGGCCTCGGGCCGACGTCCTATCGCTTCTTGCTCGACGCGTCACCGCTCCCCGCCGTGTCGCACGCCCGCTTCTCTATGGCCGTCACAGAAGGCGCCGCCTTGGTCTCGATGCCGACCGGAGGAACCCTAGCTCACGATGGCACGACATCCTCTGCGGACTTTGGCGGCTCGACCACCTGCTCGTCCACATCGCTCGGCCTCATCACTTGGGGGCTCCTCGGCGCTTCGCTACCACCGCCGCCATGGCCGGTCTCACCGACCGGCGACTCCGCCCGCGGAACTCACACGTTAGCCGCGATCTCCACAGGCGGGGCCAGCCCTAGAGGTAGTGCACTAGGTGCGACCGCCGGGGGCCCAAGCCCAAGTATGTATGTATGTATAGTACACTACCAAAACTAAGGCCCAAAGCAGCAAAGGGTTAGTCAGTTCGTTTCCTGGGTGCCGACACCGCGCGATCGTCCCGAGTCTCGACTCGCGAACTCGTGACCGCCCTCACCCGCCTCGCCTGCTGCCCATGCCCGGCTCATCTGTCCATCGCCGATCACGGATCGCCCATTGCCATCACCGCCGAGACACCGGTTGGCCCCCAGCCCCCTCTCTCGGTGATCAGCGGCAACTCGGCAAGAAGCTGCACCCGGCCACCCGTGCGTCCATGTCTCCTGGTCTCCACGGCGCAACATGAGCTCTACGTGAACGTGAGGCGTCCAAAATCCAGGTCACGAGCTCTAATTTCTAATTTCTATCCTAGTATTCTGGAATTGTATTCTAAGTACTCATGTGATCTTGTTTTCCACTAATTTTAGGTGTTAGAAATTAGAATTAAGAATGTTACCTAAGAAACATTTGTGGGGGGCTGAGAAAAGAAAACAAAAAAGACTAGAAGAACAATTTATTGAATCAAAAAGAGGTGCTATACATAATTTTTTTCCAACATCTAGTAGTGTTGTGCCCGATGATAATGCAGTAAATGCAACTGAAATTGAAGAAGGACAAGAACAAGTTGATGATTATATTGTAGATGCAACAGAGAATGAAAATTTGCAGCCTTCTTCTCAACCTGAAAATTCAATTGATGATACACAAGAGGCTTCTATTCATGATGTCTTTCATCCTAGAACTTGGGAGAATCTTGATAACAAGGATAGAGATATTTTGATTGAAAAGGGACCGGTGAGAGAATTGGGTCTTAAGTTCCCTGCAGATGCTATTGGTAGACGTTTTTCATATGCTTACTACTCTAGAAAGTTAAGCAATAATGAAGTGGTTGATAGAAAATGGTTGGTGTACTCTAAACATGCGAACAAAGTTTTTTGTTTTTGCTGCAAATTGTTCAAATCAAATCAGAATGATAGTTTGCTAGCAAATGATGGAATGAAGGACAGGAGACATCTTAATCTTAGACTCAAGCAACACGAGAACAGTGTTGAGCATATTAGAAACATGAATACTTGGAATGAACTTAGGCTGAGGTTGAGCAAAAATCAATCAAGGAGAGAGAGCGTTGGAGACAAATTTTAGTAAGAATTGTTGCTGCTAACAAGTTTCTTGCTAAACATAATTTGGCTTTTCGAGGGAAAAATGAAAAACTATATCAAGATAACAATGGTAACTTTCTCGGCACAGTCAAAATGATGGGTGAATATGATCCCATGATGCAAGACCATATTAGGCGGATTCAAAATAGTGAGGTTCATCATCATTATCTTGGGCATAAAATTCAGAATGAGATTATTTCCCTTCTTGCAAATTGTGTGAAACAAACTATATTAAAGATTATCAAGGATTCCAAGTATTTTTCTGTGATTTTAGATTGTACTCCAGATGTGAGCCATGAAGAACAAATGACTCTAATTATTCGTTGTGTCAATATGTCAAGGAATGTTCCAAAGATAGAGGAGTTCTTCCTAGAATTTTTGAAGGTAGATGACACATCAGGATTGGGTCTTTTTAATGAAATAAAGAAGGCATTGACATCTCTTGATTTGAATATTGATGATGTGAGAGGACATGGCTATGATAATGGTTCAAATATGAAGGGAAGAAACAAAGGTGTTCAGAATCGCGTGCTCGAAGTTAATCCAAGAGCACTATACATGTCGTGTGCATGTCATAGTCTGAATCTTACTCTATGTGATATGGGAAACTCTAACAGGTAAACTATTATTTCTATTATACATTGCTTTGGGAAACATATGATACTTACTATTTGTTAAATCTTGCAGGCATGCTATTTCCTTTTTTGGTATCATCGAACGGATATACACACTGTTTGCGAAGTCTACCAAAAGGTGGAAGATTTTGGTGGATAATGTCCCAGGATTGACAGTTAAATCATGGTCTAATACATGCGGGGAAAGTCAAATAAAAAGTGTTGCAGCTATCAGATTCCAAACTCCTCAAATAAGATCAGCTTTAATAGCACTAAAGAAGGCTGCAACTAATGATCATGACTCAATGACAGTTAGTGAACGTCAATCATTGGTGAGTGCACTTGAGAATTTTGAATTTTTAGTTGGTTTGGTTATTTGGCATGACATTTTATTCTCTGTAAATAAGGTGAGCAAGAAGTTGCAATCTAAAACTGTGAGTATAGATGCTACTCTCAAACATATTGAAGGTGTCATATCACACTTCAAGAAGTACAGAGATGAAGGTTTCACTTCTAGTATGCCTACAGCAAAAAACATTGCATCTGAAATGGATATAGAGCCAAAATTTCATACAAAACGTCAAGGAAAGAGAAAGAAACATTTTGATGAACAAGATGACCAAGACGAGGAAATACAATTTTATGCTATGGACTCATTCAGAGTGGAGTACTTCAATGTTATGATTGATGCTGCAATTGCTTCGTTGGCTACTAGATTTGAACAGATGAAACAATTTGATAACATTTTTGGGTTCTTGTTCAACTCAGACAATTTGAAATCTTTGGATGAAGCTGATCTTTGGCGGCACTGTATGAATTTTGTGAAAACATTTTCTCATGATAACTCATCCCATGTTGAGATCAATTCTTTTTTTCAAGAGTTAAAGGTGTTGCAAATGAGTTTACCAGATGCTTTGATGTCAGCGCTTGAGATTCTGGAGTTTGTTATGGCTGCAGATTGATATCCAAATGTTTCAATTGCCTATCGAATCCTCTTAACTATACCTGTGACTGTAGCTTTGCCTGAAAGAAGTTTCTCAAAACTGAAGTTGTTGAAGAAGTATTTGAGATCAACTATGTCACCATAAAGATTAAATGGTTTGGCTATATGCGCTTTCGAGAAGACTATATTGGACACTATTGATCTCAATATTGTCCTTGATGATTTTGCATCAAGAAATGCCCGAAGAAGTATCTTTGTATGAGAAACAACGGATATTATGGAGTATAAATAAAAGGTACAAATATATTGCTATTTTAGTATACATTGTTACTCGATAATTATCATTTATCAAATATATATTGATATATTTGTTTTTGCTTTACATGAAAAAAATAACATATATATACATATTATAAGATTTTATATAAAGTCGGACTATAAAGGGCCCATCGTGATGAGTTCGCTAGAGGGCCCTCAAAATCATAGGACCGGCCCTATCCACAGGCGCCGGTGAACAGGGGCCCTTAGCCGAACCCCCTCGCTTCGGTGCTACCTCATCGACCAGACGAGGGCCCATGGGGACCTTCGATTGGGCCGACGGTGCTGAAGTCAGCAATGACTCCATCCCCAGGGTTGGTCATGTGAACGGCACATAACCAAGCCAGGCGGCCCGCCCGGCGATGCCACCGAGTTCGTCATCGTCATTGTCGTCATCATCGCCGGTAGCTCCACCGAGGTCCTCGTACCTGCTAACGGCCTCCCCACCGTCAGACGCATCGTCATCCTCATCTTCATCATCCTCCTCCGTTGACTCGGTCGATAGGGTGCCTCGCCCCCCCCCCTTCGCTCCTTCTGCTCCCTCAGCGCCTGCCGTTGCCGCGATCTCTCCTCCTTCCCTCACTTTGCTAGGATGTCGGCATCCTTCTTCTTCCTCATCTCCTGCTTAGCGTCCCGCCGCTCCACTTCACTAAAGCGGTTGGCGGCCCGCTGCGCCTCTCCCTTCGACAGCCGAAGGGTAGGGGTGTGGATGAAACACGTCCACTGGGACTAAAAACAGAATGCAGCAGTAAGGTCGGCCGCTATCGCGATTGAAAAAGCAAAAGCACGAGGAAAAAGGACAGGGAGACAGAATTTCTTACCACGTCAACTGCCTGAGGGTCTGGACGCATCACCGACCTGTCCAGGACGGGCCAGGCCTGGGCACTGATGCCTAACGTCGCCCTCACCCGCTTCGTGACCTCGTTGTCGGGCAGCAGGTCCTCCGCCATCACGTTGTCCGGCACAACGCGACCGCTACCCTCAACAAGGAACATAGGGAGCTGGCGAGCGGACTGTGGCGCGAACCGCCACTTATGGTACCACCCGACGATCCCGGCGCCGTCGAGACCGCGCTTCTTGAGGTGGGTAATCATGTCAAGGGCGTCCTTGATCCATCTCTTGCCAGACTTCCCTTCCCCCCAGCTGCAGCTTGGTCTGGGCTGAGGGATGTCCCGACTGGTCAAATCTGGAAGCGGGTGGAGCTCGTCGTTGCGTAGGTAGAACCACCTCTTGTGCCATCCTGAGTGGTTGGTCGTGGTAGGCATCGAGATGTACTCCGCTAAGCGCCCACCATGGAGTCGGATGCCAACGCATCCGATGGTGCAGGGGAAGGGCTCTCCCCCGACATTGTGGGTAACACAGGCCGCAAGGAAGAAGTGGCACCATAGGTCGAAGTTGGGCGCGATTCCAAGGAACCCCTCACACAAGGCCACTAAGGCCGAGATGTGTTGAATCTCGTTGGGATTCAGATGCTGCATCTTCGCGCGATAATGAAAGAGCAGCGCGTGGAGGAAGTCATGCGCTAGCCGCCCATGCCCGCGCTCGTGGAAAGGCACGAATGACACCATGTAGCCCCGAGGAGAATCCGGCCGAACATCATCGCCCGGCACCAGCCACTCCCTCGCTCCGGTGAGAGGGGCAAGGAGCCCGGCGCGGACAAGTTCATCTAAATCCCTCTTCATCACCGTGGAACGAGTAAACACAGACATGATGGTGGAAGAGGAGACACAGCGGAGAAGAGCGATGGCAATCGCTAGGCTATAGCGGAGGCAGGAGGGTGTTAAGGTGAGAGAAGTGAAAGGAAGAAATAGGCCCCAATACTCGGAGTTAAATAGGCGAACCGTCCAAGGGAATACGATCTGAACCGACTGTGGGGGACTACCCGTGATCCACCAGAAGTAAACCTCTTAAGTCCATGCCCCGCGAAACGCGCGGACGTGGTTGCTCCACGCCATCCCATTACATCACATCTCCCACGACTCCATGACTTCTAGAACCTCAAATGACTCCACGCAATCCGGGCCCACTCCCACCTCCCCTCTGGCGGGGAAAGCGCGCCCACAATCGCCATGCCACGGAAGATGGAACGACCTTGCGTCTCACTTGGGACCACCACATCGCGCGTGCATAAGGTAAGCGCTCAACCCTTTCCTCGGGCAGTGGGGCATGCGGCTCAAAGCGGACTGTGACCCCACATCACGCTTTGAACCTTGAACAAGGAGGAGAGGGTTCAACCGCTAGAATTTCCTAAGTCTTTGTTTTTGTAAGAGGGTTGTTCAAGCCCTGGTGGTTCCTGCTGACCGAGTTTTGCAACGATGACTCGATCGACCTCACGGGGCTCGGTCGACGTCAACAAGGAAGGGACGGAAGCACAAGGTGAGTCGCCCAACCTTAGCAGGGGTCGAACAACACAGGTAAGACAGGATAAGAGACTGAAAACTATCTCGAAGGCCTGACAGCGCCGAGGTTCTAAGGATGGCCCCACAAAAGCGTTCGAGGGCTGCCTAGTGCGCAAAACAGAGTGAGGGGCACGAGCGGTGGGCACGCTTAGCGGCCAAAACCCTAACTCCCAAGGGGTCGAGGGCATCGCAGAGTAGCATTTAAGTCCCGTTCTGGCTTGTCCGTTGGTATCTCTCTGAAGAGAGGCAACTAGCCATCATGACCTATCGAATGGTCATGACAACCAGTCGAGTTGGAAAAATGGATTTATGAGGTTGACCACCAGCTGCTTCGCTGGGACCCCATCGACGGCGGGGGGGGGGGGGGGGGGGGACTTCACTCGAACAAATCCGATAACAACTCATCGAGCACCACGTTTCAGTCATCAAGGCAAAAGCGTGGCCTGACTCTATCCTCTGTCTCACGAACGGAACACGGAAGGAGAAAATGACAAAGCTGAAACGGTCACTTGACTAGCCCCATCGCATCGAGCAGGGACTCAAGAGCCAGCATCGCCAAATGAGATCCAACGACGGGATCACACCAACATTTCTTTGTTAATAAAGATCACCAAAGGCCAACTCTTACAAAGTTTCTCTTACAAATGAGTATCGATGACTCGGGGGTACAAGAAAGAGAAAAAAAAGGTCGACCCGATTGGTCTACTACAAAGAAAGATGGTACCCGCCCCTCAGCATGATGTGAACAAGGGTTCCCAATCTTACGAAAGGTTCTTGGTAAGTTGATTTGGTCGGAGGCGACACACAAATCGACCCAGCTTCAGAACAGCACGTTCTATACCCCGCAATCGCAGCACGACGTCTCCTCTGGTTATCAACCATCCAAAGGCGATTGACCTCACCGAGAAGGCTAATCCCTGCCTGCGAATCAAGAACACAAGCAAGAACAACAAAGAATGCAACACAATTGCAGATGTATGATTAAACTCTCGAAGTTGGGGTCTCACAAACCGATGAACGGCGACACTGTTTATGAACAGAATTGATCTAAGCAAAACCCGAACCCTAATGGTGCGGTGGCGGCTGTATATAAAGACCCTAGGGTCGTGCAAGACCCTCTGGATGCGCTCCTAATTGGGCTCAACTAGATACAAAGCCCAAAGGCCAAAAATAGGCGACGCAGCACCGACACAGATTCTGGACTCTCTCTTGTTTCAACGATTTCCGATGACTCCGCATGAATTTTGACATGAGGCCGGCGGCATTGGAAAGGTCTTCTCCTTATCTTTCCATGCATATGTAGAACGTCTAAATCCGAGTCCGTATGCGTCCTGGGCGACTATTTTAGTGCAGACTGGTCCTGGGCCCCGAAACAAACTCGAAGTCGGTTTTGATTGGGCCTCCACTTTGGCTTCCAAGCCCTTGCTGGTCCTCCACGTTCCCAACTCCTTCTCCCATCATCTCCTGGTCCTCTCCATGGTTTCTAATCTAAAATAATCATTAGGTAGCAAACCATTCTCAAAAGTTACATATAGCGAAGAACGTAAGAACGAGCTCACCTCTAAATTTAGTCGTCGTGCACGAGCTCTAGTCATTGGACCTTGCAAGTCCAGAATTGGAGGAGTGTTGTGTGTATCCATAGGAGTGATGTCCTCATCACAGCGGGTACATATGAGGTAAAGCACCTGTAGTGCTTCATCATCAAGGGAGAGACGCCCTCGTTTGAGGCTATGCCATGGCCGAACTCAATGAGGCTGGTTGCATGCCAAAAGCTTAGGATTCACTAGTTTTAACAGAGGAGAAAGATGAGGTGGAATGTTGCCCTGCTACAACGTTAAATAGCCAGGCAAGTCTTAGGCCTCGGATCCCCTGTGGCATGCGACGCACGGGCACCAAACCCGATGGAGAGAAGCCCAGACACCCTGCACGCTATGTGAAGACAAGGGTCTGCCGCCCTGGATGTACGGCATTCGGTCCCCCCATAAATGAAAAGATTCGCCTCGAGGCGAGCACGCCAATGACGAAGGCCGTAGGCAAGGCCCAGTACAGCGCACAGAGCCTCCTGACTCCCTCGCGTCCTGAGGCCAGAAAGGACCCAGAGGCTAAAGTAATACCGTGAGCCATTCAAACAACTAGATAAAGCCAAAGCGCGAGTTTGTTCGATCCTGACTTGCTCGCGCGCACCCTGCCCGGAAAACTAACCGGCGGTCTCAAGTCAAATGAAGCCAAAGCTCGAGTCTTCCTAAACTCGCTCTCTGGCTCGGAGGCTACACCCGTCGGGTGCGCTCACGCGCACCTCTACCGGAAGATAGGCAACCGGACAACAACCCCGCTTCGCCCACCGACGCTAACGTCAACATCCCCCGAGCGACTCTTTGAATCGCTTGAAGGCTGCGGGGCTACTGTCGAGGATAAATATCAGTGATGATGTGTGGCTCTGACCAACCCCCTAATCAAAACCCTTGGCTAATGACTCTCGAGGCCCATAGTGGGCCTAAGGAACCACATCTCTAATAAGCTGGGACCAACCCGCGTGGATAAGCGCACGCCTCGCGGGCTGCAGGGTTCAACACATTTCCATCCTACACGCCTCTCGTCAAAGAGGTCCCCAACCCTCGCTTCGCTCGACCCCCACTGAGGGGTCGGTCCCAAAAACCGCATTGCTCGACCCCCACCAGGGAGGGTCGACCTCGGTCATCGGCCCTCTCTCGACTTGATCGGCCCATCCGGGGTCGGGTCGGTCACCGTCGCGCTTGACCCCCCGTGGGGTCGAGGCGCTTTTGTTCCTACCAACTCCAACACAGTGGCCGCTGAATCGATAAAGGCTGCCCCGCGCAGAGTGTCCGTCTTGGTGATAAGGATGCCAGCCTGGGCCTCCCGAAGGTCGTACCCACATCGGCGGGCGTAGAACCCATGATATCAGGACAAACCATACCAATCGTGTTAGAGGGTTCTTCAGCCCCGAGACAGGACAACACCAAAAGACACTGACTGCGTGTGACTAGCGAAATGGAGAAACTCGATTAACTCATACGGGTTGGGACGGGACCATGTTACAAGCACATCCGGCCAGGCGTTACGCAACGAACCGACCCCCGCAGATGGGATTGAGCAGGTCGAAAGTCCACAACCACCCTCTGCTGACTTAAATGTCATACCACGTGTGCGGGCACAGTATCAGGAGGTCGAATCCACCTGCAAATCCACTCTGATCATCATCATCGCCCCGACGAGACGGCACCTGATGCCATAAGGCAGCCTATGCTGCATACCTAAGAAGCTACTGTAGTGGCGCCTGTAACAGTGGTGGCATTGGTCAGCCTGATAGATGGGTGAGACTGGACCGTACCTAGGGCCATCATGTCGTCCATCATGCTCCATCCCGTTCCCGTGGAACACGCCATCTACAGAGGCGGGGTAGCCCAACGCCGTAAGGCAGTCCACACCGCATACCTCATCATCCCAATGAGGACGCCCTGAGCATGGACGGTAAAGGACATCACAGTGATGGCCGCGGCACGACCGCATGTTCGCTGTACCACCCTATAATTACGGAGCACGTCTCCTATAGGAACGAGGCGATTCTACCCGATGACGGACAAGCCAGAGCACGCCTCTACGCTGCGCCAGTATGCAAGGACCAGGACGACGGGACCCATCAAGACCGAAGATTGCGCCATCGATCTGAGTCCATACCTCCTTCAGCACACTCCCGCCAACCCCATGTGTAGATTACCTCTCTCTCTCTCTCTGTAAAGAGGGCCCAACCCCTTAGACTATAAAAGGGGAGGCTCTCACCTTCCTCAAGAGATATAGAGACATGACCCTTCACACATGCTTCCAGGCATCAAGACTTGGAGATTCCTCCTATCTCACTAGTATTGTATACTCCCTCTCGGTGTAAGTAACACGAGCAGTGCTAGAACAGGACATAGGGGGCTACCTTGAACTAGTATAATCCTCGTGCCCTCTTGCATTGCCATCACCGAACCTGAAACATGCATCCCCTAGAACAAATTCTACTTGCCGATGATCTAAACACCGGTAATACTTGAGATTCAAGGGGAGCTAATAGAGAAACTATTCATCATTTCCATAGGAAAGGTAGAAACTAAGTTCTCAATTTTATTCAAAAAGGGAAATCTTTTTGTTCTTTTTGGTTTAGCAAATTTTTGTGGTTTTCCTTCAAAAAGTGAAAATCTTTTTGTGTTTTCTGAAATTTATAGAATGATAAATATTTTTGGGTTATCCTAAAGTTTATCAAAACTAAAAATCCTTTTATGTTTCTTTTTCGAGTTATAATTATACACAAGGGGTTCATGCAATGATTCGACTAGATAGAGGGGAGAGAGAAGAGAAGGAGTCAATGGCAGACCTTGGTTTATGCACCTCCCCAAGCTTAGGCCTTTGCAAGACTTAAGTTCAAAAGAGGCGATCACTATGGTGGTAGATACTCAAAGTTCATAGCAGACACCCTTCAAAATTCTTTCCATTCCTACAAAATGTTACTTGGACACGATACCCGAAGGACAATATTTCAATTAAGATCATTGGTTAGCTTTTCGGTTAATAGTCCAAGTGTTAATCATTCAAACATGCAAGAAAAGTAACGCTATACCTCTCTAGTTGGTTTTATTGCAGCACACTTTTGTTCCTGGGTTGAAAATTTATTTGCTAAGGGAAAGTTCTTGACGACTTAGAAGAAACAAAAAAGAAGACAGAAGTGAGGGAGAAATAAGCTCCAGGTAAAGTTTGAGGGGTGGAGAGTTGAGAGAACATACCTTGCTATTTATAAGTTTGAGGAGGAGGCTTGGAGGCTTTTTGCACAGGCCGGGCGGCAAGAAATGGCCGGGCAGCAGAACACAGCCGGGTGGCACATCATGTCGGGCGGTGGTACACAGCCGGGTGGCGGGTCCACTTGCCTAATTTGCTACATGCTTGCTTTGCAGCTCATGGGAAAGCTTTAGGGGCATGCACCATGTGCTTGCTTTGGCTAGAATTTTGTTGAGAGAGTGGGGAGCAAGAAGAGAGTGACGCGATGGCCGAAGTATAAGGTTTGCGATGAGTGTTCTGCCACTCATGAATTCTAGGAGAGAAGGGTGGCTGGTGACCTTGAGAATTGTTGGAGTGAGGTGACATGAACGGTTTTCCTTCACTTCTTTTCACTTGTGGCGAGGTCCTCCAGTGGGCAATTTGCTCTAGGGAACTGATGGCTACGCCTTGGCCACTCATGGCCAACATCCGTGCAGTGAAAGAACAAGAAAAACAAGAAAAAGTTGGGTGAGGCGGCCATAATTGGCTGGGCAGTAGAATCTGTCCAGGCGGCACAAAATTACCCTGCCAGGTGGTCATTTTTCATGAAAAATGACCTCCCGGGTGCTGAAATTTGACTGGGTAATTTCTGGCCAGTTTAATGTCCTGGACAGACAGCCGGATGGTTGTTTCGGCCAAGAAATTGACCTTTCGGTTGATAATATTTGTCGGGTAATGACTCAAATTTTTTTTTCATATTTTTATTTCTTTTCTTTTATAACCTATATTCAGTGAGTAATGGAAAAAAAACCATAATCTAGTGGTCAATACAAAGGCGTAACGAAGGGGATAAATATCGGTTACCTTCTGACAAGGGTTCGGATTTTACATCCTGAATGAGACGGCCTCCTTTTGCCATACCTGAATCTTGTTTTTGGGCTCTATGGTGGTGACCTTTTAGAGTTTTATTTTTCAATCTCTTTTGGCATCACTTGGTCCATTTATTTCCTACAATTGTTAGCGCAAATCTATTCATCTACAATAGGCATATCTCTATCTATTCCATCAATCAACCTAGACACCATGTCTAATTTGATCAATTGTGGAAGGAAAACATATGCATTTTCCTTATTTTACATCATAGCATGATAGAGATTACCACTTTTGTATTCTAGATCATACACATACATAGGGCACACAACCAAACAAGGAATGCATAACCCAATATAGCATAAGATAAGAACATAAGAGTAGTTGGTGATGAATCAATTCCATCAATACCCAAACTGTCCAAATAGATGGTTAGGGGCAAGATTTTGGGGCTTACCTCCTTGAAAATTGAGCTATGGTGGTACATGATGATTCGTTGAGAAGTATCGCAACACCATGGGCTCTTCTTCCGTGAAAACTTGCTCCAAGGTCAAGGAGACTGCGTCCTGTTTGTTCCATACTCAAACAAAATAGGCATGATCCAGCTAAGGCTAGCGGTGAATTAGCTCAATAGACAATCTGTGTTAGTCTCAAAATCTTAGCAATTGTGGCCCCGGCAACGGTGCCAGAAATGCTTGTTGACACTTCTTAACGTCGTACTAAAGATATCACTATCTCTGGTATGGTGCTAGAAATGGTTGTTGGCGTTTGTTATGCTTTAAGTGTAAAGTGAATTAATCCACAAGTGCACGGAACACCATTGTAGCATTTCATCTGGGAGTATTCCAAGGTATCGTATTTATATCCATAGGGAAGCTAGGCGTAAAATTATCTTAGTTTAACAAAGATACGACTATAAGAATTATACCAACTAACCAAAGACAGGGGTAAGGATGTTCAATAATAAAGTGGGGTAGTAACATAGGAGAAATCCACACTAAGATAAATAAAGAGATCGGTTAAGCTAGACGGGAGGACAACAAATCTAAGTCTAAGAATCCTAAAATATATCTTCCAAATATATCTAAAACAAGTGTCAAATCCTAGTTACTCTGGTTGAGGTCTTAAACCATTCCTGGTACAGCCTCGAGTCTTTCACCTATTAGTTCACTTCGGGGCACGAAAGCAATCCACTAATATGGGTCGGTAACTAACCTCTGTACTAATGGGTATGCTATCGCTAGACAACCCTGCTTGAGACTTCCTGAATGTGGTGGAATACTAAATGGACGGACAGGACTGTCACCACCTGCCGCCTACCACACAGCCCATGGGGACGAATGCAAAATCAACGAGTGCTAGCTTAGGCACCACGCCTACGTCTTCACTAGATATTCTTCCATTTGCCTAGCAGAAGAATAACCGGGAAATAACCAAGTCTAAGTCCTAGAAAGAACTAAAACTTAATTAAATCCTAGCCGGATAACCGGTGAACTAGTCAACAAAGTTTCTTCCCGATGATCGTAACTTGAGGAAATGACTAAGTTAAAATAAATGCTTGACAAGATATAAATGGAAAGATATTTATATTGATAAAAGATAAGTCTTACAAAAAGAGAAGAGATACAAGAGAGCTCATACCAAGACTCCAAGATAATTCCGAAATCTTGAGCAATGCTCTTGACTAGACTCTAACTCTCGACTAACTAACTTACTCTACTAAGTAGCACAAGTAGTGGGAAATCGACTCCTTGATGTGTTGCTTTGTCATTTCCTTCCGAATTCTCCACTATTTATAGGTGGTGATGGGTCGGGAGGTATTTATAGGTGAAGTGGAGCCGGTGGGCCAAAGTCGATGCGCCGGGCAGCGGGATAGGCCGGGCGGAGTATGCCGGGCGGCAGGATAGGTCGGGCGGCGGGCTAGGCCGAGCGGCCGTTTGATTGGGTCGGTTCCTGACCGACTCTTCCTGGATGGCTCAGATGTTGTCCCGATGACGGTTGATAGGTTGGTTTCCACCAACTTTCTTCTTTTGGGGGTGGTACGCCTCTTGGGCCTTAGTGGGCTGGCCACCCTGGGTGGCAACTCGAGGCTGGGCGGTAGACTAGGCTGGACGGCATGGTAGGCCGGGCGGCGGTCCTTGCCGGGTGGCGGCCATGGCTGGGTGCTGACCCCTCCTTGGTTGCCCCTTGACTTCTCTCATTTAGGCCACTTGATGGCCTTCTTTCCTTCACCACTTTTCACATCTTTTGATCTGGGAAGAGAAAACGACATCGTGGTCGAGTGTTTTGCAAGGTCGGCTGGGTGCTGATTTCAGCTGTAAACAACCCTATCGGTCGGGTGCTGATATTAGCTGTAAACGACCTTGTCGGCCGGCTATTTTACAGTCGTGATCGGCCAACGGGGTGTTTCTTCATGTTTTTGCATATTTCAGCCCCTTTATGCCTGCAAGCACATATTTCCCAAAAACTCGTGGAACTTTATTAGTTTAAACAAATATTTATTGAACTTTGGTCTTTTACCTTGCATTTCCCGACTGGTTGGTGGCCGATATTAGGTTTTATAGGCCGCCAACAGGGAGTTGAAGTTCTTTCTAGGTTTTCAAGTCAAGAAACTTGAAGAAGGAACATTCATAAGTCAAACCAAGTACACTCAAGATATACTCAAGAAGTTTGACCTAAATAAGGAAAAGCCCAACAAGACTCCAATGAAGACAAATAGACATCTTGGACTAGATGTAAATGGTAAGTCCGTGGATGACAAGGTATATCGATCCATGATTGGCTCCTTACTTTATCTTTGTGCATCTATACCTGATATCATGTTAAGTGTGTTCATGTGTGCAAGGTTCCAAGCTGCTTCTAAGGAAAGTCACTTAGTGGCTATCGAAAGAATCTTGAAATATTTAGTTCACACACCAAACCTAGGATTGTGGTATCTAAAGGGTTCCAAGTTTAAGTTAGTCGGTTATTCCGATGTCGACTACGTTGGTTGTAAGGTGGATAGGAAGAGTACCTCTGGGACTTGTCAATTTGGGTAGGTCCCTTGTTTCAGTCATCCAAGAAACAAAATTCTGTTGCCTTATCCACAGCCGAAGCGGAATATGTCGTAGCCAGAAGTTGTTGTGCTCAACTACTTTGGATGCGGCAAACTCTAAAGGACTTTGGATACACTATGACCAAGGTTCCACTCCTATGTGACAATGAGAGTTCCATCATGATTGCATATAACCCCATTGATCATAATAGGTAAGCATATAGATATCTGACACCATTTCTTGAGAGATCATTCCATAAAGGGGGATATTGAAATTAGCTATGTTAGAACCGACAAACAACTAGCCGATATATTTACCAAGCCCCTAGATGAGAAAAGGTTTTATGAGTTGAGAAGTGAGCTAAGCATTCTCGGTTCATCCAATGTGGAGTAGAACCTTGTACTTTGTTTGTATTGATTAATCTTGAACAAAGATTTTGAGACAAAATGCTTCAAAAATTATTATTGCTTTAATTATGAAAATAATTGATTTTGATCAATAGATCATAATGTTGAAACTTGTGAATATTGTTGTGATTGGTTGAATGATGCTATTCACAAGTTGAAACAAGTATGTACCTATTACTTGTCCAAGTTCATTTTTGAGAGAACCTATTTTTTGGTTCAAACAGAGCACGACGGAACTTCCATCAGTAACCGACGGAACTTCCGTCATCCACCTTCTCTGGAACCCGAGACCTACGGAAATTCTGTCACTCACTAAGAGAACTTCCGTCATATTCAAATCATTATGTCTGCTCAAACCCAAGAGCAACAGAACTTCCATCACCCAATGACGGAACTTTCTTCACTCCCAGGTCAAAGGTTCTGACGGCCTCTTCTTCCCTAAGTCAACCGTTCATTTACATTTATTCACTCTCTCTCTCTCTCTCTCTCTCTCTCTCTCTCTCTCCTCTCCACAAACTCTAGGCGGTGATTTGGAGCATCAACCAGTGATTTCTTTCAAGTTTGAGGGGATTCCACTCCTTCCCCACGGAAATTCCGGGATCTCCATCGTTTTTCTCCATCTTTTTGCCCTAGGTATGAACTTTGACCTAGATTTCGTGCTTTAGGTCAAAATCACGCAATGCCTACATTTCCCTTGGACAGTTAGGTTTATTTGTACCTAGTTTATCATTTCCTAGAGGCATTTCGATCATTGTGGTATGATTTAGGAGTTTGGTCGAAATTTGTGCAAAATATAAATGAAGGAAGTTCTATCAACACTTCCATCATGACGGAAGTTTCATGAAAATCTCACTGACGTTCCGTCCTCTGCAGTTCAGTGCACTGATTTTGACTATCTCTTGCTTCTTGCTTTGACTCATACCTAATCCATTGATTCATTTCATGTAATTCTAGGCCATTGACAATGGTGAGGGTCAAGTATGCGTCAACCACCATTGAGGAGTCAAGTGGCGATGATCAATCAAATTCCTCCTCTCCAAGTGAGGAGCGTGTGCCTGCATCCAAAAGAAGAAAGGCAGTGGCTTCAAGGAAGCGCAACGGAGGCACCAGTGGGGATGCACAGACAGTGCATGTTGATCAAGGAGGATCACTCCCTCCTAGGCGTGCTCGAGACAAAGGCAAGAGGCCCGCTAAGGAGAAGAGCACACGACAGCGCAAAGGTGCAAGAGATGATTTAATGAATGTTATGAAGGACCTTCGTGTTCATGCTCTAGTTTATGCAAAGGGGCAGATCTTCAAGGATTACAAGAAGTACCTTGACGCTCCCTTTGAAGGAAGAAAGCAAAATCCTTTGCAAGTGGCCGAACAAGAAGCTAGTGATTACCGGTTCTATACATGGTTCCAACAAGACTATTACATGTCCATGTTGATTGAGAAGAACCGAAAGAATAGATTGGCAACCCACCAATGGATTGATTGGACTTATATGGAATCAAAAGACAATCTGATCTTTAAGGAAATCATTCAAGTCTGCAAGGATCAAGGTGTGTATGACCTCATGAGCATCAACTATGACTGGAATGAAGAAGTGATATGCCAATTCTACTCCACACTCTACCTTGAGCCAAGAGGAACTATTTATTGGAGGAGCCAAGGTATTGGTTATGCAATCTCTCCAACTTGCTTTGCAAGCTATTTGTTTCAAGGGAGTGCAGATCATGAAAGGGAGCTCATTTCAAATGAGCCTGTGGTGAAGGAAAGTGAGATGGCTTTCATGTACTATGAGCCAAGTCCCTTATTTTTTGACTTAACAAATGGACTCCACAACTTCTACTTCACCCTCAACCGGATGCTCAGGGTGACCATTGCACCAAATGGAGGTTATGCCGCTGCTATTGTGGAGTCCTTTAGGAATATACTTGGTAGGTTTCGCCCTGAGGCAACTTCATTTAGTGTCATGGACTTCATCATCAATGACATCCACATGTCATCTATGGACACTAGGCGAGTTCTTCCCTATGCTCCTTATCTAATGAGGATGATTGAGTCAGAGACTGGTCGCATCTTTGAGAAGGACTGCACTCACACCCCTTTGAGGCCACGAGTTCAATATGAGCTTTGCCCGACATTAGTGGAACCCGCTAGAGTTTCTTCTACTAGGAGAGCTGGCATTGCTAGGGCGCATGCCGAGCAAGCAGCAGCAACAACAACAAGGCCCTCAACCTCTTCAACTCCACCTCCTCCAGAAGATCTTCACCGACCATCTTCTCCAATTGTCTCCTTCTTGAAGAACATTTTTAATGCTTGTTGCTTAAATGAAAGGGAGAATTAGGAGAACAAAAGGAGGATGAAGAAACTCACTAGAAGGATCAAGAATGAGAGGGCTCAAGGACGTGACATGTCTCCGGATGGCTCCGAGTGTGAGGATGATGGTGGCCACTGGTCTTTGTTGCCCCCTTTACAACTTATGAGGCTTCAACTGGTCCGTCCTTCGCTCCTCCTCATGTGGATTAAGAGAGTGAAGAAGATGATAGCATCGAGGATGATGACGAGTGGTTTTTTTTCTTAGCTCATCTATCTCTCTTTTATTCTTTTTTGTGCTTTGATGCCAAAGGGGGAGAGAAAGCGATGAATAAGGATGTGAAAGGAATGAGCTGCTCTCTATTGTAATAAGTTAGTAACTTTGGACAAATTTTCTTATGTGCTTGAAAACTATTTGTGAACCTTATTGTAATATGAATGCTATGCTTTATGTTAATGTGTGGTGTCGCTTTTATTTGTGAGATGATGATTGTTTGTGAGATGATGATTTTGCTAACTGTGTTGTTGATTTCCTTGATTTATCACCTCTTTTGCACACTTGTACACTTGTTAGGCACCCCACTTGTTGAAAAATATAGGGGAGCTCTTTCACAAGTTTTTATGAATCATGCATATCTTTAGGGGGAGCTCCGCTATATTTGCTTGTTGTCTCTTTTGATTATCTCTTTATATCCTTTTTAATCTATTATCATCAATCACCAAAAAGGGGGAGATTCAAAATGCATCTAGGACCCCTAGTGGGTTTTGGTGTGCGATAAGATAGGATTAACAATGTGCTAACATGAATATGAAGTAAATATGCAGATTATCAAAAGATTATCTAAACCCACATTGTAAGTTTGTTCATCCCCCTACAAAAAGAAGAAAAAGGAAAGGACTCAAAAGAGCTTCAATGTTTAGCTTTTCCTATTTTATTGAGTCATAGGTATGCCAAACTATTAAGAGGGGTAAACTAATCTTGCTTACAGAAAATTTATGTGCTCAAGTCAACCAAAAAGCTTTAAGATCAAATTAGCCACAAAAACTCCAAAAAGAACCAACTCATTCTGAGCCAAACAGAGAGTCACAAAAGCTCCGTGAGTCATTCATGGAAGTTATGTCATTGCCAAACTTAGAGCTCTTGCAACCCGAGGGTTATGGATGTTTCGTGATGCCAATCATGGAAGTTCCATCATGACTTGTCTTAGATGTAACCTATCCCACGCAACGGCTCATTTTGAACTCATGAAAGTTCTGTGGGTAACCACGGAAGTTCTGTCATACCCAGAATACACTGCAATAGCTAGTTTTTGGAGTTGCTCTATATATACCCATTGCACTCCACCGTGGAAAGAGTTGGACTCATTGTTATTTCACTCCTCATTCAGCTAGAACTTCCCCCTCTCACATACACACTTGTTCTTGACATTTCAAACATTTGTGAGAGAGATCCAACCACAAAAAGCTTCAATCCATACATTCAAAAGATTGAGCACATCTTTCCCTTCACTTCAAGAATTGATTTACTTGTTACTCTTGGAGACTTGGTCTCCTAAACGGTTAGGCATCGCCCTTAACCTTCCAATTTGTTGTGGTGAGAAGGGGATGTTTGTGAAGGTGTGATTCGCCTCTGGAGGAAAAGAATCAAGTGAAGAAAGCACCCAAACACGATCTTTGTGATTGCTTGGCAGGGAAAAGGGTTGAGAGAGATTCGACCACTTTGTGTGGCTCCTTAACGAGGACGTAGGAACTAGTTAGTGTGGTTGCTGAACCTCGGGTTAAATCTCTCTCTCTCTCTCTCTCTCTCTCTCTATCTATCTATCTATCTATCTATCTATCTTTCTTTCTTTCTTTCTTTCTTTCACTTGTTCTTATTATTGAGCTTATTATGTCAATTCATATATTATGCTTGATCTACTTGGTTGTTGTGTTGCTAGCTATCTATTGTAGGACTTGAGTTACTCATCTCATTGGCATCACTTCTATTCAAGTATTGTATCATTTTCCTTCTTATTTTTCCTCATTTGATTTAGCACTCATTTCACATTTTGTGTAACTTTTGTCGAGGGACAGAACTTCCGTCACCATGGAAGTTCCATCACAGACTAACGGAAGTTCCATCAGTCTCTGTTTGACTAGATTTAAGTGTTGATTTTAGGTTAATTTTTCGATTGCCTATTCACCCCCCCCCCCCCCTCTACGCAACTTTCAATTGGCCCCACCAACAAAAATAAACATGAAAAGCTCTAACTATTTATGTAATTGAGATCAAATGACATGTTACTGTAAGCTTCATGACTATAGGTGTTTGGAAACCCCAAGGTATAAATGTTTTGATGATTGAGTAACAACATGAAATGGTTACTAATGTCTACATCTAGTGTTGTTGATGTAGAATAAACTATTAACTCAAACATAAACATGGTGAATGTCGTCGCCTTGATGATAAATGGAGGACTCGATAGAGTGCCATGTAGATCTTGATGGAGAGGTGCAGTGATAGAGATGGATCAAGGCTAAGGACAGCTAGGTCCAAGTATGTGTGATAACTTGGCTAGTGTGTAGACTTGAGTCCATAGGAAAAACCGGACTATCAAGAGGGCACCCTTGATGGTCGTTAACTACTATTTTCGGTCATCAACATTACTCAAAATAAAGAAGGATTGTATATTCCCACCATGCATGTTAGTTCTTTTTAATAAATATCCACTATTGCTTGGAGAATCACTGACATGCAGGAGAAATATCAAAAGAGAGGAGAAAACATACCAATATGGCGAAGAAACACAACGTCGACCAATCGAAGTTTGCCAACGGGGATTCCCACGGATCAACTGGCCCACCTACAGTACCAAACCGACATACAGAAGGCCTAAGCCATGGAGAAGCAAAGGGGGGGCCACCCACTAGTGTGCCAGAGGCGGCAGGCCCCCTATGGGCCCACCCCCGGTTTGGCCGAACAGGAGGGCAGCCCACTGGGGCCCATCTTCCCATGGCGGTTCCCCACCGACTTCCCAAAGGTGGTTGCCCCCCTTAGGGCAGGAGTTATCGACCTCAGAACCACCTTTGGACAGCTATAAAAGGAATGGTGTGGCTCGCTCCTCAACACACACCAAGAAGAATTACTCTCTTTACCATTTCATGATTCCCTTTAGTTTTTGTGGAATTAGGCTTAGAATAGAGTCTTCTTTAGTTCCCAAGTCTTCCTTGGAGTTATGGTATGGCTCTTGTATCTTTCTCCTTTTATAAAACTTTATTCTATTTAATATATTTAGTCTTTCTATATAGTTATATTTGGGTCATGTGTTTCTTGTTTGATTATATGATCCACTCATGTATGTGGTTATTATTTTTGCATGTTAGTAATGTAGTCATACTATATTACCATGTTAGATATAAGCCCTTACTATAGTCTTTATTTATGTCATTATAATGATGCATGACTAATGTGTGACTTAGATCATTTCCATGTGCTTAGTATTCACTTAAATGTGATTACTCCTTTTCGGATCCATCGCTTAAGGGATTAGGAGTATTGTTCTAGAGATGTAAGCGTGGTGCTTAGATGGTGACAGCCCACGGATTGCCAGGGGTAGGCAGTAGGTGGTGATAGCCCTATCTATCCTTTGAAATCCCCCACGTTCGGCTATGCAATAGGCTCTTGGCCAGAATCGTACTGTCAATGCAGGGGAAAACTGGATGCTCAGGATGTGATGATCTAATTGTCTTGCATTGTCATTGTATCTATATAATAGTATATAATATAGACTATGTAACTATATAAAAAGCAACATAGGAACTTAGCTCTTTCTTTTCCTTCTCCACTAAACTAATATTTATCTAACTTGAGTATGCAATCTGTGTGTCCACTACCATATTTATCTTTATCCTTACCCTGATGAGGACTTGGTCTCATAATCCAATGTGCAATGTCTAGAAATATGGTAATTACTCTGATCAATCATATGCCTTTCTTTCAGATAAAACAAATATGATACCCTGAATACTTCTGGGTCAAATGCTACAACGGTATTCTCCGTGCGCTTGCGTACTCTCTGCATTCGTTAAAGATTACCAATATACATTTCTAGGCATCGTTGCTAAGGCAACTTAGTGACAACGCTTAGAGATGTCAACAAGCATTTCTAGCATCGTTGCTAAGGAAACTTAGTGACGATGTTAAGAAATGTCAACAAGCATTTCTGACGTCGTTGTCGGGGAACGCAAATTGATCAGAAGAATTACCCAAATTCTATACTTGCATATGAGATTATTTGGCATTCGCCCAAACAGGCTAAACTTGTCTGTTTTCTCCTTTTGTGTGAAAACAGGGTAGTGCATGACTGGCTTCACCTTGCCTGAAAATTATATTGAAGATCCCGAACAACTCTTGAGAAGGGTACGTGCATGTCTCGTCCCTCCTAAAAAGTTCATGTCTGCAAGTGAGCCTGTCATTTCCGCACAATCAAGCTTCAAAGTCATGACCCAGAAGAGTCTTCGTGATTTTTCCGCTCCCTCGGCGTCCAACATTCCTGTTGCACCCAACGTCATAGGAGATGCGAATTTCGAGATCAAGACGGGTCTCATTACCATGGTGCAGGCTAGCCCATTATGTGGGAAGGCCAATGAGGATGACATCGCCCATCTACAACAATTTCCGGAGATTTGCAGCACCTTCAAGATGAAGGACGTCTCTCAAGACGCCATTCGCCTTCGTCTGTTTCCTTTCTCCCTTCTGGGGCAAAACAGTGGTTCTACGCGAACAAGGATGTTGTGGGTACCTGAAAAAAGTGTTCAGCCTCGTTCCTCGCCAAATTCTTCCCGCTGGGCAAAACCAACACCCTTCATGGAAGAATTTCAAACTTTCAGCAGGAGTCCAAGGAGTCAATCTCCGAGGCTTGGGAGAGGCTGCAAGAATATATTGCTGCATGTCCTCATCACGGGACGGATGAATGGCTTATCATCCAGAACTTCTATAATAGGCTGACTCTGTCGACTTGTGATCATATCAATGCTGCTGCGGGAGGAGCCTTCTTCTCACGGACCATTGACAAGGCAAAAGAACTTATTGAGAAGATGGTTTCCAACCAAGGATGGAGTGAAGATTGTCTTCACTCGTGCCAGCGGGGCATGCACCCCGTTAAAGATGTGGACATGCTAGCCGCTATAATGGGCCTCCTCATGAAGAAGATGGACGAACAAGCCAAAGGGTATGAAGTCGGCACTGTCAACGCCTTAGACTCTCGAATGACGTGCGAGGTCTACAGCAACACGGGTCACTCGGGCAATGACTGCCCTGAGACCCGTGAGGATGAGTTGTACATGAACAATAACAATAATGGTTATCATCCACAAGGAGGCAACGGGTGGAATCAACCATACCCGTATTATCAAGGAGGTAGCAACTTTAACTCTTCCAATAATCAACCCTCCTTTAAAGATCTTGTCTTAGGTCAGGCTAAAATCAACGAAACTTTTACTAAAAAGCTTGCAGCCAACGACAAGACTTTAGAAAGTGTTAATGCTAAGCTAGAAGGTCTTGCTTCTTCCTTTAAGAATCAGCATAGCTTTAATGAAATGCTAGAAACCCAACTTGCCCAGCTAGTTGCTGCTGTTCTTCCCTTAGAGTCAAGGAAGATCCCGGGGCAACCCAAGTGTCCCATTGAAAATATTAATGCGGTGACCATGAGAGGGGGTAAGAACACTCAGGACCCGCCATATCCTAACACTGCAGGGAAGGATAAGGAAGAAGAAAAGGAAGTACCTTCAAGTAAAGAAGATCCGGGGTGCCCCACGATCGCTTGCTCAATCGGGGATCAGAAGTTCGACCACACCCTGTGCGACCTTGGTGCAAGCAAGAGTGTGATGCCCAAGGCAGTCTTTGAGAAATTACACTACACAGCTCTATTCCCTACACCGATGCAACTTCAGATGGATGATTCATCGGTCCGCTATCCAGAAGGAATTGTAGAAGGTGTTCTGATCAAAATCCGGGATTGCTTCATCCCCGTGGATTTTGTGGTGCTCGACATGGATGTTGAGAAGGAAACATCACTCATTCTTGGGCACCCGTTTCTAAGCATCGATGATGCACACATTGATGTTGGGGCCAAAGAAATCTGTTTCCTAATACATAGGAAGGAGGAGAGGTTTGATTTTCGGCCAAGGAGAGAGCAGTGCTCAATGATCAAGATCAAGTACGGGTCGAACCCAAAGACTATTCAAGAGGTCGAAGTAATACCCCCGAAGAAGGATAGCCTCATTCTCTACATGAAGAAGATCATGGCAAAGGATATGTCGTACCGTTTCGAGAAAAAGAACCCACCTACGGCGAGGCCAGTACTGTGGGCAAGGCCACAACCTGTTCAATCCAAGAAGCCACCGACCGCACCAAAGATGAAGAAGGTGTGGCGAGTGAGGGAAGTGCAGCCATCCGCGTCCACTTCGCTAGGACCGGACGCCGCAACATCAAGCTAAACGTGATGGAGAAAATTCCTGCTCATCGGACTTTAAAAATTGGTGAGCCCTTGCCAAAGGTAAATTGGTATTTATCTCATAATTTATTTTCCTCAATTTTTACACATTTGAACTTTTCCAAACTTTTGGATTCTTTCAAATTTGCCTCTGCATTTGCATATTTGGATTTCACACATGCATGTTGGAATTTATTCCAACCCTCTTCTTTGTTTGATAAAAATACAAAATTTGTTTTTTGGTTTCCAACTTTGAGAAAATTTATTTCTGCGCAAAATTTTGTTGAAACTTTGGACCTAACCCCTGTAGCTTAGAAAATATAGTTGTTAGGGAGTTGTGGGCCAAAGTGGGGGACCAGTGGGACCCACCCCTAGTCAGCCGAACACCCATGTTCGGCCGAATGGGTGTGGGCCCCACCAACCTTGGCCTTTTGCCAACGGTTGAATTTGGCTCCCCACTAGCCGTTTTTGACCGTTTAGGAATTTTCCTATAAATGGAGTGCCCGGGGGAGAGTGTTTTGCCATTCCAAGTTCACTTCTCATTTCACTCCCTCCTTCACTCATTTGCTCTTGAGCTCTCACATTGTTTCTCCAAAGTTGTCTTTCCAAAAATGATCAAAAATATTTCCCTTTTTAGTTTGCTTTGTTTTGGTTTGTTCAAGTCCTTTGCAAAGCTTGGCAAGAACAACACGGCCGGCAGCTTTTATTCACTAACCCATAACCCATGTTCGAGTTGTTCTTGTGTTTTTGCATAAGTGGTGCAGATGAAGAAGCCTAAGGCATTTATACAGCGGGTGACGCGTTCGGGTTCACGCCGTTCACACGGCAGCTTAAGCACACACTTCTCCGTTGAAGATGAATCAACGAGGCACACGCCCATTGAGGACAACATGGAGGAGGATGAGCCACACGTTCTTCTCGCCGACACCGACCTCGAGCTGCTGGACGAACGGGAGAGACAAGTCTACCATCGCCTACACAATCGCAGTTTTGTCCACACCAGGGCGTATGACGACAACCTACTCTCCACTATAGGTATGGACTCTGAGTTCCTTTCTATTTGGAAAGCATTAGATTGGACTGAATTTGCACACATCAATGAGGCAAGTTCACACCTCCTCACTATCTAGTTTTTGTGCACCTTGCTAAAAGATAACGACGGGGTACTTTTCTGCTTGTTCGGGAAGGAATACCGTCTCACCTGGAAAGAACTTAGCATCATTCTTAAGTTTAAAAGTTATTGCAACACTAACTTAGAAGGTGCAACCACAGCTTTTGAAAAGGGATCTTTTTGGCAAAGGATTTCGGGGGAGTTTTCTTGTGAATGTCTTAGGACGAGTGACATTCACAACCCAACTCTACAACTATGGCATAGGTGGCTTGTATGACTTGTTTCCCTAGGCAAGACACTAGACCTATTTGTAACAATGAACTTGCGTGTCTTGTTTGCTGCAATTGCTAAAATTCCTATTGCTCATGTTGAAGCTATTATTGGTCAATAGTTAGATTATATTAAAGGATCAGGACCCATTGAATGCACTTCTTTAGTGACCTGTATTGCTGCAGGGGTTGAGGCTTTATCCAACACTAGATTTGATTATCTTTCTAAGCCCCGTCTCATGATAGACTATAAATTTCTTAAGCAGGGTCACACTTTAAAGAAGGATCCCGATGGTTCTATTATCTTTTATTATCCCGACTATACAAGTGAAATCCCATTGCCTAACCTGGGATATCATTTGTATAGATGTTGGAAACTAACCATATAGCTACAGAGAGAAGGAATGCCTGGTAGGTCCGCCGATCGACACACGCGACAAAGCACGAGGCATGCCACCACTGCCGCAACCAAGACTACACCACCAGTCCATGATTACACTACGGGCTCAGAATATTTCGACGATCCCGCTTGGATGTTCACGCCGCAGTAGTACGAGACTGGAGGTTCGTCTTGGCAGCAAGTCAGTAGTGCACAATGGGGACATGGCCCTGAGTCAATCAGGACGCCTCCACATCACGATGGACGTCACTCATTTTTGGCCTTAGTCATCATAACTATGGTTCAGAATTGAGGGATCTTACAAGGAGGATGGACGATTTGGATGTGAGAACAGGGGAAATGCAAAACACCCTTACTACTCACGCCTAGACCATCACAGAGTGGCAGCAGCATAGTGACGATAAGTTTCGTCACCTCCAGGAGCAGCTTTGAGAGTACCACGACTACACGGTGGCATACTACCGTCGGAGAGGATTTGATCCTAACCAACAGTCGTGAGCAAGAGCAAGCTTGGGGGAGCACGCCCCACCAAAGTCACTTGTATCTTTCCTTTTTTTTTCTTTGTCGGACTTACCCTCATAAAACAAAATAAAAATTTGCAAAACTAAAAAGAACAAAAATAATAGGTTATCATGCATGCTAGGGATGTTCATGCCTTCATGTTGAGATGATGAACAGTTGCTCTATTTTATGTCTTTTCATAAGTCCCTCGTATACAATTTAGTACTCTCCCAACTTTTGAGTTTGCTGGCTAAACATGCTTGCCTTGAACTTGAATACTTGTGGGCTGCAAAGTGCATGATCTAAGTCTAGGTTGTTGTGAGCCTTGATATGGTTAGAATAGGACTACTATGATCTTTGTCCTAAAGTCAAGCTTAACATCCGGAGATTTTGTTTTTCAAAATGATAAAATTGAAAAGTTCTTCAACGATGAAAATTCCTACCACGGCCATATGTTATACTTCATTGCAAAACCTTCCACATATGCTGCTTGTTTTCACATTGAGCTTTATCAAAATGCTTGCAACCTTTGTGAGATCCATTTCATGCTTTTATGATCAAGATTCACGTACACATCCATAATTATTTGCTAATGCTCCTAACCAAGAGATAGCAACACCATTCCATTGCATCCACCACCATATGCTTAACTTCTATTTCGGAAGTTAGCAAAATAAATACTCCATGAATATCATGTCATGACTCTCTCTCAATTTGTTGCATGGAAGGCATGGCTATCAAAAATAGAATAAATGCTTGCTCTCAATCTTGAGCATGATAAAAAAAAAGAGAGAAAAGTAGAAGAAAAAAAATAGCCATGCCCAAGTGCTAATTAAATAAAGAGGGAGTCTACTCAAAAAGGAGTATCCACCATTCCACCATTATTTCACCAAATTCCACACACATGCACATCTTAATCAGATTGTATGACTTTTTTCTCCGTGGGTTTAGTCTTTTGGTTTAGCAATATATGTGTTACAAGTATGTCTCATTTATTCCTATCTAGAGCCCCAGATAAGCCTTATTTAGAGGTAGGAACAAAAAGAGGCAACTTCAATGCCTTGGTAAGGAATTATACACACTGAGCGACCGAGTGAATCATTAGAGGAACATAGTTTTATTTGCTAAAACTTTTTGAAAAAACTCCAGATGAAAAGTGGAACACAGGGATGAGAGAATGGTGTCCTACAAAAGATCGTTTTATCTTTCAACCACCCAAGATGAAGAGAAGCCAAAAGCCCTGCAAGGACTAAGGTAAAAAAGGGTGAGTTACCAAATGCCAACTTATTCAATTAAAGGTAGAATATTTTGTTGTGCACTTGGTACTATGGAGGAATATAAAACATTGTTGCAACTCCTGATCAACTACCTAAAGTTCTATCTTTGCATTGGGACGAGCAAAGGTTCAACTTGGGGGAGTTTGTTGACGGTCGTTGACTACCATTTCCGGCCATCAACATTACTCAAAATAAAGAAGGATTGTATATTCCCACTATGCATATTAGTTAGAATTAATAAATATCGACTATTGTTTCGAGAATCACTAACATGCATGAGAAATATCAAAAGAGAGGAGAAAAGACACCAATGTGGCGAAGAAACACAACGTCGACCAATCGGAGTTCACCAACGGGGATTCCCACGGATCAACTAGCCCACCTGCAGTACCAAACTGACATACAAAAGGCCTAAGCCATGGAGAAGCAAAGGGGGGCACCCACCAGTGTGCCAGAGGTGGCAAGACCCCTGTGGGCCCAACCCCTGTTCGGCCGAACAGGAGGGCGGCCCACCGGGGCCCATCTTCATATGGTGGTTCCCCACAGACTTCCCAAAGACAGCTACCCCCCTTAGGGCGGGAGTTACCAACCTAAGAAGCGCCTTTGGATAGCTATAAAAGGAAGGGCGTGGCTCACTTCTCAACACACACCAAGAAGCATTACTCTCTTTACCATTTCGTGATTCCCTTTAGTTTTAGTGGAGTTAGGCTTAGAATAGAGTCTTCTTCAATTCCCAAGTCTTCCTTGGAGTTGTGGTATGTCTCTTATATCTTTCTCCTTTTGTAAGACTTTATTCTATTTAATATATTTAGTCTTTCTATATAGTTATGTTTGGGTCATATGTTTCTTGTTTGATTATATGATCCACTCATGTATGTGGTTATTATGCTTGCATATTAGTAATGTAGTCATACTATATTACCATGTTAGACATAAGTCCTTACTATAGTCGTTATTTATGTCATTATAATAATGCATGATTAATGTGTGACTTAGATCATTTCCATGTGCTTAGTGTTCACTTAAATGTGATTACTCCTTTTCTGATCCATTGCTGAAGGGATTAGGAGTATTGTTCGAGAGATATAATCATGGTGCTTAGATCAATAGAATGCATTATTTATCGTGTAGCCCACGGATTGCTAGGGGTAGGCAGTACGTCGTGACAGTCCTATCTGTCCTTTGAAATCTTCCACGTTCGGCTATGCAATAGGCTCTTGGCTGGAATCGTACTGAGGATGCAAGGGAAAACTAGATGCCCAGGGTGTGATGATCTGATTGTCTTGCATTGTCATTATATCTATATAATAGTATATAATGTAGACTATGTAACTATATAAAAAGCAACATAGGAACTTAGCTCTTTCTTTGTCCTTCTCCACTAAACTAATATTTATCTAACTTGAGTATGCTATCTGTGTGTCCACTACCATATTAATCTTTATCCTTACCCCCGTGAGGACTTTGTCGCATAATCCAATGTGCAATGTCTAGAAATATGGTAATTACTCTGATAAATCATATGTCTTCCTTTGGGATAAAATAAATATGATATCCTGAATACTTCCAGGTGAAATACTACAACGGTATTCTCCATGCGCTTGCGGACTCTCTGCATTTGTTAAAGATTACCAATATATATTTCTAGGCTTCGTTGCTAAGGCAACTTAGTGACGACGCTTAGAGATGTCAACAAGCATTTCTAGCGCCATTGCTAAGGAAACTTAGTGATGACGTTAAGAAATGTCAACAGGCATGAGTCATTCTCTTAGGCTTCTCTAGAGTTAGAGTGTTGGGATGCTCAAATAAAGCTCTAGGACACTTAGAGTGGTAGTGGAGAAGGATTGATCAAGACTTGGAAGCTTGGAGATGAGTCAAGAGGACAGCAAGTTTGTCACATGCCAAAATTTCCCATTTTAGAATGTGAACCACTTTCATACAATATATCTGGATTTCTCAAATTTTCAGAATATTTACAAGAAACTTTACAAAACAAAGATTTTATTTGAGCTGAACAACTTGCTCTATGTCATAAAAGTTTTCAGTTTTAAACAAAAACCTTTTAAAATAAGTAAAATCATTTTATTTTACTTCATTTCAATATTTTGTCATTTTTGGATTCCATCTTAATTTGAGAAACTTGAAACCCTTTCAATCAAGTTTTTTGAATCTACATTCTATTTTCTAAAATGGGCTCAACAATCTCTTCCCCTCTCTTTTGCTCACTTCTACGCTTAGTCAAAGTGTACACGTCATTCTTATCTCCCTCGAAATGTTTGTTCATTCACCAAATAATCTATCGTATCTGTCAAATATATGTGGCTTCAAATAGGTCCTCATTCTCCACTCCCACCACATCAACGTATCTAGATGTGAAGGCTGTCACATTCATCCCACCTACCATAAACACTTAAAAGGAAGGAACAACAGAATAAATTGCCATCAAAAATGCATTTATTCTTCATAAATCTCCTTCTATATTCTTCCCCCACCTGCCCCACCCCTCCTATAAATACTAGACCCCCTCCCACGTCCTCCCTAGCCCCCTCAAACCCTCACCACGCCACCATGTTGCCGCCACGCCACCCTGCCCTCGCATCCAGCAACACTTCTGACGGTTGGCTTTGGCGTTCCCGGTGATCCACCCATCCAAATGCCGCCATCGTTTACATGAAGGTGTGCCCAGATGTCCCCTACGCTGGCTGCTCCCGGTTCCTGATCTGTCCAGCACACGCATCGGCAATTTGATCATTTTTCCTATTAATTCAAGCACTTGATTGATACAAAAATTTGGTCCAAACTGTGTTCCAGGAAGTTATCAACATCTCCACCAAAGGCTTCTCCAAGATCTGTCGTGGTTCGACCGAGAACGCGATGGGCGTGAAACCCGCCGCTGTGGGACCTTGTTTCGTTCTAACACCAAAATCTCCAGATCAGATCAATTCCTATGACACAAACCCTGCCATTTATGTGTTCCACGTCACAACCAATAATTATGTTCAACTATTGTTTCATATCCATCTGGAATAACAGGGAACGCGTATGTCTTCTTTATGTTCTCTGCAGATGGCTGCTGTTTGCTATCTGTTCACATCCTGCGCAGATCCTGCTAATTTCAATCAATGTTCTGCCCAAACCATTTGTGCTCTTGATGATAGACCTATACCATATCGGGTTCCAGGTAGTTAGCTACTCGTTCTGAGAAGCGCATCCCATGATCTACTCCGACGCCTCCAGGAACGCCGTTGGCGTTCAAACTGTCGTTGGGCAACCTTGCCCTGCTCAAATCCATCGATCTCCAATACATGTGATTTCTGATCCAATTCACCTTGCGTTTCACATGTCCCACATCATTAGGAATATTTATGTTCAAACAATTCCTTTAGAACTAGAGCCAATCAATAGAAACACGCACATATGTTTTGTACTATTTGTGCGCAGGCTGAGTCCTTGCTGCTTTAACCTTGCATACCTTTTGATCCACAACCCCGATTTAGATTATTCTTTCGCCTACATTCTTGTATCCAAATAAACTATCCAATTGCAACATCTGTTCAACCATACCCAATTGTTCTATACCTTGCATTGTATATTTATTGTGTGTATGCTTTGTATGTCTTGCACGAATAGGATTTTTACGCACGGAAATCATACGAGGACGAAGATCAAGATTTGTTTTCACTGAGCAGCAACATCTAATTTAAGGCAAATGTCCTTGATGTATTTTTCTCCTATTATGAATGATTATTTTAGATCTGCATGCTTATGTCAAATGAATGGGTACCTATTGTTAGGGTTTACTAGTATTGCTTTATCTTGTCCTTGTCGCCTTGATCTAGAGGTTTAACTAGCTATAGGTAGACATGCTTAGTTGCTTATTGGGTTGTTGGGTTCAATTAACTTTGACTAATGAAGAATGTCATATTAGGAATAATTGGGTAATTCTTTTAGCAACATGGACTTAGGGATCTCAACAAGCTGTATGAAATGGATGTGATGCCGTTGGCACATGTTGGGTGGTGGTATGCTTGTTGTAGATCCTAGGGACGGGTTCTTGGAGCGGTAACTCAGGACAACGGTGCCATCACAACTCACAAGGGTGCTATGGAATAGCTTGGCTGATTAATTAGGAGTTCTCCTAGTGTCGGTGCAGTATTCGGTGGAGCGGGGAATGGAAATCAAGAGGATTGTTCTTGTATCCGAATGGCTCAAGAGGGGGCTCCTGGGGTGATGAGCTGCTTGTTGATGGGCTATCACTTATGTACGGGAGTGGAACCTTAGTGGCTAGCATGTACTGGGAGACCCTTTGTAAAAGCCTCATAGTGATCTCCTGGCCGTACACCTAAGGAAGTGTGGTAGTGCTTGGCCGGCATGGCAACATGGAGACTCTAGTCCACCTGGCAATAGGGGACGAAATCACGACTTGTGGGTAAAGTGGCGCAACCTCTGCAGAGTGTAAAACTATCATGACAGCCGTGCTCACGATCACGAGCGACCTGGATCCCTCACAAGATTAGTTGGTTATGGGATGGAATGGTTGGGACTGGTGGATGGGATTGGACTCGGCTTGGATAGCACCCTGTTGATTGATGGTTGGGATGACCTCACCTAGTAATTAGGATGCTTAGGAAATTAAAAGCTCATGCAATAAACCCCTATAAGCCTTCCTTGTCTTTAGCCCCATGTCATCTTTTGCCCCACTTGCTAAGTATGACATGTACTCACCCTTGCACTATACCACATTGCTGCTCAGCTACAGGAGAAGGATGGTACAACTATGAAGACGATGGAGGAGACTAGGCATGCAGTCTTCCGATCGACTTCCTGTGGGAACTGAAGGACGCAAACGCTTAGTTTTTCCGCTGCAATGTAATCTTTTACTTTTGACCTATGGGTCACCATTGTAATAATATTATTGATTTAATAAAGATATTGTTTTTTTATCATAATAATTGTCCTGTATGCGTGAAAACTTGATCTTGGACATGCATACAGATGCATTCGGTTTCGGTCGTTGGAACCAGGTGTGACAAAGTTTCAGCTTTAGGACAAGTCACCATAAGGTACGGTGAGGTCGCCGTATGGTGCATTGAGAAATGCTTTTGTACACACAGGTATGTAGGTATCACCTTATGGTGCGGAGGTTAAGTCACCGTAAGATACGATGAATGCCAAGAGTTGTACAGAAGGGGCAGAGACTCTGGACTGGAGGTCGCCATAAGATACGACAATGTCACCATAAGATACGTCAAGTCAATGAGAAGGAGGTCGTTTTTCAGGTACTCTCTGGAGACCTTACGGCGCGGTTGCGGTAAGGTATTGTGACCTAAGCATGAGAAGGAAGTGGCCAGCACTCAGATTTGCCATTGACGTTACGGTGATGCTGAGTGGCCAGAATGAGGTACTCTCTGCAGGCCTTACGGCGATGTCGTTGTAAGGTACGGTGACCTAGAGGATTTGTGTGCAGAGAGGCACTAGAGATCATAGGTCATCGTATGGTTGAGCGGAGGTCACCGTGTTGTACGGTGACTATATTCAGAGATTGCCGTATTATATGGTGATACATTACGGCGATGAGTTCTTAGTTTTGCCAGCTTTTTGGCAACGGCTAGTGGAGTAGTTGGAGACTATTTATTTATAGTTGTTGTTGGGGTCTTTCAGACCTCTCTTGGTCATTTGGATAGCTGGGCAAACTTGGGGAGAACCAAGAGGAGAAGAGAAGACACTAGAGCAAGGATTGGAGCTATCTTTGAGTGTCTTGGAGAGCAACACAAGAGCATTATGAGTCTCTAGCCTAGGAGGGGTTGTAGAGAGGATTGGTGTTGTTACTCTTGGTCTATGGCAAGGACTAGAACGGTTAGTTATCGGTGATCGAGCCTATCGTTTCGTGACGTGTTGTGAAGGTCGTCACAAGTCTGTACGAGGTTTGAGCTCGCCTTTGAAAGGATCATCGTGAGAGAGCGCCCGTGCGTGCACTCCAGGAGTGCAGCAAGTCCTTGAGGGAGGCAAGCTTATGCTCGAGAAGTCGAGTACTCGATGAGAAATGGTCATGCAACCACGCCATCACTCTGAGAGTGATACGGGCTTGTGTGCAAGGACTCCAAGGTTGGTGGCAGGAGGGATCAATACTCTGGCGGGAGTCGATCCAACGAGGATTAGGGGGAGACGCCATCCACCCGATACCTCGGGCTAAAAATGAATGAGCAATCTCTAAACCCCTTTTTACTTACCATCTTTAATTCCACACTTGTGTGTAAGTATAGATAGGATTACCATGGGTTTGCTTACTTATTGATTGGCTTGACATCGCTTGCATTGCATCATATCACTAGAATTGCTAGGGCCTTGGCTCGGTAACAGGGTCGGTCCTGTGGGAGGGCAAAAGGGGGGGCGCCCTGAGCCCCTGATTCCAAGGGGGGCCCTCCCCATGACATGTACACTATAAATTAGTATGTGTGTGAAGCTCATAGTTACGATCAGTGTAACCTAAAATTTTAACTCAATCAAGCTAACAGTTTGTGGAATGTACAAATTTTAATCAAGACTTCTCAGGATTCTTAGCACATGCAAATGATACCAGGTCTTATCCACCGTGCTTGCATACCTCTTTGTTGCTTAAACATAATACAATAAGTCATTGGGAGAACACATCACAAATGTGCTGAGACCATAGTTTGATCTAGAGTTCCAGGACGTAGAGTAGGATTTTGGTGCTATCATAATGAGGTCTCAGCTCACGTCTTTGATCTAGTCCGCCCCTAAGTTATTGATGCATCACCACGATGATGAATCGATTTTTTTTAGTTCAACTTCTTTCACTTATCCTCTTGATCATTTCATACAATGCATGCATCTGGCCGGGATAAAAGAAGGAGGCGGGTAAATATACTGATCAAATCATAGAATAAAACCTTCGATATTTTTTTGAGTTACAAGTCAATATATTAAATTCATCTACAATAAAAATCTACTAATGTTAAACACGAAATTTTATTTCAGAGAGCAAAGTCATAAAAATAATCGTAATTGTAAATAGCAAGGGATATATATACTAAGAATTTTCATATCATATCAAAGGGCCCTGATTTTTAGATTTGCCCGGGGCCATTGTAAACTCAGTACCGGGGACCGGCCCTGCTCGGTAGAACTACATAGGATTTATCGTTAGCAAGGTGGAAGATTTGGTGGAATTCGATTGAGTTGATGATCCACTTTGTGGCGAAGCTTGAGCAACAATGGAGGGGGGCGGTCTTACTAATTGTGTTCAAAATTTCATAAAACAGTATCGATTTTACTGTTTAACAAATGGAATTTTGCTGATGATAGGAGGGGGGCATGGCCACCCTTGACCATAACAAAGCTTCACCCCTGGATCCACTTATCGGTCTAATTCACCACCCTCTCTTGGACTCCTAGATCCTTATAGTTACTTCAGAATAAAAACTATAAATTTATGTTGTGGTAAACGGGCCGAATTTGTCAAAAATACAACTATGCAATGAGTTGAAGTGTTGTATATGATCAAAAAGATGATGCAATTATCAAAAGAATTTTGTCAAGTCTTGAAAAAACAAAATTTCCATCGAGATTTGCTAATATAACAAATTATAAAATCATAGAAGGAATATATTATATTATTAAAGTAAAGTCTTTAAGGGTGATCTATCCTTTTTAAACGAAGATATATCATCTTTAATTGAGATATTATACATTGGTTATTGGTTGTTATTGGTAGCCAAAGATTAAAAAAACATATTACTGGAACCTTGTCCATGGACATTCAGAGAGCACGTAGCCAAAATGTGGACAAATGCTTGTGAACAATGTCAACGTGGTTTCCACTTGCAAGTTGACTGGCAAAGGGCAATAACCACGTGAGGTCCAGCCCAACAACAACAGTGGTGTCTTTTCGGCAAAATTCTGGAACAAATTTCATCAAGAGGCGGAAAATTTCATAAAAGGCGGGGAGCGAAAAGAAACTCCGGTAAAAGCAAAACCAGGGGCAGCCTCCTTGGTCGCAGTTGTTTCCCGCCCCAAATCCGGCTCCCGTACAAGCGGTCTGGGATCTTCTGCGGCGATACCAGGCATACGGAAACGACAGCTAATAGTAGTAGAGCCGCAGGGGCGCGTGAGCTGGAGCGGTCCGGAGCATGGGATCCCGCGAGTGGTTTCGCGGCTCTGTGGGCACCCACCGCTGGAACGGTGGTGTGGCTGTTGAGCGAAGGGGCAAGAAGCAAAACCGAGTACCCGTGCCGCTGCTTGAAGCCGCGCGCGAACGGCGGCCGCAGAGACGAAACCGGCGGCGATCGCCCACGCGGCTTCCCCAATAAAATTCCCTTCCCCACCTCGCTTGCTGCCGTCTTCATACCACAACGGCGACTGACCGGTTCATTGGTCCAGAGAGATTAGTGGTTTGGCGATGATGGAGAGAGGAGACGGAGGAGGGATGGCGTCGCGTGGCGGCGGCGGCGTGGGGGGGTCGGGGGGAATGCTCGGGCTGGACATGCACCTGGCGCCGCAGCAGATGCACAACCCGGTCGCGTTCCATCAGCAGCAGCAGCAGCCGATTGGTGGCGGCGGGTTCCAGCTCCAGCAGGCGGCGCCGGTGCGGCACCACCAGCAACAGCAGCAGCAGCCGTCGTCGTTCTCGCCCTACTCCACCTCGTCGTCCCGGGTGCCGGCGCCGGCGTCGAGCCACGACGAGGAGAACGGCAAGGGCGGCGCGGCGCAGCAGCAGCAGGCGGGTGGCTGCCCGTGGACGCGGATGAAGTGGACGGACGCCATGGTGCGCCTGCTCATCCGCGTGGTGTACAGCGTCGGCGACGACGGCGACGGCCCATCGGCCGGTGGTGGCCCAGGAGGCAAGTCTGGCAAGTCCAACGCGGCCCACCACCAGCAGCAACAGCAGCAGCAGCAGCAGAAGAAGGGCAAGTGGAAGTCGGTATCGCGCGCGATGATGGACAACGGGTTCCTGGTGTCGCCGCAGCAGTGCGAGGACAAGTTCAACGACCTCAACAAGCGGTACAAGCGCGTGGTGGACCTGCTGGGCCGGGGCCGGGCCTGCCGCGTCGTCGAGAACCACGCGCTCCTCGACGCCATCGACGAGCTCACGCCCAAGGCCAAGGACGAGGCGCGCAAGCTGCTCGCGTCCAAGCACCTCTTCTTCCGCGAGATGTGCGCCTACCACAACAGCGGCGCGCCGCACGCCGCCGCTCCGCACCTTCCGCCGCCGCACAACACCGATGCGGCGTGCCTCCACCACCCGCCGCCGGCGCCCATGGCCGCGTCGTCCGCTGCTCGCCACCAGGGGCATGGAGGCGCGCCGTCCCCGACGGGGACCAAGGATTCATCGGCCGATGCGGCGGATGGGGATGACGACAGCGAGGATGGCGTCAGCAACAACGACGACGACGATGAGGACGACTACGACGAGGAAGAAGACAACCACATGTTCCCCAACAATCAGCGCCTCCAACACCACCACAATCATCACAGCAGCAGCAACAAGCGCAAGCGCGGGCGCGGCGCCGACGAGGGGGACGACTTCGACGACGACGACGGGAACAAGCGCGCGCGCAGGACCGAGCAGTCCGCGGCGGTGCAGCAGCTACAGAGCGAGCTGGCCGCCTCGGCCGCGGCGTCGGCGGACCCGCAGGCGGCGCGCGGGTGGGTGCGGCGGCGCGCGGTGGAGGTGGAGGAGCAGCAGGTGGCCCTCGAGTGGCGCGCCCACCAGCTGGAGCGCCAGCGCCTCAAGTGGGACCGCTTCCGCGCCAACAAGGAGCGGGACATGGAGCGGGCCCGCCTGCGCAACGACCGCGACCGCCTCGACGGCCGCCGCATGCTGCTCATGCTCCGCAGCAGGGACATCGAGCTCGACATGGCCGAGGCCAACTCCTCCTCCGCCGACCACCACAACAACGGACTCGCCGCCGTCCACCAGCTCGGATCCAGCCCATCCACCGCCGGCCACCCGAATTAAGCAAGCCCATCACTGGTTCATTCCGGCGTTGGCTTCCATTTCTAGCTAGTAGCCCGTCACTAGTGATGTTCTCTTTTTCTATTTTGGGGAAAAGGGGAGGTTTAGTTCTGCTATTCATAACAGAAGACAGGAGTAGGTTCAGTTTCATGTCGGGATTATTCAGTTTCTGGTTTGTATAGGTTATTATGTCAGGTCAGACTCATGTATTATCCTAATTTGCCTCCATTAATCTCGCATCATCATCTCTTTCAAATGCACTGAACGTTCATTATGTTGGGCGTGTCACAACACAACACTGTGATTTCAAACTTATAACTCGTCTCCCACTCTGTTTCATCATTGCCCGCGCAGTTCGACACCGTCTTCGCACACCGATATCTGCATTTCGACATTGATCCTGCTGTTCACAAATGGTGCTGTTTTTACGCTTTGCACTGACTCAGCAAATACGTACTGACACACAGTAGCAATGTACTCCTACCTTCGGTTTCAGACTCAGAGGACGGCCTTGGTTGGGTATCGCGATTCAGTTTGTGCTGTTGTTATGTCAGGTCAGACTCATGTATTACTACGTTCTAAAATATAAGTATTTATTGATTTTATGAGATCCTATTTATCGTTTGTCTTATTTAAATATTTTTTAAATTATAGAAATAAATAAGTCATATTTAAAATATATCTAATAATAAAATAATTTATAACAAAAATAAATAATATTCTCATAAATTTTTTGTATAAGACAAATTATCAAACATAGTCTCTTAAAATCAATAAATACTTACATTTTAGAATGGAGGAAGTACCCTTATTTGCCTCTATTAATTTCTAATCATCTACTGCACTAAACTTTTTGTTGGATGTGTGAGGGCCTCCATAATGGTTAGCTATAGGTAGGGTTTTAGTTTTTGTCAGCTTTTGCATAAAAAGGTGATGGCAAAGAAAACGTTATGGTTGCTACCAGGATTACCTACAGTTAGATGAACAGACTTCATCTTATCTAGACAGTCTCATCCTCTCTCTTAAACATGACTGTCCCTATTTGAAATGGGTCAGTACCAAGCGCTACCATTTTTATATTTATCTTTAGGAATCATCTATACCTAATTATAGACACTAAATGTCCTCAGGCCAGCTTCAGTGGTTTGACACCTATAATTTATAAACGTCATGTAAAAGACTAAACATCGTTAGCTTGTCTGTATTTCCTACAAATTGCACAGGTAGTCAATTTATGTAGGTGGCATAGGTTGAAAAACCGTTGAAAACTGATTGGTTTCGCGGTTTTGGTAAAACTGATTCGGTTCGATTTTATCAATTGATCGGTTTATAAAAAAAATTGAATATAATATTATAGCAAAATTAGTTTTCAGTTAGTTTTTTGGTTTATCGATCTGTTTTTTAATAAAAAAATCCAACATTGTAGCGATTTTCGATCCCTCGTAGGTGGGTGAATAGAGAGTAGAAAAGACATATAGGTCTCATAGTAGCTTATCTATAGACCATTGTTGGTGTTATAGATATCTTCCTTCTCTTTTCTATTTCTTTTTTCTTCAAATATTACAAACGCTAGCCGGATCTTTGTGGAGGCCCTGATAGTGATTTCAAGATTCTCGTCTGCCACTCTGTTTCACCAGTGAATCTGTGATATTATCTGCACTTCAACAGTGATTCTGTTCACAAAATCTAGGCAGTCACTAGTAATCAGTGAAGACTTCAAATATACTACCTCTGTCCTATAAAGATTGTCTTTTTTAACTTTTAGACCTTATGTTTAACTATTCATCTTATTTAAATTTTTTTATATAAATTTAAAAATAAATATATTATAATTAAAATATTTTTAATAATAAATTAATTTATAAAATAAATAAATTATTTATATATAAATTTTTTAAATAAGACAAACCATCAAGTCAAAAGTGACCACTTTTACGGAGGGAGTAAGTCTGTAACCCAAAGCACCTAATTGGCGCCTTCCGCTCCTTCGCTTGCACTGGTGCCCGGATTGAGACCCCGTCTACTGGGTGGTCACCGGGATGTGGGACCATTTCAGGACGTACCCCACCTGTCTGAGAACACCTTCAAGAGTGGTTTCCAGCGGCACCTGCACCTCACTACGCAAGCAATGGACACGGTTTTCCAGAGGCGGCAGTGGTTTTCTTGCAAGAACAGGACAAGAGCTTGTGCATGCCTGTGCCGCTACTTTTGCATCCGACGGCAGCTGGTGCAACGCTTAAGTTGCAGTTGCACTAGCGACTGCACCCGATCCGTGTCCCAATTCATGGAACGAGGTTCCTCTGATTTCAACTGTAAAGCGCAGTATACACTGATGTCTGGATCCAGTAAAAACTTGGTCCATATGTCAGAGACTACTACCCACTTAATTGAACAAGGCCGTCCCAGGCCTAGTGCAGCCGGCGCGACAGTACAGGGCCTCCAAATCTTTGGGCCCCCCAAATTAAGCAAGCTTTTCTATACAGAAGTAGCCCAAAAGCAGGCAAGCAGCGGAAGCCCATAAAACAAAATTCTATCCTACGTACGAACGTGAATGTCAATTACTAAATAGTCGATCTCGCGAGACGCGACGCGCCGCCTCTTTGGTTCCTGTCGATCTCACGACTCGCCAATCGCCTTCCTCCTCGCTGTGCGTCAGCAATTTCTCCGCAGCCGAGCCGTACATGCATCACGGTCTCTGGGCTGCAATAGCATTGGAGGGCAATATATTAAACAATATTGCTTATCAAGATATCATTGAAGATTTTATTTCAAAAAATGCATAAAGAATAATGCACTTCAAGTGAAGATTATATGATAAGATATATTTCTGTTCTATTTTTGTTATTTTTTCTAAGGAACTCAATTTTTGTCACTTAAAGTCATTTTTTGCACAGGGTCTCCAAAATCCTTGGAACGGCCTGATTGAAGTCAGAGGATCTCAGTCTCAATTCATGTGCCGTACATAGATTTTCTTGTGCATTGACTAATTGAAAAGAGTAAAACTGTTAGAAAAATTAATGTACCAACTTTGTTACTTTGAGTCTTTGACATCCAAATTACGTATAAGCAACACCGTCTGACTAACTGAAAAGAGTAAAACCGTTAGAAAAATCTATTCTTACAATCTCATAGTCCCTCTATTTAAAAATAATTATTATTCTTATTTTTTAATGTATATTTCTCTTTTTCTAATACATCTTTATCTCTATACTGTCACTTTCGTTATGTACCATACTAGAGCCGGCTCTTGGGCCATGCACCCGAGACGACGGCCGGGGGCCCATAGCCCAGGGGGGGCTATCATGAAGTATGTTCCCTACACTACACGTTATTATTGATGGAGTTATGTGACTTAATTATTATTTGAGGTGATCATACTAGTTCTATTTTCTACACTCTTTTAGTTTGTATTATTGACATTATTTTTTAAGAATTAAATATATCATTATTATTATTATCTTTTTTATTATATTATAAAAGATATTTAGTCGAAAAGGCCCGTAACATTGGTTCGTTCGAGGGCCCTTGGAATCATAGAGCCAGCCCTGAAACCCACACTGAATCTTTGGCTTTCACTACACTTTTATAAGAAAATTATGGAAATATGTTGGAGTAACTAGTCCAACCATACAATAATTCAAAACAATGTTCTTCATTAACATGATTTAGTGAAAAAATGATGATTAGGTTGATTGATAAAACTAATTGTGATGGACAGTATCAAAGTCTCTACATTCTACTCCCTCCGGTCCACAATATAAGCATTTAAAGCATTCAAAAATTTGTTCACAATGTAACATATTTCTAGGGATAAGAAAAATCTGCTGGATTGGTGGGTGGATGGGGAATTGATAAGGTAATGTAAAATGAAGGATATATATGAATTTTTCTATGTTGATTAAATTTATATTTGAGTCTAAGAACTGTTTATATTATGGAACAAAGGAAGTATATGTTTTACACTCCTAAATCAGTTTATCTGTGAATTTTGAATAAGATAATAATTATAGAAACTATAAATGATGTTGCAAATCACTCTACTTTTGATAATAGAATCCTCCTTTTCCAAAACTTCCTGGCTACGGAAAAAGGCACGAAAAAAGCCTGTCTTAAAAGCTTCCTTAAGCATCTGCACCCGTATCTTGGGCCTTCTGTACAGAAAACCTAAGGCCGATCTTGGGCCTAGACAACTTAGTACATAGATGGCCCATAATGAGCCGTAGTCGTGGCCTGCCAAAGCGGTGCCGCCGGGCCGGTGTCGCGCACCAGCGTTTGCCCCTGCCGCGTCATTCGGTGTTCTTGGCGAAAGAGCCTGCCACGCCTCCCCCTCTTCCTCCCGCTCCCATGGCGTCCAGGGATCTCCGGCGTTTGCTCGACGGCGCCGCCCTCGTCGCGCGAGAGACGGCGAGGCGCGCCTCTGGGCGCGACGTCCTCAGGTCGGCGCTCCTCGCCGCCACCGACCTCGCCGGCCTCACCAGGGGCACCCCGCGCAGCCCACAGCCCCCGCCCGGCGCTGGCCCGCCCCCTGCCACCGAGACCTCCCGCCCCTCCTCTTCTTCATCCGTCGTCTACTTCTCCCACGACGACGCCGCCGCAGCCCCGCAAGGTTCCCCATTGGAGCAGCAACAACCCGCGGCGCAAGAATTCGCCCACCCCGTGCGGACGCCGGAGATCGACAACACATCTACGGTAGCCTCTGTCACGGTAGAGCCTGATGTTGCATCGTCGGCCAGGCCTGAACCAGAGGCTCCTCCTCCTGAGCCTTCGCCTACGCCCTCACCGGCGGTCCCTACGCCCTCACCCGCGCCTGTAGAGAAAAGGCGGCGGCCGCGAGAGCGGAGGGTGCCCTCTACTCCCTTTACAAGAGCCCTAGGGTCAGTTTATCACGCAATGCTTCCATATCAACTGAAAGATTGCACGATTTCTTTAATTTTTAAATATCTGCATCAATCTGAATTGAAAGAGATGATGAGTGAATTGTGCTATTTTCTTGTGATGTGAAAAATTAAGGTTTGCAGGACTGGGTGCTGGGCTCGCTTGGGGCACTCTTCAGGAGTCAGCTAAGAGGGTGGTATATGGCACACCAGTGGATGCAGAGGGCAAGAAGTCTGCGCTCTCACCATTCCTGTCTGACCAGAATGCTGAACGTGTTGCCCTCGCTCTATGTCGGATGAGGGGAGCGGCACTCAAGGTGGGACAGATGTTGAGCATACAGGACGAATCCCTCGTGCCGCCACCGGTAGGATATCTATCCTGGTGATAAAATTTACGGTTATGTAATATGTTATTTATTGTTGCAAGGCTTCACCATGTCCTTGTAATTTACTATCGAATTGATGTTGGTCAACTAATGTAGGTGTTGGCAGCTCTTGATATTGTTCGCCAAGGTGCTGATGTTATGCCGAGGAAGCAGCTAAATTCAGTCCTTGATGCGGAACTAGGCCCAGACTGGTCATCCAAGTTGAGGAGTTTCGACTATGAGCCACTAGCTGCAGCAAGCATTGGGCAGGTCCATGCAGTAGAGAAATTTCCTCTAAAGCGGCAAGCCACCTTTTTTTGCTTATCTTCAGCCTCATATTTTTTCTTCGGTCAGGTCCATCGCGCTGTTTTGAAGGATGGATCCAATGCTGTCATGAAAATACAATACCCAGGGGTTGCAGATAGTATAGAAAGTGACATCGAGAATGTTAGATTACTTCTAACTTACACAAACCTCATCCCTAAAGGCCTTTTTCTTGATAGAGCTATGAAGGTAAATCTCTCTTTTTTTACAGAATTATTCTAAAAACGATATGTATCATTTACTCCATTTTTGTTCTTCTGCCTACATTTTTTCGCACTGTGAATTCTTTATCATATCTGTTGTGTAAATTAAATCTATTGTGTGAAGTGATGCATATAGGAGTGTGTCTGATTTCTTTTGTTAGAGATGTATCAAAACAATGTTGAGCTTTACAAAAAGCAAAAATAATTTATGAATTGCAAAGAATTATATATAGCAAACACGGTACCTTACAATCTTGGTCCATACATTTCATGATCTTATGAATTGCAGCTAGGACTTAGGACTATGATCTTGACATCTTGTTATTTATGATTTGGTCATGCATACTGATCTCACAATTGTATTCCGTACATCAAAAGATTTAGGTGTCTAACATATCTAGATGAGTGATACAATTTTTTTGGGTACATATTCTGATCACACATTAATATTCTGTATACTATAACTTCTTATAAAATCTAGTGTACCTTAAACATCAATTAAAATATGTACAGTACAGATAATACATTCTTTGGTACTCGTACTGTGTAGGTAGCAAAGCAGGAACTTGCAAGAGAATGTGATTATGTGTTAGAAGCAAGTAACCAGAAGCGATACAAAGAATTTCTATCTGATAGTGATGGCTTTTATGTCCCTAAAGTCATTGATGAATTGTCTTGTAAGAAAGTGCTGACATCAGAGTTCGTTCCAGGTATTTCTAACTTAACTTGCAATATCACATTTCTTTTTCTCTGTTAGTTAAATTAATGTTATAAGTTATCACTGATGAAAACCTTATTGAGAAATGACAATTTTAGGTTTTTAAGGTTTCATTTAACCCAGATACTGACGTGGGATTCCTTTGTTCATGTGATGCATTTGAAACATTCATCGTAATAGAAGTTGTTAAGCATTATATAGTTAGTAGACTGATGGTTATAAATTGCATCTAAACTATGATATCTTAAAGTATCAGTATAGCTCCAAAAGGGAAAAAAATGTTATGGCATTTCTTTTAGGAATAGTTCTTTCAGTACACATTTGATTGACATTTTGAAAAAAAAAAGAATGCCTTCCTCATGAAATTTTGTAACTGAAGCTTTAAATACTTATTATGTGATAAAAAATGGAAAAAGAACACCTTCAGTTACACAGCAATAGGCTCAGTAACAATTTAAGAATAAAAGTACATTGTTTATACAGATTACTTATGAATTTCATTTTCGCTAGAATTTGAAAAATCTTTCGAATACCGTGCAAGTTCATTCATTTTTTTCCTGCTGAATATATAAATAGACTGAAATTCAATCCAATACTTAGGGAACGGGCATATGGTCAATTGATCTCTAATCTATATTGTTATTATGTGAACATCTTCCTGGTAGATATATTCCTGATAGCATCACAATATGTAATATTGTTTGATGTCTTCCTCTGCTCCATCTTGTTATGCCATTTAGAACAAGTATATTTTTTTGAGGAGATACTAATGGCTGCATCTGCTTGTTGGTACTGTACAGGAGTTCCTATCGATAAGGTTGCACAGTTAAGCCAGGAAACCCGCAATTATGTTGGTTGTAAACTGCTTGAGCTTACAATTAAAGAGTTGTTTGTCTTCCGATTTATGCAGGTGTGTTTTAAGTTTTCATATGTTCTATTAAATCTACTCCCTCCGTTCCAAATTATATGACACTTTAGCCTTCTCAAGTTTTCTCAAATTATAAGACACCCTCACATTCCAATGCACCTTTTTCTCTTCCCAATACATCCTTATCTCTATCTCTCTCCTTCTCGTTTTTTGTGTACCTACTTTTTTTCACTTCTCCTTAATTTCCGTGCCCAAAACTAAAACGTCTTATAATTTTGAACAGAGGGAGTAAGTGACAGATATGTCAGATGATAGGGATTATGTTTTCTATAATGTGCGTCCATGTAAAATTCCATCAGATGATAGTTCTCCACATGTTTTAAACCTATGCAATTTTAACTACCTTTTATTTGTGTTGCATACCTTGTATTATATTTTCTCTCATCTGGTCCAGACTGATCCAAATTGGAGCAATTTTCTTTATGATGATGTTACAAGGCGATTCAATCTAATTGACTTTGGGGCAGCCCGTGATTTTCCAAAACGTTTTGTAGATGATTACCTGCGCATGGTAAGTACTGAAAAATTATGCACAGTTGAACACTTCCACAACAACATTCATTAGTGGACTTCTTTCATAGTTGTTACCGATTGCATGGTGTTTAACTTTTTTATTTGCTCTATGTCATTGCACAGGTTGTTGCCTGTGCAAATAAAGATCGGGCTGGTGTCCTAGAAATGTCACGCAGACTTGGATTTCTTATGGGTGAGGAGCCAGAAGTCATGCTGGATGCTCACGTTCAAGCAGCCTTCATTGTTGGAGTGCCGTTCTCAAAACCAGGCGGTCATGACTTCCGTGCAAATAATATCACTCATAGTGTTTCGAACCTTGGGGCTACCATGTTGAAGCACAGGCTAACCCCACCACCTGATGAAGTTTACAGCCTCCACAGAAAGCTGTCAGGTGCATTCTTGGCTTGCATCAAGATTGGCGCAGTTGTCCCTTGCAGAGAGATGCTGTTCCAGGTTTATGAGCAATACAATTTCAATAATGACAGTTCAGAAGTATTGTCCAGTACCGGATAACAGCACAAAATCACTAGTCTTTTTACCTCTTCACTGAAATCCTCAAATAGTTACAGGTCGGTTACAGCTCAGTTTTTCTAAAGAGCTTGGCAATCAATCGTCTTCCATTCAAATACCGTATTGGGAAAACGAAAAAGAAAAAAAAAAATAACTTGGCCTTAAAGTGGTGGGATTCTGTTTGATACAATGTGCCCTGTTGGTTTTCAGAGTTTCATTAGGGACCAGATGAATTGTGTTTGTAGTTTCCATTTTTAGTTGAAAAAATAAAGGTGTCAGAACGACATTTATGTTTGATAACTCGCCACTGAAAAAATTTTGGCGAGTACGTTTCACATGATCAAGCTTCAGCTGCATATATATAAAATATGTGATATTATTCTAAGCCATGTTCTTTTTTTTTGGAAGCCAATTGGCTTGTTATTTACGTGATACAAAGTTACTGATCCACAAGCTTTCTTCAAGAAGAACACGCAGCTACAACTGCACTCGTTTCAGTAATGTCACGTATAATTTTGTAAGTGATTACTCAGGTGCACTAGTCTGCTATAAATATAATTTTTAATTATTCCCATCACAAGTTGTGGCTGTAGTTTAGTGGTGAGAATTCCACGTTGTGGCCGTGGAGACCTGGGCTCGAATCCCAGCAGCCACAAATATCTCTTTTTTTTGCATAGTATACTGTATGCTATACCTGAAAATAAATAATCCCCTAAAATCAGCCATGCGTGTCATTATCAGAGTTTTTTTTTTTGACAATTTTATCCTTGTATATATCACGATGTGACATCTGAATTAAGCATGCATGAAAAGTGTAATCCAGATAGAAGTAGCGCTCTGAGAAGAAAAGGATCAGGCACCCATGCTAGGTGCAGTATAGTGGCTAGTAGCTTAGCTTTACGCCAGTGAGTGAGACGTCGGAATCGACCGGCCGGCCGTCTACACACGATGACCGATAATAACTTTCGGTTACCCCCGCCAACAACCAACTCGGTTGCCACACATACACATATATATACCACTTATACGCGCACCAATAATATCTCAGTTCTTCCTTCGTCGTCAGTAGTTGTGCTATCTTTCTTCGAGCGATCGCGATCTGCTTCGATCGCTTGCCGTGCATTACGAGCTGATTGAGAGGTACGTACATGGTAGATGTGCATATAACATGCATGAATTTGATTTCCTGCAGCTGCACTGTCTATTCAGCTAGTTGGCAAGCTCAATTATTAATGGAAATACGCAGCCATATATACTATTATATGATGTGGAAAGATAACAGTGGATTTGTTCATTAATGCTAATGCATGCCTTACCCGCTTCGATTTGATTTAATTTTGTGTGGCTAGCTAAGCTAGGTGTGTCATTCCTTTGCTATGCGTGCCTTATAAATATATATACGCTAATCTAAGGTTGTCCAATATTTTCTGCCTCAACAACCACTTGACCGATTGAACACCCAGGAGAAGCGAGAGAAGTGCACCAGCCAAATCGTAAGAAGATGATGAGGACGGGGATCATTACCAAAACTCGGGCGCCTGCATTTGTCGTCCTCCTTCTTCTCGGGGTGAGCTTCTGCTTATTGTTCGTGGAGTCTGCTGCGGCGGTGGCGAATGAGCAGGAGGAGGTCAGCAAGGGCGCCGCCGGCGGTAGGAGGCGGCGGCGGGCGGCGGCCGCGCCGCTTTTGATGGTGCCCATCACCATCCTCAAATCTGCCGCCGACCAGGGAGCCGGTAACGCATCCTCTCCTTCTTTCTTCGTCTTCTTCCTCCTCTTACTACCTTGATCGACATTTGCACTCATGCTCATGCCGTCTGTCTCATAGAAAATTTGAGCTGTTCATCGGCTTGATACGAACTAGACCTGCAATCAACGTGGATTTGTAGTCGACCTCCATCGTCTTTTCGTTCGATTGTTTCAGATTTCTTGACGGGGCACGACCATGTATCGTGCATGGACAAGAGTTACGCACACCTATCGATATCTATCTATCTGTTTTTCAGTTGGGGTTGTCCCGTTGCGCGCACGCTGCCATTACGCTAGCGCGGCGTGGCCGGCGGACGCACGCGCGTGTGGTTCCAAAAAGGCGTCGCGTCGCCGTCGCAACCCACAACCGCCGGCCCATCACCCCGCTGCCCATTTTGGTTGTTCCTTTCACGGTCCTTTGTCCCGTGCGTCAAGATCTGCCAATCTTTTTTTCCCTCCTTTATTTGCATACATGGGGAATCACCCTTTCAAGAAAAGTATATATGGAATCACTTATAATTTGACTTTATTATTTGTCAAAAATTCTTCTTTTCTTTTTATTAATCTGAACAATGTCACGACAATACATGAAAACCATCCCAGAGTCAAAAAGAAGGGGGAAAAACATGAAAACTCTGTCGTTCACAGCTGATACTGAGATATGGACTTGCGCAAAAAAGAAGAGAGACTGAGATATGCCAACGTTGCGTATTCCATACCCTGAAGTTTACTCCAAATAATTTTTCGTATGCAGTGTGCATGGATGGAACTCCGCCTGCTTTCCACTTGGACCGTGGCTCCGGGTCTGGGAACAACAGCTGGATTGTAAACCTTGAGGTCATCATCAGCTTATTATATATGTTGGACACATTTTAATTTTGTGAGAGATACTGATTACTGTCTGAATTACTACTGATCGAGACGTGACGTGAGCATTAATTATGTTGGACACAGGGAGGAGGGTGGTGCAACAATGTGAGGGCGTGCCAGTTCCGCCGGGGCAGCCGACGCGGCTCGTCGGACCTCATGGAGAAGGAGATCCCCTTCACCGGCATCATGGGCAATAGCCCAGCTGACAATCCTGGTCCGTCAAGTGACTGTTCTTCAAGATCAAGCCTACTTATTGTTGTATTAAACTGAACAATGCGCGCTTCGCAGATTTCTACAACTGGAACCGGGTGAAGATCCGCTACTGCGACGGCGCATCCTTCGCCGGCGAGGGCCACGACGAGGTCAATGGGTTTTACTTCCGGGGCCAGCGCATCTGGGACGCCACCATGAGGCACCTCCTCTCCATCGGAATGGCATCTGCAGACCAGGTGCTTCTCACTGGCTGCTCCGCTGGTGGCCTGGCATCGATACTGCACTGCGACGAGTTCCGCGCCTTCTTCTCTCCCGGAACCAGAGTCAAGTGCCTCGCCGACGCCGGACTCTTCCTTGACGCGTACGTGAATGTAGTAACATTATTCCGGTGCTGATCCTTCATAGATCACACGCCCTCATCACTTAATTAACTGGTTTCTGCATGCTCTCATCAGCGCGGACATTTCCGGGGGCCGCTTCTTGAGGTCCTACTACTCGGACATCGTCGCCATGCAGAGTGTGGCCCCGAACCTGCCACCCACTTGCACCAATCGTTTGGATGCCACCTCGGTAAGTTGTTGCTGACTATAGTTAATTGTTAGGAGTAATATTCTCATCATCAGGATAATAATGATACAGCTCCAGCAGGATAGTATTGCTGCATGCTTTTTGAAACTTTGTACTACGCCGGAGATTGACAAAAAAGCATACTGATGAGGGAGTACAATGTAACTGACATGTACATTAGCTTTTTGGAAAAGTAGAGATATGATTGAGACCCATGGAAACGTACATAAAAGCACAGTCCAATCATACGCAGTACAACATGCTGGCTCACTAACTAATTTTGGCTGATGGCCCTGCATGAACTCGTGCTTTTGAATGCAGTGCTTCTTCCCTCAAAATGTAATAGACGGCATAAAGACCCCGATCTTCCTGCTAAATTCTGCATACGACGCCTGGCAGGTAAATATAGCATATATTCATGGATGACCATTATAAATATTCTTCAAACAAACTTTCCTCCTTACTTAAAAAAAAATTATTCTTCCTGTCCAGCACTAACAATAATTTAATCGATTTGATCAGATTCAGGAGAGCTTGGCCCCAACCTCAGCTGATACCAACAGTTCCTGGCGGGCCTGCAAGATCAACCGCTCTGCCTGCAACGCGTCCCAGATGAAATTCCTGCAGGGTTGGCTAACTTAGCAGCTATTCGCATTTTTCATGTTTTCACAAATTGAATTATCAAACATTAATGTTCTAACAAAGCCTTTGTTCTGTTGTCAAGTGCAGACTTCAGGGACCAGATGGTTGCATCCGTAAGAGGCTTCTCCAATTCCGAGAACAACGGGCTGTTCATAAACTCTTGCTTCGCCCACTGCCAGTCCGAGCTGCCAAACACCTGGAACAATGCACCAGGTGGTTCCCCTGCCATACAAAACAAGGGGATCGCGAAATCATTTGGCGACTGGTACTTCGACCGAGCTGAAGTGAAGGCAATCGATTGTCCGTACCCCTGCGATGGAACATGCCGCCACATCATATGAGAAAGTTATTTGTGCTGCCTCCTGGTCATGTAGTTTTGATTTTGAAGGAAGTGCATGCTCATACTGATTGGCTAATATTTATGTCAATTATTATACAATAAAATGGGACGAACGAACGTCCAACGTCCTGAAGGAAAAAAAAACAAAGAAAGTTGAGGAAATATGAAAAAGATAGCCCTTGACTAACCATGTTTATGATTGAATCACAATCACTGTGTGAAAAATTAGACTTGGCCGACCTAGTTGATGTTGTGAGCTGACCGGTTTACATACAGTAGAACGCCGGCGCCCAACGTACCCATCGTTTGTCTGTCGCCCATGGCTCCAACAACACCATTGTCGCACCACCGCCCACCACTGGTTCATGTCCACTGTCCTGCACACCGCTCCTTTATGCCCGTGGATATTGGAGGCCCCTTCGACAGCCTCACAGGCCTAACCTCACTGCCCTCCTCCACCTTCGGCTACGTCACTGTCACCACCATCTATCTCTCTCTCTCTCTCTCTCTCTCTCTCAATGGCACCTTTATCTCTTTTTTTTCCCTATAAAATAAGCTTTGTCGAGTGCATACACTCGGCAAAGTAATCCATCTTTGCTGAGTGTCTTAATTGTGGCTACACGGCAAGGCCGGACTTATGATTGGTTAAATACTAAGCCCACTACACATGAAATTAGTGGTAATTAAGCTAGGTAATGAAAAAATTAGCGAGATGTCCATTGTAATCATAGGGTAGGACTGGGGCCATGGCCCTAGTGGCCCTGGTCATAGATCCGCCACTGGCACTCGGCAAAGTGTTCCCTCTTTACCGAGTGTCTTCATATTAGCACTCGATAAAGGCTTTGCTGAGTGCGCGACAGTAAACACTCAGCAAAAAGCGTTTTGTTGATATTTTTTTCGTCAAGTGCTCTTTGCCAAGTGTTGCACTCGACAAAGCTTTTATCGAGTGTTTTCTGGCCTTTGCTGAGTACTTCGGACACTCGGCAAAGCGCTGATTTCCCCTAGTGTAGTCGCACGGGAGATTTTCTATTTACCCGTAGATGGCATTACTTCCCAAAGGAAATATATCAAATTGAGAAGTGTTCAGATTTTTCTTGGGCAAAGTGTTCAGGTTTTTCTTGGGCAAAGTGTTCAGAGTTAGTACGAATAGCAATGCATTAAGGTACAGTAGTTCCTAAGTATGCATCGCTGGATCATTCTCCATCCTAGCAATTAGGGACAGAGCTTAGTGCAGCCCAAAGTTGGCCATGGCTCCTTGTAGTCGTAGGTTTTGCAGATTTGTCTTGATAGTCTGCGGCCCTGCTTATTTCCACTTGTTTTTTGTCGATTCTCACTTTTTCTGCGAAAATAAGTGATAATCACGCCAAACATCTTGCCTATTTTTGTTGATTCTCGCTTATTTTGACCACCATTTCATACTTTTGAACTACGAGAAGCGAAAAGCGAGAACATCTTCGTTTTTTCTAACCGCTGCTTATAATCAAAGCATGACTGAGAGAATCGTAAACAAACAGGACCTGCCTAGTGGAGAGGCGGAGGCGCCATTGCCTTTAACCTGATGACACTTCATGATTGTGTGATCAGACACCGGAACATATCAACCACTTACTAGTGACTTGGTGCATTTGGTAGGAACAAAAACACACAAGAACGAGGCAATGCCTTCATTGGGTGTTGGCGGGAGCCAAAAAAATTAGGTTGTTTCTTTTTGCGAGATTAGGTAGTCTTAGATTTGATCCTTTTTTTCTTGTTGCAAAATTTAGGTTGTTTCTTTTTGCGAGAATAGGTAGTCTTGATTTTATCCTTCTTTTTTTTATTGTTGCATTTGGCTAACGGAGATTTCTTTTGAGAATTCGCATTGTAAGGTTATCGATCACGCTTTTTAATATAAAGATGTGCAACTGTCCAACATATTCTAAAAAAAATAAATACATAGGTATAATTATGTGGACCTGACCAGATTATGGATGTACGACCTACGAGGAAGTGGAACCGTGCTATACATGACACACGCGACATATTTTTCGCTCGAGAACTGATTAAAATAAAGTTAGCACAAAAAATATTTAGCTATGTCCTGGGCTGAAAATGCTAGTAACATAACTGAAAGGGAGCTCATGGCTGGTAGGAAAAACAGAGGGTGTGGGTACTCAAAATAGTAAAAAAAAAAAAGCAAAAACTTGTACCAAGAATCCTAGTGTGCAAATAATGAAATAAGTATGTTTTACTCCATATTTTCGTAGTAAACAGAAGGGCGAAACTTAATGCGGAAGCGAGATCGAATTAGCAATATTTAATTAAATTAAATGGATGTGCAATGCATATATCAAATATTATATGCAATATTGCACTACTCACCTTTCAAATAACTAACTCCTTGCAGTATGAACAGACAATTATTTCTCTCCTCTCTTCATTCACTCTTTTCTTGTCCCATTGATGATGATAGAACAATTTGTGTGTGTGTGTGTGGAGATTTTTGCTATTTTGCTCATGGCTTCGAGGACTCGGTAGAATGTCCATCTGATATTGGGTTTTGTTAAAATATCCATCACTACGTTGTCAACACCGGTCTTATGCCCATTTCTCTTTTTGAGACCTCTTCTTCCTTGCCTGAGTCGCAGGTCGCAGTCATGGCAGCCACTATTCTTCTTCCTCGCGAGCTTGAGCTCGGTTGAGATGTCCTTCGCAGGGGCGTGGCAGACGAGTGCTTGAGGCTGATCAAGACGTCCTCCGCCGAGGCCACGCCAATACATGAGGCGCCCACAACGCGATGGTCGAGCACGTGCGTGGGGCGCGGTGGGCTCGCGGCAGCATGGGCGCGGGGTGCGGCGCTCGACGGGCTCACGGCGGCACGGGCGGGCATGCCGATCGAGGGGCGGAGCTACATAGATGGCTCCGGGAAATCTACACTACATAAGATAGTTTTTCATCATGTATTAGACTAGCTACAATCTTCAATTGTTTCACAGAGTTGCACCCCCCATTATTGTGCTCTAGCTCCGCAGGGCGAGCTCGCGCAGTGGCCGGCGGGCAAGCTGCAGCCGTGGCATATGTATGTGCAGGACTGAGGAAGAAGAGGGGCAGAGACAGTTTTGTCTTAAAAAAAAAGATATGGGCATAAGGCTGGTGTTGATAACGTAATGGTGGACATTTTAACAAAATCCAATGTTAAGCTGGCATTCCATTGAAACCCTCAAAGCCGTCGGCAAAATAGCAAAAATCTTGTTTATGTGTTGCCTTTGCTATCATGCACAAGATCAGAGGAAATATGAAGAAGTATAAAGTTCAAGTCTAAATTCAACGTCAGTTAAAAGATACAAAAATAATAAATTATAAAGAAGAAGAAAAAGGTAAAACAGTGCACATGCTGTATTTTTTGTCCTTGTTCTCCTGATTTGTTATTTTTTATGCCATTTAAATAAAGTTAATTTTGGACTTGAATGTTTATGTACATGTTTATCACTATGTCATCTACATGTGTACCAAGTTTTGATTTTTTTTTTCTAAAAACTTTTAAGCATGTTTTTTAATAGGATTTCCAAGATTCCATTAAATAGGTGGTCTGCACTAAATTGTACTAAGAGATTCAGTTGGATAGTTTTTTCAGTTTTGGTGGGCTTTATTCCTATTAATAGGGAAATTGCATTTGTATCACGTAAACGTCTGCGGTTATAAAAAAACGAGCTATCAGCATCTAGGTGTGGTAATTAACGTTTATTATCTCAACGGATAAATAGTTTATAGAAAAAAGATGTACTCACACAGGTCGTGCAGCCAAACACATCGATGGATGATCGATCTAAAAAAATAGCACGCTACATGTGCACATGTTAGTTGACTATGTGCGTACAGTGGGGACCCAGCCTGTCTAAAAAAGTTTTAAGAGATGCATTTTCAAAATAATAGCTCCTTTCGGCCGAATTAATGTCCCGACTTCAACTTGAACTTTGTTTACACGCTAGTCTGGGTTCCTTCTGCCATTTTGGTAATTTTCAAATTTATTTTTAATTTTATGGTATTTTGGTGGGTTATATTTTTTAGGATCTGTAATAGAAAAATCACATTGTAAATTATATAAATACTTTTCTTTTTCTACCTAACAGAATTCCACTGCGCTTCATAACAACATCGAATTGAGCCTAAATATATTTCGAGGACTCTACGTTGTGGGTTAAACTAGGAGAGGCACTAGTCCAAATTAAATTTTGTTATCTTCGATTCAATCTGTGCATGTTAGTCTATCCACCTACACTTACACCTCGTTGTTAAATCCTGCGCAGGTAGTTTTCTGACACACTTTACTGGTGTGCATGTTCTTGCTGCGGAGCATCAAATAATTTTTTTCATCTGTGTGCACATATCCAAGGCTCGAAGCATACGTAATTTGAACTTTTTTTATTTGATTCCCTGTCTCGTGCTCTGCGTTAATTACTCGGTGCTGGATTAAGCTCCTGCGCTTCTCTTGTTTTATACTACTCTGTTGCAGTGCGGCGGCGCAGAGCCGGTTGGCTGGTTCATCCAGGGATAGATAGATGCCGGCTGTGATGATCACCAGACCTTGGCCATCGCTGCTTCTTGTTCTTGTTGTTCTCCTCGTCCTTGTCGGCAGCTCGCCGGCGGCGGCAGATGAGCTCGGCGGTGGAGCGGCCGGAGGTCCGAGGAGAAGGCGCGTGGCGTCTGTGATGGTGCCCATCACCATCCTCAAGTCCGCCGTTGCCGAGGGAGCCGGTACGTGTGATGCTCCTGCTGCTTTTCTTTCATCTTCAGGCTTAACAAGAGTCATTTACTTGCATTTTGCTCGATTTAGTGCCGCCATTTCGCGCACAAGGCCTCCATTTCCTTACTTGGTCCAAAAAAAGTCCAGCCAACACTTTCAGTTGGAATTTGATTTTTGCTAGTTACAAATTGTGGTCGTGATAGTTGCTAGATGCTAGTACTACTTGTTTTTGTGGTCGTTTAAAGCCATTCATAGATTTGATTCTTTGAATTCGAATTTGAATCAAACGTTCAAGATTGTAGTCATGCGTATGCGTGCACAGTGCACACGGGGACAGGGCGCCGTACCATGTTTCAAATCAATCTTATTGATGACATTGTATATGCATTCACAGTGTGCATGGACGGAACTCCGCCTGCCTACCACTTGGATCCTGGCTCTGGAGCAGGGAAAAATAACTGGATTGTTAATCTAGAGGTTAGTTTTATAATGCTTTGTAACTTTGAAAAATTAAACTGCATTCAACCTAATGACATTTACCGTATTATCACTATATATAGACAATATTTTTTAAAAAAATATGAAATCAAAATAATTTACCTGCGTAACATGCCGAGCATGGATGCAGGGAGGCGCTTGGTGCAACAATGCTAGGACATGCCGGCTTACCAAGGTAAGCGGCCGCGGCTCGTCGGACCACATGGAGAAGGAGATCGCCTTCACCGGCATCATGAGCAGCAGCCCGGTTGCTAATCCCGGTGAGTTCGTATGCCCATCGATCTATTAATTCCTCATCATTATGTCCGTCTATTCACTTAAGTGAATCACTTCTTATTTAATACTCCGTACAAGGATATGTGCAGATTTTTACAGCTGGAACCGGGTGAAGATTCGCTACTGTGATGGCGGATCTTTCGCCGGCGACACGTACAACAAGGTGCTTATGCACGATGGGATCTGTTTTTGTACAGGACACCGATCACCAGAATTAAAGTTTACCTTGAAACATCGCCGGCTTGTACATTCAGTGCCAGTTCTTTTGAAAACTAAGCTTAAACCCCATCCTTTTTACGGAGATCCTAATATTTGTAGGATATCGGGGTTAATTTCCGTGGGCAGCGCATCTGGAAGGCAACTGTTAGACATCTTCTCTCCATCGGAATGGCCTCTGCAAATCAGGTCCGATCCCCCTCTTTTGACCAATGAGCTACTGACAAACAAAATTCGTTAATTTTAACAAGTGCATTGCTGATCCATCGTCAGGCGCTCCTCATCGGTTGCTCCTCCGGCGGCCTGGCCGTGATACTCCACTGTGATGACTTCCGTGCCTTCTTCCCGCCCAGCCAGGGCACCACCGTCAAGTGCTTGGCTGACGCCGGCTTCTACCTCGACGCGTACGTAGCTCGTCCACAAGCTCGCTGATGGATATCTCACACAGCGAATCATTCAATTAACAGAATTTGCAATGGTGCAGCGTGGATGTCTCCGGAGGCCGTAGCTTGAGATCCTACTTCGGCGACATTGTGGCCATGCAGGGAATAGCTCGGAACCTGCCGCCGGCTTGCACTGCCCGATTGGACCCAACCTCGGTTTGTGATGCTGCTCCTATCCTCTCGCAATTTTTTTGCCCACTGACTCCCTGCACGTAGAGCAAGCGAACCACTAAATTCAAGAGACATTAACGAAAAGATCAACAAATTTCATGTTCATGAGCTTCAGGGAGTACATAATTAACCATATGGAAATATCCATATGCAAGAACATAACCGTTCACTCTGCTGATATATTTCACTGCACTCTGCTGATATATTTCACTCATGCAGTGCTTCTTCCCACAAAATATAATTGATGGCATAAAGACCCCAATTTTCCTGCTAAATGCAGCATACGACTTCATTCAGGTAACAAGTTTTTCTCTGGTTGGTATCACACTGGCAGATGAATAGTTGTTACATACTCCCTCCGTTTTTAAATTGTTGTCGCCATTGATTTTTTTAAGTTAACTTTGACTATTCATCTTATTCAAAAAATTAAATAATAACATATATGTTATCATAATTTGTTTTATTATCAAAGAAAATTAAAGCATAACTTAAAATTTTGCATATTTGAAATAATATTTTGAATAAGATAAATGATCAAAATTAATTAAAAAAGTCAACGGCAACAAATTTTAAGAATGGAGGGAGTACTCACGTTTAGCAAATGCATTTGGTCATTCAGATTGTGCTGAGCCTGGCTCCAAATAGAGCTGACCCCACTGGTGCTTGGAAAGCATGCAAGTCCAACCACTCGGCCTGCAATGAGTCTCAGATGAAATTCCTGCAAGGTTGGATTGGCTACAAATATATGTGCCCACCTTTGTATAAGTTCATTTTCACCAAGCAATTATACGAATGTTAAAAAATGTCATGATACTTATTATACGTGTACCTGTGCAGATTTCAGGAATCAGATGGTAGCATCCGTCAAAGGTTTCTCCGGCTCCAAGAAGAACGGCCTGTTCATCAACTCCTGCTTCGCCCACTGCCAGTCCGAATTGCAAGGCACCTGGAACAACGCAGCAGGTGGCTCCCCTGCAATTCAAAACAAGGTAGTAGATGCTTAAGCCAAAAAAAAATGATGTTGATCATGAATTTAAAGGATATGTCAGTGATTGCTAGTATTCATGTGCTTCATGTTGATGCACAGGGGATTGCAAAATCAGTCGGCGACTGGTACTTTGGTCGAGCTGAAGTCAAGGCTATCGACTGTCCTTATCCCTGTGGCAAAAATTGCCACAATATCATATGAAATGATTCTATTTTTCCTTCACATTCTACATTCCAAATATTACATATTATATACGTCCTGGAAAGAGTGTACACATTGTTTGAAGGAATTCAAATATGGACACCACTGTTAACAAACAAAAAAAATTACAAGATTTTTGTTTAAGCATAATTCAAAGTTACTCGAGGAAACATCAAATTAGATGTTGACCGAAGGTTTATTTTGACTGATTCTCAAGCAGACAGAATAACCTACAACCACCAAATTAACAGAACATGAAAATTAGATGTTAACCATTTACTCAGCTACTTGCCAATAGCTGCCATTCTTTCTGGTTGCAAATCTGACAAATATCGTCTGAATTATGGTCATTCTAATGCTCATACTGATATCGCAGAAACTTGACCTTAAATGATTTCTACCAGCAAGAATAAATTACAGCATTATACAAAACTGTGGGCAGAGGAACAGCGACTGCTATTAGAAAGTTCTATTTCTATACAACTGGTAAAACTGATGCTATTCCTACTATGAACAATATGCTGGGGCACAACATAGGCTGCTGATTGGATCGATAATTCCAGGGGATAGTTACATTCTGAAGCTATGTCCCAGTATGAAGCCGCCACATCATCTGATGTGTGTCATGAATTCTGTCCACATTTCCCATACATTGAAATGTCAACAGCCACATAGAGTGATACAGTGTAACAGATTGCCACCACCAATTTAGTCCTATGCAAGGGCAATATGTTTCACGAGGTCATGACGCTGCTTGGGCAGCACCAAGTTTGTTAGCACCTTTTGTGTCAACTTTCCTTTTTGATCCTTTATTTTGAGATTTTTCCTCCTCTTGGTTCTTCACCACTGGCTTGAACTGTAGAAATAGATAGAATGATATCTTTAGAATCAGAAGGCTTGTTGGTTGAAGCATGTCTAACACTAATGATACCAGTATATGGATAATGGATTGCTCGTGTGAATGATCAGGCAGGACTGTGCGATCACAATGATTCACTGTGCAAGGCACTAGTAAAACCTAAACTACTTATTCTGGATCTAGCTTATTCAAATCTGTTCACAACATGCCTTTACCATATGAAACCACACAAAGGAAATAGTCAACGATAAAACCCCAAAACACATTTCCAACAAGAAAGTTGCAATGTCTATCCTAACTAATCGGTTGAAATGTTACTCAGAAGGGATCGAATCTAGCATGCCCAATGAGAGGAGGGATTGAATTGGATGGACAAACCTGATATACAGAATAAATAACATTTCTCCGGATTTGAGCCATCATGTCTAAGAAAAGATTATATCCCTCAAGCTTATACTCAATAAGAGGATCTCTTTGAGCATAACCCCTAAGACCAACCGCTTGTTGTACAAACTTCAATGCTTGCAAGTGTTCTTTCCAAAGCCTATCAATATTGCTTAGAATAAGGAACCGCTCAGCTTCTTTCATCAAGCCTGGAGCTTGCTTCTCCACAATTTCCTGGCATACAAGAATAGAAGTTATGGAAGGAGCAATGGCACCTTACCATTTCCTGTGCTCCAAGAATACTTATTTAATAATATTTGAACTGGCGAGTTTAATACAATTTTAGGGTGTGTTTGTTTCGCTGGATTGGATTGGATAGGCTTGGACAGTGGACTGGAATGAGAATATTCCTTTAAGATGCTGGATGAGTCTGTCCTACAAAAGTGGCCGGATGAGCCTACCAACTTATGTAATGATGATGATTACTAACATAATTAGACATTATTAGTATGATTTACTATGATATTATTACTGATAAGCAATAAGATATTGATTAGTACATGATGAGAGCTCAATTATACTAGAATTAATAATAATTAATATTTTTATTACTAATTAAAAATCATTAAGGTATGATTAAGACCAATAAATATTACATCATACTCCCTTCGGATTTAAATTATTGACGTAGTTGACTTTTTTAGTTACGTTTGACCATTCGTCTTATTCAAAAAATTTAAAAATTTATTAGATAATTTATTACAATTTGTTTTATCACTAAAGAAAGTTAAAACCTACCATATAATTTTGTATATTTTATTAAATATTTTGAATAAGACAAATGGTCAAATGTAACTAAAAAAGTCAACTATGTTAACAATTAAAATCCGGAGAGAGTATTAATAGTATATAATTAATTAATTTTATTTAATAATAAAATATATAATTTCATTATTTCGTCTTGTCCTATCCATTCTTATCCATCCAACCAAACACAAAACTGGATCATCCCATCCACTCAATCAAACACATAACTTGGATCATCCCATCCAGAAAAATATGAATGACCATATCCAATCCAACCTTGCCCTTGAAACAAACACACCCTTAAATGCGCAAAAGCATCTGGACAGTTAAGACATATGAGTGAATGAATTTTAGGCACATGAGTCAACTAAATTTAGACTCCTGTCATTCTTATAAGTACTTGTCAGAAACTCAAACACATTTTAGAAATGGAGGACTTGAGATTTTTTTTTTTTATGATGATACACTATTCCAATTGAAGCTTAAATTTCGTGATGAGTTGGTTTAACCCCTTTTCACTAATAAGAACCACTGGGCTATTTGATAAGAGTAACAAAAAATGTGCAAATATTAAAAATATTCTCTTCGCTTTTAACAAATAAAATTAATGGAAGCGTTTTCCCTACCCCTAGTTGTGATCTATCAAGATACTATGCGACAGATTTCATGACATCACAGAGAGCAAACTTACAGTTTTCTGGAAGTATGCTTCACGTCCTCGTGTACGAAGATAGTCCCGCAAATCTTCATAGCTTGAGCTTTTACTCTCCAACAATTCTGGTGTCAAGTCATCCAATAGATAGCAATACCTAACAGAAAATTCATATAACCATCACAACAAAGGCGGCAGTACATCAATTAACAGATACCCCGAAAAAAATCTTAATAACTACAAACTCACTGTTGTAGTTTGGCTATAAGCTTGGGAAGATCCCAATTTTCCTTTGGAGTATCAGGGCCTATGTTTGCCTGCAAATATGAGAAAGGAAAGGAATCTTGTAACATTTCGAATTCATTGTAATACAATGTTTGGATGCTTTCAAATAAAGGTCAAATAAAGCTCAGCTTCATGAACAGCATATGTTGGGGACAGTCGCTAACCTCTAATATGTCGTCCATTGTTAACTCAGCATATTCAACAATAAGTGACTCGAGACTATCAGATGCAAGGGCACGTCTCCTTTCTGCGTACACACGATCCCTCTGGCTGTTCAATACCTCATCATACTCAAACAGCTGCTTCCTGATATCAAAAAAGTAATTCTCAACTTTCCGCTGAGCTTCATCTAGGGCCCTTGTTAGCATTTTTGATTCAATAGGAAGATCTTCAACTCTGAATGCTTGCATCAGACCCTAGAAAAGAAATTGAAAATTATTATTTAGAGATTTATTTTTGTCTCTCACCAAATATTGAAATAACATGGAAAATTCATGCCAACAGTAGTTTTGAAGCAGTTGTAACCGACGCTTCTGAAGGTACTCCCTCCAGATGGAAATTGTTGACGTTAGGACAAACAAATTAGTTCAAATTTGAACTAGCTTGCTTGTCCTAACGTCAACAAATTGCATCCAAAGGGAGTACATGTTAGATAGAGCATACACTAGAAAACAACTTACACAAGTGTACTGCAATAACTGTGATGGATATTTTCACAACAAAGTGGATCCAGATTGAACTTAGTAGCAAGGCATGACGCAAAACACACTTTGGAACCACTTTTCCTACTAATATTATGAAGTTATCACATCCTAGTCTTCAGAAAATTTGTCACTGAATGGATTCCAGTACACTCCACTCCATTATTATGAATGAGGTATTTCCAACTACTGAAGAACAACATGCAGCTTAGACATATATCCTACTCCATCCAAAGAATGTGGAATAAAGCACACTAAGTCATATCACCACAAAGATGGAAATACCGCAGGTGGGAATTTTGAGGCAGTACTGTACTTTGCACAGGGCAGCCAATGCTCTTATGTAAATCAAGTATGGAAACAGAGAAAGTAAGTTAAGTAACACAAACCTGTATCCTGTCACCTCCAAAGATCCTGAAGATATTATCCTCTAGGCTAAGAAAGAACCGAGAGCTTCCTGGATCCCCTTGCCTGCCACTTCGACCACGAAGCTAAACCAGATAAAGTAAATCAATTAGATTCAATCATTTTCAGCCATAGATGAGTAAACAGACATTTGTTAGCTATTTCGTTATCCACTTTGCTCATACTGGTACTATGGAGTGGGTCATAAAAGATTACAATTTTGTAAAACTATATGTACATTTAATCAGGCACAATAGACAAGAAAATCCACCGAAGAGGAAAGATATATCGGGTTGAATCCTGCAAATTAACAGAAAGAGCTTCACTAAAATATCACCTGATTGTCTATTCTACGTGATTCATGGCGCTCTGTTCCTACCACGTGAAGCCCACCTGCTGTAATAACCTGAAAATAACAATGATCTCATAAGTGCTATATTCAACAATATAAGATAGAGCTTTGAATATTTCTTTAATATTCAATATAACCTTCTTCTTTTCCTCCTCTGTGTAAATTTTATATTCATCTGCTATCTTCATGAATGCATTTCTCAGGTTTGCTATTACTTCATCACGTGTTGGTCCCTGATAGACAAAGACGACAAAGAAACAAAGTTTAGTTTTCCACATATGCACTTGGTTCGGATATGATATGGATAGATCAGGAACAAGCACTCTGAGCTTTTTAACAGAATATCCATATTACAACATACTTTAATCCAGCAGATCAAACATGGGCCAGCCGTATATCCAAAAATATTACTAGAAACATGCTTCCATCAATGATGTGTATTGTTTTAGCGGATTAAACAGTAAACATGTGTACATGAATAGCACAATTACATACTGGCATATGGCACTATATCTCAGTGGCATGCAGACTTAAACAAGCTGTGGCAGCAGTTGCAATATCCGTATCTGTCATTAACGTTTCGTCACAGGAATACAATGAACCTTTAGCAAAGCTTAATTCTGAAGTCTGAATCCTACCCTAGCAAGTCTTATAATGTTTCATGTTGTAAACAAATGACCACGGCTAAGCTTTAGGAATATACAGACCATAAGACTCTCGGGAAAGGACAGTAGATTAAATATATCATGATATAATTTTACATATGAAACTTTGACATCCAATATTTTAATCATCTCTGATATAATTCTAGATATGCAAGATATAGCATGCATAAAATCCAATGGTGTTCCCACAACATCTTTTTTCAACCATATCTCAAAAGAATAGTCTGCAATAGATACCGAGGAATCAACTCAAGTATTTTTTTAAAAAAAAATGCATTTCTGTATCGAAATTGGATGCTGTATAAACACAAAATAAATAGAGTTGAAACTTATGACAGCTTCAAAAAGCCTACCTTCTCACATGAGTAGGAAAGCCGATCCTCTGCTTCTAGCTCAGTTAATGATTTCTCTCCCCATTCTTTCACAGCCACTTCAACTGCACCTTTGACGAATGATAATGTTTCTTTTGAAAGTTCACAAGGGAACAAGCTTTCAGTTGTCTGAGGGAGAACAAGTGTATCAAGTCGCAATTTTACCACTAGTTAAATAATAAAACAAATCCTGTGCAAGACTCCCTATAATCTTAAGGTCATAAGGTGTTTACTTATATCGCTACCTTCCATGTCTTTCTTGGTGTCACCTGCTTTTTGGATACAATGACACCATCTAGTGGATCGACTACTCTGCATCATTCAGATTGAAAATAGAGTATAAGAACAGCTGATAAACTTGAACACAACTAAGGATCGTATTCGAGTAGACATATGCACAGGAATACAAATATTTTTACTAACTTCCAACGATTCCTTGTCATCCATTTCTAGCTAGATTTCCCACTAGGATAAAACGAATGAATGAGGGTATTTATTTGCATTTCTTTGTCCTATACTTGTGCTTTAAGAAAGATTTATTAGCATGATGAGCATCGCATGCTAACCTGGGATTGAATAGACCAACAAAAATACAAACAGTGAACATGACTGGAATATTGAAATCAGCTCTGGACATAGTCCCTCTTTAGCAAGTACGAGGGGACCTAGAGAAGTCTATTGGAACAATCAAGAGTAACTTTGCCTAATTCATAGCAAGCAACAGATGCATAAAGAACCAAGCTAACGAATACAATATGGATTGTTTCCTAGGCTATAGGCATGTAGTACTGTAAAATATTTGCAGTTATGAAAAAAAAACTTAATACCTTGGCATAAGGATCTCACGCAACTTCAACCTGGCCATGAATTCTGCATTGCCACCAAGGATAATATCAGTTCCACGGCCTGCCATATTAGTGGCAATTGTCACAGCACCAAGGCGTCCACTCTGAGCCACAATCTCTGCCTCCCTCTCAACATTCTCTGGCTTAGCATTCAGGACCTTTCATAGAAAATTTACAAAAGCAACATATAGGTAAATATTAGACGGCTTTGGGCACCTTACAAATGTGAACTAAAGTATGTAACTTGCAAGAGTGTACAAAGGTTACAGGTGTTTTGCAGAGTATCAGCAAGGAATATCAGTTATCAATTAAATGTTTAGTATGACCCTATTCTAATCTTTTCATTGCCTCCTTGTGAAAGAAGGAAAACTAATTGATTAAAGGTGGGTTCCCTGCAGTTTCCATCGAAAAAGTAAATGTTCGAGGGCGAAACAGGTATGAGTATCGCTCATCTGCAAATGTCAAACTGTCAACCAATAATATAAACATGAGCATGCTGAAATCCTAATAAACTAGCTGAAGTCAAGGAAGACTTTTTCTTAGTTTTGTATTAAATCATGATATATAGATACAAGGATTTTGGTAGGGGGCATTGAATGCTAGGAACAGTGTTCTAGAATGGAGAAGGCAGGCAGTGCTGATGTTAATGTAATAAATAGGAATACCTCATGAGAAATACCAGCTTCACGCAATTGTTGAGATAAAGATTCACTTTGCTCAACGCTAGTGGTACCAACAAGCACAGGACGGCCAACTTTATTCATCCTTGATATCTCCACAAGAACAGCACGCCACTTTCCATTTGTTGCTCTAAAAACAACATCTGATTCATCCTGCAGAAGAAGCAACAGTCATTCACAGAATCACAGGAAATGAGAATGATGATGAATCACAAGGACCTTTTTCAATTTACCACGAATTAAATAATCATAAAAATAAAGTGCAGGCACCTCTCGTATCATTGGCTTGTTGGTTGGCACAACGGTAACTTTAAGTTTATATATGCTCTCAAACTCTTTGCTCTCCGTAGCTGCAGTTCCAGTCATACCACAGAGTTTTGGAAACTGTGACAAAAGTAATTTGTTTCCTGAGACCGAATCAATTGACAATACAATAAAAGTAAAGGAAAAGAAGGAGGTGAGCCACATGTTTCTATAGATATTTTATCAACATAAATGTTCAACAATGGTTAGTGGTCATTTGAGTTGAACAGAGCTGACACGGACTTGCTTGCTGATGAGTCCATTTCCCAATACTTTTTTAGCATTGCAAGTTCAAAAAAAAAGAATTGTCACTTGCCTGAAGAAAGAAGTTTTGGTAACTTATTGATGCGAGAGTTATTGTTTCATTTTGTATGGGTACACCTTCTTTCGCTTCAATTGCTTGATGGAGACCATCGCTCCATCTCCTCCCCTGCCAAAAACATAAAATGTTCAAATGTGAAAAGTATACTAATGATATTAGTATTTCAACACCAACATTCACACAACAAGTATAATGATGTGCACAAAGAATCCCTGCAACCCAGAGCATACAATGCAAAGGCGTTTATGTAAAATAAAATAACTACCTATTGCACCTTTTCCCTTTTTTCTTCTTATTCAGAATACATATACAGTGTGTCAATGTGTGTGAATGCTATATGTGTATCCTTCACTGAGTGAACTTTCATAATGAATCCCATAAAGAAAAACTTTCATAACAAAACGCTAGTTCAAAGGTATTTGACTCAAGTCAAAGATTCGCCTATCAAGGAAAAGCAACAAAACAAATTATAAATATATGTAATATTATAGGTATCAAAGTGGTGCTTGGGACTAAACATGATTAGCACATGCCTAAAGACATGCATTTACTGGGATGTAACAATATGTTTGAAGTTGTTTTGAATTTTAGGCAAGACGGGGCAATGAACTGTCTTCCAAAACTGAGTATAATGAGAGAATACTAACCGCCATAACTCTGCCTGTAAACTCATCCACAATGAGCACTTCCTTGCTACGGACAATGTAATTGACATCTTTAAGGAAGAGCTCCTTAGCTTTGATTGCATTAAGAACATATGAAGCCCACTGTTCACGAGGATCATATAGGTCATTTATGTCCAGTATTTCTTCAGCATCAGCATAACCTTGCTCTGTGAGTAAAACGTTTCTCTGCTTTTCATCAACCTGAAGAAACAACCGTTTATAAGATGATATGTTGATAACTTATTATGACAAAGCAGAGCAACAAAATTACGAATAAGCACAAATTATGGCTACATTTTAGGCATATATAAGCAACACATGCACCTACTTTTTTTAGAAAATGACAATACAGTATTAGGATATGTATTTTTAATCTCAGATAGGAAAGGCAAGTAGTAGTTTCACAAATCAAGGGGGCTAGAATAAACTGGCCATAAGATTGATAACATGAAAGAGCATTGCATTAAAACCAATACTACATAATATCCATTCTGAAGTGATTTCAGGGATAACAATTAGTTCATAGCTCACAGTGTAATGGATGTCTCGCTCAAAAGCTTCAGCTATTTTTGCTGCTTTGTAATACCGATCGCTTGGCTTCTCAGCTAGACCTGATATTATAAGAGGTGTTCTTGCTTCATCGATAAGGATAGAATCAACTTCATCTATCACACAGTAGTTGAATTTTCTCAAGACAAGCTCATCTACAGTCTGCAATAACAATGACTCGGTTAAATCTTGGGAGATGTGATGACCCCTGTTCCTATATAGCACTTCTGATACTTCAAATGGAAGCTTGTACAAAGGATACTGAGTAATGACAAAAAATTATAACAAAGAAAAATTGCATACCATTGCAAGGTTATCTCTTAGATAATCAAAACCAAGCTCACTGTTTGTGACATAAGTAATATCACACGAGTAATTTTCCCTCCTTTGCTCAGGTGTCATGTTCTCTGTCAGAATAAAGAGTCAATCTCCAGCCAACAAAACATCACTAGCAAATGGAGGAGCAGAACCAATAAATGATGAAGGCAAAAGAAAATCAAAATGCCAATTGACTAGGAAAATATAAAGTAATGTGACAATGCAGAGACATTTGCTGTAACTCAGAACGGTATGTTGGCCTATGATCACAGCACACAGCACATAATCACACTCACAACACACACACACACCCCTAGCCCGGGCTAGCGGAAGATGAGGCAAGAACACAAAGTACTTTCGTGCAGCCGAGCTACTGAATGTGGGTGACTCCCACTTGCTTATATACACAAAAGAAAAGTGCATCGGCACTGTTGTGCCATACTTTAAGCCATACCTAAGGCCATACACTAATCACCAGCCATGGTACTCTACAAGCAAAGTAATAACTACTTAGGACTTCTACCAACTACAACTGAAATTGGCACCAAATACATGTGCAACCATCAGCGCAAAAAGATTGCTAACCTCAAGCAATGCAATTTCCCAACACGGTAATGGCCCAGCTATATATTTGTGGTGGGGGATATCAGACTTTCATGGTTCAGATAAACCATACTCGGCTTATGTAATTCTATTTTTTCAAAGACACGCCAGTACTTCAATGAACCTTTCACTTACTATAGCTCACATAGGTAAAGAAGCTCCATTAATTATTGTATTCAAAGGTGTAAACTAAAAATTATGTGCAACTGGACTACTAGAGATGACATGAACAACAGAAATGAACAATGTGATGTGATCACATACGTTGAATTAGGCCAACCTGCAGTCCTAGAAATCGAGGAACTTGACCAACCCACTCACAATCACGCCTTGCAAGATAATCATTGACTGTGACAACATGTACTCCTTTCCCGCTCAAAGCATTTAAGTATGCTGGCAGAATAGCCACAAGCGTCTTCCCCTCTCCAGTCTTCATTTCTGCAATTTCCCCCTTGTGCAGAACCATGCCACCAATCAACTGTACATCAAAGGGGCGAAGACCTAAAACTCTCTTGGAAGCCTCCCTTACAATAGCAAATGCTTCCTGCACAAACCATAAAGAACATTCCACCTGAGAAATAGCTAGCTGATCTATTTACTTCTCTCTACATATCTTGCAGCATTCCTGCATAATCTTATGCAAGAATTGTAGTATTTGCTAATTCTGTATACGTTGCAGTCAGTCTAGGATTATTTTTGGATATGTAAAGTTTTAGCACTCCTCAATGGTCAACGCAAAGTGAATCATCTACTTGTCAGGTGTATATATTGACCCTCACATTTCCAGATTTTGTCAAGTCGATAGCATGGCAACCACTTGTACTTTTAATTAGGTTCTATTGTTATATCAGTAGCTGTCACTCAGTGTTCAGGTTCAAACTGTGCTTTCCATTTAATTTTTTGATTTATGTAGAACTACAAATTGGACACCCTTACTTTGCAACATGAAACGAGAATAAACTGAAGGTAAGCTTTTAATATCAATAGATAATCTTTGAAATCCTACTCTACTGGTTCAGATAATCATATTGATTGTGTGCTTGTGAGATAAAAGGAAATGTACAGTATTCTAGTTCTACTGATCACAAGAGAGTTTGCTAGCTAAAGCATACGAGTCTCCGCAATGTTTGGGTACTTACTGGGAGGAGGGAGTCGAGCGATTCACCGGAGCGCGCCCGGCCCTGGAGCGCGGCGGTGCGTGCCCGCAGGTCGGCGTCGGAGAGCGCCGAGACCTCGGTCTCCATAGCGTTGATGCGCGACACGGTGTCGGCGTACTTCTTCCGCGTCGCCTCTCCGTCGTCGCGCCCGCCCCCGCCGAACACACCGCCCAGCAGGCCTCCCAGCGACGCTCGCGCGACGTGGCTGCATCTTCTCTGCTCCTGCGTAGCGCGTCCGCGACGGAGGGACTGGAACTGGACCCAGCCGCCGCCACTGCTACTGAGAGGAGGCGAGGGGAGGCTGGTTGCAGACGACGACGAGCTGGGGCAGTACAGTGCGGCGGCAGCCGTGGCTGAGGCGGGACGCGCCATGGCCATGGCCTCCTCTCCGGCGACTCGTGTGGCGGAGGCGCGCACGAGCACGGCGACAGGCCGCCGCGTGTTCTGGGTGGTGGGCAGGCAACGGCTGAGGCCTGTGGCGTGGCGTGGCTGTGGAGAGGAAGGAGACGGATAAGGAGGTCGTGAACCCAGCCCATCTTCAAATTAGCCCAAGAAAGTTGGGCCTTCGGATGCCAGTAGACTGGGCTGAACAAGTGTCAACTCGATTTGTGCACTCGAGGCCCAATCCTCAAGCTTGAGAGTTTATATCTACTTCACAAAAGCCATTAGACAGTAGTTAACTAGTACTACTAGTTATAAATAGCTATGAAGAATGGGGCCAATTATGATTCACCAAACAACCCAATCCGGAATATAAAAATGGCAGAGAAACGAGTGGCACTTGACAAATGCCATTTGACACTTGCCCGGATCACCCTTTCACAACCAACAGCAGCTCAATACTGGGCATCACAAAACAGTGCCCATATTCACAATCTTTGGTATTCCAAAACAGGGTTGTAGCCCTCTGACAAATAAATGGATTTCAAAGAATTGTCCACAAGTCAAAATATCCATCTTCGTATATGTCATGTATCATCCAATAAAATCTTCGACTACAAGATAATAGCATCTGTGACGCCCTTATTGTGTAATTTTCTTGCATGTATGACGAACGGTTTATGAACTCATGCTAGGGTCAAAAAAAAAAAAAAGAATCAGACAAAATCATACAACTCCCCAGTCCCCAGCGCCCTAAATCGTGCTTCCCTAAACCAAACATGTACTCGACTCTGGCATTTCCCCCAACCTCACAATTTGATCACTTTGATCTCCAGCTATTGTTTGGGAAATGTCAGAAGTTATGCCATGGCTTCTTTAGCTGTTCACCATTTTGGAATGCACTGCTCCCCTTTATTTGTGTTAGCTAGGTTCTGGTGGGACAAGTTTCAGGCTGCGCATCCACTCGCAGAAGCTGTGGTCATCAAAGTTAATGAAGCTGCTCTTTAGCCTAACCCTTTGCTCAGGAGTAAGTGTCCGTAATTGCGGAAATCTTGACTCCTGAAACAAACAAAAGGACTCTGTTAGCAAACTGGGGCATCACAGAAATTCAGTTTACTTTATCATTATCAAGAACCGTATTGCTTGAAGGTTGAAGCAGCCATGATTATCAATGAGATAACCCAGTAGTATGAATTTGGGGGAACCACAATGCAACCAAGGTTTACAGAAAGTATTACCTGCTCATAAGTAGGGTCCTTGTGAGCGGGGATCAGGCGTGAAACAAAATATCTAGCCTGTGAGCTTCCTTCCTGTACCAAGTTATAGGAAAGAACAACTGGTTAGAAAAGCCTGTAACGCCCCAGAAGCGATCTTTTATGATACTGCATAGCTACTGAAGCAAGTATTGACAGATTGGATGACTCAAAAGGACTATCAACATGGATGCAACAGATAACTATTTTAAATCAGAAATTCAGAGGATATATTAATCATTAAGCACTTCAAAACAAACTAATTTTGAGGTGAACATATGAAGACACCAGAGTTTCTAACAGAAAAGATTCAATCCAGCACAAATATTCCTGATTAGATAGACAACCATTTTGAAAGAAATAGATCAGAATGAGAAAAGCGGCTAAAACAAAACAATAAAAGATCGGAACAAGAAAACTGACTTTGAATGAAAGTATCCTGGGAGCTGGAAAACGTTGCTCACTGAGCTCTTCAGCCAGTGTACGGCATGCTGCTAGAGCTGCGGCACTTTGCCCTTCTTGGACTGCTAGCTCAGCACCCTGAAAAGATACAGCAACGGCAGCTCAATAAATGTTTTTTTCTTTGACAAGGAAATGAACAAGGCTTATAAAATGCCTAAATCTGAAAAATTATAAAGCTTTGCAAGTCTTACTCTCAGGAGTTAATTACACTTTGTAGTTTCCAGAAGCATTAACTAGTTTTCTTTTCCTTCAGTGTAATTCAGTAATTTCAAAGCATTCATGTTTCCATTGTGTTCACACTGTGTGTATCTACTCATAACCATGGTTACAAGTTATTAGTAACTAGCATGGTACTGCTAAAATCTGCCAAAATGCAAACCACATTTACAATTCCTTTAAGAAAACACACTACTATGTGGTACCATGATTCTTTACTTGCGATGCTATGTCAAAGGTTCAAATATAAGAAACTCATGCTAATAACTCAAATACATGCTGACAAAAAAGATATCATCAAAACTAGAGACTGGTGAACTGCTATCATCAAGATTCAAAAAATGGCCATGTAGACGAGCTGAAGGTAAAGATGAAAGGGTTATTTGAAGCACAAAGTTATGAAATGTAGATAAAATGGTAAAGGAGAAGGGTCAAAAGAAACATACCAACCAAATGAAAATATCAGTTCCATGGTCCAGTACCACTGCCGCATTAGATTGCATGGCAAGATCATATGCTGGCAACTCCTCAAATGTACCACCCTCACGATGCATTACGCACCGAGGTGCCATCATACGGAGTGAAAGGTCAAATGATGCATTCAAGAACAAATTCCGAAGTACAGATCTTTCATCTTCATGTCCTACTATGCTACCTAAAAGAGGTCCCCTTTTTAGATGAAACAAGCACTCAGGAAGTGACGCTAGTTCTTTTGGGAATCGGTAAAGCTTTGATTTTGGGGCCTGGCTACCAAACTTGAGAGCTATGTCCTTTACTCTTTCATCAATTGAGAGCCTCATGTCAATAGCATCAGAGGCAGTTCTAGCACGTAAAACTGTTCTTTTGCCTATGATGACTGAAGCAACATCATCCTGCACACTGGCCAGATACGCAGACAAACCATCAACAGTCTGCAGCTTCATAGTGATCACCCGGTTGATTTCTGCTTGATACATATTGGAATAACGGACTGCAAACTGGAAGTAAACAAAATCATTCTTTATGTCGCTCTTTGTCTCCAGAGACACAGAAAAACTTTGTGTCTCCTCGACACTATGCATCTGGATACAAAATGAAGTATCATGCTTAAAGGATTCATGAGAATCAGGAGATGCCTCTTCACCAGGGCCAATGACTTGAGTAACAAGCATGGTATCTGAACATCTGATCTCAAATAAGCCATGGGAACCAGCTGCTCTGGTTGAAGCCCTTTGCAAATTGACCCCAAAAGCCTCTCCAAAGTCATCATGAAGTAAAAGCACACCTCCGGAACACTTTGCCAATGGTTGCAGAACAGGAACCCTCACAGGACATGTTCCGGCACAAAGAATATCAACAATAGTGCTGTGTCTCTGTGCTTCATGTCCAAGACTCTCCATCCACCTCATAGCATTCTTCTCCAGGTAAGCATAGTTTGGGTGCTGGACGGAATGAGGCACAGACCCTGGTCCAAATGTGCTAGGGCCACCAACACACACCAAGATCCTGCAGCTGCCTCCAGATCTCTTGATGATCCCACGAGACAGCTCAACTGAAGGCCCTTGAATAATACCCAGGGCAACCTCTACTGCTGCGCCAACGCAGCGATCCCTTGAAACTTCAGGCACACTCAGCTGATAGGGTCTTAGAGACGAGAATATTGTGTGTGCAACAGGCAGTGAAGCATGTATGGGAGACAGGTAAACACCTGTCCCATATATTAGCGCCTTCAAAGACTCATGGGTAGGTGATTTATTTCCAGGTAACACGTCTGCTGACACCGCCGCGCCCTCTGAGAAATCATACACTGAGACAGTCCGCCCGTAGGTGATGATTCCTATCTTCGCCGTAGGAGGGAGCGAATCCACAAAAGCATGCAAGGACCCCTGCAGATGTTGCAGGTTAGCCTCGTCGAGGCACTCATCTATGAGGATGAAAATGGGTCCGGACACCCTCGAGTCTGTCACTGGAACAAAACCTGGCCGCCTGTTCCCCACTTGCACATAATCCACAGTCGTGGATGCAAACTCCGGCCAGTGGAGCAAGTCCTGCTTGCTGGATACCACAAATTCCCCCTCGCTGCCGTTGAGCTTCTTGCAAATGACACACTGCCACTGCCCAGAGCCGATCGACACATCGCAGTACATATTGACATAGGCCCCGCAATTCAGGCAACGGCGTGGATCACGCTCCACGACCTCTGGCCCAGGCGACACCTCCTTGCCTGGAGAAACCAGAGCTCCGAACCCCAAGCTAGGGGCATTCAACAGCTTCTTCTGCTTCAGCACCTATAATTGCAAAAGGCAGATCACAAACACGATTTGAATCAGCGAATGCTAGGCCAGGATCAAAAATGGTACTATACCTATGCGCACGCACCACAGCTGAGCTCTAAGAGAAGGGCATTCATCACTGCAGCGTAGTGGGAGTGAAGCGTACCTTGTGCGCGGAGAACTGGACGTAAGGGCTGTCGAGTCCATCCCCCTGGAGCGGCGGCGGCGGCGTGGAGGTGAGGTCTCCTTGCGTCGTGACGGCGCCGTTGAGGTAGTGCGGCGCGGAGGAGGTGGGCAGGGAGACGGCCGCGGAGGAAGAGGAAGAGGGATACGAAGGTACGAAGGGCGAGGGATGGGGCGAGGCCGGGGTCGCGCGGAAGGGCACGGCCCCGGGGCGCAGCGGCGAGGAGAATACAGGCGGCCCCGGCGGCGTGCTGAGGTGCGCCGGGCCGGGGCCGGAGCCGGGGGTCGGGGTGCCCCGCGCGGCAGCTACAGGGGAGAACACGCGCGGCTGGGGCGGGGTGAAGGGCGCCGCGGGGAACGGAGGAGACGCGTGCGCCGGCTGCGGCTGCCCCGGCGGCGTCTCCTCCATGCCGGCCGTACTAGCGAGGATCGGCGGCGGCGCGGCGCGCAGATCTGAAGCGGAGGGGAGAGGGGCTCGATTCGATATTTCGATTTGGATCGGCACGAGGCACAGAGGCTGGTAGGATCGGGGACCCGAATGAGCAATGCAACGAGGTGTGGGCTTCGATGATGGAGATCGGGTTTGCTCGGCTCGATTTGATCAAACGTCGCGAGTCGACGTGTATCTCGGCTTCCTATTGGTCGGGGTTCGCGGTTCTACGACGAACAGAGCAGTGTGTCCTGTGTCAGTCGCGGGGAAGACGGTCAGCGTCGGAGTCAACGGTGAACTCTCTCTTTTTCGAAAGACCACGGTGAAACTTTCGAGTCTCGACGTGCAAGTGCAATACTGCAGGACAATTGTCTAGCGGCCTTTCTTCGAACAAGCAGCGCAAAAGAATCCAATCTATCACAGCCTTTTATCGTGCCCAGCACCACATGTCCACCAGTCTATGTGCTGTGAACTAAACCCGACATCGTGTAGGTAACGAACATTTCCCAGATATAGTCAGATCAAGACACGATGTCACAAGGTCCCAGATATATCAGCCGTAATATAGATCAATCGATTTTGTAGATAGATAACATCTTATTGTCTGGCAAATATGATAAATTTTACATCCAACAGAAAAAGTTCATCCTCATTCAGCTCCCCATAACCTATTCGAGTATGGGTTTAACTTCTTGGTCTTGCTCCTCTCAAACCAACCCGGTTCGACGATGGAGGACATCTATCATGTCCACTTGTCTCTTCATTTGATTCCCCTTCGTCCTAAACAGTCAACATTTCTTAAGTGTATTTGTTTTTCAAGATCGTGCATTGCATGTTTCATATTAAGATAGAAAAAGAGTTTGATACAACACGATCACGAGACAGTATATGAAGCATAAGAGACCAGCATAGAGCATCACTTAAAAACAAACTTCTAGAAATAGGAAGTACAAAGTCCTAACATGATGACGATGAGCATCACCAAACGAGCCTGCAGCAAAACGACCAAGAACAGGGGCCTCTCTAGACACCTCGAGAACCTCCAAGGGGAGCCCAAAATAATCTCCGCAATGCCTTCAACAAGGTAATCGACACTCAAGGATGTCGACATTGCCGGCATCAATGAAGATCGGGCAAAGCTTTCACTCAGCGCATTTGGAACTCCTGATCTGCTCACACTCGAAAGAATACGAAGAGCAGCCCCAATGGAGAGCTCGCCGTTGACACCCACGACCATGAACCACCGATTGCCATCGTCAAATCGTGTCGAGGACAAGCACTCCCCGCCACTGCGCCCCGAGTCACCCCGCACTCCACCGTGAAGGCCACAATCGCCGTGCACCGGGCCCATGACCTCCTTAGGTGGCCTCCGACGCCAGTCCGCGGTGCACGCCGCTTCCCCCACCTTAGGGGCCGCCGCCGCCACTGCGCAAGGGGCTATCGCCCTCTCGGCGAAGGAGCCGTTGTCGCCTTCGTTGAGGGAGCCATCAGATATGCCCGCCTATGACCGAATCCGACCTTCATGGGTGTAGATCCACCGCCGGAGTCGACGAAGATGTCGTCTACGCCATGGAGTCGCCCCGGACACCCTATGAGGGGAGAAGCGCCCCGGGGAAAGGAACCGCCCCGCCGCCGCCGTCCTCGCGCCCGCCTGCATCGACAGCGAGGCACTCGAGTAGCAGCAGGACCGGAGATGGTGGCGGCGACACGATTTCGGGAGGTGCAGATGGAGTCGCCCCAGGTACCCTACGGCAAGGGGAGAAGCACCTCGGGGGAAGGAACTGCCCCACCGCCACCGTCCTCGCGCCGCCCGCATTGGCGGCGAGGCGCTGGAGCGGCGGCAGGACCAGAGATGGTGGTGGGAGGTGGTGATGGCGGCGCGATTTAGGGTTCCGCCCGTACCAAGACATCTTTTTAAGGGGTTGTTCGTTTCTATGGGTTAAAGGGTTAAAACTAAACTTTAGTCCAAAATTTAGCTTCAGTGAAACGAACGAGAGTGCTAAAAATAGAGCTAAACTTTAGCTCTCTAGAGAGAAAAAAAGGATTAAAAGGAGAACTAAACTTTAGCCCTTTAAAAAATGCTAAAGTTTAACTCAAATTTTAGGAGCTAAACATTAGCTCCTAATGAAAACTAACACCCACTGAATGCTTAAAGAAACTCCTCCTCCTACGTAATCGTCACTTATTATATGACCTACTTCTCTCTTTTTTTTTTTTGCGATTGACAACCCTTAACCCTAGCCCTTACAATGATATATATCTCTATCATGAGTTTAGCTAGAACATTAGGGATGGAGCTCGGCTTTGTTATAGGTCAAAAATTGATTGGGACACTCAATATGCCCTCTGACAGGGAAAAAAAGGATAGCAGCCGAAAGTTGCATTATGGTCATCAACATTTTTACCGTACTTGCAGTCTCGAGAAGCACTTGTTATGTACTAGGTAAACTATTAGTGGTTGACAAGTTGATTGAATTGATCACATTCATCTTGTAAAAAACATTTTTCTAGGATGACTCAAAGTAAAATTAAGTTAAATTTAGCAAAACTTAAGTAGGAAAAGTTATTTTGGGACAATTATTATATACTGGGTAAACTCAAAGTCAAACCAAGACGTTTATTTGATATGTTAATATCATTTTTCTTATAAAATCAATCCAATATGAATCAATTTGACTTTGACATAAAAATATACTCCCTCCGTCCCAAAATATAGCTGGTTTTAGCGTTTAAAATTTATCCCAAAATATAGCTGATTCTGTACTTCCATCAATACTTTTAGATGTGAAGTACCAAATATACCCCTGTGCATGAGACTTTATTTTTTTAGCAACAATGAGTACGCATGCAACTTTTTTTTGGGCCCGTTAGACATTGCTTGGGCCGTTTTTCTAGTCGAGTGAATCCAAACCCGCAATGGGTAGCTAACTGTAGGAGTAGAACGCAGTGGGCCAGTGGCGGAGCAATGGGCGGCGATGAGACGACGCCGGGCTCCAAGGCGGCGGCGCCGCCGATGACCATCCCCCTCGTCAGCTTCATCTCCGAGGACAAGGCAAGACCACAACCTCGCTCCCAACCCTCTATTGCTCGTCCGCTTACCGCCTGCCCAAGCGAGGGAAAAACCTAGGAAGAAAATTCGCTGAACTTTCTGTGCTGCGGAAATCGCAGCTCGATGAGGTGAAGCGGACGCGAGGAGAGCGAGTGGAGGACGGCACTGCGCAGCGCGACAAACCTCTCTTCCAGGTGGACTCATCTCTCTACCCAGGCAACATCTCTTGCCGCCGCATCAACGTTTTTACTTTTACCTTCAATCCCTTGAGACTCGTGGCCTCCTTCCCAAGGTGATTTGGAGTTAATGAAGGTTTTCGTCCTTCACTCTTCAGATCCTACAGGAGAACAAGGAGAAGAAGGATGCCGAGTTCAATGAGCGGTTCAAGCACAGTATGTTTCGCACTATCCTCCCCATTACCATGTTATGTTGTATCTTTGTGAAATGTAGCTATTTGTTAGTAGTTCTCATGAGGATGTAGTCACAAAAAAGTTTGCAATCCTGTTGTGGTAGCTCCAGGTTTATTGAATTGCAGTTTAACTACTGCACATACATGCCAAAGTGCTAATGGTTTACTGAAGCCTGTGGGTAATAATAGCATCGCTGCAATGCATTGGTTCAATTTCCAATAGTATATTAAAGGGCATTTGAATTAAAAAGCATGGCTTAGTTGTACTGAACTTATCTTTATATACTGCTGTCTAATTGTTCCTTTTGCTATTTCTGTTTGAGATGTGTGAAACACAGGGAGTGGAACCTTGAACTTTGAATTTGATAAAATTTCATCGTTTTTTTCTGAATTTTATATTATATATTCTACTCAGGACCTCCAAAAGCTTTAGATGAGGATGAAACAGAGTTTCTTGACAAATTGGCATCGGTATGAATTTATACTTTATTTATGGTACCTTGACTTGGCAGCTAGTTTTGAACGTTGAAAATCACCATCCATGCTTGACATTGCTGATAACTATTGCTGGCCGTCATTATACAATCCTTGCTAGGGCTGAAATATTAACCAACACTAGGACTTGTTTTTTATGATCACTGATGCATTTTTTATGCAAACTCTATGGACTATGGTTATATTCGAGGTGCAGGGGAAGAAAAAAAAAATACTACCATGACAGAATAGAATTGTGGCCGGACGATGTTATGAGTTTTTTTCTTCTTAGTTTACCACTTTATAACTTGATTTCTATCAATGATATTATGTAACTCCAACAGGATGACCAAGGTTTATGAAATCTTAATGATAAGTTAGATTCCTTTTTCTTTCTCGTGGCAATGCACGGGCATGTGGCTAGTACAGCCCATGAATCCTGATGGGCTACAACATCTTGTGTAGACTGTGAAACTATCTCGTATTTTTTAAAAGGATAGTTACCACACACAATTAGGAGCCCTAGACACATTCTACATTCGGACAACATATCCTACAATACCACCTGAGATTAAAATTTTCTTATACTATGAGTTTATTGTATTCTTTGTCGTTAACTACAATCACTGATTAACTATGCTGAATGCATGAGCGTCAACATCATTCAACCAGACATAATCTGGAGTAAGTAATGTACTTTCTAGCCTTGTTTTTGTGGCATCGCCTAGGCGTCATGGTGCTCTGCCATGGTGAGGCGTCGGGGTCGCCACAGCAGCTGTGGTATGGCGTCCGCCACAAGCAGAATGGCGTCGCCTAGGCGTAGTTTGGCGTCCATCGGACGCCACGGAGACTGAGGTGGCCTAAGGTGGACGCCACAGCAGCAGCAGCGCATCCAGGGGGAAGGGCAGGTATATTAGGGGCACGGCGCGTGAAATTGATGGGCTGAGCGGGAAAATGAGGGCAGAGAGAGGGAGGGAGGGGTTGTTTGTGTTTGTCGACACTGAAGGCTTCCTTTGTTACCGTTATATGAAGTAGGAACCTTACCTTTTTTGTCTTCATCAAAACATTTTTCAATAGGTATAGGAAAGAAAAAGGAGAAATGTTACTGTTGCTTCCAATTCAAAGGGTTCCTTTTTATGAATCTTGAATGAATATTATTGTAATGAGGTTCTAAACAGAAAAGGTTCTGGTAGTTGTACACTTGTTTCTGACAAATAAGAGTTACAGAAAATATGGCCTTTTAAGTGTGTTAGCTATATCTTATAGTCCATGACCATTTCACTACATATGAGTTCCTTCTATCATGTTACTTTGGCGCAGTCAAGGAGGGAGTATGAACAGCAGGTGGCCAGTGAAGAAGCGGAACAGCTCCGTAGCTTTCATGTGAGTATAATATCTGCAATCTTTATGTATTACCGAGTATTTCAAATGAACCTCTGATTTTGTTACTGCTAATATTTGTAGCTTCTCATTTAAGTTGTAATCAAGCATTGTTTTCTTCCCTTTGCATGATCACAGATTCCTTGCCGAGCTGTAGATGCCCTGTGAGGTGTTGATTTCTGCATCTTTTGCTTTTGTAGTTTAGCCTGTCACTGTCAGATTAACTAATTTAAAAAGACATCATGGCATCATAGAAAACTTTTGTTATGTGATTTGTATCATCTTAATGTTATTGCACGGGACAACAGCTTGTAGAACTTTTGGATGTTTCAAAATGCATCCTCATAACTAAAGCTTTGTCTTAAAATAGTAAAATTTAGCAACCATTTTACTAGAAACAATACCTTACTCTGATATTGACTATATATATTCTGATCTACCAGATACAGGTAACATACATGGCTGTCCTAATGAATATTTTTGCTTTCAGGAGGCTGTAGCTTCCCGGTCCAATATTGTTCTTGAACCTGAGATTCCCACAGTTTCCAGACCTGAGGTATGGAATTGTAAAATGCAAACAAGATTTATGTATCTTGCCACAATTGTAAGACTACTAAAAAAGACAAATAGACTTAATGCTGTTTTTTGCTAATCAGGTCTACTTACTCATCATGAATTCATCTGCTATAAGTATAACATTATACCTCTTTTCACTAAACTCATCTTCAGGATAACAGACCTAAGCCACCTACGAAAAGGAGCCAACCTGCACTCCTAAAAAATATAGTAATTGTGAAGCCACAAGCCAAGAAAGCAAAGGTTGATGCAGGCAAGGATATGTCACCTTCGAATGGACATGACGCAGGCCAAAAGCCACCGGATCACAGCAAGGCCATGCTGGGCTCTCTGGTGGCATATGATGATGATGATGACAGCGGTGAAGATGAAGATTGACAGAAGTCAGGTATGGATGTTGCAAGGGTCAGCTCGTTGTCAGAGATCAATAGAACATCAGCCTTGAAGGTTTGCTAGACGAGATGCAAATCTGTACCTCATCAAAATTTTGTATTGTGTATTGTTTACGGTTTTGATGTGGGATATGATTCAGTATGAGTCACTCTATGGCACTAGTTTAGAAATTGTTGTATACTTTGCATCTGGAGTATGATCTATCTAATCTGCTGGTAGCCTCCCACTCTGTTGTAGATTGTTGGGAAACTGGAGGTAAGCTTACTGTAACCGTTTGGTTGGTTTGTGCCAAACACTCTCTACCCTGTACAAGAATATAACATGGTAAAATGAAGACATTTTATGATTGATGGTTGTTGTGAAGATGAAGATTGACAAAAATGGGAGCTCTGTAATCTGTAAAGCTGGCCAAATGGGCCGTGCTTCATGGACCGGCCCAAAGCATGGAAAAAAGCCCGGCACGAGTATGGCATGGTCCGAAATTATTTCGTGCCGGCATGAGGTTTTGTGTCATGCTTAGGCCGAGGCCTTGGCCTGACGGGCGGCACGACATGACCCATTTAGCGCTTGGCCCGATAAAGCCCGACGATAGCCTGACACGGGAAGGCGGCCTGAGTAGCCCATGTATAAAACCCTTCCTCCCCTCTCGTCTGAACCTTAACCCTCATTTCTTTTCCCCTCTCGTCTGACATCGCGAGCACAAGCAATCGTGACACGAAGAGGGGCAGGAAGAGGACGTCCAAAGCTTGGGACGACTTTGATCTTGTAAAGAAGAAAGTAAATGGTGTCCTTGTTACTTACGCTGCTATCTGTCGTCATTGCAAGTCTTAATTAACTGCACACTCAAATAAGGGCACCGGTCACTTGCTTAGACATCAGGCTACTTGTTTATCTAAGATCGAGTGCGCTGCTAAAATCCAGTCTATGCTTTCGTTCAATCCTGATGGTTCTATTTGTTCATGGGAGTATGACTTTGCTGTTGCTTGCTTAGAATTATGTTGTTTGATTGTTGCTTTGGATCTGCCTCTGGGGTTCGGTGGCACGGATGCCTTTGAGCGATACATTAAGCGTGCCCATAATCTCCGATTCTCTGTTGTTTGTAGGCAAACTACTACTAGGGATTTTGTCAAGTTATTCAATGAATGTCATTCTGAACTTATTGAAGTTTTGCAAACTAGTGTCTCTTCTGTTGCCCTTACTTCTGACATTTGGTCTGGCAAAGCTAAAGAAGTCTACCTTTCTGTTATTGCTCATTTTGTCAATTCTGAATGGGTGCTTGAGAAAAAGGTTTTTGGTATGAGACTTATTGATGTTTTCCATTCTAGTGAAACATTTGGTTTGCCTGATGGAGTTTCTATTGTTAAACTTGACAATGCTTCTGCTAATGCTATGAATATCTTAACACCTAAGTTTTCTGGTTATATTGGTTCTCTTTTATTACATCAAAGATGTACATGTCATATCATAAATCTAATTGTCATCTGGTTTAAAACATTTGAAGCCTATTATTGAATCTTTCAGAACTGTGATTTTATTTTTGAACTCTTCCAATGCTCGTATTGCTGCATACAAAACATATTGCTTGGTAATTGGTGTTACACCTAGAAAGTTCAATTTAGATATGGATGTGAGGTGGAATTCTACCATCCTCATGCTGAAGCACCTTCTTCCATATAGGGGTGTATTTTTTGTCTTTATCAATAGCCAATATCAACAGATAAACTGGTGAGTCTTTGCTCAGCCCAGATGACTCGTATGTTGCTGATCAAGTTGTTGTTTTCCTTGAATAGTTTTATGACTTAACTGTTACACTCTTTGGTGTTTACTACCCCACATCTAATCTGATTATGCATCAGCTTATTGAGATCTCTGGTCACTTGAATAACTTTGAGAATGACGGGCTACTAAGACATGTTGTTGTTCCTATGAAGGATAAGTATCTCAAGTATTAAGAGGAAATTCCTATCTTATATGCATTGATATTTGTTCTTGATCCTAGAGGCAAGATGAAAGGCCTTAATAATGACTTGAAGCTTCTTTCTGATAATATAAAACATGACTATTCTGATTATTTCAATCTTGTTCGTACTATAGTGACTAACCTTTTTGACACATATGAGAGTAAGTTAGGTGCAGTTAGGCTACAGAGGCCATCTCCTCCAGCAACTAGTGGAAGAAAAAAAACCTCTTGAGGTAAGATTTATGCTTCTAATGATCGTGATTCTAGTGATTCTACTCAAGTGCCGTCTAGTACATCCTTTCCTCAATTGTCTGAATTGGCATTCTATCTTGATAGTGATCCAATAACTGTATATAATGATAACGAATTTGATGTTCTAAGATGGTGACTTGAGCATAAACATACCTATCCTATCTTATCTCTTTTGCCTAAAGATGTGTTAATTGTTCCTGTTTCAACCATTAGCTCGGAGTCTGTTTTTAGTCTTTATGGCAGGTTGGTTGAGGAGAGAAGGAGATGCTTGACAAGTGAAATGGTGAATATTTTGACCTGCTTGAAAGATTGGCAGCTAGGAGAGGATCGACTGCAACAAAGTGTTGAGAAACACCATTTGGAGCTTGAAGTGTCATACAAAGACCTGGACCTAGATGTTGTTGATGTTGCTCCTACTGATGGTGATGGAGTGTGTAAATTTGGTTCAGTAGATTGTAACTTTGGTAATTATCGGTATTTAGATCACCGACCAGTAGAATTTGTTCACAGGGGTGCGCGCTTGGGGTTCGGCGATGGCTAAGCAAGAGGACACGGGGGATTATACTGGTTTGGAGAAGCCCCACACGTCCAGTTCTCGGGCCTGCTCATGTTACTTGCTCCGGTGAGGGGGTACAATGGTGGTGAGAGAGGAGGGTGCTCCAAGTCTCGGGTGCGAGCGGTGTGCGTGTGTGTGATTACTGTGGCTATGTCGTGGTTCTTGTTGTCTGTCGTTGAAAGAGGCGCGGGCCTCCCCTTTTATATTTCAAGGGGTAAGAACCCAAGTTACACAGAGAGAGGGAGAGAGAGAAAGATTTCTACACGTGATGAGTTGGTGGAGGCGTGCCGAAGAAGGCGAAGCCCTTAGTCGGCGGCTTGGTCTTCGGTTTTTGTGGGCTCTATCATCCTGGTCTCGCGTCAGAGGGACGGTACTATGTCCGAGCGTGTCCCCGTTCTCCGTCACAGAGTCGAGTCCCCCCTTGTTCCTGTAGTCGGCATGTTCCGCCGTGCGCGGGGAGGTGCAGCATGGGTTTTGTCACGTCATTCAAGCAAGGTTCAATCTAGCTGTCCCTCAAGTCGTCCTACACCATCATCATTAGGTGTGTCATTGCACGATGGCAGCGCAGCGAGCCTTGCCACGCCTGCCACCGTCAGCGGGCGCTGGTGCTGATAAGGGGGCAGGTATCTGGAGGGATTTGACTCCTCGATATTGTGTCCGCGTAGTGGGCATGGCATTTAAGGCCGGGTGGTTGGCGGTTGTTGACCGTTGGCTCGCTCGACCCCCTCCGTCGGGAGTCATTGTGTCGGGTTGCGTCTGCCTGGACCGGCTTGGAGCTGGAATCCGTCCCGTCCGGACGAGGCAATCGAACTTCTCCACTCCGCTACTCCTGCCCTGGCCAGGGTTTCCTCACCCCGTCCTGTCCGGGCTCGGGTCCCACCGATGGGAGTTGACGCAGATGGCGTTTGTCTAATGATTATGGGGGGCCCACACTGTCATCGCGATAGTAGTGGCAGCGGGACATCCGTCCTTGCCCCGGAATGGATAGGCTCAGGCTAATGGTTGAGTCATCTGCTTGGAAGTGCGAGCCGTGCCCGCGCTCCATCAAGCGGAGCGATCTGCCCTCTGCCCCTTTCGAGGGTGTCGAGCGGGGCGTAGCAAATCCCCAACCCCCATTGAGGGGTCGAGCGGGATGCGACCGGTACTTGACCACTCGGGAATCGAGCGAGTCGGGGTAGTGGCGCGGCTTTTGCGGCTAAGGCTTAACTCCCGCGGGGATGCTTCCCGTGGGAGCCCACGCTGGCAGCGCCTCGGTGGCGATCCTGTGGGTCCTTTTAAGTCTGACGCGTGTGAGCCCTTAGAAGGTGTCACGTGGCACCCCGATCTTTACCCTCGACAGTAATAAACTTATAAGTTGGATTGTACTCTTTTTTTCCTAGGTCAAGGTTTTTAATGAGACAACCAGCTAAGAACAACTCAATGTAACTTATAATTAAGTTTTCTTTAGCCATATTTGTGTCTTGCTTTTTGATTTTTGATATCTTCTGGGTCAATTTTTAAAGTCTTCTTTTAAAATCTGGTAAAATCTAATGTATTTTGAATTTCAGCCTACTAAGACTTAACGGGCGTTGTCGGACTGTCATACTTACGGGTTAATCGGCTCGGCACGGCACAAATAATCAATTTTGTGTCGTGTCGTGGGTCGTCGCCCTAGATAGGCCGTGCTTTATCGTGCCTATGTCGGGCCGTGCCGGTGGCCCGTTTGGAGACCATTAGTAATGTACGATCAAGTTGTCAAGGTCGCCCAACTTTGACGGCTCTTCCGATAATTTCGGTTGGGCACTTCCAAAGGTAAGGTGTACTTCAGCGACTGCCGCTGCGGTACGTACGAGCAGGCGAGCACGGCAAGAAGGTTTGGTGAGCTGCAAGGTGTGTGCAGTACGCGTTCGAGGCGTTTGTACTAGCTAATTAACAGGTCAGCAGTTGTGTACTCCACTCAAGCACCTTTGTTGTACTGATGGACGCCGCCGGCAGCTTCCTGTCATTGCTAGAGAGAGATGGGGGTAGTACTGTTCTGTACTGCACTTTGCTCACTGGCAAGTGGCAAGGTCAAGGGAGAGCCTTTGAATCTTACGTGTATATATAGATCTCTAACTTTTTTTGGTGACGACGCACATTAGCAATTTAGCATTGGGCAATGGCAGCAGGTTTGTTATGCATAAACAGAGATGAAAAGAGAAGGGTTAGAGAGGGAAGGAAGGCGATTGGAGACAGGGATGAGGCAGAGCACGGGATGGGGCCATCAACAATTTCCTTTCATTATGTGTGAATACAAAACAAAAGCGAGCTATGAGAGATTAAGGGGCACAAGGTGCCTCTTCAGAGTTTAGCTGGTGTTGGTGCTCCCTCCCCTGCACTGCCTCTTCCCTGGCTCCCCCGACAATAACCTCTCTCTCTCTCTCTCTCTCTCTCTCACACACACACACACACACACACGAGTTATTGAAAAAATTACATTTGACTATCTGTTCCAAAATTCATCTGGACATCTGTAAAGTCTCCTTTTTTGTCTATAGTCCCAAAATTCATTTTGTTTCTAATTATTTACGTGTTTTTGAAGCTGTAGTTCAGCGAGGCAGACAGGGTGATCGTAGTGGAGATTGAGCATGCACCAGCGACCTTTTCGAAGGACCAGGAAATGACATTGGCAACAGTTACATAACCAGGTGGCCTGACCTGCTTTTTTTTAGATTCAAGTGGCCTGACCAACTGGCTCAGGTCTATGTGAAAATTTTCGTGCAAAGAAATGCCATCTATCCAATATTATATTACTTGTTACAGTCTACTCTCCTGCGTCAACCAATTCATTGGCTAGTTCTCTTGGTAAAGCACAAGCATCATTTATGTTCTGAGCCATTATGTTCAATGGCTCGTGCTTGCTCGTTAAAAAGGAAAGCTTTAACCTCCTTTGGTCTTACACAATCAGAGCCCCACACATAGACAAAACAAAGTATATAAAAAAATAAAGGGAGAATTGCATGGTTGCCCACAGTAATGTCAATGGATCCTAACTTCTCTTTGCCACATAGGCATTGCTTTCCACTGTTCGCACCATAAGAGCAATATCTCTACACCGGGGTAGTTTGACCATGTTACTCTTTCGATGTTATTACCAGCAGACCCAATGCGCCGATCAACAAATACTGCACCAAGTAATAGAAGACATTAATTTCTTTCCAACAACGCTGAGCTTACAATATCAACGCTCAAGAGCATCATGAAAACAGAATATCTATCAGCTTACATAAATTAGACCAATATAAAGAGAATGCATAAGGATTTTTATACACATGTGCAAAATGTACTCAGACTGATGGACCAGAACAAGCATTATTGTATCTCACAAGCGATCAATTTATGAAACAGTAAGAATGAGCATACCTTAATAATTGGCTTCTCAGTCATGATTATCGTAACCCACCCGACATAAGGAAGATAACTGTTCAAAGTAGAAGATATAAGGTCAGCTACTAGGCATGAAAACAGATAGATGCTGCCGAAGTTGATGTTGCTCACCCTACAGCGCGACCCATAATATGGTGCTGCTGGAGCCAAAGCTGCCCTTGGGCATATAGAAGACGATCGTCCCCAAAATTATTGTCACCTGAAAGACAGTTCATCAGGTAAGGCGATATTGCATAAGCGCAGAGTAAATCATACTGGTGGCTGTTCGTTATTATTTTCAGATTCACATTGGTCATACACAAAAACAGTGGTAGATACCTTTTGTCAGGATGTCAACTTCTGCAGTGTCCTGACGCTCATGGACCTATATACATAGATAAGAGTAAACTCAACCCAAGCCAGGAAAAGCATACATTTAAGAATCTAGCACAAAACTGAACAGTTAATGTGAAAACTTCATTATTTATATTACCTTAATCACACGGTGAACAATTGGAATTTCACGACCCTGCATTGAGAAGAATTGTATAATCACATTACAATGTTGTATAGAGCAAAATAATAAATTTACGATTCAACTGCTACTAATTCAGACGCCGTGGCTAAGCAGGACTTACATCGACATTAAAAACAACTATTTCTCCAGTGCGGATAGGTTCTTTGCTCATGTGCAAAAAGAGGATATCACCCTACAAAGCAGATGATTAGTCACTCAGGTTTCAGCCTTTCAGGCATACCAGTTCAAAGATGTTGCCATGGTACAAGTAATCAGTTCTAGAGGCTAACACTGTATAGTATATATAATGTGTATCACAAAGGCGATACAAATCTTGAAAGGAAAAATAGAACTTGGTGAATAGTTGAGGCCATAATTTTATATCTCAAGATTCTAAAGACATTGCAATCATGTATCCAATGCCCATTTAAAAGAAAGAAGTTAAGGAACCAAAACCATTCATTGTATCATATGAAAAGAAAATGGAAATGTGCCCGCTCCATGCTGCAATTTCTGACATTTACATTGGCCACACACTAAAGGAATTTCCTGTAATAACTGGCCAAACATATACTAAGGTCTGCATCAAGTGTGCAAATATATCATAAAAAGATACCACATCAAAGCTTATTGTCAGGTAGTGCAGGAAGGCAACAAACCCTTTTAAATCCAGGCTCCATGCTGCCAGAGAGAACCACCACCACTGGGGACTCACTCCCCGTCACAACAATCAGTCCCTTCCATATGATCAACGCCGAGGTAACAATCATACCTGCAAAGAGACATTTGAAACTCACTTAGGAGTCTCCTATTACAATGAACACTAAAATTTTGAAGGAAGGAAATACTCAACAGAACCCACAATATTGAGTATCACAAATCTATCACCTAGAATGAGTTGAACGGTATCAGTACTAGCTGGTCTCTACAGTAATAATATAAAAAAGTTAAAAAGACAGCATGTATCGAGTAAAACGAGGGCATTAAGAACCTGAATTACTTGTCTACGGACGCGCATTTCTCTAGTATTGTTCAAATCCGTGTGATTATTTAGAAAAAGAACACAATTGCAATCGTAAAGCAAATCAAGAATCCATCCTCAGGCAAGACCCTATTTAAAGGTTCGCCCTTCCCCCTACTCCAAAAACCAGTGCCGACCCGCAAGTAGAGACATACTACTCTACATGGTTATACCATGGACCCAAGAACTACACGCATCGATGCGAGCGCCGGATACCTCGAAAGCAAAAACCAATGGGCGATTACGATAGCGGGCCTCACCTAGGCTGATGATCTGCGAGACCACCTGGCGGATCTGCATCGAGCGTATCGACTCCACCGTGTCGCCGACGAACCCCATCTTGCGCTCCCTCGGAGTCGGAGGCTCTCTCGGCGGCGAACTCGACGACGGGGAAGCGGCGGAGACGGAGGAGGAAACAGCCGTTCGTTTTTTCGGACAGGACCCCGCCGATGTTGGATATTGAAATTTTGGTATTTGCCACGTCAGCGTGGGGTCGCGCGTCACTGGATCTATCTTATTGGTCGATTTTCCGTGGGCGAGGACTTTGACCTGTTGGTTTTTTTTTTTTTTTTTTTTGGGAGAAACACTTCGACCTGTTGGTGATCTTTCGTCATCCACCACGGCCTGCTGCAGCAGCTCCAAAGCAGGCCCAAAGATGGCCTTCGAGTTTCATTTTTTTTTCTTTTTTGCGAAAGGCTGCAAGAACTGCCCCCTCTGGCCGGCGCCGGCCTCTATTCAGTTGCAGAAATTACTTTAAAACTATAACAGACCCTTCACTTTCATCAAGAAGCGCCAGCGACCCCCTTGGTTCAGATGGTGAGACGGGGATGAGAAGAAACACTACCGAATACGCATGAAACTGGGCATTTCCAATAGGGCCAGGAAATGCCAATTGCAACAGCTGCACTACCGCTTGACCAATTGGTCCAGGGCTGTGTGATAGTTCCCGTGTGAAAAAATGTCATCTATTCTAATACCATTGTCACGTGTTTACATTTTACAGCCGACACAGGAACTAACAAAGCATCTCTTTTGTATTCATCAATGGACTGATCAGTTCTCTTGTGAGGCACAAGCATTAATACGCTGTCAGCTTGTAATGTTCAATGGCTTCAGCTTGCTCGTTACAAGACACAGCTTTTGTAATCTCCTTTACACAATCAGCATGCATACACAGACAAAGGAAAATTTTACATAAATAAGAGGAAGTACGTTAAAGGAATCATAATCAGCTTCAGTATTTCAGCTATTCAATAATTCCTAAAATCATTATAGGATACAATGGTTATACAACGGTCGAGAAGGTATATGGAGTACATAACTAACTGTTACGCACTTTCCAGTTCTCTACATTACAAAACAAGAATGCACCCTACAGAGTAAACAAAGCATTCCTAAGACTAGTGTACGGTCAACAAAAAGAAACTTCAAGAATAGAAAGAAAGATCATGGCTTCCATATCTTCATCATACAATCTTCAGCATAGGTCGCTACCAAATTCCTGTGAGGATGGTGTGTAATGCCTATGACATCCTTGTCGTGGACCTGCGAAACCCAGGTCACCCTTTGTTAATGTCTGGGATTGTCATTCAAGTAACCATTGATAAACGTTAATTAGGGACATGAAAACAAAAACAAGTGAAAAGTTTGAGAACTTGTACAAACCTTCATTAGATGCTCCAGCTTACCAGATTGGTAGCTAAAGCAATACATGTTCCTGCAAAACACAATTCCAATTTGCCATGAACCCCCAAAGAAAAATAAGATAATATGCACAAATTGAAAGTTCAAAACGATATCAATAGAATTTTATAGTTATAATATCCTCACATGTCTTCACCGACACAATATATCCATTCGCCTTTTGGGGAAACTGAAGCGGCAACAAAATCTCCTCCTTCCTTCTTACCAGATGAGAAACTCTTTACAACCTGAAACAAAATTTTCATCTCAATGGTCATGCACTAGGAAGGAAGAGAAGCATTTCATGTATAAAAAGGTTATCTTGATATGTCTGAGTTAAGAAATGTGGTATAACATCATAATCTCCTCGAAATTCATAATAAACATATATGAACTATCGCAGTCTACCATATGAGCTCCATTTAAATACTATTTTCGATTCATAATAAACATAGTGTTGGAACATGAGATGAGCATAGGTTGTTATTACCATATGAGAAAAGAGTTTCCAGAGCCCCCAAAAGGAAAAAGAATTTTTTTATGTAACATTACGTTATAATCAAATAATGTATATGATGATTCATAATGACAGAATAGGAAACCCTAGCTGAAAGTGAAATATATTCAGAGGGGCATTGAAGTGAACTTTGCGATGCAGTCCTCCACTTTGCAAGGGAAGCAAAATAAAACGATAGGATGTTGATAACATACCTGTCCTTGTAAAGTCATGATATATATTGCCGAAGTTTTATTACAGACAACAATGTGATCAGTATTTTTTGGAAATAAATGAACAGAGTTAACAGATGCATCTCCACCCTGGAAATAAAAGGAGAGACAAGCATTATTAAAGGCTGTACAATATTCAAGGGGCAAAGTTGGACAGCATGTGCATGGGAGGTCAAGTACCCTCAAAGGAGGTGGTGGCTTGAAAGTATGCAAGCAATCTGTTGTTTTTGTATCCCAGACCTACAATGGGGAACAGTACAAGCAAACAGCTGTAAATTGATGAACAATTGAAGCTGAACTTTATATACAAGATGTTGCAATCAGCACCTTAACAGTACAATCACTGGAAGCTGTAATAACACGGCTACCATCTGTAGTAAATATAGCATAATTCACATAGGAATTATGACCTCGGAATTCTTTTAGCATCTTTCCTGACTTTAGGCCATGTACTCTGTAAAAGTAAGGGAGGGGAATTAAGCCTATAGCATTTTTCAGGAAAATTAAACTTCATAGAACTGGACCCATGGAACTCGAATTCTTAACCCAATCCAAAAGGAGAGGAACGAAAATGAGATCTAAAAAAAGCAGCCTATAGGATAATGAAACAAAAATAAAACGACAATCCAGAGGAGAAATGATACAACGACTGAGCAGTAGCTCGGCTGATTACTGCTCAGTAGAGAGAATAGACACTCGGCTCAAATTGAGGCTGACTAGCCAAGGGGTTCAGTGCTCCCTACTTAAAATACCTGGTTGTTTGATCAGCCGTGTTTCAAAACCCACATAAAGAGATCCTTCAAACTTATATGCCAGTATAATTAAAATCCAGATTTTATTTGAAGTTCGAGTAAAAGAAAAGCAAATTTATTAATACAAATGGAGATGAAGGCTGCAAATGTACTTTGAAAATTACAATTTGAAATTTGGTTCTGACATTAAACTTTCAGAAGATTTACTCTCTTCCATTTTCCCAGTTCAGGTAAAGAAAACAAAACGGTTATCATCAACCATTACATCAGCAGAACCTTCTTGTTTTCTACATTTACTCTACATTAAATGGGCCCACTATTTAAATATCCAGTTCCAAAGTAGGAAAAAAAATTGCGCCTCAACTTGTAATCCCAATTAGATCATCTTAAAAGAACTCAAAAGAATGGAACCATATAAAAACTGCAGCATTGACTAGCAGCATTGCAGTAATGTGGCCCTCAAATAGAACAGAGCGAAAAAAGGAACATGAAACTTGCTCAAACTCGGGAAATATATCTCAACAGTTAATATAGGCTGGCAGTTTGTGGTTATATAAAACCTCGTGGTAGTGTCAAAGGATGTACTCAATATCTGGGTTCCATCACGTGAGAATGTAACACTTGTAACACCTTTTGAATGCGCACGCTCAAGGCGTCGCAAGCATTGACCAGTTCGTATACGCCAAACCTGAAAAATGATGACAAGGAGCAGATTATTGGAGAGATGGAGTTATTCATAACAGTTTTCTCTGGTATATAAGAACAGAAAAATCAGGTGGCCATTAGAGTTAGTGTGTTGATATATTGACCAGTAATGCACTTTTAGTTTTATGACATTGAGAAGGTCAGATATTGACTAACTGATGTTGATTTACCATATGTTTAGACAGACCCTCAGCATATACTTGTGAGGAACTTTTAATAAACATATATCATCCCTAAAGAAATAATTAAACTGTACTGTACTTTAGCAATGTAATAATAAACAAACTTAGCCGGTCAAAGCTACAAGAAAAAAATGGATTGATATGTAGCAACATTTGTAAACAATCTAATGTAATAATAAACAAACTTAGCCGGTCAAAGCTACAAGAAAAAAATGGATTGATATGTAGCAACATTTGTAAACAATCTGGAAATAGAGCTTGGGAAGGTGAATATAAACTTGCAAGAAGCAGTGTTTAAGCTTGATATTATAATACAATCTGAGAAAACAATATCCAAATACAACAGAGATGTTGAGGGACAATGATTCTCTTGAATTGAAACAAAATACAAGCTAATAGAAAGGGAACCTTAATTTTTCCATCCTGCGACCCAGATGCCAGCATTTCAGAATCTCTACTAAAATCAACACACAGCACAGCATCATCGTGCATCATAAAGCTTTCCTGAAGCATTTATCCAACAGACAGATTGTAAAACAATTAGCATCTGTATCGATACAATTAAAAGGAACATGAATATTTAGGTTCCATGAAGCAAAAAAAATTAAAAGGTCCATACATCAGCTTGATATTGAAGATCCTTTTTAAGCTTCCCACTAATATAATCCCAGACCTGAAAAAAAGTAGTGAAATTCAGCCACACTACACAAGATTAGCTGACATCCAAAGATAGATTAGAAAGAAAAACTCACTTCAATGATTCCATCCACCGAGCATGAAACAAGGTACTGGCCATCAGGTGAAAAACGAGCACATTCAGGATGAGTTTTCTTTCCAAACTGCAAGAATAATGCAAGGTTATAATACATAGGAGGAAAAAAAGGCTAATAGGAGTGACTCACTTGACACATTTGTGTGGTTTTTATTACTTCTTTCAGCATGCAAGTGAAGATGATGAACCTCAAACGACATGTAAACTGAGGCTGGTTCATCTTCATCGAGGATAAAATAAGCAAGTACACAGCAATTGTTCAGTGTTCAATTGATTATCTTTATATTCGATTTTTTATGACCTTACTTCAAATTCATAGCTATCATTACAAAATAAAGCCAATTAAGCTGAGACAATAATCGCTACAACGTCAGTAATTTCTTGTCATTAAGGCTATCACTTTACTCTTTGAAGTTGCTAGATACTAGATATTAACCAGCAACTTTTTTTTCCGTTCTCTAGAATTTCATGTTCGTCCATCAAGTAAAAACAACAAAGTGTTGCAGGGAAAAATAATAACAACAAAAACAAGTACAATCACCTTTATTTGATGAGATAAAGTGGAAGGGTATGTCTCTAATTCATCTTGCTTCATTGCAGCAGTTCCTCTGAATAAATCGAACTGTGTGCCAGGAGGCAACAATCCTATGCAATGCAATTTGGAAAGATGAGAAGGTCATGGCAATTTCATAATAGTCATGATAAATTAGAACGTAGAAGCCAATTACTATAGCGTGGGTGAAAAAAGTACCTTGGTGTTGTTGCCATTTCAATGCCTGACCAATCAATGCCATAAGCCGAGATGGCGGGACTACTGAGACTTCAGAAGCAATAGCTGAAATTGGCACAGCGGATCAACTAATAAGAGTCAAGAATTAGGATACAAAGAATAAAATTTATGCAGAAGCAAATATTTGGAGAAAGCACGAGCAACTTTCTGAAGTCATCGACAAGCTAATCAGTTATCTTTAATGAAATTTATCTGGAAGTGTCGAAAGAACTGTGGTGTGTTATGAATGAATGCTCTAAACATAAAATAGCCCAGCATCTAACAAGTAAGTCAATAACCAAGCTCACCTTGAGCGATCGTCTCCCGACGCTTCTCCTTTGATTCATGGTACACCTGTTGGTGAAAGTAACAATCCAGTACATCAGAACTAAGATAGCTCAGGGAGGACAAAGAATACAACAAGACAGCAAGGGAGCTGCCAACCTCAGCGGGATCAAAGTATGTTCGGACAAGGAGGTGCTCGAGGCGGAGGTAGCGCTCAGGCTGCTCCTGCTTCATGACACCCATGACCTGCGTCTGGCGGAGGATGGCACGGGCCGTGTCCAGTTCACGGAGCTCGGCCATCTCCAGCACAATCTGCTCATAGAGGTCCTCGAGCTTCTTGCGTGGAAGCTTGAGCTGCGCGACCTGGGGCAGCACAGCATCCCAGCGCCCAGCATTGATGTCAGCAATGAAGGTGTCGATGCTGTCGACGGTATTGAGAGAGACCTGGCACTCGTTCTGCAGCGTCTGGAACGTCTGGTGCAGAGAGTTCTCCTTGCAAAACTGAAGCACAATCTTCACCACGCTGCATCCATGGATCCAAGAATAAGCAATACAGAATGTAAATCTTGCTCAGTCTCCTTCTTTATCAAAGCTGCCGCTCCGGGGTGTTCTTGGATGTGGACATGGACTCAAATTCAAGGGACGGGGTTTGAAATTCACGCTTCACAGTTAGTTTGATTTCTTGGTTTACTGTAAGATACCACCGGGAAGACGAATTTAAAAAACAAAAATACTCACACGAGGACGGAATGATTCAAGAAATACGCGTAAGAACCATAGTAGGGTTTAGGGATTTCCTGGATAGCTTATTCCTAGTTGGGGTCTTAGTCAGTAATAAAGGATAAAGGAGGGAGTTTTACGTACTCGCGGGCCTCGATCTCGAGGGTCGATGCCGAGGATGCCATCTTCGGCTCCTGCGGAGAACGGCGGCGGCGGCGTCACCAGGTGAGGTCGGGAGCAGCTGCCGGAGAAGTACAGGGGAGGAGGTGGGAGGAAAGAGGAAGGCGATAGCCGATAGGCTAAAGCCCGAGCCTGATGGGCCAACGCCTCACGCCGTCACGTCCATCTGGGCCTTGTGAATGTTCTCTAAGCCCATTAGTAGCCTTTTTATTTATTATGCAGGCGAGCAAACTCGTCACACTCCGATTGCACATCCTGTTCAATCTCTATCTCTATAACAACTTATGAATTCAGTTGAAAATGTTCATGTCATCAAATTTTTTTTTGTCGTTCACCCAGGTCTCCTACCCTTGAATCAACATATACAGGGAATTGTTTAGAAAAAAAAAATCCAGATAAAGTCCAGTTTGAAAATAGTCGATTTCTACTCCGATTCTAGAGAGAGGCAGTTTGAAAACAATTGATTCCTACTCTAATTTTAGACAAAGAGAATCTTTCACATGTAATCCCAAACAGAGGAAATACGGACGAAGGGAGAAAATCAGGAAAAACATGTTGAGAAAAAAGTACTTCTTTCATTGTCCATCGTCCGGCAAACAAACTGAATGTGACGCTTCGAAGCTTTGGAAAAGTTGTTAGATCGATGAAGAATGTCGGCCTGCTAACACCATGACGTGGCTCGTCAGAGATGAGGACACTGCAGATGCTGATCGTGCCACGCGGTGATCACCACTGTCGTCGCGTAGTCCAACCCCCACGCGAGGCGACGGTAGCACCGCTGTAGCCGCGAGCGTCAAGACGACGGTTAGGCAGGGTCAATGGGGGGGGTGGCCGGACCAGTTAGTGTGGTGACGATTCGGTGACGGCGGCGGCAAGGTGGGCGGCGCGGCGAGGGAGGGGCCAGTGCAGCGGGCGGCAACGTCAATGGGATGGCGACAAAGGCATAGGGGAGGCGGCGCGCTAGGGTGGGGGTGGTGTTCGGTAATAAGGAGGAAAGTATCGGTGAGTGAAAGCGACGGTTCTCGACGTTGTGGGTCAGTGGAGCGCGGACAGGGGTGTCACGCGATAACCGCCCCCTCCTTTTATTGATCCTTTTTATTTTTGACCTATTGTTTTCTTTTCCTATTAAATTAAATTTAAAAATAGAAAATTAGTGTAAACCAATAAAAACATATTACAAAAATGGTACAAAATTAAAGGATAAAACCGTGTAGTTGGTTTGAGTTTTTTTCTTTCTCCTCGAAGCCCATATAACACGATACTCGTGACATATTGTTAAATTCTATTTTTTACCCTGTAGCAACGCACGAGACCACCCCAGGCAGTTATGGGCTACTACCATCTTTCACCAAATCTCAGTCCATAGAAAAGACTTCACGGCCCAGCATGAGAAAACAATTGTTGTGTTCAACCTGTCAGTCTGTCACAGCGATGCTATCGTATATGAAGAAAAAAGAATCCGTGGCCAAGCTCGACATTGTTCTAGAAAAAAAAAAAAGAAACTCTTCCCTTGGTGAATCCAAATGTTATAGCATTTAGTATCGTTCTACATATAGAAACTCATTGTTCAAGCAATAATAATAATAATGTTCCAACAGACTTTAGATCCGAATCTCCATTGTTCTTCCTCTGCAGCAGTTGGAGGAGATGAGATGAGATGAGAGGTAGATGTGATCGCTGCAGAACGGGACAAGCAATAACATCTTTTCCGCGGACAACTAAGGCGCCAACATCGCTCTGAGAACGTATGTCCTGCTTCATTGTCAAACACCGTACCAGTGTCATTTTTCGTTTAGTTCAATTACTTTTCACTTGTGACGAGGTAAATTACTTTCCTTATGGCAACATTATCCTTCCCTCTCTATCATTCCCATGAGTTTCTTTTTTTTTTTTTTTGGCTAGATGATCCTTCTCCATCTTCTAATTAAGACGAGCTACCTAGGGCATCCATGGATGCATGGTATTTTTATTTAATTCCGAGTATCCATGCATCCGAGTGTAAATGTGTGCCTATTGTTTTTTTACGCTGCATGTATGGGTCTTGGGCTGCGGATTTCTTGTGTTGGTCCACATGTGCCGATCCGTGTGCCTCCAACACAGGGGAACCGCCACAAGGAAGCCGCAACCATGATCTCTTGTTCACAACCATGAGCTCAATTTATTTGTTAGCTTCAAGAGTTTAAGTTTACTATGATCATCTGCAGTTTTAAGATTCGACGTTTCATGTTGATTTAACTGGTGTAAGTTCTGTTTATTAGCTTTCTATGTCGTACTTGAATTCTTTATTTTGTTTCATTTATAAATGTTATACTCAGTTTGGCTGCAAGTACAAGGGAATATCAAAAAAGAGCACAAGAATATTTAAGTAGAAGCATTTACAAAAAATAACAATTTTAGTTATTTCATCTATAAATATGTGATATTTAAAACCCGTAGCAACGTACGAGCATTTTGCTAGTTCAAATAGTTAGTTTTTGTTTAACATAAAAAAAACTTGTTTGAATTTGCTGGTCTATTGAAATTGAGCTTTTTAAATGATTTGAAACTGACCAGTGTCAAACACACAAGTGCATATCAACGTTTTGGTTACGCATTTGGTATTAATAAGAACATAAAAAATTTTGTTTACAACGAACGGTGATAAGACATGCAACACGGACTACCTAGGCCTACCGAACTCCACCCAATAGACACATCGAACTACTTACTAAGCAAGCTACCTAGATGACGCCCTCCTGCTCTTCCGATCGCCGTTGGTATTTACTAAAAGCGATGGCAGGTATTATGTTCGGTTTAACTTTCAAAAGATTTGATCGATGTGCTTTCAACGCCTTTTACTCCCTACAGTGGTTAAGCATATAATACCTCTTTTACGACCTCCACGTATATGGAGTCTTCTGTTGGTTGAGACTACAGATCGGTTTGGATCGGGTGTTGTTCCACGGCGATGGATTTTCCCGAAGCAGTGGACGACACTGTGTGCAAGGAAGACGAAGGGTAGAGATCTGATCTAGTGACATACTTCAATGTAATTTTACTTTATATTAAGGTCTCAGTTGTAACAGGGGTAATATATTAATAAAATCTGATCCCGTTCTCAAAAAAAAAAAACCCTCCTTCTCTGATCCAAAGCTCCCTCTCCTGTCGGATACATTCAATTAACTTTTTTTTAACATAGTGGAACAAAGGTCCACACCTTCAAAAAGTGTACATGATAGTTAAAAAAAATGAACATAATAGTATATTATAATCTAAGAGTACTTAGATTCAACCCCTACATAAGGGGATAAAACAACAAACATACAATTTTAAATTAAAAAAAACTAAACCTCAATTCTATTTGAAAAACTTCCGTCCAAACTTAGTGAAGACTTAGATGATCATTGTTTCCAACAACCTATAACCAACATTGATCGTCTTCCCGTCTTTGCATATGTAGCAAGGATCAAGTGTGGATCCAATATTTTGTCTGGAAGATTAACTGTAAGAAAGTGTTGGTCTTGGCATCATCAAACATCATATTATTTCTATTCAACCAAAGAGCCCCATATAGAGTTGTAGCACCTAATAAAATCTATTTTTTCAACTTTGGTTGCAAACCATTGAGCCAAGAATCTAACAAATTTGACATGTTAGATGGTGGTTGAATTTCAAAAGTGATATACACGGTATTCTATAAGATTAAGCAAAGGAGCAATCAAAAGAAAAGATATTATATAATCTCAAGAGAGCTACAACAATAACATTTTAAATTGTCTTTCCAATTTCTTTTGACGAGGTTGTTTCTAGTTAGAGTGACCCTTTCTTAAGGTACCGAAAGAAAGTCTCAATTTTTAAAGGCATCTTAATTAATATCCCAAATAATATATTTTTGAGGTATCACACCACTTCGGAAAAAAAAAATATACATAGAGCGTGCGGTAAAGCTGCCGCTCTTGTGTAAGTTCGAACTGAAGGAATCTTGATCCTTAGTAAGGTGTCATTACTATTTTTGATACAATATCATACTAAGACAACAAGTAATCATCTCGTAGGGACAAAATAAAACACTCATAGTAGTGGTGCTTAAAAATTGGGCCACCGTGGATGCATTCAATTAAGAGAAAATTTCTTATATGCCACTAAAATTTTTCTCTATTTTCTTTTATGCTATTAAAAAAATTTATTTATCCCAAAATTTTTATAATTTTTTATAATGATAGAGAATCATATAAGAAAATATTTTTGTTATTATTGAATGTCTTATTCTCTTTCTTTTTAACGTTAAAATTAGCGAACATAGACAATGGTAAATGTTATTAAACCTTAACGCTTTGCCATATTAACCAATTTCAAATTCAAAAATGTTATGGGACCAAAATATTTTCCAATAACCAAAAATGTTCCCCATGTGTTTCTCTATAAATCTAAAAATTTTCATAAATTTTGGAGTAAAGAAAATATCTTTTTCGAGCTAGCGAATAGCGTAAAATGTTAAACACTGTCACCAATGGCATACAAGGTATAGAAATTTAAGTGGTTGGCACAGAGGAAACTTCAAAATTTTCAGTGGCACATAAGAAACTGTAAAACTTTTCAGTGGCATAGAGGAAATTGACTCTTCAATTAATTACTTGCATTACCGTGCTCTGTTCTATGTCAAACATCCTCGTATTCCACTTCTTCCACAGCTGCCATGCCACCAACATTACTAGTGAGTTGAGGCCTTTCTGGCTGCTTGTTTTGCTGCCGCCGCCTGATGGCTGATGTATATGGACAAGTGCATGTCAACGTTGAAGCAGCGTAGAGCTTGGAGCAGTGGTTTAGACCGATTCAAGCACGCACCATCATGGGATCAACTTAGAAGGGGTTCTCACTCGCTTGGCAACATAGATGGAGATGATATTGATTTATGGATTTTTTTTATGGCTTGGAAACTCTTTTAGTTCCATTGTATTAAGCAAAAGAAGGAACCAAATTGCTAGCCGCTATAAGTAGGATTGTGTCATGTGTGTCCTGATGCATAGTCAGATTGACATTATTTTTGGACTCTATGCCCGTAAAAATAATATAGAATCTCTAGTCACTTTTATCGAAAAAAAAAAGAATCTCTTGTCATTTAACGAAAATCGACGTGCAGTAAATTAAAGAATATACATCCACGCTAATAAATTATAGAAAAGTTTCTACACTCTATCATCAGAATTAGCTCGCCATTTGTTACTGCACCTATATATACAAAACAAACACAACTTTCTAATCTGATATGAACCATCATGTACGATGCTTGTGGTCCAGCTGATGACACACGCAGTGACCGAATTCCCATCAGTGGATCCGGCTCCGATGATGCACACGCTCGGCTCCACGACATCCGCAGCGCCGTCCACGTCCCCGTGATCACGTACATACGGATATAGACGTCCCCGTGATCACGTACATACGGATATAGCGAAGACCATGCGATAAATTAACACAGAGAAATGCGTACGTACGTACGTCGTTGTAAATTAGACGAGCCGTCTGTTGATGAGCCAGCCGCCCTGCCGAAAGCGTGTGCACACAGCAGATGGTGAAAATTACGCGGCAACAACTACATGCATGTGTATGTGTATCCATGTACCTTTCCATCGCTTTGGCAGTTTAATTTGGCCGCTCATTTGCTCAATAATCCTACTTTCTGCGGACCTTGAAACCTACACCTCAACAACAGTAGTATACTTCAATGTGTGTGCTCCGTAGCTACAAAGGCTTTATGTGACATCATGCATTTGCGCCCATTGGGCAATGGCATAGGTTATATATGAAATCCTTCAATTGTAGTAGTAGTTAGTGCAATGCATATAACAACATTTAAGCGTTCCTAAGAGTAGTGTAGCACAGCATACGTGTTCGCAAGAGTATCATATAAATTCTTGTTAGTAAGTGCCTTAGTGGAGACAAATAAGTTGCAATAAATCCATCGCAAACCCGGAGTTCTTAGGAGGCCTTGATTATAAAGACACTAGCAGTATCACATACTCACCGACACGACACAATGCAAACCTCGGTGCAAGGAAGGGAACGAACATCAAAGTAGCGGCAAGGAGAGGACAAGCGCGAAGTGGCAATGCACTGTAGCTTTGGCCTTATATACTGTTGCGCCCTCCCCATCCGTGTCGCAGTCGCCCCCCCCCCCCCCCCCCTCTCCCGGCTGAGCTGACGTGCCTTTCCATCCTTACCGGCCCCACACCTTTGGCACCTTCTTCCTCCTCCGGATTCGACGATTGATATGCCTGCTGCAACCATCAACCCAGACCCAGCGACCGACGGCGCGTCTGTTGCATGCCTTGGCTTGCGGACAAACGCTGGCCACCAACGCAACGAGCGCGGCCGGTGCATGCGACGCAGCAGCAACCAAAGCATTTGTCCCGGGCCAGCTCTGGTAGGGTTGCTTCAGTATTCATCATCAGTCATCACGGCTTGCCAGTGACCACAACTTATCTGCTTATTACTATCATTAATCTGCATCGATCTGAGCTAAAAGCTAACTGTTAGGTTAATCACGAGTCATCGATTACCTCGGATGCATTGGCCGGGTCCGGCCTATTCGTCTCTGTTATAGCGAGACCTGGTCGCACACGATCTCTGCTCTCTCTTTGCTGCTGCTGGCTTGGCCGTTACACTCTTCGGCGCGACTAGAGAAACTGCAATCGTCTACCTAGTAGCTACTCAAAGTCTGGAGCTTTATCGTGGAAATGAATCTCTTAAACCGAGTGTATGCGCCAGGAACGATGTGATTCTCTTGACTTCTTGAGAACATATATAGACTTTATTAGTACTGATTCTTTTACGGTAATCATATACCAAACTTTGTATTTGGCATGAATTTTTTCTGGCTACGGAGAGGAACAAAAATCAAGAAAACCTTCCAGATGAACCTTAATATCAACCCAGATGAAATAGATGCATGAAACAACCTTAGATCAAGGATTACAACTTTTTCTTGTCATTTATTTAGAAGATAAAAAAAAATAAAAGTATGTTATGATCTCCTAACACAGATGAAGAGCAGATAAAAGGTATTGAACTCTAGATTTCCCACCTAATCAATCTAAAAGTCTGATAATTTTGGAATGAATAAAAGGCTAATGATATGCAGGCTTATAATTTCATATTTCCTAGCCTTCAATAGATTAAAAAGATTTTAGTCGATGATTTGTTATTTTATACTTTAATTTTTATAGGGTTATTTGTACAATAATTATAAATCATTTAAAATTTTCTCATCAATTAATCTTAGGAGTTTCACTTATGATTGCCCGATTTCTTCTGCACTAGATATGAGCGAGCATCATATCTCCAACTGTTTCAGCAAAGCAGATCGACAGGCTAACCAACTCGATAGTGCGCAGTTAGTTTGAACTGAAACACACCACCATGTGTTGTTGGCAGGTAGATTAGGTTATATTCTCGAGCAACTCGTTTTGCACAAGGCTCCAAACCATCTCTTCGAGAAGGCAACACATGTTTACACACACACACAACAACAAAAAACTTTGGAGGATGATCAGTCACCTGCAGGTTAAAGTACAATTAGACTACGTTTTCTTTTCCCATGTAAACTGCTATGATTTGGTTAGCTAGAAGTAAGTGCCCCCAGCATAGTGCCCTTCTTTGACGGAAGGAAAGTTTGTCATTTTCACCACTGATACAAGCAACAAAAAGTGGATTGTATTATTTGTCCTTAAAGAAAGGTGCATCTGTTCTTGTCTTTCTCTCATTTCAATGTGCTGTGCTGTGCATGTTTTGTATGTATTGTCTTTAAGAAAAAAAAAGCAAAAAAAAGTAAAAAGGAGTTGTCAATTGCCATTATATTCTTCTATTACTAATGCTTCGGTGTGGTATATACGACCGAAGGCTCATCAAATCAAATTTATCTATGAGTGATGGCTTCCATTTTGGGTTTGTTACTATACCTAAACAAGCATATATTGCTATTCTTTATGATGAAAATATACTAAGAAGGCATCGAGACTACATTTTTTAAAGTAAAATTCTGCAAATTACAATTCCTATTACCAAATTGTCGGAATTTTCTAATTTGGAAAACCGTACAAAGCTAAAGAAAGGGGCTAAACTATATACTTCTTAAGTTGTTGTCGTCTTTGATTTTTTTACTTATATTTAACTATTTATCTTTTTTTTAAAAAATATCATATATTTTTTATCATTACTAAAGAAAACTAAAACATAACTTATTTAGAGGAAATATATTAATATAAATCACACATGGTTGGGACACAGTTCATTCATATTTTTCCCATCTAAATGAGCAGAACAGAATTTTCATTTACTAGTTTGTCGTTATATAAGGAGTAACATTTTTTCAGCGGAAGATTGCATGAAAAGGGAATTACTGATATTTCGAGAATCATCAACTAGAAATACTTCGGGTGATCCTGCAGGAAATAACATGAAAGGTGCGGTTCAAAAACAAATCATCCTAGTCAGGTCGCCACAGATCACGGGGCGCGCCACCGCGGTTTCTAACCCCACACTGTATTTTTTATGATTTTATCTACTAAAATTCCCACTTCCCTTTGCGAAGCCGCCATCTTTTTTAGTAACTCTTAAGCACCACTTAAGACAAGTGAAAAGGAAACGAGCAGTAGCAGCAGCTGCAGTTCGCACCAACTCCTGCTCTGCTGCTTCTCGCCATTTGCATTTGCATTTTCTGTTCTGTGCAGAAAGAAAGAAGAAGCTCAAAGTAAGCAAGCACAGAAATACTCCACAGATACCACTTACCTACCGCTCCAATCCCTGCACCAATATCTCCCTCCTTTCCTTTTTTTTTTCCTTACCTCTCTGGCTCTCTCTCTCTCTCTCTCTCCTCGCCGGGACAGCGCAGAGCAGCCCACTCTGCGCCAGGAGGCCGCCGCCGGGGAGGCTCCTCGCTCCGTCCGCTGGATCCTCAGGCGGCGGGCCGGAGATCCGTCCGCCTAGTGCGGGTTGGTTCCTTGTTCCACTGGTAAGTGAACTTGTGCTCTCTCGGAATCTTGGGGTGCTTGTTCTGTTCTGCTGTAAGGGGTGGTCTTGTTCTACACCAGATCCAAATCTCTTCTTGTCTCAACTTCTTCTCTCCACATTAGTTTTCTTGTGGATTTGCGTGTTGCTTCGGTGTCGTGCTAACCCAAATCCTTGTCACGCACCTGTGTGTTGGATATTGTTTTTTTTTTCTTGCTGTTCGTCTTCTTCTTAAGAAGGCAAGATCGTCTCTAGTTGCCGCCATTGCACTTCTTGGGATCAAATTGGGGTGCTGGTGCGGTTTCTATTTTCCAAAACAAAGAGGGGATAATCCTTTTTTGTTACATTAGCGCTGCCGCCATAGCAGGAAACACCATGGAAACTTAATGTGCTAGTTGTTGATCCTCCGCGTGTGTCAGTATGCGGCCTGTACTGTGATTGCCATCGCAGGAATTTATCATCCCCTTGTACAGCATTGGATTGGATTTGAGCACAGCTGCCGTAACTTCTTGTCTTTGCTTCCCTTCCAACTCAAGATAATGTACTCCGTTGTACAGCAAGCCTTAATTGCTCCCATTTACTAGTACTAGAATCTGTCCTTTCAATAAGCCTGTACCGTGGAGTAGGTGCCTGCACTTGCATTTTAATCTGTAAGCTCGTTGGTATTTCCTGCATTGCGACATTAGTTGAGCTAGATATGCAGCTAACATGTTCGTCTGAATTTGTAGGAGTACGGAGCTGGCATTCCACCATGTCGGCGCCAACATCAGAGCCTGCTACTCTGAAAGATCATCTCTCAGCGCCGACAGGCCCAGGACATCTCAAAGTATGGGAGGTCATCTGTATTGCCTTGGGAGCTTTCATGGTGGTCGTCTTCTTTGTCACTGTGTGGCTCACCATCAAGAGTAGAAAAAGGGTTAGACGGGCATCTGCCAATATCCCAATTACACAGATCCCTGCCATTTCCAAGGAAATCAAGGAGGTGAGGGTGGAGCAAGTACCAGCAAATGACTATATGGCGCATGATGGGGTTCTCCTGACGATCCAAGACAAGTCTAGTGACAGGGATTCGGACAAGGTCATGGTCCATGTGGGCAGCAAATCGAGGCGTGGCGATGAGAGTCACTCAGGGTCGTTCCGTTACATGGACAAGGATGCAGGCTTCCAGTCAGCTGATGAAGGAGGATCTGGAACGTTTCGGCAAGCTTCAGCTCATGCGATAACTGCTCCTTCACCTCTAGTTGGCCTGCCCGAGTTCTCATACCTAGGTTGGGGTCACTGGTTTACCCTGAGAGATTTGGAACTTGCTACCAATCGCTTTTCAAAGGACAACATTATTGGTGAGGGGGGATATGGTATAGTTTACCGTGGCCAGCTCATCAATGGATCTCCTGTTGCTGTCAAAAAGCTTCTCAATAACCTGTAAGCCTTGCTTATCACAGTTCAATCTTCTTGTTTATGTTTTTTCACACCTTGTCTTCCTTTCTGTTCATTTAATTTATCCAAATGATGTTTCTGGATTTATAGAGGGCAAGCCGAAAAGGAATTCAGAGTAGAAGTTGAGGCTATTGGGCATGTTCGCCACAAGAACTTGGTCCGGCTTCTAGGTTACTGTGTGGAGGGTACTCAAAGGTGATTTATCCTGTCATTTGGTCTCATGTTCCTCTTACACCATCATTCGTGTTATATGTCTCTGCTGCATACCAAGCAAAAATATTCTGTTGCCCTCCCATGCTATTTATAATTTCTGTTTTTGTTAAGGTGTAATAATTTATGGAGTTCTACTGACATCATCCCTACTTTTGAGTTAAAAATTTTCAGGATGCTAGTCTATGAGTACGTGAACAACGGAAACCTGGAGCAATGGCTTCATGGAGCTATGAGTCATTGTGGCTCGCTTACATGGGAAGCCCGCATAAAGATTCTTCTTGGGACTGCAAAAGCGTGAGTGCAAAGTACATTTTATTTTATTTTGCTACTGTACCATTTGTTTATTGCCTTTGCAGTCCATCTTTAGATCGTGTCTTTGTAATGGCTCCAAATCATAATATTTCCTACCTGGAGGTATAGTAGTTCTTGTGAACCAATACATCAGTTCTATTGAACTGAGTGTACAGCTATAGTTGAGCTACAAAGGTTCCAGATGCTATATCTATTTTCTTATTTGTTCTCCCCCGCCCCACCCAATCAGTTTTGTTTTGTGCATGTCTGAAATGAAGATAAGAACTGTTCATTTCTGTCCGCAGGCTGGCTTACTTGCATGAGGCAATTGAACCCAAAGTTGTGCACCGTGATATCAAATCAAGCAATATTTTGATTGACGATGAGTTTGAGTCCAAAGTATCAGATTTTGGTTTAGCCAAGCTTCTTGGTGCTGGAAAGAGTCATGTTACCACTCGGGTTATGGGAACATTTGGGTATGTTGCTTAACTTGTGAACAAAGTTTCCATTATACTATGTCACTGCTAGGTCATGAAGTGTTTCATTGACTTATTGCAGGTACGTGGCCCCAGAGTATGCAAACACTGGACTCTTGAATGAAAAGAGTGACATTTACAGCTTTGGGGTTGTTCTCCTGGAGGCAATTACAGGAAGGGATCCTGTTGACTATGGTCGCCCAGCAAATGAGGTATTGCTAAGTTGGTCAATATTCTTTTCTTAATGCTAATCTGTATTGGACTTGCTTATTTTAAGATGTGATTCAGATTGAAGCATTTGGATGCTTCTAATCTTGCCAAATTCAAGTGATACTCGAGTTCAGTTTCATCTATTAGCCTTTAGATTGCTTAGTGTTAGCTTCGAAGTTGTTCTGTATGTGCTGTTAGTTCCAACACAATTTGGCATATGGCTTCCTGTGAATCTCATAGTTCTTAGCGGAACATAACTTTTAGATGAGTGGCTTAGAGACTTATGTCTCCCTGGACAAAATACTGTTTTTCTAAAAAAATTTATGTGAAGCTTTTGGTCATTTTCTATATTTTTTTTTGTAAAACCTTTTAAAATCCTAATACGTGCCTGATTTGTGGCACTAAAACCGAAGAAGCGGTTGCTGCTGAAATGGATATTGCTTCAAAACATTTTGATAGTTCATCATGTAATATATTTTTATTGTCCAAATTCATACGTGTGTATCATTGTTATTTTAAAAATCTTTAACGTGCATGTAACAAGAAGGATATATGAAATAGCATCAGATGTTTGAGTATCTGAATAAAACCTGAAAGCTGGATCTGTTTTTCAGGGACAGGTTGTTATGCTGTTGCTTGTTCTTTCGTGGTTTTGTGCAGCAGCAAAAAAAAAGGAGGATATTCTTAAATTGGTTTAGAATTATATATTATGGAATTTGGTGTTAGATGTTAATATGCATTGTGCTGTTTATATTGTTAGCCACTACTTTTTCCAATTTTTTACCAGAATATATTTTCCATTGTTAATTGATATCTGAATATTTGGAGCCATCTAACTATGTAAGCATGATCAAACATTTTTATTCTTATAATAAGAAAACTACTAACAATGTTGTGGGTTTTCTCGTCACCTCTCACAATCTGCCAGTCCTGGTATTGGGGATCCGTAAAATGTGCATACGTGAATGTGAAGTCCAATTTCAAATATATTGATAAATCAGTCTTACCTTGTTTTCCATATAGTATTAGCAGTAACCATTGTTAATAAATATATTACCGTAATGCGTAAACAACGCTATAGCATAACTATGTTGTGGATGTAGGGTAAAGTTTCATTCAACTTAAGTACACAATGGTCATCTCTACTTAAACACATGGTTCATGTGGTCTTCAACACTGTTTTATTGGTTCATGTGGTCTTCTACTTTTCTAACTGAACGTTGTACTCTTGCCATTTGCAGGTGAATCTGGTTGACTGGCTAAAAATGATGGTTGCCAGCAGGCGCTCAGAGGAAGTAGTGGATCCCACCATAGAGACACGACCTTCGACGAGAGCTCTGAAACGGGCACTTTTAACAGCTCTGAGGTGTGTAGATCCAGATTCAGAAAAGAGACCAAAGATGGGTCAAGTTGTCCGGATGCTGGAGTCGGATGATCCAATGCCTCGTGGGGTATGTACTAATGAAAAATGAAAGAAATTTATCTGTGTTTCGTTTGCACCACACGCTTCATATAAACCCTTGGTTCTTATTGTACTCAAAATACACATTATCACAAGCAGGACAGACGATCTAGGCACAACCGTGGAGGGAGTACAGAAATCGATTCACAAAGAGACAACTCTGATACAGAGAAGAGTGATAATCCAGATTCTAAACCTAGCAGGAGCAAAGCATCATCGTCTAAATGAGCACTCAACATTGCTCCCATTTTACATTGCTGACGAATTTGTAACTGAAAGCTGTGAAGAATGGATACGCAAGAGCTCAACAAAGATCTGCTCTTCTTTTCTTTTCACTTTTTTTCTTGGTTGTAACGGCTTATGATTTATTTGTAGAGAAGGTATTGGTTTTTTACTTGTCAATTTATATGTACTTACTGATGATGTTGACAAAGCTACAGTAAGTTTTGAACACTGTGTACAGTTGTAGCATCTTGAATACCGCTGGAAGTAAAATTTGTGAATGATAATGTTGATTTATGATCTGAATTCTACTAAGAAGCGAGTGATCAAGAACTTGGGTGGCTCTTGCGCGCACCACTAATGTGCTACGGCCTACGGGTGGACGAGATCAATTCAAGCCGATAGGACTCAGGATAAGTAGTGCATGTGCTTGTGACGAAATTGTGCTTCAGCAGCTATATTGTTCAGCCCGGCTAGTTGTAGTTTTGGGCTTTTGGCTACCTATAGTTCAGCTAAAACATGAAGACAATGCCTTTCTGGTGGGAACATTGTGTACTGAACAAAAGTGTGAGATTTTGGGTACATGTGAAAGTAATAACTAAAAATTGTTTGGCAGAAACTGACATCGTCTATTGTGGCTTTTGTGGTGCAACTTTGGCATTCTCTACAACACTTTATAAGTCATACTTGTTGCGCTACAATAGCCACAAGTACAACAAAAATGATAGAAGAATATAAGGGCAACTCCTTTTGTAAACAGGTACCCAAAACCAAAGTCCTGAATTCTGTTATCACTCTTTGCTATAGTCACATGCCTTGAAATACAGGGAGTGATACCCCAATTTGAGAGGATACTAGAGAAATAAAATAGGATGTTTTCAATCACAAATTATTTGGATAATTGAAATACAGCAGTAACAGTGTGAACACTAATTGCATAGTAGAACTTGGTGAGTGCCTTCCATACTCATACCTGGGTGCCTACAAATAGAAAGAATTAATGTGAACCTAGACAACCTTTCGAATACGAAGATGGGGATGAAGGAATTGGCGTTCGTGAAACCCATCCAAAGGAGAGCTACAACTAGCAGACATGGAATCGAAAAGGAGTCAGAAGAACCAAATCTTCTATCATGTTACATATACTAGTTATCAAATAGACCAAGATTTCCAAAAAAGATCAGATAGACCAAGTGCAGGATTCTTTTCTTTATAATCCAATATGTGACCAGACAAGAAGTATCATCCATCGCTCACCAACTTTTAGAGGTTAAGAGGCACACGAGCAGGAAATGTACAATGCAGCAAGAGGGGAGGGACGAGATAGGCAACAAGCTCTTCAATCACAACAACACAGCAACCCTCCAAACTACATACATGCTCAATCATCTCAGTTACTCTGTTATGGCCAGGTCGTCCGTCCTGATCTATGTTGTCACGTCACAAGATTGATCAACATGAAACGCATTGCGGTGAGGAAGGGTGCCTTCACAGTCCAGGTCCCTCGGCAGCAGCGGAGGAGGAGGTGGTGGGGCGAGACCGGCTGTGCAGTAAGGGGCTCAGGGCCTTGACGACGATGCTCATGTTGGGACGGAATTCTCCCTCGTACTGGACGCACAGGGCAGCCACAGCAGCCATCTGGTGGAAAGTGGAAACAGATTAACATGGTAAGTTGGTAAAATCCATTGTAGCATTCAAAATTTGCGGTGACAATTTCTATTCATTTTATTTTGAGTCAAAAAGTTTCGGTCATGGCATCCGGATTTTCTTTTTACCTTGGCAACAGCCTTGGGAGGGTATTCGCCTCCGAGCCTTGGATCCACGCATTGTCTCACCTTGTCTTCACTAAGCCTCGGTGTAGCCTTCATTATCACAGTTTAGTTTCTGTGTTAGCTTCTATCTTTCATATTTGACAAGAACAAAGACAATTACCATGATGGATAAAAAGGCACATACCCACGTCACAAGGCTCTGCTGGCCTCGGGGCAGAGTGTGATCAACCGGCTTGCGACCCGTTAAAAGTTCCAGTAGCACAACTCCGAAGCTGTAGACATCACTCTTCATGCTAAGCTGTCCAGTCATCGCGTACCTGATATATCGAAGGGCAAAACAGTAAATGAGATAACAAATTAGTACGTTTTAAAGCCTAGTTATAGATGAAGCAGATTTGGCTGCATACTCTGGTGCATGGTAGCCAAAAGTGCCAAGAACACGAGTAGAGTGAAGGCGTGCAGCCATGTCGGGTGCCTGGTTGGATACATCAAAGTCGCCGATCTTTGCAACATCGTTGTCAAAGAGCAGGACATTGCTGGACTTGATGTCGCGGTGAACAACGCGAGGCTCTGCCTTCTCGTGGAGGAACTCAAGCCCTCTAGCGGCGCTCACGGCAATCCTCACACGCTGCATCCATGACAGGATTGGCCCTGGCTGGGCACCCTTGACACCCTTTTTACCTGTAACGATCACCGTAGAGGACACTCAATCACTCATCAAGCTTAATTGGTTTATGAGATATTTTATAAAGTGCAGAACACCGAGAGCCTGTCAATGAAAATAGAAGGATAATAGTGTCCAATACCGTGGAGGATGTCATGCAGTGAACCTCTTGGTGCGTACTCGTAAGCAAGAACACGGATGTTCCCCTCGGCACAGTATCCAAGGAGCTGGAGAACATTATCATGTTTCATTCTTGAGACGGCCGACACCTGCAAAAGAAATGCAAGAGTGAAGCAAAGCAGCTGGTGCACCTGAACGAGAGATTACAGTATAGAGGGTGGCAAGAACCTGTCCAAGGAATTCGTGATCAGGCTGTTTGCTGGAGTCAAGCTTCTTCACCGCAGATTTTGTGCCGTCTTTCAGCACACCAAAGTAGACTCTGGCGTACGAGCCCTCTCCGATAAGAGCATCACTGCTGAAGTTCCTTGTAATTTCCTTCAAATCTTCCAGGGGTATGGCCGGTACTGCAATTGGCTGAGCTCTGACTCTGGGCATGACAGAGGTTGGGGCTTGGGGACGGCTAGGTCCATAGTTACCACCTGCATTGGTAAGAATTGACATCAAGATTCCAATAAGCTAAGCTGCTCCTGAATTATGAGCATTGGCTCGGTTTGCATTAAGACAAATTATACTAGAAAATGGAATATAAACGTGGTTGGTAAGAGGCACAAGGTTATTATGCTACACTGTGCAACTAAAGCCGGTCAAATTAATCGGCAGTCACATTGCAGAATTGGGCACAACAAGATAAGCTACAATAGTCCCGTTGCCCCTATCCTTTCTTTTGTTTTTGTTAACTGATATACTGAGAGGAGAAAAAGGGTTCTCAGTTAACTACAATGATCTTTATGGTAGAAAACCAAATGGTTAGGGGAGGAACAACACATATATTTATATAACTCCACTTGCATGATGTCCGGGACTGAATATCTACCAGATCAAAACAGGAACACTGCAGAAGACCTGTTAAACAGATGATTCTACTGAAGAAAATTGGTGGCAAACGGATAATATGACATAAAGGACAACAAATGTGACATCACAGAAACATCAACCCATTAAAACAACCACACATTGAATATTATCTTCAATTATTTGTGCCTGTCACGTCAAGTTTCACAATTACACCACGAACAAGAATTCATTGGGACAGATAGTAGTACAGCATGAGCAGATCAGGGAGTGAAATAGATCAACACTTACTGTTGTATTAATAATCACTGCAACCCATGAAAAAAAGAAGAAGAAAAATTCAATGCAACCAAGGAACAAAACGTGATAATGAAAATGGAAAGTTGGAGAAAATTTTGGCAACCTTGAGTGGGAATTGGAACATAGGGATCGTCGTTCTTCTTCCTCCTGCCAACATCGTCATCGTCCGCAACACAGCAGCATGAAAAGCATCCCATCTCGATCCCTGACTTTCCACGGCACAACATACATTTTAGATCACTCCAGTAGTGGATCAAAACGCATAAAACATTTGCATTTTGCAACAGGACCGAAGATTATTTGCATCTTGACGTAAAAGAACTAACTGATTTCAGTCCCGACAATTAATATTAGTCAGATGCAGCATTTTAATCTTGCCTTTCTGACGGAGAAAGAGAACAGAGACGGTTCATGTAAAGTCAGAAGGAGAGAGACGATCGGCAGACGGTTCATGATGCTAATACACTGACGGCATTTGCAATGCGAATATGCTATGAATTGCACCGTGTTGGTTTCTCTACCCATCAATCACGAGAATAATAGGAAGGAGAAAAGCGATAGGGAAAAAGACTAGAGGAATCTTCTTGGATACGAGCGAACAAGAACCGGACGGTTACCATCTACGAGGAGATCGAGGAACGGTTCCCCCAAACCCTATGGCGTGAAAATTGACACAACCGCAGAGCAACACGAGAAATACCAACCAAATCTTGGACACAAACTGATAAAATCCCACAAAATTCACCATTTCGACAGGCGAGATAAGAACGAAGAATTTACAAGACGCACGAGAGGAAATACCTGCCTGTCGCCTTCACCAATGAATCTAATCGGATCGGATCAAGAACAATGCGATCCTTACGGGTGGTGGGTTGATGGATGGAGGATTGGACAGAAATAGAGAGGGAAGAGGGGACGAAGGAGGAGCACGGCGCGGCCTTCGTCGCGGCCGCCCTTCCCCTTCTCCCCGCTCGGAATGTTTCTGCCTTGCCTGGCCGGGTGGCGGTGGTTTACTTGGTGTCCTTGTCGCGGCCGTTTCCGCCCGGTTTTATTATTGTTTCCCTTCACCGTCGTCGCCTTCCTCTCTTTCCTCGGCTTCCACCACCGCTCGCCAAATGGAAACCCAAGCCTGCGCTGCGCTCCCTCTATTTGCTATTCTTGCCAAGACGTGACCTGTGAATAGCCACACAATCTGTTCGTGCTGTTTGCTGATCTGGCGATTTATTTGTTGGATTGTGCTCGCAACTTTTACAGCCTGTTACAGTGCATAAGAGCACCCCTTACGTTCCGCTGCACCGAACTGCTTCGGTTCGGTTCGATTTTTTTCAGTTCATTGCCCACAATGTAGTGGGACCCATATGGAGTAAAAAAATCTCGCCTCCCTCTCTCTTTCTAATTCTTTCACGCGACACACAGGAATTATATGTGTTAGATATTATTTTTCTATTGCCCATGATACGGCTGCAACCGAACCAAGTTTTTGGTTCGCTTTTGGGCTCTGGCAAGTTTGGTTCAGTTCACAATAGTGATGGTTCGGTTTTGCAAAGTCATGGTTCGCTTTTTTCACACGTAGGTGATGCTCTAAGCGTCCTATACGATGTTTTGTACAGGTTTCATATTTATGTTTCCACGTTTCATAAGTTTTCATGGTTATTTTCCACTGTTCCACGGGTACATAACTACATATCGTTCTCAGGTAACAATATTTATACATAAATAGTACATGTTTCTTCCGTATTACAACTTTGGTAACTTTCATAGGAGTCTCTATTAAACTGTCATATTGGTAGTCAAGCCATTTTTTTGCTCATCAATATCGTATTGGATGGAAACTTTTTTTTATATATATAGGGATAATTGCATAAAGTCTCTGAATCATGGGATCATATTGTGCATCCTCCCATATCCCCTGAAGCTCCTTCTCTCACTATCTGGTATTAGGTGATAGACAACATATAAATTACTACTCGCACTGCAAAATGTAATAAGACATGTGGTGTTGTGGCTTTACAATCTCTATAGAGTCAGGTGACGTTCTCAATGCATGATTTTCAACTCTATTATTTTTATTGTTTTTTAAAAAATTAATTAGGACCTCTTCTATATTAATTTTATCATATTTATCATGCTTCATTATAATCACAATGTTGTTTCTTAAATCCTTTTGTTGCATGAGTTTAAAAAGTAATTTGAACATTGTAAGACCGTCGCATATTAGTTTTGAAAATGGACGGGAACAGTCGGAAAAATACCCTAACCGTTACCATTACTATATTTGCAGTAACGGACGGAAATTAAAACTGAAAAGCCGAAAATGAAAACGAACAGGACAAATTCGGTCATCCGAAAACTAACCAATCCGATCAAGAATACACTGGTAACGGTCGCTCATATTTATCTTGCTTCAAAATCATGAACTTGTTTCAAGTGTAGCCACGCCTGTTGAAGATTATTCATGCTGTCCAATTGCTGTTATTTTCCAAATTTTAATACATATTAACCGGTATGTTTCATTTACAAGTTGCAAGCACGATGTTAGAATTGTTGCACGATCCATCTAATTGTATGTTTGTCATTAACTCGTCCACTTAATGTTAAATACAAGGATCGGAGTTTTGTGCAGGTTCTTCCCGAGCAAATGTCATAGTTGAAACTTCATATAACTTAATGTTAAATACAAGTTGTATATAAATATCCGAACTTGCATTGGTTCAACAAATAGAATTGGTTATTTTGAATTTGAAGGATGAAGAATATATTTTAACTGCAGCAACTAAAATTCAAAGTGATTAATTTATGGGCTGCAGCAATGTTGATAAAGTTTGACTTCTACCTTATCCCCGGCCTCTTCAAGGAGGTTTGTTAATTAATTTCTAGATGTCCTGGCTAAAAATAAAGAATAAGAGAATTTAGAAGCAGGGTCTGCCTCGTTGACTCTCCTGCTGCAATAAAAATGCTGGCAAGCCACTTTGATTGTCTTCGATCAAAGAAATCAAACTAAAATCCTAAACAATCATTTTCTAATTAACAATATGTACTAAGGTGTAGCCGTCATATCTTCATATTCAAATATATTAGAGTTGTATTGTAACTATGTTTGTAAGCACACTATAATTATATTGTAAATATGAATATTAAAAGGTTAGAATTGTATTGTAAATATTTCTATAATCAGCACTTTAGTCGTATGCGCAACTAGATTTCAAAGTCTAAATGGAAGCGCATATCCAGTTAATCCTCTCCCCCAAGGGATTGGAAGGGAATGGGTCGGATTAGAAATTTATCCTCCTCAATCCCCACCGAAATGAACACGCCTTAAAGGACAAGTAACCCTGCACATGTAGTTTGGTGACCATTAGGCACAACATCTCTTATGTGGATGATATATTTATGAAAAAAAGACAGTACATGATTATAAAAAGAGACTTGCTAATTTTCATTTGATTGAAAATTTAGACAACTTTGAATTATTATTTTAAGCTATCAAATTTAGATCCAACGGTTTATAATTATTATATAGATAATTCTATAAAAAAATAAAAATACAAAATAACAAATCATCAACTGAAAGATTTTAATCGATTGAAGTGTAGAAAATATGATATAAAAAAGAGCTGCCCTCCCAAAAGGATAAAATCTGCTACCGGATGATCTTGCTATTATTAATTATTTTTGAGATTTGCTATTTATTAATGGATGGATATGATCTATTATTAGGGCAGGTACAATGCTACACGTAAGCAGTCTCATAGGTCATCTCATGTATTGCCACATAGAATTTTTGATGATGTGGAGAAGAGAGAGAGTGGTGAGAGAAATAAGTGTTTGTTTGGCGTAGCAACCACCTCATACGCTAAAATTTAGGAGTATGAGACAGCTCTCACACCATTATACGAGTTCTAGTAGTCTTTTAATCTATAAATATTTCTTTTTATATCAACAAATTAAGGAGCCATATAATTAATAGAAGACAACTAATAATATTATCTATTATATAAATCATCTCATAATCCGTTTTAAAATTACGTGGCATATATGAGATAACCTATAATACAATACCATTGTACTTGCCCTTAGGCGGACCTTGTTGTTTCTTTGTTGATAGATGAATTATTGCTATCTATACACAATTGCATTCAGAAAATCCCAGCGAACTGAGGTTTTGAATTCACGTTATCAAAATAAAAAAGGATAATGGTTTTAAAATCAAACGACGAAGTGTACCGTTACTTCATGGACGCCATCTGAAACTCCGAAAAAAAAAAATCTTCTCGTTATCTCCTTCCTCGTCTTCTCCTTCACATCCCCGTCCCCGCTGCCACCACCACACCACTTCACGCCATGCCTCCTCCGCCGCCATCGCAGCGACCAGCTTCCTCCCGCGCGGGCCGCGCCAACCTCTTCTCTTCGCCGCCACCTCCCCTCCCCAACCGCCGCAACCCCCAGCACTGGTCCCTCCCCCTCCCACCCCTCCCTTCTCGCCGCCGCCTTCCCAGCAACCACAACGAGCAGCCTTCCCATGGACAGCAGCAGAGAGAACCCGTTCGAAGAACCACCCCCGCCGCAAACCCCGCCTTCCGCACCGCCCACCTCCGCACCTCGTACCGCAAGCCCGTGCCCCCGGTGGCGGCCGCCGGCGAGGGCGAGGCCCTCCTCGCCGACGACCCCACTGACGCCGCCTGTGGGCGCGCCGTCGTGGTGGGCCCCTCGGGCCTCTCGTTCCGCCTCCCCGACGCGCCGTTCGACTTCCAGTTCAGCTACTCCGAGGCGCCCCGCGCCCCGCCGCTGGCCATCCGGGAGCCCGCGTTCCTGCCCTTCGCGCCGCCGACCATGCCGCGGCCGTGGACGGGCAAGGCGCCGCTGCTGACGAAGGAGGAGAAGGCGCGGCGCCGCGGCGTGCGGCTGCACACACCCCTGGGCCAGGAGACGCCGCAGACGGTGAGCCCGCACGGGATCGTGATGGAGGTGAGGGGGAGGAGGCAGTTGGACCTGGCCAGGGTGAGCCCTGGCGATGGCCGGAGCCGGGAGGAGGTGCTCGGGGAGCCGCTCACCCGCGCAGAGGTGCGCGCGCTCGTCAAGCCCCACATCTCGCACAACCGGCAGCTCAACATTGGTAACACCGACATTGCCATTGTTACTGCTTGTTGAGATTTTGGAATTAAACTGAAATTTGCCAACATTGAGTGTCATGAGAAAGTAATCTGCTTGAAGTATTGAGTATTTGAGGATAAAATACATATAGAGTTTCATGTATGGTGTGCATACATGAAACCCATTGACACCTTCTACCTTCCAGACCCTCTTACTGTTCTCCACTAAACGTGGCATAATTATACTTTGCTGCATAAGAAAAGTTATTGTGCAGACATTGTTATGTAGTTTTTGATCTTCTGCTTTGATTTGAAACTTTACTGGATGAAAATTAAAATTCCTTGAACCTCAGACAGAAGAATCCTATGGGGTCTGATGACAGCTGATTGTCTAAAGCAAAATAATGCTGATCCTTTGCTCAAATAGTTCCATTAGTACTTACCTTGACATATAGAGCAACATCTTTTTATGGTCACTGAAGTAGCATTTAATATCATTCAGAGCCAAGTATTAGTTAAGCACCTCTTTTGAACAGATCACCTGTTACTGTATTATCTTTTGGTTGTTTTATATCCTGGGTATTGAATATGTAAATAAACCACTTGCAATTAAATATTGAATTGAGAAAAAAATTAATGGTCTAAAAACCTTACAATGATAATGTGATATCACATTACAATGTAAATGTCATGGACGAAGGATGATACGTACTTGTAGTCTTTGTAACAGTAATTAATGAGTAAAATTCTGTATTGTGAGAAAATGCGACAGACATGGAACCGGTGGCAACCCTAAAGTGCTCCTATTAAATGAAGTCCTTCAAATATTCCATAACACTAAAATGGAGGTTCTTTGCAGTAACTACATTTCCAGGGATTTTGCATTATAAAGATGCTCCCAAGATAGGCAGTAGAAGTAAACAATTGGAAATTTGAAAAGATTTGTCTTGTCATTACCTGCAAGTGAAGAGTCAAATAGATTGCTTTATAAATAAAAGTTCCTGTAAAATTTAGTTAGTGAGCTTCCGAGGAAAGCTGTACAAGGCAAAGGCAAAACCAGAGGTGGAATCTTAGATAATTGCAACTTAGAAGTTTCATGGACTGTTGATCAGTTCCATTTCAGTTGAAGTACTAAACATCAGTATTTTACTCAAGTTGGTGTAAAAGCTAAATGGTACTGTTGATGGAGTCTAGAGCTAAGTAGCATTTCTTGACCAACTTCCTGTAGGAAGGGATGGCTTGACCCACAACATGTTGGAAATGATACATTGTCACTGGAGGCGTCAGGAAGTCTGCAAAGTTCGATGCCGAGGCGTTCCGACTGTTGATATGGACAATATCTGTTATCACCTTGAGGTATGTTTCTATACTATTACTATATTTGGGTTTGTGAATGTGCTCATGTGCATGTATTCTTGGTTCTTGGAACAAAGCATTGACAAATGCCACTCCCAGTTGCAAGGCTAAAGTTGCTCAACATAATCTGTTTTTTTCTAGACCAACCTAGACTGAAAATGTTTGAAGTGAACTTCACCACCACATTGTGTTGGTTGAGATTCGAGAAGATCCCGATGTGGTAACTTTTTGTTTCTTTTTGACTTGCATAAATGATCCCTCAACATAATGTTGCATTGAGAATTATTCGTAGCCATGCTTTCCATGCAACAAGAAGTTACAATTCATTATATTTGACCTTTTTCAGTTATGATTATGTAACGCGTATGTGCTATGTTTCTTTGCATATGTGTAATGTACAAGGTTGGGGCAGTAGTAGCAAGATGCATATCTTGTAACAACGGATGTCCTACTGAAACATACTTACACATTTTGTTAAATCGTTTTCCGTGTTCATCACTCTTCAAATTGTTTATTCAGTGTTAGGGTTCTATACTTGTTGACATCACATGGAACAAGACCTCCATTGTAATGTTTGTGTGTTTTTGTTTTTTTTCTTCGATACAACAAGCTTCTGGACTTCATTATACTGCATTGCCATACGTAATTCATGTATGTCCAGGAAAAGTCAGGCGGAAAGGTCATTCATCGAGTTGGTGGTGTTGTTTTTCTATATCGAGGAAGAAATTATGACCCACGCACTCGTCCCCGTTATCCATTAATGCTTTGGAAACCTGCTACTCCTGTATATCCAAAACTGATACAGGAGGCTCCAGAAGGACTTACAAAAGAAGAAGCGGATGAAATGAGAAGGAAGGGGCGTGATCTGCTGCCAATTTATAAATTAGGTATGAATTTATTGATTACTTGATTTTTGTCTACAGAAATGTTCAAATTCCTAGGCCAGGGTTAACCCCAGATCCGATGGCTCCAAGATAGGATTGCCTTATTAGGTCTGGTTCTGTGTTTCTTGGGGTTTCATGTTTGTGAATTATGACGTAAAGCTGAATAGGAAAACGTTATTTCCCTGGTAGCCAGAATTCTATTCCGCGCCATTCCTTTTAAGCCTAACTTAACGCCATCTGTACAAACTTGATCGTAAAGGACTGGCCTTTCACACATGATCCTCTTTTTTGGTTTCTTATTTTATATCTATTTGTGCGATTTTGTACTAAACATGTGAGATATGGGCATTGACTAATGTAATACTTGTATTCTACCTGTCTGCTGTATGCTGATGTGAAGTAGGGAACAAATTTTACATACATAAGTTACTGGGCATGTGCAAGATTAAAGATTTTTATTTGCTTCGTATTCTGTTGATGGAAACATTTAAATAAACAGATGCTCCCTTATCTTGCAGCAAAAAATGGAATATATATCAGTCTTGTAAAGGATGTTCAAGATGCTTTTGAAGCAAATGAGATCGCCAAGATTGATTGCGAGGGGTTGAATCCCAGTGACTACAAAAAGATAGGAGCAAAACTAAGGGTCCTTCTCATCCCCACGAATTTCTCTGTTTTCTTATCACTACAAAAAACAATGAAAGTAATCATGTATATATCAGTCGTCGTAGTCGGTTCGGTTCATCTAAAATTGTTTCTTCTATGTCTGCAGGATCTTGTTCCTTGTGTACTTTTATCATTTGATAATGAACAGATACTAATGTACAGAGGCAAAGAATGGAAATCCAGATACTCAAAGCCTCTGAAACTCATTCCAAAAGTTCCAAAGAAAAATCTGGCAATGCCGTCTGATGTGAGTACATCAGGTATGCATATGAAACCTCCAAATAATTTTCTTTGGTCTTGTTACTTTAATATCCTTGCTCTTTTAATTTAGAGAGGCATGTTGCACATCCATTTGTATTTTATTGTTGCTTTTGCGTCTCTTTTTGCAAGTCACTTATCTGATGACTATGTCTTGCGTTCTGTTATTTAATCAGTACTCCTTGTCCTTGATATCTTTTGCAAGTAGGAAGTAGTTACTTTTTTACAGTACTTCTGACTTGTTCATGGGTTTTTCTCCAGTTTTTGGTGTGCTTTTGACCTGCCATGAATTAAAATAACAATTCCAACTATTTGCAGATACAGATGAAGCCTCCGATACCGATGCTGAAGTCCCAATAAGACAAGTATTGGGACCCAAAATGTTTAAATTATGGAAGAATGCAGTGGATTCATCTTTGGCTTTGCTGCTGGATGATGCTGAAGTAGTCACTCTTACACCTGATTCACTTCTTATGAAGGTCGAAGATTTCAGCATTACATCTCAGGCTGTGGAACACTCATTTCCAGCTCTGCTTGTTGCCAATGGTGAGGTGAACTCTGAAGTTCTGAGCACCGAATACATAGACGATGAATCTGAAACAAGCTGGGTTGGAAACCAAGAGGATCAGTTTGAGCAATCAACTGATCTCAGCAAGGATGAACATTTCGAATTTGACATGCTTGAACGCTTGGAGTCGTCAGCACCATTGGGATCACTACCGATTGACGCTATGATAGAGCAGCTGAACAGTGAGTGAACATATGACCTGAAGTTTAAACCAGGGGGCCAAGTACTAATGGTGGGATTGCCATTTTCTCGATGTATATCCATTTTCGGCCTTTTCCCAACAGTTGTCCGATCAAACCGGTTGTAGCTGAGGATTTTCAACAATTTGCCACCAGTCATCTTGTAAAGAACTAACAGTGGTCTGCAGATAAATTTTGCTCATGACTTATTTATCTGAAGACTACCGTTAGTTGTTTACAAGACTACTTCTGGACTTCTGGTACCGATAAACAAAACAGAGCACATGTATTTTGCTCATTAACAGATAAATAAGGGAGCGTGATCATTGCAAATGTGCATAGATACGAAATACTGTATTCTGCATCGTGTAAAGTGCCGCACAGGCTAGCAGCATCTAAGTTGTACAGAGAGACTCTACTCGCATTTCGGTTGGATATATTCATTTCTGATTCTGAAACAAGGAATTGGTCTGACTCTGACGGTTCTCGCCTTGACGTGCAGTTTACCAGTCATGCACCCTGGACATGGTTCGAACTATATAGCAGATGTGCTATCGGGTGGTAAAGTAACCACAGAATCTTGCTGAATTCTGTCGGTTCCAGAAGTCCAGAGCCGCAAGCAGTCATCTCAGAAAGAAAAAAGGAAACAAATGGCATCTATTTAGAGTAAGGAACATACTGTAATAGAATTCAACGATGGTTTTACCTACGCTCTTGCACTTGCAGCCATGCGAATTGTACATCTGAGATGAGAATAGAAGCTCCTTTGCTGTTTCTCATCCCAGTTTGTAGGTCCATGTCCAACAAGCTCGACCTCAACGAATTCGACAAAGGCCCTGCTTTCTTCCCTTGTCACGTGTTATTACAGAGCTCTCCCGAACGAACGAAGGGAAGAAAGAGGCTAGTAGCTGCCGACAGACAGAGACAACGGAGTTGAGCTGCACTCGCGGTCAAGAGTCAAAACCAGCTCTCGGCTCCAGCCATTTGTGCATCCTCGTGTTGACATTGCTGTGCATATGGCCGCCTTTCTTGGTTAGTTCAGCCTCCACACCAACCAACCTCGCACTACTACCAGCTTCCTCCTCATCATCGTGGCTGGCAACGTTTTATCTGTGCTCACACGTCGCTGCACGAAGCAGTGTTTTCCTTTCTTTATTTCTTGCCAATTACTGCAGGACGTGTATTATGTGTGCGTCAGGTACGCGAAGTGGCGTTGGCATTTTCCTACTGCGCCGAGGAGGAGAACGGGTTCTACTGGTTTGGTCAAAGATGCTTCGGAGAAGGAAGAGAATTAGGTTCAAGAGAAGTGGTGCTCAATCAACGACAAAGGAAAAGGTAGCAGATCGTGCCGTCATCATGTTGAATTTCAGCAGCTGTTGGTTACTTGCTCTACCAAGAAGAGGGGAATTTTCCACCGAGAGCTCGACTGTCCTGGGCCCATTTCCTTTTTCTAAAGAAAAGAATTATAATTTTTTTTTTCAGAAAAATATGTGGTGCTGTGATTGGATTCCAGTCGGAGCACGTTGACTTCCAGTAGGTTTCCAGTTGAATGAATTCTCATTTTTCCCGTTATCTGTACTGTATAACTCAGTTTAGATTATTATTTTTTTAAGAGGCAAGCTAGATATTTTCGCAACGTATGGAATCTAGTAGTACTAGTAGATATTTTCCCCTTTCCTCGGCATTCACTATAATACCGTTTGCTGAACCACCAGGCGTGTTCATACATTTAAAAACTATAAGCAAAGTGTTTGATTAGAAAAATCCAACAATTATGAGGTCGAGTTGTTGGACATGGACCTACAACTACCAATGCTGAGGAGCCAACATGGTGGGGGTTGGCAGGGATGGCGTGGTGATGTGGTACCACGGGACCACGGCTGGGTGGAATCAACACGCCACCACTCGCATCGTCGCGGCACGACAAAAGTCGGCGAGTCGCCGCCGCCGATGTTCGGATCCATTACCGGCTTCCCTCCTGTTTACTGCCTCAGTCTAGGCATCGCTGACTGCTTTTGACCTGCCACGATTTTGCTCGTTTTTATGCGGCTCTCTTGACTCGTACTAATCCAAAAAGGAAGACAAGCACCGGCAATCTTCTGCCTCTTCCAACAGTTGACCACGTTTTAAAAAGGCAGTAAACAGGAGTTTGGTATGTCACTTAGTCTGCGGCAACCTCGTCATGGTAATCTCTAGCGCATCAAAAACTGAAGAATCGTTTGAACCAACCCAACCTCTTGGGATTTTAAGATACGCTAGAGTAGCCACCGACGGAGCAGATGGTAATTTGGAAGGCAGAGAGGACAATTGTCGGATCACCGACAATATGAGAGTGGAGTGCAGAAGGACCGCACGCGCTGTCGCTTGTCTGCTCACAGCTGGGAGGATAGTTCGCCTGCCACTGTCTTCACGTGCCGTGCTCTGCCCAGACCCCAGATCCGCAGTGAAGGCAGGCCAACCCCACCACCGCTCATCGCCGACCTCCGGCTACCGATCGCCATGGCCGCCCACACAGTTGCCAAACTAGTCCCATGCCCCGCAGAAACAGCGGCCATCATCTTGCAGCATAGTAGAACGATCAAGTGGTGCGCTCTTCTGTTCTTAACTGAGGCAGGCCGATACTGTGGGAAGAGAAAGAGAACAGAGTTCACGGTACAGCAGTTTGGCTCCAAATCCAATCAGTAGGTGAAGATGCTGCCGACCAGTGGACCTGTCACAACAGACAAAAAATCCAGCATGTCCAACTGAAGATGCTTGCAGTATCATCAAGTGTGTTCGTTTCACCGCGTTCAAAGGCCATTTGAACTTTACCTTTGATGGCCTTCAAAGGTCAGGCACTGGATGTATTATGATTCTTGCGGCACTGGATGTATTATGGCCTTCAAAGGTCAGGCACTGGATGGGGAAGGGAAAATTTGCGAATTGGGACGAACAGATGAGTACTGCATGTATTATGATTCTTTGATGGACATTGAAACAGACTAGTATTACCAATGAGGTGTTACACGAGAAGCACCTAAAGAATACAGTAACATATGACAGGCCAAAAACTGCAGATCTCTCGGCAGTTTGGGCAGACTCAAGAAAAGGGTTGGGGGGAAAAGGAAGGAGATACAGACCAAAACGACTCAACTAGTAAAAGGTAACGATCAGCACTTAACCCTGGCTGCCACACCCAATTACCTACCAATCTCTACGCGGCTGGCTTATCACGGCAAGGAACTGCCGAAGCCTTCTTCTTCTTCTTCTTCTTCTTCTTCTACGGAGCAAGAGCAACCAGTCACTGATCAAACACGGACACATCCAGGGAGCAGGAGCTCCAAGCAGCAGCAATGCGCTATAGACATGATAGCGAGAGACAGAGAGAAGACTCCTCAGGTATTCTTCTTAAGCGGATGCCTTGTCGAACTTGAGAGGCTTCACCACCTCCCAGGTGAAGTCGGGGTCCTCGCGGCCAAAGTGACCATAGGCGGCGGTCTTGATGAACCTCTTGCCTCCCCTCTTCAAGTCGAGGTTGATGGTCATCATGCCGGGCCTGAAGTCGAAGTTCTCCTTCACAATCTTGAGGATCTCCTTGTCGGGGATCGTGCCGGTGCCGTAGGATTCGACAAACACGGAGAGGGGCTCAGGCACACCAATGGCGTAGGACACCTGCACGAGGCAGCGGCGAGCGAGGCCACTGGCAACAATGCTCTTGGCGGCCTGCCTGGCAATGTAAGCACCACTGCGGTCGACCTTGGTGGGGTCCTTGCCGGAGAAGGCACCACCACCGTGGGCTCCCCATCCACCGTAGGTGTCAATGATGATCTTGCGGCCAGTGAGACCGGCATCACCGTGCGGTCCACCGATGACGAAGCGGCCCGATGGGTTGAGATGGAAGATGGTCTTCTCGTCCAGGTACTTCTCCGGGATGACGGGCTTGATGACATGCTCCTTGAGGTCGGCGGCGATCTCGTCGTTGGTGACGGTCTCGTCGTGCTGGGTGGAGATGAGGACGGTGTGCACGCGGACGGGGACCATGGCGCCGCCCTCGTTGACGTACTCGACGGTGACCTGGGTCTTGCCGTCGGGCCTGAGCCACGCGCAGGTGCCGTTCTTGCGGACCTCGGTGAGGCGCGCGCCGAGCTTGGTGGCGAGCACGTGGCTGAGCGGCATGAGCTCGGGGGTCTCGTCGGTGGCGTAGCCGAACATGTGGCCCTGGTCGCCGGCGCCGATCTCCTCCGGGCGCTTGGTGAAGTGCCCGTGCACGCCCTGCGCGATGTCGGGCGACTGCTGCTCGATGTTGACGAGGACCTTGCAGCGGTCGGCGTCCAGGCCCACGTCGTCGGAGGTGAAGCCGATGTTGCGGCAGGTGTCGCGCACGATCTTCTCGTAGTCCACGTTCGCCTTGGTGGTGATCTCGCCGAACACCATCACCATGTTCGTCTTGGTGCAGGTCTCGCAGGCAACCTTGCTGTCGGGGTCCTGCTCAAGGCACGCGTCAAGGACGGCGTCCGAGACCTGGTCGCACAGCTTGTCGGGGTGGCCCTCGTTCACGGACTCGGAGGTGAACAGGAAGCTCTCCGCCGCCATTGCTGCTGATGGGTAAGGTAAATTCTACCTCTGCAACAGGAAACAATTCAATCAGAAATCGGAATCAAGGATTCCCCTTTGGGGAATTGACCGATGAACAGAGCAATTCATTCACTGCTGACAGATAGAGACATCATAACTTGAGATCTACTACAAAAATTATATCACCTACCACTAACCACTTGACAAAAATGATGAGATCTACTTGGCGCTAGGAATTAAAACCAACGCGCATACAACCGAACCTCTCATGATTTCAGAAATCAGATACTACTACTTGATTAAACGAAAACAGAGGATTTGTCATGGCTGTAAGCAGGAAATGAGCAGCCAAGGCCCTAGATCTACAAAATTCCTAACATGAATTGATTCATCAACCGCCCACACCAGATCCCCCAGCTGCTACCATCATCTAGATCCAAGTAACCAGAGAAATGGCCGTGAAGAACCCACTCCTCTGCCTCGTCAACCTTCCACATGCATCCCCACCCACAAACAAACAACAGCACGAAAGCAAGCGCACGATCCTAACAAAAAGAAAAAAAAACAGACACGAATCTAACGCCAAGAGAAGAAGCCGCGGAATCGAGTGAGCGAGCTCACCTTGCGCTAGCTGCTGCTCTTTATTCGGGGCGCGTCGGGCAAGAGGTAGGAGAAGATGTGTGGCACGGGGTCTCGGGGAATGCTCGGGGCCGCCATTTATAGCCGCGGTGGCGCCGGGCCCGGATCGGGGAGGTGGGCCCATGAGGGGCGGGTGAGCTTTGGTCGTGGTGCGGAAAGTATTTCGCGGGTGGAAGGCCCCGCACGTGAGAAGAGCGCCCCGTCCTATCACTGACAGTAAGGGGCCAGCGGTTCGGGAAGCCACCACCCGCTGGGCGGGTAGCCCTCAGCGTTCACTCACCAACCCCGCGGCCTAGCCACCAACCCCCCATGTTGCGGGGCCCGCCTCACCTAACATTTTTTTTCTAGCGCTCTCTCTTTTCCTTTTCTTTTTATTTCTCTCTTGATTTTTTTTTATCTATTTTCCCTCGTGAATTTTTCTCAGCCTCTATCTCAAAATGGAAAAAAAAAATCTTGCTTCACCTACTACCACTGATTTATGAGAGTGTAGAGTTGAATTTATGTATCGCTATGGATCGCGGTTGTGATTTTTGGGCTGATTTTTTTTAGCGTTTCATTTTCTCACTCCGAGGTTTTCCCCAATGTTGTTGTAGTGTAGCTGGTTGCTGGTACATCGATATTGTTAGCATCACTGTCAACACCTAAAATATGGACTGCACGGAAACTAATTAATCTACAAGAATTGAAGTGCAAGTCAACATGGTCCTGTCGTTGGCGTGAGCATGTGCTCTTCCGACTCATGGTTCTTGCAAAGCGTGCATCTATACACAAGTACTCCTATCCCTTGTCCATTCCATATTATTAGCACAAGAAAGAAGAATGAATGATCCTACATGATTGATGCGTTCAGAATGAACCATACATTAGGAACAACGGCATTGAGAAAACATTTCAAATTGGAAATTGTGTTGTCTTCATGGTTTAATGCTGTATTTGTCTACAAAATTCCAAGGATTCTTGTATCCCAATAGGACCAAAGATCCTTATATTCCATTTATCTTGAGGAGAGAAAAGGGACAAAAGATATACTTATCTTTCTTTTCTTTCTGAGAATTGTCAATACACCTTCAAGTGAATATTCTCAAAATACTTGTCTAGATACAGATGTAGTGAGAAATGCTTACTAACAATGCTATAAAAAAATACTCTCTCTATGTCATTCTAGTTTTATATGAGATGCATACCAACTCCATGTCTGTCTAGGTACATAGAAGATGTTATGAACCTAGACACCTAGAACATAACCATAATAACCAGTAAATTGGAACAAAGAAATAATAAATGTGCCAGATGTGAACTTTACTGTATTAATTATGATGCTTGCCTGGCCATAAAGATCATTGAAGGAAGGAGTTTGTTTCCATGTAGTGGTTGGTTTTCAACTTGGACTTGTAAAGTTGCAATGTCCTCCAAGTATAAATATGTATCCATTCCTACCAAAAGAGGAGAAACCATGAGGACACTAGAAGATTTCATGTGAGGACACACAATGCCTAATGGCAATACAAACAAAGCTGAATGTATATAGCTATTACCCAATCAAGGAGCTAGAATTGATTTAAAATCATGTCTCTCTTATTTGATCTTCGCTCAATCAAATCAAATATCTTCAAGTGAATATTCTTAAAATACTTGTCTCTCTAAATTAACACATAAGTTGTCAATACACCTTCAAGTGAATATTCTCAAAATACTTGTCTAGATACAAATATGGTGAGAAATGCTTACTGATAATGTTATGAAAAATACTCTCTCGGTGTCATTCTGGTTTTATATAAGATGCATAACAACTTCATATTTGTTTAGGTATATAGAAGATGCTATGAACCTGGACATCGAGAGCATGATCACAGTAACCAGTAAATTGAGACAAAGAAACACTAAATGCGCCAGATGTGAACTTTATAGCATCATTGGCTGGCCATATAGACCATTGAAGGAAAGAGTTTGTTTTATGTTTAAGTTGGTTTTCAACTTGGACTTGTAAGGTTGCAACGTCCTCCTAGTGGTTGTTCGTTTTCATGGACTAAAGGGCTAAAACTAAACTTTAGTCTGAATTTTAGCTCTAAAAAAATGAACGGAAGAACTAAAAATTAAGCTAAACTTTAGCTCTAGAGAAGAAAATGACCTAAAAGAATGGCTAAATTTTAGCCTTTTAAGAGATATTAAAGTTTAGCTCAAATTTTAGTAGCTAAATTTTAACTCCTTATGAAAAGAGGAGGAACCATAGAGGATACTATAAGACCTCATGTGAGGACACACATTGCCTAATGGCGATGCAAACAAAGCTGAATGTATAGCTATTACCCAAACAAGGAGCTGGAATTGATTTAAAATCATGTTCCCCTTATTTGATCTTTGCTCTATCAAATCAAATATCTGTTGCATCGAGGGTGGTTTGTAACTTTGTATACTCTTTTCTTTTGTTAGTTTCTCATGGATATAAAAGGCAACTAGTGCAAAGTCAAAGGTTCGAGGTTGGACGTGACACGAACACAGACATCATCGCCGCAAGAAAATTCAAAATCTCCTGCTCTCTAATGCATGATCCCACTAACAACGCATCCCCCAGTCCTTTGGCTGTAAGCTGCCATGGAAAAAAGCATGATTACAACTGGCCTTTTGGTTAATTAAATTAATCGTGTGGCTGTCCCACGTGATGGCACTACAACAAAAGTGACATGTAGCGACGGGTTAGCCGGCCCGCCGCTATGTTATCGCAGCTAAAAATAAAAATCTTTAGAGGCGGACGACCTGTAAACGAGACTAACCGGCGCAACAAATATATTAGTAGCGGCAGGTGACATCTTCACCCGCCGCTACCCTTCAGCCCGAAAAAAAAAACAAGCCCATCGGCCCGCAAGAGCCCATCGTCGTCCAAGGAGTGGCAGGTGCCGGATCCAGCCTCCGCTTCGTCGTCCGAGGGCGTGGATGAGCAGCACAGCAGCCGTCGCCCATGAACGCCTGCGGCCGAGATCCACGCCCTCATCGCCGCCGCCTAGAGAGGGCCCCCAGATCCACTTCGTTGGTGGACGCCGCCGCTTCCCAAAGGTCGGGAGGCCGGATCCGCGCGCTACCGCCGCCGCCCTCCTCTCAGCTGGATCCGCCACCACAGTGAGAGGGAGAAGAGGGGCCACCGCCGCGAGGAGGTTGAGGGGAGGGGAGGCGCCGCCGCGAGGATGTGAAGGACGACGCCACCCTTGGCCCGATGATGCCTACCGCCTGACGACACTGCTGACGGAGACGGCCTCTGCTCGTCTTTGATGGAGACGCTGCGCTGGAGGAGGGGGTCACGTGGAGCCGCCGGAGGGAGGCCCGTCACGCCGGAGCCGCCGGAGGAGAGGCCCACCACTTCGGAGCCACCCGAGGAGAGGCCCGCCTCTTGCCAGAGGCGGGGGAGCAGAGAGGAAGGGAGGGAGGGAGGCAGGGGCACCGGGAAGGGGAGAGAGAAAGGAGGAGGCTAGCGGCGCGCGGGGTGGAGTCGTGGAGAGAGAGATGGGGGCGTGGGGGAGGGAAGCTAGGGTTTCATTTATATAACGAAGGGGATAAATGGGCTTTGGGCTGCCTCGGTAGTAGTGGGCTGTAATGTGGGCCGCCACTAAAATAAAGAGTAACGGCGGTCCATATTATCAACCGCATCTAAAAATCAATTTTTAGAGGCGGTTAACAATATGAACCGCCGCTAAAAATAGGGGCAATTTTTAACAGCGGTTTACATTGTGAACCGGCTCTAAAAATTAATTTTTAGAGGCGGTTCATATTATGAACCGTCGTTAAAAATAATTGAGCCACAGTAGCGGCGGATTTCTTTGTAATCGTTGCTACAACGTTTTTGGTAGCGTCGTTAAAGGGCCTTTTCGTGGTACTGCGGGCGCCAAAATTTAGTTGCTGAAGATTATTTTGTTTGCCAGAATGATGAACCCCGGGAAAGAAAGAAAGGAAATAAGGAAAATTGCAGTAGGCATGCACGCGCGCTCATGTGTTGTACTATACTGCAGCGGTGCTTCGCCAGAGACAACCAGGCAGACAGTATACCTAGCCACCTGAGCCGGGCTAAATGGGCTGGCATGAGGCATGGCCCATTTAGAGCGGCCCAGACATGGCATGACCCAGAATAAATGGGTCGTGCCGACACGAAGCACGGGACAGGCCGTGCTTGGGCCTGGCCTCAAGCAAGATGGGCCGACCCGAGCACGGCCCATTTAGCATGGCCCGACAGGCACGTTCTAAGGCCCGTATAGCCCGTGAAGCACGGCTCAGCCCGGCATGGCCCGTCACGACCCATCAAATAAAATAATTAATATTTCAATATTTATACCGAAAATCATATTTCTTAGTTCAAATTTATTGATAAGAAATATATTTTTATATATAAAATTAAATTTAGGAGAACAAATAAAATATATAAAATTTAATTGGGCCTCGGGCCGACACGGTCCGGATAGCCCGTCGGGCCGAAGGCACGGCACGGTCCGTTTAAACAGGCCCGTGTCGTGCTTGGGCTTAGGGTCTGGCTAGGCGGGCCGGCACGGCATGACCCAAAAATAATCATATCGTGCCAGCCCGTTTAGTTACTGTGCTGGCCCGTGATAGGCCCGTGTCGTGCCGGGCCGTTGGCCAGGACTAGCAGACAAAAGTATTCACTGGTCTGTTGCAAGACCATGGCCCTGTTTGGATTCGCTTTTCTAATACTCGCTTATCTGAGAAGTATGATTGTTTGATAAGCCGCGTTCTGAAGAATGCACTGTCTGAATAAGCTGGGTGTTTAGTAATCCTGATTATTTTCATAAGATTCTCTGTACTGAGTGGTAAAGTGACCATAATGATCCTGAGTTGTGACTATCTTATTTTTTCTAGATATGAGGAGAAGTAAATACTTATTCAAGCAATATTTGCGGTCGGTTGTGAGCAAGGACTTCTTCAACACAAATGTCATTGAAAATCTTGGCAGCAAAAGGATCCTATTTTGCCACAACTTTTGTTGGCTTCTCCATCTAAAACATGCCAGTTCATTAGGAACAATATCATTCTACTAACTACCAGTTCAGTTGCCCTATGTCAGTTTCATCCATCCAACAAAATTTGAGCAAAATTCGACTAGTAGTTTCTAGTGAGCAGGACACAACGATTACAAAATTGACTACTAGCTTCTAGTGAGTAGGATACAACGATTTTAGGGGGAAAAAATAAAAATCACTGGTCTCTTACCTGTACCGTGCCGATCTGAGGAATGAAGAGGAGGGAACGCCGACTCTCGCAGGAGAAGGCTGGAGGGTGCAGGCGCAGGTAACGTCCTCGTCAGGGAGCGGCGGCGGCCTCGTGCGGCATAGATTTAGCGCGCGCAAGGCAAGCAGGAGCAGGGGAGAAGGTGAGCGGGAGTAGGGGAGGGGCGGCACTTGGGGCAGAGCAGGGGAGGGGGCGGCGCTTGGGGCAGGTCAGATGGTCGGCGGCGGTGTTCTGGCAGGGGAGGCGCGTTCTGGCAGGGCCGGTGGCGTCCTGGTAGGGACGGCGGTGTCGCCCTGGGCGCGGCACGAGTGGTGCTCGGGAGCAGGGAGAGGGGCACGGGGGAAAAAGCGAGAAGATTTTTTCGACTAGGAGGTTCAGGTCGCTTGTTGGGAAAAGCGGGACCGTAGTGCAAGTTAGCTTTTCGGGACCGCTCGCTTCTTCGGGAAGTTGAAAATAATCGTCGTTTTTGGATGGGTTTATGGCTTATTTTGGCCTATAAGCGGATTATAAGCGAATCCAAACAGGGCCCATATCCATGACGACATCCGGATTGTCCTGCTCCTGCACGGAATGAATCACGTTGTCAACTTGCCTTTACAAAAAATTAGTTGCGCTAATACCCACCACCATCAGCATGTGACATCTGCTGGTAAAACTTTTGGAAGTCTGTGCTGTGCGACAGGTAATATCCGGGTATCAACCCCACCAACCTGCTAGAACACTTGCGCCCAATCGACACAGCATATACTACCTTTTTCCTTACGATTTTCTTCGTCCCTGCATTTTGCTATAAATAGTAAAGAAAAAAGGAGAACTTTTTTGGACCGAAAGAAAAAGGAGAGTTACTGAGTTATTGCGATAAGCTTTGAAGTTGAAAGTTTTTTCAGCGATGAGGAAAATTTTTACTGTTGCGATGAGAGGAAGAGAAAATGGACAATGAAGACGCTCGCGCGCGCATGCTTCATTCATGGTTCATACTACAGCCATGCAGGTGGTTGGAGCTCGTTTGTTTATGTGTCCTTGTGTTGTCTGTTCCGCCGAAGATGGGTACCTGCCTTTCCTTCAAAGCGAGCCACGCGTGCATTTTCCTTTTAACGAGCCTGCAGCCGTTTTCGACATGTGGTGCGGCGAGCCTTGAGGTCGCTAGTTTCATGCCTGCAAGGACATGTGTCAACTGGGATTTTGTTCAGTTCCTTGACCGGTCCCAGGTGAGTGACATTTGTGCGACCTCGGCTGGAATTTCTCATACTGTTTCACTTGTTTGGCTGGGGCTGGCATTTCTCTTTCATGAAGTTTTTCCATATTTTTTTTTATCAAAAATAGTAAAGCGAAACACACCTGATCCGTGGACCATCCGAGTTGGCCTGAACCATACACGCGTCAGGACGAGCTAAGATATGGTATATTTTTCGTTGAAAGGGAGTTCTTTTTAATGTTTTGTGATAAAAAAATATTTTTGAATTTTTTCTTGGAAATGAAGATTCTTTTAAAAATAATTTCTATTCTTTGGAAGAGAGTATTAGCACATCTAATCGGTGATCTGAGTACATTTTAAAGAAGTGTGTTGTGAAGACGCTTTGTTAGAGGCGGTGTTGTGTAAGGTTACTCCCAAAGCCTACCTCGCTTGTGTTTCGATGCAGAGACGACACGGCACCACAAAGCACGAACGGACGCGGCAGCATAATCTATCCGTCTTCTCTGAACCCGATGAATTGTTACATGAAAATAGAGAGAGCATGAAGAGATCGGCAGACATGCAAACATCGAGAAAGAAGGGAGAGAAACGTGTGGGGTCCAGCCAGAATCGCGCACGTATCTGGACAGCGAGGCCGTCCAGGTTCGTCCAGGACCAGAACCCAGGTGGAAGCGCTCAAATGCATGCCATGCCCATGCCAGGCCATAATCTTGCTAGTCCCGCCAACTTGTAAAACGATCCAGCGTGAGGAATTAATTGACGGGGGTAAGTAGTAAACTGGCCACGTCAAATGATGCATGCTGTCTACCCAGTCAGCCATTTTGCTAGTGGAATTAGGGTGTATTTGGTTTGAGGTACTATAAGGGATGGGAGAGGGCCGTTATTTTTTTCGACGTGTTTAGTCCGGAGGCAGCGCTATTCCTCCGAAACGAGCGGACCGCGCGGCCCCCGTCGCCCTCCTGTCACTTTCGCGCTCCTGCGCTGTCCCGTTGCTCCCGCCTCCCGCGCTGCCACATGTTCTTGCGCGAGTGCAAGTCGCAACGGTACAACTCCTAGTCTCCCGTGATGTACGGTACAACTCTTGAATAATAACTACTCCCTCCGTCCCAAATTACTTATCGTTCTTGCTCTTTATCAGATTCATTGAACATTTTCTAAATCTGGACAACGTGTATATTCAGGTTCAGAGAATGTTTAATGAATCCGAACATTAAAAATCACCTTCAGAACGACAAGTAAAAAGAAATGAAGAGAGTAACTTTTGCCCGTCGCTCTCGTCTCCCGTGATGTACGGTGTAGTTCTAGTCTTTTCTTTTTTTTTAAAGCACCGATGAGATGTATAGAAAAACAAAAAGTATATCTTTTTTTTAAGTACCGTTGTTTTTTACCTTTTTTAAATCTTTTTTTAAAAAATATAAGTGATAAATTAATTGAATCAGAGACGGACTCATCCACATACATCTATCCAAACAAAATCAAGAACGGACTCATTCATCGTTTATAACACACCAAACAGAATAAAATGGCTTGTTCCAATCCTTCAAACAAAGAACAACACGAATCGTGCCATCCTAAAAAATAAGAATGATCCCGCCCCATCCCTCTTGACTCCAAACCAAACGTGGCCTAACATTTCGAAGGCAAAGCATTTAAAATCCAGCTTTTGAAACATGACGCGACCCTCATAGCAGATGTTTCGTATTCCACTAGCATGACAGGAATAATTGCTTTCAAACTTACTACTTTTAAATATATTTATATTAAATAATTCAAGAACGGTATAAATAATTCCATGATATATGAAAGCAAACGCGTGTAATTTTGTTACCATTACACCCAAAAAGTTGTCGTATGCAAAATCGAGTAGATGCGTACGGCCACAGAGAAAGGAATTGAGAGAAACGAAAGATGCCTTAAGCCCTGAACAGATGGGTTAGGCCCACTCGCCATCAATCCATCTAGCTACTGCTTAATGGGCCTGTATTTGCGCTGGGTCATGCATGGACTCAAGATATGAAGTGGAAGAGCTCAGGGAGGGCCATATTCAGAGGGAGGTGGGCCATGCATGGATTCGAGGTGAAGTGGGACATTTCAGGCCACCAGTCGGCCTACAGATGTACGGCTCGATTTGGGCTCCTTTCCAATTGAAATCAAAGGGTTTGTGGTGGTTTAGGGGGTATTCGTTTTCATAAAGAGCTAAAGTTTAGCTCATAAAATTTAAGTTAAATTTTAGTATTTTTTAGTTGACTAAAATTTTGATTAGCTCTTTTTCATCTCTAAATTAAAATTTAGCTCTACTTTTAGTCTTTTTATTCGTTTTTCTAGAACTAAAATTTAGACTAAAATTTAATTTTAATCCTTTTATCTATAAAAACGAACAGCCCAGCCCCTTATTGTGCTACCGTTGACGGGATCCACTACCACTAGACAGAATTTCTCCACCGTGCGTGATCCATCCCCGCCCCGGCCGTAGCCCAACATGGGAACGACAGGGCGGCGGCAACCAAAAGGATGAAACGCAAAAAATCTAGTATTCAAGACGCCTCCGCAGTATCATCGTCGGCTAGGCGTTCTGGCTGGCTAGCTCCTTGAGAACAGAGGATGTCCTTCACTGATAATGTCCGGTTGCTTGCAACCCATCTATCGCGTTGCAACATATAAAAAGGTGCCAGACGTCTGAGCCACGCAGAGTCACTACTAAGAGAGAGATCTCTTTTGAAAGCATCACGTTTGTAGCTATAGCCGCTTTATTCAAGTGCTCCTGCCTCATCTCATCCCTGCTATAAATACACACCACGCCAACATGTTGCATCGTGTCGCTGTGAACTAAAAACTCACTACAGCTGATCTGAACAACAGCGCAGCAATAATCTAGCCTTACCAAGGCCAAGTCGGCAGCCACATTAGCCATGGGCGTGCTGGGTAGGCGGAACAAGCCGGCGGCGGCCGGAGTGGCCGTGGTGGCTCTGATCGCCGTCGTGTGCCTTCTGCCGGCGACCACCCACGCACAGCTCCGGGTGGGTTTCTACGACGCCACATGCCCCAACGCCGAGGCGCTCGTCCGCCAGGCCGTAGCGGCGGCTTTTGCCAGGGACGCCGGTACTGCCGCTGGCCTCATCCGCCTCCATTTCCACGACTGCTTCGTCAGGGTATGTAACCAAAATGCATGTTTCATTTATGTCACTTGCAGCTTCGTTTGGTAGCTAGTGGACAGTATTAGTACAATGTTTCATAATTACATAGGTTAGCTAAGAATCAGTAGTGTCTTTAATTTCTTTAGGATTCGTAGGAAACATGAACATACATCTTCTGAGTTCGAAACTGTACTACCTACGCAAGACTTGTCATGCCTTGATTTCAACTAGATTGTTGTAGTCATGTGATGCACATAATTAAAAACACATATATGTGGGTACATCTTTCTTGTCCAAGATTACACATTGAGATTGGTTGATTAACAATAGCTTGATTTGGACGAACTGAATGCCTCATTATTAGATGTATTTTGTGCATACACATGCATGCTTTACAGTCAAACTGAGCATACATTAGACATTCAGCCCTTCTTTTCTTTTGATCCTCGTCCTATAGCGTCATGTGAAGAAAACACAAAAAGACATCCTCCAAGCTAGATGTTATCAAAAGCACTACTTTGAATTTGTTAGAGATCCACCCTCGTATAAGGAAAAAAAATTTGCAGGGGAATAAATGAAGATCTACTTATTAATTTGTTAGTTTTGGGAACTATGATATTACTATGTGTAGTTACCATTGAACTATAGTCTCTAAGTTTCGTTGGCAGATGAGTTCTTGAAAGTAGAACTCAAACCCAACATACTTTATTTAAGTTATATAAAATGATTCGTATGAAGACTTTATCTATGATTTACTGGGTGGAGACACAATCACATCTGGTTCGTATTGCTTTGCAAAATAACAAAAAGGCTAAAGTTGTCTCCCAAGACAAAGAGATAAAGAGTCAAAAGCACAAAAGTTATTTTCTCTCTTTGGAGGCAAGCAGATTCCCTGCCTGTAGGCCGAACCTTCCATTGTTTTCCCATGCTTCCACAATGATCACAGGAACTTGTTAAAGTCGTTCAGACCAAACAAAGGGCAAAGGTCACACGCATACTGATATCTAAAGTCTCGACCACCGTACCATATGAAAACTTTAGAAACTGTAAACACAATGAAGAAAAAGAAACATGATCATCATATTTCAAATTAATGTAATATAACAGTTCTGATAATATAGTCCGTGAACAACCATTATTTGTTCCTATGGCAAAACGAGCTCAAAATGAAACAGACAAAATCGTTCGTTTAGATTATCCCGTCATCTTATAAGTAACACTAGTTTACTCCTGCGTGTAATGCCGGCAGGGATGCGATGCGTCCGTCCTCCTGACCGTGAATCCCGGCGGCGGCAAGACGGAGCGCGAGGCGGCGCCCAACAACCCGAGCCTCCGCGGGTTCGACGTGATCGACGCGGCCAAGGCCGCCGTGGAGTCCGCCTGCCCGCGCACCGTCTCCTGCGCCGACATCGTGGCCTTCGCCGCCCGCGACAGCATCAACCTCGCCGGCAACCTCTTCTACGCCGTACCCGCGGGCCGGCGCGACGGGCGCGTGTCCAACGAGACGGAGGCCCTGCTCAACCTTCCCCCTCCCTCCTTCACGGCCAAGGAACTCACCGACCGGTTCGCCGCCAAGAACCTCACCGTGGAGGAGATGGTGGTCCTCTCCGGGGCCCACACCGTCGGCCGCTCCTTCTGCTCCTCCTTCCTCGACCGCATCTGGAACGGATCTTCACCCATCGTATGTTGTTGGTTTTCTTCTTCTTTTTTTCTTTGTTCGAAAAAACATCAGCTCATCAATGACTTGACTGCTAATTAAAAAACAGGTTGATTCCGGTCTGAGCCCGTCGTACGCGACGCTGCTGCGCGGGCTGTGCCCGTGGAACGCGACGCAGGCGGCCCCCAACGTGACGGTGTCCATGGACCCGGGCTCGCCCGACGTGCTGGACAACAACTACTACCGGCTGCTGCCGCGCGGGATGGGCCTCTTCTTCTCCGACAACCAGCTGCGCGTGGACCCGGCCATGGCCGCGCTCGTCACCGGCTTCGCGGCCAACGAGACGCTGTGGAAGACAAGGTTCGCGGAGGCCATGCTCAAGATGGGCCGCATCGAGGTGCAGACGGGGCGGTGCGGGGAGGTCAGGCGCACCTGCGGCCTCGTCAACCCGACCTCCTCCTCCTCCTCAGTCGAGCTGCCTTCAGTAGTGATGAGTGCGCCGGACGTCGTGGAAGAAGAGGGCGTCGCCGCGAGCTATTAGAGCTATGGTGTCACTCCTTCCGGCCGTATCGTTCGTCGTCTCGTTATGGCGCGCGTGGATGCGTGCCTTTTGACGTGTCTTGTTCGTGCTTTTCATCGTGGACTGTTGTTGTTGTTGCGTTGATATTTGATAATGATGATCTTTGTGTGAACATACGTCGCATGACAGACTTTTGGACGAACGGATGTCACCGTCTCGGTTATAGCATCCACCGTCGTCTTAGCTCGTCTTGGTCTTGATGATTTCAGTCACAGCTGGATAATAAATAGTAATGCGTCCACGTGTGAATTTGTTGCAACCATGTCAGCTACTCAGAGCAAATTTCTTCTTGTGTATCCATTATACTCTGTTATTACTCTTAGCCCATATGGCCTATGCTTCTTCAAGATTTGAGTGTTCAACAATGGCCAATGTTTCCTAGCAATATCACCGAAGTTGTTTCCTAGCTTTTTGATGAATTAAAGGATCGTTTTTTTTTGCTCATGTAAATACGTTTTTTATTTCCTTCCTTGAAACAGATTGCTCCCCTTCCATTTTAACAAAAAATGTAAGTCTGATACATAGGAAAGAACCATGTGGAGGGAGAGCTGCATAGCACACCCCTCCTCCGACTTCCATGACTGATCAGATCTCTAGACAATCATAGGGGACTCATGTAAACATGTTATAATGAAAAATGAAACAAAGCCCTAAGATTTTTTTTTTCATTACATGTGACATAGGGGTCTCTAATCTAAATTTAAAAACAAAAGGAAGAATCCTACGAATACTAAATATCATTACCAAAGAAAATTGTTTATAAAGGTAGGACATTAAAACATCTACAATTTTGGTCTCAATAATATTTCTTTGGCCAAATCTATTAGGACGAACACATCAACATTGGTTTAAAATATAGGATATATTACTATGCTTCTTAAATGTATTAAAAAATGTCAAGTAACAGACACAATTAAATTACTGATATCATGTTATTATATAAATATTTATATTTTTAACATTGTATCTACACAGTTACATGATTTATTTGATACTTAATAAATCAAGCATGGTGGCTAATTTTCATCCTCAATGAAAGCTTATATCCTACTACAATTTCTGTTCTAGATATTATCATAAACAATGCAACAATTGTTTATATTTTTCTTTATCTATTTGACATTTTGGCACACATGATATCTTTAAGGACAAATTAAATGAAATAAACAAATATATATGCTTGGGAGTAACTGAGAAAAAAGACATGATTAGTTATAAAAGCAACTAAGGTAATAACTGAGTTGTTACAATTAGTCGTTATTTTAGTTAGGAAAATGGATACATGTGCATCACTAGGCATCTATATTCAACTAATCAATTTGCATTTAGTCAACAATGTGATTCATGCACGAGCCATCCCAATTATATTGCATCTTTGAAAAACATAGCCATATGTTAATGGTTAATAGAGTTGTTAAGCATCATATCAATATAGAAGAGAAGATACATAGGTGCATATATTTATTTACTAGGCTATGTCAAAATTTGTAAATAATGTTGAATGCGAAGCCCTTTGAAACGAGGCAATATTTTCTATGGCATATGCATCTATATAGAACCAGATAAATGGTCAAATTTGTGACACACATGCCATTGAAAATCTGCATCCTCCTATTACGAGACGCATCTGATGACAGATGTAAGAATCGGCCAGATTTATATTATGGCCCCGACACGTTCATATCCTATGGACATTTTCAAGATTCATTTGACAAAAAATTTATGAACACTAGCATCATTATCTTTGATGCGGGATTAATAAGCGAATATCTAGAAGGTCATTAAACTCCCTTGATAAAGTGATAACTCGAGAAAGAAGAACATGGAGCCGGACTAGTACCTCGGCCCTGGCCAGTCGGGTACAAGTCGCCGAGTCTGGGCACGCCGCTCACGACGAAGGTCTCCACGATCTCCTGGGCTGGAGCAGGCGGCGGCGACGAAGAGCACGGAAGTTGTGACGAGACCGTGGTGACGAAGGCAAGCGAGAGGTCATCGCCGCCATGCCTGCAAAATCTGCTATGTTACGCTCCTGTCTTATCTGGTGAATTACAGGTTATGATTGCCCACTTTTTATGTCAGCGCTTCAGTGGATCAGAAAAGGTACAAAATCTGACATGATCTAGCGAACGGAACAATTGAACAACACGGCGTTGCCGTGCTTCCGGAGTTGCAGACAACAGAATTGGAGGAAGAAAGAAATTGTAGTGTTTGCTGGGGATGTGCGACGGCCGGGGCAATTCCCAGAGCCGGCGTCCGTCGTTGCTCACCGTCAGGCCGATGGTGGGTCAGAAGCTCTGGGCGACGGAAGATGGTGTGGTTGGAGTCTTGATGAAGCGCCGAGAACAGCTCGCGCAGCTGGCGTCCTGCACGATCTTCTTTTTCGACCAGGAGCTTGTAGATGGCTGCTGAACGTTGGCGGTTGTCGGTGTCGAGTCGAGCAGCGGGCTTTGGCGCACGTCCGGGCGGTCGGCGAGCAAGAGACAACGATTTTGTACCGCCAGGTCGGCCTGCCGCACTCTTTCGGTGTTGTGACTTTGTCCCAGGCGACAAGGCAGTCGGCACCGTCCGCGTTGTGTCATAGTTTTGTTCCTAAACCACTGTGTTGCTTGGAGCATTTCGTTCAGTATCGTTGAAACAAACTCCATCATGCTCTCATTCGCAACTACTCTTACATTCAGCAAGAACTGAAAGCTTGCAGCTCTTCAGAGAACTCCGAAATTCACAACTTGTGATCCTGAATCCGAACTTCTTTTTGACAGAAAATTGCATCTTCTCTTGAGCAGTCGAAGATGCCTCCATTTATTTTCTCTTGCCATCATTGGTAAAACCAAACTGAGTAACGGGCCATCTAATCCAATTTTGTTTTCATTTTCTAGACAGAAACCACCAATGTTCAGCTCATCATGCCGATGCAGAGAGCAAGTCCTTGACAAACTCCCGGGGGACGGGCAGCTTCCAACGGCATGCCATCGGCATCGTCAGCAGGTGAAGCACACGTCCTCGACATCCCGCTCGAAGCACTGTAATGAGCCGCATCACCAGGCCCTCCCCGGAGCAGTGCCTGTGGCCAAAGCCCGAACGGTGCTGCCGGCGTCAATTGTTTTAGATAATAGAAGAAGTTCTGTTGCATCAAGAAGATGGAAGGATGGAGAACTCAGGTCGCTCCAGCGCGGGATGCCCCAAAACTCCAGTAAATAAAGTTTTTCCTCTTCGTTTCACATATTCTCCGTGTTAAGACTGGACAAATATGGTTGGACTGCAGATCGGCTTGCAAAGCGAGGGCCACCACATCCTAGCCAATGTCCACCTTGTAATCAAGCTGATGAAAACATTCAACATGTCTCATGTGTCTCTTCGTGTTAATTTTGGTTCAAGGTGTTTCCTCACAGATTATTGGTGGCGCAAGGCGAGCAAGAAAGTTCAGAAGCATAAAAAAAAAAGGTGTCAATACAGTGATCATCATGGGTAGTTGCCTGATTTGGAAGCACCTCAATGCCGTGCATGTTCGATGGAGCCAACCCAAAATCTAAGGCCACTTATTTGAGCCTTTAAGTATGAACGACATTTGTGGTGTCTAGCTGCTGCATGAGGTCTTTGTGCGCTGGTGGAACCGGGTCATGTGAGGCGGCTTTGTTTGTACGGAACTTTTTTTCCTCTCCGTAATACAGAGTTACCTAACTGAAGAAAAAAATGATTGGATAGATACACATGTTTGAAAATCTAAGATATATTCTTACGTTTGATCAATATATTATGACAAAAGTCAACTGACACTCTCTTAATCCTATGTTTGTTTGTACTGATGACAAAAGAGGTGCTTTTGTAAGCGTGTGAGAGAAGTCTTGCTGAAACATCACATCCACACTAAACGATTCATTTATCAAATCTAAATGAAAGCTATCTCTCAGATTTGTATTTGACACCTTAGGCACACAATATCTTTAACCATAATTTTAGTGAGGTTGCATATACTAGTTCTTACACAAATGCAAGGAAAACCTAGAGATGTGTAGCTAGCTAGGTCAACATGATCACACAAGGATGTTTAAAAGTCTATCTTTGTTACTGATGTTTATCAATATCGAAATTAAAATATCAGAAGAGAAACATTTCTAGATGTTTAAGTTTCGTATATGCTTATGTGTTTGTAAAATCATGTTAGGGACCAAAAGTATAAGTAGTTTGTATTTTTATGAGTAATTGAATTAGTTTCTTATTGACCACAAAAATCGTGCTCCAACTGGAATTTCTGTTCCAGACATGAAAATAAATCATGCTACATGATGAAAGCTTGGATCAATAATATTTGACTTTTTAGCGCACATGATATCTTTAAGGATGATTTTAAAGAAACAAAAAATTATATGCATAAGAGTAAGGACAGGATTATTAATACATGTAGCTAAGCCAACAGCAGAGTTGTCAAAAATTGCCAACCTTCTAGTTAGGAACATGGACAGATATGCATATCTTAGCATCTCCATTCAATTAAGCAACTTTTCAGTCAACAATGTGATCCATGCACAAGCCGTCATAATTATCTGGTATTTTTGACAAACAACATATCCATATAGAGTTGCTATATATGCAAACATTTGAATAAGCAGATTACATTTAGGGAAGAAGAAGCGTGTATGTATAAAATTCTCAAGAAGGGTCTATCAAAATTTCTGAATATTGAATGTGAGGCCCTTTGGATTTGGACAGATAGTTTACTTTGTATGCGTGTGTATATAATCAGATAAAAGTTTGTGACACATGTATGCCATTGATTTGTTTTTCTTATGATTGAAATTTACTGTAAAATTCTGAGTGTACCATTCAGTCCTCCTATATGAGACACCTCCCTTCTGTATGAGACACCTCTGACGATATATGTTTTATGAAATCATAACCCTCTTAATGATCTTGGTACCTCTATATATAGTATTCCCTATGTTACAAAATATAGTATTCCCTATGTAGTGTTCTTTATGTATTCCCTATGTTACAAAAATATTATATTCCCTATGTTACAAAATATAGTATTCCCTATGTTACAAAATATTGTTTTTTCATTACATCATTTATGCATTTTTTATAAAGTGTACATTAATTTATGCATAAGCCATCATTATTATCTTGAGATATCTTTGACAAACAACAGAACATTAGTTATGCACATGCATACACATCAACACATGTCAAAACTGTAGATCATATAAATGGAAGGGCATGTGCTTATGTGAGAGTTTCTGTAGACAGAGTAGAGCTCCCAATTCTCCAGTCCCTATGATCACTGAACATGTTAAATTCATATATATGTTTTAAACTGGACTGATTCTTAGAAATCCTTGCATGATGGCCTCATGTTGTTCCTTTTATAGGGAAGGCACATAGAAAAACATCACAAGGGTTCATGCTTGTTCAATGCAGACACCAAAATTCTGCATCCACTACAAGGTTGTTTTTTTAGTCAAATGTTTAATGTAAATTTGACCACTGATCTAATCAGTAACAAGTATCACATTTCACATTCTTCTCTGATGCTCTATTCCATCAAGATGTGTTTTGTTAATACAAGAATTGGGGGGCAAGTAACTTCCCTGAGATATTCTACACTAGAGATTGAGATATATACTCTAACAATATATCACACATTAATTTCAATGTGAACTAGTATCATTCTCATCATTTGCAATCTTGGGTAGCTTCTCTGTTTTAGTGTGTATCACTCCATGATGCAATGGTACAACTGGAGAAGTGCATGTTTGCTCAGCAAGCTAAGAAAGCAAAGAGATCGAGCCAATTTTCAAGAAGGCATAAACTAATCAAAATATCCTCATGTGCCAGGATGCAACCGACAAGATCATGTGCATTAACGGTGCTGATTACTAAAGAACAATTAAAAGAAAACCACTACCGATGCATGTTGTATGCGCTCAAGAGTGTTGAAGAAGGATTAGCTAAAGTACTAGTAGATCTTGTGCAAGAATTATTAGTATATAATTGATGTTTGTATGGAATAGTAGTACATTATGATATCTACACGTCAAAAGTTTCCAATCATGTGATTAACAATCAAAATAATATATTTCGGTTATCCCGCCAGTAGGTCTTGGTACGGTTGCTGCAAGCAAGGTATCAATGGTCCTCGACTTGGACCATTTCAACAGATCTGTCCAATCAACATTAGATCAAGTTTCATATAGATTGATAGATACTGCTAGTTTGGTAGGGTTTCTGTCAATTGACTATTTATCTATGCAATACATTGGCAAAAAACACCAATTCCCACCAAAACAGTTCTCTCCAATCAAAGTTTCATGTCTCCTGTTCCAACTATTCATTTTGACGGCATAATTGTTAGATAAATTAGCACTTTTAGTTTTATATTAATCCAGAAATAAATTATAAGTATGATTAATAGATTGCATGATGACTAGACAAGTCTACGCAAGATCTAGATAGGTCTATAAGGCCAGACAAAAGCATAGCATCTACCATACTAGCAACATCTATCATAGATAAACAGATCACGAAAGCTAGTATGAAAGACATGGTTTGAGATGAGAGTACGTACGTTTCCTTCTGGACTGGGTAGAGGAGGCGGCGACGACGTGCAGCACCGTCACGTTGTTGGCGACGACGGGTGAGACCGACTCGACGACGAGGAAGACGAGCCGTGGCGACGAGCTTGACGAAGACAAGAAAGCGATCGAGTAGTTGCGCAGAGCGCTTCCTAAAAACCTTATTCGCCCTCTCCCGGTATAGGATTGCAGAGGACGACGGTTCCGGAGACCTGCTCTCCCGTTCGCCGGTGCACGCCGACGATCGGGATGGAAAAGTCTTGACGGTGCAACAGTAGCGAGAGAACCCTAGGCGTCTGCGTGATATGATTTGCGGTGATACCCGTACATATTTATAGGGAGGAACCGCTAGGGTTGGGCATCCCGCAACCGAGTCAGTTATCATATTAATATGTCAGTTTCCATAACCAAATATATGAAAATATATGGAACACGTAGCAAAAAGAAAATACAAAAGGAAGCCGCGCCCCCGCAAGGCAAGAGACCGAATTTCAGCGGACCATTCACGCAGGTGATGCGCGGCCGCGGCCGCGCCCACACCCCACCCCACCCCGCCCGGCCCGGCGAGGCGAGGCGAGGCGAGGCGAGCGAGCGTGCACGTGTATTCTTCCTTCTTCTCATCCACACACTTGCAAGAGATGCTAGAGCAGCCAACCTTATAAATTAGACTCCCTCCACCTCCACTAACAATATGGGACTAAACCTTTGCACTCTCACCACTCATGAATGGGCCTTTGAGATTTTTCAGAAATTATTATGAATATTAATGGGCCAAGCCCATATAATTCCAGCAATCCCCCACCAGATCTCAAAGTCCCAGCTAGACTTCTCCTCATCCTACTGTTGTTTAATACACTAGTGTTTTCAGTGGAGACTGTTTAGTTGAACTTCCACCTAGAACAATAAGCTACACTCATTCACAACTTGAACAATGGACTATGCCTTGAATTGCAAGTTTTGTGCAAATAAGTTTCACTTACTGTCATAACTGATACTAGACCTCTAGTAGGCTTCTACGCGGGTGGAGCATATAGGTCATACTCCCTTGGTCTTTCATGAGCTTAATAGAGATCACCCAAATCTCACAGGTTGTGACATTACAACAACTGGGCTCATATAGGTGTATTCATTCAAGAATGTTCTGTAGGACAACATCTTCGCTATTTAAAGCCAAGTGAATACATTAAGGCAACAACCAACCTGTCATACAGATATCGAGAGTAATGCATCGCTTCTCGAGTGGGTTATAAAAGGTTACTCTTATGCTAACCAATAGTTTGTTCTTCCCAGGTCCTACTTCACGGGATCTCCGATCATATAGTTTGGGTACTATTATGGAATAGCACATATGAGTCTCATACCCATCTCCTTCGATGCACTGTCTATCATATTATGTGACAGCCCCTTGGTGAATTGATCTGCCAGGTTCTCACCAGTTGAAATATATTCTACTGATATGACTCCGAAGTTTCTTATTTTCCTGATAGACTTCAAACATCTCTTAATATGTCTTGATGACTTCATATTATCCTTAGAATTGTTCATTTTGACTATCACAGTTTGATTGTCATAATTCATGAAGATTGCCGGAACAGGTTTCTCAATAATAGCCAAGTCCATCAAGAGCTCACATAGCCAATCGACCTCAACTATAGCTGTATCTAGTGCGGTAAGCTCTGCTTTCATGGTAGACCTCATCAAAATGGTTTGTTTGCATGATCTCCATGAAACAGCAACACCACCAAGAGTAAATGCATATCCACTCGTGGCATACAGCTCATCAGCATCAGATATCCAATTGGAATCGATATAGCCCTCTAGTACTGCTGGACATCCAGAATAATGAATTTCATAATTCATAGTACTAACTAAATAGTGGATTACCCACTCAAGTGCACGCCAATGATCATCTCTCGGGCAAGAAGTAAACCGGCTCAGTTTACTCACAGCAAACGAGATGTTAGGCCTAGTAGCACTAGCTAAATACATAAGTGATCCAATAATCTGCGAATATCTTAATTGGTCTCTGCCAACTCTCTTATTCTTTTGAAGGATAAAACTAGGATCATAAGGTGTTGGAGAAGGCTTGCTACCCTTATAACCAAAACGGTTCAAGAGCTTTTCAACATAATGAGATTGCGTAAGAGTTATCACATTCTCTCCTTTGATTAGCTTGATGTTAGAGATAACATCAGTCTCACCTAGATCCTTCATATCAAAGCTTTGGCACAGAAAAGTCTTGACCTCATTGATCACGTCAAGATTTGTTTCAAAGATGAGTATGTCATCAACATAGAAGCACAGTATAACTCCCTGACCCCACCATGGCGGTAGTACACATATTTATCAGCCTAATTGACTGAAAAGCCTGCTGCTAGAAGTGTTGAATCAAATTTCTCATGCCACTGCTTAGGAGCTTGTTTCAGGCCATACAAAGACTTCAACAACTTACACACCTTGTCTTCTTGACCCTTTATAACAAATCTATCTGGCTGATCCATATAGATTTCCTCATCCAATTCGCCATTAAGGAAAGCTGTCTTAACGTCCATCTGATGAACGATAAGACCATGTGAGGCAGCCAGAGCAAGTAATACACGAATAGTGGTCAATCTAGCAACAGGTGAATAAGTGTTAAAGAAGTCTTCGCCTTGTTTCTGAGTATAACCCTTAGCCACAAGCCGAGCCTTATACTTGTCAATAGTACCATCAGGCTTAAGCTTTTTCTTAAACACCTATTTACAACCCACAGGTTTGCAACCATATGGTCTGCTGACAACTTCCCAAGTTCCATTAGAAAGAATAGAGTCCATCTCACTATGGACAGCTTCTTTCCAGTCATCTGCATCAGAAGATGCATATGCCTCTGAAATAGTTCTAGGAGTGTCATCCATAAGATAAACAGTGAAATTATCACCAAAATACTTTGCAGTCTTTTGTCTCTTGCTCCTCCTAGGAGCTTCACTATCAATCTCCTCATGGATTGGTTCAAGTGTTTGTTCAGCATGATCAGAAAATACACTAGATTCAGGAGTTGTTTCAGTAATCACATCAGAAGATAATCTAGACAGGATATATAAATCTTTCATAGGAAATATGTTCTCAAAGAAAGTAACATCACGAGACTCCATTAATAAATTAACATGAACATCAGGCACCTCTGATTTAACCACTAAAAATCTATAGACAATGCTATGATGAGCATATCCAAGAAAGATACAATCCACAGTTTTAGGTCCTAACTTATGTTTCTTGTTGATTGTATGTTAACTTTGGCCAAACAACCCATGTGCGTAAGTAAAAGAGCGATGACTTTCTACCAATCCATTCCTCATATAGCGTCTTCTCCTTATTATTTATGGGAACTCTATTTAGAACATGACATGATGTCAGTAAAGCCTCCCCCCACCATGCCTTAGATAATCCAGTCGTGTCTAACATGAAATTAACCAAGTCAGTCAAGGTGCGATTCTTTCTTTTGGCAACCCCGTTTGATTGGGGCGAATAGGGAGGCGTCCTCTTATGTATCATACCATGTTCTGCATAGAATAAGTCAAACTCATTTGAGAAATACTCGCCACCACGATCAGACCTAATTCTTTTGATCTTTTTCTCTAGTTGACTTTCAATTTCAGCCTTATAAATTTTAAAATAGTTTAGAGCCTCATTTTTTATTTTTAATAAATAAAGAGAGCAATATTTAGTCACATCATCAATCAAAGTCATGAAATATCTTTTTCCACCCTCAGTAAATATACCATTCATTTCACAAAGATCTGAATATATAAGTTCTAGTGGTGCCAAGTGTCTCTCCTCAGCAGCCTTGTGAGGCTTTCGAGATTGCTTAGATTGCACACAACTTGAGCACTTAGAACCTTTGACAATGGAAAAATTCAGAACTAAATTCAAGCTGGAAAGTCGAGATATAGAACAAAAATTTAGATGACATAAACGTGAGTGCCAAACGCTAGCATCATTCTCATTAACACCATCACAATATGGTTCACAGACTTATTGCAATAATCTAAAAGGTAAAAGCGGAACAAGCCTCCGCACTCATAGCCTTTACCAATAAATTGTTCACTCTTAGACACGATAACTTTATTCGACTCAAGCACTACCTTAAAACCATCCCTACACAAAAGGGAGCCGCTAACGAGATTCTTCTTGATAGAAGGGACATGTTATACGTTCTTTAATTAGACAATCTTTCCCGAAGTAAACTTCAGCTTGACCGTGCCAACACCATGAACAGAAGCATGTGACCCATTCCCTATTAGGACGGAGGAATCCCGGGTGACCTGGTAAGAAATAAACAAAGAAGCATCAGCACACATATGGACATTAGCATAAGTATCAAGACACTAACTAGTAGATTGAAATACAGAAAAAAACATATGGTAAATTACCATACTCACTATTTTCTCCAGCACTGGTCACCATATTCGCAGACTTCTGCTGTGGAGGCTTCCTTTCTTTGCGTTCTGGACACTTCTTTGCCCAAAGCTCATTAGAACCGCAAACAAAGCATGCTCTCTTCTCCTTGTTCTTCTTCTTGAAGGTAGTGGTTTGCTTAGGTTTATTGTTCTTTCCCTTGTCTTTACCACCACTGCCATGAGACTATCGTGAATGATGCACCATATTGACAATAGTGTGTCCCTCGTTAACTTTAGAATGTCCATCCTTCTCATGAGCTTTCTCCTCAACATCAAGAGACGCGATCAAATCTGAGACAGATATGTTTGTCATCTTGTGTTTAAGAGTAGTGGCAAAATCCCTCCATGTTGGAGGCAATTTGGCAATAATGCCCCCAGCCACAAGCTTCTCAGGTACGACGATCTTAAGCAATTCGAGTTCCTTCACAATGCATTATATCTCATGAGCCTGTGCGACGACCGATTTGCCATCTTCCATCTTAAAATCATGGTACTGCTCAATGACGTACAGTTCAGCGTCAGCATCTGAACGACCATAGTCAGCGATCAGAGCGTCCCACATATCCTTTGCAACTGTATGATGGATATAGACGTCCTGAAGACGATCTACCAAAACTCCAATAACAGCACCCAAGAATATTGTGTTGGCTTCGCTATAGGCTTTTTCCTGATCTGCAGTGAGATCGCCTTAAGGTTTGCCAGTAGACACCCAGAACATATTCATGGCAGTAAGCCACAGAGTGACTTTCACTTGCCATCTCTTAAAGTGCACGCCAGTGAATTTCTCTGGCCTCAGTGCATCAACAAATCCAGCCATAAAGCTAAAGTGCCTACAATAAGGTTTTTGGATTGTTGGATAAATTAGCACTTTTAGTTTTATATTAATCCAAAAATAAATCTTAAACATGATTAACAGATTGCATGATGAACTAGACAAGTCTACGCAAGATCTAGGCAGGTCTATAAGACCAGACAAAAGCATAGCATCTACCATACTAGCAACGTCCATCATAGATAAACAGATCACGAAAGCTAGTATGGAAGACACGGTTTGATATGAGAGAACGTACGTTTCTTTCTGGACTGGGTAGAGGAGGCGGCGACGACATGCAGCACCGTCACGTTGTTGGCGACGGCGGGTGAGACCGACTCGACGACGAGGAAGACGAGCCGTGGCGGCGAGCTTGACGAAGACAAGGAAGCGATCGAGCAGTCACGCAGAGCGCTTTTCAAAAACCTTATGCCCCCTCTCCCAGTGCAGGATCGCAGAGGACGACGGTTCCAGAGACCTGCTTTCTCGTTCGCCGGTGCATGCCGACGATCGGGATGGAAAAGTCTTGGCGGCGCAACAGTAGCAAGAGACAAAACCCTAGGCGATTGTGTGATATGATTTGCGGCGATATCCGTACGTATTTATAGGGAGGAACCGCTAGGGTTGGACGTTCCGCAACCGAGTCGGTTACCATATTAATACGTTGGTTTCCATAAACAAATATATAGAACACGCAGAAAGAAAAAAGTGCAAAAGGAAGCCGTGCCCCCGTAAGGCAAGAGACCGAATTTTGGCGGACCATTCACGTAGGTGATGCGCGGTCGCGCCCACACCTTGCCCGGCGAGGCGAGCGAGCGCGCGCGCGTGTTCTTCCTTCTTCTCATCCACACACTTGAAAGAGATGCTAGAGCAACCAACCTTATAAGTTGGACTCCCTCCATCTCCACTAGCAATGTGAGACTAAACATTTACACTCTCACCACTCATGAATGAGTCTTTGAGATTTTTCAGAAATTATTATGAATATTAATGGGCCAAGTCCATATAATTCCAGCAACAATTATCCCTTATTTACAGCGTCCACACACTGTAGATGCAAACCAGCGTTTGAGACGTGAACAAGTGAGCAAGAACAAGCAGTGGTGGAGCTAGGATTTGAAACTGAGGGAGCCAAACAAGCTCCATTACATAATAACAAAAGAAGAATAAGAGTGGACATATAAATGGTAGTTCATGAGAAAATTTGGAGCCCTTCCTTGATTGGCAAAGGAACAAAAGAAGATGCAGTATAAACTGAGCACAAAGGTGCATGCATGCACAATGGTGAGCTAGACACAACCTACGGTATATGTTTCTTTTACGCAGAAAAGAGAACAAAGCTAAATTGCAAATGGAAACTAACTGCTCCAAATTTAATGTGGATATAATTGCAAAGAGTAGTACAAAAGCAAGGAAGTAGCAAAAAGTGTCGTGAAGAATCTAACGGGCAGATGAATAGATGAATATTAATTTGTTAGACATGTTGATCATTCGTACTTTATCTTTCCTATGCCGGCCAAAGATGGGTTCAGATTTGATTTGTACTTGCTTTTCCCCAAGATCGTCACGTATTGATCCAAGCAAAAGCGTCCAAGAGAGATGCTAACTAATTGGAGTTTTGTACCGACAATAGGTTTATCGTTGGTGCTAGATAACACATCTCACATTTATGTTGGCATCTAGTCTGTACTACTTTTGCAGCAGTTACTAGAAGCATAATGAAGGCATATATACCTCGATAGTAGGAAGTAAAATAATATTATGGAACTAAAATCATTTTCTGTTTTGATCTTATTTTCCTTCCAAGTCCCATTCTACATTATTGCAACCAAAAATCTTAACTGAATGAATTAACTATAGGAACTTTCAATTTGCATAACTATATGCGTCTGGCTGAGCTAGTTGATTACTATAAGGCGCAGAACAAATCAGTCATCATGCCTCCCAAATTTTCTGAAGGGCATTAATAACAGTAATCTTCTTCCTCTATTTATTTAAACATAAGAATTGCCAGTGTCCGAGGCTAGGCGTAAGAAAAAATGGAATTCGTTGTGTATATGTAGTCTTGCAATTACTAATTCTACGCTATGGCCATATATTTCTTTCAATAAGATGCTGCGTTTTTCTGAGTTGAAAAATTATGTAGACACTTAGTTAAGAAGTTCAAATCACAATGATTCTTCTTAAGAAAAACGTATCCAGTTACGACAACATATCCAGTTACTCTAACAGGCATTTTAGAGTGTATAGACACATGTGGGGACATGAGATGTGCATCCTTGCACATGCATGCGTGCTAGTAGAAAACGATCATTGCCACAAAAGTCGCTACGGGTGTACTTATTTAGGTATGTGTAGTAGACCAGGTTATTATCATTGTGAGCTTGTCTAGTTGCTATCTCTTTAATTTAAAAACATGAGAAAGGCTATAGAAAGCGGTGCTACTTGAAGCCGTACCAAAATATTATCCCGTATTCTTTGTGTTCTTTGTTTTGCGTGTATTTGTGTGTGTTATCCTTTCCAAAGCGGTAAAGCCAACAATGATAGATTACGCACATGGCACTTTTGCTCCAAAAAGATAACGAACAAAAGAGTATGAACATTAAATACACATAGTTGAATTTCTTTAGGAATCTTAGATGGATTATTGGGTACGCTAACTGAAGATCGTATGGATGAAATTTTATACTCATCCATTCGTGAAATGATGTCGTTTAGGACAGTCCAATTGCACTAGATGTGGTTCATATTTGGCTGACGGAACGACAGTATTTTCTAAATGGAGGAGTAATCTACATTGAAACCAATTCCCTAACTTATAGGAAGGAGGAGCTGCAACAACATGAGCAGCACGCATGCAAACATACCCAGATGCAAAATATATGTGGTCTAGTTCACACTGTTATATGTACCAACTATAAGCAAGAAGGCAAAGATTAAGGTTCTGCATGACTCTGGAAAATATATGTGAGGAATCGGATTCCCATTTATAGAAATTTTTACATAATCAGTTTTGTTTTTCTAAAAGAACAATAGTTGTTTTTTTTATGAGGTAATCATGAGTTTTGTTTTTCTAAAAGAACAATCAGTTGTTTTTTATGAGGTAATAACCCAAATACATGTGTAAATTTTTGGAGCTGTCATGTTGTGTTTTGAAGTGTTTGACACAAATGCACTCTCGTATATATTGGGGCATTTTAATATCCATTTGCATCATCACGCGTTCCCCTCGCCTCAAGAACTGTGCGTGCTGCTAAGTATCCCTTCTATATAAGTCCCTCATGGTGTGGCATGTGGTGAGCATCATCTAAGCCACAGCTCACACTACAACACACGCTCCGTGACAGAGAACGAACTAGCTTAGATCCAGTCAGTGGTAGACATTATCGCCATGTTTCCAAGCAAGCAAAAGGATGGTGCGGTGCTGGTGGCGGCGGCCGTCGCGCTGCTTTGCCTCCAGCTGCCGGCGGTTGCTCGCGGCCAGCTGCAAGTGGGGTTCTACAACACCAGCTGCCCCAACGCAGAGTCGCTGGTCCGGCAGGCGGTGACAAACGCCTTCGCCAATGACTCCGGCATCGCCGCCGGCCTCATCCGACTCCATTTCCACGATTGCTTCGTCAGGGTACGCGTACCTCTCAGATCCCAAATAATTGATATGTTCTGTTTCTTGCCTGCTAGTTATTCACGTACCAATCATTAAATTGGTACTTCGCCTGGGTTTATACTATCTGTATGATTCATACAATGAATTTCTGGTCCATTTCTCGATTGTGCAAGTCGTCGTTGAAAAAGTTTTACGTTACGTTGCTTGTAGTAGCTATGGACTGGTGTTTTGGTCGTGATTAAGCACTGCATATGGAACGAATAAAGTGGTTTCAACTAATTGGCAGTCGCAGATGTTTTGATTTCATTCTACCTTGTTTCTCACCTCTGCAACTTGGTCGGTTCGTACCTGCTTTTTGGAGGTGTGTGGACAACACTTACACGTACAGAATCTGACCACGAGAATATGATCATGGATGCAAATAATGATTGTGTATTTTAATTGCAAAAACTGGATAACAATAAGGGTGCGTTTGTAAGAGATTTTCAATCCCTTTCTGGAGAGAAACATGATAATAATCCCTGCTAAACAGAAAGCGTCTCTCGCTCTCTATACAGGAGAACCTCCACAAATTAAAACACGGTTCAGAGGTTTAGAAGAAAAAAACGCTTCAGTTATTGTCTTCAGGAACAGAAACTGCAAAACTGGCGGTTTGACAGGAGAAACATAAACGTTTCTGTTTCTTCATGGAATCCCTGCCAAACGCAACCAAGTTTGAATTGAATTCAACCCATCATCTCTTTCTCGCGCATATAGCTGGAAAGCGCTCAAAGAAGAAAGCGAAAGGTCCCATGCACGAATTGTCAAACAAAGTAACGAACCGTCGAGCTAGATCGACGTGCCAAGACAAACAAAGAAAAGTAAAGTCAAAGCAGCACAGCGTGCCGCCTGGTCCCAATCGAGATCCAGCAGCTTTTCCAGACCACTAATGTTGTTCATCCGTATGAGCACCGTATCATGTGCAAGTTGTCCCTAGTTGTCGACGTAGAAGTCGCACTAGCAACAGTGTCGATCGTACATGGGAACAATCAGCAAATTAAAAAGCATCCGCCTCAGGTGGTAGCTAGATTACGCGACGACAATAATCTCAACGAAAAATTAAAACTGGAAAGGAAGTTTAGGTAAACTGAACGATGTTTAATTTCACGTGATATGATGAAAATTTAATTAATTGATTTCGCGTACGTGTATCGTTTGTTGCTTAATTTGGTCATCATGCATGTTGGGATTATATTATTGACGTGCTTGCAGGGTTGCGACGCGTCGGTGCTGCTGACCTCCGGCAACGGCACGGCGGAGCGCGACGCGGCGCCCAACAACCCGAGCCTGCACGGGTTCGAGGTGATCGACGCCGCCAAGGCCGCCGTGGAGCAGAGCTGCGCGCGCACCGTCTCCTGCGCCGACATCCTCGCCTTCGCCGCCCGCGACAGCATCAACCTCACCGGCAACGTCTCGTACCAGGTCCCCTCGGGCCGCCGCGACGGCAACGTCTCCCTCGCCTCCGACGCCACCGCCAACCTCCCCGCGCCCACCTTGACGGCGGCGCAGCTCGTCGCCAACTTCGCCAACAAGTCGCTCACCGCCGAGGAGATGGTCATCCTCTCCGGGGCCCACACCGTCGGACGATCCTTCTGCTCATCCTTCCTCAACCGCGTCTGGAACGGCTCCACCCCAATCGTATGTTATTTTTCTTCTCTTTTGTTCTTTTCTTTTCTTTTCAAAATAAATCAGCTCATCATTGATAGTTCGTCTCTCCAATAATAATAATAACTGCTACTAATAATATGTAGGTTGACTCTGGTCTGAGCGCCGGGTACGCGACGCTGCTGCGCGCGCTGTGCCCGTCGACGTCGGCGAACTCCTCGACCACGACGGCGGTGGACCCGAGCACGCCGGCGGTGCTGGACAACAACTACTACAAGCTGCTCCCGCTGAACATGGGCCTCTTCTTCTCCGACAACCAGCTGCGCGTCAACTCCACGCTCAACGCGTCCGTCAACAGCTTCGCAGGCAACGAGACGCTGTGGAAGGAGAAGTTCGTGGCGGCCATGATCAAGATGGGCAACATCGAGGTGCTCACGGGGTCGCAGGGCAATATCAGGCTCAACTGCAGCATCCTCAACAACGGCTCCTCCTCCTCCATGGCCGGGATGATCCAGCAGACGGCGCAGCGCATCTCCGGAGCCACCGCGTCGCTCGATGACATCGCAACGAGCTGATCAATTAGTAGTACTACATGTGGTGTACATGTGTATGCAATGCCCTGCGCGTGAGTACGTACGTACGTACCACCTCTCTGTACTGTTTACGTGATGATGCCGTATCTCATCAGCTAATTAATAAAACTGGTGCTTGCATGAAGGGTCGTCGTCGTTGTCCTAATTATGGTGGAGGGATTATTCACTCATAATGGCTATGGCTACCTAGGAGCTGACTGAAATGGAGCAACCGTTTGTCGTTTATCCCCGCCATCCAATGGAGACCCAGCTGCAGGTGTTCTTTCCCTGTCGCTTCTCTGGATCTTGCACGCTGATCACTTTCACCGCCTGGTCGGCTAACCGCACTATTTTGTGCTAAGTCATCGCCTTTGTACATGCGTTGCCATGGTGCCCTTTGTCCAAGGATCGACTGGTTCACGGACGGCAGCCTCCCATCGCTAGCTTAGCCTTGTCACTTCTACCATGTCGCCTGTCACCACAGTTGGGCTATCTGAAAGCGTAGATTAGTTAGCGAAATACGCAATGATTTATTCCACAGCTATTGGCGACTACATTTTTATAGCCTGGACAGCAAGCACATCAGGCGAGATACATCAGGACTCTGTGCAATCTACATGCATACGTATGGAACACTCGCAACCCTCTCTCTAAGCTCTCTGGAAATCTCCTCCCAGCCAGACTCACACCTACCCTGATTTGGCCCTGCCAGCTGATAATGTCTTAAGGAAGCCTGGAAAATATGAAATGGGTTCGTTTTTTTTTTTTGTTTCAATTTGGAGAACAAAAACCCCATTTCGTTTTTGGCTCTACAGATGGATGACCCCAGAAAAACATTTCAATAAAGGAACCGTGTTCACTTGATGATCGTTTATGTGGACCTTGCACTGCGGGAAAGCCTATGTTTACCGTGTGCCCCGATGTTTGCCGTTGGCCTTATATCGGGCACACGATAAAGGGGCTTTATGCAACACACGGTAAAGACTTGGCACACAGCTCACATCAGCTTTGTCATGTGCCTCTGGGCACGCACACAGCAAACATAAATTTTGCCGTGTGCCAATGGGCACGCACATGGCAAACACAAATTTTGCCGTGTGCCTACGGGCTTGCACACGGCAAAGAAGCCGTTAACGGTTCACACCCGTGACTGACTGAACGACGCTCACATCTGTTACAAAACGCTACTTGAGGCTTTTTGTCGTGTGCTATTGGTGACACATGGCAAACCTTTTTTTTCCCTTTTACCCCCCAATTTTTTTTTTGTGTTCATATCATTTGCATGATACTTGAAATTGATATTTGATGAAATTTTCAACTGTTTTGCTATCTTTAATTAATTTATTTTGTTGTCTTAAATATTTTGTGAAAGTTCAAATTTGAGCTGCAAGTGGTACGAATAATGTAATGTAGTGTATGAAAATTTGATATTTCATACAAATGATTCTCATTTGAGTCCGTATCCATAAAAACATGCATATTGTACATGCATATCGTACAAGAAAAAACATGCATGTTGTACATGAAATATAACAACCCCCGTGTGGTTGAATAGAAATTAAATTTTATAAAAAACATATAGAGGTTTTAAATAATGAGAATTATCCTGGCATCCTTATATGATACGTAGAGGAAGTGATAAAAAGTAGAAAATATTTTGTGCAAGTTGTCATGTATATTGCTCACAAATCATAGAATCTCCGTAAAAGAATCTAATTGTTGATTTGGAACCTTTCAGATTTTGAATGAAAACAACGGTCGAATGAAGTTTTGAGTTCAACTATATTTCTATAAGAAAAAATGAATATCAATAGTATCTGGGTGAAATTTGGTTATTTTCTAAGTTTTCTAAATAATTATAATTTTTTAGAGAATGTAAAAAAAATGAACATGTATGAATTTTATTTGAACATTGTTATTTATACTTGAACATTTATAATACTTTAATATTTCAAATTCTGTTTTATGTAACTTTTATCATATGCTGATTGTTTTTCTTATTTTTTATTGCAGGTGAGTGGACAAATATGGTGGGTGGCGGTGGTCTGGTGAAGTCAGTGGCGTCGTTGTACAAGAAGGCCATGCTAGGAAAAAGAGGGAGACCCAGTGCAGCTGAGGACTCCGGGAGCAGTTGAGGGAAAGGGAAAGGTGGAGGCGGTCAACGAAAAGGGAAAGGTGGAGGAGGAGGTAGAGGGAGAGCGAGAGCGAGGGAGTCGTCGCCTGTAGTTGAGCAGTCCTCGTCAGAGGACAGAGGAGGAGGAGGAACAGGAGGAGGCGGGGGGGGGGGGGGGGGGGGAGGAGGAGGAGTAGGAGACAAGGGGTTCCACTTCCTCTGCGTCATCAGAGGTGTGGTTAAGAGGTCCTTCGGAGCTCCCGAAGTGACCAATACTTGTTGCCAGACGACCGCAGATTCAACTCGATCCGCCTAAGTAAGTTGGCAACCTGTTCATTTGATTCATAGAGAAGCATAATAGAAATTACTAATTTTTCTTAATCACTTGTGCAGGAGTTGGGTGGTGCTTGCTCCAGGAGATCACGATCACCATGTCAATGGCATCCTGGGTCTTTTGGTAAAGACACACTTTCTAGACATAGTTCGTTATGTCGGAGAGCGCGTGCTGGCCTATTCGTGGAAGCACTACTTTGTCGCTGAGGATGATTGGGATCGGGATGACAGAAAATTCGACGACAAGGCAGAACGTGTGTTGCAAGAGCTGTGGGTAAGTCTTCCTCGTACTACATTGCTCAATACATCGCATTCATTGCACATTCTTCAAATAATGATGTTACACATCGAATCTATTTGTAGGATTTTTATAGATGTGAGGAGGGATACGAGGACGGAGCAAAGATCGTGGCTAACCATGCATGTCCTAAGCTCGTGAGGGACATGTTTTATGAGGCACGTATCCAGGCTATGATTGTATATCACACCCAACACCTTAAAGTTAAGGTCATCAAATCTGAAGTGTGAAACATAAAGCTTACCAAAGATGAATACATGATGGTAAATATAAAACATTAATATTAATATTTTTCTAATATTAAGTAAGCTTAATTTGCTTTTCTTAATTATATGTCATGTACTTGATGACGTGTAGGTGCCTGCATGGTGGTGTGCTACCAATGCGCCTGCCTAGAAAGCTGTTATGGACAAGTGGTGCGCGGAGGGCTGGGAGGAGACGCATAATGCTTGTCGGGAGCGTTGTTTGCTTATGCCAGGTCTAGCACACCATCAAGGGAATCTTTCCCTCAAGCAATACATGACGAGACGGGTACGCGAATTCATTTATTTATTCTAACTCTCAATACTGTATAATTTCTAATCATCCTACTATTTTGTTTCGCAATCGGCGTCACATAATGGTCACCCTTGCAACCAGTTCAAGGCATTTGCTATAGCGCACCAGGGCAAGGCCATGACGCCCAACGTTTAGTACAACCCAGAGGCCCCGCCCACGGCTCCGTTCACACCCGCCTCACTGAGTACACATCGATGGGAAGGGAGATCCATGGGCTTGAGTTGGATCCTACCACCCAGGACTTTGATGAGGAAGTTGCGATGAGGGTGGGAGGAGGCAGGAAGCATGGGCGGTACTGGATTGGAGAAGGCACACTTGACACGGCGATTACGCTCACTCTCTCCATGATACGAGCGAGGAGCACGAGCTCAAGCCCGACTATATGCCCTCGACCGAACACTACACAGTCCCAAGTGGATGCACTTCAAGTAATTTTAGTTATATTCGTCGTTGATTTACTGGTTTCGCATATGACTTTTTTGCATTGCAATAATGAGATCAAATGTTACAGACCCACCTCGAAGCAGAGAGGAGGCAAGGGAGGGCATGGAACAGGAGTTCGAGAGGAGGCTCGAGCACCAGCAGCAGCAATTGACTCAGTGGATGGTAACACTTGGCCAGAGTTTAGGTACAGCCCTGCCGCTGATGCCGTCCTTTGCTCTACCTCCTCGGTCACCTACTCCGGCTAGTACTACTATGAGTATGAACGTTTTAGTTTCTGTTTTGTTCATACTAGAGCATTTATTAAAATAACCAAACTAGAGACTCTTAGGATACTAGAGCATTCGTTTATTGAAAGACTAATCAGTAATCAACATCTCTCATTTGTGCAGAATCAATCAGCGGGATCAAATGTTTGGGGTCAATGGTCTAAGGGGAATCAAGATCAGGACTTGTCGCCAGCTGGTGGACAATGCTCTCGTTCCCGGTGATGATTCTAGTGTTAGTAAACTTTCTATCGTAACATTTGTCTTGCTTGTGCTTTTAAACTGTCTGGATGAACTGTGGATGATAGTAATGTTTATGACCTACTAAGTATGTTTTTGAACCTCCTGTGATGATTATTATGAAATATTTGTTTTGTCCATGTCCGGTGATGATATTTGAATGCCTGTGATGATACTTAATAATGCATGTGATGGTATTTGTGATATATACGAAAATTAGTATTTTTTTGTTTGAAAACAGCTAATTTAAATAATTTGCAGGCAGATTTTTATGGCTTTACCATGTGCCATGGTCATGGCACATGACAAAGAGGGGAAAGCTGGCATTCGTCCTTTGCCGTGTGTCTTGACCATGGCACATGACAAAGAGGGGAGGGAGAGTTTGCCGTGTGCCTTCATCATGGCACACGGCAAAGCCTTCCCTCTTTGCCGACACAGATAGTGTGTCTGTGTCGGGCACACGATAAAGTATGGAGGCTTTGCTGTGTGCCTTGTCAGGCTCACGGCAAATCGCGCCGTCATCGTTTTGGCACACGATAAAGTTGTCTTTACCGACAGGTTTTTTTACCGTGCGTTAGGTATTTACGGCTTTATCGTGTGCCCTGGACACACCGCAAACTACCTGTTTCCATAGTATTGGTGTAGATATTGCGTGGACTATTTTTCGGGTGCGTAAATAAATTGCAGATTGTGAGGTTTCTTCTGCGAATCTGATAGTTACGTTGGAACCTGGCCAACAATTCCACGGTTTTTCTTCTTAGACAAGTCTTATTGTCATATTCCTTGAATCGCTAAGAATCAATAGGGTCTATATATGTATAAGCAATCAAAGTTGAAACGATGTATGCATCAACGAAAATTCGGCATCAATTTACGCGTGTTGCACCTTTACTCGACCATCAAGACAGCTCCATCTTCATTCTACACATTGTCGATTCAGTCGGCAGCTAGCGACCCAACATAGTACAGTCCTTTGGCTTGACTTTTCACGCAACCTCTCTCAATGGGAACCCAAAGGTGCCCTACAGTCCACGTCATCCATCAGATCTTTTACAATAGTCACGTCATATCATGGTATCAATATTTTGAACGGGTGAATGTTTATACAAGAAATGATTTGTAATTTCTATTAGCCATGACATATTAAAAGCAGAGGTACGCCATCAACTCATTTTCGATCGGTCATTATCTAAAAACAAATCAACTCATTTTTGTATATAACTGATGGTACGACGTGGTCATCTAGACGATTGTGTGAAAAGCATATATTCTCTTTTTTTTTTTCTGAAACAAGAATAACCCACTTCCATTACCAAGAGTAACGGAAGTCTAAGTCACACGCATGCACCTAAGCGTGTGTTTGGTTTGATGGACGTCCTGGGACGGAACGGGGCGGACCTATTTTTACTGCTTTTTGATTCGGGGGTGAAGTGGGATGGAACCAACCCAGAAAGGAATATTCGGCAAATATCCAGGACCGTGTGAGCCGGTCGAAAACTGCCGGACGAAGCCATCCCACCTCCACGGTGTCTCACGTGAGCCATGCATGTGGGCTTGCGGTCACCACCGAGAGCCACACGAGATATTTCTTACCTCACGTACCTCTTAGGGAAAAAAGGAAAAAGACATCGCTTCCTTTCTTCCCGAATAGAGGGCGACTTGGGGGCAACTAGTGGCGGCGGCGACCGGGGGTGACTGGTGGTGGCGGCGACCGGGGGCGCGGCGACTTGGAGCGGCGAGCGGAGAGGGGATCTTGGCCGGCCTCTACCTTCTTCCTCCGCACGACCTCGCCCCTTCTTCCTGCACGTGAAAAGCTCACCTTATCCACATCCGAAGGAAGGCGACCGGTGCTCGCAGGGACCGCGACCCGTGGTGACCTAGAGCCGTGGAGACCGTCGAGGACCACCGGCGGAGGCCAACAACGACCTGTGGGATCTCCCGCTCAGCAAGCTGCTCCGCCTCTCTCTAGATCTTGGACGTCATCTGCCCCTATCCATCCACGACGTCCACGAAGAGCAGCGCCAGGCTTTGCTTCCTCGTCCACGTAAGGCACTTCAACGGATCTGCAGCCTGCACCAATCTTGGTTAAGGTATCGATTCTTGCAGCTAGATCTCGGTTTCATTGTCCTGATTAGTTTATTATGTGCTATCGAGTAACAAAAATATACATATGTAGATATGGAAAACAAGACCAAGGCTTTTATTTGTGCTGCCATAGGGCAATTGTTTTTGTCATGGATGGCCCTGGTTATTGAGTCTAGAAAAAGAAAGAGAGGTGAAAGCAGACCAGCCATTCGTTATGGGCCAATGGAAGAAAGAGATAGGATTAGACTTGATTACCTCAACACTAGATTTTGAAAGAACGATACAACATGCATTAACATGGTTAGGCTAAATAGGGATCGCTTCTTTCGATTTTGTAAGGTTTTAGGGATCGTGGTTTGCTTCATGATACAGCTTCATGATACACATCATTTGTGTGTCGAACAACAAATAGCCATGTTTCTAAACACAGTGGGGCACAACCTTAAAAAAAGATTAGTTGGTATTAATTGTGATAGATCCGAAGAAACAGTCAGCCGGTATTTCAACAAAGTACTTCGTGCTATCGGTGAGCTAGGAGATGAGCTAATTAGGCCTCCTTCACTGGAAATTCCTGCCAAAATAGAAGGGAACCCAAGATGGGATCCTTATTTCAAGGTCTGAGCTTCATCACTAACTATCCAATTTCTTGAATTCCATTTATAACTAGTCCCTAATCTTATATGTATTTTATTGAAACATAAAATAGGATTGCATTGGAGCAATTGATGGAACTCATGTAAGAGCATCTGTTTCTAAGGATATGGGGCCTGCCTTTCGTGGTAAGAAGTCATTTTGCACCCAAAATGTAATGGTCGCCGTTGATTTTGATCTTCGGTTCACTTATGTATTGGCTGGTTGGGAGGGAACAACACATGAGGCCCTAGTTTTAAGAGATGCATTAGAACGTGAAAATGGGCTACGTATTCCAGCAGGTAATAGATACTTCCACTAGCAAGTAATTTCTCATCAGCATTTTGATGGATTTAGAGTGTGAACCTGACCTACTTGTACATGATATGTTAGGAAAATTCTACCTAGTTGATGCTGGATATGGAGCTAAACCAGGATTTTTGCCTCCTTTCTGTGCTGGTCGGTATCATTTGAATGAATGGGGTCCCAATAATCTAGTGCAAAATGAGAAGGAGTTGTTCAATCTTAGACATTCATCTCTTCGTGTGACAATAGAACGTGCATTTCGGTCACTTAAGAAGAGATTCAAAATTCTTGTAGGATCATATATTATATTTTTGTTCCTTGTGCACAACTAGTTACTATGTTTACTTTTTTCTTGTAGGATCACAAAGCTGATGCTGAGTACTTCAACAAACCCCTTGAGAACTATGCTGAGATGGCTATAATATTTGGGAACAACATGGCTACTAGAAATTATGCTAAAGATTCAAGTTCAGTTCTAGGTTCTGAAAATATCGAACATGGACCTGAGCCGAATGTCAATGTTGTTCCTTGCACCCCTGATGAAAATGGGGCATCTTCATCAGCCACAAGATCCAACAAGACAGCAAGGACTACCGAAAATGAAGACAATGATCCTCTACTGCGAGCTATCGATCGTGGTAGTGAGAGGATAGCTTCAGCAATTGAGAAGTAAGCAGAAAAGCGGTATTGCCATCTGACTTGATCGTGAAGGTGCAAGAACTTCTAGGTTTTGATGATACCCACAAGTCATATTACTACTCTTACCTGCTTGAAAATCCTCAGATCGCAATTGCATTCTATGACGCGCCGTTTGACTACAAGCTGAATTTCATGGCGAAGTGGATTAGTGAGAAGTTTCCTGGATAAACATGCTTATGCCAGAACATGTTATTTTGTAACTACCACAAAATCTTGTCATGTGGTTTAGTTGACTAATGCTTAGTGAGAAGCGTACTAGTTGTTGTGATGATTCAGACTTGAACGTATGTGTCATTTGCTATGTGATGAACTATGTCATTTGTCATGTGTCTTTCGAACTTGAACTCATGTATCATTTCCTATGTGATGAACTGTCATGTGTCGTTTGCATTGTGAAAAATATGTTGTAATTACATGGTTGTCATATTAATGTTATGTGAATGCTTTTAGTTAATTATAATTTATTATATGACACTATTGTAATTTTGATTTATAAACAATAAACAATAATAAAAAAGAGTGGATAACTGCACCATCTTGATGAGAAGGTAACCATAACTTATGTCCTCATCCCTATCCCTTGAATCAAACATGAAATAGGATGGTTCTATCCCATATTGTCCCTTCAATCAAACAGAAAAATGGATCCATCCCATCCCTCTAAACAAACAAGAAATAGGACGGTCCCATTCCTAAAAACTAGGATGGATCCATCCCATCCCACCTTATCCTGAAACCAAATACACGCTAAGATGGCAGAAAAGACTAAGCATAAGAGGATGACCTCCGCCACCCCGAAACAAACACCGTAGCGATACAGATTCAAAACTACTTAGGACGAACTGCTACCAGAACTACACGTGCTATCTGACCATTAAACAGGAGACTTGTGATTCCTTTCTTCATTCTTTGCTCTGGTCCCTTTCTTCATTTGGGGCTAGCAAAGTCCACAACAAGGGTAAAACTGTAAAAAGGATCAACCATCACGTTTGCCCCGTCTCCAGCAACCAGCTAGCACTCCTAACCAGCAAACCAGGCCTTTCCCCTCTATAAATACGGCCACTGCCATCATGCTAAACCACAAGCGCCTCCTCCTTGAAATAAATTCAGTAGATAACAAAACACAGGTGAAGGTAGCAACTGGTTAACTAAGAGGAACGAGTATGGGCACCATGGGCCTGTTGGCGCTCGTCGCCACCGTGTGCCTGCTGCTGCCAACGCAAAACCGCGCGCAGCTGCAGGTGGGGTTCTACAACAGGTCCTGCCCCAACGCCGAGGCGCTGGTGCGGCAGGCGGTCACGGCCGCCTTCGCCAACAACTCCGGCATCGCCCCTGGACTCATCCGTCTCCATTTCCATGACTGCTTTGTCCGGGTATGTGCTACATAAAGACAGTACGTTTGCCTGCGTATGGTTGCAAAGGGTCCGTTTGCGTGGTTTGTGGCCTGTTGTTTTATACTATGTCTATTTTTACTTTCTATTTGTATATTGATGAACAATAATCAAATTTATAAACAGCTCGAATATCAATTATATATAGTGAACTACTATATTTCATTTAAGATTTATAGGTAATTTGTATACATGATAGGATAGAAATGGTATATATAATAAAGTTTCACAAAGAACAAGACTTACACATTTGTACTTTTTTTCTTTGTGTATTAGATTATGATATTTTTCTTTTTTGTTTGGAGGTGTACCAAGAATTTTATCAATAGAGTATTGTGATTTATGATCTCCAATCTTAATTCAATACTCCGTCCCTCAAACCTTCATGTACAACACTGACACGCTCTTCATACCATGTGTGTTCATGTAGTTGTTAAATATCTAAAGGGAGCTAGGCACTTTTTTTTATAACCTCAGTAATATAATTTTCATTCTACAAACCAACATATAGTTACATGGGTTAGTACTAACTAATATAAAACAAAAGATTTACTGCCATATATTCATGAAACAACTGAACAAGTACGTGGAGTTTCTAGACGAGGAAAAGAGGAGCATTAATTTTCTGATGTGTGACCGAACTGAAAACTCTTGAACGTGCCATATCATCACACTCAAGAGTTTGAGGGAACATATAGTTGAATTAAATGCAAGTCAAATTTAATAACATCAATATCAGTGTGAAGTGGAGAATGGTCTTGGAGGAAGTTCTGTCCAACATGTGCGTTCTCTAGTCAATTCACACTTCCTTTTGTTTTGTAAAACTACTATTCAACATATTAAAATTCGATTATTTTTTGTAGAAGAACATTTTTCACTATATATTTGGAATAACACATGTCGCAGCTGTTGAATAAATATGGTGTAGAGAAGTTTCAAACTACTTTCTAGTATAGTAATAAATCTCTATATGTTATTCAATAAGTTGTGGTAGTACAGATTACATAAGAGTTGCATAATAAAAAACATGAATATTTTAATGCTTTGCGAACAACATATCGAAAGGGTTTATTTGTCTCCTTGTTATAAGGATACAACACTATAAGCCAAACAAAATCCTAGCTTCACCAAACCCTTGCCATGCATTGATCAGTCAAATTTTCTGCTTTAAATAAGGGATCCATGGACAGAAGGAAAGGTCCATTGTATTTTGGCAGTGTATTATAGTTGCCTCATATATTTCCATGTACTTCTCTAATTGTGTTGTTGTCAGCTTAGACGAGCGCTGAAAAGTGTCTCTGTACTATCTGACAACGGACAGCATGCTGTGGTTCAGATTACATTGGAGTTAGCACACCAACACATGAATTTTCTATACGCTGAGAAAAAACGGATCGAAAGGGTCTCTATTTGTCTCCATTTTGTAAAATACAACACTACAAGCAAAAAAAAAAAAGAGTCCTAGCTTCACCAAACACTTACGGGGCCATGTATTCGTCACTGTTTTTTTTTTTCAAATTTTCTGCCTGAAACAATGGATCTGTTTAAAGCAACGAAAGCTCCATTGCTCTTCCAAGCTGTTTCAATCACAGCTTGTGCATACCACACGCTGATCATCGATGTGCCGCCTGGCCTGGCTAATTACTCACAGTTTTTTTTTTTTTTGGTCATGTGGTGGTACTTGTGTTGTTGTCAGCTTAGATGAGCGTTGAACCGTCTATGTACTATCTGAAGATAATCAACGAAGCTAAGATGCCACCTACCATGACGCAATGCTTGTTTTACAATACTCTAATTAACGTACGTGGAAAAATATATGTGTCACCTAACTGTGTCGTTATCAGCCTAGATTAGACGAGCACGTTGGAGCGTCCTCTGTACTATCAATGCCCAGACGCCACACCTACCATGATGCATGCTTGATTTACTACATTTAATTAAATCTTTCCTGAAAATAATACTATGCTTGACTGAACCCATCATCAGGGCTGCGACGCCTCCGTGCTTCTGTCCGTGAACCCCGGCGGCGGCGACACCGAACGCGTCGCGGAGCCGAACAACCCAAGCCTCCGCGGCTTCGAGGTGATCGACGCCGCCAAGGCCGCCGTGGAGGCCGCCTGCCCGCGCACCGTCTCCTGCGCCGACATCCTCGCCTTCGCCGCCCGCGACAGCGTCAACCTCACCGGCAACTACTTGTACGCCGTCCCGGCGGGCCGCCGCGACGGCAACGTCTCGCGGGCGGACGACGCGCGGAAAAACCTCCCGGGTCCCAACAGCACGGCGACGCTGCTCGTGGAGCGGTTCAAGAACAAGACGCTGACGGCGGAGGAGATGGTGGTCCTCTCCGGGTCCCACACCATCGGCCGGTCCCACTGCGACTCGTTCCTCTTCCGGAACCGGGAGCGGCTGGCAAGTGGGACCATCAGCCCGGCGTACCAGGCGCTGCTGGAGGCGCTGTGCCCGGCCAACACGAGCCAGTTCACGCCGGTGACCACGGACATGGACCTCAGCACGCCGGCCTTGCTGGACAACAACTACTACAAGCTGCTGCCGCTGAACCTGGGCCTCCACTTCTCCGACGACCAACTCATCCGCAACGCCACGCTCGCGCCCAGCGTCAGCGCATTCGCCGCCAACGAGACGCTGTGGAAGGACAAGTTCGCCGCCGCTATGATCAAGATGGGAAACATCGAGGTCATGACCGGCAACCAAGGCGAGGTCCGACTCAACTGCAGCGTCGTTAACCCATCGTCCTCCATGATCGAGATGATCCTCCCGGCCGGCTCCGCAGATGGCACTGCAGCCGGCGATGTGGTCTCCACGAGCTGATCATTATGCCCGTACAATACGTGTGTGTGTGGTTTTGTACTTACATGGAGATCGACTTGCATGGATAGCCGGCTGCGGTGTGGACACGCGTGCTAATAAACCTTGCATGAATAAAAAGTTGCTTGTTTGGTTTGGGAAGAACAATCGTCGATCTTACTGCGTGTCCAACAACCAGTTTATAACCTACAGTGACTAGCAAGCACGAAGCAAAACAGTACTATAGAGTGATTCAAATATCACTGCAGCGGCAGACAGACCGTCGCGCTCCGTAGCTACAAATACAGTGTTATATCTGTGGATGAAATAAACCAGCACTTTAAATAGTTTTATAGCTGCGGGTTGCTCAACAAACTGCCGCACAAAGTATATTAGTAGCGGTAGTTTCTGTTACGAGCCGTCGCTGGAATGTACTCCCTCTATATTTAAATTGTTCATACAGTTGATCTTTTAGTTATATTTGACTATTCAATTTATTTAAAAAATTTAAAAATGTATCAAATATGTTATTATGATTTATTTCATCAATAAAAGTTTTTAACCTAACTTATAATTTTTATATTTAAATAAATATTTTAAATAAGACAAATGATCAAACGTAGTTAAAAAAGTTAACGGCGTTAACAATTAAAATTCAAAGGGAGCACATATTCTTTATTGGGCATAGAAAGATATATAGTGTTGATTGTTTGGAGAACCTTTTCTTTTTTATACCAAACATGAAGTTTGAATTATAACAGCAAGATATCCCAACGCCACCGCTTTCATGAGCCATATTGTTGCGAGGATAAATAATTAATATAGAAAACAGATTTGCTCCTTTTCAGTTAACTGAAATTTTGACCTGTTTTCAGTAAGATTTTCTGGTCGTCCAATCGATATCACACGATTTTCTAGGGTTAACGCAGGCAGTGGAGGAAAGAGAGAGGCAGAGCGGTGGCGGAGTGCGGGTGGGGTGCGGGCGGTGCGACGTGGCGGCAAGGGCGCCACCACGTCGCCGGCCGGTGGATTAATGCCGGTGGGTTAGGGTGTTCGGGTTGTTGGGGTGGCAGCGCTAGGGTTCGTCGAATTAATCCTCTCCGGCCATGGAAGGAGGTTCGGGGGAGGTGGTCGTGACCTGGCGGTGGGCCGCGGTTTGGCGGAGCGGCGTGGAGGAAAGCGACGGGCGGAGCCACGGGCGGCCAGCTGGCGGTGGGCGGGGCTGGCGGCAGGAGTGTTGCGGCCAGCAGTGGAGGAAAGCGAGGCAGGAAGGAGCGGGAGGTTGAAGAAAACTTCATAGCCGCTAGATCTTCATCCGACGGTGGAAAAAAGTGACCAAAAGGATCTCCTATTTTCAGTTAGTAGAAAACTAGACAGACCCCATCATTATTGGAAAAAGGAGCACACGAAGATATCTAACTTCCTCAATCAAGCAAATTGAGCATAAAAATACACTACAACAAAACAGCTTATAGTGGCGGGTTTGTCAGTCCACCGTTATATTCCCGCCACTACATTCCCGTGGCTACGTGAGGACTTCAATTGGACATCAATGTATTTTTCAAAAAAAAAAAAGAATTCATTGGACCCTTAGCAAGGGGCGGGATGTAAACTTTCTGATTTAATAATCAGGGTTCAGATATTTCCTGATATAAAGAAAGGCTCAGATATTTTTCAGCGCATCACAAGTTACAATACGCAAGCAAAGAAAAAAGTGAGAACTAACTAATGTCATGACAGCACCATGTGACAACATTTCCAAATGTTCAATTGATGGGAGTGTCTGTAAAACATGCAAAACCAAAATTAAGTATGTTAGAAGATATCATGCCTAGCCGATACTGTTGGAGCTTCACAAGATGCTAATCATTATCTGAGCTTGAGCTGTCGTCAGGATAATCAATTGCAGTACTATTGCCACCACCATATAGACGACTTGATGGGTGAACCATCTTAGGTCGATAGTTCTCGCAGGCATAGCAGTGACCTGAAACATTAAAGGATTAAGCTGAATGTTAGGCTGCATTTTTTTAAACTAAGATGTGAAATAACTTGAAACAAAGATGTAAAATATCCACTACAATACCTCCACTAGTCAGATGACACTGATATAATTGCAGAACATATTATGTACTCTTATGCATAAGTAATTATCATTGGAGAGAGCATATTTTTGTTCTAAAGTCACATTTAATAACTGCTCCATCTTGTTTCTTCAGGTTCTTGCAGAATTGCAGTATGGTAAGTGAAAGTATACTTCATTATGCCAGTTTTGCATAATATCCTCCTACTCCATTCAGGAATTGATGTCGTTCCTGACCGGAGGTTTGTACTAGCCGCGGTTCACTTTATCCGGTCGGAACAACATCATTATCATAACGGAAGGAGTATATTCCTCTACTCTAGAAATGTTATTTAAGCATATAAAATTTCTTCTAAATAAATGAGCTATGACAATGGCATTATGAGAACACAGTTAATTTAGAAACAATTGTTAACAAAATATTCACTAATGAAAGTTATGAGTGTCAGAGAAACAAATAATAAGCAAGAGAATTAACCATATACCTGCATCTTCCTCCCCAATCATACAGCATACCAATACATCATCCTCACTCCGAAAAATATAATTAATTTCAGCGAAGAAAGTTTTAGTACTGGTACTAGTAGAGTGCTGACTCTGAGGCTTAGCAGTGAAGTTATAGAGAAAAGTCTTATTTATCTCTCTCAATTACATGGGGTAGAGCGGTCTGTCTCCTTCATCTATAAAATCGGGTATCTGATACCCTTAACTCTTGTACCCGATTCGATTCTCCTCCCTTAACAATTTTAGATAATGGTTTTATTGACGTGGCATAATAGGTCCTGCATATCACATGCCATGTCATTTTTTTTTTCTCTCTCTCTTTTTTTTTCCTTTCTCTTTTCTTCGCTTTCAATGGAGGCAGTCCCGAAGCGGCGAGGCTCGACCTCGTTCCAGTCGACGGAGGTGAGCGGCGCGCAAAACTCGGTGGTGGAGGCCTTACGGTTGTCGAGGACGGAGCGGAGCTCGGGCGAGGCGGTGGCGGGAGAGAGGACGTCGAGTGGGACGTGCCAGAGGCGGAGGGAATCGGAGGAGGATGCGAGGAGCGGCGCCGCCGCGGCGTGCGTGCTGAACTGGAGCTTGGTGGGCTGGCAGGGGTGGTCGAACGAGAGCGCGAGGAGCGCGCGGAAGGAGGCGGCGAAGTGGTGGACGGGGTCGAAGGCGAGGAGGGAGACGCGGTTGTGGAGGTCCTCGAGGAAGCTGCCGGACGCGAGTTCCCCGCGTTGTCGCGCTGCTCGGCGGCGACAGACTCCTTCAGCTCTGAGATCTCCCAGTCCGCCTCCTCCGGCGAGTATATCCGCCACAAAATCGCCTCGGCCTCCTTCGCTCGCCGCAAAAAAAAAAAGATCTAATCTGTAGAGCCATCAGGGGCATTCGGGGAGGAAGAGCATCAGCGCGAATTGAACGACAGCGGGGACGCCGGTGACTCCAAGCATCCACCTCCACGTGCTGGGGCCCGGGTGAAGGCAAGGTTGACGAGGTAGGACAAGAACTGGCCGCCGGTGATGAGGAATTCGTTGGTGCTGCCAAGCGCGCCGTGGACACGAGCTGGGGAGGGCTCAGAGATGTAGAGCTCCGCCTCGGCAACGACAAGAGCAAACGGGGGGCGTGGTGGTGGATGTGAGCGGGCCCTGGCAACGGCTGGGGGCCCTCGGGCAGCGCGAGGGCGTCGGTGCCGACAGACAGCTGGGCGCACGAGCAGGGCAGCGGCGTGCAGGCGCTTGTGCCCGAATGGTTGGAGATGTTGAGGAAGAAGAAGAGAAAAAAGAAAAAGAGAAAGAAAAAAATAAAAAAAATTGATGTGGCATGTGACAGTTAGGATCCACCAGTCTACGTCACACAAAACCACTTACAATACTGTCAAGGAAGAAGAATTGAACCGGATACAAGAGTTGAGGGTATCAGATACCCAGTTTTATAGATGAAGGAGGCAAACCGCTCTACCCTATATAATTAAGGGAGGCAAACAGAACTTTCCTCGAAGTTATAATGGTAAGAGCCACCATCAAACTAAAAAAACAGGCCCACCACTGTTATTTCCACCAGCTCAAACTGAAACAAAAAACAAAGGATTATGCTCACATCTCAAATCTACTATTCTATAAAATCAGAAAATAGTTGTCAGACAGGGATAGGGGGCAAGGGAGGTAGCAGTGGCTACCTTGGTGTTGTTTGTTCTGTTATATTTACGCAGTGCTGTCTCAGCGTGGTTCAGTGAGGCCCGTTGTCTTTGTGCAGGCCCCTTTTCTCGAATTGCATTCCTTTCCTCTGGAGATTTCTTTTTCGATGGCGGATGAGCAAATGATTGAAACTGAATAGGTAGCTATATAATCATCTATTATCTTGCTTGTACTCTGCGCTGTGGGATGATTATATGAAAATCGCCAAGAATGGTCATCCCTGTTGTATTCAGGAATGCTCCTTCCCTTGGAAGCCCAACCGGCTTTACTCCTATATCATAAAAAAAACATGTGGTTCAATACTATAGATTATAGTGAGAAAACGATCATGGGTGTGATATAGGAAGCTTATCTAGATGTAACTACATTAATCAACAAGAAACAATCAGGTGGCAGCATGTTCTAGTTCCCTTAAACTATATCAAAGAATAACCTTTAAGTACTTGTGAGAAATGAGACTGGAAAATGCAAACGTCCAAGTGCATGGTCAGAGAGCAACTAAAAGGGTAACACGAGGCTAAGAGCTTTTACCTCTGATACCTCCCCCTTGGAGTTGTCCGTAATATTGCAACTTCAGAAGGATGGCACTGATTTGGCTTCTCCAGCAATAGATCTTTGAGTTCTTGCAGCGCCATTGCAGAGCCATGAATATTCTCCTTGCACCTGAACCAGTACATGGTAGAAGAGATGATTAGCATCATGGTAACGGAAGCCAAGACTAAATAGTAAGTAAATTGAGCGGATTTGGTTCGGGGGCAAAGCCGCGAAGGGAATGAATGCTATCGGTTGACGACTGGGGTTGAGGACGGTGGTATGTGAATTGTCAACGACCAATGTTCACAAAACCGGCTTTGTTTATCGTTAAAAACCGGTCAATAAACTGTTAAAGGAATCAAAAATCGTTTGCTTCACTATTTAGTTCAATTTTATCAAAAAAATTGATCGTTTTACTAATCAAGCCAAATCGGTTTGACGATTATCACAAAACTGAAAGGTTTTTGTCAGTTTTTATAACCATGCATGGTCAGCACTCAAGGCTTTCTTGACATTTTGTCAGCGATTGGATTGGTACAATAATATATAAACAGATTTTATTTGTTAGTGTGCTTTATAACCGTTTATAAATATAAAAAATTATTGCCCCGTTTTAAATGTTTTGACCAAGATTCAATGGTTACAATTTTTTTCAATGAATATGAAAACGTTTTTAAGCTTTGACTATGGTATTATTAGAACTTCTATTCTACTTCAGTTTGGAAATAAAAAAATGTATTGATTTTTTCTGAAAAGTTCACTTGTAATAAATATGGTTTTATTCAATACTACTGTAACTCTGTTTTAGTTGACAATTGATGCAATACATCAAACAGCATAGACCAAAAGAAGGTCAATCATATATCAAACATTTAAATGTAGAGGCCTACTAAAAACTTACAAAAGGTTAATTTAATTTGTCCCTGGCTTAGAACATATATTTAGCGGGAATGCTTCTTTTCAACCGTTCAAATTCAGTCGATGACCATTTTGCTACTACTTTTGTTCCTTTTTATTATTTATTTATTTGTAAGATTATATATATGTATTAATTAGTATTATGTATAGGCTATAGAAAAGTTATTTTTTTTAATCTATTGAATCTAGATCTAAGGGTCAAAAGCGTTGACTGAAAGTAACCTTAATTTTCAATCGGTTGAAAATTAGACACTCCCAGCATCTCCAAAAGCTTCCCAAAAAATTAATCTCAAAAGAGTATTTTTGGAAGCAGCCTAAAAATTATTAGGTAGAAGTTTTCTTGTCTCCTCCAACAGTTCTCCCTAAAAAATAGATCAGAAAAACTTTTGATTTGGTCATATTAGCATCTAGAACCACAATAATATTAATTTTCTTCTAAATACAAGTATTGGGGTCTCTAATTCTCCCTCGTTTGTAGCTACAAATAAGAAGAATTTAGAGAGAGAATAAATCTATGATTTGTTTAGGGGAGCTGTTAGAGATGTTTTTTTTAGACTAAACCCTATTAATTTGATTTAGGGAGAGTTTTTGGGAAGCTTTTGGAGATGCTCATCTCCAAAAGCTCTCTAAAAAATTGATCCCAAAAAAGTGTTTTTGAGAGTAGCCCAAAAATTATTAGAGAGAAGTTTTTTTTATCTCCTCCAACAGTTCTCCCTAAAAGTAGATCAGGAAAACTTTTGATTAGGCCACGTCAGCATCTGGAACCATAACAACATTAATTTTCTTCTAAATACAAGTATTGAAGTCCCCAATTTTTCTCTCGTTTCTAGCTACAAATGAGGAGAATTTAAAGAGAGAATAAATCTGTGAGTTATTTAGCGGAGCTATTGGAGATGGTTTTTAGACTAAATCCCATTAATTTGATATAGGAAGAGTTTTTGGAGATGCTCTTAAATACTTATTTGTACTCGTTTCCATAGCTGAAAGAAGATTCCTTAATTTTTTTGATAAAATTTATTTCGTTAGTGGAGCCAATATATACTGCACGGCACTCATAAGGAAATATATAAATCATTTACTATGGGCTGGTAACGGAGAATCGCCGGTTAAATCTGATATCGGCATAGGTAAACTAGAAATTGAAACCGAAGAGTGCAAACCATATACTAGTACTTACCAATCCTTAACCTGGCGCTCGCGGTCCGCCATGAACGGTGGTGACTGCTCCCCGCGCACCAAAGTTTGTGGCAAAATGCACCGCGCCGGCCTGCACTTCAGCCGCTTTAAGGTGCATGCCTCAGGCCTCAGCTGATAGGGCAGCAGTCGCCTGATGATCGCCTCGGGTCTGAGTATCTTTCAGGCTCTTAATTTGCTTCCTTCCACCGCGTTCGGATTTATGTAGGCCGCAAGATGCGGCGCGTGTATAATGTGGATCTTGGTTTGTGAATCGTCGTCCGACTCGGAGGTGCGTGGCACCGATCTTGTCCGACTATGCAGTTCTTCACGTTCTGCATGTGGACTCCGGCGAACTCGACGTCCGACACGGCCCCGGCCCCTGCCTGCGGGCGCGTTGCGGATCGTCACGTTGCTCACGCACGCCAAGGATGCCGATGCTGCCAGATGCGAACAGGTCGACGCGTCAAGCACTAGCGTTCACGAGGAGGAATGGAAATGGACGAGGAGTACGTACCTTATGCCACGGCCGTGGCCGCATGTTACGTTCTCGATGTGGACGCCGGAGCAGCCCGAGCCGATGGAGACGCAGTCGTCGCCTGCATTATTGACACAGCCCAGGATATTACAGTGGCACCGTTGACTATTGTTTACTAGGGATAATTGCTCATATGCGACGCTTTTCCTCTCTATTCTCTGGGATACGACATCGTTGGATGGAATAGATCACATGTGACGGTTGGAACGGTCCAAATAGTCACTGCTCGATACGACTGTTTTAAGCCCTTCAGTAGTTAATGGTTGTGGATTATGTTCGAACACAGGACCCGCTAGTTGAATGTTGCTCTGTGGGACCCGCTCTTATCCACGTCACGTCTTAAGAGGTCTAGTCAGTCCTCCGCTCCCGTGCTTGTGCCCTGCCTCCGATATTACCGTTGCCTCCTCCCTTCTCCTGTTCTTCATCATGCACCTTCTTCTTCCTCTTCTCCGGTAATTGTCCGCCGCCGCGGCGGCGGCGAGTGATGTCCAGCTCCGCTTGTGGCTCCCAGAAGACTACCCAGAAGGCATGGCCGCGTTATGAAAAAGTCCCTTTGACTACATGTCCTGACTGCTCTCGCCCATATCTACTGAAGTGCTTGACATGTGTGCACTCGCAGACGGGCAATGTTGGTCGGGAATTTGTGAAATACGAGAGCAAGCCATGTAAGGGGAAGGATGGGAAGGTAGGGTTTGTCTCGATTTGGCGTGATTTGGAATTTGGAGTTTGGATTTGGGAACTAGGATTTGCGTTCCTCTTTTCAGGATTTGGAGCCCTGCCGTCATTTTGAGTGGATGGATACGTACATTCGGGATGGAGGGCTTGTAGTTGAAGTACTTCCTCCAATTGAACCAATCCAAGATCGCATGTCGTCTGCTGTGGAGGAGGATATATCAAACATAGCCCACGATTTTTCGGTGAATGGGAAGTTGCAAAAATTGGACAAGCACTTGAGCCTGATTGTGGAATTGAATAAGCAGTCAAACATGATGGTCGGAGCATTTTACGTTTGCATCGTTGCCATTTATTTGGTGTTGGTATTCAGGTTAGGAATTTAGATTTAGGACATGTGGGGATGTTGTTTGAATGTAAATTTATGATTAATTTTGTTTCATCTCATAGATTATTTTGCAAATTTCATGATTTTTACTTCACTTTTCCTCTTCTTAGACCGCATGAAAGCATGAACTTGACTCTAGGGAATTGAACCCCCACCGCTTGTCAACCCCACCTGTCATTGAGATGATGGGGGCTCACATGTCAGCCCGCCTCCCCGCTCCCACCCCAGGCCAACCTATCATTAAAAGAGCGCGGCCCATAGTTATCCACTCGCCTCGCCGCTCCCATCCGAGACTCACCTATCATTCATAAGAGCGCGACCCATAATTATTCATAAGAGCGCGGCCCATCTGCTATTCATAAGAGCGCGACCCATCAGTTTTAAGGCCCCGTTTGGTTTGGATTCTAAAACAGCTTATGCTTCTGCTTCTAAAAAGAATTTTGCCAATGGGTTTCTCTTCTCTTTTCAATGCGGGTCCCACAGTAATTGAATGGAAGGACTGCCTCCCGCATGACCAGCGCAGCCTAGTTAGTCTCTCTTTCTTTTCTAGTGTGGGTCCCACAATAGTTCAATGGAAGCTATTATAGCACAAGAAGTAGTACCCTTAAATTTATATTGATAAAAATGGATTACAAACATAGATTGTCATCCACATATTACATCGATTGCGTACGATAAAGAAAAACTAGCAGAGGAGGCCAATGAGATTGGTTACAAAATTTGGTCTTGATGACCTAGATTTACATTGGCCTGTGGTCTAGAGAGTACTACTCTACTCCTCATCGAAAAGTCGGACCAGTATACTGTCCGGGTGGACCTCATCAGCGATGGCAATCGCAGTGGGCATATATTCCCACAGCATGTCGTAGAAGTCGACGTTGTCGGTGGTTGGAGCAAGGTGGAGGAAGTTCTTGCCGGAATCTAGTTGGGCCAGGCTTAGGGCGTGGGTGGCACCTTCGCAGACGCCGATTGTGTCGAGATCCCGCGCACGAGCCGGAATGTCGTGAAGGCGAGCGGCCACAGTGTCACCGTAGAGGTTCATCTCCTCTATGGTGATGTCAGTGGCCTCCTCAATCTCCTGAAGCCGGGCCGTCAGAGCTAAGCAAGGATCTAAAAAGAAGTCAAACAACAAAAGGTGAAAGAGAAAAGGGGGTGGAATAGCTAACATGCTATGTACCAGTCATGTTGGCGTCGTCTGCGGCTAGCTGAGCACGTGCCGTCTGCGCCTCCTGCTCCGTCGCCGCCAAAGCAGCTGCTAGAGGCGCCACTATATCCCCCGGTAGAGCAGCAGGGGCCGGTGCAGCTGGGGCCAGTGGAGGAGGAGGGGGCGGCGGAGCTGTCCCATCACTACATGAGAGCGAGGATAACGATGATTAGAAACTGAAGAAGGTAACAGAGGAGATTACCATGATGGTTTTGGCACTTCCCAAATACACCTTTTATATGTGAATATTACCCCAATTAGAGCATGATTGATACTAATTTAGGCCATTTACCTGTGATATTGTCTATATATTTGTATATACGTTGTTTTGGAGCTTTATTGCAGAAACAGGTAAAATTGGTGACTAATGCGATGATGGAGGGGACAGGAGTCCAGAACCGACGAAAAGCACTGAAGAAGCCCAGTGCGCCGATCGGCGCAGTCCATGAGCCGATCGGCGCAAGGGTGTTTTGGCCCACAGAAGTGACCGAGGCCCATTCCACATATTTATGGAAGTTTATCTGTGCAAGACACTTGAAGATATTTGTCTAGAAGATTTATGGAATTTCAAGATCTCAACGTGCAGTACAAGACTTTATCTAGAAGGAAAAGGGCCACATGGCAGCTGTGGAAGACAGAGGAACTGACTCGGGGAAGAAATTAGAGAAGACACGGCTTGCACCGATCGGCGCAATCCTGCGCCGATCGGCGTAACTGCCTTATTTGCTAGAAACCGAGTCCTTTACGAGTAGAACCCTATAAATACTTGTAAACCCTTGCCGCAGAGAGGAGGAGGCGACAGAGGGATACCAGATCCGTGAGTTAGAGCCACCGGGGCTTGCCCCGTTAGAATAGATCTCTAGTTGAGTTTCAAGAACCATTGGAGTGAAGAGTTGATCCGTCAAGGTAGGCCATCTCGACGGAGATGAATCTTACTCTATGTATCTCAAGGATGATTGAATATGTTGATGATGGTTTTGGTGATTTGTCTATCTTGATTCTATAATCATGCATGTGCTTATTCCAATTACTTAGTTCTAGGCTAAGTAAGTAGATATTATCTTAATCGTGGTGATTAGGATAGTATTCGGACATTGTACTAATTATGGTTGCTTGATGATGCTAGTAGTGTGGTTTAGCGGTGACAGCACTAAGCCTGCGCAACACTATTGGATAGTTGAGTAGAGTAAGATACTCGCGCGATTAAGGGTTTCCTCTCGGCAGCGATAAATCGGGAGCCGCTCGAAAAGCAGGGTGATCTTACTCATTATAGGTTTTCATTGATCTATGTAATTACCCATAATGATGCTATTCAATTAGACTTTCTGGTTACGATCTCACTAGTAGATATCTGGCTACTCACTTAACAGCATAGGTTTACAAGATCTGGCACACTTTGGCTCAGATTCACTGGTGTGCCGATCGACTCAACTTCTGCGCCGATCGACGCAACAACTTTGGCTTAGATTCACCAGTGTGCCGATCGGCTCAACTCCTGCACCGATCGGCGCAACCATAGATTTACTAGATCTTGCACAATTTTGCTCAGTTTCACCAGTGTGCCGATCGGCTCGACTCCTGCGCCGATCGGCGCAATGACAGATTTACTGTCTCGCGCACCTTTGTGCTGACCAGTCTCCCACTCTTGCAACCTGACTTTGACAGTAGCCTTGACTAGATCTTTTACTGTTAACTTTATTTAATAAATTTCTAAGGTCCCAGTGGATTCGATAAACCTTGGAGTACTCAATTCAAGGAAAAAAGTGCTACAATCGTACACCGTCCTCTTGCGGTATATAAGTGGGTGCGTAGATACGACCAACAAGCCCTATTTTCTGGCGCCGTTGTCGGGGACCATAGCAGGTTTTTAAACATTGTTTGATGTATTAGCTGCTCTCTAGTACATATATTGTGTTAAGTGAAACTAACAGGTATGGACGGTCCTAAGTCAAACAAACCCTCTAATTACGCCGATGATCCAGAAAGACTCTTTCACAAGAAGAGAACAGCTGAGAAGAGAAGCAAGTCACTTGGAGATTTAGAAGCAGTCCGCGCAACACCTCGAGTATTATTTATACAGTAGAAGACTCATTTCAAGAGCAAGAAGAAGAGAAGATGGCAGAGGTACCTATGGTTAATCATCTTAAGCCACAATTGACTAGTATTATCAAAACAGATTTCCAAGAAGCTCAAGATCAACTTCCGTATCAATTGGAGAGATATGTTGGAATAGTGGCGCAACAACCGTTCACAGATTCAGAAGATCCCAATCATCACTTGCAGCACTTCCTTGAGGTTTGCAGTACATTCAAGATAGCGGGATTGACAGGAGACCAAGCGCGTGTGCGGCTATTCCCCTTCTCTCTAGTTGGACGCCCCAAGTAATGGTACAATGGATTGGAAAACACAATAAAAACGGTGTGGAACACGTTAGCAGCTGAATTCTTGGCCAAATACTTCCCCCCTGGTAAGACTCAAGCTTTGAAAAATAAGATTCTTGGGTTTACACAGAATATTGATGAGAGCATTGGAGAAGCATGGGAAAGATATAATGAATATATGGATGCATTCCCTCATCATGGTCTGATAGTTGGAGAATTTGTTGAGAAGTTCTACACAGGATTGAATCTTTTATCACGTCAACATTTGGACGCCTCAGCTGCAGGATCATTCATGTCAAAAACCCCCACCGAAGCTAAGAATTTGATCAAGTTGCTAGTTGAAAATCAATCGTGAGATGGTGAGAGAAGCTCAAGGAATTTGCAACCTTCAAAAGGAGTAGCGAAAAGTGTGATCGAGAAGACTCACGAAGACTTGATTATAGATCGCCTTGATGCTATTCAAAGGAGGTTAGACAATAATCTTCATATCCCTAAGGAAGAGACACCCAAGCTGGCGGAATCACGCTTCACATGTAGTGAGTGTGGAGAATTTGGTCATGTGCAGAAAGATTGCACTGAAGAGATGAAGATGCTAGAATATATGAAGAATAGTGGATGGAAGCCCCAATATCAGCAACAAAGAAGTTCTTTTTCTCCTAGTTCGTCCATGCAAAATTCTATCCCACTTCGTCTGCAATGTCACGAGTTCTTCCAAGCTCCATCGAAGATCAAGAAGGACAATCAAGCTAAATTCAAGGAGATTGATCGTGTCCTTGAGAGAATTAATGACAAGCTGATAGAAATTGAGAGCTCCAACGAGCAGATTTTGAAGCATACCAAGATTATGGAGCAACAGATGGGACAGCTATCGCAAGCCATTCAAGGCAACAAGTGGGCTATTCCTGGCAATACGATGTCTGCAGAGCAGTTAAAGGCAATAGCTACACGATCAGGAAAACAAACAGAAGATCCAGAGCACTCTGCGGGAGCAAAGAAGCCCCGCGCCGATCGGCGCGATGACCCTGTCGGCGCCGATCGGCTCCCTGGAAGCGCCGATCGGCGCAAGGAGGATGATGACCTCTCTGGTCTGAAAATGGGCATGGAGCCAGAAGAGCATGGCCCTGCCACGTTTCTGGATACTCAACTACTGACGAAGACAGAAAGAGCGCGACAACACGACGAGCAGTTTGCAAGGTTCGTCGATATTATGAAGAAGCTTTACATCAATGTTCCTTTTGTTGACGCTATCCAAGTTCCCACCTATGCCAAGTACATTAAGAACATGATGCAAAACAAGAAGTCTCTAGTTCTTAAGGAGGTTGTGAAGGTCACAAAGGAACTAACGGCGGCAATCAATGATATTGCACTGGAGAAGAAACCCGATCCTGGATCACGAAGCATGAAATGCATGATTGGAACAAGGATATTTGATAGGTGCGTGTGTGATCTTGGTGCAAGCGTAAGTGTTATGCCCCGTCATATATTTACAAATCTCAATTTGCCTGAATTAGAACCTACGGGTATGTGTTTAGAGTTAGCCGATCAATCAGTACGCTTCCCTGATGGAATTGCTGAGGATGTGCCTGTTCAAATTGGAGATCATATCGTCCCTGTTGATTTTATTGTGCTTGATATGGATAAGAGGACGAGGACCCCGTTGATCTTAGGCAGACCCTTCTTGAGGATAGCAAAGGCAAGTATTGATGTTGGGAGTGGTGAGATAAGCTTCGATATAAGTGGGACTCCCTACTCTTTCAAGTTTCGCCTAAAGGGAGAAGAGTGTCGTGCTATTGATGAAGTGAAGAGATACAAGACACCGTGGCATCGTGGCATCGAAAGTAATTGGAGGGGATGTATGGATAGGTCGTCCAAGCTATATGAACCATGGAGATAAGATAACCTTGTAGTGTCGTGGCCTCACATCCCGCACCGTGACACTAAGGATTGATTGTTTGCGGTGAGGTCAAGCTCTTTGACCTCTAAATAACTAGAGCGCTCTTGGGAGGCAACCCAATGTTCGGGAGATTTAGAAGTTATTTAGTGCTTATGGGAGTGCAACCCATTTCATTTAGTTAATTAGTGCTGGTCGGGAGGGCAACCCGGTATTTTTAAATTTGCTTGTTTGTGATAAAAACAATCTCCCGAATAATAAAAAAAAATATAGAAAAGTGTGTGTTTAATTCTTGTGTGCTCTTGCGTTGTCTGTTTATTCGTGCAAACCTGTGTATATACATACTGCAGACTAACAATGCAGGAATATAAAAAAAAAGAGACCAAAAACAGGAAGGAACAGAGCTTGCGCCGATCGGCGCACTTCTGTGCCGATCGGCGCAGTATTGCCCAAGTCAGGATAGAAGGCCGACGACGCCCAGAATTGAAGGAGTGCTAAAAATCAACTAGCACAGTAATTTTCAGAGACGGAGCTATTTTCAAGATAATCAAAAATCTTTTTGAAATAATTTTTTATGTGCAAAATGGTTGCTAAATAACGCAGGAAAGGATGATGAACAACATCTAGCGAAAAAGCGAGGGGCTAGAAAACGGAAGTCGCGCCGATCGGCGCGGTCACCAAATGAGCCCCGATACGTATGCCAATACTACAGGAACAATGGAGAAGTGAAAATTAGGTGAAAGAGATGAACACGAGGCATCAGAATCAGCACCGGACCAAAAGACGAGGTGCAAGGGACTTGCGTCGTTCGGCGCCCTACTGCGCCGATCGGCGCAGATACCCATACAGTTCCCAAATGGGCGACAAAGGCGACAGACATTTATTTTGAGGAAAAGGTATGATTATTATGCAGGTGTGCAGTGCAGAGGAGACACGGAATTGACCAAAATCTGAAAAAGAGACGGCGCGCCGATCGGCGCAGGCCCGCGTTAATTGGCGCAACCAATAAGACATTAGGATTTCGTGCTGTTCCCTTGCCAACCAACATGATGTGCCAGGAAGCGACATAAAGGATGGGAATCAAGCATCAGAGTGGTCCGAGCATTCAAAATTTGAATTATGCCGATCGGCGCAGGTACCCGTCCCGATCGACGCGCTCTCAAATTTTGAAATTTTACGGCGGTTCCTTCTCCTGGAAGTTTCCCACACTATAAAAGGGAGGCCAGGCGCCCCCTTTTGGCACAACATCCCGGTAATCTCTCCACCTTCCCCACTACCCACGATCTCGCACACGTTCCGCAATTTTCGAAGATGGATTGCCTCCGTTCCTCCGTCGGTAAGTTGGGCAAGAGGCTTCGCCGGGGAAGCAGTTCCGGTGGCAGCAGCGAGTCGAGCGGTGATTCCTCAGTGATGGATAGCTCCGACGCTCGCGATGACATGTCGGTGGGTGGTGCATATTCCGGCTCGACGGCGGCGACATACGAGATCCGCGCCCGCCACTCCGTCTCAGGCGCGTCCCTTCCAACAAGGTGTGCTACGAAAATCCAAACGGCGACAAGCCGTGGGGTTCGCACATCACCACCACCGCCGGCATTCATGCCGCGCCCAGTGGAGGAGGGCTTCACCCTCCTGAGCACGGAGGAACACCGGCACTACCTCACGGTGAGGGGAAGGTTCGTCCCCAACTTTGACTTGGAAGAGACCTTCCTCACCTCGATCGGCATGTGGGAGGACTTAAAGGGGATGCTAGACAACCTCGGCTGGGTGGATTTCCACCTCCTCCCAATGGACTACAACCTCGACGTCATCACCGAGGTTGCCTCTACGATGAGGTTTGGCATCGTTGAAGACGGTAGCGAGGCCGTCAACTTCCGCGTCCGCGACATCAGCCACACGGTGACCATGGAGGCGGCGGCTCAACCTTCGGCTTCGATGTCAACGCCGATGTCGCTGGCATCTTGGGGCGCGGGGAGTTGGACTCCTTTTGGAGGCGGCTCTCGTTTGTAGAAGAAATAAAGCGCGGCAACATCCGCAACCCAACCATTCAAGTCTCCAATCGGTGGTTGGCGGCGCGCATAGGCGACAAGGTCGACTCCAGCAACGTCACCGATGCGGACTTGCGGTGGCTCTACAACGCCATCGTGAGTCCGTCTTATTGCAACCCCATGTCGGTGATGGTGCGGGGTTGGCTCGACAAGAGGGGCACGACAAGCAAGAAGTTCGCCTTCAAGGCCTATCTTCAACGCCTAGCAGCCCTCGTCTGCGACGGCGATGGACCGGAAGGGCGCAATGACAAGTGAGAGTGCGCGATGGAGATCGGCGAGAATATGACTCGTGGCAATATTGTCACGGGAAGTGTTCGCACCGGCTTCCATGTCGGCGGCACCAACGTAAAACTCCCATGTGCGGAGCTAGGAGTTTTTCTCCCTCGCAAGCTGGAGGGAGGAAATTCGCTTGAGGAAGGTCTCCTGGAGGGCGGCCGATTTCTCAAGGACTGTCATGGGCGGGTTCGACAGCTGGACACATCTACAGCAGCCGGCGGCGAGTAGGACTCTTGGGGGTCACGCCAGGAGCATCTGTAGTACCAGTCAGGGTGGAGCGACGCAGCGGGCGGTTCACAGCCTTCTGCGCCGATCGGCGTAGGCGACGCACCGGTCGGCGCACCCTATTGCAGCGTGAGTATCGACTACAGGTACCAAGGGCATGTACCAGTGGTGTCTCCTGTGCCCGGTGCAGACTTTTTCGTGTCCATGCAGGGGTACCTCGACAACAACATGCACTACATCAAGCGCGTGAAGGAAGCCACGTCCCAATGGAGGTACAACCATGATGCGATGGTGGAGGAGTTCGAGCGACTCAAGGCGTGGTGCTATGGCTTCGATCAGCCACCGACTCCACTTTTAGATGACTAGGGTTCCTAGGAGTTGACACGTTTATCGGTTTCCTGGTTTGCGTTTTCTTTTATCTTTTGCAGTTGTTTTCTTTATTTACATATGTGTGTGTGAGCGGGTTGGGAAACCATGTATCGGGTGTGTTTACTTTCATGCAAGTGTGTTAGTAGTAGCTTTATTTTCATGCAAGTGTGCTAGTAGTAGTTTTATTTTTATGCAAGTGTGTGCAAAAATTATCACCATGTATTCGAGTTTCAATCTTAATATAATGGTGGCGGTTATGCTCTTTTAAGAGAATTGAATTAATTATTATTTCTTGAAAAGTGTTGATGAAGATCAAATAGTGTTGAGCATTGAATAAAATTTTGAACTTACACTTAATAATTATTCGATAAATATGTCTAATGTGGAGCAATTTTGAGTACCCATGTGCTTCATTTGTGTTGTCCAGTTTGTGATGATAACTTAGTACCAAACTTTTCAAAAATAAATTTTTATATTGTGAACTTTGGAATTTATTATTTTGAAGATCCTTAGCTACCAATGTCTTATTTTGAGCAATACTCATGAACCTTTGATATGTAGATAAACATTAAATTGATGGTTGAGTTCGGTTAGGATTTAATTCTTTTTGGTATGAACTTTATTAAGATGGCAATTTTTTGTGTATCTTTTTCTAGCCTTGAAGTTACTCATGCAAAAATTCAATTCCGCTGAGTACACTACCATAAACCCAAAAAATCTTATTGAGTATCATTCCTTGACCACATCCTATATTTCTGGCTATATTTAATTCTTGAATAAATGTTGCAGCCAAACAAATCAAATACCAACAAATGTTGGTGAATTTGGGTTGAGAGCCGATCGGCGCAGCGGTGGTATTAAAAAAAAACTCTGCTATTTGCTAAGGGACTAGCAAAATTTTAAGTGTGGGGGGATGGTATATGACATGCTTATTCTCGAAATTCATTCTAATATAGCCATGAATCATTCCAACCATATGCAATCTTCCAAGATCAAATTTTTGCTATGCACATGTCCACATATCCAAAGTGTAAGTCCTGTCTTAAATTTTTCTTTCTTAATGGCCATCTTGATAAGTTTCTATAATTCCAACGAAGAATAATCTCCTAGCTTTACAATATATTATTGATTTATGTTTGCAATCATTGAATTACCTCATTTAGCTACTCATATAAGCCTTACACTAATATTATTTGATCATTATGATATAGAATATAGGTTGAGTGATTTGAAAGATGAGTTGTTGCCTTGGATTATTTGGAAGATAGATTCTCTATGTTCATAACAATCTTTTAAGTGATCTTCATGTGTGGAAAAATTATAATTTATGAGTTGGACATGATCTTTTGCTTTGGGGAGAACTTTAAGCTTATGCCCATATTTGATCTATTTTGCTGAATACCAATATGAAATACAATACAATAGAACAATGCTCAACATTTGCTGATTTGAGATATCTTTTATGATAGAAAGAGTATGTTTTTCAATTTTTCTTTCTTTTACTTTACTTGGGACAAGCAAAGGTTTAAGTGTGGGAGAACTGTTGGCACTTCCCAAGTGCCCCTTTTATATGTGAATATTACCCCAATTAGAGCATAATTGATACTAATTTAGGCCATTTACCTGTAATATTGTCTATATATTTGTATATGCGTTGTTTTGGAGCTTTATTGTAGAAACAGGTAAAATTTATGATTAATGCGATGATGGAGAGGACAGGAGTGCAGAACCGACGAAAAGCACTGAAGAAGCCCAGTGCGCCGATCGGCGCAGTCCATGAGCCGATCGGCGCAAGGGTGTTTTGGCCCACAGAAGTGACCGAGGCCCATTCCACATATTTATGGAAGTTTATCTGCGCAAGACACTTGAAGATATTTGTCTAGAAGATTTATGGAACTTCAAGATCTCAACATGCAGTACAAGACTTTATCTCGAAGAAAATGGCCCACATGGCAGTTGTGGAAGACAGAAGAACCGACTCGGGGAAGAAATCAGAGAAGACACGGCTTGCGCCGATCGGCGCAGGATTGCGCCGATCGGCGCAACCACCTTATTTGCTAGAAACCGAGTCTTTTACGAGTAGAACCCCTATAAATACTTGTAAACCCTCACCGCAGAGAGGAGGAGGCGACAGAGGGACACCAGATCTGTGAGTTCGAGCCACCGGGGCTTGCCCCGTTAGAATAGATCTCTAGTTGAGTTTCAAGAACCATTAGAGTTAAGAGTTGATCCGTCAAGGTAGGCCATCTCGACGGGGATGAATCTTACTCTATGTATCTTAGGGATGATTGAATATGTTGATGATGGTTTTGGTGATTTGTCTATCTTGATTCTATAATCATGCATGTGCTTATTTCAATTGCTTAGTTCTAGGCTAAGTAAGTAGATATTATCTTAATCGTGGTGATTAGGATAGTATTCGGACATTGTACTGATTATGGTTACTTGATGATGCTAGTAGTATGGTTTAGCGGTGACAGCACTAAGCCTGCGCAACACTATTGGATAGTTGAGTAGAGTAAGATACTCGCGCGATTAAGGGTTTTCTCTCGGCAACGATAAATTGGGAGCCGCTCGGAAAGTAGGGTGGTCTTACTCATTATAGGTTTTCATTGATCTACGTAATTACCCATTATGATGTTATTCTATTAGACTTTCTGGTTACGATCTCACTAATAGATATCTGGCTACTCACTTAACAGCATAGGTTTATAAGATCTGGCACACTTTGGCTCAGATTCACTGGTGTGCTGATCGGCTCAACTCCTGCGCCGATCGGCGTAACAACTTTGGCTTAGATTCATCAGTGTGCCGATCGACTCAACTCCTGTGCTGATCGGTGCAACCACAAATTTACTAGATCTTTCGCACTTTGGCTCAGTTTCACCAATGTGTCGATCGGCTTGACTCCTACGCCAATCGGCGCAACGACAGATTTACTGTCTGGCGCACCTTTGCGCTGGCCAGTCTCCCCCTCTTGCAACCTGACTTTGACAGTAGCCTTGACTAGATCTTTTACTGTTAACTTTGTTTAATAAATCCCTAAGGTCCTAGTGGATTCGATAAACCTTGAAAGACTCAATTCAAGGAAAAAAGTGCTACAGTCGTACACCGTCCTCTTGCGGTATATAAGTGGGTGCGTAGATACGAGCAATAGATGGCTTACCCCCAACGGTGGCGCGGATACCTGCCCGGAGTAGAGGGGCCATGGCTCTAGGGTTGGCGGCCGTCCATGGTGGGGAGCTTTTCTTGAGTGGGAAGAACAAGGGCGTCAGAAGGCGAGAGGAATGGTTGAGCCGAGGGGTAGTCCACCCGTTTTATATGAAGAAGAATGGGAAGGAGTCAAGGAGCCCAGGGGGAATGCGAAGGAGACTGAGAAATAAGCGAAGGAGCCCGAGGAGAAGTTACAACCCATGATCAATATCGTTTGCGTGTGACGAGGCGAGTTGCCAGGGCCTGTTCGTTTCCCGATTGGCTTGCCAGTTGGGTGCGTTATCAAAGTTGCGCGCTACAAACAATGTGTGTTGGCCATGCCTGTTCTATATAGTCTCCCGTTCTTCTCGCATCGTCTTTCATCCATCACATCGCTGCGAGACGAATCTAACGAGGCTAATAAATCTATGTTTTGGGTGAGGGAGATTAGTCTTCACCAGTGGTCAAATTACGCAAGTTCGCTGAAATGTGGGTCCGAAGTTTTATTTGACCCACCGCTCAGTCTCTCTTGGGAAACGAACACCACCGCCAGCCGATGGTCAAAACAGAAAGAGAATGGTTTACGTGTAAACTGCGCGAGGTCACTGAAATATGGATCCGATGTTTTATTCGGTCGATCGCTCGGTCTCTCTTTGGGAAACGAACACCACCGCTAGCCGACGGTCAAAACAGAAAGAGAATGGTTCACGTGTAAGTTGCGCGAGGTCGCTGAAATATGGGTCTGATATTTTATTCGGTTCACCGCTCGGTCTGTCTTTGGGAAACGAACACCACCACCAGCCGATGGTCAAAACAGAAAGAGAATGGTTCACGTGTAAGCTGCGTGAGATCGCTGAAATATGGGTCCAATGTTTTATTCGGTCCACCGCTCGGTCTCTCTTTGGGTCTGACTGCTGAACCATTCTCTTTCTATTTTGACCGCTCACTCTCTCATGCCCCATAAGAGTACGCTTTCAGATTCTTTATTTCGTGTCCGAGCTACAGAAGTGACCTACAAGAGTACGCTTTCAGTTTTTTTAATATTTTGGCAATTTATATCTCAACAAATATAGCGAATTTTACAGCTGAAATTGGTTGTCATACGTAATACATAATCTTCAAACATCAGTAAAATTTTTTTTATCTTTTGAAACTTTCAGATCATGTACCTGTCATGAAAGTTTAGCTTAATGACACTACTAATTTGAGGTTGACATGACAAAATTATATCAATAAATTCTAGAAATTTTACTGCATGGGTAGGAATCTGTGTTACATGCCTGCACCAGATTGCAGATCCTAACTTGTCATCTTTAGATCCCTACAAAAAAATTTTTTTACTCAATTTATGAATATTTAGGTGATTTTTAATTCAAAAACTATAAGAATTTTGGAACTGAGCTTTTGCATGTGATTGTTTCATGTGACATGCAACCACCCTATATTTTTTATTTTGTTTTTTATAATGTGAAAAAAAAGTGTGTTCAAAATGGACTTGTCCATCCGAATATTGTATATATATTTATCACTCTAATATCGATAACATGGTTGAAACCAACACAAAAGAATAGGGTTGTTTTTTATAAGACCGTAGAAAAAAATCATCAAATTTGGACTTGAAATGTGAGATCTATTCGTATTTGAAGATTTAATTAGGAATCTAAAAGAAAAAAGTTAACGCTCGGCAAGAACAAACGAAGAACTCCTGATGAACTCGATGTCGACATGTGGGAACGACCTGTCAGCGAGTTGTGCAATGAGACCTGTTGATGAAGTCGGCCCAAGAGCCCAAGACGGGATGGGCGGGCCTCTTATCTAGGATCCCGTCTGGCTTTGGCCAAATTTTGGAGTAATTTAAAAAGCTAAGAAAAATCCAAAAATTCAAAAAAATTCAAAAACCTGCTCGGATTGATGTTGTAGATACAGTAGATGTTAACCCTCGAGTTTGAGGTCATTTGGAGAAGGTCAAAGAATAGTCACACTAGAAATGGGGTAGTTTGACCTACCACACGGGCAGTTTGGCCAAAATTCAGAAAAATTTAAAAATTCCAAAAATTCAAAAATCTGCTCGGATTGATGTTGTAGGTGCAGTAGATGTTAACCCTTGAGTTTGAGGTCATTTAGAGAAGGTCAAAAAAATGGTCGCACCAGAAATGAGGCAGTTTGGCCAACCACTAGGGCTTTTTGTAGCTTATTTTGAAGAACACATTCACATAACGGAAAAGCAACCATAGTGCATACATATTTACAATTAAGACACAAGTTTTATGCCTCAGAATACAAATCATAGTTCAATCATCCACACAAGTTTCACCTTTCACTCGATTTTCTCTTCTTCCTACCACTTGATTGTACAGACACACCACACAAAACTCCCATGCTCTTGGTTTTCTTCGCGTCACTAGTACTAGGCCGCTGCATGCACACCACAAGTTCTTGTTCTTCTTCTGTTTCCATGCCATCTTGTTGAACACTGTCAGTTTGCACAACATCATCCAAAACCGAATCACATGACACCACATCATCCAAAACAGATTCTGTTTGCACAACATCCAAAAATGATTCGGCCTACACCACAACATCTAAAATTGATTCAGTTTGTTATGTGGCATCTTCCAAATCAACTGCATACTGCACACTTCTCTTTCTTTTTGTTGGCCAGACATTTTCAACAACAACAGGTTCAAATTCAGCACCTCACTTCCACGCTTTTTCCTGAAAAAATAAAAATGATATGAAAACAAAGCAAATTTAAGTGCTCAATTGGAATGGCTCAATGATTTTTCTCTTGAAACTTACTTTGGCTTTTCTGAAGTGTAATGGCATTTGGCAGATCTAGCTCAGTGGCCAAGTTCCTGACACATCTTGCATCTATTTTTGTTGCCTTTCTGCGCCCGTTTTGGTTTATCATCTCCCCCCCCCCCCCCTCTTACTACTACTATATTTCTCATACCAAGCCTTGTATCTGCTCATTTTAGGCCAGCCAGCCTTTCTTTTGGCAAGGGAGAGACATATTGAAAATTCAAATTCCACTTCAGGCCACTGAGATTGATCTGTAAGTGGTGCTATTGGAGTTGCATATGCAGCCTTGAATCTCGCTATCAAATAATATTCATGCAGATAAGGGTGCATGTTTACCTTCGGCTTGCCGTTTTCCAGTGTGCTGCCACTCGAGGCATGTGCATTCATGTAGATCAGTGTGAACCACATGCCTCCTTCCAATCTTGGTATCTCTCACTTCAGTGCCCCACAAAGAAGAACTCTCAACTATCAAATGTGCAAGATTTCTGCTCCTGTTAACCACTTACTGAACCACTGCTGGAAGCTTATCCCCTTGCAAAGCATCACCTATTCTTTTTCTCAATTCCCACATCCGTATGATCATGATCCTGATTTGATCAACCATGTCATGCACAGGTAAGTTTTTCAACTGTCTCACCTTATTGTTAAAACTTTCAGCCAGATTATTATTGATATGGTCACACTTGATGGCCGTATTAAATCTTAACCTATACCATAAAAAAGAATGGTATGTTTTCTCCCACTGCTCAAACTCAAGATCTGTTGCATACACCTTGCCAAGGTGATTATCATGTGTCTTTTTGCTGTAAGCTCTTGCTGCTGGCCACAACCGCCCCAAAACTTCACCTTTATGACTCTTCATCACATACAACCACATATGGCCGAAGCACTCCCTCTCCTCAGCATGTGGAAATGCATTCTTGACTGCATTTTCTAGCCCTTTACATGCATCAGTGTGTATAGCCAAAGGTGTCACTGGCCCAATGCATCTTTTCAACTGCATGATAAACCATGTCCATGAAGCGTCAGACTTAGATTTGAGCATGCCAATAACAACAAAACATCCAGTTGTGTCCATCTAGAGCATTGCATGCTGCCAATTGATCAGTCCACTTTCTAGTCAAAAAAGAGGAGTCTACGCTCAAATATGGCCTACACCCTGCTTTGAGGCCATCGATGCAAGGCTTTAAAGCCATAAAAAATTTGGAGAAATATACTTTACCATCAGGTGCAACCTCTCTATCTATCTCCACAACACTATCAGGTGACCTCTTCTCCACCTCTGCCTTAAAACTATACAATATCCTGAACGTATTTGCCTAATCACCATATAATTCTTTCATTGCCCTCTGTTTTGCCTTCCACACTGTGGTATACTTCACCTTAATAGGGTACTACTTTTACAGGTCTATTCTCAATTTCTTTACAGTAGAGTTTGGTGTTTTCGCTAAAATAGGACTGATCTTTTGTGCAACTCAGGCCTGTGATATCATCTTTGATACAACCTGTGAACTAGTAATACAAGTATGTTCATGTGGCATTTGATTAACCCTGATGGTATATCCATCAGGTTGTTTTCTAACAGAAATGTACCACTTACAAGGCTTGGCATCCCCATCAAAGCCTTTGCACTTCGTATAAAGTTTCTTTATATCTGTCCACACAGTCTTGGCGTCAAACTCACTCCTCACTGCATAAATCTTGAAACACATCCTAAACTCTTTTATGTTTGGAAAATACTTTTCTACTTCAATTACAGGATTGTCTGAGTCATATACATTTACGAACTCATCATCATTGTAATCATCTACCTCATCGGCAGCTTCGTTCATCAACTCTGGATCCACATCTCAGAACCAACAGTCCCATTAGCCCCTACTGGAATTCCTAAAATTTTGGTCATCTCAGTGTCAGCCATTGGTGCAATGACCAAATCAGTACGCTCTTGCAGTTGTACTGAATTGCAGTTGACAACAGTCATATTTGCAGCACCATCACATCCCTCTTGTGTATCATCAGCTAACACTATCACTTTGGTTAAAATGGGATCTATTTATCTATTTGCAGCCCAATCATTATCTGCAATCTGCATAGCCAACTTTGATGGCACATATCCAACATAAGAATCTGATTTCAGATCCACTAGCTCGGCAAGAAATGTAACACGTTTGCTTGTCCAGCCGTCTTGCCGATCGATTTCATCGACAAGCGCTTCGCCATCCTCCATTCTCACATACTCGCTCTTCCAATCATCGAAGTGTATCAATGCTACTTCTTACTCCGGACCCCAAGGAATACTCTCCCCTATTTTGTCCACCAAATTCCTCACTGCTTGCGCTCCTTGGTTCACAAGGTCCTGTGGGTCGATCTCTGCACAATCAACCTCCCAACTTACCAATCTGTTGCTCTATGACCCTCAGGCTACCATTAGCTAGCTTCACGATAGAGTAAAAGGAAAATTTAACAGACCATTTGAAGTTGTGTCGTTGTTCCCTGTTTCGACAATGGTGTAGGAATTCACAAAATGGAAGCGAACGAGCTCTAATCGAAAGCAAAATCAGCATGAGGTGCAGAGGATTACCTCGAATTTGACTCTCCCTGCTCCATCTGTTTTGGGCGCCCCATCTGTTTTAGACCACACTGCTGCAACTCGGACAAAATCGGGCGCGCATACGTCAGATTCGGGACTCAACTCGGATGAGAATGCGACTAGGGTGAGATTTGACTCACCACAGAGGTCGTCGAGGACCCTGGCCGCGCGGGGCCAGAGACGGATGTGGGGCGCTCTGAGGACGCGCGCTGCCGAAGAGGGATTGGGACGCCGCTCAGAGGGCGCGCCACAGGAGATCTTCGGTCGGTCAAGTAGACAGACTCGTGCCGCCGGAGGGAGCCACCGCCGGAGAGAGATGTGCGGCGCTCTGAGGTCACGCCGCCGGATATGGATTTCCCGTCGCTCAAATGGCGCAAAACTGGTATTCGGACGGTCCATCAGACAGATTCACGCGCGATAACGCTCCAACTGGGTCCCACGACCGCTAACAACCAAATCCACAAAGTGTCAAGGGCGTCTATGGGTTCTGGCTATTTTGTTCCACACGGACGTCGCACGAGAGCTATTACCGTCAACTATATCATGCCTCTACCAATTCCTATAAACAACATCGCATGTGAGCTATTGGCCCTGTTTACTATGTGCCTGGACAGTACCCTCAGCTTGCTTACCGTTGTATATCCTTGAGTTGAGGATCTGTATTGCGGTTGTGTTCTCGACGTGGATGCCGTCGGTGTTGGGGCTGAACGCCGGCGAGCTGACGAAGAGTCCGTCGACGCGGACGTGGTTGCAGGCGTCGAACTTGAGGTGGAACTGTGGGCTGTTCTCGATGCGCAGGCCGCGCACCGTCACGCCGTTGCTCACGAAGAACCGGATCATCTGAATCAAAGAGCGCAATCCAAAACAGAGGTCGCCGTGGCGTGCTTACCGCAGGGCGCTGTCACATGGCCCGGGCAGCGTCGACCCGTTGGATCCCTGAACATGCACAACCACAAAGGACACGGCTTGTCGTCTTGAACGCGCTGCGGCAGCGGCAGCGCGTCTTTACCGTCCGGAGGGAAATCCGGCGGCTCGGGCTGAGGATCTCCGTCGACATTGTTAGGCAGCGCGCGATATGCCCGCTGTTCTTCGTCGCGCGGTGGTGTTGACAGTTGACTGTGCCGCCGGTGCTTCCGGTGGTAGTGCAGCGTTGTTCTCGCGTCGTCGCGATAGGAATGCACAGCGATGACACGACGAGCACCATGCCAACGGCGGCTACATTTGCCATTGACGGCCTCATGGACGATGACGTCACGACGGCACTGAAGGCTGCCGGACTGCTCGTGTATGTGCGTGCGCGCGCGCGTGTTACCTCTAAAATCTAGATACAGCCCTTGTTGCAACTGTGGTGCTTGAATACACAGCTTGAATGGAGGTAAAACAAGTGCTATATATACGCGTGTCGTAGCCGCCTACACGAGTGTAGCGCACGTACAGATAGAGCTCTTGCAATGTGGCTTCAACTTGCATCTGCAGTGATAGAGAGACCAGCATGTCAATGCTGGATATCTACATATTATTTCTGGGAATGAATTCTAGTACCGTTGTAGATCCTGGAGTTTTTTTATTATATATGGACGGAGGTGGTATTCTCGACGTGGATCCCGTCCGTGTTGGGGCTCGACGCCAGCGAGCTGACGAAGAGGCCGTCGACGCACACGCCGTTGCAGGCGTCGAACTTGATGTGGAACTTTGGGCTGTCCGCGCACTTTATGAGTTACTGTTCCACATTATCTAACCAACCACATTTACATAAGCTTTCTTCTTTCATACAAAATCATGGTGGTGGGAACTGAAGCGAAATGGACAATTTGCAGCTGAGCTCTTGCTGAAGAAGAGTTAGTTTTACTAACCAAAATATTGGTCGTTAGTTTTATAAAGGTATTGACCAATAGTTTGATCCAATAGTTTAGATTCGATAATCTAAACATATAACTACTGGTCAATAGTTTATCATTTTAAGTATGATAACGAAAAAAATAATATTTCTAAATTTATAATAATTATTTTATACTGTCATAAATAAAAATAAATTAGTAATATGATTAATAATTAATGTTTAATTTTTTTAAAGATCAACTGATATTTTAATAATTTGGTAGGGCTAGATTTCTATTATAAAATAAACATAAAATCATTTATAATAATGCAATTATGAAATTATCCTCAAACTATTCACCAATAGTTTCTTAAAACTAATGAGCAATATTTTAGACAGTATAACACCTCTAGAATTTTAGATTTTTTCAGGTCAGTTTGGTTCTTAAAGTGGTCACAAGTCTGATTATAGTTCCAAATCACACCCCGCCAATAAAGGTTGTCACTGGCGGTGTCTTCTCTAGAACCTGTCTCTAAGAAAATTGGGGAAATTTCCTAGAGGCCATAAAAAAAGTTCTTTTTCCTTATTGACTATAAAAAACTTTCAATTTCCTTCATGATCATCGATTTAAAATTTGATGCCTTAATGGCCACTTTCATTTGATTCATATGATAGTTGGAAGGAGAAAAATCAAAATTGCCCCTAAAGGTCTTTTTGCCATGACGTTGCACACAGTATATATATGTAGTAAATATTTTTTAGATAAAAAAAGTTCAATTCACATGTTATACAATAATTGTGTGTGAGGCATGAGCTGGACTGCGTGTTGTGCTCGCGATGCACATATCATGACGCCATGTCATTTCTTGTTGCTCAACCGAAACAATGGATATGAATGGAAATTTTATGTTTCAAGTCATCGTGCATGTTTTGTGTCTCGAATTCTTGTGCATGTACAGTATGTAAATGATTTTTTTCTCTAGTAATATTTATTAAATAACATGTTAACTGATTTTTTTATTTAAAATATATTTAGTGCGTATATATACTAATATTTTGCAACATTATGATAAAAAATGTCATAAGGGGCGATTTCATCTTTTCTCCTCTCAGTTATCACATGAAATGAATGAAAGTGGCCACTAAGACATACAATTTTAAATCGTCGGCCACTAAGGAATTTGAAACTTTTTTATGGTCAATAAGGAACAAGAGCTTTTTTGTTATGGCCACTAGGGAATTAGTGACGGGGTTCTTTATGGCACGTCTTTGAAAAGCACCATCAGTGATGGCTATAACCTTCTATTAGTGACGGGAGGTAGGTCCATCATTGGTGACATGTTACAAGTGATGGGTCTGATTACCGTCATTATTACTAGAGGGGTAGTTTTCAAAAAATTAATTAGGCACATTTTATTAGAGGGGTGGCTTTTAAGAAATAAGTGAGACGGATCTAATATGTCGGGTTAGAATTAGGTCGCCATCATCCCAGCCTGTTGTTTATGCAGCAAACAATTACATGACGGTAGTCCAACACTTTGCAAGGTCCAGGCCCGGAGCTAGATGCACTTTTTTTTGCTTCAACCGATATATGCTTCAGCAAAGAACATTCGGTTTAGCTCCTTTTGCATTCAGCAAGCGATGCTACCAATGAGCATGCTGGTTCTCTCTTCTTTATTTTATTAAACAAAATAAACATTGAAAAGACTAAAGAATAAGAAACAAAAGATATCTCATGCTACTTTTTCTTGCCGAGCCTAGCACTAAGAATTGGCAGAAAAAAAATTAAAAGGAAAAAGAAAAAGGATGATAGGAAAGCAAAGGGTTGATTCTGTTTGCTAATATATGTGTAAAGCTATGTCCTGACTTTGGAAAACAATTGGCGTATGCAACAGACTTAATCCACATGGCTCACAGTCAGGATTGAGGATGCAGTAAATAAAAGAGGAAAAGTCAGGAGGCTTGCTCCTTCCTCTGTTTCGACAGAAAGCTAAAAGAGGAAAAGAGAGATTATCCTAACTGTGGATCCAGAATAAGCAGCTGTGACATGTTGCTTGTCTAAGGGATTACATGATCTCTAACATTTCTCCAGTGTTATTTGCAAGTAGGTAGCAGTTTTTCTTATCCCTTTAGTATTCTAGTCTAATTTGTATAGAGTTATCAAGAATGAAAGCAAATAACCACTCAGTATTTTCTACCTAAATTTTTGTATTTCAAAAAGTAATATTATGTAGCAAATGAAGTGAGTTCTCGGGCACTAAATTAAATCTAAAACTTCAATAACTAGGTAAAACATCAATAATTAGGTAATGCCAAACATAATTGAGGCTATTTTTGCTTCAAAATAGCAAAAGTTGTGCATCCGAGTTCTCTGATCCGTCCAAGTTCTAAACAGCCAATTCTCCGATCCGTCCTCTCAAGCTGACTAAATCCCAGTTCTAGAGTTCAAAGTTCTAGAGAAGCAAGACACACGTATTCCCTCACCTAACTGCTGCCTTTCAATATCATCATCGATCAGCTAGTAAAAGATAATGACATCAAAGTTACTACAAACAGTTAAACAAAACTAAAAGCTCAAACGGCAAAGATTCCTTCATCGACATGAATATTTTCTAGAGAAGGCACAGGTATTAACTCGCCTATCTACCTTTGAATATCATCATTGATCAGCTAGTAAAAGATGACAACAAAGTTACTACAAACAGTTAACAAAATCTAAAGCTCAAACGGCAAAGATTCCTTCATCAACATGCACATCTTCAATTGTTTCTTCCATACATGGGGACCGATAGATTGCTTCTTTGATCCAAATTCCGATGTCACAGAACAGTAAGCACGACCTTGTTACAGAAAAGTTCTAACGACAGACACAAGGGCCTTGGTGGTGCGCCTCTGGTTGTGTCATGGACAAGGAAAAAGCTAGCAAATGGCGCCACCTGTGCAGTACACACTCCCAACTCCTTTGACAAGCTTGCCCTTCCGTTTCATATGGAAAAACAACCAGTCCAGCTCCAGCACTCCTTGTATATATACATACCCAAGGCGTAGCCAAGCAGCCAAGGAACCATCAGATCAAGAAGAAACAGCTGGAACGAGTATGTTCTCATCCGTGATCATGAAGAGCTTCATCTTCATCCTTGCTCTTCTTCCCGTCACCGCCATCGGAGCCGGCCTCAAGGTCGGGTTCTACAGTAAGAGCTGCCCATCGGTGGAAACCCTAGTGCAGCAGGCCGTGGCTACCGCCTTCAAGAACAACAGCGGGATCGCCGCCGGCCTCATCCGGCTGCACTTCCATGACTGTTTCGTCAGGGTTTGTGCCTCATTCTAAAGTGTTTTTGCTTGCTTGTCCACTGTCATTTATATGCCAAAGTGCCCGACCGATCGAATTGTTTTTATTCTTGTTGACGATCAATGGGATCTGTTCCTCCTGTGCAAGTGCCTTTCCTTTTTATCTGCGCAACACACTGAAGACACTCACGTACACACGCACATGCTAAGCTTTATTTCTCAGAGCATATAGACACGACCCTTTTTAAGAAGCAAAATAAAAAACATGGAATGGTTGTAGGTGGAGGTGAGGTACTCCACTATGCATGAGAAGGCACTTGAAATCACAATGTTGTATAACAACATGATATCCGAGTGCCCCACCTCCATTCAGACTAATTGTTGCCGTTAGGAGAGTGTTTGTAGTTCATTTTTGAACTATGAATCTTGTCCTAACATCAAAAATTAAAATACCGAGGAAGTATATATACTTGAATAGTCATGATATCTACGGAGCATGGTTGAATATCTTTTGAACAGCAAGAAAAGAATTTAATGCCATGCTTTTCATGAATTTTATTTAAGAAGAAAGAAATATGTTCCGGAATAGAAGGTGCAATATGTACACGTTGGAAAGCGAAATCAGGTTTATTTGTGTTGCATGCTGATTTATAGCGTGATAGATATAGACAGATGTTCCATGTGGCTGTGGGCATGATGAGTCGAACACGCGTTGCTAGCTGCTGGTCTTATGCCAGACGCCCAGATATAAGTGCATGGGTCGATAAGACGACCTGTGAGCTGTGACCATGACTCTGTATAGTCAGCACTGCATTCTTCCTTGAAGCGATGCCTAGTTGCTGCTAATACTGCTCAGTGCTGCTTGTAAAAAATGCCTAGCTAGATATTTCTTGTTTGTTGCTGGTAATACTGCTCACTGCTGCTCTACCTTCAATTCGGAGTTGTAGAGAGCTGAACATTTCTTATTTGTTGGCGTCGTGCAAGTAAGGTTATTTTCAAGTTTAAGAGTAGAACTGTAATGACAACTAGTTAACGCAAGAACATGTCACACATTCAGGGCTGCGACGGGTCGGTGCTGATCGACTCGACGTCGAACAACACGGCGGAGAAGGACGCGGCGCCGAACAACCCGAGCCTCCGCGGCTTCGAAGTGATCGACGCCGCGAAGAAGGCCGTGGAGGCCGCCTGCGCGCGCACCGTCTCCTGCGCCGACATCCTCGCCTTCGCCGCCCGCGACAGCATCGCCCTCACGGGGAACAACCTCACGTACAAGGTCCCCGCGGGCCGCCGCGACGGGCGCGTGTCCACGAAGCAGGACGCCCTGAACAACCTCCCTTCCCCGCTCTCCACGGCCGCCGAGCTCGTCGGCAACTTCACGCGCAAGAACCTCACCGCCGAGGACATGGTGGTGCTCTCCGGCGCGCACACCGTCGGCCGGTCCCACTGCAACTCATTCACCAACCGGCTCTACAAGTTCAGCAACGCCAGCGACGTGGACCCCACCATCAGCCCGGGATACGCGTTCCTGCTCAAGAGCATCTGCCCCTCCAACAGCAGCCAGTTCTTCCCCAACACGACCACGGCCATGGACCTCATGACCCCGGGGGCGCTGGATAACCGGTACTACCTCGGGCTGGCCAACAACCTGGGCCTCTTCACGTCGGACCAGGCGCTGCTCACCAACGCCACGCTCAAGGCCTCCGTGGATGAGTTCGTCAAGAGCGACAACAAGTGGAAGAAGAAGTTCGTCAAGTCCATGGTGAAGATGGGCGGCATCGACGTGCTCACGGGCACGCAGGGGGAGATCAGGCTCAACTGCAGGGTCATCAACAGCGGCAGCGCTGCTCTTGAACTCACCACCACGATGACCGGATCTGCTGCCTCCAGCGGGTTCGACGAGATTTGAAATAACTAATGATCGAGTGCTGCTGATTTCTATGCGGTTTCATGTTCAGTTCCATTACTTTTACTGCGTTTGGCAAGAATAAAAGAGAGCAGGCACATCCACCACCTGAGAGAGAAAAAAAGAACGATTGTTCCCTTTTTATGTTTTGGCTGATGTTTCCAGTAGTGTTTGTGGTCTGGTCATGATGAAAGGAGTTTGATATTTACTTGTTAGAAGATACTTCAGCAAAGATATATCTGTTTTTCGTTGAATTATGATCCTCACAGTTTCAAACAGTATAGAATGGTTCCAACCGACGGAAACAATCGACAAATGACCAAAAAAAAAAGGCAAATGCGAGTTGCGGGTGAAATGATAAAATTTGAATTGTTTGATGTAATAGATTGAGTCATATTTCTTATTTCTTTCTTCATTAATGGTCTGCAACTTTTATAAAGCAACATAGAACTAAGAAATTATTGGTCTGAATGCTTGTTTATAATGAAACTTCTATAATTCAGCATCACGTTACAAGCCACTATATGCAAGAACTTACCAACGCTAGACTTGACTCCACAAAGATTAGCGGTTGTGATGTGTTTTTGACACCTTATTTTTGTGGAAGTAAAGCTCTTCAAATCTTCATTCTAGGCTCCGAGTCTTGTTTCCTTTAATTAATCAGAAAGAAACAAATCAACGATCGGTACTTTCCCCCTAGAATCTCAAGAATCTGTAGGGCTATGCTCTTACATACACAAGGAGGAAGTTGGTTAAAGTTCTAAACCTATGACTCATTCCACTTGCCGTGTCAATCTGGTGATGCAGTTGTTGCGCGAGTCTCTCTAAACCATCCCGGTGCAGACAAATCGAATCAATGCAGATGGCAAAGCTACATTACTCATTCCGGAATGGATTCACCAGAAGTCCATTGCTAATCTCCTTGCTTTGTAACGGCAGACAGACAGCTGAGAGACACTCATCACAACACATGATGTGAGATTGCCAATCCAAGAATGATTACAGTTTGAAACCAGCAATATGTCTTTTGAAAAAAAAAACTATCCGTAACGAAACGGCACACCATTTTTTTTAGCACTGCTATAGAGTAGACCCGTTTTGTTAGACTTTTATACAACCAGGAAATCAAATGGTTAAAATCACTTGGGTGTCATTTCACCTATCAACCAAAGGGCTTAAAACACTTGGTCAGACAAATAGGTCTCCTTTGAAGCATTTTCCTTTTTTTTTAGTGCTATATAGCGAGAAACGTGTGTAATTCACCATGCCACAGGGATCCTAATAACTTATAATACTCGACACATTACAGTGAACTGGCTTAGCTTTTTTGGGAGTTAAAGGAAAAAAAGATTGATCCTAGCTGGTGTGACTGCTATATTTTGATCATTATGGCTATGTCACAACTCACAACGATATTGTCTTCAACAAAAAAAAATCTATGATATCTTTAATACAGGTAATCTTTGCAACATATTGGTGTTATTTTTGAAGAATATTACAAAAAAGAGGACCACAGATATGCATTTACCAAAACTTGTTGAAGCATAAGTGAATTTGCCCACACTTTTTTATCAGCTTAGTCTTTTAGGCGCAACTGATCGATACATAGTAGCTTAACATGATATTAGAGTCATAATTCTTGAGTTCAACTCCTAGTGACCGCATTTTCTATTGCATCGCTCCTATTTCCACGTTTATGTCCCATAAACTACACATGAGGGAGAGTGTTGAGCCATAAATAAATTATCAACCCTTTCCCATCCATTTAGACTTTTGAATGCAACTGATCGATGACACTTGTCACTTTGGGAGTGGAGCTGGTGGCGATGGACATTTTAACTAACAATGGAGATGGCCCTTGCTGCCATGGTTTACATAACCGGTAAAAACCGGTCGGTTATCCTGATTAACCAGAAAACCAGTCCCGACCGGTCGTGCTAACCGACCGGTTAGTCGGAGAAAACCGTACTTGGTACTGTAGTAATTCGGTTAACCGGCCGGTTATCCTAGTTAACCGGTCGGTTTTTCACCGAGCCGAGCCGGCCGGTTAATTTGGTTTTTGTAACCTTGCTTGCAGTAGGCTTTCTTTGGAAGGTTTGTACTTCAAATTCTTAGCTCTTCACAGCTCCTTGAAGGCAAATTAAAATTTTGTAGTAATGATGCACTGTTGATAAAACTTACAAAAGGTTGAAACCTTTTTTTATTTGTCTAAAAAAAGTATTATGAATTAGATGTACATTTAGGACTGACAAAACTCCAATTACATTCTGCAGGGCATGTTTCACTTACTCTGAGACACAACAATACAGTTCCTCCAATTGCAATTTGAAGAACACTCCACAATAAATTATGGTTGAAACGAGTAACAAAAAATGAACAGAGCGATAGGAGAAAAGCCTGAAAACAAATATGGTCCTACCCAGGCAGGCTTTTGCAACCTTTTAAGTGTTTGTTCCGAGGATAATTAATTAGATTAGTAGCAGTCATCCAAGTATAGTAAAGAAGCATCTAACACATTGCCCTTCTTTATGGTCTCCAACTCATCCTAGTATTATTTTCTAGACTAGAATCACATGGGAGAACACATGAATCGCTCTAAGGAGGACTTATGTTGCCCATTTTCAGCCTTCATGGGTCTACTGTAAAAGAGAATATGAATGATGTGCATCCCATTTGGGTCTACTCTTTTATATAGGACTTATTATGCTGAACCGTAAAGGCACGCCCGGATTAACACAATACAAACAAAGAAAAGCATGCCATTGGGATTGGGAAAGAAAAAAAATCACAAGAAAGATCTGTAACCACTCAACTCAGTAGGTTACAAATTAAAAGAGATAAGTACTGATGATGAGAATTGACATTAATAAATCAGTAGTGCTAGTTGTGAATGGAAATTCAGGATTCCGATACGTTCCAGCGTCCAGACAAAGCCTTGCCATCCTCCTAAGTTTTAACATAACCAAAGAACAAACGAAAACGGGAGAAAATCAAACAAGATGTACAGTACAGCACTTCACGCACAAATACAGGATGCACAGCACTGTTAACGAGAACACAACGATGACACCACAACTAGGAAGAAGCCACACAGTCGAACAACGCTAACAAGAGCATCAACACCAGCACAAAGCCACAAACGCACGTCGCTCTACCAAGTTTCGACCTGCTCACTCACTCACACACCTCCCTCCGTCCCTGGAACCGAACAACACGGCAACACCTCCGTCGCCCATCACGGCTTCTTGGCCGTAGCACCAGCAGCAGCAGCACCAGCGCCGTGGATGCCAACCACGCCGCCGCCACCGGGCGTGAACGGAGAGACACCGGGAAAGGCGCCGGAGCCCGGCATCCCACCGAAGCCGACCTGTGGGGTGACGCCGTTGGGGCCCGGAAAGACCCAGCTGACGGATGGGCCCGGGTAGAAGCCGCCGAACCCGAACACGTTCTGCGGTCGGAGCGGCTTCTCCGGTTCGGCGGGGAGGTCGCGCGCGCCGTCGCACGCCGCGAGGAAGGCGGTGGACAGCAACAGGACAACGAGGACGAGGCTTCTCTTCTCCATGGCTACACTACACTACACTACCGCTGCTATTTCTTGCTTACAGTTTAGAGCACACTCGTGTTGGTGGCTCTGCAACTCCAAGAACTCGCTGCCCCGCGCCCTCATTTATAAGAGCACAGATGCTGAAGACTTCTCTCAGTTCTTCATGGTCAAGGGTTAAGGAATCGTGGTCCTCTCATGGAACAAAGGCCCGCATGTCTGTCTGGATGTCTGGTCTGTCACTGAAAGGTGGGCTCACTGTTACGAAAGCTTTCACTGCAATGCAGGACAAAGGTGGGCCAAGGAGCTCCAGAGAGTGCACATATCCCTTGCCTAAAAGGTGCATTTCAGGCTTAAATAACACTGTAAAGCCAAAGCTTGACCAACTTTAAAATCACTCGGTCAGGGTCTAGTACTGACGCTAGAAATACAGTGGCTTCAGATATCAGTGCATGTAAAGAGGGGAGGATGGATATGAGAGTTTTCAGAGTGCAGTAAAAAGGATAGCATTGATTCGTGGCAGGGCAGAGTAGTAAAGAGTACTACTCCTCTAGGGTAGGAGTATTTACTTTTACCCGCAGCTGGCCCAACTACTCATATTTAATCAACCACGATACAAGCCAGGCCTGCGGCGAATCTTGACCAGTAAAGCAAGAATTCAAGGCGTCCTGTCCTCGCTCGGATTGGTTGCACGCTAGTATGTTTTTCTCCTAATATCACGTTACCTTTAGACTATACCACATATTTGGATAACAATAGAGAGGTATTATGACACCGAAACAGTGATTTAGTCGTAATAGGACACATAAATTATGTTGTAATATTTTTGCTTTATGTTAGAACAGAATGACGCTAATGCATCCATTTGTAGGAATTATGTTGCAATTGGTTAGAGAAGTTGCTACACCAAATCTGAGTTGCATTAGCATTTCTTGTGTCATAATAGAAAGGTGATATGGCAATCATAGTATTGATGGTTGCTTCTGAACGGATATATTGCAACCATTGCTTTGGTTTGCATATTACTTGATGCGTTATGGCAATAGATAGGTGACTATGGCATCCATTCTTGACGCGAGATGCAAAAGCATGTATGAATTGCCACGAATGTGCGTGGTTGCCCTACTGATCGTAGTCGTTGCAACTGTAACAGACTTATTGCAATGAAGTCTGCCTTGGTTGTAGTTAAAATTGTCTATGGCAACGATTGTTTTTCCTATAGGTAGGCCTGCAATAATCGGTACAGGAGTTGATCTCTTGGCTTGCCTTGTACCCACCGCTGGCCTGGTGGCCGGCGCTCGTCGAACTGATCTCTTTCTTCCTCTACGATCAAGGAATCGCCGCCGAGCAAGGTGCGACTCCATCCTGCGCGCGCCTAGAGTCTGCCGTCCCCCCGATCGAGTCCAATTGTGTGGGAATCCGCGGCGTGCCCTGCCCCATCGTGTGGAGTACTGCTGTCTCAACCCTGCTGAGGCTCAAGTCTTTTGGATCTATATATCTTGTTTGATCTACCATTGCTTCTCGGCCCTTAGTTACGGAATAGCCATAGTTTATATACATGCTAGATCATGATCTCTCTCTCGTTGCAAACATGCATGCAGATTAATTAATGGCATCACACGAAGATAGGAGTTGGATGCGGCTGCCTCGACATTCAGAGGAGTGAAAGACGAATTTCAGGAATTTTATTGTAAACTTTGGCACATCATCATCGGGAAGAGCTGGTGGATCTGTTGCGTGCCCATGTGCTACATGTCAATGCATGATAAGATATCATGACGTGTTTCATATTCAGGTTCATTTAGTTACCAAAGGGTTTGCTGATTGTTTTATCAATAATGAATTATTGGAAGGCCCAACTTGTTCATCATCAGCTGAGGGTCGTGTGAATCATGGTGTCGGTGCTGATCTCAATACTGGTATAAGAGAAGAACATGAAGATGATTCAGCACCATATTTTAGAGAAGACGATGAAGAAGCTGACGATGACCCTGCTGTCATTAATACTCTAATTAGAAACATTATCAGCGGCTCCATACATGGACAAATCATAGATGATGGTAAGGAGCCAAATAAGGATGCAGAGATTTTTTTGAAACTATTAGAGGAGGCAAAGAAGGAATTGTATCCAGGATGCAAAGATGCAACTAAGGTATCTTTCATAGTGCAACTTTTTCAGATAAAGTGCTTGTATGGAATTAGTAACTCAGCATTAGAGGCCATACTAAAACTGTTCTCAAAGGTTCTCCCTGAAGGCCATTGTATCCCTGACTCGTTGGATAAAGTGAAAAGGGTGGTACGAGACCTAGGCTTGGATTATATCAAGATACATGCATGTAAGAATGATTGTGTCTTGTTTTTTAACAAAAATGCAAAGCTGGAGAATTGTCCCGTTTGTGGGGAGTCTAGGTGGAGACTTGCAGAGAAATCCTCTGATAATGATGTTACGAATGGTACTATAAAGACGAAGAGGTTACCAGTTAAGATCCTACGGTACTTTCCTCTTATTCCTCGGCTTCAAAGAATGTATATGTCCAAGCAGTTATCAGAGGAAATGCAATAGCATAAGAAAAAATTGGTCAACGATAGAAAAATGCGTCACCCTGCTGACTCACCTGCATGGAAGCATGTGGATAAAGAATATGAACAGTTTGAAGGAGAAGGTCATAATATTAGGCTGGGTCTTGCTTCTAATGGCTTCAATCCCTTTGGGATGCAAAATGTTACATACTCCATTTGGCCTGTTATGCTAATACCTTATAATTTGCCTTCATGGTTGTGTCAGAAACAATGTAACTGGTTGTTGTCAATGTTGATACCTGGTCCAAAATCTCCTGGAATGGATATTGATGTGTATTTGAGGCCCCTTATATTAGAGCTCAAGGAGCTTTGGGAGAAGGGTGTTCCAACATGGGATGCACGAACAAAGAAGAAATTTAAATTACATGCTCTTCTACTTTGGACAATTAATAACTTCCTAGCGTATGCTATGCTATCTGGATGGAGCACGAAAGGAAAGTTTGCATGTCCTTACTTCCACAAAGATACGGAGTATTTGTGGTTGAAACATGGGTCGAAGCTCTGCTACATGGGACATCAACGTTTCTTGTCTTCTGACCATCCATGGTGTAAGAACAAGGTCAGCTTCAATAACAAGGTCGAAACCAGGGATGCACCAGTACCTCTGTCAGGCGCATAAGTACTTGAGCAGTTTGAAAGTTTTGAACAAGTGAGATTTGGGAATAATAATGCATCAAAAAAAAGGAAGCGTGATGAAGACCAAAGATGGCACAACTGGAGGAAGAAGAGTATTTTTTTTAGCTCCCTTACTGGTCTACTTTGCTCATCAGGCATAATTTTGACGTCATGCATATTGAGAAAAATATATGCGAGAGCATATTAGGCACTCTGCTTGATGTTGCAGTTTAACTAGGTGTTGCAGTTTCATTTGCTTCTATCAATGCATTCTCTGTACCAAAACCATACTAGAATGCTTCCTAACACCCACTCTGCATCTACTAAAATCTGAACATAGAGCATGTACTCTGTCTTTGCGGCACAAAGGAAAATTCAATCTAACACAATAATATTATGATTTTTGCAGAGAAGAGGCATATCATACTATTGAAGCGGAGCTTCCTCTTCGACTTCCTGTACTCCATGGCTCCTCTCGTCACCTTCATCCGCCCCTTGCTGGAAAGAGGAAGAGGACGCCGTGGCGGAGTCATCGCCGGCGTTGAGTGGTGTCGCACGTGTCGCAGTGGTGCTCTAGCGATGTGAATCCGGCAAGGGCTTTTCCGAGGTCCCTTCATCGCGAGCCCTCTTGGTCGCCATGTCTACAGTAACTATCCCCCGATCCCTCCCGCGGTGAGCGAAATACGAAATGAAAGCGGGGGAAAATCTCCAATGTAGAAAGAGAAATACTCACCGGTCCTAATCCGCGCGTCGCTGGCTTGAAACCACCCTGCGATTGCTCGGCGTCAGGAAGGTGGTGGCAACTCCTTCGAGGGTTTGTGCGGGAGGGAGCGGCGCGAGCATGTTAATGACGATGAAAAGGAAACGACGCCGATAGAAGTTAAGGGATGTCCCTAACGCTTAGCGATGACATGGGCCTATTTCCGAATGGGCCAACTGACACAGGGGACAACAAAGGAGAACTGGGAAAGGAAACCGACGCACGAATGGAACTTGCCAAATAACAAGTGGGCCCCACCAAATCCAGGCGCCCAAGACGCACCAAATGACATGTGGGACCCACCGAATCCAGGCGCACGAGACCCACCAAATGACATGTGGGACCCACCAAATCCAGGCGCATGAGACGCATGAACACAAATGGAAGAACAAATTTTCTTTTCAATCTCTGCATACAATTTGTAACTAGTCTTTCTCCCTTATACGAACTTCAAGATGTGTCATTTTTTTCCTACACCTTCATAAAATTATGCTATATTCTTTTATGCAACTTATTAATGCTACTATGTTGAAATATATTCTCGTGTGAGTCTGTTTCCACAATCCAATTTTTGAATTTAAATAAATGACAACTACAAGTAATATGTTCATACACTAAATGATGTCAAATGGATAGTTGATGAATAACGAAGTTTCGTATCTCATCATGAACTACAATATTTATTTAGGTCATTTGGTCATTTTCAAAAGTGGTAGTAACATGTAGTGCAAACTTGACAAGTCTCCAATATAGTTTCTTAAACCTTGTGAGTGAATCTAGGATTAATGAGCAATGTACACTACCACTTTGTCAAATGAAGAAAAATCCTAAATAAATATTGTACATCTCGATGAGTTATGAAAGTTTGATATTCATGACTTTTTTTGATAAAATCATTTACGGCTAACAAAAACTGGCTTTTAGTTAACAACTTTGAAAATTCTATATTTGTAAGATTAAAACTTTGTCAAATGGATTAGTGACTTACATAAAGTTTGTAGAACTTGATGATTTCTACAACTTTGTTATTGATGACTTTTTATTTCGAAAACATTTAATAGCCTAAAAAATACATGAATTTGTTAACGTTTGAAATTTTAAATTTAAAGAGTTCAATCTAACTAGGAAGGGGAATGACAGAACATTTTAACAATTTCACTCGGATGGGGCATAGTACTGGCGTGGTAGATTGGCTCTCTAACGCGTGGGTCTAGTGATGCTGGGGCCCACGAGTCAGTGATTGATCACTAAACTCATCCCTAAATTTTTGGTTCTGAAAATAAGTGGCACCGATTTTTCCATCCGAAACATTTTTTTTCGACGCCATACTACCACGCCACACCATCCCTGGGCCCACAATTCAGTGATTGATCACTAAACTCGTCCCTAAATTTTTGGTTCCAAAAATAAGTGGCGCCGATTTTTCCATCCAAAACTTTTGTTCCGCGCCATACTACCGCACACCACACCGTCTCTAGGCCCACATTGAAGCCTAAAACCGGCATTATCAACTTGACTGCATCTTAGCCTCCCTAATCCCATCGCATCAGTTAGGGTTATACAGGCGCCACCGGCGACAAGGTGATTTTCACAATCGCCTTCCACCACGCAGGCGAAGAGGATGTCGGTGTCGAGCGAGGCGGCGAGGGGAACCAATTCCTCATCGACATCATTGCACACGCCTTTGACGGCATCAGCGATGCTACCTCCAATGTTCACACCGCCGTCTCGCAGGACTAGGGCGGCGGCTTCGCTCTTTGTGTCGCCGTCATCCCAAGGACCATCACGCAGATCATACGACGAAGTTGCTGGCCGAGGCGACTCTCGAGATCCAGGAGATTTCCTGCCTTCGTCTTAGTTCGAATCTGAGAGCGCGTACGTGCCTTGGATCATCCCCTAGTACTAAGGCTCGTAGCTTGCATGCATTTTTCCCTGCGATCGATTCCCTGCACAAAATTGAAATGCTTCGCTAAATATGCAGAACGGACGATACATGGCTTGTGTATGTCGTTTGCAAAGGGAGTGAGGAGGGAGAACAATTTGTTAAGGCATATAGAGTTGACAAGAGTCAAATCACGCTGGGTAACTTGATAACAATGAGAGCAAAGTTGGGGTATGGGTCCGGGGACTACATGTACTATAAGAAGAGAAATTCTGATAATCCTGCGGCAGCAACACTAAATGATATCGACTATGATGTTGATGCATTAAGAATGATAGATAGTAATGAGAAAGAGAGGGAGCTTAGATTAGTATTGTCAAAGAATCCATTGGCAGAGCGATGTGTGGCCATTACACCAATTAAATACGGAGCAGTTTGCTCAGATCCTGTTGAAGAAGAAGAAGTGGACGAATCAGAATTACATGCATACAAAGATTGGCTATATTATCTGCATACAAGGGACCAAGCCATGGGTGAGTTATATATGATGCAGCCCAATACATACATGGTTTTTTCAATGCACTTATGACAGATGTTATCATTCCTTTTCAGAATTTGAATATATCTACAGGGAGGACACAATCAAGACATACCAAGAATGGTTGGGTGTTGAAGGAAAACTTGATGACATCAGTAATATCCCTCTCCTAATTGTCAATTTAATTACCATTCTTCACTGTCAATTTAATTACCATTATATATACAGAGTATTACAGTTTGTTCATGTGGGAATATGTTCAGAAAATAGGAAGAAAAGAGGACGTGGTCCTCTAAAAGGCTTGAAGGCAATCTCTAAGAGAATCAAGGTGAGCAACCAGAAGATGAAAGTTGAGTTCTCCAGACTTGGAGGACCAATAGGTGAGAACTACCGCTCGTTCACTGATGAAGTAGTACTGTTTATGAGGAAAAGGGTGCCACTCATTGGAGTGAGATCGTGGAAAGAGATCCATGAAGAAGTTAAAGAATCAATAGCAACTGATATATTGGTAATAATCATGTTTGCTTGTGTATACATTTTAATAATACACTACCATAAGAACTGACCTAGTATTTGCATGTTCTTGTAATTTTATAACAGGCTAGGTGGGACATTGAGGATAATTACAAGTCAAGGACAATCATATGGGGCATTGCTAGGGAGCGTTACAAAGGATGGCGTCCAACTTTCAGTGCTACAGCAAAGGCATACAACAGCTGCCGCGAGAGAATGTTAAATAAGCCTGCAGAATTAGATATTGTTGAATGGCACTATCTGAAAGTGCCTAGAGGGGGGGGGTGAATAGGCAATTATCCCTGAAATTCACTTAATAATAAAAGTTAAATGCGCAGTGTCGGACTTGTCCGACGATTGTAGGGAAAGTCCGATGACTTGTCCGATGGCACAAGATAGAAAAGTAGATCGACCGGGTAAATGTTAAAACTAGTGTAAGGCAAGCTAGGAGCAGGTGAATATAAGCAAGGGGAAGCTGTAAAAATAAGGAGAGCAACTAGCAAGCAACCTAATACACAAGTTAATCTAAGAAATACGAAGCAAACCATAACTAGCAAGTTTATAAGCAAGAACAAGTAAATGAGACACGAGTAATTGAAAGCACGAGCAAGGCACAAGATTTGTTCACCGAAGTTCAGCTCCACAAAGAAGCCTACGTCTCCGTTGAGGGATCCACAAAGGACCGGGTCTCTTTCAATCCTAACCTCTCCAAGTGACCACAAAGATCAAACTTGGTTTTCCACTAGAAACTCCACAAAGGAGGGGTCAATACAAACTTCCTGAGGCGTCACCACACAAGTTGGGATCTCTACAGGCACCTCTAACCGTCTAAGAGAAGAATCCCCAAGAGTAACAAACACAATGGTCGTCGGCGGTGAGGATGAACCAAGTGCTCAAGAGGATGAAAGCTTGGAGTCGATGGAGCACTTCAATCTGCTCTCAATCCCTTCACAAATCAAGAGTGGAATCAAGGGTGGAGAGTTGGGAAGAGCAAAGTGAGCTTGAGAGTGCTTTTTAGTGAAAATGAGTGACCAACCGGCCATAGGGCCATCCGACGATCCAGAGTGGCAGAGGTACTGGAGTCCGATGGACTTGTCCGATCGGTTGGACAAGTCCGATGATTTTGCCCTGGTAAATTTTATATGGCCTAGAAATGGGAATTTTGCACTTAGTTCACCTCCGCTTCACACTTTTGTGTCCCTCTTAATAGTACGGCTTTTCTTATACTCAAGATGTAAAATAAAACTCCATGAACTTCATTCTTGAGCATATTTTGAATTTCATCTTGAAGCACTTTGCCATCTTCTTTTCTCCCTTTTTGTTTCTATGCATTTGATCACCAAACTTTGTACCATAATCTACACATATGCTCATTAAAAGATTAGTCCGTTCTTAATTGTATTGACACCAATCACCAAAATAAAATTAGGGGCCTAGATGCACCTTCAATCTCCCCCTTTTTGGTGATTGATGACAATACAACTAAATTTCATAAAAATATGCAATAAAGGTTCAGTTTGTGATTAGGAGCTCCCCCTGAATGTGTGCATGAGTGAGAGGATATAAGATAATAACAAGTGCACATATATTAAAAAAAGTGTGAGAGCTCCCCCTAAAACTATGCATACATGTTAATTTGCACCAATTGATCACACAAGACAGACGAAATGCAAATAACAAGATAATCAACGAAGTACCAATACAATAAGCAAATAAAGTGCACAAACCAAATACATAGGTAGCAAAATAGAGTTTTACAAACTAAATAGTGCCATAAAAATTTTAACTCCAAACTCGCTCACAACTCACAAACTAAGAAGATAAAGAACTAAGATAACTACACTTCTCCCTCTTTGGCATCAAGACACCCAAAAAGGATAAAAGTGCGGGTAGAAGGTGATGAGAGCTCTAGTCGTCGGAGAACTCGTAGTCTTCATCATCATCATCGCCTTCTTCCTCTTCTTCCTCATCAACAGCCGGTTCTTTCCCTTTGCGCTGGCAAAGAGCACAGGCAGCTTGATCTTCACCACCTTCGCCGTCATCATCCTCAAAGCGAATGTGTTGAGCACTCGAACCTGCGCTAGAGGAGAAAGGAGGAGGAGTCGGGTAGTACCCAAAGTAGTTCATCTCCTCGACGGTGAAGGTGGGGTCATCATGAGGAGTGGGGTCATCATGAGTGGGAGGAGGTGAGCCTTCAGCTGGGGACGGTGGAGGAGTCTCAATACCAAAATGGTCATAGAGACCCTTTTGATTCCTCTCAATGACGTCGAGCCTCTGATTAATGCTCCTGCACATGCTCATAAGGGATTTGAACAGCTTCATAATCCCGCTTCTCTTGCCGCGAGGAGGCGGAGCTGCTCCAAAGAACTGACCAGAGGTGGTGTCGGGAGTCCAGTTAGAAGGAATCTGAGGTTTGAGGGTCAGATGCTTCATATCCTTGTTGAAGGTTAAACCCGACACCTTCTCAATCATGAACATGACGTGAGGAGCATATCCACAGCCACGCTTGGGATGCATCGGACTTGTCCGATGGTCGTCGGACTTGTCTGATGACACAGTTTTTCCAAAAAACTAGATCCTTCATGAATCCACCTACCACAAGTACCCAAACTTCTTCTACTCCACTAACAACTAACTAGATGCTACCTCCATGGATCAAATATGCAAGGGAACAAGATTTGACATTAGCATTAATCAATAACCCTAACCCTAAGGGTGAGACCAAGAGAGAGGGGATTACGGTTAAACCTTGCAAAAACGATGGGGGATCGGACTTCTTCGATGGAGGAGGACCTCTCGACCTCCAAACTTGCTCCAATGGATGGTGGAAGAGGGAGATCACCTTGGTGCCACCAATGAGGGTGTTCTTGAGGAGAGAGAACATGAGGGAGATGAATGAGGATGGGTTGATTGAAGGGGTAAGTCGGGCTGGGTTAAAAAGGGTTGAACCCTAGACCGTCGGACTTGTCCGATGACAGTCGGACTTGTCCGACGCCATCGGACATGTCCGATAGTTGTCGGACTTGCCCGACGCCAGAATGACCAAAGAGATTAGAGACCAAATAGGAAAGAGTAGAGGATTTTTATTTTCTTTAAAACTAGTTTGATGGAAAGTCTTGACATCTTATGGTCAGCCAACAATCAACAGAACATAACAATGGCCATATTTTATCAAGATTCGATTTAGTGATCAAAAACCAGTTTCAATAGCACAAATAATAGGTTTTTGACATAAAAAAATAATAATTTTTTTGTAATAACAAAATATCACGATTCAGTTGTGCACATTCTCTTCATCACATTGCTAGAGTCAAGAATATTTAGTTCACTCCGAAGATAGCAAAATCTCTTCTCATCTAGGGGCTTGGTGAATATAACAGCTAGTTGATCTTTGGTTCTCACATGGCTAACTTCGATATCCCCTTTGATGGAATGATCTCTCAAAAAGTGGTGGCGGATATCTATATGCTTTGTGCGTGAATGCCCAATGGGGTTATAAGCAAGCTTAATGGCACTCTCGTTGTCACATAGAAGTGGAACACGGTTCAGCTTGTAACCGTAATCCCTTAGAGTTTGTCTCATCCAAAGTAGTTGTGCACAACAACTACCGGCTACAACATACTCCGCTTCGGCCGTGGAAAGTGCAACGGAGTTTTGTTTCTTGGATGACCATGACACTAGGGACCTACCCAAGAATTGGCATGTCCAGGAGGTGCTCTTTCTATCTACCTTATCCCCGGCATAATCCGCATCGGAATAGCCTAATAGGTTGAACTTTGAGCCCTTGGGGTACCAAAGCCCTAGGTTGGGTGTGTGAACCAAATATCTCAATATTCTCTTAACAGCCACCATGTGACACTCCATAGGAGCGGCTTGAAAATGTGCACACATACACATACTAAGCATGATATCGGGCCTAGATGCACAAAGATAAAGATAAGAGCCAATTATGGAGTGATATACCTTTTGCTCAACGGGTTCATCCTTTTTGTTGAGGTCGAGGTGACCATTTGTCGGCATGGGAGTTTTGATGGGCTTTGCCTTGTCCATGTCAAATTTCTTCAATAAGTCTTGTGTGTACTTTGCTTGACATATGAAGGTGCCCTCCTTGGGTTGCTTCACTTGGAAGCCTAGAAAGAATGTCAATTCTCCCATCATGGACATCTCGAACCTTTTGGTCATTATCTTGCTAAATTCATCATAAAAGGTTTGGTTAGTAGAACCAAATATAATGTCATCGACATATATTTGGCATACAAAGATATCATCACCAAAACGCTTAATGAAGAGGGTTGGATCGGCCTTGCCAATGATAAAAACCCTTTTTAACAAGAAAATCCCTAAGGCATTCATACCATGCTCTTGGGGCTTGCTTAAGCCCATAGAGCGCCTTATGGAGTTTATAAACATGGTTAGGATACTTAGAGTCTTCAAAGCCCGGTAGTTGCTCCACATACACTTCTTCCTTTATTGGTCCATTTAGGAATGCACTTTTCACGTCCATTTGGTACAACTTAAAATCATGGTGAGTAGCAAAAGCAAGTAATATTCTAATAGATTCAAGCCTTGCTACGAGGGCATAAGTTTCATCAAAATCCAAACCTTCCACTTGTGAATACCCCTTTGCCACGAGTCTTGCCTTGTTTCTTATCACAACACCATCTTCATTTTGTTTGTTGCAGAACACCCATTTGGTGCCCACAACATTCTTGTTTTTTGGCCTTTCCTCCAGTGTCCACACTTCATTTCTTGTGAAATTGTTCAACTCTTCTTGCATGTCCATCACCCAATCCGCATCTTCAAGTGCTTGCTCTACCCTAAATGGCTCCATAGAAGAGACAAAAGAGTAATGTTCACAAAAATTACTAACTTGAAATCTAGTGATTACTCCCTTGTCAATATCTCCAAGAATTTGCTCGACGGGGTGATCACGTTATACATTTTGATGCACTCTTGGATGCGGTGGGTGTGAGCTTTCTTGACCACCATCTTTATCAACCTCTTCATCATGATTCCCAACATCTTGATCTTGACCACTTGCGTGATCTAATTCTTTATTCTCATTAAGTTGGTTTTGCCTTGAGGGAGAGGGTTGATTTTCAATACTTGATGTTTCTTGTGGTCTCACATCACCAATGGCCATCCTTTTTATTACACTTCTGGGAGCTTCATCATCTACACCATCATTAGCAACTTGCTCCTCTTGAGAGCCATTAGATTCATCGAATGTCACGTCACATGAAATTTCAACACAACCGGTGGTTTTATTGAATACACGATAGGCATGAATATTCGACCCATAACCAAGCAAGAAACCTTCATCAACTTTTGGAGCAAACTTAGAAGTCTTGGGTTTCTTGTTTAGCATAAAGCATTTGCTCCCAAAAACACGAAAGTAGGAAATATTAGGCTTGTTACCGATTAGTAGTTCATATGGTGTTTTCTTCAATAGTCGATGGAGATATAGCTGGTTGGAGGCATGGCATGCGGTGTTGACGGCTTCGGCCCAAAAGCAGTCGGACGTCTTGTATTCATCAAGCTTTGTTCTTGCCATCTCAATGAGCGTGTGGTTCTTTCTTTCGGCTACCCCATTTTGTTGAGGGGAGTAGGGTGCCGAAAATTCATGCTTGATGCCCTCTTCATCAAGATACTCTTCAACTTGAGTGTTCTTGAATTCGGTGCCGTTGTCACTCTTTTCATGAACGTCTTCAGCACATCTTTTACTTCACCTTTATCATGCAAAAATAATAATCACGTGAAGCGAGAAAAGTCATCAATAATTACAAGACCATATTTGTTACCACCAATACTTATGTAGGAGACAGGGCCGAAGAGGTCCATGTGCAACATCTCCAATGGACTTGTGGTGGTCATCACATTCTTGGCGGGATGTGATGCTCCAACTTGCTTTCCCGCTTGGCATGCACTACAAATTTTATCCTTCTCAAAGCAAACGTCGGTTAGTCCTATGATGTGGCCGCCTTTTTAGAGTTTGTAAAGATTTCTCATACCAACATGGGCTAGCCTTCTATGCCAGAACCATCCCATGTTGGACTTCGCTAATAAGCATGTACCAAGTCTAGCTTCATCCGTGGAGAAGTCCACAACATAGAGCTTTCCTTTAAGCACACCCTTAAAAGCAACCGAGCCATCACTCCTCTTATAGACGGTCACACCACATTCGTTGAACAAACAATCATAGCCCATTTTACAAAATTGCGAAATGGACAAAAGATTGAAGTCAACGTGATCAACAAGCATAACCTTAGAGAGGGAATATGAAGGAGTGAGAGGGACTTTACCATAACCTAGTACTTGTCCCGTTCCATTGTCACCAAATGTGATGTACTCATTTTTGTCATGACTTGGCTCGAATGACTTGAAGATCTTTTTGTCTCCGGTCATATGATTGGTGCATCCACTATCAATCACCCAACTTGATCCTCCAGAGACATAATCCTACAAAACAAATTAAGCTTTGTTTTTAGGTACCCAAATTTGCTTAGGTCCTTTTACATTAGTCACAAGCACTTTGGACACCCACACACAAGCTTTTGGCCTCTTGTTGCGTGGCCCAACATATTTGGCAAACACACGTCCATGCATGTTTCTCATGAGCACATATGAAGCATCAAAATCATAAAAGAGTGCACAAGTAGCATTAGACATATTAGCATGAGAATCATTAACAAGAGAAAGATGATTAATATTTTTGTTCTTGGCTTTCTTCTTTTGGTAAGATCCTTCCTTGGTGAACTTAAGGAATTCCTTCCTATTCTTGTTCTCCCGAGCATTATTCTTGGCACCCTCAACATAACCAATGTCATCCATGACATGTGGCATTCTAGTATATGTGTATGCACCTCTTGCACACTTTGCCTTCTCATCATCGACAACATCTTTCTCATGTTGTATTTTTCTTTTAAGAGCCTTTACTTGCTTGTTCAAATCATCAATCAATTTGATATTAGTAGCATAAGCATCAACATCAATATTATAACATCTATCACATCCTTTGTTAGTAGAAGCATGAGAGAAATTATTTGAGGAGGATGTGAAAGTTGAAAGAATCATATATTGTTCTTCAAGAGACTTATGAGTCTTTTCCAAATCCTCATACTTCTCTTGAAGTTCATCTTTAATGCTCTTAACATCTTCACAAGTATTTTCAATTTTAGTGAGAGACATAGTTAAGTCATTATTTTTCTTTCTCTCTTATTCTAGGAGCTTCTCTAGTTCAAGGTTTCTTTTCTTTTCAAGAACAAGCAAGTCTTCTTGTTTCTCAAGTAGCTCCTCTTGCCTATCATTTTCTTCCTTTTGTTTTTCAAGTAATTCCATAAATTCAAGCATTTTAGGAAGTGAAGCATTAACATCATCATCATCACTACTACTAGCATAAGAGGAACGCTTGTGTTTAGATTTTGTTACCTTCGATCCTCTTGCCATGAGGCACTTGTGAGTGTTGTCGTCATCATCATCACTCAAGCTCCCAAATAGAGATGTGTTGGTGGGAGTGATGCCAATGGCAAGTGTAGCAATGCCTCCCTCATCCGAGTCGGATTCGGAGGAGGAAGATGATGAAGAGGATGAATCATCGGAATTCCATTCTTGACCAATGTGAGCTTCACCTCTTCTATGCTTCTTGTACTTCTTTTCTTTCTTGTGGTGCTTGTCTTTCCTTCTTTCATCTTTGTTCTTCTTCTTTGGACATTCTGCAATGAAATGCCCTTCATCACCACATTCATAGCAAGTTCTTTTTGACCTTCTTGCTTTGCCCTTGTCAAAGCTTTTCAACTTGTAGCCATCTTTCTTGAGAAATGACTTGAATCTCCTCACAAGCAAAGCCATCTCATCATCACTATCTTCACTACTAGAATCAACCACTTTCTTTTTCTTCTCTTGTGTGGCTTTGAGTGTCACATCCTTTTTATCACCATTTGCTCCCTCAATTTGCTTGATCAAGACATTTATCTTGTTGGCTTGATCATTTTGTTGCTTTTGGGAAAGAATCTTTCTAAGCACTTCATCGGTGGAGAAGGTTTTGAAGTTGTCCTTCTCTCTAATGTTTGAGCAAATGTTGTTGTCCCATGGTCTCAATGCTTGTAGTAGTCTCTTGTTGATATCCAAGTCGGTCATTTTAGCTCCTAGTGCTCTTCTTTGATTCACAATCCTCATGAGCCTATCATCAACTTCCTTTGGGCCTTCTCCCGGACCCATAATGAATAGGTTGAACTCATTTTGCAGTTCTTCAAGTCTTGCATCTTTGACGGAATCAATGCCCTCATAGATAACCTCAAGCTTTCTCCATAGTTGGTTGGCATTCTTTATTCCGGCTACCTTGTCATACTCAGTGGCACTAAGTGCGAAAACAATTGCACTAGCAGCTACGGCATTACGATGAATGTTGATTTGATCCTTACGGGTTGGATTGTCCCTATTTTCTCACAAGAAAATCATTCTCGGTTATATTTGCAACATGAGGATTCATGGATTCCAAATACATCATCATCTTGCATTTCCAATGATCATAAAATTGTCCATCAAAGTAGGGGAGTCTACCGGACCCTTGCCCAATGCGATCTTCTTTGAGATCATCATAATCAAACAAGACATTATTGTAGGCTTTTGGTAGCTCATCTTTATCAATATCTTCAATCCTTGGATTTACTCCAGGTGCATCACCCTCGGACCTTGCTTCGGATGATCCACTAGGCGGAATTTCCTTTCCCTTTGTCATCTTTATCTTCAAGCGGCGAAGCCTTTAAGAAGATCCCGCTCTGATACCAATTGAAAGTGCCTAGAGGGGGGGGGGGTGAATAGGCAATTATCCCTGAAATTCACTTAATAATTAAAGTTAAATGCGCAGTGTAGGACTTATCCGATGATTGTAGGGAAAGTCCGATGACTTGTCCGATGGCACAAGATAGAAAAGTAGATCGACCGGGTAATATTAAAACTAGTGTAAGGCAAACTAGGAGCAGGAGAATATAAGCAAGGGGAAGCTGTAAAAATAAGGAGAGCAACTAGCAAGCAACCTACACAAGTTAATCTAAGAAATACGAAGCAAACCCTAACTAGCAAGTTTATGAGCAAGAACAAGTAAATGAGACACGAGTAATTGAAAGCACGAGCAAGGCACAAGATTTGTTCACCGAAGTTCAGCTCCACAAAGAAGCCTACGTCTCCGTTGAGGGATCCACAAAGGACCGGGTCTCTTTCAACCCTAACCTCTCCAAGTGACCACAAAGACCAAACTTGATTTTCCACTAGAAACTCCACAAAGGAGGGGTCAATACAAACTTCCTGAGGCGTCATCACACAAGTTGGGAGCTCTACGGGCACCTCTAACTGTCTAAGAGAAGAATCCCCAAGAGTAACAAACACAATGGTCGTCGGCGGTGAGGATGAACCAAGTGCTCAAGAGGATGAAAGCTTGGAGTCGATGGCGCACTTCAATCTTCTCTCAATCCCTTCACAAATCAAGAGTGGAATTAAGGGTGGAGAGTTGGGAAGAGCAAAGTGAGCTTGAGAGTGTTTTTTAGTGAAAATGAGTGACCAACCGGCCATAGGGTGAAAAGGGGTTCTATTTATAGCCTAATAGGGAAAAGAGTCGTTGAAGATCTAATTTCTGAGATCTGTGTCGGACAACTCCGATGGTCATCGGACATGTCCGATGAATCAAGGTGGCGCAGAAACTAGAGTCCGACAAGCTTGCCCGATGCCTCGGATAAGTTGTGATGTAAACAAGGGTTCCCGATCTTCCGAAAGGTTCTTGGTAAGTTGATTTGGTCGGAGGCGACACACAAATCGATCTGGCTTCAGAATAGCATGTTCTAAACCCCGCAATCGCAGCACGACGTCTCCTCTGGTTATCAACCGTCCAAAGACGATTGACCTCACCGAGAAGGCTAATCCCTGCCTGCGAATCAAGAACACAAGCAAGAACAACAAAGAATATAACACAATTGCAGATGTATGATTAAACTCTCGAAGTTGGGGTCTCACAAACCGATGAACGGCGACACTGTTTATGAACAGAATTGATCTAAGCAAAACCCGAACCCTAATGGTGCGGCGGCGGCTGTATATAAAGGCCCTAGGGTCGTGCAAGACCCTCTGGATGTGCCCCTAATTGGGCTCAACTAAATACAAAGCCCAAAGGCCAAAAATAGGTGACGCAGCACCGACACCGATGTGGAGGATGAGGAGGAGGATGTCGCTGCATCATCTCGGGTTGCTGGATTTGTGTGCTAAGCACACGCTGCACAATAATATTCATGTAGCCCGTGGTATCGACGCCTCCAAGGACGAGGTCACCGCTGGTGGCAGCGACATCCTCCTCCTCATCCTCCACATCGGAGGTGCTCATGTAACCGCCATCATCTGTCGCCATATATGCCCGCCTACTCTGGCAATCTTTCTGCACATGGCCAAGACCATGACAGCGGTGGCACTGAATCCCTGTAGTGCGTCCCGTCAAAGCAACAGAGCAGGCACTACTAGCCGGTACCTGCACAGAATTTTTACCTGAGCGCGTAGAAGGGGCAGGGGTGATCTTAGTGCTACAGAAACAACACTAGCTGGTGGGGGCGGCCGGAAAAATGGCTTGGGCAGCCCCGAAGTCCACGTCGGCCGTGGTGGGTAGAAATTCCTGGACTTGCTGTACTCCTCAAAAGCCTGGAAAAGTCCCTGTGATTCTTTCTCTGCAAGCATAGCATACTGGAAACACTGGTTGATGGTATAAAATTCTTTATAATTAAGGACATCCTGAATTTCTTTTCTCAAACTAGAATAACAGCGGCAAATCTGATCCTCTACATTTTCAACCACAGCACAACGAATCAAACCCTTCTGAAGCTCACTAAAATACTCCTGAACAATTTTATCTCCTTGATCTAAACACTGCAATTTATTATGAATTTCTCTATAAAAAGAAGGAGGAACAAAACGATCACGCATTTCTACCTTAAGTTCTTCCCAAGTAGTAGGCAAATCGGTTTCAGCAGCTAGACCACTCCACCAAACAATAGCAAAGTCCTTAAACTCACTAGTGGCTTGTCTAACTCTATGTTGTTTAGGAACAAGGTGGGCATTAAATTTTTGTTCTACCGTCATTTCCAAATCAAGGTAAGCATCACCATCGTACTGATCCAAAAACGAAGGAATTGAAAACTTAATTTTAGCATACGGGTCATCTGGAGCATGGTTACCTTGTGTGCAACGATTATGGTTGTGGAAACTACCCATAGCTTGAGGGTTACGTTGCAAACAACGTCGTAACCTTGCGGTCCTTGTAGCTAACCTATCGACGGTGCCATCAGCCTTATACACCGTTGCTTCATCATGATCGTCTTCAACGTCGTTGTTGGTGTTGGTGTTGGTGTTGGTGTTGGTGTTGTTGTTGTTGTTGGTCTTGTGAGCGGTCTCCAATTCGACAACCTGATCGGTTAGCTTAGAGACTCTCTTATCCAACCGCTCAATACTTTCTCCTAGGTGAAGCTTGGTGACGGCGTTGGTGACGGCCCTGATGATCGTCTCTGCCAAATCACTCTGAACCGCCTGCAAAGCCTTCTGTAGCTGACTTTGGCTCATGCACTCATCAAATTTTAAGGGTGAAGCACCCTCTCCATCGCTTCCTGACATCAGAAACACCAAAACAGGAAACAAAAAGTGAAGGTTATCCCTACAAAACTACTAAGCAGTGGTGCCTCTCAACACAACAAAAGGAAGCTTCTTGCAAAGCTCTTACAAAGTTCTGAAAACAACAAAGCGAAGGATACTAGGGAGATGTGTTCCACGATTGCAAGGGTTACAAAATAACCTATGTGCTGTCCAGAAGAAGTATGTAGAGCTAGGAAGGTCAAATATATATATGTGAGTGGCACACAAATCAAAAACAGATAGTAAAGCTGAATAAGTGCCCAAGTAACTTGTCCCTAGTTGCTGGTCTAACTATGTCCTAGAACAGTAGTGATAGCAAAGAAGAAACAAGGAGACCAAGGCACACAGTCGATAACAGGGGCTAAGTGTAAAACAACCAAACTCAGAAATTCCAGGGGGCTAGATGGAGCACTAGTAGGAATCCCAAATTTCTTTTTTTTTTTTGATATTTTTTTCCAACTCACTAGCAATGGGGGAGAAACCACAAAACATTTTAGTTCAAATTGAGCTAGGACGTGGCCTACGGAAAATCTTGAAGTTTCAGAAAACGTCGGGTTTCAACTTGAATGACTTTTTTCTTTATCTTCCTGATTTTTTTTGAATTTTTTCACGAGGGCACACAGGGCATAGCTGAGTGTGGGTATGCTCAACTTTTTGTCAAGAATCTCCTGTAAAAATTTCAGTCAAAATGGACAACCGAGCGAAAAGTTATGGCTGTTTTACCGAAGGGATGTCGGAATCGGTTATGAAGAACCCGGGGGTTTGAGTGAAACCCGAGTCGGGCTTGGGGTCGGGTAGGGATTTTTTTGGCGAGGTGGATGCAGCGGAAAGTGGAATTTGTGAAAATTGGTCCAAGGTGGTGAGGGTGGGTTTAGGGTGGGATTAGGGTGGGCGTGTTGATCAATCCACCCTAGCACAAAAAGCCGACAAAACCGAGGGTGGTCGAAGGGATGGCGGCTTGGGTTGCAAGGAAAACACTACTGACAACAAAAACACAAACTAAACCAGCGACTAAACAAGAACTAGGGCACAAACTCAACACTACGAACTCTGAAATTAAAATATGCAAAGGCTAAACATGTGGTTATGGACGGGGGGATTTTTTTTTTGGCTTTTCTGTGGACGATAGGAAGAACATGAAAACAAAACTAAAGGGTAGTCCGAACCTGACGGTGCACCTGAAGCTCTAATACCACTTTATGTAAACAGGGGTTCCCGATCTTTCGAAAGGTTCTTGGTAAGTTGATTTGGTCGGAGGCGACACACAAATCGATCCGGCTTCAGAACAGCACGTTCTAAACCCCGCAATCGCAGCACGACATCTCCTCTGGTTATCAACCGTCCAAAGACGATTGACCTCGCCGAGAAGGCTAATCCCTGCCTGTGAATCGAGAACACAAGCAAGAATAACGAAGAATGCAACACAATTGCAGATGTATGATTAAACTCTCGAAGTTAGGGTCTCACAAACCGATAAACGGCGACACTGCTTATGAACAGAATTGATGTAAGCAAAACCCGAACCCTAATAGTGCGGCGGCAGCTGTACATAAAGACCCTGGGGTCGTGCAAGACCCTCTGGACATGCCCCTAATTGGGCTCAACTAAATACAAAGCCCAAAGGACAAAAATAGGCGACGCAGCACCGACACAGATTCTGGACTCTCTCTTGTTTCAATGATTCCCGATGACTCCGAATGAATTTTGATATGAGGCCAGTGGCATTAGAAAGGTCTTCTTCTTATCTTTCCGTGCATATGTAGAACATCCAAATCCGAGTCTGTATGCGTACTGGGTGACTTTTTAGTGCAGACTGGTCCTGGGCCCCGAAACAAACTCGAAGTCGGTTTTGATTGGGCCTCCACTTTGGCTTCCAAGCCCTTGCTGGTCCTCGATGTTCCCAACTCCTTCTCCCATCATCTCCTGCTCCTCTCCATGGTTTCTAATCATAAAATAATCATTAGGTAGCAAACCATTCTCAAAAGTAACATATAGCGAAGAGCGTAGGAACGAGCTCACCTCTAAATTTAGTCGTCGTGCACAAGCTCTAGTTATTGGATCTTGCAAGTCCAGAATTGGAGGAGTGTTGTGTGTATCCATAGGAGTGATTTCCTCATCAAGTTGGCCATCGGACAAGTCCGATGGTCATCGGACATGTCCGACGGCACAGGAGGGGCAGAGGAACTGGAATCTGATGGACTTGTCCGATGGCTCGGACAAGTCTTGTCCATCGGACAAGTCCGATGAAAATAGGGTGGTAGGGGAACTGTACTCCGATGAAAGTGTCCGAAGCATCAGACTTTCCTCTGGTCATCGGACAAGTCCGATGACCGTCGGACATGTCCGACGACCCAGAGTGGCAAAGGTACTGGAGTCCGATGGACTTGTCCGATGGGTCGGACAAGTTCGATGATTTTGCCCTGGAAAATTTTATATGGCCTAGAAATGGGAATTTTACACTTAGTTCACCTCCGCTTCACACTTTTGTGTCCCTCTTAATAGTACGACTTTTCTTATACTCAAGATTTAAAATAAAACTCCATGAACTTCATTCTTGAGCATATTTTGAATTTCATCTTGAAGCACTTTGCCATCTTCTTTTTTCCCTTTTTTTTCTATGCATTTGATTATCAAACTTTGTACTATAATCTACACATATGCTCATTAAAAGATTAGTCCGTTCTTAATTGTATTGACGCCAATCACCAAAATAAAATTAGGGGCCTAGATGCACCTTCACTATCTGTTGCAGTATTTTAGGACTGCCAAATTCAAGGTTTGTTTCCACTTAATTACCATTATTGACAATACCACTTTCATATAAATGGATATGTCTGGGTTATTAAGATTATTTTTCAAATATATGCACTCTGTAGGCAAGGAGCATACAAAATTCTGGGATTCGAGGCCAAAAAAAGACCACATATTTGTCAGGCGCTAAGCCTTATGCTTAGTGTAGCTATGAGAAGGTAATAACTGGAAGTGCACATCTACAGGCTTTCTTGCATGATGATTTACTAATTTTTTATTTTCTTGGCATCTGAAAGAGACCCAGTAAGTGGTGAGGAGCCCAATGATATGGAACGTTGGTTCATAACTCACAGCAAGGATGGGCAATGGAAAGACCAAGAATCCAGGGATGTCTATGTGAGTTCTCATTGAATTTGTACATGACTTACTATAGTCCATGCAAATAGCGAATGCATGCAATTTCTTCTATAACTAACTCCTCCATCTGTGACTTGTAAATGTTAGGAGAAAGCAAGAAGCCTTATCTCTGAGGCAGAATCAAATTCAGAGGGAAACTTCATCACCTTACAGGAAAAGAATGAGATTTTCCAGAAGGCATACCAGGCAGTCACATAGTGCAAATCAACCAGGTTGCATGGTAATAGGTACCTGGCAAAGAACCCAACTAGAAGGGAGCTGCTGAATGCTGATCGCCTGGAAAAAATTCGTGTGGAGGAGCAACTACATCAGGAACACCTGGAGCTTATGGAATCATTTGGTCAGCTACATGAACAAATGACCATATCTGAAGCTGAGAGGGAAGCAGAAAGGATAGAACATGCACGACAGATTGATGAGCTGAAAAAGGCAAGGGAGGCTGATTTACAAGTGCTTAGGCAAGAGTTCCTATCGATGATGCAAGCAGCACATGGACAGACAACATTTGAGCAGGTACTAGTCAAGCCAGTTTTTGAATGCCTATTTTTCCTTAGGTACTATATCTACTTGTCTGCATGTTTCATAGATTCTCCAACCAACATCTGTCCAGGCAAACAACAATGTCACTGAAGTGGCAGAGGTGGCGGCAGCTGCAACAAACACGAATACTCAAGTAGTTGAGCCAACCACACAACATGAGATCCCTTCAGTTCAGGTTGTTTGTGAATTAACAAGCTTTTAGTGCTATCGTCAGATACTAAACAAAATGGCGCCTAATTATTTCCTTTAAACTTTTTTGTTCCCAGGAAAACACTCCAACCAACCCAGTGCAATCTAAAGTCGATGATATATCAAGGGCAAACGGCGCTCGGACTACAAGAAGTAGAGCTACAAATACGACAGCTGCAAATACAATGCGGGCAACATTTGTTACTGCAAAACAGCTAAGGGATAATGCTTTAAAGAAATGAAAGGGCGACAAAAAGACAGGTGGAATTTTGGTTTACTGCCTGCTGTTGTTTCCTCCTACTCATAAATTCAGATTACTTTCATGATAAAAATGTTATTCTTTCTTTTCAGTTAACTTAGGCAGTTATAAATGAAGGGAACAAGTGATGGGATCATCTGCTTTGGTTTCTTTGCTCATGATTAACTTATTATCTAGTTCTTGTCAAATTAGCCTACTATATGTGTGTGTTCAAACAATCTGGTGTTGCAAACTTGTAACTATTTCAGTACTATGTGTGTCATGTAATTGTACAATGAATGGTTGAATTAATCTTGTTTTCATGAATAATGAATGCATAATTATGATTGATCCTATATTATATTGTTTTGAAAATTGGTGATGCAAATAATTGAACGTGGCATAATAGACAGGTGACAATAGCTACCAAAATCATACGTGGCAAATGAGAATTCATCCTATCGCAACCCAGCTTTTTCGGTGTCACAAGGGTCATGACAATACGAAGTTCCACATGTAGCAACACACTATTATGGTGGTAATAGAGAGATGAACTTTTGCCTACGCAAACATTTACGAAGCAATATAGGTGATCACATCTAACAATCACTCAAGTTTGGTGGCAATATAGTGCTCCACCTATAGCCTCCACACACGTTTGGTGGTAATAGAATATCGACCTCTAGCAACTAAGCAAATATGGTGGCAATATAGTGCTCCACCTATAGCCTCCACACACGTTTGGTGGTAAAAGAGTGTCAACATCTAGCAACTAAGCAAATCTGGTGGCAATAGCGGACACCATCTATGGCACCAAAATCAATTTCACGGTAACAGTGATGACCACTTATTGCAACCGAAACACTAAAGTGGCAATAGAGGTGCTTGCTCTATAACAACCGAAACCAGAGTGTAGCAATAAAATCATTTGCAATGCATGAATTTACACATTGCAACGCGATGGGTACGATGCAATTGAATCTCTGGCAATATCATGTGCGTCGCAATAGGATAATTTGCAACCAACATGAACGCACCTTTAGATGCTAGTTGCAACGCTGCATTGTGTTGTAATAGAAAAACAGTTGCAACCAACAAAAGACATTCGTGGTTGAAGGCTAATACCACTTGACCTATTGCAACAATGTTTTACGAAACCGTTTGGGAGTAATTGCGGCTATTGCACCCTAAAAGGACATATTGCAACATATTTCCTACGTTGTATTAGGGGAAAAATCTAGTAGTGGCAGCACATGAAGCCAATACATAATCGACAACAAACGGTGCCTAGATTCCGAGACAAGCAAGTAATGGACTGAAGTCAAAAAGAGGTCATGAATTCCAGTTATCAAAATAGTGACACAAATACATGGGCAAGCAAATACATATATAGTTTGATAATGTACTAAAAACAACATACAATTTGATAATGTATTACAAATATAGAGTTTTTGCAACTAGCGCACAGTTTGATAATGTATTACTACAAACATAGTATGGATTGATTGCAACTAGCATACAATTTGATTGCAATTACGATGAATGAAGAAAAAAGAAGAAATCAAATCAGACCAATTTACCTGAAAAGGAACTTCATCGAGCACCTCAAGGTCATCCATCGTGCTTGTACCGTCGCCCACGTGGGTGCCAAAGGAGGCCGCCGATGTGCTGCTGAGAGGAGCAAACGGTTGTTGGTGGCAGGATTGAAATAACCGGTGCAGCCGGCCAGCTCGAGTCGGTGAAAAATCGGCCGGTTAATCGAAAAAACCGATTGGTTAACTGAACTGTTATAGTACTAGTTTCAGTTTCCTCTAGCTAACCAGTTGATTTTACTAACCGGCCTGGATCGATTTTCCAGTTAACCAAGATAACCGGCCGATTAACCGTGGTTATTTCAACCCTGGTTGGGGGTCGGCTCGTCATAGTGGGTGTAGGGCATTCCTATGTACTCCTTTCATTTCATATTACTTGTCAACACTTTTAGTTTTTCTAATTTACTTCTCATTATTGTATCTCAATGCATCTTTTTTTCTAATACATCTTTATTTCTATCTCTCTCATTTTGTTGGATAAATTTGCACTTTTAGTTTTATATTAATCCAGAAATAAATCATAAGCATGATTAACAGATTGCATGATAAACTAGACAAGTCTACGCAAGATCTAGATAGGTCTATAAGGCTAGACAAAAGCATAGCATCTATTATACTAGCAACATCCATCATAGATAAATAGATCATGAAAGCTAGTATGAAAGACATGATTTAAGATAAGAGTACGTACGTTTCCTTCTGGACTGGTTAGAGAAGCCGGCGACGATGTTCAGCACCGTCACGTTGTTAGCGACGGCGGGTGAGACCGACTCGACGATGAGGAAGACGAGCCGTGGCGATGAGCTTGATGAAGACAAGGAAGCGATCGAGCATCCGCGCAGAGCGCTTCCCAAAAACCTTATTTGTCCTCTCCTGGTGCAGGATCGCAGAGGATGACGGTTTCGGAGACCTGCTCTCCCGTTCGCCAGTGCACGCCGACGATCGGGATGGAGAAGTCTTGGCGGCACAACAGTAGCGAGAGGCAAAACCCTAGACGATTGCGTGATATGATTTTCGGTGATACCCGTACGTATTTATAGGGAGGAACCGCTAGGGTTGGGCGTCCCGCAACCGAGTCGGTTACCATATTAATACATCGGTTTCCATAACCAAATATATGGAAATATATGGAACACGCAGCAAAAAGAAAGTGCAAAAGGAAGCCGCGCTCCCACAAGGCAAGGGACCGAATTTCAGCGGACCATTCACGCAGGTGATGCGCGGCCGCGCCCATCGCCCATCGCCCACGCCCCGCCCCGCCCCGGCGGGGTGAGGCGAGGCGAGCGAGCGTGCGCGTGTGTTCTTCCATCTTCTCATCCACACACTTGCAAGAGATGCTAGAGCAACCAACCTTATAAGTTGGACTCCCTCCACCTCCACTAGCAATGTGGGAGTAAACTTTGCACTCCCACCACTCATGAATGGGCCTTAGAGATTTTTCATGAATTATTGTGAATATTAATGGGCCAAGCCCATATAATTCCAACAATCCCCTACCAGATCTCAAAGTCCCAGCTAGACTTTGCCTTATCCCACTGTTGTTTAATATACCAGTGTTTTCAGTGGAGACTGTTAAGTTGAACTTCCACCTAGAACAATAAGCTACACTCATTCACAACTTGAACAATGAACTATGCCTTGAATTGCAAGTTTTGTGCAAACAATTTTTATTTACTGTCATAACTTATACTAGACCTCCAGTAGGCTTCTCCGTGGTTGGAGCATATAGGTCATACTCCCTTGGTCTTTCATGAGCTTAATAGAGATATCGAGAGTAATGCATCGCTTCTCGAGTGGGTTATAAAAGGTTACTCTCATGCTAACCAATAGGTTGTTCTTCCTAGGTCCTACTTCACGGGATCTCCGATCACATAGGTTGGGTTACTACTATGGAATAGCACATATGGGTCTCATATCCATCTCCTTCGATGCACTGTCTATCACATTACTTGACAGCCCCTTGGTGAATTGATCTGCCAGGTTCTCACCAGTTGAAATATATTCTACTGATATGACTCTGGAGTTTCTCATTTTCCTGACAGACTTCAAACGTCTCTTAATATGTCTTGATGACTTCATATTGTCCTTAGAATTGTTCACTTTGACTATCACAGTTTGATTGTCATAATTCATGAGGATTGTTGGCACATGTTTCTCGACAATAGGCAACTTCATCAAGAGCTCACGTAGCCAATCGGCCTCAACTGTAGCTGTATCTAGTGCAGTAAGCTCTGCTTCCATGGTAGACCTCATCAAAATGGTTTGTTTGCATGATCTCCATGAAATAGCAGCACCACCAAGAGTAAATGCATATCCACTCATGGCATACAGCTCATCAGCATCAGATATCCAATTGGAATCATTATAGCCTTCTAGTACTGGTGGATATCTAGAATAATGAATTTCATAATCCATAGTACCAACTAAATAGTGCATTACCCGCTCAAGCGCACACCAATGATCATCTCCCGGGCAAGAAGTAAACCGGCTCAGTTTGCTCACAGCAAACGAGATGTCAGGCCTAGTAGCACTAGCTAAATACATAAGTGATCTAATAATCTGAGAATATCTTAATTGGTCTTTACCAATTCTCTTATTCTTTCGAAGGATCAAACTTGGATCATAAGGTGTTAGAGAAGGCTTGCTATCCTTGTAACCAAAACGGTTCAAGAGCTTCTCAACATAATGAGATTACGTAAGAGTAATCCCATTCTCTCCTTTGATTATCTTGATGTTCAAGATAATATCAGCCTCACCCAGATCCTTCATATCAAAGCTTTAGCACAGAAAGATCTTGACCTCATTGATCACGTCAAGATTTGTTCCAAAGATGAGTATGTCATCAACATACAAGCACAGTATAACTCCTTGACCCCCACCATGACGGTAGTACACACATTTATCAGCCTCATTGATTGAAAAGCCTGCTGCTAGAAGTGTTGAATTAAATTTCTCATGCCACTGCTTAGGAGCTTGTTTCAGACCACACAAAGACTTCAATAACTTACACACCTTGTCTTCTTGACCCTTTATAACAAATCCATCTGGCTGATCCATATAGATTTTCTCATCCAACTCTCCATTAAAAAAAGTTGTCTTAACATCCATCTGATGAACGATAAGATCATGTGAGGCAGCCAAAGCAAGTAATACATGAATAGTGGTCAATCTAGCAACAGGTGAAAAAGTGTCAAAGAAGTCTTCGCCTTCTTTCTGAGAATAACCCTTAGCCACAAGCCGAGCCTTATACTTGTCAATAGTACCATCAGACTTAAGCTTTTTCTTGAACACCCATTTACAACCCATAGGTTTGCAACTATATAGTCTATCGACAACTTTCCAAGTTTCATTAGAAAGAATAGAGTCCATCTCACTATGGACAGCTTTTTTCCAGTCATCTGCATCAGAAGATGCATATGCCTCTGAAATGGTTCTAGGAGTGTCATCCACAAGATAAACAGTGAAATCATTACCAAAAAACTTTGCAGTCCTTTGTCTCTTGCTCCTCCTAGGAGCTTCACTATCAATCTCCTCATGGATTGGTTCAAGTGTTTGTTCAGCATGATCAGAAAATGCACTAGGTTTAGGAGTTGTTTCAGCAATCACATCAGAAGATAATCTAGACATGCTATGTGAATCTTTCATAGGAAATATGTTCTCAAAGAAAATAACATCACGAGACTCCATTAATGAATTAACATGAACATCAAGCACCTCGGATTTAACCACTAAAAATCTATAGGCAATGCTATGATAAGCATATCTAAGAAAGATACAATCCATAGTTTTAGATCCTAACTTACGCTTCTTGTTGATTGGTACGTTAACTTTGGCCAAACAACCCCATGTGCATAAGTAAGAGAGCGATGGCTTTCTACCAATCCATTCCTTATATGGCGTCTTCTCCTTATTCTTTACAGGAACTCTATTTAGGACATGACATGATGTCAATAAAGCCTCCCCCCACCATGCCTTAGATAATCCAGTCGTGTTTAACATGGAATTAACCAAGTCAGTTAAGGTGCGATTCTTTCTTTCGGAAACCCCGTTTGATTGGGACAAATAGGGAGGCGTCCTCTCATGTATCATACCATGTTCCGCACAAAATAAGTCAAACTCATTTGAGAAATACTTGCCACCACGATCGGACCTAATTCTTTTGATCTTTTTCTCTAGTTGAGTTTCAACTTCAGCCTTATAAATGTTAAAGTAGTTTAGAGCCTCATCTTTCATTTTTAACAAATAAACATAACAATATCTAGTCGTATCATCAATCAAAGTCATGAAATATCTTTTTCCACCTTCAGTCAATATACCATTCATCTCACAAAGATCTGAATGTATAAGTTCTAGCGGTGCTAAGTGTCTCTCCTCTGCAGCCTTGTGAGGCTTTCGAGGTTGCTTAGATTGCACACAACTTGAGCACTTAGAACCTTTGACAATGGAAAAATTCGGAATTAAATTCAAGCTGAAAAGTCGAGACATAGAACCAAAATTTAGATGACATAAACGTGAATGCCAAACACTAGCATCACTCTCATTAACACCATCACAAATATAGTTCACAGACTTATTGCAATAATCTGAAAGAGAAAAGCGGAACAAGCCTCCGCACTCATAGCCTTTACCAATAAATTATCCACTCTTAGACACGACAACTTTATTCGACTCAAGCACTACCTTAAAACCATCCCTACACAAAAGGGAGCCACTAACGAGATTCTTCTTGATAGAAGGGACATGTTGTACGTTCTTCAATTGGACAATCTTTCCCGAAGTGAACTTCAGCTCGACCGTGCCAACACCATGAACAGAAGCATGTGACCCATTCCCCATTAGGACGGAGGAATCCCGAGCGACCTGGTAAGAAGTAAACAAAGAAGCATCAGCACACACATGAATATTAGCACCAGTATCAAGCCACCAACTAGTAGATTGAAATACAAAAAAAAAACATATGGTAAATTACCATACCTACTATTTTCTCCAGCACTGGTCACCATGTTCGCGGTCTTCTGCTGTGGAGGCTTCCTTCCTTTGCGTTCTGGACACTTCTTTGCCTAATGCTCATTAGAACCGCAAATAAAGCATGCTCCCTTCTTCTTGTTCTTCTTCTTGAAGGTAGTGGTCTGCTTAGGCTTATTGTTCTTGCCCTTGCCCTTACCACCACTGCCATAAGACTGTTGTGGATGATGCACCATATTGGCAACAGTGTGTCCCTCGTTAGCTTTAGAACGTCCATCTTCTCACGAACTTTCTTCTCAACATCAAGAGACACGATCAAATCTGAGACAGATATATTCGTTCTCTTGTGTTTAAGAGTAGTGGCAAAATTCCTCCAAGACGGAGGCAATTTGGCAATCATGCCCCCAGCCACAAGCTTCTCAGGTACGACGATCTTAAGCAGTTCGAGTTCCTTTACAATGCACTGTATCTCATGAGCCTGCGCGACGATAGATTTACCATCTACCATCTTATAATCATGGTACTGCTCAATGATATACAGTTCAGTGCCAGCATCAGAACCACCATAGTCAGCGATCAGAGCGTCCCACAATTCCTTTGCGACTGTATGATGGATATAGACGTCCTGAAGACGATCTACCAAAGCTCCAATAACAGCGCCTAAGAATATTGTGTTGGCTTCACTGTAGGCCTTTTTCTGATCTGCAGTGAGATCGCCTTCAGGTTTGCTAGTGGATACCCAGAACACATTCATAGTAGTAAGCCACAGAGTGACTTTCACTTGCCATCTCTTCAAGTGCACGCCAGTGAATTTCTCTGGTCTCAGTGCATCGACAAATCCAGCCATAAAACTAAAGTGACTACAATAAGGTTTTTGGATTGTTAGATAAATTAGCACTTTTAGTTTTATATTAATCCAAAAATAAATCATAAGCATGTTTAACAGATTGCATGATAAACTAGACAAGTTTACGCAAGATCTAGACAGGTCTATAAGGCCAGACAAAAGCATAGCATCTATCATACTAGCAACATCCATCATAGATAAATAGATCATGAAAGTTAGTATGAAAGACATGGTTTGAGATAAGAGTATGTACGTTTCCTTCTAGACTAGGTAGAGAAGGCGGCGATGATGTTCAGCACCGTCACGTTGTTGGCGACGGCGAGTGAGACCGACTCGACGATGAGGAAGACGAGCCGTGGTGACGAGCTTGACGAAGACAAGGAAGCGATCGAGCAGTCACGCAGAGCGCTTCCCAAAAACCTTATTTGTCCTCTCCCGATGCAGGATCGCAGAGGATGACGGTTCCGGAGACCTGCAAGTCTTGGAGGCGTAACAGTAGTGAGAGGCAAAACCCTAGGCGATTACATGATATGATTTGCGGTGATACCCGCACGTATTTATAGGGAGGAACCGCTAGAGTTAGACGTCCCGCAACCGAGTCGGTTACCATATTAATATATCGGTTTTCATAACCAAATATATGAAAATATATGGAACACGCAGCAAAAAGAAAATGCAAAAGGAAGCCGCGCCCCCACAAGGCAAGAGACCGAATTTCGACGGACCATTCACGCAGGTGATGCGCGATCGCGCCCATCGCTTTTGGCCCGGCCCGGCCTCGCTCAGCGAGGCGAGCGAGCGCATGTTCTTACTTCTTCTCATCCACACACTTGCAAGAGATGCTAGAGCAACCAACCTTATAAGTTGGACTTCCTCCACCTCCACTAACAATGTGGGACTAAACCTTTGCACTCACACTACTCATGAATGGGCCTTTGAGATTCTTCAGGAATTATTGTGAATATTAATGGGTCAAGCCCATATAATTCTAACACATTCTTATTTTCTATACATCTATATTTTTTACTTCTTCTTAATCTTCATGTTTGAATCTACAAGTAATATGGGACAGAGGTAGTACCTTCTACCTCTAGTTCGTGGGGGTGGGCAGGCGTTGTGGCGGGCGAGCGTTGTGGCGGGCGAGCCCAGGAGGTGCTCCATATCTGCTCAGTTTAGTTAAGTGGGTCACATACACTGAGAGTCCATCATGGTAAACGGCTGTCAAAGAGCCCAACAAACGCTTTGCTTTAGTCGGAGTCCAGCAACCCAACTAACAGTTGTCCAGCAGCCAAAAGCTCGCGCTCGCACGTAGTAAGGGGTAGGGAATGAAAGCAAAAATGATAATTATTGTTTATAGACTCGTTTTTGTATTTTATCCACCGTAACATGAGAAAATTATATTATAAAGAAATAGAAGTAAAAATAATAGTAATTTATGAAAATGATAGTGAAAATAATTTTTAAGTGTTCTGATCATTTATTTCTATTTTAACGTGAAAATTTATGTACAACAATGTAGGTAACTAACGTATTAAGTATCTTAATTATAGCTAATCCCTTTAAAACCAAGTGATCCTTTGAGCCTAAACAAGTCTTCTTGATTATAGCTTATTTTAAATTTATTCTTAGATGCACAATTGTACTACTACTTATCATATAAAGTTTTTTCTTACCATGCATACTCAATTATTAAAATATTTGTTCTATTGTTGCTATGCTTTATGATTCATGTTTTTCATTGTTAAAATCGATTTTTGATAGATGCCGTCCATTTTAGTTACAAAAATATCATTTCCAACTTCTCAAAATATCGACTTATACCGTTATCGATTTTGCTTTTGTAAAAAAAATATGAAAACAAAAATAATTAAGACTTTTTCCAATCATTTTCGATCGCTTTTATCCTAATAAGGGGCAGACCAACCATCATTTTTTGTTGCTTTGACTCGCCGTGATGGGTGCCTATCGCCACTTCGCGACATTGCAGACGATGAAGGGCAGCTCCAGTCGCCTTGCCGGAGACGGAGTAGATCACGATAGGTACTCCGGCGAGCAGCCCCAGTCCAACAAATGTAAGAAATTGTTCCTATCCCCTGACTGTGTTCCTATGTTCTTTAACTAATACAAATTAGCTAAGATCTTGTGATTATTTACTATAATCCTTTTATGAAATCATGGATAAATCTAGTCATGCAAATGGTTACCAATTGAATAGTTGTGGGTCAACACTTTTGTCCAGTGTTGATATTAGGAAGGTCTAAAAACAGTCGTTAAGGTACAAAATAAAAGATGACATGGAGTAGGCCAGCCTCCAGATAGGCCCGCTCGTCGTCCGACCCACACAACCGAGGGAAGTTGTCCCCGCCTCACCCAACGCCCTCATCTGGGGTTGAGTCACCACGATTCGCTCGACCCCTTTGTCTGGGATGGGCCTTCTCCGCCTCGCTCGAATTTTTTCGCTGGGGTCAAGCCTGCTCAACTCGCCTGACCCCTTTAACTGAGTTTGTTATCCTCTGCCTCGCCCGACCCCCTCACAGTTTATCTCACTGTTTATCTCCTAGTTCAAAAAACCCAATGGTTGGATGTCAGTGCTTGTGCTGATATATGATGCACTATGGAATCTTAAGAGTTCTCTTGTTATCTCTCTTCGTAATCAAGATGTTTCTCTTTACTCTTATCAAGTTCTGTTTTTCTTGTCAAATGTGTCAATATTTTTTTTGATAGCTTACGTCCAACTAACATCTCTTTGTTGCTTAGTTAAGTATACTATTACCAATGAGAGTACTTGATAAGTTACGTTCATTACACTAAAATACAAAATGGCAGATGGGAGTATTTGACAGTTTGCAATGAATTAACATCATTTTTGTGAACTTGTTTGTTAAACTGACTCCAACAGCCAAGAGGCATTTTCGGGAGGCAAAACGAAATTTGCCTAGTGTGAACAGAGATGAGAAGAGGCAATTTTTAGAGATGACTCCAACAACACCGCCAATTCGGATAGGCAAATGGACCACCGCCGCTTGCCCTCCGCCTCGACCCCGCCAAGCACGTCCGCTCCACGTTCGTCTGCTGCTGCTGGGTCCGTGCTCGTCCGCTCTGCACATGTCTCCCGATTATGACCGACGAATTAATTCATCTGCAGGCTGGCAAAGACAACAAATGGCAAAAAGTTTTTCACCACTTGAGGGGGTCGAGTGAGGACAAGATGATCTGTTTCCTGATTACATGCTAGTCTCCCTTCATGTGCAGTTCAAATTCCAGCCTTTACTGAGGAGACCGGTGACCTTTGCCACTTGCTCAACTTAACAAGGTATAATTTTTTTTACGAATTTCTAGTGACTTTACAGTAGTGTTAGTTGGCTAAATCCATAATAAGGTTCATGTCTGGTTGCTTGGGAGAAGGTACAGCGGCCTCTGGACTTGAGAGGTATAGGAATTTTCAATCTCGAGCTGATGAGCTGGTCGCTACAACTCCGGTGGCTGTGATTCCAAAAAACCGATAAGGAGCGGCCGTGGCAAGGCCTAGACATCCCTGTCTATGCTAACGCCCAGACTCTTTGATATTGTAGTAATCTCCCATGTTGGACAAGGCACAAATGTACTCTTTTGGTCTGATAAGTGGCTGTTTGGATGTGGTCTTACAGAGCTTGCCCCGACTGTAGTTGCAGCAGTACCAGTCAAGGTACGACAGCAGCGCACGGTGCCAGATGCGCTCGCCACACGACGATGGCCTACAGACATTCAGGGAGGGCTATCAATGGTCGGACTATACGAATACTTTCAATTGTGGGATGCATTGTTAGAAGTGGAGTTGACTGAGGAACCTGCTCAACATACTTGGAACTTTGAGAGCTCTGGAGTCTTCACTTCCAAATCAGCCTACCGTGCTTATCTCAATGGGTCGATAACCTTTGAGCCATGATGCAGACTTTGGAAATCTTGGGCGGCTACGAAGTGCAAGGTTTTTCTTTGGTTAGCTATCCGCAACAAATGTTGGACAGCTGACCGCCTCGCCAAAAGAGGCCTCCCTCATCCTACTCAATGTGTGTTCTGTGATCAAGCCGATGAAGACGTCTAGCATATCATTACCGAGTGTGTCTTCGCATGAGAATTCTAGGTGAAGATTCTGATGCCGCTTGGCCTCCTTGATAGCGCTCCGAGTCCAAACGATAAAGTGTTTGCGGACTGGTGGAGAAAAGCTCGCAAACATGCAGCAAAGGAAAAGAGAAAAGGACTTAATACACTGATCATCTTGGGGGCATGGATGCTTTGAAAACACAGGAATTCATGTGTCTTTGAAGAGGCTCAACCAAACATCCAAAAGATTCTAAGCGATTTTCATATGGAGAGGCAGCTATGGCACTTGACAGGAGCTAGCTCTCTACGAACACTTGGTCATGATGCTGATCCAGTCTAGGATTAGTTAGTGTATTTGGTCAAGCTATTCTTTTGTGTCTTTTATTTAAGTTAAGCCTCTATGTAAATTCAACCCCTCATGGCTCGGTTCGGAGTGAGGTGGTGGTGCTTGTAAGGAACCGTTTTGCTCTCTTCTTAATACAAAGATATGCAGCTCTCCTACGTATTCGAGAAAAAAAAACATAACAAGGTCTCCGTTGGACATATGAATCTAATGTATGACATGTTAGATGTACTATGTATTGAGCGTATATGTGAATTGGATTATGTATTATGGAAAATGGTAAAGCTAAGTGGCCGTTGCGTGAATAAAACTGATGAGCTAAGTTGTAATTAAGATTAATCTTCTTTTTATTTGCTGCTAAACCTCTATTGTCTTTTTTTCATTTTTCTGAAAAATTACAGCAATAGTGGACAACATGATGTCATGTTGCCGATATTGTTGTGATGTGCAGCAATATTGGACGTGCTAACATGAGCATGTCCGATATTGCAGTCATAACTGTAATATCGGCAGCTTTGACTGATACTGTAGGATGAGTCCAACAGTATTGTTAGAGCAATATCGTCTTTTTTGTCCGATATTATAGGCCCAAAATGACCGATATTGCAGGCTTCTATTGTAGTAGTGCCAGCTATGGTCACTGCTCGCCCCGCGTGCCACAGGGCCGCAAGCTCCCGCTGTCGTCGCTTGCCTCGCGCGCCGTCGGGCCGCACGCTACCTTGGCCTCCTTCCCGCCACGCCGTGCCACCTCAGCCTCCCGGCTGCCATCCTCCTGTCCTGCCGTCCTCTTTACAAATGCATCAGTTTTCTATTTAACCATATTAACCGGTTTATCGGTTTTGAAAACTTTGGCTAGTAGTTCTGGTTGCTCGGTACTACTAACTTACTGCTCCCATATCCATAGATTAAAAAACGTTAAAAACCGATTGGATTTTTGTAGTTTTTGATGAAACCGGTCCGATCTGGTTTTACTAAACGATGATTTATCATAAAAACCAAACTTAAGTACTGTAATAAAATAGTTTTTAATCGGTTCTGATGTATTGACGGTTTTTCATGATAGGAAAAACCGGCACTATAACTATTTTTCAATCTCTGGTCATATCATGTTAAACAATGTTCTAGGCATCTGTACACAAAATAAGGAGCTGAACCAAATCTCATTGGTACCCTTGGTGCCACATGGACCCAACAATCAATAGAGCATGGTGTTCAATGCGGAAGGTACAATCGCCGCCGGGTGTTCTTCACAAGATTTGGCACTGGCTCTTTTTGACCAGCGGACCGTCCAACATTTGTCTAGGGCGTGAGATCGATCTGTATATATATACGTACGAGTAGTGTTCAGAGGCATGTAGGGCTCATTAATTATTATTCTTCCATTAGTTTTAAATACGGGAATTAAAAAGAGATAAAAAAGATAGATGTATAAAAAACGAGTAAGAGAGAGATAGAGATAAAAATATATGAGTAAGAGATAAAGATGCGTTGGGATGCAAGGGTGGCTTATAATTTGATAAACCTAAAAAGACTAAAATCTCTACTCCTTAATAAGTTAGATGAGATTATGATTGGTGTTGTTTTAATTTAGTGTTGGTTTAGTGGTGGTTTGTGTTGGTTTTTGTATTCTTTTCTCATCAGTAAAGCGTATTCAAAACGGTTTTCGCCAGATAAGAAAAAAAACACATAAATGAATTTGATTAGGAAAAAATAAACATCTACAACAAGTTCTGACCAGGTTCAAATCAGTTTGTATCCCCTAATTAATCTTTATGCGTTATTTTCTGCTCCTTTGCTTGCATAAGAGTTTGTATTGTTCTCCGTCAACCTTCCCCTCCATCATGATCTGCAACAGCAGGCAAGAGTGACGACAAGCGAGCTGATGTTGAGATTTTTGCTATTTTGCCTATAGCGTTTTGGTGGGACTTCGGTAGAATGCCTCTAACATTTGACTTCTTTAAAATGCCCATGACTACATCGACCGATAAAATGCTCAGAGACTAATTTCTGAATGAAATTGCCCGTCCTTCTTCTTCCACACTTTCGTCCAAACATTACATTGTATCGAACGATTTTGTTGGCGAGGAGGGACGAAGCATGCAGAACTCTTTAAAATGCCCACAATTATGTTGTATCAATCCATAAAATATCCGCAGACTAATTTTTAGACAAAATTGACCCTGTCCTTCTTTCGCACTTTCGTCCAAAAATTACATTGTATTGAACGATTTTGTTGTCGAGTAGGGACGAAGCGTTGTTGTTCCGCACGTCCGGCATCAAGGGCACGCGATAGTTCGGTGGCAAGGGTCGGGCCGTACAAAGCTAGGCCAGGGGCGTTCGCTTTTGTCCTGCCCACGCCTGGAGATCGAGTCCAGCTAGAGACAACTGCATTTGACGCACGAACGCGGTGGCGGCGGTAGCGGCTACACGATTCTCTGGAATAACGTGCACACGGCGGCTCCTCCTGAGTTGCGCTACGAAAACAGACTCTTGTTGCCGCGGAACAACGCGTGATTGCCAAATTGATCCCATGATGCCACGAACAAACGAACTGAGGCAGAAGCTGGCGGGAATCATCGTTCTGGCAGTGCCAAAGAGCTCCCCAAATGTGTCGGGATCTGATTCGTTTCGAGTTGACACTTCCGAACGGCGTACATCCATTGATCTGGTGGGATCGGACCTCTGGCAAGAACAATACAAACATGTATAAACAATAGCACAAAAAAAAAAAACGCGACATATCTGGTTCATCACATATCATGTATATGCGGTGAGTCGTATATGGAGATGATCGGACACAGGTGTATATACAAACGTACAATCCGCGACATAGGTGTAATATCTGGTTCGCCACATATCATGTATTCATGTGAGGCGTATATGTGATTCGTATATATACTCTGAACGGACAATCCACGACACAGGTGTCTACGTGGACTTCAGAGTATACTGTAAAAAATAGTATCAAAAGGTAAACTGATAAGTTTGAACTTCAATTAAAGCATATCATGTATTCATGTGAGTCGTATATGGAGATGATCGGACAAAATTTAAAAAAGTTTACTCAAATATGCTCTATATTCACAAACAATATATTGTTTGTATAAACATGAAAAATACCCAGAAAAGCACCGCTAAAAAGGCCTAGCTGACAAAAAAAAAAACGAACTGTCACCCACCGCCTACAAAATTCAACTCCAGACAAGGGAGAGACCACCAAAAAATCAACTCAGTACAACGGAGAGGTAATTACCGGTACTAGAAGCACCTAGTGGCAGATTTTAAGAAATCCATCTTCAGTACCTACAAGGAACAATCTTGATAAAGGAAGCACATCAATTGTCGAAAAAACGGAAAGGCTTTTGTGTTTTATTCCTCTGTCAGCGGAGTACAAGTTCTGAAGTACAAGCTGTTGATGTCCCATCTGCGTTGAAACACATGAAAATTACTTACATCAGAGCCAAATCAGTTTCCAACTCCTAGCATGTGCAAAACTGCTAAATTCACATGTCAGGAAATAATGCTAAATGGAGATACACTATTGTTGGAAGCAGAAAACAGTGAAAAGGATAGTCTTACCTCACTTGCTGGCCTCGAAAGGGAAGTAAGTGCAATTTTGTTTCTTGAAACTGACACCACATCCTGACCCCAGACAGAAAAGTTGGAAATGCCATCTGAGTGGCTTCTGAAAATGTTTGACTGGGTTGCCATATTCCTGTCACATTTTACCACAAGAAAAGTGTATGAAATTTGTGTGAATTCGAGTGAAGACTTGTAAGCTACAGATATAAAATTAATCCATATCCAAAATTGAAGGCCAATTTTTCCAATGAATCTGTAAATTAATAAAACAATCTTACCGGTAACCAATGTTACTACAGTACAAATTGGATGGTTATTTATCAACAGTTCCATAGATAGAGAACAAAATATGCTCATAAATTCTCATTTGTCTCAATGCCAGTATATGTTAAAAAAAATTATAAATAAAACTGAATCAAAATAAGTAAATAGAATGAATGAATTATTCAATTAACAGAATAATACCCTCGGAGGTCCCATACTCGAAGAGTCTTGTCAAGAGAGCTTGATACAATCAAGTGATCATCTGGCGCTGCAAGCTTCATGCAGAAACAGGAGAAAGAATACAATCAGATAGGTAGTAGAAAACATATTGATTTCTTATCATGCTGTGGTAGATTGGCATACTTTTGTAATGTGTCCATCATGTGCTTTCCAAACTGCAATTATGTTCCCACTACGCTCATCAAGCAATCGACAATAACCAGAACTTAGTCCTGCTGCTATCCACGATGATGAAGCCATTGGGCTTCCTTTCCTAACCTTGTTTGAGCCACATGAACAAATAGCTGACACAAGTGACGAGAAGGATATTTCAGCAGAATCACTCTTCCATAAATGTAGCTTTTGATCTTGAGCAATGTCAATAAATCTGCAAGAACTCAACCAATGTGAAATAGTAATTAGCATGAAAATTCAGGACAAGGGGGGATGCTATATTACATTAGCTTTGACAGCATATTCGTATGCATGGGTGTACGCAGGGTGAAGGAAAGATATTTCTCTCAACATATATCACAGAGATACAATGAAATCAAACAAATACATGGCACGAGATTAATACCTTATAGAACCATTTCCCATACCAGCAACAAGTATACCATCAGAATCCATATAATGCATAGTTGTATACAAACTACCACGAAATGCATTTGATAATATTCCACCTGAGAGTGCATCCTGATTAAGCATGTTTGCATGCTCAATAGACGCAATTTGCGGTGGAAAACTTGTGGATGACTCGGCGTGAGCTGCAATGAGCTTTCCTGTCTGCCCATTCCATATATGAATAGTGCCATCACAAGAAGCCACTCTGCCAGTAATTGACAGTATGCAGATGGAGTTGACAACCTACACAAACAAGTTGGTAAGAAAGAAAAAAAGATAATAAACTGTTTAGAGCACAGATATAAGACAAGATAGGCAAGTAATCAATATGGCATTATTCATCATGTAGCTATGTTTTCTGACTCTCAAATATCAATGACAATTTGAAACTGAATTTTCTGCAGGTACAATTAACTTTGTGAGTACTAATAGTACCGACATTATTTTTTATGGAATGTTTAGAACATTGCAACATGCTGGACAGTCACATTTATGCTATTGGGGATGCCAGCACCCCCAGACACCAGCCATGTTCTCTAGAAATTTTGAGTCATTTGCATTTTACATTTCATTAACTTTTTTTTTCTTTTTGCACAACAAGGCAAGCCCTGTAATTTCATTACTAAGCACAACAAAATTACATACCGTGATTTGAGTCCTGCACACTGATGAGCAAAAAGCAAAATAGGTTCAACAGGAAAAGTAAGCTACTATGTTAGTACAATTTAACAGCAGCACCCAAGGCTGCACACAAGGTTGAAGCTAAATATTAATGAGACTATTCCAGCTTCCATTGGATCGAGCCTGCTTCCTGCCTTTTTTTTTCATTGTCTTCTCCTTAGTTGTTCTGTTTTACGAGCCTCCATTTCTGTTACTGTCATCTTCAGTTCGGCACTGCAGGCTCACATCATATCAGTACCCCACAACGAAAGAAATCTACACCCTAAAGCTTACATTTGTTTTGCGCTCTAGTCGAGCCTCCTACGACCAAATATTTTTGGTCCCCTTCTCGTATGTATATATATGCTACCTTTTAACACTTAAGTACAAAGGTGAAGCCAAGGTTACCATAAGTGCATGTTGTAAAGAAACATGAGGCAAAACTGATTCAGAGCTAGTAACAGGAAATTTATACTGACTCCAAATTCAGAACAAATCATGAATGCTGAATAGTTTTCACCAAATTATGTTCCTTGAGCAGTTACTACAAGGGACCATGATAAGTTTAGATTCCATTAAACATGGTGGGTTTCTACATGCCAGTTACATCAGAAATTCCACGAACCACCAGCATCCAGACTTGGTTTTGGCAAGGCTGAGATTCTGGGTGGCAATAAACACTAAATTCATGGTAAACTTTGCATGCTGCATAACTGGGCCAGATGTTAGGTTGTACAACATCATCAAGTCTTTAGGTTTTAAATTGGAAAATATGGTTAAGTTCGACTAACATTTTGATCCATTCCAAATAATTCTCTGGAAACAGTGGAAAGGCATACAATCCACATTTAACTTCCCAAGCAGATGCAAGACTTGATGATGTTGTACCAGGAGAATTTGATGGTGGGCTCCACAGTTAAATTTGGTGTTTTGAGGAAGATAAAATATCAAATCCACTGTTATATAGCTATTTTGCAAAACAGTAAAGTTTTTGATTGGTTCATATTTTAGTTCAAATTCAGATGATGCTTTTTGGGAAGCTACGCTCCAAGTATTATTGTCCCCATTACGAAGCCTATCTTGTGAAATCTAGGAAGTCAAATTCCCAGTAATATGTTACTCTTATATCTCCAAAAATGATGTTTCCAAATAGTTATTGCTAGTTGGACAAAATGGTTAAACAGAAGTGATTTCAACATCAAGAAGAAAGCATCATAATATAAAACTGAGCCTAAATGAGACATTAAAAATTAGAGTAGTATTTAGCAGGATTAGGCAGGTTTGGAAACATCAACAACCGCACAATTATTTATTTAGCACATAAACATCAAATAAAAGAAAGATCTCACGGGCTAATACCAACACTAGATTTGTGGGTCCCAAGCCAAGTAACCTAGTCCATACATATTTCATTTAGAAGCACTATCCTAAACCTACTTTCGGTGCGGTATGAAGTTAATTCTTTTTTCTAGTTCCATATGCATCACATGAATAAACATGGTAACTTGTAAATTCTATGAAAATGATCCATTTTCTACAAGATGTGCAACTGATCCTTGTTTTCTATTTTGTCCTAATACAACAAAATCTTATTATAGTCCCAATCCTAGGCTTGGGAACTGTGTGATAGCCCAGTGGCAAGAGCATCCAGCTGAGATGCCATATGACAGGGATTGAATCCTGGCACCCATAGATCCTGTCAGTTGGGTTTTTTATGAGCGAAAATGAATTTATAAAGGCAGAGTACTACTTCTGACAAGAAACTAAGAGTCTGTTTAAAAATATTTCATGTTACCTAAGAAAAATGAGATCATCCATCATAAAAGCAGAGAAAAAGTCTTATCGAAATTTGACGCAGTTAACAACTAACCTCTTCATGCCCATAATAACCAGAAGTGCAGTTCATATTTGGCAATTCCCACCTCTGGATACTTCCTCTGAAACCAGGACCAACTCCTCCAGTAAAAACCGTGCACTCATCATCATGAACTGCTAATGAACGCAGAGCCCCAGGGTGAGCACGGGCTGAGTAAAGGACTGAAGCCTCGATCTTCCAGGGAAGTTCATCCCTCACAACACCACCTCGTCCAAGAAAATCCGGAGCATCCCTACTACTATCAGGGCTGGGGAACCAAAACCATGGCTGATTTCCTGAACTTGGAGTATTATCACCGGATGTCTCATCTTGCTTAAAACCTAACTTGGCAGCTGCAGCATTTTGACTATTTTTATTGATTCCTGATTGTGGTATGGACCAACCTGCCCCATTGAAAAGCAGTTTGGTTTGAACTAACTCTGATGATAAATAGTTGCCAGGCTGAAATCTCTGACCTTTCATATTTTCAGCATTCTTCGAAAAATCACCGAAAGATCCCCACTAGAAGAAAGTGCAAATGGACAAAATAAGAATGGAAAAGAGCATTATAAGAATCTCAATTCAACAATGAAGAACACAACATTACGCACCTTCCAATTGTACAATCTTTGAAGAGCTTGCTCCAATAGAAACCATGTTGAACAACATTCCCGAAGCTTTTCTATCCCCACAAGTGACGCCAAGAAAGGATACAGAATAAACCTACAAAAGTTTAGCTCAATACTACCATGCTGAAGATATAAAACTAATTATATCTAAACACAAAAAAAATTTCTTACACAAGATCAATTCTAGATTCCAATTTAATGGGATCACTTTTGTTTCCTTCAGAAATTTGTGATCCCTTTGCCAGAAGGCTAAGGCCAGATGAGTCATGAGAAAAGGCGAGTTCAGCAAAAAGCTCCTTCAGTTGTGGCAAAACATATACAGAAGTATTATCTGGGCCAATTCGTTGACAAAGGTCAACAAGTGCGGTGGCCGCCACCTGATTATTACAAAGCAGTTTAAATGGCAAAATAATTCAGCTGCAAAAGTAATATTAATGGAAGAGAAAAAAAGAACTACTAAACAGAATGTAGTCACGAGAAGTGTCATTACCTGAATTACTCGAAGATCTAAATGGATCTGTGTAAGGACCTTTATATGAAGACAGACTTGATCCTGTAAATGCAGTCAAAGTATGATGGGGAATAAATATAATACAAAGCAATTTAGGGTGACAATAAATATAATTAAGAACTATTACATAATTCTAACAGAGACCTAGGTACCAATGGACTTCCTAGACTAAATCACCCTCAAAAGATTTTCCATGACTATTATGCCAAATTTGACAGAAATATTTTCCAGCCAATATAAGAATTCATCAGTCAAGTCACATCTAAATCAATATTCAAATCAGATGAGAATATAGAGGATATCGGCAAACACTACTAACATTATTAATGAGATTAATGTAATCATTTAAAAAACTGACCTCCTATTTCTACATTGATCGTTATAATAGATCAAAGTAAAAATACTATTACTAGATAGAAATCAAAGATAAGCTAAATCTATTGGCATCTGATAATTATGAAATTTATACTTAAAGTCAACTGCTATTGGTATTTGATATGAACTTAATTTTAAAATATGAATTCCAGTTTCCTTCAGTTTCAGGCCGATAAAGAAACTATCCATTTTCACCCCTTGTTAGTTCTTACACTCATTGGTTATTGGTTAAAAATTTGCCTTGCCAGTGAAGTACCTGAAGAAGCTCCTTAAGAACCGCTTTAACTGGAAGAACTGACACAAGGCCTTCCAAAGCAGATAAGCTATCAATCAGAGCATGTGAATACCAACTATTTTGTGGCTCAGGCTTACTCATCTTTGATGAATCAATACATGAGAATATAACATTCCTAAGCAAAGGAAGAATTTGCTTGACAGTAAAACTTTCTCCAAGAAGTCCACCTAAAAAATATAAAGTCAACTATTGATCACACAGCAAATGTTTCAACATAATGAGAGAGCATTAGCTGGTTACCAATCCTGACCAAAGTATCAATTCCATCTGGACATAATCCCTTGCCGAAACAATGAATTATTGGTAAAATTGTCTGCAGAAAGTGGAGATACCGATCAGTAATGCATGGTATTATGTAAGTACACAATTCAAAGTTTCCAGTTAGACTTGCCTGATGGACAGTTATTGGTATTCCTAGTTCCTCACTTGAGCCTATCAGAACAGTGGATGCAGCAGAGGCAGTAATCTTGTTTGGTGAATTGCATAAGTTTGTGATCATCAAAGGATGTACCTTATCAACATAAGTTCGTTTTCCTAATTTCTTCCACAACTCTCGAACAAAGGAGTCTTGAAGGAGAGCAACCTTCAGGTGCGAATATTCTGGTGCCTGTAGAAACCACCAGCATACAAGACTATCAGAAGAAGAAAATTATGTTCCATAGATAAAAAAGTAGAAACTCAAAGAATAAAAACAATTGTGAATATCTTAACTGGCCTGTAAGATCTTCTGAATGATGTGCAGAACAAACTCCTCAGTTGCTTGGGTACTCAAGCTCTTTAGAAATTCTTTAAGGAGAAGGAAGGCCGACTCAGTGTCAACATCTGGCAAAGATGACGAAACAAGTGATAGGCAGTAAGGTGCGCACATTTCAGCAGCAAATTTTCCCATAGCTTCAAGTGCCCCTTCACTTGCAAGCTTAGCAACATACTTAATGCGCTCCCTCGATGTACACAACACTTGAAGAGGAGCAAGGAACATATATGCAGATTGAACTGATGGAGGAAAGTATGGTGATTGCAAAAGGTGCTTTGCTGATGGCCTCCTGCAAAATATCATAAATTTGTATCAATGTAATAGTTTTGCCATTTACAAGAGAAACATAACCAAAGTGGTGATTACATACATTATAAGCGCCAGATGTCCTTACTGAAGTTACCTTTTCCATTCTCTCTGAATGCATGACTCAACAAGAAGTGCAACGTGGGAAGGCAATTCTTGAAGTGTTCCTGGAAGTATGCCATTTTCTTTGTATGCAGCTAGCATAGTGGTGTCAAAGAGTGGTCTGTGCAGATAGATTTCAGCCAGCATGCACCCAGCAGAAAATACATCATTTGCGTGATCCTCATTATCTGTATACGACCTTTGATTCCAGAGCAGCAGTTCTTGATAACCCACAGGGGAACCATCATCAGGCTCGAAATATTCAAGAAAGGAGCAAAAATCAAAATCAGGTGCCACTGGCAGGGCATTTTCAGGTTGCAAGGTTTGTTCTGCGATCTGGCCACTGGGATATTTGTCTGAAGACCAACAAGTTGAAGTGTCAGAATAATCATATATTGGATTCAAATGGTTCTCAAGCTCTGTAAACAAAGTTGATTGCTCAAAATCTTCCAAACTGCCATTTTCTGAAAGTATGTCTGCAGGCCCACAGTCATTCAACACAGCATTAGCTGTTGCATTCTTTTGTTCCTGGCAACATCTAGCACACGACTCCATTTTGTTGTGATAGACTGCATGAGGTGTGCTAACAAGGCGCTTAGGATGTGGCCTTGTAAAAAGTTGTCGTCGCCCGATTGATTTCGGCTTTGATGGATCACTAGGAGGTAACATGACATTTTTTGCCTCGACAGATGCCTCCCCAGCAAGTTTATAGCCAAAAGTTATGTCAATCCAATGATGCAGTTGTTGTGAGACTCGATCACTTTCTAATGCATCCCTGTGCAGACAAATGAAATCCTCGCCAGATGTTGCCCAGGACGGCAAAGCTAAATTACTCATTTCAGAATGAAGAGACATGAATATCCGAGGATCTATGTAAAATTCTGGAATGCATTCATCAGGAGTCCATTGATAAAGCCTTTGCATAGTAGATGGGTATTCATTAGGCTCATACACAGAACGTACAGCTGATCTCAAGATGGTCTTAGGTAATCTCCTTGCTTTGTAACTGCAGACAGCTAACTCTGAGAGACACTCATCAGAAACATGATGTGGAACCTCGGATGATGAATATGTAAAATCCAACTGTTCATCACCTTTTGCCAATCGCCATTTACTTTTGGTCAGGTCCCGCCAGCCGTTATCAGAACTTTTGTCAGGTATGACTGTGAAATCTATTACCCAAGGCATCACTGTGTGAAAAGCTGGATCACCCCACCTTCTACCAGCTAACTTGTTTAAGACAAGAAGGTATTCATAATTGCTCAGTTCACCTTTCCACCATTTCTTGAAGTGAGATTGCCAATCCAAGGATGGTTGCAGTTTTAAACCAGCATAAATCTTTTTTGAAGTACATTCCTCCATGAAACAGCACAAATTAGGTGAACATTTGGGACCAGCAAAACCCGAATTGCATTTTATAGGACAGGTGTCACTTATGCTCAGGTAAGGCCATAAGGAATCTGACATCAAGATGTTTGATGGCCTCAGATTACCATGATAAACTCCGAAATCATGAAGGTATGCCAACGCAGATATTATTTGGTACATGAGAAATCTTATATGCCAATCTGAGCTGAATGCCTCAGGACTGAAGTGCATGATGTTTTCCAAAGTATATGGAACCTTTGGTTGCAACATGTAGCAACAAGCAGGTGCTTCTAGAACACCTAACAGTGGTAAGATGTTGGGATGCCTCACACAGCCAGAAGGATTCAAGCCATCAAATGCAGAAAATCCAACAAAACTAAGGAAACATAAACCAGCAGATCCTCTGATTTGGTTTTCAGACAATTGATTTAATGAATCAATCACATTCTCTTCAGTTGACAGGTCCTGGTAACTTGTGATAAGCTCTCTAATCTCTGACGTGTGATCTATGCTGAGACAGCGAACAGGAGACAACTTAGTAATTATGCTAACGATGGATTGATGCTTCCAGATGTCAGAGGGACTTCTATAATCTTCAGGACATTCTTTGCCAGAAGAGAAATCCGCTTGTACAGTATAATAATGGTTATCATCATTATATATGCTTCGCTCTGTCTGAGGATCCATACGAATACCATTCTCAAGGGAATTGTTGTCACTGTAGGGGCAAAATGTGGAGATGTATATGTGTTGATATATCAATTTGGGAGCCTTTTGGACACAAAAAATAATCGTTGAAAAGTAAAATTACCATTTTGTGCTACCGTAAAACACTTTGCCACCTTGTAGTCCTACTAACACAAAATGACTGGAGGTGTTCTGCCTGCAACATTGACAGCGCCCTTCTAAGTACAAGAGAAGAAACAGAAACTGTGGTGACTGGAAAAAGGGCCAATTTCAAAGAACCTATCTGCAGCTAAAGCTTATAAATACAGACGACATAGAGATGTAAATGTTTTACCATCTTATGTCAGGATCTTGTTTATTGGACGACTAATTCGTGATATGAAAGCAATGGTTAATATAATAATATGTATGAATAAGTTTCTTGCAAGGTCTAATTTCACGAACTCTCAGTATGTAGCTATCAAACCGAGTTGCCTACTACACAAATAAATTATTAATATCAAAAACAAAAAAAAAATCATAGTTTCTACTTATATAATGCTCCAACATTAAACAAGAAATTTCAAGCACCACTGATAGGATAACTGGTTAATTTAGTAGGGACAACTCACTTGGAGATTTTACTGGTCTAAATACTTGGGAAGAATTCTACTCGAATGTCAAAATTGCATATAAGAATTTGGATCACTTGCTCGATCTGACTGAAAGCACTAGATTGACATGTCAATGTCATAAAACCCGTATAAAACTTAGATCAGAATTGCATAGAATAAATGCACATTTGGATCACTTACTCGACCCAACTGAAGCACTAGAGTTGAATGATCCCATTTTACCATAATGATATGTGACATATAGTGCAACAGTAGAGAAAAATGGAAATCCGGAGCCAAGTAAACCAAAAAATGATTAGCCATACCTCCCAGTACTTTCCTCGGCTCCATTAGACGCTATCTGCACCGAAGAGGGAACAAAGCATTATGCCAAAGCTATACCCGAAGCTCGTGCGCAAGGGCCAAATCGAACAGGCCAGGGTTTAAGCAAAAACTATTTAAGAATCCTAAGTTTCGGTCTCGCGGCAGCACGTCGCTCGAGCTGAAGAGGAAGGCGGAGACCGCTATCCTACAGGCGGTAACACCCAGAGATGTTAGAGATGGAGTTGAGGCGGACCTGGACGACGGCGGAGGAAGCGAAGGGGAGCGGGGAGTCAGAGAGGCCGTGGACGAAGGAGAGGCCGGAGCCCGCGAGGTCGGAGAGGATGCGCCGCTCCAGGCAATCCGGGCACGCCGCACCCGCCTCCGGCGAGCAGCCCATCGCCGGCAGCGACACTGGATCGCAGCCAAGGCTGAACTCGTGTCACGAGTGTGTCTGGCTCAACCCGTTCCACCGGGTCGGACTCGGGGACCCGTCGAGCCGGCCGGTCGCCTCGATGTCGACAAAGTTGAACAAAGTTTTTGTTGGGCAAATTTTTGGTAGTGAAGCACTATATAATGTTGACATTTGTTATAGAACATTATTAAATGTTGGTTTTGCTAATAGATACTTCTCTATTCTATTTTTGTTGCCGTCGGAACTAAACAACAACAACAAAATAGGAACGGAGTTAGTACTATTTTAGCACATGTTTGAGCTAATCAACCTATTTGTTTATATGTATTGTTAATCATCTTATTAATATTATTAATTATATTTCAAGAATTACTAACATTTTTTATGTGTAGTATTTCTTATTTTTTTTATGAGTCTTATTTATTTCAAAAATTATGATATTAAATTTTGACCTAAAAGTATTAATAATTTTTTAAATGCAATTAATAATGCTTAATAAGCTAATTATCCCAAAGTTGCGTTAAAAATGGCTACAAGGGAGAATGAACTAAAAATGAACCACTCTTCGGAGAAAATAGTTTCAGCACCGGAGCTGAGCCTTCTGATTCTATCATCTGAGACTTACTGCAGATACACTAACATCAGATTGTTGGTTCATGCTTCACGAGATCAATCCTGACGCACAATGACCGGGAGGATGCTGTTCACAACGGGCGTCATCAACAGCGTGCGAAGGAGGGATTAGTGCATCCAGAAGATCATCGTAGGAAGTATCACCGGCGGCATGCCAGGTCCAGCTGCTGTACCCAGGATACAGAGGATGCAGTATAGCATGTTCGGTTCCACCTTCCCTTACTCAAGCATGATAGCCAGAGCAAAAGGTTGGCAGCAGCTGAATCAGAAACGAAAGCGCAGTGCAATGGAACATAGTGTCTGATTATGTCCTGATCTCCATAGAATTGTACGTCAAGAAAAATCGAACCGGCTACAATCATCATAGATACTTTGGTAACCTAACGTCTGATGATCACAGCAACACGGCCTTGCAATTGCACGAAATAAGCATACAGCTACAAGAAACATCAATTTCAGCACCCCAATATAACACTCAAATTTTGAGGCATGATCACAGGACACACAAGGTGTTTTTCAAGGACCAGGATCGGGTGCAGTGATAGTCCAGGATGATAACCGTCCTTTTCTTCTCTTTCTGTTGTCTTCGTTAGCAGCTAATTCATGGAGGGAAAAGGCCAGTCGGCGCCATGCGTAAATCCAACCAAGACAACGTGCTCACTACCGGCGACAAGATTGAACATCCAATATAATTCGAGTCGACGACCAATTGTTTCAAATCATCTGTAAATGAAGGCGGAGGAGAGCTGGTGTGACACGGAAAGAACAGCGACGACGCGATGGAGAGGAAACAGAGCTGGTGCGGCAGTGCAAAGCCGGCATACTCCGGATTTCTCCCTACCTCGTGCACGCCAAGAAGTAGGTGCCGCGCTCCTTTTGTTGCCGTTGGTCATCACTCATCAACACGTCCATATTTAGCGATTTTACTTTTCCCCATTTGCTAGCCATAGCTACAAATCCACAAAATTCGTAACATGAGCCATCGATGAGGCAAAATTAACCGCAAAACCATCTTATGCACTTCCTACAAATTCCATTTTACTACCCTATGGAGCCCTTCGGTCAAATTCTTGCAGCTTATCCAATAAGCTCCATAGAAAGCAGCGAGAGCATAAGGGAAGAAGAGAGCCTACTGAGGTTTGATGTGTTCGTGAGCTACGCATCAGAAGCAAGAGAGCAGGACAGGGAGAGGTGCTGGAGCCTAGATTGATAGAAACTGATGAAATTTCATTGAGCATCGATGGCGTATTCCATCCTGGTTCTGGTTGTGAGGAAGAAGCAGCTTATCCTTGCCCTGACCGTTGGATCAGCGTTGAACGGTTAGAACTGGCGACTGCTTAAGTTGCAGTCGCAGTTATGACTGCACTGGAACCTGGTCCGTTTTTCAAATCTCAGCACAAGCTCATCAGAGGGGGCATACCATAACCAAATTGAGAGCGAACCAAGGCAGGGAAATGGTACTACATGCAGATTTCAGATAAAGTCAAGTGATAGTTAAATAATGTTCATGAAATAAGCTACGTACAACACAGTAAAACCAGTCAACTGCTTGTAGTATGCAAACAGGCAAACATAGAACTGGTGAACAGAGAATAAACGTCATTTACACGCCAAAAAAAGAATAAACCTCATTTATAAATAAAGTGACTTTGATGCAATTTTCTCAACCCAAAAATCAAGGCCCTTTATCAGTGAAAAGTTATTAGTACAGCAAAATGATGAAGGGTTGAGTTCTTAAACCTAACAGCAAGGCATGGTAACATAGCATCACCAGTGTGTAGAACACAACTAAATAGGTAGATACAAATAACATAATAATAATGAAAATAGAGTAACATGTTAAAAGTGCGCAAAGGACAACAGAGAAAAAATAGATCAACTTTTCTACATACAACATCTTAGGTTTGCAATTCTTTTCTGCTATGAATCTTGGCAAACATAGATCATTTTACTAGAAAATTGATGCAGCAACATGCAAGGATTGTATCAGTGAGAACTGCAGTCCTGAATTAACTATATTGATTTGAACTATATGCTAGTAGAATCAAAGTCAAGGTCACATAAGTTTGTAATTCAGAACTCGTATGCTGATACACATCTAACAAACAATTCATACAATGACTTGCACTGATGTTTTAAGACGTCCTGACATCCTCTGTAAAACAGCACAAAACCATGCAACATGAAATCGATATAAGAACAATAGCACTTTCAACAGTTTTGCACTCAATGAATCAATAGCACATTGATAACACAGCATATCAAATGCAACATGGGAAAACCAGTAAACTAACTACCACGCATCACATGACAACAACACCATACTGAAACAATTAGGCGCTGCAATGGGCACTTCAACTCAACGACTGAGATAGCATCAACAACAGAACAGAGAGATTAACCCAAACATAATTAGACTTCAACAGTGCTTGACATGATATCATCAAAACCAAAAGTAGGCATCACCAAGAGATGCAGGTGTTCTGTCTCAACACAACTACTTAACATATGACCAAACAAAAAGGATTACCACCTAACGAGACCTCTTTCACGACCGAGCAGCCTAGGCCTCCTTGTTGAAGACGTAGGTGAGGCCGCACTTACCGCAGTAGTGGCGGTCGAAGTGGTTGGCCATGAAGGTCCCGGCGCCGCACTCGGCGTTGGGGCACTCCTTGCGGAGGCGGGTGACCTTGCCGCTGCCGTCGTCGATCTTGTAGAACTGGAGCACGGCGAGCTTCACCTTCTTGTGCTTGTGCTTTTGCTTCTTGGGCTTGGTGTAGGTCTTCTTCTTGCGCTTCTTGGCACCTCCGCGGAGGCGGAGCACCAGGTGCAGCGTGGACTCTTTCTGGATGTTGTAGTCGGCGAGGGTGCGGCCATCCTCGAGCTGCTTGCCGGCGAAGATGAGACGCTGCTGGTCCGGTGGGATGCCCTCCTTGTCCTGGATCTTGGCCTTCACGTTGTCGATGGTGTCCGAGGACTCCACCTCCAACGTGATGGTCTTCCCCGTCAGGGTCTTCACGAAGATCTGCATCTTGGCAGGTGCTTCCTCCGGCGGCGGCCGCGGATGCGGCGGCCGACCTACCTTACCTGAGCCGGAGTCTCGCCTGTGGCGGCGGAGGGGTGTAGGTGTGTGTGGGAGGACTAGGGTTTAGGTGGAGAGAGAGAATGAGAGGTAATGACTTTATAGCAGCTGTGATCTCACTCTTGCCGTTGGATCAGAAAGGATTTGGATTGGACGGTAGATATATGTGCCTCGACGGAGTGAAAGATGGGCCTTACGGGCTTTTTATTTAGTAGGAAGTTGTTGGGCCTGGGCTTCGCGCTCTCGTGTTCTTTCTTCTTTCTTCCGTCTCGTCCCCTCCTCTCTCTCTCTCTCCAAACGCCGACGTCTCCGCTTCCGTAGCCCGAGCGCCGAAGCGGAAACCAGCAACCGACGACCCACACCGCGGGAGAAGCGAGGGATTCGCTCCGGCGATGGAGTCGACCAGCTCCGCTGGAGAAGGGGCTCGCCCAGGTACTACCTCCCCAAATCTCGGTGCTTCCATAGGTTAACGCACGGGATTCGGGTTCCCCAGGGGAAAAAACGGGGAATAGAGTTGAGCAGGGATTAGGTGCGCGCTTTGTGAGGTTGGAGCATCCAATTCCGCCCTTCTTTGGTGATCCTCTCGCTTACAGTTGGTAAAACGCATCTGCCCCATTGCGTAGGCTGTTGAGAAGTTTACTGTTCATACTTGTTTCTGTGTTTGTCGGCATTGGATAATCTATGCGCGAGCCTTTGCGTGCTTAGCAGTTACCATAAGCAGGAGTTTGTCTAAGCATGCATGTGGAAAATCCATTCTAAATTCCCGTGCAGTGATCCTGATTTTGGTACGTTGAGCTTGGATACAGAGTACTTACTCAGAAGCATTCATAAGATACATTGTCTTATATTATGAAATGATAAATAGCTTTTGTATTCAGTTCATGTGTAGTAGGAAAGTATAGTTTGGGATGTGTTGGAACTTTCTTAATCTTTCGGTTCCACAACAAGCCAAGTTCACTCTTTGATTCAAGGGATCTTGCTATCGGTTCCGTAGGAATTGTGTTCTTGGTTATTGAGGGCAATTGTTTTCAACATTCTTCGCTGCTAATGGCTAATATGTGTGCCAGTACATGGCGTTAATCCTGTTGCTTTCATCATGCTATTGTCTATGTTGGAGAAGTAAACATATTGTAGGCATGGAACCATAATAAAACATTACTAGCAAAATACCCGTGCGTTGCCACGGGTCTTTATTAAAAAAATTTATGGTTAGAATATTTTTTTTGTAACTATAAAAGGTTTTTAATTAATCAATTTTGTTGGCTTGAGCATTTGCTCTATTTTTATTTTGCTTTACCTTTTTAAGTTTTAAAAAGAATATTCAGTATAATAATTTTGGAGTGAGTTATTATTAGAATTCTTGTTATTAGTTTCCATCCAAAATATGATGTTAAAGCAATAGATGATTAATTGTTGTCAGTATGAAATATCGAATTGAAATCGGAGTCCAATTCAACAAATGATTAGAAAATGGTTAAAAAATGACTCAAACTGATTGGTGAATCATTGTAGGATATAAACTGAATACGACAACGTTACGGACACATCTGGACACAAAAAAAGTGGTCTAGACGACCTCACCTCAATTAATAAGTTGTAGAGATATTCCAATACTGGAACGAATCTCTTGTAATGCATTCTGTAGCATCGATTTCAGGTCACTTGGATTTGGTGACATTGGATAAGAAAGTTTTGAAAAGTTTTCTGGTGGTGTTGAGTAGCACTGTATGGATACACTATTGAATTATGTATTTGGTCTTTTAATCTTTTGAGTCCATATATGTTTCTATTTAGAGGCAATGATCCTGGAGAGCTGATGTCATGGCCGTGGAGTAGCGGCGCTACCGCCAGTTTATTCTTTTACCTTTTGCTATTACTAGTTATCAGATGGGTAATAGTTAATTACTGTGTGGGGCCGTGGCTGCCATATAAGTAGTCCTGTGTTGTGAGTGAAGGGCTCATTGCTTGTGACAGAATTATGCCCCAAACTCTGTGTTCAGAATACATCCCTGTGTTCAACCCCAATTCTCCCGTGATTCCTCTCGTTCGTTTTGATTTCTCTATGATTTCTTGTAATTCGTTCTGGGATTGATCACGGATATTACAGCTGATACTTGAGTTCAAAGCATGCAAAGATGAAATAATGAAAAACACGGCTTATGTGATAACTATATCAGTTTAAAAGTGGTACAACCTAATCAGATCCCCAAACATTATTTATAGCCCTGGGATAGTATGTTTTTCTTTTCGTGTTATAAGCTCTGTGAATGTTACTTATTTTGTTTGTGGCAATGACAGGGGTAAAACATGTTGTCGATGAAACACTTCCAGCTTCTGCAAATGCTGATAGCTCACATCAAGAGTCTCACAATGCAGGTGTGTATACTTATACAGTTTTAGCTCATTGCCATGCTTCAGTTGCTAATCTCTGTGTTCCAAAATGTGTGGTTGTCTACACCTTCATCAAGTCTTTCATTTAGATATGTCTGTCAAGAATATCAAAGTGTAATATGTGTAAGGCATGGGTCATATTTGTGTTGCATAGTGTTGTTACATGCTGTTGTTATAGTCTTTTAGTCTGTTAGCCTGAAATGTAAAGCTTTCTTTTTTTCTGACAGAGACCAAATCACGTGTGGAGGATGTTTGGAAGAAAATGAATAGTGGACTGCCTAATAAGATGCCAAAAGTTGGGATGACCAAGCTCACTACAACTGCGAAAGAAAAGAAAAATAAGCCTAACAATGTGTGTAAACATTGTTATATTGGACCATTTTATGTGTATCAGTTGATGCTTATATTCTGTTTGAGGATTTATGACTTGTCTGATTGTTGGATTTTCAATTGGTACCATTGATATTTTTTTTATGCTTTTTCTGTAGAATTGGATGACTGTTCTTGGCATTTCACCAAGTAAGGCATCTACGGTTGATCAAGGCCCCAAAGATGGCCAACAACAGAAACAGCATGAAATGAGTGAGGATGCCAAAAAACTTGCAGCAAACGCTCTTGCAGCTGTCAAAGGTGCTTCTGCTATGGCATCAGGAAGAGGAAAAGTGGAGGTAATTTCAACCTGTGAACATCACACATCCTTTAGTTTTATTACTTGGATGGTGTTAAAATAAAACGTCTGAAGAAAAAGTAAAAATTGTGCATTGCATGTTTTAGCAAAGGGTTTTATATGTCTCGTACTATTTCATGTCCGTTTTAGTTGAAATTAGTCCAACTGGTTTGAAATTAGGAATAATAAATATGGAAGTGTGACCGTGGCCACTTATCAGATAGTTGAGCAATTAGATGCCAGAGTTCTGAGAGTTTGTTAATTTATTTGTCTTCTTTGATGTGACATTTCTAATATTCTGATCCCATATGATCCAATAGATAACTGAGGTAAGGGACTTTGCTGGCAAGGACATTGAAATAAAAAAACTGGTGGATGCTGATTCAAAAGAGGCAATCGAGAAGGCCAAGGCAGCAGGTGCTTCCCAATCTGCTCTCGACAACATTCTTGAGCAGATAAGGAAGAAGCAGAAGCTGAGTGTGCTGGACAAGACGAAGAAAGACTGGGGAGAGTACAAAGGAGAGAACAAAGGTGTGGAAGAAGAGCTGGACGCATACAAGAAGAGCTCAAACCAGTATCTCGAGAAGGTATCGTTCTTGCAGCGAGCTGATTACCGAGAGTTTGAGCGCGAGAGGGATGCTCGGCTGTCGATGATGGCAAAACGGAAGACGACTGATATGCGGGACGATGATATGTAGGATTTGAAATGTATCATCTTTGGAGCTCCGTCTCCACCCCGTTGTTGTTAACATTATTTTGAGATAATGATAGACAGCATTTTGTCAGCATCCGCCTACTTTCAATGCTGGCCCATGTGATGGAAGAACAGGCTGATGCTGCACATAAGCATGTGATCTTCCCAACCACGAGAAACTAAATTTGCTAAAGCGCTTGCATATGGAAATAAATTTATATGACAGCAAAGAAAAGCAAATAGGTCGTTGCCGCGTTGGCTCGTATGCCAAAATTGCAGGCGTCAGTTTACCCGAAAGCTCAGCCTGAACCACCGCAGTGAGCTAGGTCTTAAGCTCAGGGCATATTCCTTTGATCATCGCCGTGAGAGCCATGGATGTAGGAATGGCAAGCCTCGAGTCAGTCGCTGCATCATCTCCATCTGTGGGCGTGGGCGTGCGGCCATCACCGAGCAAAGCGTTATTCATTAGTAGCAGCAGTCGGTGGTGGATGAGGAGAAGATGGGAGGGGAAGACGAGCAGCAGCACCACCAGGTCAAAAGCAAGGCCAGTGGTGGTTCCTGCCTTGTTCTCTCCTGTAGCCATGGAGTGGCAGGAATGCACGTACGTTTCCTCCACCTTCCATTTTATTTTTCTCTTCGCACGGATCCCATCATGTCATGCCAAGTGCGAAGATATTCGGGATTGAATTTGCTGTAAGTTTCTGGTTCTAGTTGAAACAAGGTCTTTCTAGTATTAGCATGAAATGAATAAAACTGCCTAATGGTTGACTTGGAGAAAGCTTCTATTTTTCCTTGGCCGATTGATCTGAGGCCATTCTACCGTACTTTATACTCTGTATATGGCGGTGTGTATTTCGATTCTGGATGTGTATTGATAAAATTTTGCATATATTGATGGTTTCGATCCTCCAAAGTAGTATTTTTTTTTTTGAGTTATCTTCACAACAACCAGCTTGCTCATATCAACTGCAATAAATTTAACAGAAATTCATTCATCAGCTTTCGATACGTTGTGAATTTTATGACTGAATATTTTCTTGCTAACAGCACTGAGCTTGAAGTTGATGTTCCATGTTCAGTGGCCTATCAGTGTTACTCGGAACGTGAGAACATTCCTCAATGGATGCCAATGATCTCGTCTGTCAAGGTGATTGTTAAGCTTTATACCACATAAGTACAGTCATCATCTCAAAATTTCAAATCAGCTTTTGAGGATTTTTCACGCTATTGAAACAATATAGGATTGCACAGTGATTCGTTTCACAAGTAAATGACTTTTTGTGTGTGCTTCTTGAACAAGAAAGGAATACTACCCAAAGTTTTTCTCACTATCTCAGTAATGTAGACCTTACATGATTCATTATTAGTTGGAGATAATGCTTTGCATTGTTGTTTATAAAAGAAATTTCTATAATATTATGATAGTTAAAGGTTAATAAGTTAGACACTACCTTGTCATGACAAGTATTTTTTACCAGAGGGAGTATTATTAAAGATCACAAAATCTAGATGGACTATATATGATGTATATAACTTCTCTTGACCATAATATTGGATTGGACTTCCTTTTTTTTTATCTGTTCTTCTTACTTTTGGCCAAACATCATCTCCTGTCATTCACTATATTTAATTTGTTGTATGTTATGTATTGCCTTTGTTGTTATGAAGTCTTTCCTTTTCATATATCGATCGAGTGCTTTAGTTTTCATTAGTTTCCACAAAAATAGTTATGTGGCTAATAATTTACAGATCCTTGAAGATAAACCAGCTCTTTCCCAATGGAGTATGAAGTATGAAATACTTGGCCGTAATGTGGAATACTCTTGGCTTGCTCAAAATATGACTGTAAGTGTCTTCCCTCACAAGGCTTTCATCGGTTTTATGAATATTCCGTTTCAATGACATCATTTTTGTCTGCATTTCAGCCTATTAAAAACCAAAAAATCCATTGGCGGTCTCTTGATGGCCCTCCTAATAAGTAGGTTAAAATATTTTCAGTTCTTATATGCATAACTCCGGTTGATTAAGATTCACAGTTCCAATGATTTGTATTTTAAAAAAACTGTGAAAGGTAAATTAAACCAATTTTGCTTGTCAGGGGCGCTGTTCGATTCTTCCCTAAAAGCCCATCCTCTTGTAGAGTACAGGTGAGAGTTCAGTACTGTGCATTTGTAACACCCATTGTCAATGAAAGATAAATAAGACATGATGTTTCTTTCATTACTGAGTGCAGTTGACTGTGGCATATGAAGTTCCTGAATATTTCTCTCTCGTTGCATCAGTAAGTTGCATGTGTACAATTCGTATGTTTGACATATCTGGAGCAACTGTTGCAGATCCTTTGACTGATCAATCTAATCATCATGCACCAGGCACTGAAACCATTTGTGGAAGGCCTACTTCTTAAAGGATTAAAAAGCTTTGCAACATATGCAAAAGAGCGTAATAGCAAGATCCCTCAACCTTGATCATCGTTTGACTTGTGTTTCAAGAATCCCAGTTTCATTCTTGTGTGGAGCCTGAACATCCATAAATTTGAATATGTATGATTGCAGATAGCATTAGGGATGTGACGAAATTTCTTGAGAACAATGTAATGCCATGAGGCATATCTGTTAGTTAATTTTCATTCCACATGTCCTATGCTATTTCATATCCATTATTTGAACTATGTGGTGTCCAACTGACTTTAAAACTTTAGAACATTCATTTTTATGCGATGAGAAGTATAGAACATTCATATCTAAAATATTATCCCTGAAGCTTCTAGTCCGCCCTTTTGTTGTAGACATTTCTTCAAGATAATGATAGAAACCATTTTGTCAATGTCTGTCTGTCTCTTTCAGTCCGCTGCTTAAAACGATGACGATACTCTGACTGTGCATCTCTGGGAGCTAGTTTTACTATAATTTTGTGAAATCTTAAACGGTTTATAAACTTGTAATTAGTGTAGTTTCACCAAACCGAGGGTAGGCAGTAAACAGTTTGTTTCTGAAGTTTTCTGCATATAAGGGAACAAACGTCAAGACATGAAAACAGCCTGATTGCTTTTCCCCTTTTCAATCTTTAGACATCAGGAGAAAGGTTAGGCCACTCTGCCAGTCCACAACCATGGGTGCATATCTGATTAGGATGACATGATTTATTTTACTTTCAGTTGGAATAGTAAAGCTGAACAGCCCAAGAAAAATGTGTGCAAACCGCTTGTGTCAGTAACAGACTCAGTGTCTGAAAGCTCAGGTTGAGCCACCTGACTCAAGAGCAAGGTTTACATAACTGAACCGACCGGTAAAAGCAGTCAGGTTAATCAGAAAATTAAAAAAAAACGGCCGGCTAGCGATAAAATTTGATTTTGAGAGGGGACGATCGGTTACCCGGCCGGTTATATAGGTTAACCGATCAGTTTTAACGGTTAACCGATTAGTTTTATCGATTTTGATGATAGATTTTTAAATTCATATTTTTTCAGTTTTTTATGGTTAACAGTTTACCAGTTAACTGACCGATTGTACCAGTTAACCGGTCGATATAATTTTTTTAAAATAAAAATATTTAAATCAAAACCAATGATTAACCGACCAACCAGGGTTTATCGATTAACCACGGTTTTGTTAACCTGCCCGAGAGTATGCCACGCAGGACGCCGGCTGCTCATTGGATATTCTTGTGGTCGCCACTCGCCAAGATGCACTAGAGCTGCGCAACCATACAGCTGGGGACACGAGGAGACTGTAGAGAGGAGGGAGAAGGGAACAGCCATGGCAGCCGGAGCCGCCTTGTGCTACCACGCGGCTGCACGGAAGGCAAGCCTGGATAGCGTCGCCGCACCCTCGCCATCGCTGGGCCTGAGGCCGTCACAGAGCAAGGCCTCGTTTACCAGTAGTAGCCGGTGGTGGATGAGGAGATGGGAGGGGAAGGCGACCATTAGCAGGGCAAGAGCGAGGGCGAGGCCTGTGGTGAGGCCAGTCTTGTTCTCCCCGGTTGCTGCGGAGTGGCAGGAGTGCGCGTATGTCTCTTTCCTCCTCATTTTGCCTGATTGCTTACCCTATCTGTGTTGGGGATCCGATTCATGCCATGCGAGATGCCATGAGCTTCTATTCTGTTTGCAGCACTAATGTTACTGCCTACTGTTGGCCAGAACATAATTCTCCCATTTTGTTTGTTGTAATTAGCCGATCCAGATTACTCTCTGCAAGCTTTGCTTGAAGAGAAGTGTGACCTTGATGTTAAAGAAATAAAATCTTGTGTCATCCAAAGATTGATAGTCAGAGTGAGATGTTGCGTGTACCGATCTTCATGGAATCAGCAACTAATAACATGTAACCATGAGATGAGTATTCCTCATTTTACAGGCAGCCTCGGTCCCTCAAATGCTTGAATCGGATAAGGCTGGATTTTGTAGGGCCCAACAGCGTTTAGATACATCCTATCACATACATACTCCACATGGGAATTGTTTTTATGTGATTGACAATTCTTTCTTTTATCATGATTCCGAACTTCTTTTGTGCTGTTAAGAACTTTTGCAATTTGGCTATCCCTGGAGGTAGTAAATATTGCCCAGATGTCATTTTACCTTGCTATATATATGCCTGCTGACTTGTGCACTGTGCTTTGGATGACTATAAAAATTTATTCTGTATTGACAGTTTTGGTCCTACTAAATAGTAAAATCTTGAATCTTTTGTGTAATTACTAGCTGAACTTACTGGTTACCTCTCAACAAATCTGACAGAACTTAGGGCACTAACTTTTGCTACATTATTTATGGCTCCATATTGTTGTCTTGGCGACAGCACTGAGCTTGAAGTTGATGTACCCTGTTCAGTTGCCTATCAGTGTTATTCAGAACGTGAAGCCATTCCTCAATGGATGCCATTCATCTCATCTGTCAAGGTATTGTGCTTTAGCCAACATACTTACATTTCACATTTTACTAGCAAGCCTTTCATTGTTGGACAAGGATTTTTTTAATGAGTCCTGAATATATACCCCCCCCCCCTCCCCCTTTTCATTGATGGAAGCACTTTAGCTGTAGCTGGAAAACTGCTGGCGTTTTCCTTATTGAATAATATTGAACAAGTTGTGGTCTCTAGACATAATAGCAATAGAAGATTAGAAACATGAGTGTCATCATTGTGTATTGTCCTGGTAACTAAAAATCATCTACTAACATTCAACGTTAGTTACAAATCATAGTGAATTAGTGATGCTATTTGCTATCTTAATGTTGCGCTCTTTCCTTATCATTAAGTTGGCTCAACATATATCTATCTTGTTTACCTTCCATCATTTTCAAAACCCATGGCTATTTAAGTGATCATACATGGTTATTTAAGCGGTCAAATATGGCTACAGGTCCTTGAAGATAAACCAGATCTTTCACGCTGGAGTTTGAAGTATGAGGTATTTGGTCGGAATGTTGAGTTTTCTTGGCTAGCTAGAAATATGACGGTAAGTACCTCCTACGAAAAGGCTTATATAAGTTTAACTGTTAATACCCAGAGATACCATAAGTACCTGCTATGAAAAGGCTTATATAAGTTTACCCGTGAATATTCAGTGATACCATTTTCTTCTATGTTTCAGCCTATTAAAAACCAAAAGATTCATTGGCGATCTCTTGAAGGCCTTCCTAATAGGTAATTATTTAAGTACCTTTTAGTGATCGCATACAAAGCTACTCCTGTAGTACTTCTCCTATTTTGCTGGGTTGCTACAGTAATTTTGTGAATCACTCATGGTTTCAGCTGTCTTACATATTGGGAGTCAAAGTAACCAATTTTGCTTGCTGCAGGGGCGCTGTCAGATTCTTCCCTAAAAGTCCATCCTCGTGTAGAGTACAAGTGAGCACTCGACCCCGCGAGTCTGTCACACCTATTGTTGATTAAAGTTAAGAGGCATGATTTTCCATCTTATTACTGAATGCAGCTGACTGTGGCATATGAAATTCCTGAAATTCTGGCTCCAGTTGCATCAGTAAGCGGCATATGCACATTGACATATATCTTCTGATAATTGTTGCAGATGCATGAACTGATTAACCTAGCTGTCATTCAACAGGCACTGAAACCCTTCCTCGAAGAAGTACTTCTGAAAGGTTTACAACGCTTTGCGACATATGCCAAGGAGCGTAATAGCAAAATCCCTCAGTCTTGATCGCCATCCAAAACCATTACTCATTAGTGGAACCCTTATATTTCAAGAATTCCTGTTCTTTCTTGTGGAACCTAAGGATCACAGCTGTTAAAGATTTAACATTGCATAGTGTCATAATGTTATTCAGAATATGACAAATAATGTAATGAGCGGGAATAACGCCACACAATTTAAGCTGCCTTAAATCTTAGTAGATTAAAACCGTGAGTACTTTATTATTCTTCTCCTAGGCAGCACGAATAAATAAGGGCGTGATGCTTTCACGCCCCAGACGAGGTGTGATGCACACAAATTTTCTGTAGCGCATAACCTGCCGGCGTTGCCCTATAGATTTCATTCAAAACGTAGCATCATTGAAGATACAAACCGATTTTCATATAATTCAAAACTGACTTTCATATCATTCATAACAAAGCATCAATGAACTACGGATATATGAATGGATTTTCACGTGGCGTCGACTATCGAATGGGCCATAGTAACGCAGTACAGTACAAAATAACGTTCGATTTCAAGGCAAGCATCGTGGTCATCTTCACGGTATGACAAGTAGTGTAACGTAATGAATGGAGCAACTGGATAAATACTCATACACAGGACAGGACACAGTATTATTGCTATTTGATAATACTGCTTACAAACCTATCAGTATTGTTATTTGACAAAAATCACAACTAATCAAACAGAAATTGCTGTAAGCTGTGGGCAACTGGCAACGGGTCAATTCACAATATCACCAACAGAATGCAATGACAATGAAGGTGTTTTGGTCCCACAGATCCAAAATTATTATAAAATTTTGTGACTTGCAGAGTAGAGCCAACATTTTGGATGGTAAAAGAAACAATACAGCAAGAATTTATATGTGGATGGCCTTTGAGAAGGTTTGCAAGCAGGCCTCCTTCAGGGCTTCGCTCACGGTGGGATGTGCATGGCATGTACGAGCAACATCCTCGCTTGATGCTCCATACTGCAAGGCAAGCACAGCTTCGTGGATGATTTCACCAGCATTGGGTGCCATTATGTGCACACCAAGAATCTTGTCGGTTTCCTTATCAGCCACCACCTTGACTAACCCCTCAGCATCATCAATGGCCTTCGCACGGCTGTTTGCCAACAGAGGGAATTTACCGACACGGTAGGCAATTCCTTCAGCCTTCACCTGCTCCTCTGTCTTACCAACAGATGCAACCTCTGGATGTGTGTACACCACACCAGGTACTGTGTCATAATCAACATGGCCTTCCTTTCCAGCAATGAACTCGACACATGCCACACCATCCTCTTCAGCTTTATGCGCAAGCATAGGGCCAGGGATGGCATCCCCAATTGCAAAGACTCCATTCACATTGGTCATGAAGCGCTTATCAACGAGGATCCTCCCAGCCTTGTCTGTTTCAACTCCAATAGTCTCCAGACCGATCCCAGAAGTATATGGTGTTCTGCCAGCAGAGACAAGAACAATATCTGCCTCAAGGGTGCTCTGTTCACCACCAGCTGCAGGCTCAACAGTTAGCTTTACACCGTCTCCACTGGTATCAACGCCAACTACTTTTGTCTTGAGCATGAACTTCATCTTCTGCTTCTCCAACATGCGTTGGAACTGCTTCCTGATTTCACCATCCATTGACGGGACTATGTCTGGTGCAAATTCAACAACAGTGACCTCTGAACCAAGCCGGTTCCAGACTGAACCCATCTCCAGGCCAATATAACCTGCCCCAATTACCACCAATTTCTTTGGGATCTCTGACAAGCACAAAGCACCAGTAGATGAAACAATTTTCTTCTCATCAATGGTGATTCCAGGAAGTGATTTTACATCTGACCCAGTAGCAATGATTATGTTTTTCCCTTTGACAACAGTGCTACCACCATCAATCAAATCAACTGACACTTCTGAGGGGGAAGCTAATTTCCCAAAGCCTTTAACATATGTCACTTTATTCTTTTTGAAGAGCCCTTCAATCCCTTTCGTTAGCCCTGCAACAGCTTTGTCTTTCTGAGCCATCATGGCTGGGAGATCCACTTCCAAATTTGAGATCTTCACTCCATGGTGCGCGAAAGAAGTCTTTGCTTCATGGTACATGTGTGATGAGTGCAGCAGAGCCTTGAAATGCAAAATTAAATTACAGAAATAAGGTCAGAAATGTGTACAGTGAATTGAAGCCAATACACATCCATAGTAATATATTACCAAACCAGATAGTTCTCTGGTTGAAGTGATACAAATGTTTAGAATTTCAGATAATGATGTTCATCGTATACCCATAAAAAAGAAACAAAATCTTCTAAGTCGATGATGTATGGGAGCATAAGTTGACAACAATATAAATCTAATGACAGGGCTACAAGGACACTTGTAAGCAGGAAATTCAAATCTTATGTAACTATTACTAAGTTCAGTTTGAATCCATAGATGAAAATGTCTGCTTGGACAATGATTTGATGGAGTATATAGCATACATCATACTCTGATTATGGATCTTTCAGGAAAATGCTTATCCCTCACATGAAGATAAGATATTGAATATTTCTCAGCAGTTACTCATGCAAAGAATAACACCACTACAAAGCTTTTTGATGGTAAATTCAGTTCAAGCATCAAAATCATTTAATTTTTTACAATCAATAAAGATAACCCCAATAATTGCAGAAAGCAAGAGTAAAACCCTCATGCATAAAATAGCTTATAGATCTCAGAAGTAATGCAGCTCATTACGGTAATCTGCGTCTTTGTCACACTATGTTGTAGAGGCCATTTGAGAAAAACAAAACTCTTGAGAAAAGAGGACCATTCATAAACTAATACTATGAACAGAAAAAACTACACCCAAGCACAAAATACTACAACAGTGACTCCCCATTTTCCAACCAAATGACAATCTGACTAAAAAATCAAAATGCTGCAAAAAAGTTCACTTTTGATTTCAAGACACAAATAAAAAGTATTAACATATAAAATCAAAATACACAGCAGTGATCAGAGGATAATGGTAGGGGTCTTTGTAGACAATGTCCTCAGATTGGGATAAGAATCAGTAGAACTCTGATCATTTGTGGGTTGTAGTTTTGATCCTGGTTTGATCAAACCGGCACTGAACACCCCCTAGTACTGATTTAGTGGCGAATTCAATCATTCTTCAGGACACAACTGACAAATATTGGTAAAAAAGTAAAAAAAAAAAGTCACTCCATTTTATGGCATATGATTGTAACCTCAATAGTCAATGCACACAAATCAATAGACAAAAAGTGCATGAAATGGCTGCACATAGCCCTTTTAACTAACATGCTACAATCATTTGAACTTAGAGCAGGGTTGGACAAATTGCAGTAACCACACTGTTGTATTCCTTTTTAATACAATTATTTTACTTCCAAATGGTGACTTGGATAGTAAAGATGCATAAAACAATACTGAAGCAAATTATACAACATTTAGCAAAGATGATGCCAACAACCCAGGGTTGTACAAGCCACAGATTTATAACCAACTTACACAACTGGCTTGCTCTATAAGCTCCAAATACATAGCAGGCACAAGGCAGAGCACTAGTAACGGATGACAGCAGATTGACTGGGTACTACACTTGCTATCGCATGACTAAAACCGCAAGAACATAAAGCAAAATGCAATGCAAATCCTAGCCCAATAGCCCACCAAGAATGCTCAGCGAATCACCATATCCTCTGGAGAACCATGTGCTACGCACCTGAACAACGGGAACTGCATCAGCGCAACGCAGCAGCTACACCAGCAGGAAACCCTAACTGTCACCACAGTTGACCTAGTTCACCCCGAATCTTACAAATATTCCACAGATCTAACCCGCCAAATAACATCACATCGCAAAGGCATGGCAACATTGAAATATCAAGTCAATTGGGAAGGGGAAGGGACGCGAGCGCGAGGACAGCCGTACCTTGGACGGGATGCAGCCGACGTTGAGGCAGGTCCCGCCGAGGGTGCCCCGCTTCTCGATGCAGGTGGTCTTGAGCCCCAGCTGCGCCGCCTTGATCGCCGCCACATAGCCGCCGGGCCCTCCGCCCAGCACGACCACGTCGCTCTCCTCCCCGGACGTCGCGTAGCCCCTCCACGCAGAGGACGCAGCCGCCGCGTGACGCCGCACGGTCTCCATCGCACGCCGCCTTGCCAGGATCGCCAGCGCCATCTCTCACCTCCTCCTTGCTCTCTCTTTCTCTCTCTCCTCCGGAAGAATCCTCGTGCGGCGGAAGGAGGAGAGGATGTTTTTTTTTTTTTTTGACACCAAGGAGGAGAGGATGGGATGGTGGCGGTAGAAGAAGGGGAAGGGGGGAAGCGAAACGGGAAGCGCCTACGACGTTGCGGCCGCTGGTGGCGGGGCCCGATTTGATAGGGTTTCGCGGCGCTCCTGGCCGTACGATGAAGGATTCATCCCGCTCCAGCGAAAAAAAGAAAAAGATTAGCAATTTTTAAATTCTTCCTCGTTTATATTCTGTTTTATCTGCAGAATAGAGATTAGTTTAGCTTGATGTACGTGCGGATGGGAGTCAGTCTTTGTTCTTGTAACATATAAAAAGTAGTACAAATTTTAAAAATCTACGACTATTTTGATACATGTTACAGAAATTGAATTTTGAGTATGCTATATAAAAATTATAATTATTTTGATATTTATAGTAGCAGAAACCTGCATCTTTCTTATAATCCAATGACTGACGTGGATTCCACCATTTCCACCATTTCTTAAAAGGCAGAAAAGGTGGACCCAGAAAGTATCAAAGTAGTTATATTATATTTTAATAATACAAAGTTGTTGTCTTCTATCATGATTGTAAATTTACTCGTGTATAAATAAATGAGTAAAATGCATGATTGGTTGTCAAACTTTTTAAAATGTAGCTTGAGTTTCTGGACTCTTTGTTAAAAGAGTCCAGCAGCAAAATTTCTTACTCGTTTCGGAGGCATAAGGAGTCCTATTGATTTTTCACTTTGACGTGTCTGATATAGTTACTATATAAATGATGAGGTAATGAAGTTGGATGACATGAATGCGATGGAGACGCCAAGTAGATGTGATAACACAAATTAGAGAGATTTGAACCATGAGTAAATTTATTAGCAAGTGTAGAGACATGAACCTGCAAATTAAGAGTTTAGAGCTCTTTTTTTTTTAGATTAAGAGTTAGAGCTCTAAATAACATCCCCGAACTAGTCTAATAATCAGCTGTGCACTTTACTCAATAAACAACAAAGCTTATTGTTAGCTAGAACAGACTATTATCACCGTTCCTTTTGATATTCTATTACTAGTAGAAAACGTATACTACTTGATATTGCAACCCTCCGATTCCGACTGGACAGGGTATCATTTCCAATCAGAGCCTAGCCACCTACTAGCTATTCTATTGTCAACCTTTTCTTTCTGTTGGTTTGCAGCACCTTAAAATTCTCGGCTTTCAGAAGAGAAGTATCTTTCTGCAAATTGGAAGACGAGAGAAGTTGCTGGCTGAGTCTTCGTGCGCCACTGATATCCTAAGAGGCGGCACAACTCTTGCTCGATTTATGTCCAGCAAGCATAATATCTCATCTAAAAACTCGATCTGTGGGAGAAGAATTGTCTCCACGACATTATATTCAGGAGAAGACTCCTCGACATTTGGTCGAGAAAAATCCTCTAAACCCTGAACCGACGTAACACAGACCGAGCACAACGAGGATTTTTTTTTCCACTACAGTGCCGCTGGTGGGAGCCATGGTTAAAATAACCGGGGTTAACCGGATGGTTAACTAGAAAACCGGTCCGGACCGGTTACCCCGGTCGGCCGGTTAACCCCTGGTTATAATTTAAATTTTTTTAAAATTCAAAAAAATTCGAATCGGATGAAACCGACGTAACCGATTGGTTATCCGAATAACCGACCGGTTAACCGGTGAAACCGCTTAAAAATCGATATTTTTAATTTAAAATATATATTCAAAATATATCACTAAAACCGATCTAACCGACCGGCTAACCGATATAACCCATCGGTTAACCGGCTGCCGACCATGTGCCAACCAAAATGCCTTCTATCCGGCTAACCGACTGGTTATACCGGTTAACCGGTGAACCAGGCTCGGCCGATTTTATCGGCTCAGTCGGTTTTGTGAACACTAGTGGGAGCCAGGGATCAAATCCAGGCAGGGAGGTTTCACAACCAATGCCTCAACCATACAAGCTGACACTCGTTCCCAGCATAATATCTCATCTGAGCTTTGCCTAGTGCACAGGGCTGATCAACTATTAACCTCCTAGTCTTCTCTTCTCTTCTCTTCTCTACTATATATTAAATACGGTAAAGTCGTCTCTTTCATCCTAGAATCTGCCCCCTGCCCCATATTTTTGCCACCTGTCCCGTTAAGCAGGACTCCCGTCACAGCGAGACCCCGCCCCGCCCGATCTTGTATATTTCGTCGGTCCACAGTCCTGTTTCCATGCGCATTGATCTGGCAACGCGTGCCATCATTTGACTCCTTTGCCTCGTGCGCCAGCTTGCCTCTCCGCCTCCACTCATGACAATCAAACCCAAAAACCTAACCACATCGATTCCTTGCTCATGCGGCCTCTTCCGTGGAGGCGTGGAGTCTGAGGAGCAGCGCAAACGGTTTTAGGTGCTGGTCCTGTACGAGGTGCTCAACACCGGCGACGCGGGCGCAGCAGCTGCTGGCGCCTGACCTCGAGTAGAGGTTCCATGCCCCACCGATGCGCCATCACCTGATGCACCTCCTCGCCGGCGCGGAGAGCGGTGTCGGCAGCGGCTTCACGTTCTCCCCGCACTCCATCAAGGCCTTTGGTTCCACCATCGTCTCCGAGGGTGACAATGAAGCGTGCCAGCTCTACTGGGTGCACTGTTAGACATTCGACACCCAACTCACGGAGTACTTCAACTCCGACCTCATAATTGACCTCCTCGCAGCGGTCTCCCCCAAAAACGTTGCCATTGCTGCTGCTCTAAAGCAGGATGTATCTATCTTTGTCATCATCCTCGTCGGTGATCGGATCACCAATAATGTAGAACCGATCTGTTAAACTGGACTGCTTTGAGTTTTAAGGTTCCCAAAACCAGTTGGCAAACTACTGAAGAGAAAGCAGACGAGTAAACGGTATTGCAGGTTGATTTTGTTCTTTGCTGCCACATGGTTTTCTGATTAACTATTTTTTGGTTTGATACAAAAGTTATTAGTGTCGATTAGCAAAGCAACAGTACCACTACATGTATCTTACTTGTGTTTTGTCGCATGTGTCTTCATTGAAATCGACGTTATAGCATGTGCTTCAATGAGAGCTCTGGAGGGGAGATGCACGACCGGCCTGAAACACATCTTTGATGCCGAAGTATTGCTTTTTAATGGCATTGATTCATCTGTCATTGAGGTTCTTGGTTCACTACATCTTGGTGCGGTATCTGAATTTTGATTGACTGCCATGGTTATGCGTTCATCTGATTGTTGGTCTATCCATTTGTCTGTGTTGTTGTTGCCCTGACATGGATGCTAGGTGAGGAAGAAGTAGGTGCTCGTGCTGAACTGAAACTATTAGAACTGATAATATTACAATTTGTATTAGTCAGCTATATGTGTCAATGTTAGAAAAGGGTTTTCAAATAAATAGGTAAAACCGGCTGCAATATCCCCCATGTGGTTCAAGTCTCTTTTTTGATTCTTACCACCAAGCAGGCTGGACCGCTGAACCCTTTTTCTTTCCTCTGTATAAGATGAAATCATGTTTTTATCTCTCATTTTTTGCTTTCTGCATCTCACATCTTCCAACTCTTTTAGCTTTTATCATCTGCTTACATATGTTTCCTTCTGCTATAGTAAATATACTAAGATTCCATTAATTTTCAGTGCAAATGTGATTCTTTTCTTTTCCTTTCTTATTCGATTCACTTCACTTGCTGGAGGAAGCAGCAAAAATGGTTCAACCATCTTTGAAAACGGAAGAATTCTCTTATGCTCCTAATGTCACATAGTAATAAGGTATGATGTTGGAGGTTTTAATTCATAGAAGAAACTGTTGTATTGTTAGATGTAGTAACAACCTTCTTATTTTCAAATTGCACTTACATTCCCAGTGGACTCTGTTTTACACATGTTACATCCTATATTGATTAACGTGTTAGAACCTATGTGAGCACAATTTGTACTACAAACATCCATGGTGTTTATTTGAAATTCTGTGTAAATGTCTACAAATATTTTACAAATGAGCTTTGTTTCATGTCATTTTTTATGAATATATATTTACTGGTTTTTGATAAGAAAACTCTTGAAAAGTAAATTTAATGCTACAAATGTATATCTATCTAAATCTTGCTTTAGCAACAGAGAAGGCTCAAGTGATCTATTTTGGAGGAGCTAATGTTTTCTCTTTTATTCTCAATATGTTTTTATAGTGTTTTTTTTAGAATATTCTGCTGTTCTGATAGGATTTTATAACTGGTAATATTGGAAAGTATATAACATTCAAGCCTTTTTTTTAATTGTTGTGAGCATTTGTTAGTGCTCAGAGATGGCATGGTTTTCTTCAAGGGTCAAATGCTACGTGCTTCTTAGTTTTGCAACAATACTAATAATTGATATCGTTTGTCCAGCAGAGCATCCTCTTTTGAAATCGTTGCTGGAGAAATACCAGGAAGGTGATGATAATAGGAAGAAGAAGAAGGGGAAGAGCAAAGCCAGAAAAGAGAGAAGACCTATAGTTTGTTATGTTTTTAAAAGCCGTAGCAACGCACGGACACTTTACTAGTCCACATGATATAATCAGTGTATCCCCTAATATCCTTTTCTTTAAGGTGATCTTGCAATTCTCGTATAATGACAGCATCAGTACACATGGATCAGCATTTTTTTTCATAAAACAGAGATAATTGACACCGAACAGAAGAATACAGTGCGCTAAGTGTTACTACGTTTGTCTCAACACCTTCGCACCGAGTGTCAAAATCCCAGCACATGCATTGTACAACAATGATAAGACTAAACCTAACACTTCCCTAGCCCTATTCACTATCCATCTATCCCAAGTGCCAACGTTGCTGTTCTACTCACAGCATATAGGTTGATATTCTTTCGTAAGCTTCTCCCACAGGCACATCATAAGCCTCGGGCTCTGATAGTGGGCGAGAACATAATCAGCATCACATCCTTCACTGTAGAAGCGATCATCAGTAATATAATTTACTTGCCGACCACTGTTTTTGTATTGTTGGATCCAAATTCCCACTGCCACGTCTTCAAGTTTGAATAGCTGAAACAGCAACAAGATCAATGTGGAGTTGCAACAATGCATCACAACATAAAACAAAAAGAAACTTGCGGAAGTGTGAGTTTGTCTTCCTACCTGAAGAGTTCGTTCTTGATGGCCCTGGACTATAAACTTTGCAATGTCACGTGAGACTATGTATCCGGGACCATGAGCCCATGGCGGATACATCTCAAATGGCCATTCCTGTGTTTCTCATTAGTGAGAAAAGCAAAATAAAAGAAGAAACGGTTCAGAATAACTGAAGCAGACAGTACCTTCTGACTGATGAACCATTTGCTTTTCTTATCTCTATGTGGTGACGACTGGAAAGAAATAAGACCATATAAAAGCCCACCGAACTTGCTCTTCTTCAAACTTGAGATGACTTCATCAATCCTAACAAAGGCATCATCATCTGTTTTCATGATATACTTCGCAGGAATAACTTGGGTCTGCAAAGGTGCAATAAGCAAAATACAAAATTATCTTATGAGGATGAATGTATGTCTATGTTAGCTCTGCTCATGCATGGAAGTTATAAAAGTGCTAAATTTATGAAGCTTAACTAATAACAACCCTATATCAAGAGATCAAGTTTCACCTTTGTCTTCATCAAGTAGCAAGACAACAACACTATGCACCTAAGCACTCTCAGTTTCATACTTACAGTTCAAATTATTGTAATATGTCTAATTACATGACAGATGGTGAAGACATGAATCATAAAAGCTATGCAACGACTATTACTTCTGATTATTCCACATATCTGATAGGAAGCACAAAGCAGAGCAACACACTCTAGATAGTTTATGGAAATCACATCAGTAGGATACTATATGCAACTGAAGAAGGATTGAAGATTCAAGGGCATGGAAATTTAATTTAGTGACGACCTTGGAAAAATGTTCCAGCACTACAAATGATTAGAACATATCACCGAGTAATAAAACAGCCTGATCCTGAATGTGAATGCACAAAGCAGCGATCTATTGATATGTATTGCAATTCTCCAGCTAAGATAAAGGCTATAAGTCATAACATGATACATAATTAAGTAACAAATTTGCCATTAATCAGAAATTTTTATCTACCACTCTCAACTCATACACCCAAAGTAAAGGGTATAACAAATGTACAAATAAAGGTCCAAACTTTAGTATTGTAAATTAACTAAAAACTAAAACTCAAAGCACGCCTATAAATTAATGGACAACTTCAATATCTAAACATAATGGTCTACAAAGCACGGAAGGAAAAAGGGGAAAAGTTCTGAAATAAAAGGTGGAAGAAAACATACCCCGAACATGGAGATTGCAATGGTCTTTAGAGTTATCAAGGTATAATAGTCAACAAATGGCATCAACTGGATATCACCATACATTTGAGCTTCCCTCCATAATTCCATGTTGACTTGATCATTATTATGCTCCAGTTTAAATAAGGAAAAAAAAACAATGTCAGAATGCAACTAGAGTAATAAATCCAACCAAAGACAATTGTACATGTCAGAAGAAAAGGTTCCACTTAAAAGTTTGATGTAAGAGAAATTTTGAATTTCCATGTAATGGCTTCACATGACTATTCAACAAGTAAGATATAATGATATCAAATTACAAAACAATTATATCCATGTCCTGCTATTGCTTTCTAGTAGGTATAATCAGTTAAATTACAATTCTACTGTTAAAATAACTACTCGATCTAAAACCAAAATGCAGTAAGGTCTCTGGTGCTTCTATTCAGAACTACATGGAGGTTTCTCCGGTCCCTCTTCATTGAGTTTATATTTATGTCCAAAATTGCTGACGCTAGTTTGTCTACCATTACAATTTACAACCACATTATGAACTAGGAAAGTAACTAGTTCTATGAAGATACAAGAATAAGCAAGTGAATGTTAGTTAATTCACTAAGTTGTCTCAAATAAGACATTGTGCAATTGAAAGAGTAGAAATAATGCAGTTACTCATGTGGTGCATAAATAAACTTACAAGACCAGTGAAAAAACGCACTACTACATCGCCTGAGCGGACAGCCTCATATTGCATCCATGTTCGCCTCAAAGCCATGCGCCGTTTGAAGTTGTTGCCAGTAGAGAAAACGCCAACCATCAGAAAAATTCGCTTCTTTGGTACAAGTGGGGCCTTCAGAAGCTCAACACTAGCCATGTCTATATCTTCTGAAACCGGCAATCCATTAACCAAGAATGACAAGAGCTCCAAATCACCAGAAACCTTGACTTCTGCTACCGACCATGGCTCCAACCTCTAGCAAAAACCTAATAGCTTTTAAAATTATGCATACTCAACAAAATTGAAGTGTCTAGTCTAATCTTGTTGCGCAGCGCTCAACTTAAAGTAGTGTTATTTTTCTATCGTCTCTTCGGTTCAACAGTTCAAGATCTCAGCTCACCTCTCTATACGCAAATGATGTCTCATGCCTCCCATTTACTGTCATATGGAACCCCTCTACACCAGCCCACAGTGTTGCTGTGAAAGGCTCTCCTTCAACAACTGTGAAGCCACCACTTAAATGGTCATTTCCCCTACGCCTCTTCTCATCTTCAGGCCGGCTCTGAGTAAAATTCATCAAAGTACTGTTACCACCCCGGATGATGCTGGCACCCGCTTTCACATTGCAACGAACAAGGCCATCAACTGCACTGATAAAACTCATAGCAGTTGATTTCTTTTATCAGTCGCAGGGGAGACAATAACAAAAAAGATCAATATGCATTTTTTAAAAACCTACACATGAGAAGTTTGACAACGGTAAGATGCCTGATAAGGATGCTTGAACCAAAATAGGTCACCACTCACCAAATGGGCAATCAATGTTTACTGGACATTTTAGCCCGCATCACCACATGTCTGGTTAATGGTTTTGGACCTAGTATGTTGGTTACTAACAAAATCCTGTAGTTTAGTCATCAATAGAATACCAAAATGGTTATGGTGACCAAGACAAATTGATCACAACAATATTAAGAATTAAATGTAGTTTATGGACCTAATCAACACCAGCAGTGAGCAATGTATACTGCATGCATGTGACAACACTGAAAAGGTCCGTCATCACCTCATCATGTACTCAAAGCTCAGTCACCAGTGTCGTTTTGGGTGTTGTCAAAATGTTGCACAATTACCTAATTTATTATTGATTAATAACATGCACAATACAAGTATATCAAACATGATGCCAAGACCATTCCTCAATAAAAAATAGGCCACGATAATATCCTCTGCTGCTTCTCAAAGAAAATAACTGCCCATGCTAGTATATTTTCTGTATCCAATCAAGGACAATCATGATGATAGGAAAGAAGTGCCCCATGGGTTGTATTTCGTATGTCTATAATTTTTCCATGACTATAGTTCAATATACAGTAACCAGCAAACAGTTTCTTGATGGACTTGATGATAAAAGGGTCCCAAGTACAGGCTTGGGTCTCAACTACATTCATAAATTGTTGTGTTTACCTTTATAATCCATTTAAGCTCTATACATCTTTAAACACTGATGAAGCAAACAAGCTAGATCCTAAATCACATACAATATGGTGCCAAAACCCATGAAACTCGGTGCTATCCATCTGGGAAGCTACATTCCAGGAATTCTACTCGATTAAGATACTTGCCGCTATCAATCCAAGAAACTACACTCCATTAGGAAATAGGAACTAATTCTAAATATAAGTAAAATAATCTAGTAAAAGGAGATCACAATAGTTACCTTCGCTGCAAGCTGCTATTGCTGCTGCCAACATCACCAGACGGTGGGCAGCGCTCCCATTCTCCCCAGCCCACCTCGGGCGTCCACGAACTCTGCTCCACCACCATCCCCGCGGCTGCCAGGCTCACATTGACGCGCACCACAACCTCACCCGCTGTCCCCACCATATCCACCACGAACCGGGCCGCCCCTTCCCTGGGCACCCCGACCACCGTCACCGCAGAGCTCTCCACGAACCCGCACGGGATCCTGGCGCTCCCGGCGCGCAGATCCCCTTCCACGGAGCCCGGGCAGCTTGCGCCACGGCCGAGGGATCCACGGGTGCGTCGCTGCTCCTCGGCGACGGCAAGGGTGAGGTTGCGCCATGCGGAGGCGGCCTCGAGGACCCCCTCGGCTGTACCGGGGAGCGCGTCAGAGCGAAGGAGGAGCGGGCGGAGGAAGCGCCAGGAGAGGTGGGTCGTAGAGTTGGCGGGGGGCGGGTACAGGTCAGAGAGGCCGGGGAGGGAGGGGAGGAGATGAGCGATCGGACCGACCTCGGCGGTGGCGGGCGGAGGCGTGGGAGCCGGCGACGGCGAGAAGAGGAGGAGCACGGCGGCGAGAGTGAGGATGAGAACCACGCCGGAGCATTTCCCCATTGCTCCGACGGAGGCGACTCAGGCGAGGACTAATCAGCCTGACATGGAAGTCAGAGGTGGGATAATTGATAAAAACTCCTCCTTCCCAAGTGCACATTCCTAAATATTCCTCTTCTCAACTTTTATTATAAACTGTCCTAAATCTTCACAATATGTTTATAAAATGTCTTAAAGATGTTACATCATCACTTTAACTTATCAAATCATTTTCTTTTCTATTATGATATGGTAAGATAGAGTTAAAAAGACATTTTTACCCTCCCACCAAATTCAAATAGAATTTAAACAACAAACCACAAATTCAAATCGAAATTTGAATTTCACATAACCTATTCAACTGTATGAATTTCGAATTTCGAATTCATGAAATTCAATTAGAATTCAAATCCAAATACGACAAATTTGAACTCTAATTAAAATTTGAATTTCAAAATTTTCAATTTAAATTCAAATTTCGACTTTGAATTTTTGAAATTCGAATTTGGATAAATTAGAGTTTGAATTCGATTTCGAATATTTGAATTTGAATTCGAATTTTTAAAATTCAAGTTTGAATTCGAATTTCTAATTTTGACTTTGAATTCGAATTTGGATAAATTTGAGTTAAAATTCGATTTTTAATTGCGAAGTTTTGAATTTGAATTCGAATTTCGAGTTCAAGTTTGGATTCGTGTTCGAATTTGAATTTGGATATGAGAAATTCAAATCCAATTTGAAAATTTGAATTTGGATTAGAATTCAAATTTGGATTTGAATTCAAGAAATTCGAATATCATAAATTTGAATGGATTATGTGAAATTCGCAATAGGATTTGAATTTGTCATTTATTTAAATTCTATTGGAATTTGATGGGAGGGGTAAAAGTGTCTTTTTAATTCTATCTTGCCACATCATAATAGGAAAAAAGATGATTTAGCAACTTAAAGTGATCATTTGGCACCTTTAGGACATTTTGTAAATATTTTGTGTGGATGTAAAACATTTTATAAAGAAAGTTGGGAAGAGGGATATTTGAGAATGTGCATTTTGGAAGGAGGAGTTTTTGTCAATTGTCCCGTCAGAGGTGTATCGGCGATGGCTGATGGGGGCGTGGAGAAATTAAAATCTGCCCGGCTTCATTTCGCCCACCAAAATAGCATAATGTCCTATTTTAATCTTAAATACTACCTCAGTCGAGAAATATAAAAATTTATTAATTTTCAGAGAACATATTTGATCACTCGTCTTATTCAAAAAATTTGTAAAAATATAGAAACAAAAAAATCATATTTAATTTTAAAAAAATATATTTAATTTTTATAAATAATTTAAATAATACGGGAGATCAAAGTTGTTATTCCAAAGTCAGTAAATCCTTATATTTCTAGGTGAAGGGAGTATTATGAATCAAAACCTCCCAAAACTTGTTGTTGTAGTTCTTTTGAGACTATAGATGCAGAAAGAATATTGAACCTCTACATATTTTAAAAAATAAAATATATTTTTCTTGACAGACTTACATATGCTACCTAAATGATGACTCTAAAACACAATATAAGATATCATGTCAGATATGATTTAAGTAGAAGTGAAAAAAATGGATTCATAGTAATAATTAGTCCTATACATCCGGGCCGAGCTTTTTGGGCTGGCTCGAAGCACGCACCATTTGGCTCGACATGGGCACGGGCACGACTCGAAAGAAAATGGGCCCGGGCGGCACGGCCCAACCGTCACCCCGGCACGATGGGCCGCTCGGGCACAGCAGGTTTTGAGGCTGGCCCGGTAAGACACGTAAGCCGGCCTGTCTAGGCACGGCCCAAGCATCATGGCTGGTCCATCTCCCCTACCCCTGTCGGCGGTATAAAAGAGGGAACCCTAGTTTCCTCCGCCTTTGCCTCCCTCATTTCCTCCGCCTCCTCCTCCTTCTCCTCCTGAGCAAGTTTTGGGAGTCGCGCCCCTCCCTCCCCTTCCTCAGTTCCTCCTAGGCATCGCGCCGCTGCCTGTCTCGCAGCGGCATCCTCCACCTCCGGCTCCTCCTCCTCCGCCGCCACGCCGCCGTCCGTCTCGCAGCAGCATCCTTGCCGCCTCGCCGGGTTCCACCTCCGTGCCGACGTCCTCCCCGGGTTCCACCTCCACGCCGCCTCGCAACAGCATCCTCGTCGGGTTCCTTCGTCGCCGCCCTGGGAGGTCGTCTCGGCATGCCTCGCCGCGCAGGCCACAGGGCTTCGCCGCACCGCCGCCGCCACCACTGCGTGATGTGCTCACGGGCCCATTTGGGCTTGACGGGCTAAACGGGTCGACACGGCACGGAAATTCCTTACCGTGCCATGCCTTGGGCCGCAGCCAAGGCCCGTGGGCCGACACGGCATGACACGGTTTTTCTTCCGTGTCGTGCCGGGCCATGCCGGGCCGTGACGGGCAGCCTGGATGTACAGGACTAGTCATAATATATAGGTGCATCTCTGTCACGTGAGGAAAGGAGAACTGTCATATCATACCAATTTTGAAGGAGAATCTTGAAAGATAGAAAAACCTTGATGTGTCATGTATTAGAATAGATGCTTAGGGACAACACCACCAACATGATATCAAGTTGTTTCACAACAATAATAGGTTTAGGAATGTGCATGTCTCACAAAAATATGGGAGAATGTGTTAGTAATACATGAATCGATAAATGAGTAGTCTTTTACAATGTCTAATAAGAAGGGGTGTGGGAGAGCCTTACATAAACTAGTACTTTGCACTAGTACTTTGCACGTGCGACACACACGTGTTATCTGTGCACCACGAATATTTAGTAAAGCAAATTGTTATTATCATCAAAAACATTAAGCAACCCATTATTATTGAAACCGATGGTGCACAAAACTTTCCAGAAACATGTAACAGAAAGAGAAATGTGGTAAAATTGTAATATTATTATGAGTGCAAACTAAATCCTGAGATCTCTGGAGGTCCTATGACTTGCATGAATATCACGTCAAATCATCAACAACATCAAATTTATACCTGTTTCAATTCCAATAATTTCAAAACCCTTGTTAAGAGCAAATGATTTATCTTGCCAAGAGGAAAAAGAGACCATGAATTAATTCGATATCAAGATTCAAGATTATGGCTACATGGCACAAAAAAATGAGATCACTATCATTTTGGTAAAAACAATAGTGCCGCTTGCAGCTTCATTCAACGAAACACCAGTAATCAAGCAAAACAGGTCGTTGACTTCAATCTTTGGATGTACCATAGACTGGTGGGGATAAGTTGTGATAAAATGGTTATCACACAACATGACATGGAGTGCTGCAAAAATCAACAGAAAAGAAGCATGAATCATGGACAGAAAACAGTATCATCAAAAGGAAATTTCAATGTTGAATGAACTTGCAAACTTGTTTAGGAGTCTGCAACTCTGATTGGGGAATCAATTACATTATTAAGCAACTAATGTAATTATATGACAATCTCAATATGCTTGTATGTGAACTCTCACACAAAAATCAACATATCCGGTGTGCCGACCTAGCGCAAAATTGAGGAAACAATGTGTATGAAGTAGATGAATCACCAAAAAGAATAGTATGCATAAGAAATCACTAATTTAAATGGCAAAGGACGGTATGGAAAAAACGTGAACATACTTCTTCCTTTTATTCAACTTGTACACATAAGCGGACATAAAACTGAATAAGGAGAAGAAGAAAAGAGGTGGGAAAAAGGAGATACAAAACCCAGAAAAAGGGAATTATATGTCCTCTAAGCTGAAAAATTAATAGCTAATACAAATCTTAATAAAGGATACTAATGGCATTCAAATTTAGAAAACAAGTTTTGGAGCTGCAAACCTTTCACAGATATATGTTTCAATCCATATCATACTTACGAGTGTGCAATTAAATAGGTTTCTAACTAAATTAACTGCCTCCAAGACACAACTTGTGCAAAACAATACACCAAGTCTGCAGTAATATTTAGCTTCACATTTTGTGTACCTAAAAGCATAACCAAGAATCTTGGCAAATCTAAATCGGTCTAAACATCAAAATGATTACTATTTTAAAATTCCTTAATAAGATACTTAATGGATAATTAAGACATGGAGTGATCATTTATACTAAATTGTTGGGCTTCAAATGCTTATAACTCAGGAGGGATAAAGCACTATCTTCCTTCGTACATCGTTCGATGGAAGGACAATTACATGGAAGCATCTATACCTATCAGGCTAGGCTATCCTCCACAGCCATCAGTCTTCTACTTGATGTAAAACACTTGGGTTCAACACCTCAGAAGAGTGGTTTGACAGTAAATGATTCAGCAAAAATATAACCAAGGCCCACATATCTAGAAATGATTTAAGGACATAACTGAACCAAATAAACAGAAGTTGGAGGAAAAATTGGGATCTTTTGCGCTCTCTCTCTCTCTCTCTCTCTCTCAGCAAGGATACAAATAACGCTCATGTACTGTTAGTTATAACAACCTAAAAATTGTTCTGAGCCATAAATGTGGGTCATTTATCTTGGTAAATGATAAAAAAACCACGTGCTCCTATGAACACAAGAGAAAACAATGACTATACCTCAAATTTACCCAAAAAATGTAATGGCATGGATAAATGCCAGAATATCATGTACTTTCTCTATGTCAGGATATCAGCTCAACATCAGGGGCACAGGGACATACCTCGAATATGCAATTGATTTATCTACATCAGAATATCAGCTCAACACTTTCTTTAATTCAGGGTCACTATACTTTTAATAAATTCCTCCGATAGCCTATCTATAGACTGCCTATTATTTCAATAAACAACAAATAGGGGAAAAAAGACATGCAAAGAGGATGAAAATTATCCCGCTTGATGCGCCATCAATATTCAGTAAGAACTTGGGCACGTGAATGCCCATTTGCAGCCCCTGAATCATAAATGTATTTCAAGTTAGCTTCAGGAAAATGTAGTATATGACAGCGAAATTTAGCTTTCAGTGAAGTGTTATAAACTAACAGCATCGACATTACCTAAAGCCCATCGGGATGCCCGTATTTCTCATAATTCTCACGAGATACAAGATCAGTTAATGCCTGATACGCCTTGGATATATATTCAATAAAGAACGTATGGGCTTCTGGATATAAGTTCAACTACTTGCATTAACTGTAAGTCTATTTGATATCTACCCTTAAGTGCAGTGGGTAATCTTTAGCAATCAATGACGACATATCATTGTTACATGCTATATCTATAAAGTCAAACATAAATCCTGGTCCCTTGCTAACTGTAACTGGAAACAAAACAAATTCGCAAAAATAATCAGGAGTATAGAAATGTGAAAACTTGAAATATATTAGCAACAGAAGAGCCCTATGGACATATACATAAAAACTGCAAGGTTTTCTGGAACTTTTTCGAAGATAGGAATGGAGCAAAACTTAGCTAACCAAAAAATCATTAGCAAGTAACCCAGCGCATTGAAAAAGAAGTCATATGCAGCAGATTGACAAAATATTCAAAGCAACAAAGTTGATATCGATGCCGTTCAATTAATTCTGTTTCTATGTAATGAAAACCGTTCAAGACTATGATGGAAATGGAAGAAAGGACATTTTCCATAAAATGTAGTAAGCATAGCACACAGGCATTTCGTACCTTGTTAGAACAAAGAAAAGTCAATTTGTTTAATCAATTAATCTATCTGTATAGTAACCCGGCGCATTGAGAAAGAAGCCATATGGAGCAGATAGATAAAATATTCAAAGCAACAAAGTTGATGTCGATGCCGGTCAATTAATTCTGTTTCTATGTAATGAAGACCGTTCAAGACTAGGATGGAAATGAAAGAAAGGACATTTCGTACCTTGTTAGAACAAAGAAAAGTCAATTTGTTTAATCAATTAATCTATCTGTATAGTTGTCGGTTTAATTGTTGCTTGGAAAAAACCTTATCAATCATCAGCCTTAAAAGCAATCATAATCTTCAAGGTAAAGGTCTTACCCAGAGAAAGTGAAGTCAATCTCACCTTTTTTCTCTGTGTCTGCTTCCTCCATCTTTTCTTCTTTATTCCTTCACACTCTTCTCTTTCCTCATGCTTGCTGGGCATCAGCACAACAGGCAATTTCATTTTTTACACTGGATTAAATCAAAAAGACAAGTGGAATGACTATGGAAGTATACAACCTTCTGCACGTGCGACACCTTCTGGCCCACCAGGAGACATCATCATCATCCAAAGATAAAGATTCTTCTGTTTTCTGCACTGAAATACAGAAGTAACAGAAGATTCAGTGGCAGATAACAATTCGTTCATTTTTTAAGTCAATATTTATCACAATTTTGTGTGTCATATATCTTTTCTAATGAAGTTATAGTTATCACACAATGTTGCAGTTTACCCTATTGCCTTGAAGAGAGGAACTTGTTTCATTTATGTATAATACAATTTGAGCCTACGATTTGGATCTGCGCCCGCCATTGCTCAGCACAAGACATTTGTTTCATTTGTAGCGAATGAACTGCATATGTTCTAGTTAAATGTATGTACAATTAAGTGCTTTTTCAACCATAAAATCAGATACTGGAAGCTTGAAAACGGATAGCTCAGCAAGCCTTCAGGCTTCAGAGGGGGAAAACCATCTACAGAACCTACAGGTTGATATTGATTTTAGCAGCTTTTAACATGCCAACAAACATGATTTACACCATCACGCAGAAGGCATCAGAGTGGATGAACTACATACCTCGAAGAAGAGCCAGCTGGAACAGCTCCTGAGCTCGACCAGCTCGTTGAGCGCGGCGTTGAGCGTGGTGCCCTTGCTCTGCTTGGACTCGACCTTGTTGTCCTTCTTCGCGTGCGGGAGAAGCGACACCATGTCTTGCATCAGATGCCGATATCTGCGCCCAGCACCAACCCATCGATTGAATTATCCACCACCTAGTACGGACACAGTAAGAAGTTGGAGCGAAAGGGAGCAGCTCTTGCCTGAGCGTGATGCGCCGAGAGCAGGTCATGAGCACCTTCTCCTTGTATCTAAGGGCCTTTAATTTGTAACATTTTTTTATCTAATATGAACATTTATTTATGGGACATCTGAAAATCGCAATTCTGTCTGTAAAACATATATCATGATTCAATATTTTGTCTTTAGAACACTGAGAAGTTATGATCTTCGTCTGTAGTATACATTAGAACGTAAAGTTTGACACAGAGATACATTATTGCATTATTTAATTTTAGAGTGAAATGCACCAATAACCCTTTATAATATTTTGCAATTGATTTAGTTAAATTTAAAAGATGGTTTGGATTTGAGTTTAACTTATGGTTGTATATTTTATTTTGCTTAGTAAAAGTTTTGGTGATTCCACGTCATTGTTGACCTAGGATGCTACATTAATGTTAATGGCTAAGTTCGTAAATCGAGATGATCATTTTAAAAGTTTATGAACTTAATGAGAATCCAGAAAAGTTTTAAGGGCGTGCAGTACTACAAGGACACCTACATATTCTGACCGATGATTGTATACCATATAGTCCTGTTTCTGGGAAAATTGTACATTCATTTTGAAACGAAAAATTCGGGGTAAAATGCAGAAAGCCAGAGAACCACGTTGGAGTGTTTGACTGTAAAGTTGGGGCCTTCCAGTACTCTATTTGGAGCTCATCCCTATTGGAAGACCTCATTCATTGCCGAAACAATGAAAAGGAATAAAGTTCATAATACTCAAATAATTGAAGATATGTGCATAGTTTTGTATTGCATATATCGTCTACGACATGGATGATAGATGTGCCCTTTGTATTAAATAAGTACTAACTAATCATGGATCACAGTAAATCTTGAATAAAACACACATATATAAGTACTAACAAAATGCCCGCTATGGATGTTTTAAAAATAATATTTACAGATAAAATAGCTAGTTTTGTTAATTTACGTAAATTATCCTAGCTACCAATTTCCTTTTTGATGCATAACATAATTGATCAGCTTAACCGATTGTACCCAAACGTGTTAAACTTTAGAAGCCCCCGGGCATGTCATCCAATTGTAGACTTGAGTGGCCAGAGTGGTTCGAGATGGTGAATTGCGGTGTGTCACGGAGTATATGTGATCATATCGATACTTGGACAGAGCCTCGCTTAAATAGCTATAGCAAATGGACGTTCGTTTGTCCATCCATAGCAACCTCAAACGTTTCTGCAAGAGCTTGCTCGATGAAGTCATCGACTTGTTTGTTCTTCAAACATAGCAGCTTTGCCATGCTGCCGGGCCAAGCAGGGCCGGCCCTGGGGGAGGGCAAAGGGGCGGCCGCCCTGGGCCTCCAAAATTGAGAGGCCCTGACCCATAGCATATGTGTATACATGTTTGGCCCATACGTTAGTGCCTAGAGGCATTAATCTAGTGAAAATTCTAACCTGAAAAGGCCCATGAAAATATTCAGTTATAGTGTTATACGAGCCCAATACGGCAATACAAAGCCGGCTAAGGATCGTATACAAACCGTCATCTGGCCTTGCTCGGGCTATTTCTGTTCCGTCTCGCGCTGCACATATTCATCCAAGTTGCCGACTTGCCTAGTTGCCTTGCCCTCGCCCCTCGCAACTGTTGACCAAGTTTTCGGGATCGTCGCAGCCGCCGGCATCACACACATCAGGTTGCCGGAGTTCAATAGTCACCGTCCACAGTGATAGGAAATTTGGGATTCATACAACATAGACACAGAAGCAGAGCGGCCATCAGGATCAGGTTCGAATGATAACTGGCATAATTGGCTTAAATGTTATTTTATGAGCAGGCGAGAAAGGTCATTTGACTAATTATTTTTATAATTTTAATTCAGATCATGTCAACTAAAAAAATATCCATCTGAGCATGAGAAAAGAAAAATAACTTATTTACGTGATGCAGAAGATACTAAAGCTAATGATAAGATATATGTAAATAACTTAGTTAAAACAACTGGTAAATTTGAGTTTATTCTTGATATGATTATTTAGCATGATATTCTATATGTTATAAGTATGGTGAGTAAGAAGTTGCAATCATCCACTATGTGCATTGACACTACATTACAGTAAATAGAAGACACAAGACATTACTTTGATGGTTACAGAAATATAGGTTTTGCTTCAAGTATGATCACTGCCAAAGCTATTGCATCTCAAATGGATGTAGAGGATACATTTCCTATAAAGCAACAAGCTCCAAGAAAGAAACACTTTGATGAAGCCGAGCACAAAGAAGAAATTCTAAGAGCGGAGAAGGAGTTTGAAATTCACTACTTTTTGGTATTAATTGATAAAGCAAACACTTCATTCAAAGATAGATTTGAAGAACTCACTTCATTTAAAGATATATTTGGATTCTTATTAAGCTCAACATTTCTAAAATCATTGGATAATTCTGAGTTAGAAGATTGTTGTACTAAATTTGAAGAAACCTTTTCTTCTGATGGTTCTTCTGATGTTGAGTTAAATGATCTAATATCTGAATTAAAGGTTATGAGGCTAAGTTTATCGGATGAAAGAGAAAAGTCTGCTATGGAGATACTAAAGTACATCACAAAGATGGATTGTTATCTAAGTGTTTCTATTGCATATCGAATCTTATTTACTGTGGCTGTGAGAGTGGCATCAGCTGAATGAAGCTTTTCAAAGTTGAAATTATTGAAGAACTATTTAAGGTCCATAATGTCTCAAGAAAGATTGAATGTTTTGGCCACTTTGTGCATCGAGAAAAAATTGTTGGACGAGGTTGATAGTGACACTATCGTTAGTGATTTTGCAGCTAGAAATGTTTGAAGGAACTTTTAAGGTAGTATATATAAGAGCATCTCCAAAAGCTTCCAAAAACTCTTCCTAAATCAAATTAATGGAGTTTAATCTAAAAAACCATCTCTAACAACTCCCCTAAACAAGTCACAGATTTATTCTCTCCCTAAATTCTCCTCATTTGTAGCTAGAAATGAGGGAAAAATTAGGGACCCTAATACTTGTATTTAGAAGGAAATTAATGTTGTTATCGTCCCAGATGCTGACGTGGTCCAATCAAAAGTTGAACTGATCTATTTTTAGGGAGAACTGTTGGAGGAGACAAGAAAGCTTCTCCCTAATAATTTTTAGGCTGCTCCCAAAAACATTATTTTAGGATTAATTTTTTAGGAAACTTTTGGAGATGCTCTAATTATTTTGTATAAAGTTGACTTTGAAATGATATTTATTTTGATAAATAGTAATATTTTTAATATATTAGAAAAATTTGAGTGCACATATATATATATATATATATAAAGGCCCCCCCCCTCGGCTTTTAAGTTCGCCCCAGGCCCCAAAATACACAGGACCGGCCCTGCCGGCCAAGCCAAAGACTCGTCGAGTCGTTGACTAACCAAATCAAGTGGTCTATTGGTTGGATACTTCCGTGAGTTGCTCGCTAGCCGAATCATCGGGTGGCAGAGTCATTGCATGATCTCTCTTGTTGGCTGCATTACAAATACGGTACACTATGGAAAACGCTTATTTTCCGAGTGCCCAATTCTTTGCTGAGTGCAAAATATTGGGTACTCGGTAAAAGGAGGGTTTGCCGAGTGCCACGTTGAAGGACACTCAACACAGATAAAACACACAGTAAGATGAACCTTTGCCGAGTGCCGAATTGTGGGGCTCTTAGCAAAGACCTAGCACTTGGCAAATTATACTCTTTGCCGAGTGCCTATCCTCCCGACACTCGATAAAGAGGAGCGCCGTTACTTCTATAACGGCCAGTTAGCTGTTTGTTGAGTGCCGAAAAAAAGCACTCAACAAAGATATATTTTTTGCCGAGTGTATAAAGGAGGCACTTGACAAACAAGTATTGTTTTTTTTATTTTCTTGCCACAAATTTTTTTGTGGAGCTCACACATAGTTCAAGGTGCTTGATTTTGAAATTTAATATTTTTTAAGATATATTTGTTATATTTATTTAATTAATTTTATGAAATGTATTTTATCGAGAAAAATGAAATTTAAACTATAAGTGATTCGAATGATGGAATATATTGAACTAAAATTTGATATTTATGTTTATGACATCAAAGTGACGTCGTATCCAAGTAGCAAAAGAAAATTTTCATGAATCTTGCACATGAAATATTACTATGAATGTGTGGTCAAAATTTATTTAAATTTTTTAAAAAGCAAACGAAGTTGCAAAATTATGAGAATTGTCATGAGATAATGATATCATATGTAGGTGTTATAGTAAAAATTTTAAAAAATTCTGCAAAAATTGTCACACACTGTGCACAAAACGGAGAACCTTTACATAAGAAACATATAACTCAAAATAAGCTCTTAAGATTTTGCATAGATTTCAAAGTTAAATTTGAATTTTACTTCCAATAATTTTGTATGGGTAATTTATAAGATAAATCTTGTAATGTTAAAGTTTTTTTTTATTTTTTGAATTCATTTCAAAACACTAATTTATATGAAAAAATTATTTGTCGAGTGCCACGTTGAGGCACACTCGGCAAACAGATTTATTTGGCCCATTACCCACGTTGACCCCCTTCTCTCTCGCTCGCTCACCCGCACTTCTCTCTTTCTCGCTCACTCTCACCTCCCCGTTGCGCCTCCCTGCCGCCGCCGACCTCCCCGACGTCGCCGTCGCCTTCGCCGTCGCGCCCGGCTTGCCGGGCCTCATCTTCCGCCACCCGCCGCTGCGCCCGATCTCCTGGGCCCCGACCTCCGCCACCGCGCCCGGCCTCTCGGGCCCCGACCTCCGCCTCCCGCCGCCACGTCTGGCCTCTCGGGCCCTGACCTCCGGCCGCACCCCACCGCTGCATCCGGCCTCCCTTTCATCCCCGGTGAGTGCGGCTTGCCGCGATCCCCTCCCCTCCTCCTCCCTTCATCCCGGGTCGATCGCCCGCGTCGCTGGAAACGGCCTTGGGTGGATGCTGCTACTGCTGCCCCCCCCCCCTCCCCTTCTCATTCTCCTGCTGCTGCTGCCTCGTCCTTCTTCTCCGGTTCCGGCGGCGGTAGGCGACGAGCACGCAGTGGTGGAGCAGCAGCACCACCACGAAGCACATCACGCACAGCTCCATGCACTGCAGCAGTACCAAAAGTTGCCTGCAAACGTCGAGCTCGCGAGAAGCTCTGTTTGTCGTCTGTACTGCTGACTTTAATTTCTAGTATCATGCAAAGAACAAGCAATGTTTTAATCGATTTGCAAACACCACCAGGGAGCATGCTAAGATAAGAACAATAAAAATGCATGGGCCCGAGTTCTTCCGGGAAGCTCCAACACGCACAGTAACGGTCTATATACAAATTGTGTTTTAAAAAAAACACGGGAAGAAAACAAGCAGAGTAGAACTAAGTTTGTCATGCTATTTGAATCTTTCTCATATACCATGCATATGCTATAGATTGATAGATTTCTGTCGGAATCGGAAGGCACTTTCAGTTTCAGTACATTATATAGTAAGACATTCAGTTTCCTAGTTGTTTTAAGCAACCCTTATAGCATTGCATCAAAAAATATACGTTGTCCTTGCCGTTGTGGATGTCGGCCATCGTGTCATTGTGTTTGCCGGCCATCGTGTCGTTGTCTTTCTTGCAGTTGTTGAAAACCTCACCGTGTAGGGGAGGTGCTGTGGAATTTTGCATTGACAGTATTGTTTTCTTTTCTTTTGCAGGGCGAATCAAGGTGAGGCGTAAAGACCACTCTGACGGTCCTCGAGACATCACATTGAAGGACAGCAAGTTCAGACATAAAAGACTCATTCTTTCTGTTCAAGTTTGTAGGTCACGTAACCTAGTTAGGTGTCTCCCGTTCGAAAGAGATACGGTTGAAAATATGGTGATCTTTGCATATCTATAGTCATATTTTTTTCGAATTGTCCATGTTATTTGGACAGCCCGAGGATGTGTAGATGGGTTAGTTTTCGCATGCTACTCTGGTCCGAGTCAGAGTTTCGGCAGCACGTCCCTGTTGTTCTTCGGATACACAATCTCCTTGTTAGAACGTGTATTTGGAGAGCGGTGGGAATGTGCTGCCGAAATTCTGTCTCGGACTGGAGTAGAGCATGGAAACTATCCTCATCTACACATACTCGGATGGGATTAGGACCTATCTTCACCTATTAGAGAATGATAGCCAGCGTGTACATGCAAATGATTTTTATACTACCCGATGGTTTATTAAAAGGTGGATTTGATGTTTATACTATTTGGTGGTATGTTAGAGGATGGATGACCGTCAGTGGATGTACACAGGCCGCCCAAGTGCCATCGAGGCTACTCCGGAATGGATCGATAAGACCTGCACTTTCTTAAATCATGCATTTGCCCAAGTTAGTGGGGTGTCAAAGACTTTTTGTCCATGTAGTTGTTGTGAAAATCGTAAAAAACACACAAAGGAGGTCATGGGCAAACATATATTCAATAATGGATTTAAGGAGAACTATAAGGGATGGACCGTCCATGGTGAGCCGACCGATCATGTGAGAGACGGGGTGGTGAGACAACGCATCGATGCGTGTGATGGTGATGCCGGGATAGGAGACATGTTAAATGACTATGATGATGCAAACTTCGATGAAAGACCTAGGGAGGAGGAGGAGCCGGAGCAAACTACAAAGGCTTTTTACGAAATGTTGTCTGTGGCACAGGAACCCCTTCACGACCATACCAAGGTGTCTCAACTCGATGCCATTGCGTGTTTGATGGCCGTAAAGTCCCAGTTTAGCATAATTCGAGCCGCCTTCGATGTGATGTTGACAGTCATTGCCACCCTGCTTCTGGAAGGTCATATTCTGCCAAAGAGCATGTATGAGGCACAAAATCTGCTTTGTGCACTTAAAATGCCATATGAGCAGGTACATGCTTGTCCGAATGGATGCGTCTTATTTTAGAAAGAATATGAAAATACCAAGTATTATCCAAAGTGTTCTTCCTCTAGATACCTGGAGGTCGACTCGGCTAATGGTCAGAAGAGGCAGCTCAATGTCCCCGTGAAAATCCTACGGTACCTTCCGTTCATACCGAGGATCCAACGCCTATAAATGACCAAGGAGTCTGCAAAACAGATGATGTGGCACAAAAAAGGAATTCAATATAATCTTGACAATCTTGTATATCCATCCGATGCTGAATCCTGGACATACTTTGATCGTGCTAATCCTGACAAAGCTAGAGAGGCTCGCAATGTACGTATGACACCGGCAACAGATGCGTTCCAGCCTTATGGAATTGGGGTTTTCTCCGTACACTTGTTGGCCCATTTTTGTTATACCCCTCAATCTCTCCCCTGGTGTCCTTTTTCAACGACAGAACATATTCTTGTCGTTGATAATTCGTGAACACCTAGGAAATAAAATGAGTGTTTTCACGCAGCCACTGTTTGATGACCTGGAACTCACTTGGAAAGAAGGCGTATGGACATACGATCGAGCTACAAGGACAAACTTCAAAATGCATGTTTGGTACCTCTACTCTTTGCATGACCTATTGGCGTATGGGGTCTTCTACGGCTGGTGTGTTAACGGAAAGTTTCCGTATCCAGTATGGAAGGGAAAAGTGGATTTCTATAGATTGAAAAATGGTGGCAAGTTTTCTTCGTTCGACAAACACCAACAATTCCTCTCTCTTGACCATCCATTCAGAAGAGACAAAAAACTTTACAAAGGGTGTTCAAGTTAACAACCCTCCACTGCAGATCATAACTAGTGCTGCGGTTCGTGCCGAGTTAGAGGCTCTCAAGGTCGATGAAGAGAAAAGTTGTTTCGAGGGGTATAATGTGCACCATGCCTGGACTCAAATTTCAGGCTTGTGGAGGCTTTCATACATCGATCACATCCTTGTTCCATGTAATATTGACGCAATGCACACTGAGGTGAATATCTGCACGATATCTTTCGCAACAATCATGGAAATTCCTGACAAGACAAGGGATAACATTAAGGCAAGAGTGGATAAAGAAAAGTTATGCGATAGACCAAAACTAAACATGATGCCTCTTAGTGCTGGCAACAAGTCATGGAAGAAGGCCGATTTCGTCCTGACGAGGGCGCAAAGGAGGGAAGTACTAGAATGGGTCCAAACCATAAAGTTCCTTGATGGGTATGCAGTGAATCTAAGAAGGGAAGTGAACTTAACTACTATGAGAATCAACGTTCTCAAGAGTCATGACTACCACATATGGCTTAAGCGGCTTCTTCCGGTGATGGTTCGAGGCTACGTCCGTGAGCATGTTTGGCAAATGCTTGCAGAGTTGAGCTATTTCTTCCGCCAGCTTTGTGCTAAAGAAGTATCAAAGAAAATGGTTGAAGACATGGAAAGAATGGCACATGCGTTGCTCTGTAAACTGAAGAAGACCTTTCCACCTGGCTTCTTCATATCGATGTCACATATGATATTGCACCTTCCGTATAAGTTGCGAATGGGTGGGCCCGTGCAAAATTGTTGGTGCTATCCAATTAAGAGATGTCTAAAGGTTCTCCGAACAAAATGTAAAAATAAGTGAAAAATTGAAGCTTCCATTGCGGAGGCATACATTCTTGAGGAGGTGTCAAACTTCACATCAAAATACTATGCCGACAACCTTCCTACCGTGCATAATCCACTTCCTCGTTACAATGCTGGCCCTGATGAATTGAACCTCAGTCTTTTTAAAGGGCAACTCGGAAGGTCAAGTGGTGCTACCAACAAGTTATTGCAGCCTGTAGAGTTGTGCATAATCATGCTATATGTATTGAATAACCTTACCAAAGTCGAGCCATACATATTGTAAGTTCACAAAAAACTTTTTCTCGAGCAGTACATATTACAAGTTTTCCATCCAACCTTATTGTTACTTGTTGGTACAAGGAATTTAGTCGTCAATTCTGTCGTCAATCAAGGGAACCTTCATCGAACGAAATTGACACCCTACTTAGAGAGGGTGCGGGAAATGGTATGCCCGATTTTATTTCATGGTTCAAACAGAAGGTACTGTCCAACTTATCTTATACTTAGTTTGACATTATAAATTATCCGATGGTAAGTTGCAGAGTTATAGCAATGCGTCCATGAGTCCCGAGCTGAGACAGGTTGCCGGTGGCTGTCAATATAAAGTCAAGCCATTTAACGAATATGACGTCAACAGGTATCATTTTCACACGACAGGTTACGAGGAGAGACGTCCAAATAGAAAAAGCACAAATAGTGGAGTTTTCACACCAGGCATTGATGGGGTTGATTATTATAGAAACATTGAAGAGATATACGAACTCGACTTTCCTGGTTCCAAACCTCTAACTCCTGTCATTTTCAAATGTTATTGGTTTGATCCGGAATAGGTGAGAAAAAAACCTAATGTTGGTTTAGTGGAAATTCGATGGTCATTCGTCTTACAAGGAGACGATGTCTATATCGTGGCTCAACAGGCCACACAATGTTATTATCTTTCATACCCGTGCCAAGATGGCGACAATCTTATAGACTGGGATGTTGTGTACAAGGTTTTACCACATGGTAAACTACCTGTTCCAAATGATGCCGATTAAAATATAGACCTAAACACATGTCAAGAAGATGAGTTCTTTCAAGACAATGAGTCAGAAGGGAGTTTTGTGATAGACTTAAACAAAATGTTCGGGATGGAAGTCGACAATGCAACGGTTGTTGATGACGACGTTGGAGATGAGGTTGATAATGCGCAAGACATACAATATCTTGAGCGACTACAATTAGGATCTGATAAGGACGGGGGAGATAAGGACGGGGGAGATGAGGTTGATAACAGCCTCGATGATGTCGATATGGCAGATAGTGATGATTAGAGTAATGATTAAGTTAATCTTGATCATGATGATGATTATTTTGGATAAATGTCTGTTGTATATTAGTTAATTTATAATATATGCTATTTCTAATTCTATATATTTACTCTCTTTTTAAAGTATATATGATGATATTCTTGCTCCTTTGAATTGCAGGTGATTTGGCAAAGATGGTGGTTGGATTGAGGAGGCTCTCGAGGAAGATATCCTCGTTGTCCAGTGGCAGGGGAGGTGACAATGAGTAGGGTGGAGCTAGAGGCAGGGGTGGAGGTCGAGGTGGAGGCAAGGGTGAAGGTCGAAGTGGAGACTGGGGTGGAGGTCGAGGGAGATGGAAGACAGTAGCTGCAGTAGTTGCTGCTACAGAGTCATCGTCTGATGATGCCGAGGAGGGTCTGGAGGTGGTGCGACTGCAGCAACAGCTGGAGGAGGAGGACGAGGAGATGGTGCAGCCGCAGCAGCAGCAGTAGGAGGAGGACGTGGAGGAGACAGAGCAGGAGTCGGCGGGGGCGGGGGGGGGGGGGGGGTCCGCTTCCTCTAGTGCGTCCTTTGTCTGGCAGTGAGGTTCCTCCTCCCTCCCTAGGCGGCCGATACCTGTGCATCTGCGTCTGATGATTAAGCCTGCTGTGTCACGGTACGTAACTTTAGATGTTATTAATTCATTTTTTATTTCACATATTATTAATCTCAATAGAAACTAAGAATTGTTTGTATTCACTTCCGCATGAGTTGGAAAATTGTCGAAGATCCAAGTGGTGAAGCACGCATGCCCAATGACATTCTAAGTCTCTTGTTGAAGGTACACTGGCCTGGTATGGTGCACACTGCTGATGGAGACAGGTCGTGTACCATGTTTGACCGCTACTACCTCGCTCCGGATGCTGAGCTCCACAACAAGGCGGAGCGAGTGGTGGCCGAGTTGTGGGTAAGTCTTGCCGCACTATATTGTTGAACATATCACACTCATATAACATTCTCCAAATACTGATTGATATATCGTGTGTATATGCAGGATGTCTTCAGATGCCCGGTGGGCCAGGAGGCATGGGGTATTCAACAAGCAAAGAGCGCCTGTCTGAAGCTTGTGACGGACATGATTTACGAAGCACGCATCCAGACCGTTGTTTATTACAATGCTAAACACCACTGTAAGATCAATAAGACACAGGCAAGATGGCAAGAGAGATGTACCTGACCCAGGAGCAATACGTTGAGGTAAATATACAATAGTAATTCTGTCATTTACTTGATGCTTTTCATGACATTATATTTATTTTCTTATATGTCACGTATATGATGACATGTAGGTGATTCCGTACTGGTCCACATCATATCCCGAGGCCTGGGATGCGTTGGCGAGATGTTGGTCGGAGGACGTTTGGGCGGAGAAGCACGCCGCTGCCCGTGAGCAGCGTTTGATGATGCCAGGTCCCGCCCACCATCAGGGCAGTCTTAACCTCTAGCAATATGGTGCACGATATGTACGTGAAACTTCTAATGCTCAATTTTGCATGATTTTATAATTCAAATGCTCAATTATGCATAATTTGTAATCATATTATTTTTCTGCTTAGTCGGCGGCTCATGGTGGCCAGCCGGTGAACACTTTTCAGGCTTTCTGTTTGGCCCGCAAGGTCAAGGCAACATCGGACATCCAGTTCAACCCGGATGATCCTCCCAAAGCCTACAACAACCCGAACATGCACAGCCGCCTCGCTGCTTACTCAGAGGTGGCGAAGGAGGTCCTCGGGCCAGACTACGATCCGAGCGCACACGACCTCGATGGAGAAGTCATGATGAGGGCGGGAGGAGGCAAGCGACATGGGCGGTACTACCTCGGTGATAGCACACTAGACACGGCTAGTACCACCATGCTCTCCGAGATTTGAGCATGGACCACGAGCGGTGGCCCATCCATACGGATACCACCGACCCCTTCAGCCGGCCTTCAGGTACATACATATGCTTTATTCATCATTCCATCATTCTACATATTTAGATATATGCACTATAGCTTAACACTTGCTCCACCATTTGTAGGCCCAGCTAGCAGAGGAGAGGAGGGCCCGACAAGAGCTAGAGGCGAGTCAAGCACAGGACAGGAGGGCTCGGGAGGAGCTTGAGGCGGCGGTCGCGAGACAGCAGGAGACGCTGTCGTAGTTCGTCGCCTACCTGCAAGGTCTTTCTCAGCAAGTGGGTCATATTCCGCCAGCTATTCCTTTACGGCAGGTTCCTGTCTTTGCTCCACCATTTTCTGGACCATCTCAGTTTCCTGTGAGTATCTCTTGTCTTAGATGGTTAATTATACAACACTACACAACTTATACAACCACAAACATTTTAGAAAACTTAGAAGTCCTAAATTTTTTACTTACAAATACTTACAAAATCTTCCTTCCTCGGCAGGGGCGTTAAATAATCAGCCTCGAAATGAAGAAGAGTTGGATGCAGGGATCGCTCGCAGCCTGTTCGGACCGCATGGACCGGAGTCTTAGTCACTTGTTATATATTTGTACTTGTCATCTTGTGAACTTATGTATTTGAGGATGTATTAGCTTGTGAACTTGTAAACTTGGAGAGTTGACGACTTTGAACCTTTTCATGCTTATTTGAGGACTTGAGTTTGTGATTATATATATATATATGATATGCCTGTGATGTTATTTGAGATATATGTTTGTGATGGTATTGAGATTTATGCCTGTGATGTACTCCCTCCGTTCACAAATACATGTCATTCTAGCCTTACTCACTTTTATCAAATTACATGTTATTCTCGCTTTCCAATACATCTTTCCCTCTTCCCAACATAATATTTCCTTTTTCCATTATATCTCTATCTTTATCTCTCTCCTCCTTATTTTCAGGGCATCCACCTTTTCCACCTTTCCTTAATTCCCATGCCGAGAGCTTGAACGACATCTATTTATGAACATAGGAAGTATATTGTGTGAAAATGTAATTTTTTTGACTGTGGGGACAAGATAAAACGAAATATAAAAGATTCTGGAACCAGGGTTTGCGGAGTGCTGTGACAAGGCACTCGGCAAACCCTGGGCACCTTTGCCGAGTGTGATGTCCGAGGCACCTGCCAAACCCTGGACACCTTTGCCGAGTGCTGCTCAGAGAGCACTCGGCAAAATGCCAAGAATTTGCCGAGCGTCCATTGATGTGGCACTCGGCAAAACATGGACCCTTTGCCGAGTGCCCGGTCAAAACGGCACTCGACAAATAGTTTGTTAGCCGTTGGCGGCTATCAAGTGGCTTTTTTTCCCCGAGTACTCGCCTGAGCACTCGGCAAACATCTTTGCTGAGTGCCCGATGTTTAGCACTCGACAAAGGTACTATACCGGGACTGTTTTCACCGAGAGCACTTTGCCGTGTGCAGGCACTCGGCAAAGTGTTTGCCAAGTGCTACCGGCACTTGACAAAGCGCCTGTTTCCATAGTGATATATGAGGTGATCGGGTGGCACTCCATTCATCTGATCCTGTGACTGCTGAGCAGGTTATACGAAATGTGGTATATGAGGTGCTATATTTGGTATACCTTTCGATGACATGTTTGGTGACATGCTCATCGCTCTCTGTTCTGCACTTGTCAAGTATGGCTTCCATGGTGAAGGTCTGCGTACACCTTCGTGACCTCGGACACACGCCAGTGCTAGGACGTCATTATCTCTATTGATGGTTGTTTTTGCCGGCAACGTAGTGACTTTGCCTGGACCTTCACCCATATGTGCTGGCGAATTCAGCAGGACTTGAAGGCATCGGATTGCTTCCCGGTAGAGAATGGGGATGTCGAACAAGCTGTTCTGTGACTTCCCACATCAACGATGCGTAGGGTTCGGTTTCGGGAACAAAGACAGTTGTGCGCTAGGACATGAATAATACAGTAGTCATTGTTAGCTGTGCATGCAAGATTAAGGCAGTGCGCGGAGCACTGTGGTAAAGATGCAGAGTTGAATTGGAAAACCAAAAAACTTACGGATGCATGGATTCTGATTCGACTACTTAGGCTACTTCCAATGAGGGTTTCATTTTCAATAAATGAGGTGCCACATAAGCAATTTTGATGACATGATAAAGAAGTTATGAAGAGAAAGAGAGAGGAAAGAAGTTTTATTTAGATGAAACTGGGTATACACAGTTTCCTAGATTTGAAACACTATAATACTAGCATTGGAATAAAGAAGTTTTATTTCATTCTATATACATCCAATGAAAGGACATTGAATTAAGTATAATAAAATACCCAAATGAAACTACGCATTGGAGAGATTATTTTATTTATAGTTTTAAATCATTTTTGATGACATGTCACTCTTGAAAACAACAAAATAAAATACTCTATTGGGACTAGCCTTACATACGGAGAAACGGACTACCGGATTGCAAAACTTGGTTAGCTATAGCTAGGTTTAAGGTTCAGAAGTAAAGCAACGCCAATAATGCACTGCAAGCAGCATCACTTCCTGGAAGCTGGGAGCATGCTATCTCACTCTCCTTGGAGCATTCTTGACTCCCCTTATCTAAGATGAAAAGTTTTTTCTTTAATTTGGAATTAAATAAATATTGTGCTTAAATAAGAAAAGTAAAAAAAAAGATTGAAATGTTGTCACATCATATATGGAAATTTGTTGACGGCAGCTTTCTGAATATATTTAAATTTTATGGAACTGAAAGTATTGTAAGTTCGATTCAGATCATGTGATCGTCATCTACTGTCACGCTTGATATAGAATGTGTTCGGTAGAATTTATGTACCAGTTTATATTATTATAAACTATAAGCTCTGTCAAATATTTTAGGAGCATAAATATTTATTGTAATAAGCAGCCACAAGCGAAAACCCCTTTTATACTTTAAGTCAAAAGAAAGAAAATTTTGATTTTTCAGCTTATGTACCACCTCTTTTTAGATAAGCCGCAGATTAAGCTATTTTGTCGAACATATTAACTACTTATGATACAATAATAAGTTTGATAAACATTTTTAACAGATAAGTGAAAGCATAAATAGTTTTTAGCATAAATGAAAGCTTTTTTAAACACAGCAATAGAATCATGAGGTATCCACAATGAAGTTTAAGGCTGCATTATACATGAAAAATACTGTCATTGCATTGTCATGCCTCACATCGTAACAAGCAACTATTAATATACTGAACATTATTCTATTGTCAACATTTATAGAAGGGTCTCACTATAATTTCGTCCATCTAAGATCATTAATGAGAATGTGTGATTCATCTTGTGCATCAAGAGGGAAAAACTTCCCACCCAAATTCAATGTTGCGGCGTTATTTTCAGTCGCATGCACGCCACGCGTAGCTGATTTTTGCTTTGGGCCGGGAATGGTAGGCGCATTCAATCTGCGTGCAGACCTCCGAGCACCGTCTTCATGGAATACAATACGATATACGAGAGGATCATCAAATCTTAATTTTTATATTTTGATTTCAATTTTTCTCAATAAAGATGGAAGGAAGGAGAATATGACGGTGAGGTGGGCGCTTCGGCTGCTCCTTGCAGCAAGTACACCGCGCCAAACACTCCATCTCCTTCCCCAATCCAAACAGATGTGACGGAAGAGTCAAGAAAAAAACAAAAATTTTGTTTTCGGGATGGATAGGAAAGTTCGTTTTGCTTTGGATACAAAAATAATCAGTAACTTTAACATAGCCAAGGAATGAATTCTATCTCATCGAAAATCCATAAAGAAAACTATAGCTAGAAGAAGGCATAAATATATAAACATTAATATTAAACATGTTATGAAGAGAAAAAGAAAGGGTAAAGGCGACGAGTTGCTAGCAACATCGATAACAAATAAGCACGGTGCCTCGTAACCAAGCACCATGCATAAGCACCGGAGACGAGACGAATCATCCTCGAGAGCGTCCGAGCATGGACGTTGTTGTACTCGGTGACTCTGCACGTTTAATTCTTTCTACTTATTTATCATTATTAAAATTATGGTTTACCAGAAAAAAAATTAGAGCGCCAGTCCCAATACGTTAAAAAAACCTAGAACATAGATTTAACATCTGGTGTCAAAATTTATATAAAAAAGACTAATCTAACTATAATTCCGTCCATCGATGATCATTAGTGAGATTCATCGTGTGAACAAGAAGAAAAAAAAATTCCCGCCCAAATCCAATGTTGCCGCATAATTTTCCATTGTCGCATGCATGCCACGCGCAGCTGATTTTTGCTTTGGGAAGTGGGAACGGTGGGCGCATTCAATCTGCGTGCAGACCTCCCAATGCCGTCTCCATGGAATACGAATACGATACGAATACGGAGGATCATCAAATCTTAATTTCTATAATTTGATTTCTATTTTCCCCAATAAAAGAAAAAATCAAAGATGAAAGGAGGGAGAATATGACGGCGAGGTGGGCGCTTGTGCTGCTCCTCGCATCAAGTACAAGTACACCGCGCCCGACGCTCCATCTCCTTCCCCGACCCACACACCCAGCCTTCCCCGACGCTCCATCTCCGTTAACCGCACCCGATCTCCAACCCCGGCGCCAATGGCTCGCAAGCACCGCCGCCCGTTCAGCCACTCCGCTGTCGCGGCTGCCTCCACCGCAGCAGTTCTCCTCCAGCGAGGGTGGCTCGCCACGCGCCGGGGAGGAGGGTGGTTCGCCACGCGCCGCCGCGGCCCAAATGTCGCCGCAAAACCGTCAACCCCATCTCCCCGCTGCCGTGGCCGACGGCGCCGAGGAGGAATCCGACCCAGAGGCGTTGGCGCAGCCCTTCCAGATGCGCCCGGTGTCCCGCTCCCCGCCACGCTGGAAACTGAGAAAGGGAGTGAAAAGGATCAGGCTGTTGAAGAAGAAACCGAGAGAAATGTAAAGAGCAAGCTGTCGAAGGAGGGTAACGCTACTGCCACTCAAAATGATGACACTTTGGCAAATGGCAACGGGGAGAAGACGGACAAGGAGGCTTCAACTGGCAATCAGAATGGTGGCACAGGCACTGAAGAGGACACTCATGAAGAGGATGCAGAAAAAGAGGCTGGTGTACAAGGCACACACAGAAGCTTTGATGAGTTGCAGAACCTGTACCCCTGCCTTGCTGGATGTGTGGAGAGGATCAAGGCCCAGCACTCGTGTGGAGAGACTCTGGCGATGGCATTTGGGTTCATTGGTGATGAGGAGGCAAGTGCTCTGGAATCCAAGATCATAGCACATAGAGTAGCAGAGGCGAGGACTCAGATAGATTCTTGGGACATAAAGAAGGAGCTTCTCAGTATGTTGATTGGCTTGGACGACTAGACTTTTGAGGGAGCTTCAAGTATCTTATCTGGTATTAAATTCTACCTGACTTGTTATATCTCTGCTTAATCTCTCAATGAGTTGTTATAACTCTTGTCTGAGTTTTATAGTCATCCTTGATTTTTTTTCTTTGCTGCCAATTATTAAAATGTCTATACAATTAGAATTTAACCCAGTTTTATCAATTATTTTTATAAAAGTATAGCACATCGGTGACATCCATATATATGGTCTTCATTATATTAATGGTGCATAGAAAGGTAGGACACTCATTTTTTTAAGAAGGTGACGATTGGTTTCATTAAGGTTCTTGTTAAAATTTAACTGGAAGGCCTTGTAGAAAAGGCATTATTTTTCCAAAGTTATTTAGCTGTTGATGGTTAGAGGATTATAAGCTATGCTCATGTTGTAGAGTGAGTTTGGTCCATGAACCAAGAAATTGGTTTGTCAGAATCAGCACACATGTACTCACCCTCTTATACCAAATGAACTTGAGGATGCTAAACTCTTAAGTCCCAAATTGTTTATGATCATCACTTTATTCTTAATAATATAGTTTAGTGTTATTAAATCCTTCTCCTTGTATGATTCTTAATAATATAGTTTAGTGTTATTAAATCCTTCTACTTGTATGAGCCATGCAGAGAGTTCTTGTCTGGAAGTATCCATAAATCTAATTATGGAAGTGTTGGTTGCTGATGAGCACGTTTTCATACACTTAGATATTTGGTTTTTATGCATCCTGGAAATATTTGGTTTCTATGCATCCTAGATACATACTTATCCTTTCTGTAATTGTATTATAGTTTTAGGTGATATTTCTGTCTTGTTGGGTTATGGCATTTCATCTTTTACTTTGATCTATGATGCCTGAGGTGAATCACTTACATTAGTCCTATTTATTGTTTCAAGCAGATGGCAGGATGGAAGCTTCAAGCTGCCAACAAATATGAATCTGCTATTATTATGTTAGTGAGGTGTGCTGTGTCACAGATCAAATGACCTGTTTTGCTTAAGCTGGTTCTGGTAGTATTTATGGAAATGAGTTGTTTAACTGGTGGTTATCTTTCTGGAACGTTTAGCTATTATTATGTTAATGATGAGAAGTGCTGTGTCACAGCTCAGATGACATCTTTTGCCTAAGCTTATTATGGTAATGTTTATAACATCTGTTCTGCAGTTGGCTTATCCTGTATATCCTGTATTGGCTGTTAAATTTCTTGAAAATGCCTGATGACTAGAAATTCATTTTGCTATGCCTGTAATCCGTATTGAGTCAAGTATTTTTCCTGCCCTTTCAAAAAAAAAAAGTATTTTGCTGCTACTGTTCACATGGCATTTTAGTGCTAGTGTTCCATTGAGATTGAAATTTAGGTATCATTTCTACCATAAGTCTCAACTGAGCATTCCCTGGCATTCAGTTGTCCCACTGCACTGTTTGCATATCAGAAGTTGTGAGCTGGAGAACATAATTTGCCACTGTTTAGCAAGTTTAGAAGGTGTTGTTTTTGTTGATTTATGTGGAAGGCGTTGCTATGTGAATCAGGTTGCCTGAAGTTTGCAAAGTTGCATTGGTCTTCTTTGTGTTTCTGCAGTTGATTTTTTTTAATGGAAATCCTTGTTCCGTGCAATGCTATCGCGTGGAGGTGAAATGTCCCAAAACTTGTCATGTCTTATTCACTCTTCAACATATTCTTGAGGCATGTAATAGCTGAGGGGCATAAAAAACTGATGAATTCTTATTATGCCTTTTTTTTCATTCTGTGAATCCTCTCTCTTTACAAGCAGTGAATTTCGTGGCGTCATGACGTATTACGAAGTTGGACAAACTTGGTTAGCTAAGTAGCTATAAAGTTCAGACTTCAGAGGCAAAGCAACGTCAAAGCGCTGCAAACACACGAGTATTATAGTCACACGAGTATTTTAGAAGGTGTAGATGTAGAAGGATATGTTGAAGAGTGAATAGCACGATTCCTTTATAGCAGAGCTGGGCCATTGCCAGCTAGAATGTGGCCATTGCCAGCTAGCCGTTGGGGGCAAATGGGGTCAGAGAGTCGTTGCTCTCTGATTGGCCGATCTGGCTAAGCCAGGTCGGCCGACCTGAGGCTAGGGCCTCTGGTCTTCTGCTTTGGCCAGTGGGCCTCACTAGTGGTGGTTCATAGGAATAAAAATGTGATTTAAAAAAAAACTTTTTTAAATTTGTAAAACTTATTTTCTCAAAAAGGCAAATCCTCCCATGCGTAGTTATAAAGTTCAGACTTCCGAGGCAAAGCAACCTCAATGCACTGCAAGCAGTATCGTTTCCTGGCAGTTGGGAGCATGCTACCTACCTACCTCACTCTCTTTGGAGCATTCTTTTCTTCCCTAGTCTAATCTGAAATGTTTTCCTTTAATGTAGAATTAAATAAATATTGTGTGCAGGAAAAAAAGTAAAAAAAAAACTCTAGATTGAAATGTTGTCACGACATATATACAAATTTGCTGACAGTAGCTTTCGGAATATGTTTAAATTTTACGGAATTGAAAAGTCTTGTAAGTTCGATTCATGTGATCAACATCTACAGTCATGCTTGATATAGAATGATCATGAGGTATCCACAATGAAGTTTAAGACATGGTCAATATTCCAGAAGGAGGAGTGCACCTTGTTGCAAAATACAAGTCTTCTTATGAAGATATTGACAATGGAGATCTTCGGTAGCCTTGGGTGGAGGTTTAGTAATAGATTAAGTTTCTGAAGAATTTCTTTGTTAAATCTTAGTCATTTTGTGTGGCGGTGCGGCGTGTGCACTATGAGCGCGACAAAGTTTGTCCAATAGTGGAAATTTTGTAATAATTATCAGTCACATTCATCTCTTAATGTATACTCGGGATACTTTCATTTGCCTGATGAAATGAATTTCCCTTTATCTAAAAATCATGGCAACAAGCTGTCATTAATATAGTGAACATTATTCTGACAACCCTCCATAGATATTGTCAGAAATATAGGTTCTGTGTTTCTACAGTCAGTTTGTCAAAATGATAGTATCTTTTTCTACGATACCTCTCCACTTGCACTACAGGAAATTGTTGTTTTGTCGAGTGCCCAAAGCATTCGGCAAAGGCAAGAAAACACTCGGCAAAGGCTTTGCAGAGTGCAATACTCGTCAAAGAGCTCACGACGAAAAATTTGCCGGCAAAAAGCTCTTTACCGAGTGTTTTTTATCGGGCACTCGATAAAGATTTGCCGAGTGCCACATCGGTATACGGCAAAATAAAGTTACCGTTGACAGAGTTAATGATGGAAAACTCGCTTTGCCGAGTGTCAAACTGGTGACAGTCAGCAAAACTCTAACTTTTGTCGAGTGCATGCAGGAAAACACTCAGCAATGTGACCAATCTTTGCCGAGTGTAATAGAAATACACTAGGTAAAGTATACTTCCAGAATTATTTTTTTTTGTTTCATCCATATTACCAAACACACATCACAAGCAGTTCATGTTAATATCAATACACATTCTAGACATTTCAGCAACACAATCCATAATTCACAAATTGATCCACAACATGTAAATTCATAAATCATCATCACAAGTACTTCCGTCATACTTAAATCCACAAACACACATCACATATAGTTTAACACCACTTCAATCCACATAAACAAGTGTGTTCCTCAACACAAATGATAAGCAAGTTCACTAAGGAGGGGGTGGCGGGAACAAAACGCGAGGGAGCGATAGATCTTGCTCTTCTTGAGGCGCTTCATTCGACGCCGCCAATGGAGGAGAATTCTGCACAAAGTAGAGCATATTAGGTTGTATAGGTTTCTAAGTTTCTATGTTTCTCTAGGAATCTAAGTTTTTCTAAATTCTCTAGGTTTTTGAAGTAGAGCATATTACATTCATCTAGGTTTATAAGTTTATCTAGGTTTCTAAATTTCTCTAAGTTTGTAAGTTTCTCTAAGTACTTTAAGTTTCTATATTTCTCTAGGTTTCTAAGTTTTTTAAGTTAACAAACTAATTAAAATAAAAGTATAGAGTTTTCAAAAGACTCATAGGAGAATAACCCGTCAGTGGAGAAACACAGGGCATCGATGGCGGAGCATAGGGCGTCGATTGCGGGATCGGCGGCAGAGTCTGACCCAGCTGCATGGAAAAACTTTGGAGGTAGCTATACATTTGCGAGATCTGCTCTTGACTATGCCTCTGTTGCTCGACCGCTAATTGCTCCATCCGCCTCTGTTGCTCAAGCTGCACCCTTTGCGTTTCTTGTTCCCTCCTTTTGGAGCATCCCATTTCAGCTGCTGTACCATCGCCTCTAGCTCCTCTCGTCTCTTCTTCTCTTCTTGCAGCTTGACCTACAAAATTCCATGCAATGTTAAACTAGAGTGTCTTTATCCCAATATTGAGAATGAACGAATAATGAATAAAACAGGAATAACCTGAATGGAGGAACTCGGTCGTGAGAGTATGCCCGGGTCAGTGCTAGTGCTTCGCGCCCGAATCTGAGAGAGAGTAGGAGTACTACTAGCCGTGTCGAGTGCGCTGTCACCGAGGTAGTACCACCCATGCTTCTTGCCTCCTCACACTCTCATGACAACCTCTCCATCAAGGTCGTGTGCGCTCGAATCGTAGTCTGGCCCATGGATCTTCTTTACCATATTTGAGTAAGCAATGAGGCAGGTGTGGATGGACGGATTGCTGTACACCTCGGGTGGGTCCTCCGGGTTGTGCTGCACATCGGACGTCGCCTTGCCCTTGTGAGACAAAGCGAAAGCTTGGAACGTGTATATAGGCTGGCCACCATGAGACGCCGACTGTGAATAAAATAATATGATTAGAAATGTTGCATTATTGAGATGTAGCAACAAAAATTGAGCATGAGCATAAAGAATTAAGGGTTCACATACGTATCTTTCCTTATATTCCTTGAGGCTAAGACTTCCTTGATGGTGTGGTGCACCTCCCATCATCAGATGCCGCTCCCGGTAAGCGATGTGGGTCTCCTCCCAGCCATCGCTGCACCACTTGTCCACAATGAGAGCCCAGCACTCAGATAGCCGATGCACCAATAAGGAGGAGCCTACACATAATTAAGAATATGACATTTAAGAAGATACAATGGAACATACTTAATTATAATTAATATTATTAGGTTATCTCTTTGTACTGTCGCCGACTGATTCTTGCATCCTCTTGTTTGACCCATACTCCTTGGCTACCGTTGTAATCAATGATGGTCTGGATGCGTGCATCATAGTGCATGTCCCTCACAAGTTTGTGACATGCATTGCGTGCCACATGTTGCACCCTATCCTTGTGTCCTAGCTCGCATCTGAAGAAATCCTGCATATATACAAGATGTAAACAACTATTATTTTAGGATTGATTCATGAATGCGATGTGTCAATTAATGCAGTGAGAGGAAGACTTACCCAGAACTCGCCGATCACTCGCTCGACCAAGTTGTCGAATACATTCCCATCTCGAGCCTCGAAATCAGGAGCGACTCTGTAGTGAGCAAACGTCCAGGCTGGGTCCCTTTTTCCCTGAAACTGAACAATGCTAGGGAAGTGTGCCCTAGACAGAAGACCCAGGATGCTGTTGGGTTTACGTTTGCGACCACACTGGATGACTGTAATCCAACCCCTGCCAAAGTTATCAAGATAAATTGTTAGTTTCCATTGTCATTTACAAAATATCAAATAAAAATGTATTCATAATATCTAAACTTACTTACCGAACTCTTGGTCGAATCATCGGTCGAAGGTCAAGAGGTACCGGCCGCGTCGGGAGGGTCGAGGGACCACGCAACCAGACAGAAGGCACTGCCTCCACCTCCTCCTCCTCATCCTCCATTTGTCCCCCTTCTGTCCCCCCCCCCCTGCCTGTCTCCCCTCTTGTCCCACCTTTGCCTCCTCCTCCTCCTCGGAAGAAGAAGAAGCTACAGGAGTTGGTTCCCTCGCCTTTTCTTTCCCCTGACCCCTTCCTCCACGTCTTCCTTGAATTAAAAAGAGTGCTCAAATGGACGCCTCCACCTCTCCCTCGACCCCTGCCTCCACTACTCCCGGACTCATCGGACCCTTTGCTATAAAATGCGGACAACTTCCTCAACATGCCACCACCCACCATTTTTGTTCAATCACCTGTAATTAAAAAGAGTGAACTAATCAGTATATTTCAATAATGATATGCAAAATAAACAAAACCAACTTTAAAATAGCATAATATTATAAATAGTAAGGTAAGTACGAATCATACATGTATTAGAAATAATCATCATCATCAGGATTTGATGGATCATTTGCCTCATCATTATCATCACTATTATTTCTTGTAATTGCTCCAATTCATTAATTAGAGGCTCCATATACACACCCATCTTATTTCCCCGGTGGTCAGGAAATATAAACAACAACAATATGTTCTGTCACTGAAAAAGGACGCCGGGTGGGAGATTGAGGGGTATAATGAACATGGGCCAACAAGTGTATGGAGCATCCCCCATTTCATAGGGATTGAATCCATCTATTGTCATTGCCACAAGTACATTCCGAGCCTCTCCCGCTTTATTAGGGTGTTTCCTATCAAAATATTGCCAGGATTCACCATCGGATGGATGTACAAGCTTCTCAGGATGGTATCGAATTCCTTTTTTGTGCCATGACATCTGCTTTGCGGTCTACTCGTTCATGTAAAGACGCTGGATCCTTAGTAAGAACGGAAGGTACCGTAGAATTTTCACGGGGGTCGTGAGCTGCCTCTTTTGACCATCATCGGAGTCTACCTCCAAGTATCTAGAGGCATTACACTTTGGATAGTACTTTTCTTCTTTGTGTTCTTTTCTAAATAAGACGCATCCATTCGAACAAGCATGAATCTGTTCGTATGGCATATTAAGTACATGAAGTACTTTCTTTGCCTCATACATGCTCTTTGGCAGAATGTGATCTTCCGAAAGCAGGGTGCCAATGACTGTCAGCATTATATCGAAACAGGCATGACTCAGGTTAAACTAGGACTTCATGGCCATTAGGCGCGCAATGGCATCCAGTTTAGAAACTTTCGTATACTCGTGAAGGGGTTGTTATGCCACTGACAACATTTGGTAAAACGCCTTCGCAGTTAGCTCCGGCTCCTCCTCTGTACGTGCTTCATCATAGTCATGTAACATGCCCCCTACCTCGCCATCAGCATCACAAGCCTCGATGCGCTACCTCACGACCTCGTCTCTCTCATGATGTGGCTCCCCATGGTGGGTCCACCTGGAATAGCCCTTAACAAATCCATTGAGGACAAGATGTCTACCAATGACATCCTTGGTTTGACGTTAACGGTTCTGACATATTCCACATGGACAAAAAGCTCAAGGAGTCTTTCCTTCAATGTTGGCAAATGCTTGGTTCAAAAAAGCATTAGTCTTTTGAATCCATTCATCAGTTATCAATTCTGTACTTTGGCGTCCCGTGTACATCCACTCACGGTCTTCCATTCTCTAACATTTCACCGTGAAATAAAATAACAACTTTATCTAACACATATCTCAACAGTCTAATGGGTGAAAAGATAGGTCCTAATCCTACCCGAGTATGTGTACATGAGGTAAGTTTCCATGCTCTACTCCAATCCGAGACAGAATTTCGGCAGCACCTCTCCGCTGTTCTCCAAATGCACTCCTAACAAGGAGATTGTGTATCCGAAGAACAACAAAGAGGTGCTACCAAAACTCTGATTCAGACCGGAATAGAGCATGAAAACTAACCCATCTACATATCCTCGGACTGTCCCAAAAAAGGAGATAATTCAAAACAGATACGGATATAGATGTGCAAATATATGCATATTGTCAACCATATCTCTTTCGAACGGGAGACGCCTAACTAGGTTACATGACTTACAAACATGAAATGAAATAGGGGTCTTTTTGCCTCACCTTGCTACCCTGCAAAGTGATGTGTCGACGATGGTCACAACAGTCTTGTATGCCTCCCCTTGCTTTTCCCTGCAAAAAAGAAGAAAAGTAATGTCAATCCAAATTTCGGTAGCACTTCCCTACACGGTGAAGTTTCCAACACCTGCAACAAAAACAACGGCACGATGGTTGACATCCACAACGACACGATGGCCGACATCCACAACAGCAAAGACGAAGTTCTACCTCCATGGAGCAGGAGCAAGATAGCGACACGGGGTGGATGGAGACCAGGCAGGATGCAATGTCGGGGCTGTAGGCTCATCACAAGGTCGAGACCGGAATCACACTGCGCGTAAAAACGACTCAAGTCAACAGTTTGACACATGACAACTGTACATGTAGATTGCAAAAGAGAAAATTACTGTAAAACTTATGTAGAAGTCACTACAACACTGGCACCAATGTAACAAATGCTTTTGAAAAGTTTAAGACTAATGTTGATAGGGAAGAATATCACTAGTTATAATCATGCTAATATTGTTTTAGCACTAATGTTATCTTTGCAGTTTGACATGTATAAAATATAGAGCTGAAGCATAAAATTTCCAGTAGCACACATGAAGTAAAAAGCAAGACGGTGATTCATATGGATAAAAAGAAGATTTATCTACAGTTGAATCAATTTCTACTGAACTTCGCTGCACTTGCAGCAGCCTATTTGGTTGTTGACAAAAGAAGTTTTTGCGGCGGGCCATGGGTTCACGGTAGTGTGCGCATCCGACGCACAAATGCGAATACTTCTCGTGCATCACTATACTATGAAATTCACTGTAGTAATAAACACGTCACATTCGGATTGGTGGTTAAGATGGGTGTCTCACTACTCACTAGGAACCAACAGTAGAAGATGACCGGATGCGGCGCCGACGACGGGCAAAATGGGCAGGGGCACAGGGCCGGAAGCTCGGGGGCAGGGTCGAGGAGCTCGGGGCCAGGAGCTCGGTGGTGGGGCCGAGGATCTTGGGGTCGGGGTGCGCGGGGGACGCGTCGCCGGGCGTGGCCGAGCGGGAAAGGGCGAGCAGGGGCCGTGCAGGAGCAGCCCCGGGCGCGGCCGAGCAAGGCCCGGGCGGGGAGCCGCGGGGAGTTCGGCAGCGAGCGAAGGGGAGGTGGGCCTCGGTGGGAGGTAGCGCTGGGGCAGGGGCTGAGGAGCTCGGTAGGAAGCAGCGCTCGGGGCCGGGGCCGAGGAGCTCGGCAGGGGCCGACATGCAATGATGATTGGGCATCGGCGGGGAGGTGGGAGACGGGGAGGTGGGCGTCGGCGGGAGTCGGGCGGCGGCGGGAGAGAGATGGGGAGCGAGACTTAGCGCGAGAGTGCGAGTGGAGAGCGGGAGGGGTCAACGGTTGAGAAAGGCTGATCTATTTGCCGAGTGCCGCGTGGAGGCACTCGGCAAAGGAAATCTTTGCCAAGTGTCTCCATCCCGGCACTCGGCAAAGATTTTTTCCAGTTACTTCTATATGATGAATTAAAAAAATAAAAAAACTTTAATATGACAAGATTTATCTTATAAATGACCAATACAAAAATTATTTGAAGTAAAATTTAAATTTGACTTTCAAATCTATCCAAAATCTTAAGAGCTCATTTTGAGCTCCATGCTTCTTATTTGGAGATTCTCGGTTCTGTGCATAGTGTGCGTGACAAAATTTGCAGAACTTTCTAAAACTTTTACCATAACACCTACATATGATATCATGATCTCATGACAATTATTATAAATTTTTACTTTTTTATAAAATTTTTTAAAAAATTGACCACACATTTATAGTGACATTTTATATGCAAGATGCATGAAAATTTTCTTTCGTTACTTGGATACGGTGTCACAAACATAAATATCAAATTTCAGTTCAATACATTCCATCATTTGAATCACTTGTAGTTTAAATTTTATTTTTCTCGACAAAATATATTTTATGAAATTAATTGAATAAATATTACAAATATATCTTAAAAATACTAAATTTCAAAATTAGAGACCTTAAACTATCTATGAGCTCCACAAAAAAAATTATGGAAAGAAAATAAAAAAACAATAATTTTTTGCCAAGCGCCTGAATTATACACTCGGCAGAAGGCCTCGTTGCCGAGTGCCTTTTTCCAGCACTCAGCAAACGATTAACTGGCCGTTATAGAAGTAATGCCGCTTCTTTTTGTCGAGTGTCGGATAGTTAGGCACTCGACAAAGAGGAAGATTTGCCGAGTGCTTTGATTTACGCCACTCAGCAAACGTTCATTTTGCTGTGTGTGTTATTTTTGCCGAGTGTCCTTTTTCTTGACACTCGGCAAATAGTCCTTTTACCTTGTGCTCAATTTTTTACACTCGGCAAAGGTCCAGACACTCGGCAATATGAGGAATCCCAATAGTGTTGGAAACTCTTCAGAAACTTCAGTAGTAGTTCACAGAGAAAAATTGAGCTCGTATAGTTGAGAGACTTCAGCGAACATCAGAGAATCCGTACATGACGATAAATTAGCGAGATTAAAAGGAAAGCACAAAACATGTCTCCAATCACAAATACAGAAAAATATGGGAAGTATACTCTGATGAAATTGAAAATATTTTTAGAAGAACACAGATGGGAGCAGGGGGCAAAACTGTGTCCTTGGAAATTGTGTCCCTAAAATCTATGTAGCAAAAGCAACATCTCTTCTACAAAGATTTATATACCTGCGCACGAAGGTCTAATCCAGATGGGAGGGGGCATTTTCAGCCAGCACTCATTAGGCCCGAAATCGGTGAAACTGCCGTCCCGAAGGTTGAACACAAGCGCCTCCTGTAGAGTGGATCGATGTAGGCCTGCCTTGGTTTTGTCATGCGCAAGGTAGACACAATCCGGAGTCAGCCCCGGGAAGTCCTGGGCGGCGACAAGGAATGACTCGTTGAACCCGATGAAGAGCGCGTGGCCCCGCAGGTCCTTCACTTCGTTGAGCTCCTCCCTGAGCATGTCCACCTCGTACACCGTGACCCGGCACGTCCTCCGGTCCCTTCCCGCGTACCCGTGCGCTCTCCAGACCTGAAGCAGGTCGCTCCACGGCGCTCGGGCGATGTACTTGGTGGTGAAGGTCCCGTCGTCGAGGCCTTCTTACCGGCGGGAATATCGAGTTGACGAGCGGCGTGTTGTACCCGTCGTCGTCGTTGAGGAAGATGGCGCGGACCTCGCCGGAGCTTAGGACGGCGTAGAACAGCCCGTCCTCGGCGTCGTAGATGACGTCGTTGTACGACTGGTTACGGTCGTCTTGGTAGTCTATCCGCGTCCACCTGGCGTCCCCGGGCCTGGCGAAGGAGAGCCGGTCGCGCGGGTGGCCGAGGAGGATCACCGTGCAGCCGCCGCCGGGGGTCCGACGACACGACGGCCCTGATGCAGCAGCTGTTCCGCGAGACCGGCGGCAGCGCGTGACGGGGTTCTCGAGGCGGAGCTTCGGCGGCGACGAGCCAGCCGCGGGAGCAGCCGATGACTTGGCGGGGTCGCAGGAAGGAGCTGGTGGGGTCGGTCGGGGAGAGGGCCACGTGGTAGGGGCGGCTGGTGCGGGGGGACAGCCTGTGCAAGGTTGCCACGTCGGGCCCGCGGTCGATAGAGAAGTAGAGGAGGCGCGACAAGACGTGGTATCTCTGGTTCCAGGAGCGGCAGACGGCGCCGGAGCTGATGAGGTCGGGGATCTCCAGCGCCGCCAGGGCGCAGTCCAGGATGTCCGTCTGGAGCCCAGACCAATCGGGAACACGTCCTGTCACCTCCTCCTCCATGGATTATTCCACTTCCGTGTACTTGTTCACCTGGAGCAAGGAACAACCCCTCCCCGAACTTAGATTCTGAGTCAACAAAGGACGTGAACAGGACTTCAACTCAGCTTCTAATTAATAATCTCAGAGGGAGTCGAACGTTATGAGTTTGTTGTTGTTCCTATATATGAAACGTCTTTGTCAACAAAAAAAAAGTTGTCCAACTATAGTTGCAGATATTTCCAAACCAACCGAAAAGTTCTTAACTCAAAAAAGGAGAGCTAAGCATCGACTGAGCTCCTCTGGCAGCTTCAAGGCCAAGGTGCTATCCGAATTATATACCTGCTTTGGAGGATGTCCCTAAACAAGTGATGGCAAGTCTCAAAATAAAAAAAAAAGTGATGGCATAAACATGCCGAAGCAAAACGAAAGGGATTATTCGGAGCGTGTGGGCAGAGGTGAAATCTGGGATGTCAGTGCTGAAACTTGCATTCACTATATATCACTACTATAATTAAGCTCTTTCATAGCAAAACATTTTTTTTGCCTCAGTAACGGACCGGCGAAGAGACCACAACTAATAGCAGAACAGTACCCAGACCGTAACTATGATTACCAATATAGTAGCGGTCACAACAAGACCGCAACTACAGATAGAAGTGCTCGCTACTAAACTCGATCCTACAGTTAGGGTTTCTGTTAGGCCCGCAACTAAATTCTAATACCCATTTAGTTGTAGATCTGACAACAAGGCCCGCTACTGCCAACTGTACCCATCTATAAAAAGGGAGCGATGTGACGTGGCAGTATCACTTCCGTGCACGCCGCACCGCGCCCTTTTAGGGTTAGGGTTCCTCCTTTGCCGCCTACCATCCTCCTCCACCTCCTCCTCTCCTCCACCTCCGTGGAGAAGACGACGAAGAGCCGTCGCCATTGGGACCACACTTGGTGCTGGCGCGCCATCATCATCGCCAACACGCCGCCGAGTCTCCCCACTCCTCCTCCTACTCCGTCTTCCGACCGCCATCATGCACTGCTGTGTCACCCCACAGGTGGATCTGGCAATGCTTACCGCCAGATTGACCCTCGAGGGAGCGACGGTAGCGCCTCGGGCGGGGGCGCGCCTCCACGAGCGCACTCTCCCTTCTCCTTCTCTGGCTCTGGCGGTGGGCATGGCGTGACACGGCGCGACGAGCAGGGGACGACAGACGGGCAGGCAGGGGACGGCGGTGGGAGAACGATGACGGGGGAAGACAGGCACGTCTAGCTAAGGTGGCGGTGCGTGGGCGTCGACAGCGGCGCGTCTATAGGGTGGATCCCAGCAATAGCTGACGTCTTTTTTAACTTAAGTGTAACCTAAGACAGTAGCGGTCGTTAGACCGCTACTAAGTTTGTAAATAAGTAGTGACAAAGGCCTAGTGGTGATTTTGTTGTCCGCCACTGAGGTCCCTTTTAGCCCGCTACAACAGAGCTTAATTGCAGTAGTGTATCCTTGCAACATGCCAAGCTTTATTTATATTTATTCTTGAATTTCTAAATGTTGCGGTTTACCTTATCTTTTTGTTTAACTTCATCCAATTGTATTATATCCCTACGCTGTAATAGTCCCAACATGATTCATCACATGGCAAGTTCTCAGTTAATTGAGATTTGCTAGTTATTAGTTAATTAAGATTTGACATTTTTCTCGGGCATATTTTATGAACAAATCAAATGTCTAAATGAATTTTTTTCTATTAAACATGGACCTTTTTTAGTTAGGCTCAAACTTTTAGTTACATCGAGCACATTTTTTAAACCCTTTTCTTTCCCAAGGTGGAACGTTTTTCTAGTAACGCAGGAAGTTTGTTTCGTTGAATATTGAATAAATTGTATATACGTGTGGAACTTTTACTTATTGAAAGATGAAAATCTATTATCTGAAATCTGAAACTCGTCGATAGATATGCATATGGAACTTTTATACATGAAGATGACACTAGTTTTATTGACTGAGATATAAAAAAAATCTCAGTCTAGAAATACTCCGCCCCAGAAGTAATCTATGGTTCATGATTTATGAGAGGATAGTTTTGAATTTCTGTTATAGGACAAGGAACTTATGAACGAACAAGAGCATTCTTAAATAAATAACAGTGATATGCAGTATGACAGAGCAAAGTGGAGATATCGATATAGAGATATAAAAAACGATTATGTTCAAAGATAGAGAGATAGATATGATGAGCAGTCATGGAGATAGAGTAGAGATAGAGAAGCATATCAATATCCAGATATGGCATTTTTTCTTTTCTTTTTGAGATGTCCAGATATGGTGGGTTGTGCAACAATGCAAGTGTTGTTATCACCAGACCACGTTCAGCTCCAAAACCAAGTCGACAAGTACGGGTGAATGCATCAGGTTGTCAATAAACATATACAACCCTCGGAAAATACAAGAGAAAGAAAAAACTGGAGACAACTCAGCCTCGTTCGTTTGGCCTGGAACGACCCGTTTTCAAAGTTGGACCTGATGTAAAATGGTAGTTCGGTTGGGCCGGCTTCAGAATATAGACTGGCACAAAATGACCTTTTCCACTCTGAATGGGCCGGAAGATATCCCCACCTCGCACCCTCCGAATTTTATCCTTTGAATGGTTACCAGGTTTAAGTGTTAGCTCAGGATCCACTCAATCCAGACATAGATAGAAAACAGGCCCAGATGGGAGACAGGCCTGCCAAACGAGGCCTCAGGAAGGTGTTTATTGATAATACATCAGGTGGATCATATGGGTGCGAAGGGAAACATAGTTTGATATATATTACATATAGAAAGTAAATTAGTAAATAAAAAGTTGGATAGCTACATATTCAAATCAAACTAACATACATTCCGGAGAACAGTCTTGCAATGACATGGATCACCATTCCTTCGGCAAGTTACGGATTATAGGGTTTTGTTTCTTGTCCTATCTCTGTGCACTCATCTGCCTCATCATTCTTGATGATTTCCTCCATGAATAAGTTGATGTTCTTCCTGGCAACACACATCGCCTCACCGGTGATCACTTCCCTCAACTCATTCACCTTCTCCTGCAAACGCCTCCCTTCTTCGCCTTCCATGACTCTCTCGACACAATCTTTCACGTCCCTCTCGTCACTGCTGGGCAGTGCTATCCCAGCCTTCCACATGTTAACAACGTATGCACAGTTGACAAAATGGTCTCCACAGATAGGGTAGCATATCATGCGAACTCCATGGCGTAAAGCTTCCATCACCGAGTTCCAGCCGGAGTGCATGACGTAGCACCCCACGGCCTCGTGCTTAAGGACGTCATCCTGCGGGGCCCACGAGACGATCTTGCCACGGCCAGCAACGTTCTCTATGTACCCGTCCGGGAGGCCGGCTCGCCACGACGGGTGGTTCTTCAGAGCCCACAGGAACGGCCTGCCGGTGGCCTCCAAACCACGCGCGAATCCGGTGATCTTGTCAGGTTCTATCGGCGCTGCCCAGCTTCCGAACGAAACATAGATCACCGACCCGGGGCTCTGCGTGTCTAACCAGTCGATGCAGGTCTGGTCAGCCTGCCACATGGAAGTCTTCTTCTTCAGGTCCTCGTTGAGGAGTGCTGGCCCAACATGGAGGAATTGCTGGCCCTGCGGTCGATCATACCCGTCGGATTCGATCCCACCTTCGCCTGGGAAGGAGTTGACGATGATGGAGCGAAGGCTTTTCGCACGCTTCACTATCTGAAGCCAGAAGGCAAATCTTGTTTTCTGGGACACGGCGCCGTTGACAAGCCATGGAAGATCTCTGGCTCTCAATTTTAGTTTTGCTGGTAATATGTGGAGATCTCCGAGGTCATGATGGTGTTTGATGAAATTATCTTCACCATTTACGTCCGTTGACAGCAGTGTACCTTCATAATAAATCATAATCGCAAAGGACAATCTGTTATATTAGGTCCCGTTCGTAATAAATACCTAAAATCTCAAAGACAAAGGCCGAAGCCCGAAGGCTTGTTGACATGAGTCTAGTGTTGACACGATACAAAGTGTTTTTTGAGTCTTAGTATAACTTTCGTGTTAGAAAACTACGAGCTGTTTTGTATTATTAGAAACTCCACTTATGACTTTTGTTTTCTAAACCATGGTATTGCTTCATACTGGCTCCTAAAGCCATAGTTAATTTTGTAATACTCTTTTTGGAAAAAGTTCAGCATCCAAAAAGGCCCTTAAGTATTTTTTTCATCATGCGTCAATCCACAGTTTCCTCGCACACTATTTGGATGCAGTGACAAATACAGTGTGCGAGAATCTGGATTGATGCCTAATGACAGATGGCAAAAACACATGAAAACAAATTGTAAAACAGATTTCTCATGCGATGTATTAACGTTCCGTGTACGTAGACGGTAGACATACCTGATCCCGTGACGAAACCCGTTTTGATGAGCTCCGGGATCACTGTCACTGAACGGTAGGTCGCCATCATCCCCACCCAGAACCCGACCACCGGCAGGCCCCAGCGCGCCGCCACCGGAATCGCCCACGACGACAGGAGGTCCACGACGATGCAGGAGACGCCCTGCATCGTGCTCAGCATGCGTTCCAGCTGCGACGGCACTTGGTGCTCCATGGCGTGCACGATGACAGCCGCTCCCGGGGGCTCGTCGCCGCCATCGTCTTGTACGCCGCTGGGTACGGACACGAGGACCACCCCATTGCCGTCGTCGCCGCGGTACTGCCCCATGCGGCGGTGGATGAAGTCGGGAACGGCGACGATCACCGAGACGTCTCCGCGGTCCGCGAGTGCCCGCGCCAGTTGCAGCATCGGGCCCACGTGGCCCTGGGCTGCAAAGGGTACGAAAAGGATGGTGCGCCGCGGCAACTGGGAGGCCATAGCTGCAGTTTGGTGTGGTGTGGAGGAGGCCTACCTTATGAGGTGAAGACTACAGTGTGTGGTTTCTCCAAAATGGTAAGGGGATATTTATAGAGATGCAGCCATATGGGCCCTCCATTTTTCTATATATGAACAATGTTTGTCGGTGGAACTTTATGTTTGCTTCCGTGACACTCAATGTGTGTCACCCACACCTGCTTGATTTTTTAAAATCTTCGTCAGGACGCAATGCAGTTATTAGATGGATTCTAGAATTAATGATTGAGTATTTACCCAAATTTAAAAGATTTGGAATCAAGGGTTTAAATCCATCCGCTATCACTCCTAAATTGCATGCTTTCAATTTAGCTAATAAAGATAAAAGTTGGTTTAGAGGTATAGGGTATCAATTATTACATTTGGGTCCAATTAATTTGGGATGGGTCAGGTCATAGGGGCGCTCAATGATTAGACAACTATTGGACATAATGGAGCATCTTCAAGAGATTCTCATAAAACTACTCTTCAAAAATTATTTTCGAGAGTAAACAAACAACTATAAGCAGAAAGTTTTCTTCTCTCCGCTAATAGTCTTATCTAAAAATGGGTTCAAAGTACTTTTTATTAGACCACATCAACATTTGTGCCATAACTGCATTAATTCTATTAAAAAGAGAAGGATTGGGTCTCTTAACTCTTTCCCTATTTATAGTTATAAATGAGGGGAATTTAGGGAGAACCAAAATATTAGGGGAGGTTTTAGGGTCATGTTGGAGGTGTTTTTTTTATAAAAACCTTAATATTTTGGTTTAGGAGAAGTTTTTGAATGTCATTTGGAGATGCTCTTAGCTATTGTCCCTATCCTAGCCACATATAATGAGCATGACTATGTGTTGGTGCTGTAGTGTATATATAAAACAAAATATGATCATTGCTTAGGGAAAGTATATGTCAATAGTCTCATATAGTTATCCTACACAATGTCTCTTATGAATTCAACTAATATAAGAAGAAAACAAGATAGATAGATAGATAGACACACATGGAGCATATAATATATTTCTATTTTTATATAATATAGATATAAAATTAGAGGGAGTAATTATCTTGTGAAGAAACGAGTGACCATGCACTTTCATATAGATTATTAAGGATTATAGACTTTCAGTGAGATTACTCAAAATATACACATTAGGTGGCCTATCAGATGACACATGCCCTTTAAGATCATTTTTACAGGAGAATTGATAGAAACAACCATATATAGCTCTTAATATTGATGTATGCCTCCAACTACCATGCAGACCCTCCAACAACTATAAAACTTGCAGTGACCCATCTAAAAACATGGATGAAAGGGACTTGTTTCTCCATTCTCTTTGGAGGACTCATGCAACAAATATCTTCAACCATACCACTTGAAGGTCATATTTTTATAATGGTACCATCTCAATACACTTTCGTTGCACTTTTTTCAAAATAGAATTTTAGGTAAATGAGCCAACATCCTTTCGTTAGCATGAAAGGCCTCTCACGGGATGAAAGCCTTTTTTTCTCTCTTCTCATAACTATCTTGTCATGTCAATAAAAAAAAATACATAGTATGTGATATAACACTTAATGTTTATGAAATGCTCCACTGATTGAGACAATGGAGGCTATTTATTGCCTATATGCCGGAAGTAGAAATATCACCAAATTAAACAAGCATTTAACTCAAATGTAGTGGTTATGATTCAGATTTGTTTAAAATTCGATATTTCTTTGCATATGTGTCTATTTCATTCTTATTTCTATTGTCCTTTTTTTCCCTTTGAGGTGGTGTAATCCTTACTGTACCTAAGCTTCATCAAGTATATTAAAAAAACTGAAGAAGAATAAGAAAGGCTGAAAGATCTGACAGAAGCAATGTGAGTTCACCAACTGATAAATCTCTATACTTATTAATTTAGATGCGGTCATCGGTCGTCTAGGCAGTTTTTTGGTGTCCGTGGTGTCCGTAAGCAGCCTGGTTTGTTTCCATTTCGTACGTATAAAGAAATATTCCTACACCTCCACGCTTGACTGTCGGGCCTTTCGTTTCGTTTCGTCTTTGGTTAGATTCCGTCATTGTTCGACCCAGCTTCGTATTTTCTCGCTTTGTCATCCGTGTCCTTCAAGTTGAGGCTCACGGTGATAGGCATTGAGCAGACCACAGTGCCGTGTCGTCATCCCATCACGTACGCGAACGAGAACAAAGCACACATGCGAGGTGCCGCAAAGGCTTCAAAAGCCGTTTCCTCTCCTGCGATGAGCTCGCCACCAAGAAGTGCATCTTTTTCCCTCCTACGATGAGCTCGACCTTGACGATCGACTTTGAGCCATTATTCTCTACGCACGCATGGGGCTTCTTTGTCGGCATCTACTCCGCTACTTTAGGCTTCGGGGCCATACTGATGATCTGATCGTGGTTGGTCATTGGTCGCAGGCGTGCTTCTGATTTTGTTGGTGAGAGCCGTGTTCGGCGATGAGGGAGCAGTGTGGCACCGCGTGCGATCATCGTATACCCGGCAGCGCAGAACAGATTAGGCACCACCGCCAAAGGGTGCAGGTTAGTGCCTCCAAATACACTTGCGAGGTGATCTGAACTAATTGTTAGAAATTCCCCTTGTAGCCTTGTGCATGTTCTAGGCTTGCCGATAAAAGCCGACAAAACTATCAAGTCATCTGGTTTATACCCACAAATGTTATATCTTCACTGCTTCTTCATGTATGTCGTTGTCATTCCATCGGAACTTGTGTTGCACTTCGACACCCCTGATTCTATATGTCACCCACAATGGTAAACATCTTAACATGTTAAATATAGCACGGATGCTACCCATGAACACTCGGCATGTGATCGAAGCCTATCCTGACTTTCTTCTTCATTGTTCATTCTATATATTCTTCAAGTGTAACCTGCCTCCTCTGTCGGCCAAACCTGATGATACCCTGGACTACTCTGGATTTTGGGACAAAACAGTTTTATGGATTCAATTTGGCCTGGTAGATTACAGTTGCGATAGCCCAGCTGCCTAACTAGCTAGCCTATAAGACACACAGAATAATATGTGTGTCAATACCATGTTTTCATGCTTGTCTCTATCAGCATGGAGTCCTGCTGCCATCTCTTATTCATCCTTGCGCTGGTGCTTATTATCTCAAGGGCAGCAGGCCAACACGACGTCTCGACAGCAAATGAAGAATAATACTACTTTAGCTATTATTGGCATATCAACCTACTCCAGTAGGTGGCAAATTCGATTTATTCTACTTGTTTGTCTAATATTTGTTGATGCACTTATGACCTAGAAGCATGCACTGTAACCATATGCAGATGGTGTGGCAAATGAAAAAGACCTATTTCTGGACCTAGCAAATAACAACGCCGTCGATCCTGGTCAGAAGGCTTAAAATGACCATTTGCAAGCAATGAACTCTAATAACAAAAGAGGCAAAAAGGGATCAGCGAAAAAGATGAGAACAAATGACTGATGAAGAGAGAGCATTAGAAAACAAGAAACAACATGATGGTTACAAAAAAAAAAAGAAGGCACAAAGGTTTCACAAGCATGTTTAACTTTTTTAATACACGTCTAATAAATTTTAAAGAACTAATATGATGATCATTTTTATGTATAATACTTATATAAATAATATATATTATAATTTACATCCGTAGCAACGCACAGACATTTTGCTAGTAATATTTAATATATAGACTATCAAAGTCATTTTTAATTATACCTTCGCACAAGAAAAGAAGAAAAAATAACTTATGAGATTCATTTTATGTTTGCTTCCAGTAAGCTAGTGAAAAACATTTACTGAAATAATATAAAACTAGCAATTGACTCATGCGTTGCAATTGGCAATAAAGAAAAAGTAAAAAGATAATATTATTTCTTAAGTCATTACACGAAATTATATTGATTTTATCCATTTGAACTTTGAAAATATAGAAAATCTAACAAAATATTATGGAAAAATAAGTTACACTATTATTATTAAAGCTTATAACAACAAGATTTCCCAAAACTGAAACATTCTCAACAAATAAACGAATATGAAAATAAAATACTCCCTTCGGTCATCTTCCTTGCCATATTAGACTAGATCGAGATGGGCTGAAAATTATCTCAACCAACCATATTAGACTACATTTGACCTGGTCATGGGCTAAGGCCCAGTGGGCTACCACAACTCCCTTCGGTCATATTCCTGGTGAATCGACCGGAGCTTATGGCCATGCACGGCGGCGGCCATGCCTACTTGTCGAAGGTGGACAACAATGGTGTTTTCGGCCACGAACAAATTTTTTTAAAAAACAAAGCAATCAGGGGAACACCGCACACCCGTTTGATGGACTCCCGGACACTGGTGAAGGTCGGAATATGTCGACGGCATAGCACATGTTTTGTCAAGGTTTGGTGGCATCCGAGAGAAAAAAAAAGTTTGTGGAGAACTCGGTATGCAAGAATAAGTCGACGAGGATACCTACACGCATACGAATAGGAACACAGTTGAAACTTATAAAGAATCATACTCAAAAAACAAATCAATCCACCCTGCTTACGTAAAACAAAAAATTTCACAGAGTTCGTTCTACATACATAAAAAAAATCAGGAAGTTATGTACACATGCATACGCGAACATGAAACTTATAATGTAGACGACCACATCTCCTTATTAAGAAGTAGAGATTGTTCCACTTGAATGTCATCAGTCAAATAACATCCGTCATCATCTCTTGTATCCTCTGTCCATCTATTTCTCTCTCTCTCTCTCTCTCTTGCTATTTTTAATCTTCTCTATGTCTTCTATTGTCATCTGTATAGCGTACCCTTCTGCTTTTCTCAAAATGTCCTAAAGTTAATATCGTATCACTACGGAAAACTAGAGGTTTGCCGTATGTCCAATGCACACGGTAAAACTTGGAAAACCCACGGTAAAGTTTTTGCTATGGGTTGCATACGGCAAAACACGCACGGTAAAAATTTCGTCGGCAAAGTCGGTAAAATATAAATTGTATAAAATCTAAAAAATAGCAAAATTTTTTTTTGGCGTCCAAGAACCCCGCCCGCCCGTTCCAAGTCGCAAGTCGCGGTGTTTTTTCACGCGCTACGTGCAAAGTGCGCCCGTAAAAAATCAAACCTGCAACCTCACCTTCGCGCGTAGCCTTCCCTATCACTGCACCACACATTCAGTTATGACCACTAATCACATTCATTCTTTTTATAGTTTATCTCTTTGCCGAGTGCATTCTATCGGGCACTCAGCAAAGAGAGTGTTTGTCGAGTGCAAAATATAATACACTCGACAAACATTGGCTTTGGTGTGTGTTTTATATTTTGCACTCGGCAAACACTCTCTTTCATAGTTCAAATGTGATTTTCATTGAGAAAATTTATTCAAATAAAAAAGTATTGAACTACAAACTTGTATATCTTATTAAGATCTATAAGTTTTATTTTGGTGATTTGTTCATTTGACAACGTGGTAGTAACATTGTTTATGAATCTTATATATCTTACCGAATGTTTTATGAAACTATTAAATTTAAATTTTGTGAACAGTGTTGTAAACCAAATTGAGTAATAAAAAATTATCAAAATAAAAACTGTAGGTATTCAAAAGTTATACAACTTTGCAGTTCAATTTTTTTAATTTAAATTAATTTATGGTTTTAAAATATAATTTAAATTTATCTTTGCCGTGTGCCAAAAAAAAACACACACGGCAAATAGCATATTTGCCGTGTGCCAAGAAAAACACACGGCAAACATGCATCATTGTCATGTGTTAATTCTTTTTTACACACGGCAAAGATTTTGCCGTATGTTTTAATTTAGCACACAGCAAACATCATCTTTACCGTGTGCCCAAAATAAAACACATGGTAAAGTTTAAGACATATGGCAAAAATTGATTTTCCCGTAGTGTATCCTACATAAAATTAAAAAATATCTAAGCAAGTGTATGCAATGTCAGAACCATAGTGTTGAGGACTTTGAACAAAATGTTTGACAATGTACAATACGAATCTCTACTCTTATCATCTATGGCTCCTGTCCGGTGGAAGTCCAGGATTTAGACGGGGTCGTCGCCGACACATGGGTCCCATCGTCCCAGCCCCTCTCATGAATTCATGATCCCTCAGAGACCCTAACCAAAGCCGCCCTCGAAGAGGACGACAAAGCATCAGCTGCTGCCTTTCGATGCCATCGTGCTCTGTCCCAAGGGCCGCAGCCCCAGCCGGCGATGCCGCGCTCCGACAATCCACAACTCCAGCGCCCTCCTCCACTCTATCACAGGCCTTTCCCCCTCCTCGATCCACAAGATGTCACAAGCTCGGCCGTGCAATCTAGAGTGGCGGCGGAGCTGTACCAGGTTATCGTGCCATAGCTGTGGCTGAGGAAGAATACTCGGCATGCCACGGTGGACATCGAGGTACTTGGTTGCTTGTTTTGATCCAGAGCTTCTTGCTGAACAACTTTGTGCTCCTCATGGCAAGAAGCACACTACGGCAGCAAGGTATGGTCGTAGATGAACAGGCTGCGCTTGTTGTACCCCTTCTCAGATATAAGCTCGGCTCTATTGGAGGTTATGTTGCACTGGTTTTTGTTCTTGTTTTAATTGAACCAAAGGGTCTTTTAATACAGGTGCAGACATTGTTCAATAATCAATCGGGAGCAGTGTCTAGACTCTAGAGGCACAACGGCTGGTGCTACCAGCAGCCCAATTGTTTGTATATCCAAGGGCAACAGGAAGAGGATGAGAAGGAGATTGATTAATTTGCTTTTGCTGGGTGATGCTGAACTATCGATGTGTCTGACCTAGGCGTTTAGCACTCTCATCAGCCCATGATTCCCCACCACAGTAAAAAGACCTCAAATTCCTCAACCGTGTGCAAATACTATTTCTTTTTTAGTTATCATTAAAATTCGCTACATCTTTTTGAAGTGCTATGCATGTAGCTTTTAGTAGAATGGTGGTCACTAGGACCTGATTTATGCATCGAATCATAATTCAAGTTCACTCTTGGTTTTATATGATGGTTCCATAAGCACTTCTTTCTGTTATTATTTGCATCAAATGGCGATAGTATCTTGTAGTGCATTTTGCTGCTAATACAAGGGCAAGTACGAGGATATGCTACCTGCGTTAATTCACTATATTCGCCATGGTCTTGAGCTTTTGAGATAAGTTTCACTTCAATCAATTTTTATGTATGTTGTAGAAATAGTTCTAGTCAAATGAGATCAACAACTTCACATTGCATACTGGTTTTTTAAGGGGCTTTAGATAATTTATGCTATTATGATAAAATAGCTTGTTATCGGAGGCTGGAGAAAGGGATTATCATTGTTAGATTCAGCTTTGCAACTAAGAGTCGAACCAACAACTGCAGTCTCGGATGGAATTACAGTTTCGTGGCATGCAGATAATTCAGTTACAGAAAGTCATTAAAACTTCCAGGAGAATGCTATGAAGCAGCCGCAGAACTTTTAGGAGTATGCTAAGGAATCTGCTTCTCTGAGTCTGTCAAATTCAATATCTCTCAGTTTGGTTTTCTAATGCAATGATTATTGTAATAGAATATGGCAATTTTACAGCATTGCTGTTGTCCTCAAAGTTTTATTTTGTACAGGTCGCATTATCTTCGAAAGGAGTGAACTTGTTGTACAAGACCTGTCCAAATGTGAGTGTTTCTTGACAGTCAGCCGGAAGATGTCAGTAACCTAGAGACGAAGAGGATTCAGCTTCATGTCAAATTCCACACGCGTTCATGTCTACAACTATTGTTCTACCCCATCTGCACACAACACACATATGTGTTGTATCGTATATCCTTTGTTCAGATTGCTAATTCTCTACTTTTCACGGATTCGATAAAATTATTAGGAAGGAGACTTCATCTTAGGTGCTTTTTGAGGACCAATACTATATGTGCTATTGAGGTAAAGTTCTAAACATCTAATGTTATGCAGTTTACCTATTGCCGCCTTTTAGCATATGCCTCCATCAGACGTGGTGCCATGTTAGCACAACAGGTGTTCCTTAACATGCTATAGACAGAAAAAGATGAGATCTATAGAACAGAGATGTTGGTTCTAGACATGTTAGCATCCTGGTGAAATTTTCAATCACTGCCAAGCCAGAGAAAAGCGTGTTCACAGAGATCTAATAATCACTGTAAAATGTTAAGACGGCTGGTGTTCACAGAGACGCCGATTCTGGGTCGGCCATGCAGATGCAATCGGGTCTTCCTACGATGGTCAGAAACATCGGGTTGGTACCCACTCGTCGTCGACCTCATTGTTGGCAGGAAGCGCCTGACCAAGGTGCTGATAGATGAAGGCAACAGCCTTAACATCCTCTACGTCGAAACCCTCCACGCCATGGGGATCGACCGGTCCCGCATTTTGCTGATCGGCGTGCCGTTCCATGACGTCGTGTCGGGGACGTAGGCCGTCTCCCTTGGGCAGATCGACCTGCCTGTAACCTTCAGGAACCCATCAAACTTTTGAACAAAGACCCTCACCTTCGAGGTGGTTAGTTTACATGGAGCCTACCACGTCATTTTGGGTCGGTCATGCTACACCAAGTTTATGGCCGTCCCCAACTACACCTACCTCAAACTTAAGATGCCCGGGCCAAATGGGGTGATCATTGTAGGCCCGTTGTTCCAGCGCGCATATCATCGTGAGACTGAGAGCTGTGAGCTCGCTTCCGTCATGGTCACATCGACTGAAGAGCTCTTGGGCATCAAAGCACGCATCATCGAAGACTCTCCCAACTCTAATTGTGGTGCTGCCTCCTTTGAGCCGATCGATGGGACCAAGAGTTGGAGCTCGACCCCGACAACGCCAAGGAGAAGGTGGTGAGGATCGGGACCTTGCTCTTTGACAAATAGGAAAGCGCGTTCATCAACTTTCTCCGCGCGAACATTGACATCTTTGCGTGGAAGCCCTCCGACATGTCAGGCATAAGGAGGGATGTGACCGAGCAGTCCTTTCATATCAGGCCAAGTTCCAGGCCGGTGAAGCAACATTTGAGCCGCTTTGATGAGGAGAAGCGCAAGGCAATCAACGAGGAGATCACGAAGCTTCTGGCAGCCAGATTCATCAAGGAGGTGTATCACCCAAAGTGGTTAGCTAATCCTTTTCTTGTACATAAAAAAGAATAGAAAATAGAGAATATGTGTTGACTATACCAGCCTTAACAAGGCTTGTCTAAAGGATCCTTTTTCTTTTACCACACATTGACCAGATAGTTGACTCGACCTCGAGGTGCGAAAACCCTCTACTTTCTAGATGCATACTCCGGGTACCATCAAATCGCGATGAAAGATTCCGACCAATTTGAGACCTCTTTCATCATGCCATTTGGATCGTATTGCTACGTTACGATGCCATTTAGGTTAAAAAATACAGGGAAAACATACCAATGTTGTATGCTCAAGTGTTTCGACTACCTCATTGGTAACACCATAGAGGCGCATGTGGACGACATCGTAGTTAAGTCCAAAAAAGCCGACTAACTCGTGGTCGACTTAGAGGGCACCTTTTCTAAGCTGCGCAAAAAACAGGATCAAGCTCAACCTCGAAAAGTGTGTCTTCAGGGTGCCACAAAAACATGTTGCTAGGATTCATCATCTCCGAGCGAGGTATCGAGGCTAACCCGAAAAAGATCGCAACGTTCAAAAGGATAGGCCTGTTGGGGGATAGGGGGATAGCCACATTTACCATGGGCTTGGACTCCCTATGTGTACAAAAGAGGCCCAATCCGGAGATCCAAGGACCTAGATGTAAAGTTTAAGGACTTGTTTATAATATTTTGCCCCACCAATAAAATAAAGGCAAACTCTCCCTTTTTCACTATAAATAGAGGGGCAACACTTGAGGTGGGGGGATGGACTTGGCCATTTGCTTATTTACTCTCCAGCACTCTTGTTCTCCATTGGACTCTTTCTCTCTTTTCTCTCTCTGTCTTTTTCTTTATGTTCAGGGTGAAATTCTCAACATTAGCGTCCATCGTGCTCGGCATGTTTTTTCTTTTTCTAGAGAGATGAGATCAGAAAAAAAGGAAAGTGAAGTTTAGTGAGTTTGAGCAATATTATTCTTCCAGAAGCGGAACTCCGTTCATTATTTTTGTATAGAAACTGCACTCCGTTAAACTTTGTTTTTCCTTTTCCACTTCGCTTATCTGCTTTCTGTTTTCATTTCATAATCTTCGATAGTTTTATTTTGATCTAGCTTTCTATAGCGTACTATCAAACTATTACCCTAGCACACAAGTCACGAAGCAACTACACACGGTTCGCTTCACGAGGTCATTTTGCCACCTCGCTTGCAAAGTAACTACATGCAGTTTGCCTCATGAAGTCATTTTGCCACCTCGCTTGTGAAGTAGTTACACGCGGTTTGCCTCATGAAGTCTGGTTTCACTGAGTATCGATTTCACATTTAGTTCAGCTGCCATCACTTCGCGCCTGTTTTCCTTTTTGCTGTATGCACCCACCCACTTCGATTCAAGCCAAGCAACACCAGCCGTGTTGTCCGCTGCCAAAGCGCAGTAAAATAATCCCGAGGTACCTTGAACCTCGAGCGGCAGGACAAGCTAGCGATTTCAAAGCACTTTTGAAGCCATCGCGTGACAAGTCAAGCCACCATCATCGTATCCTCGATCGAGGTACGTTAAGAAAAAAGAGAGAGGGCCAACCAGCATGTACGTACATCAATATGCAAGTTCAAAATCGCTAGCTACAAGTTATGAAAGCGAGAAAAGTGAAAAAACTCGCTTCGCTTCCTCAAAAAGTGAGAACCGCTTCGCTCGTAAAAAGCAAGAAAACTCACTTTGCTCGCTTAAAAAAAAAAGTAAGAAAATTCATTTTACTTGAGCAAAAAGCGAGAAATCACTTCGCTTGCTCAAAAAGCGAGAAAACTCGCTTCGCTTCCTCAAAAAGCAAGAACTCGCTTCGGTCGTAAAAAACAAGAAAACTCACTTTGCTCGCTTAAAAAAAGTGTGAAAACTCACTTCGCTCGAACAAAAAGTGAGAAATCACTTCGTTTGCTCAAAAAGCGAGAAAACTCACTTTACTTGAGCAAAAAGTGAGAAATCACTTGCTTGCTCAAAAAGTGACAAAACTCACTTCGCTCGAGCAAAAAAGTAAGAAAATTCACTTTAATCGCAAAAAGTGAGAAATCACTTCGCTTGCTCAAAAACCGAACTCGCTCCACTCGCTCAAAAAGCGAGAAAATTCACTTTGCTCGCTTAAAAAAAAGTGAGAAATTCACCTGGCTCGAGCAAAAAGCGAGAAATCACTTCGATTGCTCAAAAAGCAAGAAAACTCGCTTCGCTTCCTCAAAAAGCGAGAACTCGCTTCGCTCGCAAAAAGCAAGAAAACTCACTTTGCTCGGTTAAAATAAAGTGAGAAAACTCACTTCGCTCGAGAAAAAAGTGAGAAATCACTTCGTTTGCTCAAAAAGTGAGAAAACTCACTTTGCTTGAGCAAAAAGTGAGAAATCACTCGCTTGCTCAAAAAGTGAGAAAACTCACTTCGCTCGAGCAAAAAGTAAGAAAATTCACTTTGATCACAAAAAGTGAGTGAAATCTCACTTCGCTCGAGCAAAAAGTGAGAAATCACTTCGCCTGCTTAAAAACCGAACTCGCTCCACTCACTCAAAAAGCGAGAAAATTCACTTTGCTCGCTTAAAACTAAGTGAGAAATTCACTTGGCTCGAGCAAAAAGCGAGAAATCACTTTGCTTGCTCAAAAAGCGAGAAAACTCGCTTCGCTTTCTCAAAAAGCAAGAACTCGCTTCATTCGCAAAAAGCAAGAAAACTCACTTTGCTTGCTTAAAAAAAAGTGAGAAAATTCACTTCACTTGAGCAAAAAGCGAGAAATCACTTCACTTGCTCAAAAAGCGAGAAAACTCGCTGCGCTTCCTCAAAAAGCGACAACTCGCTTCGCTCCCAAAAAGCAAGAAAACTCACTTTGTCCACTTAAAAAAAAAGTAACAAAACTCACTTCGCTCGAGCAAAAAGTGAGAGATCACTTCGTTCGCGTAAAAAGTAAAAAAACTTCACTTCGTTTGTGTGAAAAACGAGAAAACTCGCTTCGCTTGCAAAAAGTAAGGAAACTTACTTCGCTCGTGCAAAAAGTAAGAAATCACTTCATTCGCGCAAAAAGCTTGCAAAAAGTGAGAAATCCACTTGGCTCGCAAAAATAGTGAGACAAAAGAAGAGAGCAAATCTCACTTCGCTAGCGTGCAAAAAAAAAAAAACCAATTGTCAGAAGCCGCAAAGGGGCTCGGCACCTCAAATTTCTAGTTTCATCTCGTCACAAAATGATTTAAAGGGAGAAGTTGCGTTTTTCTTTAAAATAATTTAGTGCCTATAGTAGCAAAGGGGCTCGGCACTCCAAATTTTTAGTTTCACTTCGCCCCAAAGCGACATTATCGATAACTTTTTATCAGAATTTGATCAAACTTTTTTTTCAATAACTTTTATTCCAAACTTTTTTCCTCAGAACTTTAGTTCCAGACTTTTTTCTTCTTCTCAAAACTCTTGGTTGAATACAAACTTCAATGAAAGGTTTTGACCAAACTTTATTATTAAATGTTTGAACAAACTTATACCAATCCTTTCTACCTCTTAATCATATTTCTTCAGTGCTTTTCTCAAAAACAAATTCGTTCACACACAATCAGGTATTTCAGATAAACCAAATTTTTAGCATGCACAACTTTTTGCATGTGGATTCTTTCTGCAGGCAGAGTCTTTTTATTGCCTTTCCACGTGCAATTGCACTTTGCGCTCGAGGTGAACACATTTTTGCATGAGAAACACTTCTTTTTCCTTCACCACTAAATACATGTTACACTTCGCACTCAAGGAGTAATTAGGATAGGACTTGACCGAAGTTGCTGCGAAGACGCACCCCACACTTCATTTTTCACCCATAGAAACTCTCATCAACCTTGCATGTTTCGTTGAAAGTTCAGAAATGAGTTTTGCGTCTCGTTGCATGAAGTGCACCCTTGCTTAGTTAAGGTCAAAAGAGCAGGAAGCTCTCAAAGTCCACAAAGGTGAGGAAAAAAGAAAAAAAACAAAAAAAAAAGCAAAAGTGCTAAAAAAACTGAACACTATTTTATGATGCTATCACCTATAAATATCTAAGTACCACTCGTTTGAGGTTGTATGAGAATGTTTTGTTTCATCTAAAATTTCAAGTGATAATTGCTCTCGCACGCTCCAGCATAAACTGACAAATGTTTCCAACTAAGTTTGTTCCACACGTTTTTGTCTCGTAGGCATTCCTGCATTATGAGATCATACACCAAATTTTTGTTCTCTCTCCCACTAACATGTAGGGATTGTCATCAACATCGAGTCATCCTAAATCTGAGTGTACACATAAGAACAATGGTTTTTACTCCTCATCAAGTGCTCACAAATGACATATTGGTTTTCTTCGAATGATATGACTCTCTCGAGAGGCTCGCCTTCACTTCGGCTTCGGCATCAACACACCTCAACGCCCTACAATGGCTCGAGGGGCTCGCCTTCACTTTGGCTTCGCCATCAACACACCTCGACGCCCTACAACGGCTTGAGGGGCTCGCCTTCACTTTGGCTTCGTCATCAACACACCTTGACGCCCTACAATGGCTCGAGGGGCTCGCCTTCACTTCGGCTTCGCCATGAACACACCTCGACGCCCTACAACGGCTCGAGGGGCTCGTCTTCACTTTGGCTTCGCCATCAACACACCTCGACACCCTATAACAGCTCGAGGGGCTCGCCTTCACTTTGTCTTCACCATCAACACACCTCGACGCCCTACAACGGCTCGAGGGGCTTGCCTACACTTCAGCTTCGTCATCAACACACCTCGATGCCCTACAACAGCCCGAGGGGCTCGCCTCTGCCTTGCCATCATCGACACACCTCGATGCCTTACGACAGCTCGAGAGGCCTGTCATTAGCATGGTGGTCTGGCTGTCATCTTCGACCTCATCATCAACATGATCCGGCTGGCCACATCATCGTCAGATGTTAATGCTACAACATCTACATCAACAACTTCCACACGAGTGAAGCTTTCCCATAAACACTAGCCAAGAGGGGCTAGGGGTGTACTAGAACCTGTCCACGCTCACGCAGTGGCAAAGGTTTGTCTAGTGTTCATGGGAGAAGACTCGAGAGACAACAGCGACATTCAAGTGGAACTACCTTGATCTTTATATCTTGAGTTGTTTCATGTATAGGCATGCACATACTCTTTTCTCCATTCCCTTTTTTCCCAGTGGGTCTTTGGGATGGAGTTTTTAGTGAGGCGTACACGAGATGGTTACACAAAAGTATTTCTGTAACCATAAGATCGAGTTGTAATTGGTCCTCTTTTCTAGGCTTTTCTTGTAACTATTTGATCTTGTCGTGCTCGCCAAGACCGAATAGTTGAGGGGCTACTGTTGGGGGATAGCCACATTTACCATGGGCTTGGACTCCCTATGTGTACAAAAGAGGCCCAATCCGGAGATCCAAGGACCTAGATGTAAAGTCTAAGGACTTGTTTATAATATTTCACCCCATCAATGGAATAAAGGCAAACTCTCCCTCTCCCACTATAAATAGAGGGGCAACACTTGTGGTGGGGGGAGAGGCTTGGCCATTTGGTTATTTACTCTCCAGCACTCTTGTTCTCCACTGGACTCTTTATCCCTTCTCTCTCTCTCTCTCTCTCTCTCTCTCTCTCTCTCTCCCTCCCTCTCTCTCTCTTATGTTCAAGGTGAAATCCCCAACAGGGCCCAATCCAAAACTTGAAAGGCGTACATTGCCTCATCGGGTGTTTGGTGGGTTTGACTCGCACCTCAGAGAGATTCTCCCTCTCTACAACTTCTAAAGAAGTTCGATCGATTCGAGTGGATGCCCGAGGCCCAGACCGCCTGGAACGACATCAAGCGCATCTTGATGAACCCACCGGTACAAGTCCCGCCAGTCTGGGACTGGCCGCTGTTACTCTATGTTGCAGCTACGATGCTAGTGGTCAACGCCGCCCTGGTGGTGGAGCGGGAAAAAGAGTGACACATCCTCAAAGTCTAACACCCCGTCTACTTCATCAGCGAGGTGTTGTCCGACTCAAAAACACGATACCCACAGATCCTAAAGATTATTTTTGTTGTGATGACCGCCCAACGGAAGCTACGCCCCGACTTTGAGTCCCACTCGATCACCGTGGTTATTTCTTTCCCCCTTCAGGAGATCATACAAAATTGAGACGCAACGAGCAAGGTGGCAAAGTCGACGCTCGACCTGCTGGCTTACGACATCACCTACTCACCCTGAGTCGGCAATCAAGTCCAAAGCCTTAGTTGACTTCAGGGCGAAATGAACCGAGAACCAGCTGTTGATGCGAAAATCTCACGTGTGACCTGGGAGATCTGCTTAGCTCTAGTGCAGGCTCAATATAGAAACCGAGGCATGCCAGTCGATTTTCCCTGCAAATCAACAAAAAGACAAACGGTCAAATTCCACAGGTCACCGGCCTAGGACAGACCGATGAAGAAAGCCGATAATCACTGTTTGTGAAACCAGTCGATGCTATTGTGAGAATAAAACATAAGAGAATATAAACTAATCGGCTGATTATGTTGGCTTATCAGCCAATTTAGTTAAATATGCAATTATAAACCATTAATGTTGATAAGAAATTAGAACAATAGACCAGAGTCGATAAATCCACAGTATTCGTACAATAACTGGCCAGGTTGATACAATAGACTTAAAGTCGATAGAGCTGAATCGTTAGATCTACAATAAAAGTGCATAAACTCGCTTTGTCGATAAAGGTAAGTTGATAGGCCAGAGTCAATAGAATATAATAATCATGTGCTGAATTCTGCCCGTCGATAGGTGCTAAGTCGATAGATCTGATAGCTGGTATTGCAAATATGCCTCAAATTCACATATCTAATTCTGTTAAACAAAAGGGGGCAATCGACTTCTAATATACATGAATAAAATAGGCAAAAAACCAGGAAGTCGATCGAACCATGATAACCTGTCGGCTAAATGTCCCGACAGAACTCTGTCGACTCTACCTATAAGCAGATCGAATCTAACCTTATCAGCCCAGCAAGAGATCAAAGTCGATGCACCTTACTGATTCAAACAGATCGAACTTAATCGAGACAGTGTTCAAACATGACAAATAAAGCTAGATTTTAATCTAATTATAGATAGGATCAATCGAGTGACTCGAATAATAGATCTAAAATCCAGCTTATAAAACCTACAGAAATCGCATAAGATCGGACCTAACCGAGACAATAATGCAATTTAAGTTGGTAATATAAACCAAATAAAGACCTAATTACCAGAAAACTAGCAATTTCAAAGATAACAACTAGAATATTAACTTAATGAGAAAGTACTAGTTGAAGTCGATGAAATTACCGAGGGTGACTAATCCAAGTCTCTCGTTGAGATCGGAGCCGATGAAGCCCGCGCGAAAAGAGGATGTCGTCGAGAACAAGTTTGGCGATATGCTGAGTTGTATTGAACGAAAGTGTTGTTCTTCTGTACAGATCCTATTACATATTTATAACCCCATGAAGGGATTCTGGCCCGACTCGGTCAGGACTTTTAAACAAACCGACTAAGTTTGTTTCTAAATTAAATTCAAATTAAAAATAGACAAAGATAAAATTACCCTAACAGGCCCACTTTATTTCCTTTGGTCGTTGAATTCTGTTGACTTCGTCCGATTCCGATTCCACGTAGCTGATCACTGGGACCGGTCAAATTTTGGTGCCAACACATGCCCCCCGAGTCAGGGGCACGAAATCGTTCGTGCACCGGACTTGATCTCCTCTTTCACCGCGCGTCTCATTTATCACCTTGTTGCTTCAGATTCTAATAAATGCAATCAATAAGGAACCACTCACCAGTCAGGTCGCATCTACAGTACTCCATCCAACCACTCGTGACCCTTAATTGTGACCTTTGCTTGACGCTGGATAAATCTGGTCAATCATATCCATACCCCATTCTCTAAACGGCCATGGCTTAATAATTGGATTCATAGCTGATGCCGGTGCTCTCTGTATTGCTCCAAACCTCTGACAATCTTGACACCCTTTATAATACTTAAAGCAATCTTCCAACATAGTAGGCCAATAGTACCCAGTCCTCTTCAATAGCCATCTCATTTTATGGGCCGATTGATGTGTACCACAGATGCCTTCATGGACTTCGCACATAACAACTTTGGCTTCTTCTTGATTTAAACATCTTAATAACACACCATCAATCATCTGATAATAAAGTTTTTCTTCTAACAAAACATACCTCATTGCCATATATCGAATCTTTCGAGGCGTACGTTGAGTTGGATCCTTGAGATACTGTGCTATCTTGATCCTCCAATCTTCTTCATTGACACTGATCTCATCGACATCAGCTTGCCTACCTTCATCAACATCAACCCTATCGACACTAACTCGCTTGGCTTCATCGACATCGACAATTTCAACAATCATACCATCATTATTTAGCTGATATCCCGATGTCTTCTGTGTTAAATCTTTTGCCTCCATATTCTGTTCCCTTGGGACATGTTTAAACCTCACTGTCTTGAAGCATTGCAACAAATCTTGACACTCAGTATAAAATAGCCTTAATATATCATCTTTACCGAAAAAGGCTCGCGCCCTGCTTTATAAGAAAGCCATAGTCTGTTAGGGTTGCCAGCTTACAATTTTAATCATACAAACAAGCCAAAACCTTTAACCTCACCCACTCCACTAACATTTTTAGTTCACCGTTTACAGAAAATTAAAGAGAATTAGCTAGTTATCCTATTCCTACCGGTTCAATCTCCATTTTCATCTCCTTCTTGACTCCCTCTATGACTAGCTCAAGCTCATCCCTGTCTTGACCTTTGCTGAGGATTGTCCATTGCTGCATAAAGGATATTAATCTATGAATTACTGCACAAGGCGAGGATACAATTCCATCATGAAAAACCCAGTCGTTCCTATTTAACCATAGGGTCCAACAAACAGTTCCAAACATGAACAATAATGTTTTATTACTAGTATTCCCACACTCTCTCAAAAAATTCTAGTTAATATTGCTCACACTCTTCGGAATGTGTAACCATCCTAGACTGTCCTTGATCACCTTGCACATTTATACTTAATGAGGTCCCAGGATTTGGGAGAAAAAATGACCGCTCCCGCTCCCGCACCAATAATGAATCCCCAATGAATTCAACACAATCGACTCTAGCTTCTTTCAACATCTGCAATCCTTTGATATTAGCTCTATATTCGACCTGATTATTAGTCGATGCCTCTACAGCAAACGCAAATTCAAACCTTGCCCCCCCTGAGGCGATATAATCATAAGTCCGATGCCACATCCATTATTGCAAACAGAACCATCAAAAAACAATAACCATGGCATCGGCTCCACCATTGACACCTCTGATCCACAATGATCAACAACTACATCAGCCAGAACCTGACCCTTAACATCTTTAGCAGATTCATATGTCAAATCATATTCAGCCAATGCTAGCATCCATTTACCAATTATGCCTTTCAAAATTGGAGCCGATAACATATATTTGATGACATCGGCTTTCCATACCACCACACACTCAACCGATAACAAATAATGCCTCAACTTCACACATGAGAAATATAAACACAAATATAACTTTTCAATCTCCGTGTACCTGGTTTCAGCATTGATCAATCTTCAGCTTAAATAAAACACATCCCTCTCTTTACCATCTTGTTCTTGAATTACAGTTGATCCGATCGACTTTTTGTCAGCCGCAAGATAAAGCTTGAAAGGCAATCCTTCTCTTGGTGGCACCAGCACAGGAGGTGAAACCAAATACTTGATGTCCTTCAGAGCTTTCTGATGTTCTGGCTCCCATACAAACCTTTGAATCTCCTTTTACTTTAATAATGGGGTGAATACATCAAGCTTCCCTGATAAATTCAAAATAAATCTTCTAATGAAATTCACTTTGCCGATCAATGATTGAAGTTCTGTCTTGTTGATCGGCGGCTCGATGTCATTGATAGCCTTCATGCACTTTGGCCCATTCTCAATTCCTCTTTCATGCACGATAAAACCCAGAATTTGACTAGCCGATACACCGAAAGCATATTTTTTTGGATTCATCTTCAAGACATACCTTCTGGTTCTCTTGAGTACTGCCCGCAAATCGGCTATATGATCTTCTATTCTTTTGGATTTAACTACCACATCATCAATATAAATCTCTACTAGTTTGCCGATCAAATCATGGAATATATAATTCATGGCCCTCTGATATGTGGCTCCAGCATTCTTCAAACCAAATGTCATGACAACCCATTCATACAAACCAAGAGCCCCGGGACACCTAAAAGCAGTCTTTGGTATATCCTCTTCTGCCATGAAAATCTGATTATAACCAGCATTACCATCCATAAAACTGACAATCTTATGCCCTGTTGCTGTGTTAACCAGAGGATCTGCTATCGGCATCGGGTAATTATCCTTTGGGGTGGCCCTATTCAACGGGCGAAAGTCAATACAGACTCTCAACTTGCCACACTTCTTGAAATCAGGTACAATATTTGAAACCCACTCTGAATATCAGCAAGGCCTAATGAACTTAGCATTGTATAACCTAGTAAACTCACCCTTGACATCATCATAAATCTTTGGATCGATTCTCCTTGGAGGTTGCTTATAAGGCCGATATCCAGGTTTTGATAGGCAGCTGATGTTCAACGATAGATCGACTCAGGCCGGGCATCTCAGAATAATCCCAAGCAAAACAATCCTGGTACTCTTTTAATAATTTTATTAATTCAACTTTAAAATCTTCATCCAATTTCTTACTGATAAATATCGGCCTTGGTTTATCGCCATCTCCTATATTGACTTCCTATATGTCATCGGCCGACATGAATCTTTTTCCCAACTTCCCATCTTCTGCAAACTCCATTGGGGTGCCTGTCAGAGAAACAATTTAGAATTTGACTGGTCCACTATCTCAATACCCTATGTAGTAATCTTAACATAATCCCGATCCCAAATCTTGCCAGACAAACACTCCATATCATCCGCATGCCATGGTACTAAATCGGCCAATGCAACATTGACGGTTTCATCGACCGGGATTACCTCTACTTGATCACCAATCCACTGGGCTAGAGACTGATGCATTGTTGATAAAACACAACAGTTTGCATGTATCCAATCACGACCTAATAGAAGGCTGTAGGTTCCCTTTCCATCAATGACAAAGAAAGTAACCGACAAAGTTTTACTGCCGATTGTGAGCTCCATATTTAAGACTCTCTTGGCTGCTGTAGTACGACCACCATAATCCCTCAAAATCATATTTGTGTCGATTAAGTCATCTTCAATTTCCCCCAATTTTCTGACAGTAGTGATCGGCATAATATTCACTGCAGCACCTCCATCGACCATCATCTTTCCCATCGACATCCCATCGATGAACCCCTTGAGGTACAACGCCTTCAAGTACCGATGTTTAGATTCATCTGGCTTATCAAACACTGCTTGCTGTACATCAAATACCACCTGTGGTGTATTCCCTTCATCAGCAATCAATTCTTCTCCTGATGCCATAAATTCTTGAGGTAACATCATTACTATGCCCACTCTAGCGCTTCGTACCTGTACTTGCTATTTCACTTTTGGCCTCCAGACCTTCTTTGATGGCTGATCATCATCTTCATCATAATAATATTTACCAGCCCTTATTTGCCTGCAACGCATTCTCTGAACCCTGCGCTTCCGACTCTTAGAGAAAATGCCAGACGGACACCAATGATCGGCTTGTTCCTGTCCTTCTTGCATCTCTTTATCGACTTCTTCATCGAAGTGAACTTCTTCTCCTGTCTTTCTGGAACCATGTCGATCAAAAGCTGATACCCTTCCATTCTCATCGACTTTACCCGCCATCGACCTCCTAGCATTACCTGGCTGATGTCGATAGCTGCTCGAAGCTTCTCTATACATTTGTTCCGCTCGTCTGCTGCATCCAGGACAGCTATTAGTCGATGGAAGCTTCATATTGTGGTCCCAACAATACTGAAAGAACGGGAATTCCCAATACGGATCAAACTGTGATTTCTTCATCTCCCTGTCGCTTTTCTTCTGATACTGATTTATATACGCTTCTATATTGTCGATGCCAGCCATATTGACATTTGTAGGGAACGGATGCCCATCAATCTTCATGGTTCCCTTTGTAAACTTGATCTTTCCTTGTTCAATTGCCGATTGAATCTCTCTTCTGAATACCTTGCATTCATTAGTGTAATGAGACGGTGAATTGTGCCACTTGCAGTACTTTCTTTTCTTTAATTCTTCTGTAGGTGGGATCACGTGATTAGGTGGCAACTAGATGTGCCTTTCCTGCAACAACATATCAAATACCTTATCAGCTTTGGTGATATCGAAGTCATACTTTTCTTCTGGCTCTTTCTGCTTCACCCCATAGACACGACAACACATTCTTGTTTCTGGTCCACTCAGCCATATTGACTTCTCCGGCATCTTCATTGGACTCAGACTCGTTATCATTATAATTGACTTCAATCGGCCTTGACCGTGCCCCCCGAGTCAGGTTCTCCTGGATAGATACCTTCCGTACCAACTGGGACAAGCTCTCAAACTCGGCCAAAGGAAACTTCTCCCTCAAAAGTGCAACTAAGCCATTGAATGCTATTTTTGCCATCTAAGTATCAGTCAATTGTAAGCTAAAACATTTACTGCGCACATCTCTAAACCTCTGCACATAATCATGCACAGACTCCCTAGCTTTCTGCCTCACAAAAATCAGATTAGACAACCTCATTTCTCTTGTTTCAGCAAAGAAGTATTTATAAAATTTCTATTCAAGATTGGCCCAAGTAATAATGGAATTAGAGGGCAATGATGCGAACCACAAAAAAGCCAAACCGGACAATGATAACGGAAACTGCCTGATCTTCAATGCTTTGGTAGCTCCTGCCTCTCCACATTGCACCGAAAACCGGCTAATATGCTCAACTGTGGTAATATTGTCTTGTCCAGTAAACTTAGTAAATTCTGGTGGCCTGTATCGACTCGGCATAGGAATCAAGTCATAGCTAGGAGGATAAGGGGGTCGATACGTATAAGTTTGGTGCTTTGGCTTTAACCCAAATTGTTCTCTCATTACTTCAGCACTCTTTACTGCCCAGTCATCGGTCGAAACTTTGCTATTTAGAGTAGCCAATGCAGGACCACACGCTGGCACATGCGGGGCTGTTTGTGAACCAAAATTGACAACAGTGTGTTGGCCTTCCAACTCCCCGGGCAATGCAGATGATGATGGCATTCCGAACAAACTTGGTTCTACGTTTGGAGTTGTACCATATGTGACATTCGGCTCTGACGTCTCTTGCCTGTAGAGCTGCGGCTGTGTTTGTGGAGTAGTTCTTTGCAATATTATCCTGCGAGGTGTTCTCTCCACTGTACCACTATCAGCATTCTTCGAGGGTAGAGTAGCTTTAGAAGTTGATGGCCCTGAACCTGTAACAGGATGTGTTATGCTCGCCTATGGCTGCTGTGAACTAGGTGCTTCAATTGTAGGCCGAGGAATATTCCTGGATGTTCGAAAATACGTTGGCCCACCTACTGGATCATCATATATACAACCTTCAACAGTTTGAATAATTAAAGCCCTAAGAGTATTGACCAACACAGGTGACTGATTAGTCAATGCATGGTGAATAGCTAAATGTATCATGTTGTTTAATGTAGATTTATCAATCACCTCTATTGGCTTATTGGCAGTTGATTTCTTAGTTTTGTCTTCTATCAAGGCAGCAACAGGTAACTTTCCTTTCTGTATGATCTTGCCATGCTTGGTTTTGCTAAATATACTCAACAAAATGCTTTCATACTCCATAATCCTCTGGTCAATTTGTGCTTTTATTTCATCGCTCAGATCATCCTTGTTAATAGGCATTATGTTCTCTATCCTCAGATCTGCGCCAATATCATGTTTTGGTGGAGGATTATCAGGGAGCTTAGGATCCTTTGGCATTCCAAGTTCAGACATGCTGTGAAGCTTAAAGTCCTTCATCCTACCAGGCGTGCCAAAAAGCGTGTTGACGTGAAAATCACACGCGTAACCTGGGAGGTCTGCTTAGCTTCAGTGCAGGCTCAATACGGAAACCCGGGTGTGCCAATCGATTTTCCCTGCAAATCAACAAAGAGACAAACGGTCAAATTCCACGGGTCACCGGACCAGGACAGGCCGATGAAGAAAGCCGATAATCACTGTTCGTGAAACCAGCCGATGCTATTGTGAGAATGAAACATAAGAGAATATAAACTAACCGGCTGAATACATCGGCTTATCGACAAATTTAATTAAATATGCAGTTATAAATCATTAATGCTGATAAGAAATTAGAACAATAGACCAGAGTCGATAAATCCACAGTATTCGTACAATAACTGGCCAGGTTGATACAATAGACTTAAAGTCGATAGAGCTGAGTCGATAGATCTACAGTTGTAAGGATCATGACCATTGAGGTCACCCCGAGGTATGAATGTTTTGCTGATGAATGAAAAACATGAAATGTGACTAATGTCTACATGAGCGTTGTTCGTGTAGGAAACCTTTTCTATCTTATGATGATTGTTGATGGCGGCCTTGGCGATTGATGACAATGACTGCAAGCATGGAGGCTTGTGAGCTTGATGGAGTCCAAGGGTTGATGGAGATGGTTCAAAGCTAAGGACAAGGTACGAAGCAAGTGTTGGGAACACTTGTCTAGTTGTTAGGGCTTTGAGTCCATAGGAAAAATTGGACTACCAAGGGGGTCTAGGTCATTTCTCTTAGGTCATGTCTAGTCAGTGATGTGCAAGGTTGCTTAGTGAAATCACAGGCACTAGGTGATAGTGAAGAAGCCAAGGAGCTGTTCGGAGAAGCCGGGAAACAAAGCCAAGCGAGGATGAGGAGTTTCAGCTTCTAGACGAAGTGACCAGACAGAGGGGTCAGTGGAGACCGGACTATACGGTCACTAAGTGGACAAAGAGCAATTTGCAAGGAATTTGTTGTGCAGGGATCAATAGTGATCGGATGGTTCAGTCAGCTGACTGGACGGTCCGATCTGTATGGAGACGCGCCGAGATAGAGAAGACGTAAATTAGGAGCTCTCTAGAATGGAGAGAGTCTGATCAGAAGGTCCGGTCAGCTAACCGGACAGTCCAGTCAGTAGGAGATCAGCAGGGGCAAAGCCGTTGGTGCCGAGGATTGCAGTGACCGGACAGTCCGGTCAGTTGGCCCAGAAAGCTGATTTCATGGAGCAACGGCTAGTTGGAGGTTGGAAGCCTATGTAACTTCATTGCTGGGGTCTTGGAGACCTCTCTTGGCCAGTGGAATTGCTTGGAGCATTTGGTGAGAGCCAAGAGGAAAAGAGGAGAGCACTACTAGGAGATATTGCATATCTTGAGAGTGCTAGTGAGAGTAACATGGAGTGATCTTGCACATCTAAGGCTAGGTGTCCTTGAGGGTGTGATCTAGGTTGTTACTCTTGGTCTATGGTGAGACCTAGACCGGTTAGGTGTCGGTGATCGAGCCTATCGTGATCGGTTGTGAAGGCCGTCACATGTTTGTACATGGTTTGAGCCCGCCGGTGAAAGGAGCATCGCTAGTGAGCGCCCGTGTCGGCTCGGGGAGTCCGACAAGTTCTTGGGAGAGGCGAGCTTGTGTCTTGGTGGCAGCAGTGACGTGCACCATGTCTTCACTCTGGGAGTGACTACGGGCTTGTGGGCGAGAACTCCACATTGGTGGCAGGAGGGACCGGGACTCCGGTGGGAGTGGTCCAACAAGGAGTAGGGGAAGGCACCATCCTTCCGAGACCTCGGGAAAAAATCATGAGCCATCTCTTACTCTACTCCTTACTATGATGCTTTACTTTCCGCATTTACATACCATGCTATTCATGCTTGTGTGCTTGCCTTGCTCTAGTTGATTACCTAGTAGACTTGCATGAATAGGCTTCTCTACTTGCTAGTAGTGCTTAGCTTTCATACTTGATCACTAGCATGTATAGGAGTTGCTTTGGCTTGTTTGATCACCCTAGTATGTATCGTGCTACTCATGCTTGTGTGCCTTCCATGTGCTTGTTGATTTAGTAGCTTTGCATGAGTAGGCTCCTTTGCTAGCTTGTTGTGTGCTTCTGCGTATCTTTAATTACTTGCTTCCATAGGAGTTGTATTGCCTTGTGTGATCCACTAGTATGCTTAGGTTGTTGTTCCTTTCATAGGTTCATTATCTTGCTAGTGTGATCATCACTACAATTGTGTAGGAATTGTGTTGAGTGGTAGGTTTTAGGAATTAGCGAATTTGGTACATAGTGTGAGTTCCCGATTCACCCCCCTCTCGGTCACTCGATCCTGTCAACAGTAAAAGTACGTAAACTCGCTCTGTCGATGAAGGTAAGTCGATGGGCCAGAGTCGATAGAAATATAATAATCATGTGCGGAACTCTAAACGTCGATATGTGCTAAGTCGATAGATCTGATAGCTGGTATTGCAAATATGCCTCAAATTCACAGATCTAATTCTGTTAAACAAAAGGGGGCAATTGACTTCTAATATACAACAATAAAATAGGCAAAATACCAGGAAGTCGATCGAATCGTGATAACCTATCGGCTAAACGTCCCGACAGAACTCTATCGACTCTGCCTATAAGCAGATCGAATCTAACCTTATCAGCCCAGCAAGAGATCAAAGTCAATGCAGCCTTGCTGATTCGAACAGATCGAACTTAATCGAGACAGTGTTCAAACACGACAAATAAAGCTAGATTTTAATCTAATTATTGATAGGATCGATCGAGTGACTCGAGTAATAGATCTAAAACCCAGCTTATAAAACCTACAGAAATCACATAAGATCGGACCTAACCAAGATAGTAATGCAATTTAAGTCAATAATATAAACCAAATAAAGACCTAATTACCGGATAACTAGCAATTTCAAAGATAACAACTAGAATATCAACTTAATGAGAAAGTACTAGCTAAAATCGATAAAAGTACCGAGGGTGACTAATCCAAGTCTCTCGCCGAGATCGGAGCCGATGCAGCCCGCGTGAGACAAGGATGTCGTCGAGAAAAAGTTTGGCGATGCGGCGAGTTGTATTGAACGAAAGTCTTGTTCTTCTGTACAGGCCCTATTACATATTTATAACCCCATGCAAGGGATTCTGACCTGACTCGGTCAGGACTCTTAAACAAACCGACTAAGTCTATTTCTAAATTAAATTTAAACTAAAAATAGACAAAGATAAAATGACCCTAGCAGGCCCACTTTATTTCCTTCGGCCTTTGAATTCTGTTGACTCCGGCCGATTCTGACTCCACGCGGCTGATCACTGAGACCGGTCAAATTTTGGTGCCAACACCAGCTACCTCCGGCGCTGGTCGACCAAGAATATCAGGTCATGTACTTTGACGGGTCATTGATGTGGAAGGGCGCTAGAGTCGAGCTAGTGTTCGTCTCTCCACTCGGAGTATGTATGAAATATTCTATTCATTTGCACTATATTTTTTTGAACAATGTTGTAGAATACGAAGCTATCCTGAATGGGCTCAAAATCGCAATCGAGCTCGAGATCTGACGGCTTGAAGTCCTCGGTGACCTACAACTCGTGGTCGACTAGGTCATGAAGGAGTCGACATGTTAGAGTGATGTCATGGCCCTATACTGTCATGAAGTCTGCACGCTGGAAGGTAAATTCGATGGTCTCAAACTCAAACACAAACCCAGATGACTCAACAAAGCGGTCGACTCATTGTCTAAGATGGCTTCTGGTCGAGAATCAATCCCACCCAGGATATTCACCAATGACCAGGTCATGCCCTCTGCACGACCCGAAGAACCCATTGCAATCGGCAATGAGTCGACCAACGTGGGCTCGGGGGCTGAGGAGCCGCTGTCCCCACAAAATGTCGAGATCATGGAGATCGACTGGCTAATAGGGAAAGTAGATCCCCAAACTGACTTGAGGACCCCATACCTCGACTTCTTAGTTCGAGGAACCCTCCCGACCTACAAGTCCTAGGCTAGGGGTCTCACTCAACGCGTCAAGTCTTATGTCCTAGTTGAGGGAAAACTTTACAAGTGAAGCCTCATGAAGGTGTTGCAATGCTGCATCATGACAGACGAGGGATTTTAGCGCGGAGGTTAATTTTTGTGATAAATCTAAGTTCCTCAAATGATTCACTCAGATCGCTCAAAGTGTATAAATTCCTCACCAAGGCTTATGATGCCTCAAAAATCCTATCTCTAAAGGCTGATATGTGTAGCTCAGGGTAAGGATAAATGTGGCATACTTGTATTTCATATGTCGCCGAGTCAAAAGAGTGGATCCATGGAGAAAATATTTCCTACAAACATGATCAAGATGTGCATGTGTGGTGGATTTGGTGGAGTGAAATGGAGACTCTTTTTATTTATCTCTCCCTTTATTTGGCCGCATTGGCTATCTTTCATTTCTGTCTTTTTCTTTCAAGCTCTTCATGGAGCAAGAGTCTTTTCTCTTTTTTTTAATAGCCATAACCTTGATTGCCTTGGGGAGAGATCAATCATGAAGACAGAGTCTTTATTTTGTGGATGGATGGTGTGACATGGATGAGTGCTAATTTCCAGTGTGAAAATGGAGCATGATGTGCGCGGACTTGATCATGATTGCAGAAAATATTTCTCACTAGGGTCACACAATTTTGATAAGGCTCAATGAAAATACAAGTAGCATTTGTAAAATAAGAGCTCATTTGGGTGTTACCCCAAGAGACCGTATTCTCAATTCTTGAGAGCTGCCGTTGGATGTCATCTCTCCACTCATTTTCCTGCTAGATATGAGTGTGGAAGGTGTGGTCCAACTGATCGATCTGGAGGGACATACTATCAATTTGTCTTGTGAGGTCGTGTGTGTCCCTCCTTGAACCGTTGTGAGAGTGATGTGTGCTGAACGGTGGTGGTAAGCCACTAGAACTTGAGCTACCGTAGACTCCCCCAGGCCATTCACCGGTGTCGCAAGATGCACTACCACTTCCTTGAGGAATGGCATGATCCAAAGAACCCGTGCTTGGCTCCTCCCTTAGGAAGGATGACTCGGTGTTCCTCCGTGATTTGTTTCTGGTCATAGGACCGAAAACACTGTTCCTGCGAGCTGCAAAGCATGTCTCTAGAGGATTGGTTAGTTCAGCATAGTTATATAAATGAAAATCCGGGTTAGGTAACTGGATTTCATTTGCATAACTGGGAAAGAAATAAACCAAGGAGCCATTGGGTCCTTGTTTCAGAGAATGTCCCGATCTAAAGAATTGTTCACCTAGCCCTTTCAAAATTTAAATCATTGATATGGGCGTACCTAAGTAAGCCAAGATTATGCACAAGGCAATAGATAAGGGACGTGAATTCAAAATCTCCTACTTGTTTGATAACTTTGACCCATTGCTTAACCATGGCTATAATAGGCGAGACTTTGATTTTATTAACCATGCTGTAAAGAAGAAACATTTCATCCCCCCGCACAGTTGTAACATCCTTTCTAGGGAGCAAAGTCATTGCCAGCCATTTATGCATAAAACACAAGGTAGGATTATGGATATCCATATTCCTAGGTGACAGAGCGAGGGTATGCCCTGTTATTTCTTTCCAAAAACTGTTTTTGTTAAAACCAAAGTTTTTGGAATGAGATTTCAAAACAACAATAGGAGAAAAACCTAGCAAATCACTGAACTGTCTCCAGGTGAGTGAGATATTCATTCCATTGTATCAAAACGAAATCCTATCACCTTCCCACTGAAGAGTGCATAATAACTGAATGGTAAGCAGGCGAAAGCAAGGCTCAACCACCGGAACAAAACCATCCCATCCCACAGCATGAAAGATAGAAGCAAATTCAGTATCCATACCTGTCTTGCAGAGAAAGTCCGGATCATATGTTCGTGTAGGAACGTAAGACCGCTCGATGATCATCCAATAGATGTCATGTTCTCTCTTTCCAACCAAGTTGAGGTCGCGGTCGTTTGTTGAGTCAGAGTTGAACATTGCTGAAATCCGGCAATGCTTCCGGCTCGACTTCCGTTGGTTCCTCGACCGGTGCATCTTCTTCTAGCCCTTCCTCAAGACGTTGGTGACGGGAGTGAGTGCTATACACCACTGGAGGTGTAGGACTCGCATTGCTTGAGCTTTCCGTCACCTTGTTCTTCATCTTGCTTTGGGCTCGCTTCATTTTGTTTATCACTGCACACTTCAACAAACTAACACAAGAGCAATTCGAACGGGGGTTAAGGTTAGTGAAAAAGCACCAGATAAAAGCTCCATTGGAAACTCTTGCAAATGTGAAACCAACTCGTAAATGCAAATGTGAATAAAAGCAAATATTTTTGGTGGAATTTTCAGAGTGTTGATCATTGCAAAGACTTGGAGAAAATGGAGGCAAATGGCTAGAGCAAAAGTGGGGAGGTTAAAGAAGTGAATGGATTGAAGAACAACGTCTCCTGGCCATTGCCTTAAATAGCAGAGCAAAACAACGGTCTCATTGAGACATGGTCGTTGCCTACTAGCCGTTGGGGCAAGTGGGGCGAGAGAGCCATTGCTCTCTGGTCAGCTGACCAAGGGGTCAGGTCGGCCGACCAGAGGATGGATCCTCTGGTCCACTGCTCTGGCCAATGGGTCCACTAGTGGTGGCCCACAAGAATGAAAATATGTTTTGAGGAAAAAGCATTTTCAGACTTTCTGCAAATCCAAAATCTCGAAAAGATAAACTCCAAAAAATTCCTTTTTTTATGAAATTGGGTTGGAATAAATTCCAACATGCAGTGAAAAATCAAATATGCAAATTGAAATAAAAAAGTTTTGAAAAGGGAAATATGGATAAATACCATTTAACCTACCGGCGAGGGTTCAGACTTTCTCTCCTTTGATGTTTAGCTTGCTATCAGCGCATCCTTGTTCGGAGATTAGGATGTGGATGTCTTCTTTGACCGCCGCACCTTTTTCACCTTCTTGGGTAGTGTGGATGAAGGATTCTTCTTTACTGGGTGCTTCTTTGTCCAGAGTGTTGTCTTCTTCTTCTGTGTGACACGAGTGATTTTTCCTTATGCCAAGAAGTTTTGCATGAAGTCCACTAGGCTGTCCCTTCTTGGCCTCACTTCTACTTCCTTGATGTTCTGTGTGTTCGACCCAACCTTACCTCTGACCATGGAACACTGTTCCACTCTTGGTTGAAAGTCAAATTTTTCCTCGTTGTCATTGATGTTGAGGCAGATTACTCCGGCCCCGACATCAATTTATGCGTCTGCGGTGCTTAAGAATGGCTGCCCAAGGATGAGCGACGTCTTCTTATCGACGTCCATATCTAGCACCACAAAATCCACAGGTACAAAAGACCCACGGATCTTTACCGGGATATCTTCTGCAATCCCTGCGGGATATCGCACTGACGAGTCTGATAGCTGTAGCTGCATAGGAGTTGGAGCTAAGTCTGTGAAGTTCAACTTGTCAAAGACGGCCTTTGGCATAACACTGGCACTGGCTCCAAGATTACAGAGTGCTTGATCAAAGTATTCTGTCCCAATTGAGCATGAGATTATGGGACAACCGGGATCCTTCTTCTTCTCAGGAAGCAAGTTGAGTATAGTGGTGCTACACTCTTTTGTAAGCTTGATGACCTCTGTGGTGGGCATTCGAGGCTTGTTGGTCAACATGTCCTTAGGGTAGCGAGCATATGTTCGAACTTGCATCGCGTCCACCAAAGGCACGTTGATGTGGATTTTGTTGATAACTTCAACAAAGCGGGCAAATTGCTCATCCACAATTGGCTTCCTGTTTCTGCGGGGAAATGGCAGAGTACTTGGATCATAAAACTCATGTCAAGCCATTTTCCCATCATGAACCACTTCATCTTCAATGTCGTCAGAGGGTTTATCCTTCTTGTCACTAGTTGTACCTGCATTGTTAGGATTTGGCGGGTCACAAGTGGACTTACCCCCACGCATCGTCACCGCATTAACATTTTCTATGGTGGATTCGGGTTGCCCTAGAATTTTCCCATAGTGCAAATAAGGCAGAGGAATGACTATTTGAGCTAGCTGAGTTTCAAACATTTCATTAAATCTTAGCTGGTTCCTATAAGAAGAACAAAGACCCTCTATCTTAGCATTAATGCTTTCTAAAATCTTGTTAATGGAGGCAAACTTTTTACTATAGTTTTTGTTAATTTTTGTTTGGCCTAAGACAAGATCTTTCAAGGAAGTTTGGTTAGGATTGAAAGAATTCTTACCATAGTTACCTCCTTGATAGTGGCGTGGTTGCACCCCTGACTTCCTTGTGGGAGATACCCGTTGTTCACGAACGCAACCTCCTCATGACTCTTCGGGCAGTCATTGCTCGAATGTCCTGTGTTGCCACAAACCTCGCACATCATTTGATGGTCTAGAGCTTGTACTGTGCCCTTCAGGTCGGGGTCGTCATGGATGTCGAGCCACTTCAAGGTAAGGTCTACTTTTACGGCGAGCCTATCCGTCTCGTTGACGTGTGCATGCCTCACGCACGTGACTGGAGTCGCTCATCATTCCAGTCTTGATTGGAGACCAGATTCTGAATTAGCTCAGTCACCAGTTTGACGGTGAGTGAGAAGAAGGCTCCTCCAGCGATGGCATCAATGTGCTGGTGGCTTGAGGCTGTCAGTCCATTATGAAAGTTCTGGATAATAAGCCATTTATCCATTCCATGATGGGGACAGGCCAGGATGTATTCCTGAAGCCTTTCCCACTCTTCTGGTATTGTTTCTCCAGCCGCCTGCTGGAAACTTGAAATTCTTCCCCGTAGAGAGTTGGTTTGACCCAACGGGAAGAACTTTGCAAGGAACGTAGTAGTATTTTTCCCAGGTGTTGACAGCCTCCTTGTTGGCATAGAACCACATTTCTTGGCTTTGCCTAACAGCAAGAATGGGAGCAGACGGAGCCTAATGGCATCCGGAGTCACGTTCCTTATGGTAAAGGTGATGTACAACTCTAAGAATTGCTGCAACTGAGCGTTGGCATCCTCACTGGCTTTCCCACAAAATGGGCTAGCCTGCACCATCATGATTAGACTGATCTTGATCTCAAAGTTTTTGTCCCTGATGTCAACCTCGGGCCCAGTGAGCACGTTACTGGCACAGGGAGCGGAGTAGTCCTTGAGAGCCTTCTTAGCCATTGGCTTAGATCTTGGTGGTGCGGTGATGACTGATTGATCTGCTGGCTTAGAGTGTCGAGGAGAAGAGATGTTAAGTCTACTTTTCCTTAGAACTCCTTCTGGATTCTCGATGAAATTCTCAGGCAGATCGAAACCGGTCATGCACAACCCTATTTTCACACCAAAAGGTAGAAAACATACAAGGTTACCCTGCATAAACAATGACTACCATACAATCAATATGCTTATGTTATTATTAACAATATATATTTTTCTATGCCTTCCCTGGCAATGGTGCCAGAAATGCTTGTTGACACTTGCAAACATTTATTGAGTTACATCGATATAATCATCCTCGACTAGGTGCTAGAAATGCTTGTAGCACTTCTAAACGTCACACCAGACATAATTATAAAGATGCACTTCAGTGTCAATATAGTAAGATCCGCAAGCACACGAATAATATTGTTTTAGCATTTCACTATTGGATTGCTCCAATAGCTTGTCATTTATAGTTCTACCAAAGGAAGGCTATAGCATAAATATATGATTGTTAATGATAATGTAGTCATAAAGATTGGTATGAGTATTCAAAGTTCATACAGGGGTAAGTATATAATATGGATAGGGGTAGTGTGAGACACAGAGCCATCATTCCTAAGATAAATAAAGTCCTAAGCCACTAGGGAGTTTTAGTTAGGTAAGCAAAGTTGTATCTCTAATGTTAGTCTACCTATATAGTGACATAGTCAAATAATTATATGCATGGTTATACTAGTCATAGTCTAATGCATTCAACACTTCGTGTACGGATTCATGCCCGACATACACAAGGCAACTCCGTCTTGGACACACGTCGTAACCGAACGTGGAGGAGTACAATGGACAGATAGGTCTATCACCACCTACTGTCTACCTCTACAAACCATGGATTACGAGGTGATCAATACTACCTAGCTGTCTAAGCACCGCGCTTACACATTTCAGTAGATTTCTAGCATCGATCAAACACTAGAATCATCGTTTGGATAAACAAGTACTAAGCATTCATAACTCTAACCCTACGGATTAACAAGTCATGAACCAAGCAATTGCAATCCTAATTGGATATCAAACCCATATTGAATCATCACAACTAGACTGAAGTACAACTAGCATTATAACATTTAGACTATAGTCAATGTATATGGCAATCATGACAATAAGGTAGCAAGTCTATATTATCATGAAATCATAAAGTCATATAACATGAATATGATATATAACCAAACAAGGAACACATATCATAAGCATAACAATAAGGAAGAACTATATTAATTGAATAGAATAAAGTCATAATAATAATATAAAATAATAAAGGTAAGGATACAAGAGCCATATCAATACTCATATGACTTGAGACTTGAGCAAGGCTCCACCTACACTAAACTCCACTAGGACTAGGAAACTACTAAGTGAAAGAGGGAAATGACTAGCTCTTGAGTGTGTGTGTTGAAGTGAAGCCCTCCCCGTCTATTTATAGTGTCTAAAGGCCGGTTTTGTAGAGTAACCGCCATGAAACTTCGGGGCACAAACGTTGCCAAAGGGTTGAGGAGACGACACGTGGAAGGGGAGGCTGAACAGCCTCAGGACCAGGTCGGCCGACCTCCCCCTTGGTCGGCCGACCATGAAGTGGGGTCTCCTACCGTGTGCTTTCCTGAGGTGGCTGGCAGGTGGGTCCTCTTTTGTTTTAAGGCGGGGTTTCTCGGAGGAATCCTGTGCAACCACGTATGCAATCTGAGGGAAGTCCAGTTGGCACTGTCTCATTGGCTAGAACTCTGTTTTCCCGGATTGTGCTCCATTTCTCCACATATATTGTATCAAATCCCTGCATGCACATATTTCTCCAAGGACAAGTAGAATATTATTATTCCTAACTAACATGCAAGTATGAAATGCTAAGTCTTTCTACTTTTATAGGTATAATGATGGTTGGAATTGGTATTTAACGACCGCCAACATTGATGAGGAGTTGCTATAATGTTTTATATTCCCTCCATAGTACCAAGTGCACAACAAAATACTCTACCTTTAATTAAATAAGCTGGCATTTGGTAATTCATCCTTTTTACCGTAGTCCATGTGGGGCTTTTGGTTCTCTTCATCTTGGGTCGTTGAAAGACAGATTAGTATTTTGTAGGACACGATTCTCTCATCCTTGTGTTCCACTTTCCATTCAGAGGTTTTCAAAATATTTTGGAAAATAAAACTAAGTTCCTCCAATGATTCGCTCAATGTGTATAAATCTTTACCGAGGCATTGAAGTTGCCTCTTTCTGTTCCTACCTCTAAATAAGGGTTATGTGGAGCTCTGGGTAGGAATAATTGAGACATACTTGTAACACATATATTGCTAAACTAAAATACTAAACCCACGGAGAAACAAGTCATACAATCTGACATGTCTGTGGAATGTGGTGGAATGATGATAGAAAGGTGGTGGCTGTTTGATATTCAATATGTAACTTCTCCAACTCCTTTTTAGTTCACTGGTACAGCTGATCACGGACTGGGGAGTTTAGAATGACAATAAGTCAGAGGACTTGCAAAGTACTCATATATTGAAGAAGACTTCAAGTAAATGCTTAGTGATACCTTTTGCTTCAAGGGTGTCTATCCTCGACTATTTATTTTCCAGCAGGGAGTAAACTTTCTATCAAGGAGAGGCACAGTGGGTTAGATACTTTATGGATTTGAGAAATATAAAGATCTTGGTATTGATGTACCTTGGTCATTTCTTGATGTTGTTGGAGGAGCTCAAGGTCTGTGGCTTCAGGCTGTCCCATTGACTTCTTGACTGTACAGCCTTATCCTTGCTAGGGATCGACATGATGACACTTGGCGTTGAGGCGACATTTTGCGGCAGCACTGGAGTACTTGGAGACTTTGCTGCCTCAGTCTACACACTTGATGGTATGGGTATAGGCTGGGGCAGGCCAGTCGGATGAGGCACTGGGGTCAGGACCGGGTCTTTAGACACGGAGACGTTTGGAGTCCTGGTCGACCGAGTAGTATGTTCACTGCATACATCATTCAGAGTTGAGGATATGCTCTGGATCAATGAAGACATGAAGATGTGAAGAGGCTTACTTGGAGGCTTGTTTAATTTTGATTCTGCAGACCTTCTTCTTCGACGAAGTAGTCATGGAATCAGAATGCTTCCTCTTTGAGGAAGACTACTTTGCAACCTCTGCAGACTTAGCCACCACTGCTGCATCATTGGTTGTTCGACTCGGCGGCTCCGACTGGCTTGAAGGTCGGTCGGAGGAGACGGGGAGCTGCTGATGGACTGCTTGGGGGTGCTCTTGCGCACCATCCTCAACGTCGCCCCCTCCCCACGGTATTGCCATCAGCAATGGGAGGTCATCTTCACCCATCAGTCTGTAGTAGGCAGAACAACAGCTAGGATAGCAGAGTCACTTGCATTGCCGACTGGATCGGTCTGGTGCGCGCTCCCACCAGCTGTCGAGCTTGACTCAGCGTGGACGGTCTGGTGTGAAGTCTTGGGAGCATAATCCACTCCTTCTTTGTCAGTCCGTGGGAGTGGAGGGTGAGACACATAAGTGTCGAGATCCTGCAAACAAGCATGAAGACATTATTCACATAAATCATTCTTCCTAGAATGGACATGCTAAAGGATGAAGCTTACTTGGGCTCGGTAAGTGCCCTTGTTGTATGCCTTTTTAATTAAGGCATTGTCTTCATGCGGGTCGGCATTTGGCGGGTTGGGCACGTCCCAAGTTTCGTCATCAGAGACATATAGTCAATCCGGGTGGCTGTGCTGCTTGAGTGGCAGCACTCAGCAGACGATAAAGCTCTTGGTAATGGTTATGCCGTCAATCCCAAGCTTCTTCAACTCGGTAATCTTCTCTAGCAAGTCCTTCACCTAAGCATCATTAGTGTCGAGACTTGATCTCGACAATATATTTATAGGGCTACATCAAGACTAAGAACTATGATGGTTGCAAAATACGCCGAGTTATACAGGTTTGGGCCCTCTCGATGAGAGTAAAAACCCTACGTCCTGTGTTATGTGGATCATATTGCTTGTAATGTTGTGTCGTGTTGTGTCCTCGATGGGGGGTTCCCTGCTGCCTTATATATCCGGTCGGCAGGAGGTACATGAAGAGTCCTACTCGTAGTCTACAAGGATTTACATAGAAAGTCTATCTCTAATTGCCTTACGCTCCAAGCCGACTCGGTCGGTTCCCTTATTGATGAGATACCCGGTCGGTTGCTGACTTTAGGCATATCTACGGATACCTGGCAGGTAAGTATTCGACAGCAGCCCCTGATTGTTTTCTTATTTTGAGCTGTGACTTGCCGAGTGATCTTCAATGTTGATGCGAACAGGTCATAAATTAGGAAGACCTCATGATCAAAATTCCTAATGGATCTGGTGCGCTGACTAGGTGCAACTAATCAGGTGTAGCCCCTGACTCTTGTATAATTTGGAGACTCACAAATAATGCAAGAGTCTAATTATATTAGCTTTTAACATTTTATTCTATAAATTCAACCCAAATCATCAAACTCGAGCTGATAATCCTTTGATCATCAAACGAAAGGATCAGCCTACATGACATCAATCATGCTGACCGATTTGAAGTTACACCGAGTGATTTACACTCTTATCTGAGTAATCTATAGACCCAAAATTCCATGACATCAATCATGCGGTAATCTATATGCAAACTTATATGACATCAATCGTATAATAAATAAGCTAAATGACATCAATCATTCTATAGTCTTTTTTAAGAAATTATTGCTCGGATCAAAACAAGCCTAAAGTTGGTAATTACTTTATTGACTTCAATCAATAAGGTACCTGTGAACTTGAATCCATATGACCATCAAGTCCTCTTGCTATATGATCTTCAAATCATATAGATATGGTATGTATATACAATTTTTAAATGTATATTCCATTGCTTCTCATCAAAGATGCCCCTGAGATTAAGTTCTCAGGAATTTATAGCATCAATTCTTTTTAAAGAATAATGCCTTACCATTTTTATAAGTAGAGAAAGCCTGGCACTGTACGGCTCACCAAAGCACATAGGGACCTCAAAGACTAGGTCAAAAAGGCAAAGGTATAAAAAGGGCAGAGGGCTGTTGCCTCCGAGTCCACGAAGCCATTTAGCACGCAGCGCTTCGTATTCCTCGCGCCTCTCCTGCTTTCATGACTCCTCTTCTTCAAAGCTAGGGTTAGCCTTTTCCCCTGCCGCCATAGACCTTCTTCCACTGCAAGCTTTCAACTCCTACTAGGGTTAGCTCCCTTCCTCCAGATCCAGCGCGCCATTTCTTCTTCGACAATGCCTCGCAAGTCATCCAAGAAGGCCGCCGCCACCAAGTCGTCTTCCTCAGAGCTGGAAATCGTGGAGCAGCTGCGGGAGTTCTCAAAAAGTAGCCTCACCACCACCGATCTGAACAAAATGGTGATGGATGGCCTCCTCCCGGAGCAGGCGCATATAAATTGGAAGGTACCACAAGAAACTTGCCCCTTCCAATCCATAAACAGATCGTAGTTTTTTGCTCTTTTTTTGAGCATGGTTTTGGAGTTCCCCGCTGCGGTTTCTTGCACGGGCTCCTTTTCTTCTATGGGATTGAGCTTGTCAACCTCAATCCCAACTCCATTCTTTATATTGCCATCTTTGTGCACCTGTGCGAAGCTTTTCTAGGCATTCTGCCCCACTTCACTCTGTTCTGTCATCTCTTCGTCCTCTGACTGCTGCCAACTAAGGAAAACCAAGTTGCCATTGGTGGAGTTGGCTTCCAGTTGCGCAAGAAGGAGGCATACATCAATGTGCCGCTGAACATTGGGAATAAGAACTGGAGGGATGAGTGGTTCTATTGTGACGATCCTCCCCCAGCTCTTGCTGATTTCTCTGGTGCGAAAGCCACTCATCAAGCATGGTGGTCAGAGAGACCGGATCGGATTGATCCCTAGGTGGTCACTCTGCTGGAAAAGATTGCAGAACTGAAGAATGATGGGGTTACCGACATTACTATTGCTAAGAGATTCATAGTTCGCCGAGTGCAGCCCTTGAAGCAGCAGAGCCACCCTGCCTGGATGTATGCTTCTGATGATGAGATAAGGGAAGTGCCTAATCCTCCGAACTCCACTCTGCGTCGGTCACGACTGTCGAAGATGTTCGAAGGAGAAATTTTCCAGGATCACCTCTTGATAGCGAAGGCATACATTGTGGGCACTATGCGGGCCTGAGTAAGCTTCGGTCATTCTGATTGTTTCTGATGTTCTTTTTGACAGACAGATTATCTCATATGACATCTTCATATTTTTGTAGGTTTTGGACACTTTTGTGTCACACCCTCCGCTCCCTCTGACCGATTCCAAGGGACCGAACTATATTGAGAAGCCGCCGCAGACCGGTGCTGGTGGTTCGAGCTCATCAGTGAGCGTGCGGCTGTCCACAGGGGCCGTCACAGGCATCACTTCCTCATCTCCTATCCACTTGCCTTCCCCAAGCCAACGAGTGAAGCAGACTTCCCATCGTCATCGGCACTACGTGGGAGACAAAGATGATGAGGAGGAGGAATTTCCCCAAGACATTGGTCTGCCAACCCCTGCACACTCCGACCGACCATCAAGCTAGTCGAGCCCCCGAGCAAAACATCGAGTAATGCAGGAGCGACTAAGAAGACCGATGAAGTCAGCAAGTCTTCCCAAAAGAGGAAGGAGACTGACTCGCAGACCACTTCTTCAAAGAAGAGAGTCTGTCGAATCAAAATCAAACAAGCCTCTAGATAACCTTCTTTGCTGATGAGGAGATCACCCCTATGGATACACACAACACTCCTCCAATTCTAGACTTGCAAGGTCCAATGACTAGAGCTCGTGCACGACGACTAAATTTAGAGGTGAGCTCATTCCTACGTTCTTCGCTATATGTTACTTTTGAGAATGGTTTGCTACCTAATGATTATTTTATGATTAGGAATGATGGAGAGGACCAGGAGATGATGGAAGAAGGAGTTGAGAACGTGGAGGATCAGCAAGGGCTTGGAAGCCAAAGTGGAGGCCCAATCAAAACCGACTTCGAGTCTGTTTCGGGGCACAGGACCAGTCTGCAAAAACGGTCGCCCAGGACGCATACGGACTCGGATTTGGACGTTCTACATATGCACGGAAAGATAAGGAGAAGAATTTTCCAATGCCGCCGGCCTCATGTCAAAATTCATCCGGAGTCATCGGAAATCATCAAAACAAGAGAGGATCTAGAATCTGTGTCGGTGCTACGTCGCCTATTTTTGTCCTTTGGGCTTTGTATCTACTTGAGCCCAATTAGGGGCGCCTCCAGAGGGTCTTACACGACCCTAGGGTCTTCATATACAGCTGCCGCCACACCATTAGGGTTCGGGTTTTGCTTAGATCAATTCTGTTCATAAATAGTGTCGCCGTTCATCGGTTTGTGAGACCTCAACTTCGTGAGTTTAATCATAGATCTGCAATTGTGTTGTATTCTTCATTGTTCTTGCTTGTGTTCTTGATTCGTAGGCAGGGATTAGCCTTATCAGTGAGGTCAATCGTCCTTGGACGGTTGATAACCAGAGGAGACGTCATGCTGCGATTGCGGGGTTTAGAACGTGCTGTTCTGAAGCCGGATCGATTTGTGTGTCGCCTCCGACCAAATCAACTTAAAAAGAACCTTTCGGAAGATCGGGAACCCTTGTTCACATCAAGTGGTAATCAGAGCTTCTGGTGCACCGTTAGGTTCGCACTACCCTTTAGTTTTGTTTTGGTGTTCTTCCTATCGTCCACAGACAAGCCAAAAAAAACTTTTTTCCCCCGCCCATAACCACGTGTTTAGCCTTTGCATATTTAAATTTTAGAGTCCATAGTGTTGAGTTTGTGCCCTAGTTCTTGTTTAGTCACTGGTTTAGTTTATGGTTTTATCGTCAGTAGTATTTCCCTTGCAACCCTAGCCGCCATCTCCTTCACCATCCTCGATTTTGTCGGCTTTGTGTGCTAGGGTTGATTGATAAACACGCCCACCCTAATCCCACCCTAAACCCACCCTCAACACCTCGGACCAATTCTCACAAATTCCACTTTCCGCTGCATCCACCCTGCCAAAGAAATCCCTACACGACTCGGGTTTCACTCAAACCCCGGGTTTCTTCATAATCGATTCCGACACCTCTTCGTTAAAACGGCCATAACTTTTCGCTCGGTTGTCCGTCTTGGCTGAAATTTTTACACGAGATTCTTGACAAAAAGTTGAGGTGACCCACACTAGGCTTTGCCTTGTGTGCCCTCGTCAAAAAATTGAAAACAAATCGGGAAGATAAAGAAAAAATTCATTCAAGTTGAAACCCGACGTTTTCAGAAACTTCAAGAATTTTTGTAGGCCACGTCCTAGCTCTGTTTGAGCTGAAATTTTTTGTAGTTTCTCCCCCTTTGTTAGTGAGTTGGAGAAAAATATCAAAAAAAAATTTGAGATTCCTACTAGTGCTCCATCTAGCCCCCTGGAATTTGTGAGTTTGGATGTTTTACACTTAGCCCCCTGTTATCGACTGTGTGCCTTGGTCTCCTTGTTTCTTCTTTGCTATCACGACATAGTTAGACCAGAAACTAGGGACAAGTTACTTGGGCACTTATTCAGCTTTACTATCTGTTTTTGATTTGTGTGCCACTCACATATATATATTTGGCCTTCCTAGCTCTACATACTTCTTCTGGACAGCACATAGGTTATTTTGTAACCCTTGCAATCGTGGAACAGACCTTCGTGGTATCCTTCGCTTTGTTGTTTTCAGAACTTTGTAAGAGCTTTGCAAGAAGCTTCCTTTTGCTGTGTTGAGAGACATCACTGCTTAGTAGTTTTGTAGGGATAACCGTCACTTTTTGTTTCCTGTTTTGGTGTTTCTGATGTCAGGAAGCGATGGAGAGGGTGCTTCACCCTCAAAATTTGATGAGTGCGTGAGCCAAAGTCAGCCACAGAAGGCTTTGCAGGCGGTTCAGAGTGATTTGGCAGAGACGATCACTAGGGCCGTCACCGACGCCGTCACCAAGCTTCACCTGGGAGAAAGCATTGAGCGGTTGGATAAGAGAGTCTCTAAGTTAATTGATCAGGTTGTCGAATTGGAGACCGCTGACAAGACCATCAACACCAATACCAACAACAACACCAACACCAACACCAACACCAACAACGACGTTGAAGACGATCATGATGAAGCAACGGTGTATAAGGCTGATGGCACCGTCGATAGGTCAGCTACAAGGACCGCAAGGTTACGACGTCATTTGCAACATAACCCTCAAGGTATGGGTGGTTTCCACAACCACAACCGTCGCACACAAGGTAACCATGCTCCAGATGACCCGTATGCTAAAATTAAGTTTTCAATTTCTTCGTTTTCGGGTCAGTACGATGGTGATGCTTACCTTGATTGGGAAATGATGGTAGAACAAAAATTTAATGCCCACCTTGTTCCTGAACAATGATGGAAGAACTTAAGGTAGAAATGCGTGATCGTTTTGTTCCTCCTTCTTTTTATAGAGAAATTCGTAATAAACTGTAGCGTTTAGATCAAGTAGATAAAACTGTTCAGGAGTATTTTAGTGAGCTTTAGAAGGGTTTGATTCGTTGTGCTGTGGTTGAAAAAGTAGAGAATCAGATTTGCCGCTTTTATTCTAGTTTGAGAAAAGAAATTCAGGACATCCTTGATTATAAAGAATTTTATACCCTCGACCAGTGTTTTCAGTATGCTATGCTTGCAGAGAAAGAATCACAGGGACTTTTCCAGGCTTTTGAGGAGTACAGCAAGTCCAGGAATTTCTACCCACCACGGCCGACAGGGACTTCGGGGCTGCCCAAGCCATCTTCCCGGCCGCCCCCACCAGCTAGTGTTGTTTCTGCAGCACCAAGATCAGCCCCTGTCCCTTCTACGCGCTCAGGTAAAAATTTTGTGCAGGTACCGGCTAGTAGTGCCTCCTCTGTTGCTTCGACGGGACGCACTACAAGGATTCAGTGCCACCGCTGCCATGGTCTTGGTCATGTGCAGAGAGATTGCCCAAGTAGGCGGGCATATGTGGTGACAGATGATGGCAGTTACATGAGCACCTCCGATGTGAAGGATGAGGAGGAGGATGTCGCTGTCACCAGCGGTGACCTCGTCCTTGGAGGCAGAGATACCACGGGCTACATGAATTTTATTGTGCAGCATGTGCTTAGCACACAAATCCAGCAGCCCGAGATGATGCAGCGACATAACTTGTTCTAGATTTTCTTCGTCATGAAGAACCATCGAGCATGTGTCATGATTGATGGAGGAAGCTGCAACATTTTGGTGAGTTCTGATGTGGTTAAGAAGCTTGATTTGACCACATGCCCACATCCACATCCATACTACATTCAGTGGTTAAATAACTGTGGAAAAGCTAAGGTAATACAAACTTGTAGAGTTCCTTTTTCCATTGGTCCTATGTGGATTCTGTTGATTGTGATGTTGTACCCATGCAAGCTTGTTCACTTTTATTGGGTAGACCTTGGGAATTTGATAATGATGTTGTACACCATGGTAAAAGTAATAAGTACACTTTTATGCATAAAGGAACTAAAATTACTTTGTTACCAATATACCCCTACTGAAATTGTACAGGCTGATTTAGAACGAGCTGCTAGTTTGAAAAATAAAGGCCCTGAAATTGTACGTTCTTTAGAGACGTGGCATCATTATTTGTTGCCCAAAGAATTTGTTATTCATTCTGATCATGAATCACTTAAGTATATTCGTTCTCAGTGCAATTTGAACCGTAGACATGCTAAATGGGTTGAGTTTATTGAGTCTTTTCCTTATATTGTTAAACATATGAAAGGGAAGGATAATGTGATTGCTGATGCTTTATCTAGGCGATATACATTGTTGTCTCAACTTGATTATAGAATTTTTGGACTTGAGGCAAATAAAGAACAATATGTTGCTGATGTTGATTTTAAAGATGTAATGCTGCACTTGAAAGAAGGTCGTGCTTGGAACAAATTTGTGTTGAATGATGGTTTCTTGTTTAGAGCTAACCGCCTATGCATTCCAGTTGGTTCCATTCATCTTTTGTTGTTGCAGGAGGCACATGGAGGTGGATTGATGGGTCTTTTTGGTGCTAAGAAGACGGAGGATATTTTGGCCACACACTTCTTTTGGCCAAGGATGAGGAAAGATGTTGAGCGTTTTGTTGCTCGCTACACTACATGTCAAAAAGCTAAGTCTCGATTGAATCCACATGGTTTATACATGCCACTTCATGTTCCTTCTATTCCTTAGGAGGATATTTCTATGGACTTTGTTTTAAGACTGCCTAGGACTAAGAGGGGGAGTGCAGCATTTTTGTTGTTGTAGATCGTTTTTCTAAGATGGCACACTTTATACCATGTCATAAAACTGATGATGCTAGTTATATTGCTGACCTTTTTTTCAAAGAAATTGTACGTTTGCATGGTATGCCTTCTACTATTGTTTCAGAACGTGATGCAAAATTCTTGAGTCATTTTCGGTGCACGCTTTGGATTAAGTTGGGTACAAAGTTGCTATTTTTTACAACTTGTCATCCACAAACTGATAGATAAACTGAGGTTGTGAACCGCACTTTGGGCACTATGTTGAGAGCTATTTTGAAGAAAAATTTGAAGCAATGGGAAGAATGCTTGCCTCATGTTGAGTTTGCTTATAATCGGGCAACACATTCTACTACCAAGGTAAGTCCCTTCAAGGTAGTGTATGGTTTTGATCCCCGTACTCCACTTGATATACTTCCTCTACCTATTAATGAGAGAGTTCATGTTGATGCTAAGGAGCGTGCTGAATTTATTTTGCAAATGCATGAGACCACTAGACTTAGCGTTGAAAAGATGAATGAAAAGTATAAAATTCCTGGTAGTAAAGGTAGAAGGGAAGTAAAGCTTGATGTAAGAGAATTAGTGTGTTTACAATTGAGGAAGGATAGATTTCCAGAATTGAGAAAGTCTAAACTAATGCCTAGAGCTGATGGTACATTCAAAATAATGGAGAAGATTAATAATAATGCTTACAAACTTGAGTTGCCTCCCGAGTTCGGGGTTAGTCCTACTTTTAACATTTTAGATTTGAAACCATACTTGGGAGAAGGGGAAGAGCTTGAGTCGAGGACGACTCCACTTCAAGAGGGGGAGGATAATGAGGACATCACTCCTATGGATACACACAACACTCCTCTAATTCTGGACTTGCAAGGTCCAATGACTAGAGCTCGTGCACGACGACTAAATTTAGAGGTGAGCTCGTTCCTACGTTCTTTGCTATATGTTACTTTTGAGAATGGTTTGCTACCTAATGAATATTTTATGATTAGGAACCATGGAGAGGACCAAGAGATGATGGGAGAAGGAGTTGGGAACATGGAGGACCAGCAAGGGCTTGGAAGCCAAAGTGGAGGCCCAATTAAAACCGACTTCGAGTCTGTTTCGGGGCCCAGGACCAGTCTACAATAAAACGGTCGCCCAGGACGCATACGGACTCGGATTTGGACGTTCTACATATGCACGGAAAGATAAGGAGAAGAATTTTCCAATGCCGCCGGCCTCATGTCAAAATTCATCCGGAGTCATCGGAAATCATCAAAACAAGAGAGGATCCAGAATCTGTGTTGGTGCTGCGTCGCCTATTTTTGGCCTTTGGGCTTTGTATCTACTTGAGCCCAATTAGGGGCGCGTCCAGAGGGTCTTACATGATCCTAGGGTCTTCATATACAGCTGCCACCGCACCATTAGGGTTCGGATTTTGCTTAGATTAATTCTGTTCATAAACAGTGTCGCCGTTCATCGGTTTGTGAGATCCCAACATTGTGAGTTTAATCATACATTTGCAATTGTGTTGCATTCTTTATTGTTCTTGCTTGTGTTCTTGATTCGCAGGCAGGGATTAGCCTTATCGGTGAGGTCAATCGTCCTTGGACGATTGATAACCAGAGGAGACGTCGTGCTGCGATTACGGGGTTTTGAACGTGCTGTTCTGAAGCCGGATCGATTTGTGTGTCGCCTCCGACCAAATCAACTTACCAAGAACCTTTCAGAAGATCAGGAACCCTTGTTCACATCATTTGCATTTTTTATTCTTCATCTCTGTAGTTAATAACCACATTTTTGTTTTTAATGTTATACTCTTTGGTGATCATAGCGGTCTCGAGTGATGCTCAGAGTGGCCAAGGGTCTCAAGACACCCAGTCAGCTCCTACTCCTCGTCCGACCGACTTGCCTCAGCTAGTCCACACACCATCAAGTGCCCTGATCGAGCTGAGGAAGTCTCCCAAAGCTCCAGCTCCTACAACGATGCTAGCGCTGACTCCTCAGACTATCAATCCTTCCCCGACTGGTATTTCTTCCCCTCTTAACAAGGGAAAGACCGTGTTAGTCAAAGATTCATTAGGTCGGCCTGAAGTCGAAGATATGGAGATTATCCATCAACACCGAGAGGACAACAAGGTACATCAATACCAAGTTTCTTCTTTTTTTGGACTTAATCCTTCATCTAAACATGCCCTCCTTCTCATTCAGAAAATATATTCTCTTGTGGAGAGGAAGCAGGCTAGGATTGAGTATCTTGAATCTAAAACTTTTGGTATTCTCTATATTCTTTTTCCATATTAAATATTTTCTTCAAAATATTGACTTGTTGTTGGTATCTTGCTAGTTACCGGTGAGCAGCTCTCCCTGGCCAAGAAATAGATTGAAAGGTTGCAGACCGATCACAAGGAGGTCACCAAAGCCCTAGAGCAAAGTCGTGCTGATGTTGTGGGTAAGATCACATACCAACTTTCATTTGCTTTTTGCTCAATCTATTGCTAAAGATTTTATATATGTCTTTAGCTCACGATAAAAAAGTCACCGACCTGAAGAAGTTGACTTCAAACCAGCAGAGATTCTTGGATGCTCTGAATGCTGAGAAGGATGACCTCTCCAAGTTGGTCGGAGAGCAAAGCACCGAAATAACTCGGCTAAAGAAGAAACTGGAGGAGGCTGAAGTAAGCTCTCCATCGTGTCTTCATTATTTCTCTTGTCGACTTCAGATTCTGATACTTTAAAAATCTTGTGCAACATTGTCTTATGGCTCTCGGAAAGCATTGGATTATATCCATGCTAACCAAGTGGAGAAGACCGGTCACTCCTTGGAGTATCTGTTGGAGCTTGTGTTGGAGGCAATTGCTAACAATACCCGGAGGGTGGCGACCAAGGCCGGGAGCCAAGTGCTGGCTATTTGCAAGTCTTGGTCTCCTGCATTGCCATTGGATAATATCAAGGAGGGCTTCAACCCAGACTTGACAAGAGACCAATGCCAATTGCTTATGGACTCAATGCTGGAGACCTCCTGTGCTTTGGTTGACAACGTAGAGGTTGATCAAATCATGCCAACTCCTCCAACGTCTCGAGAAGTAGAATTGTAGGATGAAGCCTCCTCTCCTTCGAAGGAGTTGTAATATCTGTAATGTTAGAAAACATTAGTAGTATTTATGTAGGAAGACAATATTATCTCCATGTAAATAATAATTTTCGTGCTTGCTTAATTTATAAACAAGTTAAAAGATCGACAAAATAGTCACAAGGCATTCTCCTCCTACTAAAGTTATCGCTTTAGCACTTAGATCTCTTTACCATAAGTTTTTTCAGAGATAAAAACTAAAGTTTCATCGGTCTGCCTTAGCATATTAGGCTATAATTCATAGCTACGTAACAAGCAGAGTCGACCAGTCAACACATGACCTCTCGCTCTTTGGCTCTGGGTTTAGTATAGTGGCAGTCTGTTGTGCAGTATGAATTGTATAACCACGATGTTAGGCGTTAGACCAAAAATCTTAAAACCGTGTCAAAACATGAGAAATCGGTCGGACAAAATCCAAAACCAGAATTTATCAAGGTTAAGGAGCAATGGGAAATTATTACTAGCCCCCTGGCTTGATTGTTTAATAAGATAGATTAAGGAATCGAGACAAATAAGAATGAAAATCATCAATAAATCTTTCATCAAAAAGACTGAAGTTTCATTCACTAATAATGTATGAAAATACAAAAGATAGACTAAGTATAAAAATGACGTAGCTGATTTATGTTCCACGAGTTTGGTATGTCGTCGCCGTCTTCATACATCCGTCAATAAGCCCCCGGCTGAGTGACTTCTTTGACCATATAAAGTCCTTCCCATTTAGGAAAAAGCTTGTGCCGATTTATGGTTGATTGCACTTAGCGCAGCACTAAATCCCCAACATGGAACTGACGGCTACGTATGTTCTTATCATAATAACGTCGTAGGCCTTGTCGATATAGCGCCAACCAAAACGGAGCGCAATCACACAACTCCTCTGCCGCAATCAAATAAATCTCTTAGCTCTCTTCAGAATGCTTCTCATCATATCCCTTGACTCGTGCTGATACAAGGTTTACCTCGGTCAGCAACATAGCCTCAGAGCCGTAGACGAATGAGAAAGGTGACTGACCAGTAGCCCGACTGATGTTAGTATGCATCCCCCAGTGAACTGAAGGCAGCTCTCGTACCCACCGACCGGCATAAGGTTTGAGCCTGTCAAATATCCGGGGCTTCAACCCCTGAAGAATCATACCGTTGGTCCGTTCGACCTACCCATTGCTTTGAGGATGAGCCACCGATGCAAAGTGGATTTTTATTCCCATCTCATCGGCAAAGTCACGGAACTCCTCAGATGTAAACTGAGTACCATTGTCGGTGATGATATCATGAGGGACTCCAAACCGAGTGAAGACATCCTTGATAAACTTGACCGCTTTCTTTGAAGTTATTTTGCCGACCGGCTTCGCTTCAATCCATTTGGTAAACTTGTCAATAGCAACAAACAAATGAGTGAATCCTCCTGGTGCTTTCTTGAAAGGACCGACAATATCAAGCCCCTAGATTGCAAAGGGCCAAGTCATAGGTATCATTTGAAGTTGCTGCGAAGGCACATGTGTCTGTTGGGCAAAGAATTGACAGCCTTCACACTTCCGAACGACCTGGTGTGCATCTTCGACCACCGTAGGCCAATAGAACCCTTGTCGGAAAGCCTTGCCGACCAGCGTCTTGGAAGCTGCATGATTACCACATACTCCTGAATGGATTTCTTCCATCAACATCTTGCCTTCTGGTATCGAGATGCATCGCATCAAGATGTTCGATCCTCCTCTTCTATAAAGAAGATCGTCCAACATCAAGTATCCTCGACATTTAGCTTTCAATCTCTGCTGCTCATTAGGATTCGGAGGCAGCGTACCCTTGCTCAAAAATTGGAAAATCGGGTCGCGCCAATCGGTCTCTAAATCGGTATCACTTACAGGCTCAGCAACATCGGTCACCAAGACATCAGACCGAGGAGAAATAGTAGGGGAATCCAGGATGTGTAAGAAAACATCGGGTGGGATAATCGATCAAGACGATCCCATCTTGGCTAATTCATCAGCCGCTTGATTATTATTCCGAAGAATATGAGTGAACTTCAGTCCATCAAATTTGTCTGTGAGCATCCTTACTTCTTGGCAGTAAGCACCCATATTGTCATCCACACAGTTCCAATCCTTAGTGACCTGGTTAATGACCAGAGCCGAATCACCAATGATGTCAAGATGCCGAATGCCGAGCGAGACAGCAATGCGCAGATCGTGTAGAAGAGCTTCATATTCCGCAGCATTATTAGATGCGCAAAACATGATCTGGAAGACATATCATAATTTCTCTCCTGTAGGTGAGATGAGCAAAATTCCTGCACCAGCACCAGGTAACTGGAGGGATCCATCAAAGTATATTTTCCAGTATTCGATATCTTGTGGTGCAGGTGGCATTTGAATCTCTGTCCACTCGGAAACGAAGTCGACCAATGCATGTCCTTTGATTGCCGAGTGAGGTGCGAACGTGATGGTGTACCGACCAAGTTTGACTGCCCAATTAGCAATCTTTCCTTCTGCTTCTCGGTTGTGAATGACTACGCCGAGTGCAAAGGATGTTTGAACTTCGATAGGATGAGGTTAAAAGTAATTCTTCAACTTCCCTAAAATGACCAGGAGCGCGTATAGGAGCATCAAGATCTAGAGATATCGTGTTTTGGAGGCACTAAGAACCTCACCAACGAAGTAGACCGAGTGTTGTACTTTTTGTACATGACCCTCTTCCTCTCGATCGCCCGTTAAAACAGTACTCACAACTTGAGTTGTGGCCAATATATAGAGTTGAAGCATTTCTTGTGGCTCTGGGGGCACCAGGACTAGAATGTTGCTGAGGTGGTTCTTCAGTTCATCCAATGCCAATTGCGCCTCCGCCGTCCATACGAAGTCATCCAAGCTTCTTAAGCAATTTAAAGAGCGTCAGACCCCTGACTCCAGTCGGGAAATAAAGCGACTCAATGATGCCATGCATCCGGTCAGCTTTTGAACATCCCTCTGAGAATTAGGTGGCCCTATATCAAAGATCGCCTTGATTTTATCCGGGTTAGCCTCTATACCTTGTTTCGAAACGATGTAACCGAGTAGCTTTCCTGAAGGAACCCCATATCATCGAGTAACGTCTCAAGTTGCCGAACGTCTCTGTCAGGTCAGAGAGAAGCTCTTCGATGCTCTGAGTCTTTACCATAATGTCATCTACATATGCTTCTGCATTCCGACCGATCTGAGCTTTGAGGCAGCGTTGAATACAACATTGATAAGTCGCGCCAGCAATATCAGACCGAACGACATGGTAATGTAGCAGTAGGCGCCAAAAGAAGTTATAAAGGAAGTCTTGATTTGATCTTCGACTTTTAGTGGGATCTGGTGATAGCCTAAATAGGCATCCAGAAAGATTAAAAGCTCACACTCGGCTGTTGGGTCTATGATTTGATTGATACGTGGCAGAGCGAAGAGGTCTTTAGGACAGACCTTGTTCAAGTTAGTATAATCCACACACGTCCACCACCTTTTATTCTTCTTGGGTACAAGGACTGGGTTTGCCAACCAATCGGGATGGTACACTTCCTTTATAAATTTTGCATCTAATAACCTAGGTATCTCCTTCTTCATGACGTTCTTGTGATCTTGTGCGAATCTTCTAAGCCTTTTCCTGACTTGGATGGCCCTAGGAGGCACTCTCAACTCGTGATCAATCTTTTCCCTAGGAACTCCTAGCATGTCAGAAGGTTTCCATGCAAAGATATCCCTATTTTCCTAGAGGAAAAGAGTGAGCGTGAGTTCCTATTTCTCGTCGAGGTCGGCCCCTATGTAAGTAACCTTAGTAGGGTCTTCTGGATCGAGCGCAATCTCCTTAGTAGGGACGTCGTCCTTCTTTATCTTGTCCTTGGTAGACTTCTTCATGGGGATTTTGGCATCGGTCTGCTCCTTGTTGCCGACTGCCTTCTAGATCTCAAGCCGGTCGGACAACATCAACTCTTGGTCAGCCATCTCACAACTCTGCACATCGCAATCGAAAGAATTCTAAAGATCATAGTGGAGGAAGATTATTCCTTTGGGGCCTGGCATCTTGAGGGTGAGGTATGAGTAGTGCGGGAGCATCATGAACTTCGCCATCGCCGGTCTGCCGAGGATAGCATGGTATGCTGACTCGAAGTCGGCCACCTGGAAGAGAATGCGCTCGGTCCTAAAGTTCTCATGGGTTCCAAAGGTGACAACCAGAACGATCTGTCCAATAGGAACTGAGGTCTTGCCGGACACGATCCCATGGAAGGGTGAGGAACACGGATGGAGGTCATTAACCGACAATCCTAGCTCCATGAGGGTCTTGGTGAAGATCAAGTCCAGACTGCTTCATCCGTCGATGAGTACTTTGTTGAACTTGACCTCCTTTATCGTGGCTGCGAGTACCAGTGGGAAGCGACCTGGCTTGGGTAGGTGCCTGGGGTGATCCGATCGATCAAATGTGATCCGTATTTCAGATCACCTCCTATAACTAGGCATAGCAGGCTCTACGGAGTTGATCTCATGTAATTCTAGCTTCTACTTGCGTTTGGACATGTAGGCATCTGGGCCTCCGAAGAGGAAGTTGATTTCCTTTCGGGGCTCCTGCAACTCTCCTTCTTCGTCCTTGTTGTCACCATCTTTAGCCTTGTCCTTGCCATTGCGTCTTGGCGGATCCTTGGCCACCTTGAGCGCGGCAGTCATGAAGCCCTTCAGTCGGTAACAACCCTTTGCTTTGTGGTTCCCCTTTGGGTGCCATAGGCACGGACCACTTAGCAAGTTGTGCATGGTCTGCTGGTTCATCTGAGGGTTCTTTTGGGATCGGTCTACCATAGCAACCATGTTGTCAGACTTCCTTTTCTTGTCCTTCTTGGAGGACTCCGGCTTGTCCGAGTGCTTCTCCTTGCCTTTGCCGCGGATGTCATCCAGCGCCGACTAACCCGACGCAAACTTATCAGTAATCTCAAAGCACTCCCGAGCGGTCAACTTGAGGTCATGGTTCCTCTGACCGATTTCCCAGATCTGCTGATCTGGGACATTAAGGATCTTGGTCTTCTTGGCGCAGAACCGCTTGATGTAATCGCGCAGGGGCTCATCAAATTTTTGCTTAATCCGAGTGAGGTCAAAGTGATTGCCTGGACGATTGCAAGTGGCTTGGAAGCTTTCTATAAGCTTCTTAATGAGGTCTCCCCAAGAGGCGACCGATTTGTCTGGAAGAGATGTGAGCCAAATCCGAACGGCCGGATCAAGGCAGACCGATAGGTAATTGGCCATTACGTAGGTATCAGCCCCGGCTGACCGAATCGCCATACTGTATAGCTGAAGCCACTATTGTGGGTTGGTATGACCATAGTATTTTTCGATGGGAGCCGACTTGAATCCTTTCGGCCACCGAGCTCTTCGAAGCTTAGGTATATAGGCCTTGATGCTGTCGAATTCTTCATCGCTCGGAGTAGGTGACCTTCTATATCGGTAAAGAGATGGCGATGACTGATGATTATGACGTGGGCCAACATTGTCAACATGGTGACAACGCCGGTTGTCCCCATCATAACTCTTGCGCCGGTCCCAATCATCACATAGACATCAATCATCGTGGTTGTCTCTTGGAGGTAGATCACGTCGGTCTTCCTGTCGATTATCAGTCCTCCAATCACGATGCTCCTCCTCGTAGCATCGGTCATCCCGAGCCCGCTCCTTGTGGTGGGAGTTGATGGTGTCCCGACCATCATGGATGCTGAGGGAATTTCTCAGATCCTCATGCCTTCGTTGACCGCATGAGGTCGCATGACTGGAACTCGCTATCGACTCTGGTTTGCCCTTGGCCGCATTTTGGGCTGCAGCAGCCTTGAGCATAGCCAATGCCTTATGCATCGCGGGGTTCTGATATGCTGCGTCAGACATCAAGCTGTCGAGCAATGTTTTATCCCCGGTGATGTTGTTCTGTGGGGTGTCGTAGACCTTGACACCATCCACTTCAATCTCAGGTCCAAGGTCCAGTCGTCATGCTAGGCACGTTCTTCTTCGCAGCCATCGTGACCATCTTCACGGTCACCCTCCTCATTGTTGTCCCCTGATGGATTTTCCTCTATATCGACCATGTTCACGGTCAGAGGATATGAGCTGGTAGATCCGACCGAATACTCATCAAAAGAACGGATTGACTTTGAGTCGTACCTGAAGGATAGATCTATTCTGTCGAATCCGAGTGGGACCAATGTTGGGACCAGATCTAACGAGCTCAGTGATCGTGCCATAGAACCGGCTATGGCCGAGTCGGATCGGTGGTTCTCTAGACCTAGCTCTCCATTGGTGTCGATGGCGAAGTCGAGCGATCTGAAGGAGATCTTGAAGTCCGACGAGTACTGGATGTTGGGAGTTTCGGCCATCGTAGTCGATGGAGAATCCCGGCGAGCCTTGTCCCCTACCTGGCACGCCAACTGTCAAGACTTGATCCCGGCAATATATTTATAGGGCTACGTCAAGACTAAGAACTACGATGGTTCCTAAAGACATCGACTTATAGAGGTTCGGGCCCTCTCACTGATAGTAAAAACCCTATGTGCTGTGTTCTGTGAATCGTATTGCTTGTAATGTTGTGTCATGTTGTGTCCCCGATGGGGGGTTCCCTACCGCCTTATATATCCGGTCGGCGGGGTGTACACGAAGAGTTCTACTCGTAGTCTACAAGGATTTACATGGAATGTGTATCTCTAATTGCCTTGCTCTCTAAGCCGACTCGGTCGGTTCCCTTATTGATGAGATACCCGGTCGGTTGTCGACTTTAGGTATATCTACGGATACCCGGAAGGTAAGTATTCCACAATTAGGGTCAGGCTTCTCTGACCAGGATGGTTGGGGGCTGGCCTTTGCTCTAGTGAAGTCCGAGATGACGGGGGGAGGGTTATCACAAATAGAAACACTCATCCCACCAGTGTTTGTTCATTGTGGCTAGCGAGACGTCGATGTAGGCGTTCTTCTTCCGCAACTAGATCCCCATACCACTGATTGCTTCTTGGTTGGCGACCGACGGTAGAGGACAAATAGATGGTAGAAGAGGGATAAATAAGGCACAATACCCAAGAAAACTTCGCATAGATGCACGAAGATGGTGATCGACGATTGGTATTGGGATTAAGATTTACTAACTCAATCCCATAGAAAAACAGAAGCCCGTGCAAAAAAACTATAGCAGGGCACTCTAAATCCATGCTCAAATAAGGACCGAAAAACTACATTCTGTTTATGGATAGGAAGCGGGTGCGATTCGGAATCTGGCACTTTCCAATTGAGACACACCTGCTCCGGCAAAATGCCATCGATGACCATGGCATTCAGTGCATCGATGTCGGGGGAGCTTTGGGAGAACTCACACAGTTGCGCCGGGATGTCCAACTCCGACGAGGAAGAGTCATTAGCGGCGGATCCTTTGGTCCCTTGAACAGCTTGCGCGGCATGGCAGAAATGCGGTGGATCTAGCGCTGCAACCCTAACCCCAATTGTAGCTCGGAGGCTGGGAAGTGAGAATGATCTACGGCGGCGGCGATTGAAGTTGGTGAGCCCTAGAACAAGGGAGCAGAGGCGTCGCGAATAAGACGAAGCACTTAAGCGAAACAACGGCGTGGAAATGGCGTCACCTAGTCTTGTCCTTTTATACCTTTGGATTTGACCTAAAGGTGGGAGGACCAGGGTGGGCCGCCATGGGCTGTACAGTGTCAGGCTTTTTGTTCATGGCAATTAATTAAATTATGTACTAATCTTTTGAAAGATTTGTGCTACTTTAAGGACCCGGAGTGTTAATCTTGGGGGTTTCTTTGATGAGAAGCAGTGGTTAAACCACTTAAAATAATTCTCATATCTACGTGATTTGATGATCATGTAGCAAAGAACTTAATGGTCGGATGGGTGTAAGTTTGAAGGTCATATTACTGATCAAAATCAGTTACTAATGGCAGATATCAAGCTTATATTATCTAAGTGATGATTCATTAAGGAAAGGCTGTCTTACGATGGATGTTATTATAGCTTAGTACTAAGTTGTGATTGATGTCATAAACTTATATTTTATCCTTTACATGATTGATGTCGTAATATATGGGTCAAAGGTCACTCAGACTAGAGTGGATATCACTTCGCTTATAGCCAATCGATCGACATGATTGATGTTGTGCAGACCGACCTCCTGTTTTGATGAATAGGGTGATGAGGACATCACTCCTATGGATACACACAACACTCTTCCAATTCTAGACTTACAAGGTCCAATGACTAGATTTAGAGGTGAGCTCGTTCCCACGTTCTTTGCTATATGTTACTTTTGAGAATGGTTTGCTACCTAATGATTATTTTATGATTAGGAACCATGTAGAGGACCAAGAGATGATGGGAGAAGGACTTGGGAACATGGAGGACCAGCAAGGGCTTGGAAGCCAAGATGGAGGCCCAATCAAAACCGACTTCGAGTCTGTTTCAGGGTCCAGGACCAGTATGCACTAAAATGGACGCCCAGGACGCATACAGACTCGGATCTGGACGTTCTATATATTCACGGAAAGCTAAGGAGAAGACCTTTCCAATGGCCTCATGTCAAAATTCATCTAGAGTCAACAGGAATCATCGAAACAAGAGAGGGTCCAGAATCTGTGTTGTTGCTGCGTCGCTTGTTTTTGGCCTTTGGGCTTTGTATCCAATTGAGCCCAATTAGGGGCACATCCAGAGTGTCTTGAATGACCCTAGGGTCTTCATATACAGCCGCCACCGCACCATTAGGATTTGGGTTTTGCTTAGATTATTCTGTTCGTAACAGTTTCGCCCTCACATCGGTTTGTGAGACCCCAACTTCGTGAGTTTAATCATACATCTGCAATTGTGTTGCATTCTTGCTTGTGTTCTTGATTCATAGGCATATATTAGCCTTCTCGGCGAGGTCAATCATTTATAGATGGTTGATAACCAGAGGAGACATTATGCTGCAATTGCGGAGTTCTGAATGTGTTGTTTAGAAGCCGGATCGATTTGTGTTTCGCCTCCGCCCAAATCAAGATTTAACAGAGCCTTTTGGAAGATCGGGAACCCTTGTCCACATCAAGTGGTAATTAGAGCTTCAGGTGCACCATGAGGTTCGCACTACCCTTTAGTTTTGTTTTCGTGTTCTTCCTATCATCCACAGAAAAGCCAAAAAAATTTTCTCCCCGCCCATAACCACATGTTTAGCCTTTGCATATTTCAACTTCAGAGTGTGTAGTGTTGATTTTGTGCCCTAGTTCTTGTTTAGTCGCTAGTTTAGTTTGTGTTTTTGTCATCAGTAGTGTTTCCCTTGCAACCATAACCGCCGTCCCCTCTCACCACCCTCTGTTTGGTTGGCTTTGTGTGCTAGGGTTGATTGATCAACACGCCCACCCTAATCCTGCCCTAAACCCACCCTCAACACCTCGGACCAATTCCCACAAATTCCACTTTCCACTGCATCCAAGCCACCAAAAAAAAACCTACCCAATTTCCTACCCAACCCCAAACCCGACTCGGGTTTCACTCAAACCCCGAGTTTCTTCAAAACCGATTCCAACACACCTTCAGTAAAACGGCCATAATTTTTCGCTTGGTTGTCCGTTTTGGCTGAACTTTTTACAGGAGCTTCGTGACTCGAAAAGGGGTCATCCCAAAGGCAGTTTTCCCTTCTCAAAAAAGTTAAAAAAAATCGAGAAGATAAAGAAAAAATTCATTCAAGTTGAAACCTGACATTTACTAAAACTTGCGGAATTTCTGTAGACCACATCCTACCTCTGTTTGAGCTGAAACTTTCTATGGGTTCTCTCCCATTACCACTGAGTTGGAGAAAAGTATCAAAAAAATAAAATTAAAATTTTTTTTTTTGGATTTCTACTAGTGCTCCATCTAGGTCCCTAGATTTTGGAGGTTTGGCCGTTTTACACCTGGCCCCATGATATGCTCTATTCTCCTTTCACACTTGTTTCTGCCATTGCTATCACTACTATTCTAGGACATAGTTAGACCAGCAACTAAGGACAAGTTACTTGGGGCACTTATTCACCGTTACTCTCTGTTTTTGATTTGTGTGCCACTCACACACACACACACACACACACACACACACACACACACACACACACACACACACACACACACACACATATATATATATATATATATATATATATATATATATATATATATATATATATATATATATATATATATATTTGGCCTTCCTAGCTCTACCTATTTCTTCTGGACAACACACAGGTTATTTTGTGAGTCTTGCAATCGTGGAACACACCTCCCTGGTATCCTTTGCTTTGCTTTTTAGAACTTTGTAAGAGCTTTGTAAGGAGCTTCCTATTGCTGTGTTGAGAGGCACCACTGCTGAGTAGTTTTGTAGGGATAACCTTCACTTTTTGTTTCCTGTTTTGGCGTTTGTGATGTCAGGATGTGATGGAGAGGGTGCTTCGCCCTCAAAATTTGATGAGTGCATGAGCCAAGATCAGCTACAGAAGGCTTTGCAGGCGGTTCAGAGTGATTTGGCAGAGACGATTACCAGGGCCGTCACTGACGTAGTCGCCAAGATTCACCTGGGAGAAAGCATTGAGCGGTTGGATAAGATAGTCTCTAAGTTAACCGATCAGGTTATAGTGTTGGAGACCGCTCATAAGACCATCAACACCAACACCAACACCAACGACGTTGAAGACGACCATGATGAAGACACGGTGTATAAGGCTGATGGCATCGTGGATAAGTCAACTACAAGGACCACAAGATTACAACGTTGTTTGCAACGTAACACTCAAGGTATGGGTGGTTTCCACAACCACAACCATCGCCCACAAGGTAACTATGCTCCAGATGACCCGTATGCTAAAATTAAGTTTTCAATTCCTTCATTTTTGCGTCAGTATGATGGTGATGCTTATCTTGATTGGGCGATGACTGTAGATCAAAAATTTAATGCCCACCTTGTTCCTGAACAATATAGAGTTAGACAAGCCACTAGTGAGTTTGGTGGAGTGGTCTAGCTGCTGAAACTGATTTGCCTACTACTTGGGAAGAACTTAAGGTAGCTATGCGTGATCGTTTTGTTCCTCCTTCTTTTTATAGAGAGATTCGTAATAAACTGCAGCGCTTAGATCAAGGAGATAAAACTGTTCAGGAGTACTTTAGTGAGCTTCAGAAGGGTTTGATTCATTGTGCTATAGTTGAAAAAGTAGAGGATCAGATTTGCCGCTTTCATTCGGGTTTGAGAAAAGAAATTCAGGACATCCTTGATTATAAAGAATTTTATACCCTCAACCAGTGATTCCAGTATGCTATGCTTGCAGAGAAAGAATCACAGGGACTTTTCCAGGCTTTTGAGGAGTACAGCAAGTCCAAGACCTTCTACCCACCGCGGTCGATGGGGACTTTGGGGCTGCCCAAGCCATCTTTCCGCCTGCCCCCACCAGCAGCTGCCAAGAGAACCAGTGTTGTTTCTGCATTTTCTACGTGCCCAGGTAAAAATTCTCTGCAGGTACCAGCTAGTAGTGCCTCCTCTATTGCTTCGACGGGATACACTACAGGGATTCAGTGCCACCACTACCATGGTCTTGGTCATGTGCATAAAGATTGCCCAAGTAGGTGGGCATATGTGGCGACAGACGATGGCGGTTACATGAGCACCTCCGATGTGGAGGATGAGGAGGAGGATGTCGCTGCCACCAGCGGTGATCTCGTCCTTGGAGGCGGAGACACCATGGGCTACATGAGTATTATTGTGCAGCGTGTGCTTAGCACACAAATCCATCAGCCCGAGACGATGCAGCGACATAACTTGTTGTAGATTTTCTTCGTCATCAAGAACTGCCAAGCACGTGTCATCATTGATAGAGGAAGCTGCAACAATTTGGTGACTTCTAATGTGGTTAAGAAGCTTGATTTGACCACACGCCCACATCCACATCCATACTATATTCAGTGGCAGTGGTTAAATGAGTTATGTGGTGCTATAATTTTCACTAAAATTGATTTGCATAGTGGCTACCATCAAATTAGAATGAAACTTGGAGATGAATGGAAAACAGCTTTCAAAACCAAATTCAGGTTGTATGAGTGGTTAGTAATGTCTTTTTGTTTAACTGATGCACCTAGTACTTTCTTGTGTTTGATTAATGATATTTTAAGAGCTTTCATTGGCAAGTTTGTAGTTGTTTACTTTGATGATATCTTGATTTATAGCAAATCCATGGATGATCATATGATTCATTTGCGTGCTGTTTTTGATGCTTTGCGAGCTGCATGTTTATTTGGTAACCTTGAGAAGTGCACCTTTTGCACGGATCGAGTCTCTTTTCTTGGCTATGTTGTGACTCCACAGGGAATTGAGGTGGATGAGGCAAAAATTAAAGCCGCAAAGAGCCGGCCTGTACCAAAAACTATCACACAGGTGAGGAGTTTTCTTGGTCTTGAGGGTTTCTACCACCGCTTTGTCAAAGATTTCAGCACCATCGCTACACCATTGCATGAGTTGACAAAGAAGGGCGTCGAGTTCCATTGGGGTAAGGTACATCATGAGTCCTTTGATGCTTTGAAGGACAAACTTACACATGCAGAATTGCTGCAACTACCCAATTTTGATAAGACTTTTGAGCTTCAATGTGATGCTAGTGGTATAGGCATTGGTGGTGTTTTGATGCAAGATGGTAAACCTGTTGCATACTTTAGCAAAAAAATTACTGGGTTTGTTTTGAATTACTCCACTTATGATAAGGAATTATACGCTCTTGTACATTCCTTAGAGATGTGGCGTCATTATCTGTTGCCCAAAGAATTTGTTATTCATTCTGATCATGAATCGCTTAAGTATATTCGCTCACAATGCAATTTGAACCATAGACATGCTAAATGGGTTGAGTTTATTGAGTCTTTTTCTTATGTTATTAAACATAAGAAAGGGAAGGATAATGTGATTGTTGATGCTTTATCTAGGCGCTATACTTTGTTGTCTCACCTTGATTGTAGAATTTTTGGACTTGAGACAATTAAAGAACAATATGCTGATGATGCTGATTTTACGGATGTAATGTTGCAATCTAAAGAAGGTCGTGCTTGGAACAAATTTGTGCTGAATGATGGATTCTTGTTTAGGGCTAACCGTCTATGCATTCTAGTTGGTTCCGTTCGTCTTTTGTTGTTGCAGGAGGCGCATGGACGTGGATTGATGGCTCATTTTGGTGCTAAGAAGACGGAGGATATTTTGGCCACACACTTCTTTTGGCCAAGGATGAGGAAATATGTTGAGCGCTTTGTTGCTCGCTGCACTACATGTCAAAAGTTAAGTCTCGCTTGAATCCACATGGTTTATACATGCCATTTCTTGTTCCTTCTATTCCTTGGGCGGATATTTCTATGGACTTTGTTTTAGGACTGCCTAGGACTAACAGGGGGAGTGACAACATTTTTGTTGTTGTGGATCGTTTTTCTAAGATGTCACACTTTACACCATGTCATAAGACCCATGTTGCTAGTCATATTGCTGACCTCTTTTTCAAAGAAATTGTATATTTACATGTATGCCTTCTACTATTGTTTCAGATCATGATACAAAATTCTTGAGTCACTTTTGGCACTCACTTTGGAATAAGTTGGATACCAAGTTGTTGTTTTCTACAACTTGTCACCCACAAACTAATGAACAAACTGAGGTTATGAACCGCACTTTAGGGACTATGTTGAGAGCTATTTTGAAGAAAAAATTTGAAGCAATGGGAAGAATTTTTGCCTCATGTTGAGTTTGCTTATAATCGGGCAACACATTCTACTACCAAGGTAAGTTCCTTCAAGGTAGTATATGGTTTTGATCCCCGTACTCCACTTGATATACTTCCTCTACCTATTAATGAGACAGTTCATGTTGATGCTAAGGAGCGTGCTGAATTTATTTTGCAAATGCATGAGAACACTGAACTTAGCATTGAAAAGATGAATGAAAAGTATAAAGTTGCTGGTAGTAAAGGTAGAAAGGAAGTAAAGCTTGATGTAGGAGATTTAGTGTAGTTAAACTTGAGGAAGGATAGATTTCCAAAATTGAGAATGTCTAAACTAATGCCTAGAGCTGATGGTCCATTCAAAATAATGGAGAAGATGGGCTCGAGTCGAGGACGACTCCACTTCAAGAGCGGGAGGATGATGAGGACATCACTCCTATGGATACACACAACACTCCTCCAATTCTGGACTTGCAAGGTCCAATGACTAGAGCTCGTGCATGATGACTAAATTTAGAGGTGAGCTCGTTCCTACGTTCTTCGCTATATGTTACTTTTGAGAATGGTTTGCTACCTAATAATTATTTTATGATTAGAAACCATGGACAGGACCAGGAGATGATGGGAGAAGGACTTGGGAACATGGAAGACCAGCAAGGGCTTGGAGGCCAAGGTGGAGGCCCAATCAAAACCGACTTCAAGTCTGTTTCGAGGCCCAGGACCAGTATCCACTAAAACGGACGCCCAGGACGCATACTGACTCGGATATGGACATTCTATATATCCACGGAAATCTAAGGAGAAGACCATTCAAATACCGCAGGCCTCATGTCAAAATTCATCCAGAGTCATCAGGAATCATCAAAACAAGAGAGGGTCCAGAATCTGTGTCGATGCCACATCGCCTGTTTTTGGCCTTTGGACTTTGTATTCAGTTGAGCCCAATTAGGGCGCATCCAGAGGGTCTTGTATGAACCTAGGGTCTTCATATACAGCCGCCACTACACCATTAGGGTTCAGGTTCTGCTTAGATTATTCTATTCATAACAGTTTCACCGTCACATCGGTTTGTGAGACCCCAACTTCGTGAGTTTAATCATACATCTGCAATTATGTTGTATTCTTTATTGTTCTTGCTTGTGTTCTTGATTCGTAGACAGGGATTAGCCTTCTCGACGAGGTTAATCACCCTTGGACGGTTGATAACCAGAGGAGACGTTGTGCTATGATTGTGGGGTTCTGAACGTATTGTTTAGAAGCCAGATCGATTTGTGTTTCTGCCCAAATCAAGATTTACCAGAACTTTTCGGAAGATCGGGAACCCTTGTCCACATCATAGGGGGTCAATTAGCTCAAGCTTTATGGTTTTAGTTACAATAATCTTTATAAAACAAAATGTAAAGTGCTAAATCTATTAGACTCTTTCATTATTTGTTAGTCTCCAAATTATACAAGAATTGGGGGCTTACACCTGATCAGGTGCACTTAGTCGGTGCACCAGATCTATCAGGAACTCTATTCAAGAGGTCTTCCTAATTTGTGACTTGTTCACATGTTTATTGAAGAAGAATCACTCTGGAAGTCTCAGCTCAAAATCAGAAAGCACTCGGGGGCTGCTGTGGAATACTTATCTTACCGGTATCCATAGCTATGCCATAGTCGGAAGACAAAGGGATGGCCCGTTGATAAGGGAACCGACCGAGTCGGCTTGGAGCACAAGGCAATTAGAGATAGACTTTCTATGTAATACCTTGTACACTACGAGTAGGACTCTTCATGTACCCCCTGCTGACCGGATATATAAGACGGTAGGAACCCCCATCAAGGGAGACAGTGACACGACAACCTCATACAGCAATATAAACCATAGAACACATGACGTAGGGTTTTAACACTCATCGAGGGGGCTGTTGGTCGTATCTACGCACCCACTTATATACCGCAAGAGGACGGTGTACAGTTGTAGCTCTTTTTCCCTCAGAGTATTCCAAGGTTATCGAATCCACAGGGAACGAGCAGAACTAATACTATTAAAAGGTTACTAACAAATTGCAATGGGTTGGTTGGTGTGAATGATGACAGTGAGAAAGTGGAAGGTGAATGTTATTGAAGAGTTAACAGGATGATGAAGGATTCTCTCCTTAGGATTGGTTCACTAGCATGCAACCTTATTCTTATCAACTCAAGTGATGACTCTAATATTCTACAAGACATGGTGGTTTCGTTCACCCCGGCTGTCACTACAGAGGCTATTAGCTCCCCACTGGTTTCTTACGCTATGTAATGGGTAAAAGTGTATTGGCCGATACACTAATGAAAAGGATAGATAGATGTGCAATAAAGTTCATCACATAGATTAAATTCATCGAGAGAGTATCAACAAGCATGAGAGTTACATGACCAGATCCCCGCACCAGAGAAGAGAATATGAGACTACTCACTCATCCTTCTGCTAGACATAGCAGAGGGGTGAGAAATAGCGCTGGAACGTGCACGAGCCGATCGGCGCAAGCGTCACGCCTATCGGCGTGACCTCCCTTCTGGTGGATCTCGTCGGTGTTGATGAACCTCCGCTGCCAATATCCTGGAACCCTAGTTTTAATAACTGATTCTCACGATTGCCGTCCCCCCCTCGTTGTCTTGGCTCTTGATAATTATCTTCCTTTTATACTCGACGGGATTAGGTCAACTTCCACCGACTCTGACTCATACTGGGCTGGGCCTTCGTCTTTCCTGGACCGGATCATGTTTTAGTCATCTTTTCCTCCTGCGCCGATCAGCGCATGGGTCGCGCCGATCGGCGCGGCTCCGTATCTAGCCCATCTTCATTACTCTTCAGCTCTTTATCCATAATTGCCCTGTTTTACACCTGTTTCCTGCGATTACATCCAAAACAGAACAACTACAAATATATGCAAATATGGGGTTAATTGTTAGTCCAAACCACCAAATGAAGATGCAAAACATCCCTTTTTGGTAGATAAAATGGGCATCTAGAAACCACCAACAGTTCCCCCACACTCAAATCATTGCTAGTCCTCGAGCAATACAAAATCAGATATGTAATAAGAATTTTCACACCATCTCTCATGCAGTCAATCTCAATCATCATTTTTACTCATCATCCCTCCACAAAGATTTTCTCTCATCTCCTTTTAACCAATCAGCATATCTTACTTGAAATTAATCAAATTACCACAAAACCTTTTCAAAAACAATTTTAGTTCTCCTCAACTCATCTTTTAGCATCAAACATCAAGCATTTGGTCTTCTCTAGGTCTCTCAAGTGTATTTTCTTCCCTCTCCTATCTAATCAAGGATTGTATATGGATCTTGGAGGGCTATATAACTAAATTAAACCATAAGATAAACCATGTCAACAATGTTCTCAATCATGCCTATTAAGAAAGAATTTTCTTGGAAAAGAACTTTTAATGGAGAAGAGGAATGTAGAAGATCTAAAAGAAAATTCGATGAGAACAATTGGCAAAGAATGAGGAATAATCAGAAATCTGCTTTCTTTGATGACCTTACTGCCTCTCAGGGAATATATATTTTTTTCTCTTTACCCCTTTTTTATAATAACCTCTTTTCTTTCTTTTTGCAACAGCACCGATCGGCACAAGAGACGCGCCGATCGGCGCGACCTATATATATATATTTCTTTCTTTCTTTTCTTTCACCTCTTTTTTTTTTATATTCCTTGATATGATCAGCAATTTCTGTCTTGTATCAGCAGCGGAAACTTTCTGAATTCCCTTTTATTGAGAATATAGGTTGTATCAAGGATGAGAGAGAAACAAAGATGTATGGTTTTCATGATAGCAAGGAATTTAATTGGATAAGAATGGCTAGAAATACAGAGATAAACAAAATAGATCATCCTTTCCTAACTTGGTCGAAATCATGAGCAAAAAGTTGACAAAGTTACTTACAATCCACTTAGTTCAAATGTGTAGCTTGCTCTCATTCACTCGGCTATGTAGGCATCTTTAGACCATGCTTTTGCTTTAGCTTATGATGAGTCAAAAGAAATTTTCACAAATATAAACCTCAAAAGTTAAGTGGTAACCAACAAATTCAAGTAATCAACCAACCGATCATCAGAAAGACAAGATAAATAGCATGGGGCACTTTCAATATGACAATCGACACTATCTTTATTAAGGACAATGCAAGAATTAAAACTACATAAAAGACCTAGAGGCAACTCTCAACATGACTCGTGACTCTCTTAAGCACACACACAAACTTAAATAAACACTCATCAAAAACACTTAAAAACTATGACTAATGGCAAAGCCCTTCCCCCACACTTAAAATTTGCAATGTCCTCATTGCAAGAGAAGAAACTCAACACACTAATCATGCAGACCATGCCTGTTCAAGACTCGGAAAATTCGTCTTATATTCCTTATGAGAAAAGTGTAGTCCGCTTCATTCATCTCGATCATATCCTGTATTCTGCGGTCCACATCTCTTTGATTCCTATAAGCACGATCTTTGTCTAGATAGAGTCTCTCAATGTTTCTTCGGTAGACAGGACAGCAAGCAGGCGGTTGCGGGTTATGATTTTCAATGCTATAAGGAGAGGCACTATTCAAATTCCTCCAAGCCGATCGGCGCATAGGCTGAGCCGATCGGCGCATTGGTGTTCTTCCACCATTGCGACTTCCTCCACTTCCCTCTGCATTACCATTAACTCTTATTGAAGTTCCTGCTGCACTGTCATTACTGCATTCTACAAGTGTTTCCTGATTTTTGAACTTAGGACTATCAAAGCTTCCTTGCATATTAAAATCATCACTAAAATCTCCAGGCACACTAGGATCACCGCTTTCCAAAGTTTCCAAATAGTATGACGTATAGTCACTATCCCATTCGGAATAATTCTGAATTGACTTACCCGATAATCTAGCGAATCTGCGAACCTCTGGTGTAATCTTACACTTCCTTGCAGCAGTTTCTTCGTCTTCACTTGGCAGAGCCGTCAGATCAATAAATTCAACCATCTTCAGATCGTGCCGATCGGCTCCAGTGTCACGCCGATCGGCGCAGCCAGCAGCTTCCTTCATATACTCATCTAACTGCTCTAGATTATGCTCACGGGTCACCTTATTCTGCTATCTTTGTAAAATCTCATCATTAATCTCCTTAGGTATCCTTCCTTCAGGAACTGCGCGACAGCCATCATCATATATCAAATCTCTAGGTATGAAAGCTAGATCTTCTGCCAATTGGAGTTCCACCTTGCGTTGAAGATCTTTAGCACAAAATAAACACTTGCAACTGTCAATACAACTATTCCTACGAATCTTATTTTCTTGAAAACTTTTCCAATCGGTAAGAACCTTGGGAAAGGATTCATCCCTTCTAGCTTGAAGATCCGTCTCCACATCTTGCTGGTACATAGCTTCTTCGACTTCCTCTCGTAGCTTGAGTTCATACTTGGTGGCAATGTCACGTTCACCATAAAGTCGGCACCTATGAATTGTGAGGGCGCTCTCTTCATCTAGCTCTTCCTTCTCTTGCTCAGTCAATGATCTTTCAAAAGATAGGAAATCCTCATACGACAAGGGCGTAGCAAGATCAAGAAGACTTTCCATGGTATACCTTTGAGAAACTACTTCACTTTCAATAGGTGCTACAGATTTTCCTTTGTGCACCAATACTCTTTTCATCATCTGCCGAAGTTCATTGTCCATCTTCACCTTGTCGGTGTTCCACGCGTCAGCTTCGCTTTTCTTCATGAATTTCTTCCGCAGATCTGACCAGACGAGGGGATCATCTCGTGTTGGTGTAAATACTTCGTCGACTTCTTCCCAGGGCCAATTTGCACAGGGCTGAGGAAATCCGCCGCCGAGCCGATCGGCGCAAGGGTCGCGCCGATCGGCGCCGCCTTGGTTTCTGCCTGATGCGCCGCCTTCCATCGCTTCTGCTCTTAGGGTTTGTTCTGGTGACGATGTAATACGAGTTGATCCGTGGATTTGCTATCACCTCATATTTATATCCCTTGATTTCCAATTGGACTAGGACTCTTTCTCTTATTCGTGGAATTTAACGAGTCTTAAAAAGGCAAGGTCCAAAACCGACTCAAAACAAAAAGGACTCTGCCGCGCGATCGGCGCGGTACACTAAATTGCCAAATCACTATGGAAAATACAAGATTTTGTTTTATGTCGTTAAGCTCGACCACACGGGGTACTAAGCAGTGAAATACACATCAAAAGATTTTAATTCAAATGTGTCGGGTTCTAGGTATACCTTTAGATGTTGTCCGTTCACCGTGTACTTATTTCTCTTGCCATCCATTATGATTACCGCTCCCGAAGGTAACACCGTATTCACGAGATAAGGTCCCTCCCATTTGCTTCGCAGTTTGCCTTTACCAAATAATCTGAATCGCGAGTTAAATAGGAGCATCCGATCTCCATCCTTGAATTCCTTCTTCAAAAGCTTCTTATCGTACCACTTCTTTGTTTTCTCCTTGTATATGGCTGCATTTTCATATGCACACAATCTCATCTCTTCCAATTCACTTATTTGTATCTTCCTTTTCATGCCGGAGGCATCAAGATCCAGATTCATTTCCTTTATAGCCCAATAAGCCTTATGTTCCAATTCCACCGGTAGGTGACACGATTTCCCATAGACGAATTGATACGGTGTCATACCAATTGGTGTCTTGAATGCCGTCCTATATGCCCATAATGCTCCATTAAGCTTCGTAGCCCAATCTTTTCCTTCCTTTGTAACAATCTTCTGTAGAATTCCCTTTAATTGCTTATTTAAAGTTTCTGCTTATCCATTTGTTTGTGGATGATAGGTTGTTCCAATTCTATGTTCAACTCCAAATTTGGTTAAAAACCTAACAAATTCTCCTCCTGTAAAATGGGATCCTCCATTTGTAATTATTATCCTCGGTACCCCGTACCTAGGAAATATCTGCTCCTGAAGTATACTCCTTGATTCTGTTTTAGTATTAGCCTTGCATGCCATTGCTTCGACCCACTTGGAGACATAATCAACAGCGACCAAAATGTACTCAAAACCATGAGAATTCACAAAGGGTCCCATAAAATCCATACCCCAAACATCAAAGATATCGACTTGAAGATTGTACTTCAGAGGCATTGCATTCCTACTGTTAACATTCCCTATTCGTTGGCATTGAGCACATGTTGCAACATACCTTTTTGAATCTTCATGTATAATAGGCCAATAGAATCCACTTGACCATACCTTTGCCTGTGTTCTGAAGTAGCCATAATGTGCCCCATAATCCGAAGAATGACATTTTGCTAAAATGCTTGCTCTTTCTTTTCTAGGTACACATCTCCGTACTGCTCCGTCCTCGCAATACCTATACAAGTATGGGTCGGCCCATATAAATTTTCTCATTTCACTCTTAACTCTTTTTTTTGTGTTCTTGTTCATCAGATCAATTTGTCCCTTGAAACCTTTGATAATATCCATCATCCAGTTCTCTCTACGATCAAATGCGGCAAACAACTGCTTTTGTCGCATTTCATCTCTTATTGGCTCAGTTGATGGTGATTCAAGATGAGATAAATGATCTGCTACAGAATTTTCTACTCCTTTCTTATCTCTTATCTCCAAATCAAATTCTTGCAGCATCAATACCCATCGCATTAACCGAGGTTTAGACTCCTTCTTTGAAACCAAGTATCTTATAGCAGCACGATCAGTATATACGATCACCTTAGAATTTAGAATGTAGGATCTAAACTTCTCAAAAGCAAATATAACAGCTAACATCTCTTTCTCAGTTGTTGTATAATTGATTTGCGCTTCATTCAAAGTTTTGCTAGCATAATAAATAGCATGCACTTTACCTTCCTTCCGTTGTCCAAGAACAGCTCCAACTGCATAATCACTTGCATCACAAATAATTTCAAAAGGTAGACTCTAATCAGGTGGCTGCATAACGGGTGCAGAGCATAGAGCTTCCTTTAATCTCCTGAAGGCCGAGAGTCTTTCCTCATCCATAACAAATTCTGTATCTTGCTTTAACAATTCTGTCAGGGGTTTAGCAATAATAATCCTTAACAAATCTTTGATAGAAGTTGGCATGTCCAAGAAAACTCCTCAAAGTTGTAAGATCAGTAGGGGGAGGTAACTTCTCAACTGTAGATATCGTTGCCTTATCAACTTCTATCCCTCTTTTAGATATGACATGACCAAGTACTATCCCTTCTATTACTATGAAGTGACACTTCTCCCAATTAAGAACTAAGTCGCATTCAACCCACCTTTTCAAAACCTTCTCCAAATTCTCCAAACAGCTATCAAAATCAGCACCATGTACGGAGAAGTCATCCATAAATACCTCCATAATATCCTCTATGAATTCAGCGAATATTGCATTCATGCATCTTTGAAATGTTGCAGGCGCGTTGCAAAGACCAAATGGCATCCTTCTATATGCATATGTCCCAAAAGGGCAAGTAAAAGTAGTTTTCTGCTGATCTTCTAGTCTTACCGGTATTTGAAAGAAACCACTATATCCATCTAAATAACAAAAGTATGAATTCCTTGCTAATCTTTCAAGAATCTCATCAATGAACGGAACAGGATAGTGATATTTCTTCGCCACTTTGTTCAAACTTCTATAATCTATGCACATTCTCCATCCAGTTACAGTCCTCTGAGAGATCAACTCATTGTTCTCGTTAGGCACTACTGTCAACCCTCCTTTCTTGGGTACACCATGCACTGGGCTAACCCATCCACTATCAGCAACAGGGTAGATCATACCTGCATTAAGCAGCTTCAAAATCTCCTTCTTAACCACTGACTTCATTGATTCCTTCAACCTTCGCATCCCTTCCACCACTGGTTTAGTATTCTCCTCCAAATTAATCTTGTGGTGCAAAATGCGGGGCTGATTCCCTTGATGTCATCCAATGTGTAACCAATGGCCTTCTCATACCTTTTGAGCATAACAAGAAGCCTCTCTGTTTCTTCTTTGGTTAGGGCGCTGTTCACAATAACTGGATATGTTTTATTCTTTCCTTGATATTCATAGCGTAGCTCCTTCGGAAGTTCCTTCTGTTCCACTTCTAGCGCTTCGTCTGGATCCAACTCCCCGAGAGGTTCAAAATCAGGATTTTCCTGGTTGAGCCGATCGGCGCGAGGTTCACGCCGATCGGTGCTGCCAGTATGATTGAGCCGATCGACGCAAGGGTCGCGCCGATCGGCGCTGCCAGTATGATTGAGCCGATCGGCGCAAGGGTCGCGCCGATCGGCGCTGGCAGTATGATTGAGCCGATTGGCGCAAGAGTCGCGCCGATCAGCGCTAGCAGTATACTTATCAGTTTCATGCATGATGTGGTCCAGTGAGTCTCTCATATCCATCCCTATCCTCTCGTCTTCCTCTGGGCAGATATCCTGATAGCAAGAAGAGTCTTGATGAGATGGATCATTAAATTGAAATTGCACTTCTTCCTCTCCCAGGTGTAGCGTGATTTGACCTTTTCCAGCATCCAGAACAGCTTGTACTAATCTTAAGAATGGCCTTCCCAGAATGATATCTTCAACCCCAGTTTCTTTATTGTCTAGAACGAAGAAATCTACCGGCATTGTTTTCGAGCTGATCTCAATTTCAACATTCTTGATTACTCCCAATGGCTTCGTTTTCCTACCATCTGCCATGATCAGCTCAAGTGCAGTCCCCATCAGCCTCTGTTGAGTTCCATAAGGCATGCTCATGAATGCTGATGTGAACAAGGGTTCCCGATCTTCCGAAAGGTTCTTGGTAAGTTGATTTGGTCGGAGGCGACACACAAATTGATCCGGCTTCAGAACAGCACGTTCTAAACCCCGCAATCGCTGCACGACGTCTCCTCTGGTTATCAACCGTCCAAAAGACGATTGACCTCATTGAGCAGACTAATCCCTGCCTGCGAATCAAGAACACAAGCAAGAACAATGAAAAATGCAACACAATTGCAGATGTATGATTAAACTCTCGAAGTTGGGGTCTCACAAACCGATGAACGGTGAAAATGTTTATGAACAGAATTAATCTAAGCAAAACCCGAACCCTAATGGTGCGGTGGCGGCTGTATATAAAGACCCTAGGGTCGTGCAAGACCCTCTGAACGCGCCCCTAATTGGGCTCAACTAGATACAAAGCCCAAAGGCCAAAAATAGGCGACGCAGCACAACACAGATTCTGGACTCTCTCTTGTTTTGACGATTCCCAATGACTCCTGACGAATTTTGACATGAGGACGGCGGCATTGGAAAGGTCTTCTCCTTATCTTTCCGTGCATATGTAGAACGTCCAAATCTGAGTCCGTATGCGTCCTGGGCGACTGTTTTAGTGCAGACTGGTCCTGGGGCCCGAAACAGACTCGAAGTCGGTTTTGATTGGGCCTCCACTTTGGCTTCCAAGCCCTTGCTGGTCCTGCACGTTCCCAACTCCTTCTCCCATCATCTCCTGGTCCTCTCCATGGTTTCTAATCATAAAATAATCATTAGGTAGCACACCATTCTCAAAAGTAACATATAGCAAAGAACGTAGGAACAAGCTCACCTCTAAATTTAGTCGTCGTGCACGAGCTCTAGTCATTGGACCTTGCAAGTCCAGAATTGGAGAAGTGTTGTGTGTATCCATAGGAGTGATGTCCTCATCATCCTCCCGCTCTTGAAGTGGAGTCGTCCTCGACTCGAGCTCATCCTCTTCTCTCAAGTATGGTTTCAAATCTGAAATGTTAAAAGTAGGACTAACCCCGAACTCGGGAGGCAACTCAAGTTTGTATGCATCATCATTAATCTTCTCCATTATTTTGAATGGACCATCAGCTCTAGGCATTAGTTTAGACTTTCTCAATTCTGGAAATCTATCCTTCCTTAAGTGTAACCACACTAAATCTCCTACATCAAGCTTTACTTCCTTTCTACCCTTACTACCAGCAATTTTATACTTTTCATTCATCTTTTCAATGCTAAGTCTAGTGGTCTCATGCATTTACAAAATAAATTCAGCACGCTCCTTAGCATCAACATGAACTCTCTCATTAACAGGTAGAGAAGTATATCAAGTGGAGTACGGGGATCAAAACCATACACTACCTTGAATGGACTTACCTTGGTAGTAGAATGTGTTGCCCGATTGTAAGCAAACTCAACATGAGGCAAGCATTCTTCCCATTGCTTCAAATTTTTCTTCAAAATAGCTCGCAACATAGTACCCAAAGTGCGGTTCACAGCCTCAGTTTGTCCATCAGTTTGTGGATGACAAGTTGTAGAAAATAGCAACTTTGTACCCAACTTATTCCAAAGCGTGCGTCAAAAATGACTCAAGAATTTTGCATCACGATCTGAAACAATAGTAGAAGGCATACCATGCAAACATACAATTTCTTTGAAAAAAAGATCAGCAATATAACTAGCATCATCAGTTTTATGACATGGTATAAAGTGTACCATCTTGGAAAAACGATCCACAACAACAAAAATGCTATCGCTCCCCCTTTTAGTCCTAGGCAGTCCTAAAATAAAGTCCCTAGAAATATCCGCCCAAGGAATAGAAGGAACAGGAAGTGGCATGTATAAACCATGTGGATTCAATCGAGACTTAGCTTTTTGACATGTAGTGCAGCGAGCAACAAAACGCTCAACATCTTTCCTCATCCTTGGCCAAAAGAAGTGTGTGGCCAAAATATCCTCTGTCTTCTTAGCACCAAAATGACCCATCAATCCACCTCCATGCGCCTCCTGCAACAACAAAAAACAAACAGAACCAACTGGAATGCATAGGCGGTTAGCTCTAAACAAGAAACCATCATTCAACACCAATTTGTGCCAAGCACGACCTACTTTACAGTGCAGCAATACATCTTTAAAATCAACATCAGCAACATATTGTTCTTTAATTGCCTCAAGTCCAAAAATTCTACAAACAAGTTGAGACAACAAAGTATATCGCCTAGATAAAGCATCAGCAATCACATTATCCTTCCCTTTCTTATGTTTAATAATAAAAGGAAAAGACTCCATAAACTCAACCCATTTAGCATGTCTACGGTTCAAATTGCATTGAGAATGAATATACTTAAGTGATTCATGATCAGAATGAATAACAAATTCTTTGGGCAACAAATAATGACGCCACGTCTCTAAAGAACGTACAAGTGCATATAGTTCCTTATCATACATGGAATAATTCAAAACAGGCCCAGTAATTTTCTCACTAAAGTATGCAACAGGTTTATCATCTTGCATCAAAACACCACCAATGCCTATACCACTAGCATCACATTCAAGCTCAAAAGTCTTATCAAAATTGGGTAATTGCAGCAATGGTGCATGTGTAAGTTTGTCGTTCAAAGCATCAAAAGACTCATGATGTACCTTACCAAAATGGAAGTCAACGCCCTTCTTTGTCAACTCATGCAAAGGTGCAGCAATGGTGCTGAAATCTTTGACAAAGCGGCAGTAGAAACCTGCAAGACCAAGAAAACTCCTCACCTATGTGATAGTTTTTGGTACAGGCCAGCTCTTTATGGCTTCAATCTTCGCCTCATCCACCTCAATTCCCTGTGGAGTCACAACATACCCAAGAAAAGAGACTCGATCTGTGCAAAAGGTGCACTTCTCAAAGTTACCAAATAAACGTGTACCTCGCAAAGCATCAAAAACAGCACGCAAATGAATCATATGATCATCCATGGATTTGCTATAAATCAAGATATCATCAAAGTAAACAACCACAAATTTGCCAATAAAAGGTCTTAAAACCTTATTCATCAAACGCATGAAAGTACTGGGTGCATTAGTCAACCCAAAAAGCATCACTAACCACTCATACAACCCGAATTTGGTTTTGAAAGCTGTTTTCCATTCATCTCCAAGTTTCATTCTAATTTGATGGTAGCCACTACGCAAATCAATTTTAGTGAAAATTATAGCACCACATAACTCGTCAAGCATGTCGTCTAGCCTAGGAATAGGATGACGATACCTAATAGTAATGTTATTAATGGCTCTACAATCTACACACATACGCCAAGAACCATCTTTCTTAGGAACCAAAAGTACAGGAACAGCACAAGGACTAAGTGATTGACGAACATACCCACGATCCAAAAGGTCTTGGACTTGTCGTTGTATCTCCTTAGTCTCCTCAGGGTTGGTCCTATAAGTAGCACGGTTTGGTAAAGTAGCACCAGGAATCAAATCAATTTGATGCTCAATCCCTCTCAAAGGTGGCAATCCCGGGGGTATCTCAGCTGGGAAAACATCCTCATACTCCTGCAAAAGGTTAGTGACAGCAGGAGGCAAAGCACTAGAAGCAATATCACCAAGCGAAAACAAGGCTTGTTTGCATATCAAAGCATAGCAAATATCATTAGTAGAAATTTCAGCAAGCTCAGATTTTATGGCAAGACATGAACGACCTTGTAATTTAATTGCAGCACCCTTAGAACTTGAAGAATCATTAACATTACTTGGTGTAGAAGCAGAATTAACAGGTTGCTGAATTTCAGGACTTTTATTTTTTAAACTAGCAGCTCGTTCTAAATCAGCTTGTACAATTTCAGCATGGGTCATTGGTAACAAAGTAATTTTAGTTCCTTTATGCATAAAAGTGTACTTATTACTTTTACCATGGTGTACAGCATCATTATTAAATTCCCAAGGTCTACCCAATAAAAGTGAACAAGCTTGCATGGGTACAACATCACAATCAACAGAATCCACATAGGAACCAATGGAAAAAGGAACTCTGCAAGTTTGTATTACCTTAGCTTTTCCAAAGTCATTTAACCACTGAATGTAGTATGGATGTGGATGTGGGCATGTGGTCAAATCAAGCTTCTTAACCACATCAGAACTCACCAAATTGTTGCAGCTTCCTCCATCAATGATGACACGTGCTCCACGGTTCTTGATGACGAAGAAAATCTGGAAAAAGTTATGTCGCTGCATCATCTCGGGCTGCTGGATTTGTGTGCTAAGCACACGCTGCACAATAATATTCATGTAGCCCGTGGTATCGACGCCTCCAAGGACGAGGTCACCGCTGATGGCAGCGACATCCTCCTCCTCATCCTCCACATCGGAGGTGCTCATGTAACCGCCATCATCTGTCGCCACATATGCCCGCCTACTTGGGCAATCTTTCTGCACATGGCCAAGACCATGGCAGCAGTGGCACTGAATCCCTGTAGTGCGTCCCGTCGAAGAAACAGAGGCGGCACTACTAGCCGGTACCTGCACAGAATTTTTACCTGAGCGCGTAAAAGGGGCAAGGGCTGATCTTGGTGCTGCAGAAACAACACTAGCTGGTGGGGGCGGCCGGAAAGATGGCTTGGGCAGCCCCGAAGTCCCCGTCGGCCGTGGTGGGTAGAAATTCCTGGACTTGCTGTACCCCTCAAAAGCCTGGAAAAGTCCCTGTGAATAAAAGCGGCAAATCTGATCCTCTACTTTTTCAACCACAGCACAACGAATCAAACCCTTCTGAAGCTCACTAAAATACTCCTGAACAGTTTTATCTCCTTGATCTAAACGCTGCAGTTTATTACGAATTTCTCTATAAAAAGAAGGAGGAACAAAACGATCACGCATTTCTACCTTAAGTTCTTCCCAAGTAGTAGGCAAATCGGTTTCAGCGGCTAGACCACTCCACCAAACAATAGCAAAGTCCTTAAACTCACTAGTGGCTTGTCTAACTCTATGTTGTTCAGGAACAAGGTGGGCATTAAATTTTTGTTCTACCGTCATTTCCCAATCAAGGTAAGCATCACCATCGTACTGACCAGAAAACGAAGGAATTGAAAACTTAATTTTAGCATACGGATCATCTGGAGCATGGTTACCTTGTGTGCGACGGTTGTGGTTGTGGAAACCACCCATACCTTGAGGGTTATGTTGCAAACGACGTCGTAACCTTGCGGTCCTTGTAGCTGACCTATCGATGGTGCCATCAGCCTTATACATCGTTGCTTCATCATGATCGTCTTCAACGTTGTTGTTGGTGTTGGTGTTGGTGTTGTTGTTGGTGGTGTTGGTGTTGGTGTTGGTGTTGTTGGTCTTGTGAGCGGTCTCCAATTCGACAACCTGATCGGTTAGCTTAGAGACTCTCTTATCCAACCGCTCAATGCTTTCTCCCAGGTGAAGCTTGGTGACGGCGTCGGTGACGGCCCTGGTGATCGTCTCTGCCAAATCACTCTGAACCGTCTGCAAAGCCTTTTGTAACTGACTTTGGCTCACGCACTCATCCAATTTTAAGGGTGAAGCACCCTCTCCATCGCTTCCTGACATCAGAAACACCAAAACAGGAAACAAAAAGTGACAGTTATCCCTACAAAACTACTAAGCAGTGGTGCCTCTCAACACAGCAAAAGGAAGCTTCTTACAAAGCTCTTACAAAGTTCTGAAAACAACAAAGCGAAGGATACCAGGGAGAAGTGTTCCACGATTGCAAGGTTTACAAAATAACCTATGTGCTGTCCAGAAGAAGTATGTAGAGCTAGGAAGGCCAAATATATATATGTGAGTGGCACACAAATCAAAAATAGATAGTAAAGCTGAATAAGTGCCCAAGTAACTTATCCCGAGTTGCTGGTCTAACTATGTCCTAGAACAGTAGTGATAGCAAAGAAGAAACAATGAGACCAAGGCACACAGTCAATAACAGGGGGCTAAGTGTAAAACAGCCAAACTCAGAAATTCCAAGGGGCTAGATGGAGCACTAGTAGGAATCCCAAATTTCATTTTTTTTATTTTATTTTTTTAATATTTTTTTCCAACTCACTAGCAAATAGGGAGAAACCACAAAAAATTTCAGCTCAAACCGAGCTAGGACGTGGGCTACAGAAAATCTTGAAGTTTTAGAAAACGTCGGGTTCCAACTTGAATGAATTTTTTCTTTATCTTCCCGATTTTTTTTGAATTTTTTGACGAGGGCACACAGGGTGTGGGTATGCTCAACTTTTTGTCAAGAATCTCCTGTAAAAATTTCAGCCAAAACGGACAACCGAGCGAAAAGTTATGGCCGTTTTACCGAAGGGGTGTCGGAATCGGTTATGAAGAAACCCGGGGTTTGAGTGAAACCCGAGTCGGCTTGGGGTCGGGTAGGGATTTTTGTTTGGCGAGGTGGATGCAGCGGAAAGTGGAATATGTGAAAATTGGTCCGAGGTGGTGAGGGTAGGTTTAGGGTGGAATTAGGGTGGGCGTGTTGATCAATCAACCCTAGCACACAAAGCCGACAAAACCGAGGATGGTGAAGGGGATGGCGGCTAGGGTTGCAAGGGAAACACTACTGACAACAAAAACACAAACGAAACCAACGACTAAACAGGAACTAGGGCACAAACTCAACACTACGGACTCTGAAATTGAAATATGCAAAGGCTAAACACGTGGTTATGGGCGGGGAAAAATTTTTTTTGGTATTTTCTGTGGACGATAGGAAGAACACGAAAACAAAACTAGAGGGTAGTGCGAACCTGACGGTGCACCTGAAGCTCTGATACCACTTGATGTGAACAAGGGTTCCCGATCTTCCGAAAGGTTCTTGGTAAGTTGATTTGGTCAGAGGCGACACACAAATCGATCCGGCTTGAGAACAGCACGTTCTAAACCCCGCAATCGCAGCACGATTGACCTCGCCGAGAAGGCTAATCCCTGTCTACGAATCAATAACACAAGCAAGAACAACGAAGAATGCAACACAATTGCAGATGTATGATTAAACTCTCGAAGTTGGGGTCTCACAAACCGATGAACGGCGAAACTGTTTATGAACAGAATTGATCTAAGCAAAACCCGAACCCTAATGGTGCGGTGGCGACTGTATATAAAGACCCTAGGGTCGTGCAAGACCCTCTGGACGCGCCCCTAATTGGGCTCAACAAGATACAAAGCCCAAAGGCCAAAAATAGGCGACGCAGCACCGACACAGATTCTGGACTCTCTCTTGTTTTGACGATTCCCAATGACGCCTGATGAATTTTGACATGATGCCGGTGGCATTGGAAAGGTCTTCTCCTTATCTTTCCGTGCATATGTAGAACGTCCAAATCCGAGTCCATATGCGTCCTGGGCGACTGTTTGAGTGCAGACTGGTCCTGGGGCTCGAAACAGACTTGAAGTCGGTTTTGATTGGGCCTCCACTTTGGCTTCCAAGCCCTTGCTGGTCCTCCACGTTCCCAACTCCTTCTCCCATCATCTCCTGGTCCTCTCCATGGTTTCTAATCATAAAATAATCATTAGGTAGCAAACTATTCTCAAAAGTAACATATAGCGAAGAACGTAGGAACGAGCTCACCTCTAAATTTAGTCGTCGTGCACGAGCTCTAGTCATTGGACCTTGCAAGTCCAGAATTGGAGGAGTGTTGTGTGTATCCATAGGAGTGATGGCCTCATCAAATGCATCGTAACTCATCAAGCTGACATGAGAGCCAAAGTCAGACAAGGCTTTTGAAAATTTCTTTCCCGATATCTCACAGGGTATGTACGGTTCTTCTTTTTCCTCTTCAGTCACACCTACAGCATACACGCCACATAATCCTTCATAGGGGGATGGCTCAAAGCAACTGTCTAGCAATCTTTTTGCTTGTTTCACCTCTGCTCCATCAAGCTCTATATCATCCTTGTAAAGATTCCCTAAAACTCTCCCAATAATCTCTTCATCGAAGACTTCTGATTTGAGGCAATTACTTGGGAAATTATACTCAATTCTGGCTTCGAAAGCATCTTGCGGACTGAAGGATCTTCTCATATTAAGCAATTCTTGGGAAAAACCAATGGGAATCCAGTCCATCGGCTCAAATTCGTCAAGTGTTTCAGTATTCGCCAATGTTCTATCCCCCTTCGATTTAGCAAAATTCCCTTCAAATTCCTTCAGTTGATTGTCCAGAATCGCAGCCTCTATCTTGGTATATTCCTTGCTACTTGGCGGAATCATCAGGGTGATCGGTTCTCCTGTTGTCGCAACTGCGCCGATCGGCTCAAAGACTGCGTCGATCGGCGCACACGTCACACCCACAGAGGTGAGTCCAACGGGCTCTATTTCTTCGAATTGCGCCGAAGTAATCATTGATCTGCTATCGGACATCAAGATCTGTTCAGCTGGCGACTCTTCCTTCTTCATAACTTCTGGGCATTGCGGATTTGGTTCTAAATATTCTTCCCAATGCTTGTGCGAAACTCCATTCTCGGCAATTTTGCCTAACAATTCGATCCCTACCTTGGCTGTCAATCTCAGAAAACTTCCTCTGGTCGATCCGTCCAAATGCATCCTCGATTCCTTGTTTATGGCCATGTAGAAGGTCTGAGCGCACATATTCTCATCAATGCCAAGGTCAGGTCCTTGTTTCAACAATGTTTGAAAACGATTCTTCATCTTCTTGTAAGAAGTTCACCACTTTCCTTCTCAACTTCTGCACCTTTGGCAAAGGAAAATAGTGGAGACAAAAATTTCCAACTAACTCACTCCACTTACCTTTTGCTTCTCGAGATGCTGCCTTGTGCCACTCTTTGGCTTTTCCTCCCAAAGAGAATGGGAAAAGTAGCCACCTATAAAGATCCCGAGGCACTCCTTCATGATGGCATTTTTGGCAAAGTGCCTCCAAATCTTTTAAGTGAGTATACGGGTTCTCCTCTTTCGCTCCAAAGAATTTGTTTGCTTCAGCCATGCTAATGATAATGGGGTTCAACACATATGAGGAGGCCGTGGCCTTCTCATCTGAGGGTTGAGGCACCAGCACGTCTGGAGATGGTAGAGAAAGTTCCCTGAGCGTCCGAGAAGGTCCTGTCGTACTCATCCTAAAAATTCACACAAAACACAAAAACAAAAACAACTAGAAAAGAGAGGATTAGACGTTAGTAAAATATTAATAGTAAAAGAACTGGTTTGTTCCACGGCAACGGCGCCAGAAAAAGGGCTTGTTGGTCGTATCTACGCACCCACTTATATACCACAAGAGGACGGTGTACAGTTGTAGTTCTTTTTTCCTCAGAGTATTCCAAGGTTATCGAATCCACGGGGAACGAGCAGAACTAATACTATTAAAAGGTTACTAACAAATTGCAATGGGTTGGTTGGTGTGAATGATGACGGTGAGAAAGTGGAAGGTGAATGTTATTGAAGAGTTAACAGGATGATGAAGGATTCTCTCCTTAGGATTGGTTCACTAGCATGCAACCTTATTCTCCTCAACTCAAGTGATGACTCTAATATTCTATAAGACATGGTGGTTTCGTTCACCCCGGCTGTCACTACAGAGGCGATTAGCTCCCTACTGGTTTCTTGCACTATGTAATGGGCAAAAGTGTATTGGCTGATACACTAATGAAAAGGATAGATAGATGTGCAATAAAGTTCATCACATAGATTAAATTCATCGAGAGAGTATCAACAAGCATGAGAGTTACATGACCAGCTCCCCGCACCAGAGAAGAGAGTATGAGACTACTCACTCATCCTTCCGCTAGACATAGCAGAGGGGTGAGAAATAGCGCTAGAGCACGCACGAGCCGATCGGCGTAAGTGTCGCGCCGATTGGCGTGACCTCCCTTCTGGTGGATCTCGTCGGTGTTGACGAACCTCCACCGCCAATATCCTGGAACCCTAGTTTTAATAACTGATTCTCGTGATTGCCGTCTCCCCCTTGTTGTCTTGGCTCTTGATAATTATCTTCCTTTTAGACTCGACGGGATTAGGTCAACTTCCACCGACTCTGACTCATACTGGGCTGGGCCTTCGTCTTTCCTAGACCGGATTATGTTTTAGTCATCTTTTCCTCCTGCGCCGATTGGCGCATGGGTCGCGCTGATGGGGGCGGCTCCGTATCTGGCCCATCTTCGTTACTCTTCAGCTGTTTATCCATAATTGCCCTGTTTTACACCTGTTTCCTGTGATTACACCCAAAACAGAACGACTACAAATATATGCAAATATGAGGTTAATTGTTAGTCCAAACCACCAAATTAAGACGCAAAATATCCCTTTTTGGTAGATAAAATGGGTATCTAGAAAGCACCAACAGGGGCCCGAACCTGTATAACTCAGCATCTTGTGTCTTAACCATCAAGTTTTTGGTCTTGTGCATAGCCCTATAAATATATTGTCGGGAATAAGTCTCGACAGAAATGGTACAACTTAGTGACATCGTTAAAGATTACCAATAGACATTTCTAGCTTCGTTGCTAAGGCAACTTAGTGACGTCATTAAGAAATGTCATCAAGCATTTCTGGCACCATTGCCGCGGAAGGCAATTGATCAAAAGAATTACCCATGTTCTATTCTTGCATATGAGATTATTTGGCATTCGCCCAAACAGGCTAAACTTGTCTGTTTTCTCCTTTTGTTGGAAAACAGGGTAGTGCATGACCGGCTTCACCTTGCCTCAAAATTACACCAACGAATTGAAGAAAAGAAAGTACTGGAAGTACATCCTGGGTATGGCAGGAGAAGCACATCCAGTTGCCACCTAATCACGTCATCCCACCTGCTGAAGAATTGAAGAAAAGAAAGTACTGCAAGTGGCACAATTCGCCATCTCATTACACCAACGAATGTAGGACATTCAGAAGAGAGATTCAGTCGGTGATTGAACAGGGGAAGATCAAGTTTACAAAGGGAACCATGAAGATTGATGGACATCCGTTCCCTGTGAATTACAAAATGGCCAGTATCAATAATGTAGAAGCATTTATAAATTGATATCAGAAGAAAAGGGACAAGGAGATGAAGGAATCACAGTTTGATCCACATTGGGAATGTCCATTCTTTTAGTATTGTTAGGACCATAATATGAAGCTTCCATCGATCAATAACTGTCTTGGATGCAGAAAACAAGCAGAGCAAATGTATAAAGGAGCTTTAGGCAGTTATCGACATCAGCCGAGTAATTCTGGAAAGTCGATGGTGGGTAAAGTCGATAGAAGGGTATTAGCTTTTGATTGACTTGGCTCCAAAAAGATAGAAGAAGAAGTTCGCTTCGATAAAGAGGTCAATAAAGAGATGAAGGAAGACCAGGAACAGAGCAATCAGTGGTGTCCATCTGGAATATTTTCTAGAAGTCAGAAGCGCAGGGTTCAAAGAATGCGGTGCAGACAGATGAGGGCTGGCCATTATTATTATGATGAAGGAAGTGATGAACCGTCTAGGAAAGTCTAGAGACCCAAAGTGAAATCACAAGTACAGGTACCAAATGCTACAGTGGGAATGGTGATGATGCTACCGTAAGAGTTCATGGCTTCGGAAGAAGAAGAATTATTTGCTGATGAGAGTGAAGGACCACAGCTAGTATTTGATGTACAATAGACAATATTTGATAAACCAGATGAGTCTAATCATCGGCACTTGAGGGCTTTGTATTTGAAGGGTTTTGTCAATGGGATGCCGATGGGGAAAATGATGGTCAACGGAGGGGCTGCAGTTAACATCATTCCTATCACTACTGCAAGAAAACTGGGCAAGACTAGTGAAGATTTGATTGATACTAATGATTTTGAGGGATTATGGTGGTCATTAATGGAAAGGGAACCTACAGCCTTCTACTGGGAGGTATTTGGATGCATGCAAATTGCTGTTTTCCATCAACTATGCACCAGTCACTTATCCAGTAGATTGACGATCGAGTCGAGGTAATCCCGTCCGATGAAACCATCATTGTCTCATCGGCCAATTTAATACTGTGGCATACGGAAGATATGGAGTGTTTGTTTGGCAAGATTTGGGATGGAGATTACATCAAGATAACTACTCAAGGTCTTGAGATGGTGGACCAGTCAAATTCAAAATTGTTTCTCTCATAGGCACCCCAATGGAATTTTTAGAAGATGGCAAGTTGGGAAAAGGATTTATATCGGCCGATGAGTTACAGGAAGTTGATATATGAGATACTGATAAGCCTAGGCCAACATTTATTAGTAAGAAATTAGATGAAAATATTAAGGCCGATTTAATAAAGTTGTGGAAGGAGTACCCGGATTGTTTTCCTTGGGATTATTCTGAGATGCCTGGACTCAGACGGTCAATTGTTGAACATCGGCTGCCTACTAAACCTGGATATCGACCGTACAAGCAACCATCAAGGAGGATAGATCCGAAGATTTACAATGATATCAAGGCTGAGATTACTAGATTATATGATGCTAAGTTTATCAGGCCTTGCCGATATCCAGAGTGGGTTTCGAATATTGTACCTGTGTACAAGAAGAGTGGTCAGTTGAGGGTGTGTATCAATTTTAGACCGTTAAATAAAGCGATGCCAAAAGATGATTACCCCATGCCGATTGCAAATCTTCTGGTTGATGCAGCAGCTGGACATAAGATTGGTAGTTTCATGGATGGCAATGCTGGTTATAATCAGATTTATATGGCAGAAGAAGATATACCGAAGATTGCTTTCAGGTGTCCATGGGCTATTGGATTATATGAATGGGTCGTTATGACATTTGGATTGAAGAATGCTGGAGCCACATATCAAAGGGCCATGAATTATATTTTCCATGACTTCATTGACAGATTAGTAGAAATTTATAGAATGTATGGTTTAAAAATGAATCCTAAGAAGTGTGCTTTTCGTGTATCGGCCGGTCAGTTTCTAGGTTTTATCATGCATGAATGAGGAATCAAAATTGGCCCAAAGAGTACTAAAGCTATTAATGATATCGAGCCTCCTACCAACAAGACAGAGCTGCAATCTTTGATTGGCAAAGTTAATTTTATTAGGAGGTTCATATCCAATTTGTCAGGTAGGATAGACGGATTTACTCCATTATTGAAGTTCAAGGCCGATCAGAAGTTCATATGGCAGCCTGAACATCAAAAGTCTCTGGATGATATTAAAAAGTATATGGTTTCGCCTCCTGTGCTGGTGCCACCAAGAGAAGGATTGCCCTTCAAGCTTTATCTTGCGGCTGACAAAAAGTTGATCGGATCAACTTTAATTCAAGAACAAGATGGTAAAGAAAGGGTTGTGTTTTATTTAAGCCGAAGATTGATCGATTTTGAGACCAGGTACACTGAGATTGAAAAATTATGTTTGTGTTTATATTTCTCATGTGTGAAGTTGAGGCACTATCTATTATCGGCTGAGTGTGTGGTGGTATGCAAAGCAGATGTCATCAAATATATGTTATCGGCTCTGATTTTGAAAGACGGAATTGGTAAATGGATGCTAGCGTTAGCTGAATATGACTTGACGTATGAATCTGCTAAAGCTGTTAAGGGTCAGGTTTTGGCTGATTTAGTTGTTGAGCATTATGGATCAGAGGTGTCAATGGTGGAGCCAGTACCACAGTTATTGTTTTTTGATGGTTCCGTTTGCAAGAATGGATGTGGCATCGTACTTCTGATTATATCGCCTCGAGGGGCAAGGTTTGAATTTTTGTTTGTTGTAGAGGCATCGACTAATAATCAGGTCGAATATAGAGCTATTATCAAAGGATTGCAGATGTTGAAGAAAGCTAGAGTCAATTGTGTTGAAGTCATTGGGGATTCATTGTTGGTACTCAGGCAGCTGGCAGGAGAATTTGAATGTAAAGATGATATATTAAGATTATTTTATGTTGAGTGTCAAGATTTGTTACAATGCTTCAAGACAGCGACGTTCAAGCATGTTCCGAGGGAACAGAATATGGAGCCAAATGATTTAGCACAGAAGGCATCAGGTTATCAGTTGAACGCCAGTTGAGTCATTGTCGATATAGCCGATGTCGATGAAGAAGATTGGAGAGCCAAGATCGTCCAATATCTCAAGGATCCAACTCAACATACACCTCGAAAGATTTGATATATGGCATTGAGGTATATTTTATTAGAAGAAAAACTTTATTTTTGGACGATTGATGGTGTGTTGCTATGATGTTTAAATCAAGAAGAAGCCAAAGTTGTTATGTGCGAAGTCCATGAAGGCATCTATGGTATACATCAATCGGCTCATAAAATGAGATGGTTGTTAAAGAGAACTGGGTACTATTGGCCTACTATGCAGAAAGGTTGCTTTAAGCATTATAAAGGGTGTCAAGATTGTCAGAAGTTTGGAGCAATACAGAGAGCACCGGCATCGGCTATGAATCTAATTATTAATCCATGGCCGTTTAGAGGATGGGGTATAGATATGATTGGCCAAATTTATCTAGCATCAAGCAAAGGTCACAAGTATATTCTGGCAGTGACAGATTATGTCACAAAGTGGGTTGAGGCAGTGCTGATAAAGAATGTGACAACTAACAATGTGATCAATTTTGTGAAGGAGCATATTATATATAGGTTTGGTGTGCTGCAAACTATTACAATTGACCAAGGCTCTATATTTACTTCGGAAGAGTTTCAAAACTTTGTCGATAGTATGGGTATCAAGCTTTTGAATTCATCACCCTATTATGCTCAAGCCAATGGTCAAGCAAAAGCATCTAACAAAAGTTTGATCAAATTGATCAAGATAATAATAAATGAGCAACCTAAGAAGTGGCATACGACATTAGCCGAATCTTTATGGGCATACAGGATGGCTTGTCATGGATCAATAAAGGTACCACCTTACCCGTTGGTTTATGGGCATGAAGCAGTGTTGCCATGGGAGACAAATCTGGGGTCTAGAAGAACGGAGATGCAAGATCAGTTGACAGCCGATGATTATAGGCAGGTTATGTTTGATGAGTTAGAAGATGTCGTGCAGCATCAGATGAAGGCTCTAGAAAATATTCAAGAGAATAAAGCTTGCGTGGCTAAATTTTACAACAAAAAGGTGGTACCCAAGAGTTTTGTAGAAGGCAACCTTGTCTGGAAGTTAATTATGCCAATCGGTTCTAGAGACAGTCGATTTGGAAAATGGTCTCCAACTTGGGAAGGTCCATTTAAAGTGAGCCGATGTGCACCCGGTAATGCATATTTCTTACAAGGATTAGATGGAGAAGAGTTTGGGAGAGCAATTAATGGTAAATATTTAAAGAGATATCATCCAAGTATTTGGGTTGGCTCATGATCTCGAGTGTTTGATCACGGCCGGTATGGAAATATCGCCCTTAGCAGAGAAAATAAAAGATTGGAGAAGAAGAAAGTGAGTGTTTTACAGCCGATGTACACACATCGACTTCAGACGGTCGATATTACAGATATCACCCTTAGCAGAAAAAATATAAAGGAGAAAGCGCAGCGTACAACACAAAGAGTAATACATTTATAGAGGCGAGGAGGTTTCCATTAATTACAGATGGCCAATGTTAACAAGCTGGTTACGCGGCTTCGGTGAAACCTATTCTGCTATGACAGCTAGAGGATGAAGATGTAATTATTGGCATCCCAAGCACGTGGAGGGAGGTACATAGAAGAAGAAAAATGCACCAACAGCTTCCTCCGCTTCCCCTTCAGGAATGGTAGTGTCATCAGACATCACCCGCCGGGCAAGAGGGAGAGAGAGCTACTCCGCTGATGCCATTCTCGACACTCGTGCTGTTATCCAGGGGCAGAAGAACCAACGGGTTGGCTTCTGGGCAGGAGGAGCTGCAAACTTTGGATTGAAAGGAGGACTCTGGGGCCAAGAGAAGCGAAAAGTATTCGCCACAAGATATTTAGTAGGTTTGGCGACAAATGATACTTTTCTATCAAAGCTCTTAGTAAGAGACCCATGGTTGAAGATAGTAAACAAGGTGAGGAAAAAGGGCTCGCAGAATGATCTATTTATAGGATCTGGACTTGACCTTTAGGGAATCCAAGCACCACTCTAAGTTGATCGGAGGGGACCCGAGGGAGAAAGATAAGCATGAGGACAGTCAAAAGGCAATACCAGTAGTTGAGACGGCGCAGGAAATAGCAGGTCACAATTAAGGGTCATGAGTGGTTGGATGGAGTGCTACAGATCCGACCTGACTAGTGGGTGGTTCCTGATTGATTGCATTTATTAGTATCTGAAGCAGCAGGGTGGTAAATGAGAAGAGCGATGAACAAGGAGATAAAGTCCAGCGCACAAAAGACTTCGTACCCTAGACTCGAGGGGCATGTGTTGGCCCAGAAATTTGATCGGTCCTGGTGGTCAGTCACGTGGAGTCAGAATCGGTCCGAAGTCAACAGAATTCAACGGTCGAAGGAAATAAAGTAGGCCCATTAGGGTTGTTTTATCTTCATCTATTTTTAGTTTAGATTTACTTTAGAAATAAATCAAGTGACTTTGTTTGAAGAGTCCTGACCGAGTCGGGTCAGAATCCCTTGCATAGGGTTATAAATATGTAATAGGGTCTGTACAAAGAAAATAACACTTTCATTCAATACAACTCGGTGCATCGCCAAACTTTTTCTCGATGACATCCTCGTCTCACGCGGGCTGCATCGGCTCCGATCTCGGCGAGAGACTTGGATTAGTCATCCTCGGTAATTTCATCGACTTCAGCTAGTACTTTCTCATTAAGTTGATATTCTAGTTATTATCCTTGATATTGCTAGTTATCCGGTAATTAGGTCTTTATTAGGTTTGTATTATCGACTTAGATTGCATTACTGTTTCGGTTAGGTCTGATCTTCTGCGATTTCTGTAGGTTTTATAAGCTGGGTTTTAGATCTATTATTTCAGTCAGTCGATCGATCCTATCTATAATTAGATTAAATTTAGCTTTATTTGCTGTATTTGAACACTGTCTCGATTAAGTTCGATCTGTCCAAATCAGCAACGCTGCATCGACTTTGATCTCTTGCTGGGCTGATAGGGTTAGATTCGATCTGCTTATAGGCAGGGTCGATAGAGTTCTGTTGGGACGTTTAGCTGACAGGTTATCACGGTTAGATCGACTTTGATCTGCTTATTTTGCCTATTTTATTGCTGTATATTAGAAGTCGATTGCCCCCCCCCCCCTTTTTTTTCTTTGTTTAACAGAATTAGATCTGTGAATTTGAGGCATATTTGCAATACCAGCTATCAGATCTATCGACTTAGCATCTATCAACGGGCAGAGTTCTGTACATGATTATTATACTTCTATCAACTCTGGTCCATCAACTTACTTTCATCAACAGAGCGAGTCTATGCACCTTTACTGTAGATCTATCGACTAGCTCTATCGACTTTAAGTCTATTGTATCGACTTGGCTAGTTATTGTACGAATACCGTGGATTTATTGACTCTGGCCTATTGTTCTAATTTCATATCGGCATTAATGATTTTAATTGTCTATTTAATTAAATTTGCCGATAAACTGATATAATCAGCCGATTAGTTTATATTCTTCTATGTTTTATTCCCACAATAGCATCGGCTGGTTTCATGAACAGTGACTATCGGCTTTCTTCATCGGCCTGTCCTGGACCGGTAACCCATGGAATTTGACCGTTTGTCTCTTTATCGATTTGCAGGGAAAATCGACTAGCATGCATCGGTTTCCGTATTGAGCCTGCAGTGGAGCTAAGTAGATCTCCCAAGTCACGTGTGTGAATTTTGCATCAACAACTTGTAACCGTAATCCTTTAGAGTTTGTCTCATCTAAAGTAATTATGCATAACAACTACAGGTTGCAACATACTCCGCTTCGGCTGTGGAAAGTGCAAATGAATTTTGTTTTTTGGATGACCATGACACTAGGGACCTACCCAAGAATTGGCATGTCTCGGAGATGCTCTTTCTATCCACTTCATCCCCGGCATAATCCACATCGAAATAGCCTAATAGGTTAAACTTTGAACCCTTGGGGTACCAAAGCCCTAGGTTGGGTGTGTGAACCAAATACCTCAATATTCTGTTAACGGCCAACATGTGACACTCCATAGGAGCGGCTTGAAAACGTGCACACATACACACACTAAGCATGATATCGGGCCTAGATGCACAAAGATAAAGCAAAGAGCCTATCATGGAGCGGTATACCTTTTGATCAACGGGATTGTCCTTTTTGTTGAGGTCAAGGTGGCCATTCCCATCATAGATGTCTCAAACGTTTTGGTCATTATCTTGCTAAATTCATCACAAAAGGTTTGGTTAGTAGAACCAAATATAATGTCATCGACATATATTTGGCACACAAATATATCATTGCCAAAATGCTTTGTGAAGAGAGTTGCATCGGCCTTGCCAATGACAAAACCCATCTTAACAAGAAAATCCCTAAGGCATTCATATCACGCTCTTGGAGCTTGCTTAAGCGCATAGAGTGCCTTGTGGAGTTTATAAACATGGTTAGGATACTTAGGGTCTTCAAAGCCCGGTGGTTGCTCCATATACACCTCTTCCTTGATTGGCCCATTAAGGAAAGCACTTTTCACATCCATTTGGTACAACTTAAAATCATGGTGAGTAACAAAAGCAAGTAATATTCTAATTGATTCAAGTTTTGCTACGGGTGCATAGGTTTCATCAAAATCCAAACCTTCTACTTGTGAATACCCCTTTGCCATGAGCCTTGCCTTGTTTCTTGTCACAACACCATCTTCATTTTATTTCTTGCGGAACACCCATTTGGTGCCCACAACATTCTTGTTCTTCGGCCTTTCCTCTAATGTCCACAATTCATTTCTTGTGAAGTTGTTCAATTTCTCTTGCATGGCCATCACCCAATCCGAATCCTCAAGTGCTTGTTATACCCTAAATAGCTCCATAGAAGAGACAAAAGAGTAATGTTCACAAAAATTACTAACTTGAGATCTAGTGATTACCCCCTTTTCTATGTCTCCAAGAATTTGTTCGATATGGTGATCATATTGTACATTTTGATGCACTCTTGGGTGTGGTGGATGTGAGCTTCTTTAATCACCATCTCCATCAATCTCTTGATCATGTCTTTGGGAGTCATCACTTGATGCTTGTACATGATCACCAACATCTTGATCTTGGCCACATGCATGATCAACTTGTTCATCTTCACAAGATTGGTCTTGTCTTGAGGGAGAGGGTTGATTTTAAACACTTGATGTTTCTTGTGGTCTCACATCACCAATGGTCATCCTTTTTGTTGCATTTCTAGGAGCATCATTATCTACATCATCATTAACAACTTGCTCCCCTTGAGAGCTGTTAGATTCATCAAATGTCACGTCACGTAAAATTTCAACACAACCGGTGGTTTTGTTGAACACACGATAAGCATGAACATTTGACCCATAGCCAAGCAAGAAACCTTCATCAACTTTTGGAGCAAATTTTGGAGTCTTGGGTTTCTTGTTGAGCATAAAACATTTGCTCCCAAAAACACGAAAGTGGGAAATATTAGGTTTGTTACCGGTTAGTAGGTCATATTGTGTTTTCCTCAATAGTCGATGAAGATACAACCAGTTGGAGGCGTGGCATGCAGTGTTGACGGCTTCAGCCCAAAAATGGTCGGACGTCTTGTATTCATTAAGCATTGTTCTTTCCATCTCAATGATTGTGCGGTTCTTCCTTTTGGCCACCGCATTTTGTTGAGGAGAGTAGGGTGATGAAAATTCAAGCTTGATGCCTTCTTCATCAAGGTATTCCTCAAGAGTGTTCTTGAACTTGATGCCGTTGTCACTTCTAATTTTCTTGATCTTGACTTAATATTCATTTTATGCTCTTTTCATGAATGTCTTAAGCATGTCCTTCACTTCACCTTTATCATGCAAAAAGAATACCCACGTGAAGCGAGAAAAATCATCAACAATTACAAGACCGTATTTGTTACCACCAATACTTATGTAGGAGACGGGGCCGAAAAGGTCCATGTGCAACATCTCCAATGGTCTTGAGTGGTCATCACATTCTTGGAGGGGTGTGAAGCTCCAACTTGTTTTCCCGCATGACATGCATTACAAATTCTATCTTTCTCAAACCAAACATCGATTAGTCCTATGATGTGGCCGCCCTTTTGGAGTTTGTGAAGATTTCTCATACCAACATGGGCTAGCCTTCTATGCCACAACCACCCCATGTTGGACTTTGCTAATAAGCATGTACCAAGTGTAGCTTCATCCGTGGAGAAATCCATAACATAAAGCTTTCCTTTAAGAACACTCTTGAAAGCAACCGAGCCATCACTCCTCTTATAGACGATCGCATCACATTCGTTGAACAAACAATCATAGCCCATTTTACAAAATTGTGAAATGGACAATAGATTGAAGTCAACGTGATCAACAAGCATAACCTTAGAAAGAGAATACGAAGGAGTGAGAGGGACTTTACCATAACCTAGTACTTGTCCCGTTCTATTGTCACCAAATATGATGAATTAATTTTTGTTGTGACTTGGCTTAAATGATTTGAACATCTTTTTGTCTCTGTTCATCTTATTGGTGCATCCAATATCACTCACCCAACTTGACCCACCGGAGATATAGTCCTATAAAACAAATCAAGCTTTGTTCTTAGGTATCCAAATTTGCTTGGGTCCTTTCACATTAGTCACAAGTACTTTGGACACCCACACACAAGCCTTTGGCCTCTTGTTGTGTGGCCCAACATATTTTGAAAAAACACGACCATGCATGTTTCTCATGAGCACATATGGTGCATCAAAGTCATGAAAGAGAGCACAAGTAGCACTAGGCACATTAGCATGAAAATCATTAACAAAAGAAGAATGGTTAGTGTTTATGTTCTTGGCTTGCTTCTTTTGATAAGATCCATCCTTGGTGAACTTAAGGAATTCTTTCCCATTCTTGTTCTCCCTAGCATTATGCTTAGCACCCTCCACATATCCAATGCCAACCATGACATTTGGGTGCCTAGAATATGAGTATTCACCTCTTGCATACTTTGCCTTCTCATCATCAACAACATGTTTCTCATGTTGTATTTTGCTTTCAAAAAATTTCACTTGCTTGTTCAAATCATCAATCAATTTGACATTAGTAGCACAAGCATCAACATCAATATTATAACACCTATCACATCCATTGCTAGTGGACGCACGAGAAGAATTATTGGTGGAGGATATACTGTGCTTTAAGAGACTTATGAGTCTTTTCCAAATCCTCATACTTCTCTTGAAGTGCATCTTTTCTGCTTTCAATACTTTCACATGAGCTTTCAATTTTAGTGAGAGAGTTAGTCAAAACATTATTTTTCTTTCTCTCATCTTCTAGGAGCTTCTCTAGTTCGAGGTTTCTTTTCTTTTCAAGAATAAGCAAATCTTTTTTTTTTCAAGGAGCTCCTCTTGCCTATCATTTTCTTCCTTTCGTTTTTCAAGCAATTCCATAAATTCAAGCATTTTAGGAAGTGAAGCATTAACATTATCATCATCATCATCACTACTACTAGCATAAGAGGAATGCTTATGTTTAGATTTAGATACCTTGGATCCTCTTGCCATGAAGCACTTGTGAGTGTTGTCATCATCGTTATCACTCAAGCTTCCAAATAAAGAAGTGTTGGTGGAAGTGACGCCAATGGAAATTGTAGCAATACCTCCTTCATCCGAGTCAGATCCAGAGGAGGAAGAGGATGAAGAGGATGAGTCATCGGAATTCCATTCTTGGCCAATGTGAGCTTCAACTCGTCTATGCTTCTTGTACTTCTTGTTTTTCTTGTGATGCTTGTCTTTCTTTCTTTCGACCTTGTTCTTCTTCATTGGACATTCCACAATGAAATGTCCTTCATCACCACTCTCATAGCAAGTCCTTTTTGACCTTCTTGCTTTGCCCTTGTCAAAGCTTTTCTTCTTGTAGCCATATTTCTTGAGAAATGACTTTAATCTTCTCACAAGCATGACCATCTCATCATCACTATCTTCATCACTAGAATCAACCACTTTCTTCTTTTTCTTCTTGTCTTTATTATCACTAGTTTCATGAGTGGCATTGAGAGCAATCTCTTTCTTCTCTTCTTCATCTTGTCCCAACAAGGTGTTTAGTCTCTTTGCTTCTTCATCTCTCTCTTTGTAAGTAAGTAATCTTCCAAGCACTTCATCCATGCTAAAGTTCTTGAAATTTTCCTTTCCTCTTACAAAGTTGCAAGTATTTTGATTCCATGGTTGCAAAGCAAGAAGCAACCGCTTGTTGACTTCTACGGAGTCAAGCTTGATCCCTAGAGATCTTCTCTTGTTTATAATTTCCATGAGTCTATCATGAACTTCTTGTGGCCCTTCACCGGCCTTCTTGATAAACAACTTCTACTTGCCTCTTAGGATGTCTTCTCTTGCTTCTCTAACTCCCTCGGTTCCTTCATAGATGACCTCAATCTTTTTCCAAATTTCATGAGCTTTCTTGATTCCTATCACCTTCTCAAACTCCTTTTGTGAAAGAGCGGAAACGATGGCGGATGGGGCATGATCATTATGAGTAAGCTTGATCTCATCATTTGTGGTTGGATTTTCTTCATTTTCCAACTCAAAGCCTTGTTTCACAATCTTCAAGATTGGTCTTCCCATAGACCCCAAGTACATCTCCATTCTATCTTTCCAATGATCATAATATGTTCCATCAAAGTGTGATATTCTACTTGATTCCTGAGTCATCCTTATTTTCCATGTCATCCTTCTTTCCCAAGTCATAATTAGCTCCAGATGAACTTCCCGGTGTATCATCCTTTGGTTTTGTCATCTTTATCTTCAAGCGATTAAGCCTTCAAGAAGATCCTGCTCTCATACCAATTGAAAGTGCCTAGAGGGGGATGAATAGGCGATAATCCCTGAAAATGACTTAATAATTAAAGTTAAATGCACAGTGTCGGACTTGTCCGACGATTGTGAGGAAACTCCACGTACTGGTCCGATGGCACGAGATAGAAAAGTAGATCGGCCGATTAAAACTTAAATTTAGTGCAAGGCAAGTTAGGAACTAGTGATTACAGGCTAGACGAAGTTGTAGAAGCAAGGGTAAAATCTAGTATGCAACATACACAAGTTAATTTAAGAAACACAAAGCAAACCCTAACTTGCAAGTTTATGAGCAAGAACAAGTAATAAAGGGGACATGGGATTTTTCACCGAAGTTCGGCTCCACAAAGAAGCCTACGTCTCCGTTGAGGGATCCACAAAGGACCGGGTCTCTTTCCACCCTTAACCTCTCCAAGTGACCACTAAGATCAAACTTGGTTTTCCACTAACAACTCCACAAAGGAGGGGTCAATACAAACTTCCTGAGGCGTCACCACATGAGTTGAGAGCTCATCGGGCACCTCTAACCGTCTAAGGGATGAATCCCCAAGAGTAACAAACATAAGAGTCATCGGCGGTGAGGATGAACCAAGTGCTCAAGAGGATGGAAGCTTGATGAAGATGTGGCACTTCAATCTTCTCCCAATCCCTTCACAAATCAAGAGTGGAAGCAAGGGAGTAGAGTTGGGGAGAGCAAAGTGAGCTTGAGAGTGTTTTTGAGTGGAATGAGTAACCAACTGGCCAAAGGGTGAGATGGGTTCTATTTATAACCCATGGAGAAAAAGAGTCATTGGACGAGCAATTTCTGAGATCTGTGTCGGACAAGTCCGATGCTCATCGGACATGTCCGATGAAATTGGATGGCGTGCTCTCTGGAGTCCGATGAAGTTGCCCGTTGCTTCAGACAACCCTAGTTCGTCGGATAAGTCCGATAGTCATCGGACATGTCCGATGACACAGAGTGGCAGAGGCCATGGAGTCCGAGATGTCGAACTTTCCTCAGGTCATCGGACAAGTTCGATGACCGTCGGACATGTCTGACAACCCAGAGTGGCAACCTCTCTGGAGGTCGATGGACTTGTCTGATGCGTCAGACAAGTACGATGAGTTTGAGCTAGGAAGGAGATTTTTTGGCCAAGGAAGTGGAAATTTTGCACTTGATTCATTTATACTTGATACTCTTGTGTCTCTCTTGACATTACGGCTTCCCTATACTCAAGAAACAAACAAAACTTCATGAACTTCATTCTTGAGTAAAAAATTGAATATCATCTTTGAAGCACTTTCCCATCTTCTTTTCTCCTTTTTGTCTCTATGCAATTTATTCACCAAATTTTGGACGGTTATCTACACACATGCTCAATAAAATATCAGTTCATTCTTAATTGTATTGATGCCAATCACCAAAATACAATTAGAGGCCTAGATGCACTTTCACCAACGATCACGTGTTAGATCGGGACGTAGAAATTTGACCAAGCCATGTGAGACCTTGGTGCAAGTGTAAGCGTTATGCCCAAGGCGGTCTTCGATAAGCTGAACTACACAGCTCTATCTCCTACACTGATGCAGCTTTAGCTGGCCGATTCATCAGTCCGTTATCCAGAGAGAATTGTGAAAGATGCTTTGATAAAAAAATCGGGATTGCTTATCCCCATGGGTTTTGTGGTACTCGACATGGATGTTGAGAAGGAAACACTGCACATTCTTGGGCACCCATTTCTAAGCACCACGGATGCACACATTGATGTTGGGGCCGGAGAAATACGTTTCCTCATCAATGGGAAGGAGGAGAGGTTTGATTTTCGATCAAGAGAGAACAATGTTCAATGATCAAGATCAAGTACGGGTCAAACCCAAAGAATATTCAAGAGGTCGAAGTAACACCTCCGAAGAAGGATAGCCTCATTCTCTACATGAAGAAGATCATGGCTAAGGAGATGTCGTATCGTTTTGAGAAGAAGAACCCACCTACGGCGAGGCCAGGACTGTGGGCAAAGCCACAGCCTGTTAAACCAAGAAGCCACCGACCGCACCAAAGATGAAGAAGGTGTGGCGAGTGAAGGAAGTACAGCAATCCGTGTCCACTTCTCCAGAACCGGACGCAGTGACATCAAGCTAAACGTGATGGAGAAAAGTTCTGCTCGTCGGACTTTAAAAATTGGTGAGCTCTTGCCAAAGGTAAATTGGTAGTTATCTCATATTTGAATTTTTTCAATTTCTGTACATTTGAATTTTCTAACTTTTGGATTTTTCAAATTTATACTTGCATTTGCATATTTGGATTTCACAGTTGCATGTTGGAATTTATTCCAACCTTTTCTTTCTTTCAATAAAAATACAAAAATGATTTCTGGTTTCTAAATTTAAGAAAAAAAATTTACTGAGCAAAAATCTTGTTGAAACTTTGGACCTAACCTGTGCAGCTCAAGAAATATAGCTGTTAGAGAGTTGTGGGCCAAAGTGAGGGAGTAGTAGGACCCACCCATGGTCGGCCGAACACCCATGTTCGGCCAAAGGGTGGTGGGCCCCACCAACCTTGGCCTTTTTCCATTAGATTTGACTCCCCACTAGTCGTTTTTTACCATTAGGAATTTTTCCTATAAATAGATCCACTAGTACAAATATCACTATCTACGACGTTTTTGTCATGACGTACTGAAAATGCGTCATGGAACAACTCATATCTATAACAAAAAACTTTGATTTGTCATTGATCAGAAGTGACAAAATCTATGACCAAAATTTTTTTCAATAACATTTACAAACCTGACATCATATTATCTAATATTATGGTAAACCTAAGGTTGTTTTTAAATTTGAGGTGCATATGAGTTCAAAGATGTTTATGTGGTATGCAAACTTAAAAGTTTGAGTTAAGTTATATGAAACTATGTGAGGGATATGTGCATTTGTGAACAATGTATATTATCTATTTGTCAAAATTATTTGATTTTTTTACAACATCCTCATTGATCAAAAATGCGTTGCTCTCCTTAAATTATTACAAAATTTATTTTATGTTTCTAGATTTTTTTGACAAAATTTTGATTTATTACAATTATTATATTGTAATTTTGAAATAGGAGGTTGAATTCTCCATAGCAAACTAATAAATTAGTGGTTCAATCCCCAGATGTTGCTCTCCTCAAATATTGGTTGGAAAAAAAGGGAATAGAACCTATGCGTGCGTTAACTGGTTGTATAATATGAATTTTGAAAATTAGTGGTTCAATCCCCAGATGACACGTGGACAAATTAGAGGTTCAATCCCCAGATGACATGAAATGACACATGGACAAATTAGAGACTGACACGTGTCTTGCTGTGTCACTGCGCTTTGTCAGCTGCCTGATGCCACGTCGACATGCCAAGTCAGCCATGAGCATGGAATGTTGCCATGTCGACATGCCTCGTCAGCTGCCAGCATGGATGACGCCACGTGGCCAACGGCATCAAATATGACGTTTTTCTGCATCATCATAGAAGTTACCTCTTTTTGTGATGAAATTTTGATTTTCATCACGTTAGTACAAATGTGATGTGACTTTTATGATAAAATTGTTTTTGTCATAAATTCATCATAGAAGTTGTTTTATGATGTAAATGAGACTTTCCATGATGCTTTTCCTTCGTCACAAATCAAGCTTGATGTACTAGTGTTCCCGGGGAGAGTGTTTTGCCATCCAAAGTTCATCTCTCATTTCACTCCCTCCTTCACTCACTTGCTCTTATGCTCTCACATTGTTTCTCCAATGTTATCATTCCAAAAACCACCAAAAATATTTTTCTCTTTTTAGTTTGCTTTTGGATTATTCAAGTCCTTTGAAAAGATTGGCAAGAGCAACACGGCCGGCAGATTTGATTTTGCTAACACATAACCCGTGTTTGAGTTGTTTTTGTGTTTTTGCTTAAGTGGTGCAGATGAAGAAACCTAAGGTGTTGATGCAGCGAGTGACGCGTTCGAGTTCACGCTGGTCACACGGTAGCTCGAGCACAAGCCTCTCCGTCGAGCATGAACCAACGAGGCACACGCTCGTTGAGGACAACATGGAGGAGGATGAGCCACACGTTCTTCTCGCCGACACTAACCTCGAGCTGGTCGATGAATCAGAGAAATGAGTCTACACCCGCCTACGCAACCGCAGTTTCACCCACACCAGGGCGTATGATGACGACCTACTCTCCACTATAGGTATGGACCATGAGTTCCTTTCTATTTGGAAAGTTTTAGGTTGGATCGAATTTGCACACATCGCTAAGAGGGGTTTACGCCTACTCACTATCCAGTTTTTGTGGACTTTGCTAAAAGATAACGACGGGGTACTTTTCCACTTGTTCACAAAAGAATACCGTCTCACTTGGAAAGACCTTAGCATCATTCTTAAGTTTACAAGTTATTGCAACACTAACTTAGTGGGTGTTACTACGAGTTTTGAAAAGGGTTCTTTTTGGCAAAGGATTTCGGGAGAGTTTTCTTGTAAACATCTTACGACTAGTGACATTCACAACCCAACTCTACAGTTGTGGCATAGGTGACTTGCTATGACTTGTTTACCTAGACAAGACACTAGACCTCTCCATAATGATGAATTGCATGTCATGTTTGTTGTTGTTGCTAAAATTCCTATTGTTCCTGTTGAAGCAATGATTAGTCAATGGTTAGATTATATTAGGGGATCGGGACCCATTGAATCCACTTCTTTAGTGACCCGTATTGATGCAGGGGTCGGGGCTTTATCTAATGCTATATTTAATTATCTTTCTGAGCCCTGTTCCAGGATAGATTATAAATTTCCTGAGCAGGATCACACTTTAAAGAAGGGTCCCAATGGTTGTATTATATTCTATTATCCGGGCTATACAAATGAAATCTCGCTTCCTAACCCCAAGGTATCATTAGTATAGTTATTGAGAACTAACCATACAGCTGCAGAGAGAAGGAATGCCTAGCAGGTCTGCCGATCGACGCACACGACAAAGCATGAAGCATGTCATCACTAGCACAGACAGAACAACATCACCAGTCCATGATTACACTGCAGGCTCAGTAAATTCCGGCGATCCCGCTTGGATGTTCACGCCGCAGCAGTATGAGACTGTAGGTTCGTCTTGACAGCAAACTAATAGTTCACAATGGCGACATGGCCCTGAGTCGATCGAGACGCCTGTATCTAGCGATAGACGCCACTTCTTTTCGGGCTTTAGTTATCATGATTATGGCCCGGAATTGAGGGATCTTACAAGGACAATGGATAATATGGATGTCAGGACATGGGAAATGCAAAACACCCTTCCTACTCCTGCCCAGACCACCAGAGAGTGGCAGCAGCACAGCGACGACCAGTTCCATCACCTCCAACAGCAGCTGAGAGAACACCACGACTATACGGCGGCTTACTACCACCAAAGAGGATTCGATCCAAACCAACAGTCGTGTGCAAGAGCAAGCTCAGGGGAGGACCCCTGCCAAGGTGACTTGTATCTTTCCTTTCTTTCTTTTTTTTTCTTTGTCAGAATTACCCTCAAAGCCAAATAAAAATCTAAAAAACTAAAAAGAACAAAAATAGTAGGTTGTCATGCATGCTAGGGATGTTTATGCCTTCATGTTGAGATGATGAATAGTTGCTCTATTTTATATCTTTTTATTGTCCCTCATATACAACTTAGTATTCTTCTAATTTTTTAGTTTGTTGGCTAAACATGCTTGCCTTAAACTTGAATACTTGTGGGTTGTAAAGTGTATGATCTAAGTCTAGGTTGTTGTGAGGCATGATATGGTTAGAATAGAGTTGCTATGATCTTTGTCCTCAAGTGAATCTTAACATCCAAAGATTTTGTTTTTCAAAATGATAAAATTAAAAAGTTCCTCAATAATAAAAATTCCTACCAAAGCCATATGTTGTACTTCAATACAAAACCTTCTACATATGCTACTTGTTTTCACATTGAGCTTTATCAAAATGTTTGCAACCATTGTGAGATCTATTTCATGCTTTTATGATCAAAAATCACGTACACATCCACCATCACTTACTAATACTCCTACATCAAGAGATAGCAATTCCATTGCATCCACCACCATATGCTCAACTTCCATATCGAAAGTTGGCAAAATAAATACTATATAATTATCATGATATGACTCTCTCTCAATTGGTTGCATGGAAGGCATGGCTATCAAAAATAGAATGAACACTTACTCCCAATCATGAGCATGATGAAGAAAAAAGAAGAGAGAAGAAATAGCCATGCCCAATTGCTTGCTCAAGAAAGAGAGAGTCTGCACAAAAAGGAGTATCCACTATTCCATTATCATTCCACCACATTTCCACACACATGCACATCTTGATCAGATTGTATGACTTGTTTCTCCGTGGGTTCAATCTTTTGGTTTAGCAATATATGTATTGCAAGTATGTCTTAATTGTTCCCTACCCAGAACTCCACATAAGCCTTGTTTAGAGGTAGGAACAAAAATAGGCAACTTCAATGCCTTGGTCAGAATTCATACACATTGAGCGATCGAGAGAATCATTGGAGGAACTTAAGTTTTATTTGCAAAAATCTTTTGAAAGCCTTCGGATGGGAAGTGGAACACGGGGATGAGAGAATGGTATCCTATAAAAGACTGTTCTATCTTTCAACCATCCAAGATGAAGAGAAGCCAAAAGCCCCATAAGGAACTAAGGTAAAAAAAGGTGAATTACCAATTGCCAACTTATTCAGTTAAAGGTAGAATATTTTGTTATGCACTTAGTACTATGGAGGGAATATAAAATATTATAGCAACTACTGATCAATAACCTAAAGTTTTATCTTTGCATCGGGAGAAGCAAAGGTGTAACACCCTAAATTTGGTAGTGTAAAACTTATTCAGATATTAATATACTTCTCATTTTTCTTAATTAAAATTTTGCCTAAGGTTAAAGGTTCATCATGTTTCCTGTTGCATTTGAGTGAAAAAAAATGATTTTTCAGTCTAGCATCGTTTGTTTACGAATAGAAGTCTAGCTCCCTGTCAGCCAAAATGTATCGTAACCACCTTGATGACTGCATGTCGTCCGTGTAGCCGACTCTCCAAGCAAATCGGATGCATAGCTATCTTTCATCACAGAAACAGCCTTTGTGCGCCTTCCTATATAGACAACAACCCTAGAACGTACTTTCCTTGCCCAAAAAACCCTCACGCCGCCGCCATCGCTTGGTAAGCCGCCGCCTTGCGGGCTTCGTTTTAGCAAGCCACCATCGGCGTCACTGACCGTAGCTTTGGCACCGCAGGGCACCCAGGAGTTCAAGAAGTGATGAGGACATCACTCCTATGGATACACACAACACTCCTCCAAATCTGGACTTGCAAGGTCCAATGACTAGAGCTCGTGCACGACGACTAAATTTAGAGGTGAGCTCGTTCCTACGTTCTTCGCTATATGTTACTTTTGAGAATGGTTTGCTACCTAATGATTATTTTATGATTAGAAACCATGGAGAATACCAGGAGATGATGGGAGAAGGACTTGGAAACGTGGAGGACCAGAAAGGGCTTGGAAGCCAAAGTGGAGGCCCAATCAAAACTGACTTCGAGTCTGTTTCGGGGCCCAGGACCAGTCTGTACTAAAACAGTCACCCAGGACGCATACAGACTCGGATTTGGACGTTCTACATATGCACTGAAAGATAAGGAGAAGACCTTTCCAATGCCGCCGGCCTCATGTCAAAGTTCATCCGGAGTCATCAGGAATCATCAAAACAAGACAGAGTCCAGAATCTGTGTCGGTGCTGCGTCGCCTATTTTTGGCCTTTGGCCTTTGTATCTAGTTGAGCCCAATTAGGGGCGCGTCCAGAGGGTCTTGCATGACCCTAGGGTCTTTATATACAGCCGCCGCCGCACCATTAGGGTTCGGGTTTTGCTTAGATCAATTCTGTTCATAAACAGTTTCGCCGTTCATCGGTTTGTGAGACCCCAACTTCGAGAGTTTAATCATACATCTGCAATTGTGTTTCATTCTTCGTTGTTCTTGCTTGTGTTCTTGATTCGCAGGCAGGGATTAGCCTTCTCGGCGAGGTCAATCATCTTTTGGACGGTTGATAACCAAAGGAGACGTCGTGCTGCGATTGCGGGGTTTAGAACATGCTGTTCTGAAGCCGAATCGATTTGTGTGTCGCCTCCGACCAAATCAACTTACCAAGAACCTTTCGGAAGATCGGGAACCCTTGTTCACATCAAGTGGTAATCAGAGCTTCAGGTGCACCGTTAGGTTCACACTACCCTTTAGTTTTGTTTTGGTGTTCTTCCTATCGTCCACTGAAAATACCAAAAAAAAAATTTCCCCCGCCCATAACCACATGTTTAGCCTTTGCATATTTCAATTTCAGAGTCCGTAGTGTTGAGTTTGTGCCCTAGTTCTTGTTTAGTCGCTGGTTTAGTTTGTGTTTTTGTCGTCAGTAGTGTTTCCCTTGCAACCCTAGCCGCCATCCCCTTCACCATCCTCGGTTTTGTCGGCTTTGTGTGCTAGGGTTGATTGATCAACACGCCCACCCTAATCCCACCCTATACCTACCCTCACCACCTCGGACCAATTTTCATAAATTCCACTTTCCGCTGCATCCACCTCGCCAAAAAACTCCCTACCCGACCCCAAGCCCAACTCGGATTTCACTCAAACCCCTGGGTTCTTCATAACCGATTCCGACACCCCTTCGGTAAAACAGCCATAACTTTTCGCTCGGTTGTCCGTTTTGGCTGAAATTTTTACAGGAGATTCTTGACGAAAAGTTGAGCATACCCACACTTTTTGAAACCCGACATTTTCTGAAACCCGACATTTTTTGTGCCCTCGTCAAAAAATTCAAAAAAAATCGGGAAGATAAAGAAAAAATTCATTCAAGTTGAAACCCGACATTTTCTGAAACTTCAAGATTTTCTGTAGGCCACGTCCTAGCTCGGTTTGAGCTGAAATTTTTTGTGGTTTCTTCCTGTTTGCTAGTGAGTTGGAAAAAATATCAAAAAAATAAAATAAAATAAGAGAAATTTGGGATTCCTACTAGTGCTCTATCTAGCCCCCTGGAATTTCTGAGTTTGGCTATTTTACACTAAGCCCCCTGTTATCGACTGTGTCCCTTTGTCTCTTTGTTTCTTCTTTGCTATCACTACTGTTCTAGGACATAGTTAGACCAGCAACTAGGGACAAGTTATTTGGGCACTTATTCAGCTTTACTATCTGTTTTTGATTTGTGTGCCACTCATATATATATATTTGGCCTTTCTAGCTCTACATACTTCTTCTGGACAGCACATAGGTTATTTGGTAACCCTTGCAATCGTGGAACACTTTTCCCGGGTATCCTTCGCTTTGTTGTTTTCAGAACTTTGTAAGAGCTTTGCAAGAAGCTTACTTTTGCTGTGTTGAGAGGCACCACTGCTTAGTAGTTTTGTAGGGATAACCTTCACTTTTTGTTTCTTGTTTTGGTGTTTCTGATGTCAGGAAGCGATGGGGAGGGTGCTTCACCCTCCAAATTGGATGAGTGCGTGAGCCAAAATCAGTTACAGAAGGCAGAGACGATCACCAGGCCCGTCACCGATGCCGTCACCAAGCTTCACCTGGGAAAAAGCATTGAGCGGTTGGATAAGAGAGTCTCTAAGCTAACCGATCAGGTTGTCGAATTAGAGACCGCTCACAAGGCCAACAACAACAACAACAACAACAACAACACCAACAACGACACCAACAACGACGTTGAAGACGATCATGATGAAGCAACGATGTATAAGGCTGATGGCACCGTCGATAGGTCAGCTACAAGGACCGCAAGGTTACGACGCCGTTTGCAACGTAACCCTCAAGGTATGGGTGGTTTCCACAACCACAACCGTCGCACACAAGGTAACTATGCTCCAGATGATCCGTATGCTAAAATTAAGTTTTCAATTCCTTCGTTTTCGGGTCAGTACGATGGTGATGCTTACCTTGATTGGGAAATGACGGTAGAACAAAAATTTAATGCCCACCTTGTTCCTGAACAACATAGAGTTAGACAAGCCACTAGTGAGTTTAAGGACTTTGCTATTGTTTGGTGGAGTGGTCTAGCTGCTGAAACCGATTTGCCTATTACTTGGGAAGAACTTAAGGTAGAAATGCGTGATCGTTTTGTTCCTCCTTCTTTTTATAGAGAAATTCGTAATAAACTGCAGCGTTTAGATCAAGGAGATAAAACTGTTCAGGAGTATTTTAGTGAGCTTCAGAAGGGTTTGATTCGTTGTGATGTGGTTAAAAAAGTAGAGGATCAGATTTGCCGCTTTTATTCTGGTTTAGAAAAGAAATTCAGGACATCCTTGATTATAAAGAATTTTATACCCTCAACCAGTGTTTCCAGTATGCTATGCTTGCAGAGAAAGAATCACAGGGACTTTTCCAGGCCTTTGAGGAGTACAGCAAGTCCAGGAATTTCTACCCACCACGGCCGACGGGGACTTCGGGGCTGCCCAAGCCATCTTTCCGGCCGCCCCCACCAGCTAGTGTTATTTCTGCAGCACCAAGATCAGCCCCTACCCCTTCTACGCGCTCAGGTAAAAATTCTGTGCAGGTACCGGCTAGTAGTGCCTCCTCTGTTGCTTCGACGGGACGCACTACAGGGATTCAGTGCCACCGATGCCATGGTCTTGGCCATGTGCAGAAAGATTGCCCAAGTAGGCGAGCATATGTGGCGACAGAAGATGGCGGTTACATGAGCACCTCCGATGTGGAGGATGAGGAGGAGGATGTCGCTGCCACCAGCGGTGACCTCGTCCTTGGAGGCGGAGATACCACGGGCTACATGAATATTATTGTGCAGCGTGTGCTTAGCACACAAATCCAGCAGCCCGAGATGATGCAGCGACATAACTTGTTCCAGATTTTCTTCGTCATCAAGAACCGTCGGGCACGTCTCATCATTGATGGAGGAAGCTGCAACAATTTGGTGAGTTCTGATGTGGTTAAGAAGCTTGATTTGACCACACGCCCACATCCACATCCATACTACATTCAGTGGTTAAATGACTCTGGAAAAGCTAAGGTAACACAAACTTGCAGAGTTCCTTTTTCCATTGGTTTCTATGTGGATTCTGTTGATTGTGATGTTGTACCCATGCAAGCTTGTTCACTTTTATTGGGTAGACCTTGGGAATTTGATAATGATGCTGTACACCATGGTAAAAGTAATAAGTACACTTTTATGCATAAAGGAACTAAAATTACTTTGTTACCAATGACCCCTGCTGAAATTGTACAAGCTAATTTAGAACGAGCTGCTAGTTTGAAAAATAAAAGCCCTGAAATTCAGCAACCTGTTAATTCTGCTTCTACACCAAGTAATGTTAATGATTCTTCAAGTTCTAAGGGTGCTGCAATTAAATTACAAGGTCGTTCATGTCTTGCCACAAAATCTGAGCTTGCTGAAATTTCTACTAATGATATTTGCTATGCTTTGATATGCAAACAAGCCTTGTTTTTGCTTGGTGATATTGCTTCTAGTGCTTTGCCTCCTGCTGTCACTAACCTTTTGCAGGAGTATGAGGATGTTTTCCCAGCTGAGATACCCCCGGGATTGCCACCTTTGAGAGGGATTGAGCATCAAATTGATTTGATTCCTGGTGCTACTTTACCAAACCGTGCTGCTTATAGGACCAACCCTGAGGAGACTAAGGAGATACAACGACAAGTCCAAGACCTTTTGGATCGTGGGTATGTTCGTCAATCACTTAGTCCTTGTGCTGTTCCTGTACTTTTGGTTCCTAAGAAAGATGGTTCTTGGCGTATGTATGTAGATTGTAGAGCCATTAATAACATTACTATTACGTATCGTCATCCTATTCCTAGGCTAGACGACATGCTTGATGAGTTATGTGGTGCTATAATTTTCACTAAAATTGATTTGCGTAGTGGCTACCATCAAATTAAAATGAAACTTGGAGATGAATAGAAAACAGCTTTCAAATCCAAATTCGGGTTGTATGAGTGGTTAGTAATGCCTTTTGGGTTAACTAATGCACCCAGTACTTTCATGCGTTTTATGAATGAGGTTTTAAGACCTTTTATTGGCAAATTTGTGGTTGTTTACTTTGATGATATCTTGATTTATAGCAAATCCATGGATGATCATATGATTCATTTGCGTGCTATTTTTGATGCTTCGCGAGTTGCACGTTTATTTGGTAACCTTGAGAAGTGCACCTTTTGCACGGATCGAGTCTCTTTTCTTGGCTATGTTGTGACTCCACAGGGAATTGAGGTGGATGAGGCGAAGATTGAAGCCATAAAGAGCTGCCCTGTACCAAAAACTATCACACAGGTGAGGAGTTTTCTTGGTCTTGCAGGTTTCTACCGCCGCTTTGTCAAAGATTTCAGCACCATTGCTGCACCATTGCATGAGTTGACAAAGAAGGGCGTTGACTTCCATTTTGGTAAGGTACATCATGAGTCTTTTGATGCTTTGAAGGACAAACTTACACATGCACCATTGCTGCAATTACCCAATTTTGATAAGACTTTTGAGCTTGAATGTGATGCTAGTGGTATAGGCATTGGTGGTGTTTTGATGCAAGATGGTAAACCTGTTGCATACTTTAGTGAGAAAATTACTGGGCCTGTTTTAAATTATTCCACGTATGATAAGGAACTATATGCACTTGTACGTTCTTTAGAGACGTGGCGTCATTATTTGTTGCCCAAAGAATTTGTTATTCATTCTGATCATGAATCACTTAAGTATATTCGTTCTCAATGCAATTTGAACCGTAGACATGCTAAATGGGTTGAGTTTATTGAGTCTTTTCCTTATATTATTAAACATAAGAAAGGGAAGGATAATGTGATTGCTGATGCTTTATCTAGGCGATATACTTTGTTGTCTCAACTTGATTGTAGAATTTTTGGACTTGAGGCAATTAAAGAACAATATGTTGCTGATGTTGATTTTAAAGATGTATTGCTGCACTGTAAAGAAGGTCGTGCTTGGCACAAATTTGTGTTGAATGATGGATTCTTGTTTAGAGCTAACCGCCTATGCATTCCAGTTGGTTCCGTTCGTCTTTTGTTGTTGCAGGAGGCGCATGGAGGTGGATTGATGGGTTATTTTGGTGCTAAGAAGACAGAGGATATTTTGGTCACACACTTCTTTTGGCCAATGATGAGGAAAGATGTTGAACGTTTTGTTGCTCGCTGCACTACATGTCAAAAAGCTAAGTCTCGATTGAATTCACATGGTTTATACATGCCACTTCCTGTTCCTTCTATTCCTTGGGCGGATATTTCTATGGACTTTATTTTAGGACTGCCTAGGACTAAGAGGGGGAGCGATAGCATTTTATTGTTGTGGATCGTTTTTCCAAGATGGCACACTTTATACCATATCATAAAACTGATGATGCTAGTTACATTGCTGATCTTTTTTTCAAAGAAATTGTACGTTTGCATGCTATGCCTTCTACTATTGTTTCAGATCATGATGCAAAATTCTTGAGTCATTTTTGGCGCACGCTTTGGAATAAGTTGGGTACAAAGTTGTTATTTTCTACAACTTGTCATCCACAAACTGAGGTTGTGAACCGCACTTTGGGCACTATGTTGAGAGCTATTTTGAAGAAAAATTTGAAGCAATGGGAAGAATGCTTACCTCATGTTGAGTTTGCTTATAATCGGGCAACACATTCTACTACCAAGGTAAGTCCATTCAAGGTAGTGTATAGTTTTGATCCCCGTACTTCACTTGATATACTTCCTCTACCTATTAATGAGAGAGTTCATGTTGATGCTAAGGAGCGTACTGAATTTATTTTGCAAATGCATGAGACCACTAGACTTAGCATTGAAAAGATGAATGAAAAGTATAAAATTGCTGGTAGTAAGGGTAGAAAGGAAGTAAAGCTTGATATAGGAGATTTAGTATGGTTACACTTAAGGAAGGATAGATTTCCAGAATTGAGAAAGTCTAAACTAATGTCTAGAGCTGATGGTCCATTCAAAATAATAGAGAAGATTAATGATAATGCATACAAATATCACTCCTATGGATACACACAACACTCCTCCAAATCTGGACTTGCAAGGTCCAATGACTAGAGCTCGTGCACGACGACTAAATTTAGAGGTGAGCTCGTTCCTACGTTCTTCGCTATATGTTACTTTTGAGAATGGTTTGCTACCTAATGATTATTTTATGATTAGAAACCATGGAGAAGACCAGGAGATGATGGGAGAAGGAGTTGGGAACGTGGAGGACCAGCAAGGGTTTGAAAGCCAAAGTGGAGGCCCAATCAAAACCGACTTCGAGTCTGTTTCGGGGCCAAGGATCAGTCTGTACTAAAACAGTCGCTCAGGAAGCATACAGACTCGGATTTGGACGTTCTACATATGCACGAAAAGATAAGGAGAAGACCTTTCCAATGCCGCCGGCCTCATGTCAAAATTCATCCGGAGTCATCGGGAATCGTCAAAATAAGACAAAGTCCAGAATCTGTGTCGGTGCTGCGTCGCCTATTTTTGGCCTTTGGGCTTTGTATCTAGTTGAGCCCAATTAGGGGCGCGTCCAGAGGGTCTTGCACGACCCTAGGGTCTTTATATACAGCCGCCGCCGCACCATTAGGGTTCGGGTTTTGCTTAGATCAATTCTGTTCATAAACAGTTTCGCCGTTCATCGGTTTGTGAGACCCCAACTTCGAGAGTTTAATCATACATCTGTAATTGTGTTGCATTCTTCGTTGTTCTTGCTTGTGTTCTTGATTCGCAGGCAGGGATTAGCCTTCTCGGCGAGGTCAATCGTCTTTTGGACGGTTGATAACCAGAGGGGACGTCGTGTTGCGATTGCGGGGTTTAGAACGTGCTGTTCTGAAGCCGGATCGATTTGTGTGTCGCCTCCGACCAAATCAACTTACCAAGAACCTTTCGGAAGATCAGAAACCCTTGTTCACATCAAGAAGTTGATCTCCGACGGTTCGCCGTTCTGGAAATCCGGTTGTCAAGTTTTAGTGAGTACGTTGTTTACCTTCGACGTAGTAGGTTCGTGCTGTTGTAGCTGATCGGCATCTCTGACCTGCAGCCTTCTCTCCGACGAACACCAAAGACCCCCTACAGCCAACGGCGTCTCAAGTCTTGAAAATCCTCGGTGAGGAATCCTGAGCAACTCTTGTACGCTCGTAGCTTGTGGTGAAAGTTCTGTAGATCCTCGTAGTGCAGGTTGGCATGGCTCCGGCAAACCTGTAGATTTAGCCATGGCGTCCACCAGGATGGCTAGTTGCTTGCTTTGAGATAGCTAGTAGTACGGGGTCAGTCATCTAGTAGTAGCGTGCTTAATTACTGATTTTGATCGCTCTCTATGCTAGCCGGTAATTTGTATTTGTACGTATTCTTTATTTGTTTAAGCTACTTATGTCAGCATGATGTCAGCCTTATATCAGCAGTATTCCCATGCAAATCACGTTTAGATTGGTATTTTCTCAAAAAAACCCTTCATAGCTTGCCAGCATAACAGCAAAACAGGCATGTAGCAGCGGTTAGAAAAGCTCTACAGCGGCGAGCAGGCCACCGCGCCGTTACGCAATCACAGCTATAAATAAGCGTTTGTAGCGGCGGGTGCCATGTCGCCGAAAGAAACCGCCCCTAAAGATAACTTTGTAGCGGCGGTTGAAGATGTCAACCGTCGCTATTTAGCTAGAGCAGTAGCGGCGGTTGACATCTTCAACCGCCGCTACGTTGCTCGAGCAGTAGCGGCAATTTACATCTTCAACCGCCGCTATTTGTTGTTTTCAAAAAAAAAATCAGTATATATACAGAAATCACAGCACCTACATACGAAATTCACAGAATATATAGAACATTTCATCGTAGTCACAAACTTCTCAGAATATACTCAGTCACTTCATCACAGTCACAATTATGTGCAATAGCATCAAAGTCACAAATATTTACAATAGCATCAAAGTCACAAATGTCTTATATGAACCCTAATGCATAGTTATCATCTTTCATCGACACATTAGGCTCATATGGTGCTCTCAAACCAGCCCACTCACAAAGGGACATATGGTTTGTTGCTAGTTCACCGTTTGAATCAAAACACTTTCCTTTTGGACTGATTACTCTCTCAAAAGAAAACGACAAAGAGAAGCTACAACTAGATACATGTTATTTGTACTCAAATGAACATGTTCTTGAGGAATCATACCCTTTCTGATCTCGTCGTTCTTTTTCATTTTTGCAGCCCATTGTGACTTTTCCCTTATGCCTCTCTGTGTCATATGAGTAGAGTATGTTAATATAAGATCTTAAAAATCTACTGTAGAATAAAGTAAAATGGACATAAACAAAATCAACTTACCTCTTCATCAGACTCCTCAACAATATGGTCAAGCTAAGTTGACGAGCTAGACGCGAACACACACGTATAGTAGCCACAATGCACACTTCCTTTTACTTGCTTATACTACTATTTAGTAGAGAACACAAGTTAGTTACACTTTATATGATGGATAGTATGATAAAGACATATATGTGATGCATATAAATCTTACCCAAAACTTATGACAGAAGTACATCTTCTTTTTCCGTCTTGGATGACATTTCCCTTCCGCTTTGACATATTTCTCGTAAGCACTAAACAATCGACATAGACTAATTTGTTACCTATCTATGAGTTCCACAATATCGTTGTACAACTTCTTGTTGTAGTCTAGACTAACCAACACCAGAAGGTACCCATTTGTGGGAACTATCATAAGACAGATCCAATGATTGCTACAACAATGTTGACAACAAGTTACTTATGATTCAATTTAACTTTAATATATGATAGATAACAAAGGCAGTAGTGGTCCAACTTACTTGAAGTTGTAGGGGGCCAAAATGCATTCTCGGTCTTGCCACTTCAGGTAGCAGTTGCATGAATAATTTATAACTTGAGTCCTTGCTTCATTTCTCAAGACCGCCTTCATTACAGCTATCTCTGCTGGTGTCTTATACGGATAGTTTTTCAGATTTACCGTTGGGTTGATCGTGTTTTGGTTGATGCAGTTCGGGTTACTGTAGGCCACCTTCCAATCTTTTCTATTGACCCTCTTTCTTTGGAAAAAAGAGTTCATGCTACAAAAAAAAGACATAAGATAACATATTAAATTGTGCTTGAAATACGAAGTAGATCAAACACGAAACTTACATGCACCACAAGGTGCTGAAGGTGGCATCCATCTTGCCTAGGCGAAACATTTTGTGGACATCATCCCAATATAGGCCTAAGGTTTATTCATCGCCTCCTTCATTGAACACCTCATTTGGAATCCTATAAGTGATTATGGTGACCCCTTCCTTCGACGCCATCATGTACCAGTCCTGCAACTTCCACATCTCCTACAGCAGGTTCTTGTACATGTTGTTTGATATAAGGTGCTTACCAAATTTAAATGTTGGGTAGTCTACATCGTCCGCAAGATTGTGCAAAATTAGATCATCGTACGATACTTTATCCCGAGGATCTTGTTCTTGTAGGACAAGCTTACCAGTGCTTGCTAGACATTTTTTTCATCCAGCCAAGTACTTATCAACAACATTTTTTGCTTTTGGGTCCTTTGGCTCTTTGTCAAAACCGGTAATCATCTTTGGGATTACCGGAGCCTTGACAACAACTAGCGCAGGCTGGACTTCGATTACCGGAGCCTGAACTTGAACCGTCACAGCCACTATTGACGGAGGCTCGACGACAATAGGGGTAGCCTGTACTATTTCTTCAGCGATGACCAGAAGAGGCTCGTTGTCACTATAGATTATAGGACTGTGAGTCGACTCGGCTTCCGCATGAGGAGATTGGGGCTTGTTTCCCGAGGCTGTCACAGACATAGGAGATGGCTATCTACCTATAATGATTGACTGGCTCGCATGAAAGGACCCATGCCCATACAACGGGGGTGGAGAAACTCGTTTGGAGAGTACAACATCACGGCGTTTACAAATAATGAAAGAGCCGAGCGCATCTTGGAGAGTTTCTATACCCGCCTCAGGTATTGGGCATTCGATCTTGTTGTCCTCATAGCCAGGTACTATTTCCAACATGGTCACACACACGTAACCTGGGGCGATATCCTTGTTATGGAGCATCTCTCCTAGAAATACCATGTCGGATGCAACCTTCATCGTCTTTCCCTTGTAACCAAATGGCACATGCAACTCACAAGTAGTATCCTTAGTGATGTCCTCTGTTTCTGATTGCATGGAGACTGATGGTTGATCGAAGACTGATGGTTGTGTGGAGACGGATGGCTACGTGGATGTGGACGAACCACGTAAGAAGGCATCCACAACAGCCTGCAGGTTGGGGTCCAAACGACTGCTTTCTTTGTTGATAGCGAACATAAGAAGTTGTCGCCTCTTATCTTCCTTGGCTTTCTCTTCTTGATCTTTCTTGTGCAAGATATGCTTCTTGTACAGGTGTGAGGATGTTTCGGAGAAACCTTCTTTCCATGTTGCCGATGATGACACTCCTCGTACCTGACCACCATGTTCCTTGGTCCCAATCGCCTTCATTAGCTCGTCCTTCTGATACTCAGGTGTAAATAGACTAGACTTCATCTGTGTCGTAATGGGACCTTTCAAGGCTTGCACGACTTCAACTAACAAGGGATCCTTCACAATAATCTCTCCTTCATCGGTTAAGTCAGAGCGACAATATACCCAATTCCTTGTATGCTCATTGGTGTTTGGCAAAGGACCAGGTTTTCCTTCCGCGCGGAGCTTGGCTTCCGTCTCTCTCCAAATTAGAATCTTCATTTTGTATCCGCCCGGACCTAACCGTGGCTTGTACTTGTTCTGCTTGTTCAGCTCAACCATCTTTTCACTGAGCTCCTTCGAAGCACTGCTCGTTTTCTGCTCAACAAATGCATCCCATTCCTGCTGACTAATATTTCCATGCTTGTCAAATGGGGTTTGATTTTTTTTGACATATTGGCAGTTGAGCTTGGACTTGTAATCTTGAAAGATGTGATTGAGAGTGGACATCGTGGCCTTCTTGGCTCTCTCGAGATCTAATGGCTGGAATCGGATGGTTGCCGTGATGTCAGCCCACATATGTCTTTTCTGCCATCCGGGACTTGGCGCCAATCTTGCCACATGATTTTCCAATGATCCCTCACCACTTTGCCGCAACAGTTCCGCCATTTAGCGTTGACACCAGCCAGTTCAATTGGTTCTCCATCTTTGGGGTCAAGTGCAGTAACCACGTGGATGCCCTCTGCCTTGTTCGCAGAGCGCTGACTGCGCTTGCGTTTTTGTGTGGACACTTGGGCAGGCACCTTTTCCACTTGCTGCTCGAGGGTCTCATCTGTCGCAGCTTCTGTTGCAAATAGCCGACGAGCACTTCATCGCTGGCCCTAGGATATAAATCGTAGATTTTAGTTAATATAATCTATATACCAAATAAGGAAACTATCTTTGACAAGATACCTTCTCTTCAGGCACATAATCAGGGTCTGGGTTCCCCAATTGACGTTCCTTAGGTGATGCAGGATGCGGATCCTCTAGTTCTTCCTAGTGTTCGCTTGATCCTTCATCATCTGAAGATGACCTTGCTTTTGAGGGTGCCTTAAGGGCATCTTCGTCTTGAGAGGGCATATTGTCCGCCATGACAAGAAGACTTTTACACCTTATATTAGATATGATGACTAGTTTAGAAAATAAGGAATATACACCTTTCATCATTGAGCATAGAGACAAGGAAAAGAAAAGAAAAGAATAGAAAAGTTAAAATTTCTCTCAGTGCGGGTTGCCGAATCAATGGCCCTCCAACGCTCTAAGATGCTTGACTTGTACAACAACATATATCCGATATCCTAGGATATGGTCTATGTTATGGACTAGCCTCACTCAGCCCGCTTTCATCATTGAGCATGGGTCGATTGCCTATGTAGAATAGATAAGTAGTACAGAGAGACAAGGAGAAGAATAGAAAAGTTAAAATTTGCACTCAGTGCGGGTTGCCGAATCAACGGCCCTCCAACGCTCTAAGATCCTTGACTTGTACAATAACATATATCCGATATCCTAGGATATGGTCCATGTCGCCGAACTAGCCTCACTTAGCCTGCTTTCATCATTGAGCATGGATCGATTGCTTACGTAGAATAGATAAGTAGTACAGAGAGACAAGGAGAAGAATAGAAAAGTTAAAATTTGCTCTCAGTACTAATGTCACTTAGCTCGCTCTCAGTATCGAGTATATAAGGTAGTGAGCATCAACCTAGTATATAAGGCAGTGAGCATCAACCTAGCTCAATGTTAACATAAAATATATGGGGAAGTGAGCATATACGGCAGCAAAGATATATGGCAGTGACAAGTATAGCGACAAGTAAACTAGAACCATAGTGAGAAGAGTGAGCATGACAGTGAGCATCTAACATATGGCAGCAAACAATGAGCATTTTCAGATGCTACCACTTAGTCCCAATGCAAAAAAAAAAATACTAAGCATATAGGACAGCAAGTAAACTACATGTATAGCAACAAGTGAGCATAGTGAGCATGACAGTGAGCATATGATACTATACAATCTGTAGAAATCCCGTTTCATAGATACAGAGTAGAAGCAATCAATGTGGATCAAGTCAATTGCTAACAGTTCATAATCCAAGCAAAATGTGGATCAAATCAATTGCTAACAGTTCATACTTGAACTAGGTAGAGCACAGTGAGTGTTATTACTGATATTATGTTAGAGCACAATAAGCATGACAGTGAGCATCTAATATGGCAGCAAAGACATATGACAACAAACAGTGAGCATTTTCAATTGCTAATAGTTCATAATCCAAGCAAAATGTGGATCAAATCAATTGCTAGCAGTTCATAATCCAAGCAAAATGTGGATCAAATCAATTGCTCACAGTTCATACTTGAACTAGGTAGAGCACAGTGAGTATTATTACTGATATCATGTTAGAGCACAATGAGCATGACATTGAGCATCTAATATGGCAGCAAAGACATATGACATCAAACAGTGAGCATTTTCAATTGCTAACAGTTCATAATCCAAGCAAAATGTGGATTAAATCAATTGCTAATAGTTCATAATCCAAGCACAGAGCACAAGAGCACACTTGAACTAGGTAGCATCGAGCACAGAGCACATGGTCAAAAGAGCACAAGATCACAGTAAGCATTTAACATATATAGGTAGCACAAGATCATAGTATGCTATTGAATGACAAGCATTGTCGTATTTCATCGAACAAGAGCAGAGGGCGAGATAGGGAGAGAGGAGGGTTGAGGAAAAGGGTGCATCTGGTCGTCGACGGGCAGGAGGGCATCGGAGAGGAGGGGAGAGAGGAGGACGAGGAGGCTGTGGCGCTTACTAGAGAGAAGGCGGAGGCCGTCGAGGAGAGGGAGTCCCTTGCGGTGATGGTCGGCGAGTTCGAGGAGGGGGAGGACGCCGGCACACGCGTCGTCAATGAGGGGGAGGAGGCAGTGGTGCTCAAGGACGACGAGGGGAGCACGATGTGGCAGCGCTCGGGGATGAGGAGGGGGCCCATGGCAGCGGTGCTCAGGGACGGAGGATGGAGCCCGTGCGCTCGTCGTCGATGAGGGGGAGGAGGCGGCGGCACTCGAGGAGGACCGGAGCATGACGTGGCAGTTCGAGGACGAGGAGGGAAGCCCGATGTGGCGGCGCTCGAGGATGAGGAGGGGGCCCGTGACGGTGATGCTCGGGACAGATGAGGGGGCCCGCGCAACGGCCGTCGATGAGCAGAGGAGGAGGAGGCACGATGCGGGTCGCTCAGGGAGGCATCAGAGACGGAGGGCACGAGGAGACGGAGGGGAGGATGGCGCGGCGGCGCTCGCGGAGATGGCGGCGGAATAGGGCAGCCTCACGGCGTTCAAAAGCAAATAGCCGGGATTAGGGTTAGGGGCCTGTCGCACCCTTGCTTATATAGGGGAGGCCTTTTTAGCGATGGTTTACAAAGCAAAGTACCGCTAAAAAGCAATAGCGGCGGTTGTCTATGAGATCTGCCGCTAAAAAGCCGTGGTGTTTTTTAAAAATTGTATTATTTATTCTCTAAAATTGTATTTAAATTGTATTATTTATTTTCAAAAATTACCAGAGCCCAGTTATTTTGTAGGAAAACCCCTAAGTTCATTATTAACTATATTTTAGTCCTGTCTTTTTACACTTAGGCCCCCCCACTTAATAAAAATTAATGTTAGGTCCTAAAATTTTATAGAAACAACCCTACACTTTTTATTAATTACATTTTAGTCCTAATATTTTTACACTTTAATTCTTGTCATTTTCTAAAATTACAAATAGGTCCCTAAACTCTTTTATTTTTAGCCCCTACAACTTTAAATTAGCATAACTTTTCAACCATAATTCTGATTTTTATCTTAAATTTTTGGTCTCCTCTTACCGTTTCAATAACATCTTTCTAATTAAATAAGTTACACAATCTTTATATTCAAATAAGCATAAATTACATAGAACATAATACAAGGTTCGCCTAATAAACAATACTTTAAAAATAAAATTACATGATGCTTGAGTTAGCCTTGAACGACTTTTCCTTGGCAGTGATCGGTGCGCATGTAGGGCATTCCTCCAGCATAGGAGAGTCTTGCTTCTATGAGTTCAATTTTTTTTTATCTATGAAAAATGGCACCTCGTCATATTGATTGTATTCATCTCGATCCTCCACATTTTTCACTCCCATAATTCTTTGTTTACCTGGAACCACACCGTATTTCTTTTCGTACTTTGGATCAAGTATATAAAACACCTATTCCACGGTCTTGGCCAGTATCCAAGGCTCATCTTTGTGACCAACATTGTTAAGAACAATGATTGTGAAACTATACTCATCCACTTCTATGTCATTTGGGTGTTTCACCCATTTGCATTTAAATATGGGAACCTATAAATTTCCACCGTAGTCTAGTTCCCATATTTCCTCAATGTACCCATAATACGAGGTCTCCTGGTCCTCTTCGTCAATAGCTTCTACTCGAACGCCGTTGTTTTGACACTTGTTCTTCTTATCCTTCTGTTTGGTGTAGAAGGTAAAATTATTGATGGCGTATGCCTCAAAGGTAACCACGGTTCTTCTCGGGCGGTTAGCTAACTTTATCAACATTTTCTCTTCCACAGATTCGCCAGATGGATGGTCTATGGAGCTAAACCATGATGTGAAAGAGCACTTGTGCTCGTCTATGATCCATTCATCTGTCGCATCCTTGTTGTTCTGGCGGAGATCTAATAGATGTTTCTCAAAGTACGGTCCCACAATCTGCATATGCTGCAATACGCTGAAATGTGCTTGGTCCACTCTTTTGAAGTCACGATCGATGAACGATCTACGTCCTTTGGTACTTTTTCTAGATAATCTACCCTCATGATGAGATATGGGGAGACCAATAGATCTGCTACCATCATTAATGTAAGCTGAGCAACATTCGATAATCTTCTCAGTTGTGTAGCCTTTGATCATAGAACCCTCTGGATGTGAACAAGTACGTACATAGTATTTCAATACATACATGAACCTCTCAAACAGAAACATCTAATGCAGGTCGACGGGGCCCAATGCAGAGATCTGGTCAACAATATGAATCATGAAGTGTTCCATCGTATCGAAAAAGGATGGAGGGAAGACCATCTCAAGTATGCACATTGTTTCCTTCATGTGGGTCCGTAGATCATTTAACTCGTCTTCAGTTATCACCTTCTTCGATATCACGTTAAAGAAGTATCACAGGCGAGTTACAGCCAACTTTAGCCATGGCGATTTCACAGCTCGGATAGCAATAGGAAGAAACACCGAAAGCATTACGTGGCCATCATAAGTGTTGTACCCACTTATCTTTAACTCTTCTATGTTTACAAGATTCTTGATCCCGTCGGTACTTTAATCCCACCGAGGCACTTACGGAATGCTGCTTTCTCCTCAATCATAAGGGTGTAGGCTGCCGGGGGAGAAAGTACTTTCCATTAGCTCTTTCTTGCGGATGGAGCTCTGGTCTTATTCTCATCTCTATAAGATCTCTACGTGCGCTGAGTCCATTCTTTGTCTTACCAGGTTGGTCGAGTATAAGTGTGCTAGTATTGTCAAATACACCCTTCCCAATATGCATCCAGTCGAAGACATGACTCACTTCAAATTCTTTCCAATAATTAAAATATACAAAGAAAATGGATTTCTTCTTAAATGGCATGAGACCTTTTGCCTTTTCGACTCCCTTTAACGGCTTTCCAAAAACAACACTGATGTTTTTAACAAGGTCAAACACGACGCTGCTAGTCCAACATCGAGGTTCTATGTCATTCTCAACTTTGCCATCAAAGTGTCTAGCCATCACGCGATACCTGTGTTTTGCTGGTAAGAATCGGCGGTTTCGCGTGTACACTAGCTTCTGGGATGCTAGAAGGTACACATGGGATGTATCATTAACGCATACGAAACATGTCGCCTTCACTTTGACCTGCCCCGATAGCGCCCATAGTGCCGGAGAATCACTTATCGTGCAGAAAATAGTTGCTCTGAGTGTGAAGTACTCTCTTCGATACTCATCCCACATATAGACCCCTTCCAACCATAGTTTTTGTATGCCTTCGAACAATGGTACTAACAAGATGTATATGTTGTTACCAGGTTCTTTGGGCCCAGATATAAGAGTGGTCAGCAGTAGGTACTTACACTTATGGCATAACCATGGTGGAATATTGTACATTGCTAGTATCACTGGCCAAGTGCAATGCGGATTCCTCATTTGACCGAAAGGGTTCATCTCGTCTGTACTCAATGCAAACCGTAGGTTCCTTTCCTCATCAGAGAAGTCTTGATAATTCTCATCGAACATTTTCCACTGCGTTCCATTGGCTGGATGCCTGAGCTTACCCTCCCCCTTGCGTGCATGCCATGTCATCATTGCCACATCCCTGGGGTTGGTGAACAAGCGTCTGATGCGATCGACCACGGGTAAGTACCACATGACTAAGGCAGGAACCTTACTATCATCACTCTCATTGATGATAGAACTTCTTTTCTTCTTTCTCCCCTTTGTTGTATTCTTCACGCCACCATCGGCATCACAATCATTGTTCCTCTTGTAACAACTGTGTTTGCACCTTGGGCATCTCACAGCGTCCTAATGCTCCTTTCGATACAATATGCAATGATTTGGATACGCGTGAATTTGTTGCACGTCCAACAAAAGTGGGGAAATCAGCTTCTTAGCAAGGTATGTTATCCTTGGCATCAAATTGGGCTTTGGCAGTGCATCAAAAATAAGTTCCAACAAATTCGTGAAACTAGCGGTCGACCAGCCATGCATGGCCTTTAGCTTCATCAGCTCAAGTACAGTATGCAACACGGTGAACTCTTACCATATCCCTTAGATTCATCATATAATGGATTCTTTGATGCCTTATCTATTCTATGAAAATTATCAAGCCCTTTAGTTGTACCGGTATTGATCAACACCTGCGGCTCAATATGACATAACAACTCCTCAACATCAAAATCAGCTTCACCAGGCGACTCCGTCGCATCTGCACCAGGCAAATTGGCAGCCTCGACTTCAACTTTAATATGCTCAACAAATTCCATATCGACCACACTGTTCTCACTATGTTTTATCTATCTCGTGTACCCCTCAACGATACCCCTCCGCACCAAGTGTGAGTTGATTACTTCTATATCATTCCACAGCTTCTGATTCTTGCAATCAAAACACGGACAATATATATCAGTCGTCCGTTCACGTCGAGCATGTTGTATGGCCCCTTCGATGAATTTGAAGACTACGTAAAAATATTGGACCCCGTCTTGGTGCCTCGTACATGCAGGATCTATCCATCACGAACAACCTTGAACGTGAACCAAAAAATGCTTAAATTAATTAATTAATTATGTGTAACAAAAGTATTAAACATTCATTACATATATATATATATATTGAAAAAATAAATTACATAAAGCAAGAAATATTATGCAAGCTAAAATGAAACAAATATTACACATATATATAATATTTAACTTTTCTCAAGAAATAATAAAAATGAATATCCCTCTTGCCCTAACACTCTCTCTCTCTCTCTTCTAGTAACCAAACTAGATCTAGTTTCACATTGACATAAAAGAGGCTACATATAGTAATTTTTTTGTGTAGTGAAGAAAATAGATGATGTATGCCTTCATAAACTTCAACTACAACCCAATAGAACCATACAAATCAAACGAATTTAGCTAAAATTTTATGAAAACCTAACAAACTTGAAATGCAAAATTCAACTTCATTCCAAAATAATAGCACAAAAAAAATGTATGGCATGTGTTCCCCTTACCTCAGAGAGCAAATTTCTGCAAAAAAAAAAACTCAAAACCTTCCCCCCTTGATTTTCGTGATTTGCCCAAATTTTCGGTCCGACATTGTCAACCACCGCTATTATGCTCTTAATAGCGGCGGTTGGAATTGTAAACCGCCGCTATAAAGTTCAGCCATTTATAGTGGCGGCTCAAAATGTCAACCACCGCTATAAGAGGCTCTTCAGCGGCGGTTCAAGCCGCGGCAGGCCTCCTAGGCTCTGTAGCGGCGGTGCACTTTGGGCCACACCGCTACGGCCTTTGGGCTGCCGCTTCTATAGGCTTGATTTGTGGTAGTGAAGTCTTATTATTTTTTTCATACGAACTCGGATTTAGATGATGTTTGTGCTCAAGCGATCGTTACGACATAGGCTTTTTAATGATGTATTTTGTTCACTGTGATGATGTGATTTGGACTGTTTCTTAGTGTGTTTATTGATTTCTTGTTGGTACGATTATGCAAAATAGAGCCGGATCAAGAAGTTGCTTACAATCTTCAAGACCAAGTGTTTGAGCAGCAACCGAAAGAAGGCAAGTGTCCTTGATCATATTGATCCTATTTTAGGATGTGTCATTTTACAAATTGCATGCATGTGTCTTAATTTGAATCCTATATTATTGGTTTACTAGTTTTCCATATTATTCCTTGAAGCCTTTTGATGGGTAGTGTCTATGATTTTGGGTAGGTTAATGCTTAGCTTGCTGTCATGTGGATTGGACCAGTTAATTAACTTGACTAATGCTCTACTTAAACATCTTGTGTTGGTAATTTTTAGTAACATGGAGCTTAGGGAATCTGGACTGGCAGGATGGTTTGGTATGGTGCTGAGTGCACGAGATTTTGGTATGTGCTAGTCGCCACTCTAGATTTTAAGGAGCGGTTCGTGGACATGTAACCCGGCTCAACAGCACAACCACAAGGCTTAAATGGGTGCGGCTTAACTAATTAAATAGTTGTTCTCTTATTTACTGTATCACCATCTAGTTGTTATGTGGCACAAGAGGGACTATGTGGTGGAGGGAAAATAGACTCCCCTGTTTTAGCGAATCCTTAGCGGGTGTTCATAGGGTAGGAGGCACTATTGAAAAGCTATTCAATGTGAACCTGGCTACACACCACGGAAGTGTGAAGCATAATGGAGATCATTGACTCATGGGGAATGTGTGCAAACCTTGCAAGGATAAAACTATCATGACAGTCGTGCTTATGGTCAAGAGCGACCTTGGACTTCTTCGCGATTAGAGGGTGAAAGGACCGAAGGCCTACCGAGAGGGGGTTGAATCGGTAGCCGACCACGAATCCAAATACTTCAATTTCACACCACTAGAACCTGACAAGCGTTGCAGCCTAAACAGTTCTAGTAGACCAAGACCCTATTCATGCTAGTGTTCATGATGCAAAACAAAACGCGGAAGCTAAACACACTAGCCTATGCAAGCCATAAGTCACCCTATCAATTAGAGCACTTAAATGCGAAATAGTAAAGAGGGGGTCAAGGAATGCTCATGATTTTTTCCCGAGGTCTCGGAAGGATGGCGCCTTCCCCTACTCCTCATTGGACCACTCCCGCCGGAGTCCCGGTCCCTCCTGCCACCAAGTGGAGTTCTCGCACACGAGCCCGCAATCACTCCTAGAGTGAAGACATGGTGTGCGTCACTGCTGCCACCAAGGCACAAGCTTGCCTCCCTCAAGAACTTGCCGGACTTCTGGAGCCGGCACGGGCGCTCACTAGCGATGCCCCTTTCATCGACGGGCTCAAACTGTGTACAAATGTGTGACGGCCTTTACAATCGATCACGATAGGCTCGATCACCAACACCTAACCGGTCTAGGTCTCACCATAGACCAAGAGTAACAACCTAGTTCATACCCTCAAGGACACACTAGCCCTAGATGTGCAAGATCGCTTCTTGTTACTCTCACAAGCACTCTCAAGATATCCAATATCCTCTCCTAGTGCTCTCCTCTTTTCCTCTTGGACCTTACCAAATGCTCTCAGGTATTCCACTGGCCAAGAGAGGTCTCCACGACCCCAACAACGAAGTTATATAGGCTTCCAACCTCAAACTAGTCATTGCTCCATAAAATCAGCTTTCTGGGCCTATTGACCGGACTGTCCGGTCACTGCCTGACCGGATCGTTCGGTCACTCCAAACTTTAACTCCAACGGCTCTACCCACTGCTGATCTCCTCCTGACCGGACCGTACGGTCAGCTGACCAGACCGTCTGGTCCGTTTCTCTCTCTAGTCCAGAAACATTTCAGACTCAGCTTCCTCTCTGCCCTGCGCAACTCATACTAACAGGACCGTCCGGTCAGTAGACCGGACCGTCTGGTCACTATGAATCCTGGCACAGATAGACTCCTCGCTGCTCGCTATAAGTTCCAGACATCTTCACCTAGTGACCGTATATTCCGGTCACCATTCACCCCTCTGTCCGGTCACTATCTCCAGAAGCTAAAACTTGTCATCTTCACTTGACTTTGTTTCCTGGTTTCTCCGAACAGCTCCTTGGCTTCTCCACTGTCATCTAGTGCCTTTGATTTCACTGAGCAACCTTGCACATCACCGACTAGACATGACCTAAGATAAATGACCTAGACCCCCTTGATAGTCCCGTTTTTTTTATGGACTCAAAGCCCTAACAACTAGACAAGTGTTCCCAACACTTGCTCCATATCTTGTCCTCAGTTTTGATCCATCTCCATCAACCCTTGGACTCCATCAAGCTCACCAAGCCTCCATGCTTGTGGTCATTGTCATCAATCACCAAGGCAACCATCATTCATATGATTTATAGTAGAGTTTAGAGATGATTTCTATATGGACAACACTCGTGTAGATATTAGCCCACAATTTCATAGTTGTCATCTATCACCAAAATATTCATACCTTGGGGATCCCATTAATGATCATGAAGCTTACAGAGGGATGGTTGGTTGGTGGGTGGTTTTGGTAGCCAAGTGGTGGATACTTGGTGAGTCGGTAGTCGGATATGGGGAATCCGATGAGCTTGTGTTATCCTTGTTGGTTCTATTTGATGTTTGGAGATTACACTTAGTAAATAGGTTCCTTTTATAATTGTGCCTTGTGTAGTGCATTAAACATGAGTCAAGCCTTTCTTGATATTAGCTTGCATGTCATTTTATTCCCCCACTTGCTGAGTACGACAAGTACTCACCCTTGATATATTCTGTTGTTGTTCGACATACTCGCTGCTCAGATCTTGGAGGACAAGAGGACTTCAATGATGATGACGGCTTCAATCCGGATGCACCGTACTAGGCTTGTGTTCCGTCGGACAACTCCTGTGGAGAATGGAAGCCCCGCTCTGCTAGTTAATCGTTTGCTACTGTTATGTTATTTAATTGAGACCAGTGAGTCATTATTGTAATAATAGTATAACATTTACTTGGCTTTTATTAATAATGGTATATTATTTTGTTGCTACATATGGTTTTGATCCTGGAATACATGTGGAGCGCATCTGGTTTTCCCTCAATAAAACCGGGTGTGACAAAAGGTTCGGCTTGGGGGAGTTTGTTGACTGTCGTTAAATACCATTTTTGACCATCAATATTACTCAAAATAAAGGAGGATTCAACATTCCCATCATGCATGTTAGTTAGAATTAATAAATATCCACTTGTGCTTGGAGAAATGCTCACATGCAGGAGAAATAATGAAAGAGAGGAGAAAACACACCAACGTGGCGAAGAAACACAATGTCAACCAATCAGAGTTCGCCAACAGGGATTCTCACAGATCAAATGGCCCAGCTACAGAACCAAACCGACATACAGAAGGGCTAAGCCGTGGAGGAGTCAAATGGGGTCACCCACCAGTGTGCCAGAAGAGGCAGGGGGCACTGGGCTCCACCCCTGTTCGACCAAACAGGAAGTGGGCCTACTGAGGCCCAACTTCCTCAGGCAGTTCCCCCACCGACTCTCCAAAGGCGGTTGTCCCCCTTAGGGCGGGAGTTACCGATCTTAGAACCTCCTTTGGATAGATGTAAAAGGAAGGGTGTGGCTCACTCCTCAACACACACCAAGAAGCATCACTCTCTTTATATTTCGAGTTTCTCTCTAGTTTTAGTGGAGTTAGGCTTAGGATAGAGTCTTTTTCAGTTCCTAAGTCTTCCTTGGAGTTGTGGTATGGCTCTTGTATCTTTCTCCTTTTGTAAGACTTTATTCTATTTAATATATTTAGTCTTTCTATATAGTTATGCTTAGGTCATGTGTTTCTTATTTGATTATATAATCCATTCATGTATGTGGTTATTATGCTTGCATGTGAGTAATGTAGTTATGCTATATTACCATCTTAGACATAAGCCCTTACTATAGTCGTTATATCGTTATAGTGATGCATAACTAATGTTTGACTTAGATCATTTTCATGTGCTTAGTGTTTACTTTCATGTGATTACTCTTTTTCTAATCCATAGCTAGGGGATTAGGGGTATTGTTCTAGAGATGTAACTGTGGTGCTTAGATCAATAGAATGCATTATTTGTTGTGTAGCCCACGGATTGTTAGAAGTAGGCAGTAGGTGGTGACAGCCCTATCTATCCATTGAAATCCCCCATGTTCGGCTATGCAATAGGCTATTGGCCGGAATCGTACTATGGATGCAGGGGAAACCCGGATTCCTAAGGTGTGATGATCTAATTGTCTTGCATTGTTTATGTATCTATATAATAGTATATAACGTAGACTATATAACTATATAAAAGCAACATAGTAGCTTAGCTCTTTCTTTGTCCTCTCCACTAGACTAATATTTTTTTATCTTGATAATGCTATCTATGTGTCCACTACCCATGTTTATCTTTAATCTTACCCCTGTAAGGACTTTATCTCATTATCTATTATGCCTGGTTAGAGCATGGTAATTACTTTGATCAGAAATTCCCTGTCTTTCTTTACGATAAAATAAATATGATATCCTGAATACTTTCAGATAAAATACTACAACGGTATTCTTCGTGCGCTTGCGGATTACCTGCATTCGTTAAAGATTACCAATATACATTTCTAGCCTCGTTGCTAAGGCAACTTAGTGATGTCGTTAAGAAATATCAACAACCATCAGGCTCCTAGCAAAACAAGGCCTCTTAATGGTGAGTCTTGCCATTTTTTCTTTTCTCCTTTTTTCTTTCTTTTTTTTTCTCTTCTCTGTCGACACACCCGCCACGATGCCATCGTCGGTGCCGAACCTCCAACGGCGCCTCCCGTCGACGCTACGTCCTTCCTCATGGTCGGATCTACACCGCAAGGCGAGCCACGACCGACCTTGCGCCGTGTGGCGGCGTGGCGCCCTCGACAACCTACACGCCACTCTGAGCCATCTCTGGCGGCGGGCGGCCTCCTCAGCTGGCGGAGCGCTCTCTCTCTCTCTCTCTCTCTCTCTCTCTCTCTCTCTCTTAATGGGAGACTAATCGAAACATGTTAGTATGAAACTTTTTGCTCTTAATGGGAGTTTTAATGGAATTCATGTATATAAAATAGTGACAAATGAGTTTCACCTCCATAAAACCTATTTCTCTCTTTTATTTTAATTATGATGTCATATCATCCATTTTGTTAATGTGGTATCTTATTTAATGTTAATGAAACTCTTACTGAGACTAGCCCTATAATAACAAGAGCAGACTGAATCAATAGATTTATGCATTCTACCAGTTACCACAACATCAGTTAGTTAAGACGGTCAGAATACTAGTAGGAATTAGCTGGAAGTCAGGTTCAGCATTCTTTTTCATGCTTTTTAATGAAACAGGAGGGTCACTCCCTGCTGACTATATTAATAAATTTAATAGAAGTTTACAGATCAAACAAAAGCTAATCTAAAAGAAGACATTGCAAAATAAGGTGCCATGTTGTAGGATTATCACATCCTATTTGCATTAGTTTCTTAGATTTACTCAGTTGTCATTCTTTCTTCTCCTTAGCTAAGAACACGGCGGCTTGGAACAATGGTAGGAACAATCTAAGAATTGAGTAATAAGTCGCTGCAGCACCATGATGTTTAACTCCTGACAAACAACCCTGAAGAGAAAGTGCATAGGGAGAAAGTAGTCAAAGTGATATCTAACTGTAAAACTAACAAAACTAATAACTCTTATTTATTTAGGAATATGGTTGTCATCGGTTATGATAATTTTTATTTGGTACATTGCCCCTCTCTCAATCAACAGTCCAGAATTGTAGTATTTATTGATACTTTCAAGTACCTCACAAACAGTCTAAAAGATCTCACTTGGACCAAAGAATCACTCACTGTCAATATCAAATACATGTGGGTTACATTGGGATGGATGAATCTATAGGAATTTTGGAGGAAATCTAACATGAGACTAGAGCACTGGTGTTGCATTCAAAATTAATTCGTGTATGGGAATTTTGGAGGAAATTTAATATGAGAATGGAGCGCATGTTCTAATATGAGACTGGAGCGCATGTAAAGTTTTCATATCTCTCTCTCTCACACACAGAGAGAGAGATAAGGCCCAACCCCTTGAGATATAAAAGGGGAGGCCCCTTCTTCTACATCCAAGCTTTCTCCATTTGCGCGTATGCACAAGAGAAGCACGCACTTACACTCTCACTCGCAAGCACTAGAGACTTGGAGACCTATCTCCTCTCTCGCCATTGTTGTACCTCCTCTATACTCCCAACACAAGTAACACGAGCAACCTGAAATTAGACATAGGGGTTCTCTCCAAACCAGTATAAATCTTTGTGTCTTCTTGTGAACCATCCGTCCTTAAACGCGTAACACAAAGATATTTATTAGTCGATGATATGAAGTGAGAAAAAGTTATTATGAGTTGTGACAGTGAAAAAAACTATTGTGAGCTGTTAGCTGTGAGAAAAGTTGAAAGCCATTTGGTTGAGACAGTTGCGAAAAGGCTGTTGTGAGCTGTCACCTATTAAATAATGTTTTGTTCACAAATTTAAATGCGAAAAAAGGGAAAACTTAATTTGTTTAAATTTTGCATCCACCTTTAAAACATCCAACATTAAAAGGGAAAACTTAATTTGTTTTTCCAAATTCTAGAAATTACAAGGGGTTTTCTATAAAAACATCAAAACACAGAAATATTGTGATTAATTAGAAGTTTTTGAGAGGGCCTGTCTACAAACAAACTATACTTGAAATAGCTCGATGGGTAGAGTCTTACCCTCACAAGTATTGTGATTAATTACAAGTTTCACATTCTATACCCTAAATTTGTCTCTTGCTATTTCAAGTATAGTTTGTGAACTATAAGTCGATGGGTAGAGTCTTACCCTCCACATCTAACCATCAGTGAATGGAAGAAATTGCCATGTCAAGGTGTTGATTTGCTTTTACTCGGTATTAGTCCTCCTATCCTGTATGTTTTCAACTATTTATTTGTATTTCATATTAGCATTGCTACCCCACAATATATTTTAATTTAACATTTATACTGTGCTTTGTCAGTAAGGCTCTTTCCATCGAGAATTAAAATCTTTTGCGGATGATGCTGCTCGAAGAACAGATACCTTCTGAACTGAGTTGTAAACAATACATTTTATTGTACTGCAAGAAGAGGGGAGTTTATGTCGGTACTTTTATCAGACATCTTTGGAATATTTTTTTTAGGCGTAGAGGAAGTTTGGTTGTGCTATACTCAATGCAAATTATTTTTCATGCATAGCGTAATCATATACATTTTTAGCAGTATATGCTATTTGTCTGGTGTACAACTTAGCAGATTTTCAGAAGAACAAGTTTATAGGTACTCTACTTCTTGCCTGGTCATTTGGGATGTCCACTGCACACTCTGTGCATTTATATTATAATTCTAATAGTACTACAATCAACTGAAGAGATGAGAAAAGTTGTGTACTTCGGATCAAAATGAAATGGAGTCCTTTTCCGGTACCACATTTCATATTACCATCTCACAATCGTTGCAGGGCATTACCACTTACTGCTGACGGTAGGGACAAAATTAACTGGAGTCTTGGATAAGTGCAGTGGAGAGTCAAAATGTTCCACCTCTGTTCATGGAATGAAATATATCAAAGGAAGATTTGATTTAGGAAGGAATGGGGCAACATCTGATCGATTCAGTGACCCATGGAGTAATTTGGTCATGAATATCTGGTCCATATACAAAAGTGTAACCATATTTATTATCATGATATATACTAGAGAAAATTCCCTCTATGCCACTAGAAAATTTCATAGTTTCTTTTGTGCCATAATTTTTTTTGAAATTCCCTATGTGCCATTCAAATAAAATTTCATGTCCTCTATGCCACTAGTGTTAGTGCTTAACGTTTTTTTCTATTCACTAGCTGAAAAAAAAATACTTTCTTTACTCCAAAATTTGTGCAAATTTGTAAATTTATAAAGTAACACATGGAGAATATTTTTCTTTATTAGAAAATTATTTTATTCTATAATATTTTTGAATTTTAAATAGGTGAACATGACAAGGCATTAAGGTTCAAAACTTCAAAATTTAACTTCTGAACCTTAACGCTTTGCAAGGTTTACCAATTTCAAATTAAAAAATATTATAGAATCAAAAAAAATTCCAACAACAAAAAATGTCCCCATGTGTTACTCTATAAATTTACAAATTTTCATAAATTTTATAGTAAAGAAAGTATTTTTCTTTTAGCTAGCGAACAAAGGAAAATGTGGATGGCACAGAGGGAAGTTTAAAAATTTTCATGGCACTAAGGGAACAATGAAATTTTCTAATGACATAGAGGGAATTGTCCCTATATTCTATGGTTCAACTATCTATATCATACTAAATCAAGAACCTCGTGACGAACTGGGCATTTTTTTAACAAATTGTTATACAAAGTCTATACAAGTACTTTGCTACTCCCTTCATTCATATTTATATGTCATTCTAAGGTTTGCAACTTTTCTATAATTACATGTCATTCTCGCTTTCTAATGCAACGTTCTCTCTTCCTAATACAGTATTCTCTTTTCTCGCTACATCTCTATCTCTCTCCTTCTCGTTTTCAGTGCACTCATCTTTTTACTTCTCCTTATTTCCCGTGCACAACTCCAAAACGACATCTAAATATGAACGGAGGGAGTAGTTCATATTCAAAATCGGCTTACCATCCAACTTTTAGATAGAATGGCAAGTGTATTCGTATAACATCTCTTTTACTCTTTCCTTTCCGTTTCATATAAAAATATAAACTAGAGGTTTTATGATTAGAAAAGAAAAGGTTATATGCCGGTTTCATAGGTTGAAACCACAACTACTAATGGGTTGAGTAGTGTACCAGACGGGCTATCTTAAAACAAAACAGACATCAAGTTTTATATACTTAATAATAACATAGAGTAATAAGATGTTGTGGCTCGAGCCATAGTGACACGTCACAAAATCTTCATCAGTGACATGTTTTGATAGCCATCTCTTAATGTACGTATCTTTTCGAGGGGTGTTTGGATCCACCTTGTTAAACTTTAACACTTATATTTTATCTACTTTTAACAAAAAAAAAGCATTCAAACACTCCCATTAAAAGGAAGGTGTTAAAGTTTAACACCCTTAAAATCTTTATCTGGTTTTGAGGTGGTAAAACTTATTAAAAGGTACATATCTTGAGAAAAACTTGATAAAATTTGTTAAACTTTAACATGGATCCAAACAGACGGATATTAAATTTTAACACCTCATTTTTTAAGTTGTTAAACTTTAACACTTTATTGAAGTTTAACAAGATAGATCCAAACATGACCTTGTACACCTTCCTAATGGAATCAAATCAGCAGCGGTATCGAATGAATTTGGAGCGTGAATGGACATGGCTTCCTTTTTCTTGCTCCTCTTCTTCTTTGCATAGATGGTTAGGGCCCACAAATACTTTACACCAAGGGAAAACATCAACAGAAGCACCTATGCTGAAGGAGTATATAGGAATCTTGCTTGGAAACATTGAAGAATTTTGACATAATTGATAATCAGAACAAATATTTGGAGGACACAACATGGGGCTCATCAGGAGAGGGCCCGACCCCGACAAACTCCACTTTCCGTACGCATAGTTGTCGATGCCATTGCCTGGTACCCCAGCGGCAGTTCCGGGAGCCACTTCTGTCACCACCCGAGATCGAGATGTGAAAGCCTGGCACACTGCCAGCTGCTCCTTGGTCAACTGTGCTCCCCGTCGCTCTCGGAGCCCCCATCCACATGGGGCCATCCGTACCGTCAGTACTGCCCCACGGCTTAAGCAATCTCGCGACACGCCGTACACGTAGAGACGTGTGGCCGCGAACAAGAGCCATTAAACTAGGGATTAGGTGAGCGTCGTACGCTCTGTACCCACGCACAGCACAGCGACGACTTTCTTTTTCCTCGATGCTTGCGTCGCAACCGAATCAATATCGTAGTATAAGAGATATGAACGAGGATCGCAGAGAGTTGACCTTGCATTGCGAGTTCCTGGTTCAGCAGCTTCGTATCGGGTGCAGCAGGCATCAGACAAAGTTCACTCACACGTTTGTGGTTGCCCACTAGCTCTTGCACATCTCGCGGCAGCTGCCATGGAGGAGGAGGATGCTGGGAGAAAGATCGACAGAGAGCAGCAGCGTGGAAGGCCCGGGAGCGGGAGGGTCGCCGCCCTCGCGATTGGCGGCGATGGCAGCGAGATTGAGGTAGAGATGGCGGCTGCTACGTCGACGGCGGGAGGCGCTGGGCCTTCTTCCTCGGGGCAACAAGACCATGTGGAAGACGAGCTACTTCAGGTTCGCTCTGCTTCTTCCTCTGTCTCCTACTGTTTGTATCCTTCTGATTCTAGCTCATTGTGTAGAAGTGATAGTGATAATGACTTGCGTATATTGTTAGCAGTAGCCATCCTGATGCATACAGGATTTTTGAGTAATCTTTATACGGCCAGCAGTTGTGTATATAAGCATGACCCCTACCTTCATACTAATTAATATCTATAAGCATGGAGTACATACAAGTGTTTTGTGCATCTTGGTCAACGATGGGCTTACTTGCATATAGTCATTGAAATTTTGAAAGGAAACCAAGGTTGGTAATCTATATATGTTAGAGATTTTCGTGCGGGAAATTAACATCCAAATGAGAATGAACAAGCCATAACTGGCATAACATGATGATCTGATGCATCCAAATGATGGTTTTGCCATAAAGCCAGGAAGGCAGAGATCATCATGTTGTGAATTTTACATTCTCATAGCACAAATAAATAACTTTAGTTCATTGTGCAATTTTCAACCATTCTACTTTGAATTTATTTTATATCCCTTGGATGCAATTGGTTTGTGTATCTTTAGTTAAGATGTAATGTAATGTTGGGTGTCCAGATTATTATCAAATGAAATGAGGTACATATAGCAGGGTTGGTGTCCAAATTATTATCAAGTGGAATGAGGAACATATATTGCCAAAGAATAGTCCAATCATATCCGGTTCTGAAGTATACAATCGCAATGCAGAAAGATGGGATGGTGCACTTAAGGCTGCTAATTTTTCACATTCTCCTTTTAGAAAGATAAGGTTCTTGTGGTGTATTTCAGTAGCCATTTGGTCTGACTGGCTCATAGCTCTATTTAAATCGCCACAAAGTGTAGGCTAGCCATTCATCTAAAAATCAAATCATGTTTTACTGAGATCAGTGTGCATAGCAGAGACCAACATTGCTGATGAATGTCATTTTTAACAGAGACCAGCATGGAAGAGGTTTTTAACACATGTTGGGCCTGGTTTTCTTGTTTCCTTGGCTTATCTTGACCCTAGCAATGGTAAGACCACTCACCGACCTTCTTTCAGCGTAATTGGTGTGTCAATATTAAAGAGACTTCCTGAAATTCACATTTTTTTGTGACTTATGTTTCTATCCTTTTCCTCCATACGCTACTATTATACTCCCTCCATACTCGAAAAACAAGTCGTTTTGGGCATTGACATTGTTTTAAAGTACAACTTTGACTACTATCTTTTGCTATAAAATATTTGTAAAATATACTTTTATGAAACCTCATTTCATGAGGAATATGCTCATGTCACTTTAACATTTTCAAACTTGATACATAAGAATTTATTTGCAGTCAAAGTTTAAAATGTTTGACTTTAGGATAACCTCAAAATGGCTTGTTTTTTTAGTACGGAAGGAGTATGCCCATTTGTGTTCATTCCGGATGTTGAACTGCAATTTTTCACTGCTCTACTAGAACATTGCAATTCAAATGGGTGGACAATAATGTCACAGCGTAATTATTTTCCTTACAAGTATCTTGTTTTGATTGGTTCTATGTTTGGAACAGTACAGACTGATTTGCAGGCTGGATCAAGCCACAAATATGAGGTAGAGCTTGAAATTTTCTTCCAATTGTCAGGTTTTAAGTTCAACATGTAATATTTATGAGCATGTACGAAATTTTATCCTTCCTGCAAAAGTAGGAACTTACTGACATGTAAAATCCTTTGCAGTTATTATGGGTTCTCCTATTTGGGTTCATTTTCGTACTGATGATACAGTCATTGGCTGCAAAGCTGGGCATCATCACAGGTGAAACTACACTTATTTGGAAGTTGTTGCAATGTCTATTGAAAGTTGCCTCTGTACAACTAAAAACATCTAATAGGAATTTGACAAGTAGGCTCCTTGTCACCACAAATTCTAATTTGATCACCCAAGGCCTGAAATAAGTGCTCATAAAACCTAACAACACTTGGGATTCAAATTTTTATTTGAGAAATAATTTTTTTATTGAAAATGTTATTTCTTTCTGACGCTTCAGTTGTATCCCATGCTCCCATCAAAGCAGCTTCTTGATTATTTGCAAATGTATTTTTTTCAGATTCATACCATCTACTCTTGTTGCCCTCACTTTTCTTCATTTAGTGAACATATTTTTCATGTCTTGTCATTCAACGTAATTAATATTCCATCTCTGCAAACTCCCCACATGCTCTAGATGTCTGACTGTAGTTAATGCAGGTAACTTTAACAATACTCTGTAATCAGGCAAATATATGGATTGTGGAAGCTCCTTTTGGTTGCTCATTCCAAATATTTTTATCAATTCATAAAACCGAAAAACTTCATCCATATGAACATCTTGCTGAGATGTGTATTTGTCATTTCATTTTAACTTACTATGTACAATTCAGGAAGGCATCTTGCTGAGCTGTGTATGTCTGAATACCCCAAGCGTGTCAAGTACGGCCTTTGGTTTCTCGCTGAGGTTGGTGTAATTGCTGCCACTGTACCGGGAGGTATTGTTCGTTTTTCTGTGTTTTGGTTGCTTTGAGTGCTACATGAAACAGTTAATAGGATTCATATATAGTTACTAGAATGAAGTAATCTCTGATAAAATGTGCAGTTACACAATTAGCACTAATGGGTAGGACGTCATGCGGGGAATGTCTCCACGCCATGGAGCCATCCAATTTGTTGTGCTCTTTCTTTGAAGCGTGGCAGCAATGATGTGACTAGAAGGTGCAAGGACATTGGACAGATTGGCCCTGCTTCTAGTGCCTTTTTTTTTCTTTTGCCAATTAGAGATCGTGGTTGCAGGTTGCATTTCCCTGCCAATGCATTGATGCTTCCTTTTTCAACTCTCCTGAGAATGAGGTTGTCACTAATTACATTCCCTCCTAGTCCGCAACATTCATGCTCGTGATCAAGCTATTTTATTGGGGTCACTGTGCGTATCTAAGTGGTGGCACACCCCCTCGTGATTTCAGTCCTCCTTGTTATATGCTGACTAACGGTCTTACGGTCATGGTTAGTGTCATCCACCACCACCTACAGGACTTTGGCGCTGCACATGCATGTTGCTTAGAGACTGATATAGGCACACTTGACTTTGACACGTTTGAACTCTCCATCCTTTCATTGTCATGTGGGCCATCATCCAGTGTAGGCATGCACAGTTCTTTTGCAGAGGACGTCAGTTCGTGGATTTACACCTTTGACTTATTTATCTCATATGATAATTGTTGGAGAAAATCAGAGTTGTATTCCTCCAAACCCTAAAAGGGTGGGTATATATATCCCTATACATAGGTCTCTATGGGCCAAATATACACAGCACTATGGGCTAAATACATATAACACTAACACACTCCCCCCCCCCTCCCCCCGCAGTCGGAACTACAGGCGCAACAGAGTTCAAGACTGCACACGAAAAGCCTATATGACCCTCCTCCCCCCGCAGTCACAACTAGCCACTGATAATGTTGAGACTGGATCGGAACTCCGAGAATGTCGAGGAGGAGAGACCCTTGGTGAAGATGTCGGTGAACTGGGAGATGGTCGGCACATGTAGCACCCGAACATGGCCAATAGCGACCCGATCACGAACGAAGTGAAGATTGATCTCCACATACTTCGTTCGCTGATGTTGTACCGGGTTGGTGGAGAGGTACACGACGTTGACGTTGTCGCAGTAGACGAGCGTGCTCCTGGTTAGCGGGCTGTGAAGCTCCGCCAAGAGTTGCCGTAGCCAGAACGCCTCAGCCACGACGTTGGCAACAGCCCGGTACTCCGCCTCGGCACTAGAGCGGGAGACCACCGGCTGCCGCTTGGACGACCAGGAGACCAGGTTGCCGCCGAGGAAGACGATGTAGCCGGAAATGGACCGACGAGTGTCAGGGCACCCAGCCCAGTCGGCGTCGGTGTAGATGACGAGCTCGGTGGAGGGAGCCCGGTGAAGAACCAAGCCGTAGTCAACAGTACCTCGAACGTAGCGCAGCAGACGCTTCAGAGCAGTGAGATGTGACTTGCGAGGATCATGCATATGAAGACAGTTCTGCTGGATGGCATAAATGATGTCCGGCCTGGTGAAGGTGAGGTACTGAAGAGCCCCAGCAAGACTCCTGTAAGCAGTCAGGTCAGTAACCGGGGCACCAACGTCCACAGAGAGCTTCCCTCGAGTGTCAACCAGGGTGGAGCAGGGCTTGCAGTCAGTCATCCCTGCCCGCTCCAGGATATCAAGAACATACTGCCGCTGGTGAAGAAAGAGGTCCGAGGGACGAGGCTCCACAGTGACACCCAGGAAGTGGTGGAGCACACCTAGATCCTTCATGGCAAACTCACGCTGCATTGACTGAATGATACTGAAGGAAGGCCTGACTCGAAGCTGAGAGGATGATATCGTCAACATAGAGCAGCAGGTACGCAGCCTCAGAACCCCGACGGTAGACAAACAGAGAGGTGTCAGACTTGCACTCAGTGAATCCCAAGGTGGTCAAGAATGTGGCAAACCGAGAATACAATGCCCGAGGAGCCTGCTTCAGACCATAGAGGGACTCGTTGAGGCGGCAGACAAGATCCGGACAACTGGAATCCAAAAATCCCACAGGCTGACTGCAGTAGACTGTCTCTGTCAGAGTGTCATAAAGAAAGTCATTCTTCACATCGAGCTGGTGCACGGGCCAGCAGCAGGAGAGAGCCAGTGAGAGAACCGTGCGCACTGTGGTCGGCTTCACCACCGGACTGAAAGTCTCATCATAGTCCACTCCAGGCCGCTAGGTGAAGCCCCGAAGAACCCAGCGAGCCTTGTAGCGCTCCAGAGAACCGTTCGTCCGACGCTTATGCGTCCAGATCCACTTGCCGATGATCACATTGCAACCAGACAAACACGGTACGAGGTCCTATGTCTGGTTGGCAAGAAGAGTCGCGTACTCCTCCTCCATGGCCTGATGCCAGAGAGGATCCGCCAGGGCATCGCGATCGCGGACGGAGGAGGGCACGGGTGACACCCGGCTCGGCCTCGACGGCAGAGAGGACGCCCGCCACCCGTCGTGTCACCATGGGATGAGTGTGCCCAGGATCCCGATGGACGACAGACGGCTGGTACACGTCCGGGTTAAGCCGGGAGCGAGTCCGAGAGCGCACTGCCGGCTCAGACGGAGGCGGTGGTGGCGGTGAGATCACCGGCTTCGGTATCGGCATCGCATGACGCCTGTAAACCTGCACCGGCTCGGCGAAGCGAGCAGTGAAACCCGGAGGCTCCCGCGGCGCAGGAAGTGACGACAGGGCCGCGCGTGGCATAGGTGAAGGCTCCGGTACCGCGCGTGGCGCAGGCGAAGGCTCTAGGGCCGCGCGTGGCGCGGTAGAAGACTCCGATGCCGCGCGTGGCGCAGCTGAGATCGCTAGGAAACCTGCTGGAAACGGGTAAACAGAAGCAGGAGGCTGGACCACCGGGTCAGTTGGAAAAATAGACTTAAGGTCAGGAGCAGGTGAGGGCGTAGTGGAGATGGAGTACGTAAAGTCCGACTCGTCAAACACAGCGTGCCGGGAGATAAGGACGCGGTGGGAGTTGAGATCGAAGCAACGATACCCCTTGTCGTCAGGGGAGTTGTCAAGGAATACACACCGAGTCGATCGAGGTGCTAGCTTGTAAGGAGCAGTGGCGGAGGTGTTAGGATAGCAGGCACACCCAAAGACCCAAAGGTAATCATACCGAGGAGGGGTACGAAAAAGGGCGTGATGAGGGGTGGGGGCAGGCAAGACAGTGGAAGGGAGGCGGTTGACAAGGTAGGTGGCTGTGTGTAGACCCTCAGTCCAGAAACGGGCAGAAAGGGAGGCCTGGAGAAGAAGGGTGCGCACGACATCATTCGTGGTGCGAATCATCCGCTCAGCCTTGCCGTTCTGAGGCGAGGTATACGGGCACGACATGCGCAGTTAGGCACAGCGAGAGAGGAAGAAGTCATGGGAGGCGTGATTGTCGAACTCACGGCCGTTGTCGCACTGGACGGCCTTGATGGTGAGGCCGAACTGAGTGGAAACCTAGGCAAAGAAGTGGAGGAGGGTGGGGAAGGTGTCAGACTTGGCACGCAGCGGAAAAGTCCAAGAGTAATGAGAGAAATCATTCACAATCACCAAGTAATACTTATAGCCAGACATACTGATGACAGGAGAAGTCCACAAATCACAGTGAATAAGATCAAAGGCATGACTCGCATGCGAAAAAGAAGAAGAAAAAGGAAGTCTAACATGACGACCTAACTGACACGCATGACAAAGATGCTCATCAGGAGCCCTAGTACAATGAAGATCTGCACTACGACTGAGACGGGCCAAAACGTCGCAGCCGGGGTTCCCAAGCCGGCGGTGCCAAGTCGTGGATGACGGGGCGGTCGCAAAAGCCGATGGAGGAGGCGACGACGAAGAAGCGGAAGCAGGAAGGCGAAGGGTGTAAAAGGGTCCCGTGCTATCACATCGGAGGATAGGACGCTGGGAAGCCGAATCCTTCATAGTAAGATCAGAAGAGTCAAATTCAATAGTGCAGAAATTATCAACGGTAAATTGGCGAATGAAAAGAAGGTTATGAACCATCTGCGGGGCAACAAGAACATGCGGAAGGCGAAAAGAACCAGTAGCAGACCCTACAGAGGTGACTGGAAGACAAGTGTCATCACCAACCATGATGGAGGAAGGGCACGAGGGAGGAGGAGGGTGGATAGAGGATAAAATACCAGCATCCGACGTGGTGTGGAACGAGGCGCCCGAGTCGGCAACCCACTCTGTGCTGACCGGCGGGGTCAGTCTAAAGGTGCTGAAGGACTGAGCCAGTGCCAGCTAGTCCCATCCCCCGGGCCAGGTCGGTGGCTGGCTGGGGTGCACAGGTAGAGTCCACCCCCCCCCCCTGGCCAGGTCGGCGGCTAACTGACCAGAGCAGGGGGCAGTCCAGGTCCTCGGACCCAGAGGAGCAGGACCAGTGACATGGCCGCGGGTAGGTGCTGAGGACGCCTCCCCCCAACCCCCCACCCCCGAGCCTGGAAGGGCCACATGGAGATGCGCCCTGACCATGGGTTGTTGAAGGATGGCCAGGATGCACCACCAGGGGCAGGAGTCGAGATCGTAGCAGTCGGAGCAGGAGGACCCCCCTGACGCCCCCCCCCCCCCCCCCCAAGAGCCACCGCCACAGCCCTCGCAGCGACGACGACCGCCACGGCTGTTCCCCCCCACCCCCACCCCCCCCCTCGGTGGGCGTCGATGTAGTAGCACCGAGGAGGGAGGTGGCCGGAGGGGCAATGGAGGTCGGCGGGGTAGCAGCGAGCGCAGCGGGGGGCGGTCCCGGCACGAGCCCGCGGGTGATCTCATCCAGGACGAGGTCGTCCCGAACCTACAGGAAGGAGGAGAAGGGTCGCTGTTGAGGGATCCATATCCGTAGGAGGTCGAAGTTGCTGCAGAGACCCCGCAGGACATTGAGGACCAGGATCCGGTCGCTCACTGGACAGCCAAAGTCCTGAAGGGCATCCGCCATGCCCTTCATCCTCCTGCAGTACTCACCAACGGAGAGGTCGCCCTGCTGGAAGGTGCGGAACGTGGTGTCGAGGTGGAGCGCACGGGTCTCGGCGTTGCCAAGGAACTGGGGCTCAAGAGCCAGCCAGGTCGCGCGCGCGGTGCCGCTGGGAGACCTGACGATGTCCTAGAGATCTAGGGAGAGGGTCCCAAAGATCCAGGACATGGCGACGTTGTCGAGGCGCAGCCAGAACGCATCTCGCGGCGTAATAGGCGTGTCGGCGAGGACGTGGTCGTCGAGGGTGTAGCAGCGGAGGGCAAGGAGGACCTGGTCACGCCAGCGCTCGTAGGACGCGGACTCGGGGTCCAGAACGACGGAGACCAGGGCCCGGATGTTCTGGACTCCAACGGCCTGGAGGTGTAGCTGCTGGACCATCGGATCGGTCGTATCATTGCGGAGGGCAGATCCATTTGGCGGAGGCGGGTGAGACGAGGACGCGGCGGTGTTGGTGACGTGGGCGACGGGCTGGTGGGCGGCGGCAACGTCGAGGTAGTGCTGAACCTCAGCAGCCCGGCGATAGAGGGCGTCCGCTGCAGCAAGCTCGCGCTCCCAAGCGAGTGCAGGGCTCCACGGCCGCGGCAGCCTCGATCTAGGTGGCGTGGAGGGCAGCGGCGGCAAGGGCGGCGTCGGTCCCGGGGGCCACCTACTTGCCCTTGTCAGCGGCAGTGAGAAAACACCGAGCCCCGGCGGCGGCCGGACCCATGGTGGCGGCGCCCGCGGCGACGGGCGCCCATGGTGGTGGCCAGATCTGGGCCACCGTCGGCAAGAGCTGCCAGCCCGGCGGCGCGGCGGCGGGCGGAGGCGGCGCGGCGGCGACCGGCGGCCGGTGCGGCGGCGGGCGGAGGCGACGCAGCGGCAGCCAACAGCGACACGGTGGCGGCCGGCGGCGGCGTGGCCGGATCCACGCCGCCGCCGGCTAGATCTGCCCGCACGGCGTCGGCGGCGGGCAGATCCACGCCCGCGGCGGCGGCGCGCGGGCCCGCAGGGGCGTCTATGGCGGCGGCGGCTGCGGCTGCGGCGTAGGAGGTGGGGAGAGGGGGGAAAGAGGAAGGGGGAGAGGAGGCCGGGCGGCCATGGCGATGGCGGTGGCGGGTGGCGGCTGGAGGGTGGGAGGAGGGAGAGGAGAGAGAGAAACCCTAGCTCTATACCATGTTGGAGAAAATCAGAGTTGTATTCCTTCAAACCCTAAAAGGGTGGGTATATATATCCCTATACATGGGCCTCTATGGGCCAAATATGCACAGCACTATGGGCTAAATACATATAACACTAACAATAATCTGTCACGGCCCTTCTATGAATGTGGAGCAATGTAAGATGATATTTATGGCATAGGAAATATCTCGAACAGGCTTCTTGCCTCCCAAGACTTATACTCCTATATATTCAGCCATCGGGCATCAATGCAATACATTCTCAAACTATATGCAATCTGTCTTACTACACTTGTTTTTTTTTTTTTTGAACAGCAGGAGAGTTGTGTCATTATATTAAATAAGATGTAGGGTGAAGAACCTTTTGAGTCGTTGATATTTAGGTTCTTATGTTACATATTGTTCCTGCATGTTCTTTATATATTATGCTTGGAGTCCTGCAACAATTTTGGTCCAATTTCTGACAAACATTTAATAATCTAATATCTGTTCCAAAATTGTCAGTGAAAGTACTTATTAGCAACACTATCTCACAAGGATAATTTGCATAATTTTTTAAATTGTTGATAGTTTTTAAACAAAAATTATAATTTTAGTAAATTGTCATGAAGTAATGTTGCTTTTTCATGGATGGTGGAAAACGCTATAGATTTGTCACAGTTTATTTCATGCGATATAGCTGTGAATTTGCTCTAGAATGTACCATCAGAACGATGTAATTGCCATAAATTCTAATGTGTGCAATATTTAAAAAGAAACATAATCTTCAAACCCAACAATTTGATGTAAGTTATCATTTTAGTACTACAAAATCATTTCCATTAGTTTACTGTAACAATTTTCATTTTTTTGTTATTTTTAGTTTTAGGAACTGCTTTGGCATACAACATGCTACTCCGCGTCCCTTTCTGGGCTGGTGTTATGATTTGTGGAGCAAGCACTCTCCTGCTTCTGGGTTTACAAATCTGTGGGGTAAGCTTCTGACCTTGTCATATAATAAGCACTGTCACAATCTAAAAATAACAGGATCACATAGATATGTACTACTCCCTCCGTTCACATTTATATGTCATTCTAAGGCTTTCAACTTTTCTCTAATTACATATTATTCTCGCTTCCTAATGCACCTTTCTCTCTTCCCAATACAATATTCTCTTTTCCCACTACATCTCTATCTCTTTTCTTCTTATTTTCAATGCATCCATCTTTTTTTACTTCTCCTTATTTTCCATGCCCAACACTAAAACGATATCTAAATGTGAACGGAGAGAGTACCTTGGGTCTTTTTTCTCTTGAGGCCAGGAGAACTGTAGTCAGCTTTCACAACGTCAACAAAATAAGTCCAGAGTGCATATTTTGCAGAAATAGCAACGAATAGACATTCTCATCCACTTCACTTTACATATATTAATGAATATATGAAATATAGGAATGAATAACATAGCACTCAATAGACAGCTCCGACGTAAATAGTAATTTGTTTGACAAAAAGAAATATATATAATAGCGCTTGATATTGTATTGACAAATAAACTGACGTGTGCACCATCTTCTGCTTCTTAAAGGCTCGGAAAATGGAGCTCATTGGAGTAATTTTTATGCTCGTCATGGCTTCTTGCTTCTTTGTAGAATTGAACAGTACCCATCCACCTATGGGTGAGGTAATTGAGGGGTTGTTTGTTCCAAGATTACAGGGAGGTTATGCTACATCAGATGCGATTGCACTATTTAGTGCTCTTGTTGTACCGTAAGTATCTGCCATTTTGGTTTAGACTTGGCGTGCAGTATTCAAACTGTATCTCTCATTACTTCCAATGTAACTCCAGGCATAATCTCTTCCTACACTCTTCACTAGTGCTATCAAGAAAAATACCATCTTCACCCAAAGGAGTCAAGGTAAATGATAACTTTACTTTTGATAACAAGGCCATATATTGTATCTTAAGTCACAACTTCATATGACACTGCATTATGTTACAAAATTCTTGTACAATATCCTAATTTTAAATTTCCTTGACTGGACGCGCAAAAAAAGATAATATCTGTGAAGGTGATACATGGCTCATTTAATATGGTTGCACACCATGAATAGAATGTTTTATACAAATAAGAAGATAATATGTTATGCGTAAATTAGAATCCAATATGACTTTTTTATGTCACTTTAAGTGGTTTTACTTACAATTGAACCTTGTATCATACAGGACACATCTGCATTTTTCATGATTGAGAATGCATTTGCTTTGCTCCTTGTGCTCCTTATAAATGTTGGCATTGTATCAATTACGGGAACTATATGTGCTGATAGTGAATCAGTTGATGACATGAACAGATGCAGCGGTATGATGTTGAATTCAACATCTACATTACTTAAGGTCGGTACCAACCTCAACATTGTTTAGCATTATTAGTCTTAATGTTGATGTGTAATATGTTTAACACTATAAACCAATACCAACACTAAGTTTCTTAAAATGCTTTATTTGATCTATTCCCTTTAGCCAGTTGGCCTCATCAAGGTCCAAAAAAAATCAGGTGCCCTGTTCTTTTTACAATCCTTCTCTATTGTCTATTCCTCTTTCACTTCTACTAAGTTCCTTTGCTCAGAAAAAAAAAAGGGCTTCACTCCCTGTTGTTTTGACAAAAGTACCTTATTGGTTACCCTTATTTGGTTATACAAAAATCATAGCATACACAAATAATAGTGAGTTGAAAACTAAATTATCCAAAAAAGAAAATTATTATTCATCGGTGCTTTCCATGGAATCCTGAATGCTTAACAAATTGCCTATTGTACAGAATATGTTCGAGAAATCACGTTCAACAGTATACGCCTTGGCCCTATTGGCTTCAGGTCAAAGTTGTACCATGACATCAAGCTATGCTGGACAATACATTATGCAAGTAAGTTGCAAAATGGAACTCAGTGTTAGGCATGCAAACGATACCAATTTATTTGTCGTGCAAATCAAGATTGTGCCTATGAATTGTGCTTCTTATATGGCATGTCAGTTACAAAATTTATGTGTTGAAGAAGGAAAAGTCTACTTTTTACTCCCTTCAACAACTCACTTTGTCTGTTTAACCCCCTGAAACAAATCTTACCTCAATTTACTTGTCCAAACAATTCAAGTTGGCACAATCTACTCCTTTATATATGCAGCTCAACTTTTTTATTTTCCTATGTATGATTTGAGTTTAAAGTCAAACTTTTGTTTGAGGAGGCCTAACATGTGGGTCCTCCATGTTAATAAGCTATAATATATTTTTAGGCTTATTTTTAAAGTTTAATAGTATCAAATAGTGTCTCAACAAAATTAATATAATAATGTGTAAAATATATTCTTCAAAAAAAATATGGGTTGGTTTTTAACATTGGGAATGATCTCATATATCATCTTGGAAATTTGAAATCAAAACTTCAGTTTTACATGGAAAAACAAAAATGATAGGTTTTTTAATAAGGTGTGTGTTGCTCCCATTGAATAGTTCAAGATAGTAAATTGAGCCAACATTTTGTTGGTGAGGATCAAACATGCAGTGTGGATTATTTAGGGAAATAAAATAGACTTATTATGTTGTACCTTGTTTGTATACTAGAGAATAAAATCCAAGCCATATTGATTGAGAGGAAGTGGATTTAAGGGAAAATTAGTTCATTTTCAACTTCAATGCACTGGAATCCATCTAGATTGAGTGTACCCAAACAAGGCATGAAGCAATATGAAGGTGTATTGGTCATATTGTTAAGGGTATCGTAGTCGAATAGGAGTCTTATTGCAGAGTCCTTATCCTAGTATAGTATTGATGAGTCATGTAATCTCTATATACTGCCATCTTTGGGCTATTATTCAATACACAAGTCATATTGGTAACATATGTAACTTAAAATTTTCAGAGAAATTGACTTTTGAATAATATATGTATAGGAAATAGTGGTCTCATTATCATTCACTTATTAGAATAGTGACTGTACTTCCACTAAAATAATGTAGTTCTTGTTCGCAACATAGGTTTTCCCCACAACTGAAACAATTCACATCCAAGGTCAATACCTGTTTAGCTGAAATCCACAAATTATTTCCTCTTCTTTTAGATAACTTTATTCTGATCTTTATTATGTGTAAAACTTTTTTTTGCCATCTGGATGTATTACAGGGTTTCTCTGGAATGAGGAAATGTGTCATTTACACTATTGCTCCTATCTTCACTGTTATACCTAGTTTGATAATTTGCAGCATTGGTGGTGCTACTCGAGTTCGAGGACTTATCAACATAGCAGCGGTAACTTATCTACCAGTGATCTCTTCATTAAGCATATCTGTTCAAAATTCTGATAAATTTATTTCTTCATCTTGCAGATTATTTTAGCCTTTGTGCTACCATTTGCCCTAGTTCCTCTCCTCAAATTCAGTAGCAGCCCTGCAATGATAGGATTATACAAGAACTCAAATAGTGTAAGCTTACTGATCCATTTGGTTACTATTTGCAACACGAAATAATTAATTCCAAAAACACAAAATTACCCACGAGTGCAAGTGCAATGGAGAGGAGAATCATGTAAATTAATTTCCTATCGTATCCACAATGTATACGGATCGAGTTAGAATATGAGAAGGCCATAATACTGTCTTATGCATTCCTTCACCAAACTGATGTGGTCATGTCGAGGCAAGAGCTGCTTGCTGAAGCCAATTTCCTCCAACCCTGACTGATGTGAACTAAATTAAGAGTGAGATCCTACAGGCTGCACCTATGATATTGTCAAGTAATTGGCTGGGCAATAACTATAACTTTTTTTAACATGACCAGTTGATCACATTTGAATGTGCTGCGTATATGATCATAAAAATGGATATGCATAGGAACCATAACCCCAACTTTTGACCTTTGGTTTGTGAAACCAACCAATAAGGAGCAGATTATGACCTTTGCTTTCTAAAGTAAATTTTCGAAGTGAATGTGACATGTATCAGAAGGATTTTTGCACAATAACTTACGCATACAACAAATAATTAATATGAAGATATATACAGTAATAAAAGATTATGCATGTAGTAGAAATACTCTCAGTGAAACCTAACAAACTGATCAGCATGCCCAGGAATCTAACCTTATGAACTCTAAACCTATTTTCCTAAATGAATAATGCAGGACTGACAACAAAATCAGAGTTGGTGTCAGCTAACAATGGAAAATAAAAAACAAGTTATCGATTTTATTTTTGTTACAAATAAAAGTGTGCTCAACAGCGTTGATAACATGGTATTTGTTCTAAAGAGTCCTTGAGTGATTATCGTCCACTTTTTATGGTTTGTCATAAATATTTCTTTCCCTAACATTGATATTGTCTATATAGAGAACGAAAAATAAACTAGGCAAAGATTTATTTACAATATACAATTTGTCAATGAGTCGGTTAGGAAATTGCTAGTTGCTATGTAGGCAGAAAATCATGATTATAACAATATATATAGCTGATTGATGATCAATTGTGTCCTCTTATGCCTATAAAATAAGTACGCACTTGACATCTAGTGTCTTGTGAGATTTGTTTTCATTATTTACTATACTAACGTCAGTTCTCTTCATTTTCAGATTGTTCGAATCACTTGGATCCTATCTACGATAATTATGGGGATCAATATTTATTTCTTTTGCACTAGTTTCATCAGTTGGGTTGTGCATAGTGAACTCCCACGGGTAGTGAATGCAATAATAAGCACCCTTGTGTTCCCTTTCATGGCAGCATATATCGCAGCTCTAATATACTTAAGTTTCAGAAAAGTTAGTGTTACTAGTACATTTCCATCCATGTCTGTTTCATGTGGCACTCAAATGGAAGAAGGGCCAAGGCGAGACGATAAGCATGATGACTTCTCTGTATGTTGATATACTTCTATATGATAGTATAGGACACCAATGCAATTCTTTCCTTGAGAGATTCCTGTTTGTTCATATGGGATATATTTGGTGAAGAGAAATCAGCTAATGAAAGATGTGTATAACTTATCTAATTTATAAATAGCTTTAGATACTCATAAGCTTAACATGTCAAGTACAAAGGGGGATCTATGTATATTGTACCACTCCAAGTAATAATCAAAGATTTTTGTTATCATGAAATTTGATGGGAAAAATGAATTAGTAACCAATGTATAGGGCAGATCTGCTCAAGGTGGCTGCCTCTTACGAATGCGCCTCCATGGAGCAAATCTCACATCGTCCATGCCATAAACGCATATTAGAGCATACACTAGGTAAAAAACAGAGGATCTTACAGTGCATAATAGGACCAGTAATTAATCAACATGATATACTAGTATCTAACTACAACCAGTAATTTCCTGATGATAATATGTACCATAAAATTCCTAAAAAACAAAGGGACCCATACACACTGTGTAAGAGCAAAAGCTTTTACATTTCATGGAGAAAATTAGGGTGTAAGCCAAACTGGAGGTGGCCAATTGGTCCACAAATTTGGAGAAGGCCACACGTCACTGATGATACTCCCTTCTTCCAGGTTGATTTCAACCATGCGACGTGGCGCATATATCTTGCATATATAATCATCAACGCGATAAGGTCATCAGCATGATAAACACAATTCTGTTTTATCATGGAGCAATTCTCGTTAGGAAAGAAGAAGAACGGGCTATTGAAGCCTATGAACAAAGCATAGCCGTGCAAGTTCTTAGTTTGAATAATCTTCTGCTCGACAAAATCCGTCTTGTACACGACGATCTTTGTTATTGTGCTGACACCAGTGTCCTCCGCATAATCATCTTCCAAGTGAACTTGAAGGATGTCACCCCATGGCGCACGAACAATGTACTTGAAGCAGTCATCTAGTGGTGGTGGGACGCAGGGTTAATATAACCGGGGTTAACCGGCAAACCGGTCTGGTCCGGTTACACCGGCTGGCCGGTTAACCCCCAGTTTTGATTTAAAAATTTTAAAATTTAAAAAAATTTATATCCGGTGCAACCGATGAAACTGGCCGGTTAATCGGTAAAACCGGCCGGTTAACCGGTATAACCGTATCAAAATCGGTATATTCGAATTTAAAAATATATATTTAAAAATAAATTAAATAACCGATGAAACCGACCGGTTAACTGGTCTAACCGGCCGGTTAACCAGTAAAACCGACCGGTTAACCGGTCCTCTGTTGTGTACTCTTCCAAATCAAATTTTATTCGGTTAACCGTTCGGTTTTACCGGTTTTCGATTAACCGTGAATCAGTCCCGACTAGTTACACCGGTCGGTTCGGTTATGTTAACCTTGGTGGCACGGTGGCTTCGAAGACAACCTTGACCACTGGAGAAGGGCCGGTAGTTAGGTCAATGGTGTGGACCTCGCCATTTACTCGTATCGCATAGAACAAGCCATCTTCAACATTGTACATCATATCTTCATAGTCCTTGCAGAATGTTTCCGCGTCTAGCAGATTCCACCTTGCAGAATGTCAAGGTGCGGATAGGCGGGAGCTTGAACTGGGCGCGCGTGGCTGGGTTGACGAGCAGGAGGTCGGAGTTCTCACCAGCAGTGGCGAGCCAGCCGTGGGAGGAGCCCATGACGTATCAAAGCCGGTGGTGCTCGCATGCTCAAATGATTATGGACTGAAAGCTGTTGTCGAGTTTGCTTGCAGCAGAACTGAGGTGAAGATGAAAAGATAAAAAGAAAAAACGGTAACAGGGGGCAAGTTCAATGTTCAAATCATCTGACTTTCTGAGGGTCAGGGTTCAGACAAAAAAAAAAATGCACAATGCCTGAACTGTTGAAACCGTGATGTATCGTGTCCTGCGGAAAAAAAAAACTCATCTGTATACCAATGCAGAGCTTTTCAGTGTACAATTTCTGATCAACAGTGAACCCATGCAGAGCCTTTCAGTGCATATAATCTTTATAATATCAGCACCTTTTTGGAAATAAATAGTCTAGTGCTGCAATCTGCAACATGCTACTCTTCAGGCAGAGTAATTTAATTTCCAACTGGATACATGCACTATAACGCACTTGCAAAAAAAAAAAAAACATAGCGCAAGAAGCGGCAGCATACATTAAGTTTTTCGAGTTAACTGCCTACTAATGGCCGACAGATCAAATTTTAGTCTGTATAATTGGACATTGATCAGTTCCCGTCGTCTGAAGAAGTACAAAATTACCAATCTCAAGTCTCTGAAACTGCCCCGTGACGCTCAGCTACAAAAGTTCCGGCCACATAGAGCCGACTAGCTCTCAGCGCTACTGGCAGTATGCTGAGGTGACAAACTCGTTCCTTTTGTAGCACACAGGATTTCTCATTGGCTGCTTCGAGACCGCTAGCTGCTTGAGTTCTTGTCCTGTTTTACAAGCGTCAGATAAAGAAATGGACGCTATTAGCATCCCCAGAGGTCTCCGATGCATGGGCTCCGATCGTTCCGTTGCAACATTCAAAGTATAATAACAACTGCAACATAAGAAAAAATGGTCTGCAACATCATAATCAACATTTGCAGCATCAGCAGTTCCTTCTGACTTGAAAGTGACATTCTCATCATAACATTGCATTACTCCCTCCGGTCATAAATTCTTGTCATTTCAGACAAGAAAATTGACCTAGGAGTGAACTAAAATTAGTTGTCCAAACGACAATATTTAAAAAAAAACAGAGTATGTTACATGCAAGAAATTGGTCCTCATTACATGGATGTTGCAGAAGTTGTTTCACCACGTTGCAGACATTGTTTATGAATGTTGCAACAGATGTTCGCCCACGCAATTACCTAATGGAGAAATAAGTACTCGCTCAAAAGATAAGTATACAAGAAATGTTGTTTGCTAATCCTTGAATAAAAAAGGAGCTAATTTGTCATAGCTGGATGCATAACTTGTGATTTAGATCTTCCTCATGCCAATTTATTATTCCGCATTGGGTTTTGGTGCTTCCTTATTCCTGACAGTATCAGTGTAGATATATAATGGCATTAGTATATCTTCATGGTTATGGCTGATCCATCTTGGCAGTAAGTTGGAGTGGATTTGCGGACGCGCATGAAGCACAGTGGCAAAGCTCCAGGGTGGGAGGCTGGGAGCCTGGGCCGTGTAAAAAGTCTCCTGAAGGCTGGGTAAGGAGGCCCATGTCTAAAAAAAATAAAAAATAAAAAAGTTGGAGTGGATTTTCCAGCTTCAACGAAAGAGGTGGATTTTGCAGTTTTTCAACAAATTTTGTCATGCATCTCTCATCATTAGTTGAAGCGGACTTGGCTCTGACTAGGTTCTTACTCTCCGGCGGCATCAATTGGTGTACAAGACTTGGAAGCATTTACTTTGTCTGTTGGAGTCATCGATATAATTCGTCAAATTTTCCTGCAATGCTCACTTGCGATTTCTGTTTCTGGAGCTTTAGGTTCACAAATCCCGTGGTGATCGAACTTCTATATCGGGTAATTAACCTAGATAACAAGACAGTGAATGGTCCAATTGTAATGTGGTGGTTGTACAGGATCGTTCATCGAGGTGCATGAATGCACATGAACAAAACTTGGTGGACATGTAACATGTGTGACTGAGGTTCTGCTTCGTGGACGGCCCAAAAACAGATAGAGCCAAAAGCCGATTCATGCCCGTGACATGATGTGAGGCTGAGAGATAACTGGCAGACCACACTCCACTGCTGGAACTGGACCGACCTCTCAAAGCGTCTCGTTGCAACCGCACGCGCACGGTACCAAAGACAAATACCACAAGACAGACCCGTTATTATTAATTACTTACGTCAGTTGCGCCTTAGTTTAGGCGACTGAAAGTAGGCATGAATATGATCTTCCTTCATAGCTTTAGAACCAGAGGAATTTTATGATGCATATTATAACCAGTAATTACTGGTTATAATATTAATCTAATGATTCGGATTAGTTTTCCCTCACCCGAATTTCTTCTAGTAAATTTATTTAAGTAGTCAAATGTTTACTAGGGTATTTTCGGAAAGAAAGTTAATGACATAATTATATTTGTTTTTATTGATAAGGTTGGGATATTTTGATCCTATGAACCAGATCAATCTACGTGTTGGTTCCCCACTTAATTTCTCATTTGAAATCAGAAGCGGCGGTGGCAATTGTTTGACATCCCCAATAAACAAATGCAAGGATAGAGCACTACGATTGTTTTCATTGTACCATCCTACCGGCCTTGAGAAAGCTGGAGCGCGAATGGTGTCGTCGCCCTATAGGATTTGAATCGAGCTAGGTGTTTGCGAAGTGCGAACAGCTAGAAGGCCTCCACGGATGCAATGGATTTCAGCACTTGGGCTCCCTGAGTCGGGGCCATAAGAGCAGGCGGTGAACGGTAAACTCTGTAGTCCTCACCTGTGTTGCGCGGCAGCCATGAGATGCATGAGGAGTGAGGACTACGCGGCGCTGCCGGAGGACTATGCATCGTCAGGACGTACGACGACGACCACCGCAAGGCGAGCAGAGAGTTCGTGAGGCCTTATCTTTACAACTAGTAATTACTAGTTATAATATATATCATAATTGTACTTTCGGAGCAGGTGAACTTATTAGTGTTGCTACAAGAGAAATTATCTCTTTTTTACTATGCATTGGGTCGTTGAATACAAGCTGTGTTCAAATAATATCGAACAGCACAGCAAAATACCTTTGGTATTTTCCCTTGTAATACGCTTCTAAAACAAGCAGTACAAAAGTATAGGTTGGCTAGCCCATCACCAAAGCGATTGGGTCCGGTTCACGGGTCGCCTTTTTGTCACCTTCTGTGTCTAAATAGATGACGATGATGATTGTACTGTTCGGGTTAATTAATGGACATGTATGATCTGTATGCTGTCTAATATTACAGAGACAGCAGAGTGGCCAGTGAAATATTCGCTTGCTTTCGGGCGAGCGGACTGTCTCGTGTCGCATTGGGAGGGGGTACGTAACAGCAGTTGATGGACGGCACAAGGGTTGTACCAGCTACGATCGTCACATGCACGCACATATATAGGCTTTGCACTGCCATTTGTTTTCTTCTCTTCAAGTTTTTCCCTGTGAAAAGGTCATTACTATTAGTGGTTTAGACAGGAAGATATTTGTGTTATGACCAAAATAGTGAAATCCATCTTGAAGCCGAATTACTGATGCATTGGTCATTATATTTTAATCAGCATAGGCGAGTTGTAATAAAGTGCTACTCACCTCTGAGTTTTTATTGTTGACGTACGAGACAGCGTTATATGAACGTCAACAAAGCAAAAAAAGATGCGGAGGGAATACTGAATAATGAACTTGAACATATTAGCGGAAATTCAAACCGGCCGTCACTGATGACGAGACTCGTGAACCACTAGAAGCTTCTTTTGGACCAGCAACCACAGCTTGAACTGAATTTATGGACTGTAGTAAGCTAATTTCAGTGTCATTCGTTTGCATGTGACAGTCCTATTGAGTGAAAAGAATTGAGTGACATGATGCTTTGAGATGTTAATAAGACTCATGTGAACTAGTACCATCAGTTGAAGCCCTTTAACAGTAGATTAAGCCTAGATAGGTAAGAATTAATAAAGCTGCAGTAGGCTTTGGCACGGTACCTTTGAGCTGCGTGCATAAGAGAGGTTTAGCGATCCACTTAGCGGTGATAAAAGGACACAGTAAAGCCTGCGAGAAGCACGCATCTTTGTAGCTAACCCTGAATCTTCTTCCAACTCCTTCCGTCAGTATAGTTGAGTACCTATAAGTCTATAACAAACTTTCAGTGTCACGTAATTGGTTCACAAGGTATGCTGAAGCACCAAGGCAAGTGCAGGGGATCAGATGGATGCAACAAATGGGGTCTGCATTGCAAGTTGAAGCCACGTTGCAAGAGTTGTATCACTCGTATACACGCGTATATATAGCACTTGTTTTCCCTCCATTGAAGCTAGATCCAAGCACTAGAGTAGGAAGCAGGGCTGTATCCAGAGCTGCGTGTGTACAGGCAGTCTCTGGCAGCGTCAGTGCCGTCGTGACATCATATCGTCGATGAGGCCGTCGGTGAGCTCGCGGCCACAATCGCGCCGTGGTGCGGTGCCCGCAACGGCGAAGTTGGTCGTCGTTGCCATGGCGCTCGTCGTGTCATCGCTGTGCATCCCTATCGCGGCGGACGCGAGAACAACAACGCTGCACTACCACCGGAAGCACCGGATCAAGCACCACCGCGCGGCGAGCAACGACAACGGGCACATGGCGCTACCTCCGGCCGCCGAGCCGGCGGCGGGTTTCCCTCCGGACGTTAAAGACGCGGTGCCGGGCGGTCGCGGTGAGAAGCCGTGCCCGCCGTCGCGCCCTTCTTCAAATGAGGCGCCGGCTCCGGCAAGGCCACCGGCTTTCTCCTTGTCCAAGCCGCCGCCGCCGTCGCCGGGCAAGGAACCATCGCATTCTCGTGCCAAGTCGCCATCGTACCCCCCGGCCGAGCCTCCCAGTCCACGACACGCCGAGGCACAACCACGGTCTTCTCCGGCGCCGGCGAGCACGCCATCGCCGTCGGCGTCGCCGGGCAAGGAACCATCGCATTCTCGTGCCAAGTCGCCGTCCCACTCGCCGGCCGAGCCTCCCAGTCCACGACACGCGCCGGCGAGCACACCATCTCGTTCTTCTCCTACAAAAGCACCCGCACCTTCGTTGTCCCCATCGAAGCCACCCTTGCATGCCAGCCCGCCGTACCAGCCACCGAAGCTCGCCCCAGCCATACCACCAATGCCGTCGCCGCAGTTATCCCCAGCGAGTCCACCGGTGTTTTCGACGATAAAGCCACCGCAACTCGCCCCGGCCAAGCCACCAACCAAGGCACCAGCGCTGGCCCCAACGAATCCACCATCTCCTGACGCCAAGAACGGCTCGTCAGGCTGCGGCAGCAACGTGTTGGACGTGCGTGCGTTCGGGGCGTCGGGCAACGGGTCCGACGACGACACGCGGGCGTTCCGCGCGGCGTGGAAGGCGGCGTGCAAGTCCGGCAACGCCACGCTGCTGGTGCCGTCCGACGGCGTCTTCACCATCACATCCACCATCTTCGCGGGACCCTGCAAGCCCGGCCTCACCTTCCAGGTGAAAAACTCGTTGTACCCTCAATTGTGCAATGCAAATTGATTCTTAATGACCGACCGTGCTCATCGATGATGTCGGAGCAGATCGACGGCGTGCTGATGCCGCCGGACGGTCCGGCGAGCTGGCCGGCGTCGGACAGCCGGAGGCAGTGGATCGTCTTCTACAAGGCCGACGGCGTGACGCTGGCGGGGAAGGGCACCATCGAAGGCAACGGGGAGGAGTGGTGGGACCTCCCGTGCAAGCCGCACCGGGTACGTGTCTCCCTTTCCTTGATTTTTTTTTTTTTTTTTTTTTTGAACAAAGACTCACCTCGAATATGTTGTGATGATGACGCTCGTACGTGTCCTTGATTTCAGGGACCCAACGGGTCGACGCTCCCCGGGCCATGTGACAGCCCTGCGGTAAGCACGCGCACGCCGACCTCAGTTTTGGTGTTTTTTCGTTCGTCTCCACGAACTGGTCAATCACCCGCCTGATGACTCCTCTTTGGTTCAGCTGATCCGGTTCTTCGTGAGCAACGACGTGACGGTGCGCGGCCTGCGCATCGAGAACAGCCCGCAGTTCCACCTCAAGTTCGACGCCTGCAACCGCGTGAGTGTCGACGGCCTCTTCGTCAGCTCGCCGGCGTTCAGCCCAAACACCGACGGCATCCACGTCGAGAACACAACCGCCGTCCAGATCCTCAACTCAAGGATATACAACGGTAAGTAATAAGTTGAGGCACTGTCCAGCCGCATGAACAATACTATGCAACAGTGGCCTTTGACATCCTGGGATGTGTCAATAATACAGGCGACGACTGCGTCTCCATCGGCTCAGGCTGCTACGGCGTCCACATCGAGAACGTAACATGCGGCCACGGCCACGGCATAAGGTAGTATGTACTCCTCGCCGGTTTCCATTCCGTGGCAGTACAAGAAACGCTACTGGTGTCTGACACGGCGACCCCTTGGCATCTGGCAGCATCGGCAGCCTGGGCGTGCGCAACACGCGCGCGTGCGTGAGCAACGTGACGGTCCGGAACGCGCGCATCCTCGACTCGGACAACGGCGTGCGGATCAAGACGTGGCAGGGCGGGGCCGGTGCCGTGTCGGACGTCGAGTTCGCCGGCATCCACATGCAGAACGTCAAGAACTGCATCGTCATCGACCAGTACTACTGCCTCGGCGCCGGATGCGCCAACCAGAGCTCCGCCGTGCGCGTCGCCGGCGTCGCGTACCGGGACATCCGCGGCACATACAACCCGCGCGCCGGCGCGCCCATCCGCCTCGCCTGCAGCGACGCCGTCGCCTGCACCGACATCACCATGGCCGGCATCGAGCTCGTTCCGGCCAGTGGCGCCGACGGCGGCATCAAGGGCGCGCAGGTTGCCGACCCGTTCTGCTGGAACGCGTACGGGCTCATGGAGACGCAAACGCTGCCGCCGGTGTACTGCTTGCAGGACGGCCGACCCGAGTCCTTGCAAGATCAGCCAACGACCTGCTGAGCCATCACTATTTTACTTTTCATTCTCTTCTTTTCGATAACAAAAAAAAAAAAAAGGTTTTGTTTTCTTTCCAAGGGTACATATGATTCACTTGAGATAGTTCGAGGAAAGTAAATAACTGATTCACAAGAAACATCTTTATCCCCCAAAAAATAGACACTATTAATAGAAACATATGCAACGCAAAAACATTCTGGACCGACATCCTCTTGTAGTTCTTCAAAAGGATCAGGTTTAGAACCATTAGCAGAAAACAGCTTTCATAGGCTGGATCTTTGATGAACCAAATTGATTCGTAAACACCAGCAGAAATGCAGTTACAATAACAAACCAGCTCATCTTAGGAGATGCCAAGGACGCAAACCTTCCAGAAAAAGGAAACATAGCAGCTGCAACAACTAGAGATCTCATTCTAGATTGACAAATTCAAAATTCATTGCCAAAATTTGCCGAACCACGTACAACTATAAGATGGCCCCTTGGGCATGGCTTATGGCTATTACATCCTGCAAGAGGCTTGACTGCTACATTCTCCAAAAAAGCACTACAGCATGGCTATATACAACTCAAGATTTCACATGGAAATATATAATGCAACTAAGCAAGGAATTTTTGCCGTGAACTTCCTACTCAGGTGTCAAACTAGATAATCCTTCCCCTGACACGTGAACTCAGTATAGGTTACCATTTCAAGTAAGGATAGTCTTCAAGAATTAACCAACTAAATCGATCGGAAACTAAAACCGTGAATCCGGTTTCACGGATAGCCTCTCTGCAGATGTGAAACAAAAGAAGGGAGTCAATAAACATGGCAAGGTAACCAAATATATCTAAAGATGATTTCTAAAGCAGGACTTACTTATGAGCTCATAAGTTACAATCATTGATGTACCCCATAGAGACATGTTAAGAAACCTCGGTCCAAACCCTCTATAAAAACCCCTCCACCCATCTTCATCAAGCAGCAGCCTGGTAGTTTTCATGACAGATGGCCTACCACTGCCATAGTTGTCCATGACCTGAAACCAGCACATCAACATTAGCAACCTGAAACGGAATTTGTTACAAGAGGCCCGCATGATCATAATCCCTTGAGCCGTTAGTAATTAGCTGTGACAATATCATGCTTCAGGGTAGATATCATATTCATAGCGAAGATGATATAAACACTTGTGTCAAAAACAATCTGCATACCTAAAGGTATGGTATGATCATCTCAGTACTGTGGACATCATCCGCTAGCACATGCAACAACAAAAAATGTTGCAGTGCCAGCCACTGAGAATGTAGTGGCCTGGGCACAGAGGAACAATAAGCTGAGACCAGAGAGCTGGAGCTAAGCAAATGACCTCGCAAGCTATGACCTAGAAAGAGGACAAATTTTGTACTTCTTCATGCTACTTTTTAGGAGCTACCAGGTATGTTTGCTACCCATGTACGGTACACGTATGCATTTTTCACAAGGTGAAAGTATAGCACTGTGCTGCTGAATGTTTTGCATTCAGGGCACAAAGTCTACAATCCGTGCAAATTTTATCCTACAGACCTACACACAAGACTCAAACACATTGATGCTATCTTCCTTTTGAGGTAATTCAACTGAAAAATTATCAGGAGCGCCCATCGACAAGAGGCCTCTGTCAACTTATGACACTGACAAATTACAGAATCATGCCCAATTCAGAAGACCTTAACTTCTTAGAATAGCACAAAATAAAATACATCATATAGAAGATGACCAATGTTTAGAAAAAAAAAAAAACATTCTACAAAGGTTCATAACTGCATGTTGAGAAAAACATATTTTTACGTACCTGAAGACGTGTCTTAATGGTATCAATTGGCGTGGTAATAATTGATGAGCAAGCACCAGCAATTGTTCCTGCTGTTGCTTGGACAGCAACGTATTCTGATTGAGATGGCTTCTTTTGTGAATCATTTCCATAACCCAAGCTCCTAAATTATGTGAGAAAGAATATCAATCAAGGATGGTACTAGCAGATTTGGATGCTCAGGAACTAAAATGCTTAATAAAGCCAACATACCTCCAGATCGCATGTTGAGCACTACCATATGAACTCCACCATAGGGCAGATGCTGGTGATTGAGTCAACATGGTAATTCCAAAACCTCGGTAAAGTCCACGGACCCCTTCAGTTCTCACAACCTTGCTTATCACATCAAGTGGCCCTCTATATGTTGGCATCCCTGGCAATCCTTGGACCATGAGCCTTTGGCAAATCTACATGCACAGAAATAAGAAACCATTCTATGTAAAGCAGCTAATAATAAAAATACATCACGAAGTACACAAAACAATACTGCCATCAGTACTTGAGGAGTTACTGAAATATTGTGTAGATGACTTAATCTAAATGAACAAATTATACACGAACCATCAGCAATTTTTGATTCAGGAATGTACAATCATATAAGAATATCATTGGAACAGCACAATGTTTGTTGTGGACAATAAGGTGCTTTGAACCTTAAAGCGACATAAAAGGAAAATATTATTAACAGTTGATAGAGCTTCATTAAGGAAACACCATCATTTAAAAAGTTAAAGGTCATAAAAATGAGTGTTTGATCAATAGATCAAAGCAATGCTGTTGTATTTTCCTTTCTTGAACAGAAGATATTGGCATAAAACTAAGTTATTATCTGTGTCGTCAATAATTAAACCCTCAATTTACTCACTATATAATGCAGAATTACGAAAATATGCAAGTACTACGGAAGGGTGCTCACCACATCGAGAGGTACAAAATACGAGCTGGAAAAGATACTTGACATTAAGCCACCCACACCATTGGCTACAGCAATCCTTGATGCCTCTGACATATCAAAGTGTTGGGAGTATTTAAAAGCCATTTCTTTGGAGACCTCCAGCGATGTCAGAGCTAAGACTCGCCCAGGTAGGGCTCCAACTGCAGAAGTGCCAAAGCCTCTGAAAACACCAGGGATGCCATCACTTCTCAATATCCTCCTAAAAACTGAAAACCCAGACATGTGCGCAAGGCCTCCTTGAGCGACCTGCATCCTAGTCTTCACAACAGCTGTAGGGTGCAGAGCACCTTGCTGGGCTGTGAAAAGGATAGCACCGATCAAGTGGAACCTTGTCTTGTCCAACCTTTAGTGCAACACAAAAGAATAGCTGTTCAGTTAAAAGAATACATAACCACAAAGTCTGGCCTAACAGTAGCTGACATGCATACTTTCTACGAATTTTCATACATTTAGTGTAACACACACAGTTCAATGAACCTTATAGAGTACAACTGACATAGACCAAAATCCATGCATACAACACATATAAAACAACAACAGAACGAAGTATACTACTAGTAGTAAGCATTTCCCTATCAGAAGCAAACCGGCACATAAGTCAGTATTGACACAATATAGGACAAAGAGGTACGACGCAAATTTTGGACTCTCTTAAGATCTGAAATGGCATCACTTCGACTTTGCATCAAAACATTGCATATTAAGAGCCAAAACTTGCTTTCTTTGTTGTTGAGTAACTCTGCTAGCACCAGACTTGCGTGCCAACTGATAAAGATGTTCATCTCTAACTGCTAGCCACACCACACTATTTTTATGCACAATCACTAGCCTAAACATAGCAGCAGCTGCTGAAGGTTGGGAAGGAGGAATAAGCTCCACCAGTTAAATGCTTCTAAACAAAATTTACAGCACTAACAGACGGCCTAATTTTATTTCCCGGTCCAAATCTACCGCAGCGATATCGTGACCCTGTCCCGCGCCTTCATCCAAAAACACACCAAAGAAGTTGGGGAAAGCGTCCCCCAATGCGCCCGTGTATCTGGTTTGCTGAACCTATGACCCCGTACCGTTGCCCCATTCCTCACCCCACACAAGAGCAACAGCCGTAATGGCGGACTGCGAGCACGGCCAAACTAGAAGCAAGCTGCCGGTTCAGCCGCGAACCAGGGAAGATGCGAGGCCGCGAATTAAAACATCCTCCCCGAACGGTGGAAAGGAATCTCTCTCTTATAATCAGCGGGGAGCCGTGGCGCGTACCTCTCCCAGTTGATGTTGGCCTCCGCGAGCGCGAACCCGGCCGCGGACGCGTCCGAGGTCTCCGCCGCCGCCATGGACTGTTCCTACGCAGGGGGAAGACGAGGCCCCGCGAGACGAGCGCGGGTAGGGAGCGGCTGGTCGGCTGCCCTCGCCTGGTTCCTCCCCGTCGGTGGTGCGCGCGCAGTTGTGCTGCGGTTGATGTCGGCGGCGATGCGAGCGAATATGCGCGCGTGGTGGTGGCCTGGTGGGGAGAAAAGAAGGTTGGCAGCAGCCGCGGTGGAGGCCTGGAGGGGGGGAGGAAGGAGGTTTGTGCTTGGGTGGGCCGATGAATCCTTCCAGCGTTAGGGGTTTGGAACTTTCCAGCACGGTCGGCGTCGCGCGGGGGCGCGGTGCCTAACCTGCCATTCCGTCGGCTTTGGCTCGCCGACGTGTGGGACCGCTTCGAGGCGCGCCGCGTGATGGGGCCGCCGAGTCGGCCACGGAGGCGGCGATCGTGTGGCCAGCGTCTCGCCCTTTCCTGAGCTCGGGGAGCCGTGGGCCTCCGGAGCAGTGGAGCCTCTGCCAGCGAGGCGCGACGCGGGACACGTGTCAGGAGGCTATTGAAGCTGTCCCCTTCGCCGTTCGCCTCGTGGGTCAAAAAAGGGGTTGGTAGCGACGCGTGTTTTTTTCCTACCGTGTCAGCGTTTGAGCGGCTTCTGCCACAAGTCAGGAAGGTGCTCCCCATCGCCCCGTAACCTCGGATCACATGCTGCTGCTCGGGCGCGTTTGGTTCAGCTGATCAACGCCTGTCAAGAAAAGATACGTGTTCGGTAGTTTTGCCATCGAGCAAAGGTTTTTGTCGTAAAACGCTTATGGTCACCCTCATATTCTAGAAGAAGGACTTCTAGAATATGTAGACTTCTTATCTAATTCTAGCCTAATATAAATTAGGGTTTTCTTTTATAAATAGTTGAGAAGACATTCCTTTATAATTTCGTTAAAATTATTGAATAAAGAATTTCGTCTCTTCTATTCTTGTTACTTTTAGTTTTCATTCTCTACTTCGATCTACGTGTCTGCGATCGTCGATAACTCAACACGTTATCAGAACGCTCTACACAGCCGGCCATCTACTCGGTGATTAAAGGTATGATTTTCGATTGATTTTGTATCTTGACTCGTTGCAGTCAAGATCTGTCTAGGAGATCGCCACAAAATTCTTGACTCATTGCAGTCAAGATCTACAACAACAAAAGCCCGCCATAAGAGGCTGCACCATGAAATAATAAAATCAGATTAAAGACACTTTTGCGCCCGCAATCTCCCAACCCTAACCGGATCTGAAACCGGCAAGGGGAGGATCTGGAATATCCAGATCTAAAACGGGGTACGTCCAGAAGTTCAAAAAAAAACGGCTACGTGAGAGCCCTCTGCCGACCCGAGCTATGAAGATGGCAAGAAGAAAACAGCGGATCTACCCTAACCCTAGTGATGAAGGTGACCGGATCCAACATCACAGAAAGATTAAAGAAAAAATCTCGAGATCCATCTCGTGATGGCTTAGATCTGGACACCCTGTACCGGGTTCTATCCATCACAGATCGAAGAAAGTTGAAAAAAAAAGGGAGAAGGGCGGCCAGATCCGGCGAGAACGCCTCCCCGGTCACGGCTACGCACCGCGACTGGCCCCGCACGCCGTAGCGCGCGCTTCGACCGCGAGCCGTCGAGCCTGGGGCGTGGTGATCCCTCCCCCCTCGCGGGCTCACGCGTGACACGAGGGCCGCCCGGTGCCAGGCTGAGCCCGCCCCCGCCGAGGCCTGCCTGACGCGCTGGTGGCCGCCTCCCCGCCTGCGGCTATCGGCCAGCCCGCACGCCAGCGCCCCCGAGCGTCGATCCCCCCCCCCCCCCCGCCACGGAGACAGGCAGGCTCCAGCGCGCACAGGCCACGCGCGCGCAAGCCGCCTGGGTGAGCCGCCGAGATCTATCGGTGAAGAGAAGAGGAGGAAGGTGTCGGTGGGGAGAAAGAAAGAGAAGAGAGAGGGCTTCGATGGAGAAAGAAGAGGGAGCAGCGACTGTCGGCTGAAGAGAAAGAGAGTGAGGGAAGTGGAGAATTTTAGGGTTTCATCCCTATCCCTCTTCTTATATGCCCTCTACAAGAAAAACGGGTCAGGCTCAATCTTTGGGCCGGTTTTTAGCCCATTAGAAGCCCGATCAGAAAAAAAAAATATCTAAAAATTTGCAAAATAGCCCCTAGAGTTGTTGAAATTTCTGATGAAGCCCAGATTTTTGCAAAAGCGCCCCTAATATTTTTGGAAATAAATCTGGAGTCCATATTTTGCAGCAAGACCCCTAGAAATTATGAAAATTACCAGAAAATCACAGAATAAATAGAAATTTCACGGGAGTGTGTTATTTTGCATATAACATGCCGGATTTTTCCAGATTTATATCAAGATGGACTATAGTCCTTATATTATTCCGTTTTCACGGTTTATTGGTTATTTTTATGCAGAAATACCAATAAAAATAACTTAAACATGCAGTTTTTGTTATACCACTTTACTTATGCCCTCTATTACTTGGAGATATTATTTGCATATACATGAAGTAATTTTTGCACCATGATATCATGCAGATGTGTAACCTTGTGAAGAGAGAATTTGATATGCTGACCCCCATGGAAGTAACTACTTGTCATGGGCTCTTGATGCTGAAATTCTTCTTAGTGGCAAAAATCTCTTGAAGACAATTATGCCTAAAAATAGAGAACCTGCTGCAACAGCAGTAGAGCAAGCTCAGTCCCTTCATTTCCTGAGGCATCATTTATGTACTATATTGAAAAATAAGTGCATGACCGAAAGGAACTCGAAGGTCTTGTGGGACTCACTGCGTAATCACTTTAAGCAAATTGAAGAAGTCTTACTTCCTAAAGTGGAGCACGAATGGCAAAATCTACGCTTCCAAGACTACAAGACTGTTGAGAAATACAATACCAAACTTTATGGTATTATGTCACGCATGAAGCTATATGACAAAGATCTTAAAGATCCTGACCTCATCCATAAGACTCTCTCCACCTTTCACCTTAAGCTCACCCATGTGAGCCGCCAGTACAAGAAGGACAAATATGACTCTTATGTCACCCTGAGCAATGCATTACAGCAAGATCAGGGGGAGGACGAATTGATCAAGCAGAATTATTTGTCTCGTCCTACTGGCTCTATGGCACCGCAAGAAGTAAATGCCACGTCATTTAAGAAGAATAACAACAAGGGTAAAGGGGCTCCGAAGCCACCACCGAAGGCGTAAAACAACCCTAACAAGTTCAAGAAGAACTATAAAAAGAAGTCAAAGAAGACACCTTCAGGTGGAGAATATGGGAAACATGACCAGAAATGTTACAGATGTGGCATGAATGGACATTTGTCCAAAATTTGTCGCACGCCTAAGCACGTTGTCGACATATACCAAGAACTCAGGAAGAAGCTTGCAGAGCATGAAGCCAATTATGTTGAAGCTCCACAAGCCAAAAAAGGCATCATGAAGATGGATTCTGGTACATTAGACAAAGCTCAAGGTCATGGAGAACCAAGCAAGGCCTCTGATATTGAATTTGATGACGACCTCATGGCAGAGGATGAGGAGGACTTGCATGGAGATTCCCACTAGTCTCGTAGACTACTTAAAATCAAAAGTTCTCCATTAGAATTAAGCAATAGTAATAAGGGTGCATTAAGTTTTTAGTAGTGGATTTATTTATGTAATCTCATGAAGAGAAGACATTTTCTCATTAATATATCATATTGGTGTGGAAATTGTTTGTATTATTGATTCTGTTCATTATATATTATTGTATTAATTACAGAATCATGGAGTATATGACTATTCAAGAGGAGCTCTGTCTCATAGACAGTGGCACTATAGCTACCGTTCTAAGGGACACTAGTTATTTCCAAACACTTCAAAAGTATGATGGAGATATAACTACTGTCATTGGCAATGACACTAGGATTGTTGGCACAGGCAGGGCCACAATCATCCTACCGAATAGTACGCGGCTAGTAATTCATGAAGCATTGCTTTATCCCGAGTCTACTCGGACATTGTTAAGCTTCAAGGACATCCGTGCAAATGGATTTCACGTAGAAAACAATGATGATAAAGGCGAAGAATGTCTTATTGTGACCAAGAAAGATGGAGAACATAAGACTATCGTCGAAAATTTTCCAACCATTAAAGAAAGCATGTACTACACTTATGTTAAATCACATAAAGAGTTTGCTGTGTTCAAGACCGTATTTAGAAACCAAGAAGCCTATCGAACATGGCACGATAGACTTGGTCATCCAGTCCTCAACATGATGCAAAGAATCACGAAAAATTCGAATGGTCACAACTTGAAGACAAAAGATTTTCCAAATCAAGAAGATTTTTTGCATGTTGCATGTGCAAAAGGGAAGCTCATCACTCGACCCTCAAAACTAAAGATTCAAGCAGAATCGATGGCATTATTTGAACGAATTCAAGGAGACATATGTGGACCAATTAACCCCATGTCATGACCTTTTCGGTATTTCATGGTGTTGATTGATGCTTCCTCGAAGTGGAGTCATATATGTTTATTGTATACTAGAAACCATGCATTTGCATGATTGATAACTCAAATCATACAATTGAAAACCAATTTTCTGGATCACAGAATTCAATCCATAAGGATAGATAATGCCGGAGAATTTACCTCGAAGGTGTTTAATGACTATTATATGAGTCTGGGTATCAAAATGGAACATTCTGTACCACACGTGCATACACAAAATGGACTTGCAGAATTATTAATTAGGAGGATCAAGTTAATAGCACAACCATTATTGCAGAATTGCTTATTGCCTACCTCTTGTTGGGGGCATGCAGTGTTGCACACAACAGCATTAATTCAATTAAGGCCATCTGCTACACATGAAGAATCATTATTAGCAATGGTGCGTGGTACAATACCAAATGTTTCTCACTTGCGGAGATTTGAATGTGTTGTGTATGTCCCTATTCCTCTGCCTCAGCGAACTGCAATGGGTGCACAACGGAAACTCGAAGTTTACATTGGATATGAAAGTGCATCCATAATCAAGTATTTAAAGCCATCCACTGGAGATCTACACACGGCTCGCTTCGCTGATTGTATCTTTAATGAAGATCATTTCCCGGTATTAGGGGGAGGAAAGTACCTCTCTCGGGACGAATGCCGTGAAATAGAATGGGAAACTAAAGGAATTCAAGGAATGGATCCTCGCACTACAGAAACTGAGCTCGAAGTTCAGAACATCCTCCATCTACAGAGGATTGCTAATGAAGTGCCAGAAGCTTTCAGTAATACAAGAGATATTGTAAAGTCTCAAATACCGGCTGCAAATGCACTTGAAAGAATAGACATCCCATTTGAAGAAGATGACTATATGGAATTCCAGCCTCCTTCCTCAAAAGCAACGAATGCTAGGAAGAGGGGGAGTGATCCGGTTACACGGGCACCAAAGAAGCCTAGAGTAAAAGCTCAAGCTAAAGCTCCTAGGAGACATCCTGCGGAGAATAAGCCTAAGCAAACCACTCAAAAGAAGAATATAGAAGGTGAAAGCAAAGCACACAAAGTGGTGAGCCTTGAAGAAGAAATCCCAAGTGAGAATGTGCGCACACTTGAAACTCACGACGGGTTACCGGAAATTCCTAAACTAAACACACCTCTGAGTGATGTGGATCAAGAAAATAAAATAATAGAAGAAGTATAAACGAATTATGTTGAGACGAGAGTAGTCTACAATAGAAAGACAATGAAAGTCGACTCATATTTTGCTGACACAATTGCAACACAGATTGACTTAGAATCTGAACCAAAGTCAATGAAGGAGTGCAAGAAGCGTCCTGACTGGCCAAAGTGGAAAGAAGCAATTTGTGCAGAGTTGAACTCGCTAAAGAAAAGAGAAGTGTTCGGCAATGTAAGCCTTACATCAAAAGGTATCTTTCTAGTGGGTCACAAATGGGTGTTTGTCAGGAAGAGAAATACTCAAAATGAAGTGACTAGATACAAGGCGAGACTCGTAGCTCTAGGTTTCACGCAGAGACCAGCAATTGACTACGAAGAAACCTACTCGCCTGTAATGGATGGAATTACTTTACGGTATTTAATATCATTGGCAGTGAATATGAATTTCCAAATACGACTTATGGATATCGTTACTGCATATTTATATGAAACATAAGATATAGAAATCTATATGAAAGTTTCAGAAGGAATCAAAGTCCTGAATAAAGAAGAACGCAAATTATATAGTGTCAAACTTTAGAAGTCACTATATGTTTTAAAGCAATCTGGAAGAATGTGGTATAACAAACTCAGTAACTTTTTACTGGAGAAAGGATTCTTGAAGAATGATGATTGTCCTTGTGTATTCATTAAGAAATCAGAGAAAGGTTATTGCATAATCTCTGTTTATGTTGATGATTTGAATATCATTGGCACTACACAGGACGTCGAAGATGCATGTTCTTACTTAAAGTCTGAATTTAAAATGAAAGATTTAGGTAAGACTGCATATTGTTTAGGCTTGCAGCTTGAGCATACCCATGAAGGGATATTATTGCATCAATCAAACTATACCAAGAAGGTATTAGAGAGATTTAATATGAAAGATGCATACCCACTCAGATCCTCTACGGTTGTGAGATCACTCAATGCAGAGGAAGATCCATTTAGACCAAAGGAGGAAGGTAAGGAATTATTGGAACCTCAATATCCCTATCTCAGTGCTATTGGAGTATTAATGTACCTTGCAAATGGTACGAGGCCCGATATAGCTTTTGTTGTTAATCTACTTGCTAGATACAGCTCGGCACCAACTATGCGACATTGGAAAGGCATTAAACAAGTACTAAGATATCTGAGAGGAACTGAAGATTTTGGATTATTTTTCAAGAAGAATGCAGAAGTAACCTTGATTAGGTATACTGATGCTGGCTAATTATCCGATCCACACAAGTCAATCTCGCAGACTGGATATGTGTTCTTATTTGGTGGAATGACAATTTTATGGAAGTCAACGAAGCAACCGATTGTTGCTACATCAACAAATTACTTAGAGATCATCGCATTATTTGAAGCCACCAAGGAATGCACTTGGCTCTGAAGAATGTCAAGACATATAATGGATAGTTGTCTAGTATCGTATACTTAATCCCCTACAGTTATCTATGAAGATAATAACGCTTATATTACATAAATACAATCGGGATACATAAAGTCGAACAGGACAAAGCATATGTTACCCAAATTCTTTCATACGCATGAATTACAAGAGAAGGGAGAGATTTTGATAACTCATGTCCGATCTTGTGATAATCTTGCAGATATGTTCACAAAGGCACTTCCAGCTTATACTCTTGAAAAGTGTCGGCATGATATTGGCATGAGAAGACTCAGAGAAGTGCTCGGAACAGGGGAAGAACTTCCCTAAGTACATCATGTTCCCGAATTAAAGAATCATCTTGAAGATAATTCATATCGTTCATGAAGATCAATAAGCATTAATCATGAAGATTAAAAGCATTGTACTTTTTTTTCCTTATAAGTTTTTATATGAAGTTTTATCATTAAGGTTTTTGAAAAGGCAATGCGTATAATACAAATAACGGTAATATGTGCTTTTTTCTCTATTTTTCCCACTGGGTTTTAAGGAGTTTTTATGAGGCATGTTTATCGTGATAAAGAGCCCAAAGAGGAGTGTTGTAAAACGCTTATGGGCTAGGCCCATCTTCTAGAAGAAGGACTCCTGGCCCATGTGAGCTCCTTATCTAATTCTAGCCCAACACGAAGTAGGGTTTTCCTCTTATAAATAGTTAAGGAGACACCCCTTTGTAATTTCGCCAGAATTATTGAATAAAGAATTTCGTCTTCTCTATTCTTGTTACTTTTAGTTTTCGTTCTCTACTTCAATCTACATGCCTGCGATCATCGATAACTCAACAGTTTTCAATGACCGAGCTATGCATTTGTCACGACTCACGACTAGGGTCAATATCCACATGGTTCCGATAGCTTTGATCTTTCTTTGGCATCAAATTCATAGGATAACAAAGGAATAAATGGCGTCCTTCCTCTTGAAACTTGAAAGGGTTATGTTCCTTCATAATGTAGTAACTGAAAAATCCAATCCGAACCCAAAGTTTTTGGTGGAAGCCTGAGGAGAAATCGAGAGAAAGCAAGAAACAAAGCGCATGCATCCTGCACTTGTGCGACCGCACCAAGCAAGCTGCAGCCCACCCGCCTTGCTTCTTGGGTCGATGTTGAGTTTCACATTGATGAACCCGATAGCCTATGTCCCGCGAATTCTCTTGGTTCGGTCTCGTTTCATATTTCCTTTATCCTTAAACTTAAAAAATGCTCGTACGTTGCTACGGTCTTAAAAAAAAAAACTATAAGCGTCGTATGGTAATCCACTCTATGGAATCAATATTTTTCCATGTCGAATTTTGATGAATATTTTTTATTCAAGGTACAATGTCGCTATGCTTGTACTATATAAATATGAAAGTTTTTTACTCATAGAATTGAAGGTCTCTGTAATGTTTTGTAACCCTTTGATTTGATCTTCTCTGATTCATGGTGTTCCGTCTGAGCTAGAATCCGGACTCTCATGTTGAACATATCATTGGATAACATTGATATCGGAAGAAGCTTACTCTAGTTATAGTAGCATCAATGATCGTCATCATCATGTTGCAAATGATCTCTATCAGTTCTTCTTTGCGCATTGCCATGTCCATCACGTGTCCTTTAGCACCTAGAGGCCTTCTTCATCATCCTATTCATCTACTCTTTTTTCTCTTGATGTTTAATGCGCAATAGCCTAATGATGATGACCTAATCATGGCGAAGATTTATGGTGAACTTTGCCTCTGTAAGGGAGTACCACGTGAGCTGCTAGAGAACTCTGAACTCTAGGTGATCTTCTTTTCCCCTCGCACCGTAATCAATTCGAACCTTTTTGCATTAGCACCGCGTGAATGTTTATGAAGAACACAATCAGAAGAAGGCAAGCACCACAGCTAGCAAAACATAGTTTTATCATCATAGTTCGATCCTGCTCGACTTGACGTGCTAGGTTGCGTCGGTTGGAGGTCTTGTGCTGCGTCCATTACAAAGGCGCACTGTTCATGCACGATGTCTTGTGCTGCGTCGATGTCCTCGCAACGGGGAGCACCTCGTCGGCGGCATCGAGTACCACGTCCCCTCCGGCCACTGTGACAATCGTCGAGTGTCCATCAAGATGAGGTGCCCAACCACGATTCCATCCAGAGAACTTTACCATGGTGGAGCTAGTCGACAACATCAGACGCAAGCTAGACTCTCCACACACTTTCGTCACTTCAGACAAGCGCCGGCAGGCACGAAGGCCTCGTACTGATGGTTGTTGTCTTGCCGGCAACGCAGCGACTGCAGAGCTTCGTCCACGCGCTAGTAAATTCGATAGGGTATGAAGATGATGGATTGCTCTCTAGTAGAGAGAGCGGGGTGTCGAACATGCTGCCCTACGACTTAGCCAGATTGACGATGTGTACGTATTGGATCCTGATTTGACTATTTACATAAGCAATGCTAAAACCTACACCAAAACTAAGAGGACAGGCGGACTCACCTAAATTAATAAGTACTAGAGATTATTGTCATCATTAATTTCTTAAGTTAAATTTAACTTGCCCGGGAAATTCAAGCAAAGGGTTTTAACCACTTCCCCTCTATGCCCTGCGGGGCCACGTCCTCCGGGGTTGACGCCAGGGAAATATGCTTTTGATAATGAAATATTGGTGTACGTCCTGCTTCCTAGTTCGAGTATGAGGAGCAAGAGCGAATTAAGGAAATTAAAGCGTAGCACTAGCGCTATCCCTTACCTGTAGCGAGCGTAGCGAATTAAGGAAATTATCTAGGCGGATTCGTCTGCATCTGGTTAAACCCTTCCTAGAAAAATAGGTTCCTTCCTTTTCGGTTCGTAGTGGTTACGAGCAGAAGTGCAATTCAATTCGAATCAATTGCTTTGATATGAGATATGACGATAACGAGCGCTAGAGAACATCGCTAGAGCTCTCTTTTTCCTAGGTCCAATACGAGCTCCTTTACGGCGTATAAAGCAATGAAATCTATCTTATCATGATGCTCGGAACCCACATCAGACTCGTTTTTATTTAAAAAAATTTAAAAAATATTATATATTTTTATTATTATCTATCTTTTTACCAGAGAAAATTAAAATATAACTTATATTTTTATACATTTGAACTAATATTTATAATAAGACGAACGATAAAATATAACACAACAGTTTAAAAACAAAGAGAGTAAGCTTTAGCACAAAGATAGGATGTGATTTTTCTTTTCATTTTTAGATTCATGTAGTTTTTCACTTTAATGATTCCTGTCTTTTACCTCGTTCGTGTATTTTTTCCCATTCATCTGTTTACATGTGTTTCAAGCAGGACCAAGTTAGGATCGGTAGCTACTAGCTAGCAGAGTGGATTATCATAGGTCAGAACAGTGCGGACCCAGAACTTCTTTGTCGGTCGTTCAAACATGAAAATTTAGGGTGTCTTCTGAAACTGTTTTATAAGATGCATGCACTGTTTTGCCAAATTCTTATAAATTTTCTATGGGTATCCTGTTCCATAGAAAATATCTTATGGAAAAAAGTTCTTCTTCGTTTCTTCTCATTCAATTTATGTATCTCCGTGTACCATCCAAATAATCATTTATGTAGTTTTGCTTATATTTTTCATTATTTCATAGGATTCGAGATACGTAGACACTCTAATTCAGTTTATGCTTTTTATCCCGTGTTCTAAGAATCGTACATAGTGTTGTAATTTTATTATTTTGCACCTTTTTTATTATTTATGTACCTATTAAACGAAGATAAGTTTTGACTTGCAATTTTGTATGTATATTTCTCTCCAACTCATCTATACACGTGCAGGGGTTTCTTTTGCACTTCTAAACATGTTTTTTTAATGAAGTTTTCTTGTTTTCATCTAATAATTGTTTTTCATTGTATATTTTTATGCTTATAGATCGGATGTTTAGTTTAAGGGTCTGTTTGGTTGGTCGTTAAACTTTGTCATGCCAAAGCTCATGTGCGTCAGAGTTTTTGTCTGAACCGAAGATAACGCTGAATGAAGGGACCTGATGATAATATGAAGGGATGCGCTGGGAAAAGGAAGCAGGTGCAAGAGAGTTTTTGTCTAATCCCTGGAGGCAAACTCGTTTCAGACTCTGGCTGGCCACACTAGTGGTTGCAGTTGTAATTTCCTTGTTTTTCCTAATTTGCAGTCCTGTTAAACTGCTTTGGATGGCTTTGTTTTTCTTTTTCTGTTTTCCTACAAATAAATGTTGTGGTTTCTTTACGGAAGTAATGAAATTCCAGGGCGGTGCCCTGTTATGTAAAAAAAAAAAAAATGCACGTCACAGTTTATTAGGCAATGTTTGCTTGTTAATCAGAACTACGGCTTGCCAAATTTTAATTTCTCATGTTATATACTTGTACTCTTGTAAAACTTAGGCAAATATACATGACGTGACAATGTATAATAGTGAATCAAACATGTTCTAAAAATTGCATATATAAGAAAAAAAAGGCCTAGAATACGATATAGTTAGATTTCAGATCCCTGGCTATCAGCCTATCTAACGCTCCTCTTCAAAAGGTAGTGTATACGAGTATTAAGGGATCTCAGATGCATCATGATTGCATTGCAGAATTAATCGAGATGCTTCTGGACAATCTCTGATTCCTCGAACTAAAGTTGATGGTCTTCACGCGCCATGGTCATACACTCATACACGACACCATTGTTGCTGCACCGCTGCTAGCCCCCATTACTTCTAGGGCTTCGTTTGAATGTTGGCATTCAAATGATGGAATTGAATTAGAGGCAGAATACCAAAGCCAAGCTGCATTTGAATTGGTTTGCAATGTCAATTCTGTTGTTTGAATGTTGCTGTAATTTGTAGATAAAATCAATAGGTAGAAGCCAATTCCAATTCCTGTTTGTATGTGCAAGTGGTTAAATTGTGAAATATCAAAAGATTTGAACATAATACAATCTCTACATGTATAAAAATATTTTCTCAAAAAGTCATAAGAATTTTGTGGAAAAGCTCATAATAGCTGTAATATTATGAAAATCCATGATAAAAATAGCATAATTTTTAAAAATAATAATGACACCATCAGCATAATTATTGACCATAGGAGCATGATAGAGCCTTTAACATGGCATCAATATTTTTCATGTCTCTTATAAGTAGCGACAACATAATAGAAAGAAACGAAGAAATCACAAGTTAAGTCCATGACATCAAACACCTAACACAACAACATAGTCTTAGCTATTACATAACAAGCATTCTCCTTTAAGAGTCATTTTTCTCATTCAACAGCAGCAGCCATTCCTTCCTGAAGGCCATCGGGAGTTCCATAAGCGCTTGGAATAAGCGTTCACTAAGAATGAGCTTTCTATAAGACCGAAGCATGCTACTTCTAGCCAAATCTGGTATCATTTCCAGTGCAGCAAGTATTTCAGCAGGTGGAGTCACCTGAGGCAATTGTAATGGCTCGTTGGACTTCATAGCATCATGAAACGAGGTCTTCATATCTCCAAGCATGCACAGAATTGCATCACCAGTTCGCTGCCTTTTGGGGGGGGGGGGGGCACTCTGAAGATGATTCATTAGCTTGTACTGCTTGTTCTTCAGCATTCTCAGCATCGGTCTTGGCACCTTCACCAGTAGCATGATTTTTTGAGTATATGGTCGAGATTGCATCCCAATTTCTCACCACCTTGGTCTTGTAACAAGTTGCTGACTTGTTAGCGTGTATAACATGCACATACAAGGTTAAAAGTGCTGCAATGTTAGTTTCCTAGAGAAAATTAGAAGTCAAAGTTGCTGCCAGGTTATGGCATTATCTCAACATATTTAGTCCAAACTTCCTCACTATCAATTTGCACTCTATTATTTTTCCAGTCCCAACCAAACCTACTCTGACAAAGTATCTTGCTAATGATCTCATAGTGCTTGTCAAAAGTTTTGCATCTGGATGATATATTATCCTTTGTGATAACCACAAAACACTTCTCAAAAACATGCTTTATAGCTGCATTGTACACATGTGTCTTCCATCCATTTTGAGTATGATCATCATTGTTGTGATGCTTAATAAAGACAGCCAACAGTGCACTATCTATGTCATTCGTCCATGTCAGGTAGACCCTGGCCCCTCTCTTTCCTTTGGGTTCAACCATCAGGTAGCTACCAAAAAAATTACAGCATCAACTATGCTATCACAAAAGCACTATATTTATCTACCTTCGATACAAAAGCCAACAGCTAGCTACATCACCCAAAAGCCTCACCAGCAGCTAGCTACCACAAAATACGATAGCACCCATCCTAGTCTATCACCCAAAAGCCTCATTTTTATTCCATGTCCAACCATAATTAGCAACATAGCAATTTTCTCTTCCACACTAACATATACACTGTCACGAAGATCGCACCTCTCACGCAACATGATGCACAAGTCATGAAAGTTTCTTTTAGTTAAACATAGCTCATCATAGCACGTCACTTCAGAACCATCATATAATTCTTTGAGAAAATATTTCCTATAATTATGTCTACGTTCATCATCGCTAAAGCATCCCACGTCTCTTGGTAACCTCGGTGAACCGACATATGCTATCCCAAGAAGAATTGATTCAAAATAAAGTTATGTCAATGTAATGCGTCTCCTCTTTCTTCTTTTATTATCCTCATTGACGAAACATTGCAAATCTAATTCTGACATGGTGCATAAGCTACAATAAAATACAATTCATAGATATGTTAGCAAGACATCACACACAACAAAAAAAGAAAAAGAAAATACTAATAGCACATTTACTACGAGCACAAATTTGTAGAAGAAAATAGATGCAAAATCAAGTGCACATACCTTTAATCAGGCAAGCTTCTTTCCTCCCTGTAAACATCAAGAGAAAAAATAAAGTTCTACATCACAGAGAATGACCTAGGGTTTAGAAGGGGAAAGGATGAGGAAGACCACAGATTTGAATGTTTCTAGGGGAAGAGGACGAGAGAAAGCCCTCACGGACTGCTGATGAAGGTCGCCCAGGTCGTCCATGGTGGATTGAACAAGGATTTCAGAGGAAAAGGATGGTGGCGGTCCTGTGGGCGTGATGGAGTGAGGAAGGGAGGGAGGGACGGATTCACAGTGGAGAGGGAGGGAGGTGGACAGGGGGGACTTCTCACCTGCGCCGCCAACTCTCCGGCGAGCGTCCCCGTGGCTGTCGCCGTTGATTCGTCCCCTTCTCTTCTCTGCAGCTGTGCGTGGGAGAAGAACAGAGCGCTGCTCGCGTTCTATTTTGTCAAGGCAGGGAAGGGAAAAAGAGCAGGCGGGAGGGGGAGAGAGGGGGTGCGGGTTGTTTCGCCCGAATTCGGAGGACGCAGGTTCAGAATTGACCGTAGTGGCGCGAGCGCGTGTGGAAAAACGTTTCGGAATTGAGCCTCGTTTCGATGAGCCAATTATCTAAATATCCAAACAGCGGCATTAGAGGTAGGTGAATGCCAATTTTGATTTCTAGACCTAAATTCCAACATCCAAATGCAGTGTAGAAGATTCCCGAGCCGCCTGTCGAAAAAAGAAGGAAAAGTCCCAGACGCAGGGGGTCCGCAAGCACTAGTCAAACCAGTCGCGCCCGCGTAACTGGGGGACGGGATGCGTCGTTCTGTTCTCCGCCGCTTGCTCAAATTTTTGAAAACAGAGGCGAGGGGCAGTTTCGTCAGGTCGCGAAGCCAGAAGCGACGTTTTCTGTTTCCTTCCCCCGCGCGCCTCTCGCGTAGCTAGCCGATGTCTATGGCCGTCCCCCTATAGATCTGGGTCCCACAACTTCTGCCCCATGCGTCAGTGACCCCGGGCGCCGGTTCCGTCCACAATTCCGGGCCCTGGTTACCGAAACAGCAAAGCTTCACGTAGAAGCAAGGACATGTCATCCCTTCATCAGTGCTCGTGGACCCAACCTAGGCGGCCCCACACGTCATTGACTTGTATCGGATGCCCGCTTTAAACTGCCGGCCCAAAAGGCACTTTTTCGTGACCTTTCCGTCGTCAGTCAGACTAAAGAAACTTATAGTCACTGTCACGTAGGTCCTGCGAGCGGGGGCCCCACTTTCATCGGGGCATCCGCCTATTGTCACGAGAAATAAGCTTGCTTCAGAATTTCCGACGCTGGAAAATACGCTGTGCTTTTCCGTCCAACGCCTCGTCCGTCAGTCATCCTCAGGAACTACACTCACTTTCACGTGGGTCCGAATGTATATAGGCCCCACATTCAGCGAAAGGAAGCAAGCGATTCCCCCCGATTCCGCACCTCCTCTTATTTCCCAAACGGAAAAAAGGGCGGCTACAGAATTTCGCACGAAGTTCCGGCCGCGGGCCCCACGTGTCGGTGGCACCGCCCCGCGCTGTTTCCCGAACCGCCTTATATATACTGAGGGCAGAACCGTCCGACCTAAAAAATGGTCGCCGAATAAAAACGATGCAAGCGAGAGGGGGCCGCCACGAGAAAAAGGACTTGTAGAATTTTTTTTTCGCCTCTCGTCTCCGTCTCCGCTCGCATTTCCCGCTTCGTTTCCGCCCCCTCGCGCTTCCCCCACCCTCCTTGCCTCGCCGCCTTCACGCTCCACCCATCTCTCTCCTAGGGTTAGGGTTTCCGCCGCCGGCGACCGGGGGCACGTCGGGATCGCGTTCTCATCGGTGAGTCCTTGCCTGCCCCCCCCCCCCCCTCTCTCTCTCTCTCTTCTACGGCTCTGTGATCTGTTTCCTTGTCGTTGGCCTCTCGCGACGGTTGCTTGCTGGTCGCGTTTATTGAATCGTCCAGAAGGAGATCTTGTACGCTGGGTCTAGGCGTGATGTTGTGATGCACACAGTGCGGGATCTCGGATGTTTTCGGGTGGATGCTGTTAGTTCTTGGATCTAGGGTTCAGTCGCGGTCGTGGCATGTGAATTGGAGATCTGTTGCGCAATTAGGAGCCTGCCCTATGCTTTCGTGCTTACGATTTGGTTTCCGTGTTGATATTGATTCGAGTCGCTGCTCGGCGATTTTCATTATTCGGTCGGCTTTATTGTTTTGGTTCACGGACAAATCCATTGCTCTTGGCCTCTTGTTTTTGTTGTGCGTGGTGAATTTGTTATAACATAGAAGGTTACCAGACAGTGATAGATGCATATGTACAATTACAAATTGAACCAATTTGATCATTGAATTTGGATTACTTTCACGGTTGTTCTTGCTGCCATTGCAAGTGTTACAATAGTAACATATAAATTTACAATGCTGACACACACAGAAGCAAAGCAGGATGACATTAAGTGGACCAAATGCAAAATACCCCTAACTCGTATTCTGGGTTAAGAGTCTTTTGGATTAAAGGAATTTGCTTCGTGCAACCTGCTGTTGCTCTATCACTGTTAGGTAAAATGAGTTTTTTTGTGCACTCAAAACAAACAAGAGCATGAAACTATTTCTTTGCTCTTTCTGGGCCCTACACATGTGTGCATTGTTTCTGATTCATTTCTTTGCATGTCTCTGCTAAAGTCTAGCACACTATTTACTGATGACACATGCGTTGCATTTTGTGAATTGCACCTTGCAATGTTGTGTCATCTGTTCATTTATAGCTTTCTATTCTAAATGTAAGAGTAATGCTGTTAAACTGTCAATAACATTCATAATGTTGTGTATTCCAGCAGAGTTTGCCCATTGGTGTAGAACAAGGCACTGGTTCCAAAGTGTCAATTGTATGGAGATGGGAATGTCCTCTGAACTAATGTATGGACAGAATGTTTATGTTCCTGCCACTGCAAATCCCTACCAATATAGTTATGCAGGTGAAGTCAACCCTCCATTGGTGGTGCTCTTTTCTCATTCCTTTTATTTGGTGCTAACTGATTTGTTAAATGCAGAAGTTGGATCACCTATGGAATGGTACAACCACCCGAGCTCTTTAGGCTATGACAGTCAAGATATCTACTACCCGGTTAGTACATGATAAAAAAAGGCTTATTTGATGCGTTGCAGTTGCACTTTCTGAAACTATGTTCTAACAGGACACTTTGTAATGTTTGCAGACAGAAGGCGTGCAGTGTGTATACTATGCAGCCCCTGATAATGGTTCTATGCACCCTTCTTATAGCCCTTACCCTGTGGATCCTTCTTTCCTATCTGATGGCTCATTTGTTACCCAAGATTATATTGCTGACAATACTAACTCCACATGTCAAATAATTTCCCCATCCTATCCCCCGTCTTATTACATTCCAGCTGCTCTTCCTTATGCCCAAGATAGTGTCTCTGGAAGCACAACCACATTACTTCAGCCCCCAAATCTTGCCTATCTCCCTACTATGCAAGCTTATGCTGCAACAACTGTGAATGGAGCACTACCATCAGTTGCTCCTGTTAACACAAAAACTGACATGGTTGTGAATCCACCAGTACAGTCTACTATTGTCTCTTCAAAGCAATATGAGGACCATACAAAACTGAATTTTCAACTGCATAATTCAGTTACACAGAAGCAAGAGCAGCTGGATGGGTCCATTGTGCCTGCTAAACTTCCTCATGCTTCACAGGTAAGAGACAAATTCACAAGCCAAATGACATCTCTTTTGTCTAATCATATACTTGGTTTTCCTGCAAAGCTGATAGATTAGCCTTCCATAAATATAGTAATGTGAGCACTATATGGGTGTTTCCTCTGTGGAGTCTATTTAACTCTGGAGGTTTATCTCCTCGTGAATGTGCCAATCCTACCGTGATCAATGATTGAATTCATAACTAACATTTTTTATAATATTTAGGCATCAGTGCTTGAAGGACCAAAATCTAGTACCAAGCATTCGCCAAAACAAAAATTGTCTGGAAACAATTGCATTGGATGTGCTGGAGCTGATCTTCAGAAGTGGGCTTCTGCTGAGAAATTCCAGCCTTCTTCAAAGTCGAGCAGCAATCTGAATGGTTCTGGGCAAAAAATGTTGCATGAAAATGACGTAGATGACTCAGAGAAACCAAACAGTCAAAAGTCCTCTGATATAATTGTTAAATCTCACACGACAAGGCTCCCCATCAGTAATCCAGAGGGCACGATCCATATAAGAACCTGCGAGTACAACAGACATGATCTCCGAGTGGACTACACATATGCAAAGTTCTTTGTCATCAAGTCAATTGGGGAGGCAGATGTCCACAAGTCAATCAAATATGGTGTATGGTCTAGTTCCTCCAGTGGAAACATCAAATTAGATAATGCATTCAGGGATGCTGACAGGATATCTAAGAGGAACAACACAAAGTGTCCAGTTTTCTTGTTCTTCTCTGTAAGTATTTCTTTTTATTGATCATCTGTAATTTCAGTTTTTTTTAGGTTCATTTGTTGAATGTATATAATTCTACATATTAGGTGAATGGTAGTGGGCACTTCTGTGGCATGGCGGAGATGGTTGGTCCTGTTGATTTTCAGAGGGATATGGACTTCTGGTGCCAGGATAAATGGAGCGGTTGCTTTCCTGTGAGATGGCATATTGTGAAAGATATACCAAATTATTCCTTGCAGCACATCACGTTGCAGAATAATGAATACAAGCCTGTCACACACAGCAGAGATACACAAGAAGTAAGTGTGACATCTTTGTGATTTTCTCTGCAAATTGTTTTGTTTATGCATGCATTGCTTTTTTGTGATAGTGTCTCATTTTTCTTTATGATGTCTTGTCTGCAGATTCCTTACATCCCTGGGATAGCTGTGCTCAAGATATTTAAGGATATCAAAGTGAAGGATTGCCTGTTTGATGATTTCATGAGATACGAAGTGGAGGAGGCGAGAGTCAAACAGTACAGAAGGCACAAGTTGAGCCACAATGCTCCTGATTTTGTACCTGTCTCACAGCGCAGAGAGGTTGCATCTGATGCTCAGCAGGCCAAAGTCAGTAGCGTGCTGATAGACAGAACATCGGAGATACAGAATGTGTCAGAGAAGCTGCAGGATCATAACTTGATCAAACATCAAGATCCATTTGTAGAATCTGTAGCAAAACAAGGCATCGAGGCTGAAAAAGAAAATGGGCAGCAAGAAAACCTATGTAATGGCAAGCAGAGTCAGCAGGTTACAGCAAAGACTAACCAGGCACCAGCTCCTAGTTTGAGGACTGGTGTGGACAAGAAACAGCAATACTGGAAGAAGGTTGAAAACCCACGGCCGCTGGCAGACAATACTGCCCAAGGCTCATTCAAAGCACCAGAAAAGCGCCTAAATGGAGTTCATAGCCCCCCTGTAGATGCTGTTTCAGAGACAAGTGAAGAGCAAAAGATCATTGCCAAGGTTGCCTCACTTAAAATTAGTTCCAAGAAGACAAGGGAGGCAGACATTAAGAGTTGCCCAGTTGGTGTCGTTACCATTGGCTCGATGCCAGTCCGGGTTAGTGAGGTGTAGCTGGTGGTATCTTGTTTTGATTTTCAGTTTGTCTTTCGGGGGGTTTCTTTTGGGGTCCCAGCAAGCAGGGGTTGCGTCAGGTTTGAAGTTTCTGATGGTAGAAGTGCCTGTCTTTTGGTTGATGGTTTGCCCTGCTTCGATATGGCAACAAAAACGAAGGGAGAAAATAGTTAGAATTTAGTTTCTGGTGCAGAGAGACCCATACTTTCTCGCAGGATTTGGCTAATGTATTTTTTTGGGTGGGGTTGGGAGGGGGGGGGGGGTGTGGAAAAGAACCCACAATGTCATTTTAACAGCAGCAAGAAAAGAAGAAAAGAGAAAGAAAAAAAGATACTGACATTTGGAGTCTCTGGTGTGATTACATCCTGCTTGATTCTGTTGATCTCTTGGAAACTCCTCTCTTTTATTTATGATTCGTAGCTGGCTGTTGTGAGGAAAGGAGTACTGGAGCGGGCCTTGTACAATCAAATCATGAGTCGGATCTCATTTTCGTGTGCAATTTGTGACACGTGCATTTGTGGAGTTTGATGGGACGCATTGATGGGTAGTGCGGTTGTGATGTTTCCTGATTCACGGATGCCTGATCTTTTCGGATTTTAGACACGTCCAAAGGCGACGCGACCATTTTGTTTTTTTTGCTGATGACGCGTCTGTCCTTGTGCACATGCCGCCGCGCTGTTGGCTGTTGTTACCTACTACTTCCTTTGTCCCTGAGGAGTTAAAAGCTTTTAACTTTAATTAATTATATAAAAAAATATTAATATTTATAATATATGATTAGTATTATTAGATAGATTATTAAATCTATTTTTATAAAAAAATTAATTAGACATAAAAATATTAACTATATTTTCTCTAAATATAGTTAAACTTAAGAAAAATTGATCGGCATGAAAACGATAACAACATTTATTTTGAGACGGAGCGGGTATCACCCTTCGCGACGTTGATGCATCTTCCGGACGGTTGAAATCTTTTAACCCGTCCGTTGTCGGCGCACCTTTCCACCTTACAGCAGCGGCAAAATAAACATGAAGCCCGGACGTGACCTCGCACCCGACGCCGAGAACGAGTGCTCGTCGCGAGCATCATCTGCGGCCACCATCGCTCGCCGTGCGCTTCACAATATGGAAGCGGTTCATGTATCCGTTACTCTGCTTCTGTGCCCACAATTCCATACAGAGGTATCATCATTTCCCTGTGGATTGTGTAAGATATAAACTCATTAATTGTTGGAAGTATCGATCGCGAGGACTGAGCTGACATTCCTTGACGCTGCCGCGATGCGATGGTACTAGTAGACGCTACAGGACGTGGACAGATCGTAGCCGTAGGTAGGAGTACTCAGTAGCGAGAATGCATCGTATCGTACATAAAACATGGGGGATAAGGCAGGGCCAGGCAGCCGCGCGGTCCTGCGCCAACTACAGAACAGCAGGCTTTCTCGTGGGTGGCCTGGCCGTGCGTGGTCCTAGCCCTGTCCCTCACCTAACTGATGAAACAAAGCCGATGCGGCGTCGCCGTTGCCGCACCTCATCTCACCAAACACACCCTTGACTCCGGCGCGCAAACGATTCAGAAACACGCGCGTTAATGGCCCATCACCTTTACTACCTTTTCTCTCTCTCTCTCTCTCTCTATGTGGCCTCGCCTCGTCGCGACAAGCCATGCATCGCGTCGTGCCATCTCATCGTCGACTCCCATCGGCGAGGAGACCAAAGATGTGCGTCTCCCACCTAATAATGCCTGTTGCTACTGCCCGGCTCAACACAGCTCAACCGCTTATATACACGCAAGTACAGGAGCCGCGCTTGTTGCTGCTGCGACACCGAGTCTAGTCGTAGGGTTGGGTTGGGTTTATATACTCGCGCAGCTCCCCTGGGGCGTGAGCAACACAAGAAGGAAAAGATAGAGAGAGAGAGGATGACCACCGGAAGCGGCGGCAATGGGTCGTCCAAGCTGGGCAGCCTCCGGCTGCAGCACTACCTCGTGATGGCCGGTGTGGCCGCCACCGTCTTCGTGGCCTGCCTGAGGTACATGCCCGCCGCCGCCACGGGCTACTACGGCCTCTCCATCGCCAGCACAGGTCCTGCGCTGGTGGAGAGTAGCGCCGTCGCTGTCGCCCGAGCTGCTGCTCCGGAAGAGCCGCCGCCGGTGGTGATCATCAACTTCGGCGACTCCAACTCCGACACGGGCGGCATGGCGGCGGCCAGCGGGATGAACATCGAGCTGCCGCAGGGACGCACCTTCTTCCGCCGCCCCACCGGAAGAATCAGCGACGGACGACTCGTCATCGACTTCATCTGTGAGTTATTCCTTCCATTTCCCACCGCCGCACACTCGAATCAACATCTTAATTTGCAACAAAGTGAAGAAACTAAAAAAAAAAAAACTTCAGATTATTTCATCCCTGAAAATCTAACTGCTTTTTATTATGTAACTCTATAAACGACACGGACAAAATCTAACTGCTCCTCGGTGCTTGCACATACTATATCATAAGAAAGTGTGGAATTGTCATCAGATAAAAAGGAGCCCAATCAAAGCACTAAGAAAAAAAAAAGAAATAAAAAGATGACTTTATCAAGATGGAAGTGGAGAAAATCTAAAAAGATGGAAGTGGAGAAAATCTAAAAAGATGGAAGTGGAGAAAATCTAAAAAGATGGAAGTGGAGAAAAAGGTGATGGGGATACCGACACCTCAGGCATCTCCATGATGGAGGGTTATATGGGAACAAAGGTACACGTACATCTCTGCACGCACCAATACTTGTGGGCACAAGATCCAGTGCAAATAAATAGTACTCCTCAAGCACTGGACTCACCAGGGACCAGCTACTACTGATCCACTGACCACCGCGCGGCAGACGTTAATTAGCTAGTATTACTACAGTTCGTGGTACAAATTAATTGTACCTGGACAATCCAACAGTACCTAGTAATTGTTCGCGTGATGGATGACACCGACAGGTGAGAGCCTGCACACGCCGTACCTGAGCCCCTACCTCAAGTCCCTGGGCGCCGACTTCAGCAACGGCGTCAACTTCGCCATCGGCGGATCCACGGCCACGCCCGGCGGGTCGCCCTTCTCCCTGGACGTGCAGTTCCACCAGTTCCTCTACTTCAGGGCGCGCTCCATGGAGCTCATCAACATGGGTCAGAAGCCCCCCATCGATCGCCAAGGGTTCAGGAGGGCCGTCTACACCATCGACATCGGGCAGAACGATCTCTCTGCTTTCATGCACCTGCCGTATGATCAAGTGCTTACCACCAAGGTCCCCGGCGTCGTCGCCCAAATCAAGTACACCATAGAGGTATTCCCCACAAGTTTTCGTTCACTCCTACTCTCTGTTCTGAAATTTCTGTCCTAGCTAACGACAACAATTTCAGAACAGAGGTGCTAGTATGTTTGCGCAGTTAAAAGAGGTGTGGGTGTGGCTGTTGACAGGCTTTGTACTCGCACGACGCCCGCAAGTTCTGGATCCACGGGACGGGCGCGCTAGGTTGCCTGCCTCAGAAGCTGGCCATCCCGCGGAAGGACGACTCCGACCTGGACGCCCACGGCTGCCTCAAGACCTACAACGCCGTCGCCCGGCGGTTCAACGCGCTGCTCGGCGAGGCATGCAACCAGCTCCGGCAGCGAATGGTGGACGCCACGATCGTCTTCGTCGACATGTTCGCCATCAAGTACGACCTCGTGGCAAACCACACCATGCACGGTATATAAGCTTCTTCTCAACAATTTCTCTCTGTTTCACCGTTTCGTTCATCTGCCAACCAAGAGATTCTTTTATGACTCTTGTCAAAAGTCGAAATTGCTGCAATGCTTCGGAACTGCAGGGATCGACAAGCCTCTGATGACGTGCTGCGGCCACGGCGGGCCGCCCTACAACTACAACCACTTCAAGGCGTGCATGTCGGCGGAGATGCAGCTGTGCGACGTCGCCGCGCGCTTCATCAGCTGGGACGGCGTCCACCTCACCGAGGCCGCAAACGCAATCGTCGCAGCCAAGGTGCTCACCGGCGACTACTCCACGCCCAGGATCACCATCGCCAGCCTCGCCAACTCCACGCTAACCAACAACGAAGGCTAGCTAGCTAGCTCGCTCGCTCGCTGCTGTAGCTGGCCCTGACATATGTTGTACAAATCAAAGCTTGCATTGATCGATATTAGATGGAGTCTCATTATTGATTCATTTTGTTTATCATGCTCAATGCCATGTTGAGAATGTGGCCAAAAGCTTCAGAGAATACATGAAGACCCGGCTCATCACTTTCGTTCCTCTTCAGAATCGAGAGCAAAAGTTAGCCAGTCAATAATCGAGAGTAAACGTTATTAGCTAAAGAAAGATTTGGAGGCACCGAACATGTAATTACATCCCTGCTGTATGTAACTAAGGTGTACAACCTTTTGTCAGGTTTGATGAAAAATTGATGGAACATTACTTTTTTCCATCAAGTAGTTTCAGTAGACCACACACTTTGATACAGATGGAAAGTAATAATAGTACCGAGCACAAGAGCCGGGCATGTTGCGCCTCTGCTTCACCGACACACACAAACAAACTCTTATTTTTAGACAAAATGTCAAAGTCTTGTGTTGTGTCTTCATGACTTCATCAGCCAACATTGCACCCCCAAGACCCGCCACCATGCCGCACCTCTTTGGTAGGGACGATCACAAAAGGCAACTTTTGAGCCTCAACTGGGGAGTGGGGACTGTGGAAGATAATGTACTAGTCTTTTGGTTCCATGCCATGGACAAGAAATTGTGTATCACTAAAGCTGTATCAACTACACATGTCTAATGCTTTATTCATCATTAATTTAATGATACCCTTGTAAATCTGTGTTTTCGAGGGACTCCAGACACCTGCCAGAATTTTAATGGCTCATTTTTTTTATCATGATTTATGCTTATGTGAGTACACTACACTGTATAATGATTTATGATTTATGCTTATGTGAGTACAACTAACGAGGATAGAGCGAGTTGTCAATGATTCCTGTTAGTAGATCTCCGAGTTGGGCCTCACGGCCCAACACCTCAGATTGCACCCTGATCGGAGGCGCCCCAACCCAACTAATGTAGTACTTTTTTTGGTTCGATGCCATGGACAAGAAATTGTATCACTAAAGCTGTATCACCTGCACATGTCTAATGCTTTATTCATAATTAATTAAAGGATAACCCTTGTAAACCTGTGTTTTGGAGGACTCCAAACACCTGCCTCAATTTTAATGGCTCATATTTCTATCACCGTGTACGTTTCATTCATTGGCGGTGACCGGGTGGAACTAGAACTAACGAGGATAGAGCGAGTTATCAATGATTCCATCTCAACCTCTGATTCCTCTGGCTAGGCATTACAACTTTTCGTAAGGGAGAGAAAAGCTTCACAAACGGCATTACACCTTTCCTTTTATGAAAAAAAGACATTGCACTTTGAGGAGAAAATACAACAGTTTAAAAATAAAATAAGATAAAATATTAAACACTAAAATTGGCCAATATAAATGCCTCCAAATTATATATAAGTCAATAGGTCTGGTCCAATTTTACCCTCTTTATTTTCCTTGGCCACCTTAACCAAAATTTTACAATTCACGAAAATTTTGAATGCGCCATATTGGAAACAAATTTGAAATTTAAATTCAATAAAGGACCTGTAACTTCTTAATAGATTTTACCTAAACTATCAAATTCCCCTAGGATTTAGGAGTTTTGCCAAAGAAAAGCAACTACAAGAATAAGTGTTCATCCTTTTTTTCTTGACAGATAAATCCTTTTTTAGATTACGAACGTCTAGAAACCTTGATGTAAAGTGGACCTTTGTTGTCTATTAATCTTCACTACTGTTTGGTAGCCCATGTAACTATTCATGGCCCATCAATAATTTAATGGACCTTATCTCTAACTCTAATGCAAAATGCTAGAGTGCTGGTTCACTTCTAGATCTTTCGTGGAGCAACTTGAATACAGGTATGACCATAACTTATTTTTGATGCAAGACAACAACGCTTTTGCTTAATTTTGTTATTGTGAAAATTTTGTCTAAGAAGCACATAGAGGTGCTTTCCTGCGTTTGGTGAACCAATGAGAAATGAAAAGAAGAGTTGAAGGAAGGAATAGACGTCACTACCGGAAAACGAAAATTCGCCGTATGCTCAAAATTTTGCCGTGCGTATTTTCTCAGGCACACGGCGAAAGGGGCCTTTGCCATGTGCAAATCTCCTGGCACATGGTGAAAAAATAGGCATAAGGCATATTACAACTTCGCCGTGTGCCAGACACGCGGCGCACGGCGAATAACATCTTCGACGTGTGTCCCCCGCCGCGACACACGTCGAAGTCCCAATGTCACGCCGCGGCCCACCTGCCAAGTTGTTCGTCGTGTGCCCAATAATATGGCACACGGCGAACAGGCTTCTTCACCATGTGTTTTCCCTTGGCATACGGCAAAAAAGCCTATTCACCGTGTGTTTTTCCTTAGCACACGACGAAGCAAGGAATTTTTTTTTTCATTACACCCCACAACTTTTTATGAAACATACATGCATTAATTATTACTCTATTTTTCAACTTAGGTCATTTTTTAGCTCTGTTTACTATTTTTAGTAAATTTATTTCATTTACAAGATTTTTACCTAATAAGTCAATTTTGAACCAGAAGTGCATAAAATAATAGAATAATAAAAGTCAAAAAATGATATTCATGATATTTGAACCTATGTGTAAATATCATGACCATTGAGGTCACCCCGAGGTATGAATGTTTTGGTGATGAATGATAAACATGAAATATGACTAATGTCTACACGAGTGTTGTTCGTGTAGGAAACCTCTTCTACTTTATGATAATTGTTGACGACAGCCTTGATGATTGATGACAATGACCACAAGCGTAGAGGCTTGTGAGCTTGATGGAGTCCAAGGATTGATGAAGATGGATCAAAGCTAAGGACAAGCTATGGAGCAAGTGTTGGGAACACTTGTCTAGTTGTTAGGGCTTTGAGCCCATAGAAAAAACCGGACTATCAAGGGGGTCTAGGTCACATCTCTTAGGTCACAGTAGTTGGTGATGTGCATGGATGCTCAGTGAAATCACAGACACTAGGTGATAGTGGAGAAGCCAATGAGCTGTTCGGAGAAGCCGGGAAACGAAGCCAAGCGAGAACAAGGAGTTTCAGCTTCTGGATAAAGTGATCGGACAAAGGGGTCAGTGGAGACCAGATTGTATGATCACTAAGTGGACAGAGAGCAGTTTGCAAGGAATTTGTCTGTGCAAAGATCAATAGTGACCACACGGTCCGGTCAGCAGACCGGACGGTCCGATCTGTATAAAGACGCGCCGAGACACAGAGGATACAAATTGGGAGCTCTTTGGAATAGAGAGAGAAAGTCTGACCGGACGGTCCGGTCAGTATGAAGATCAGCAGTGGGCAGAGCCGTTGGGGCAGGATCTGCAGTGACCGGACGGTCCAGTCAGGCAGTGACCGGACAGTCCGGTCAGTTGGCCCAGAAAGCTGATTTCATGAAGCAGCGACTAGTTGGAGGTTGGAAGCCTATATAACTTCGTTGCTGGGGTCTCCCTGACCGGACAGTCCGGTCAATTGGTCCAGAAAGCTGATTTCATGAAGCAGCGACTAGTTGGAGGTTGGAAGCCTATATAACTTCGTTGCTGGGGTCTTAGAGACCACTCTTGGCTAGTGAAATTGCTTGGAGCATTTGGTGAGAGCCAAGAGGCAAAGAGGAGAGCACTAGGAGGAGATATTGCATATCTTGAGAGTGCTAGTGAGAGTAACTTAAGCATTAATGCACATCAAAGGCTAGGGTATCCTTAAGGGTGTGATCTAGGTTGTTACTCTTGGTCTATGGTGAGACCTAGACCGGTTAGGTTTCGGTGATCGAGCCTATCGTGATCGGTTGTGAAGGTCGTCACATGTTTGTACACGGTTTGAGCCCACCGGTGAAAGGGGCATCGCTAGTGAGCGCCCGTGTCGGCTCGAGGAGTCCGGCAAGTTCTCGAGGGAGGCGAGCTTATGCCTTGGTGGCAGTGGTGACGTGCACCGTGTCTTCACTCCGGGTGTGATTGCGGGCTCGTGTGCGAGAACTTCACATTAGTGGCGGGAGGGACCGAGGCTCCGGCGGGAGTGATCCAACGAGAAGTAGGGGAAGGCGCCATCCTTCCGAGATCTTGAAAAAAAATTATGAGTCATCTCTTACTCTACTCCTTACTATCATGCTTTACTTTCCGCATTTATATATCATACTATTCATGCTTGTGTGCTTACTTGATCACTAATATGTATAGGAGTTGCTTTGGCTTGTTTGATCATTCTAGTATGTATTCTGCTACTCATGATTGTGTGTCTTTTATATGCTTGTTGTTTTAGTAGCTTTGTATGAGTAGACTCTTTTACTAGCTTGTTGTGTGCTTCCGCGTGTTCTTTGATTACTAGCTTGCATAAGAGTTGTGTGCCTTATGTGTGATCTACTAGTATGCTTAGGTTGTCTTTTTTGTTCATAGGATTATGTTGTTAGTGTGATCGTCACTAGAATTGTGTAGGAGTTGTTTGAGTGGTCGGTTTTAGTAGTTGGCAAAATAGGTACATAGTTTGAGTTTTTAATTCATCCCCCCCTTCTCGGTCACTCGATACTTTCACTATGTAACGCCATATCTAGTAGTACAAATCAAATTTCAAAATTTGTATTGAAGAAACATTACCATGAACATGTGGTGAAGTAGTTTTAAAATTCTATTAAATTCAAACAAAGTCGGAAATTCATGACATCGATCGTTATGCCATCTAATCATACACATAGTCTATAATAAATAGTTGAGATGGTTTTACAAATTTCGTGACGTACCATTCTTATGAACTCAAGCCTCTCACAAAAAGTTCTATAAGAATTAAAGAAGTTGTTTATAGATTTGTAGATGCAATAACATTGGAATTAAGATTTTGCTATAAGACCTTTTCTTAAAGACAATACTAACAAGTTGTCCGTGCGTTGTCACGGGTTGAACATTTTAAAACTCTAAAATAATAGTTTTTAAATTATAATTGGATTGCATATATTTGTTTAAGTTTTGAAAATACAAAATTATCATTAAATCTTTTCTTGTTTGGATTTTCTAAAATATGCATCATGATTAGTATCATGTAGTAAATATAAAACATAAATACTTTAAGTAAAACATGAAATGGTTACTTACTCTTGAGTTTTTTCTTCATTTTCTACAACTTAGTTCACGACAGCCTTTTATCTCTTCGGATGTTAACATGAAAGCAATAGATTTGTGTAGCAGTGTTCATAATCTGGTCAGCCACACCATTTTTTTGTTCTTATACGGATGTAGAGGACATCAGTGTCACATCTTTTGACGTATTCTACTATATTTCTATCGGTTTCTTGAAGGGAGCCATCATTGTACTGTTTATATAATTCGTTATTTGCAGCGTTAAGAATTTTTAAAATAATATTAAATAACATAATATTCTTATTATATGTCTTATGAACATAAAGAGGAGATATCATAGAACCTAAGGGTAACATCTAGATTAATTTTATCACAACTTCAAACTTCAGATTATCAGCTGTTACAAATGCCTTCATTAAAGGGAAACTTGAATCCTAATAACATTTTACTATCTTGTTAATCAGCTAGGTTGTTTTAGACAAAGGCCAAGACTTTGCCCTGTTTTTTTCTTCAAATACTTTATGTAAACAGGTTATTATAGCATATGGCTGACTAAAAGAAATTGTAATATTATCAATTCTAATAGTTTCAGTTCAGCAACAGCACGACACCCCCAATACCATGTCAGGGCAACAAATACACAAATGGATAGACAAATAATCAGATTACTGCTATAACCAGTGAATCAAAAATCATATGAATGCACTAAGATGTAATGAACCAAGAACCTCAAGGACCGATGGATTGTTGATGCCACATTGCTACTACCAAGCAACACTTCTGTATCAAAGATGTTTCAAGCCGTGCATCTCCCTCCAGATATCTCATTGAAGAAACTGCAACAACAACATTAGCATCGACAATGTCAATTTTAATGAATGCACATGAAAAAAAACACTAGTCAGTAGTGGTACTGTTGCTTTGCTAATCAACACTATTATCGTGTATCAAACCCCAAAAATAATTGATAAGAAAAACATGTGGCAGCAAAGAAAATAAAATCAATCTGCAATACCTTTAATCGTCTTCTTTCCCTTCAATAGTTTGCCTGCATATTTGCACACTCTATGCGATTCAGCTGATTTAGGAACCTTCAAGCGTAAAGCAGTCCAGTTCAACAGATTGGTTCTAGATTATTGGTGGCCTGACGAGGTGGTAATGAAGATTGATGCGTCCTGCTTCGGAGCAGTGGCAATGCCAATGTTTTTGATGGAGGCGGCTAAGAGGAGGGTGAAGTTGAGATCGGTGTTGAAGTATTTTCTGAGTTGGGCCATCGCCTCATCAGGGCTGAACGTCCAGCACTGCACCCTGTAAAGCTGTCGCGCATTGGCGACCTCGGCATCGACGGGGGAGTCGAAATCCTCGATGGTGCGTGGGGAGAACGCGAAGCTGCTGCTACCTCCACCCTCTGTGTTGGCGAGGAGGCTCATCAAGTACCGGTGGGTGGGCAGGCCACGAAACCACAACTCGAGGGCAGGCGCTAGCAGCTCGTGCGCCCGCCGCGCGTCGCCGCCTCGTCAGTGTTGCACACCTATGAAATCGATGGGTTAGGTTTTTGTGTTCGATTATCGTGGACAGGCGTGGGTGAGGGAACGGAACGCGTAGCGCAATGTGAGGGGCACTAGGACCCACGTGCTGACGCCACTTTTTTCAGGGGCGACACCACCGCATGGGCACGAAGTGAAAGACAAAATTACTGAGGGAAGGATTTGCACCCGTTTTATTAAAGAACTAGCAAAGTGTCCGTGCGTTGTTACAGATGTTAGAAAATTTGAAAATAAATTTTACTTTCAAAGAAACAGCAATCTATCAGCATAGAAAGTTTCTTTACTGAGTAGTGTTACCAAACATCTATCATGCCCCTTATATTGCTCAATTTACAGTACAAATTAATCTGTTAAAAAATAATTTGTCATGGACCAGCATCTTTGTTCTATATATCTTTTTTTTTATCAACAGCATGTTAGCGAGCACCTCGCTGACATAGCACCACGGCTCCTGGAGGCTCATGCTAAAAGCCGGCAATAGATAAACCGTATAGCCTTCAATGAGTAAGAACTTTACCTCAATAGCACATATAATATTTGTCCTAAAATCACTTTAGATGACGTCTCCTTCAGTCCTTCCTGATAATTTTATCGAATCTGCAAAAAGTAGATAATTAGCAATCTGAATAGAGGATATACGATACATGTATGTTTGTTGTGTGCAGATGAGGTAGAACAGTAGTTTTGACATAATCTAAAAATCTAAGCCAGCTGATATTCGAAACAGATAGAAAAGACGGATTAAAATTTAGCAAATACTATTTGGCATATCTTGACAACAAATATGATACTGCATTCATTCGATGACCTGTTGATTCTGAATCATTGTTGATGTTTACTTACATTACAAAAAGTTATTATGATTGCGGGACATGTTTAGGTTTAAAAAAAAAAGAAAGTACTAATTGAATTGTATAATCTGAATATTATTTGTAATAGCAACGACCATAACTGTCACAAATTAAATCAGCAAGCTGCACAATATTAGAGAAGAATCAACTCCCTCCCTATTCATACTGAAGCAGATCAAATGATCATTGGGATCAATAGATTCGAAAATCAATACAGCAAAGGCGTGGCAGCGAAGCGAGGCACTCACCGAGATGTTGGGCCAGACGATGCTAACCTTGATATGCATGTCGTCCTCCTCCTCCCGGTGTGCGTTCAGCCATTCACCACTGTCCCAGAATCCTCGTGCAGATCATTAGATGTAGGTCATTGGTGCAGCGGCCATGGTGTCGTCCGTGCACCTAGAACCCTGCCTCGACCACCAGTTGCCGCCTTGTCCTCTTCTCCTCCTCTATGGCAATCCCCACCTCCTCTTCACCATCTATATGGGACTGATCTGCTCCACCCGATTCAGGAGAAGAAAAGAAAAGGAATTGGTGCATGGCGCTGGCCTCCTGTCTGTCCTTACCTCATCATGGATGTATGGGTTTGAGATAGAGAGCAGAGAAAGAGGAAGTCATGGGCAACACTTCAGAGAGGGCGACATGAGAGTTGTAGACGGCGGCAAGAGAAGGAACTGAAGCACACACGCAAGGAATGGGTGAGAGAGCGATGGCTTCAGAAGGCAGCTGCTCCTGGTCGTGCTCTTCGTCCGCCATCAGGTTGGAGAAGAGATCGGTATTTTTTTTTGGAGTGAGGGATCGGGAATTCGTGACTGCTATGCGTGAGAGCGTTGGGTCCCACACGTCAACACCGTTACTTATGTTTTGTGTTTCACGGGGCAGGGGCAGGATTTGGTGTGGAAGAGACGTACTGAAATTAATAGTAGTAGAGATAATATAGAAGCAAAATAAAATGGTTCACCTTAATTTTAGGTATTTTTTTGAATTCATTTGATAATTTTAATGTAATAACTTGAAGTATATTATTTTTTTGAATTAAGGGAGACTGCTTCGCCGTGTGCCAAGGAGGTGGACACACGGCGAAGGGCCTGTTCGCCGTGTGCCTTGGATCTTGGCGCACGGCGAACACAGAGTTCATAGTGTGCCCTGGATCTTGGCACACGACGAAATCTGAATCGACACTTAGCCGTTCGCGGCTCTCCCCAACCACTCTCTCCCTCACTCACTCTCCCTCGAGCTCTCTCTCACAGCGCCGTCGTCGTCCTCCCCGACACCCACCCGGCCAACGTGCGCCCGCCGCCCTCCCTGTCGCCCATCCCGCCGCCCTCCCCTCTGACCTCCTCGCCTCCCTTCGTGCCCCTAGCGACGCCGTCCTCCCTGCCCCCACTCGTCGCCTGCCCCCGATCGCCTCCCTACCGCCCCTGCCCCCAGCTACGCCTCCACGCACCCACGCCCGTGCCCCAGGCCCCTCCAACGCCGTGGGCTCCTCCTCCCTTTCCCGGCCGCCGACTCGCACCCCTGCCCCGGCCCCTCCAACGCCACGGGCTCCCCCTCCATGTGGCGGTGCAGCTCTGGTCGCCACCACGGGCTCCCCCCTTCCTCGAGCTCCCGCCACAGCGCTCCCCCTCCCCGATCTGGCGGGCCTCGACCCCGGTGACCCCAAGGTCTGACTCTAGCTCAGCGTGGTGGATACATTAGCTGCGCATCCACATTCTGCACATCCCCTTGGTAAGAGACAACCATTCTGTGCAGCTTAGGGATTTTGGTCGAACTCAGTTGATACTTCTAGTGCACTGCTGCCCCTCGGCTGGGAACCTCGCACGCTGGGCTGCTGATCCCGAGCTTTCTGTTCTGTTACAACGAGTCTCATTTGTTGAACATCTCACTCTGATTTATCCTGGATTGAGAATGAGAACACATCCATTTATGCTTAATCATACTATGAATTCATAGAGATAAATAGTTTTATGTGCAACAGTATGACAACTGCAATTGAATTCAGTTAGGAAAGCAAATTAGTGTTTAATATCTCAGCTAATTCAGTTAGGAATTGAATTCAGTTTGGAAAGCAAATTCTGTTGTTTTTTCTTTCCATTTTCTTATGCATGGGATTCATCTGCTAGAGTTGAACATGATGGAGAAGCTTACAAACACCATTGCGTAGGATTCATCTGCAGGCAAGTGTTTTTGTGTCTTTGCAGTTCCAGTTTTGCTGCCTTTGCACATGTCAGTTCAACAACAGCTTCTGGCCTCTCCATGGCATAGTTTTTCAGTTAGTGGTGTATTTGATGTATTGTCTGTATACTCAGAAATTTTAAAGTTCTTTTCAGTTAGTTGAACATGATAAAAAGCAAAAACTGCTTGATGAGTTCAGAGTTAGAACATGCCAATCTTTCTTTTTTCCTAATCTATAGAGTTTGTACAGAAACATTTGCTATGAAAGTTATCGTAATTGTTTGCTGTTTTATTGATATTAGTAACTTAAAACAATTGAGCCCAAGATTTATGCTCTTTGAATGCTCTTTATATTTTTAAGCGATTGCAATTATATTATAATTTGGATAAAAAGTGTATTTTTTTTAATTTTTTATATATCCGTGCCAAGAGTATGACACACAACGAAGGTCAAGGCTTTTTACTATATGTCTAGGGTATGGCACACAACAAAGTCGCAAACTTCGTCGTGTGTCTACTTTAGCACACGGTAAAAACCTTTGCCATGTGCGTGTCAAAAGGCACACGGCGAAGCGGCCTTCACTGTCTACACTAGTCGCCATCGGGCCTTCACCGTAGGCTGCACACGACGAACCTCTTCGCCGTGTGTTTTCTGGCCTTCACCATGTGCCTGCGGCACACGACAAACATCGGGATTCCGGTAGTGCGTAGGGAAGTGAACTTTTAGTCCCAATCTCTTATAGCTCGTGGGAGAGTTACGAAAAGGAATTTAGGAGGGGAATACATTTCCACTATTTTGATTGGTGGGTTTAGGAGCAACAGATATAGGAATATAAATTGTGTGGAATGACTAAGATGTATGCATTTCTCATTAGTATATCCAACTCGCTACCCAAATTACCTGTCCTCCACGTTGGAAGAGCTTGGTAGGATTTCATCCCTCAACTCTCATTTGTCATCCCACATAAATTATCATTATTTTCACGAAGCGAGCAAAAGATTTTTAAGCATGCTAAGTGTCCCATTCCCTTGCGCCATTCATTTCCAGCCTAATGCAACCTTTGAGGCATTTTTTATAGTGATAAGAGGTGGGTGATTAGAGTTAGAGGAAAAGTGTCATGATATTTCTCAAAATTTAATTTCATAATTGCACATTGATTATTTAGGGAGTGACTATCTGTTAGTTAGCTAAAATTCATTTTGGTTTCAGTCAGTTTATTTTTCTTGACAATAGAAGCTGGACACATTATCAACGTGAGTGTTGAGAATTGGCTAACTTGTTTCCTATTTCAGTCGATTTTTTGGGGAGTTAATTTCTTATCAATAGTTGACTAATTTTTTATTACAAATCAATTGACATGCAAAAAAAAAAGGGATTACTATAATTATAATTTTCTAACAGGTTGTGTTTCGCAAATAGGTTTGTGAAGAAAAAACAACAATGATATCCAAAACGATCAATACTATATGGCATGCTATTAGTAGAGAGATACATAAGGCATGTGGACTGTTATAAGATAAAATGCTACATTTAATACGTCATATGGTTTTAGTATATTTGACTAATAGTATAGGATAGCGTATAGTTGTTGCCAGGCAAATTCGTGGGCAATTATATAGCAAATCAAATAGAGTACAGAATTCTCTAAATGAGAAAAATATATTTATAAAGGTAACACAAAAAATAGAACCAAAGAATAAATTTCATTTTTCTCATAGTACCATTAATCTAGTCCTCTTTCACTAGCTAGCGTTAACTTTACCAGTTAAACAACGATTACTGGACGCCCACGAATTTGCTGACAAATAAAATTGACTGAAATGAAATCAGTTTTTAGCTGACAAATATTTTGAAATTATGTTATTTTAATATAAAATAAAATAAATGATCCGAACTAGCCTCTAATATTGTCTTTTGGACCAAACAAAAAAATTGGAGACCAATAATTCTCTTAAAAGTAAATGTTAGAAAATTTATATTGTCTTGATGTGCACTAAGGCCCTGTTTGGATCCACCTTCTAAACTTTAGCTGGCTAAATATTAGTTACTTTTGTTTCAAACATTACCTCCTAAAATCTTTTAAATTTTAGCCAGCTCACCTCCTAATCTTTATACCTAGTCACTCCAACCCTCATTAAGCTCCTAAACTTGAAAAAAATAAAATAAAAATCAAAATTATCCCTCCTCATATGTGATATGTGTTCACTTTTAGGTTAGTTATACATAAAAGGTAGACATGTCTATTTTTTATTTAGTCAAAAAATGGATTCAAACATGCAGCTATTAAAATTTAGTTGACTAAACTTTAGCTAATTAAATTTTAGTTAACTAGAAGATCCAAACAGGACCTAAGAGAGCTTGGTTCAGTTCTAATTGGGTTCCGGGTTCGGTCATTTCGCGCTACGCTTTGGTAGTAGTTGTTCACTGAAGCCGTGAAGCTGAACCGGTGGAGAGCGACACCTTGGTATTTCACTGTGCTGTGGTGGCCGATCTCTAATATTGGTGCCGGATCGCGCAGCTGACAGCACCGACGGATTTATTCAGTCTACGATCTAGAGATGATGCCACGCTCCAAGAATCGCCGCACCTGGGACTGGGAGGTTGATCAGGCCCCCTATACGACAAGTGGTCAGCGAGTGAATCCATGGCGCGCAGATGCGTGAAACCAGAAGCAAATCACGTGCCCGGAACAGGAGAACAGAGCAAGCTCCTCTCCTCGGGCGCGCGACCGACAGAGATCTGTTTGTTCGTTCGTTCGGCGAGGGTGAATCTGCGAATTCTCCCGACTTTCTAAGGTTAAACGCGTCCCCCTTGTTTGTGTGTCCTTGAGCTTCCCGTCGTGTTCCCGCGGACTGATTTCTTAATGCTGCCATTAATAAGCATAAGCCGCCACGAAACTTTATGGTAAAAGTTACTAATCCTGGATACTTCCATTGGAATGTTAACAAAGACGGCAACGGCGTCGGCGGGAACAGTGGAATGACTGCATCAGGGCCGGCGGCGGTTGAAATCTCCATGAATTATTTTCATGCACAGTGATTAGTGACTAGTACTATGATCAAAGTTTTTTTTTTTTTTCGAAATACTATGATCAAAGTTGTGTGTGAGCTGTACCCCGGACTGAACCGTGTCACTCATAAATGGGAAGCGCTATCACCTCATCCGTCCCCTTCCCCACCACACTCCACCGCCATATATATCTGTCCCTCCCCGTGGGATGGTCTCACTGAATCCCGTACCAGAGAGTCGGGGGACCGCGTCGATTCTGAGCTGAGGCAGCAGCAAGCACGTCACGTGCCGCCAGGGACAGAGGTCAAGCGCCCACGACGCGGAGGTCCGCAATGTCGGCAGCGGGCGCGGCGCTTCTCGCGCTGGCGCTGTCAGTGACGGTGCTCGCACTGCCGGCGACGGCCGCCTCGGCCGCGGCCAGGTTCAGCTGCCCGCCCGGCGCGCGGCCGGTGCTGTTCAACTTCGGCGACTCCAACTCGGACACCGGCGGCATGGCGGCGGCCATGGGCTGGAACCTCACCCGGCCGGAGGGCCGCGCCTTCTTCAGCCGCCCCACCGGACGGTTCTGCGACGGGCGCCTCACCATCGACTTCCTCTGTGAGTCCACCGCCAGCCCATTTCACCCCTCTCCTCCTCTCTACTGTCCCCAATCACACTCTGCAGTATCCTTCTCTGCATCTTTTCTCAGCAACCTTCTTCTTCCTTCCCCATGAATGGGCCTGCATTTTTCTACATGCTACTCGTAACCATTCTGGTGAAACATACGGAAGGTTTTGCACATTCATTCCATGTCCGGGAAGAAAAAAAAAACTTCTACTAGTACTCATTTAGAAGTTGAACACTCACTGACATGCGAGCCCCATCTGCTGTTATTGTTAGTTCCCGTGATAGTATTTGTTAGGAGCCAACCATTGTTGTCCTGAGAAATTGCAGATCCAGTGAGGACACTTGCCTCTTGTCAAGAATGCCGGTGATTTGGGTCACACATATACTGAACTTAATTACTTGTACTAGCAGAGTACGCTTAGCTGAACAACAATTAAGATTATACAGCACTGTCATGTAAACTGCTGTGGACAACTCAACCCTTCATTTAGTTCGCTGTCCTGAAATCTGTACTGATGGATGTTCATGGTCCCAACAACAGCCTCTGCCCCCAGCTGTTCATATTTGAGTTCATGGTGGCCGTTGCTTGTGCCAGGAGGAATGGGAGATCAATCTCCATCTATCCACATTTTCAATAATTAATGGTGGTCGTTGCTTGTGATGGGGTGTGCATGATGAGAGTCCATGATGCCTAAACTTTGCAAAGTATGGGCAGGGGTGAGGCCGGTGATATGCTAAATGCATCCACTTTTGGTGCGGGCATTAAGAACTTGCGCTTTCCTTTCGAATAGGGCAGCCTGCAGTCCATGAACTGGCATCGTTCATTCATTGATCCATTCACGCCTCCAGGGGAGAATTGAAAATTTGCCACGCCTAAGCGCGACCGTCCCAAAAATGCTACGCCTAAGAGGCCCGTCCCAAAAATGCCACGGGGGAGTGTTCTTTCAAGCAAGTCCACGCCATTTTCGACTTTCGGTGGAATGTGGTTTTTTTTTTACTTGAAACCCAGGCAAGGGCTCGCGGGCACGGGCGCGTGCTCGCCGGCGGACGAGGGCTCGCGGGTGTGGGCGCCGGGCCGCGGCTCATGGGTGAGGGCGGGGCTCGTGGGCGCGGGCGGCGGGGCGAGGGCTCATGGGCGTGGTTTCTCTGCCATCTCTGGCAAGATCGCAGCCATGGCGCGCTGGTTCAAAAAAAAAAAAGGAGCAGCAGCAGCTTCGGTTAGCCTGGGAGGGAGCCAAGGGTAGTGTCGACCTTTCTCCTCTGTTTTTAGGCGCAAAAACAAAACAAAACAGGCCAAAAGTCGAAGATGGCGTGGATTTGCTTGAAAGAACACTCCCCCGTGGCATTTTTGGGACGGGCCTCTTAGGCGTAGCATTTTTGGGACGGTTGCGCTTAGGCGTGGCAAAATTCCAATTCCCCCCGCCTCCAGTGGTACTATTGTCAATGCTCACAGCTGCAATAGATGGCCTATATTTCAGTGTCTCCACAGGTGTATGGATTTGACATATGAGAATGGTTTGTGCGAAGGTTTTTTGAAAATATTTCATAACAAAATATATTTCAAGATCTCCTTGATCCCCCCCCCCTCCCAAAAAAAAAAAGAACGAAAAACATTATGTTTGAAGCTATTTATTTTTTCCTAGTAGAAGTTGGATAGTACTGTTGATTTTTCGGAGTCTGTAAAAACCTTCCCAATTGAGACGGTCATTAGTCGAGGTCAATTTTTCTCCAATAAAACATTTTGAACTTTCAAAATAACCCCAAATTGATTGCATGCGGTTCCAGATGCACCTGTGATAATTTTATGGCAGTTTCTGTTAAACTGTTGTTTTCATATGAGGATTATATGAAAACGTTTTTGGGTAAAACCTTATCAGTCTGTCATACATATCATCTAGCAAATTGTTTGCTATTGATGGGCCTATCTAGTATGCATTCATGTTCTCATATATCTCAGATCATTGCTGCTTTGGATTTTGATATGCATCCCCTCGAAGTACAAGTTCATGAAAGACACTATTCTACATAGAAACAGTTGTTACCTATCTAACGTTGTGTCTATCCAATTTCCTTCCAGGTGAAAGCTTGAACATCAGCTATTTGAGCCCGTACCTGAAGGCGCTGGGTTCCAATTACAGCAACGGTGCAAATTTTGCCATTGCTGGCGCAGCAACACTACCACGTGATGTTCGTTTCGCGTTGCACATACAAGTACAGCAATTCCTGTACTTCAGAGATAGATCCCTGGAACTCATCAGTCAAGGTCCTGGGAGGAACTATTTATAATGGAACAATGATGAAAAATATTTCATTTTATATCTACCTCACCTAACGGCCTCCAGTTCACTGTAAATTTACTGCCTTTTTTATTTGTTAAATTCAGGTCTGAGCGGTCCAATTGATGCGCAGGGGTTCCAAAATGCCCTTTACATAATAGACATAGGGCAGAATGATGTAAACGCTCTTCTGGATAACTTCCCTTATGATCAAGTTCTTGCAAAGTTCCCACCAATACTTGCTGAGATCAAGGATGCTGTTCAGGTAGATTTTTTTTCATTCTCATATACATCTTTTTGACAAATTTTATACCTGAACAACAGAAGCACAATCCTAATTACATTGTTTTTTCTGAAGCATGAATTCATTTAGTGCCATGTGACAGATGATTTCTTCATCTGTAACTGTCTGTACCTGTTAAACTTTCATGCTATAAGCCCAATCACACCACAAATCACTATTTATATCTGTCTTTGAAAATTCAGACTCTGTACAGCAATGGGAGCCGAAATTTTTGGATACATGGGACAGGGGCACTCGGTTGCCTACCTCAGAAGCTCACCATACCAAGGAAAAATGACAGCGACCTTGATCAATATGGCTGCCTGAAGACTTACAACAGAGCAGCAGTCACATTCAATGCAGCTTTGGGCAGCCTCTGTGATCAGTTGAGCACACAAATGAAAGACGCGACGATAGTCTACACGGATTTGTTCCCCATCAAGTATGATCTTGTTGCCAACCACACTAAATATGGTGAGTAATCAGACACCTTCCATTGTAACCACTCACAGATTCCTCATTCAGAGAGGCTTTTTCGATGAAATCATTCACAAAGCTGTGATCACTCAGCTTAACATTTTGCCCTTCAGGCTTCAACAACCCATTGATGACGTGCTGTGGGCATGGAGGACCTCCTTACAACTATGATTTTAACAAGGGCTGCCAATCCCCTGGTGTGACGGCCTGCGACGATGGCTCAAAGTTCGTCAACTGGGATGGCGTGCATCTGACACAGGCTGCCAATGCTGCTGTGGCGGCCAGGATACTGAGCTCTCAGTACTCCAAACCCCAGCTCAAGTTTGACAAGTTCTGTAGAGTCTGACAATTGTCCATGCCTTATACTGTACCTTTTAGTTTAGGTGAAGAGAGCAGGCTCTTCAGATCAGAGTCTAAAAGGGGCTGGACCTTCTTACGACAAATTGCTTGCTTGTTTTATTTGTAGGGGAATGAGAAATCAATCCAATATTCATTTTTTTCCCCTGCCCAGCATGACAAATGAATTGTCAGCAAGAAGTCTCTGTTTCGTAAGTTACAGAACTTGAAACGTTGGCAGTAATGTTGATCGTATTAAAATGTTGATGGAAATGTTCCCAAGGATATCAGATTTTCTCAGAAGTTGTAGAACACGAGGTCCAGACTCATGATAGATTTTCTCAATGGTTTCTATAGATTTATGCATCCAAAAGCAAGCCATAGTAATTTCAGTAGTTAGTAATCCTTTGCTCCAGAGGGCAATATGAGAAGTTTTCTATCAGATTGAAATCCTGCAACTTTCCCATGTTTTTTTTCTATTGCATACGAGGTCTAATTGCTTACGGCTGTGTACCGATGGATCTTTGACTCCTAGTAACTTTTGTTTTGCTGCCTGACGTTTGTTTGAGTCATGACCCCCCCCCCCCCCCATAAAAAGAAAAGAAAAAAAAAGCCGAAGCTGAAGTCCAGGTAAGATTCCTAGTATTCTGGCAGTCTCGACTTCTGGTTATTGGTTGAATGCATAAATCTATAGATTCGAAATTTGATCTCGCCCACTTTGACCTAAATTAATAATCACGATTAGTACATGACACGTATAACAACTCGTTGAGAACATATTGAGAATTACTTTTGGATGCAACATAGGAAAACACGCGAGAGAGAGAGAGAGAGATATGAAAACTTTACATGCGCTCCAGTCTCATATTAGATTTCCTCCAAAATTCCTATAGACGAATTAATTTTGAATGCATCACAGGAATGTGACAAAAGAGATGAAAACTTTACATGTGCTCCAGTCTCGTGTTAGATTTTCTCCAAAATTCCTATAGATTCATCCATCCCAATGTAACCCATATGTATGTATTTGATATTGACATGAGTGATCCTTTGGTCCAATTGAGATCTTTTAGACAACTGTTGATTGAGAGAGGGACAATGTACCGAATAAAAAAAATATCATAATCGATGACAACCATATTACTCAATAATAATAGTCATTAGTTTTGTTAGTTTCACTATTAGATATCAGTTTGACTAATTTCTCCATATGCACTTTCTCTTCAGGATTGTTCCTCACGAGTTAAACCTCATGGTGCAGCAGCAACTTATTACTCAATTGATAGATTGTTCCTATGATTCCATAGACTACCATTTAAAGGAGTTGTACTACATAAGCATAAGACTTGAGATTGGATGTGAGACCTCAGAAGGGTAGGTGATATCGGTACCACGATCAAAGCCAGGCATTTGGCATCCATGTTTACTCAACCATATATTTATTTGCTTACTCATTTGATACAATGGTTACTCAAAATGTGGCCTACGATTTAGAGGCGTGGGGAAGTTTGGCATTGAGCCTTAAAGAAATCTAAGACTGTTGAAGTTGTTCTTAGGATATACTAAAATGCATGTGTTCTTGAGCTTAGCAAAGAAACAATTATAATCGAGTAAATCTTAACAATATTGTGTACAGAAAAACCATCAAACCTATACCTTTTGATTTTTCTTTCTTCTAGATTAGTTAAAGGATGACTCATCATTGATCCAAGCCGCCGTGTTCTTAGGTAAGGAGAGGAAAGAATAACAACTGAGTAAATCTAAGAAACCAATGCAAATAGGACGTGATAATCCTACAACAGGGCACCTTTTTTTGCAATGTCTTCTTTTATACTAGCTTTTGTTTGATCTGTAAACTTCTCTTAAATTTATTAATATAATCAGTAGGGGGTGACCCTCCTGTTTCATAAAAACATGAAAAAGAATGCTGAAGCTGACCTCGAGCTAAGATTCCTACTAGTATTCTGATCGTCTTGACTAACTGATGTTGTGATAACTGGTAGAATGCATAAATCTATTGATTCAGTCTACTCTTGTTCTTATAGGGCTAGTCTCAGTAAGAGTTTCGTTAATATTAAATAAGATATCACATTAACAAAATGGATGACATGACATCATAATTAAAAAAAGGAGAGAACATAGGTTTCATGGAGGTGCAACTTATTTGTCACTATTTCATATACATGAACTCTATTAGAACTCCCATTAAGAGCAAAAAGTTTCATACTAACATGTTTTGATCAATTTCAATACAATAATTTATTGATATAGCTTTTCTATAAAACCGTGAGATGAAACTATGTATTGAAAGATACCATTTCGTCCTTCAAATGTGTGCGTTCATGAGCCCATGCTAAAGTCTCAATTAATTCCTGCCAATATCTATGCCAAGAAATTAAGAACATAAATAAGTAGGCCAAACAAGATATCCAAATAAGAACATGCAGGCATATACCGATAAATCTCTGGAGCTGATGTGTCACTGAGGATTGAGACTAGCCTAAAGAATTCAATCTCACCCACTAGCAACCAATCATCACGGAGTTGACCCAAACTATTATATATAGAGCTAATACACATTTGTTGTTCACCAAAGTGGCAGCATAAAACTTGCGAGATTGCTGGGAGGGAGCTCGTTTGGACCTCCATAAGAGAAGAGAGGAATGAAGCATGTGGATGCCAAGCAAACTGTGCGCATGAATCCTGGAGAAGGGGTAACGAGCTATGCTTGCAACTCAAAATTTCAGGTGTGTGCTCTCTCAGACCACTACTTCCAATTGTTTTTGCAAAGGATAGAATTTTATGTCTGGACCTTGTTCTATGACTGGAAATGTATTTGTCACAATTTGTTTCACTTTTGACTATAGTACATCATGCTTTGGGGCTGATTAATGATCAGTACTAGTCGCTAAAAAATCTACAGAAACAAACATTTATCCGGCTGATGAGCAAATGAGGAACCAAATAACTTGATGAATAACTTGTGTGTAGAGTGCCAAGCAGAGTAGAATGAAGCCAGAGTGCCGAGCAAAGTAGAATGAAGCTCCTAATAGAAGGGGCCATCAGGGAATTGTGCTGCACAACCACCCTTGTAACACTCCAGAATCCACAAACCTTTGAAATGTTACTAAAACCACACAACCAAATAGCTGAACAAATAAATAGTAAATTTGACAGTATCTCCTTTATATTTATAAGCAACACGGAAGCAAAATATATAGAAATGATCAAATAATTATAACATCACACTAGCATTGATAGAACATCCTAATGAAAAGCAAGAGTAACTCCAAAAAAAACATAAGTTAAACATCCACACTCCTTTAAGCATCAAGCACAATGCTCTAATGGATAAACTTCATTTATTAAGATTAAGTGAAGTGCAAGACCTGCAGCTAATCCCTTCTCCCCTCCTAGCAATTATCAAGCATCTGAAGAGAGTAAACCAAATATGAGATAAAAATCTCAGCAAACAAATTTGTTTTGACAAGCTATTTAAACCACAAGTTGGAAATAAGCAATAACTTAATATTGAACTTCACTTAGGATAACCAAGATATGAAATTCATATAAAACAAATAACTTCCAAATAGAACATAATCGGATGATAGAGCTTCAACAATAACAACCCATCACTTCAAGACTTCGTGAATGCATATGAATATAGATGCATGTCTCCTGGCTGCATACCCAATAAGGTATGGAGCTGCATCTCATGATGCTGTACCGGACAGTCGTGACCATCGGTCAACGACATAACTTTCAATGCAAATGAATGATGCAATGCACATGACATGCTGTAATAATGATAATATAAACTTTAACTTCTTCCAAGAATGTGGATTAACCACATAATCCAAGCTCCAATGATAAAAAGTCATATAAAGAGAATTAAGCATCAATTAATTATAATTGAGTGAATGAAAAGAGGTAAGAGTCAATTCTTGGTGATAAGACATGGCTCTAAACATTATAGTGTAGGTGATAAAAATAACAAGTCAAAATGGTAGCAAAACCACCGCTACATTTACTTGCCTCAACCGAAAAAGATCAAAGTGCTATGGATGATCCGGAGCACTGTCACCTGTTTTGGAACAAACAGTTCAGTATGAATACTCCATAAATAATTTACAATCATCATTCATATCGTTTCTACGTCCCAACCGATAATCGACAAAAACAACGACACTTCACTTCGATAAACAATAACAATACTACTTGTCTTTTTCATAGCATTAAATTATAATATCAATGATAACAAATAAATACTCTACAAGTATTTACATTGAATAATATACAACTTTGGTATTCATTAAAATTTTGACGTTTACCAATTCTAAATGGCTCTACAAAGTGACCGACATAATCTACCAACAGCAGCACGACACTGACTTTGGAAAATCATACCTCCCAAACCATTAAACCAAATCAAGTATGCCAATACTTTATGGAAAGAGGGAGTAGAGTACTAAAAACATTACATATAACCCTAAATTAATTCAGCCTCTAAGACATTTTAAATTGCCACTTAAAACAGATCGTTGTGACAACGAACTGAAACCCGACAGAACTGACGTAGAAAAGACAACAACTTTCAGACAGCTATAACTCTAATTCTCCTCAATGAAAAACAGCATATAAATATGTGTTGGAAAGGTCTTGCAATATTCTACAACTTTTCTAATATGGACCTAGTCAGAATCAACTCTAAAACACTTAAAATTGATCACAAATAGGTATTGTTCAAACTGACAGGACAACATAGCGATAGTCAACTTCAGAAGATCATAACTCCTAGAATACTCAATGAAAAATGGCGTATGAGTATTCATCGGAAAGGTATAAAAAGGTCTACAAATTTTGTTACTACCAAAGTATCCAATTCGGTAGCTAGGATTGCGAAAAGCAGGTTCGATCTGCTACTGTGCAGATTGAAATAGCACAACAGCAGAGTGCTTCATGAACTTTAGTTAAACGAGATCAACATACTGAAAAATGAGAATCAGCATGAGAAAAACAGGGGAGAACAGCGCAGGCTGATACCTCACCCAATCCACGCGGCCCCTGGTCAATTCGATTCCCCACTCGCTCTTTCATCTCCCTCTACTAGCAGCTTTAAAACTGTTGCCAACTAGGACAAGTAGAGTCTTTAGCAGCAGAGCAAGTCGCCAATTGAAACAAAAACGAAGAATGTAAATAGGAGGAAGACCAAGTTCTAGCAACAGGGTCGAAGAGCATCTGCGCCGCCTTCATTTATTTCTTCGATGATAGCAGAAACAGTGGGGGAGATGCTAGGTGCTATAGCAAACGATTCTACCCCCCTTAAAAGAATTTTTCCTCGAATTCTATCACTTCTACAACAACTATCAAACAAGGGAAGAGAACAACCGCATAAAACTTGCCAGTCTAAAAAAAAAATAAGGATACATGTTGCGCATCTGCTCCTCAAACTCTCATGTAGCATCATGCTCGGACTGATTGATCCATAGAACCCTCACATATTTGATAGTTCTTCTCCTCATAACACGTTTTGATGATTCTAGGATACGCATAGGGTGACACTCTAGAGTCATATCTTGCTGCACCATAATCGGCTCCAATTCGATTTTTTGCTCTGGATCCCACAAATACTTCCTCAACATCGAGAACTGAAAGACATTATGTACCCCTTTTATGGACTTAGACAACTACAAGCGATAAGCCAAATTGCCAACTCGGACTATAATATCAAAGGGTCCAAATACCTCAGATTAAGCTTTGGCGCAACTCCAAAACACACAAGTCCTTTAGTAGGTGATACTTTGATAATCACTTGATCACCCACTACAAACTCAAGGTCTCGCCTCCTCTTATCAGCATAACTCTTATGGCAGCTCTGAGCGGTCAATATATTCTATCCTATCTCTTCTACCTTTCCAGCTGTCTCCTGAATCCAATCTGGACCAACCAATGATCTCTCTGAAGATTCCCAACACAACGAAGACACACATTGTCTACCATACAAAGCCTCATATGGTGCCATCTTTATACTAGCGTGATAACTGTTATTATAAGCAAACTCAACCAATAGTAAATGATCCTCCCAACTGCCCTTCCAAGAAAGAACACAAGCTCGAAGCATGTCCTCTAGAGTTTGAATGGTACGCTCTAACTGACCATCGGTCTATGGGCGGAAAGCAACATTAAAAGAAAGTGTTGTATCTAAAGCAGTGTGAAGACTCCCAAAATTTAGAAATAAAAATAGAGTCCCTACTGAAATAATAGACTTAGGCACACCATGAAGTCGTATCACTTCCTTCATATATAAAGGAACCAATTCATGGGCTGTATTAGTTGTCTTCATTGGAACAAAATGGACCGACTTAGTGAGTCGATCAACCACAACCCATATAGCATCTCTACCTTGAGGAGAACGAGGTAGACCAATCACAAAAATCCATAGTGATATGCTCCCATTTCCATTTTGGAATCTCCAAAGACTTCAATAAACCTACATGCCTCTTGTACTCAGCCTTCACACGTTGGCACACATAACAAACTATAACATACCTAGCGACATCAATCTTCATCCTCTTCCACCAGAAATTTTGCTTCAAGTCTTTGTACATCTTGGTCTCGCCAGGATGAATGGTATAAGGAGTTCTATTAGCCTCTCTCAAAATATCCATCTTCACTTCTGGTTTCTAAGGAACACAAAGGTGTCCCTTAAAATAAACCACATCATTATCATCAATACTGAACTCATGAGGTTTGCCATCTCCTATCCTCTTACGAGCCGCCTGAATCAAGCGATCATGTTGTTGTGCCTCACACATTCTTTCAACAAGGGAGGACCGAATCAACATCTGAGTCTTGTCCCTAGCAGTGCCTGCATAGCACAAAGCGACACCCATACAATACAAATATGCAATCAATGACATTGCTACTTTAGGAACACCAGTCCTACTAAGAGCACCTGCCACCACATTCGCCTTCCCAAGGTGATACTGAATTGTAAGATCATAATCACTAATTAACTAAATGCCATCTTTGTTGCCTCATATTCAACTCTTTCTGAGTAAAAATGTATTTGAGACTCTTATGATCAAAAAAATATATCACAAGATTCACCATAAAGGTAATGCCTCCAAGATTTCAAGGTAAACACCACAACTACTAACACCAGATCATGAGTAGGATAAATCCTCTCATGCTTTTTCACCTGCCTAGAGCCATAAGCAGAGACTTTGCCATCCTGTGTCAACACACAACCAAGGCCAATTCGAGGAGCATCCGTATACACAGTGTAGCACTTCCCACTCTCAGGTAAGGTCAAAATAGGAGCATTCACCAACTTATCCTTCAATGTATGAAAGCTAAGCTCACAATCGTTAATCCATTTAAAGGTAACACCTTTCTTTGTCAATTTAGTCAACGTCTTTGCAATGATGGAGAAATTTTGCATGAAACGCCGATAATAACCAGCAAGACCCAAGAAACTACAAATCTCAGTCACACTAGTAGGTCTTTCCCACTCAACAACAGAAGTAACATTCTTGGGATCCACTGAAATGCCATGCTCATTAATAACATGACCAAGAAACGCCACTTCAAAAAGCCAAAATGCACACTTCTTCAATTTGCCATATAACTGATTTTTCTTAAGAGCATCTAGAACAAGAGTAAGATGTCTCTCATGCTCTTCCTCGGTCTTGGAATAGATCCAAATATCATCCAGGAAGACAACAACGAAGTCGTTAAAGTATTCATTCAACATCCTATTCATCGCATCTATAAAAACAGCAGGGGCATTTGTTAGTCCAACAGACATAACAATATATTCATAATGCCCATACCTTGTACTGAAGGCCATCTTCTCAATATCCTCTTCCTTTATCCTCAATTGATGATAGCCAGAATTCAAATCGATCTTTGAGAATACCTTAGCACCCTTGAATTGCTCAAAGAGCACATCAATGCAAGATAAAGGATACTTATTCTTGATAGTAACCTGATTAAGGGCACGATAGTCCACACATAGCCTCTTACTCTTATCATTCTTCTCCACAAATAACACTGGGAAAGCCCAAGGTGACTTGCTAGGTTTGATAAAGCCCTTAGCAAAAAGATCATCCAACTATCGCTTCAACTCAACCTGCTCCTTGGGAGCCATCCGATATGGAGCCTTATGGATAGGCTGAGTACCAGGAATCAAATTTATCTCCAAAATCACATCACGCTCAGGCAGAATACCTGAAATCTCAGTAGGAAACACATCTGGATAATTGCACACCACTCGGATGTCCTCCACTTGCAAGATAGCCTCACTACCATCCATCATAGCAAAAAAAATTCCAGATTTCCTCGTACAACGATCAGGGAACAACTGATACAAGAAGCAAGAGAATACTTCATAGCACTAGCAATAAAGATCACCTCTTTCCCAGACGGTGCCTGCAAAGACACTATCTTCCAGAAACAAGATATAACAACCCGATATTGAGAAAGCCAATCCATATCCAAAATGACATCAAAAGATTCTAGAGGAATCACCACAAGATTAGCAACAAAGGTCTCATCAGCAAGAAAAATAGAATAACCCGAGCAAACTGAATAACTAGATATAAGACCTTTAGCAGAACTGACCATAATGGACTACCTAATCCTCTGCATAGAAAGTCTAGCACGAGCCGCAAAACCCTCCGACACAAATGGGAAACTAGCAGCAGAGTCAAAAGAGCATATGCATGAAATGAATCAACTAAGATAGTACCTGTCACCACATCTCCACGGTCTCTGCCATCAGTAGATGGCAAAGAGTAAGCTCCAGGAACACCAGCAGAAGAAGAAGCACCAGGTGTAAAGCCACTAGAAGTCCAAGGAAGTGAAGTCGCTGTAGAGACAATAGCCTGGTGCAGTCGAAGAGCCCCATACTATTGTGTCGAAGGAACGGTCAGTGTAGAAGGCGCCATTATATACTGAGTGTAGAACGACGCAGACAAGAACCGCTGAGAAGGTGGCACAAGAAACTACTATTGTGTAGAGGCCAACACATTAGCAGTGCCACTAGGAGCTAAAGAAGACACTGGCTCCCAATGAAGCTTTGCATTTAGATTCTTCCTACACACCACATCCTTGTGGTTCTGGCTGCAAATGTAACACCTCCCACTCCACTGACTATCAGCACAACGATGTGCATCACCACAACGGAAACACACCAGCCCCATCCAAGGCTTAGGGACAGCCCGGTACTATGGAGCACCTCCTCCTAAGCTACTAGAATGAGCAAACTTGCCAGGATATGGGTGATGACGCTGAAATTTTCCCTTCTTATGAACAAGACCACCAGACTGGCTCTTCTTATCATCCCAACTGCGAGTTTGGTCAATGTTGACGGTCATTAAGTACCAATTTTGACCTTTCAATATACCTATAAAAGTAGAAAGACTTAGCATTTCATACGTTCATGTTAGTTAGAAATAATAAGATTCCACTTGTTCTTGGAGATTCATGTGCATGTAGGGATTTGATACAAATAAAGTGGAGAAATGGAACATAATTCGGGGAAATACCATTCCAACCAATGGGACGGTGCCAACTAGACTTCCCTTGGATTGCATATGTGGCTACATAGGATTCCTCCGAAGAACACGGCCTTAAAACAGAAGAGGAGCCACCTGTCTCCCACCCAGGGAAAGCACAAGGGGAACGGGCCTAGTGGCCGGTCAGCCAACCTCCCCCCCCCCCCCCCCCCCCCCCCCCCCCGTTGCCTGACCTAGTCTGGAGCCCATTTCAGGCAGGCTTCCACGTGTCGAGTCCTCAGCTCTTTGGCAACGTCGGTGCATGGCGGTTCCGTGGCAGTTACTCCTCAGTACCGACCTATGGCCCCTATAAATAGAAGGGGAGAGCTCCACTCCAACACACACACTCAAGATTTATTCATTTCCCTCTTTCATGTACTAGTTTCCTAGTTCTAGTGAAGGTTTAGTGTAGGAGGAGCTTTGCTCAAGTCTCCAAGTCATAGAAGTATTGGTATGGCTCTTGTACCTTTTTATTTATTCTTTTATATTATGACTTTGTTCTATTTAATTAATATAGTTCTTCCTTATAGTTATGCTTATGATATGTGTTCCTTGTTTGGTTATATATCATATACATGTCATAATACTTTATTATGCTTTCATGATGATATAGACTTGCTACCTTGTTGTCATGATTGACATATACCTTGACTATAGTCTAAATATTATAATGCTAGTTATACTTTAGTCTAGTTGTCATGCTTTTACATGGGTTTGATATCCAATTAGGATTGGATTAGAGTTATGTGTGGTTTAGTATTTGTTAATCCTATCGGTGATTCTAGTGTTTGATTAATGCTATACTTCTACTTAAATATGTAAGGGCGGTGCTTAGACGTCTAGGTAGTATCGATCACCTCTTAATCCATATTTTGTAAAGGTAGGCAGTAGGTGGTGACAATCCTATCTGTCCATTGTACTCCTCCATGTTCGGTTATGACGTGTATTCAAGATGGAGTTGCCTTATGTATGCCAGGCATGAATCCGTACACAAAGTGTACATTGCATTAGACTATGATTAATATAACTTGCTTGTAATTATTTGACTATGTGACTATATAGATAGACTAATATTAGAGATACGACTTTGCTTTCCTAAGTAAAACTTCCTAGAGACTTAGGACTTTTATTTATCTTTAGGAATGAAGCTCTGTGTATCACACTACCCCTATCCATTATTATACTTATCCTTGTATAAGATCTGAATACTCATACCAATCTTTATGACTATGTTACTATTAACAATCATATATTTATGGTACAGCCTTCTTTTGGTAGAACTATAAATGACAAGCTATTGGAGCAATCCAATAGTGAAATGCTACAACAGTATTTTTCGTGCGCTTGTGGATTTTACTCTATTGACATTGATGTGTATCTTTATAATGATGTTTGGTGCCATCTAGGGTTGATTATATTGATGTAACTGAGCAAACGTCAGAAGAATTTCTGGCACTGTTATCGGGGAAGGCATAGATAAATATATTGTTAATAATAACATAAGCATAATGATTGTATAAAAGACATTGTTTATGCAGGCTAACCTTGTATGTTTTCTACCTTTGGTGTGAAAATAGGGTAGTTCATGACCGGTTTCGATCTGCCTGAGAACTTCATCGAGAATCCAGAAAGAGTTTTAGGGAAAAAAAGTAGACTTAACGTCTCTTCTCCTTAAAACCCTAAGTCAGCAGATCAATAAGTCATTACCGCACCACCAAGATCTAAGCTAGTGGCTGAGAAAGCTCTCAAGAACTATTCCGCTCCCTCTGCTAGTAACGTGTTCACTTGCCCCGAGATTGACATTGTGGATGGAAACTTTGAGATCAAGACCAATCTGATCATGATGGTGTAGGCTAGCCCATTTTGTGAAAAAGCCAATAAGGACACCAGTGCTCACTTACACCTATTATTAGAGTTGTGTAGCACCTTTGCCATAAGGAACATGGCTCTAGATGCCATTAGGCTCCGTCTATTCCCGTTCTCGCTGCTAGGCAAAACCAAGTAGGTGTTATACGCCAACAAGGAGGCTGTCAACACCTGAGAGAAATGCTCTACTGTGTTCCTCACGAAGTTCTTCCTGTTGGGTAAAACCAACTCCATACAGGGAAGAATTTCAAGTTTTCGCAGGCGGCTGGAGAAACAATACCAGAAGCGTGGGAAAGGCTTCAGGAGTATATCCTAGCTTGTTCCCATCATGGAATGGATAACTGGCTTATTATCTAGAACTTCTACAATAGACTGACAGCTTCAAACCATCAGTACATTGATGCCGCCGCTGGACGAGCCTTCTTCTCACTCATCGTTAGTCGGGCAACCGATTTGATTGAGAAGATAGTCTCCAATCAAGGCTGGAATGATGAGCGACTCCAGCCACGTGCGTGAGGCATGCACACTGTCAAGGAGATGGACATGCTCACCACGAGAGTAGACCTTATCTTGAAGCAGCTTGACATCCACGATGACCCCAACCTGAATGGCACAGTACAAGCTCTAGACCACCGCATGACGGGTGAGGTCTGTGGCAACACGGGAAACTCAGGCAACGATTTCCCAAAGACTTGTGAGGAGGCTACGTTCGTGAACAACGGGTATCGCCCTCAAGGAGGTCAGGGGTGGCAACCACGCCCCTATCAATGAGGTAACAATGGTTATTTCAATAATTCTTTCAATCCTAACTAACCTTCTTTGAAAGATCTTGTCTTAGGCGAAACTAAAAGAAAATTATAGTAAAAAGTTTGTCTCCACTGACAAGTGCTTAGAAAATATGAATGCTAAGTTAGAAGGCCTTTCTTCTTCCATTAAGAGCTGATTTAGTTTTAATAAAATGTTTGAAACTCAGCTATCTCAAATAGTAGCTGCTTTGCCTGCTTTGGACTATGGGAAAATTCCGAGGCAACCCGAATCTACCATAGAAATATGAATGCGGTGATGCTTGTGAGTAATCCCACTCGCAGCCCGCCGTATACTAACCATGGAGTAAATGATGAAGGGAATGAGTTAAACATCATCCTAGTAATCCAAGGTGATCCAGAGAGTCCAATGATCTCATGTTCAATTAGGACAGAATTCTTTGATCAAGCACTTCGTGATCTTGGAGCCAGTGTCAGTGTTAAGCCAAGGGTCATCTTTGACAAGTTAAACTTCATAGACTTAGCCCCCACTCCTATGCAGATACAGCTAGCAGTCTCGTCAGTGCGGTACCCTACAGGGATTGCAGAAGACATTCCGATGATAATCCGTGGATGTTTTGTCCCTGTGGATTTTCTGGTGCTAGATATGGACGTTGATAAGAGGACACCGCTCATCCTTGGGAGGCCATTCTTAAGCACCACAGACGCACAAATTGTTGTTGGGGCAGGAGTAATCCACCTCAACATTAATGACAAGGAGGAGAAATTTGACTTTCGACCAAGAGTGGAGCGATACTCCATGGTCAAAGTTAAGTTCGGGCCGAACCCGCAGAACATCAAGGAAGTATAAGTGAGGTCAAGATGGGACAACCTAGTGGATTTCATGCTAAACTTCTTGGCACAAGAGAACCCCACTATTGCCCCTCAGAAGAAGAAGGCAACATGCACGCTTGGACTCTAGATAAAGAAGCAGCCGGTTAAAAAGAACCATTCATCCACACCGCCCAAGAAGGTGAAAAAGGTGTGGCAGCCAAAGAAAACATGTACGTCCTCATCTCCGGACAAGGATGAGCTAACAACAATATAAACGATGAAGGAGAGAAAGTCCCGTCCGTCGGACTCAAAATTGGTGAACCCTCGCCGGTAGGTTAAACGGTATTTATCCATTTTTCCCTTTTTAAATTTTTTTGATTTTAATTTGCATATTTGATTTTTTCACTGAATGTTGGAATTTATTCCAACCCAATTAAAAAAAGGATTTTTTCAGAGTTTATCTTTTTGAGATTTTGGATTTGTAGAAAGATCAAAAATATTTTTCCTCGAAACATATTTTCTTTCTTGTGGGCCACCACCAGTGGGGTCCACTGGCCAGAGCAGTGGACCATAGTGGCCAACCTCTGGTCGGGCGACCAACCCCCTTGGTGGCCCCACTTGTCCCAATGGCTAGCAGGCAACGACCATGTTTCAAAATGACTGTTGCTCTGCTCTGCTACTTAAGGCAATGGCTGGGAGAGGGAGTTCTTCACTCCATTCACATTTTTTACCTCTCCACTTTGTTCTAGCCACTTTCTTCCATTTTCTCAATGCTCTTACATTGATCAAAACTCTAAATTTTCACCATAAATATCTGCTTTGATTCACATTTGCATTTACAAGTCGTTTTCACATTTGCAAGAGTTTCCAATAGAGTTTTTGTTTGGTGGTTCACTAACCTTAACCCCCGTTTGAGTTGCTCTTGTGTTGATTTGCTCAAGTGTGTAGCGATGAACAAGATGAGGTGAGCCTTAAGCAAAATGAAGAGCAGGATGATGGGGAGCCCAAGCAATGCAAGTCCTTTCAATGGTGTATAGTACTCACTCCCGTCGTCAACCTCTTGAGGAAGAGCCTTCAGAAGACGCATTGATTGAGGAACCAACAGAAGTAGAGCCAGAAACAATGCCAGATTTCAGCACTGTTCAACTCTGACTCAACACCGACCATGACCTCGACTTGGTTGCAAAGAGAAAATGTGACATCTATCGGATTATCACCGGCTAGTCTTACGTTCCTACGCGAACGTATGATCCGGACTTTCTTTCCAAGATAGGTATGGATGCTGAATTTGCTTCTATCTTTCATGCTATAGGATGGGATGGTTTTGTTCCGATAGATGAGTCATGCTCTCGCTTGCTTACCATTCAGTTCTTATGCACCCTTAAGTGGGACAGTGATACGATTTTGTTCTGATTCAATGGAATGGAAATCTCACTCGTTGGGAGGCAGTTTAGTGATTTGCTAGGTTTTTCTCTTATTGCTGCTTTGGATTTTCATTCTGAAAATTTTGGTTTTGACAAAGGCAGGTTTTGAGAGGAAATAACATGGCATACCCTTGCTCTGCCACCTAGGAATATGGATATCCATAATCCTACCTTGCATTTTATGCATAAATGGCTGGCAATGACATTGTTCCCTAGAAAGGATGTTAGAACTGTACGTGGGGGTGAAATGTTTCTTCTTTACTGCATGGTTAATAAAATCAAAGTCTTACCTTTCATAGCCATGGTTAAGCAATGGGTCGAAGTTATTGAACAAGTAGGAGATTTTGAATTTACATCCCTGATCTATCGCCATGTGCACAATCTTGGTTTACTTGGAATGCCCATATCAATGATTTAATTTATGAACGGGCTATCCTAGGTGAATAACTTTTTAGATCGGGACGTTCTCTGAAACAAGGACCCAATGGTTCTTTGGTTTATTTCTTTCCCGATTATGCAAATAAAATCTAGTTACCTAACCCAGATTTTCATATGTATAACTGTGATGAACTAACCCTTCCTCAAGAGACATGTTTTGTAGCTCACAAGAACAGTGTTTTTGGTCCTATGACCAGGAACAAATCACGGAGGAACACCGAGGCATCCTTCCCGAGGGAGGAGCCAAGCATGGGTTCTTGGGATCACGCCATTCCTCATGGAAGCGGCAGTGCATCCTGGGATACTGGTGAATGGCCCAAAGGAGCGTACAACAGCTCAAGTTCAAGTGGCTTACCACCACCGTTCAGCACACGTCACTCTCGCAGCGGGTCAAGGAGGGGCACAGACGAACTCACTAGACAAATTGATAGTATGTTCCTCCAGATTGATCAGTTGGACCATACCATCCACACTCATATCTAACAAGAGGAGAATGAGTGGAGGGATGATGTCCAACGGCAGCTCTCAAAACTTGAGGATAAGATCTCTTGGGGTAACACCCAAATGAGTTCTTATTTTTTTTCTCAAGGATACTTCGGTCAGGAGCCGCCGCCGTTCGAGTGAGTTCAAGCCAGCTTGGGCGGAGTTCCTCCCCCTAATGTGAAGGTAACTTGTATCATTTCCCTTTCCAATCATCACATGCATGATAAACTAAAAACATGAAAAAGATTTGTTTCCCTTTCACATGCATAATAAATAGAAAAAACTAAAAATATAATAATAATAATAATAATAATAAGAATATTAATAAATTCATGCACGGTATGAATGCATAAGGTTTCCTATGTTCAGATGATGAATAGTTACTTTGTCTTTTATTCCTTTCATATGCCCGGTTTACAATCTAGCACTCTATCTAGTTTTGGTTTGTTGGCATGATTGAATTTCACCTCAAACACACTAGTGGGTAGCATAAGCATTATCCTTTTAGGTTGTTGGGAGATATGATATGGTTAGTTAGGACTGTTATGATCTTGCTCAATTTCTAAAACTTGACACCTGAAGAATTAATTTGAATGACAAGTTTCTCAATGAAATAAATTTCTACCACAACCATATCTTGTTGTGCATTGTAAAACCTTCTACATATGCTACTTATATTTTTATTGAGCCTTGTCAAAATTGTGTGACCCTAGTGAGAAATATTTTCTGCATTCATGATCAAGTCCGCGCACATCATGCTAAGCTTCCACACTGGAAACTACTCCCTCTGTTCACAATTACATGTCATTCTATGGTTTTTAACTTTTCTTCAAGTATATGTCATTCTCGCTTCCCAATGCACATTTCTCTCTTTCCAATACAATATTCTCTCTTTCCACTACATCTATATCTCTATATCTCTCCTTCTCGTTTTTAGTGCATCCATCTTTTTACTTCTCCTTATTTCCCATGCCCAACTCCAAAACGACATCTAAATATGAATGGAGTGAGTAGCAATCATCCATGTCACAAAATAAAGACTCCATATTCATGATTGATCTCTCCCCAAGGCAATCAAAGTTATGGCTATCAAAAAAAAAAGAGAGAAAAGAAAACTCTTGCTCCATGAAGAGCTTGAGAAAAGAAAGAAAGATAGCCAAAACTGCCAAATAAAGGGAAAGACAAATAAAAAAGAGTCTCCATTCCACTCCACGAAATCCACCACACATGCACATCTTGATCATGCTTGTAGGAAATATTTTCTCCATGGATCCACTCTTTTGACTCGACGACAGATGAAATACAGGTATGCCGCATTTATCCTTACCCAGAGCTCCACATATCAACCTTTACAGGTAGGATTTTTAAGGCATCATAAGCCTTGGTGAGGAATACATACACTTTGAGTGATCTGAGTGAATCATTTGAGGAATTTAGATTTATCATATAAATTAATAACCTCCAGGCTAAAGTCGATCTAAGAGAGTAGGTGAAATGGGAGTCCTACGGACTATTATGTCTTCTAACTGCCCAAGATTTGGAGAAGCTACAATGCCCTACAGGTAATAGAAGGTGAAGTACTCATGCCAACTTATTCAATCCTTTATAAAGTGTCTTAGTTGTGTATTCGGGAAACAATAGGACATTGTAGCAACTCCTGATCAACACAAACCTGAGTTTTGCCTTCACTCGAGACGAGCAAAGGTTCAGCTTGGGGGTTTTGTTGATGGTTGTTAAGTACCAATTTCAACCATCAATATACCTATAAAAGTAGGAAGACTTAGCATTTCATACCTGCATGTTAGTTAGAAATAATAAGATTCCACTTGTCCTTGGAGATTCATGTGCATGCAGGGATTTGATACAAATAAAGTGGAGAAATAGAGCATAATCCGAGGAAACACCATTCTAGCCAATGGGACAGTGCCAACTGGACTTCCCTCGGATTGCATACGTGGCTACATGGGATTCCTCCGAAGAACACCGCCTTCAAATAGAAGAGGACCCATGTGTCTGCCATCCAGAGAAAGCACAAGGGGAATGGGCCCAGTGGCCGGTCGTCCGACCTCCCCTCCCCCCCCCCCCCTCATCGCTTGACCTAGTCTTGAGCCTATTTCGGGCGGGCTTCCACGTGTCGACTCCTCAGCTCTTTGGCAACGTTGGTGCATGGCGGTTCCGTGGCGGTTACTCCTCAGTACCGACCCATGGCCCCTATAAATAGAAGGGGAGAGCTCCACTCCATCACACACACTCAAGAGTTATTCATTCCCTCTTTCATGTAGTAGTTTCCTAGTCCTAGTGGAGTTTAGTGTAGGAGGAGTCTTTCTCAAGTCTCCAAGTCATAGGAGTATTGGTATAGCTCTTGTACCTTTTCCTTGATTCTTTTATATCATGACTTTGTTCTATTTAATTAATGTAGTTCTTCCTTATAGTTATGCTTATGATATGTGTTCCTTGTTTGGTTATATATCATATTCATGTCATAGGACTTTATTATGCTTTCATGATGATATAGACTTGCTACCACTACTACATAACAGGCATATAGCAACACCTGTGTTGCTATATGTACAAAAGAGTGTTGCTAGGATCTCCAGCAACACAAAAGGTAAGTGTTGCTACAGGTGGTGTTGCTGGGATCATTGTTTGCAACACAAAGCCATGTGTTGGTAGAAACAAAAGAAAGTGCAGCTGGCATATAGCTACTGCAACACATTTCTTGACTTACAGAAACATATGAAACACACATTTTGACAGGACTACTAACTCTTGTTAGCAACACATTTCAAATATTAGGAACACAATTCCATGCCCAGCACACGTAGCAACACATTATTCAGATTTACAAACATCTATTTAAATATGTCATCTTTTTTTTTTCTAGATGTAGTACATAAGTCAAAACTATTCATTTGATCTGGGTAATGCAAAATATATAGGACATCTCCACATGTATAGAGTCAAGACATGTTGCATTGCATATATAAAATATTCACATCATTGCAAACATCCACTGGGGTTCTAATAGTGGTTTTGAAGATGAAACAAATATAGAATAACTCCTAAAATGAAATAAAATATAACTTTTTTTATCTAAGCTTCTTGCATGGGAGACTGTTCGTCTGTCTTGAGAGCTTGTTGTCAAATAGACCCAAGCTAATACATCAACCATTAACCTTTCCAAACTGAAAGTTCACTACATGTGGCTGAAAATTAACATTAAATAGAGCTTTCTTCAGTGCAGCCTTGTATTGCCTCCAATCTCACCCAACTGATTTCAATATCCACTTCTCACAAGAATGAGGATACAGAAATTTGGCCTGAAATAAGGTATAAATATCAGATGAGTGTCTTATTATAATCTTTGTGGCCACATTTGTAAACTTTGTCTAGAATTTGACTGTGTAAAGAAAAGAATACGGATATGACACATCTTCTTTCCCAACAGGCTGTCCACACCTGTTACATTTTACCACAATACGTTCTGCGCTGGAAGATTTCAAACATGTGCCAAAAGAGTTTCCCCTCGATTCCGTACTTCACCGTCTTGGACTATAAATCATTAGAGAACAATATTAAATTAAGAATCAGCTATTAATGGACAAACTTTATCAGAGATATTATGATCATTATTGTCCTGCTGCTCACCTTCAATCTCATCTGCTCCAGCTTCAACATTCATCTCTTCTTGATCCAACCGTTGTTCATGGGTATTATGGCTTCCATTGGCATCTGGATCGTTGATTCGTACGACATTCAAATGTTTGCTCCTGCGCATACTTCCTACTAAACCTACACAGTCCAACATGTTAATTTATTTGAGGAATTTTGAACAATATCAGTTGGTTAAATAGTACAAAAGGGCTAGATTACTAAAATACGACACTAACACGTAAAAAAAGAAGTCTGTCTCCAAGGTACAGTTAGGTTCAGTAATAGATGCAGACGAAAATTTTATTATGTCAATATTGGTTTTGAAATTAAAAACCCCACGGTTTTTTGTTTCATCAAAGTGATAGGATGGAAAGCCATTGCGAAAGGAAATCAGGTTAACAACCCCCATTGTATTAGCAAATATGCAGACCAAATTTCTAGTTTTCTAGATCTCTTTCAATTCTCTACATAACCAAATGAATTTATGTCACTACTCACAACAACCAGATAAATTCGTATGCATAGATCCCTCACATCAGATTGGACTCCTTGTGTCATAAACAATTAAGTTGTAAAATAATCTACAGAGTCACGTAATGCAAAGGGATAGTACAACTGTAGTAGATAAAGATCAAACAGTTCCCCACTAGCAGATGGCAACCGACTAGAAGCAATCAAGAAAAATACCAATCACACAAGTGCATCAGGAATCTCGTCTTGGATGTACCTGCTTAGCGGCGATGATCTGCCTCCGCGTCGACGCCCCTATCACCGCACAGAACTATGGGATCGGTCTCCTTTGGTTGTTGTTTGGGTGCAGGAATCTGAGTTGTGCGGGTCATGTACAGGAGCTAGAGGAGGATACGTGCTCATAATGGGGCCTGATTGAGGGGACGGTTGGTTATATTAATTTCCTAGTTATCTCACGGGAGGGAAAAGGATTTTACACTGGCGGTAAAAGTTTGGGTAGGAAATTTTCATGAAATTTTTTGGTGGGAAAATATTTCACATTGGTGGCAATAATTGGGAAATCTTTGTATACACAACTATTGTTTCAACAGGATAGTATATTTTCCTTTTCTGACATGAAGGACTATAGTTTAAATTAAGGCCATAATTATTTTCATTATTAAAAATATTCAGAATTTTTTTTACATATTTATACTTGGGATGACAGGTGCAATGATGGTGGATAAAATAATAAAAAATAAAATAGTACTTCGTAGATCAGTAAATGACGACTAGCGCTTCTCTCCTTATTTCAGATGACATTGACAGCCTCTGTGCGAGCACATTGTTCTCCGCAGTTGTGGCCACCTCTCGAAATGTGAGCACATTGGATCATTATTATGGCCAATATTTTCAAGACAATAAATAAAATTTATAATTCGACACAACTCTAGAAATTCGAAGGAGAGAGAAAACAATCAAATTACACTACAATACCAGTTGGGAATAACAAAGAAGAGCAACCTAACCGCAGATGCGAAAGAAGAAGAAAATTGCGCGTACAAGAAGAGTGCCGAACTGGCAGCGGTGTAATAGGTGGATTAGGCATTGGGCGTCATTGTTTGATGGGGTTATAGAAACATAATATAGATTACTTGTCGGTTCCTATGCAAAAAGAGTTTCCTGCTGAGTTGGTTAACGTGTCCAGTCCGAACTCATATCAACGTGGTTGCCAGTTTGAACCCATAGTGCAGTCTGGACTCAACTATTTTTTTTTAAAAATTAATCGTCATTTGCTTCAAAGTCTGCCACCTAAGATTCAAGCAAAAATATTTGAAAAAAAGTGTCCGACAGCATATTGTATGTGATGCTAAAAGGCTCCTATCTAATATATGAAAATGTGTTGCAATTAATCTAACAACACTTGGTATATGATGCAAACATTGGTTCCTAGCAACACAAGCTATTATGTTGTTAGACATGTGTTGCCTAAAGCCAGTCCCCTTGTAGTGTACCTTGTTGTCATGATTAACATGTACCTTGACTATAGTCTAAATGTTATAATGCTAGTTATACTTTAGTCTAGTTGTCATGCTTCTACATGGGTTTGATATCCAATTAGGATTGCAATTGCTTAGCTCATGACTTGTTAATCCATAGGGTTAGAGTTATGTGTGCTTTAGTATTTGTTTTAGTATTTGTTAATCCTTTCAGTGATACTAGTGTTTGATTAATGCTAGACTTCTACTTAAATGTGTAAGCGCGGTGGTTAGACGGCTAGGTAGTATTGATCACCTCGTAATCCACGGTTTGTAAAGGTAGGCAGTAGGTGGTGATAATCCTATCTGTCCGTTGTACTCCTTCATGTTCGGTTATGACATGTATTCAAGATGGAGTTTTCTTGTGTATGCCGGGCATGAATCCGTACACGAAGTGTACATTACATTACACTATGATTAATATAATTTGCTTATAATTATTTGACTATGTGACTATATAGATAGACTAACATTAGAGATACGACTTTACTTTCCTAAGTAAAACTCCCTAGAGACTTAGGACTTTTATTTATCTTTAGGAATGAAGCTCCATGTGCCACACTACCCCTATCCATTATTATACTTACCCCTGTATAAGCTCTGAATACTCATACCAATCTTTATGACTAAATTACTATTAACAATCATATATTTATGTTATAGCCTTCCTTTGGTAGAACTATAAATAACAAGTTATTAGAGCCATCCAATAGTGAAATGGTACAATGGTATTTTCCGTTCGCTTATGGATTTTACTCTATTGACACTGAGGTACATCTTTATAATTATGTCTGGCACCATTGTCACGGATGATTATATCGATGTAACTTAGCAAACGTCAACAGCCAACACCTGAAGGCTTCATTATATGGGAAAACCCGGGGGCTGGTCCAATCTTCACGACAGTATGTACGATTAAGGATAACTTGCTAAAATTCAATGGGGATAACTAGCTTTGTACCCGACAAAGGTTAGGGATGTGGCCAAGTGACGTGAGAGAGGCACCAAATCCTTGGACTCGACTCGATCTCACAAACTCTGGAGCACAATCTAGGTGGCTTTAGACCTGACCAAGGTTGGTTGCGATCAAGCGATGGGGAGAGAGACACCGAAACCTTGAAGGTCTTCGACTCGATCTCCGAACGATCGCAAAACCACAAACTGGGACTAATCCACACAAAACGGCACAACCGAACTGGCAACCATAGAGCATGAACTAGGGGGGTTTAGAGGAACCTTTCCGTATAGCGGCAAATCTGTCTCTCACAAGTCTATGTAGAACAAGCAAGAAATTTGGGGTAAGTCACTCAGCTCTTGGCTGCAACACCATTGGGTGAATTTCTTAATTCATCATAGTCTCCGTTTGGCTTAGATACAACAGGTAATTATAGTAGAAACACCCCTCCTAGCTAGGTGTGGATGAGAAGTAACTTATTCATAAAGGAAAGAAGTTCAATGGTGTGAAAACTACCAATCCCGAGAGGTCTCATATGCCCTTTACCCTTCCTGATAGTTTTCAATAAAATGGTCATTACTCCTTGATGGGAAGGCGAAATGATGAGCAATTTTATGGAGGTGAAAGTAGACTTAAATATCGTTCCATGCATATGCATCATGGAAGGTGAAATCCAACAGTATTGTGCGCGCAACTTCTAGAACTTGACCCTTCTGTCAACAATCAGGATGTTGGTTTAGCTTCGGTGTAACCCATCTCCTTGTTGGTGTAACTCATCTCCTCTTGTCCAGCAGCACATCCTTCATGTGTAAACCTTAGCAAGACAAATGTAGCACACTTAGATAGTATAAAATTCTCATACCTATATTTGATGCAAATTCAGTAAGGAGAGAGTTCACCTCTTGTTGTAGTTTCTTTGCAAGACTTTGTGTAATTGGTCCTCGTAGTGGCGTAACCGATTCTTCTCTTGGTACAGTAGCTCCGTGGCTTAGACCATCGTTTACATGAACACTTCCATCATTTATATCAGTGATTGCATGACCAAGCTCTTGGTTTATGTTATGTTGGTCACCGTTTACATGTGTGACCAGGATGTCCTCATCACTTCCTCTCATTAGTGTATTGATGTTGCATCTCCACACCTAAAGCTTGTTCCATAGTAGTGCGAAAATCATCTACCAATGGAAGAGCTCCCAAAATGTGCCGGATTGAAGACTTCAGACCCTGACGAAACCTACTCGCTTTGTCCAACTCATTATAAGCCACATGTAGAACAGAGCACACAATCTTGTTAAATCCCACCTCATACTCAGCCACTATCTTCTTATCCTGCTTATAGCTTTGTAGGTCTATCTTCATCTTCTCAAGGAAAGTGGCTGGGTAGAACCTCCTCTGAAACTACCTAACAAAGACGTGCTAGGTTAAAGAACCAGGTGTAGCATGAGCATTAGCACTTCGCACACCTGTTCACCAAGTCTGAGCCTCTCCCTTGTGCAATTGTGTTCCATAGCGAACACAATCCCCATAGACCACCTCAAAGACCTCCATCTCATCCTCCACATAAGTGAACCAATTCGATGTATCAAGTAGAGAGCCAATACTGTCAAAGTGATCCAACTTCATGCCAATCCTTTGCATCAAAGAAATCCCACTAACTGGGAGTGGCTCCTGATGAGCTCTAGTAGTAATAGCACCTGCAGTAGGAACATTGCGTGTAGCAGAAGCACCTCTACTAAAGCAGTAGCACCACCAGTAGGGGCATTAGGGACAACCTGCTTAAAGATTGCCAACTCCTACTATATTGCCTGCATCACAACACGCATCACCTCTGGACTATCAAGATCAGGAGTCTGATTATCAGCCGTTTCATTGTCACCCATATTATTATTACGAGTCAGTCGGCCACATTTTCCTTTCTTAGGCAGCATAATTGCAGCCACCACAACAAGCAAACAATACCCACATTAACTTCATATAAACTCATAGACAACTTCAAAGAATAAGTCAAAGTGACATGAAGTAAATAAATAAGTCAACAATTACCCCATCCTACAAGTGCAAGTGTGTCAATTTGAGTTTCTTTATAACTAGAATCTATAACCTAGGCTCTGATTACCAACTGTAACACCCCAGAATCCACAAACCCCCGAGATGTCACTAAAATCACACAACCAAACAGCCAAACAAATAAATAGTAAATTTGACAGCATCTCCTTTATATTTATAAGCAACACGAAATAAAAATACATAAAAATGATCAAAGAATTATAACATCACACTAGCATTTATAGAACATTCTAATGAAAGGCAAGAGTAACTCCAAAAAAACCATAAGTTGAACATCCACACTCCTTTAAGCATCAAGCAAAATGCTCTAATAAATAAGCTTCATTTATTAAGATGAAGTAAAGTGCAAGACATGCAGCTAATCCCTCTTCCCCTCCTAGCAATCATCATGCACCTAGAGAGTTGGATGAGATAAAAATCTTAGTAAGAAAATTTGTTTTGATAAGTTATTTAAACCACAAGTTGGAGTTAAGCAATAACTTAACATTGAACTTCACTTAGGATAACCAAGATATGAAATTGATATAAAACAAATAACTTCCAAATAGAACATAATCATATGATAGAGCTTCAATAATAATAACATGTCACTTCAAGATTTCGTGAATGCATATGTCTCCTGCTTGCATACCCAACAAGGTATGGAGCTGCATCCCATGATGTTGTGTCGGTACAGTCGTGACCATCGGTCAACGACATAACTTCTCATGCAAATGAATGATGCAATACACATGGCATGCTGCAATAATGATAATATAAACTTCAACTTCTTCCAAGAATGTGGATGAATGACATAATCCAAGCTCCAACGATAGAAGGTCATATAAAGAGAATTAAATTCAATTAATTATAATTGAGTGAATGAAAAGAGGTAAGAGTCGATTCTTGATGATAGGACATGGTTCTGCACATTATGTTATAGGTGATAAAAATAACAAGTCAAAACGGTAGCAAAACCGCCACTACATTCACTTGCCTCAACCGAAGAAGATGAAAGTACTATAGATGACCCGGAGCACTACCACCTGTTTTGGAACAAATAGTTCAGCACAAACACTCCATAACTAATTTACAATCATCATTGATATTGTTTCTACGTCTCAACTGATAATCGACAAAAACAACACTTCACTTTGATAAACAACAACAGTACTACTTGTCTTTTTCATAGCATTAAAATTATAATAGCAACGATAAAAAATAAATACTCCATAAGCATTTATATTGAATAATCTACACTATTCATTACAAAATTTAGTTTTGACGTTTACCAATTCTAAATGGCTCTACAAAGTGATCGATATAATCTGCCAAACAGCAGCACAACGGTGACTTTGGAAAATCATACCTCCCAAACTATTGAGCCAAATAAAGCATTCCAGCACATTATGGAAAGAGGGCATAGATTACTATAAAACCTTCCATATAACCCTGGATTAATTCGGCTTTGAAGACATTTTAAATCGCCACTCAAAATAGATCGTTGTGACAACAAACTGAAACCCGACAGAACTAATGGAGAAAAGACAGCAACTTTCAGACAGCTATAACTCTAGTTATCCTCAATGAAAAACAGCTTATAAATATGCGTTGGAAAGGTCTTACAATCGTATACAACTTTTCTAATATGGATCTAGTCAGAATCGTCCTCTACAACACTTAAAATTGATCACAAATAGGTACTGTCCAAACTAACAGGACAACACAGCGACAGTCAACTTCAGAAGACCATAACTCCTAGAATACTCAATGAAAAACGGCATATGAGTACTCGTTGCAAAGGTATTAAAAAAGTATACAACTTTTGTTACTACCAAAGTATCTAATTTGGTAGCTAGGATTGCGAAAAGCAGGTTCGATCTGCTACTATACAGATTGAAATAGCACAGCAGCAGAGTGCTTCGTGAACTTCAGTTAAACAAGATCAACATACTGAAAGAATCAGCGTGAGGAAAACAGGGGAGAACAGCACAGGCCGATACCTCACCCAATCCACGCGGCCCCTGGTCAATTCGGTTCCCCACTCGCCCCTTAGTCTCCCTCTACTAGCAGCTTTAAAACTATAGCCAACCAGGACATGTAGAGTCTTCAGCAGAGAGCAAGTCGCCAATTGAAACAAAAGCGAAGAACGTACGCAGAAGGAAGGCCAAGTTCTAGAAATAGGGTCGAAGAGCATCCTCGCCTCCTTCGTTTATTTCATCGATGATAGCAAAATCAGTGGGGGAGATGCTAGGTGCTATAGCAAACGTGGAAGAGAAACCTAAGGGCTTGAGTTGGGCTTTAGTTTCACCATAAAGTCTAATTAGACAAATTTGTTTTTTCTTTGTGTGTATTTTGAGAACCGGGCCAACACCCGGATGGTTAGCGCTGCTGAGTGGAAGCGCGTGCGCACCCACGCGGATTCGAGTCCCAGCACTCGCATTCACCCCCTCGCTATGTTCGCTGGCCTGTGGCTTAGGCGCGCGGCCTAGAGGCGCACTAAGGCTGCTGCCAGTCTGTGCTACGCCGGCCCAGGTTAGTTTGGCCTGGCTTCCCCAGGTATGGGTCAGGGTTCGGGGGGTTTTTCTCAACCGGGTGTCGTGGAGTCTTCCCCTTAGATAATACCGTGGGGGCGGTTCTTCCCCCACCGGTCGAGTTTTTTTTGTGTGTATTTTTTTTTGGCATTACAATCCTTTCTCACAATAGTATCGTGATTGCAGATCCTCGTTACCCATGTGGCGTCTGAAAGATTTAGAGGTGTCATGTAATATTGGTGGAATCGTCGTTGCCTATTGTGGGTCGACGCCTACGTGTTATATATGAGCAATAACAACCATTGCCGTGGTTTACAAGGAATAAGAGATAGAGAGGAAGTTGTTGCCCAGATAGACTAGAGTTACAACACACTAAATCTAAACTACTTATACAACAACACGACAATAACCTTATCTCATAACTCTTGATTTACATACCAATTTGGTTTATTTAAGGGCAAGTGCAATGGTACCGTCTCATAGTTCGTCTTATACGTGACATATAATCTTAAGTCGAGTTATAAAATTACCTATATAATATGAATGGTCTGTTCACTTGTCTCATATTAATTATATGATTCCTTAATTTATAGATGTAAAAAAAATATTTATAGATTAAAAAACTATTACAGTTCATAAAATGGTATTAGAGTCATCTTATACTCCTAAATTTTAGCGTATGAGGTGATTGCTTCGCGAAATAACCACCTCTTTCTCTCACCACCTCTCTCTCTTTTATATCAACAAAAATACTATATGGTAATGCATGAGACAGGCTATGAGACCGCCTACATATAGTGTTATACCTGCCCTCATAGCCCCAACAATCATGTCGTGCTTGATGCTTATGCACGGCAATTCAAGGACTTCATGTTGCTCGAGATCCAGGGCACGAGAGATAATTCCTGGAGGAAGGATGGTTCTTTCATTTATTTACTGGAACATGCACCACCAACCATACCAATGAATTCACTCAGACGTGGGGGCTAGTATCTTGGATTTTAGATTACACGACATCAATGGTATGGATCATTTCTTCCTGGGGTCTCCGCATCATACGATGCTTTTAGCTCCATTTTTCTGTAACTTGCAAATCCAATGCTTTACCTCTGTGTTCCATATAGGGTTCAATTGACGAAGAAAAACTGAAGACACTTTCTACATACCATTGTATGCACCATACACTACAAGACTAACAAACATTCCCGACAATTTAGTTGCAAGTGGCCAACAGTTTATAGTGTATTTGTTAACTATATTGCAAAACTGTGGCAAATGACTGTGTTGGAAATGACATTGTTGGGAATTTTGTAAACTATCAGGAATTATATTTATTTGCATTAGAGAAACTATTAGCCATTTGTTAGAAATACTTAAAAGTGATAGGACTGTTGGCCACCTGTTCCAAACTGTCGGTAAACATTAGAATTCTTGTAGTGATATGGGATACGAGTAAGGGAGATAATAGAAGAGCAGGAGTGCTTTTTGATTAGTAGTCTTCAAGTGCATGAAAGTATGACCGGTATGAACAAAACCGTGATCAGTCCAAAGATGATAGGATACGGTCTTCGTGCGGCATTTGGACCATAAAAGAGACCACTTTGGTCCAACGAAAGATATAATGGATGAGTTTATCCATACAGTGGAGAACCACATAACTTCAAAAAAATTGCATGATGAACTTGCCAACAATCCTAGAGTTTGAATTGCTATGTTTCTTGCAAGGAAGGGCTGATTCCAATCATAAAAGAGACCGCTTTCTAAAGTTTACTCACAACTCAGCGAAAAAAAATAAGATTGGCATTCACGTCATTATAAAGTCAATGTCTTTACGCTAATTCTTTTAAAGTAAATAAATCCTTTTAATAGTGCTCTGTATCTTATACATTAACTAATAATGAACCAGCTATATATGTACAATGGAAAATGAGTGTGACACATTGCTACATATGTAGGATTCTTCCATTGGGTAGTAGTCCCACATATGCTACATCCTAAGAGCAATCAAGTTAAGCTACCATGTTTCAAAATGTTGTATCAAACACTTCAGTTATCTTCTCTTAAAACAGAACTTTTGTGCATATAATGTTATGAAATACAATAAAAGGAATCATATAGTAAACTACTGCAATCAAACAATTATTCCCTCCATATGTTTATTGTTGATGTCTGGACAGCACAAGAAGTTAAAATTTGGCATAAATTAGTGTCCTGACATTAACAATTCAAATATAGAGGTAGTATTGATCAAACATTACTCCAAGTTTTACCCTTTTTAGTCATGCTCAATAATTTTAAATCCTAGGTGATGGACAATGGAATCCTCATGCCCTCACCCTTGACCAAGTTTTACCTTCCCCTTAGGTTTGATTTAAAACCTGAGTGGTGGCAATTTAAAAGGTCCCAATGCCTTCACTCTTGACATGGATGTTCATGATGATGGACTGTATGGAATCCTCATGCCATATGGTTGATCCAGATGGCAACTGCAGAAATGTTGTATGCATTAATAATTTTCCCTAATTTCTCGTTCCTAATTTCCCTTTCTTCTCATTCCCTATAGCTCTTCAGGGTAATTTTATTCTATTTTAATGATTATATTTTTTATACAACTTGTACAAATGTTAATTGAGAATGGAGATTTTATTTCTCAACATTTTATATGTGTCTAATTGTTTAGTAAAATATATAGGTTTGTTTTGTAAATTTATTGACTCTCTAATTGGTTTTAGAAAGATTCGGATCCCGCATCACCGAGGGAATGTTACCTTATTCTAGCTCTTATTTTTTATTCAGCGGTTTTGGTACTGGGTGATCATGGAAATGGTTTACACACGCACATCACATGTAACGTGATAAATCACGCACGCATGCACAAAATGGGGGAAAAACAGGAATGAAAAAGAAAAGGTGGAGGAGGATAGACTGCCGTGGCCTACTGCCGAACCCAGTAGAGAGACTGAAGCATGTGGATTGTGGAGCGGCCGTTCGCGTGACGGGAAGCCTTTTTGGTCGAGGCGACTGGGGCACCAAAGCACGACTGAAACCAGAAACCTCGTGGGCGGCGGCAAGGCCTGCGCCCCGTCATTATCTCGGCGCACTACTAGGCTTCTCTGATTTCGTGCTCGATCCATTCGGACGTCGTCTCGCGCACAATGCAAGTGGTATCCAATCCAAGGAGGTGACGCCCCAAGCGGAAACGGTCGGCCGTTGAGCTCGGCTGTTGCGGCGAGCTCAGCACCCATGGCTGCTTACTCGACGTCTCCATGCGCATGTCGACCTGTGCAGTACGTCGTGCGTGCAGATTTTGGCAGCACTCTCTCTGCATACGCTGCTGTCGCTGCATCCCTCCGTTGTAGGCCAGGCCGCGCAGCAGAACTGATCCTACCCATGTTCTCTGTGGGTATATACATGTTACCCAGAGCGAAACAGACACGCGATATAATACAACTATACTAGTGTAACTGTTCATGGTGAGTGCGTTTGTAATATTTGAGCAACAATTTGATTCTGAGACAGATTATATATAATTTCATATATGATTTAGATCACTAAATACAATGCAAGTGCTTTTCTTTTATGTGTACATACAACCACGGAGAATTTCAGACTTCTCGCGAAAGAGCCTATAACCTAATGGTTACAAGAGCCTCAGTAGCATATGAGGTCTTGGTTTGACTTTTCATAGAAGCGAATTTTTTAGGATTTAACGGCTTTGTGCTTTCAGTCGTAAACGACGCTCCTATCATCAAGGAGGCATCAATGGTGATTTCGTCAATATAGAGAATTTGCTGGCTCAGTCTTTGAAGATACTCATAAGGGTAAGGTTGCATACATCTGTTCATAGGAATAAGTGTGCGTGTGTTGTGAGTTGTCCGAGTTGTATAGTGTAATCTTAAAAAAAAAAAGAATTTCAGACTTCTCTACGATGTGAGTTACTAGTGGGTGCATCAATTCAGTGGGCAAATGCAGCAATATATGTCAACATGTCATTTGCAGGAATTTAAGCATCATACTACGAAACTATATGGTTGTGTCATGGGAATTTGCACCTAGGTATCTTGACATTTCTATGCGTTATAGAAACGTAGGTAAGGGAGACAGGAAAATAATAGAAGAACAGTTCAAAAGAAATAAAATAATTGGGAAAGTAAAAAATTGGTGTTTGGAGGTGGACTAGTGATAATTATTTTTTTCTTTATGTTTATGTATTGTCCTTTTTATGTTCTTTATTTAAGAGATACTTTGCAAAATGTATCAGTGTTGATCAAGATTGTTTTGGTAAATTGATGAGCGTAAGAAAAGGTTGTCTTGCAAAATGAGGATTCAAATGCCCAAAACAAGTGTCTTACTTAGTACTCTCTTGGTCCCACTTGTCATTTTGACTATGTTTCTAGATGTCTAGGTTTATAACATCTTCTATAAACCTGGTATATAGTCAAAATAACAAGTATTATGGGACAAAGGGAGTAAATTACAATTTAAACTGATCAATGAAGATGGAATATAACAATTGTTGCTTATAAAAAAATAAATGGTGGTGGTGGTGTGTGTGTGTGGGGGGGGGGGGGGGGGGGGGAGGGTGCAATAGAAGCCTGGAGATGGCCATTTCTTCATATTCACTTATGTTCAATCGACTCAAAACAAATGTTTCAATCAATGCCTCGACCTTTGATTCCTTGTTTATTTTATTTGTAGAATTATGTATTGAACAGAGAAAAACATGTACCAACGTATTGACCAGAATTTTTTTTAAGTTGTTAGTTGTTCGGTCTAGATCTGGGGCTATGAATGGCGAAAGCACCCCCTCCCCCCCAATTATCAATGGATTGAAAATTAGCAACTCCCATTTTTCTAAGGAAGAGATTTCCAGTTTGTATCTGGTATTATGAGTGCTTAAGATCAACTTATATGTCTAGTTAAGTAATGGTATCATAATTAGGGAGCGCTTGGCATGGTTTATGCAACTGTTTCTTAGAAGTGCTTATGCTTAGTAAGCAGTTTGAACTACCAAAGAGCAAAATAATAAAAGTGCTTATGGGGTATAAGCATATTGCTATTTTGTACTATCATGAACACTTTGAGCACAGTAGCAAAATATAGCTTTTAATGTTTATGGACAAACATAAGCAGTTCAGATAGATAAACATAAACAGTTTTGCCAAACGGGTTGACTGTTTATATTACAATAAGCACTATAAGTGGTTTTGATAGAATTAGCACCATAAGCATTAGACATTTTCATATCCACATGTATATTAGTTGTACTGTTGGTTACAAAGAGAAATGCAACTGTTGCAGATGTTATACAATCAGGGAACATGAATGTGTCCTTTTGTTGCTCGAGCAAAGGGGGCTAAACTGTATGATTGCAGCGCAAGCAGCATCCAGCGAGATGCTTTGTGTTTGAGCAAACAGTTTGAGAGGCCCATAATGGGGACGCTCAACAAAATACTAGTCCAAATTAAAGGGGGACGTGCCTCTCCTAACAACACGGACACGACGCGCTTTTGTATCAGATTTTGGAATCAAAACTCATCAGGTCGTGACCTGTGCCGAGTTGTGTGCATGTCGTGACAGATAAAAAGGGAGCGGTGCCACGCTCGGGCATCATGGTGCGGGATATCGAGCGTGCGCCTGTCCCGGCATGCAGCGTGCACCGGCCAGGCCACTACCCGGGCGCTTGGGCCACTAGTACACTACACGGCTAGCTATATATATATATACGCCTCTGCTTCCTCTCCGGGTCGTGCTCCATTACCCTCAACCGCACACCATCCTTCATCTGCCGCACACACGCCTCTCAGTTCTTCATCGTGTCGTGCGTGGCGTGGCGGCGCTTCATTCAACTGACCAAGCAGCCTGGTGACTTCAATGGCGCCAGTTATTACCAGCCACAGCGGCAGCGGCGTGGCGGCGGCCGTGCTCGTCATGGTAACGGTCCTGCTTGCTGCGGCAGCAGTTGCACAGGAGGACCCGGGGGAGGGCGGCTCGTCGGCGTGCTCGCGCCGCCCGGTGGTGTTCGCGTTCGGAGACTCGAACACGGACACGGGCGGCGCCGCGGCGGGGCTGGGCTACTACTTCCCGCTCCCGGAGGGCCGCGCCTTCTTCCGCCGCTCCACCGGCCGGCTCTGCGACGGCCGCCTCGTCATCGACTACCTCTGTGAGTCCACTCACTATTATACACCTCCATCACTTCCCATTCACGCATGCCGTTTACACCTCTTGTCCTTGTGTTTCACGCTGTGGGAATGTGTCTTAATCCGTGGCTGATGAGTGCGGATTAACGTAGTGGTCTCTCCCTGGGTGCGCACAGAAGCATCTGGATCGATCGAGTGTTGTTGGTGGTAGTTGATGGTGACACTGGATTCCGATCTTCCCCGGGTCGTCTTTTGTAAGTCACAAGCGTCCACGGTCGATCCCGTTGACAATGACATCCATGGACGAACCAATGATCAGTTCCCAGAAAAAGGCATAGCAACCAGTTTCTAGTGCTGCCATGCGCTCGCGCTTGCAATAGTGTTCCACATTTTGTGGCGTCCGTTTCGTTAGCTTGCTAGCATCTCTCCCCTGCTTTCTCTGTCCCTGTTCGTGTCCACGTTGCCGTACTATTCATCTTACTGTAATGTGTGCCGACGTGCATGTGTGACCAATCATCAATAATGTGTGTGTCACAACAGGTGAGAGCCTGAACATGAGCTACCTGAGCCCGTACCTGGAGGCCCTGGGTTCCGACTTCACCGGCGGCGCCAACTTCGCCATCTCCGGCTCCACCACGCTCCCCCGCAACGTGCCCTTCGCGCTCCACGTCCAGGTGCAGCAGTTCCTGCACTTCAAGCAGCGCAACCTCGACATCATTGCGCGAGGTACATTACATACTTACTCTCTGATTATTCTGTCGTCCAAGCAAGGGCGCGACCAAGGACCAAATCTCTGATGATCTTTTTCGTGTGGTGGTGGCAGGTGAGAGCGCTCCGGTGGACGCCGACGGGTTCCGGAACGCGCTCTACCTCATCGACATCGGCCAGAACGACCTGTCCGCCGCGTTCGGGAGCGGCGCGTCCTACGACGACATCGTCCACCAGAGGATCCCGGCCGTGATTTCAGAGATAAAGGACGCGATTCTGGTACTGCCAATTTATGAAACTCTTTTTTTTTTTCTCTGCGAAATTGAACTTGCTCTTTTATTTGTTCCAAGGTAATCAATCCATGGCCGATGAAAAATATTGTTACTCTTTTTTTTTTTTTTTGCAGACTCTGTACTACAATGGCGCCAAGAACTTTTGGGTCCACGGCACCGGCCCTCTGGGCTGCCTGCCCCAAAAGCTCGCCATCCCGAGGGCCAACGACAGCGACCTCGACTACAGCGGCTGCTTGAAGCCACTCAACGATGGCTCCTACGAGTTCAACAACCAGCTCTGCGCCGTCTGCGACCAGCTGAGCTCGCAGCTGCGTGGCGCCACCATCGTCTACATCGACATCCTCGCCATCAAGTACGAGCTCATCGCCAACCACAGTGCATACGGTGAGCAACATATAGCTACCTCTCCTCAACCATCCACGATTATCTCTTCTAATGATGAAGGTGATTTAATCTGTGACACTGCTGTTTCATAAATAATATTCCAGGGTTCGAGGAGCCGCTGATGGCGTGCTGCGGATACGGCGGGCCGCCCTACAACTACGACCGTGACGTGAGCTGCCTCGGCCCGGGATTCCGGGTGTGCGAGGACGGCACCAAGTTCGTCAGCTGGGACGGCGTGCACTACACTGACGCCGCTAACGCCGTCGTCGCCGACAAGATCCTCTCCGGCGAGTTCTCCAGGCCCAAGCTGCCCTTTGACTACTTCTGCAAGGCATGATCGGTTTGCGTCAGGCTCAATGGAAAAAACCAATCGCGCGTGCTATCCATTTGAAAGGGCAGTTTCGTTTATTGTTGAGACGGGATCGGACTCTGTCTGCTGTCACCAGGAAATGTAAAAAGTAGCAGTCCATTTGCCAAATAAATCATGATTTGTCACATTTGACCAGAGAGATGCTTTAGGAGATTTCAGGACGTAAGAGTTGTTATCGCGCATAACAATTATTTGATGTCTGAAATAGTTAAGTGGGAAAGTCACTAATGCGTCCAATCCGGCCAGAACAAAACGGTTCAGAATGAAATCTCGTCTATGAGAAAATTACTGTTCAGTTAAGGCCGATCCAGAATGAAATAGGGTCCATCATAGTCATTTCATGTTAGCTTACGGCTCTGATTGATTATTCACCTCTTAAGATCCGGAATGGAAACAACCGGATTGACCCAGAACAGTTCTTGAACCTATTTCAATCAGTTGGAAACGAACAAGGCCTAAAGAAGAGTGCGACATATCAGAATCACTAGGGGAACACCTAGCGCGTTGCTGCTGGTTCATCCAAAGGATTTGATGGTTTCAAGGACGTTTTGTGCGGAAAAACAGATTCTCAGTACATTGCAAAAAACAACAAAGGATTAGAATCACCACATCTGCTATGGCACGGGAAATACAGCTTGCCATGCCTAAGCCTGGACAATGTGTAGGATAATGGCGTCATGTACCTGCATCACTTCAGTCCGCAATTGTTTATCTCCTTTTCGTAACTTGTCTTGCTGCCGCGTCTGATTTCAGCTGAAACAAAAAGTAGAAGAATCCCATAACAAGCTGCTTTCAGAAATGAAGAATTTAACACATTCATCAAATAAATTGACCGAACATTTCATTGATGAAAAAACTGGAAGACCGAGCAGTCTCTTTGCAAGAAAGCTTACCTAAAGGGGGATCTAAAACTCAAGGGGACCATAAAAATTTAAAGTATATAGAATATAGGGCGCGGGGTTTCTTCTCCATTTATGTATATTGAACCTGGAAAATATCTTGACAGCCGATTTGGTGAGAGTCAGTATTTGCAGGCAACATATTGGATTTTCACCTCGAAGGACTAAGAGAATGTGCATGAGTATAGCTAAGCAGTGGGAAAAAGAAAATGCAGGTACATTATGACGATTTTTAGCATCATAGAAATTAAATTTAAAACAATATGAATATAAAAAAAGATGATGAGTAAAGGAAATGTTATATCATTGGCTTTGTGTTTGGTGAAGGACTGAAACTGAATTGATAATAGCAATCTGATATATTGCAGAATGCTTCTCATAAAAAAGTCATGACCGAGACTTCAGTAGAAATAAGCACATTTCCAAGTAAGTATTGACACCTCTGTGCTAGTAAAGGACTTTAATATCGGTACATACACATGACAACTCATTGGGACACAGAGAGACACTTATGTGACAGAAATAAACAAAATAACAAAAAAAAAGAACCAAAAATTCCTGTGAATGATTATCTATGAATGATCACTTCAAGAGAACTTAACAGGAAAAGTTTAACTTGGCATTTGGCACTTTATTAACAAGAAAGGCAGAAGTAAAATCGGCATAGGCTTCTAGAATTTGAAGAAAAAGCCTTGGCAGTTTGCTAGCTTTAAAGCAATATTTGTTACACCTAAGACAAAATCTGTTCCAGTTGAGACAAAATTTACAACAAACTAATTAGAAAAGACCAAACTGCTACCTAATAGATCAATATTAGCTACTTTACACATCAGGGTCATGTAGTCAGTGACTCATCAATCCAACAGAAGATAGGATGCGTTTACGTTATCTAACACTTTATGCAGTTTGTGGAGCTACCTTTTTACATCTCATACCTGACATAGTTGGTAAGTGTACACCGCTTAACTTACACATATTTCAAACTGAATCCTCTACGTAACGCATTATCATGTCAGTATGCTTGCGTGTTGTAAATATCAATCAATTTAAGGATCGAGATGAATATGAAGAAGACGTGCAATACAAAGATGAGGTGGTACTTCCGTGCCGCCTATAAAAGGGAAGGTTTGGGCTCCTTACGACTTCAAAATGCGCTTAGCCGCATATTAGTTTTCCTACCGAGCTGAGTGTTGTGCTCTTCGAATGAGCTTGTTTTCCTCATTATCAAAATTTTATTTTTCTAGTATGGAATTTCGAGTGTCAACATGCTTTGAAGATTAGAGTTTGTCATCGACACCGGAACACCATAACAAAAATGGAATTTTCAATTACATTGTCACCCAGTCGAGGGGTGTTGTTGGTCCGAGCATCCAAGGACGGGCGAGGCAGTATGGTTCCAATTCGATGCAGAGAATCAAGTAAGTCATGCATGCTCGTATCGCAAATTTACAAGTTCGTTCAGGGCGTTTGATGATTGAGTTGTGGTTCCATACTAAAATCTGCTTAAGAAGTAGCTCTTTGTGTACACTCTTGATGTTTGTATAGCTACACAAAGGATGCAAACAAATTAAAACAGATTTATCTATTTTAGATAACAAAAAAGAAAAGAGATTAAGTGCAAGAAAAACCCACTACCTGCAGCCCCCTTAAACACTATAATTACCCTCCTCAATTAACTTGATTATCTCCACAAAACTCATCACTCAAGTTCTCCCTCTCTCGTGCACACAGGGCAAGCAGGGGCACCTTTCTGTGGAGCAATGGCGTCCCTAAGGAAGCTTGTCTGGGCATCGTTCCGCCGCATGTTGACGCCCGAGGACAGTCTCTCTGCATCTTCCTCGGCCCCACGACGAGGTGCTTCACAACGGGATTCCCATGTAACCCAGAGTGTGACGTGGACCTCCTTTGTCACAGTTGCAGAGCCCACGTCAACATTCCTCCGCGTGGCCAAAAAGATCCTCCGCACGGGCATCTAAGGAATCATGGCAGTGACGGACGACCTCTGCTGCAACGGTGCCTGCGGATCCGTTTACTGCTGCAGAACCCTGGAGCTGGAGGCCAGCACGTCACGCGTCAACAGGACCTTGAGGATCTGCACCAGCTTCAGCTTGATTGATGGAACAAGAGACTACACGTGCATGTAAGCCTGCGGGATTAGAGCACACGTCAAGGCATGGCTGGTGCCCAAGGAACAGGAGAAAAGCTTCATGAAGATTTGTCTTCCGTATATGAACAGGGACCGTGTTCCCCTGATCCCATCTGCATGGGAATGCGGGATGATGTATGCATACAAAGCGTCGATGGGCAGTTCAGCTACAATAGCATGTATAGGAGAGTAAACAAAGACTTGTGAGGGTACCATCTCAAAATAATAATAAAAAAAAGGACTTGTGAGGGTAGCATGTTAGGATGGTGTAAGTGATATACGATCATGTGTGGTACACTTTTATTTATATATACTCCTCTGTTCCGACATGAATTTCAAACCGGAGGAGTATCATTCTCCCTGTTAATGAAGTGGCCTGGCACATCACAAGAAGCATCTTTGAAAAATGAAAGCTCTCGATCATCTTTATTCCTCATTATATTTTGCATCCAAGCCATTTTATTTTACAGGGAATCCGTAGCAATTCAAGCACCTGATCTAGCTTTATTTTATTACTGAACATAGTCGTCAGCAGAGGGACGGTCTGACGCCTCAGTTCATTTGCCGGCCCTCCCCTGCAGCGGATACGGTCTCTTGCTCTGCGAGCCTCTTCTTGCCCATCTCGACGAGCCGGTCAACCGTGGGCATGGCCGCCCTTGCCGCGTCAAGCGCGCAGAACCTCTCGACCCATGCCGCCAGCCGCGGGTTCCTGGCCGGGTCCACGATCCTGAGCCCGGTCGACGGCTCCGACGCCTGTATGGCCGGCACGAACCCGCCGAGCGCGATGTCCACGAACCCTACGCTCTCGCCGCCGAACCACCCCTTTCCGCCCGATCTCTCCGCCTCCGCGAGCGCGCCCTCCAGCGCGTCCACAGCCGCGAGCGTCCTCGCCACGGCATCAGCCTTTTCCTCCTCCGTCGTCGTCGCGTGGATCGCCAGCCACGAGCTCAGCAGCTGCGCGGCGAATTAACACGAGGATCATCTCATCTCACCATGCCAAGAAAATGATTAAATCTTCCTCTTATTACCTGGCCGTCGATGTAGGCAGCCCAGAATCGGGCGACGGCGCGGGCGTGTGGGTCGGCGGGGAGGAAGGCCCTGCCGGCGCCGGGGAAGGCGTCGTCCAGGTACTCCACGATGAGCATGGACTCGCAGACGGGCTTCCCGGCGTGGAGGAGGACGGGGACCTTCTTGTGGACCGGGTTGCAGGCGACGAGCAGCTCGCTTTTCTCGGCGAGGTCCTGCTCCACGTACTCGTAGTCTACTAGCCCCTTGAGGTGCAGGGCCACGCGCACCCGCAGCACGAACGGGCTCGCCCACGCGCCAAGCACCTTCATCTCGCCGCCTCCTACTCCGGTGTCGTTCTTCGATTCCATGCTGCTGTGGCTCAAATCGAGAGTTTCCCTTTGACTAGTACTAGTAGTGTTGCTGGCTCTGATCAAAACGTCTCTTATAGATAACTAAATGGCTCAGGTCGAAGAAACTTGATTAAATTAATAAGAACTGACTGATGAATTCACGACTGAAACTTACTAGTAAGGTTATTGATTCTAAATTTGCTTTTGCGTACCAGGTTGACTAGTCTTTTGCGCCTTGCACCGCGTGTCTTGTGGTTCATGCGGCCTCGGTATTGACTAGACTAATAAGACTGTGCACACTGGGCACTAGGAACATAAGTTTATGCGGCCTCGGTATTCATCGTCCCTTCATTTCAATTGTTATCACTGAAAAGGAAAAATAAGTTTAGAGTTTAATTATAAACTAGCATTGTTGTTTTAACAACAACTTTTCAAAACAGGCACGCAATATTTGTTAAATCTACGTGCTTGTATTGTCGACCAACTAGGTTATGTTGTACGCTCTAATTCATAATGTTGTCATTCACTATTAACAATAAATAATTCATGCTTACACATATAAACTAGCACGATGATCCGCACTAAAGCCATGAATTATTTTGATAGATATGATTCACTACAACTTCAGATGTCCTAAAATACTTTTCTTCGGCTCATGCTGCCCTGCATTTGAAATCCTAACATGTTCTCAAATGCTCTAACATTGTTTAGGGTCTGTTTTGCTTTGCTTCATTAGAAAATTGCCTGAGCCAGGGAACGATCTCACGGTTGAGATTGCTGCCTGCGCCATACAACCAGGCCCAGGACGCAAAACAAAGTGGCACAACATGCTGTCCTTCAGAAAGCTCCACCTAGCAGCATAGTTCCTCTCATAAACAAGCCGCACGAAAATTGAATCTTTATGACCAAGGACACATTATCCTTATTTTCTAACTTGCGCTCCTGTGTCGCTAGTGTTTCATCACCTCTTTTTTATGTTTCCGCTACTGCCAGAATTGCATATTGGTACGGAAGGGGCAAAGGATCATGCCCAACTGATTCGTCAACCACGTGAGAAAGACATCCATTTCGGAGTTCTAGCTCGCTTGACACTTGAGTACCATTGTACAATAATTTCTCTAATTTTTTTTACTACATTTTTTTTTATTTGCGATAATATTTTACTATATTTTGCTTGAACAACCATGTTATTTTCTGCATTGCTTTTCCTAATTAACTAGAAACTTGGCGGGGCGTTGCCGTGCATACATCTACGTGCCTGTCCTGACTTGTATATTTAATTTGATATGCTCTTTATTTTCAATAGGATACTCAGCGGGAAAACCGATCGAGACCGGTTCACCAGTTAACTGGAAACCCAGTAAAACATGATAAAATTTCATTTGGAAGTAGACAATTGGTGACCGGTTAACTGGCTGGTTACACTGGTTAAGGTACTAGTTTTTATGACAGATTTTCAAATAAAAGATTTTTACATTTAAATTTTACCGGTTTTATGGTTAACTGGTTGATTTTACCGGTTAACTACGGTTTTGTTAACCCTAACGCACATTGAATAAGCCCCACGACGTCTGATGTTGATAACATTTTTGAAATTGTTGTACTTGTACTAAGAATATAAAGAATGATCAAATATTAGGCTGACATTTAAGCCATTGATCATATTTTGAAACATATATAATGTTGCAAAAGCAAATTTGACAATACCCTAATACTATACAATACACATAGAAATAAAACACAACATCACAATTAATTAAAATGTGTTTCTACAGAGGAATCAACACTAAGCAAAAACTGTATCTTTTATGTCATTTTGGATGAACCTGGTTTGCTTTTATTGTTGACGATAACATTTGTTTAGAAGCGCAAAGTGAAATATTATCACGATGGCAATGATCATGTTCAAGATCGATGTTGTCTTTTTATTTATTTTTTTTCAATGAAGAGGTTGTCAACACAAAATAACAGCTAGATTGTATTGGCATTTGATCGACATATCAGGGGCCAGGCAGCACACCCTATCGAAGTAATATAGATGATTCTTGAGTTAACTTGATGATCTGTGCCACTATAATTTGCTTGATTGAAAATATGGCACTATAACTTACTAAATCTTATAGGTACGATTATTATAATTATTATATTATCTGAAATATGTCATGGTGTACGCTTTTTTTAGACCAAAGGCTCTGAAGCCCCGCTTTACTGAAAGCAATATTTGTTTGCTGGGGTTGCCAGCTTTACAGAGAGGAAGCACAGTAATGAGAGAGTTTCACAGTCTTAACTCTATTACAGAGCAACAAAAATAAAGCTAGAGTTATCCTATGCCTGCTACTGGGATTGACTGATGATTCTGTCGAATAGTCGCTAGGTTTTCCACCATCTTCGTCTTGAAATCCATAATCTGGTCGCGGTCCTTCTCTAGGCTAAGAACACTCCATTACTGCATCATTGCCAATATGTGGTGAGTTACTGCTAGAGGAGAAGCTGGTGTTTGATTTCGGAACACCAGATTATTTCTGGTGATCCAGAGTGTCCAACATACAGCTGCAAGAAGAAAAGAAGCAGAAAAATTGTGTTTCAAGTGGTTGTTATCAGTTAGATTGGCATAATGTCGTAAGGAATTAGGGGTAGTATCCCAGTTTTGGACATCTCTAATCACAGCCCAGACAAATTTTGCTATCGGGCAGACAAACATAATGTGTTGAGCAGTCTCTTTTTCACCACAGAGCTTGCAGTGTTCATCTCCTTTCCAATGTTTTGCAATAAGTTGGTCACAAGATTGAATCCTATCTTTGTGTAATTGCCACATAAAAATCTTAATCTTATTGGGCATCTTTGTTTTCCACAGCTCTATTGTTTTATGATCTATGCATCCTGTGTGTAGAATATGTTTGTAGAGGGATGAAGTGGTAAAACACTTGGCTGATCAGTTGATTTGGGTTTCTGCATTTTTTGTAAATATTTGGAAAAAGGATATGTAAAGGACATTCTCCTAGCCAGCAGTCAGTCCAAAATTTGGTTTTCTTTCCATCTCCCGCAATGTAAACTGCTCCTCTCTTGAAATGATGTTTGACAGCATGTAAGCCTCTCCAGAACTGTGATGAGTTATTGATTTTGCTGTCGAAAAAACTCCCATCTGCTAGGTACTTCCTCCTTAGAAGGTCACAACATGGGTCTCTCTTACCACTTTCCAGCTTATATATCCATTTGTTTAGCAGGCAAGCATTCATAACTCTAGTTTCTGCGAAACCTAGTCCACCATGCTCCTTTGGAGTTGCCAGGGTTTCCCACTTCACCATGTGATACTTTTTTTTATTTTATCCATGCCAGAAAAAATTAGCTCTATCAGTATCTATTTTTTGATGGATTCCTTCATGTAAGTTATACATACCCATGGTATAGCTAGGAACCGAGCTTAAGCATGACTCAACCAAAATAGCTTTCCCACCTTGCGATAGTAATTGACTTTGCCAGGTTGGCAAACGCTTCTGAATTTTTGTGTTAACATATCTAAAGTCGTTTATATGTAGTTGAAAGTTACGGACTGGTAGGCCAAGGTACTTCATGGGGAAGTGACCTACGTTGCAGTTGAAGATATTAGCAATTCTGTCTTTCTCTTCATTGTCTGCTTCCACCACATATACCTCACTCTTCTGATAATTTATTCTGAGACCTGACATCAGCTCAAAGAAGTACAACAGAAATTTCATATGTGCAGAGGTTTCTTCTTCTAATGCCATGAAAATTATAGTGTCATCCGCATATTGCAGATGTGTCAAGCCTCCTGAGACCAAATGAGGGATAAGGCCTTTAATCAATCCAGCATCTCTAGAATTGGTCAACATAGCATCAAGAGCATCTCCTATAAGGTTGAAGAGCAGGGGGGAGAGTGGATCACCCTGCCTTACTCCTTTGTAGGTTTTGAAATACCTCCCCACCGTCCCATTTATGTTGATGCCAACTCTTCCTCCCTCTATTATCTGTTTGATCCATCTTATCCACTTTTCTATGAATGCTTTTATTTTGAGTATCTCTAAAAGAAAGGTCCAGCTTACTTTGTCGTAAGCTTTTTCAAAGTCTAACTTAAGGAAAACTCCAGGCATCTTTTTGATACGCAACTCATGTAAGGTTTCATGAAGAATCACTATGCCATCTAGGATATTTCTGCGTGGCATAAATGCCGTTTGATTGGGACTGATAATATCTTCTGCTACCCTTGTCAATCTGATTGTTTGGACTTTGGTAAAGATTTTGTAGTCAACATTGAGCATACACAGAGGTCTGAACTGTTTTATGGTGTTTGGTTCAGTCACTTTGGGTATAAGTGTTATTATGCCATAATTAAGTCTGCTAATGTTGAATTTTTCTTCATAGAAGCTGTTGAACATCTCTACAAAAACCCCCTTTAGTCTGTCCCAGAAATGTTTATAGAACTCTATTGTTAGGCCATCTGGACCAGGTGCCATGTTTGGTTTCATGTCATGGATGGCTGCTTTAATTTCCTCTGCTGTGAAGGGCTTTATTAGTGCCTCAGCCTGTTCTTTAGTTAAAGATCCCTTATCTTTCCAAGTTTCTGGGTGTAGGGTTATGTCCATGCTGTCCTCTCTGCCAAAAAGAGATTTGTAGTAATCTTCTATATGCTTTCTTAGCTCTGTTGCATTTGTGATTTCTCTATCTCCATCCTCCAGAGAGAAAATTGAGCACTTTCTCTTTCTGCCATTTGCTATTCCATGAAAATAACCATTGTTCCTATCTCCTTTCATAATCCATTTCTCACCACTTCTCTTCTACCACAGTAACTCCTCATGGGTGTATATCTCTTCCAAAAGAGCTTCTAGCTTATATCTCATTTGCCACTCCTCTGCACTTAGGTCTGTTATTTCACTTCTCTTTTCTAACTCTTGAATTTTTCCTCTTAGCTCCATTTTCTCCTTCTTCATCTTGCTGCCCAAGTTTGCACCCCATCCTTTGTATTTCTTCCTGAACATAGTCTTCAGATCTTTCCAGTAGTCTTGAATGCTCATATTTTCTTTTGTTGGCCAGTTTGTTGTGAGAAGAGTTTCAAGCTCTTTGTGTTGTAGCCAAGCTGGTTCAAATCTGAAGATAGTTGGTGATCCTGTCTGATTATGCAAAGTGTCTACTAGTATTGGACTATGATCAGAACCAACTCTGAGGAGGCTCCTGGCATAAACTTTGGGATAGTGTTCTTCCCAATCATTAGTTACCATAACTCTATCTAAAGTGCTAAAAATAGGAGTATCTTGCTTGTTTGTCCAAGTATATCTACTCCCACTTCTTCTCAACTCTCTAAGTGTCATATCCTCTATGAAAGCATTGAACATGTCTAGCCATTTGTAATTTATATTGTCAGTTTATTTTTCATGTTCATATCTGATTAGATTAAAATCTCCACCAATAATCAAAGGGTGTTCTGTTCTTTGAATCTTCTGGTAAAGTTCCTGCAAAAATTCTGGTTTTCTCTCATCTTGAACTGGTCCATAGACATTGATCACTTCCCACATAAACTTGTCATCTCTATTTAATATTGTTATACTAGAGAAAAAGGTATCGGAATCCATCTCTATAGCATCTAGATCCCCTTGTTTAACTCCTATCAAAGTTCCACCTGAATGACTTTTGGCCTCAGTCCAGTTCCATGCAAATGGTTGGCCTTTAACGAGAGATGCCAATTCGGTCTGAGTGAAGCTTTCCTTGATAGTTTCTTGGATACAGATCACCTATATCTGTGAGAAATCAAGTCTTTTAGTTGTCCTCTTCTACCCTTGTTACCTAATCCTCAAATGTTCCAAAATAAGATCAACATTTATTAACTTGGAGTGGTTTTGGTATCCTCTTCTTTCTTATCACTCTCCTGGGTCTGTTTTTCCTAGCTCTATTATCAGACTCAGGAGAGGACATCATCTCTATTTCATCAGTGTCATTCTTGTCTTTTGTATTCTGAGTCTGCAGTGGCTCACCATTCTTTGCCTGAATCCAAGTTGTTATATCTCTATTGTTTTCCTTGGATTCTTTGACATCTCTATTCTCTTTTTGCATTCAGCTAACTTTGCTTGCGCAAGCTCGTAGGCTTGAATAGTTTTAATTTGATCTATAGCCTTCTCATCATTATTGTCTATGATAATTTTACTCCTATGCGCTACAGTAAGAACGTGATAAGAGTCTAAAGAACTAAAAATAGAAAAAGAATTATTACCTGTCACTGTGTCTTTTTTCTTCCTCAAATTCTCTGCTTTCTCACTGATTCTTGTTGACTTATCCATAACTCTAGTGCTTGGTCTGTGAGATATGGTAGGTTGTTTTTTGCTTCTATCAGAGTGTGTCTCCATTTCATCTATGACTTGGGGTATCATGTCATATTCGTGTTTTTGCATTGCTTCCTTCACCTGAGACTTTATTGCTATGGATGGAGATAGATTTAGCATAGTCGCCATTGCATCAGCTCTTGCCTCAAACTCAAGATCAATTCTTTTCATCTCTTCCTTCTCTTTCTCTAATATGTCTATTTCTTCGTCAATCATCTCATCTTCTTGGCTGCCTTCGATTGGGATTCGGTCATCCTGCGAGTAGAACTCAGATTGAGTGTTTTCAATCTCAACCTCATCCCTGTTGTTATCTGTATTTGCTGTAATTGAGAGGGCCTTATCAGTATCCCCTGATTCTGGTGTTTCCTGACCTATCATCATTGATGTCAGATTAGTTTCTATTGCAGATAGGGGCCTCTTTTGGTACTGTTGGTTGGAGCTAGGAGCATTGTTTTTGCCTGTGTTAGGTGCATCAGCTGTCTTTGTATATTTCGGGTTCATGCCACCACCCTTATCTTCATTTTCCTCATCGTAGTCCTCTCTATCTCTATGTCTATCAAACCATGATTGATCATGATCAGAGGGAGGGGGGTTTCTGGAATTTGGGGTTTCAACCATCCATTTGATTTTTCTGCCAGCTTTGTCGAAAAAAACTTCAATTTCACCTCTAATAAGTGCTACATTTCTCACAGCCACTTTAACTCTGATGGGTCCAGATCTGATCAAACTAATGGTATCTACCTCCTCTGGATCTCCAACACAATTTCTCAGGCCCTTCTTCATGGGACAGAACATGGCTTTGTGTCCTTCAGTCTTACAGTTAAAGTACATAGGGAGATTGGTGCATTGGCTCTGTTGGTGTCCCTCTTTGTTGCAATTAAAACAAATCAGATGCTTTGTACTTGAGTCATTCGATCTCCAGGATTCTTGAGTAGTAGCCATCTCTTTGGATTTAGTTAACTTGGCTTTGAGGTCTTGTTCTTCAGTACTCGCTCTTGGGTCATGCTCATCTTCTGGTCTTCTTTTGATACCTTGCTTAAAGCTCTCCTCCTGGGATCTTCCCACATCTCTATTATTTCCAGAACCACCTCTATCAAAATCCAGACGGCCATGAAATTCTGAGCGTCGATTAAGATCTTCTCTGTTGCTTCGATCTCCAAGATTTGGTCTGTGCTGATACTCTCTTGGCCCCTAAAACTGATTGGGTCTCCACTGCTCATCGCCTCCTCTGTAATTCCTTTGGTCGCCAGAATGCCTCAACTGTGCCCGATCTCCGTATTTCTGATAGTTGGAGCTCATCACTTCTTTCCTATTGCTTTCTTGTAAGACTGCAACAAAAGATCTTCCGTCTCTTGTTCTTGATTCTACCCTTACTATTCTTGGTGCGTTCTGGCCAAATCTCACAATTTCGCTCTGCTTTGCCAGATACCCTAAACCTAACTCCGCCGCCAACAGTGCTTCACCTTTCTTTACCCACTTCCACTTGCCTTCTGGATTAGACCACGAATGGTTATATATATCCTCAACACAGGTACCGAAAGGGAAGCTGGGCTTAGTCGTATTTGTGGGCTGGGCTGAGGTGCTAGGCTCTTTGCTTTTGTTGGTCATGGTGTACGCTTCCACCTGGTTTAGGGCCACAAGCCACATGCTGCCACCTTATTTTTGTATGGGGCCAAATTACCCCTGGTTCACCTTTGCATCGAGTTAGTTGCTGCTTCACGGCTCTTAATTCTTGCTTAATTTCTCAGTTTTGTTCCCTCAAAACAAAAATGTGTTGCTTCAGTTCACTAAACGGACCTGTATGGCTGTACCTCAACCTGCTCCTTGCGTTCATTCTCAAGGACGTAAACTGAACAGCTCTTAGCGGGAGAGCAGGAGTGTCCGGCACTCCGGCTGAGCGCTCCTAGGATGAGCGCTACGATGGTGTCGGCCACCTCGTTGCCGTCGACGTGCACCAGACAGAGGCTCCAGCAGCGCAATTGGCGGAGCCGAGAAAGGCGAGGGAGGGGAGCAGCACCACGGCTGCAGCCTCAATGTGGGCCCAAAATGACGGTGTATCGGGACTTCGGGAGCCATGGGCATCAAAACTCCTGCTTGCTAGGCGCCTGGGCCAGCGCTGTGCAGAGCACGGAGTGGGTGCGATTTGGAGAGGTGGTCGGCGGCATATGAGCCGGCGCTGTGTAGAAGCGGCAGTGTAGGAGTGACGGGACAAGAGGGCGAGGGTGTCCGCTTGTCCGGGCTCAGAGAAGCTGCAGGCCTGCAGGTGGTGGTGCTAGAACTTTCTTGTCGAGACATAGAGAAATGAACGGCGGGGAAGAAGTCAATCGGTAAATCGACGGTAGGTGCTGATGAACAGTAGCATCCAGCAAAAGGCCCCTCGCTCCACAAGAATCCTAGCACTTTAAGAACAAATTCATAAGCATGTTATCACAAGAAATATGGTATGCCCTTCATTAACATCACCATCGTGCTCTATGCCTAATTTTCATCCTAGAAAGAAGCGTATTTCCAATTGCTTAGTTAATATTTGAGTATGAGTTAACAACTATTGTATTTATGTCAACTCAGCAATATCCAAAATTTGTGAACATAAAGTGAATTATTGCTGCTATTTGGAGTATGTTGCTCCATAAGCATTAGCAGAAATTAAAGACAAAAAACCGCTTCTGATATTTGGAGTATCAGCAGGGCGGTTCATAATATGAATTATTGTTGCTATTGCAATTATCAACAGTAGTTCTAGTTTTGAACTGTTGTTGATACTCTGCTTTCTGCAGCAGTTCTGACTATCAACAATAGTTAATCAACAGCGGGTCTAAAATCATTGTTGATGAGCTGTTTTGATCCGCTGCTAATGAGTTGTTCTGTAGTAGTGATAGTACCATGCATTGTTTTCCATTCATTGCAAGCTTCAGCGCCTAAAAGGTTTAAAAAGCCACTTTCGCATTTTCTGAGCCATAAGACAATACTTGTTTAGCTGAAAACAAAAAACCGTTCCGTTTGTGCCAAAATTTACAGTGATACTATATATATAAAAAAAGGCCATTCCAGCACTTGTATTTGGAGTGATTGTTCTTTACACGTCTGATGCTTCCAAATGCGTCCGTAGTGAAGCGAGCACAGGATGACCCTCCTGATGCTTCCAAATGCGTCCGTAGTGAAACAAACTCACTAAACGTTTGTTGCTACATGAATTGCATGCATTGCTTTATTTGCCTAGCTTATGGAGCACGCACACTCAACTTAGGCTTCTAGAAGTTCTAAGCATATCTTTGGCAGTTTGCTAATTAACCTTTAAGCAAACTTTGGTAGATCTAGGACAAAATCTGTTCCCGTTGAGCCAAAATTTACAACAAACTAATGAAAAAAAAGACCAAAACTGTTGTCTGGATATCGTCTGAAGCAAATCTTAGCTACTTTACAGATCAGGGTCAGGTAGTCAGTGACTCATCGATCCAACAGAAGATAGGGATGCGTTTAGCTACTTTAGGCAGTTTGTGGAGCCACACCTTTTCACACTCATACCTGTGATAGTTGCTAAGTACACATCGCTTAACTTACACATAATTGAAACTTGCTCCTCGATGTTGCGCATTATCGTGTCGTTGTTCTATGTGTTGTAAATATCAATTAATATAAGGACCGGAATGAATATACATAATACGTGTAATAAAGAGAAGAGGCGATATTTCCGCATCACCTATAAAAAGGAACGGTTGGGCCCCTTACCGCTCCACAATGTGCATAGCCGCGAAATAGCATTCCTATCTAGCTGAGCGATGTGTTGTTCGAATGATATTGTTTTCTTTAGTATCAGAACTGCATTTCTATTATGGAAATTCCATGGCCGACGACTTTGCCAACGCTTTGAAGATTAGTGGTTTATCGTCGACACCGGAACACCATAAGGAAATTGCAATTTTGAAAGAACTTATTCCGGCTGGGAAGAGTTGTGGGTCCATGCATCTTAGGACGGGCGCGGTAGTATGGCCTCAATCTGGTGCAAAGAATCAAGTAAGTGGGACATGTTTTATCGCAAATTTACAAGTTGCTTTCAAGGTGTTTGATGATTGGGTTGTGGTTAATTCCTAAAATCTGCTTGAGAAGTAACTCTTTTGTGTACCTTCTTTATGTCTCTGTAGCCACACGGAGCAGAAGCCTACTTTCTGCAGCCCCTTAAGGACTACAAATACCCCCCAGCCGTGAGCTTGATCCTCCACAAAAACTCATCACTCAAGTTCTCCCCTCTCGTGCACAGAGTGCAAGCAGGGGCACTTTCTTGCGGAGAAATGGCATCCCTAATGAAGTTTGTCTTTACGTCGCTCCGCCGCATCCGCGCTCCCGAGGACAGTCCCTCCACATCTTCCTCCACCCACACGACGAGGCACTCCGGGGGACCGTTCACGATGGGAGTCCCATGCAACCCGGAGTCCGGCATCGGGCTCCTTGCTGCAGTGGCGGAGCCGGCGTCCACATACCTCCGTGTGGCCCACAAGCCTGTCATCACCCACACGGGCATCCGCGGCATCCTGGCAGTGACGGACGACCTCTGCTGCAACGGTGCCTGCGGATCCGTTTACTGCTGCGGCACCATGGAGCTGGAGGCCAGAACGTCACGCATCAACAGGACCTGCAGGCTCTGCTCCCGTCGGCTGGATGGCGGAAGAGTCTACATGTACAAGTAAGCCACTCTCTCCTGACTGCTGTCTAAGAAACGTTTCTGATCATGAGTTGCATGTGTTGCATGGCTGATGTTTTCTGCTTTTTGTTGGCGACCTGGCAGGGGCTTGATGTTCTGCACGCGGGTATGCAGATTTGACTACTTTATGGAGGCACTATACGACAAGAGACACAGGGAGCAAATCGGGGTGCCACCGAGCAACGGGATCAGGGCAGACGTCAAGGAATCGCTGGTGCCCAGAGAGGAAAAGAAGAGCTTCATGAAGATCTTCTCCGGATGAACAGGGACTAAGTTCCCCTAACGCCATCAACATGGAAATGGGATCATGTATTGTATGCATACAGTGCATCAACGGGATACAAGATGAACAAAGGAGTTGTGAGGTTAACATGTTAGGGTGGTGTAACTGATGTAGGATCATGTGCTATAAATTTTATTTCTTTATATAATTCCACTAGTAAAGTACTTCTGTTTTCGTCATTCTATTCTTTTTTTTTCCCCAAAATATGTCTTCGTCAGTCTGTTTGTTTGTTTTTATCCCCAAAAGCTGCTACATAGTCATCGGATGAGTACTGAGCGAGCATACATTGCACGGGCTTACCGTGCGCGATGTATGCCAGCTTCATCCACATAACCGTGCCTTGTTTGTGTTACCTTAATAAGCTTTTGAACCTTGCCCGGCACACACATATGCACGCCATGGCATCCTTTCCTTCCGCCTCCTATCCACGTTGCTTCGAGGCTTACCGCTAGTGCCTCACCTGTACAGTAAATGGAACGGCACACATTCGATGGGTAGTCCAACAGCTAGTGCATTTCCCGCTCGGTAGTTTTATTTCCCGCGCGAGGACCCTGCTGCACGCGGCTCTGCGCCTGGGTAGCCCGGGTCGTTGCCGGTGTTCGACCCGCGCGTCTCCTAAGTCCTGCACGCTACTCGCTCCGCTCCGCTCCGCTCGTGTCTGGGAGCCCCGCGCGTCACCCCCGATCCTGCACGCAAGCGTCGCGCGCCGGTCGCCACACTGCTCGCCCCGCGCCGGTGGTCGGTCCCGCGCGCCGCCTGCCGCCGCTGTTCATCGCCAACCTCGTGCACGTGGGCTCGTTCTCCTTCCCGGCGCCAGGTTATTGTACTTGCATTTTTAAAGTTTATATGCCGATTAATTTTCCTCATGTTCCGATTCGAGGTAGTACAGGCACACACCTTTTCTTTGAGAATAGCAATAGCTGAAACGCAAGGCACTTTATGGTTTGAAGTAGTTTTTTGTTGAAATGTTTATGAGGCCGTTGTGATTTTAGGAATGACGATGAGGTATCTGAAGCTTTCAAACTGTGGAACGGCTGGTAGTCAGGGGACATTTGATGATGATGATGTTGAGATTGCTGCAACTATTGCCCTTGTTCAGACAAAACCAAATTGGGGAGGTTCAATACCTGGTTACAAGACATACAAGCGTGATCGTGAAGGTGCTAACAAGTTATTGAATGCTCAATATTTTGTGGAACGTCCACTGTACAACGCCGATCATTTCCGCAGGAGGTGTGCATAGGGCTGGCTGTCGATCCGGCTCGGCACCAGCTCGCTCTAGCTCGTTAGTATAACGAGCTAGCTCAGCTCGGCTCGTTATACTAACGAGTTAATATTGTAGCTCGGCTTGGCTCATTATGCTCACGAGATAGCTCATTATGGCTCATCGAGTTTTACTTAAAAACATATTATTTTAATTTTGCAAAATAAAATAATATGCATCATATTAAAATATCATATATTTTAGACCATCAAATATATTTAAGATGTAAACCAAACATTATTTATTCATGTGTTCATGGATCTAGATAACTGAACTATATGTTCTTATAGAAAAATAATACATTCACATAAATTTTATAACCAAGTGTTCATTACAAACTATAAAAGAGAAAAATAGTAGTGCTCACATCGTTTAGTTCAGCCGTATTGTTTACGAGTATAGAAGGTAAGAAGTATCCGTAGGCTATTACTTTTTTTATATATTTAGGGTTTATACTTGTACAAAGGGCTAAGTTGACTTGTGGTGGGCTGGGCTATGGCCGTAGCTCGTTAGGCTCGTGAGCTCAGGCTCGTTAACATAACGAGCTAATAAACTAGCTCAGCTCATTTGAAATTCGAACAACTCGAGTCGAGTCGAGCCGAGCGCCGAGTTTGCCTCCGAGTTGAGCGAGCTATCGAGTCACGAGTTTTATTGCCATCCCTAGGTGTGCACTTGAGCTGAAACATATTATTTATTGTATTGTCAATGAAATATGCAATAAATTATACAAATTATGTGTAGGTACCGAATGCGGCAGAGTTTGTTCCTTTCAATTATCGACAAGGTTACTGAAGCGGACTCCTATTTCAAACAGAAAACAAATTGTGCTGATCAGCGATGATTTTCTCCCATTCACAAATGCACAATTGCAATAAAAATGCTAGGGTATGGTAACATTGCAGATTCATTAGATGATCATCTTTACATGGGTGAGAGCACTGTATTGGAGACACTGAAGCGGTTTGTGAGAACTATATTAAATGTTTTTGGAGAGGAATGGATCAGACCACCATCAGAAGAAGAACTACAACAGATACTAAAAGTGAATGTGGCAAGAGGTTTTCTTGAAATGATTGGCAGCATAGATTGTATGCATTGGGAGCGGTCTAGTTGCCCCACGGATTTGCATGGGATGTACAGGGGGGCACAAAGGGAAGCCAACTATGATTCTAGAGGCTGTGGTGACCGAGGACCTCAGGTTTTGGCATGCGTACTTTGGATTAACTGGATCTCATAATGATATTAGTGTGTTGCACCGATCACCGGTCTTTGATGATTTAGCTAATGGTAGAGCACCTCCGGTTGAGTTAAGTGTGAATGGCAATACTTACAACATAGGTTATTATCTAGATGATGGGATATATCTAGATTGGGCTACCTTGATCAAGACAATTAATGCACCTATAAGTAACAAGCACAAGGTGTACGCTGAGCGGCAGGAGGCATGTAGGAAGGATGTGGAGCGTGGTTTTGGTGTTCTTCAGGCTAAGTGGAAGATTTTACACTCTCCTGCTAGGTTATGGCACCAAGAAGATCTGAATTATATTATGACGGCTTGCATCATCATACATAACATCATCATCATGGATGAGAAAGGTGTGGACCTTCCTACTATTCATTCATCAGAGTGGCCGGGTCGGGAGAACCCTCCTGTCAGTAATATTGCTGAGTTCATAGATGCTCAAACTTATATTCGGAACAAAGAAAATTGCCACCATCTTCGTACCGACCTCATTGAGCATATATGAGGACTGTATGGTTCAAGAAATGGACCTTTTGCTCTAAATGGAAGCATATGAATGTTGCAGCAAATTAGTGAGCTTTTGTTTGTAAGGTATATATGTAAGTATTCCAGAATATGTGAAACTATCAGTAAGTGTAGTCAAGCTGTCATATATGTAGCCACAAGCTTTTGAATTCTGGTCATGTCTGGTTGAACCTTTTGTTTATATATATATATATATATATATATATATATATATATATATTTCAAAGTCTCAGATTGCCAACTTATCATTATGTTGTCTCACATACATAAAACAGATTTTTTGCAAAGACATACAAGGTATAGATGTTTTCATAAAACAGAATTTTTACAAGGAATACAAGGTACAAATGTTCTCACACACATAAAACAGAATACACAGTACAGATGTTCTCATACAACAGAATTTTTGCAAGGAATACAAGGTACAAATGTTCACACACACATAAAACAGAATACAAGGTACAAAATCTTTGACACATTCAAGTAAATCCACGACGCTCCATGATCTGGCGTTGCATGCCAATGTAATAATTCTTCAAATGCAGAGCCATCTTGTCAATGTCTACTCCTATGATTGCAGCTTCAGCAGACAGTAGTTGTGCCTCAGCTTGCATTGCAGCGTTCGCAGCCTCTTGTTTCCTGAGAATTAAATTGTCCTCGCGCTACTGCTTCTTGAGATCTAAAATTTCCCTTTGAAGGTTGAGTTTCTCATCTTTCCTACTAAGGATCAACTGCATTTGTTCCTCTTCTTTTTGTTGGCACTTCTCCCTCTTGTCATGAATTCGTTGAAGAACATCAACTGCAATGCTCGATCAGGATGCATCTGTGACCCTCTTTCTTTTAGCACTATCTGTAACTTCTGGTCTAGGAGGCACGCCATTGTCATTACCTCCCTCTGCCACTCCACCATGACCTGAGTTTGCTTGTGAAGCACCTTCCTCCTCCCTTGTCCCAGTGGAGGTGTTGTTCAGCTCCAAAAGCTTCTCATTCCATTTCGATTCATTTCGGAGAATCCTCCTGCAATGCATGAATTGAAACGGTTCAGAAGCCTCATATATCTTGATTGCATCATCAATCTGAAAATACCATGTGAATGAAAATATTTCAGTTCAAATTGGTGCAGTTTACAATTGCCATGACCTCTGTATACTATGCATGAATTGTGTAAAGTTTTCAGTTTATAGTTTTCAGTACAAGAGCATACCCTGTCTTGTTCATTTTTCCTACTCTCATTATGACGATCAACTGCAGCCTTAAACCCACATAACTTGTTCAACGATGTTTGAATGGCACTCCACCTAGCTTGGATAGCTAGTTGGCTACAGTTACTTCCCTCAGGTTTAAATTCATTGTAATAATTATGCAACCTTTTGTAATAACCTCCTTGAGTCCGATTGACACCTACATATGATCCAAAAAGATAATTCAAAGTTCTATAACAACATCCAGAACATTTTAGGAAGGCAGAACAAAGGAATCCATTTCATTAAGGCAGAACAAAGGACTCCATGTTACCAAGGCAGAACAAAGAACATTTTAGCAAGGCAGAACAAAGGACTAACCTATTCTTGCATCTTTGCTTACGTTCAGGAAGGCAGAACAAAGGGCTCCATCTTCTTCTTTTGTGAAACCACCCCCTCTCCGTGACACCTTCTTCTCCTTGCCTTTTCGTGCTCCAAGAGGTGCCACAATTTCCACATCTTCTTGATAAATTTGTGCATCGACAACATAATTCACCTATCCGGCAACCAGTACTGCTTGTGAACCAAAATTCATGATGATAAAAAACATCACAATGCAGCAACTGACCTGTTGGGACTGCAGGTACTCAAGAGGGTTCGATGAGGATTGAATCTCATAATGCCATTGATCAGAAGCACAATAAGGCGGCTCCTGCGAGCCTTGCCCTCCAAATGTGGGAGTTTGATTATCCATTCTACAAAAACATACTCTTTTCAATTAATCCTATTCAAATTGCCAAAAAAACAGATGTTAGTTGTGTACCAAATCAAGGGAGTGTTAATAGGTTCTACTCAAAGGATTATGATGTTGTTTATACCAATTTTCCGGATAGGAGTGAATGCCAATATGATTTAAGGCCACAGATCTACCCTACCTAAAACTAGCAGAAATATGAAATCATCTCTAGAGTATACTGCAGTTCATTGAATCCATCAAGCATAAAGGAAAATTTATTGAATCCACCAAGGAGAAAGGATACTGCAGTTCACACACCGAAGTTGTCGCTCGTCATGTGCTCTGCCTCTACACGGCACAAGGCACTTGCCCCGTGCTGCGTGCTGCTAGCCCCGCCGCCGGCGACCTGCTGCCTGATGCTAGCCTTGTGAGCCGTCGGTCGAACGCCCGCCGCTTGCCCTACAGGCCGCCACCCGCCGCTAGCCCTGCTCGCCATCAGCTGCATGCTCGTCGCTGCCATTCAGTCTGTGTGGCAGAAGTCGCTCGACCCGTGCTGCTCGCCGCTCGACCCGTGCCGCCCGCCCCATGCACGTTGCCGCTCTTCCGCCACCGGTTCGTTGATGACTGCTCAGATGCGTTTGAGGAGAGAGATGGTGTTTTTTTGCTTCTTCTCTCTCATCAAAGGAAAATTGCCTCTCTCATTTGCCTTCTCTATTGGAGACTGGTTCGGTGAGGCACAGTTGCACTTCGACAGACATTTTGGTTTGAGAAAATCGCTTTAGTGCCATCAGCTTAAATCGTAATCCCTCTCTCACCACCGAGAAAACTTTAATCCCACTTGTGCTAGTGATAGAAAAAATTTATCCGCTCCATGTCACTAGTGACCGGTTCAACCAGTCTAGTGTGCCCATGAAGAGCGGGCAGCAGCGCCTGAAGCGCCGCACGGTCACGCTCGAGCTGTCGCCGCCGTCCACGGACGCCACCTCCACCAACATGACCAAGTCACTCAGCGATGGCCGGTGCGCGCCCCGCCGCAACTCCTCAAACTCGACGAAGTCGTCAGCCCATGCGTGGCCACCGTGTCATGGTGCCCGCCCTCTGGCCAGTGGTACATTGTGGCCGGGGTCCTCTGCGGCAGCTGCGCCATAGGATTCTGACGACTGACGAAGCACAACAACTGAATCACATGAATGCTTTTTCGTCCTCAACTTATTTTTTCCTCTTTTCCCTAATAGGCACAAATTCCTGAAATTGACAACAATGAAAGTTGCCTAGGGGGGGGGTGAATAGGCAATTTAAAATAATCCTAAAAAAGCACTAAGTTTTGATCAAATGACAGGAACGACGAAACTTCCGTCACCATGGAAGTTCTGTCAAATGATAGAACTTCACCAATCCTTTCTCTAAAATTTATTTAAATGCAGATAACTAAACAAGTAGAGATACAATACTTGATAAAGGTGAAGCTACGACAATGCACACTTAGGATTTTTTTAAGAATAGCTAGCAACACAATCAACAAGTGAATCGAGCACAATAATATGAAAGAAATGCGGAAATGTAAAGAGAGACACAAGGAATTAACCCGAGGTTCGATAACCACACTAAGTAGTTCCTACGTCCTTGTTGAGGAGCCACACAAAGTGGCCGGGTCTCTCTCAACCCTTTTCCTCGCCAAGCAATCACAAAGATCGTGCTTAGATTTCTTTCTCCACCTAATTCTTTTCCATCGAAGGCAAATCACACCTTCACAAACGTCCCCATTTCACCACAACAAGTTGGGAGCTCAAGGGCGACGCCTGTTGGGGGGATCACTTCGCAAGCCACCCCTCGAGGGTTTATCAAAGTTGGGTTGTGAATAAAAAGTCAAAGTTAACCATCGTTCCTTTTTTTATTAACCATAACTTCGAGGTACAGATGTCCATCGGAGGCCTCGGAAAAACCAAGACCCTTCGGCCCTAGCAGAAAGAGGCAAGCGCGCTCAAAAGCAGCGGAGCCTTCGAGCAATACCTCCGCGCCCACAAAGGATAAAGCCATCATCCTTCGAAGGACAGAGCAGCGGACCCTTCGAGCGGTACCTCCGAGCCCACGAAGGATGAAGCCATCTGATGAGGACATCACCCTTATGGATACACCCAGCACTCCGCCAACCAAAATGCAAGTTCATGCGCGATAACTGAATTTACGGGTGAGCTTGTTCCTAATAATTCCTTTATGTGATTTTGAGAATAGATTGCTACCTAATAAATTAATTATTGTTATAAACCATGGAGATGATGATGAGATAGCTGGGGAGGTGATTGGAGACGTGATGGGCCAGCAAGGACGTCCAAGCCAAGGTGGAGGCCCAATCAAAACCGACTTCGAGTCTGTCTCGGAGCCCAGGACCAGTCTGCACTAAAACGGATGCCCAGGACGCATACGGACTCGGATTTGGACGTTCTATATATGCCTGGAAAGATAACGAAAAGCCCTTTCCAACCCAACTGGTCCCATGTCAAAATTCGTCCCGAGGCATCGGCAATCTGCGAAACAATTCGACTTCCAGAATCTGTCCTGGTGTTGCGACACCGTAATCGGTCTTTGGGCCATGTATCGAGTTGAGCGCACTTAGGGCTGCGTCCAGGGGGTCTTGCACGATCCTAGGGTCCTCATATACAGCTGCCGCCTCTTCATTAGGGTTTGGATTTTGCTTAGATTATTCTGTTGATAACAGTTTCGCCGTTTGATCGGTTTGTGAGACCCCAACTTGTAAGATTCATCGTATACTTGCAAATTTGGTTGCATTCTTCTTTGTTCTTGCTTGTGTTCTTGATTTGCAGGCAAGGATAAGTCTTCTCGGCGAGGTCAATCGTTCTTGGACGGTTAATAACCATAGGAGACGTTGTGCTGCGATTGCGGGTTCAGAACGTGTCGTTCGGAAGCCGGATCGATTTGTGTATCGCCTCCGCCTTAATCAAGATTATCAGAACCTATCGGAAGATCGGGAACCCTTGTCCACATCAAGTGGTAATCAGAGCTTCAGGTACACCGTTAGGTTCGCCCTTATCCTCGTTATTTTGTTCAATCCTAGAGTCCAGAAAATTGCCCTACAAAAATATTTGTTCGTCGTGTTTCCGCTATCCTACACCCCCCTTGAGCCTTGCAATTTTCAGTTTAGTTTGCTTCTCTGAATTTTAGTCCCTACAAGGTCATTGTGTTGTTGGTCTAGTACTTGTTCTTTGGTCTTGTTTGAGTCGTGTGTGTCCTTGTTCATAGACAATCAAGAAAAAAAAAATCAGATTGTTGCACACATTGAGAGAATAGTACTGCTGGAATTATTTGCACTAAATATTTATTTAACATCTAGCCTTCTATTTTTTGTGTGCAAAAGAAACTTAGAGTGTTTTTTGTTGCACATTGTCCCTTGAGTCAAGAGATTGCTGCACGTTGTTGCATATGAGAATTGTCGGTTCAGTTCTACATGTACATCTATTCCTTATGTAAAGAGTCCAAAAAAAAAAGTTTAGGTTTTTTCTTTGTGCTATAAAGTTCGCAACTCTTGCTGTAGTTCTATGTCAAAAAAAATCATGAAAAAAATAAAAGGCAAAGAGGTGCTGAAAAAAAATAAGAAGAAAAAGCCGCACCTATAACAAAAGAAAAAAAACAAAAGGAGAAGAGAAAAAAATTCAGAATTGCTTGCAGCCTTTGTGTCCTTTGTTGAGCCATTTGCTTGCTTGCTTGAACTAGGTCCGATACAAGTTTAGGCTAGTGACATAGACTAGCTTGGGACTATTATTCAGTTTTGCAATTTGTGAATTGAAATTTTGCTAATCCTTGCTACTATAAATTGCCTACCTAGCTCCACATATATCCTTCTGAATAGGCACAGAACTTTGGACCCTCGCAATCGTCGGATCACACTCTCCAAGGTATCCTCTGTTTTGCTACTAAGAATCTTGTAAGAACTCAGTTAGGTGCTGTCATTTGCTTGTTGAGAGTTTCCACCGTGATCAAACAGTGGTGATAGGAAAATATACTCTTGTGTGTTTTCTAGTTTTCTATTAACAATGACAGGTTACAACACCGATGGTGATGAGTCGATGGTGTCAAATGAGGTTGATACAAGTGTTGTAGCACAACGAGTGTTTAGTTCTCAAATGGAGAAGGTAGAGCAAAATCAAATGAACAACTTGTTTCAGACTCACTTTGTTGTGAAGGATCGACGTTGTCGTGTCATCATTGATGAAGAGAGTAGCAACAACATCGCAAGCTTAGAATTGGTCGAGAAGCTCGGCTTGACCACACAGCCACACCCGTGTCCATACTACATCCAATGGGTAAATTCTTGTGGTAAGATAAAGGTAGATAAAATTACACGCATTGAATTTTTTATTGGTTCTTATAAGGATTGTGCAGATTTTGATATAGTGCCTATGCAAGCGTGTCATTTGTTATTGAGTAAGCCTTGGATTTCTACAAATAATGCTTTGCACAATACCATTGCTAATACCTATTCATTTAAATACAATGATAGAAGAGTTACTCTTAAACCTATGACCGCTGCTGAAATTTTAGAAGAGGATCACAAAGGCTTGAAAGGAGAAATAATGAACCGTTTAGGAAAGAATGGACTGTTTCAAATGTTGCAACACTTACATCAAAATCTGAATTAGATGATGAACATATTTTCGTGCCTCTTGTTGCAACTAATATATTTCAGGTTCTACACAAAGAAGAGGATAGTGAGAAAGATGAAGAACATGTTGTTGCTTCAAGTAAGAACTTTCTTGATGTGATGAATTGTTCCAACAATCTTGTTGTATTGGAACCTTGTTTTGATTTACCATTACCACAAGTTGATTTATCTACTGATCCTTATGATAAAGAGGAGTTGTGTGCCACTGCTTCACTTATACCTTTGCCACAACAAATGAATAAGCTTGATGTTTTTGCTTATGATTCACCTACTAGTGCTGAAATAAAACATTTGATTTTAATAACATGTGAAAAGGATGAGCAGAAATTATTGTCTTCTCTAAATACTTTGGGTTATATTGAATTTGATGTTCTTTGTGATCTAAATACCGTGGAGAAGCAAATCTTTTCTCAAACTGAATTGCCTTTACTAACAAGAAACGAATTTTATGCTATAGGAAACTATGATCATAGAGGTGTATTTATGGTGCATAAAGTTTATATTTGCTCAAACATGAATACTCCTTGTGTTGTACAACCAAATGATGAACTAGAAAACTGCAATAACAATTATCATGTCATGTCATGTTTTTCTAGTGTTTTTAAGATCACACATTTTCTACCTTGTCATAAGACGGAGAATGATGTTTATATTGCTGAGCAAGTTTTCATAGAGGTCATTAATTTGCATGGCATGCGTTCTATTGTAGTTTCACATTGTGATGATAAATTTTATAATGCATATAAATATGAGTTGTATCCCAAGTTTGGGAATAGTTCCACAATTAATATTTCAAATTTGAGACCATACATGGGAGAAAGAGATGAGCTCGTGTCGAGGACGACTCTAATTCAAAAGGGGGAGAATGATGAGGACATCACCCTTATGGATACACCCAGCACTCCGCCAACCAAAATGCAAGTTCATGCGCGACAACTGAATTTACGGGTGAGCTTGTTCCTAATAATTCCTTTATGTGATTTTGAGAATAGATTGCTACCTAATAAATTAATTATTGTTATAAACCATGGAGATGATGATGAGATAGCTGGGGAGGTGATTGGAGACGTGATGGGCCAGCAAGGACGTCCAAGCCAAGGTGGAGGCCCAATCAAAACCGACTTCGAGTCTGTCTCGGAGCCCAGGACCAGTCTGCACTAAAACGGATGTCCAGGACGCATACGGACTCGGATTTGGACGTTCTATATATGCCTGGAAAGATAACGAAAAGCCCTTTCCAACCCAACTGGTCCCATATCAAAATTCGTCCCGAGGCATCAGCAATCTGCGAAACAATTCGACTTCCAGAATCTGTCCTGGTGCTGCGACACCGTAATCGGTCTTTGGGCCATGTATCGAGTTGAGCGCACTTAGGGCTGCGTCCAGGGGGTCTTGCACGACCCTAGGGTCCTCATATACAGCCGCCGCATCTTCATTAGGGTTTGGGTTTTGCTTAGATTATTCTGTTGATAACAGTTTTGCCGTTTGATCGGTTTGTGAGACCCCAACTTGTGAGATTCATCGTATACTTGCAAATTTGGTTGCATTCTTCTTTGTTCTTGCTTGTGTTCTTGATTTGCAGGCAAGGATAAGCCTTCTCGGCGAGGTCAATCGTTCTTGAACGGTTGATAACCAGAGGAGACGTTGTGCTGCGATTGCGGGGTTCAGAACGTGTCGTTCGGAAGCCGGATCGATTTGTGTATCGCCTCCGCCTTAATCAAGATCATCAGAACCTATCGGAAGATCGGGAACCCTTGTTCACATCACCATCATCCTTCGAAGGACAGAGCAGCGGACAAGATCAAGAACCAGCATGGCACGAAGAGGGCAACACGTGGCGCCAGCACGTGTTGTGGCGTGCGGGACAAGGAAGGGTACCAGAAAAGCTCAAATGACCAATCTATCCTTTATGACCATTTTATACAGAATATTCGGAGAATATAGTAGGTAATTAGGGATAAAATGGTTATTTGCATATGATCTAAGTACGGGTCTATAAATAGAACACCTCTTCTTACTTATAACGGGACGAATCTTTTTGGGGAACACATGATAGGAGCCCATTGTTCCGTTTCATACCCTTCGTGATTTCTTTTCATGTTTACTCTTTTTGTTAGTGGCACTGAAGCTCGCGCTTTGTGACACCAATAGTGGTGCCCACCGTGTTGTGAGCTCGTACATAAGCTCACGATGACTCGACTCCATGGGCCGCTGTCTTCGAGCGGCACTCCGCACCCCCCCCCCCCCCTCGAAGCAGCGCTCTAGGAGACCCTCAACTGACTGACGATCAATCTACATCCAAGTAACAAAAGAGAATACCCCCGAAGTGCAACCATCGCTTCAAGCAAAAGTGGTAGATGGTCCAAAAGACCCAGTACAGCATCCCGAACAACCGTCAAGCTCAAACCCTCCGAGAAGCAACACCCCAACCTCGATGACAGCAGCACAAGAGATGGAACTGTTAGCCCAAAGAGCCGAGCACCTCGAGCAACTCAAGCAATAGCTGTTGCAAGAGCAAGAGCTAAGAAGCAAAGCGTTGTCCGAGAGAGAGAGAGAAAGCCTTACAAGAGAAAGAGTATATAGCCCAGCTCAGACTCAGGAATCTGCAACTGGCAAAAGAAGTCGAAGAACTCCAGAGAATCATTGGCAAAGCAAGTCGCCAAGAATCAAACCCAACTCCTGAAGCTCACCCATACCTCGAGCAAGAAGTACCACTTACGCCAAGCTGTCAACCTATAGCCGCAGAAGTACTGCCAGTTCGAAGAGCAAGCACAACGGGCATAATCGACAAAGACTCACCTCTCTCCGAAGGGTTGCAAAGAGCTCCATACCACCGTAGTTCAGAATGATATCGTTAGCCAAATTCAGCGGAAATTCTGACCCAAGGCAATTCCTCATGAGCTACGAAGCAGCAATCATATCAGTAGGAGGAGACAAGGTAACCTTGGCAAAGGCATTTGTTTGCTCCCTCGAAGAGTCCGCCCTCAATTGGTATTTCAACCTACCCCCCCCCCCCCCCGGGGGTCTCTATACAGCTGGGAAAACATCATGGATAAGGTGGTCGCAAGCTTTCGAGGGTTCCGCACCATTATGGAAGCATCATATGAGTTGTTGAATATCGTCCAGCAAGAAAATAAGCAATTACATGATTACTACAAAAGATTCCTCATGCTTCGAGCCCAGGCCCCGAGCATCACGGATGAGGCGGCAATAAGCTCTGTACTCAGAGGCATGCAAGCATGCCAGATGTATTCAACTGTGCGCAAAAACCACCACGCACAATGCAAACCCTATGCATGAAGTTCAGAGAATACAGTAGATCAGATGTGGATTACAAAAGACGCAAGCAAAGTCAAAATAAGAGTCGCAACCAACCACATGGTGAAGGTGGCTATCAAGAAAGGTAGTATAGAAAAACTAAGCAATTCGCAGAACCCTCGCCTTCATTCATCGGCCATATCAAGGGAGAGAAAGAAGACATCACGGGTGGAGATAACCAGAGTAATGATTTCAAAGGGAGCAACCAGCGAGGGCGGGGCAGAGGCCGAGCTTCTCAAGTCCAGACTCGACCGGCGAGGAACACAAGGGGCATAAAACTTCCATTTGCCTCAAAGCAAAAGAAATCCAAGAAAGGATCGAAGCAGAAAAGAAGGCTTCGTACTTACCCAAAGCCATCAATTATACATCACCCAACCCATGGCCCCAGCAACCATATCCACAACCCGTTCAACCCAATTACCACTACCCAAGCACCCACCATCATCAACTTTACGCACCATCCCCATATTTTCATGTAACTCACCCCACACAACCGCTCAGCCAATATATTCAACCTAGACAACAAATCAACAACCATTGCCTAGCCAAGACCAGCAAAGCCAAAAGCAAGAGCCTCAGCACCTACCACAGCCTAAACCAGAGTCCACCCCAAACCAAGCCGCAACCTTAGCCATCTAGGAGACCAAGTCTCCAAGAATAACAAGCAAATCAAATCTTGATGTGGAGGGAAAGATGTGCTCAAGCTTTTAAGTGGATGGATTCAATCTTTTTGTGGTTGGATCTCTCTCACTTGCTTGGAATGTCAAGAACAACTCTAGGAGTGAGAGGGGAGAGCTCTAGCTGAAATGAGAGTGAATTTTCAAGGACTCCAACCCTTCCCACGGGGGAAAGGGGAGAGTATATATAGAGGATCTCCAAAAACTAACTGTTACACTACTTTTCTGTGTCTGATGAAACTTTCGTGGTTATCCACGGAACTTCCGTCAGTTCAAAAAGAGCTGTTGTGCGGTTGGATTACAACTGAGTCAGAGATGACGGAACTTCCGTGATGGTCATCATGGAACTTCCATTGCTCTCGGGTATGCAACACAAAGAAACCAGAGAATAACGGAACTACCGTGGGGAGCCCACGGAACTTTCGTAACTCTCGGGTTGGCTGAGATTAGATGCTTGGTAATGACGAAACTTCTGTGGAATGAACCACGGAACTTTTGTGACTCTCTGTTTGGCTTAAAAAGGATTGGTTCTTTTTGGCATTGGTTCATTAAACTCTCACAAAACTTTTTGGTAGGCTTGAGCACACAAATTTCCCTTCTTAGCAAGATTGGTTTACCCCCCTTTATAGTTTGGCATGCCTATGACTCAATTAAAATAAAAACTACTCTTTTAAGGCATTTGAGTCAGTTTTCCTTTTCTTCTTTTTGGAAGTAATAGCCACCTTGCAAATGTGGGTTTAAACAACAATTTTGATTATCTGCACATTTACTTCATGAACATTGTTAGTACAATTTTAATCTTCCATCATCATACACCAAAATCCACTAGGGGATCCTAGATGCATCTTCAATCTCCTCCTTTTTGATGATTGATGATGATAGATTAAAAAGGATATAAAGGAGATAATCAAACTAGACAAAGAGCAAAATATAGCGGAGCTCCCCCTAAAGATATGCATGAATCACACAAACATGTGGAGGAGCTCCCCCCATATTTTTCAATGAGTGGGGTGCCTAAAGGTGTACAAGTGTGCAACATAGAGATAAAGCGATAAGCATTCAACATACTTGACACAAACAATCAACAAGGAGTAATAAAATAAGCACACTTGTAACTATAGAGTTATTACAATAAAGGTTCACAAATAGTTTTCACACACGAGATAGAAAGATACTACTTGTCCATAGGTTCATCACTATCCTATTACAAGCGAGATCACACAACACAACTATCATCCTTTTTCATCGCTTCTCTCCCCCTTTGGCATCAATGCACCAAAAGGAAGAAAAAGAGAGAGAGAGAAGAAATGAAATTACTCATCTTCTTCCTCGAATCCCTCATCCTCATCTTCATCTTCATCTTCATGAGGTGGAGGAGCTGTAGATGGCCCGGCAGAGAGATCACTCCAATCATAGCCTGCAAGAGGGTCAGCAAAGATCGATGGCTCACCATCAGGCTCACACTCGGAGCCATCGGGAGACACCTCATGTCCTTCAGCTCGCTGGTCCCTCTTGTAGCGTCTCACTTGCTTCTTGATTCTCCTCTTGTTCTCCTAGTTCTCTTTAGCATTGAAGCAACAGACATTGAAGATGCCTTTAAGAAAGACAAGAACTAGAGAAGATGGACGGTGCTGCCGGTCTTGGGCTGAGGAAGAGGCCCCTGCTGCTGCTGCTGCATCTCTCTCAGCCACTGTCTCGGCATGAGCACGGGCGAGACTCACTCTCCTAGAGGAAGACACTCCTGGGGGAGTAGGATCAACTGGGCGAAGCTCATGTTGCACCCTAGGCCTCAAGGGGGTGTGCTTGCACTCCTTCTCAAATATAAGCCCTGTTTCAGCTTCCATCATCCTCATAAGATACGGAGCAAATGAAAGACTCCTTCTAGTGTCAATGGAAGCTAAGTGGATCTCATTTGTGATGAAGTCCATGACACATAAGGGTCTTGCCTGAGGATTAAACCTAGCAAGAATGTTCCTTGAGCTCTCCACTATAGCAGTAGCATATCCTCCCTTGGGTGCAATGGTCACTCTAAGCATCCGGTTGAGCGTGAAGTAGTAGTTGTGAAGGCCATTAGTTGTTCCAAACACATTTGGACATGTCTCATAGTACATGAAAGTCATGTCCTTCTCCTTCATCACAGGTTCATTTGTGATGATCTCTCTAGTGCGATCCGAACTTTCTTGAAAGAAGTAGCTTGCAAAGCGACTCGCTAAGACAGAATACTCCACACCTTGAGTTCTCCAATGAAGTACGCCCTTGCCATCAAGGAAGAGAGTGGAGTAGAACTGGCAGATTACCTCCTCATTCCAATCATAGTTGAATGCCATCAAATCATAAACTCCTCTATCCTTGCACACTTGGATGATCTCGTCGAACACGTGATTCTCCTATGACTCCATGTAGGACCAATCAATCCATTGGTGGGAGGCTAGTTGGTTCTTCCGATTCTTGTCTATGAGCATAGACATATAGTAATCTTGTTGGAACCATGTGTAGAACCGGGGGTCAGTGGTTTCTTGTTCTCCTACTAGTGCGGGATTTTACTTCCTTGATTCAATGAGGGCATCAAGATTTTTCTTGTAGTCCTTGTAGATGTAGTCATCCGGATAGACGGGTTCATGGACTTTAAGTCCCTCAACCACATCTACAGGGTATGTCCTTGCTGCTCTTGAGGATCCCTTTTCCTTTGCGGACTTCTTTTCCTTCATAGGCCGCTTGCCCTTATCTTGAGATCTCCTAGGAGGAAGAGATCCACCCGGCTGGACATGCACAGTCTGGGCATCCCTGCTGGAGCCTTGGCCAGTCAACTCTTGTCCTCGAACTGCAGCAACCTTTCTTCTCTTTGAGGCGGGCACAAGTTCTTCACTTGGAGAGTAGGAGGAAGAGTCTTCATCTCTTGGCTCGCTCAGAGCATTGGATGCGTATTTAATTCTCACCATCTTGAGCTGCCAATAGAATGAAGATTGATCAAGGAATGAGTCAAACCGTTACGATGAGAATCGAAGAGATGATCAAAAACAATGCACTGAACTGCAGACGACGGAAGTTCCGTGACAGATCACGGAAGTTCCGTCATGACGGAAGCTCTGACGAAACTTCTGTCACTTGCAGTTTGCACTAAAATTGACATTACTCCTAGATCCTACCACAACATCACAAATGCTTCTAACAGATGATATACTAGCTCTAGAGGAGTTAATCTATTCAAATGAAATGAAGACATTTAAACTTTTGACCTAAAAATGAAATTTGGGTCAAGGACTCATACCTAGGTCAAAAACCGAAGAAAAACGATGGAGATTTCGGAACTTCTGTGGGCGAGGAGCCAAATCTCCACCTATTTGATCCACTTCGTCGGTGAAATCCCCAAATCGCTGCAAATCGCCACTTAGGGTTTGAGAAGAGGAGAGAGAGGAAGAAAAGAATAATGGCCAGTTGGATAGGGAAGAAGGAGGGCGTCGGGCCCTTTAACCTGAGAGTGACGAAAGTTCTATCATTGGGCAACGGAAGTTCCGTCGCTCTCAGGTTTGGGCAGACAGTCCGATTGAGAAGTCACAGAAGTTTCGACACAACTTCCGTGGACGACGAAAGTTCCGTCAATGAGTGATAGAAGTTCCATTGCTCTCTGTTTGACAGAGAGAAATCCTCTACTAGTTTAAACTTTTGGACAAGATAGGTAGGGAATATAGGACTTGTTTCAACTTGTGAATAGCAACAATCAACCAAGTAAAATTATATTCACAGGTTTCAACAATATGATCTATTGATCAAGACATTTTGTTTTTTAAGAAAACAAAGACATTATGAAATTTTTAAAGAATTTTATTTTTAAGGGATTTTGCATGAGACCAACATCAAACAAAGTACAAGATTCTACTCCAAGTTGGATGAGTCAAGAATATTTAGTTCACTCCTAAGCTCACAAAACCGCTTCTCATCTAGGGGTTTGGTAAATATATCCGCTAGTTGTTTATCGGTGCTAACATAGCTAATCTTAATATCCCCTTTGATTGAATGATCTCTCAAGAAGTGGTGCCGGATATCTATATGCTTAGTCCTATTATGATCAATGGGGTTATATGCAATCATGATGGCACTCTCATTATCACATAGGAGTGGAACTTTGGTCATAGTGTATCCAAAGTCCTTTAGATGTTGCCGCATCCAAAGTAGTTGAGCACAACAACTTCTGGCTACGACATACTCCGCTTCGGCTGTGGATAGGGCAACGGAATTTTGTTTCATGGATGACCAAGACACAAGGGACCTACCCAAGAATTGGCACGTCCTGGAGGTACTTTTCCTATCCACCTTACATCCGGCGTAGTCAGCATCGGAATAACTGACTAACTTGAACTTGGAACCCTTTGGATACCACAATCCTAGGTTTGGTGTGTGAACTAAATATCTCAAGAATCTTTTTATAGCCACTAAGTGACTTTCCTTAGGAGCACTTTGAAATCTTGCACACATGCACACACTAAGCATGATATCGGGCCTAAATGCACAAAGATAAGGTAAAGAGCCAATCATGGATCGATATATCTTTTGATCCATGGGCTTACCATTTACATTCAGCCCGAGATGTCCATTTGTCTTCATGGGAGTCTTGTTTGGTTTTACATTCTCCATGTCAAACTTCTTGAATATGTCTTTAGTATACTTGGTTTGACTTATGAATGTTCCTTCTTCAAGTTGCTTGACTTGAAAACCTAGAAAGAACTTCAATTCTCCCATCATGGACATCTCAAATTTCCTAGTCATAATCTTGGCAAACTCATCACAAAAAGATTGATTAGTAGAACCAAATATAATATCATCGATATATATTTGGCACACAAAAATATCATTATCAACTTTTCTTGTAAAGAGAGTACGATCCGCCTTGCCAATTGTGAAACCCTTGTTGATCAAGTATCCCTTGAGGTGTTCATACTAAGCTCTAGGAGCTTGCTTGAGGCCGTAGAGAGCTTTGTGAATCTTGTAGACATGGTTTGACTTCTTTGGTCTTCAAATCCAGGAGGTTGTTATACATACACCTCCTCTTGAATAGGGCCATTTAGAAATGCACTTTTCACGTCCATTTGAAAAAGCTTAAAACCATGGTGAGTAGCATAGGCAAATAATATACGAATTGACTCAAGCCTAGCGACGGGTGTATAAGTTTCACCAAAGTCCAAACCTTCAACTTGTGAGTAGCCTTTAGCAACAAGTCTTGCTTTGTTTCTCACCACCACACCATACTCATCTTGTTTATTGCGGAAGACCCATTTTGTACCAACAACATTTTGCTTGGGTCTTTTCACCAATGACCACACCTTGTTTCTTTCAAAGTTGTTCAACTCTTCTTGCATGGCCATCACCTAATCCGAGTCTTGAAGTGCATGTTCCACCCTAAGAGGTTCCATAGAGGAAACAAACGAGCAATGATGACAAAACGTAGCCATTCGAGATCTAGTAGTTACCCCCTTTTGGATATCACCAAGAATGTTGTCAACGGGGTGATCCTTTTGAATGCTTTGTCAGATTCGTGAGTAAATTGGCCTAGATGCATCTTCTTCTTCTTGATTGTTGTCATCTTGAGTGTCTCTTTATCCACCATCTTGAGCTTGATCTTGGTTGTTGCCTTGATCATGATCGTCACCATGATCTTGGTTACTTCCTTGATTTTGTTCATCATGTGGCTAGTTGAGTCATCTTGTCTTGAAGAGGATGGTTCATCTTGACTTGAGTTTGGGTCTTGTGGTCTTATATCACCTATTGCCATGTTCCTTATTGCATCACAAGGAGCTTCATCATCTACATCACTTGGATTAACTTGCTCTACTTGAGAGCCATTAGATTCATCCAATTGCACATCCCGGGTGATTTTAACAACCCCGGTGTCTTTGTTAAAGACTCCATATGCATATATGTTAGTTCCATATCCAAGAAGAAAACCTTAATGTGTCTTAGGAGCAAACTTAGAGGATTTAGGTTTCTTGTTAAGAATAAAACATTTGCTCCCAACAACACGAAAATATGAAACATTGGGAAGGTTACTGGTGAGGAGCTCATAAGGTGTCTTGTTTAAAATCTTGTGAAGATATAATCTATTTGTTGCATGACATACGGTGTTGATGGCTTTGGCCCAAAAGGTGTCCGGCGTCTTGTACTCATCAAGCATTGTTCCTGCCATCTCTATGAGTGTGCGGTTCTTTCTTTCGGCTACACCATTTTGTTGTGAAGTGTATGGAGTGGAGAATTCATGTTTGATGCCTTCTTCATCAATATATTATTTAACTTGAGTATTCTTGAATTCCATTCCATTGTCACTCATTATCTTCTTGATCTTCACCTCATACTCATTTTGTGCTCTTCTCAAAAACCTCTTTAGGATACTTTGTGTTTCACTTTTGTCCTTCAAAAAGAATACCCAAGTGAAACGAGAATAATCATCAACAATTACAAGGTCATATTTGTTACCGTCAATGCTTATGTAGGTGACCGGTCCAAAAAGGTCCATGTGGAGCATTTCCAACGGTCTTGTCGTTGTCATCATTGTCTTGGATGAATGCGCCATTCCAACTTGCTTTCCGGCTTGACATGCGCTACATATTTTATCCTTCTCAAAAGCAACATCCTTTAGTCCGACAACGTGACCACCTTTTAGGAGATTGGAAAGGTTCCTCATCCCAACATGAGCTAGTCAGCGATGTCATAGCCAACCCAAGGTGGTTTTAGCGACCAAGCAAGCATGTAGGTTAGATCCCTCTTTGTTGGTATCAACAAGACAGATCTTGTCCTCTAAATACCCTTTGAAGGCTATTGAGGAATCCTTCTTCCTAAAAACGATCACGCCATCATCGTCAAAGAGACAACTATAGCCCATTTCACAAAGTTGTGAAACGGACATCAAGTTGTATCCTAGACCATTTATAAGATAAGCATTACCAATTGAAAGGTCATGGGTGATGGCAATCCGTCCACGACCAATTACCTTTCCCTTGTTGGCATTTCCAAATGATATGCCTCCACTTGGTAGATTGTCAAGATCAAGTGTGGAGAACATTGATCTCTCTCCGGTCATATGATTTGAGCACCCACTATCAAGTACCCATGTCGCGCCACCGGAGGAGTATTCCTACAAAGAACATCAAGCATGTCTTTTAGGCACCCAAGTTGGTTTGAGTCCCTTAACACTAGATATAAGTACTTTGGGTACCCACACACAAGGCTTCCACTTTGCATCATGTGGCCTAACAAACTTAGCAACCACTCTACCATAAGCATTACGGGTTAGCACATAAGAGGCATCAAAATCATAAAAGGATATGGTAGAGATCTTGTTGTTCTTATTGACTTGGGAGGTATTCTTTGGCTTGATTGTCTTCTCTTGTGCTACTTGCTTTCCCTTGCCTTCGGGTACAAAGTTTGGTCTCTTGTTGTAGCCCTTTTTAGGTACATTCTTATTGTACCCTAATCCTCTCTTGTCATGAGAGGCTCTTGACTCACCAATTATTTTTGTGGTTTCTATTTGAGCCTTCTTCTCAAGTTCCTTGACTTGATTGGATAGCTTTTCAATGATTGCATCTTGCTTGGCAATCATTTCAACATTGATGTTGTGGCACCTTCCACAACCCTTGCTTGTTGACGCTTGAGAAGATTCAAGCTTCTTCATCAATGAGCAGGAGCTTGTCTTGAGATCTTCAGTGGCCTTTGCTAAGGCCTTGTTCTCCTCTAGCAAGGAGTTGCACCTTTCTTGATACTTTTTGGACGTTGATGTGCATGATTCACTTGACTCTTTGACCTTTGCAAGGTCCTTAGTCAAGGTCTTCTTCTTCTCCTTCTCTTGCTCAAGTTGCTTGGTGAGCTCAAGGTTCTTGCTTCTTTCTTCATCAAGCAACTCTTCTTGTCTATCAATGATTCTTTCTTGATTGTCCAACTCCCTTTGTAGCTTACTAGCATTTTAACCATTTCATGCATAGAGGGGACCAAGTCCTCCTCTTCATCACTACAATAAGAGGGATTAAAATCGGTGTGAGGAGCTACCTTGCTTTCCTTGGCCATAAAGCATCGGGGAGCATCATCCTCATCATCGGTGAGGTTGTTGAAGAGTGACTTCTTGTCCGGAGGTAGACCAATGGCAATGTTGGCAATGCCACCCTCATCATCTTCATCATTATCATCGGGGATGTATTCTTGTCCAATGTGAGCTTGCCCTTTGTTGTATGGCTTCTTGTTTGGCTTGATCTTGTTGTTGTACTTTTTATTTTTCTTGCCCTTGCCATTTAGCCTAGGACAATCGGCAATCATGTGTCCTTGTTCATGACACTCATAGCATCTTCTACTTGTTCTTCTAGCTTTGTCCTTGTCAAAGCTTCTCTTGGTGAAGCCGTTCTTGATCATGTATTTACCAAATTTTTTGACAAATAAGGAAAACTCTTCTTCGTCATCATTTTCCTTGAGAGCTATGTCCTTCTTGCTTGACCCCTCATCACCAATAAGCACATTCACTCTTTTGCCCTTATCATCACGACTCTTATGGGCATTGATTCTTCCAATCACTTCATCGATTGTGAAGTTCTCAAATCCATCCTTTTCTTCAATAATAGTGCATAGAGTTGGGTTCCATATTCTAAGGGCCATGAGAAGCTTGTAGTTGACTTCTTCATCTTTGATATTGTCCCCATATGTTCTTCTCTCATTCATAATGTCCATGAGCCTATCATAAGTTTGTTGAGGCTCTTCTCCCTTGTTCATCACAAAGAAATTGAATTGATTCTTAAGGACTTTGAGCCTTGACTTCATCACAACTTCTACCCCCTCATGGGCACATACTAGCTTCTTCCATATTCTCTGGGCATTCTCAATTCCGGCTACTCTTGAATATTCCTTGGGGTTCAAGGAAGAGAGAATGGCCGACACCGCTTAAGCATTACGATGTAGGATTGTCCTTGTCCTCCAAGGTGAATCCCTTCTCCATAATTTCCCAAATTGGTGGACCAATAGACATGAGGTACATCTTTATCCGGTGATTGTACCAACTAAAGTCTTTGCCTTCAAAATAAGGCAATCTTCCACTTCCACTGCCATAAATGTTTGCCACATCAGCATAGTTCAATGGCATGACCGTGTCCAAATCACTTCCTTTGCTTCGGGAAGCAAGATCTTGAGGCTTGTCGCCTTCCCTCGACTTCGATATTCTTTAATCTTCAAGCTTTTAAGCCTTGTAGAAGATTATGGCTCTAATACCAATTGAAAGTTGCCTAGAGGGAGGGTGAATTGGCAATTTAAAAATAATCCTGAAAAAGCACTAAGTTTTGATCAAATGACAGGAACGACGGAACTTCCGTCAGAAACGACGGAACTTCCGTCACCACGAAGTTCTGTCAAATGACAGAACTTCACTAATCCTTTCTCTAAAACTTATTTAAATGCGGATAACTAAACAAGTAGATATACAATACTTGATAAAGGTGAAGCTACGACAATGCACACTTAGGATTCTTTGAAGAATAGCTAGCAACACAATCAACAAGTGAATCGAGCACAATATTATGAAAGAAATGCGGAAATATAAAGAGAGACATAAGGAATTAACCCGAGGTTCGACAACCATACTAAGTAGTTTCTACGTCCTTGTTGAGGAGCCACACAAAGTGGTCGGGTCTCTCTCAACCCTTTTTCCCACCAAGCAATCACAAAGATCGTGCTTGGATTTCTTTCTCCACTTGATTCTTTTCTTCCGGGGGTGAATCATACCTTCACAAACATTCCCGTCTCACCACAACAAGTTGGGAGCTCAAGAGCGACGCCTAGCCGTCTAGAAGATCAAGTCTCCAAGAGTAACAAGCAAATCAAATCTTGATGTGGAGGGAAATATGTGCTCAAGCTTTTGAGTACATGGATTGAATCTTTTTATGGTTGGATCTCTCTCACTTGCTTGGAATGTCAAGAACAAGTCTAGGAGTGAGAGGAGAGAGCTTTAGCTGAAATGAGAGTGAATTTTCAAGGAGTCTAACCCTTCCCATGGGGGAAAGGGGAGAGTATATATAGAGGCTCTACAAAAACTAGCCGTTACACAGCTTTTCTATGTCTGACGGAATTTCTGTGATTATCCACGGAACTTCCGTCAGTTCAAAAAGAGCCGTTGCGCGGTTGGATTACAACTGAGTCAGAGACGACGGAACTTCCGTGATAGTCATCATGGAACTTCCGTCGCTCTCGGGTTTGCAACACAAAGAAACCAGAGAATGACAGAACTTCCGTGGGGGAGCCCACGAAACTTTCGTAACTCTCGAATTGGCTGAGGTTAGAAGCTTAGTAATGACGGAACTTCCGTGGAATGAACCACGGAACTTCCGTGACTCTCTGTTTGGTTCAAAAAGGATTGGTTCTTTTTGTCATTGGTTTACTAAACTCTTACAAAACTTTTTGGTAGTCTTGAGCATACAAATTTCCCTTCTTAGCAAGATTGATTTACCCCCCTTTATAGTTCGGAATGCCTATGACTCAATTAAAATAAAAACTAATCTTTTAAGGCATTTGAGTTAGTTTTCCTTTTCTTTTTTTGGGGAGTAATAGCCACCTTGCAAATGTGAGTTTAAACAACAATTTTGATTATCTGCACATTTACTTCATAAATATTGTTAGTACTTTTTTAATCTTCCATTATCATACACCAAAACTCAATAGGAAATACTAGATGCATTTTCAAACAGGAATGATGAAATTGTAAAAATTGATCACGCTACTACCTTCCATACCTGGTAGCGAAACCATTTTGGCTGTCACGGGGATCCAAATCGCTGTAGGCTCGATTCCCCCAAAATTTCCCCATTTGCTTTGGGTTTCACGTATTTCTGAAATTGGTGCGAAAAGCTTGATCTTCCTTGGGGCTTCCACTTGGATTGTGTCACGCACGATGTTGTGAGCTCGTGATTAAATTTTCATGATCCCTGGTCTCGATTTGGTTGGTTTCGAGCTGGATTTCAGTGGCAAGCTGCACTTGTTCTTCAGTTCGTGGAGTTCGTGCTCTCTGTTTAGTGCATTACTGCTGCCCCGCACATCCACTCGACAGGTGCATCTGCTTGTGCGATCGCTACGCAAGAAACAAGTTTTTGTGTGCAGCTCTGAAGACACGACAACAAGCTCCAGAAGCTCGAAGCTTCCAAGCTGACGCTGTGCGATGAGCTAACGCAGGACGACGACCCCCGGCTCCAACGGCAAGTGATTCGACAGCTCCACAACGAACGACGAGCTCGGGCGTGACCGCGCGGCGCTGCTGCCGCTCTCGTGGCCGTGCCTGACCGGCTTGGTGCGGCAGAGAAAGAAGACAACCCGTCGTTTGTTGGGCAAAACCGGTCACCGGTGGCATGGAGCGGATAATTTTTTTCCATCACGGGCACCAGCGGGATTGGAGTTTTCTCGGTGGTGGGAGAGAGATTATGATTTAAGCCGATAGCACTGAAGGAATTTTCCCTTTTGGTTTTGACTCTCCGGATGGCATAGCTGTTGGAGTTAGTTTACCTCACATGTCTCTTAAGTTTGAGTCGTCAACACCTTTTGCCAACTCATACCTAGTAATTACACACCACTTAACTTAATTACACACATTTAGACTAACCCGTTAATATCGCTTATTATCGTAGAGTATTTTTCAAGTCTTGTATTGTAAATGCCAATTGATGTAAGGTTTGGGATGGAATTTAAGTAATGCGGTCAATAAAGAGACAAGGCGGTACTGTCATGCTGATTAGGGCGTTAGTTAGAGATTTGTTTGGTGAGTTCGTATGCATGAAAGAGTCGCCGCCGGCAGGTCCTAGAAGGCTAGCATGAGTTTTGGTGGCTCATTTGAATCTGCATGGGCTCATGGCGCAGCCAGTGTGCGCAGGTTGTTGATAATCTCAGCTGCACGGCCTAGCTAAGCAACCGCCGTGTATGGCTAAATACATCACCGTATCATTATTGTGTTTTTCATTAATTTGCTTGCCTGACCCTCGCCAGTCGCAATTATTTGATCCGAAAGGACTCCAAACTGGTCTAAGCACTACAAGAAATCCTTTACTTTTTGACATTCTATTACGTCATAATATATGATATTTATATCACAAATTAGATTTTATGACATCTTGTTAACGAAAATGTAAACGTCAAAAATGCGCCGTCATAAATTTATTATGTGACGTTCGTAGATATAATGTCACAACCCTATAATATTAGTTTTTGTGTCATATAATTATATGACATTAGTTTTAGTGTCACAAAATTCTAGACCTTGCCACATAAGCAAATGCCACATAGGATGAAAAGCTAACATGGCGCTGAGATGACATAGGTAAAAGAAGTCACAAAATTATGTTGTTTCAATATTTTTCATTTTCTTTTTGCCAATTCAATATTTTCTTTTACCCATACCAAATCAGCACAATTCAGCGCCATTACACATATTTGAATTCAGATTCAAAATTTGTTTACAATACCAAACATTCTACATTTATCATAATATGCCTTAAATCCCATAATATTCAGCAAATACCAGCCAATAATACACATTTTTTCTAACTAAGCAAAGGACCAGCAACGAATGAAACATCCCCTAAATACCCAGTGAATCTAACTAACCACACGTAGGAATCAGCAAGGGATCTTCACTATTTCTTATTGCAGCTGACCTCACATGATCCTCAACCATGAGAAGGGCTTCCTTGTTGCATCTGATCCTCCGATACTTCTTTCTTCTTACTGCATTTTGTTGACCTGTGCAATGGAAATAAAAGAAGAGATGAACTAGTACTAAAAATGATTCAAAGAGTGGATTCATAGAAATAAAAAGAAAGATATTAACTAGTACTGAAAAGGATTCGCAGAATCAATTCACAGAAATAAAAAAGAAGAGATGAACTAGTACTAAATTGCAAGAAATTAAACAATATAAAACCGATCCAAGAAATAGCAAATAATATGCAAACAAACACCCTAAATGAAACATATTAATTTTTGAAAAATTATGAAAAAAAAACCATCAAATTTGGAATTCATATGAGGAAGCAATACCAATTACAAATTTTCATTTAAGATTAAAAAGGAAAACGGAAGCATTCTGACTGATCTTCAGCGAATCTAACTGGACACAACGACGTGGCGCGATGGGATTGGTCCAATAGATTGCACGCGGGTGCACCTCGGTCTAGTCTGGTTCGCAAACCTATATATGATGCGTAAACTTTGTAATCCTTCAAAACTACACAACTAGCTCAATGGTAATGATGTTTGTTGCAAGGCCACAGACCTTTGCATATTTTTTTTGCAAAAATTTTGGCATTACCAGAAAAGTATAAATAGTTTACATAATCTAGTACTAGCACAAAAGAAAAGTTGTTCTTGTGGTAGAAACAGTTTCCTGTAACCCAGGGTTCGAACTTCTTGTTTTGCATTTTTTTTAATCTTTTTAGTGGTCTTTGATGCCCAGATGGCCTGGTGACATGGGCCGTGATGGCCGGTTGACCTGGCGCCCGCGGCCGGGTGACCTGGCTCCCTGGCCGTGGTGGCGCACGCGCAGGCAGTACGGGCCCAGGCCCATGCGAGCGCTCGCTGCTCGGCTTGCAGCACACGCTCACTTGCGACGGTAGACAGGCCTGGCTTGCTGGCTCGTTGCCTCAGGCATAGCACACGCCGGCAGCAGGAACTGGCGCGTGGCCCAAGCAGCAAGCAGGAGCAACCAGTGCAGCACAGCAAGAGGCAAGTAGCGGCAGGAGCAGAGTGATTTTTCTATACAACTTGATTGGCCCATATGAATCAACAAAATAAATATTTTGTGGCACACAAAAGCTGTCATTAGTTGATTACATTTATAAATTAGACTTTGTGACACAGAAAATATCTGTGACATAGCAAATATCGTTATTAGATAAACTTTGACTATATGTATGACATTGTTTATGACATACAAACTTTTATTATCACAAAATCAAAGTGTCTAAAATATAACATCATAAACTAGATGATATAATGATATTATGCGCTATTGTCATACAAAAACATTAAAAAGCCACACATTTCTTGTAGTGAAGATCGCCCGACGGTGGCTGTAAGCCATAGAAATTATAGTGTTTTCAATTGAACGATGAAATAGCATTAACATGAACTTTTTTCTTATCTATTTCAACGCAATTATTCGATCCGAAAGGACTCCAAACTGGTCTAAGATCGCCCGACGGTGGCTGTAAGCCATAGGAATTATAGTGTTTTCAATTGGATGATGAAATAGCATTAACATGAAACCGGCAAACTAGTCCGAGCCAGTTAACCCTCGGTTTTAATTTTAAAAATTCTAAAATTTGAAAAAATTCATTTCAGACAAAGACGATGAAACCGACCGGTTAATTGGGCTAACCGGTAGGTTAACCGGTGAAACTGACAAAAAATAATATATTTGAATTTAAAAATATATATTTAAAATATATCAATAAAACCGATCTAACCGATCGGTTAACCAATCTAACCGACTGGTATAACCGGTCAGTTAACCGAACGCCGACCGTGCGCCAACCAAAACAGATTTTGTCCGATTAACCGGCCGGTTATACCGGTTATTTGGTTAATAGGTGAACCAGGCTCGGCCAGTTATACTGGCCCAAACGGTTATATCATCCCTGCTCACCGTGTGTAGCCGTTGAGGTAGGGCGGTATTCGGGATCCTTGTGACAAGGCCTCGAGAACTCGCCACGAGGTGTTTTGGCACGATCACGTTCCATACCGTTGTCTCAGGCAGTTCCCTAGCGAAATCCGCAACCTAGTGGTAGCAACTTCGGATCAAGAAGTAGCCATGGGCCTTCGCCAAAGTCCAGAAGTACACAGGATCGACTCGCTGGAGGAGGTTCTCGTGCACACGTCCGAGCACAGCATGCCTGTTGTTGAGGTTGTTCGCGCCGCTAAAAGCTAGCATCTTGGGGTGTGTTTGTTTCCGGAGCAAGATTGGATGGGATATGATTATTCATATTTTTCTGGATAGGATGATTCAAATTATATGTTTAATTATGTGAATGCGATGATCCAGTTTGGTGTTTGATTGAATGGATAAGAATAGATAGAGAAGATAAAATAATAAAATTATATATCTTATTATTAAATAATAATAATTAACTATACACTAATTAACGTGATATAACATTTTATTAGTCTTAATCATATTTTAATAATTTTTTATTAGTAATAAAAAATATTAATTATCATTAATTCTGGTATGATCGAGCTCTTATTATATACTAATCAATATCATATTACTTATCAATGATAATATCATAATAAATCATACTAATAATATCTAATTATGTTAGCAATCATCATCGTTACATAAATTGGATAGACTCATCTAGTCATTTTTACCGAACAGACTCATCCAAAATTTTAAATAAATATTCTCATTCCAGTTCATCTCTATCCATTCGATGATGAATCAAACATTAAATTAGATGGTTTTATCCACACTATCCTATCCAATCCAAAGAAACAAACATACCTTGAACAAATACCAGTAGGCTTTGGTACTCGAGCCGAAGCGGCGAACCCATGGTTGCCAGCCTCGCGATCACCTTCGCTGATCGGCTGGTCATGAGGATCTTGCTCTCAGCAGCGCCGCTGTAGTAGAGGCTTTCAGAGTTGTCCACATTTTGTGTCGTTCATGTTCCCATCCAGATCAACAACCACCAGCAACCTTGTGATTTTATGACAATTATATCAAGCAAGTTTGGGAAAATTTTACTATGATGATAAATAATTTCACTTGGTACCTGTTGTTTTAATATTGAGATTCATTCAAAAATCGTTACAATAAATAAACTCATGTCCAAAGACTGCTGATAGATTTTGTCCGAAGTTGTTTCTTATCTAGAGCTACAGAGCACCTATACTAACGATATGGTGTTCATGCAAGAGTAATTAGAGTCATCCATAAATTGTCTTATAAAAAGAGCGCAATATATATAATATATACTACTAGTAAAGTGTCCGTATGTTACTGCAGGTTTAAAAAAACAAAACACTTTTTATGATTTAAACGTAAATTATTTACACAATATAGTTGCTGACATTTTTTACATAAAAGATCATATTTATATTACCGTTGGTGCTTTTTAGTATATCATTTTATATATCATACGTAACAATTTTTCTACCATTTTTCACCATATTCTTATCATAAATATTTTTTTTATACCTCTAATGTTAATGATTTTCACATGTAGTGTCATTTGAGTGCTATGTTATAAAATTAAGTGAAATGGCATTAAAAATGCTTAAATATGAGAATTACCGATATGAAGTCTAATTCATCATGCAAAGAGGGATTTTCACAAGCTCATGACGTCTAAAAGACACCACTGGACCTCTATGAAGCCCAACATGCAAGACCAAGGTCGTCACCTAATGTCTAAAGATTTCTATAAAGGCCCATTTGGATATCCTGAATTGGGCTAAAAAGAATCGATTTCTAGACACCGGGCTGTTTGGTGGCCCATAGAATCGAATTGCTCATTTCCAGCCCTTTCCAGCAACCGAATCGATGGCCTGCTACAATTTCCAAACAAAACCTCGTGAAACGCTTAGAATCTCTCCGGATCTGTCTGCCTCCGACTCTCATGGTGTCATCACGGGAGAGCCTTGTGCTGCCGCCCCGCAGGCGGGAAGCCCGGCGCTTCTGCCGCCGCAATAGGGTGCCCCGCGCCGCCCTCGACTTGCAGCGCCCTCGACTCTGTGCCAACTCAATTCGCTGCCATAGCCACGGGCGGGAGCCTTGTGCACCGTCCTTGACCTGCGCCACGATGTCGTCCGGGAGCACGAGCTTCACCCCCTTCGTCGACTTGCCTCTCGACCCTACTCTGCCATCCAGAGCTTCACTACATCATCGCCCCCCACCCCCTGCCCCCCTCCCCAACCTCAAGTACTGCACAGAATGGTGTCCCAGGTAATGATAGATGATTCAATGCTTGACTTTTGTTGATGTCCCTAGCTTAGATGATTCATTCCAACGTTTGTTGATGTGCTGACTCTAGGCCTCAATTTGATGTACACATAACGTCTTGCTTGATCCGTGAGTTTTTGCCTGAAAATATTCAACTGATTCTTTGTGCAAACAGCTAAACAAGCATTTGATTTTTATTCTATGAATTCAACTTATTGTGCAGCCAAACAAGATTATTTGAATTGAATCTATTTCAAACTGATTCAATTCTAAATAAATCAATTCCTAGAATCTGATTCTATGAAACTGATTCAATTCAGAGAATCCAAACAGAACCTAAGTTTTATCCGATAGGGAAAATCAATTCACATAGAATAAAAATAATATTATATTACGACGCGATTTTAGACTTAAAAACATATTCTAATGAGAAAAGTTAAAACACGAAAGTTATAGATCTCGTCGAGACCTCTTTGGAATATATATGGATCATATTATTTGGACTTCGGAGATAGGAGATATGGGCTTTACACAGAGACCTGCATAGAGAAGTCCGAATCAGAACAAATATTTTTGTATCGTAAATTTGGAAACCAAAACGGTGGAATCATGACTTTCATTAAATATCAAAGTTGTAGAAATTTTCGAGGGCTACTGATAGAGTCCGAGTTTGTCTCATTTGAACTCTGTACGAGTGATTTATAATTTTTTGAATTCGGTGCTTGATATGAAAGGTACGAAACCGATTTAGATTCAATCTCTAACTTTGTGGGCGTACGACAGATTTTTTGATGGCATGAACGTTTTCACCTAAATTAATATGAGTAGAGATTTAGAAACCAAAAAGACGGAAACTTGACTTCCATTGAATACCAAAGTTGTAGAACTTTTCGAGGGCTACGAGATAGAGTCCGAATTTGCCTTATTTAAACTTCGTACGAGCGATTTATATTTTTTTGAATTCGGTGCTTGATATGAAAGGTACAAAACCGATTTGAATTCAATGTCTAACTTTGTAGGCGTACGATAGATTTTTTGATAACGTGAACGTTTTCATCTAAATTAATAGGAGTAGAGATTTTCCTTCAAAAATAGATGTTATTCTAGTTCTGATTATAGAATAACTGAATGTAAGAATCACAGTTGATTTGGAAAGGAGGGAGTAGTGGCCGGTCCGCCAGAGCCATGTCGAAAGATTCGTAGCTGAATCCAGCTCGAGTAAGCTACTTTGGTCTTTTTTTTTTTTTTGTGGAAGTTACAAGTGTCGTAACAACAGGTTATTTTTCATAGATACACATAGAATTGGAAATGGATGATGACGTGTAAGTTTTTGTTTACACGATTACACCTGAATTTTTTTTCAACAAAAATTGGCAAACAGCACTTCAATGGTCAGTCATCCGTTCCCAAAAATCTCCAGAAAAAAAAATTTGCAAACTACCCCGTATTGGATAAATACATTTTGCAATCCACCCCTCTGTATTTTGCCTACCATAAACTTTTTTCCTCCTCGTCTCCCTCGCCGATCTCGAGGGTTTCTTCTCCCCAGAAGCTGCTATCGCCAATAGAAAACCGGTAGGATCCGGCGAGCGGCGACGGAGCAACAGCAGCAGGCAGGATTTACGTGGCCAGAGCGTGTTGCGTAGGAAGAATCCGATGGATCAGCAACCGCAGGTAATAGCTCCGCCCCTTCCCCTTTTTTTCGAGAACATGCCTTGGCATGTATTTCATTAAGAGGAGGCCGCCCCTTCCCCTCTTCTGGCGCTTTGCACAAGATTTCGATCAGGGCTCTTTGATTCCTCTAATCAACTGTAGGTTTTTGGTTGAAGACGTGATTGTTCCAGATCTATCGTTTTTTTTTTGAATTGGGATGCTTGACCTATTCCGGAACCCAGATTATGGTTCTGTTCGAATGACATGTATCAATATTATTTAGGCTCGTGGTACTTGGATGAGAAAGAATATTTCAAGATCTGAATGTTTTATTTAGACCGATGTTACTTCGATTGAATTACCTCTTCCAGACTCATATCCGGCTGGTGCTTACTTGACTTTTTGGAATATTACGGAAATTACAGCATGGTAATGTATGTTTCTTTGTCACAGACGGTCAGCGAGAATTATTCCAATCCAAAGACATGCTTCTTCCATGTTCTCTTCAAGGTACTGTGTCTACTATTTCTGATTCAACTTGCATAACTGTTGTTGCTATTAGCTCACTAATTATTATTTATGTGTGAAGGCAGCAGCATTGGCGTTCTATATACTGTCAGCGCTCTTTGTGAACAACTTTGTCATTATCTTCGTCATCACTGTGCTTCTCGCAGCACTTGACTTCTGGGTCGTGAAGAATGTCAGTGGAAGGATACTAGTCGGTTTGCGGTGGTGGAATGAGATTAACGATGAGGGCGAGAGCGTCTGGAAGTTTGAGTGCCTTGATGCTGAGGTTTGTATTGCTGTCTCGTTATTCTTGTTCGGTGCGAATGCTGGCCCCTAAATTGACTTGGTCATTCTGTTGTAGTCTCTTGCTAGGATGAACAAGAAGGACTCATGGCTGTTCTGGTGGACTCTATACTTGACTGTAAGTAATGAAAGAGCACTAGCTCTCTATTTCAATTGTATATGAAGAAGAGGCATACACAGTACTATTAGAAGAATTTTCATGATTTAATTTGTCTGCTTCAAAGGCATTTAGTCAGTTGGGTGAAAATGGAAAGTGAACATAAACACTATAAAAATAATATGTGCAATAGCTTAGTACCCTCACTCCAAATTGACAAAAGAAATGCAAACAATTGGACTTTATAATATACAATGAACTGGTTTGACAGCCTGGGTAAAATCACTTGATACAACTCTTACATTTTTTTTTTACTTCTTTCACCTTGATTTCACTCACCTTAAAGTTTCCCCTGTAAAGCTCAGTGGAAGTGTGCATGGTGGTCTGCATAGGGTTTGGAACAATACTGATGTTTATGATGCTCAATCAGTTACAAGTTTCACTATTTTCCATATATTAACAAAATGTATTTTAGAAAACATGAAATTTAGTGTTGGCCCTATTTGCTAGAAGCAATCATGATTTGATTGGGGCAACGTGAAAAAAGCCCTTTCCTAACTGAGAGCGGATGTCTTATGGATGCCTCTATAGCTTCTATTTTATATATGCCTGATATAGGCAAATTTGTGTTGTCTTCTAAACTGCTGAATTTTGGCCAAAGTTGCTTTAATATTTTTTGTTCAGAAAAATTATTTAGAAAATAATTTAGATTTGTTATTTAAAGTTAAACCCTTGCTACATTATGCTATGGGAATAGGACACATCTTAGCATCACATATGGCGATTGTTATGACCCATGAGCACTATGTCCAATGAGAGCGGATGTGGTGTCTCATGGCTCTCGCGCCCCACATATCTGTACCATCAACCACCTGTTCGTTGAGATTCATTTAACAGGAGGCTGACTGATGGAAACGGATGCCATTAGTACACAATTGAAGGCTGGGAAACTGTAAATGCAATGACGCATACATTTGTGTCTTCATTTGCCGTTCATGTATTAAGCTGCATTAGAGATCTAGTCTATCTTCTGCATGATTTTTCATCCCAAAAATCATGTGATTTGTTGGCTCTTGGATGGAAATCCAACTGCCCACCTTCACCTTCCCTTTCCTTCCATTGTCTTCAACCTTCGATCCTACATAACATGCCTCGCCCCCATGGCCACCATTCCATGCGCCGCCACCACCTCCCTCTACCGTCTCGACCGCCGCAGTCATCATCATGGGTCGCCCTCGTACCGACCGCCATCCTCCACCACTGTGGCTGGCAAAACCCTTACTGCCCCACCTTGCAGCCCTGCCCACCAACCGCCTCCACCGCTGGGCTGCCCTTCTGCCACAAAGCTTCTTTATAGGGTCACCAAACTCCGATGAGCTCCCAATCCACCTTAACCCCCTAATTTCGCCGGCCGGAGTTCATCAGAGTTGGAGCTAAAAATGGGCAGAAGAAACGGATCTCATTGCAAATTGTGTGGTCAGAAATTTGCATAGTTTCAATAGCAAAAAATCATTCCAAGAAATTTAGCCGTTCTGTACAAGTAATTGTTTTCGCCAATCACAGCGCTGCATATGTTCCAGTCCTCTCTCGCTGAACAGCCTTCCAAACCATGACAATTTACATACCCTGCTTATATGTAGCTGCAGGGTTTTTTTCCATCTGTTTTGTTCACGATATTATGCTTATCCTGAGAGCCAATGCATATTTATATCTGGATGATGGAGGGTGTTACAGACAGGCATTCTTGTAGCTGCTCGATGCAATACTATTCAACTTCACACTCTAGAAAAAATTGTTAGGTATCACGTAAACGAAATGTGATATCGGTGCTGTATTGGGTCGGTATAAAAAGACTTACATCTGCTGACAGCAGCAGACAGACTACCTGCCCGATGGCACAAGCAAACACAAGCGGCATCTCCCATTAGTTGGAACAACGCCCCCAACGTTACAATTTCTAATCTTAGCGCCTCCATATCCACACAATATGTGGTCTGTGGGTCACTCAACGTGCCATCGTATTTCTGATGTACAATAGTGGTAAAGTATTGCTAAATGTATGTTTCTCGCTGCTTCACTTGACTAATGTGGCGCATCTGTAGTGTTTTCTGTGTTTTGCCTTCTTTTTTTATGTCAAACACTATGCCGTTGTAGAATTATGCGTAATTTCATTTTTTTTCTTAATTTTAAGGTGTCCTGATTTGAATAGAACACAAATTTCTTCAACCACATATCTATTTGATGACTGAAGTGTGAGAAGGAAGTGATGAGAAAGATTTTGTAGCTTAGTCATATTCACGTCCATCGTAATGTGTATATGTGCACTTGTTATGTCTATTCCTTCATATAGTTTTGCAACAAGTATATAGAAATATCTTATACAACTGTGTATTCCATGTTTCAGGCTGCTGCATGGATTATTCTTGGGATATTCTCTCTCATTAGACTTCAAGCTGATTACCTTCTTGTTATCGGAGTTTGCCTGACCCTCAGCATTGCGAATATTGTTGGGTTCACCAAATGCAACAAAGGTGTGTATTCTCCTGTAAAAACTACATCCAGTGTTACCATGTTGGAAAATGTTGTGGCCACTGGCCACTTGAATTGGCTAGATAGCAATTAGGAATTTTACTGTAAGCAAACGACATGAGTTTCTTAGGCCATTGTTCTGATATAGTAGCTCCTGAACAGTAATAATCAACTTCAAAAAGTTGGAATAACTATATGCAAAGTGGAGTCCCATTAGCAACAGAAAATGGTATATTATTCTTGTCTGGACATGTTGCCGTAGCTTGAACCATGGAACCATCATTCTTTTGCTTTCATATCAAATGCTGTATTAAGCTATACTAATTTATATGGTTTCTAGCTTACTTGTATGACGTACATAGTGTAGCATGAGAAACACGTCCCGTAATAATGGAGACATGCTATATTGTTGTTGCTTTCCTTTTTGTTCTCAAACATTGTTGTTGCATGCAAGCTGTTTCAGATACAACATGTAGTGCCATAATGTATCACGTGAGTTATAATTTATTTATCATCAAATAGATGATAGACCACTTCAGTTATGCTATATACTCCCTAATTTCATGCCTTGCAACAATGAAGCGTGCTATTTTCATTTCTATATGTCTACAAGTTGACATTATATTTCTATTTATATATTACAGATGCCAAGAAGAACCTCCAGGATTGGACTAGGAATGCCCTTTTATCAGAGGGTGTCAGGTCACGCCTGCAGTCAGCATTCGGTGTCTGAGCAATGACCTAGTGTTGCTTATAGTACTGTACAATTTACTGATAAGATGATGCATTTTTATTTTGTTCGTTCCCCTTCTGTAGTTTCTTCTCTACCTTATAGATCTTCCCTACTTTATACATCTTCCTCCTGATGTCCTTCACATTGTTCGCTGATTCAATGTCACGAAAGAGGTCTGATTATGACTTAGAGTAGTCAATACTCACCAGCTCATGATGAACTTTGAAGCCTCATCGGCCTTCCTATTGATGTTGTTTCACTACACATTACAGCAAAAATACAGCTTATCTTGTGGAATCTTGATCACCTGAAACCCTCTTTGATGCATTGCTTAGATTGTAATGTTCATCTGTTTACATGTAAAAACCGACAAAATGGGCAACATCAAGATACTTGTGCTGCCCATATGTCAAAAATATTAGTCCCAAAATCATCAAACTCCCTCGGTGTACATGTTTTACCTTTGCTTAGAAGGAACTCTTGTCTTTTTCGATAATCCAGTCCTCAGTACACAATCGTACGCGTTATCCTGCTGGACTGGTTGAACAAGTAACACGTAAATTGTTCTCCCCAAAGAGCTATTTTTTTTTTCCACGGAGTACTCCTCATGGAGCTATCTATACTCTGACAAAATCAACAGATAAAACAAGTTCTCTTGCAATATGGACCAAGAATAACAAAATTGAGCTTTTATACCACTCCTTTTCTTTCAACGTTTCACATTTTTGTTTTCTTATTTTGGATTTCATCTCCCTAGCATTCATTTCCTGCCTACCTGGAAGTTGCTTGGCCATTGCATCCCATGATATTTGTTCATCCAAAAGGCCACCATGTGCAACATCCGGTGTATGATACTGTAGATATTTGAAATGTTTCCCACGACTAACACAGCTCCCGCCGCAACCCAAGATTTTTTGAACATTTGGGTCACTGAAAGCGAATCCTTTGCATGTAAAATGACCTTTATATTTTGAAAAAGACTCGAGAACAGCGACCGGCCCACGGTTCTTGGCCAAGTTTGCTCCGTCACTCCGTCTCTCTTGCGTTATCACCACTGTTGATCCGCGTCAGACCTTATCGGTGTGAGCCACGAAGACCAGACATTTGTGTCTATGCATGCAAGAAACATTTTTCTCCTCTCTCATGGTTGTCGCGTCGTTTTCGGTCAAATTATTTTGCAAAATTCTTTTATTCCTTGCCACAATTTGTCACGCAAAATCGTTTCTTGGTACTCGACGGCGACGAGGCGCCAATAAGGATGATCGATCCTTGTGTGTAGTCTCGTTTTCAGACCGTGTCACTTTTCGTTCCTTTGTTTTTCCAAAAATCGTTGTTTTCTTGGCTCTGGTTCACATGCTCTGTTTTTCTCTCTATAATTTCAGTTTGCTCCCCAGGCACAGGAAGCAACAAATTGGTTTTCATGATATTATAGTAATAATCAAGATTCTTTTTCTCATGAGTTTCCCGCTGGTCCAGGCCATGGTTTCGTTTGTGGGAGTAGCAAACACGTGGGCGAGAATGTGGTTGGGGGCAAGAGACTGTAGGCTTAAAAAGGTCACATGGTCACAGTCATGACAGGCTTGGAGCACTGGTGCCACAAAAAGGCGTCCGTAATGTCATCCACATCACTACTAAAAATCTTATCCATCTAAACTCTATCCTCTTTCTGCTTCGCTCTCGTTTCTAGTTTGGCTTATTTTATGTTGGCCGTATAGATTCGGATATGTTGCCCATGAGCAAAAAAGTCTCGTTTTCAATAAAACGGGACATGGTTTTTTCCTTTTGTTCTAAAGAAAAGAAATGTGGCTTAAAATTTAGATTCTTTTTAATTAATTCTTCATATTTTGACAAAAAAAGGTTTTATTTGTCACTCATGCGAACGAGCCTTCAACTCGGTGGCAGCGCGCCAGCCCGTGTTCGATCCCCAGGATCGGCTCGTGGTGTCACACCGCGGAAAAAAAATTCTCTTGTCCTCCTCAGTCCAAATCATATGATAAAGACTCGCGCTACAGCTCATATGGCCAGCTGAGTTTCTATGTATGGTTAGGAAGGAGATTCGAGGGTTTTCTTGATCTGCGTGAGAAGACTTCTTCTTAGTAAAATGTCATCAGGGTGGTTTCTTTCCCGGCAGATCAGAGTTTTTTTATTTATCGCTCATCTTGACTGAAATAGAAATGAATTTTAATAGTCCAAAACGCTAGCCATGTCACCCCTCAAATCTTGTCCATAGAGAAAAATTCTACCAGTTCTCTCCTTCCGTCTTGTTTCTGATCCGGTTTGGCCTCGGCCAGTGTTCCTTAGCTTCAGAATTCTAGCATTAAATATTACAGACTTGAAGCTTTCTGGTGGATTCTGCACATCCCTTGAGAAAAGAAAATATAATGCGAATTTTGAAATCCCCGGATGGCGCTTTGACTTGAAGCAACAATCCTTCGGCTGCAAATGATTCTGAATAAGTCATGTAAAGCTGCTGAGATGCCTTCAAACACATGATCCTGACGATGAACTCTTCGATCCATTCGTACGCCAAAAGCATCGCCCCAACTTGTGGGGAGCCCGCATTAAGTACAGTTGATTTTGCAGAGGTTCGTACAGCATTTTAGGAGTTCATAACCCGAAGATGATCCGGTACAGTGCATGCGTCGCCATGTGGGCACGTGAGGTATGCTCACCTTCTCGTGTCAAAAAGATATGTGCTCAATAAACAAACTAATTAAAGGGGTGAATGAAGACGACACGGACAAGCTCACAACATTTACTGGCTAAACCTTTTGTTTATTGAAAGAGAAAAGGAAAAAAGATTTGTTTTAGTCATATTTTTAAGTTATTAGATCTAGATTCAACGGTTTATAGTTATTATACAAAAAATTTGATAAAAAAAAAATCAAAACACATACATCCATAATCAAAGTATATAATAGTAGTATTTTTTTAAAAAAACTTTATATAGTACTCTCTCCGAATTTTTTGTTTCTTGACGTTCAGACCAGAAAGCTAATTCATATTTACACTAATTGTCCTGTCTGAATATCAAGAAAAAAAAATTGGAGGTAGTAGTAGTTTGGGGCTACCAAGTGGAATCCGCATACTTGGTGAAGTGGTGATTTTATATTAGAGGTAAAAGATGGACACATGTGGCAAAGCTTAGTGCTCGCATCGACCCGCTCAGAACTTTGGACGCTTCCTATATAGCTGCTTGAAAAAAAAAAAACTGCTTGAAATTTGAAACGGCGAACGAATGAACAAGGTTGAAAGGTAAAATCATATCGCCGCGTAGTCCTAGTCCACATGAAATCGGAGGAAAAAAAAAAGAAAAGAAAAAGGAATGTAGCGAAACTGGACGGACGGCTACACGCTTCGTCGTGCGTAGATCAATCGCCCGTAGTACGTGAAGATTTCTCGCCCTCGTACCCACCCATACGACCTTATCCAACAATTCATCTGTACATCTGTTGGCTCGCCGACTACAGGGCCCCGCACGGCAGTTCTCACCACGGTTGGAATAACCGGATTAATCGAAAAACTGATTCCGATTGGTCACATTAACTGACTGGTTAGTTTCAGAAAATCAAATCTAATACTGTAACAATTTGATTAACCGGTCGGTTTTTTACTAAACCAATCCGACCGGTCAACCCTGGTTCTCAGACCAGCCGATCGTCAGGTCTCCACGGCAAAATCAGTAAAAAAAGATCAGGACGGCGTGGCAAGTTTGAACGATCGGGACGCGACGAGCACCGCAACTCGTTGGATGGGCATCTGACGGCTGGATCTGCCGCCTGTTAAAAAAAATTATCGGTGGGCAATTAACTGGTCACGGCGTCGGGGCGCGCGGCGGTGGACGGTGGGCGCGCACATGGGACGGGACGGGCCACATAGCCTTGCACACGATACGAATCGACCCGGAGGACACAGGCAGATGGGTCCGTGCTCGCATTCTTCTTTTGAGGCGTGCTGTCAGTGAAAACCTGTACTTTTTGGGAGTATCTGTGGGTTGGAGACCGGACACGTGACGTGAACCCGTCGAGCAGGTCACGGGGCCCGCGCTACCAGCCGAGACGTGACGGTGGCGTGCGCCTCATCTTGTTTATTTTTTTTTTCTCCGACACGCTTTCGGTTGATTTCGACGATTCGCATCGCGGCGTCCCGCCCGCACGACGGCACGAGGTGTCTTCACGTCTCCTTCGTAGTAGTACTGTATTTTCTTCGTGGAAAACGGATGGCACGGCTGGGTCCACTCCACGGTAGGGTGGTTCATACCCGTTGGAAGATGGAACAACCTAGCCATACATTCTGGATACTCTGAATTTTTTGAAGATCTTTTTTTTTTTTCTCGAACGGAAGTAGTGCATGTTTTTGAATAAAAATCTATTTGCTTCTATACGAATCAATAGAATGGATGTAAACATCAACTGCACTCATCTTCTTCTAGATATGTGTGTGGGAGATCGTATTATATGTTTACTTTTAGTGTTCAAAACTTGAAAGGAAATGGAAGTAGACATAAGGGCTTCGAGACTTCATTACCATATAGCCGTTTTTTCTCGTCGCCTCTTAATCTCATATAGAGAAGTTAATTAGGTGAGCAAAAGATGTAGAGTATTTCTGAGGCATTTGTATATACAACATGATTTACAAAGATTGGTTGTTTATTTTGTAGATTATATAGTCTAACAAGCTTACTAGTATTGAATTATACACAGATGAGTTAGGTTACTTGACAACTAGGTTATAATATTGTCGATTATTGGTTTGAGTAATAAAATACTATATTGTAGTAAGTTGAAACAAGCTATTAAGGGGTTGTTTGTTTTCATGAGCTAAAAGTTGAAAATTAAACTTGAGTCTAAATTTTAGTTCTAGAGAAACGAACGAAAAGGTTAAAAATTGAACTAAACTTTAGTTCTAAAGAAAAAAAAGCTAAACTTATAACGCTCTAAAAAATACTGAAGTTTAGCTCAAATTTTAAGTAAAAACAAACACCTCTAAGTATATCATAAATCTAGGGTAACCAATAGACCCTAAGATGTGATAGGAGCCTTTTGAATAGCGATCCAATGGAAGTAGCCAATCCAAATTTATCATATCCTATTGGAAATCATACAAGTTGTCAACCTAAAACTAGACCAGCCTCGATTACTTGTCACCTGTGCAAGAAGCAACAGAGAAAAACATGATTTCCACGATGGTAATTTCACCACTACCCAAAACTCCAAAGATGGGCAAGCGACGTCATCAGAATTTCCCCATTTAGCCACCGTCAAAAAAAAGAAAAGCTTAAAAAACATGCACTTTGAAACCAGGCTGGGACCCACCAACTACTCCCGCCCCACTACTTTATAAAAACCCGCCACCCTGCTCGTTCCTCGCCTCCATTCCGCATTTCCTCCGCTACCAACCCCACTGAAATCAAACCGTGCCTTGCAATTTCGCGAAACGCCCCTTCGCCGACCACATATTTCGGAAGGTTAGGTAACCTTTAACTGCTATTTTACACCGACCCCCCTGCAAAGTTTCCGCTCTTCCCGCCCGTGCCCTTCGCCGGAGCTTTGCCATATGAATGGTCAATCCCCGATGGGGCTCGCCGCCGCCGCCGCAGCAGCTGTGAGGCCGTGCCGCCACCGCCTCCTGTCCTCCGCGACGTCGACCACCGCGACTCCGCTCTTCCCGAGATGCCCCCACCCGTACCACCACACCCACGGCCGCCGCCTCCCCTTCCTCGTCTCCGCGGCCTCCCAGCACGCCTCGCCGACTGGCCCGGCTACCAACGCCACCCCCATCCCCGGCTCCGTCCCGCCGGCCGACCCGCGTGCCGCCGTCTCCGGCAATCTCCCCTTCTTCGATCGCGTCCTCTTCCCGGACACGTTCCCTCTTGAGACGCCCCCGGCGAAGGAGGATGATACTGCGGAGGCGGCAGCACAGTTCGATGAGGAAGCGGCGCCCGCCGCGCTCGTGAGGGAGGAGTCGGACACGGAGAGGGAGGCGTGGAGGTTGCTGCGGAGGGCGGTCGTCAGCTACTGCGGCGAGCCGGTGGGGACGGTGGCCGCGGAAGATCCCGAGTGCACGGAGACGCTCAACTACGACCAGGTCTTCATCAGGGATTTCGTGCCGTCCGCGCTTGCCTTTCTCATGCGCGGGGAGACGGAGATCGTCCGCAACTTCCTCCTCCACACCCTCCAGCTGCAGGTGAGCTCTCCTCGGGTTCTTTTTTTTTTTTTTTCAATTTTCGAACCGGAAAGAGTTAGTGCGCTGTGAGGAGTATTAATACCGTGCACGTAAGGTTTTTGTGCTAGTTATCGGTGCGAATTTTGCATGTTTGGATATGTTTGAGGACTTTTACTACACCATTTTAGATCATTTCATATCTCCAATTAAAAGATATCAAGTTTTGTATACCGAACGCACATGCTGTATGATCTTATTTAGGTCCTTATCAATGTACCTGTTTCCTGCAGGGAAAGTAGAGATAAGATTTTCGTTTTGCCGTGTTATTTTGTCACTTTCATACATGAAATTGACTCGACTGGGTTATTTCTGGTAGCCTATTCTCTGAACCTTTCTTCTTTTCAAATAAAAAATCAGATTCTTACCACAAGATGTGTGTGCTATATACGTGTCAGTAAAATGCAAAAGATCTACATTCAATAATTAAGATCATTATTGTCAGGTCAATTAATATTTGATGGTGAATTTCATAGATGATGAATTACTAAGTTATGATCCTTTAGCTGTTTTGCTAAATCATAATCTATTTGGACCCACCAAAACTGAGAATGTACCAACAAGTGTACTTTCAATGTGGCTTAATTGACAGGAAGAGTTTTTATGTTAAACCTCTTATAAAAGATCAATACCATGCCGCATGCCATTACAATTATACACTTATACTTTTGTGATGACTTTGGTAGATGAATGTAATCAACACTAAACCAGTGAATGGAACACGAACCATGTGTCCTTTAGATTCTATCATTCTAATTTTCATATATAAGAAAAGACCACACAACCAATTTTGAACAGTCTTGTTCTTGTCTTTCCTGAGCTCTTTATCTGCTTGTTTAGAATGAATAATTCTGAGGCAGCCTCACTGATATGCCCTTTTATTTGATCACCAGAGCTGGGAGAAGACAGTTGACTGTTACAGCCCTGGGCAAGGGTTGATGCCAGCTAGCTTCAAGATTAGGACCGTACCACTTGATGATAACAATGAAGGATTTGAGGAGGTCTTGGATCCTGATTTTGGCGAGTCGGCTATTGGTCGTGTAGCTCCTGTGGATTCTGGTATCCCTCCTGTGCCAACATAAGTTGCATATAAAATTCTTCCTTTTGGAGTTTGGAGCTATTTGTTTCTATAGATAATTAACAACTGTTGCATACTGTATCCTTTTATTTTAAACCATTTTATCTTTGGCAGGACTGTGGTGGATTATTTTGCTGAGAGCATACTGCAAGATCACAGGGGACTATGCTTTGCAAGAAAGAGTTGATGTGCAAACAGGAATAAAATTGATACTAAGTTTGTGTTTGACTGATGGGTTTGACATGTTCCCAACATTACTTGTTACTGACGGATCATGCATGATTGATAGGAGGATGGGAATACATGGGCATCCTCTTGAAATCCAGGTATGTTGAATTTGAATTCGCTGTGAGTGAACTACATTAACTGACTAGTTGAAAAGAATGACCTTTCGTGAATGTGTTACTTGCTTATTTATACTTGCTCTTGTATTGCTTCTGATTATTAAGAATGTTATTCACTGTTTGGAAAACATGCTGAACCAACCTTTTTTTCTGGCATCTGTGATTCTGTTTGCTTCCAACATCATGTTATATAATCCAGCTTATAATCTGTAAGCTGAAACAAACAGGCCTCAGATTATAACCAGATTATTATATCCAACAAGTTGCTCACCCCCCAGCTTACAGATTATAAGCTGCATTATATAATCTGGGGTCAGAAACAAACAAGATCGGGGAAAAATACTTTGCTAGTCTGATATTTTGAACCTAGGTTATTAAGATATCTTTTTGCATTGTACTTACAAAGCTTTTTCTATTACTCAGGCTTTGTTCTACTCTGCTTTACGATGCTCACGGGAAATGCTTGTTATGAATGATGGATCAAAAAACCTCATCCGTGCCATTAACAACAGACTCAGTGCATTGTCCTTTCACATCAGAGAGTATTACTGGGTTGACATGAAAAAGATAAATGAGATATATAGGTACAAGACGGAAGAATACTCCCATGATGCAACTAACAAATTCAACATTTATCCTGAGCAAATCCCTTCCTGGCTTGTTGACTGGATTCCGGAGAAAGGGGGCTACCTTATCGGGAACCTGCAGCCAGCTCACATGGATTTCAGGTTCTTCTCTCTTGGCAACCTTTGGGCCATAGCTTCATCTCTTACTACTCCAAAACAAGCTGAGGGAATACTGAGCCTTATTGAAGAAAAGTGGGATGATCTTGTAGCAAATATGCCCCTAAAGATATGTTACCCTGCAATGGAAGATGATGAATGGCGCATTATTACTGGCAGTGATCCTAAGAACACGTAAGTATTCTTGCTTGTCAAATCAATCTTTCATACAGTCTACCCCTGTCTTTCGGTTGGTGACATATCCAATTTGTATGTCTGTTTCATTTGTACAAATAAACTTCTCTTTCCTAAACATTACACCAGATGTTGACATCTAACCATTTTGTGCACGTGCAGTCCATGGTCATATCATAATGGTGGATCTTGGCCAACCCTGTTGTGGCAGGTACATAGATATCAAAACAATGTTTTCAAATTTTTTTTGCTCCTTTTAATGCTTATAGATATTCTGACTAATCTTTGTTTCTGTTTATAGTTTACACTTGCCTGCATCAAAATGGGGAGACCAGAGTTGGCCCGGAGAGCCATTGCTGTGGCCGAGGAGAGACTCTCAGATGACAAGTGGCCTGAATACTATGACACTCGGTCTGGGAGATTCATTGGGAAGCAATCACGTTCTTATCAGACATGGACTATTGCTGGCTTTCTGACCTCAAAGATGTTACTGGAAAATCCCGAGCTGGCTTCGATACTAACCTGCGATGAGGATCTTGAGCTGCTTGAAGGCTGTGCTTGCTGCCTCTCTAAGAGGTCCAGGTGTTCACGCCGTATGATCAAGTCAAAGGTTGTTGGGTAAAACACTGAAGCACTCATTTCTACCGTGTATACACAATGTATACTGCAAAATGAGAATTAACTATTTTGGAGAGACTGCCCATGTACATTAGTATAGGTTAGATATCCATCCATTCAATTCCTTAGTGGCCGCTCATTCTTTTTGTTGAGCTGCCACCGATGGGAGCTACCCTGGGTGATACCAGGGGTCTACGAGAGCGAACCTATTTAAAGTTTCTGCTCTCATGTACACTGAAAAAAAAAAAAGATCAGTAATTTGTTCTTATATTTCATCCACAAGCGGCTCCTTTTTGGGGAGAGCTGTGAAGGCCTAACCATTGTATCTCTTGTTAGTACTGAACCTGTTGTATTATTGAATACTAAACTGTGACCCTTTTCGTGAACTATGAAAGTTCTAAGGCTATATCTTTGCTCTATTGATAATGCTTGGACCATTACCATTTGTGTGTATTTTGGTTGGCATACTCTGTTGTTTGTTGCCGCACACTTCGGGCACACGCTTTCAGGGCATGCAGATCTTGCAGAATCATGAGGTATCATGTTAAACCTGCTTCACTTCTCTGAGGTTATATCAGGAGGCCTGCGTATCTCTCAATAATCAGTACTGGACAAGTTCTGTTTGAGAACATCGCATACTTTCCACTTGCACAGAATTCTGCTACTACAGCAAAGGAAAGCCAAAATTTCCGTTTGATGCTCTCTCATAGCTGAAAACTCAGACCGTTTTTAGCCCTGGCTGCCATACTAAACTATAGAAAACGAAGTCCAGCGGAAGTATTTTTATCCGAGGCGCTGAAATAATTACTTAAATTCAGTTCATTTGGTGCGGTACTTAGGCATTTTATATTTTGGGATCGACTAATGTTAACAAAAAAAATCAGTTTCATCACATTGCATGATATTTAATCAAGTTTGAATTGAAATTTCGAATTATTACAAATGCTCATGCAATGCAATGCTTATGGTGCACAGTATGCAATATTCTAAGTAACATTTTCAGTAGGAGGTGGAATGTTACATTTTACCCAGTGTCTCGAGCGCCTCACATGTAGTACGTGCGATGAGCACACTGCTGTCACCCCTAATCCGACTCCTAAATTTGCGTTATTATTAATGTTTTTCTTTACGTGTTATTACAAATCTTAAAGAAATGGACTTATCAATGTGTTCCATTCTATTGTAAGAAAAAGGAAACTAAAAAATAATAAATAAAATATTATATATAACTATATGTCTCTCTAATAGCTTGTATACAACGCTGACCTCTCTTACAAACAGTAACACTCTCAATACGGAGCATATCAAGACACCGGGACAATCTGCAAGGGTCAAAATTCGGCGTACAAATCCTGCGCCACATCCCTGTAATTGACTCTCACCTCACTACGCATCTGGTGTTGTCATTGATCATAGCCCTTCACGGTAACATCGCCGCCGGCTTGGAAGAGGTCGAGGCGGTTGTGGCTGAGGCGGAGCGCGTACATGGCCTTCTTGTACTCCTCCCAGGTGAAGGGCCTATACCGGCGTGGCGAGGCCGGGGTCACCGTCTCCGGGAGCGCCGATATATGCGCGTGCAGCGGTGGCGCGGCGAAGTAGATTGTGGACAACCGTGGTTTGCTCGTGCTTGCCATCACTCTGTGCCGTATGCTCACAAGCCTCCCATTTGTCAGAGCCTGCCAGACAACAAATATGTTCAGTTAGAGATAATAAAAGTTCAGTTAATTTGTCAAATTATCTCAAAAAAAAAAGTTAAATTGTAAAAAAAAAAAAAGGGTGATGCTACTGACCTGAAGGAGATCACCAACGTTGATGAAGAACGCGGACGGGTCAGCCGGCACCTGGACCCAGTCCTCATCGCCGCCATGGCCATCGGGTAGGAGTACCTGCAGGCCGTCGACGTCGTTGGCCCGGAGCACGCTTAGTATCTGCGGGTCTGTGTGCTCGCCGAACCCGATGGCCGTGGAGCCCTTTGCGCCACCGACGCCACCGTTGCCGGACTTGGGCCCATCTACCGTGCGAGACGGAGGGTAGTGATTGATCCTGAGGAGGGAGTCGCTGTCGACGGCTGAGATCAACCGGCTGAGCGACGTCGGGTCCCTGAGGCCCAGGCCCTCGCCGAGCAGGTCCAGGACACGGCACGCCAGACGCCGCACTGCATCCACGTACTCGTTCACTGCTTCGCTGCAGTGATCAAGAGTGAAATCGTCATTCACATGCTAGACAAGTTCAATCTGTTCAATGGCTACCATAAGAAATCCAGCAGACATGTTGGCAAAGATAATTCGCCGTAAAAGCGGTGTTTATAAGATATACGGATAACGACGGGACAGAACCAATTTTCAGCACAATCTTTGGGTGTGTTGGTTTTCTGTCCTATAATTTTTAAACCCGTTCTATTGAATATTAGGATACTAAAAAGAAGTATTACATATAGGTTACTGGTAAAGGACAGAGCAAATTTGACACAACAATTTTAGCCAGGCAAAAGAGGACAAGTAGCCTACAGTTTTCGGAGGGTAACTGGAAGTGTTTAGTGGGTTCATCTGTGCAGAGAAATGTAGGACAAGCAAGAACGGAAAAAGGCAGACTGATTGATGTACAAAATTTCAGTGACTCAAAAAGCTGCAAACCAACAGAAACAAACAAGAACAGATATCACCAAGAACAGAGCTTCTCCAAACGGGGATCTCCGGCAGTGGGTGACTAACAATTTAAGTAGAGGTAGGTTACAATTGGTGCAAATTAAACGCAATGGCTCAGTTCTACTCCAAAGTTTCTGGGGCTGTTACTTTCTGTTTCTGAGACTCTGGACTAATTCATTCCCGTCTTCGGAATTCCGCTATATGTATGTCAATGAACTAACCCGCGGGACAGGATATGCTATATTGATCAGGCAGGACTGCGTGATCTTTACCTGCGAATCCAACTGGTGCACGGAGACAGGATTTCCGATGGGCAAAGCCATCTTTTATTGACATGATCTGTCAGGGCACGCTTTGTTGAGTAATAATAAGGCTGCATGCTGGCCACCTGAATCATTTATCCAGGACGGTTCGTGCTCGACCTCTTTTTACCATAAAAATCGCCTCCGTCTGTTGGGTTTTCTGGCTCCTCATGGCATGTAGATGCCATTGGTGTTCCTGATGATATGACGTTTCTGCTTTCAACTGGCAATGCTGCGAGGGCAGTGTTTCTTGATAAGGGAAGACGAGATGACCTTACAGTGCCCACTTGGTTGTCCTCCCCGATTCGCATACGAAATGGCAAGGCCGCTTGAGGAGATTTATCTACTTTTGTTTGATTGATTTTGTCGCATGTCATCAAGGTTTGTGTTCGCATTTTTTTTTGCGACGTGTTCACATTTAATTTTCATTGATTACACTTAGTAAGTACTGAAAATAAAATGGAAAATCAGCTATTACAGTCATATGAATTGTTAAGAAATCAGACAATGCATTATTCTTTTTTTTAGGGCAATCAGACATATTATTCATTTACCATATCCATGTGTATATGCATGGGAATGATCATGTGCACAGTATGTACGCAATGGATGTCACTATAACAACTCGAATACAGATAACTTGAAATTTCAAATAACAAACGCCCTACACTTAAGTTTATGGACACATGATATTACTTGATGTACCACAATTCAATAGTCCAATAAAAAATTAATCTCTTTTCTTTGCAGGTCAAGGATGAATCTTAACAGCCAAATCCGGCAAACTAAAAGAGGGGTACAAAATGGGGGAAAAAAAATAAAAGGGTGAGATAACTGTGGTGTGTCCATTATTTTGAGGTGACTAAGAACAGGGATTGCATGATGCCATGATCAATGTACTGAGCATATGATTGATAAATCATGGTAAACTTAAAAAGAGGAACCTAACAAAACTAATAATAATGACACACAGTTTTTGCCAAGAAATTATTTTTGCGACATTTGCAACATGAAAGTAAAACAATAGTACTTCATATGCCGATAATTAAATTATCTCATAAACATGTATTATGCTACGACAAACCACAGTAAAAATTATGTCAAACAAAATTACAGGAGGATTCATGAAGAAAAAAAAATGACAGGTTCACGAGGATATGAAATAGGTACGCATAACATTGCCTAATGCAAACGACATCGCAGAGAGGCGATCGATGAAACTGAGATCGAGTATGATGTAGCAACTGATGAAATAAGAAATAAAACAATAACACCGTGATGTTGATGTCCATGCAAATGTAGGTACGGGAGGGAAAAAAAAACAGAAAGACATGCATACGCTGCATGCATTCGGTAGATATATACCTGAACCTTGAAGGATCCTCCGTGTCGATGGTCTTGGCCTTGCGCGCCACCGCGTCGGGTTCCGTATGCAGGAGCAGGTACTCGAGCTCGCCGACGTCGCCGTGCGCCCCGATGTTCCGACTGCCGTACCCGAGCGGGTCCGGCGGCCCCGCCGCCTGCTTCACCCGCGCCGGCCGCGCGAAGAACGCCATCGCGGCGGCGTCCAGCCGGCTCGACACGCTCGGCGGCACGCCGTGGTTGACGGCCTTGAAGAATCCTCGCTCCGCGCACGCGCGCACCAGCCGCTGCGCCAGCTCGCCGCGCCCCGCCGGCGCCGACATGTCGACCGTCGGGATAATGTCGAGGGGGAGAGACTCGAGTGCCGCCATCGTATCGGAGGGCACCACCATGACGCTCTCGAGATCAAGCTGCTTCCGAGCAGCTAAATACTTGGCTTACAAGGTTGTTGGCACTGTGCCGTGCACTTTGATGCGCGCGGGCTGCTTGTTGGAATGACAAATTGGTGGCAATGAGGGGTGGTGTGTCACGTATATATGAGGAACGGACGTGAAGATTCCCATGGGAGTGCTGACCGCCCCTTCGTGTTTTGACCTGGTGTCTTGGCTCGAAGTATTTGGCACGGATGATCCAATGAGGCAGTTGGATGAACACTCTCTTTCTCCTACCTTGCAGGCCGTCATCTAATTTTATTCCCTCGGCCTGTGTCGATGAACTGGTGGTGGGTAAGAAATTAGGATCTTCTGTGGCTACCACGTCAAGGCAATCATAGATACGCTGGACACCCTACCACTACCACTCGAGTGCATCTAAGAACTGAACAGGGTGATCTTGAAATTCATGAAGTCATCGTAGATTTCTCGTTGTTAACGGGACGTCGTCTTCCTCTTGAAGATTAGACATAAATACAACATGTCAAGTCATGAACTTAACCTTGGAGAGACTGGTCCCATTATAAGTAACTTAACCATTAGCTAAGCTCAGTTTGCTAGGATCATTGCTCATGCCATTTTAAGTATAATAGGCACAATTCAAGTTTCAACAATGAATTGTACTCTCTTTATTTCTTAACTTTGATGTCCATGAGTTAAAAATAAAACTAAAAAACATCATTTATTAAAAATAGAGGGAGCAGTTTATTGAATATTAAAACATCACCCTATACTGTGATTTTAGGGTCTATTTGGTAGAGCAACTTTCAAAGTGATTCTCTAGATAAACCCCTAGTCTCAAAATAGAGAATCACTTCACAGAAGAAGCCATTTTTTCAGCTCCTTACCTCTTAATCCATTTTAGAAAATCACTTCCAAAAAATCAGCCTAAAATAATTTCTTTTATAAGAAACAACATTTATCCATTCTGAGTGAGAACGAGCTTTGTGAGGGTAGAATCAGCTCTGTTTCCTAAATAAGTTGAATGTCCTATACAGAAGTAAGACGTTTGCCACCATGGATTACTAAATATAGGATATGTCAACTTGAGCATTTACTGTCAAAGGAAGTTAAGCTTAGGCGCGTCAAACCATAGGCGAGCGATTTGCAGAAGATCCGAAGCTCCAGTGGGCGCAGAGAAGCGCTTCGTTCAAGCACAGCTCGCTGCATTGCCGTCCTGAATTAGTTTAGTCGTCTTTGTTTAAGTAGCCGGGAGCTAGCTTGGCATTCCGACAGGTTTATCGACCATGTAGCTAGTAGGAAGAAGCGGCAGATGATGCCAATGCCCCAAATGGAAAACTCATTTATGTTCTCATTCGAGAATCAAGGAATCAAGAACACATGCACCCCCCAAAAAGAGAAACCATGTCTTTTTCTCCATGCTCTGCTGGCTTAGTTGCTTTCCATCGCCGCTTACCTGCAAAACAATTATTGATTTCATTGTTCTCCATAGGAACTTTACTGTATTAGACTATTAGCTGTGTGCCTTTTTTTTGTAAATAGAATGTAGTCTGTACCATATATACCTGCACTTAGCTCAAAGGAATTTATTATTATAAACCTTATTAAATAATAAGATAAACAATATATTATACTTTTCAGCAACAAACCTTTTTGGCCATGCAGCAGACCGGGTTCGGCAGTTCATTTAGCCACACTGCCAAAAGGCTAGTTTTTAAAACTAAAAGGAAACGTGGATGATTTTGGATTATTAACGAACAAAATAGAATATATGTATACTAGCAAAGTGTTTGTGCGTTGCTACTAGGTTAAAAAAATAAAACACTCCTTATAATTTAAATATAAATTATTTATATAATATAATTATTAGATATATACAATATTATTAACATTTTTTATATGAAAGATCATATTTATATTACCGTTGGTGCTTCTTAGTATACCATTTTATATGTCCAAAGTAACAATTTTTTATCATTTTTTTACCATATTCTCATCATAAATATATTTTTTAACCTCTAATATTAACGATTTTCGTATGTAGTGTCGTTTGAGTACTATGTTACAAAATTAAGTGAAATGATATTAAAAATATCTAAATATGAGAAGCACCGATATGAGCCCAACTCGTCATGCAAAGAAGGCTTTTAACAATCCTATGACACCTACAAGACACCCTTGGATCTCCATGAAACCCAACATACAATTTACGTAGTCTAGAAATAGCACTACATTGCAACGTGATTTTAAACTTGAAGACGTGCTCTAATGAGAAAAGTTAAAATACAAAAGTTATAGATCTCGTCGAGACCTTTTCAAAACATATATGGATCCTATTATTTAGACTTCGGAGCTAGAAGATATGAGCCCCACATAGAGACCTACGCAGAGGAGTCTGAATCAGAATAAATATTTTTGCATCACAGATTTGTTAGCCAAAACGACGGGATCTGGACTTTCATTGAATACCAAAATTATAGAACGTTTCAAGAGCTACGAGATAGAGTCCGAGTTTGACTCATTTGAGCTCCTGACGAGTGAGTTATGATTTTTAAAATTCGATACTTGATATGGAAGGTACGAAACCGATTTGAATTTAATCTCTAACTTTGTGGACACGAAGTGAACGATCGCACCTCAATTAATAGATTATAGAGATAAAGAAAAAAGAGGCTTAGAGAGGGCCTCAAATTTTTTCTTGCGGCCTACTCGCATAGTCGAGATGATATTGGTTTTAAGCAAAAAGACATGAACATGTAGCTGTTAGCGAGGTTTACAAGTACCATTACAGGGTGTCTCTTTGTCGTACCCTTGTTCTTAAGAGTGCTAGCTTAACTTCTTCCTAATTTACCCAAGTGTACATGACAGCTTGATCATCAATGTCTTGTCTCCAACACTGACAAAGTTACAACCTGTGTTCCCAGCGGACAATACGGATAACTCTTGGAAGATTTATCGTTAAGTTGTTCTTCTTGCCTATGCTTATTCACTGTGAATAGATCCAAAATGCCTCGACTAAGCGACACAACATAGAAATGATATATATATATATATATATATATATATATATATATATATATATATATATATATATATATATATATATATATATATATATATATATATATATATATATATATATATATATATATATATATATATATATATATAGGGTAATTCTATTCTACTCTCAAGTGTAGTTACTCCCATATTCAAAAAACGACCTTGGGTATGTGTTCATACCTATTTATCATTTTGAGTATGTACATATATCTAAAATAAGATTTATCAAAGTAATAAACATAAAAAATTTTTAGTAGAACTCATATTTTTTTTTGCACCTTATGATATATCATGTTTCCTGTATAGATAGAGGAGTATGTCCACAAACTTTATTATTCCTCACATATAAGAAAAAAGTATGTCCACATATCACTTTTAAAAATCAAGTATGTGTATATACTTTTTTTTAGAAACCTCAAGTATGAAGAGATACCCTATAATTTGTGAGATACAAACATGAGAGTAGCTACACCTGGGAGTAGAAAAAAGGTGTATTATATATATATATATATAGTTTTTATCATGCATTGGAAAGCATTGTCTTCTCCACTCGATCAGTTGATACTATAGTTTGAATTAATAAGTTTTCAGAAATAACATTTTAGATTAACTTTTTGTTTTAGTTATTAATTTGTACATAATTCGATTTACTACACTGAAATAAAACAAACTTGAAGGTAGAAATGCAATCGAGTGGCAAAAAGAAGCAGGTGGTAGGCCGGTTTTCCACGTTAAGGAACACTAGTACAAAAGGGGCCTACAATGACATAGGCCAAAACACTTTCAGTGGCGGTGGGCATTAAAAATCAGGAGTGTCTAATTTTCAGTCAATTAAAAATAAGGTTCCTTTCAATCAACGCTTTTAGCTCTTGAATCTAGATCTAATGGATACAAAAAAACAAAGCTTTTCTATAGTCTATACATAACACTAATTAATATAAATAATTCTATAAATAAAAAATAACAAAAAAAATAACAAAAAAATAACAAAAGAAATAGCACTAAAAAGATCATCAATTAAAAAAATACTACTTTTCAATCGACTAAAAAGTAGCATTCTCATTAAAACCCAGTAGGGTCATCCGAAACATCCATCGTTACTGAAAATGTTTACTGTGGAATCCATATAAACGACGCCCATTTGGCCGAAATTGGAAGTACAAAAAGGATTAAAGACCAGTAAGTGAAAAGGAGCACACAAATAAAAAACGAGGTAGTTTAAATGCTTGAGATGTTTGGCTAAATAACAAAACTGGAGGAAGTACGGTCACCATTCTACCACATAATTTTATCCATCGTATTTCCCAAATTAAATATATCTGTTAAGAAGAGTCAAATAATACGGCCACAGGGGATATCTAATTGCAGTTGTCACTTTTCAAGAGAGTCCTTATCTACGTGCTGGAACTGAGTCCATGGATTTTTCTAAAATCTGTTTGGTGATTGTACCTTCGTAACTTCCTGCAACTTCTCCACGTGGATGAAGAAACCGTGCACCGGGCGCCGGCGGTTTCTATAGCTGCTGTCACTGACGAGTGACGAACAACTCGTGAAGCTTATTATTAATACCCTAATGACAAATAAGTGGCATTTTAGAACACTTGTAGTCAACTTATGAACATCTATAACGATAGGTGAACACACGAAAAATAGTTGAATGCACAAATACCTAAAAGGTTTAACTACAAATTTCACCACATATATCTTAATCATAGTTTGATATTCCACCCCATAAATCAATTTATGGCAAAAACCAAAACAGCCCACCACAAAATAGATTGACACAGCTACCCACTCATAGGTTCTTTACCAATTAGATAAAAAAGATACCATCTAATTTACACATATTTAATTGATTTAACCTGTTGTCGTTCTTTCAAAACTGTCAATGGTAATTTTAGAAGTATAATCTTCATACTTTGTAGAGAATATGCAAAACAAATTACAATTTGATAGGTGTCCCGCACACTTTGAGATTTGATATATTTTCACTAAAAATAAGATAAATCAGACTCATTTAAACACTTCAACAATGTTAAACGTTGTTATATCTGTTAACGTGTTATGTATAGTACATGTATTAGGTTACTTGGAGATCAAGTCTCCTTCCTTCCTTGTTGTAACCCTAATTACATTGAGTATAAATATAATCCAGGAGACCGCCACCACGGTGCGCTGAGCTTTTCCCAAATCTCCTTCTCTATTCGTTCACATGGTATCAGACGGGTTCTGATCCGAACCCCTTCTTCTTTTCGCCCCTCCCTAGCCAGCTCGCCGCCATCCTCAAACCCTAGCCACCGCCGGTTTCTCATGGGCACCGTCGGCACTCTCTCTTCCTCCGGCTCCCCCACCCTACCCGCCCTCACTAATTCTTTCACCCCCGCCATGCTCCTACAGATGGCACCGCCGTCGCCTGTCGTTGCTGCGCTCGACGTCTCCACCATTAAGCATCACGTTCCCGTGACGCTGAGTTTCAAGTCCTCCAACTTCTCCAAGTGGAAGACCTACTTCATGGCGGCATGCGGCAAGTTTGGCCTTCTGTCCCACATCGACATCACCACCGAGGCGCAACCCGACGACGCTGATTGGGTGCAGGCCGAAAGCTGCATCCACACGTGGCTCTACACGTTGATGGCGGATGATTTCAACGACATGGCCATCGAGCCAGATCAGACGGCGCGCGATCTTTGGGTGCGCACCTGCTCGCTCTTCAACGCCAACCAAGATACGTGTGCAGTGTTCCTTCGCCAGCCGTTCCACTCCATGGTACAAGGCGATCTCTCCATCACCGAGTACTTTCACCGTCTCAAAACTACTGTTGATGCCCTCCGTGATGTCGGCCGCAAGATTGAAGACGACAAGCTCGTCCTCAATGCCCTTCGGGGTCTTAACCCTTGCTACAAGTCCGCCGTCGACATCATCACCTTCAACTCCCCGCTCCCGGACTTCTCCAAAACCCGGGATATGCTCCTCTTGAAGGAGTCCTCGGAGCCGAACGTCGCTGACATCTCCAACGCGACGGCGCTCGTGGTGGCATCCATGGGCTCCTGCCCTAGCGGCGTTGCCTATGCCCTAGCTGCGTCCCGTGCCCCCTCCCCCTCCGTAGGGCGTGGCCGTGGCAAGGGCAAAGGCAAGTCCAAGGGCCCCAACTCCAGCGGTGGTGGCGGCTTCTACTATAACCCTAGCCGTCCGCCGGCGCAGGTGCCCCTCAGGCCTACCCCTCTGACTGGGCCCTGGTTTTGCATGTCCTTGCCCCACCAGGGCTCTCCTACCTGGGCTGGTTCTGGTCGCGGTGCTCTCGACATTCTTGGCCCGCGCCCCGTGCCTGCCCCCGCCCAAGCTTATACTACGATGTTTGCACCTCTGCATAACCCCCTGCCGCGCCATCGTAGCACCTCACCTACCCGCAGCAGTGGTGAAAGTCCCTGATGTCACCTAGAGGGGGTGAATAGGTGTTCCTGAGAAATTAACAGAACTCACAGCTGAATTAAAACTGCCAAAACCGGTTGCTTTGGTTTAGCAAACTGGTGCCTCCGGTTTTATCAGAGAGCTTGGAATAAAACAACTAATGAGGACAAAGAACCAAGCACTTAAGACAACCAATCTATAAGGACAAACATAGGAAACACCCCTATTAGATTCACAAAGAATCAACCTCGAAAAACAAACTTCAAAACCGGACCCACTGGTTTGGTTAACCGGATACACCAGTTTTCCTGGTACAGAAAGCAACTAAACAAGCAACACACTAACCAGAGGGGCTACACTAGAAGGAACAACACCAGAGAGTAGCCAAGACATACACAAACTAGATTCACCAAGAATCTACACAATTGGGCACTGACCAAAACCGGTCCCACCAGTTTGGTCCGGTTTCCTCGAGGTAGAGATAATAAAACGGAAATATAACGCCCCACTAAGATCTAGCAAACTTAAAAATCCTAATAGAGCATGCAAGATCTAGTGCAAGTAAACACTGAGAAGACTAGCACAACTACACATGTAACCTATCAATCACAAGCAAAAGAAGCAAGAACTTAAGAGAGCAAACCAAATGAAGCACACGGCGATTTGTTTGCCGAAGTTCAGATTCACCCCCGTGAACCCAACATCTTCGTTGAGGAAGCTTGAGTTGCTCACAAGGCACACTCCAAGCCGGGTCTCTTTCAACCGCTTTCCCTGATCCACTATCTTTGCTTCTTTCCTTACGGAGGCGAAGTGAACTTTCACAAACTTTCCCAAGGCTCACCACAAGCTTGGGAGCTCAGGGCGATGCCTAGCCGATTAGGAGGTTTCACCTCCAAGAGTAACAAATGCTTCACCGATTAGCAATACAATGCTCAAATGCTCAAGTGTGGGATTTTCTCTTTTGTGCTCTCAATCTCAATCTCTCTCAACCTAATACTTAGGATTTATCACAAATCACTCAAACCTCACAAAGAGGTATTGGGGAAAGCTCTACAAGGCTTTGGATGTATTTTCTTCGTGCACATACTCAGCAGCATCCAAAGGAGGAGGGAAGAGAGTATTTATACTTGTCCCCCAAAAACTAGTCATTATACTGAACCAGTCAAAACCGGTACCTCTGGTTTTCCTGAACTAGCCGTTAGAGGTTTGAACCCAAACCGGTCCCTCCGGTTTGGTAAACCGGTTACACCGGATTTCCCTGTCGCAGTGAGAGTTAGTGTGAGTGTAGGCAATGTCTTTCTCTCATCTCACTTGGGTTTTTCCTTGAGCATTAAGATATTATATGCAAACCATGTAGCATCCGTCTTGATAGAGTGACATGTCTAAACTCAAGATTAAATAAAAAGATAATTCCTCTTCTTGAACTTGCATGATTAATGAATTTTGCCACTTCTTCTCCTTTATGCTTCATGAGGACTGCCACATGTGCTTTTGCTGAGCATCATTACCTAGAGCTTGTGACATGGAATTTCTTCATTCATAAGATTCATTTTCACCTTTTGGTTCACAAGTCACATTATGTCTTCATGTTCCAACAAACATTGATACTTGAAAATGTATGACCACTCATAGCTTGATCGGTCCATCGCGATTGCGCTCCACCTGCCTTTCACCATGATTTGGGTCCCTCGGTGCCAAGATTCCATCTTGCCCTTTTCCCGTGCATGGTTCATCATGGCCAAGTCATGCCAATCCTTCGCCATCTTGCTATCTTGAGCCACACATAACTTTGTATCATCATTATGCCTTCATTTGAATTCCTTTTTAAAGTAGTGATTTGATCGAGTTGCTTCCAAGATTAAATACCATAGAAAAGTAGCACCTGATCACTTTCTTTTCTTGACAACACCAATTTGTTGAGACCATCTCATATCAATGGTTTTTATGTTTCTTATTCATTTCAAACCTTGGCTTGTCATAATATTGCTTATATGGACCTATTTATTTGACACTTCACCTTTTCATCACATAGGCCCATTTTCCTTATATAATTGTACACTATTGAAGATAATCATTTGTATTCATGCAATGTATATTCTTCATGTACAACCTGCTCATATACTCACAAAGAGGATTAGTTCTTTAATCACGTTGTCATACAACCACCATAACCCACTAGGGACATAGATGCACTTTCAATCTCCCCCCTTTTGGTGATTGATGACAACCTTGATTAAAGCTTACAAATGATATTCTTAAAAGAATTTTGAATGCAAACATTTTGGTTGAGCTCCCCCTAAAACTATGCATATGAATAAAATTCACCAAATTTGGCCTCAAATGCCAATTGCACATTTTGTAATCAATCCATGAGAGCTCCCCCTAAATGTGTGCATTCGTAGGGTGCAACAAGTGTGTAAACAATTAGTACGTGATGCATATGATAAGAAAAAAACAAAGGAATAAATCAAAAGAACCATATGTGATGTCTGGCAAAACCGGTTGCTCCAGTTTGCCAAACCGGTGCCACCGGTTTTTCCTGGCTTCACATATTCACAATAAACAATATATCAATCGATCAAACATCACAACATAGCACAAATTAAAAAATATTAGAGAATAATTACAAGGTTCATCACATAAGATCACTCATTACAAATAGTTCTCAAGTCCATGAGATAAAAACAAAGGAAAAGGATAGAAGGTTCTGTCTCGCCAAACCAGTTGCTCTGGTTTGCCAAACCGGTGCCACCGGTTTTTCCAGACAGAGCAGAACTGAAAAACAGAAGGAGCTAACGCCTTGGAGCTTTAATCCATCTCTCCCCCTTTGTCATCTAGCACCAAAAGGGGGTCTTCCTTGTCATCACAGATGACTCCTCCTCCTCGTCTTCCTCATCATCTTCATCATTGTTTGGTGGAGGAGGTGGAGGGTTAAATGGAGGCACTTGTGAAGTCCCTGCTCCATCAAAGCCAAACACAGCCCCATTGAAATCGGCATCGCCAAACCAGGATGTGTAGGGGTTTTGCTCCTCATAGCGACTCATCCTTGCATCAAATGTCTCAATCTCTAGACTTTGTTCACCCTCGGAGGCAATAGGAGTGCGAGGAGGCTATAGGTTGCTTTGTTGGTGAAGAAGCTTGATGGTCCTTGTGTCCTTCTTTCTCACTTGCCTCTTATGATGTACTTTCACATCAGCATCATACTGAGACCTGCACATCCCAAAGAACATGCCAAAGAGTTTCTTAAGTGGTGAGCGAGACTTGTCCCTTTGCTGCCCTCCCCCTCTAGCTGAAGTAGAGGTGGATGCACCATAAGTTGGTGCTGCTGCACTGCTGTCCTCTGTTGGGTTCCTCAGGTCATTCTTGATTCTTAAAGGGAGGTGCTCCCTGTCATACACAAAAGACCGACCTGACACCCTCTCTATCATGTGCATAACGTAGGGTGCATATCCACAACTTTTTAATGGGCTGTTTGAGATGACTTTTATTTCCTCCCATATAAAGTCAAACACTAAGAATTCATGCTCATTTGGTGCCATGGTAGCAAGGATGTTTCTGTTGTAGGAGGGGATTTTTGTGCCCTCTCCCTCCCTAGGAGTGATAGTCATCCTGAAGAGCCTATTGATGTAGGCAAAGAATGGAAGTAAATCTGTGATAGTCCCATAATTTCCTTGCTTCCTTGTCGGACACATGTGCCTCAACCCTCTAGTATCAAGACGTGTAGCAAGGTGGATCTGAGGGTGGTTTGCATCAAGTCTCCCAAAACCAAAGAGCCTAGCAAACTGTGCATAGCTCACCTGATACCACTGTCCCTCAGTCCTCTAGTGCATCTTCCTTGTGTTAGCATTTTCCTCAAAGTACAAGGTGACATAGAATTGAGCAATTATCTCATTGTTCCAGCTCTTCTGAAAACCAAGAATATCCTTCAAGTGCTTTGCCTTGCACGCAACAATGACTTGCTTGAAGATGGGGTCATACTTGTTCACCATGTGTGCCCAATCAACCCACTAAGAGATAGCTATGGGTGCATTCTTCTTGGTTAAGATCACTGACTCATAGAAGTCCTGCTGAAAGAAAGACCAAAACCTGTAGTCAGTGGTCTCGCATGATGGTATTCTTTACACCATTCTCCCCTCTCCTCCGTCCTCTCTTGTTACCGTGGGCAATGGTTCCACCATCCCTCTTACACGCATTGGACACTCTACCCTTTCTTTTCCTTCTTCTAATTTTGATCTTCGTAACATTTTAGTTGTTCCTTCCTTGATTAAAAATCTCATCAATGTCCATCGTTTCTCTCGTGATAACTCTTGTTCTATTGAATTTGACCCGTTTGGTTTTTCTATCAAGGATCTTCGCACTCAGACCGTGATTCTACGCTGCAATAGTGATGGTGATCTCTACATTGTTGGGGCCCCTGCCGCCGCACGCTTCATCGCCCTCCTCTCCTCCACCACGTCTTTTGATGTTTGGCACCATCGCTTAGGTCATCCTGGACGCAATGTCATGATGTCCCTCCATCATTCTAGTCTTATCTCTTATAATAAAACTAGTGAGTCTTTGTGCCATGCTTGCCAACTCGGCAAGCATGTTCGTTTACCATTTGATCGGTCCATTTCTTTTAGTGTTCAACCTTTTCAGTTAATTCATTGTGATTTGTGGATGTCACCCATTGTTAGCACTTTAGGGTTTAAATACTATCTCATTATGGTCGATGATTTTACTCATTATATTTGGACCTTTCCTCTTCATCAAAAGTCTGAAGTGCATGAACAATTTCTTTCCTTCATGGCCTATGTGCGTAACCAATTTCAGCTCCCCGTTGGCTGCTTTCAAACCGACAATGGTCGTGAGTTCGTCAATAATGTCAATATCTCCTATCTTAGAGCCCATGGCATTTTTCTTTGGCGTTCCTGCCCATATACGTCCCCTCAAAATGGCAAGGCTGAACGTGCTATTCGCTCTACTAATGATGTTATTCACACCTTACTCATCCAAGCCCATATGTCGCCCACATTTTGGGCCGAGGGCCTCACCACCGCGACATACCTCCTGAATCGCCGCCCTAGTGCTGCTATTCAGTTCGACACGCCCTTCTCCCGCCTCTTTGGCCAAGCTCCCGATCTTAGCCATCTTCGTGTTTTTGGTTGTTTGTGCTACCCAAACATCGCGTCCACCTCGCCTCATAAGCTAGCCCCTCGATCTTCCGCATATGTTTTTATTGGCTACCCTTTGGCTCACAAGGGTTATCACTGTTTTGATTTGTCCACGCGGTGTGTGACCGTCTCACGCCACGTTGTGTTCGACGAGTCGGTCTTCCCGTTCTCCTCTCCTTCATCGGGGTCCCCTCCTTCGGGTAGTCTGCACTTCCTTGTTCCAGCTCCCTCTTCTAACTCATCATCTTCAGTGTTCTCTTCGGCAGGTACCCATACCGCTGTCACGCGCTCCCTCCAGTCGGCGCGCACATCGATGCTGCCCCGGCTGTCCGCTCCCTCGACGAGTGTGTCATGCCAGTTGCGAGGACTGGTTCCACCAGTCTTGCCTGGTTATGATTTGTTGTCCCGATGACACCCCGGTCTGGCGCCATCTCCTGCATCCGGTGTGGTCTCCCTCGTGCCATGCACGGTAACGATCCTGGGGGCACCTTCTCGTGCACCTGATGCTGCCCCGCCCCGCATGGATACTTCTCCCGCGCCACGCGCGGCCACGACTCAGGATCTCACGCCACCGTCCGCGCGACTTCTAATCTTTTGCCAATCCCTCTGGGGTCTCTGGACGTGTCTTCACCTCCTGCGGCTCCCGCTCCACCTCCCACGCCACGTGCGGCTCGGCGGGTGCCTGCGCCTCCTCCACCCTCAAGTCCGCAGATGATGACTCGCTCCAAGCACGGTATCATCGTGAAGCCTCAGGAATGCCTGAACCTCACCGCATCTTCTTCAGTTGTAATCCCCGTTCCGACTTCCTACTGTGCTGCTCTAGCCGAACCGGTATGGAAGCAAGCTATGGCAGACGAGTTTGAGGCTCTCATCAGCAATGGTACCTGGAATTTGGTTCCTCGCCCTCCCGGTGCTAATGTTGTGTCTGGAAAATGGGTGTTCAAGCATAAATTCTGCTCGGATGGCTCTCTCTCTCTCTCTCTCTCTCTCTCTCTCTCTCTCTCTCTCGGTACAAGGCTTGTTGGGTTGTGCGTGGATACTCTCAACGTCCGGGCATTGACTTCGATGAAACTTTTAGTCCCATTGTTAAGCCGGTGACCATCTGTGGTTTTGAGCATTGCTGCCGCTCACTCTTGGCCCATTCATCAACTCGATGTGAAGAATGCATTCCTTCATGGCACTTTGGATGAGACCGTCTATTGTCAACAGCCGTCTGGTTTTGAGGATTCTCATCATCTGGATTATGTTTGTCAACTGGTTAAGTCTCTCTACGGCCTTAAGCAGGCGCCCCGTGCCTGGTACCAGCGGTTTGCCACTCATATCCTTCCTTGTTGTAACCCTAATTACATTGAGTATAAATATAACCCAGGAGGCCGCCACCACGGTGCGCTGAGCTTTCCCCAAATCTCCTTCTCTACTCGTTCACAACATCGGTGAACCATATGAAGTGGATTAATATGTATGAATTGGAATGGCTTTAACAATAAAACAGAGTAAGGGATGGTGATTTACAACAAAAAGATTTATGAGTGAAAATCTCAAACTCCAAGTGACATATATGGTGATTTATATAATTAACCTATAAAGTAGCGAAAGGAGGAACAATATAATTATTGAATTAGTATGCCACATCAAATTCTTTGAGTCCATTAACTCTCTTTTCGAGTCTAGTCCACAAATTTACAGAAAACTACAACGTATCTATAGTTAACTCTATCACTATGGATTATTAGCCATTCACGTAGAAAAGAGAGACTGTCTAAAATACATGTTAGATTCATGGAACTTTTTGCACTCGTGGAATTTTTCATATTAGGCATTCATTTCTAGTCTGATATGGAGTACTTCATAAAATATATGCACTTATGATATGGAAGGTGCATTTGCCTTTTAAAGGCGCTACATGTGTACATATATACAACAGATGCAGAGATTTGGTCTGTTTGGTTCATGCCTAAGTTTGTCATAATTAATCTTAGTCAAATATGACTTGCAATAAATAATGTGTCCAGTAAATCTTTAGTCACAAATGTGATAAAGTTAGATAAACAAAAAATATGACATGTGGGTTAGAAGATTAAGAAAATATGGTTTACTATAGCAATCTTTGGCACGACTAAATCTAGACGTGACAAATTTAGATATGAATCAAATAGGCCGGTCCTTAATTCGAAATCGCTTGCATATCCCATGATGCCTGCCATGGTAGTAGCTCAGCCTCCTCCTCGACACTACGGGACACTCCGGTGAGTTATGCTCCTGATTGAATCGTATCCATCTCGCCGCAAGCTGCCAAGAAACGCGTGCATCTATGGCATCGAGCCTTGACCCTCGCGCGAGGTAGGGACCGTGCCGAGGCCGCACACGCGGATACAACAACAAGAAGAAGAAGGAGATGCCCTCGGCGCGAGTGCGGCTCCGCAAATAAAAATCGTTATCCTGGCGCTCACATGCGCCACCTCCTTACCCTGTAGCCGCCTGCCTATCGTCCAGCGAGCAACCTGTGATCCTCCAATGGCAGCCATCCAGTCCACATGATCTCAGTGTGTGTCACACATTTGGAGCTGAGCTGCTTGTACTGACCGGGAGACACACGGTACTTGGCGTTTTTATTGTGATACATAAACTTGTGCTGCCGATCTGCACATGCCATTCTTGACTCTTGGCTTCTCCGGCTACCTCCTTTGTGATTCGTGAAGCAGAGACGACGGCCTCGGTCTCACATGGCGACAATGGCCGGGTCCCAGTTCCAGCAGCTCGTCTTTGCGCTATTCCTCGTCGTTCTCCTTTTGTGCTGCCGGAGGTCGGCAGGATACGGTGAGCAGCACAGAGACCGGGTGGCGTTTCTCCCTGGGCAGCCGATGAGCCCCCCGGTGTCGCAGTTTTCAGGCTACATCACCGTTAACGAGCGCAACGGGAGGGCGCTCTTCTACTGGTTCTTCGAGGCCCAGGCGTCGCCGGCGCAGAAGCCGCTCCTGCTCTGGCTCAATGGAGGTTGCTACTTATTATACCTTCTGTTCCTTTTTCTTTTCTTCTCTTTTTTTTTTTGAAAAAAATGTTCCTGTTACTGTTAGAAAGAGTAACTACTAGTGTTCTTTATCTTAAGTTCACTGTTAGTTCTCTTTGTTGTAGCTGCGGTTCTACCGCAGTAACTTGCAATGGACAGGACAGTAATGTTAAAGCAGAGTAGCGGTGTTTTTCGTTTTGTTCCTTTTTTATTTTCTTTCTTCCATTTCATGTATTTCATTATTCATTATATATATGGTTCCTGACACTCTAACTTTCACTGTTCAAGAAAGAAATCATGTAGTGACATTTCTGTCCAACATTCAGGGCCTGGTTGCTCATCAGTTGGGTATGGAGCTGCTTCTGAGCTGGGACCTCTCAGGGTTACCAGATATGGAGCAGGACTAGAGTTCAACAAGTTTGCTTGGAACAGAGGTGCCTGCAACCATTGCATTTTGCTGTCAACATCGTCGTCTTTGAGCAATCTAAAACTTGGTGTATTTTGGATTCTTCTTGCCAGAGGCCAACTTGCTGTTCTTGGAGTCTCCGGTTGGTGTCGGATTCTCCTACACCAACACGTCCTCTGACCTTACCAAACTGGACGACGCTTTCGTAGGTAACTTGAATATTCTTATTGGGAGTTTGTGCTAGTTCATCACTGTTTCAAAACTCTTAAGATCGGTGCTGTCATTTCTTTTTGGTAGCTGAGGATGCATACAACTTCCTGGTAAATTGGTTCAAGAGGTTTCCACAGTACAAGGACCGCGCATTTTATATCTCTGGAGAGAGCTATGCAGGTAATTCATCACATGCACAAAATGTTTGCTCTATGATCCTCAATAAGCCGTAGGAGCACATAGGCACCTGCCTCAGGGTGACCTGGACAGTTTGACAGTCTTCCGATCATGATTGCTCAGTTCCAACAAGCAATGATTTGACACAAAGTGCTTAAATATAACATTTATCCATGACAAGTCATTATTTTGCGTATTTATGAGACAGATGAATGACTCATTTGACATGTTTAATAGTGTAATCATGGGTTTGACATGTACTTTTGACCATAATTAAATATATAGGTAGCGCTTTATATTTTCAATCTCACTGGTTCGAACAACGAACAGAATATAGTTGTTCCCAAAACCTTTTTTTCTAGGCATTAGTAAATTGGAAAATCTTCGAATTATAGAATTTCAGTATGTTACTGATCAAATCAGGAGAACTACTTTGACGTTGACTACTCAGTCAATATATGTCTTTTCTGACTCCAAACTTTGATAGTTCCTTATTAGATTTGTATGTATATCTGTGAATAAATAAGTATAACGATAAAGTAAATGGTAGATGGCCCCTAGACACCTATCGTACCACACTGATATTGACTTCCGGAGTCTAGTAAAATAGACGTGTATAACAGCATTGTGTATATGTAATTATGAGAACCAAATCTTTTTTGCTCTTTTTATCCAAAGAAGAGAAGTTTCAGATTCCTTCACAGTCCTTTAGGCTGTCGCATACTGACATGTTCACTGGCCATATTTCTGAGATTGCACAAATTCATGGAGAACAATATGGCCCCATCTCTATATCTCTAAAAACACGTGTGTTTCCATGCAAAATAGTCATGTCACATCGTCTATAAAGTTTCAACCGTTGGGTCGCTCCTAAGAGAAACCTAAAGTGTTGGATATGTGGCTAGCGCATTTCATTAATCTAGATCCTTTGTGAAACAACTATCTGTTTCTGGTCCTTCCACCACTCATCTATGCACTTTCTATCTAGACCATTCACTAACGACAATTATTCTTGATCCTTCCACCATCCCTGAACTTTTGCATCTATCTTCTTCACAAATGAAAATATATGAACACACACTATTTTAAATGTAAATAACTTTCTGTTGTGTGAAAAATAGAAATATCTAAAATGTGTGCGGTTCAATAGAAAATAGCCATGCCACATCATCCACGAAGTTTCAACCCTTGGATTGGTCCTTAGAGAAACCTAAAGCGTTGGACATGCATCTGGTAATTTTTAATGATCTTTCGTGAAAAAGCTATTTATTTTCAGTCTTTCCATCACTCTTGTGCGCACTTTCTATCTAGATCATTCATGAGCTACAATTTTATTCCTAGTCCTTTCAACATTCCTGAACTTTTGCATCTAGCTCCTTCACGAATGAAAATTGTGTTATTGGCCCTCCAAGATTATTTATTTACGTATATTGTGGAATATATGAGCATACACTATTTTAAATGTAAATAATTTTATGTTGTGTGCAAATATGTAAAAATGCATATAATGTACAATATAATAAAGAGTTATCTATATTGCTAGCTACCATTGTAATATTTTGAAATAGAATAAAGATTTTTATTTTGAATATAAAAAATCATAAAACAAAACACAAAGATTAAAACATAGTTATTTCTAGAATTATTTATCTATGTATATCTTTTGAATATACGAACATACACTATTTAAAACATAAATAATTTTGTGTTGCATGAAAATTAGAAATGCATAAAATATACAATATCAAGTACCACAATTTTATTCCTATCCTTCCACCATCCCTGAACTTTTGTATCTCTCTCCTTCACGAATAAAGATTGTTTGTTTGATCCTTGCAGCATTATTTATGTATGTATATATTTTGAATATATGAACATACACTATTTCAAATATATAAAGTTTTGTGTTGTGTGAAAATATGTAAAACAATTCATAAAATATACAATATAATAAAAAAGTTATCTATATTGCTAGCTACCATTGTAATTTTTTGAAATAGAATAAATTTTTTGTTTTGAAGTATAAAATTATCATAAAATAAAACAAAACATAACATAACATAATGATTTAAACATAGTTATGAGATACAAATATATGATATTCTTCATCCTTAAATTGTCAATCTATTCATTGGTTTCATTTATAAAGCCAAATTTCATGTTTTGGTTTGGTTTTTGAATAATTGTTATCCCTTTGCTTGCATTTTATATGAATTGCAAGACAACATGATGTTGCTTGGACTTTCTATTTGCACACATATATGTACACTTGACTCCATTTTTATTGTCACAAACTATTGACTTCAAGTTCTTTAATAATTAGGCTTTAATCAAGAGCAAATTTCTTATTTATTTTAATCAATTTATGTCAAAGGTTCATAGCAATCAATTTATCTTAGAGGATGTATTAACTTATATATTGAAAAAATATGAGTGGTTCAATATGTATCATGTGGTTTAATGGGATTGCTTTTTCTTGATGGTTGAAATGTCCGACACCAAAAAATGCATGTCAAAGACAAAAATTTTTCCACTCATTAACCTATAGTTTATGTCACATATAAATTTCAATCCAAATTCTATATCTGTAGAGACACTCCCTCGTTGTTAGACAAACAATACACATATCAGGAATCAATTGCTTTTGCTATATGTCTCCCTTTTGGAAAAATGTTGATGAACACATCTTACTTTTGCATAGATTTTATCACTTCTCATCAAGGTCCACTTAAAAATAAGGATGCCAATAAATAAAGTTTTTTACTTAAGAAAGTGTTTTAACTAGTATCATTGATTTTCTGAGTCATTCATATATGTAATTTATGATTGTATAATATGTTGTAATTTATGATTGTATAATATGTATGTAATTTATGATTGTACAGTATGACTACCATATATCGTCATGATATACAATACAAAGAATACAGTACGTGCAGCATTGCCACGTGCCAGTTCTAGTTTCCTCTGTTGTGCTATGCAGAGAGACATTCATTTATGTATATAAAAATTATATACTTTTATCTAACTCCAAAAGAATTTTGATTTGATGCAGGTCATTATGTTCCTCAGCTTGCCGAATTAGTCTATGACAAGAACAAATATAAAACCAACATGTACATCAATATTAAAGGTTTCATGGTAAGAATTTAAATAGAAAGAATTATTTGACTATTTAATTAATAACGCTGGATTTGGCCTTGTCAAATGATAAAGTGTTGATATGGTAGTTAACAAGTGGATAAAAAGATTGGTTCAGAAGAAAAATATTTAATTGTTTTGGTAAAAATGTATCTGTATGAGTAAGCAGGAAACTTGGGATTTTATTTTCCTTCTACTTAACTGCTACTTTTATATGTCTATAAAGGTTTCTGCATTTTCTGAAAACAGTCCATGAAATTGGGAAGTTGTAATATGTAAAACCTTGTAAAGTTCTTATTGAGTGAGTTGAGAAATTTTGCATTGTGTAACATTCAGATCGGTTCAATATAGGTCGGTAATCCACTGACCGACGATTACTACGATTCAAAAGGGCTTGCTGAATATGCTTGGAGCCACTCAGTAGTATCAGATGAAGTTTACGAGCGCATCAAGAAGGTGTGCAACTTCAAGGTATCAAATTGGACAGATGACTGTGATAAAGCCATGAGCATTGTGTTTGGACAGTACCATGAGATTGACATTTACAACATCTACGCACCAAGGTGCAACCTTCCTCAATCAGCAGCTGCGCCATCTGTTGATCAAGTACTTGCAACTAATGATCAGGTGAGACCCAATTACTTCAAATTATATCTCCTTCTTTTGAAATGCTAACACCTTTTCTTTTACATGTTAGGATCATTTCAGAAGGAGGATTAGGATGTTCTCAGGATATGATGCATGCTACTCATCATATGCTGAGAAGTATTTCAATAGGGCAGATGTACAGATAGCATTCCATGCAAATCTCAGTGGAGCGCTCCCTCGGAAATGGCAAGTTTGCAGGTGAATCAGCTATGTTAAATGCCTTAGCACTGGTATTATAGATTTATTATTCGAATTCAAAATGGAACAAACAAGGTTTCACTCTATGACTTCTAAGAAACAGGGCACAATGAGGCTGTAACATGAGTGAATTATTTTTGTTCCCACGTATCGTGCAGTGATTCAATTCTAAGGTCGTACAATTTTTCGGTACTTTCCATCCTACCAATCTACACTAAGCTCATCAAGGCAGGGTTGAGAGTCTGGCTTTACAGGTGTGCTTCCTGTTAACCGTTTTCCAGTCCTATGCAAAATTTATGTATCCATGTGCAAGTATTTTTCCTCTGAAATTTTCTAGCAACCTTCCTCAATATATTTTACGACCTGTTGGTAACTGAATCTACAAAGTAGATGCCACTTCATTGCAAATGGAATCAATGATATTTCTACCTATGCAGTGGAGATGCAGACGGTAGGGTCCCAGTTATTGGGTCACGGTATTGTGTGGAAGCCCTTGGCCTGGCTACCAAGACACAGTGGCAACCTTGGTACCTGAATAAACAGGTAAGAGACTGGACCTTCAATTGAGTGTCTCTTGTGCTTATAATCCTAAATTAGTTCAGTTAATCCCCGAATGTAAAATTTGTATTCTAGGGTCACTCATGTGGAGGATATGTGTGATATTGTAGGTTGCTGGAAGATTTGTGGAGTACCAGGACATGACAATGGTGACTATTAGAGGAGCTGGCCACTTGGTGCCTCTCAACAAGCCTGACGAAGGGCTTGCCCTGGTGGACGCGTTCCTTCTGGATAAACGGCTTCCCACACGTAGATGACAAAAAAAATAATGTTAAGGTTAAGGTCATTTATGCCAGAAAATGTTCAAGGATTGGAACTCTTTGGTGAGAAGTGAGAACAATGCTGAAAGATACGTATTCCTTTTTGAAAGAAAGAAGAATTGTGATTTCTACTGATCCTATTGAACAATAGTTGCAGTGACATTGCAAGTTTATGGGTCCTCAAGTGCCTTTGCTAACATGCAGTATTGGCCTCATATGGTTGTGATGTATAATATCCCCTTACTGGGGCTTAAATATCCCCTTTTTTCCAAAGAGAGAAACATGAACCAAAATTATATATGCCCAATCCTTGGAAAATTGGCCTTAACCAGGCGTCTACTGTACATTGTAGACAAGTTGCAAGAATTTTATTCCTTTTTTATGAAAGCGTTGTTACATATAGAGCCTACACTGCATGATTTGTTATGTCGATGTCGACATCGATTTCATTTGCAAATTTCATAATGCTAATAGCCATCAGAAGTTTCTTGTTGGAAGTTGTCTGCCTGAAAAGAATGAACTGATAATCACAAGTGCCTCTGCTGGCTTGTCTTGAGGCACATCATGGCCTGCTCCTCTAACGGTGGCCATTGTCAGGCCTTCATACTCCACGAACCTTCCAGCAACCTACATTATATTTAGTTTACGTCATAAACATATTGAATCAACATTGCAAAAGACAAATATGGGAACTTAGTGCTTGTAATAAGGTGCCCAACCTGATCTTTCAGGTACCATGGTTGCCACTGTGACTTGATAGGAAGGCCAAGTGCTTCGGTCCAATAGCGGGATCCAATAACCGGAACCCTACCATCTACGTCTCCACTGTAAAAATGAAAAATAAAACGTAAAACTAGGACATTGGATTCTGAATGCAACAATAGGAGCTAGGAATTCAGAAAGCCAAGTGACGAAATTAAAGGGCAGATTGAGATGTGAAAGGAGAAACCACATTTATATAAAACATGATTTTTTTAGATTGACTAATTAAAATTCAGCTTAGATAATTCTACTCTTTATGATTTCTATTGCATATGTTGTTCTTTTTTCTCTGATTTCAAAAGGGAAGGAGCCAAACCTGTATATCCAAACTCTTAGCCCAGCCTTGATAAGTTTATCATAAATATGGCGAACAGAAAAGATGCCCATATCATAGTTATTGAAAATCGAGTAACTGCAATGAAATGTACACGGATAAGCTATCATGCCTGGAATCCAAATAGTAGTAAGGAAGAGTGCCCAAATGCCACCTGCAAATAGTCCATCTTCTGTCCTTGATCCATCCACTGACATTGGCATGAAGCAATTTCTGGACATCTATCCTGTTGAAGTAATCTTCAATGTGGGTTGAGTAGCACGGATCGTATCCTGAGGACATCCTCAACCTTTTGAACTTCTTCTGAAAAACGTACATTCTGTTATTACCTTCAGTCGCTTCCTTCATTTCATCTTATTATCGTACAGCATATTATATACTAATTAAGGATCCAAAGTTATTGGACACTGGACTCACCTTGGCATTCGTTTCTACCGAGCTGGCAGAGCTAAGCGAAAGTGCAGATTCATCAGTAGGAGCATTGCACTTAGGTGCGTAGACATTGAAGATATCAATCTTATCATACTGCGTGTATACAAGGTCCATTGCATCGGCGCATTCGTTGGTAAAGTAGGGAAGCCTGAAGTCGCAAACATTTTTTACATTCTCGTAAATTTGATCTGAGATCACCGAGTGGCTCCAAGCGAACTCAACTAGAGCCTTTTCGTCATAGTACTCATCAGTTATTGCATTGCCAACCTATGAAAGTTAGTTTAGTTTTAGCGACTAGATCTTTGAGGGTGTTTTGAGAAAACAAAACGTCCTCTAGTCAGAATGGTGCACAGATTCGGATTATTCGTGCACTCAGTTATAAAAACAGTGTAAAACAAATAAGAGTACGTCTACAAGGAAAGAAGAAACGAAATACACAACTACTGCTTACTCATTTGCAGCTTCGAAGTGATGAATTTTTTTTCCATTCAATATAACAATTTTCACAAACAAAACTACTATATGTGATTGGTCCATATGGACTTCATAAGGCCAAAGTTATTTTGTATAAATGTCCAGTTATTACAAGACTCGTTGAAGGAGACTCAATTAATACAAGTGTGTTACACACCATCATCTAAAAAGCAATCAATAGATATAATAATAGCAAAAAAAATTGTATTTCCTTATCTACATTTCATAAGTTTAAAGTAAATAAGTTTGTAAGTGCTCACGACAAATCCTTTCAAATTGATATGCTGATTTCTTTCAAGATGTTTGTTGCGCTCGTACACCAGTTCAGCAAGCTGCGGAACATAATGGCCTGTTGCATCGGAACTGGTCAGTAATTAAATCATATGGTTGATTGTTTTTCATGTGCTTTGACAGACTGGTTATTGCAGCTTGCCTCAAATCGTCACAATACTTACATATTATCATTATTTTAGTTTTCTTAGATCAGCATCTTTTCTACTCTTTGACCCTTAATATTGTTGTTTTAGTCTCTCCTTTTTTTTTGTACTTTTCCCAGAACAAACAAAAAGAAGTATATATTCTGATTCCAGTAAGCCAAACGTGTTGTTGAATGGAATAAAATCCGTCAACTTGGTTGAGGACCTAACAAAAGGTGGTAGTGGGATCCTTGTATTGCGTGGTCCCGAAGACTGCAGAGAATGGCCTCTGCATGTATTTAAGATAACCTTTTTGACTACATAATAGTGGACAGTGGAAAGATAGGATGTGTTCCTGTCCCTCATGGTTATAACACCACACAGGCCATTAAAGAAAGGTGAAAGGCAATATCCTATTGTTGTGGGTTTATTCAATCTTGCAGTTTTTATGTTGGGAGAAAGGGAGCTGTCTGCTCACTTACCTGCATAGCTCTCTCCTGAGATGTAGAAGTCATTGCTCTTGTACTGAGGGAATCTGCTGAACCAATTTACTAAGAAGTTGTAGGTGTCCTCGGCTACATAGTTTCGAAAATACGGTTAGTAAACAGACCAGCTCAAACTTGACTTTCAGTTCAGTGAAAACCAGGTGATGAAGATCAGTACCGACAAAGCGATCATCGAGCTTGTTTAGGTCAGAGGTAGTATTTGTGTATGAAAAGCCAACTCCAACAGGAGACTCCAGGAACAACACATTGGCCTCTGATAAAACTAAACCAAACATGAGTAATATGCAATTTTCTGAAACGACACTGAACGTCGTCTGAAGAAAGAAAAAAACATTTATCAGCAAACAACGAAACGACATGCATGCTGAGATCTGTTACTTTTTATAACCTCTTTATGAACACATGAGAGAGAACTGCACGCTACTGAGTCACTTGTTCGGACAATGAAAGACGCAACATAAATCAATGAGTTTCACTAGCTCGTGCCAGCATTGCTAAGTTGTGGATGTGCGAGAACAAGAGAAGCTGAAATAACCAGCTGACCTCTGTTCCATGAAAATTTGTTGAACTCGAAACCGGTTCCATTGTCATTGACCAAGAGAGGCCCCAGCTCAGAAGCTGCTCCATAGCCCACAGAAGAGCAACCAGGGCCTAGGTGGGAAAGAAAAATTCAGTCATTGATCACATGGACCACGGCCATTGTTATGCATGGTAATTGGCAAGTCACCAAGAAGAAAAAGAAACTGTCCACGAAAGCGACCATGAAAGAAGTATTTTTTACAAAAAAAAAAAAAAAAAAAAAGACGAGCTAAGTGATCACAACCTCCATTGAGCCAGAGCAGGAGCGGCTTCTGCGCCGGCGACGCATGGGCCTCAAAGAACCAGTAGAAGAGCGCCCTCCCATTGCGCTCGTTCACAGTGACGTACCCTGAGAACTGCGACACGGCGGGGCTCCTCGGCTGCCCGGGGAGGAACGCCACCCGGTCGCTTTCCTGCTCGTCTCGTGCTGCCATCGTCGCCGGTGCCGGCAGCAATGAGAAAGCAACAAAGATGGCGAGGAGCCTCGTCGTTGCTGGTGCAGAAGAGGCCATGGAACTTCTGCCCTGCTCGGACTGTAACAGAGAGTGCAGAGCTCTGTGCGTGTCCAGTGTGCAAACCACCACCAAGCGATGATGGTTTCTGCATGGCTTGGACTATTTATAGCAAGGTGCACCTTGCTGCTGGTTGTCAATGAGTGCTTTCCAAATATGAATGTAAGGAAAAACAGGAATCGGTGTTGAAAAAGGTTTTTGACTGGTCAGAAGTTCAATTTGGTCCTCCTTGTGGTGTGTGTGACTTGCGAGCATACGCGTGTCGCCTGCTTAGAGCTCATCATGCTGCAGCCTCTCGAGCTTGGAGGATGATATGTAAAATTTTCAGAACATAGGGTGTTTTATCATAACATTACAAAGGTTATCTTGTTTAAACATAGTTCAATTTTTTGGTATAGATGTTTTCTAAGGCGGACTTTTGGTTGCTTTTTTGTCAGCTTGGGTTGTTGCTTTAATGTGAAACACATTTGGCTCTTGACTGACTACCGAGGTAAAAACAATATTTATTTAACCATGTTCAGAATGTCAATCTTTGTGTGCTCGGCTGATGCGGCTCTTCTTATGTTTAGAGGAGTTCGGTGATGCAGTGCCAATTAATGTACAAGAAAATGAATAAAAAAAATGTACAAGAAAAAGCTAGTGCATCTCATTCTTGGGACACGTTGTGACAATTTAGAGGTCAGAATGATGCGTGAAGACATGTTAAGCAAGTGCAAACACTCGAACAGTAGCATGCCCAATTCTTAAGATATATGCCACAACGTCACTAACCTTTTTCTTCTCTTGTTCTCGAGCACCTGTCAAAGTCCATATGAAAAACCACGAAGAAGCAACATGCATCACAAAAGGTTTAGTTCGATATTCTCATCCCTGTTATGCTTATTCTCATGATTTAGTTCTCCAGCATCTCAGCATCTGTCCGTCAGGGATGTGGCACCCTACCAATCGTGGAGTCTCAGCGTCATGGGCTGCAAGAGCCCCGTTCCATCTGATAGCGATGGAAGCGCCCTCCAACAAATTGCAATTGTTGCTTGGTCCTCTGCCTTGGGACAACACCAACCAGCGGCGCGTAGAGATGAAAATGACCACGTGTTCAATGACGAAATACTGACTCTCATTTCTAGTAGCTGAGAAGACTATTATAAATGGCTCACCTTGTGAAAATCAAGAGATGGAAAGCACCCATCAGCGCAAATAGCTAGTATTTCAGAGTAAAGCGAGATTTCCAGTACAAGAGACTACCATGACAAGATAACAAAATCATTCACTGTTTACAGAGTTGAATTAGAAGCTACGCAAACATAAAAACCAAGCCTCTCATATTTTCACCCCATACATTGTAGTCTTGGGAGGCTGCTAACCACATCAGCAGTATGCACTAACAACTACGACCACAGACTGGACTCAATCGTTTCAGCAGCTACAACTAACCACATCTCCTAAAGCTACAACCATTTACCAACAACCTTCTTCCAGAGGATTATTTTCCTGCGTACCACCCTGCTGAAGATCACAGATTGCACAAGGGACCAACTATCGCTTCGAAGGTCTCCCATCACCGTCATCATCACCATCATCATTGTCATCTCCATCATCGTCATCATCATCATCACCTGATCTCTTTCTCTTTGCGGAGGCCTGCGCCTTCACAGAATCCTCATCTTCACCATCGTCATCATCTTCAATCTCTTCATCCTCAGCGCCATCACCATTTTCATCTGGCTCAAAGTCGCTGGAGTGCTCTTCATCTTCAGCCCGACCAAGGGGCTGGACCAGGTACTCGGTCCCCAACTCCTGCCAAATTTCAAAAGAACTTGTATAAGTGGTAATATATAATCACATAACTCAGCATGTTCTAAAAATAGTCCAACCAGAATCTATAAGTGAGATTTGCTTCTGGGATCAGACTGACGTGCAATTTTTCATCATTTACATATCCATAAAGGATATCTGAGATGTATCGTTCATCACTTCCCAAAGAAAGCAAAATGAAGTCAGTAAACAACTGATTAGATTTAGCAATAATTAGGTACATTAGTCCATGGCAAGGGATGTGTTATCAATTTATGGGATCAGTCTGGCCTGCAAATGTGTCAGTAAGGAATGCAAATCTTTCTCAGAAACAGCCTCAGAGCAAATCTTCACTTCACAAAGGATTAGGAGTTCAATATATGTTATATAAACCAATATAAAGTGGGTAGGTTATTATTCTTAGTCACAGATCTACTGAGTAATGGGATCAGACTGACGTGCAAGGTGTAATCAAAGGTAGATGAGATCTAACCTCAGAAACAACCTCTCATCATCTCCCAACAAGACCACAGAATAATTTGGATAAGATGTCCTCACTCTTTGAGCACATATTCTAAAGCATGGGATAAGAAACTTTTTCGTTTGACCAAGAATTTGGCCGCCAAAAACAGAGCTCTGGGGTTGGAAAAAAATATATAAAAGGATAATAAGTGCTTGGATCAGAAGAGCAAATCAGTTTTTTGCAGCACTGGGAGAGCTCAAGCTCATCCTCAGAAACAGCCTCTGATAGATTGCATCATCTCCAAAAGCACACAGAAAACGAAAGGAAAATCCTACTAGTAATGTTCAATTGCGATATATACTGATATAAAGCTCCTTATTAAATGGCATCATTGGATGGCTGTGGCATGTGGGGAAGAAAAGGTTGCACCTCTACAGGGCAGATCCAATCATAAACGCTGTAGTAAAATTATCTTTTAAGTGCTTCTGATCAGAACGGCAAATCAGTTCTTTGCAGCACTGGGATAGCACTCGGCTCACCTCAGAAACAGCCTCTGATATCAATCATCATCTCAAAAAGCACATGGACAAAACCTAATGTGAAACTGAACGCTATAGTAAAAATATCTTTTAAGTGCTTCTGATCAGAACGGCAAATCAGTTCTTTGCAGCACAGGGAGAGCTGTCGGCTCGCCTCAGAAACAGCCTCTGATATGAATCATCATCTCAAAAAGCACATGGCCAAAATGTGAAACTGATAGCTGTCTAACCAAGACTTCTTGCATATCTAAGGGTTCGAAACTGAGTTAATGATAGAAAATCTAATCTTCGAAGAGCAAAGCTGAGCAGCTGGACAAATCAAATAGCAGCCTATAGCCAACAAACTCTGAACAGGATAGAGAAAGTACTCCCAAATTCGTTAAAATAAATGGGGATTTCCAAGCTCTAAACAGGGCAGACAAAAATCCTCAAATTATATAAACTTTTTTTTGCAGAATGGGAAATGGACTATAATGGAACAGATGGGCAACCACGCACCCCACCCACGGCACAAGGCAAGACAAGTGGATGGATAAGCCCGAGTGAAACCGAGCATCTTTTCAAGGCTACAACTACCAAGAACAGTAAAAGGACAGGCGAGCGGCGTGTCAGAGTACAATCCCCAGATCAGAACGAACACAAAAGCAGGAAAAAGAACCTGCAGATCTAAAATTATATATATATTTTAGCAGATCAACAGGCCTAAGCCTTACTGTTCCCTTTAACGACCTGATTCCTCCACAAATCTACAAGCATGCCAGATTTTTTTGACAGGTAAATATCACAGGTTACCCGAAATAAATAGTTTTGAACCTTCAGGAGCCACCTAATGAAAATAAAAAGCTGCCAAAATCACGAGGGTTACCAGAAACGTACTAAGAATTTAGCACACGCGTCTAATTCGAGAATAAGGCGCCGCAAAAGTCAGTTTTTTTTCTCTTGAAGAACAACCAGATGATTAATAGCGTACAGAATTAACGAAAAAAATCATTTGCATCAGGAGCGCAGGGACTCAGATCTATCAACACAGAACGAAGCTAAACATGTGAACAAGAACTAAATATGAAAATTTTTATACCTCCTGGTCGTCCTCGCCGTCGACTTCATCATCCGCGTCGTCGTCGTCATCGTCGTCGTCGTCGTCGTCGTCGTCGCCATCCTCACCCTGCTCGCCGTCGTCGTCGTCGTCATCGTCGTCGGAGATCTCCACCACTCCGCCTACCTCCTTCCCTTCCCCCTCGGCATCCTCCTCCTCATCATCCTCACCCTCCCCCTCACCGTCATCACCTTCCTCCTCCCCATCGACCTCCTCGACCTCGTCGTCGTCCTCGGCATCGACTTCTGCATCATCGTCCTCCCCCTCCCCGTCCACCTCCTCAGCCGCGTCAGCAGCCTTCTTGGCGGCCGCCGCCGCCGCCACAGCCTTCTTGCGGGCAATCTCCGCCGCCCGCTCGTCGGCCTCCACCTCTGCCACCGGCTTCATCTCGTCGCAGAGGGATTATTGCGGCGAAATCGTAGTTGTTTGGGCTGTTGTGGTGGTGGTGGAAAATTTGGGGCAAATTTTGGGCGAATTTGTAATCGGGCGGGGAAGAACAGAGGGCGGGGGAGGCGCTGGGTTCGGCAGATTGGCTTGGACAGATCCTGGCCGTCCGTCACAAGAACAGGCACACGGATCGATGACGTGGCGGTCGATCGAACGGCTACGGCGGATCTAGTCCGTGGAGGGTGGGGCGGGGAGTCGGGACGGGTTGGAAGAACGGCTAGGGCTGACGTCGGTGTGAGAAAGATTGATTCTTTTCTCCGAGCGTGAAAAAATATATACTGCTGTATATCTAACGGTCGAGATGTACCCCGTATCTGGTGAACGGCCGTATGAAAGACCGAGTTTTGATATTGTACAGTCAGTATACTCTCCGCCCGGCCTTAACCACGTGTCCCTTTCAGACTATTATTATTAAAATATTAATTATCAATAAATAACTATATTAAAAATTGGAGCAAAATCTTAGATATAATACTTACCATAAAAATTAAATATCCATTGATTTGCAACCTAAAATGAGTATTTTATTTAAAATGGCGGAATATTTTTATTTGTTTAATATTTGAGTATCTTAGTTTGATGTATGTTTCTATGCTTCAAAATATACAAAATGCATGAAAAGGAAATTTTCCCCTTTGTAAATGTATTTTGATCACAAAACTAAAATTTAGTCATGAACACAAATTGAGCAGCTAAAGTAACACACACAATAATTTGCAAGTGCACTTAAATGTAATATAGGCTTCCCGAATGACTCGAGGCACCCATGTTCCTCATTATGTTTCATATTAGTAGGTGTCAAACATATAAATTTGCTATTGAGTTAATATTTTGTATGTAATATTTTTTTGTCAGTGTTTGATTTGCATCCTAACATATTTGCTTGTGTTACTTAACTCTCAGACATCCGGTTTAGAACACCTGAGACTGTAACTTTAAATTTTGCTCTCAGTTGACCACTACATGGTTTAATAATTTAAAGCTTACTCCACTATGGTCTTCTACATAAATTTATAAACGTTTTTCCTACTATATCGATAGTTTTTTATTGGTTATTTAGTATTTAGATCAACCCTACTTCTGTTCGTCTTCGTGCAGTCGGTAGTTTTTAGTACGGTATGTAAACATGGACGAGGAATAGGAATTTGTGTTGCACATGTATACCCTTTACTAATCCGTCACGCGAGGTTCATGTGAGTACACTAAACTTGCTCTCTATGTACTAATAATAATCGCAATAAAATGAAATGACGAGAATTAGCTAATCCGCGACAACAAAGCTTTGGTAGTGGTAGCAGCGGTGCTGCTTGCAGGATCTAGAAGCTGCCTGCATCAGCTTTTCACGTGGGATCTCAGGCTAGTGCTGCTGGCCGACCACACGCATTCGACGGCCGCAGGGTTGGCTACAGAGGGCTCCGTTCCGGAAGATCAGCTTTGCGGCCCATCCGACCCGGACGAGAGACGTGTACGCGCGCACTACGGGCTTAGAAGCATTCAATGCTGCATCAATTTTGCATTTATGCCCTCCATGAAGGACCCGTTTCGCTGTGGGTCCATCTGATCTGCGGGGGCAGAGAAAAAGGACGATGGACAACGGTCACAGGATACGCGGCATATTCCGTGGTGGTGACGTCTACGTGTCGCTTTTCCAGCGTGCCAAAAAAAAATCATTATTATTTTATTTATTTATTTATTTATATACGGTATATACTAATTATTACGTATTATAGAAGCAAAATAAGAGCGGTTCGCGCGTTACCGTCCATCGCGCGTCATCTGTCCCTCAGCGTTCGAACCGCGCTCCGTCGTGTTCGCCTTCGTCAAGCTCCACCGCACCCGCCTGTGCTTCGCCCGCGTCACGCCGCGCTCCCCCGCCGTGAGTCCCGCCTGCCGCTCCGGCAGCGCCCGGTGCCGTCTCGTCGAACCGCCGCGCCGCCGCCTATCGTCATGCCCGCCGCCTCCCCGCAGAACCTTTTATGTCCACCGGCTTGCTTAGGCCCCCGGCAATCTAGCACCCTTAATCTGTCGGCGATAACCGCCGACCCCGTCGCGGCGGCGCCCCGCCCGCCTCGCTGCCACGCTCCGCCGCCGCTCCGCGTCTCTCGCCGCACTCTGCCATTGTCGCAGCCACAAAGATCACCGGGCGTCGCCTCCACCGCTGGCGATAACCGCCGATCCTGTCGCGGCGGCGCCCTTGCCGCCGCGACGCCCGGCCTGCTCCGCCCTTTGCTGCGACGCATCACCAACGGTAAGCCACCGACCGGCAACACGGCAGCGCCCTCGCCGCCGCATCGCCGCCCGCACACGCCCGCGCTCCGCCGCCCTGCGTCTCCGCTCGCCTCGCTGCTCCGCCCTGCCGTGCCCCTGACTCGCTGCTGTTCTCTGCTCTTCCACGCGAGGTGGATCGGGCCGCACAGGTCGCGCCCGCCCCCGTCGCTCAATAGAATTTCCCAAATAAGAGGCCAGCCTGCTCCGTGATGGGCTAGGCCTAATGGGTTGTTGGTTGTGTACGCAATGGGTTGTTGCTCGTGTTCCTCGCGGGCTTCGCTGCCGGCTTGAATACTGAATTACTGATGGTGCCGACGAGCTGGACATGTTCCCCCGCGGAGTGCCATCGCCGTGGCGGCGCGCACGTGAGTTCGTGCTGTCTTGTGCTTGCAAATTTGTAGGGCTGGGCGCGGTTAACCGTAAAACCGATCACCGAACCGAACCAAAATAATCAATTGTTGCGGTTAATTCGGTGTTTGTTTTTGGTTCGGTTTCAGTTTTCTGTAGTTCGATGGTCGGTTTGCGGTGCGGTTTTCATGTTGGGCTAACCAAAGAACCGCAAAAACCGAATTTTCTGTTCAAACCCACCTCGTAGCCCAAAGCCCAGTACCCACTCCTCACCTCAAGGACCCATTTAAGCATATTCCTAGCTAATGCTGGCCAAATAGGCCGCCCGGCACGGCACGACCCAAACACGTAAAAGCACGACCCGTTCTATTTCGGTCATGCCGCCCATCGTGCTGCGCCCTTGACCCACGGCACGGCACAAATGCAGTGAGCCGTGCCGGGTCGGCCCGTTAAGCACGGCAGGTCTGTTGGCACGACTGGCCCAGTTGGCTCATTTATCCTTAAAGTGATGTAAAAATGAGAGAAACATGAGTCTAATAGGATTCGAACTCCCTACCCCATGGATAGAAATGAGCTGACTTACCACTACACCAATTCATTTTTCTTGTTTATAGGTTAAACAAAAAATTTATCTATTAAAACATGAATCGGGTTGTGCCATAATGGGCTTTTTCGTGCCTGGCTCTAAACGGACCGTGTCCGTGCCACCCGTTGGGTCACGCCCTCGACACAAGCACGACCCTTAAACGTATACCGGATTGGCCTGTCATGAAATTAAACGGATCATGTCGTGTTTAGACCAGACTGAAATTAGCATGCTTCGGGCTGGCTCACGAAGCACGGCCGTTTGGACAGCATTGTTCCTAACCACCACACACGCGAGGAGCACGCGAACCAGCAAAAAGGTGGCGCGACAGGCGAGGGCAGCGGCCGGCGTCCTGCATCCACTCAGGTCTCAGCCGAAGGAAGCGTGGAAGCAACGGCGGCCTCTTGCCTCTTCCCGCGACTGTGGCGGCTCGACGTAAATCGACGGGAACGACGACGGCGACGGCGTGAGGCGTCGGCGGCGCGGAAGAGCGACATCATCGACGGCGGAACGAGGCGCAACAGCGGCGGCGTGCGCGACGCGAGAACGGCGGCAGCGTGCTCTTCCTCCTTGCGTGCGGAGGCTAGCAAGCGGCGAGCTTGGTTCTGTATTTCTTTTCTTTTTTTTTTATTTGGTGCTAATTCGGCTTATTCGGTGAAAACACCGAATTAACCGAAACCAAAATATGCGGTTAACGATTTTTTTGAACAATTTCGGTTGGCATTTCTTGAAAACCGAAGTTTCTTTTTCACGAGTTAATCGTACCGAGCTAACCGTATTAACCGAACGTCCACCCCTACAAATTTGCAATGTCTGCAAAGAAATGATTTCATTGCTACCGAGAGTGAGAGGGAACTTATTCAGAGCTGGAAGTAACACGACGGGGAAATTTTGTAGTTCCGGTTGCAGTTGTATATGGCGCCGCGCTAGTGTCTCACGGAAAATGCAATACATACAATTTTTTTTCTTTTGATAATTCGGAGAGTCCATGATATTCACATCAATGCAATATGCCATAGACACAAACAATTGTGGATCCAAACAAAAAAAAGATGTGTATGCAATCTTTCACTACTACAATAATCACTTTCAATAACAGGTCATAATCGGTATTTGTGATCCTTTCTAAATAATTATTACTGATATTTATATTATTTAATGGTTAGCAACATAAAAAAAGGCGTAGTAGTGATGAACACTGTAGTACCACACCATCAGTCGTCAAATAAAAAAAAAGAGTCCACACTAAAAAGTGTTGAGCCCCGCCTCCAAATCCTATACCTAGGCCACCATGGCATAAGTCGCAACCACCGGCCCGTGATGACGGCTATCCTCGATGTCGCATCTGTCACCTCCGTCACCGTCATGGCCACGTTGAAGACCTCTTCGCCATGTGGCCAGTGAGACGGAGGGTAGCCCCCACCTGTTCGCTGTCAGGAAGGTTGTCAAATGCGAGCGTCGTGATGCAGACAGCGTCGACGACCACTTGTCGTCGTGGTGACCACAGTCTCGTGTTTTCAATGGTGGCCTTGATGACCATGACCATCGCGACCACCATCTCCTTCCTCAAATCTGCCGTGAGGGCGGCAAGGACGTTGGCGCCTCTGCGGCCGTCATGTTGTCTGGGCGACCGACACTCGACAAAGGATGGAGGCCCAGCCTTCCGCTTATTCACGCGAGCCTCCTCCGTCGGCAACGTACGCCGGGCCACAATCCGACGAGAACGACTGTGGCCCGACGCCCAGATGTGTTGCAACTGACAAAGGATGTCTTCCAAGCGACGCACGCGAACCATAAAAGCAGCGAAGGGGCAAAAGGGGAGCCAAATATGACAATGAATGAGAAGGGGCGGAAGTGGAGCGGATAGGATTGCGCTCCCCCATACCCCCTTCTTTTATAGATGACGACGGATGTTTATGATCCGTCACCAATCTGCCCCACTCTTATTAGTGTTGGACGAAGAGGTGTTCGCCACTAAGTTCTAAACACTTAGGGCTAGTTTGGTTGGCGTCCAGAGATTCACGCTTGAGTCAGGCAGCAACGTCGTGCGTGCCTGAGCGAGACTGCCTAAGTGAGGGCTCGAATCAAACTAACCCTTAGTGACGGGCCCAACTTCCGGGCTTAGTTTTATAGCATGTTTCAATATGCTCTGATTTAGCTATTATGTAAAATAAAATGACTAGTCAAAAATTGATCAAATTCAACTGGCTATCTAAAATCTGGACTCTATGTTTTTTGAAACAGTCCACGACAGTTTTGTTCTCAAACCCGATCGTGTTTCTTTCTTCCGCCCACCGCTAGGACTCGTACCTCGTGTGTGTTTCTGCCGCCGCCGCCCTTCTCTCGTGCTAGGAGACCTCTCGTCAACCAGGAGCCCTGTGCCATGAACCAATCAGATCGTTCCCTCCTGTCCTGATCAAAAGACCGACATCGATTACAATAAATGACCTCACTCAACTGAATTTGTGCATTAGAAAAAACTCATGATTGGAGATGTGATTGACTCGGAGGTCTGTACATGGCACAATGGCCGGCGACACGATTGACTCCAAGGCGGAGCCAGGGGAGTCCCTGCATTTTGGAGACCCAGGGCGAGGCTAAAAGCTCAGGCCTTCTCTATATAAATTTTTTCTTACACATGCAAAATCTTTATATAAAAAAATATACTTCTTTTGGATTTAAATTGTTGACACTTTAAAAAATTTGAAAATTTGCCAGATATTTTGTTATAATTTATTTTATCACTAAATAAAGTTAAAATCTGTTTTATAATTTTATATATCTAAATAAAGTTTTTGAATATGATAAATAGTCAAACGTAACTAAAAAAGTCAACTACGTCAAAAATTTAAATCCGGAGGGAGTATTAGATATTACTATTATCAGTAAGATCAATAGTATATTAAAACACATTTATATAAAATTATTTTACATATTACCTTAGAAGTTTCTTTTAACATTTCTTGATGCAAAATCAGTAACAATGCCATTGATGTCAACTTCATCCAATAATTTCTTCTCAATGCATAAAGTGGCAAAACCATTCAACCGTTCTTGAGACATTTTAGATTTTAAATAATTATTCAACAATTTTAGTTTAAAAAAACTTCTCTGAACTGATGCCACAATCACATGTCCAGTAAATAGAAGTAATATGTGTATGAAAAATGCCTTTTGTTGCCATCCACAGGAAATACAAGATTTTCTTCTCTTATAGGCCTCTTCTCTACTAATACTTATCTAGCTTTTGACATCAAGACTATCCTAATTTCTTGGATCATAAATATCCATTGTAAAAATATGATGTTTATCAACACTAGGAGATTCTGTAGCATATGAATTAAATATATTCTCATTATCACTTACATTGCAATTATCCTCATTGATTTCTACATTAGTTTGTGATGGAACTTGGTCTTCTATATCAACATTACTTTTTTCCTCCACAGCAACTATCGTCTACTCATCTGGATTCCTTGAAACACTCATATTACTCTTAACAAATTTGTCCATGGCCCCTTTCTATGATTGTATGAACTCATCCTCTCTTTTCTTCCTTTTTTTTTTTGGCTGCTGGATGCAAACTTTCTAGTCACGATGACTGATGTTGCTAAAAATTGTAAAAACATAATCAAGAAAATTAATCAACTGTGTCCTATAAATTATGGTGTGAGAGCTTAAAACAATTAGAATTAGTACTAGCAATGTGTCCGTGCGTTGCTACGGGTTTTAAAAAAGAAATCATCTTTGATCGATATAATATGATAGACAATAATTTTATTAACAATCTACACATGCATATCATTTTGTTGTAAATTCTTTTATGCCTATTGCAGCATACAAATATTTTGCTAGTTTCTATAAAAGTTGGCTATCCTACTGTATTGTTCAACAATATAATTGTTTGGTTAATGCTTGCGAACCAACCAACACCAGTCTAGCACCAAGATTATACCAATATTTTGCTAAGTAATAAAGTACCCTGCAACTTGTTAGGCTGAGTTAATTTTTTCGTATGTTTCTATACATTAGATTTTTATATTCTCTTCATCAGTCTTAAAAAAAATTGAATAAAGTTTTGATGGTGTGGTGATGTCCGGAGCCAGTCACGTGATTAGAAAAGAGAAGCAGGGACCGTGTGGCTGAGAACCGAGCGTGTCGCTCGAGCTGTTGTCGGCAGGCAAACGTGCGGGCACACGTGGAAAAGGGAAAAGGAATTTTTGGTGATAGTAAAAACCGAGTCCGACTGCGATTAAAATAGGAATTTTTTAGTAATAGAAAAAAGTGATGTCGTGTATTTTGGTCCGACCGTGATTTTGAATTGGAGAACATTGTATGTCTATTTTTTTTATCCCCGACGTTTTCTTTTGTACACTTTTTTCAGTCTAGAGGTCTTTTGAAACCGACATGGGCATAGAAAAAAAAAGACCACGTACATTTTTTGAAACCGAGTTGCAAATAGAAAAAAAGACCATGTTTAGGCAAAACAAACCAATACCAAAATAAATACTAAACTAAACCAACACTAATAATGATCTCATCTAAATTAATAAGGAGTAAAGAAGATAAAGATTCTTGATTGACTTATGTACGTCTGGTTAAACTGGATCTTTGTAACACATCAGTTCTTTTGTTTTTAATTGACTTACTTAGCATACTCGTTAAAAATTTTGAAACTGACTATCATTTTTTTTCTACTGTTTTCTTGATTCTAATGGGATCGGAATCGTATAGCAGTCTTTTTCTTTTGTTTTACGTAATAGATTTTTTGGCCTAGCTCATTTTTAACAGAGGCGGAATAAGAGGCAGAGATAAAGGCAGAGGCAGGTATCAGTCATTGTTACATTGATCGAATCAACATCGGGGTGACTCGTCGAGCCGAATTGTCATGCCGGACGAGACGCCGCGCGCTGCGTTGTATGCCAACACGGCAACACGATCACGTCGATCAGGATTAGGATCTCCTGGCGTGCACAGTGCGCTGCGATTGCTACTGCTGACTGCAATCTCCTGCACGCCGTCGTGATGCCGTTCGTCGTGTGCTACAGCTGCCTGTGTAACTGCGATCTGCCGATCTCTTGACTCCTGGCGACTGGCGTGCTCCTTTTACTTGCATGCGGCGGAAAAGGGCAGACGACGGAACGGAAGAGACAAGCGATCTCTTGGCTTCACGGTGGAAGCCTTCCACGAACCACGATCGCTGGTCTGCCCTCGAGCCTACGATTGGTATGACAGGGCCTTCACGTCTGCAGTCTGCTGGTTGCTGGACTGGACTGGACTAAGGTAATAGAAAATGGGCCTTGTGTTTAATTAAGAGAAAAGTCCTATTCAGCTCCCTTAACTTCTTAGGATGTCGCATTTTAGCTTCCTTTCTTATAAAATCGGACATCGAACACCTCCAACTCTTGCACCCGTTACAATTTACCTCCTTGAGCGGTTTTGTTAGCGGTTTGTGTGAGTCAGCAATCCAATGTGGCCACGGACAGCACACGTTATTTTTTTTTCCTTTTATGTGGCACTGTGGGACCTTCTTGTCAGGTGCCACGTCAACAAAGCACACACTCCTTTATTGACTCCGCTCGGGACTACAGTGTGGCGGGTCCTCGTGCAAGGCAAAGCAGAGGAGGCGGACGCCTGCGGCGGTGGAGCAGAGTCCGGAAAGCCGCTCGGGACTACATCGTTGAGGCAGAGTAGAGGAGGTCGGCCGAGAGCTGAACTCTGAGCATGGCCTTAGCAAAGGCGACCTCAACGGGGAGAGAGGGCTGGGAGGACGGGGACTCCCGCATCGGCGAGGTGGGCGAGGACGGCGGACAGAGCGACGGAGCTGCCGGGCATCACGGAGGAGGAAGGGGGCGACGGAGCTACCGGCCGTCATGGAGGAGGAAGGGGCCGGCAGGGCTGCTGGCCGTCAGTGAGGGGGCTGCGATGGCCGGCAGCTCCGCTACGACGAGCGGCGGGCTGGAGGCGCGAGCGAGCCCGGCGGCACTCAAGCTCGGTCACCCGTGCGAAGGTCCGCCTCGGCCGTGACTGGAGGTCGAGCGACGCGAGCGGCGGGCTAGGGTCGCGAGCTGGGCTGGCGGAAGGAGGGAGCGGAGAGAGGATGAGATGACACGGAGGCGGAGGCGAAGGAGGAAAAGCGACGGTGGGGCCGCAACCAACAAGGGGGGGGCAGAGGAGGAGCTGCGACGGCGAGGTTGGTGACGCCGGCGAGGAGGTAGGCAGCGACGAGATTCGCGGGAGAGGGAGAGGCGGAGAAGGAGAGAAAAAAGAGAAAGAGAAGAAAAAAATAGGGAGGAAGGAGGAAGAAAAGAGAGAGGAAAAAAAAATGATATGGCATCTTACATGTGGGACCTCAAGGCCACGTCAGACAAAATCAAGGATACTATGCCAACTGGAGGGTCTGAGTCAGCATGCAGGGCGTGCCTATGTCCACGTCAACCTACTGACTTAGACCAAACCGCTCACAAAACCGTCCAAGGAGGTAAAGTGTACCGAGAGAAAGAGTTGGAGGTTCCCAATGTCCGGCTTTATAGGAGAGGGAGTTAAAGTGCAACACCCTAAGAAGTTCAGGGAGGCCAATAGGACTTTTCTCTTTAATTAATATGTGGACACACTATGGGGTGAGGCCCCCCAAATTCAGAGGCCCTGGGCCGTCGCCCTGGCAGCCCCCCTCTAGGCCGGTCCTGGGCGAAGCTCCTCCTAGGAGGAGGGGGGGAGGGGGGGGGGAGGTCGTCGGAGAGGTGGCGAGGAGAAGTAAACGGCGAGGCGGGGTCCCGTGGGATGACGGCGAGGCGGGAGCTGGGTGATGCAAGCTTGCGTCGGAGAACGGCGAGACGAACGCTCGTGAGATTGCCGCTCGTACGCGGGATAGGACCGATGGCAAGCCACGCCTGCTCAACGAATTTGGGGAGGTAGAGGAGGGAAATAGCGGTGTCTTTTATTTAAAATAATCATTTTTAATCTATAATTTTAGAAAAATGTCTATCAAAAACTAAAATTATAAATTCTAGTAATTTTTCACATGCCAATCATTTTGACGTGTTTGGTCTATAAAACACGCCATACCGATTGGCATGATTGAGTCCATGTTAGCGTCGACTACCATGTCGGATTCGAACCGGGACTGAAGTTGACCTTAGAAGACACGCCAAATGGTTGACCATCGTTTATTAATCACGTCAAATGGATTGGCATGTTTGGGACTTAATCTCTTTCGGACGACCCAAACATGAACTGAGGTTAATTAAATCATGTCAATCCATTTGACGTGATTAATAAAGGAGACACACCATGTCTCACTAAAATCAAATAGTACCCATGTCGCTTTCATGCTGATGTAAGTAATTAAAATAACATAATTTTCTTTAAAATATTATAAATCCTTTATATAAGATCCATTTTTATTCTATTTTCACGGTTGTGTTCTACGTGACAAGACGAACAATAATAGATCTCATTTGCATAGGTTTCGGAAAAATTGAATTTTCTAAAAAAAACTATTTTCCAGAATTGTTTTTGAAACATATGCAAGTGAGATCTAGTTTTGTTCGTCTTGTGACGTAAAACACAATGGTGAAAGAGAAATAAAAAATAGATCTTATATGAAAGACTTATAATATTTTGAAGAAAATTATGTCGCTTTAGTCGCTTACATCAGCATGAAAGCCATATGGGTAATATTTGATTTTGATAAGACACACCAAACCATTTGGCATGTCTCCTTTAGTAATCACGCCAAATGAATTGGCGTGACTTAATTAACCTTAGTACTTGTCTGGGTCGTCCAAAGGAGATTAAGTCCCAAACACGTCAATCGATATGGTGTGTTTCATATATAAGACACGCCAAACAGATTGGCGTGTTTGCGGTCAACCTCAGTCTCGGTTCGGATCCAACATGGTGGTTGACGCTCACATGGATCCAATCATGCCAATCGGTAGACACGCCAAACAGATTGGCGTGTTTGCGGTCAACCTCACTCTAGGTTCAGATCCGACATGACGGTTGATGCTCACATGGATCCAATCACGCCAATCGGTATGATGTATTTTATAAACTAAACACGTCGAAATGGTTGGTGTGTGAAAAACGACTAGAATTTATAATTTTAGTTTTGGGTAGATTTTTTCTAAAATTATAGATTATAAATGATTATTTTAAATAAAAAATTCAAAATAGCGAGCATAGAATCTTACCGAGGAGGATGGCGATTCTGTTGGATTGAGTTTTCTGAGCCAATTCTTCATTTTTAGTGATTACTAAGAACAAAGGGTACAACCTGTTGGAGATGCTCACCAAAAAGGCCTCGGAAAGATTTAGGACTACCGTAAAAAAGAGCCCGTATATTAAAGCTATCTACTAAGAGCATCTTTAAAAGCTTCCTAAAAAATTGATCCCAAAAAAGTGTTTTTGGGAGCATTCTAAAAATTATTAGGAAGAAGTTTTCTTGTCTCCTCCAACAGTTCTTCCTAAAAATAGATCAGAAAACTTTTAATTGGGCCATGTCAGCATCTGGGATCACAACAACATTAATTTCCTTTTAAATATAAGTATTACGGTACTCAATTTTCTTCTTGTTTCTGTCACATCTCTATACCGAAATATAGAGTGTGCCGTACAGGATCGCCTCGGGAGATGATTACCAAGATAACCATATATAGCATACACACATGAACATCCATCATTTACAACGATACGTCATTAAGTGCATAATATTACATATTACAAGTTCAAGAGTCACAACAGAAGCAAATTAAGTTGTGTTATAATACATATGTTCTTGGTTCGGTACATAAATAAGCGAAAGTGAAAACACGGTACACTCGACGATAGATAGCCTAAGTAAACCATGCCGGCCCTATGGCAATGGCTCACTCATCTTGAGTAGGTGAACTAGGAACCCACTCAATATTCCACTCCTGTGGTTCCTCACCTTCCCACACAATCTTGTTACAATAATCACAATAGGTAGCCTGAGGGATACCTGAAAGTAACATAAATCGCAAAGCCTGAGTATCTAATATACTCCGCAAGACTTACCCGATCAAAGGTTTTCTAAAACCGACTTCTAATATGCAGGGGGATGACCGGGCTTATTTGGTATTTTGCATAAAAGGCACATATTAGCTCTATGCTCGCAAGTTGATCCTTTAGCCGATATTTAATTGTTGTTGCAGGAAAGTAACTTTAGTTGAACCTGGCTAGCTACTAAGGTTGTACAAATATAAAGAACAATACATCATAGCAATATGTAGCCATAGAGTAAATAAAAATTCAGAATCATAATCAATCCTCTCTACTTAATTATCATTGCCACCTGCTCGAAATAAGAGGTACTCATAACCACGAGGGACGGTAATTCAAATTGATTTACATCCTGTAGGAGAAAACCCAAGCACATGACATACGCATCATTTAAGAACACGTATGACCACCCTTCACAAAGTTGCTATAAAGTCGGTCCGGGGCCATCAATCCTGAGTACACGTCCTTCCCCGCGATACAGTACTTCGTATCCGAGGCTTAACCCGTGCACTCTCCAGCGGTCCTCCATCCCGTGTAACCACCGTCCCATTCACATCACCTCTGGATCGATAGTGTATTCGTCCAAAAATACGGCGTCCAAGTTACTAGATTTACCAATTCCCATATAAAGGTATGCACTTGGTACTGTTCAATACTTGTTCGCGGAGTTGCAACGACAGGTTCTCAAATTTTAACCAATTGTTTCATGTGAAGCATAAGTGTATCAAGTGATTCCATCACCTATCGTTGACTCCACTAGATTAAGCATAGCATTTGCTAACGAAAAGGCTTACTAACCTAGACTAATCATAGACCATTATTTGTTTATGCAAGTGGGTTTTCATCTAAGTCCTATACCTAATGCACAATACAACATTCCTATGTGATGATCAAGTAAAAGGACTCGCAATGAATAGGAATGCACCGTGGCTTGCCTTGAGAGTGATCGTAGTTAGAGTCTTCGGTGAAGTTCACGTCAGCTCCGGCCTTCTCCGGTGTGGTCTCTTCGATCTCGGGTCCTATATGAAATGGAATTTTATGAATAAGATATGAATGCCCGAGGATTCATGGAATTTCGTGAATAAACATGACATGCATGGGGATGAGCATGTGATGATGAACACATGAACTTACTATTCTTCATGACCTAGATATACTGAATGAAAATTACAAGGGGGGGGGTCACTAATAGTAATTTATCTAATTAGGCATATAATCAACTTTTGCTAATTAATTCCCTATGTCAATTATTTAAATAAGAAAATTGACAGCAAAAAGCATATCTCTGGTGCTAGAGAATTAACAAGGTATTTTACATGGATGTATTAAGGCATAATTAGCAAACATGAAAAGTTTCATAATTAAATTCCTAACAGAGAATTTATAAAAATTCATTTACTAGCAATTATGATTATGCAATAACTTTAGAAATATGCATAAAATTAAAATGTTCTTTTGCAAAAAGTTTAGGAATGGCATGAGATGCTTACTGACCAATTTTCATGATTTTACCAGTTATATAGATTTAATTATGAATTTATTACTCTTAGAAAGGTTTCAAATTTGGTGAATTATTTTAATTAACACACTTGATAACTTTAAAGCTCATCTTACTTTTTAGATAGTGGGGAATTTCCTGAGTCAAACAAAATTGGTTTCATACTTTTTTGACTTTTATTTTTTGAGTTATGGATTTTTGAATAAATTTCAAAGTTCACACTTATTTACAGAATTGCCACTCGGCAATTCCAACAGTCGCGCGCGCGTTGGCTGGGCTCGCCGGAGCGCGGCCGGGCTCGCTGGCGCTCTCTGTTGGTCGTATCTACGCACCCATGTATATACCGCAAGAGGACGGTGTATAGTTGTAGCTCTTTTTCCCTCAGAGTATTCCAAGGTTATCGAATCCACAGGGAACGAGCGGAACTTATACTATTAAGAGGTTACTAACAAATTGCAATGGGTTGGTTGGTGTGAATGATGACGGTGAGAAAGTAGAAGGTGAATGTTATTGAAGAGTTAACAGGATGATAAAGGATTCTCTCCTTAGGATTGGTTCACTAGCATGCAAACTTATTCTTATCAACTCAAGTGATGACTCTAATACAAGACATGGTGGTTTCGTTCACCCCGGCTGTCACTACAAAGACCATTAGCTCTCCACTGGTTTCTTGCACTATGCAATGGGCAAAAGTGTATTGGCCGATACACTAATAAAAAGGATAGATAGATGTGCAATAAAGTTCATCACATAGATTAAATTCATCGAGAGAGTATCAACAAGCATGAGAGTTACATGACCAGATTCCCGCACCAGAGAAGAGAATATGAGACTACTCACTCATCCTTCCGCTAGACATAGGAGAGGGGTGAGAAATAGCGCTGGAACGCGCACGAGCCGATCGGTGCAAGCGTTGCGCCGATCGGCACGACCTCCCTTCTGGTGGATCTTGTCGGTGTTGACGAACCTCCGCCGCCAGTATCCTGGAACCCTAGTTCTAATAACTGGTTGTCGTGATTGCCGTCTCCCCTTGGGCGTCTTGGCTCTTGATAATTATCTTCCTTTTATACTCGACGGGATTAGGTCAACTTCCACCGACTCTGACTCATACTGGGCTTGGCCTTTGTCTTTCCTGGACCGGATCATGTTTTAGTCAACTTTTCCTCCTACGCCGATTGGCGCATGGGTCGCGCCGATCGACGTGGCTCCGTATCTGGCCCATCTTCGTTACTCTTCAGCTCTTTATCCATAATTGCCCTGTTTTACACCTGTTTCCTCGATTACATTCAAAACAGAACAACTACAAATATATGCAAATATGGGGTTAATTGTTAGTCCAAACCACCAAATTAAGATGCAAAACATCCCTTTTTGGTAGATAAAATGGGCATCTAGAAACCACCAACACTCTCGTCGTAGGGCTCTGCAGTGGAGAAGATGGCTCAGGACCGACACCATTTGGCCGTGCACGCGATGGCGAGCAACCCTAGGGGGTCGCCGACCAATCGCGACGACCGGAGAGGTGTCGGCGGCGGCGGCGGAGGCAGGGGGTGGTTTCGGCGGCGTCGCGCATCGGGCACAGAGGGCGAGAGGGGTCGGGAGGGGGTTGAGAAGCTTCACCGCGGTGCGGGGTTCGCCAGCATTGAGGAAGACGTCGAGGGCGGTGGCCGGAGGGTGGGTCTCGTCGTGGAGGCGGCGGGTCCTGGCGCGACGGCGTCCTTTCCTTCCTGAAATCCGGCGATGTCACTGCACGAGGGAGGGGCAATGTCAGGGGGAAGCTAGAGGGAGTCGTGGTGCAGCAATTTGAGGAAGAAAGAGGGGATGAGGGGGCTTCCTTAATCGAGCTTGACGTGGCGGCGGCCATGGCGGCTCGAAAACAGGGGCGCGGCCGGATTCTGCTTCTGTGCTCGCCGACAAAGGAAAAGGGTGGCGCTTGGCGGAGGGGGGGGGGGCTTGGCGCGTCGAGAGAGAGCAGAGGAAGGGTGCGGGAAAGTGTAGGCGCCGAGAGAGTGAGGGAGAGCTGTTCCTGCCGCTGCTGCTCTTGTAGCCGGAGAGAGAGAGAGAGAACCAAGGGAGTGGGAGGACCGGAGAGGGTGGCTCGACGGTGAGGCGGCTTCAATGCGGCACCGGTGGCACGGGGATGGGTAGGCGGAGCAGTGGACGGAGTGGGGAGGGAGCAGGTGAAACCGATCGCCGGCCAGAGTGATGAGGACATCACTCCTATGGATAAACACAACACTCCTCCAAATCTGGACTTGCAAGGTCCAATGACTAGAGCTCGTGCACGACGACTAAATTTAGAGGTGAGCTCGTTCCTACGTTCTTCGCTATATGTTACTTTTGAGAATGGTTTGCTACCTAATGATTATTTTATGATTAGAAACCATGGAGAGGACCAGGAGATGATGGGAGAAGGAGTTGGGAACATGGAGGACCAGCAAGGGCTTGGAAGCCAAAGTGGAGGCCCAATCAAAACCGACTTCGAGTCTGTTTCGGGGCCCAAGACCAGTCTGTACTAAAACAGTCGCCCAGGACGCATACGGACTCGGATTTGGACGTTCTACATATGCACGGAAAGATAAGGAGAAGACCTTTCCAATGCCGCCGGCCTCATGTCAAAATTCATTCGGAGTCATCGGGAATCATCAAAACAAGAGAGAGTCCAGAATCTGTATCGGTGCTGCGTCGCCTATTTTTGGCCTTTGGGCTTTGTATCTAGTTGAGCCCAATTAGGGGCGCGTCCAGAGGGTCTTGCACGATCCTAGGGTCTTTATATACAGCCACCGCCGCACCATTAGGGTTCGGGTTTTGCTTAGATCAATTCTGTTCATAAACAGTTTCGCCGTTCATCGGTTTGTGAGACCCCAACTTCGAGAGTTTAATCATACATCTGCAATTGTGTTGCATTCTTCGTTGTTCTTGCTTGTGTTCTTGATTCGCAGGCAGGGATTAGCCTTCTCGACGAGGTCAATCGTCTTTGGACGGTTGATAACCAGAGAAGACGTCGTGCTGCGATTGCGGGGTTTAGAACGTGTTGTTCTGAAGCCGGATCGATTTGTGTGTCGCCTCCGACCAAATCAACTTACCAAGAACCTTTCGGAAGATCGGGAACCCTTGTTCACATCACAGAGGGAGCGGACGGCGGTGTGTCGATCGGCCAGTGGTCCAGAGAATAAGGATTTCGTTGACTCCCCTTGACTGAAACAGTGCCATTGTGCATCACCAAAAATTTCCAAGTTGCTTGCTCAGAACCTTATGCCAATTTTTGTGCATGGTTAGCAAAATGTCTGCTTCAAGTTTGCTTTTGGGGTCATGTTGAGAGTTCTTCTAGAAAAATTATGAAAAATCCTGGAATAGAGGAATCTTTTTCTGCATTTAGAGAATTTTTAAGGGTATTAATCCTTTACCATAAATTCTGGAAAATTCCCTAAAATTTATTCTTGACATGACCCACTGGAATATGCAAAAACATTGGCACACTTCTATTGAATTTTGTGAAGTTTGTGAAAAGCTAGCATTTGGTGAATTTAGAATTAATTAATTAAATTCTCCTTTCTTTGGCAATTTAATTATTCACATTTTTAATTAGCTTAGAAATTAGCATTAGGATTAGAGTTAATTGTCTTTTTGTGACATGGGATGTCACAGTTTCTAGCTACAAATAAGGAGAATTTTAAAAAAGAGAATAAATCTATGAGTTGTTTAGGGGAGCTGTTGGAGATGTTTTTTTAAACTAAACCCTTTTAATTTGATTTAAGGAGAGTTTTTAGAGAACTTTTGGAGATGCTCTAAGAGCATCTCCGACAGACCTCTCAAACAGGACTCTTATATTATATTTTAAGAGCCTAGCCTGAAAAACTAACTCCAGCAAATCTTTCAGTTGAGATCTTATTTTCAGAGTGCTCTTAAATTCTCACATAAACTCTCAGGTTTTGGAGCCCTCTCAACTGTGGTTCCTACCATTTTTTCTCTCCTTTTCCTTTCTCCTCTTCTCTCCCGATTAGATGCACACGAATCTGCCCGACCGAGGTGCTCGCCACCGCCGCCACAATCGCCGCGCGCCCTCCCCCCCTCCCCTCCTCTTTGTTCGCAACAGGGCACGGGCCAGGCAGCCGAGCGCCGGGCTTGGGCGAAGACGAACCGAGTTGTGACTCCTGCTCCGGCCTAGATCCGAGGCGGGAGGAGTGACGACGCCGGGCGCGAGCGGGCCAGCACCGAGGGCGGGGCGGGGCGGGCGGTGGCGCCAATGCAGGCCACGGCGCCTCTTCTCCTCTCTCCGCCGGATCTCGCCCTCCTGCTCCTCCCTTCTGCTCTCCATCGAGCTCGTCGGCGTCCTTGGTCCAAGCATCGGCGTCTCAAGCTCTCTGTTCTTGGTCCTTGCTCTCTGACAGATGGGCTCCACACGTCAGACAAAAATGAGAGTCCTACTTTAAGAAGTGCTGCTGGAGTTGATGTAATAATTTGGGGTATTAAAAGTGGACCCTGGCTCTCAAATACACTAGTAGGAGGTTTGATTTAGGAGGTGCTGCTAGAGGTGCTCTAATACTGCTATCATCTCGTACTAGAAAGGTTGGGAGGGCATCATGCTCAATTGCTCCTTCAATTCGTGCCGTTGGTGAGGTCAGGGAGGGAATAAGGAGGGAGCATCACTAGGAACGCAATAAGCAACAGAAGTGAGAACTTGCTCTTGAGTTAGTTGTATGTCAAAAACCAATGCTCTTTTATGTGGCAACCTATTATATAAAAACTGGCTTTTTATGAGAAGTATAAGAACTTTAATCAACATCACAGGATTTTAGATCGATGGCCAGGGATAGAGGTGAATTAGTTTAGCACAACCCCCGCTAATCCCACCCTAACACTTTATTTACATCAAACCCCCCACCCTAATCCACCTGAACGAGCCGAGCCGATCGGGCAGCGGCGCGCCCGAGCGACGTCGAGGCGCGAGCGATCGGTCCTCTGCGCAGCGGCACAGCGCGCGCGGCGGGCGGGCAGGTCTTCCTTTGCTTGCGCGGCATAGCGCGTGAGGCCTCGTTGGCGGTAGAGGTGGCTGGCCTCTTGCGGGCGGGCGAGCGATCGTGATCGGAATTCTGCCGTGGGTGAGCGTCTCCCTGATCGAATTGAATCGAAGCAAGCAAATTATGGGCGACTGGACTGACTGAGTGTCTTCCTGATCTTGGAGTCGAGCCTGCAGCTGTGCATGTCGATGAGCACGACGGAGGCGTCCTTGTTGCAGGCCTCGCTACGATGGGAAAGAGGATTTGATTTGTTTGCGCGTAGTCGGCATCATGAAAAGAAAGAAACTAACCGATCGCTCGTGGTCGCGCCGCCGCTGGATCGACTCGGCTCGTTCTGGTGGATTAGGGTGGGATGGGTAAGTGCTAAACTAATCCACCTCTATCCCTGGTCATCGATCTATAATTTTGTAATATTAATTATAGTTGTTATAAGAAACCAGTTCTCCAATACATTGCTCTTTTATGTATGCGTGAGATATTACTTTTTTCATTTAGAAAAAAAGACATTACTTTTTTTTAAAGACTATGGATGAGACAATATATTAGTTTTATATGAGTTCTGCGGTAGAGAAATTAAGCTGTTTAGTATTGCATTGCCAAATAGACGCAGAACTATGTCAACCAATAAGTTACGCATGATTGTACCCTTTGTTCTCAGTAATCAGTAAATTCCCTCTTCCTTAACGAAACAAGCTGAAAATTTCAACAGCACGAAAGGGGATAAAACAGCGACGCGTTCTAAAAATAGTCTTCTCCGCGGTGAAGTAACCCATGCGTATCATCCATAGATATTTTTGTAGATAGATACAAACAATAATTATTTAAGGTCATTTAACAAAAGCTAAACAAGAGAAAAATACGACAAAAGAAACTGTAAATCTACACAAAGTCAATCTTCAACCATCAACACTTGCATACATACAGACAAAACAATCCCGGCCCCATCTGACGTACAGCTACTTGAAGATGATGTCCTACTATAACAACATAGATCTACTACATCATATCACACAGTATATGTATGAATGTGTGTGTATAACTGTTTACGAAAAAATAACAGCACTCCGACTCAATTCCCCTCGATAGTTTGTACCCAGAGCTACCCTCAAACAAGTTAGCGAAAAAAAGAATGAAATTAAAGAATTCATCTGACGCGATCAACGAATCAATCCTCCGGGTTATTGAGCGCTTGGACCATGACCTGCATCATACGGACCTGCATCTGCAGCCGCATGATGTATCCCGCCGCGTGCAGGAGCAGCTCGTCCAGCCGCTCGCCGGAACCACAGACCGCCGTCGGCACGACGAGCCTCCTCAGCGACTCCATCTTCCTCCTGATCGCCACGCTCTTCTTTCTCGACGGCGCCAACGCCGCAGGCTTGCCGCCGGCCTGCCTCAGCAGATTTCTTCTTGCCTTCGCTAACGATGACGACGTTGACGATGGCCTTCTTCGCTTCACCTTCAAGCGTTTCTTCCCCGGACCCGGAGCAGCTCTGGCTGCGTCGTCGCAACAAGTGTGAGCGGCCATATTATGTGATGAGCTAGATCACAGCACACAGCGCGCGGTCGGCTGGAAAAGATGGAGGAGAGCAGAAGGGAGAGCTGTCGTGTAACAGGGCAAATGACAGCGGAAGAATGTAGCAGCGTGAAGTGAAGATCAAGCAGAGCAAGGAGCGACGGCTGCTTATATAGAGCAGAAAGAAGGGCATGTGCCTGTGCCAGCGTAGTTCGTACGATCACTAGCATGCATGTGTATCTATATAATGTCTATATAAAATCTAATAATAAAGAACGAGATTACGAAGAGTGCGCATCAGATATTTGCATGAGGTGTTGTGTGGATATATGTATGCAGAACAGCTAGCAGAGGAAGAAGGAAGCAACGTTAACTAGGTGGAGAACAATAAAGAGATCGCGAGAGAGCACGTGTTGGCTACCATCTGCAGCTAGCTATATCGGTGCTGCTGCTGCGCATATGCGTGATGGGAGGGCCGGGGTGGTGTGCTTGCTTGAGGGCCGGAGAAGCAGCATGTTCGCCTAACTCGAGGCCACATGCCGCCACATGCGCGCGCAATAACATGCAGCCGGCGGCGGCCGGAGGCAGCAATGCAGGCAGGCCACTCGTCGGCCACCCGATCCTATGCCCCGCCGTGCATATGCATGCGCGCGTGCCCGCACCTTCTTTTCCTCGTCGAAACACGCTGGACACGATTCGCAAACCCGGTTCTGGCCACCGGAGCTCCTCGACGCTTCGACGTGTCCTGGACCCCCAGAGCCACGATCCCACTAGCTACCGCTTTGTTTAATGCTGCCGGTGTCAAGCTCGAAATGACGTTTTATTAGGTGCTTTAATTTGTTAATCAGGAGAGGGAAATGTTCATGTGTCAGATGATGCTAATCTTCGTCGTTCGTATGTTAATTGCCCGTTTACCAATGCCGACGACAAGCTACATGCGATTCTTCCGTCCGTTCGAACTCTAAGGTTAAAGCCAAAAATTAATCAGTTAACTAACATTCGTTCGTACTTTAGTTAAATCACGGCACCGAAATTCTAGGAGGTCACATTTCAAAATAGTAACAATTTTCACTACTCGTGTACAAACTCCCTCCGTTTACTGAACAAGACACTTATAAGAACATGATTATTTACCCTGCCTTTGAAAAATCCATGAAAATATGGGATGACTAAACATAGTACCGAAAAAAATATTTTGGATGTCTCCAACTGAATTCTTGTCAATTATTTTACAACCAAATATTTTCTGTAACATCGAGCAACAACAGCATAGTAAAATTCCAGTAGCTGATACGAATAATACCTTTTTTCTTTATAAAAAGTTAGATATGTCTTGTAAAATCAAAGGCTTAAAATAAAATCAGATCGTGTCAAACAAAAACCACACAACTTGTCGCATAGCCAATCACTTCGGCTTCATAAAATGCATCACTAGTTTTACTCTCTCACGAGTTTGTAAACAATTTTTCTTTCCAAGAAAAACAAGTTAAATCAATAGTTCTACTCTTTTTTACGAGGTTATCCTCCTCCACACGTGCCGACGGCTCGACCTCCCTTTGAGCGCATGGACGGCATCAAGAGGCATGACGCCCGTGTCACCCTCCTCGGCGTCTCGGGCGGAACCCTAACACGACAGCATGTCTTCCCAGGATCCGGTCATCAATCCACCAAATCCAGGCGCCTACCACCGGATCCAGCCGCCAATCCTCGACGGCCTTTAGCACAGGCGATGTGATGGCATGGCAAAAGTGGCAGGGGCTCGCGCGTCGAGCTGATGGCGCTGGTGACTTCCTCGCGCCCCCATGGCATCTCGCGCAACAGGCCGACAGTGGTGACACCTCGTCCCCTCCTCATGCCACCATGATGATGCATCATGTTACGGATTGGCGGCCATTACTTCCTCGCGCCGACGCCCCTACTTGCTAGAGAAATTGCAGACAGTGGCGATGGCGATGAAGAATAAGTCTACAGGCATTTGTTCGTAATTTCCCACCTATTCCGGGAAATCGGGTTCACGAGGATGTTGACGATCATTAATCTCGCAATAGGGATAAACATTGATGATAATATGTCAGTGTCAGATCCACGACCTATACTGGATTGGAGCACTTTAGCAATTGACACTATTGTTGTGGTGACAAGAATCGAAGGGTGCCACCGGTGGCAAATCCCCTACTATACTCCAGGGATTAGACCACAATGGTGTAGCGTCCAAGATGTCTTGCACTCATCCTCAAGCTAGTGTCGATCTTATGGTACGGCTCAAACCGGCATTGGTGTCCAATCCCTCCTATTCTCTGAGGTTTTGGCCACTATGATGTTGGTAGCTGCAGACATTGAAGTTTGTCTATGCAGACCAGCAAATTCCAGGAATGATTTTTTTTTTGCTATGGATGTTCTTTATTGGTAACGCCTCGAGCAGCTAGGTCGTCAAGGATGTCTTCTAGTATGGGTGAATCTTCATCCACAATAAGGTTGTGGGTTTTTTTTTTTTAATTTTCTTGGTTGTCTGATTAGTGTGTCAATTCTATACGTCTCATGATGATCAATACTAGTGGTTATATTTAGCTGTAACTCTATGGAAAGTGAATGCCATTTGGTTATAGCTTTCCTTAGGGCCAAAGTTGAGATTAATACAATCTTCCCATTACTTCAAAAGCTAGTTTAACAACATGAACAAATCTAGATTCCAACATGAACTTTGCTCACTATGTGGTGCACAATTGAAGCAAATGCTAAAAGTGGAAAAGTGCAAGAGCATTAAAATATCAGTTTTAATGGACGAACAAGAAACAAGTTCAATCTTGAGAGCAAAATCCACACAACAATCATATGCTCTTTTTTTTTTTTAAAAAAAAACTGAGTTTGTTTACTAACTAAAATGCATGCGTTACCTGAAACAAATTCCAACATGAATTGGTCTTATTATGTAAATTTTCTTGTGTTATGGCATGCCGTTAATAGTTTTAATATTTTTATTGGATTATTCTTGAAGAAATATTGCATTTGTTAATTGAAGGATCTTAGTAAAAAATTTAGGATTAATTAAAAATATATAGAACTCACAAAAAATTATAGTTACTCTAAGGTGATGGAGTTGTCCCATCCCTATCAAAGACTGTAAATGGTGGACATCACAACACCTTCATTTCATTTACAATTTTTGAGATAATTATAACAAATATTAGTTATAAAAATAGTATATGATTAATTAGAAACAAACACAAGTTTATTTAGTTGACATATAAGATTATTTTGAATATTTATATGCACGTAAAGCATATAAATATGTATGGTCACGTAATAAAGAGCTATTTTATACTATACATGCAACATTAATGAATTTATTATACAGTATAAACTATACTATGTAAAAAAAAGTTTATAACCTAAAACATATACTCCCTCTGTTTTTAAATTATTGTCACCATTAACTTTTTGAGTTATATTTGAGTATCTATCTTATTTAAAATATTAGTTTAAATATGTAAAACTACAAGTTGCGTTTCAATTTTCTTTAATAATAAAATAAATATGTAACTTAAATAGTAAACAACGACAATAATTTAAGAAGGGGTGGAATATTAATTGAGGGTACGCTTTTTATCTCTTTTTTACCATCTTACGTGTAAGTTTCTCTCTCTGGTTAAATATTCATTTTAGATACAGAGATCTTCTTTTGATAGGAAATTATTTCAATGTATTTTAAGAGTTTAAATCAAGAAGTCTGCGACTCGATTGATCCAAAGGGTAGTTTCATCAAGTTTCTTCCTTCTTTGAGGCTTGGAAGTGTAATTTAACGGAGACTTTGCAAATGTTCTATTCATTTGACAATGGGAAGTATCTTCGAGATATTTTGAACTGGCTGCATAATTCACAGTGTGATCAGTGCACAACCTACATATTTTTAACTCTTTTGTCTCAAATACATATTGAGTGGGATCCTTTCCTATTGTTCCCATAAAATAGATTAAAATGTAAAGCAGAAGGGGTGTTTGTATATAACCTTCGGACAAATATGAATGATCTAAGGTTGGAGTGCTTACCATTTGTGCAGCCTTCTAATGTTGCCCGGTAACTTCTACTACTCCCTCCCTTCCTGAACTCTTGTCGTTTCCGACATATTACTCACAGCATGGAGGGCTTAACATTTGTGCAGCCTTCTAATGTTCCCTGTATCTAATACTCCATCCCTTCCTGAAATCTTATCGTTTCCGACAGGCAAAATGAACTAAATAATAACTACGGTGTGATGTTCGAACAACATCATTTTACCGTTCGGAATGATTTTCACCCAGCTAAATATGCAGTTATGCAGTGTTGTTAAAATAGTCATGAACGCAGGCCAGGGGCATAAACGCACCTGAAAGCAACGAATCGTAGCAAAATAAATAAATATAATAAAAATTGGCAAACAATGATATAAAACATTGGAAATATACAGAAGTAATACACTACTAAGGAATGATATTAAGCGTATTAAATGTGTAAAACTGAACTGAATTTAATCCATTCGTTTTGTAAATGATGACACATGCAAACTGAGAAGGAAATAACTTTTGCATAGCTCAATGCAGACCATGATATCGCACCATTGCCAAAAGGACTTTTGGTGTCACTCATCAATTTCAAAGCAGATGTCTAGGCCAGACCCAGGGAGCCCATCAATATAGTGCTTTGGGTTGATGTCTCTGATTTCCAGTGGCAAAGGTGTAGCATACGTACCACTCTGGCTCATTAGCACATTTAACCACCGCTTCACACTGTTTTTGGTAACTCCTCATTCACCATGATAGTGACCTCTTGATGATTTGGGGCGTTCACCACCTGTCTTATTGCATCAACAGTCGCCATGGCACCTGCATCGTGCTGTAAAAACTCCACATAGATATGCTTCAGGCTCAACAGATACTCGATGCCAGAGACACCACTCGATTTATCAGCAAGGCCTTCCTTAAATCTCAGTTCAAGGACTTGGACGTCTGGCAGTGCACCGGACTCAAAGGTCATGGATGGCGAGCTGCTCCTAATGCACAGCCGCTTGACTCCCTGGAACCCATCACCTGTGAATGTGACTCCCGTTTCATTCCCTGGTGTTTCAGCTTCATCACAAAATAATTCCAGTTCTGTAACTTTGGTGAGCTCTCGGAGCTGTTCCATGGCATTCACAGAGCAGGACAGTGTCTGTAAGGCCTTCATCTCAGCAATCTTACCAGGTAATTTGGTGCTCCTGGTGAGCAAATGAGTAAGCTTTTTAAGCTTGGCAATGCTAGGAGGAAGCTCCTTCACATTCGTGGATCTCACATCCAGAGTCTCCAGCCACTTTAGCTCCCCAATTGTTGCAGGTAGCTCATTTATATCTGTTCCTCTGAGGCTCAGGTATCTCAGCAGTAGCAGCTTGCATAGACTGTCCAGGCATACTGGACCATTGCAGCATTCCAGATCCAGGACACGCACCACTTTGAGATCAGTCAGGAGAGGCATCGGATCAGAATTACTAAAGACGGTGATTGAGCGGGCATGGGATAAATCCATATGCTCATTTTGCACCGCAGGATGGGCTTGCTTGCCACTGTTCTTCAAAGATAGCCGACGGATGGTGCTGTTGTTGTTGTTTGGGACATATTGCTGCTGAGCATCCACTAGAGTGGCGAAGTTTTCATCCTTGGACTTGCAAACGATGAAGTCATGTATCACCGGATGAACTGTGCAGTACCTTGGAACATTTTCATGGTTCATATACAATGGCTGTACCAAGTTTCTTTTGACAAGGTCATTGAGGTAGCTTCTCGCTGTTCCCTCTGTTGTTGCACCACGTAAAACGGGGACGAATCCTTCAGCAATCCATCGCCTCACTAGGCGCTCTGTCTCAATCTTGGTGTCATCAGAATATAGGCTTAGATACAACAGACATGTCTTCAGATTTGCTTCTAGATCATTGTAGCTAAGATTGAGTATCTGCTTCACTCCATCTGGATGTGAACTAGACAGCGAGCCCAATCCAAGCCTTTCCCAATCATCTCTTGATTGCTTGTGTGCTAACAAGCCAGCTCTGCTTACAATAGCAAGTGGCAGGCCACCACACATGCTCACAGTTTGATCAAAAACATCTTTCAGATACTGAGGACAACTATTCCCACTGCCGAATGCTTTCTTCAGAAACAAAGTTTCGGAGTCAGCTTGGCTAAGGAAGCTGATGTTGTAAATGCACTCGCTCAAACCTGAAGAACATTTTCTTGCCAACGCAGCATTCCTTGTGGTGGTAATTATTCTACTTTCAAGACTGTTCTCTGGACAGCATAACATTATGGTTTTCCAATGATTGCTGCTCCACAAATCATCAACCACAATGAGGTACCTGATTTGCGAAATCGAAATGGATGGACAGGGCAAGCAAATTAGTACAAAATCTGAGTGTGATTACTACGATGTCTGCACAAGACAAGCAAACTATGCTTACCTCTTCTTCTCCAGCACTTCTCTGAGCTGCCTGATGAGTTGATTAATGTCGTCGATTCCCCGGTGCTGCCCGCCCCCAAGTTTCCAGAGCATGTCCGTGAGAACCTTGCAGATATTTTCTGGCTTCCGACCCACGGAAACGAAAGCATAGCATTCGAAGCTCTTCTGCGCTTCGAGCTGCTTGTACACCGCGTTAGCGAGCGTCGTCTTCCCTGCACCAGCCATCCCGATGATGAAGACAATCTTGATCCCCGTCCTCCCGCCGGTGTTCGTGGTGACCATCCTGGTCACCTCCTCCACCGGCTCGGCGAGGCCGACGAGGCTGCCTGGGTCCGCGAAGAGCGCGACCAGGCGCGGGTCAACGGTGCTGGGCGAGGCGGATACGGCCAGGTCGCACCTGTATCGGTTGCGCTGCTCGCTCAGCTCGACGACGCGCTCCTTGAGGTCCCTGAGCTCGTTGGCGATGACGTGGCGGTCGGGCATCGTTGCAAGCTTCTTCGCGCCGCGGCGGAGCCACCCGAAGAACCCGGAGGAGGTGGGGGCACGGCCGTCGACGCGGATGCCGAAGAGGTCAACCCAGTCCTCGATGTCGTAGGCGAGCTCGCGGACGCGGCCGATCCAGGTCCCCGTCTGCGCGTCAGGGTTGTCGAGGGACTCGCAGTGCCGGATGGCGGCGCGCATGGAGGAGAGCTCCATCTGGAGGAACTCCACGTCGCCGCGGGCGCCGGAGAGCAGCTCGTATTCCTGCTCCAACAGCCCGCCGAGCTTGCCCGGCAGCGCGTCCATGATGCCCGACAGCGCGGCACCCACGACGATATCCATCTCGGCGAGTCGCGGGCGGCCGTCTGCTTTGAATCTGGGTACGCCGGCGCCGCTGCGCTCGATTGCCGGCGAAAATGGATGTGCGTGGACTTGCGGAGCACCCGAGTCTTGGTCGCCTTTTTTTTTTTTTTTTGTCGTGGCGTGTGGGTGCGCGGAATACTCTGCTTACGATAGGGCAGTAGCTACTTCGAGTTCGAAGACAACCAATTAGGCAGGATTTTCGCTCAAAAAAATCCCGCTGATTTTCTCACACGACAGGATTTTAAAAGGGAAAATCTAAACGTTACCATCTGAATGGCATTCGCTCGGGACCAAATTCTCTCTGTGCGATTTAAAATTTACTCAGTTTTGTCAGTGGCAAAAAAAATGTCAAATTTTTTTCTTTGTTATTTATTAAAATTTTAATATCTTACATATCACTACCGTTAGTTTCTCCATCTAACAATATTAAATAACAGTAGAAAAGACAAAATTATAAAACAGACATGAAGACTTTATTTACATTCCTATGATACTACTAAACTTATATACAAGTAGTATAATAAAAATGGTATTTTAAATAAAATTTTAAAATAATTACACATTAAGAAAATTCTAAAATAGTTATACATGTTATCATATTTGGCAACACATAATACAATTTGAATTTTCTTGTGATAATTAGAAATTATTATTTTTACGATATTTCATTATTTATTAAATTTATTTTGAAAATATCATTTTTATGATACTATACTTGTATGCGTGTAGTGACATAAAAAAATGTATGTATTTTTTTTCTTATTTGTCTTACAAGAGTATTTTTGTCTTTTCAAGTGTTATTTAATGATACTAGATAAAAAAACTAATGGTAATGCCACATAATGCATCAAAATTTTTGGTGATAATATAGAGAGAACTTCGATAATTTTTATATTATAGAAAGAACTAGATAAATTTTTAATGGCATAAAAAAAATTCGCTCTCGCTCATCGTTCAACATGAAAAAAATATGTGCATTAGGATTATACATGCGTGGCTGTTGTGAACCAGCTCGATTGCTGCCACATGGATGCCCCTACCATCTGACGCCCGCGCCAGTCATCCGCTGTTCTCACATCGCTCGGCTCAGCCACGGCTCAAAGCGAAAAGAGGATGTCCCTTAGTACCAACAGGGCCGGTCCGGAGATTCCGGAGGCGCGGTGCAAAACTATAAATCAAGCTCCCTCTCTATATAAAAATTATATATATATATATATATATATATATATATATATATAATATAAGTCTAACTTTAACATTAATAACAAGTATATCATATATAAAACAGCTAACTATATTAATTAATTTCATATTACCTCGAACACTTCTTTTGCAAAATCATCAATGATGATATTGATATCAATTTCATCAAGTAACTTCTTCTCAATTCATAAAGTACCCAATCCATTCAATCGCTCTTAAGACATAGTCGATCTCAAATAGTTCTTCAATAAAACTTCCGGAATCATAATGTCTAGATGACATGGCCGAACTAAAAAAATACGTAATAAGAAAACAAATCAAATTCATGCCCTGATAATTGATGCATTTTATAAAGCGGTCACCAAATTAGGGCCACACCGTACCTGAACCCTTGGCACCTTGCGCCTTGCTGGACTGGATGAATAGATAGGCTGAGCCTGAGAGGCGAGAATGCGAGCAGCAGGTCAATGGGCGATCAGTAGACAACAAGGCGATCTGAATTCTAATCTGGCAATGGTTGCCTGGCGTGCGGCAGCTAACTCCTCGACTCTTTCGTCTAATCATCAACTTTCTAATTGAAGGACCGAGAAGGCGACTAGGGGGGAGGAGGGGGGGGGGGTGAATGGGAGTCAATTAAAATTCTTTACAAGAACTTGGCATATGTCTCAGTTACAGCCCAAACCAACCTCTAAACTGATCACCAAGGCCACACACACCAAGTTGTGATGTGCCAACCCTAGGAGTGATCAACAATAGTAATAGAACACAACAAAAACAAAGGAGAGCAGTAAATACTCGATCCGGTCAAAGAAACACATACAAAACAGACCTTACTGGACTACCATCGGCAGTGCCGGTCGTAGGTATCAGCAGTGCCGGTTGACAAACGAAGCAAAGTTGTTAGAACGCGTAGACATAGCTCATCGACAGTGCCAGTCGGTACATCGGTAGTGTCGATGCAGGTTCAGACCCAGGCTACCAGTAGTGCCGATCAGGGGTTCTTCCTCGCGCACCGGCAGTGCCGATCGACACATTCCAGGACCAAAACTGAACTCGTGACTCAGGTTAGAAAATTGGCAAAACCTAACCAAATGAACTCCAAAAATCACGAAACTTGCATAGAAGGTGTCTCATGGTAGGACGTTCCTTTTCCAAGTGAAATCACATGAAAAGCTCAAGAATTCATCTCGAATTTTAGGATTTACCGAAAGCTCTAGGGTTTGAATGTTCTTGAGAAAATCCACCAAATCAAGAGTGCTCTTGCCTAGGATTCAACCAAGGATACATGAAGGAATGTTTAGCCATGTCCTAGCACCAAGATCCCTCAAGAAATTCATACCAAAACCCACTCAAAAATGAGATATAAAATCACCACAAAAATAGCTCCGAAAATAGAGAAAAAGAGAAATTCAGGATTTAGGGAGAGAGCAAGATCTTGAGCACGAAAATAACTCTCATATCATAGAAACATGCTTACAAGATCTATGGATACAAGGCTAGGAAGCCACCCTCTTCCTCCCACTATTTGGAAGAGAAAGAGATGTCTCTCACACACTCTCTCCTCTCCTCTATTACATGAAGACCTCTTCTAGCACTTTAAATGAAGTCCTAACAAGGCTAATGGGAAGAGACACCTCTCCCACCAGCCATAACTCTCCTTATATAGGCCTAGGGTACAAGACAACTCTACCCTTGACCTATAACTCATTATCACCTACCACAGGGGTAAAACCGTCCAACTCTTTTTCCTTTGCCCGAATGCCATCGAGCCCTTCATAACTTTGCTTCGTCTCGATGTAAGCTCCGCAATGCTGCCACGTGCACCTTTAATCGCCGCCACCGGTTTTGAGGCCCAAACCCAGGAAACCGTCTTGCATGCTTCTCAAAGCGTGACTTCATGCTCACTTCCACTGAAGCAAGACTTCATGATCTTGACGCGTGTCACCTCGTCCCGTGATCCTCCTTGTCGGCAAGTCTCTCCCGCCTCCGGTCCATTGGAAGCCTCTACTTGCACCGACACCTGATCACCTTTGACTTGGTCAACCCCACCGTCTTGATCACCACCCACGGTTTTGAGGCTCAACCGCGAAACCGTCCGTGCTTCTTGCCTCTCCAAGTGTACGGTGTGGATCACCCTTGACTTCACCCAGCCTCCCGATCATGCGGCCCCAAGTCTCCTACTTGTGCCCGATCCTCTCGCCGTTGACCGCCAAGTTGACTTCAGTGATATACACATCATGAGACAAGCAAACATATTTCTCATCTCCTACAAACTCTCCAACATCCTCACCAACTCCGGTTAGTTAAAACCATGATATGCACAAACTCATGCAATCCTCAGATTCCCGTATTTCAACTCAAACACCGAACTCAACCAATGTCAATTACTCATCACATATTGCAAATCATGGCACATATCCACATGGTTTCTCAATCTCCCCGTTGATGAGTACATTGACAACATCAAATGCACAAAGCTTAGAGATTTGAAATGCAAAACCGAATAAGCACATCCAAATGGCTAAAACCCAAAGAAAAGGTGAAAAGTAGCCATCTAGCATAAGCGGGATCACAAAACGAAGAGTTGACAAAGAAAGCCACTCGAGAACGCAAAGATTGTGAAAAGCACATGAAAAATGCTCAAGGACATGATATGCTCCCCCTCAACTTGTTGTAGGTCTCATGTAATGCAAAATGGATCATTTTAAGTTTCTTAGCACTATTTGTGCATGACCCAATATTTTCTCCCCCTTTGGCAATGAACTCATCAAAGAGGCAAAAGAACAAGCAAAGTTGCGATGCATGGAAATGCAAACCTAAGGAGCTTCAACAATTATATAAACAATCATTTAACTTTGCTAATAAAAAATATAGAGCCATGAAGTGTAAAAGCAATAGCTCACCATCATACAAAGACCAAAAATAGATAGCAAGGCATAAACACCAAGAGCTATACAAGCTAAGCAAAAAGATTGACTACCTTAGATAGAATCTGATTTGCTCATCATGAGAAAAGCTGCCACCACATGTATAAGTACTCCCATCCATGGAAAAACAAGCATCAAGTTAATCAAAAGAAACTAGCCACTCTTAATCTCAACCAAGGCAACAAGCATTCGCAGAAAATAAGCTCTACAAGCGCTTACATATGCAACAGAGACTCATAAGAAAAGAGAAAAGCATTATTCTTATGTGATCCTCATGTATCTTGTAATCCATGCAGAGGGTCGCACGACTGGGTATGGCAAACACCCCGAGGCTTCAAAGTACAATGTTTGGATTTAGCATTTTTATGTTACTTCTAATCCATGCAGAGGATCGCACGACTGGGTACGGCAAACACCCCGAGGCTTCAAAGCATAGTTAATTTATTTTGCAAATTAAAAGCATAAGGATGAGCATGCCTTTGCGGCAAAAGGAACAAACGTTCTCACAATGTTCCATCATGAGCTAAACATTTGCAAAGCCACATTTCGCAAACATACGGTGCCAAAGCCAAGATATCCTCTAGACTAGCCTTAACATAAGTCTTGACAGGGATAAAAGCAATTATACACATGGTGAGCAAGTCTTAGCAAGATTAGTTCATAAGGTTCACAAGAAGCTAAGTTTACCTTTAAGATTAGCAAGTTGCTCAAAAGAGTCTATAACAAGCCATCTAGAAAATCTAAGCATGAGAGATTACTATCACATCCACACAACTTAGCTCAAGCTCAATCATAGCAAAGAAAAATGCAAGAAAGCATAAGATTCAAAGCTCATCTACCAATGCATATATTACATATGAGATGCAATGCGAAAAGATAAGATACATATATACAAGAGAACACCAACTCCCCCTCAAATGATGCCATAAGGATGACAAACACCAAGCTCCCCCTGAAGAAAAGCGAATCGCGAAGCATCTAGGGGCTTGGTAAGGATATCAGCCAATTGGTTTTTGGTGTTGATGTATTTGAGCTCAACATCTCCCTTCTCAACATTATCTCTCAGGAAGTGGAATCTCACATTTATGTGTTTGACCTTACCATGTTGGACTGGGTTTTTGGCTAAGTATATGGCACTGGAGTCATCACACATGAGTGGAACACCCTTAAAAGTTAACCCATAGTCTCTCATGGTGGATACTATCCATAGGATTTGTAAGCAGCAGCTAGCAGCAGCAACATACTCAGCCTCTATGATGGATTGGGCTACACTCGAATGCTTACGAGAAGACCAACAAATCAAAGAAGTACCCAAGAAATGGCAAGTACCAGAAGTGCTCTTCCTATCAATTCTACACCCAACAAAGTCCGTATTCGAATACCCAATAAGATCAAGAGATAAAGATGCAGAGTACCAAAGACCGAACTCAATGGTGTATTTGAGATACCTGAAGATGCGCTTGACAGCCTTGCGATGAGTCACCCTTGGGGAAGCTTGAAAGCGAGCACAAAGACACAACGCAAAGTGTATGTCAGGTCTTGTTTCCGTCAAGTACAAGAGGGAGCCAATCATGCTCGTATACTCCCTTTGGTCCACCTCTTCACAGTCTTCGTCAGGGTCAAGTGCCGTTGTAGTGGACATCGGTGTAGACAACGACTTCACATTGACCATGTCGAACTTATTTAGGAGATCCTTTGTGTACTTGGCTTGATATATGAAAGTGCCTTGTTTGCATTGCTTGATTTGAAGTCCAAGAAAGAAGGTGAGCTCGCCCATCATCCACATCTGAAATTCACTTTCCATAGCTTCCTGAAATCTGGACACAAGAGCATGAGAGGAACCTCCAAAGATGATATTATCCACGTATATCTGAACCATTAGAAAGTCATTGCCATGCTTTAGAGTGAACAAGGTTTTGTCAACACACCCCATGACATACCCGCGCTCTAGCAAGAAGATGTTAAGCCTAGCATACCATGCCCTAGGTGCTTGCTTTAGCCCGTACAAAGCCTTCTGAAGTTTGTACACACGGTTTGGGTATTTGTGGTGCTCAAAGCCAGGTGGTTGTTTCACGTAAACCTCTTCCTCTATGAAACCATTTAGGAAAGCACTCTTGACATCTATTTGGTAGAGTCTAATGCCCTTAGAGGCAGCAAATGCAAGCAAGATCCTAATGGCTTCTATGCGCGCAACAGGAGCAAAGGTTTCACCATAGTCTAATCTCTCAACTTGGCTAAAACCCTGAGCAACAAGCCTAGCCTTGTTTCTCACAACCTCACCATCTTCCCCATGTTTGTTTTTGAACAACCACTTGGTTCCTATGACATTGACACCAACAGGAGGCTCTACTAGGATCCACACTTTGTTTCTCTCAAAGTTTTCCAACTCCTCATGCATGGCATTAACCCAATGTTCATCAGATAGTACGTGTCCAACATCCCGAGGTTCAAAGGTGACAACAAAGAGAGAATTGGTAAAGCAGGTGAGATGTGCAGACCTTGACCTTGTTGTCCTCTCATAGAGATTACCGATCATCTGTTAAGGTGGACGTTGACGTTGAATGTGGTGAGGAGCCTCTCTCTCAGAGCGTACCTCCTCCTCAACCATAGCTGGAGCTGGCTCGACAGCTGTTGTGGTTGATGTAGAAGCTTCTAGACCCTCTGCTGAAGTGGTGGAAGCAGCAGGAACAAGCTCGGATGTGGGATGGAATGACTCATCATCGTCATCATCCAAGCCCTGTAGGTCCTCTTCTACAAAGATACTATCCTCCGTCTCCCTATTACCTGTAGTCTCAACCATATTGCTTGCACAAGAGTTTGATTCATCAAAGGTTACATTGCAGGGCTTTACGAGTGTTAGTTTCCAAATTCAAAACTCTGTAGGAATGGCCATGAAGGGTGTAGCTAAGAAAGATGCCATCAGAAGATCTTGACTCAAACTTATCAAGATTGTCACACTTGAGAATGAAGCACTTGCAACCAAAGGCACACAAATGAGAAACAGATGGCTTCCTCCCAAAGCATAGCTCATAGGAAGTCACATTAAGAATTGTGCGCAAGAAAACCCAATTGGAAACATAGCAAGCAGTGCTGATAGCCTTAGCCCAGAACCGTCTCAGAGTCCTATGCTCATCGAGCATCGTCCGAGCCATTTCCACCAAGGTTCTGTTCTTTCTTTCGACCACACCATTCTGCTGAGGGACACGAGGTGCTGAAAATTGATGCTCAATACCATGTTCAAGGCAGAAGGCATCAAAGGAGGAGTTCTTAAACTCAGTGCCATTATCACCGCGGATTGCTCGTAATGCACCAGAGAGTTCCTTGAACAACCTTAAAGCTAAGCTCTGAAATTGATAAACACTTCATCCTTGCTCTCAAGAAAGTAAACCCAAGAGTAGCAAGAGTAGTCGTCAACAATCACAAGAACATACCACTTCCCACCCGCCGAACGAACCCGAGAAGGACCAACAGTGTCCATGTGAAGCAACTCTCCAGGGTGTTCAGTCATCACCAAATTAATTGGTGGATGAGAAGCGGCAATCATTTTCCCATGACGACAAGGAGCACAAACCAAATCTTTATCAAATTTGAGCTTAGGCAATCCTCGGATCAAACCTAGGCCACTCAAGCGACAAAGCAAGTCAAAGCTCATATGACCTAGTCTCCTATGCCATTTTTAGAGCTCAGAAGAAGATTGAGAAAACAAGCACTTGTGAGAACCAGGTGAGACAACAAAATCAGTCTGAAAAACTTTCCCAATGTTAGAAATCCCACAAACCAAAGAGCCATTTGAATCAAGAACACAAGAATCATTTTTCTTAAAGAGCACTTGCAAACCAACATCAAGCAACTGAGAGACAGAGAGGATATTTTACATGATATGCTCAACCAAACTAACATCCTTGAGAGTGATTTTTTCATTTACCTTTATCGCACCTCTTGCCTTCACTCTCTCTCTCTTCTCATCTCCAATGGTCACATACTCCTAGCGCTTCAAAGGAGTGAGGTTGGAGAACCACTTTGCATCTCCGGTCATGCGGCGCGAACACCCGGACTCCATCAACCATTTGTTCTCCAGGCCTCCACCTGCTACCTACAAAGAATGAGAAGGAAAGATCAATGACTCAGTGCTGGGGTTAGAAAGAAAACTCTTGGGAAGCCGGCACTAAATCATCCAAGTGACCCTTACGATCACAAAACATGCAAATGTAGACACTCTCATGTTTAGGCTTAGCTTGCATAGTGGGTTTGGGTTTTAGCTTCTTGGCTTGCTTTGGATTGAAGGAAGGATTAGGGATAGGTGGATAGTATGTGTCAGTGGGTTTGATGGATTGTTTCTCATCCTTGTAGCTAGAGCTAGGCACAAACTTACCCACATTCTCACTCTCCTTGTCACACCTCTCAAATCCCAAGCCAAGCCCAAGTTGTAGGTTGACCTACTAGCACTTTCTTTGACTCTTGCCAAGTCACTCTCACTCTTCTCCTCACTCAATAGGGTTGTTTGGAGACGAGAGATAAGATAGTCATTTTCTTGAGTTAGGATTTTGTTTTCCTCTCTAGTGATTGCAAGCTTATCCTTAAGAGTGCCACACACTACACAGGGTGGTGGAAGAACTTTTGAGCGAGTCTCATCTAGCAGCTTGGACTCGAGCTCTTTGACTTTGAGGGTTTGAGCTTCCAACTCATTAGTGAGCTTGGGGCACTCCTGACATGCATCCAAAAGAGTTGGTCTAGCTTTGAATTCATCGAGTTCTTTAAGGGCACTCTCGAGCTAACTGGCAACTTGAGCATGCACACTTTCCCTCTGACTGAGATCATTCATCACAACTTGACAAGACTCACACTCAACATCAACATTTTTAGCAAGCTTGGACCTAAGCGAAGTGATCTCATACTCAGCACCCTCCAACTTAGACTTAAACTCTCTATTCTCATGGACAGCGTTGCGAAGCTTATTATCTTGCATGAGCAAAACATCACGCAAATGATCAAGTTCAGAAGAGAGCTCATCAAAAGTGGGAGGTACCTCGCTTGTGTCGAAGTCGAAGCCAGAGTTGGTGTCGTGATCATTCTTTGCCATGAAGCAAAGCCCGGCGAAGTCGTCCTTCCTCTTGAATCATGGCTTCTCAACCTCCTGCTCCGAGCTTGTAAGGACTTCGCTTGATGTGAGGTCGACATCACTCAAGGCGGCAACACAGGCGTGTGTAATGGCCTTGGCAAACTTCTTGGAGTTCTTGCCTTTCTTGTAGAAGCGGTTCTTCTTCTGCTTGAAATCTTCACTGTTGTTGTCGTGGTACCCGACCTTCTTCTTCTTCTTGGGACAGTCAGCAATGAAATGTCCCGGGTCACCACACTCGAAGCAGGTTCTTGAACCACCTCCTCTTCTCTCCTTGCGGTTGTTGTAGAACTTTCTGAACTTCCTTGTGGGCAAGGACAACTCCTCGTCAGGAATGCACTCCATCTGTTCATCAGAAGCTGCAACAAGAGAAGAAAGAGCAAACTTCAAAGAAGACTTGTCAAGTGAGGGGTTAGTTCCATAAGAAGCACCACTGTGACTACCCTTTTGAGAGCTAAAAAGCAAAGCCATGCTAGAAGCAGGATTAGCAAGATTAGGACGAGACTTCCTAGACAGTTTATGAGATTTTAGCTTGCTATACAGCTGCTCACAATCCAGGGTATTGAAATCAACAGTTTCTTCTAGTGCAGCAATCTTAACCCCCAAGCATTTTCATCTAGAGAATACAACAATTGCTTAGCTCTATTATTATCACTGTACATAAGGTTACCACAAGCCCTCAAGTTGCACACAATGGCCTCAAACCTACAAAAAGTGTCTTTAGTGACTCGCCAGGTTTTTGTGCAAAGGTTTGGTATTGTCTATTATAAGAATCCTTACACATAGACTTGACTTGATTGGTACCCTCATGGTACGTGCAAAGCTTTGCCCAAATGGCATGTGCAGCATCAAGATAAGCAGCACGGTCATGTTTGTTCCTACCTAGAGTAGAAAGCACAATATTGATAGTTTTGGACTTATTTTCATACCTTATTAACTCACCTGCAGATGCAGTGTTGAGGTCTTCTGGTATAGCATACTCCTACTCAACGATCTCCTAAATTGCATGTCCTTGGCTTAAGAGATAAGCCTTGGTCCGTGAGTTCCAGTAGGGAAAGTCCCCTCCATCAAACATCTAGAGCTTGACTGCACGCTTCTCCATGTTGCCTTTGGATCACAAAGCCGGTGAAGGTCAACTAGTGATCAAACCGACTCTAATACCAATTGAAGGACCAAGAAGGCGACCAGAGGGGGGGGGGTGAATGGGAGCAAATTAAAATTCTTCACAAGAACTTGGCCTATGTCCCAGTTACAGCCCAAGCTAACCTCTAAACCGATCACCAAGGCCACACACACCAACTTGTGATGTGACAATCCTAGGAGTCATCAACAACAGCAATGGAACACAACGGAAACAAAGGAGAGCAGCAAAGACTCGACCCGGTCAAACAAACACATACAAGACAGACCTTACTGGACTACCATCGGTAGTGCCGATCACAACCATCGGTAGTGGCATTTGGGACCATTGGCAGTGCCGGTCGTAGGTATTGGCAGTGCCGGTTGACAGATAAAGCAAAGTTGTTGGAACACATAGACATAGCTCATCGGTAGTGCCGGTTAGTACATCGGTAGTGTCGATGCGGGTTCAGACCCAGGCTACCGGCAGTGCTGATCAAGGGTTCTTCCTCACGCAGCGGCAGTGCCGATCGATACTTTCCAGGACCAAAACTGAACTCATGACAAAACCTAAGCAAACAAACTCCCAAAATCACGAATCTTGGATAGAAGGTGTCTCATGGTAGGACATTCCTTTTCCAAGTGGAATCATATGAAAAGCTTAAGAATTCATCTCGAATTTCAGGATTTACCGAAAGCTCTAGGGTTTGAATGTTCTTGAGGAAATCCACCAAATCTAGAGTGCTCTTGCCTAGGATTCAACCAAGGATCCATGAAGGAATGTTTTGGAATGTCCTAGCACCAAGATCCCTCAAGAAATTCGTCCCAAAACCCACTCAAAAACGAGATAAAAAATCACCATGAAAATAGATCCAAAAATAGAGAAAAAGAGAAATTCAGGATTTAGGGAGAGAGGAAGATCTTGAGCATTAAAATAACTCTCATATCATAGAAACATGCTTACAAGATCCATGGATACAAGGCTAGGAAGCCATCCTCTTCCTCCCACTATTTGGAAGAGAAAGAGATGTCTCTCACACACCCTCTGCTCTCCTCTATTACATGAAGACCTCTCCTAGCAATTTGAATGAAGTCCTAAGAAGACTAATGGGAAGAGGCACCTTTTTCACCAACCACACCTCTCCTTATATAGGCCTAGGGTACAAGACAACTCTACCCTTGACCTATAACTCATTGTCACCTACCACCAGGGGCAAAACCATCCAATTCTTTTTCCTTCGCCCGAATGCCATCGAGCCCTTCACAACTTTGCTTCGCCTCGACGCAAGCTCCATGATGGTGCCACGTGCACCTCCAATCACCATCACCAGTTTTGAGGCCCAAACCGGGAAACCGCCTAGCACGCTTCTCAAAGCATGACTTCATGCTCACTTCCACTAAAGCAAGACTTTATGATCTTGACATGTGTCACCTCGTCCTGTGATCCTCCTCGTCGGCAGGTCTCTCCCGCCTCCGGTCCATTGGAAGCTTCTACTTGCACCAAAGTCCGATCACCTTTGACTTGGTCAACCCCACCGTCTTGATCACCACCTACGATTTTGAGGCTCAACCGCGAGACCGTCCATGCTTCTTGCCTCTCCACGTGTACGGTGTGGATCCCTGTTGACTTCACCCGGCCTCCCGTTCGTCCGGCCCCAAGTCGTCCGGCCCCAAGTCTCCTACTTGTGCCCGATCCTCTTGCCGTTGACCGCCAAGTTGACTCCAGTGACCTACACATTATGAAACAAGCAAACACATTTCCCATCTCTTGCAAACTCTCTAACATCCTCACCAACTCCGGTTAGTTAAAACCATAACATGCACAAACTCATGCAATCCCCAGATTCCCACATTTCAACTCAAACACAGAACTCAACCAATATCAATTACTCATCACATATTGCAAACTATGGCACATATCCACATTGTTTCTCACTAATACGTTGCCACTTGCCGGTCCAAGGCCAGATCTGTATGTGCATTCTTGTTGGGCCAACATGAGCTATGTATACTTGTACATATACCTATACATACATTAGTTGGGGAGGGCCCCCTTGTTCTGGAGGCCTGGAGCGGCTGCTCCACCTGCCGCCCTCAAGGCCGGCCCTGAGAACCAACAGGCAGATTCAGCGATTGCCGCCATCGATGGCCTCCGATGCGCTGCAGCTCTACATCCTCATGCGCAACCTTGATCTTGATGGCGGTAAGGTGGATCTAGATGTCGTGAAGCTCTCATTAGCATGCTCTCCTGTGCACACCTCGACGATTGGGACCTTTGCCTCAATGATGTTCAGATGCGCAAGAGGAGATCATAAACTTCGACACTAACATGGCAATGTGAAGTCATGCAAGCACTTACTCCTTTGTTCGTAAATTCATGTCGTTCGGACAGGAGGGTTGAATTGAAAAACAGCTGAAAGCAGCTGTCTGGATGATAATAATTCAGGAACAAAGGAAGTATCAATTTCCACAATGCTTGCAGTGGCTTGTCCCAGGCTTCGCCTATGTTTGATATAATGTTGAGGAAAGACTAGCTGAATTTGGCACCCTCAGTGAATTAATTCGAACATTTATATATAAACGGAATTGATGATTTAGGCAAGATGGTTGCAGCTATCAATGTGTTTTTATCAACAATATAAAATTGCTTGTGGTCCTGCTCTCTGCATCTCAGACAATCCCTAGTCCTATGGTTCACTTGCAACATGCTGGTCAGGTGGACACATTCCAACCACGTCCCTGGGATGCAGTGTCTTGCTGTTTGGTGGCCTGTACGATGAGTTGGGCCTGGCTAAGCGGGTGCATATAGTTGCTCTTGGCCTGGTTCCGCAGATACGAAAATGAAACTCATTTCTCCTGTGACAAGCTCGTGCCATGCAGCTTACATGTAGCAGGACACATTTTTCCTCGCAATCCAGCTCACGTACATGCAACCAATCATCTAGGTGACCTAGCATGTCTGTGTTGATGCATGCAAACCAATCACTCCAGCTTGCACGCGCACATCCTGGCCTAGTTGAGCCTTGCTTTATTCTCCAGCCTAGTTGGGTAGCTACACCAAATCAATCACACCCTATGTGAACATGTTTGTACTGATCTCCATCTCTAAGTTGTCATGATTAGCACCAATTGATGCAGCTCGACCATTGTTGATTGAATATATATTCCCTACAAAAAGACTGAATATATTTGCACTACTCCATTGGTTTCTTTTATGTTGTTTCCGACTGTAGGATCAAGGAAACGTAAATTGATGGCTTTGCTCACCATTGTTGTCTTGCCTGACCATATGCCCGCCTACCCACTACGATCTACTGCCACATCATCTTTTATTGCCACGTAATAGCCTCCCTACCTCATCCTCCAACCGGTCCACCTCCTCGTGCATCTCTTTGTTTGTCATCACTAGATCTCAAAAAGTTCCCAATTCAAATTTGGTCGACCTAAAAGAACAATGACGAAGGAGGAGGACGAGGCATGGGTGCCGGTACAACGTTCAATAACGTCTGAGAACCTAATACATTGATAGGCACAATAAGGATGGGAATGAGTGGAAGGAGCCAGAGCTGGACCTCAAGTGGCAGTGTGCAAGCATCCCTATAGTGGAGAGCATCCCCGCGTGACAAAGGGTTGCAACTACGGCTGCGGTGGGAACAACCAGCAGAGAGGACAACTTCACAATCAGCTTTGGCTTCAGCACCAGATCTCCATCTCCAACAACAAGGCAGCCATTTCCTCGAGCATGTGATTGAAGAAGGAAACTAGGATGAATCACGGTACCAGATACACACAAACCAACCCATACATCGAGTTGGAGGCCTACTCGACATCAAGTTCAAGTCCAAAAAAAATTCAGAAGCATGGCACACTAAAACAAATGTCTGGTACATATACAAGCTTCGTTCTAGACGTTTTACATATTCACACAAAAGCTAATGAGATCCTCACCAAATTTTTGTCTATGAATGCTCTCTTCTCCCATGGTAGCTTTGCAAGCAATCAAATCCTCATGTGTTTTGTAGTACCCATGAAAGACCTTCGAACGTGCACAAATATAAAATGAGTAGAAAATGCATCCTTCTAAGATATCCCATGCATTTTGTCATCTGTGGATATTCCATCTCCTTGTTTATTCTCTTTTGAGAAACATGCTCTTATTCACAACTAGGGTCAATGTGTATATATAGGAGTTGTGAGAACCACTAGGAGTAGTTTGGTCCTGTCTGACAATAGTAACATGAATATCTAATAGAGTGCTAATTTCGGTACAAAGTTGAAGCTTTCACTAGTAATTTCCAGAGTAGTGTTGGGGGGGGGGGGGGCTATGAATAGCAGACCTCAAGAATCTAAGTTGGGCACTATGGGTGAGGTGGCTCTAGCTCAAGAAAACTGACCCAAGCAAACCTTGGGCAACACTCCCAATTGAAGCGAATGAGTGTCTCCAAGCCTTTTTCTCAATGGCAGTGGTTACGGAGGTGGGAGATAGATCAAGTACCTTGTTCTGGAAGGATAGATGGCTTCATGGACAGCGCATTGAGGATCTCTCTCCCCTAATTTTCAGTATGATTCCCACTAGGATATCTAACAGGAGATCAGTTTTGAAAGTTCTGGTGGACCTATCATGGCTAAGAGACATTCATGGGGTGGCCACTCTTGAAGTTATCGCTGAAATAGTAAGACTCGGGACCCTCATCTCATAGGTCACCATCCATCCAGATATCCCCGATGTGCATCGCTGGCGCTTCACTACTAGTGGGCAATACACGACGAAATCAGCCTATGAGGCCTTGTTTCAAGGAGCGACGACGTTTGCTCCTTGGAAGCGCATCTGGAAAATCTGTGCTCTAGGAAAGGGCAAATTCTTCATTCGGCTCACTGCGCATAACCGATGTTGGACTACAGATAAGTTGGCAAGGAGAGGGCTTCCACACCCAGAATACTGCCCACTGTGTGACCAGGAACCCGAAAGCATCGATCACCTCTTAGTGGGATGTGTGTTTGCAAGGTAGTTTTGGAATGTGCTACTGCAACGGGTCGGTCTAGAAGCCTTCTCTCCGCAGCCCTCAGATGATGTATTTCAGGAATGGTGGAGCAAGAACGGTGCCTTGGTGACCTGTACAACCCGCAAAGGTCTCAACCCAGTCGTCATCCGTGAACCCCTCCCAACCTTGCTAAAGCCTTGATCATGGCTGGGGAGGACAGTGTTAGGTGGAGCATGGCGGGGTGCAAGAACTTCCCCTTGCTGCTCGATCATGCTCAGGAAAGTGGTGGTTAGATCACCGTGGTGTTTAGTTCCTAGTCGGGTTGTGTTTTAATTAAAAGGCACAAATGTAATCAACTATATTTGTAATATCTTCTTCTATTAATGCGGTGATACGCAGCTTTCCTGCGTATTCGAGAAGAGAAAAAAATTCAAGACTAGTGTTCTTTTAGTGGTATTTTCTAAAACCGGTGAACTATTGGTGCTCCAAAACTAATTTTCCCATTCATATTCTACTATATATCTTTACGACCCATTCCGTTACTTGGATGTATATATAGGGGGAACTATTATTAGATAGACTTTTAGTTGAGACCACTTAGGGACCTATTGGACACCATGGGTGTGGTACTACCTACATACCACGTGGCTCGTGTTACTTGCCGACCGCGCCTACCTCCTCCATCCTCGATGTCTCCTACCGTCGGATGTGCTTTGCCAGCAGTTGCCACACTAGACCGTGACTCGATGCCCCTGCCTCTATGACCCATCGCCTGGCTCCAATGGCGCCCCTGCTGCCTCCGATTGTTCCAGCCATGGAGTTTGGTTGTTCCAGCCATGCCAGACGGTTGTTCTAGGGTTAGGGGACAGTTCTTCTAGAGTTGAGTATTGATAGTTGGATTGGCCAAATGGGTCTTGGCCGAGTGGTCTTAAGGCACTCCAGCGGCACCTTCCAGGTCTCATGTTCGATCCCTAGTGGGATGAATTTTAGACTAGATTAAAAAAAAATTCCTTTATCTCTTTCGATTCAAAGCACAAGTATAAGAGAAGAGATAGACCTATTTTACATGGTGAACGGATCCCTGTGTAAAGATGGAAAGGAGGTTTGGAAGTTTTCTCGAACTGTGTAAGAAAGTCTTCTACTTAATATAATACCGTTGGACAGTTTGTCTCCCGCTGGTCAAGTTTTTTATTTATTATTATTACAGATTAGAAATCATTTTTTTCCAAGCATCAGGATAGAATGTTCAAATCAAGGAAAGAAGGAAACAACAACGATGGTGGTGGCTATGCTAGGGAGGAGTGGCCCGAGGAGGAAGATGAATGCGAGAAAGCAGAAGCACGGACGTGACACTATTATTGGGCCCAAAGGGGCCGTGAATCAAGCCTAAACCACGCGCGGGGTCCATGCGATAGATACATCATATAGGTCCGCGGTGTATATCAATCCCGGAGCACCTAGCGTCTGTCTAACAGGCTACGCGATAGTAGGTTCGCCTGGAATCTCCGGCCTAGTGGTAACACCGGCATGTGGAGGAGCAGCGCCCAGATGGGCGTCATGAACTCGCCCCCCGCGTGCCATGGCTTTGATGTGGCCCTTGACATTTTCTGTGGGGGCAACATAGAGGTAGAGCAACATCTCCATCCAGAAGTCCTCCAGGATTTGGCACACGCCGAGGCTTGATCCCTGGCATACTCCTTCACGAGGTTCTGTCCGATCTCCGCGCCTTGCTGGAGCACAGTTTCACGTGAGCCCTGGCTCAAGGCGATCACAAGCCCTTCATACCGATCGGCTGGTGACATGCTGCTTGCATCAGCCCTGTCGAGCACCTTGGTCACGTCTTTCTCCACTTGCTTGTACCATTTCTTGGTCCAAGCGGGGCGGTCCGGTAGCAGCTCGAGCGCCGCCATCACCAAATATGCGCAGTACCTGGACAGACGTGTGGCGGCGGTCATCTTGGTCGGCTCAGTGGAGGCACACGTTGACTTCATCTCCAACAGGCTCGTGTCGATGTGGCACATGAGGATCAGGTCCGTGGTGCTTCTGGTATCATGCCGTTCGACGGTAGTCGATGTTGTTGCCGCCGACTGGACGTGCCACGGCGCCGTCTTTGCTGTGCACTGGTGACATGAGCACCGCATCCTTCACGGAGAGACATCGTAGGGTCAGGCCGCGGACCCAGCGCGAGCGTGGCTCTAGCATCAAGTTTTGGCCAATCTTGTGACGCCAGCACCTCGAAGACCTCACCATGACATGGCGGCGAAGATGCAACTGTATCGGCGCCAACCTCGATGGGTTCGTGATGTAGTGGCCAAGCAGGGGCACTTTGGTCCACTTGGAGGCTTGGAGCACATGCCGGCGATGACCTTCCATGTCTGGACAAGTACGAGGAAAAGCAGGAGGGACAATGAGTGTGATGACGCAGTATGGTTTGTTGACGTCGTGATGGGCAATGTAAATGATGTATCCCATGATGAGCAGGATGGAGAAGTGGTAGTTGAGGGTGGTGCACCACATGCCCAATGTGCACAGCGGGATTGGGGAGTAGTAGAAGTCGCTTGGAAACCAGAGCTCATCCATGAGGACACGGAACACCCGATCGGCATAGAGAGAGCCACTTGATGAGTCCATGCCTCTATGCTTGTAATCCACAACGTCTCTCCTGATTCGGTACCCATGAAGGCTTTCTTCAATGTCGCTTCCATATCCCCCATCATTATATATGTAACACCTGCTCCTGCTCCTAGACCTCCTCTTCTCTGAGCTGCGCCATGTCGCCAGAGATGAGCCTCACGTTCTTGAACACAACAAACCTATCTCTTGCACTCCAGAGGGCGGCCAGCTTGAGCACTGCCTTGGAAGGGCCGAACGCGCTGAACGCGACGAAGAGGATTTTGAAAGGGATCCTCCCACTCAGTGGACATCGAAAGGCTGAGCCAGATGAGACAGGGGTCACCCATCAGGCATATTTGGCGATGTGAGAGCAGAGGGACAGCGGAAGCGATCAAAACAGCAAGCTAAAGTCTTACAAGCATTTCACCGAACACCTTGTGTGCATAAATCATAACAGCCCCTTAACATGAATATCTTCTAATAAGGTGCTGTCCAAACTTCGTAACCGACAATATACTTGCAAGAGTAAGCTCACTAACATAATAGCCCCATCGAATCATCACCAACATACCAAAGAACACATAAATGTCTTATATGCCAACATAACCATACACCATCTTGAGTAAATGGAACCAATAGCAAGCAAGATAGTGAGCAATCAACACATATGACAAGAACAAGCCACAAGAACAGAGAGCAGCTCGGATAGCCCTTTTGAGCTGGTTTGGGCACTTTTCAGAACATCCCCTCAAGTTGCAGATTATCAAAAAGAAACCCTTATTCATCCTACAATATGTATAAGCAATGTTTTGCACAACAAATGAGCTAAATTAGCTCTCAAATAGGTAAATAGCAGGTGCAACATCACAATTCTCCACCTCAGTGATGATTGAACCATAGAGAAAATACATCAAGCTTCTTGATGCCAAAAGTCCAATCTTCAAATATTCCATCTTCAACTAAATTTAGCAATCATCATGTACCAAACTCACCGCCTCCAATATTCCATATGGAGATAGCCTAGCCTTGACTTGACAAATCATTGATCCACAAACAAACGCATCACCAAACTTTGATGAGTGAACAACATGGCCAACACATCCATGATTATGATGCCAAACAATCAATATCCAATTTCAAGTCGAATGAATACATAATTTATCTCCATCGAATACTTCTCATGAAGCCCAAATAACGAGCACATAGACCAAGAGGAAGTCCAAAGCACACCTTACCAAATGAGATTAACAATCCTCTGGGTTTTCAATAATTTCTACACCCAGAGAATGACTCTATATGTGCAACTGATTACCTGATCCAAATCTGAAATAATGCTCGCTCAATATATGTATATGCCAAGAAATCATCTGAGGTCTGAACAAATAGTGAAGGATCCATAATATGACTATTCCAAAATGCTCCACCTGAAATTCATAACTCGGCAACCAATACTCAACTCAATGAGCAACACAAACTTGCCGATCAAGAGCATATCAAAGTCATGTTATTTATCAGTTCTCTTCAATAGTATGAATGAAATAAACAACCAAATGTGCAACCTAGAGAGTACCAACAAATTCTGCAATAGATCTCACAAATTGAGAGAGGACAACCATAGTGTACTGCCACTACAATACCCAACATTGACCTCAACTTTAGCACAAAATCCATGCAGAAACAAGCTCTATGTCGCACCCAATTCTTCACATCAGACATAAATTTAGAGAACAATCTTCTCTCAATTATCAAACTCAGAATGGCTCCGAAGAAAGCTACAACCAAAATGCCTTGAGCACAATACAGCAAGAACATAAACCATCTGAAAGTACCTCAAGATGATATAAACTCAAACCGGCTCCTCATAAATGAGAAAACAAAATTAGTGTGTCCCTATCACATAAGATGCATCTACCAACACCATAATTGTCAAAAGACAAGCATTGTCTTCAACATATATCAACTGGCCACAAACCACAGATCTAAACAGTACGGTTTTAACACAAGCAATCCCAAATATCCAACTGCTCCACCTCAATGTCAACTGCCATAAGCAACCTGACAACCATAAACAAGACTCCAAACTGAAAGAGCTTCAAACAATGAGAGAACATCTTCGGGTAACCAAATCCCTCAAACAAAACAAAGTAGCAAAGAGAGATTTATGACAGAGACAACATCTGAAGACACACAAACATCTCCAAAGAACCTCAATGGAAATAATGTCTAAAGATATCTCAACATCTCCAACTAACAAAATCCTCCTTGAGAACCTCATCAAACGAGAGAATACCAAAAGATAAGCAAACCTCTCCAACAAACTAGAGCCTTCCAAAAGATCACAAGTCTTGAACCATGGAGCAACAACAGGACCACCCGATTAACCAAATAGACCCAACTGCAATCTATGAATCACATATCTTCACAAAGACAACACTAGCATCATATATTCTCATGAACTTTATGAGCCCACATAGTTGGATGCAAACCAATAAATGGTATTCCTATATGAGCTTGACTTCTCATACATAACCTGAAATGCAACTAACAAGAAATTCCAAATGTTAGCCAGAAATACCATGATTATCCATACCTGAATGGTACAAATTGAGGATGCCACATTTAGCAGCATATAGAAGGAATCTTCACCAAATGGCTAACTATCAACTCAATCATATCATCATCAATCTCAATATCAATGGTGGCTGTCTGCAACATCTCAAGCAGAATATGACTGAAATGATGTGTCAAATATGTAGTACATCCTCTCACAATAGCTTGGACAATGGCCAAAACATGCTGCCCAAATAGTAGAGAACTGGTAACAAGTTTCCACCTCAAATGTTACATACCTTCTACTCATTCAATCTCCAAGAGAAACAATGAATTGTCTCCACCCAAAGTGAAACAAAATGTTGACTAACATAATGGAGTAAGATTGTCATGTCAAAAGTGGTAACTACACAAACTAACAATCACATGGGTAACTGATACAACACCACAAGCGGCTCACCCAAACCTCCATAATCAGTCTCAAGGATTTCCTAACTGTCAAATTTCCAAAATGCCAAACATAGACATCCACAAATAATTGATAGAGAATGACCCTCAAGGTTACCGAGGAGAAATAATAAAATTACCATACCTCCTCCAAAGTCAAGCAATCAGTCACTATAGAGAAAGAATGAATTTCCAAGTAGCAAGCCAAAGTAACAAGCTCAACCTTGCATGGGAGAACATGCATTGAGCTTTTCCAAATTAATGTTCTATTCATCTTTCCAAATATCACCATAGTGGTGCAGTGGTGAGCAATGCTATAGCAAATCAGATTTCTCCCAAACAGAACCCAAAGCCATACAAATGTCCAAAGCATCAACATATTGCCGTACATTATAAATGAAGCTATTCAACTCAGAATGTGACCCAAAGCTGCATCAAACTATAGGATGCACCACAAAGTATTTTTATACCACCACAAGACGACTCAAACCAGATATAACCCCCACAAAAGACCAAGTAATCATAATCAAGGATGATCTCAATTATACAAATGACTGCTTGGCTGAAATAAATGAGTATGCTTCTTAAATGTGCAAACAGAACAGAAGCAATCCATACTTTCAATAGTGAGATACACCATAATAATACTCAACCATATAACACAATAAAGTGTCCCAAGCTTCAAATATTATTTGATAGTAGTGATATAACTGGACCCAAAATAGAAGCAATTATTTGAGGTTGCCCAAATGAAACAAATGCAAAGAACCGTTGAACACACTGATCATCTTTTCAATATACCAAATGGCACCAAACTGTGAGCACCTGAACTGCGCCAACAAACATCCTGATTCTGAACTTAACACATACCAAGCAACATCGCACTTCTTGTAACCGCCGTGCAAATTGAACCCTAAGAGAAACAGGCTCAAAGGTGGCAACCACAATTAATGCAAGCAAACGGTATGCACAAATAGAACCAGAAATCCAACCAGTAGTGTGATTTATGAAACAAACAACCACAACAACTGAACTAAAGGCACTGCCTATGCTCACACAAATAATAGAAGACAACAAAGAAATCACCAAATGTTATCCTCCACCTCAAACTACCAACATTGAAGATTATCCCAAAAGTGTCCAATAACCTTGCAATAGCAAACCTCATACATTCCATAGACAAGAAATCCCAATAGCTTCCATAGATTCTCCATAATCACTACCATCACCAATGCTAACTCAATCGGTCTCAAAATATGGCACCAACAAAACTGCAGTCCACACCATAACTCTCTATGCAAATATTCAAACTCTTTGACAAGAGAGAAAATAAAGCATCAACCATAGAGATAACATAATGGACTCAAGTCTCAATTCCATCATATGACCAAGAGATAGAAGCCAATAAAATCATGCTTGGAAGGGGTTAATTTTTAGAATGTGCATATGAATCAAATGCATTGTCAAACTGCCGTCCAGAGGGTGACTTGTTCAAAATAAGAGCTTCATACTTGCTTGTATAATAAATACAACCTTCATCATGCAAATGCCACACAAATTGTCTACTCCTAATAAATATAAACCAATACTTGCCATAACCAAATATCACTAAGTGACATCAAACTTGCTTGCTTCCAAAATTGGCATATTTGAATAAATCAATAGTCCAGCATGTGCCTTTGATGTAGAACGGATCTGATACCACTTGTGAGCGTAGAGGGGCAGCAGAAGCGATCAAAACAGCAAGCTAATGTCTCACAAGCATTTCACCGAACACCACATCAATATCTTCTAATAAGGTGTTGTCCAAACTTCATAACCGGCAATATACTTGCAAGAATAAGCTCACTAACACAATAGCCCCATCAAATCATCACCAACATACCAAAGAACACATAAATGTCTCATATGCCAACATAACCATATACCATCTTGAGTAAATGGAACCAATAGCAAGCAAGATAGTGAGCAATCAACACATATGACAAGAACAAGCCACAAGAACAGAGAGCAGCACGGGTAGCCCTTTTGGGCTGGTTTGGGCACTTTTCAGAACGCCCCCTCAAGTTGCAGATTATCATAAAAAACCCCTATTTAGCCTACAATATGTATAAGCAATGTTGTGCACAACAAATGAGCTAAATTAGCTCTCAAATGGGTAAATAGGAGCTGCAACATCACAGACGAGGTTCTCGATGATGGGCTTCATCTTCTGGCCGTCTATGTTGGCATGGCCGGCGGCAGGCGAGGCCGGTTACAGCGGTTGCGGCCATGTCCAGATCTACTTGTCCCTGTGCATGAAGCTAGAGATGATGAAGGATGTTAGTGGGAGAAACACCATGGACCCGCCCTACATGATCAGACGGACCACCGGGTGGCGGCACAGACGGTCGTACGTGCCAAGGGCTACCAGCAAAACGGCAAGCACGACGACATCGATGGTTCCACCGTCAACTAAAATGTCTTTTTACTAGACATCTTGCCGTGTGTCTGTGTCTCCCTGGCCGCCAGCAGCAGTCGGAGCACACTACTCAATCAACTACATAAAATCTCTCTTATATATACATCCGTGACCGTGAGAGCTAGGGATGCAGGTTTTCTAATTTGTGGGTCATGGGCCGAACCAAAAACTATTCCAAATTAACTAAGAAATTTTCCCACCTTCACAAATCAATTTAGCAAATATACTAAGGTGTTGGCCCATGAATACCCAATGGGTACCCACCTGCATCCCTTGTGAGAGCTACAGTACCTTGGGAAAAAGTTTAAAGATAGCCGTACCAAACAACCTAGTTTGTGGCTGGTAGTCCAGCGGACGTCCATGTCATCGCGGCAAGAATATCTTCTTTTTGTTGACCGGAAATCACCGGCGCTGGTTTCATCATGCGCGCCATTAGCTTCTCTTCACCTTCCGCTTACGCTGCGCGTGTGCGGGCGGGGGTCTGCCATCCTGCCTTCAGACATTGACCAAGTCATCGGCTATAGGACTGCAGCTGCCTAGACAACCAATGAACTTCGATGTGATATATACATTTCATAAGCATTAAATACCATGCCACTTATATATTTTTTGCTGACATGACAAGATAGTTATAAAGTGAGAGAATATTTTCTTTCATCCCATATGAGAGCCCTTTTATTATCAGACGACGCTGGTTTCATCATACGCGCCATTAGCTTCTCTTCACCTTCCGCTTACGCCATGATAGGTCCACCAGAACTTTCAAAACTGATCTCCTGTTAGATATCCTAGTGGGAATCATACTGAAAATTAGGGGAGAGAGATCCTCAATGCGCTGTCCATGAAGCCATCTATCCTTCCAGAACAAGGTACTTGATCTATCTCCCACCTCCGTAACCACTGCCATTGAGAAAAAGACTTGTTGGAGGAGAGGAGAAAAAATTACCCCAATAGTTTTTAAGATGGTCCCAAAACAAGGTTTCTGAGTCTAATTTTTTGGGCTGTTTTGGAGGTGCTCACTTACCTAAAAATCTATTTTTAGAAAGAATGTAATGAAAGGGTGCATTGAGTATGACCTAAGTACAGTACTCTTTCTTGGGTTAACCGTGTCCACACCTGTACGTCATATCATCTGTAGACTTCCAGGTAATATGACTTGCTTGGAGGTTCAATACAACATTTAGTCGTTGAAAAGTAATATATTTGTACCATCTGCTGTTTGAATATCTGAACTATGCCATGAAAAATTACGTGGCAATCAACACTTTAAAACTACGTTTGAAATAATATATAACACTGTACAAAAGTTCCATGAAAAATTACTTGGCGATCAACAAACATATACTCAGCACTTAGCACAAAAAAAAAGTACTAAGCAAGGATTGGCTATAAACCCTTGAGGTGCATCTCACCGAAGATGTAACATCAGCTAGAAAAAAGGCAAATGGACCGTGCGTAGGCTTGATGAGCAAAGAGGCTGAGAGCTTGGAAAGTGCTTCGAGCGCAGGCCAGATCAACAATACGCCGTGTGGTCGTATAGATGGGGGAAGGAAATTGGACCCGTGGGTCCAGCTGGTTCCCCATGGGTGGGAACGACACATTTCTGATTTTGCACCCACGGGTCAAGTGGGTCGGGTCCGAAAAGAATTTGGGGTGGGCGGGTCCAACATTTCACACCCACGAACATTAGTTGTGTCCTGAGAGAGTTATTGGACCATGCAGTTTGCAGTCAAAAAGTATGGTATATATGTTCTGGTGATCCATGTGCCTTTCAATATGCAAGTATTTGTTAACTTTTAATTATTATGTGCATGCAAGACAAGTTGGATTAAAAGTTAACAAAGTTAGGTTTAGTATGTAAGTATTTTTTTTCAACATCTTTTTCTATTCCAAATCTAGGTTTTTTAGTCTACTTGTTAAAGATGCTCTTATGTTATCATTTATTTCATATATCTGGCTGCTAGCTTTTCTCTGAGTGCACTACATAAAGATGAGTATTTAATATTTAGTAATTTATCTTCTAGCATATATCCCGTGTAAATATTGGCGCTCCATGTCAATGCCACGTTTCGCCGCCGTATCCCGTGCAAAAAGGATACATGAGCACAAGGCAATCAGCGCATACAAACAAGGTGCGTTTAAAGAAACATAATACTACTCAATTTTGTATAATTACATTCTCAATCTAAGCATATTTCGTGATATTTGAAAACATAAAAAAGAAACGAATTCATAGCGTAGGAGCGTCCCCTATTTTGTCCAGATCCGCAACAAACCTTTCCCCATCGCTCTCTCCCTCCTCTCTCTTTTGAACGTGCGTGCCCCTGCTGCTCCATCCTCTCCTCCCCCTCCGTTGCATCTCCTTCATCCGCAATACTGACCCAAAGCCCTAGCCCACCGCAAGCCATGGCCCCATGCCCGTCCAACCTCAGCGTATGGTAGTGGATCTCCACCAGTTCCATGTAGTTTACACGGACTTGGCATCAGTGATTCTCAGTCCACTGATTAATGACGCTCTCATAGATTAGAAAGATCATGGTACTGGCATGGAGCTATTCCAAAAATCTATTCCAAAGCTAGGTTTTTGACTCTATCTTTTGTAAACTATTAAATATGCTCCTACATTTGATACCTAGCTTTACTCTCATATCACTAGTGCACTACATAAAGATGCGTATTTAATATTAAGTAATTTATCTTCTAGCATGTTTTCTAAAAGTTATATGAGCTTGTATCTATTTTTCTTGGGTGTGTCTATTACACAATCGCATTTTTAGAGTTCCTAGAGTAATGTATGTATGAGCAACTAGATCAACATAAAAGGGATGAAAGTGCATCTTTAGCGTCTCAATCTTTTCTATCTTCTTCTCGAAAGGTCCCTCTCTCCTACTCTCTCTAGCCTCGATGTGCCATCGTTGTGCCTAGATACAATAGGGTCTCCAAGGAGAATAAAACAACAACCATGGAACCATTGTTATATACAAGGAGGAAATTAATCACAGATTCGAACGTCTGTATGATTTTTTTTTTGACTTTGTGTTGATGTTTAACAAAAATTTGTACCGCTAGATTATCATCAAAAGGACATTAACATTTCAGATGACATTACATTCTCGCACATACCCTTCCTTTTGAAGTCATGACAGACTATGTGGCCTAAATGAGTCACTACCAATGATAACTGATAACCGTGTATTTTTGAACATCTGGTGCAATTAAAAGTCACAGGTTCCAAACCGAGCGGATATTTCACACAATATTAGCGGCGAAATGAGAATTCAAATATATGGGTACCGTAGATCTTAATAAAAAAAAAAAGAAAAAAATGCTAAGTGCTACGAGTCTTGACAGGCTACACGATAGCCGTGCCTGGAGTCTCCAGCCTGGTCGTGATGCCGGCGTGGAACAGCAGCGCCCAGACGAGCGTGACGAACTCGCCGCCGCGCGCCATGGCCTGGACATGTCCCTTGATGTTCTCCGAGGGCGCCACGTAGAGCAGCATCTCCGACCAGAATTCTACCAGAATGCGGCTCCCGGAGGCCTCGTCCCGGGCATACTCCTTCACCAGGTGGCGTCCGATTTCTGCGCCCCGGCGCAGCACCGTGTCCCGCGAGGTCGCGCTCAGCGCCGCCACCAGCCGCTCGTACCTCTCCGCCGTTGAGTCCCCGCGGTCGTCGTCATCAGCCTCCCGTCCAAGCGCCGCTTGGACGTCCTTGGCCACCTCCTTGTACCGTTCCTCGGTGTACGCGGCGCAGTCCGGCAGCAGCTCCGGCGCGGCGGCCACCAGGTAGGCGAAGTAGTTTGAGAGGTGGGAGGCGACGACCATGTCGGTCGAGGCCGTCGTCGACTTCATCTCGAAGAGCCTCGTGCCGATGTGCCACATGAGGATCAGCTCCGCTGTGCTGCTCCGGTCGCTTTTCTGGGAGCCGTACAGCGCCCAGTCGAGCTTGCCGCCGAACCGCCGCGCTGCGGCACCGCCTTTGCTCAGCCTCCCGTGGGCGTGGCTGCTCAGCAGTGACCTGAGCACCGCGTCTTTGACGGCTTCCGACACCGGGACGGACCTCATCAGACCCGCGCGGCCGTACAGTTTCTCCGTGAGAAACCCGAAGCGCTTGCGGAAGCGGCCAGGCTCCAGCACGGAGTTCTGCCCCATCTTGTCGCGCCACCGCCTCGCCGGCCTGAGCCGCAGGAACGCAGAGATTGCTGCGTGGATACAGCTGTACCGGCGCCACGCGGACTCGTGCCGGAAGTAGTGGCCGAGCAGGGCCATCTTGGCCCAGTTGGACCACAAGCCGGAGAGGATCTCCCACATCTCGACTAGCACGGTGACCACAAGGAGGGAGTAAGTGACATATTGGTACGGTTTTTTTGTACTTACCACTCCCTTGTCGCGATATATCAATCCCACGCGCATTGCCCCAGCCATGATGAGGACGGAGAAGAGGCAGTTGAGCACGGTACACCACCCGCCGAGAATGCAGAGCGGGACAGGGGAGTAGTAAAAGTCGCTTGCGAACCAGAGCTCGTCCACGAGGACACGGAACACGCGATCGCTGTTGGCAGCGCCGCCTGCGCCGAAGCTGTCCATGCCTCTCAGCACGAACTCGAGCGACTGCTGGCTGGACCCAGAGTCGGCCAGGTTGGGGTACCCTGACAGCCGTCTCCGCAGGATCTTGAACAGTGAGTATGAGAGGCAGAGGTCCCGGAGCTGCCGCCTTTCAGCGAGGATGCTATCGCCGTGCTTCGCCATCAGCCACACGCGATCAAGAGTGACAAGGGAGCTGAATTTGTTATCCAGAACGTCCTGCTTGACGCGGTACCCCTGAGGATGCTTCCTGACGTGCTCCTTCCTCTCTCCCATCACTATGTACCGAGGCACTTGCTCCTGGCCCTCGTCGCCGTCGAGCAGCTGCGATGACATGTAGCCGGCGATGAGCCGCGCGTTCTTGCCGAGAGCAAACGAGCGGCTCGCGCCGTAAGACGCGGCCAGCTTGAGCAGAGTCTTGGCGAGGCCGAGCGCGGTGAATGCGATGAAAATGGTGTCAAGCGGCGCATCCACCCAATTTACTTCGGGAAGGCATTTAAGGATAAGGTACGCAAGCACGGGGTACTGAAACAGGTGCCCCACGGAAGGGCTGATCCTCTGGCCGTCGATGCTGACGTCGCCGGAAGCTGGCAGGGCTGCAGTGGCGCCTCCGGTCGCCGCCGCCATGTCAGCATTGCCCTTGATGATGAGGATGAGCAGAAACCACAGGAGCAGTGTCCACATTTCCCTTGCGATTTCCTTTACATCGTCGGGGTTGCTCTTGTTGCCTGAAATATTGCTTCTCTCGTACTCACGCTTCCTCAGCAAGGAGGAGATAGTCTGGGACGTGAGTGGGAGGTAAATAATGGAGGCGCCCAGCACCAACAACCGGACTGCCGGGTGGGAGCAGCGCCGACGGCCATACGTGCTGAGCACCACAAGCAATACGGACAGGACGGCGGCGGCGATGAGCCCTGCTTTCACTAAATTGTCACTGGACAATGCTGGTGGTCGTGGTGGTGGTGGTGCCATGTTTCTAGTCCCTCCTGCAGTGCTGCTAGACGAATGGATCAGTAGTAGTATTCTCAGTGGATGGAGTACTGCGGCGTGGCTGCTCCACATATATATAGACATCCCTAACCCTATGGGACAAGTTCAAAGAATCCTATAAAACGAGAGTCAAGCAAAATTAAGGGTGCATGCATCAATCAAGGGAACATGTCAACTTTCCATAAAACAAATGGAACATGTCAACTAGTTCATGGTTTAGGCAGGGGAAGCCGACTACTTCACCGTGTCAGCTTTTAGCTTCATTCCGTGCCGACCTCACAGCTTCGTGTGGACTGTTGACCTTGAGTTATTGCCTCATCCTCTCGCTTCATAAGGTTCCCAAGATTTGAGCACTCAAAATCAAACGTTTAATAACAAATAATTTGGTATTGAAAAAAGATAAGATGTTCCCGTCATTGTGTTATTCTTGTCATGATGAATATTACAACTCAAACATAATTAAAAATATATTTTTTGATGTGAAGAGTGCGCATTGTATTTTGATGCCAAGGGTTGTAATTTTATTATTGTGAAGGATGTTGTGAAACTTGAAGCTTCTAGCCGTTCAAGTGTGGATGAAATTCCACCATAACAGTTCAAAGATGAAGGCTGTGAAAATGTTCACCTAACTCCCTGTTGACCTTCTCATCATCTCTAACTATAAATTGAGAAGAGAGGGATGGGAAAAAAGAGCGAGCTCTCCTCTGCTCACTGTAATTGAAAACCAATAATAAAGCATCCACAAGTTCTCCATATTTTCTTGTGTCATTTGTGTGTGCTAGTGTGATCAAAAGAGCCAGTTTCTTAACACGTTATCGGCACGAGTTTCTACCAAGAGTTAACATGCAAAAGGTAAGAAATTGATTCATGTTGATCCACGAACATCTGCATCTGCAGTTCTATCCTACGCTTTATAATTGTGAACAGTCATTTTACATTAAACTGAACAGACATTATGTGCGAGAGCATCCAAACGCGATTGAAATAAATGAATATTTATGGACAAACATTCAAATACTTTCTCATTGCAGGAAAGTTTAAGGCATTCAAATACCATGCACGCGTCTCATACGTATTGTCAATTTAATCAGGTTCGTTTGAGTTTTTTTTTCCTAAGAATTCCATACTCCTAAAATTTGTAGATGAATTTATAAGTTGTATGCAAACAACAACTTATAGGATGGTGTGTCATGGTCGCTTGACACTACTAAATTTTAGCTTATACGGAGTAACATGGTTGTTTCGTGAAACAACATCTTTCTTCATCTCTCTTTATCTTCTATTTCATAAAAAAAAACTCCCGTAGCAGCGCATGACGAGATTACAAATGAGATCATCCGCGTGTGTGCCATTGTAACTCCTCTTACCAGGCATGCATATAGCATTGTTACATCTAAAATGTTTGATACTTACGTTTCACGGTATAACTAAGGCCGTTAATTAACCTAGCAGTTTGACCTAGGAATTTATGAATTGCAGCAATAGAACGAACCCTGTGAGTTTTTGGCACCTTGGTCTCTCTTACACAAAACACTGCGTGCCCCCCTTTCGTTAGTTATTAACTACGCAGTTTCTCTGTCCCAGTCAATACACACGGTAGCATCTTCGCAGAGAACAACTATGCAGTTCTTGCTCGTTGTCTGACAACCATGTGACGCTACTATTGCCTGACTACCCTTAGCGACACCATTGGTCGCCCCCGACGCATCAAGTGGCGATTAGACAAGCTATCTTTTTTTATCTCATGCAATTAGATAAGCTATTGTTGTTTCTTCAAAAAAAGATAAGCTATTGTTCCTATAGAGTCGGGACTCGAGAATGAAATGAACAAGGGCATGCCGACTTTCTTTTGGGTCATCATTGGTCGGCAACGATGATGGATCATATGCAGCATAACCATGTGTTGTGAAGTTTGTGCGATATTATACGCATAAGTGGATAAGCCCGCCACTAGAACTTTTTTTTTATTGGATTTTGTGTTCACAAATCGTTGTTGTAATAGTGAGCAGGGTTGACAAAACTAGGGTTAACCAGCCGGTTAACCCGGTACCCGCAAACCCATTTGGGCTAGTTACACCGGTTGCCCATTTAATCTCCGATTTTTTAAAAAAATTGCATACAACAAAACTAGTAAAACTGATCGGTTAACCGTTAAAATTGGCTGATTATTCATCAAAACTGTTAAAATTTGGATTTGAAAAAAAATCTATCAACAAAACCGATAAGATCGGCCGGTTAACCGATCCTAAACCATCTATTTAAGAACGAATTTTGTTTAATTAACCGGCCGATAAGATCGGCCGGTTAACCGATCCTAAACCATCTGTTTAAGAACGAATTTTATTTAATTAACCGACCGATTTTCAGAGCTTTATCAAAACAAGTGCACAGAAACGGTTATGATCGGTTCTTCCGGTCCAACCAATTTTGTAAACCTGGTAGTGAGTGATCCAATAGTAAAGAAATAACACCAAGGACATGCCGACTCATCTTGACGACGACACGTACCATTGGTAGAGAGTACCCACGCGACGCACTGCGCAGCATAACCAAGTTGTGATGTTTGCACGATATTCTACTGACAAGTAGATAAGCCAGTGGTCTTGTAGGATATAGGAAATGAAACCAAGAAGGGCATGCCGACTCTCTACTTATAAAGACCATTGGTAGACCGTAGACATCACCAACAACACATCATGTGGTATAAGCAAGTTGTGCAATATATGAATAAGTTGTGCTGCACATTTGTTGGATGAACATATACATGATTCCCAGTATGAGGACAGGGAATACGTTTTTGCAATCACAACATCTTGTCCAATGGCATGCAATAATTGTATATAGAAATTATCACTGTAACTCATTATGTGTGCGATGTTTTTTGAAAAAAAATCTCAATTACTTGGAAAACAGCAATTTCAACAGTAACTACAGAACTTGTATTTGACACATTTCATTTTTATTTTATTATACATTAAAGACATGAGACTTGTTACGGTGTTTGACTGGTTCCTCTCCCACCGATTATTAAGAGCCGTTGATTATAAAGGGGCTGTTAAGGACTCTAATTCATTCTAAGAGAGGGTCTTAGGTAATTTTTTTTGTGATCTAGATCTGCTTCCGCTATGAGCCTGTGACACGTTAGCCTCTGCCTTGTCTTCTTTTACCTCCCGATGAAATTCAGAAACTGGAACAACGCCGCCGCGAGGACACCAGCATGGCTCTGGCAGTGTGACTCTAGCCTCTGTTTCCTCACTGTGAGCGCTTCCGTCAACGCCCCTTCTCTCTTCTTGGAGGCCCAACTGATGCCGCCATCCCCTCTTTCATCGATCCTGACGGTTAAAATCATTGGCGCCTCTGTATTTTCTCTCTTCCTCGCTTGCTCTCTGTTCCCAATCGAGAAAGGCAAGAAGAGTGGTCGCCTCAACCGTCAACCACTTTTAGAGGTTACTCGCATAACTACGTACTAAGGCCTCATCGCTTTGGTCGGATCGGATGGCGCTCTTGCTATGGCCACTGGCCAGCCCTGCCGTCCATGGATGCTAGGCCATGCTACCTACAGGACCAATAGGAAAGTACTAAATTGTTCTTATTAATTTGAAGAAAAAGAGAAAATTAGTACATGGCTCACTGTTTTATGGTACTGGTCCATAACTTAAAATACTTTTCACTAGATACCTTTTATCTATTAATCATTAGATCTGAATCAATGAACAGTTAATATTATTTCCAAACACCATAACATTTCTCTAAAGACATACGTCTCAAAAAGCTGGATCAACTTTTTCTGCAGGAACTTTTTTAGAAAAGAAACTGTAACTTCTCATGGGTAAAGTATGTATTGTCACAATATCAAATGTTTTATAGCCAAAATAAAAGATCAATGTGTCCTTAGTTAAATATAGGGCGTCGTATGACCGGGGAGAGAGCTAGCTAGCTACCACGTACTCAACAAAAGCAGGGACCAATTGGCCTCGTTCTCTCGTGCATAATAATTTTTACACACCAGTTGCCCTTTGCATGAATACAAACTTTACTTTGCTGTACATACTTTATTGACTGTATATAGATGTGGCTCTTCCGCGGACGTATTCTTAAATTCACCATATTCAAATGCAACTTGCTGGTTCTGTCTATGTCAGTTTGAGGATCACTGGCAGAGACTCAGTTTGCTGGACTGCATTATTGCCTCGTACTAATTGTTTGCGTATGAGAAGCTGAAGCTCCATTGACCTTGATCTGTAACTATACTAGTGGTCCTGTCATGCGTATATACTTATTATGAATGAAATAGAGCCAGCATCATAAGGCTTGGACTGATACCGATGGAACTCAATATATATCGATGTTGTTTCTCTGTTCACATCACACATGACTTATGTACGGAGACCGGCTAAATGAATAAGCAGAACCAATAAGCCAAATGCACTTGTTTCGATAAAGCCTAGTACATGTATTGCTCGGTAGGGTACAACAGATTCATGCATGAGAAGATTACTAAGTTTTATAAAAACATAGGGTGTGTTCGTTTCTTTGGGTCTAAATTTTAGTGATGTCACATCAATCCTTCGAATGCTAAATATATAAATTAAAAATAAACTAAATATAAAACTAATTACACAGTTGGATGTTAATTTACGAGATAAATCTATTAAGGTTAATTAAGTCATCATTAAGAGATGTTTATTGTAGCATCATATTATCTAATCATGGTTTAATTAGTCTTAATAGATTCGTCTCGTCATTTAAAGGGTGGGTTATGGACTGGGTTTTGTCAGTAATCTATATTTAGTACTTTTAATTAGTATCTTAATATTCAATAGGACGGGTCTAAAAATTACAGGGCAGGAAACGAACAGACCCATAGATACGTTACACTCGCGTGACCAAAGCACAACAATACAAAATTGCAGGATGGTTTTGGGTCGATCCCTATGATGCGGTGTTATCCTGGCAAGACCGCAAAAGGCACCCCAAACCTAATCCTCTGTTTCATCACTCATCAGCAAGAAGTGATGACGATTAAAGGTGGCCAAACGGGCCGCCCGGGCTGGCCTGCCCGGACACGAACAGACGTGCCGCCTGCCCAAACCACTAAGCTATGTTACTTTATTTGTTTACATATAAAATATTTTTTCTATTTATTATATATCACTAGTAAAATACTCGTGTGTTGGTTGCTACGGGTTTTAATAAAATATCACAAAATATAGACGTCCATAGATATATGTTCCCGTGTGTTTCTATGAGCATAAAAACTAACTGTAGCATGAGAATTGTAGATTGATGATGCAAATAAACATATGTATATGCCTGTGCAAAGACTCCTCAAATATATCACTATTTCAATTCTTTTTTTCCATATGAGGGGGAAGGATTGCATTCTCGTCAGTAATTAATTGAGAAATTGACATTGTTATTCGCTCAGTTTTCACGTGATTGGAGTTAAAAAACAATGGGCCTTAAATATTATCAATAACTACACACTATCTCTCATACAACAAAGAATAATAGCGACATATACATATATTCTAATTGCTAAGTTAATGAGCAGATAATTACATATCATTTTATTAAAATTCTTTAGGAGCAATATCACAAATGCTTCCAGACCATATCAAAGACCATGTCACCCACCACAAGTGTTATGTATGCACCATTCACAAGTCAGATTAAATAAACCAAACTATCCGACAACCAAAACACATCGGTTCCTATGTCACATCTATTTAGTTACAATGGCATGCAGCTTGAGTCTCTACAAGCAGTTGCAAGTAAAAACTTAACATGACAAGGTTATAGCTTTCAACATAGCATCTAGGTGAAAACAGTCCATAAAAGATCTGACTGTAGCTATGAAACAAATGGAAAATGGGGATAGCTTCCGACACATCAATTTCAGTGAAACAAGTAAATGAATTAGACCTTGTAAATGGGTAAGTTGTGTGCAATAAAGAGCTGTGGATAATAATACGAAGACTAATCATACGCCATTGTGCTAATGATTGAGCTAAGATGGAGTCCAGAATAGGGGAGAATCATCAAAAATATCAAAACAAATATAGCATCTTTTTGTTTTCCAATGTGAGCCTCTGCATCCAATTTCACAGGTGCTCCATTCCTTTCGTCTCAAATGGTTTGAACCAACCTCCACATGAGCTCTATTCAGTTATATCCGTGAGTTTGTTAGATGAAGCAGGTGAGAAGAAAAGAGAAAAAGGAGGCCAAACTTAACTTATGTGGATAGCCTTTAGCAATCCTGATGATAAAGATGTGTTGAATTTCCTTCATTTCCTTCTCATAAGAGCTTTATTTCTATTTTTTTGCTTCCAACATTTGGATTTTCATCTTCTAGATGCGCCAACAAAAATAAGCTAATAAACAATGGAGCAAATCCTTATGTTATAGAGCATAGCATATGGATTTCAGAAACAGCTTTCTAGAAAAACGTAACCATGCATTTGCCAAGACAAAACCTTCGGCACCTTCCATGTAAAAATAAGAACTTTTATAGAATATGGGTTATTGTACCATTTGCATGTAAAGGAAAGTCTATGCAAATGATAGTGTTCAATAGTTCCTTAACCCACATTCCTATATCTATAAAGCTAGGCTATTATGCCACTGCTAAGCAATCGCCAAGTCATAGGACTACATAGAGGTAGCTGTCACTAATAACTATAAATAGCCAGAGAAAATGCCATGAAAAGGCGCACATAGGAAGAGGGCGCTGCTGCCACGCTGTTGGCAAATGGCGAGGGAGGATCTCTACTGTAGCGAGGAAGGAAGGAGGAGCCCAGCAACCTGCACGCCCGCGCCGGTTACAGCTGCTCACCTTTTGTGCGTGTTGACCGGGCTCCGCGGCAACCATAGTTTGCTACCGAACTCGAAAGGGCTCCCAACTCAAACCTGTTCAATGATCTCTGCTGCACGATCGCAAGATTGCTCCCCGACTGCTTATCATCTAGAAGCGGAGGCGCATGATTAATCTGAGTAGAGTACGGACCTCGAGTCCTCGACTGAATCGTGAGCGATGTTATAGGGATTGGACGGCTCAGACATACTCCATCCGTTCTAAAATTATTATTGTTATTGATTTTTTTATAAATTTTAATTATTCGTCTTATTAAAAAAATTATCTCAAATACATAAAATTATTGATTATATTTTAAGTTTATCTAGTAATGAATCTCATCATAAAAAAATATCTGATAATTTTCAAATTATTTTGAATAAGACGAATAGTTAAAAGTAACGAAAAAAACCAATGATGATAACAATTTTGAAACAGAGGAAGTAAGCAATTTACATGAACAGTCAGATTTGACAACACTAAAACACTTTTTATTAAAGGGCAGACAGACTCACCTAAATTAATAAGATATAGAGATAAATAGGTCGTGACGTGCCGCCTGTTGGGCTTAGGCCTCGGCTCAAGCACGGCATGAAGCCTCGTGCTGACCCAGCCCAGCATGAAATATTTTTGGATCATGTTGAACCGGTCCGGCACAAAATATTTTTGGACCGTGCCGGTCTCATGCCATGTTTTTTTTTCATGTTTCAGGCCAGCCCACAGAGCATGGTCCATTTGGACATCTTTAGTGACGATGTAGGCATTTATAGTATCCACTCGCGAAGTAGTGGCAGGTTTGGGGGTCGTGTTAATTTTGGCCCAGCCCACTTGACATTGACGTTCCCTTGCTCTCTCGTACTTTTTTTCTTGGTTCGCTGCATTAAGGCCTGTTGTAGTTGCTTTCTCATCTGTTGTCGTAGCTTGCACAGTTGTGCTGAACTGCTGATAACAAGCCTCCCCGTTCCTGAACACGGCGAACGTGCCTCGTGCACTCTAGAGGACGGCAAGCTTGAGCGGGTGGTGAACACGACAAAGGCACCTGCTGAACGAGCGCACGCCCAGCCCGAGCCCGTCAACGATCGGCAGAGCAAAACGAGAGAGGTTAGCACAACCGGGCCGGTGTGGCTGCTGGGCCCAGGGCATTTTGATTTTTTTTTCTTTCTTTTCACAACTGGACCGAGATGGTCGGGCCTTCATTTTTTTGCTTTTCAGGACTGGGCCAAGATGCCTTCTCGGTCAGGCTAAAATTGGCTCAGGAAGAAAAAACACCATTTGTACTTGTTTTTTTTTTCAGATTTCGAAGGAGATGGGTTTGGGGCTTTGGGCTACTGTATAGCTAGTAATTTTTTCCCCTCAACACTTTCACTATTTTATTTTTTCAAATTTCTTTATCAGTTATACAGGCAATTGTTTTTGTTTTATTTGCACAACCGGTCGGTGTGGCTGCTGGGCCCCATGACATTTTGATTTTTTTGCCTTTCTTTTCACAACTGGGCGGTCGGGTCTTCATGTTTTTGTATTGAGAAAAGTTCTGTTTAACTCCCTCAACTACAGACGGTAGAGCACTCTGCCTCTCTCACCTATAAAATCGGGTATCTGACACTCTCAACTCTTGTATCTGACTCATCTGGGACACGTCTTGTGCTGAGTCAACGGATACATGTGGCCCATTATTTTTCCTTTTTTCTTTCCCTTTCTTCTCTTCTCTCCTTCGCTTCTCCCTTTCTTCCCGACTCCTTCGGCGCCCCGCACGCACCGCCCTCTATGAACAGTCGCGCCACCATGCTGCTGCTCTCCATGTTTCTCCTCCTCGACGCCATGACCAGCCCGTGTCGCCCTTCTCCTTCGAGTACAACTTCATCTCCCTCTTGGACATGTCGCCGCCCGGGATCGCCTTCCAAGGGGACGTCTTCTTCAACAAGGTGATCCGCCTCACCCGCGATGAGTGCCTGGACCCCATCACCAGCAGCGTTGGGTTCGCCATCAGCTTCCTCGTCCTCTTCCCGCGCCGCCGCCAACACCGTGAAGCTGATGCCCGCGCTCCACTGTCTGTCCTCTGCTCCAGCAGCGCCATCAGGGGCACTGGGCGAATGCAGAGCGGGCGACGCAGTGGAGGTTAGAGCGACCGGGGTCGGAGAGGAAGTGGCAATGGGCGTCGACAGGGACACCGCGCGGTGCACGAGTGGGTCCCCACTGAGGCGGTGAAGGATGGAGGTTGGACGTCATGGATGATGTCAAGGATGGTGTGCGCCGCGGCCGCCGCTGCCACAGCGGCGGAGGCTGAAGAGGACGATGACGACGAGGTGGGCGCGGGGAGCGAGGTCTGCCTCTCGAGGGCCATGGTAGATGCGAGCGTGATGACGGCTACGAGCTCGTCCTCGTCGTGGAGATTGAGTAGGTCACAGAGGTTGCACGATCCCAGGGAGGCCGAGATCTTCGCCCGCCACCACGTCGATTGGATGGAGGCCGAGCGCTGCTTCCTCGCTCGCGCCGCCGTGGCAGGGGACGAGGTCGTGTCCCTATACTCCCGGCTCGCTGAGGCCGAGGTCGCCACGCTCCGAGCCCACGTCGAAGAACATCGACACGGCGCCGCCGCTCGGTGCGGTGCTTCCGCCGGATTAGATTTGCTAGGTCAATTGGGGGAAGAAGAAGAGATAAAAGAAAAGGAAAAGGAAAAAAGAGAAAAAACAATGTGGCATCTGACATGTGTAACCTACCAGGCCACGTCGGACGAAACCGCTTACAATACCGCTGAGGGAGTCGAAGTGAACTGGGTACAAGAATTAAAAGTGTTAGATATCCGGTTTTATATATGGGAGAGATAAATTGCTCTATCATATGTAATTAAGGAATATAGATAGGACTTTACTCTTTTGCTTTTCAGGCCTGGGCCAAAATACCTTCTCGGGCAGGCTAAAATTGGTCCACGAAGAAAGAAGACCAACTTTTTTTTTTCAGATTTCGAAGGAGGTGGGTTTGGGGCTTTGGGCTACTATATAGCTGGTAATTTTTTCCCCTCAACACTTTCACTATTTTATGTTTTTCAAAATTTTTTTATCAAAGTTATACATCATTAATATAATAAGAAATTTCTTGTATAAAAAAGATGACATTTTAGAGGAAAAACATTTTATTTTCACATCGAAGCTGACTACTAAAAAATAAGGGCAATTTGTCTAGAACACACCAATAAAACATGGTTTTGTACTGAACATATCAAATAAATCAAATTTAGTTGATACACATTGCGATTATAGGAATTTTCATCTGACACACACTATTACCATTTAACTTTTATTTTCAATTTTTTATCTTAATATATAAAATATGTAAAAGAATGAAACTTTGCATTATTGCATTCTCTATCATTATAAAATAGAGCAAGATATTTTTCGAATGTTGAGATGGCTTGCTCGATAAATTAAATACTAAAGCAATGAGTAAATAATAAAAATAGTAAAAAATATTCTAGCTCTATTTTTATAATAGAGATTACAACCGTGAATATTTGTTCCAAGTTTCAAATTTTGATGTATTTTATATATTGAGATAGAAAAGTTAAAAATAATAGTTAAATGATTATAGTGTGTCTTAGATGAATTTTTCTAGAATTCATAGTGTATATCAGCTAAATTTAATTTGTTTAATATGTTCTGGATAAAGCCACGTTTTGTTAGTGTGTTACAAATAAATTTCCCAAAAAATAAAATAAAAAGTTGGTCATGAAAATTCTTAGTTGCGACGATGAACAAGTGTCATAAAATTGCGGCTTCCTAATTTGCCTCTTATGAATGGTTCGTCGTAATATAACATTAGCCTTGTTTGGAATAATTTTTATATGATTTTTACGACACCCATGAAATCATCGTTGCTAAATTGAATAAAACGTTATAAAATAAGGTACTCTACGATGTTTTTACTAAATGTCGCTCTATAATCATCGTAGAATGTCATATTTTTTGTACTGTTATAAAAGACACGCACAAACATGGAATGGAGAGGTGGATTTTTACTGCTAAATTATTTTCTGGTTTATTTATTTCATGAAGACATACCCAAGATGGATTTTTCAACATGGGAGGAAAAATCCATTCTACTCCCAGGTGTAGTTACTCTCACGTTAAAAAAATCTACTTGGGTATGTGTTCATACCCATTTATTATTTTGAGTATGTACACATACTTTAAAGAAGATTTTTGAGAGTGATAACCAGAAATTTTTTTAAAGGATCTTCTACTTATAAGCATATGAACATATATCATATTTACTGCTATATAAAAGTGAGTATGTTCACATACTTCATGTATCATAACAAAAAAAAAAGTGAATATATCCACATACCCTTTAGTATGACTACATATTTAATTTGTAAACCTCAAGTATATAATGATACTCTTTAGATTATGAGATATATATGTAGGAGTAGCTACTCTTGGAAGTAGAAAAAATGCTTTATATATATATATATATATATATATATATATATATATATGAACAACGAAGGGAAAATCATGGCCGACTGGATCGGCTGCCATGCACGACATGCACCATGATGACATGCCACATAACGCGCTCCGCATGAACTCGCATGCGTCAAACTCTACAAACACGCACAACCGAGGAACGCGACCGTGCTCTCCACTAAGAAAGCGGTAAAATAGGGAAGCGTGTAAAAATAAACTTCTAAAGATTACTTCCTCCGTTTAAAAAATCTTATCGTTAAGATAAGATAGGCTAGTGTAAATTTGCACTAATAAGACTGTTATATAACAACATGAAAAACGGAACAGAGGAGTAAGTGATACGCTCTGAAATATTCTAACAGAGAGCCGCATAAACAAAGAGGCTAAATTTGTGCGCTGCGCAGTAGGACAGAGTCCAGAGTGAGTCCTGGTCCGAAGCCGAAGACCACGCCCCAGTCACACCCCTCCCCCGTGGTGCATTGGCCCTCCGCGACGGACCGCCGACGCATCTCGTCGAGGATGAACCATACGCACGCGCTGGACATGTTCCCATATTCGGCGAGCACCTTGCGCGAGGCTTCCATCTTCTCCGGTTTGAGCCCCAGCGCGGCCTCCACCAGGTCAAGGACCCCGCGCCCTCCTGGGTGCACAGCCCAGAACATGGAGTTGCGGTCGAGGTCTTCCACGCCAGCGCCACGGAGCATCTCCATGAGACCTGCCTCGATGTTCTTGGAGATCAGAGACGGCAGCTCCTTGCCCAGGAAAAACAAGAGGCCCGCCTCCCTGAGGAACACGTTCACCGCGCCGCCCGTCTCCGGTATGAGGAGCTGCGACGCGTGCACGATGTCGAAGAGCCGCTTCTCCTCCTTCTCCGCGATGGGGTGCGCCCCGACGATGACGGCGGACGCCCCGTCACCGAAGAGCGCCTGGGCGATGAGGTTGTCCATGCGGGCGTCGTCCAGGCCGCGAAAATGCTTCACGATCGTCTCCGCGCAGATGGCGAGGACCCGGGATCCCGGGTTGTTCTCCGCGAAATCTTTGGCGACACGGAGAGCCGTGGCGCCGGCGGAGCAGCCCTGGTAGTAGAGTGCGACGCGTCGGACGTTTGGCGATAGGCCCAGGAGGCGCACGATGTGGTAGTCGGCGCCGGGCAAGTCGCTGCCGCCGCTCGTGGAGACCACGATGAGGTGGGTGATGTCCTCCACCGGTCTTCCCCACTCCTTGAGCGCTGCCGCGGCTGCGGCGGCACCGAGTTCCGGGACCGCCTTGGCGGCGATGGCCTGGCGCGTATCCAGAGTGGGGGCCATGTAGGTTGCCATTCCAGGGTTAGCAGCCAGCATCGCCTCGTCCACGTAAGTGTGTCTCTTCTTGATGCCTGATTTCTCACCTGCAGTTTCATTGTACCAAACAAAAAACGGGATAAATTACGAAATTAAGTGTCTCTTCTTTCATGCATGAACTACTCCTCACAGATGTGCTAAATATGTTTTGAACGCTTTGGCAGATCTCTGATGGATCTACCAATATAATTCGAGATCATACAAACTAGCGACTAGCTAGAGAAGCCTTCTTAATTCCTTGCTACAAATATAGAATAGAAAGGATTTTTTTTTTCTGCACTTCATGTGTAGCTACTCCCACATACTATATCTCACAAATTTTCGTTAGCTGAACCGGTGGAGGGTATCGTGTTAGACCATCCAGAGCACTGTGTCTGTCGAGTATGCCAGCATACATCGAATGTGTAGACATACTCATTTTTATATGCCAGTAAATATGAGATATCACTATATTTTACAAAATAGAGACTCACTGGCAATTTAAATGTAGCATGTGCTGGTGGAGCCATATGTAACCTTTGGCCATGGCGGGAGAAGTGATCAACAAACAACAATATAGTGAATACAAGTTGTACTCACTAGACGCTATATGTGTGTGGTGCCAATGTTCAAACAAAAGGGGGCTATCCAAGTGGATACATACAGATGCGCCTGAACTTGTCCTTGAGGTCCTGTTTGTGGTCGTTGCCGGTGACATGAAAATAGAAGTCCGGGAAGGTGCTCTGCTGCATCACATTGCTCGGGTTCGCCGTCCCGATGGCCAAGATGGAAGCATGCGCGCTTTCCTTATTGAGGCTCGACATCTAGTCTATGCCTCTGCCTACTACTTGGATGGTCTAATCTTGAATTGTTTGAGCACAAATAATAAAGGTCAGGAGGTGTGCCTTTGCCATGTGCCGAGTCGATCTACTTATAGTGCGAGTGAGATCTATACGGTCCTAGCAACCTATGCATAACTCGGTTTGTTAGGTTCATTGTGTGAAACCAGCTGACATGAATTAAATCCTAGAATTGATACAGATGTTTCATTTAAAAGTAATTATTTTTTTTAGTGGCAAGCGATATCCCTATCGACAGTGAGGCGCTTGTGTGTGGTAACTTTATGAATCTCAAAATTGAATTGGACCAGTCATATAGGAATAGAGTGTGTGTCCTTGTATTTATAGGGGTGAGTACTCGGATGTGTGAGTAAGGGTCAAGTATAAACTACAAGCTATACCGCAGTTATATATACATGCAATTTATTATTTTGTGATCCGACATTATTACTCTAATCACATGGGGGATGCTGCACATAGGGAACATTTGGTGTTGCACATGGTTCAGCCAGTGATGAGATGCATTATTAAATACTGTTTGATGTATGACATCTTTTGAGACGGGCTGGCTCCTCGAGGTCTACCTCGAGTGCAAAAGGTGGCTCTCTACAACAGGCTGAGTACTCCAGAGCCAATCTTGTTCCTTGCAAGTTTGGATCTAATTAATCACCAGCATGCGGGCGACTCGCAGCTACGGCCATGAGCTATGATGGCGGGCCCCACAGCTATTTAAGACAGTTGTTTACTACATGGAAGTTATTGATTGAAGGAGCGCTGATTTCGCCCGCAAGCGCCGGCGACTCCGGAGTCGCCCGTTCCATTCTCTCTCCTTTCTCTCTCTTATTGGATGTTGTCCGCTCAAAAGATTTTATTATACTTGCTCTTAGGCCAGTCTTAGTGGAGCTTTTCATAAGTATTAAATAGTATGTCATATATGTATTTTTTTACTGACATGACATGATAATTATAAAGAGAGAGATGGTTTTCTTTCATCCTATGTGAGAGGCCTTTCATTAGGATGAAAGGATATTGGCTCACTTACCTAAAAACATGTTTTGGAAAGAGTGCAATGAAAGAGATGCATTAAGACTGACCTTATGCTAATTCCAATCGATAGTTTTATTTTGATGTTTCCAAAAATGCCATGTCATCTTTACTAGTTTGAAACTATGAATGAAACCATACCATACCTCCAATGCATAGTTTTATTTTGGTGTTTCATAGCACTTACTTATATATGGTTTTGTTGGTTGTCTAAAGAATGAAATGAAATTACTCCTCTCTAATGCTAGTTTTATGGTATTTTAATTTTCGGAAATTATGTAGACCCAGTTTTATCTAGATGAAACTCTTCTCATCTCTCTCTTCATAAATTTCTTGTTATGTCACCAAATTTACTTATGTGGCATATTATTTAATGAAAATAAAACTCTCATTGAGAGTAGCCTTAGGTAATATATTATTAATGTTTGTTTAAGTATCATTAAGGCTTGATAGATATATTTAGAAATAATTATTGAAAAAAATCACATATTTATTTACCTACACCTTCCATTTCACAATGTTTTCATTCTAGTATTCAATTGTTCTCATTACCACTTTTCTATATAATTTTATACATAAATTTTTCTCCTCGCCACAAAAAGTTCACTCATCTTCTTGTTTCAGTCTATTTACTAAGGGCAACAATGCAAATGACAACTATTACCGAAATGAGAGAATATTTTCGTCTCATAAAACATGTCTTCATACAAGCCAAATCAAACAACATTTCTTCTAGGTCAGCTTGAATAGATGTTAACACGAAAACAAATAAAAAATAGCTACCATATTTGGGGTGATACTAAATTCCATACAAAATTAAGACACTATTAGATCATGGATCATTTGGGATCATATATTAGACACGGAGTAGCGTAAGATAGATGCATAAAAAATTTCTTAACCTACAATGTTTTAACAGACGTTGAGCTATGCTGGTTTTACTATAACAAAAGGCACTGTAGCGGTGAAACTCAAATCCGCATAGTGACACATTTGAAGAAGTTCGCCGCTACAGTTGTAAAATCATTTTTAGCGACGGATCATATTATGACCCACAATATGGTCCGTTCCTAAAAATCATCTTAATTTTTAGGGACATACCACATTGTGACCTGCAGCTAAAAATCAATTTTTAACGGCGGACCATATTATGACCCGCCGCTAAAACATGAGGTCCGTTTTTTTTTCTAGCCCATTTGGCCCAACCCTACCTTCTCTCATATATAATGGTCCCTCTAAAACCCTAACTTCCCACCCTCCACACTTCTTCACCAAGTCACCCTCCTTCCCTCCACTCTCTCTCCCTTATTCCCTCTCGACGACGCCTCACCCAAGGCGGCCACTCCCGGCAGCGCCTCTCCTCCAGCAGGGTGCCGCTCCCTCCTCTGCCTAGGCCCTCGCTGGCCCCTTCTTCGCTCAGGCCCATGTTGCTCATCCCCTGGAGGCCTCCCACCGCCCCTCCTTCGCATCGCTCCTCCTCCGACGCGAAGTGGACCGCCCGACCCTGTCCTCCGCTTCACCCCTCCTCCGGCGGGTGGATCCTACGCGGGCGGGCGGCGAGTAGGCGAGGATGGCGGTGGCACGTCCAGTGCGGGAGATGACGAATCCGACATAGGAGGTGACGGATCCGATGGCGGATCTAGTGCTGGCGACTGGGATGGCGGTGGCGAGTGGTCAACGATGGTGGCGGCGCGTGAGCGACCAGATCCGGCTGAGGCTCACTTGCAGCGGCGCGTGGGCAGGCGGATCTTGCCGAGGCTCGCGTGCGGCAGCGCATGGGCGGGTGGCTAGGGTTCCATTTTTTTCATATTAATTCGTAGCGGCAGGTAACATTGTTACCCGCCGCTATTGTGGACATCTTAGCGGCGGTTTGTTCGGAGGTCAAAAAATCCACCGCTACAAGTCCCAATTATTAGCTGCGGAAGCATAGAGGCGGTACCCTTGTCCATCACTAATAATCGGGTTTGACTCGGCGCTATAGTGCCTGTTCTTGTTGTGTTTGACACCTCCCTTCTGGTAATAGTGTATAACAAGGCCTGTGTCTGATAATCTTTTTCTTGTTGTGTGATTGTTTGTAACAAAGAAAACATTATGGCGGGATGTAGCTGAGATAGAGAGAGCACAAATAGGTAGTGTGGGCATCATGGCACATGAGAGATATAGGAAGAAGAGGACAAAGATTCTTTGCAAAAGCAGACACTTCTTCAGATGGACTCATCTGCCATCATCAAAATTTAACACCACTAAAAATAAGACTCTGCTAGATGCACCAAATATGTTCACTACAGTTTATCTCATGTAAAAGTGAGGTTTTGTAGAAGAAACCTTATGATACCAGATTTTATTTTTTACAAATTAGAATGCTAACAAGCGTAATCTGTGAGATCTGTTTAACTCCAGTGTAGGAGCCAACCAAACCGTGGAATGCCAATCGATTTTTCTTGTAAATTGACAAAGAAAGCATACAGTCAAATTCTCTGGATCACCAGCCCCAGACAGGCTGATGCAAAACTGATAATCACGAGATGTGAAAACCAGCCAATGGTTAGTAACTAAAATAAGCAAATATGAACTTTTTTGGTTGATAGTATCGACAACCTCTCATAAGACAACAATAAATAAAGCAAGTCGATACCGAATAAATAGGGTCAATATAAGCAATGTTAATATAGATAAAGTTGATGTTGATGAATGTGAAGAACTAAAGATCTAGACCGTGATTATACCAAATAAAAGGGGTTTGATAAACAATCGGGCAATTGATGAATTAATTTAAGCATAAATATCTTGATCAAACTATGGCAAACTATCGGCTAAATATTCTGATGGAACTAAATCAACTTGATCATGATTAGTTTTTTTCTAATTCTATCGACCCAGTAGGAGATCAGAAGTCGATGCAACCTTACAAATCTAAGTAGATCGAAATTAATTGAGGCAGTACTTAAGACAAAAATCAATATAAATCAGATCTAACCTAATCAAATATCAATAAAGTGATTTGAATAATAGATCTAAATCAAGAACTATCAAATCAAACAAATCACTGCAACAGATCGGACTGAACCGAGATAATATGCATTAATAAGTCAATGAAATAATCATAATTTAGCTCTATTACTGGATAACTAGCAGTTTTATAAATAATTGTTAGAATATTAAATTAATAAGAAAATACTAAATAATATCGATAAAATTACCGAGAGTGATGAATCTAGGTTTCTTGCAGAGATCGGAGCGGATGCAATAACGCCATGCAAGGGATCCTAACCCGAATCGATCATGACTATAATCTGAACGATTAGATTTTATTCCAAAAACAAAAAAATCTATTTGTAAGGAAAAAATATAACTACCCTAACTGGGTCCACTTTTCACGCTTTGCCTCTTCATCTCCTTGTTACTTAGTGGATATCGACTCCTCCGGCTTACAACTGGGCCTTTAACGGATCCACTTTCCACACCTCGTCCCTTCGCATTCCTTTTACGCGGTCATTATCGAGTCCCTGCTGCTTACAACTTGGCTGTACCAATTTCCGTGCCAACAAATACACATTTTCAGCTCAATGCAAATTTATCTACACCTGTCACCATTTGATAAAATTAGTGAGTGTGGCGGAGCGCACCATCTTAGCTAGTATTTATACAGTGCTCAAGATCCAACCACCGAACATTTCTTTCGTCCTGTATATTTTGCTGCACCGGCTAATTTGAATTCGTTTGATTGGGATTCACTGCACTCTTCTATATGCCACCCTTTTTTGGCTCGGGAGTCCGGACAAATTACAGTGAGAATATCTTGATCATCCCATGTTGCTCCCAGGATTTTTTTTAGTATTTGTGATCCATGTGTCTCTCCATACAAGGCTGCTAACACTACTACAAAATTATTTTCAGCAACGGGCCATAAATGGCTTTAGCAGCGTGTTCAGAAAAAAAACAGATTTAGCAGGGCATCTACCACTAACAAAATGTTAGTAATATGTTTTTTTAGAACATGCCTTTCATTCATCACTACGGTTGTCACTAGTTACACAAAATAAGGTGTGGTAGCAACTGGTACTACCCATCACTATCGCACTACCAGCTGACACTACTTAGTGACAGACATGCCTCTCCTGATCCATTTTTGTAGCGGGAAATAGAATGATCACTAATAATCATCAAAATACATTCTTTGCTAAAAATGTTTTTTGGATTAGTATACACATGTGAAATTGTTGGTTCAATAATGATTGTCCGAACAAATCAAAATATATATACCCTTGCAACAACGGACGGGGGAGTAGACAATTTTATGAGACTATATAGAAATTTGTATAGAGAAACTCTATCACATCCCTCAATGTCCGCTACTAAATTTGGCTCGGGAGTCGGAACGAACCGGAGTGAGAATATCTCAATCATCCGATGTCGCTGCCGGAATTTATTTAGTATTTGTCATCCACTGCAAAAACTGTTTTCAGCAAACAATTAAAGAGAAGCTCAGTAGCATTAGAATTTTTGATAAATTTATGTTTCAGAATGGGGTTCTTGGACCAGACATATGTAACTTAGTGACTCCATCAACCCTTAATAGGACTTAATTTTACTTATGACCGCATCAGGCTATGATTGATCATTAACAGTGTTTCCAAAAGGTTTCAGAATCTGCACATTAAGAAAAATATGTATAGTCTCGAAGTTCCAAAACTACAAAGCTGGCCCAGACGCAAGACAGCGTGGTTAGTGCCTTCAAATTTGCATTTCGCATTTGTGAAGTGAAACGAGACAAAGTCACACAAGGGAGCAAGAGGACACACCAACAATTTTGCCCTAACAAGATGCCCGACCTAGCGATAATAAAACATTAAAATTGACATCCTTTATGGGCAGAGTAGATATTGATCCATGCGGAGACGAGATCAGATAACTTTCTAAAACTCTTGGAACTACAGTAGCAAGCATTCGAGGGAGTCCAACAGCGAAGTACCAGGGCTCAAGATTGTTTAGTATGTGTAAAATAATTAGTTGGTGTCTCCTCTTGTCCTATTTGGAGCACTGCACCTACAATTTTGTAGTCCAGTCAGGACCAGACGCTGCATGTAAGTTTGGATCTAATTTTGTTTTTTAAAAAATTAGACATAGTATAGTCTCAGATACTCACATACGTACAGTTATTCACTCGTATGAACATATGCACGGATATTCTACCCCTGTAAGTGCCTTAGATACTCTACCTTTGCTATTTACAAAGTCATCACAGGCGCCTCGCTATCGATAGGGACATCGCCTCTCATTGAAAGACTAATTAGCCGTAAGATGATATATTATTAATGCTTGGATCTAATTAATCATGAACTAGTATATATTCAATGATATTTTAATGTTTATTTAAGTATCATTAAGGCTTGATCAGATATATTAACAAATAGTTACAGAAAATAAAAAATCACATATTTATTTACCTACTCCTCACAATGTTTTCATTCTAGTATTCAATTTGTTTTTCTCATAATCATTGTCATTCTCATTTTACAATATAACTTTATAAATTAATCTCTCTTCACTCCAAAAAGTTCACCCATCTCCTTGTTAGTCTATTTACTGGGCAACAATGTAAACGCAACTATTATGAAACTGAGGAAACATTGTCGTCTCATGAAATATGTCTTCATACAATAAATCCAACAACGTTTCTAAACAAACAGATCACGAATCATTTGGATCATATATTAGACACATAGCATTATTAACAGTGCACAAGATCCAACATCTGAACATTTCTTTTATACTATATCTTTGTCGCACCAGCTAATTATATCTTTGTCGCACTAGCTACTTAATGATTTGTTTGACTGGGACTAGCTGGGACGGATATTTGCAGTTTTATATTCGTTGTGCCACCGATTTGACGTGGCACAAGATCCAATCAATCAGACGTTATTGATTACCCTATCTAAAGTTCTTGGGCAGCATGGCAACAGATTTGACGTGGCATGTGCCTTTCTACAGGCTGGTTGCAGCCACGACGAGAGATTCCGGCGCCTCGCCTGCACCTACTAGCGTGCTACCCGCATGGTATGTTTTTGTGTGCTCTGCTTCGATCTGTATCAGCATGAAGAAAGCGCTGAGGTACTTCACCCGTTGCAGCTCGCCATGGCATGGCAGCAGCAACAATGACGCGATGGTGGGGCGGAGGCGGGTCACGCCCTTCGATGGCAACAATGGTGTGGAGACTTCCACTGAGGTCGAGAAGACCTCGTAATTTTGTCTTATGGGGCATAATTGGTATTTTCAAAATTATACTGATGGTTAAACTCTTGTGTTGATACGAGGAGGATTAAATTTTAACATCAATGACATATAAGGGATATGCATTTTTTAGTGACGGACAAGATATTAAAGTTTAAGCCAGTAGCATATAAGGAATTTTCCCTTGATCTTACTCTCAACTTGTTAACAAGATTTTGAGCTTATATATTTTATACGTAAGGAAGGCTTTCCATCACTACCGGCTGTTTGCTGAGTGTTCGGCGATTTGTCAAATGCATTCTATTAGACATTTATAGAGGAGGTTAAGCGCAAGGTGGAGGTCGTTGGTTTGACTTCCACTGGACATGCAACGTGCGAAAAACGCCCTGACTTGGGACCTGAGAGAGGGCGGATGGGCCTGGCCGGTGAGGGCCTCACCTTATTAAAAACCATTTTTTCTGTTTGTTTTGGTGATTTTTATATTATTTTTAAAAATTATTTGTCAAGTGTCTGTTTTGTCCCTCGGCAATGTACTTGCCGAGTGTACCATAAAAAACACTTACAAAGACTCTTTGCCAATTAATTTTTTGCCGAGTGATGTTTGTCGCTACACTCTAGAAATCCTTTACAGTGTATTTGGACAAAGGCCAGTTTCCGGTAGTGCATGTTAAGAAATTTTATAATCATTTTACTTAACAAATATTTATTTTGGATATTGAGCCGCTCTTATTGTTGGCATGTTGTGAGCCGCTCTTATTTTTGGCATGTTGTGGCGACCCTCTTGGATGTTTAGGCAAGATGTTATACCTTCCTATAATTAATAACTATTATTATATATAAGAAAAGTAGCTTAAGGAAACAACCAAGTTCCGACATGGCTCCACTATTCCTTGTGGTTGGGAACAAGTAGAGCAAACATGGATCCACCAAAAAGTAAAAATCCACTGGATCACATGCTCCTAATCCATTTTATAAACAAGAACACCTGATTCCTCATCTTTTGAAATGTATTTTCTTCCATAGTATTTCAAGCTAGATCCGCATTCAAGTTTTATGACGACAGATTTCTCCAGGCAGGATGAACTGATGAAGGCTACTCATGTTATAATAGCAAATGATTGCTGTCGGTGCGAGCAAGCACCTCCAAACGGGGGCTGCGAGGCCGCCTGCGGGGAGAACGGATCAAGCTTCTCATGCAAGCTAGCAGGGAAAGGGGTGAACAACACAGATTTACCCAGGTTTGGACCGCTTGAGAGCGTAATACCTGTTGACGGTTGTTAAGTATTAATTTTGACCGTCAATATACCTATTAAAGTAGGAAGACTTAGAATTTCATACTTGCATGTTAGTTAAAAATAATAAGATTCCACTTGTCCTTGGAAATTCATGTGCATGCAGGGATTCAATACAATATATGTGGAGAAATAGAGCATAATCCGGGGAAACACCGTTCTGATCAATGAGACGGTGACAACTGGACTTTTCTCGGATTGCATACGTGGCTTCACAGGATTCCTCTGGAGAACACCAACTTAATTCAGAAGAGGACCCACCTACCAGCCACCCCGAGGAAGCACACCCCGAGGGGGCCCACTGCCAGGTCGGCCGACCAAGTCATGAGCCCGATTCGGGCGGGCCTCCACGTGTTCGACTCCTGAGCTCTTTGGCAAGGTCGGTGCATGACAGTTCCGTGGTGGTTACTCTCCAGTACTAACCTTTGGCCCCTATAAATAAAAGATGAGAGTTTCACTCCAACACACACACACACACACACACACACACACACACACACTCTAGAGCTAGTCATTTCTCTTTTTCACTTAGTAGTTTCCTAGTCCTAGTGGAGTTTAGTATAGGAGGAGCCTTGCTCAAGTCTCCAAGTCATAGGAGTATCGGTATGACTCTTGTATCTTTACCTTTATTCTATTTTATTATGACTCTATTCTATTCTATTAATATAGTTCTTCCTTATAGTTATGCTTATGATATGTGTTTCTTGTTTGGTTATATATCATATTCATGTTATAGGACTTTATGCTTTCATGATGATATAGACTTACTACCTTATTGTCATGATTATCATATACCTTGACTATAATCTAAATGTTATAATGCTAGTTGTACTTTAGTCTAAATGCTATGCTTTAATATGGGTTTGATATCCAATTAGGATTGCAATTGCTTAGCTCATGACTTGTTAATCCGTAGGGTTAGAGTTATGTATGCTTTAGTACTTGTTAATCCTATAGGTGATTCTAGTGTTTGATCAATACTAGAATTCTACTTAAATGTGTAAGCGCGGTGCTTAGATGGCTAGATAGTATTAATCACCTAATAATCCACTGTTTGTAGAGGTAGATAGTAGGTGGTGACAACCTTATCTGTCTATTGTACTCCTCCACGTTTGGTTACGACGTGTGTCCAAGATGGAGTTGCCTTGTGTATGTCGGGCATGAATCCGTACATGAAGTGTTGAATGTATTAGACTATAACTAGTATAACCTTGCTTATAATTATTTGACTAAGTAACTATTTAGGTAGACTAACATTAGAGATATATCTTTGCTTTCCTAACTAAAACTTCCTAGTGACTTAGGACTTTATTTATCTTTAGGAATGATTACTCTGTGTGTCACACTACCCCTATCCATTATTATACTTAACCCTATATGAACTCTGAATACTCATACCAATCTTTATGACTATGTTACTATTAACAATCATATATTTATGCTATAGCCTTCTTTTGGTAGAACTATAAATGATAAGCTATTGGAGCAATCCAATAGTGAAATGCTACAACGGTATTATCCGTGCGCTTGCGGATCTTACTATATTGACACTGAAGTGCATCTTTATAATTATGTCTGGTGCGATGTTAAGAAGTGCCACAAGCATTTCTGGTGCCTAGCCGAGGAAGATTATATCGATGTAACTTAATAAACATTAGCAAGTGTCAACAAGCATTTCTGGCACTGTTGCCGGGGATGATTATATTGATGTAACTTAGTAAACATTAGCAAGTGTCAACAAGCATTTCTAGCGCTGTTGCCGGGGAAGGCATAGATAAATATATATTGTTAATAATGACGTAATCATATTGATTGTATGGTAGTCATGTTTATGCAGGCTAACCCTGTATGTTTTCTGCCTTTTGGTGTGAAAACAGGGTAGTGCATGACCGATTTTGATCTGCCTAAGAACTTCATCGAGAATCCGGAAAGAGTTCTAAAGAAAAGTAGACTTAATGTCTCTTCTCCTCGACACTCTAAGCCAGCAGATCAACCAGTCATCACCGCGCCACCAAGATCTAAGCCAATGGCTAAGAAGGCCCTCAAGGAATATTCCGCTCCCTCTACCAGTAACGTGCTCACTAGGCCCGAGATTGACATTGGGGATGGAAACTTTGAGATCAAGACCACTCTGATCATGATGGTGCAGGCTAGCCCATTTATTAGGAAAGCCAATGATGACGCTAGCGCTCACTTGCAGCAATTCTTGGAGTTGTGCAGCACCTTTACCATAAGGAATGTGACTTCGGATGCCATTAGACTCCGTTTGTTCCCGTTCTCGCTGCTAGGCAAAGCCAAGCAATGGTTCTATGCCAATAAAGAGGCTGTCAACACCTGGGAGAAATGCTCCACTGTGTTCCTCGTGAAGTTCTTCCCGTTGGGTAAAACCAACTCCTTACGGGGAAGAATTTCAAGTTTCTAGCAACGGATTGAGAAACAATACCAAAAGCATGGGAAAGGCTTCAAAAATACATCCTGGCCTGTCCCTATCTTGGAATGGATAAATGGCTTATTATCTAGAACTTCTACAATGGACTGACGACCTCAAGCCGTCAACACATAAATGCCACCGCTGGAGGAGCCTTCTTCTCACTCACCGTCAAGCTAGCACCTGAGTTAATTGAGAAGATGGTCCAGCCACGTGCGCGAGGCATGCATACCGTTAAAGAAATGGACATGCTCGCTATGAAAGTGGACCTTATCTTGAAGCGGCTCGACATCCATGACGACCCCAGCCTGAAGGGCACAATACAAGCTCTGGACCATCACATGACATATGAAGTCTGTGGAAACACGGGACATTCAGGCAATCATTGCTCGGAGACTCGTGAGGAGGCTGCGTTTGTGAACAACGGGTATAGAAGGGGTGAGGGGTGGCGACCACGCCCCTATCAAGGAGGTAACTATGGTAATAATTCTTTCAACCCCAACCAACATTCCTTGAAAGATCTTGTCTTAGGCCAAACTAAAATTAATGAAAATTATATTAAAAAGTTTGCGTCCACTAACAAGACCTTAGAAAGCATCAATGCTAAGATATTAGGTCTTTCTTCTTCTTCTTATAATAGCCAGCTAAGCTTTAATAAAATGTTTGAAACTCAGCTAGCTCAAATAGTCGTTGCTTTGCCTGCTTTGGACTGTGGAAAAATTCCGGGGCAACCTGAATCTACTACAGAAAATGTGAATGCGGTGATGCTTGTGGGTAATCCTACTCACAACCCACTATATACTAACCTTGAAAAGAATTATAAAGAGGATGAGTTGAACATCATCCCAGTAATCCAAGGTGATCCAAGGAGCCTGATGATCTCATGTTCAATTAGGATAGAATTCTTCGAGCAAGCTGTTGACATATGCTAAGTCACACCAAATAAATAGACTGGGCAAGGTGCTAGAACTACTTATTGGTAGAAGTCAACAAAAGGTTAGTGTGGGCAACTTAAATCCGCAAGCACACGAACATCCCGTTGTAGTATTTCATCACTAGATTACTCCAATGACTGTCATTTATAGTTCTCCCATAGGAAGGCGGCGGATAAGAGATAGCGATGTTCATAACCATATAACTAATAATATATCAAAGTCATAGATAGGGGTAAGGATAATAAATAGTAGGGGGGTAGTGACACACAGAACAATCCAATCTAACATTAGTCCAAAGTGTAGGTTAAGTGGGTTAGGAAGAGTTAAGCTGGGTACCTATGTATTTCTATACTCCTGTCTATAGGTTAAATCCATGCAACATATACAAACCTAAGTCCTATGCCAAGCCGAGACTAGGAGGATTAATAGGCACAACAGGGCTGTCACCATCTGCTGGCAATCTTATACTAGGACACATGACAAAAGGCAATTAAGTCATTACCGCCACACCTATGCCTATTCATGGGGCAACTAAGCACTCAAATATATTTACCAACCTAAGAACCATACTTACATTGCTAAATAATATTCTCGATTCCCATGGGACTTTGGCCCTTCGGACCAATAAGTCGAGAGCAAGAATATACTTAACTCTAACCCGACAGATCAACGATTCAAGTACTAGAGAATGCATAACTCCGATCCTACAGATCAACAAGTCAAGGGCTAATACATGCATAACTTCGACCCTATGGATCATCAAGCTAAAGACTATAGCACACATAACATTAACCCTATGGATTAACATGTTATGGACTAAAGCATGTCTAACCACTATATGCATTGAAGGAGTGCAAAAGCATAGATTGACTAGTACAAGTATGTGAAGCATAGAGCAACCAAACATAACTAGGCAACAACCATATAAAAGGCACATGATTATCACACTAGTATAAAGACAAAGCATAAGAGTAAAGAAGATAAATATATTAATAAAAAGGAACAAGTCTTACTAGAGAGGGATAGTGTGGAACTATACCCAAGACTCCAAGACTAGATCAAGGACCTCAAGACAGCTCTCCCTATCCTAAACTCTACTAGGACCTAAGGACTAAGTGTAATGCTAGATAATGGACTCTTCTTTGTGTGTGTTGAAGTGGGAGGCACTCCTCTCCTTTTATAGCCTCCAAAGGTCGGTAACGGAGTGTAACCGCCATGAAACCTCAAGCCACTGTTGTTGCCAAAGAGCTGAGGGAGTGACACATGGAAGGGGGGGGGGGCAAACCACCTCAAGACTTGGTCGGCTGACCTCCCCCCTTGGTCGGCCGACCTGGAAGTCGGGCCTTTGGCCCTGTGCTTCCTCAGGGTGGTTGGTAGCTGTGTCCTCTTGTATTTTAAGTCGGTGCTTTGCGGAGGAATCCCATGCAACCACATATTTGATCCGTGTGATGTACAGTTGTCACCGTCTCATTGGCAAGAATGGTATTCTCCCAGATCTTGCTCCATTTCTCCACTCCTTTTGTATATATTCTCTGCATGCACATAAATCTCCAAGGACAAGTGGAATCTTATTATTCCTAGCTAACATGCGTGTATGAAATGCTAAGTCCTCCCTTATTTGTGGCTATATTGACGGTCGGAATTGGTATTTAACGACCGTCAACAAGACCCCCCAAGCTGAACTTTGCTCGTCCCGAGCAAAGCTAAACTTAGGTTTTGTTGATCATGAGTTGCTATTATGTCTTACTCTTAACATATACCCAAGTGCGCAACTAAGACACTCTACAAAGGATTGAATGAGTTGGCACGAGTATTTCACCTTTTATTACCTATGTGGTGCTGTAGCTTCTCCAAATCTTGGGCGGTTGGAAGACAGACAGTTTGTAGGACTAACATTACATCTACTCTTTTTGATCAAATTTATCCCCGGGGTTAATTTTTGTGCTAAATCTAAGTTTCTCAAATGATTCACTCAGATCGCTCAAAGTGTATATATTCCTCACCAAGGCTTATGATGCCTCAAAATTCCTACCTCTAAAGGCTGATATGTTTAGCTCTGGGTAAGGATAAGTCTGGCATACCTGTATTTCATATGGCACCGAGTCAAAAGAGTGGATCCATGGAGAAAGCATTTCCCACAAGCATGATCAAGATGTGCATGTGTGGTGGATTTAGTGGAGTGGAATGGAGACTCTTTTCTATTTGTCTCTCCCTTTGGCAGTATTGACTATCTTTTCTTTCTGTTTTTTTTCCTCAAGCTCTTCATGGAGCAAGAGTTTTTTGTTGTCAAGCTCTTCATGGAGCAAGAATATTTTTCTCTTTTTCTATTTTTTTTCGATAGCCATAACCTTGATTGCCATGGGGAGAGATCAATCATGAAGACATAGTCTTTATTTTGTGGATGGATGGTGTGACATAGATGATTGCTAATTTCCAGTGTGGAAACTTAGCTTGTTGTGTGCGGACTTGATCATGATTGTAGAAAATATTTCTCACTACGGTCAACAATTTTGACAAGGCTCAATGAAAACACAAGTAGCATATGTAGAAGGTTTTGCAATGTAGCACAACATAGGGCTGTGATAGGAATTCATATAATTGAGGAACTTGTCATTTTTATCAAATTAATTCTCTAGGTGTCAAGTTTCATAAATTAAGCAAGATTATAGCTGCCCTAACTAACCATATCATATCTCTGAACAATGTAGAAGGATAATGCTTATGCTACCCACTAGTGTGTTTGAGGTGAAATCTAAATCATGCGAATAAACAAAAACTAGATAGAGTGCTAAGTTGTAAACTAGGCATATGAAAGGAATAAAAGACAGAGAAACCATTCATCATCTCAACATAGGAAACCTAATGCATTCATACCGTGCATGAATTTATTTCTTTTTATCATGCATGTGAAAGGGAAACAAATATTTTTCATGTTTTTAGTTTTATCATGCATGTGGTGATTGAAAAGGGAAATGATAAAAGTTATCTTCACATTACGGGGGGAGGAACTCCCCTCAAGCTGGCTTTTGCTCATGCTTTGCTGCAACGTGTTGATGGGGCATTCGAAGTCTTGGCTGCAACAAGAGAGCAGGAGTACACAAGAACAACTACTCTTATTTCTCGTGGGACTTTGACCCTTCGGATCAACAAGTCGAGAATAAGGGTACACTTAACTTTGACCCGACGGATCAATAAGTCAAGTAATCAATGGCTATCAAGTCCTCATCGAGTTTGTTCTTATGAAGATTTGAAGGCAATATGAAGATGCAAATCGAATTCAAAACAACTATTTTTAGCAGAATTTCAGAGTGTTTAGTGATGCGAGACCCTGGAGAAAATAACAACAAATGGCCTGAGCATAATGGAGAGGTGAAATATGTATATGCGGTGAAGAACTTCCTCTCGTGAACCTTGCCTCAAGATGCAGAGCAAAACAACAGTCATATTGGGACATGAGAGTTGCAAGCTAGCAGTTGGGGCAAGTGAGGCCAGAGAGCCATTTTTATCTAGTCGGCCGACCAGTAGGTCTAGTCGCCCGACCAGGGGATGGCCCCTCTGGTCCTGTTCTCTAGTTAGTAGACCCTACTTGTGGTGGCCCACAAGAAAGAAAATGTATTTCAAAGAAAAACATTTTTGATCTTTTGTACTCTCAATTTCTCAAAAGATGAACTCTGAAATTATATTTTTTTATATATAATTTTGAAAAAGGGAAATGGGTTGGAATAAACTCCAACATGCAAATGTGGTGGAAAAATCAAATATGCAAATGCAAATGGAAATCCAAAGATTCGTGGAAGGAAAATATGAGATAAGTACCAATTTACCTTTGGCAAGGGCTCACCAATTTTAAGTCCAATGAGCAGGACTTTTCTCCGTTGCATTTTAGCTTGGTGACGCGGTGTCTGTTCCCAGAGATGAGGATGTAGACGACTTCTCGCATTGGGGTTGTGGCTATCTTTTCATAGTACTTGTGCGAAGCCTCTTCCCCTTGTGTTCTTCTTTCTTGGTGGTGTTAGATAACTCATCTTCCCTAATGTAGTTTCCTGCATCATGGTTAGTATACGACTGTTCACAAGTGGATTCACATCCCCTCGGATCCATCGCATCGATAGTTCTAACAGAGGTAATAGAAGCAGCTAACTGAGCCAACTTAGAGTCTAATAATTTATTAAATTATTGTTGGTGCTCAAAGAAAGTGGAGAAAGTTTCCATAATAGTGTTGACACGTTCTAAAATTTTCTCATGAGCCTCTAGTTTTTTAAATAGTTTTTCATTTAGCTTAGGTTGGTCATGAATAATATCTCTCAAGGAGGAAAAACTATAATCGGAAGTATTAAGATTGTTTTTGTTACCTCCATGTTGATAAGGGCATTGTTTCCACCCTTGACCTCCTTGTGGATAACTCCTGTTTGTGTTGCACGACATGTCCTCATATGCTCTAGGGTAGTCATCCTCCAAGTTACAGTTGACTTCACGCTTCATACACTCGACGGCTTGAATGTCATGCATCTCCATCTTCTCGGAGTATTCATCCATATGCTGCATGATGAGGTCCAGCTTAGCATCGAGCATCTCCATCTCCTTGTTTGTGTGCACCAGATAATTAATAGAAATAGGCTAGTGATTCTCTTTTAAATAGTGCCTTCCCCGGCAATTGCACCAGAAATGCTTGTTGACATATGCTAAGTCACACCAAATAAATAGACTGGGCAAGGTGCTAGAACTACTTATTGGTAGAACTCAACAGATGGTTAGTGTGGGCAACTTAAATCCGCAAGCACACGAACATCCTGTTGTAGCATTTCACCACTAGATTACTTCAATGACTGTCATTTATAGTTCTCCCATGGGAAGGCGGCGATGAAGAGATAGCATGTTCATAACCATATAACTAATAATATATCAAAGTCATAGATAGGGGTAAGGATAATAAATAATAGGGGGGTAGTGACACACAGAACAATCCAATCTAACATTAGTCCAAAGTGTAGGTTAAGTGGGTCAGGAAGAGTTATGGTATGTCCCTATGTACTTCTATACTCAAATACATGCAACACATAAAAGCCCAAGTCCTATGCTAAGCCGAGATAGGGAGGATTAACAAGGACAGCATGGCTGTCACCACCTGCTGGCAACCTATACTAAAACACGTGACAAAAGGCAATTAAGTACTTACCGCCACACCTATGCCTGTTCGTGGTGCAACTAAGCAGTCAAAGATATTTATCAACCTAAGCACCATACTTAAATTGCTAAATAATATTCTTGATTCCCATGGGACTTTGGCCCTTCAGACCAACAAGTTGAGAGCAAGAATATACTTAACTCTAACCCGATGGATCAACGAGTCAAGTACTAAAGAATACATAACTCTGACCCTATAGATCAACAAGTCAAGGGCTAAGACATGCATAACTTTGATCCTACGGATCATCAAGGTAAAGACTATAGCACAAATGAGATTAACCCTATGGATTAATATGTTATGGAATAAAGCATATCTAACCACTATATGCATTGAAGGAGTGCAAAAGCATAGATTGACTAGTACAAGTATGTGAAGCATAGAGCAACCAAACATAACTAGGCAACAACCATATAAAAGGCACATGATTATCACACTAGTATAAAGACAAAGCATAAGAGTAAAGAAGATTAATATATTAGTAAAAAGGAACAAGTCTTACTAGGGAGGGATAGTGTGGAACTATGCCCAAGACTCCAAGACTAGATCAAGGACCTCAAGCCAGCTCTCCTCTATCCTAAACTCCACTAGGACCTAAGGACTAAGTTTAATGCTAGAGAATGGACTCTTCTTGGTATGTGTTGAAGTGGGAGGCACTCTCCTCCTTTTATAGCCTCCAAAGGTCGGTAACGGAGTGTAACCGCCACAAAACCTCGGGCCACCGACGTTGCCAAAGGGCTGAGGGAGTGACACATGGAAGGGGAGAGGAAATTGCCTCAAGACTTGGTCGGCCGACCTCCCCTCTTGGTCAGCCGACCTTGAAGTGGGGCCTTTGGCCCTGTGCTTCCTCGGGGTGGCTGGTAGGTGGGTCCTCTTGTGTATTAAGTCGGTGCTTTGCGGAGGAATCCCATGCAGCCACGTATTTGATCTGTGTGATGTACAGTTCTCACTGTCCCATTGGCTGGAATGGTATTCTCCTGGATCTTGCTCCATATCTCCACTCCTTTTGTATATGTTCTCTGCATGCACGTAAATCTCCAAGGGCAAGTGGAATATTATTATTCCTAGCTAACATGCATGTATGAAATGCTAAGTCCTCCCTTATTTGTGGCTATATTGACGGTTGAAATTGGTATGTAACGATCGTCAACACACGCATTGTGCGATGTTGGAGCCAGTGTCAGCATCATGCCAAGAGCAATCTTCTACATGCTCAACAATGCGGTACCCACAGGAATTTTTTAGGAAGTTTTGGTTGAGATCCGCGGATGCCTTGTCCCTGTGGATTTTGTGGTGCTCGACATGGAGGTCGATAAGAATACACCGCTCATCCTTGGAGACCGTTCTTGGGCACCACATTTGCAAAAATTGATGTCGGGGCTGAAGTAATTTGTCTCGACCTCAATGGCAAGATAGAAAAAGGTGTGGCAGCCAAAGAAGTCATTCACGTCCTCATCTCTGGACAAGGAAGCGCCGACAGCAAGCTAAACATTGAAGGAGAGAAAGTCCCATCCGCCGGACTCAAAATTGGTGAACCCTCGCCGGCAGGTTAAACGATATTTATCCATATTTCCCTTTTCAAAATTTTTGACTTCAATTTGCATATTTGGATTTTTTTCATCGCATGTTGGAATTTATTCCAACCCAATTTTGAAAAATGGAATTTTTTAGAGTTTATCTTTTTTAGATTTTGGATGTGCAGAAAGTTTGAAAATGTTTTTCTTTTAAACATATTTTCTTTCTTGTGGGCCACCACTTGTGCGGCCCACTGGCTAGAGCTATGGACCAGAGGAGCCAGGCCCTGGTCGGCCGACCAGAGAGCAACGGCTCTCTGGCCCCAGTTGCCCCAACGTCTAGTAGGCAACAACCATGTCTCAATGAGACTGTTGCTCTGCTCTGCTATTTAAGGCAATGGCCGGGAGAGGGAGTTCTTCACTCCATTCATATTTTTAACCTCTCCACTTTGCTCTAGCCATTTGCTTCCATTTTCTCCAAGCCTTTGCATTGCTCAATATTTTGAGATTCCATCAAAAATATTTGCTTTGAATTTTCATTTGTATTTACGAGTTGGTTTCGCATTTGCAAGAGTTTTTAATGCAGTTTTTATTTGGTGTTTTCACTAACCATAACCCCCATTTGAGTTGCTCTTGTGTTGGTTTGTTCAAGTGTGCAGCGATGAAGAAAATGAAGCGAGCCTTAAGCAAAATGAAGAATAAGGTGACGGGAATCCCGAGCAGTCCTACACCTTAAATGGTGTATAATACTCACTCCCGTCCTCAACATCTTGAGGAAGAGCCTGAAGAAAACGCACCAACGGAAGTAGAGCCAGAACCAACGGAAGTAGAGCCGGAACCACTGCCAGATTTCAGTAGTGTTCAACTCCGACTCAACACCGACCGCGACCTTGACTTGGTTGGAAAGAGAGAATGTGACATCCGTTGGATGGTCACCAGCCGGTCTTACGTTCCTACGCGAACGTATGATCCAGACATTCTTTCCAAGATAGTTACAGACACTGAATTTGCTTCTATCTTTCATGCTGGGGGATGGGATGGTTTTGTTCCGGTAGTTGAGTCTTGCTCTTGACTACTTACCATTCAGTTCTTATCCACCCTTCAATGGGACAGTGATAGGATTTCATTCCGATTCAATGGAATGATTATCTCACTCACTTGGAGGCAATTCAGTGATTTGCTAGGTTTTTCTACTAATGCTGTTTTGGATTTTCATTCCAAAAATTTCGATTTTAACAAAAGCCATTTTTGGGAGGAAACAACAGGGCATACCCTTGCCCTGTCACCTAGGAATATGGATATCCATAATCCTACCTTGCATTTTATGCATAAATGGCTGGCAATAACTTTGTTCCCTAGAAAGGATGTTAGAATTGTGCGTGGGGATGAAATGTTTCTTCTCTATTGCATGGTTAATAAAATCAAAGTCTTGCCTATTATAGTCATGGTTAAGCAATGGGTCGAAGTTATCAAACAAGTAGGAGATTTTGAATTCATGTCCCTGATTTATTGCCTTGTGCACAATCTTGGTTTACTTGGAAATGCCCATATCAATGATTTAATTTATGAACAAGCTGTCCTAGGCGAACAATTCTTTAGATCAGGACATTCTCTGAAACAAGAACCCAATGGCTCTTTGGTGTATTTCTTTCCTGGTTATGCAAATGAAATCCAGTTACCTAACCCGGATTTTCATTTGTATAACTATGATGAATTAACCATTCCTTTAGAGACATGCTTTGCAGCTCATAGGAACAGCGTTTCTGGTCTTATGACCAGAAACAAATCGTGGAGAAACACTGAGGCATCCTTACCGAGGGAGGAGCCAAGCATGGGTTCTTATGACCACACCATTCCTCACAGAAGCGGCAGTGCATCCTTGGACACCGGTGAATGGCTCGGGGGAGCCTATGGTAGCTCAAGTTCCAGTGGCTTACCACCACTGTTCACACACATCACTCTTGCAGCAGTTCAAGGAGGGGCACATATGACCTCACAAGACAAATTGACAATATGTCCCTTCAGATCGACCAATTGGACCATACCATCCACACTCATATTCAGCAGGAAAATGAGTGGAGGGATGATGTTCAACAACAGCTCTGGAGAATTGAGAATAAGGTCTCTTGGGGTAACACCCAAATGAGCTCTTATTTTCATTCCTAAGGCTACTTCGGTTAGGGGCCGCCACCGTTCTAGTGAACACAAGCCAGCTTTGGGGCGGGGGCGGGGGGGGGGGGGGGGGGGAGTTCCTCCCCCTAATGTGAAGGTAACTTGTATCATTTCCCTTTCCAATCACCACATGCATGATAAACTGATAAACTAAAAACATGAAAAAGATTTGTTTCCCTTTTCACATGCATGATAAATAGAAAAACTAATAATAATTTTAATGAATAAATCCTTGTGCGGTATGAATGCATAAGGTTTCTTATGTTGAGATGATGAATAGTTGCTCTGTCTTTTATTATTTTCATATGCCCAGTTTACATCCTAGCACTCTATCTAGTTTTGGTTTGTTGGCATGATTAAATTTCACCTTAAACACACTAGTGGGTAGCATAAGCATTATCCTTCTAGGTTGTTGGGAGTTATGATATGGTTAGTTAGGGCTGCTATGATCTTGCTCAGTTTGTGAAACTTGACACCCGGAGAATTAATTTGATAAAAAAATGACAAGTTCCTCAATGATAAAAATTCCTACCACAAACATATGTTGCGCTACATTGCAAAAACCTTATACATATGCTACTTGATTTTCATTGAGCCTTGTCAAAATTGTGTGACGCTAGTGAGAAATATTTTTTGCATTCATGATCAAGTCCGCGCACATCATGCTAAGTTTTCACACTGGAAATTAGCAATCATCCATGTCACACCATCCATCCACAAAATAAAGACTCCGTCTTCATGATTGATCTCTCCCCAAGGCAATCAAGGTTATGGCTATCAAAAAAAAACTCTTGCTCCATGAAGAACTTGAGAGAAAAAGAAAGAAAGAAAGAAAGAAAAGATAGCCAATACTGCCAAATAAGGGAGAGACAAATAAAAAGAGTCTCCATTCCACTCCACCAAATCCACCACACATACACATCTTGATCATGCTTGTAGGAAATGTTTTCTCCATTGATCCACTCTTTTGACTCGGTGACATATGAAATACAGGTATGCCACATTTATCCTTACCCTGAGCCACACATATCAGCCTTTAGAGGTAGGATTTTTCAGGCATCATTAGCCTTGGTGAGGAATTTACACACTCTGAGCGATTTGAGTGAATCATTTAAGGAACTTAGATTTATCACAAAAATTAACCTTCAGGCTAAAGTCGATCAAAAAGAGTAAGTGAAATGGTAGTCCTACAAACTGTTCTGTCTTCCAACCACCGAAGATTTGGAGAAGCTACAATGCCCCACAGGTAATAAAAGGTGAAGTACTTATGCCAACTTATTCAATTCTTTATATAATATCTTAGTTATGCATTTGGGTATGTGATGAAGAATAGGACATTGTAGCAACTCCTGATCAACACAAACCTATGTTTTGCCTTCGCTCGGGACGAGCAAAGGTTTAGCTTGGGGGGTTTGTTGACGGTCGTTCAGTACCAATTTTGACTGTCAATATACCTATGAAAGTGGGAAGACTTAGCATTTGATACTTGCATGTTAGTTAGGTATAATATGATTCCACTTGTCCTTGGAGATTCATGTGCATGTAGGGATTTGATACAATATATGTGGAGAATTGGAACATAATCCGGGGAAACACCGTTGCGACCAATGAGATGGTGCCAACTGGACTTCCCTCGGATTGCATACATAGTTGCACAGGATTCCTCCGGAGAACACCGACTTAATTCAGAAGAGGACCCACCTACCAGCCACTCCGAGGAAGCACACCCCGAGGGGTCCCACTCCTTGGTCATCCGACCTACGGGCTTGGTCGGCCGACCAAGTCATGATCCCGATTCGGGCGGGCCTACTCGTGTCGACTCCTGAGCTCTTTGGCAAGGTCGGTGCATGATGGTTCCATGGCAGTTACTCTCTAGTACCAACCTTTGGCCCCTATAAATCGAAGGGAAGAGCTTCACTCCAACACACACACTCAAGGGCTAGTCATTTCCCTCTTTCACTTAGTATTTTCCTAGTCCTAGTGGAGTTTAGTGTAGGAGGAGCCTTGCTCAAGTCTTCAAGTCATAGGAGTATTGGTATGGCTCTTGTATCTTTACCTTTATTCAATTTTATTATCACTTTGTTTTATTCCATTAATATAGTTCTTCCTTATAGTTATGCATATGATATGTGTTCCTTGTTTGGTTATATATCATATTCATGTTATAGGACTTTATGCTTTCATGATGATATAGACTTGCTACCTTATTGTCATGATTGTCATATACCTTGACTATAGTCTAAATGTTATAATGCTAGTTGTACTTTAGTCTAGTTGTTCAACATGGGTTTGATATCAAATTAGGATTACAATTGCTTAGCTCATGACTTGTTAATCCCTGGGGTTAGAGTTATGTAAGTTTTAGTACTTGTTAATCCTATAGGTGATTCTAGTGTTTGATCAATGCTAGAATTCTACTTAAATGTGTAAGTGTGGTGGTTAGATGGCTAGGTAGTGTTAATCACCTCGTAATCCATGGTTTGTTGAGGTAGGCAGTAGGTGGTGACAACCCTATCTGTCCATTGTACTCCTCCACGTTCGGTTACGACGTGTGTCCAAGACGGAGTTCCCATGTGTATGCCGTGCATGAATCCATGCACCAAGTGTTGAATGCATTAGATTATGACTAGTATAACCTTGCTTATAATTATTTGACTAAGTAACTATTTAGGTAGACTAACATTAGAGATATAGCTTTGCTTTCCTAACTAAAACCCCCTAGTGACTTAGGACTTTGTTTATCTTTAGGAATGATTACTCTGTGTGTCACACTACCCCTATCCATTGTCATACTTACCCCTATATGAACTCTGAATACTCATACGAATCATTATGACTATGTTACTATTAACAATAATATACTTATGCTATAGCCTTCCTTTGGTAGAACTATAAATGACAAGCTATTGGAGCAATCTAATAGTGAAATGCTACAACGGTATTATCCGTGCGCTTGCGGATCTTACTATATTGACACTGAAGTGCATCTTTATAATTATGTCTGATGCGATGTTAAGAAGTGCCACTAGCATTTCTGGGGCCTAGCTGGGGATGATTATATCGATGTAACTTAGTAAACATTAGCAAGTGTCAATAATACCCTACGTCCTGCTTGTCTGAGTATATTTTCTTAGTCTCTCCTTTACATTCTCTGCACCTCCCCCTTTTATAGGCCAAGGAGGAGGGGGTTACATGACCTGGGCCCTGGACAGGCCGAGTACCTGGGTAAAGGGAGCGAAAGATAGGGATCTGCTCATAATCCTGTTCAGCCGCCCTCGGTATCCGAGTCGGGAGCCGGATTGGCCAATAGAGGTGGCATCAATGCGTATCCTCCCTCGGTCTTCGCCACGCGCACGCCTTCACTGGGAAAATTTGTCAGGCGGCACGCGGGGCCCCAGGCACTCTCCGTCCCATCCAGCCATCCCCGATCGTAGGCACTCAAGTGCTAGCATTTATTCGGGTGATTGGCGGTTCGGGCGCGCACGCCAGGCACCATTCCCGCTTGCCCACCTGGGCCGCAGACGGGCGCGCACGCCAGACACCGACAGGAGCCCCGGGCCCCGGTCAGTAGTGCGTGGGTCGATCCTGGGGCTGGGGCCACACATTAGAGCCTGTAGGTGTCCTTGTTGCGAACTCGTTAGGATGCGAAGCGTCGCGCCGTGGCGGCTCGGATTTCGCGCAGGTTCCTTCCTAGCTTTTGAACCATTAAATGAGGGGAGGGAACCGTTTCCCATACGCCTATGTATTTCTCCTCTTCCGATTCCTCTCGCCATCGTTGTTGCCTTCTACCTCCGCATCATTCTTTGTGCACCACTGCTTTCCTCTGTTGTTGGTCATGGCTCACCGTCGCCGGAGTTGCAGCTCGGGCCTTCCGTCGGGGAGGGATCCCATTCCCGTGGGCCGCTCTGAGGCCGCCCGCATGTCGCCCAAGGCCGGGGAAGGGGAGCTCGCCGACTTGCTGCTGCCCTCCGTCCTCTTGTCCGATGAGTCTCTAGATCATGTGTGGCCCTTCTTGGTGGTCGACCCGGCCGACCCCGACTTCCGCCGCTTCAAGCCAACCACTGCAGTTGTGGAGCCGAAGGAGGAGTAAGGCGAGTTCATCACCTTTTCCATCTTTGTGCTTGCAGGTCTGGTGCCGCCATTCTCCAAATTCTTTATGGAATTCCTAGTGTCATATGGCCTCCGGATGACACATCTCGGCTCTAATGCCGTTATTACATTGGTGGTGTTTGCCCACCTCTGTGCGGCCTTTGTTAGGGTGATGCCATCAGTCGTCGTTTTCCAGCGCTCTTTCAAGTTGTCGAAGACTAGCAGAAATGAGCCAGTGGAGAGCGTGCGACTCAGCATCCGATCGAGGGATGGGTACATCGACTATGCCCCCAGCTCAAGATCAGAAATGGAGATGCCAATGGTTCATCATGGTGATCAACTCCGTCCCCCATCGTCTTTGTCTTTCCCATCATCATCCCGACCCTGTTCCTGAGTTCTGGGACCACCTGCCACCGCACAATGTCTGCTTGAACCCAATCATGAGTCGCATTGCGGCTCTCGGGGCAACAGGCCTCTCGGTCAATGGCGTGATTTTTGACTTCCTCACCACCGGTATGGCAACCCTGTGCGTGCACCCGCGGTCGGTCTGGTTGTACCGGGACTTCAATGATGCCGGTCGTACTCGACGGGGTCCCGGGTTCGATGTTCCCTGATCAGTTCTGAAGGTGGCATACACGTTGCTCATGGATGCCAAGCTGCCCACGAGGTTCAACTACCCAGAGGGCGCCGGACCGCTGCGACTCATCACGGACAAGTACGACATCACCGACCCAAGATGGACGCTAGGGGCCTAAAGCCCGACCGGGTGGTCTCGAGTGGGGTCCCCCTGTTGGGCCTCATGGCTCCCCTCCAAGTGGTGTGGAGGATCCGCCTACTGGTAAGAGCAAAGAAGCCCAACCGCCTTCGCCCCTTCATTCGACTTGGGTGGAGACAGCGCGCCCCCCGCTCTAGCGGCTGGCCGAGCCCCTGCCTCGACTGGGGAGTCGAGTCGGAAGAGGCGGCACAACCCTGCTCTCACTGCAAAGGCTTCATCCGGCCTTCACGCGGCAACAGCTCGGGGTTCTCTACCTCTAGAGCCTGCTGCTGCCATGGGCGAGGCTGCCTGCATTAAGGTGCCCGAATTGCCCATGAAGAACTGGAAGCACCTTTGCAATTGCTTGTTATGGTTTCTTTTGGTCTTTTGACTTGATCCCGGGCGTTGATTGTTCTTCTTGTAAGGGTCCTCAAGTAGAGGCAGCAATGAAGCCTATTGCCACCCCATCACTTGCTCCCTCGGAGGTGGAGTCCGAGTCACAATTGCAGGCTCGGCCTGCTCCGACTCGATCGGTGCCGTCCGAGCCACAATTGTAAGTTCGGCCTACTTTGGCTTGTTCGGTGTCGTCTGAGTATCGCCCTTATCCGTTGTTTTCCCTTACTCCCGGGTATCAGTCGGGAGCCCGTTCGGTTTTGCCGCTCACGGGCCCAAGCCTTGGTGGCGATTAGGGTTAGCATGACGTGGAGGGCCTGGGGTCTGCGCCTGGTGCCCGCGCTGAAGATCCCATCGACGTGGATTCCATTTTGAGTGCCGGCGACATGCCCGGTCGGAGCCGGAGCAGGTGCTGCCGATTGGGATGCTCGAGCTTCACCTGTAGAAGATGTTTGCCGCGATGGGGCTCCTACTCTAGTCGGCGGCATGGTCTTTAGTCATCATGGGTCCCGCCATCTTGATCCGTACGTCAAGGGAGGCACTATGTTGAGGCGTGTTCCCCTTAATCCGCCGATGGGTCGAGTCACCGTGTTCCTGTAGAAGAAGTATTCTATCGAATGGGGTGGTGCAGCATGGACGACAACATGACGTTTAAGCATGGTCTGGTCGCTGCTGTCCTTCGAGTCGTCACTGTTGAGGGTGTCATCGAATAACTACTTTAGGAATGCAGCGTAGGCGACCCTTTTGCATCAGGTCCCGTCCCATCGTTGAGGGTGATGATGGTGGAGTAGATTTGCAGGGGGTTCTGACCTCCTGACACTGTCGATGCACACTTGTTATGACATTTAAGGCAGGGTAGATGGCAGTTGTTGACCTTCGCCCCGCTCGACCCTCCCGTCGAGCGTCAATTTGTGGGGTTGTGTTTGATTGGGCCTGCTTGGAGTAAGGTCCCATCCTATCTTATTAGTGCAATCGAGCTTCTCCATCCCGTTACTCCTGCCCGGTCAGCGATTCGCAATGCTGTCCCATCATAGCGGGGCCCACCGATGAGAGTCGGCAGGGGCAGCATAGGTTTAGCGGGCCTGTGCCTTATTCTTGTGGTCATAGCTATTGCAAGGATGGGTCGGATGCCCGTATCTTTGTCGTGCTCGACTTGGATGAGTGGTAAGGCTAGGCTGCTTGACCTCTTCTGGGACCGAGCGAGGCGGGGTGACCTTGACCCGGCGTGGGCCGATTGAGGCCGATGCTGCTTCGACCCTCGATGCGTCGAGCAAGACGGAGGCAGTTCTCGACCCTCGGTAGGTCGAGCGGGATGGAGGCATATTCTTGACCTTCGGTGGGTCGAGCGTTGTGGGGGCGGGTTTAGTCTTGTCGTCGAGATTTAACCGACGCGTGGATCCCCTGCACAGGGCCATGTCAGTATCGTGCAGGCCATGCTCTAGTGAGCTCGTTGGTTCAAGTAGCGCTGATGTGATGAGGACATCACTCATAATGGATACACACAACACTCCTCCAATTCTGGACTTGCAAGGTCTAATGACTAGAGCTCGTGCACGACAACTAAATTTAGAGGTGAGCTCGTTCCTACGTTCTTCGCTATATGTTACTTTTGAGAATTGTTTGTTACCTAATGATTATTTTATGATTAGGAACCATGGAGAGGACCATGAGATGATGGGAGAAGGAATTAGGAACGTGGAGGACCAGCAAGGGCTTGGAAGCCAAAGTGGAGGCCCAATAAAAACCGACTTCGAGTCTGTTTCGGGGCCCAGGACCAGTCTGCACTAAAATGGTCGCCTAGGACGCATACTGACTCATATTTGGACGTTCTACATATGACGGAAGGATAAGGAGCAGACCTTTCCAATACCGCCAGCATCATGACAAAATTCATCCGGAGTCATCGGGAATCGTCGAAACAAGAGAGGGTCCAGAATCTGTGTTGGTGCTGTGTCGCCTATTTTTGGCCTTTGGGCTTTGTATCCAGTTGAGCCTAATGAGGAGCGCGTCCAAAGGGTCTTGCATGACTCTAGGGTCTTCATATACAGTCACCACCGCACCATTAGGGTTCGGATTTTTGCTTAGATCAATTCTATTCATAAACAGTGTCACCGTTCGTCGGTTTGTGAGACCCCAACTTCGTGAGTTTAATCATACATCTGCAATTATGTTGCATTCTTCGTTGTTCTTGCTTGTGTTCTTGATTCGCAGGCAGGGATTAGCCTTCTCGGTGATGTCAATCATCCTTGGATGGTTGATAACCAGAGGAGACGTTGTGCTGCGATTGCGGGGCTCTAAACGTGTTGTTTAGAAGCCGGATCGATTTGTGTTTCCCCTCCGTTCAAATCAAGATTTATCAGAACCTTTTGGAAGATCGAGGACCCTTGTTCACATCAAGTGGTATCAGAGCTTCAGGTGCACTGTCAGGTTCGCACTACCCTTTAGTTTTGTTTTCGTGTTCTTCCTATCATCTACAGAAAAGCCAAAAAAATTTTCCTCCACCCATAACTACGTGTTTAGCCTTTGCATATTTCAATTTCAGAGTCCGTACTGTTGAGTTTGTGCCCTAGTTCTTGTTTAGTTGCTATTTTAGTTTGTGTTTTTGTCGTCAATAGTGTTTTCCTTGCAACCCTAGCCGCCATCCCCTCCACCACCCACAGTTTTGTCGGCTTTGTGTGCTAGGGTTGATTGATCAACACGCCCATCCTAATCCCACCCTAAACCCACCCTTAACACCTAGGACCAATTCTCACAAATTCCACTTTTCGCTGCATCCACCCCGCCAAAAAAATCTCTACCTGACCCCAAACCCGATTCGGGCTTCACTCAAACTCCGGGTTTCTTGAAAACCGGTTCTGACACACCTTCAGTAAAACGGCCATAACTTTTGGCTCGGTTGTCCATTTTGGCTAAAACTTTTACAGGATATTCTTAACAAAATGTTGAGGTGACCCGCACTTGGTTATGCCCTGTGTGCCCTCGTCAAAAAATTCAAAAAAAATCAGGAAGATAAAGAAAATATTCATTCATATTGACCAGCAACTATGATCGTGAACAAGGATTCCTGATCTTCTGAAAGGTTCTTGGTAAGTTGATTTGGTCAGAGGCGACACACAAATCGATCCAGCTTCAGAAAAGCACGTTTTAAACCCCGCAATCACAGCATGACATCTCCTATGGTTATCAACCGTCCAAGGACGATTGACCTCGCCGAGAAGGCTAATCCCTACCTGCAAATCAAGAACACAAGCAAGAACAACAAAAGATGCAACACAATTGCATTGGAAATGTCTTCTCCTTATCTTTCCGTGCATATGTAGAACTTCTAAATCCGAGTCCGTATGTGTCCTGGGTGACCGTTTTAGTGCAGACTGGTTCTGGGCCCTTAAATAGACTCAAAGTCGGTTTTGATTGGGCCTCCACCTTGGCTTCCAAGCCCTTGTTGGTCCTCCACGTTCCCAACTCCTTCTCCTATTATCTCCTGGTCCTCTCCATGGTTCCTAATCATAAAATAATCATTAGGTAGCAAACCATTCTCAAAAGTAACATATAGCGAAGAACGTAGGAACGAGCTCACCTCTAAATTTTGTCGTCGTGCACGGGCTCTAGTCATTGGACTTTGCAAGTCCAGAATTGGAGGAGTGTTGTGTGTATCCATAGGAGTGATGTCCTCATCCTCCTCCTCCTCTTGAAGTGGAGTCGTCCTCGACTCAAGCTCATCCTCTTCTCCTAAGTATGGTTTCAAATCTGAAATGTTAAAAGTAGGACTGACCCCGAACTCAGGAGGCAACTCAAGTTTGTATGCATTATCATTAATCTTCTCCATTATTTTGAATGGACCATCAGCTCTAGGCATTAGTTTAGACTTTCTCAATTCTGGAAATCTATCATCCTCAAGTGTAACCACACTAAATCTCCTACATCAAGCTTTACTTCCTTTCTACCTTTACTACCAGCAATTTTATACTTTTCATTCATCTTTTCAATGCTAAGTCTAGTGGTTGCATGCATTTGCAAAATAAATTCAGCACGCTCCTTAGCATCAACATGAACTCTCTCATTAATAGGTAGAGGAAGTATATCGATTGGAGTACGGGGATCAAAACCATACACTACCTTGAAGGGACTTACCTTGGTAGTAGAATGTGTTGCCCGATTATAAGCAAGCTCAACATAAGGCAAACATTCTTCCCATTGCTTCAAATTTTTCTTCAAAATAGCTCTCAACATAGTGCCCAAAGTGCGGTTCACAACCTCAGTTTGTCCATCAGTTTGTGGATGACAAGTTATAGTAAATAGCAACTTTGTACCCAACTTATTCTAAAGCGTGCGCCAAAAGTGACTCAAGAATTTTGCATCACGATCTGAAACAATATTAGAAGGCATACCATGCAAACGTACAATTTCTTTGAAAAAGAGGTCAGCAATATAACTAGCATCATCAGTTTTATGACATGGTATAAAGTATGCCATCTTAGAAAAACGATCCACAACAACAAAAATGCTATCACTCCCCCTCTTAGTCCTAGGCAGTCCTAAAACAAAATCCATAGAAATATCCGCCCAAGAAATAGAAGGAACAGGAAGTGGCATGTATAAACTATGTGGATTCAAGCAAGATTAGCTTTTTGACATGTAGTGCAGCAAGCAACAAAACGCTCAACATATTTCTCATCCTTGGCCAAAAGAAGTGTGTAGGAAAAATATCCTCCGTCTTCTTAGCACCAAAATGACCCATCAATCCACCTCCATGCGCCTCCTGCAACAACAAAAGATGAACGGAACTAACTGGAATGCATAAGCGGTTAGCTCTAAACAAGAAACGATCATTCAACACAAATTTGTTCCAAGCACGACCTTCTTTACAATGCAGCAATACATCTTTAAAAATAACATCAGCAACATATTGTTCTTTAATTGCCTCAAGTTCAAAAATTCTACAATCAAGTTGAGACAACAAAGTATATCGCCTAGATAAAGCATCAACAATCACATTATCCTTCCCTTTCTTATGTTTAATAATATAAGGAAAAGACTCAATAAACTCAACCCATTTAGCATGTCTACGGTTCAAATTGCATTGAGAACGAATATACTTAAGTGATTCATGATTAGAATGAATAACAAATTCTTTGCGCAACAAATAATGACGCCATGTCTCTAAAGAACGTACAAGTGCATATAATTCCTTATCATACGTGGAATAATTCAAAATAGACCCATTAATTTTCTCACTAAAGTATGCAACAGTTTTATCATCTTGCATCAAAACACCACCAATGCCTATACCACTAGCATCACATTCAAGCTCAAAAGTCTTATCAAAATTGGGTAATTGCAGCAATGGTGCTTGTGTAAGTTTGTCTTTCAAAGCATCAAAAAGACTCATGATGTACCTTAGCCCAATGGAAGTCAATGCCCTTCTTTGTCAACTCATGCAATGGTGCAGCAAAGGTGCTGAAATTTTTAACAAAGCAGCGGTAGAAACCTGCAAGACCAAGAAAACTCCTCACCTGTGTGATAGTTTTTGGTACAGGCCAGCTCTTTATGGCTTCAATCTTTGCCTCATCCACCTCAATTCCCTGTGAAATCACAACATAGCCAAGAAAAGAGACTCGATTTGTGCAAATGGTGCACTCCTCAAGGTTACCAAATAAATGTGCAGCTCGTAAAGCATCAAAAACAACACACAAATGAATCATATGATCATCCATGGATTTGCTATAAATCAAGATATCATCAAAGTAAACAACCACAAATTTGCCAATAAAAGGTCTTAAAACCTCATTCATCAAACGCATGAAAGTACTAGGTGCATTAGTTAAACCAAAAGTCATTACTAACCACTCATACAAACCGAATTTGGTTTTGAAAGCTGTTTTCCATTCATCTCCAAGTTTTATTCTAATTTGATGGTAGCCACTACACAAATCAATTTTAGTGAAAATTATAGCACCACATAACTCAACAAGTATGTCATCTAGCTTAGGAATAGGATGACGATACCTAATAGTAATGTTATTAATGGCTCTACAATCTACATACATACGCCAAGAACCATCTTTCTTAGGAACCAAAAGTACAGGAACAACACAAGGACTAAGTGATTGACGAACATACCCACAATCCAAAAGGTCTTGGACTTGTTGTTGTATCTCCTTAGTCTCCTCAGGGTTGGTCCTATAAGTAGCACGGTTTGGCAATCCCGAGGGTATTTCAGCTGGGAAAACATCCTCATACTCCTGCAAAAGGTTAGTGACAGTTGGAGGCAAAGCACTAGAAGCAAAATCACCAAGCGAAAACAAAGCTTGTTTGCATATCAAAGCATAGCAAATATCATCAGCAGAAATTTCAGCAAGCTCAGATTTTATGGCAAGACATGAACGACCTTGTAATTTAATTCCAGCATCCTTAGAACTTGAAGAATCATTAACATTACTAGGTGTAGAATCAGAATCAACAGGTTGCTGAATTTCATGACCTTTATTTTTCAAACTAGCAGCTCTTTCTAAATCAGCTTGTATGATTTCAGTAGGGGTCATTGGTAACAAAGTAATTTTAGTTCCTTTATGCATAAAAGTGTACTTATTACTTTTACCATGGTGTACAACATCATTATCAAATTCCCAAGGTCTACCCAATGAAAGTGAACATGCTTGTATGGGTACAACATCACAATCAATAGAATCCACATAAGAACCAATGAAAAAAGGAACTCTGCAAGTTTGTCTTACCTTAGCTTTTCCAGAGTCATTTAACCACTGAATATAGTATGGATGTGGATGTGGGAGTGTAGTCAAATCAAGCTTCTTAACCACATCAGAACTCACCAAATTGTTGCAGCTTCCTCCATCAATGATGACACGTGCTCGACGGTTCTTGATGACGAAAAAAATCTAGAACAAGTTATGTCGCTCCATCATCTCGGGCTGCTGGATTTGTGTGCTAAGCACACTGTTGACGGCTGTTAAGTACCATTTTCAACCGTCAACTATACTCAAATAAAGGAGAATTTGGCATTTCATACACGCATGCTTTATCACAATAATATAGTTCCACTTGTACTTGGAGAACTTTGTGCATGCAGGAGGAAATGTGAAGGAAACACCTCAAAAGGCAAGAAAACACACTTTCGACCAATCAGAGAGCGCCACATGGACGTCACACGGATTGAAGGGCCCATTTTCAGCACTTAACCGACGTAACTCCCTGCAATACCGCGCAAACCAACGTCAGGGCCCACAGGACAGCCACCTGGAGGAAGCACAGGCCAGGAGGGGCCACCCCCAGGTCGGCCGACCTGGTCAGGTCGGCCGACCCAGCCGGGCGCCCTCTCCGCCTGGGCTTCCACGTGTTGGCTCCTCCGCGACTCCTGATGACGGTTTGAGATGCCTTCCGTGGCGGTTACGCTCCCTTGCCGACCTATTGAGGCTATAAATAGGAGGGTGTGCCTTCACACTCAACACACACCACAAGAAGCATTTCTCTCTTGCTAGTAGTAGTTCTTGGAGTTTTAGTGGAGTTAGGCTGAGTCTAGAGCTCTCTAGTCCCAAGTCTTCACTTGGAATTGGTATGGCTCTTGTATCTTTTCCCTTTTGTAAGACTTTGCTCTTATTAATATATATCTATTTTCTATATAGTTGTGCTTGGGTCATGAGTTTCTTGTTTGATTTTGTGATCCATATATGTGATAGTATAGTCTACTTGTGTGATAGTAGTTTATATTTATTATACTACTATTGTCATGCTAGTTATATACCGTCACTATAGTCTAGTTTATATGTTATAGTCTCTATGCTTAGTTTTAGCTGATAAAGTATAGCATGGGTTTGGTGATCGTGTTCGCACGGTAGCTCTGCCTCGTTAATAGTAATCGCGGAGGGGCAGAGTGCTCTTTGGTCATGCACGTATGGTACTTGGGTGACTGATTTGCATCAATTATTCGTTAGTCTACTGGTTCGTTGAGGTAGGCGGCAGGTGGTGACAGCCCTGTCCGTCCTTTGAAATCCTCCCCGCTAGGCTAGTGCGTAGGCTCTTGGCGGAAGTCGCCTGTGGATGCAGGGGTAAGTCCGTGCCTGAAGTGCTATACTATTGACTGCTAAACCTGAGTGTGGGTCTGTATGTATTCTACTTAGGCTATGCAACTGTATAGGAATGTATAGTAGGAGTAGCTTAGCCTAGTCTTTCCTCCACTAGACTTTATTTATTTAGTAGGAATCTTCTGTGTGTGTCACACTACCCGGTTATTATCATGTACCCGCCTGTCTTGGTTAGATATCCTTGCTAATTGGTAACATGATCTTATATGTTAGTAACGCTTCTTGATCATAACCTTCCTTTGGGATAAACAAATACGATACCCTGAATACTTCCGGGTGAAATGCTACAGCGGTATTCTCCGTGCGCTTGCGGATTTTACCTACTTGACTCTGGGACATATTAGTGAACCGTTTCTGGCCCCGTGCCGGGAATGATTTATTAATATGGCTTAGCAAAAGTCAACAAGCATTTCTGGCGCCGTTGCCGGGGAAGGCGTATGATTCAAGAAAAATTACTAATGTATATAGTAGTGTTGCAATTATTAAGGCTATCTCCTAGGCAGGCTAACCTTGCTTTGTTTTCTGCATTTTGTATGAAAACAGGGTAGTGTATGACTGGTTTCGACTTGCCGACAAACTTCACTGAAGATCCTGAGTCACTCCTGAGAAGGACACGAGCTAGGCTCACCCCTCCTCGTAAGGAGACTCGGCCAATCGAACCTGTCATTCCCGCACCATCAAGCTCTGAGCAAATGGCCGACAAGACCCTCCGCGAGTTCTCCGCTCCCTCCGCTGCCAACATCCCTACGGGACCAGCTGGCAATGTGGGAGATGCGAACTTCGAGATCAAGACCGGTCTCATCACCATGGTGCAGGCTAGCCCATTCTGTGGGAAAGCTAATGAGGACGCTAGTGCTCATCTCCAGCAATTCCTGGAGATTTGCAACACGTTCAAAAAGAAGGACAGCCTCATCACATTCATGAAGAACTTCCTTGAGAAGGAGAAGGTTGCACAGCAACAACTGATGAAGGCAAGGAGGCAAAGGTCACACATTAAGCAACAGCCTCCGAAGTCCACAGGGCAGCAACCTCCGAGGTCTGCAAAGAAACAGGCTGTGAAGCCTGCAAAACCGCAGCCTCCGAAGCCCGAGAAGCCACCGACCGCAACAAAGACCAAGAAGGTGTGGCGAACGAAACAAGAAGCATCATCCGTGTCTTCATCTCTGGGACCGGACAACGCTTCATCGAGCTGAACGCCGGAGAAAAGTCCCGCTCGTCGGACTTTAAAAGGTGAGTCCTCGCCGGGAGGTTAAACCAGTAGTTATCCATATTTGCTCTTTTAATTGCATATTTGCTTTCCACCACATTTTGATTTTTCCCGACCACTGCATTTCTGCATTTTTGAATTTTTCCAGCCACCTTGGAATTTTTCAAAACTCATTTGCATTTTTTGAAAATTTAGAAAATAGGTTTTTGGGCTTTCCATTTTGAAAAGATTTTTTGTCGAGCTTTTTGAGCAAAAAGGCAGTAGGGGACAAATCCCCTAGCCGTTGGGGAACACATAGGAAAAAGGGGGCTGCCAGGAGGCCCACCTGCCAGGTCGGCCGACCTGGTGGGATCGGCCGACCCCCTAGCCCCACCTTTTCCTGTGCTCCTTTCTCCCAACGGCTATATGGCCGTTGCTCTGTCTCTTTCTAACGGCCATCTTGCTTCCTTGGCTATAAAAACCGCCCAGGAGGGGGAGCTTCACCATTCCAAGCTCATCTTTCACTCCCCTCCTTTGCTCACTTGTTGCTCTCCCAAAATTTCGTGTTCTTCAACTTTACTACAGCCCCAAAAACCCAAAAAAATATTTCCCCTCTGTTTTAGTGCATTTGCAAGTTGTTGTGAAAAGAAAACCAATTTCGGAGAAGCTCGGGTTTGTCGTTTTCACTAACGCTCACCCGAACACTTGTTCGATCTTGTTTTTGTTCTTGTCTTGTGTTTGTTCTTGTGTGCAGCCATGTTCAAACGAATGAAGCAAGTCGCCGGAATCAAGCGGAGAAAAAGCACTCGTGCAAGCACGAGTCAAGCATCATCCGTCGAGCTCACACCAAGTCCGGGGCATGGTGACCCCGAAGCTGAAATTCCGGAGGAAAGGCCGGCCTTGCTCATCACCGAGGAGCATCTCGACATCAAGGACGACCGCGAGGGCCAAGCCATCGCGCTCATGAGAGAACGGCCATTCGCCCACACCCGACGCTTCGATCCGGACTTCCTCGAGAAAATAGGTATGAGAGAAGAATTTGCCTCTATTTTTCGCACTATGGGTTGGCTAAATTTCGTAGAAGTAGATGAGCCGGGTTCTCGTTTGCTTACTATGCAGTTTTTATGCACCCTTAGAAAGTATGATGAAGGCATTTCTTTTCACTTGTTTGGGCAAGAGCGCTTGGTCACATGGGGTGATCTTCATGCTATGCTAGGTCTAAATCCTAAATGTAGGCTAGACTTAGATAAAGCGCTAGAGGGGTTCCATAAAGAAAGTTTTTGGAAAAAGATTTCCGGAAACGAGTGGGGTCCCAAGCCTAGAACAAGTGCCATCCATAATCCTACACTTAGATTTATGCATGTGTGGTTGGCTATGACCTTGTTTCCTCGAGGTGACATTAGGGTTGTCCGGCAAGATGAATTGAAAATACTTTATGCCATGGTTAAGAAAATTAGGGTGTCACCCGCGGAATGCATGATTGATCAATGGTTAGACAATATAAAGTTGACAGGACCAATTGAGTGCACCTCTTTAGTTACTCGCATTGTGCAGAAGTGTGGTCTGCCTGAGAATGTTCATGTTGAATATTTGACGGTAGATAGAGAATTTCTAGGCGAGGACTATTTTGTGCAAGGACATACTTTGAAACATGGTCCAAATAATACCTTGATCTATCACTTTCCCGGGTATACAAATGAATTCCCGTTACCTAACCCGGGTCTTCGTTTGTATCACTGTCGGGCACTAACCCTCCCACTTGAGCCAGTGGGAGAAGTTCGCAGGCATAGTGTTTCAGGGCGACCGACACGCATATGGAGCCTACACCGGAGTTTCACACTCCGACCGGAGATCCGGTATGGGAGCAGCCCCCGCCACAGGACGAGGCGGGTGCATCAACATGGCAGGCCGGAGCATGGGAATCTCAGTACGATTACCCCATGCAGACGTCATCAAGTTCAAGCGGACCGCCATCCTTTGCCACTCGGTCATTCTCATCCCGTGGGTTCCGTGAACTCAACTATGGGATGTCCGAGTTGACAAGGAGGGTGGACGACATTGATTTGCGCACCGAGAGCATGCAACAAACTCTCACGCAACATGTCGCCGACACCCAGCAATGGCAGAATTTCGGCGACAACCAATTCCGCCAGCTGAACGCGATGATGGCTCAGAATCAGAACAATTGGGATGCCTTCTTCCGCTCCCAAGGCTACGACCCGAACCAGCAGATATGAGCAAGAACAAGCTTGGGGGAGGACCCCCCTTCTCACGGTAACTTGTATCCTTCCCCTTCCCTTTATTTCTTGCATTTGCTAAATCTGAAAAAACCATAAAAATTTGCAAAATATAAAAAGAACAAAAATATTTCCCTTTTTCATGCGCGGTATGAATGTGTATAATTTTCCTATGTTGAGATGATGAATAGTTGCTCTGTCCTTTATTCCTCTCTAAAGCTAGTTTACAACTTAGTACTCTCTCAAGAGTTAGGTTTGTTGGTAAATCTTGCCTTGAACTTGAATCTTGTGGGTAGCATATGCATTCTCTAGTTCTAAGTTGTTGAGAGGTATGATATGATAGATAGGGCTGCTATGATCTTGCTCAACGTAAAGCTTGAATTCCGGAGTTTTATTTTTCAAAATGACAAATTGATAAGTTCCTCAATGATGAAATTCCCACCACAGCCATATGTAGTGTTTACATTTGAAAACCTTTACACATATGCTGCTTGTTTCACATTGAGCTTAGTCAAAATTGTTGTGACCCTAGTAGAACTCTTTTCATGCTTTCTTGATCAAGATCATATACACACATCCACCGCCATGAGCTATCCTTCTAAATCAAGAAGATAGCATCCACCATATCCACCATATCCACCGTGAGCTATTCTTCTACACCGGAAGAAAGCCACTATCCATCCATCCATCCAAAGAAACACTCCATATATCCATTGCAAAATTCCTCTCTCAAAGTATTCATTGCAAACTAGGACTATGGCTATATAAAAAAAAAAAAAAAAAAAGCTCAAAAAAGAGAGCAAGCAAAAGGTAGCCATAGCCTAGAAACTCCAAAAGAGAGAAGGAAAATTCAAAAAGGAGTTATTTCTTCCCATCCACCATTCCTCCGTTCTCCCACACACTTGCACATCTTGATCAAGATTGTTTGAATTGATGTTTTTCTTGGATCCGGTCTTTTGACATAGCAATATTATGTGAACATGAGTGCTTCATATATCCCTACCTTGAGCTCCACATAAAGCCTTATTTAGAAGTAGGTGATTATAGGCAACACTTTGCCTCGGTGAGGAATCATACACATATTGAGTGATCCGAGAGAATCATTTGAGGAACTTGGTTTTTATTTTCAAAATCTTTTGAAAACCTCCGGAACAACATAGCGGAATCTAGAGCAAGTGATTGGTGCCCTGCAATTGTTCTATCTCTCAACCGCCCAAGACAATGAGGTGTAAAAGCCCCATGGATCGAGGTAAATGGGTAAGTTATGCGCCAATATATTTAATTCTAGGAAGAGTACTTTGTTGTGCGCATAGTATTATTGAGGAGTAGGACATTGTAGCAACTCCTGATCAACAACTTAAGTTTATCTTTGCTTCGGGACGAGCAAAGGGTAAGCTTGGGGGAGTTTGTTGACGGCTGTTAAGTACCATTTTCAACCGTCAACTATACTCAAATAAAGGAGAATTTGGCATTTCATACACGCATGCTTTATCACAATAATATAGTTCCACTTGTACTTGGAGAACTTTGTGCATGCAGGAGGAAATGTGAAGGAAACACCTCAAAAGGCAAGAAAACACACTTTCGACCAATCAGAGAGCGCCACATGGACGTCACACGGATTGAAGGGCCCATTTTCAGCACTTAACCGACGTAACTCCCTGCAATACCGCGCAAACCAACGTCAGGGCCCACAGGACAGCCACCTGGAGGAAGCACAGGCCAGGAGGGGCCACCCCCAGGTCGGCCGACCTGGTCAGGTCGGCCGACCCAGCCGGGCGCCCTCTCCGCCTGGGCTTCCACGTGTTGGCTCCTCCGCGACTCCTGATGACGGTTTGAGATGCCTTCCGTGGCGGTTACGCTCCCTTGCCGACCTATTGAGGCTATAAATAGGAGGGTGTGCCTTCACACTCAACACACACCACAAGAAGCATTTCTCTCTTGCTAGTAGTAGTTCTTGGAGTTTTAGTGGAGTTAGGCTGAGTCTAGAGCTCTCTAGTCCCAAGTCTTCACTTGGAATTGGTATGGCTCTTGTATCTTTTCCCTTTTGTAAGACTTTGCTCTTATTAATATATATCTATTTTCTATATAGTTGTGCTTGGGTCATGAGTTTCTTGTTTGATTTTGTGATCCATATATGTGATAGTATAGTCTACTTGTGTGATAGTAGTTTATATTTATTATACTACTATTGTCATGCTAGTTATATACCGTCACTATAGTCTAGTTTATATGTTATAGTCTCTATGCTTAGTTTTAGCTGATAAAGTATAGCATGGGTTTGGTGATCGTGTTCGCACGGTAGCTCTGCCTCGTTAATAGTAATCGCGGAGGGGCAGAGTGCTCTTTGGTCATGCAAGTATGGTACTTGGGTGACTGATTTGCATCAATTATTCGTTAGTCTACTGGTTCGTTGAGGTAGGCGGCAGGTGGTGACAGCCCTGTCCGTCCTTTGAAATCCTCCCCGCTAGGCTAGTGCGTAGGCTCTTGGCGGAAGTCGCCTGTGGATGCAGGGGTAAGTCCGTGCCTGAAGTGCTATACTATTGACTGCTAAACCTGAGTGTGGGTCTGTATGTATTCTACTTAGGCTATGCAACTGTATAGGAATGTATAGTAGGAGTAGCTTAGCCTAGTCTTTCCTCCACTAGACTTTATTTATTTAGTAGGAATCTTCTGTGTGTGTCACACTACCCGGTTATTATCATGTACCCGCCTGTCTTGGTTAGATATCCTTGCTAATTGGTAACATGATCTTATATGTTAGTAACGCTTCTTGATCATAACCTTCCTTTGGGATAAACAAATACGATACCCTGAATACTTCCGGGTGAAATGCTACAGCGGTATTCTCCGTGCGCTTGCGGATTTTACCTACTTGACTCTGGGACATATTAGTGAACCGTTTCTGGCCCCGTGCCGGGAATGATTTATTAATATGGCTTAGCAAAAGTCAACACACACGCTGTACAATAATATTCTTGTAGCCCGTGGTATCTCCATCTCCAATGACAAGGTCACCGCTGGTGGCAGCGACATCCTCCTCCTCATCCTCCACATCGGAGGTGCTCATGTAACCGCCATCGTCTGTCGCCACATATGCCCGCCTACTTGGGCAATCTTTCTGCACATGACCAAGACCATGGCAGCGGTGGCACTGAATCCCTGTAGTGCGTCCCGTCGAAGCAACAGAGGAGGCACTACTAGCTGGTACCTGCACAGAATTTTTACCTGAGCGCGTAGAAGGGGCAGGGGCTGATCTTTGTGCTGCAGAAACAACACTAGTTCCCTTGGCAGCTGCTGGTGGGGGCGGCCGGAAAGATGGCTTGGGCAGCCTCGAAGTCCCCGTCGGCCGTGGTGGGTAGAAAGTCATGGACTTGCTGTACTCCTCAAAAGCCTGGAAAAGTCCCTATAATTCTTTCTCTGCAAACATAGCACACTGGAAACACTGATGGAGGGTATAAAATTCTTTATAATCAAGGATGTCCTGAATTTCTTTTCTCAAACTAGAATAAAAGCGGCAAATCTGATCCTCTACTTTTTCAACCATAGCACAACGAATCAAACCTTTCTGAAGCTCACTAAAATACTCCTGAACAGTTTTATCACCTTGATCTAGACACTGCAGTTTCTTACGAATCTCTCTATAAAAAGGAGGAGGAACAAAACAATCATGCTTTGCTACCTTAAGTTCTTCCCAAGTAGTAGGCAAATCAGTTTCAGCAGCTAGACCACTCCACCAAACAATAGCAAAGTCCTTAAACTCACTAGTGGCTTGTCTAACTCTATGTTGTTCAGGAACAAGGTGGGCATTAAATTTTCAAGGTGGGCATTAAATTTTTGTTCTACAATCATTTCCTAATCAAGGTAACTATCACCATCGTACTGACCCAAAAATGAAGGAATTGAAAACTTAATTTTAGCATACAGGTCATCTGGAGCATGGTTACCTTGTGGGCGACGGTTGTGGTTGTGGAAACCACCCATACCTTGAGTGTTACGTTGCAAACGACATCGTAACCTTGTGGTCCTTGTAGCTCACCTATCGACGGTGCCATCAGCCTTATACACCGTGTCTTCATCATGATCGTCTTCAACGTCGTTGTTGGTGTTGGTGTTGATGGTCTTGTGAGCGGTCTCCAATTCGACAACCTGATCGATTAACTTAGGGACTCTCTTATCCAACCGCTCAATGCTTTCTCCCAGGTGAAGCTTGGTGACAGCGTCAGTGACGGTCCTGGTGATCATCTCTGCCAAATCACTCTGAACTTTGGCTATATAGCTGACTTTTATAGCTACTTTGGCTCACGCCCTCATCAAATTTTGAGGGCAAAGCACCCTCTCCATCGCTTCCTGACATCAGAAACACCAAAACAGGAAATTAAAAGTGAAGGTTATCCCTACAAAACTACTAAGCAGTGGTGCCTCTCAACATAGCAAAAGGAAATTTCTTACAAAGCTCTTACAAAGTTCTAAAAAAAAACAAAGCAAAGGATACCAAGGAGGTGTGTTCCACGATTGCAAGGGTTACAAAATAATCTGTGTGTTGTCCAGAAGAAATATGTAGAGCTAGGAAGCCAAATATATATATGTGAGTGGCACACAAATTAAAAACAGATAGTAAAGCTGAATAAGTGCCCAAGTAATTTGTCCCTAGTTGCTGGTCTATCTATGTCCTAGAACAGTAGTGATAGTAAAGAAGAAACAAGGAGACAAAGGCACACAGTCGATAATAGGGGGCTAAGTGTAAAACAACCAAACTCAGAAAGTACAGGGGGCTAGATGGAGCACTAGTAGGAATCCTAAATTTCTTTTTATTTTTTTGATATTTTTCTCCAACTCACTAACAATGGGGGAGAAACCACAAAATTTTTTTAACTCAAACAGAGCTAGGACGTGGCCTACAAAAATTCTTGAAGTTTTAGAAAATGTCGGGTTTCAATTTGAATGAATTTTTTCTTTATATTCCCGATTTTTTTTTTGAATTTTTTGACGAGGGCACACAGGGCATAGCCGAATGTGGGTCACCTCAACTTTTTGTCCAGAATCTGTTATTAAAATTTCAGTTAAAATAGATAACCGAGCGAAAAGTTATGGCCGTTTTAGTGAAGGGATGTTGGAATCGGTTTTCAAGAAACCCGAGTCGGGTTAGAGGTCGGGTTTGGAATCGGGTAGGATATTTTTTTTGGCGGAGTGGATGCAGCGGAAAGTGGAATTTGTCGGGATTGGACCGAGGCGGAGTGGATGCAGCGGAAAGTGGAATTTGTGGGGATTGGTCCGAGGTGTTGAGGGTGGGTTTAGGGTGGGATTAGGGTGGGCGTGTCGATCAATCAACCCTAGCACACAAAGTCGACAAAACAAAGGGTGGTGCAGGGGATGGCGGCTAGGGTTGCAAGGGAAACAATACTGATGATAAAATCACAAACTAAACTAGCAACTAAACAAGAACTAGGGCTCAAACTTAACACTACGGACTCTAAAATTAAGATATGCAAAGGCTAAACACGTGTTTATGGGCGGTGGGGGGGAATTTTTTTTTTGGGCTTTTCTGTGGACGATAGGATGAACACAAAACAAAATTAACTAAGGGTAGTGCAAACCTGATAGTGCACTTGAAGCTCTGATTACCATTTGATGTGAACAAGGGTTCCCAATCTTTCGAAAGGTTCTTGGTAAGTTGATTTGGTCGGAGGCGACACACAAATCGATCCGACTTTAGAACAGCATGTTCTAAATCCCGCAATCGTAGCACGACATCTCCTCTGGTTATCAACCGTCCAAGGATGATTGTCCTCGCCGAGAAGGCTAATTCCTGCCTGCAAATCAATAACACAAGTAAGAACAACGAAGGATGTAACACAATTGCAGATGAATGATTAAGCTCACGAAGTTGGGATCTCAGAAACCGATGAACGACGACACTGTTTATGAACAGAATTGATCTAAGCAAAAAACGAATCCAAATGGTATGGCCGCAGATGTATATGAAGACCCTAGGATCGTGCAAGACCCTCTGGACGCGCCCTTAGTTAGGCTCAACTGGATACAAAGCGCAAAGGCCAAAAATAGGCGACGCAGCACCAACACAGATTCTGGACCCTCTCTTGTTTCGATGATTCCTGATAACTACTGATCAATTTTGACATAAGGCCGGCGGCATTGGAAAGGTCTTCTCCTTATCTTTCCGTGCATATGTAGAGCGTCTAAATCCGGGTCTGTATGCGTCCTGGGCGACCGTTTTAGTGCAGACTAGTTTTGGGCCCCGAAACAGACTCGAAGTCGGTTTTGATTGGGCCTCCACCTTGGCTTCCAAGCCCTTGCTGGTCCTCCACGTTCCCAACTCCTTCTCCTATCATCTCCTGGTCCTCTCCATGGTTCCTAATCATAAAATAATCATTAGGTAGCAAACCATTCTCAAAAGTAACATATAGCAAAAAACGTAGGAACGAGCTTACCTCTAAATTTAGTCGTCGTGCATGAGCTTTAGTCATTGGACCTTGCAAGTCCAGAATTGGAGGAGTGTTGTGTGTATCCATAGGAGTGATGTCCTTATCACGTTAATTCTACCGAGAAGAATATTCAGAAGGAATCTTCAGAATTATCAGCTTAAGAAGGCTCTAACATTTCTACCAACCCTGTAGTTGAAGCTCAAGGCAAGCCCTAGAACATTGCCGTGTATTAATTTGATTAAATTCCAGTAATTAGATTACTAGATGTGTATAGATGATTTGTGCATTAAGTTTAGGAGTTGAATGAAACCCACTTGCATTTTCAGGATATGTCCTATTTATTTAGACATGGTATACATGTACAGGTAGTTCATAGAGAAACTTCTATGCATAATTGTAGGATGAAAAATGCTTATGGTTGTTAGAATATTTAATGAAATGATAATGTTCACATGGTTAAATAACTAAGTTAAAGTTGGACTAAACGGATCTGTAATGGAAAGGGCGAAGGCAAAGGACCTAACAGGTTTTTGTCTCGCAAGGTGGCAGATCGTTTATGTCAATAAGTAAAATTTGAGACGTGGATAGGCCCCGTAGGTGAAAGGGCAAAGATCATGTGCCTTCAAAGGACATGTCTTGCAAGGCTGTAGCCCTGTGTCGACCTAGGACCCGTTCGTTGTCGGCCCTATTGAATAAGTTTTGAACAGTACCGAATGCATTGTAGTATATGGGAACTAGTAAACTGATGTAGCATTGCCATTTGCATGTTGGATAGTACCCAAATTCTTGGTCCTGTGATCCAGTAGGAGTGGACAGATTCCCAAGGTAGTGTGGAATGGCTGCCCACTCGAGACTTTGGACCCGAACCGGCTTGTATGATGTCTTTGAGAAAAGTTGTCATACATGTTCTTAAATGATGCGTATGTCGTGTATTTTGGGTTTTCCTAGCTAGTGTAAAACGATTACAATCGCTGTCCCTTGTATTAATGAGTACCGCTTGTTCTCTGCGTCACACCGTAGCTTAAGAACCTCACTAATAATCATATAAATGGTATGGTATAAGTGGTTGAAGTAAATCCGAAAATGTTTTATTTGTTACATTGTCTTAAATTTTCAGATTGTATGTTATACTTTATAGTTATATGAATTAGTGTATCTTGATAGATTCCATATATATCAATTTAATGTTTAGTAGTTATAAATGTCACTAAATTTATTTTATCCATCTCTGAGCCTACGCATGTCTAGAATTAATATTTGTTGGGTAAGACTTGTTGAGCTTAGTAGCTCAGGCTTTGCCATGTTGTTGTTTTTATTTATTTCAGTAATAATGCATATGCATATGAGCTACCATTAGGAGTCATTCCCTGCGATATTTCTATTCCAGAGGAAAGGTCTGCTCATTGGGAGACTGAGTAGCCGCTGCTGGTGTGTTTGGCTCGGTGATGATCTGTATGGGCTCAGATTCATCGCAACTGCTTTTACTGTCGAGTTGTATATTGTAGACGTTTCAATCACATTATCTTTCTATTGTTTTCAAAACTGGTCTTTGTAATATCTCCGCTGCACTTAACACTTAAACTTTGATGTAAAATAAATAATACTCTTTTTTATGTAATTTGAACTTGGTCTGTTGTTGTATTATCTCATGTCTGCTTAACCAACACCTCGGGAACTTCGGTCCAAGGGGGTTGTGACATCGGGTTTGATTGTCGGTCGTTAATTAGTCAAGCAAGGGTTTCATTAATGCAAAAAAGCAAAAGAACTGCAAGAAAGGATACAGGGGGTGCCTTGTCGACAGAGGCCTTTGGCATTACAAGCACTCAATCGCTGAGGGGTCTGAGTTGAGTGAGTTCTATGGGTAGGACTTTTTTAAGTGCTCTATGTTCCAAGCACTCTACTTGGGTATGCCATCTTCTGACTCAAGGCGCACTGAGCCGGGTCACTGCATGCTGGTGACGACAAAGGGGCCTTCCCACATCGGTGTTAGCTTATCCTTGCCTTCTCGATTCTGTGCTCGGCGCAGCACCAAGTCTCCGGTCTATACCTCCCGTGGGCTCACCTTATTCTGGTGGTGCCGATGGAGGCCTTGCAAGTATTTAGCATTCGTATCAAAACCAGCTGCCTCGTTTCTTCCAGCATGTCCATGTCGTCCAGCCGTCTTTGGTCCTGGGATGCCTCCTCGAATAGGGCAATGTGAGGAGACTCGTGTGCTATCTCTATTGGTAGTACCGCCTTCGCATCATACGAAGAAAAATAGGGTTTCCCTTGTTCATCAACTTGGAGTGGTTCTTAGAGACCAGAGCACCGATTGTATCTCCATGATCCATTATGCACCCTTCTTTTTCAGCGGGTTGAAAGACCTTGCTTTGAGCTCGCATAGGATCTCTGCGTTTGCCCGCTCCACTTGGCCATTGCTCTGCGGGTGCGCAGCCGAGGCATAGCACACTCAGGTCCACAATTTGATCACAATATGCCACAAAGGCATGACTTGTGAATTGGGTGCCATTGTCCGTGATGAGTCAGTTAGGCACGCCGAATCGACATATGATCCTCTTTATGAATTTTTGAGCCGAGTGCTTGTTGATGGTAGTTAATGGTTCTGCTTTAGGCCACTTGGTGAATTTGTCAATGGCCACGTATAACCACTGTTACCCCCCTGCAGCTGTTGGGAAGGGGCCGACTTTGTCGAGGCCCTAAACCGTGAAGGGCCATGACAGAGGGATCATTTGTAGGGCCTGGTTCTGCAGGTGAGATTGCTTGGCATGGAATTGACATGGTTTGTAGCGTTGTACCAATTTCAAAGTGTCCATGAGGGCTGTGGGCCAGTAATAACCTTGATGGAAGGCTTTCCTGGCCAGCATCCGAGAGGTCATGTGGCTCCTGCATTCTCCCTCATGGATTTCGGCTAAGATGTCGTTTCCTTGCTCCCTTGTTACGCACTTCATCAGGACGTCGTTGGCCCCTTGTCTGTAGAGCCGGCCATCCACCACTCGATATCTTCGAGCTTGTTGGGCTAGCTTTTCAGCTTGAGCGCCATGGTTCGAGAGGATGTCGTGGCGCAAGTACTCAAGGATCTTGTCGATCCAAGAGGTGTCCTGCATTGCGGTTGACATCACCTAAGGCTTGACTCGTGGCTAAGGTGATGAGGAGGGCTGTTCTTGACGCTCGAAGTTGGTGGCACGGGCTGACGGGGAGTTGAGGACTTCGACGAAAATGCTCGTGGGGTTGGGGCCCGAGTGGACGGTAGGTGCGCTAACTCGTCCGTGATGAGATTTTCGCCTCGTGGGAGGTGTTGTACCTCCAACCCGTGGTAGTGGCACTTGAGGCATCGGAGCTCGGCGAGGCACGCCGCCATTTGCGGGTCGCAACACTGGTACTCCTTGGAAACTTGGTTCACCACCAGCTACGAGTCTCCTTGGAAACATTGTGGAGCTCATCGCCCATGGGGGAAGTTAAAATCACCCGTTGTTGGTATTTTTAATGAATGCGGATGAGTCCGCAAGTGCATGAATAATACTGCTATAGTACTTCACCTCTAGAGTATTCCAGGGGTATCGAACTCACAGGGAACATGTGTGCTAATCTTTTATTCTAATCATCCAAGGACACCAAGATAACTATGGCTCGGGTAGAGAGGATCCTAACTGGTAAAAGAGTCGTAATCAATGTAAGTTGACACTAAGATGCTTGCATTGGGCATCCGGGTTTTCCCTTGCATCCACAGTGCGATTCCGGCCAAGAGCCTACTGCGTAGCCGAACGTGGAGGATTTCTAAAGACAGATAGGGCTGTCACCACCTACTGCCTACATCTAGCAATTCGTGGACTATGCGATAAACAAAGGCAGCCTACGACCTAGACACCACGTCTATGCTTTTGATTACTCCCTTAATCTCTACGTACGATAGGCCAGGACTAAGGTCTCTAATTAAATAGAGCGCTGAGCGAGCTAGCAACTAAGTACTAAAACTTACTTAAAAAGGAAACTAATAACCAGAGAAGAATCATAAAGACTTACTTAAAAAGGACAACATCCATCGAGGTACAAGCGTGGAGATGGGGGTGGACAGGCCCGAACCTTATCTCCTAGACTCCTCCTCACTCTCTCCCTATTTTCTAAACGCTTTGGCAGCATTGAGCCTTTTGGAAATGAAGTGCTAATTCTATCTTGAGGTGTTGACAGAGTGAAGCCTTTCCCTTCCTTTTATAGCACTAAATGGCAGTTCCAGGGTCGGTAACTCCGCTCTAAGGGGGGTAACCGACATAGGAAAGGCGGTGGGGAACCGACCTTAGAAGATGGGCCCCACTGGGCTCAACTCATGTTCGGTCGAACACCCCTGTTCGGCCGAACAGGGAGTGGGACCTAGTGGGTCCTACCTCCTCTGGTTGGCTGGTGGGTGGCCCCTCTCCAAGTCTGACACCATAGGGTCTTTGGTTATGTCGGTTTATTCCTGGAAGTGGGCCACTTGATCCCCGTGCTTGGCTCTGATTGGCCGGGAGTGTGTTTTCTCTCCTGATGATGTGGATTTTCCAATAATTCCTTGGAACTTGTTAGTAATAAACTCCTATTTACTAATACTTGTGGAACTTGTTAGTAATAAACTCCTACCCCTATGTTGGTTGTTCATTTTATTGCATTTATGCAGATAATTGACGATCCATATTTGGCATTTAGTGACCATCAACACCCCTGCCCCAGCTCCCCTCAACATGAGTGAGCCAGTGAAGTGCAGCGTCCAATGAAATTCTGTTGGGAGCTGTGGCCGCTGCACTGAGTACTGGTTTCTTCTCGCTTGACTTTCGGTGTTGGGGTCCACTCGACGATGAACTCGGCCATAGCCCAACTCTTGATGACGTGAGTGCTGACGAAGAAGATGTCAAACTCGGCCAATTCCATGGCCCACTTCGCAATGCGCCTCGTGGCTTCACGGTGGTGCAACATCGTCTCTAGTGATAGCTTGGTTATGACTCGAATTGGGTGAGCCTGGAAGTAATGCCTCAATTTCCTTGAGGCTATTAGCAGGGCATACAACATTTTCTGATGCATCGGGTATCGAGTCTTGGTGTCGCGTAGTACCTAGCTGATGAAATATACCGGTCGCTGGACAAGTCGGGTTTGAGTTGCCACATTGGCCTCTGTTGTCTCCTGGCTTTCCATGGCCTCTGGCTCTAGTGCCATTGTTTGAGCTACCTGACCGCCCGACCCTTCTGGATTGGTCAGAGCCGGAGCCCCCGGGCGGCCTGGTAGCATGGCTGCTTTTACTTCTCTGAGCCGGTCTTCCCCGAATTGGCCCTTTACAACCAGCTTGGTCGGAGCCAGAGCCTCCGGGCCACTCGGGCTATGAGCGGCGATTGTGTGACCGGACGCGCGGATGGGGGGGCATGATGCGGCCCTTACTTGTGAACCTGGTTGGAGCCAGAGCCCCCCAGGTCGCATGGTTGCGAGACATCATGTTCGGAATGGAGTTCACCAAACTCCTCCGAGAGGGGCCCAGTTGTCGCTTTCGAATGTGGTTCGGGCATGGTCCTTGAGTGTGACTCAAGTGTCGTTTCTGAGCGGGCCTCGGGCATAGCCCTTGAGTGTGACTTGGGTGCCGCTTCCGAGCGGGGCTCAGGCATAGCCCTTGAGTGTGGGTCGAGTACCGCTTCCGAGCGGGGCTCAGGCATAGCCCTTGAGTGTGGGTCGAGTACCGCTTCCGAGCGGGGCTCGGGCGTAGTCCCCGAGTGTGGGTCGGGTACCACTTCCGAGCAGGGCTCGGTCGTAGCCCCCGAGTGTGGGTCGGGTACTACTTCCGAGTGGGACTCGGGCATAGCCCCCGAGTGTGAGTCAGGTGCCGCTTCTGAGCAGGACTCGGTCATAGCCCCCGAGTTTGGGTTTGGTGCCGCTTCTGAGCGGGACTCGGGCGTAGCCCCCGGGTGTGAGTCGGGTGCCGCTTTCGAGCGGGACTCGGGCGTTGCCTCGGAGTCTTGTGCTCTGTTGACTCATCATTTGTTCTTTGCCTGACCCGGGTCTCGATGACTTCCTCTAATCGCTCTATTAGTAACACTGCAGTGAGCACATGGGGAGTTGCGGCGATGTAAAGGAGGAGAGGTTCCCCAGGTTCCGGAGCAGTGAGCACCGGTGGCGACGAGAGGTAATGCTTTAGCTATTGCAGCACTTCGCTGGCCTCCCTGATCCACGCGTACTTGTTTGTCTACTTCATTAACTTGAAAAAGGGGAGTGTACGCTCTCCAAGCTGAGAGATGAATCAGCCCAGGGCCACCATGCTTCCGGTTAGGTGCTGCACGTCCTTGAGGTGGGTGGGTGCTTTAGTTGCCTCAATGGCCCTGATCTTTTCCAGGTTAGCCTTGATTCCCCAATACGAGACTAGGAAGCCAAGTAGCTTCCCTGCTGGGACTCCAAAGACACATTTTTTTGGGTTGAGCTTTACCCTGTTTTTCCACAGGTTCGCGAATGTTTCTTCTAAGTTTTCTAGTAGGGACGAGCTCTCCCGAGTCTTTACAACTATATCGTCCACATATGCTTGTGCGTTTCTTCTGATTTGGGAGTCTAGCATCAAACGCATGTCCCGTTGGAAGGTCGGACCTGCGTTCTTAAGACCAAAGGGCATTCTTACGTAGCAGTAACTCCCCGCGAGGGTCATAAAAGAGCTTATTTCTTCATCTTCTCGGGCCATGCAGATTTGGTGATACCCAGAGTACGTGTCCAACATGCAAAGCCGGTCGCAGCCTGTAGTGGAATCTACTATAGAGTCTATCCTTGAAAGGGGGAAGGGATCCTTAGGGCAAGCTTTGTTCAAGCGGGAAGAATTTGGCTAGGAATGCTGCTGAACACTTTCCCCAGGTACCCACAACATCCTTGTTTGTGTAGAACCACTATTTTGTCCTCCCCAGAAGGGAGAACGGAAACAGACAAAGGTAAATGGAGTCTTGGGAGATGTCCTTCATCTTGAAGGTGCTGAAAATCTCCAGAAATTATTGCAGATGGGCGCTGGCATCCTCATTGGCCTTCCCTAGAATGGACTGGTCTGCACCATGGTAATGAGACATGTCTTGATCTCGAAATTCACATCTCCCTTGAAGTTGGGTGCAACAGGAATGTTGGACGCTGAGGGAGCAGAGAAATCAAGTTTGATAAATATTAGTCTATTGGATAAGGACAAAGAAAGAGCTAAGTTCCTATGTTGCTTTTATGTAGTTGCATAGTCTAAATTATATACTATTATATAGATACAATGACAATGCAAGACAATCAGATCATCACACCCTAGGCATCTGGTTTTCCCCTGCATCCACAGTATGATTCTGGCCAAGAGCCTATTGCATAGCCGAACGTGGGGGATTTCAAAGGACAGATAGAGCTGTCACCACCTACTGCCTACCCCTAGCAATCCGTGGGCTACATAACAAATAATGAATTCTATTGATGTAAGCACCACACTTAGATCTCTAGAACAATACTCCTAATCTCTTAAGCGATGGATCAAAGAAGGAGTAATCACATTTAAGTGAACACTAAGTACATGGAAATGATCTAAGTCACACATTATTCATGCACCATTATTATGACATAAATAAATACTATAGTAAGCGCTTATGTCTAACATGGTAATATAGTATGACTATATTACTAACATGCAAGCATAATAACCACATACATGAATGGATCATATAATCAAACAAGAAACACACGACCCAAGCATAACTATATAGAAAGACTAAATATATTGAATAGAATAAAGTCTTACTAAAGGAGAAAGATACAAGAGCCGTACCACAACTCCAAGGAAGACTTGAGAACTGAAGAAGACTCTATTCTAAGCCTAAGTCCAATAAAACTAACGGGAATCACAAAATGGTAAAGAGAGTAATGCTTCTTGGTGTGTCCTTTGGAGTGAGGCCTCTGCCTCCTATTTATACTGCCCAAAGTCAGTTCCTGGAGTCAGTAACTGCTGCCAAACATGCACAACCATCATTGGGAAGCCACCAGAAGCCAACACGTGGCAGCCATGCACCAGGGGGCCACTCCTCGTTCGACCGAACACCCCTGTTCGGCCGAACAGGGGGGAGTCCCCTCAGGTGCCGTGGCCTTTGGTGGCCTGCCAGGTGGGTCCCACTACCCAGTGACACTGTAAGGTCGGTTGTTAAGTTGGTTTGCTTCTATAAGTGGGCCAGTCAATCCGTGGGAGTCCCAGTTGGTGAGCTCTGATTGGTGGAAGTTGTGTTTCTTCGTCACATGGAATTGTTTCCTCCTCTATTTCATTATTTCTTCTGCATGTCAGCGTTTCTCCAAGCTATAGTGGATATTTATTAATTCTAACTAATATGCATGGCGGGAATATGCAATCCTTCTTTATTTTGAGTAATGTTGATGGTCGGGAATGGTATTTGACAACCGTCAGCAAACTCCCCCAAGTTGAACTTTTGCTCGTCCCGATGCAAAGATAGAACTTTAAGTTGTTGATCAAGAGTTGCTACAATGTTTTATATTCCCTCATAGTACCAAGTGCACAACAAAATACTCTACCTTTAATTGAATATGTTGGCATTTGGTAACTCACCCTTTTTAGCTTAGTCCTTGTGAGGCTTTTGGCTTCTCTTCATCTTGGGAGGTTGTAAGACAGAAGACACCATCCTCTCATCCTTGTGTTCCCCTTTTCATCCGGAGTTTTTCAAAAGATTTTAGCAAATAAAACTAAGTTCCTCTAATGATTCACTCGGTCGCTCAATGTGTATAAATCCTTACCAAGGCATTGAAGTTGCCTCTTTTTGTTCCTACCTCTAAATAAGGCTTATGTGGAGCTCTGGGTAGGAATAAATGAGACACACTTGTAACACATATGTTGCTAAACCAAAAGACAGAACCCACGAAGAAACAAGTCATACAATCTGATCAAGATGTGCATGTGTGTGGAATTTGGTGGATGATGATGGAATGGTGGATACTCCCTTTTTTAGTAGACTCTCTTTCTTGAATAAGCACTTGGACATGGCTATTACTTTTCTTCTTCTCCTCTCTTTTTTTCATTATGCTCATGATTGAGAGCAAGCATTTATTCTATTTTTGATAGCCAAGCCTTCCATGCAACCTATTGAGAGAGAGAGAGAGAGAGAGAGAGAGAGAGAGAGTCATAACATGATATTCATGGAGTATTTATTTTGCTAACTTCAGGAATAGAAGTTAAGCATATGGTGGTGGATGCAATGGAATGATATTGCTATCTCCTGGTGTAGGAGCATTAGCAATGGATGGTGGATGTGTACATGAATCTTGATCATAAAAGCATGAAATGGATCTCACAAAAGTTGCACACATTTTGATAAAGCTCATTGTGAAAACAAGCAGCATATGTTGAAGGTTTTACAATGAAGTATAACATATGGCCGTGGTAGGAATTTTCATCATTGAGGAACTTTTTGATTTTATCATTTTGACAAATGAAGTCTCCGGATGTTAAGCTTCACTTTGGGACAAAGATCATAGCAGCCCTATTCTAACCATATCGTGCCTCACAACAACCTAGACTTAGATCATGCACTTTGCAATCCACAAGTATTCAAGTTCAAGGCAAGCATGTTAGCCAACAAACTAAAAAATTGGGAGAGTACTAAGTTGTATATGAGGGACTATAAAAAGATATAAAATAGAGCAACTATTCATCATCTCAATATGAAGGCATGAACATCCCTAGCATGCATGACAACCTATTATTTTTGTTCTTTTTAGTTTTGCAAATTTTTATTTTGCTTTATGAGAGTAAGTCTAACAAAGAAAAAAGAAAGAAAGGAAAGATACAAGTCACCTTGGTGGGGGTGCTTCCCCAAGCATGCTCTTACTCATGGCTGTTGGTTAGGATCAAATCCTCTCTAATGGTACTATGCCACCGTGAAGTCGTGGTGCTCTCGTAGCTGTTCCTGGAGGTGACTAAATTGGTCGTCACTGTGCTACTGCCACTCTCTGGTGATCTGGGTGTGAGTAGCAAGTGTGTTTTGCATCCTCCTTGTAAGATCCCTCAATTCCGAACCATAGTCATGATGACTAAAGCCCAAAAATGAGTGACGTCCGTCATGATGTGGAGGCGTCCCGATCGGCTCAGGGCCATGTCCCCATTCTGTACTACTAGTTTGTTGTTAAGACGAGCCTCTAGTCTCATACTGCTATGGCGTGAACATTCAAGAGGGGTCGATGGAATGCTCTAAGCCTGCATTGTAATCATGGACTGGTGGTGTAGTTCTGGCTGCGCTAGTGGTGGCACACTTCGTGCTTTGTTGTGTACATCGCTCGACAGACCTGCCAGGCATTCCTTTTCTCTGTGGCTGTATGGTTAGTTCCCAACAAGTATACAAATGATATCTTGGGTTAGGCAGCGGGATTTCGTTTGTATATCTGGGGTAATGAAAGATAATAGAACCATCGGGACCCTTCTTTAAAGTGTGACCCTGCTCAAGAAATTTACAGTTTATCATGGGACGGGGCTTAGAAGGTTAATCAAATATAATGTTGGATAAAGCCCCGACCCCTACAGTAATACGGGTCACTAAAGAAGTGCATTCAATGGGTCCCGATCCTTTAATATAGTCTAACCATTGACCTATCATAGCTTCAACAGGAGCAATAGGAATTTTAACAATTGCAGCAAACAAGACACGTAATTCATCGTTACGGATAGGTCTAGTGTCTTGTCTAGGGAAACAAGTGATAGCAAGCCACCTATACCACCGTTGTAGAGTTAGGTTGTGAATGTCACTCATTATAAGATGTTCACAAGAAAACTCCCCTGAAATCCTTTGCGAAAAAGATCCCTTTTCAAAACCCGTGGTTACACCTTCTAAGTTAGTGTTGCAATAACTTTTAAACTTAAGAATGAGGCTAAGGTCTTTCCAAGTGAGACGGTATCCCTTCCCAATGAAGCGAAAAAGTATCCCATCGTTATATTTTAGCAAGGTGCACAAAAACTAGATAGTGAGGAGGCGTGAACCTGCCTTAGTAATGTGTGCAAATTTGGTCCAACCCAATGCTTTCCAAATAGAAAGGAACTCAGAGTCATACCTATAGTGGACAGTACATCGTCATCATACGCCCTGGTGTGGACGAAACTACAGTTGTGTAGGCGGTGATAGACTCGTCTCTCCCGTTCATCCAGCAGCTCGAGGTCGATGTCGGCAAGAAGAACGTGTGGCTCATCCTCCTCTATATCGTCCTCAACGAGCGTATACCTTGTTGGTTCATCCTCGATGGAGAAGTGTGTGCTTGAGCTACCATGTGAACGGCGTGAACTCGAACACGTCATCCGCTGCATCAACGCCTTAGCCTTCTTCATCTGCACCACTTAAGCAAAAACACAAGAACAACTCGAACATGGGTTATGGGTTAGCAAATAAAATCTGCCGGTAGTGTTGCTCTTGCCAAATCTTGCAAAGGACATGAACAATCCAAAAAAAAACAAAGCAAACTAAAAAGGGAAATATTTTTGGTGGTTTTTGGAATGACAACTTTGGAGAAGTAATGTGAGAGCTCAAGAGCAAATGAGTGAAGGAGGGAGTGAAATGAGAACTGAACTTGGAATGGCAAAACACTCTCCCCTGGGCATTCAATTTATTGGAAAATTCCCAAACGGTTGAAAAAGGCTTGTGGGGAGCCAAATCCAACCATTGGCAAAAGGCCAAGGTTGGAGGGGCCCACAGCCCTTCGGCCTAACATGGGTGTTCGGCGGACTGTCAGTGGGTCCCACTGGTCCCCCACTTATGCTCATAACTCCCTAACCGCTATATTTTCTGAGTTGCAGAGGTTAGGTCCAAAGTTTTGACAGAAATTTGCTCAAAAAAAACTATTTTCTCAAAGTTGGAAACTGAAAACCGAATTTTGTATTTTTATCAAACAAAGAAGAGGGTTGAAATAAATTCCAACATGCATGTGTGAAATCCAAATATGCAAATGCAGAGGCAAATTTGAAAGAATCCAAAAGTTTGGAAAAATTCAAATGTGCAAAAATTGAGGAAAATAAAATATGAGATAAATACCAATTTACCTTTGGCAAGGGCTCACCAATTTTTAAAGTGTGACGAGCGGGACTTTTCTCCATCGCGTTTAGCTTGATGTTGCGGCATCCGGTCCTAGAGAAGTGGACACGGATGGCTGCACTTCCTTCAGTCACCCCACCTTCTTCATCTTTGGTGTGGTCGGTGGCTTCTTGGATTTAACAGGTTGTGGATTTGCCCACAGTCCTGGCCTCACCGTAGTGGGTTCTTCTTCTTGAAACAGTACGACATCTCCTTTGCCATGATCTTCTTCATGTAGAGAATGAGGCTATCCTTCTTCAGGGGTATTACTTCGACCTCTTGAATATTCCTTGGGTGTGGCTCGTACTTGATCTTGATCATTGAGCACTGCTCTCTCCTTGGCCGAAAATCAAACATCTCCTCCTTCCCATTGATGAGGAAATGGATTTCTCTGGCCCTAACATCAATGTGTGCATCAGCGGTGCTCAAAAATGGGCATCCAAGAATGAGTGGCATTTTCTTTTCAACATCCATGTCAAGCACCACAAAATTCACAGGGATGAAGCAATCCCTAATTTTCACTAGAACACCTTTTGCAATTCCCTCAGGATAGCGGACTGATGAATCAACCAACTGAAGTTGCATTGGCGCGGGGGACAGAACTATGTTGTGTAATTTCTCGAAGACCGCCATGGGGATCACACTCATGCGTGCACCAAGGTCGTACAGGGCATGGTCGAACTTCTGATCCCCAATTGAGCATGCAATCATGGGGCACCTCGGATCTTCTTTGCTTGATGGTACTTCCTTTTCTTCCTCGTTATCCTTCCCTGTAGTGTTAGGATATGGCGGATCCCGAGTGTTCTTACCACCTCTTGTGGTCACCATATTAACATTCTCAACGGGAGGCTTAGGTTGCCCCAAGATCTTCCCAGACTCGAACGAAGGAACAGTAGCAGCTAGCTAGGCAAGTTGGGTTTCTAGCATTTTATTAAAACTAAGGTGATTTTTAAAAGAAGAAGCAAGGCCTTCTAGCTTATTATTAACACTTTCTAAAGTATTGTGATTGGCGGCAAGCTTTTTAGTGAAGGTTCATTGATTTTAGCCTGGCCTAAGACAAGATCTATAAAGGAGGGTTAATTATTGGAAGAGTTAAAGTTGTTACCTCCATGATAATACGGGTGTGGCTGATTCCACCCGTTGCCTCCTTGTGGACGATAGCTGTTGTTGTTGTTGTTGTTCATGTACAACACGTCCTCACGAGTTTCAGGGCAGTCACTGCCCGAGTGACCCGTGTTGCCGCAGACCTCGCACAACATGTGAGAGTCTAAGGCGTTGATGGTGCTGTCTTCATACCCTTTGGCTTGTTTGTCCATCATCTTCATGAGGAGGTCCATTTTCGCGGCTAGCATGTCCACCTCCTTAATGGTGTGAATGCCCTGCTGGCGCAAGTAAAGACGATCTTCACTCCATCCTTGGTTGGAAACTATTTTCTCAATAAGTTCTTTAGCCTTATCAACGGCCAGTGAGAAGAAGGCTCCTCCCGCAGTAGCATCAACATGATCACGGCCGATGGAGTCAGCCCGTTGTAAAAGTTCTGGATGATAAGCCATTTATCCATCCCGTGATGAGGGCAGGTGGCAATGTACTCTTGCAGCCTCTCCTAACCCTTGGAGATTGAATCCTTGGACTCCTGCTGGAAGCTTGAAATTCTTCCACGAAGGGCGTTTGTTTTGCCCGGTAGGAAGAATTTGGCGAGAAACATGACTGAACACTTTCCCCAGGTACCCACAACATCCTTGTTCACGTAGAACCACTGTTTTGCCCTCCTTACAAGGGAGAACGAAAATAGACGAAGGCGAATGGCGTCTTGATAGACGTCTTTCATCTTAAAGGTGCTACAAATCTCCAGAAATTGTTGCAGATGGGCGCTGGCGTTCTCATTGGCCTTCTCACAGAATGGGCTGGCCTGCACCATGGTAATAAGACCCATCTTGATCTCAAAATTCGCGTCTCCCATGACGTTGGGTGCAACAGGAATGTTGGACGCTGAGGGAGTGGAGAAATCACAACACGAATGTTGGACGCTAAGGGAGTGGAGAAATCACGAAGACTCTTCTGGGCCATGACCTTGAAGCTTGATGGTGCGGAGATGACTGGCTCACTTGCAGACATGAACTTTTGAGGAGGGATGAGACATGCATGTACCCTTCTCAAGAGTTGTTCGGGATCTTCAATATAATTTTTTGGCAAGGTGAAGCCAGTCATGCACTACCCTATTTTCACACAAGAGGAGAAAATAGACAAGTTTAGCCTATTTGGGCGAATGTCGAATAATCTCATATTCAAGTATAGAATATGGGTAATTCTTCTGATCAATTGCCTTCCCCTGCAATGGTGCTAGAAATGCTTGTTGACAGTACTTAATGTCGTCACTAAGTTTCCTTAGCAACGAAGCCAGAAATGTTTATTGGTAATTATTAACGAATGCAAAGAGTCCGTAAGCGCACGGAGAATACCGTTGTAGCTTTTCACCCAGAAGTATTCAGGGTATCGTATTTGTTTTATCCCAAAGGATGGCATATGATTGATTAGAGTAGTTATTGTATTCTAGATATTTGCACATTGGATTATGAGACAAAGTCCTCACATGGGTAAGGATAAAGATAAACATGGTAGTGGACGCACAGATAGCATACTCAAGTTAGATAAACACTAGTCTAGTGGAGAAGGACAAAGAAAGAGCTAAGTTCCTATGTTGCTTTTATATAGTTACATAGGCTATATTATATACTATTATATGGATACAATGACAATGCAAGACAATTAGATCATCACACCCTGCGCATCCGGTTTCCCCCTGCATCCACAGTACGATTCTGGCCAAGAGCCTATTGCATAGCCGAATGTGGGGGATTTCAAAGGATAGATAGGGATGTCACCACCTACTCCCTACCCCTAGCAATCCATGGGCTACACGACAAACAATGCATTCTATTGATCTAAGCACCATGCTTACAACTCTAGAACAATACTTCTAATCCCTTAAGCGATGGATCATAAAAGGAGTAATCATATTTAAGTGAATACTAAGCACATGGAAATGATCTAAGTCACATATTAGTCATGCATCATTATAACGACATAAATGAAGACTATAGTAAGGGCTTATGTCTAATATTGTAATATAGGATGACTACATTACTAACATGCAAGCACCATAACCATATACATGAATGGATCATATAATCAAACAAAAAACACATGACCCAAACATAACTATATAGAAAGACTAAAGATATTGAATAGAATAAAATCTTACAAAAGAAGAAAGATACAAGAGCCATACCACAACTCGAAGGAAGACTTGGGAACTAAAGAAGACACTATTCTACGTCTAACTCCACTAAAACTAAAGGGAATCACATCATGGTAAAGAGAGTAATGCATCTTGGTGTGTGCTTTGGAGTGAGATCTCTCCCTTCTATTTATACTGCCCAAAGTCGGTTCCTGGAGTCGGTAAACGTAGCCAAACGTGCACAACTGTCATTGGGGAGCCACCAGGAGCCAACACGTGGCAGCCATGCACCAGGGGGGCCACTCCCCGTTCGGCCGAACACCCCTATTCGGCCGAATAGGGGGGAGTCCCGTCAGGTACTGCCACCTTTCGTGGCTTGCAAGGTGGGTCCCACTGCCCAGTGACACTGTCAGGCCAGTTGTTAAGTCGGTTTGCTTCTGTAAGTGGGCCAGTCAATCCATGGGAGTCCCAGTTGGCGAGCTCTGATTGGTGAAAGTTTTGTTTCTTCGCCACATGGGTGTGTTTCCTCCTCTATTTCATTATTTCTTCTACATGTTATTGTTTCTCCAAGCTATAGTGGATATTTATAAATTCTAACTAATATGCATGGTGGGAATATGCAATCCTTATTTATTTTGAGTAATGTTGATGGTCAGGAATGGTATTTAACGACTGTCAACAGGGCCTCCTCAATCCGCTCTTCTATCCGCCTCTCTAGATCCTCCCGTTTTTTCTTCTCTTCTTTAAGTTGGGCCTACAATATTCCATCAAATGTTAATCTAGAGTTTGTGCATCCCAATGTTAAAAATAAATGAATCACAAATAAAACAAAAATAACCTAGAGGACCTACATCTCCAACCGTGCAACGGTCGGTTATCGGCGTATGGTTGGGCCAGTGCTCGTGCTCCGTGCTTGAATTTGAGGGAGTGTGGGAGTACTCGCCGTGTCGAGTGTGTTGTCATCAAGATAGTACCACCCATGCTTCTAGCCTCCTCCGTCCTCATGATGACTTCTCCATCAAGGTTTCGTGCGCTCGGATCAAAGTTTGGCCCATGGACCTCCTTTGCCACCTTTGAGTATGAAACGAGGCGGTTGTGGATGGTCAAATTGCTGTATGCCTCGGGCGGTTCCTCTGGGTTGTACTAAATATCTGACGTCACCTTGCCGTTATTGCACAAAGAAAATGCTTGGAATGTGGTGATAGGCTCGCCACCATGAAATGTTGACTGAGCAAGAAAAATAATATGATTAGAATCTATGTATAATTGAGCATTACAATAAAGAAATGACTTGCCTTACATACCTATCCCTATACTCATCGAGGCTAAGACTGCTCTAATGTTGTGCGGGACATGACATCATCAAACACCGCTCCCAGCAGGCGTTGTGCATCTCATCCTAGTTGGGGCTGCACCACTTGTCCACCATCATTTCCTAGCATAGGGATGCGAGGCGCACCACCACGGAATCACATACACATCATAAAATATATGACATAAGATCAAATTATACGTACTTAATCTTAGCAAAAATCATGAAATAAATTCTATGATTACCAGCATGTATTGTTCCCGGCTCAGCCGGATGCTTCTTGCCGGTTTTTTCTTGATAGTCACTTTTTGGGTAGCATTGTAATCAATGACGGCCCGGATATGCACCTTATAGTGCATGACCTTTGTGCGTTTATGATATGCTTTATGTTCCACCTGAGTCGCCTGTGCCTCGTACCTCGGCTCGCATCTGATGAAATCCAACATATATATATTTAGGAGGCATATGGCTATCATTTGTGTCAAGCTCTTCATGGTGCCTGATTTTTTCTTTTTTTGGTAACACTCTTCATGGAGCATAAATCTATTTTTTATATTTTTTGTGATAACCATATTCCTTCTTGGGTAGACAACAATCATAAAGATGGAGCCTTTTATTTTGTGGATGATGGTATCAGATGTGCACACAATGTTGGACATAAAATATAATAAGCAATTGCCTAGGGTCACAACAATTTGACAATGTTCAATGAAAACATGAAGCAACATATGCATCGGTTATTCTCATTTGGAGTATCATATGTCACTGGTGGGTAAATTCTAACCACGTGAGGAGTAGACTTTATAGATTTTATATTTTCAAAAATTTCCAAGGGTGATTAGCGATATGAAGAAATGAATTCCTAAAGTCTACCATATCTCAACAATCAACAATCTAGGATACATGGGTCCCTAATGAAAATTTAACACAAGTAACAGGAATGACATTGAGATAGAGGCATGTAAATCTTATCAATAGAAATCATATTTTAATTTCCTAGAATTTTCATAACTTGTTGAAGATGATTTTAACATTATATAGATGTTCTGAAGGAATCAACTCAAAACAGGGAAGGATACGAGTGGAAGATTAGCAAACCAGACCATGATACGAGGATAGGCCAGAAGGTCAAGTTGCTCACCGTGACATTAAACCCATCCCATCTTAGGGTTTTCTAGGTGGTCGATGCGACAATATTCATCATAGGTGTTTCATGTTTCATCATGTTTGCTCGACTATAAGTTGTGAGTCCTCCCCCACACTCATTTTGGTGCTTGCCTTTTTTACTAAACAAAACAAAAACAAGGGAGAATAGGATAAAATGACTCCACGGCTTTATGGGCCTGATAGAGTCACAAATTTAATGTGTTTTTTTATTATTTTTTGTTTGCAAGACACAGGTGCTAGCACAATCTCTAAATCAAGATTGAATTGGGTAAAGACAGAACTTACTTCCAGGTACTTACCGACTCAACCACACTTGGACTTTTTTGTATCTTAGACACATAAAATCAAGTGTGTGGTGTTGTAGCTTCCTCTTAGAGGGTTCCATCACCAACAAGTGTCAAGGTTTTGGATTTGATGCAGCTCCCTTGTTCTGAGGGCTTGTAAGACCATCATTCTTTTTAATCGTATCCTGAAAGGTTTAGCGACCAAAAATACTGAAGGCAACATATCTCAAAACATGTGCTTGCTTTTAATAAGGGAGACTTATTGATAATCCAGTCTATCTCCCGGTAGTGCTTTATTTATGGTTAGAAGCTTGACCCATGGGACTTTTTCCTACAGCTATCATTGGCGATGTAGTTCCCAATTCATCACCAATTTGTTGATGTGTCATTTAGATCTCAGCTGCATGGTTAGTGCCAAAGTACAACTACGAGTTTTACAATATTTATGATAAATAAAGGCATCTATAACCATCCTACTAAAGGTTTTGCAAACGACGGTCTTACGGTGGTTGTAGTCCTCGTAGATGATCTTGGCACAAGGGGTGACTAACTCTTGAGTCCTAGTATATGTGCATAAATCTCGAAGGCTCTCAAGAAAGAAACTCTCATGCTCATTCATTGAATCTTCTTCAAATAACTTCAGGGTAGAGTTCTTAAGAAAATCCTTGGTCCAAAGGCTGATTGATTCTAGAGACTCTTTATATGAGCATGTATCTTGTGGCTATGGAAGAATCTTTCATGCTCTTTAATCAAAAAAATTTCTCTAGCCTCTAGAATCAATATATCAAGGAATTCTTTGGCCAACAATTCTCCTTCTCAAGAATTTTTTCAAAAACCTTAATGGTGCATTGAGGATCACCATCGATATGGAGTAAGGTGGGCTAGAGGAAAGAGGCTTAGACAAGAGAGATGCTGGTTTAGTTTAAAAAGGATGCAAATTCTTTCTCAAGCCACGATCTCCTTGTTTGGAATGCTTTGTGTCCTCAAGAATAGTGAGTTCAGGGATGGGAGTGGATACACAAGCATCACTGTCTCGAGTGAGAAATACTTGAGATTAGAACTCACTGTTGGATATCTTATGCGGGAGGTAGCAGTGGTGAAAGCAAATCTTTTAAGCTCTTTATTAAGCCCCCCATGAGATCTACCTAGTTGGTAAATCTTTTCTAGTTTGTAGCCAAGGAGAAGCTCAAAGTCAATGGTAGCAAGGACGTGGAGGTCTATGCAAACTTCAACTTTGTCTATCTCAATTGGTACGGCCCTTGCAAGCCCCCGACATTTGGATATGACACCTAAGATGTCCTTGAAGTATGTGTTGGTGTGCTCGAGAGGTATGACATCCAAGAGTTGGTATAGTATGTATTCAGGAAGGACATTGGCCCCTAAGGTGGGATCGTGAAGGACCTGTGGGGTGGGTCCCTTTATATAACAGGATATGGTTATGTAAGGAGAAGTGATTTGAATCTTGTTGGAATTGGGTCTTGCTTCCATCAACTGCTTCTTGGTCATTGGCTTCTTTGGAGTTTCTTCTTGGATTGGATCAGGAGGCCAAAGGAGGTACGGTATATTTCTTTTCCCCATGTTTAACATCAAGGCATCCTAGTGTTGGTGCATCTATGAGAAAGATCTCTATGGGATGCCCGGTCAAGATATCGATGTCATGAGCTTCAACAACTTGGAAGTCTAGGACAATGCTTACATCACCATGCCTAGCGGGCACGTTTTGTATAACCCCATATCCTTCTAAAACATGGCCTTGGGGGTTCCTTATGGAATTTCTAATCGGTGCCAAAGGTTCATTGCCCAAGTAGGCAAATGCAAAAGATTGAGACATAATGTTGGCACCGATAGAAGGATTATAAGGAACATCCACCATGGTTCCTCCAATATGGCACTGAATGGTGGAACAGGGAGAGCGAATGTGAAAAATTTCTCCTGACCAATCATTGCTCATACTTCAAGCTAACTCCTTCACCTTATCTTAGAGGATTACCTCCTTGATTGGATTAGAAGATAGAACAAGAACCTGTGGTGTCTTTCTCAATTTCTTCTGGCAACTCTGAAGGTGGAATTTCTCCTTCCTTCCGAGAGGTATCAATAGCAATGTCTTAAATTGAGAAAGCTAAGAGCTCAGACTCGGCTGTTGACGAACATTTGAGGGTTGGCTTGTCTTCCCCCTGGATACAATGGTGGTGTTCTTCTATGTGAAAAGACCCAGGGGTAGAAATGGAATGTTGCCACTTAATTATCAATAGGCTCACCCTTGGTGAGATGTTCTATCAAATGATTTTTTGGTCGTGGGATCAGGATAGAAAAAGCATCTCTCCTAAGTTTTATGTCGGGCCTCCCTATAAATGGGATATCAATGAAGAGTTTCTCAGTTGGATGCCCTATTAGGATATCAAAGTCTTGGACTTCAAAAAGATGAAAGTCCAAGATAGCCTCGATAGATTTGTGCCTCACAAGCTCTCCATATAGGGTCCCAATCCCTTCAATCATGAAACCCGATGGATCCTTGAAGGTTTTACATGTTGGGCCCTAACGGCATATTGTTCATATGGGTGAACGTGAAAGAGTCAGACATTATGTTGGCGCCAGCTATGGGATTGTACAAGGCCCCTTACCAATTGTCCTCTAATTCTAAGTTGGATGCGAGAAGAGGGAGAGAAAACTTTAACTATATCACAAGAAGGCTCAATCTCTCCCAACCATGCATTGCTAGACGTTAGCTCCTTCACTGTTTCTTGGAGAAACAACTCCTCATGAGGACGAGTGGAAATGTTAGCAGCTAGCAGTTTGACCTTTAGTTCATAGTTTGAGGTACTCCCATTGATGTGAACAAGGGTTCCCGATCTTCTGAAAGGCTCTTGGTAAGTTGATTTGGTCGGAGGCGACACACAAATCGATCCGGCTTCAGAACAGCACGTTCTAAACCCCGCAATCGCAGCACGATGTCTCCTCTGGTTATCAACCGTCCAAAGACGATTGACCTCGCCGAGAAGGCTGATCCTTGCCTGCAAATCAAGAACACAAGCAAGAACAAAGAAGAATGCAACCAAATTTGCAAGTATACGATGAATCTCACAAGTTGGGGTCTCACAAACCGATCAAACGGCAAAACTGTTATCAACAGAATAATCTAAGCCAAACCCCTACCCTAATGAAGAGGCGGCGGCTGTATATGAGGACCCTAGGGTCGTGCAAGACCCCCTGGACGCAGCCCTAAGTGGGCTCAATGCGATACATGGCCCAAAGACCGATTACGGTGTCGCAGCACCAGGACAGATTCTGTAAGTCGATTTGTTTTGGCGATTGCCGACGCCTCAGGACGAATTTTGATATGGGACCAGTTGGGTTGGAAAGTTCTTTTCATCATCTCTCCAGGCATATATAGAACGTCTAAATCTTAGTCCGTATGCGTCCTGGGTATCCATTTTAGTGCAGACTGGTCCTGGGCTCCGAAACAGACTCAAAGTCGGTTTTGATTCGGCCTCCACCGTGCCTTGGACGTCCTTGTTGGCTCATCACGCCTCCAATCACCTACCCAGCTATATCATCATCATCTCCATGGTTCCTAACAATAATTAATTCATTAGGTAGCAATCTATTCTCAAAACCACATAATAAAAATATTAGAAATGATCTCACCTGTAAATTCAGGTGATGCACATGAACTTTCATCTTAGTTGGAGGAGTGTTGTGTGTATCCATGGGTGTGATGTACTCATCATTCTCCCCCTTTTGAATTAGAGTCATCCTCGACTCGATCTCATCCCTTTCTCCCAATAGTGGTCTCAAATCTGAAATATAAAATATAGAACTATTCCCAAACTTGGGCTGCAACTCATATTTATATGCATTATGAAATTTGTCATCACAATGAGAATCTATAGTAGAAGGTATTCCATGCAAATTAATAACCTCTTTGAAACCTTGGTCAGCAATATGAGCATCATTCTCACTCTTATGATAAAATTGACAATGTGTTATCTTAGAAACACTAGAAAAACTTGACATGACATGGTAATTGTTACTGCAGTTTTCAAGATGGTCATTTAATTGTATAACCCAAGGAGGTTTCAATTTTGAACAAATATAAACTCTATGCACCATAAACAAACCTCTATGATCATAGTTTCCAATAGCATAAAAAATGTTTCTTATCAATAAAGTCAATTCAGTTTGAGAAAATACTTTCTTCTCCGCGGTATTTAGATCACAAAGAACATCAAATTCAATATAACCCAAAGTATTTAGAGAAGAAAATAATTTTTGCTCATCCTTTTGACATGTAACTAAAATCAAATGTTTAATTTCAGCACTAGTGGGTGAATCATAAGCAAAAGCTTCAAGCTCATTCATTTGTTGTGGCAAAGGTATAAGTGAAGCATTGGCACACAACTCCTCTTTATCACAAGGACCACTAGGTAAATCAACTTGTGACAAAGGAACATGATCATAAAGTTCCAATACAGCAAGACTATTGGAACAATCCATCACATCAAGAAAGCTCTTACCTAAAGCAACAATCTGTTCTTTATCTTTCCCACCATCATATTTTTTATGTATATGCTGAAAAGTATTAGTTGCAACAAGAGGCAAAGAAATATGTTCATCCTCTAGCAATTTAGATTTTGATGGAAGTGTTTCATCATTTGAAATAGCCCATTCTATTCTAAATGGTTCGTTCTTTCTTCTCTCAAGTCTTTGTTGATCCTCTTCTAAAATTTCAGCAGCAGACATAGGTTTAAGAGTAACTCTTCTACCATTGTATTTAAATGAATATCTATTAGCATTGGTATTGTGTAAAGCATTATTTGTAGAAATCCAAGGCTTACTCAATAACAAATGACACGCTTGCATAGGCACTATATCAAAATCTGCACAATCCTTATAAGAACCAATAAAAAATTCAATGCGTGCAATTTTATCTACCTTTATCTTACCACAAGAATTTACCCATTGGATGTAGTATGGACATGGGTGTGACTGTGTGGTCAAGCCGAGCTTCTCGACCAATTCCAAGCTTGTGATGTTGTTGCTACTCTCTCCATCAATGATGACACAACAACGTCGATCCTTCACAACTAAGTGAGTCTGAAACAAGTTGTTCATTTGATTTTGCTCTACCTTCTACATTTGAGAACTAAACACTCGTTGTGCTACAACACTTGTATCAACCTCATGTGACACCATCGATTCATCACCATCGGTGTTGTAACCTGTCATTGTTAATAGAAAACAAGAAAACACACAAGAGTATATTTTCCTATCACTACTGTTTGATCACGGTGGAAACTCTCAACAAGCAAATGACAGCACCTAACTAAGTTCTTACAAGATTCTTAGTAGCAAAACAGAGGATACCTTGGAGAGTATGATCCGACGATTACGAGGGTCCAAAGTTCTGTGCCTATTCAGAAGGATATATATGGAGCTAGGTAGGCAATTTATAGTAGCAAGGATTAGCAAAATTTCAATTCAGAAATTGCAAAACTGAATAATAGTCCCAAGCTAGTCTATGTCACTGGCCTAAACTTGTCTCGGACCTAGTTCAAGCAAGCAAGCAAATGGCTCAATAAAGGACACAAAGGCTGCAAGCAATTCTGAATTTTTTTCTCTTCTCCTTTCGTTTTTTTCTTTTGTTATAGGTGCAGCTTTTTCTTCTTATTTTTTTTTCAGAACCTCTTTGCCTTTTACTTCTTTCATGATTTTTTTGACATAGAACTGCAGCAAGAGTTGCAAACTTTATAGCACAAAGGAAAAACCTAAACTTTCTTTTTTGCACTCTTTACGTAAGAAATAGATGTACATGTAGAACTGAACCGACAATTCTCATATGCAACAACGTGCAGCAATCTCTTGACTCAAGGAACAACGTGCAACAGAAAACACTCTAAGTTTCTTTTGTACACAAAAAGTAGAAGGCTAGATGTTAAATAAATATTTAGTGCAAACAATTCCAGCAGTACTATTCTTTCAACGTGTGCAACAATCTGATTTTTTTTCTTGATTGTCTATGAACAAGCACTAGACCAACAACACAATGACCTTGTAGGGACTAAAATTCAGAGAAGCAAACTAAACTGAAAATTGCAAGGCACAAGGGGGGTGTAGGACAGTGGAAACACGACGAACAAATATTTTTGTAGGGCAATTTTCTGGACTCTAAGATTGAACAAAATAACGAGGATTAGGGCGAACCTAACGGTGTACCTGAAGCTCTGATTACCACTTGATGTGAACAAGGGTTCCCGATCTTCCGAAAGGTTCTTGGTAAGTTGATTTGGTCGGAGGCGACACATAAATCGATCCAGCTTCAGAACAGCATGTTCTAAACCCCGCAATCGCAGCACGACGTCTCCTCTGGTTATCAACCGTCCAAAGACGATTGACCTCGCCGAGAAGGCTTATCCTTGCCTGCAAATCAAGAACACAAGCAAGAACAAAGAAGAATGCAACCAAATTTGCAAGTATACGATGAATCTCATAAGTTGGGGTCTCACAAACCGATCAAACGGCAAAACTATTATCAACAGAATAATCTAAGCCAAACCCCAACCCTAATGAAGAGGCGGCGGCTGTATGTGAGGACCCTAGGGTCGTGCAAGACCCCCTGGATGCAGCCCTAAGTGGGCTCAACTCGATATATGGGACCAGTTGGGTTGGAAAGTTCTTTTCGTCATCTCTCCAGGCATATATAGAACGTCCAAATCCGAGTCCGTATGCGTCCTGGGTGTCCGTTTTAGTGTAGACTGGTCCTGGGCTCCGAAACAGACTCGAAGTCGGTTTTGATTGGGCCTCCACCTTGGCTTGGACGTCCTTGCTGGCCCATCACGCCTCCAATCACCTACCCAGCTATGTCATCATCATCTCCATGGTTCCTAACAACAATTAATTTATTAGGTAGCAATCTATTCTCAAAATCATATAATAAAAACATTAGAAATGATCTCACCTGTAAATTCAGGTGATGCACATGAACTTTGATCTTAGTTGGAGGAGTGTTGTGTGTATCCATCACCCATAGCCTTTGAAATGGCTATCCTCAAATTTGAATGAAAATTTTGGGAGTGAAGAGGCTTCATCTTTCGAGTTGGTGTTGACGGTCACTAAGTGTCAAATCCGACAGTCAAAATACCTGCATAAAAAATAAAAGTAAACAACCAGCATAGTGGTAGGAGTTTATTACTAACGAATTCCACAAATGTTGATCAATATTTGATTGCATGTGATTTACCCACAAAATTATGGGGAAATCCATGTCATCAAGGGAGAAAGCACACTTCCGGCTAATCAGAGCACAGCACAAGGATCCACGGGCCCATAAACAGAGCAAACCAACGTTTCTCGGGGCCTAATGTATGCACAAGGATAAAGGGCCCACTAATCAGTGAATGGGGGAAAGGGTGGTACAAGGGGCCACCAAAGTGTTTTAGTCAAACAAAGGGTGGGCCCCCTTGTCGCCGCTTCCACGGGTCGCTCGTTACCGCCTTTCTAAGGTTTGTACCTGTTAGGGCGGGAGTTGTTGCTTCAGGAACCGCCTTTGGGACCCTATATAAGCAGGAGAGTGGCTCCACTCTCCACACACACCTCAAGATGTGCTTGATTTATTTAAGGCTCAAAGCTGTTGTCGATGTTTCGATCACCGGCTACTAGAATTTGTTCTGGGGATGCGCGCTTAGGTTCGGTGATGGCAATGTAAGAGGACACAAGGGGTTATACTGGTTTGGGGTATCCTCCTACATCCAATTTGAGTAGATGCTCGTGTTACTTGCACCGGGGTGTACAACGGAGGTTAGAGAGGAGAGTTATCCAGGTCTCGGTGAGTGCGTGGGTGTGTGTCTGTGTGTTGATCTGCCTGTGGGGGGGTTGATTGGATTCTCTATCCTAGAAGAAGAAGAGAATCCCCCTTTATACTTCAAGGGGTGGGCCAATATTACAGTGAGAGAGATAGAGAGAGAGAGAGGGAGGGAGGGAAGCGAACATGTGCGGGGCCTGGCGAAGCCGTGCGGAAGGAGGCTTGGACTTTGGTCGGTGGCGTGGTCTCCGGTCTTCATGGGTCCTACCGCCCTGGCTCCATACTTGCAGTCGCTGCATTGAGGCATGCCCCCATCTTCCATTGATGAGTTGAAGCTTATCATCCTTGTACTTGGCATGAGCCAGATAACCCAGGTGGCTCAGCGCGAGAGATTGTCATAAGGCCGTGCATCGTCCCGTCACACCCATCCATCAGGTTGTCCTCGATGTCCCCTATTAGGGGCATCATCATGACAAACTGCGCCATGGCGTCAAGTTCACAGGGGGATTAGACCCCTTGTTATTATTGCCGCACGCGTAGTATGGCGTCGATGAAGGTGGAAGGGGTGGTTGTTGACTCCCGTCATGCTTGTCCGTCTCCGCGGGTAGTCAGTTTGTAATGTAGTGTTTGGGATGGAACGTTTGGATGCGGCCCCACCCTGTCACAGTTATGATAGTTGGGATTCTCCACTCTGTTACTCCTGTGGGGTCAGCGGCGTGGTGCCTTGTCTCGTTTTGGCGTGATGGGTTAGGGGCAGGGGTCAGCGATGGTGGCAGATGTGCCAATGTCACTGTGCCTGCACGGGCAGGGACCTTTACTGTGGAATGGTATTGACGTTCTTATCCGTGGTTCACTTGGCCTTCAACAGGGGTCGAACAATGCAAAGTGGGGTCCACCCCCTTGCAGGGCGCCAAGTGAGGTGAGGTGCGGTCGATCCCTTTGATGGGGGTCGAGGGATGATTCCACGCGCTCGACCCTTCGACGGGGGTCAAGCGAGACGAAGTCGTCTCACCCTCCTAGATGAAGGGCAAGCAAAGAGAGACATGTTGAGTCCTTACTCAGGACCGCTGACTTTGTGGGCCCAATGATGTAATGGGCTAGGAGTCTCCTGGCCCATTGCGGCTCCTTGATATGGCAACTTATTGTTTTCGAAAAGAAGGGGTTAGCGACTGCCACATGGCATCTCTAATATTTATCCCTAACAGTAGCCCTCGAGCCCTCGAGCGGTTCATAGGGCCGCTCGGGGGATCCTGCTAGAGCGTCGGGTGAAGTTTGGTGCTTCTTACTGTTCTGCTCGGCTGGTTGTGCGTGAGCGCACCCACCGGGTGTATCCCTCGAGCCAGAAGGTGAGTCATAGACTCTTGCTTTGGCTTTGTACACCTAATCCGTTCGTCGTGGTGCCACAATATTTTGGGTGGATCGAGAGATCCTGTTCATCACGCGGGCGCATTGATGGGACGCGTCAGGGCATAACGTTGTCGTCTTTTGGTGTCTCCGCCGAGGGTATCTTCTTTTTATCGGTGGATGAGCCGTGTGGCAGCCAAAGTGGCAGGAACTTTGTCGCCTCGGGCAGTGCTCGACATGACCGGTGAATGTAGGCCTGCCCTACCTCTGTGTGGTGTACAGGCGGCCCGTGAGGAAGGGGGATTCATCGCGGGGTGCGATCGGTTCTGCCCATTTAAGGCACCATCCGAGCCGCGTCCCTCCCATGCATCTCACCCGTCTTTGCGTGCGGTTTTCCTCATCTTGATGCTAGAAGCCTTGGGGTGAGTAGCCACACCTTCATTGCTTGCTCGCCCTAGGCGGGTTACCGGAAAGGGCATGGTCATGCTAGTTGACTCGATGTTTGAGAGTGGCGATGAGGATGGCAACGAGTATTCTGTGCTCCGCGAGAGTGGTGATGATGGGAGGAGCAGTTGTGATGTCATCTTTAACGAAGAAAGTAACATCCCCCGATTTCTTGTTGTCTTTGCCAGCCAGCTTGGAGACCAGGTCGTCTTCAGGGGGCTAATACCTCCTCGTCAATGGGCGTCTTGGCGCCTTTTTTGACTCTTGCAGACTCTGCACAACATAGAGTCACCACGCTGCTCCACGTCGTGCCTCTCCTCGAGGAGCATTGGCACTTCTAGTAAGATTTGCCATGGTTACCTCTACGTTTTGATCCTTGGATGTAAGCTTCCTCTTTATGTAATTGGTATGGGAATTGGTCCTTCGAGGCCGTGTTGCAGAGGACGTGGTGTGCGACCCCGTTGTTGGGTCTCTGTTCGCGATGTCGTCCCTCGAGCCCCCGCGTGATACGGTGGAAGCGATCGTTTTAGTTTATGAAACGGAGGACAGAGATGGTCCTTGTTCTTGCCATCGGGGACGAGAATGGGATGCTCGTTGAGCAGCTATCGGGTCTGTTTGAGTGAAGCCCTCGGTTCCCTGTCGAAGGGGTCCCAGCGAACCAACTGGTGGTCGACTTCATAAGTCCGTTCCTCTGACTCAACTAGTTGCCATGGTCGTTTGATGGGCCATGGTGGCTAGTTGCCTCTCCTCGTGGAGATACCAATAGTCGGGTCAGATCGGGACTCAAACACAACTCCGCGATGCCCTCAACCTCTGGAGATCAGGGTACTAGCAGCTAAGCGGGCCCATCGGTCATGCCCCTCGCTCTGTTTGATGCTCAAGGTGGTTGTGGAACCTGTTTATGGGGCCAGCCTTCGAACCTTGGCGTGGTCGGGTAGTCGAGATAGTTTTCAACCCCTTATCCCGCTTTCCTGTGTTGATCGATGAAGCTCGGTTGGTCGGGTCACAGGTCCTACCGCCGAAGGCTGAACGGGTCAGCACTATAGAAACATGGTTAGCGAGGGGTCACGGGATCCCTTGGGGGTCAAGTCCGTTCCCCACGTAATTGATGACAACGCCGGGAGTGAAGGCGAGGTACACAAAAGGATTCGAAAGGTCGGTCTTTGTTTCGAAATTCAAAAACTTCGGAGAGGGATTTTGACGGGGCGTGGGAATCCGTATGGTTCACAGCCATTTCTCTGCGGCCCGAGGGGAGTGCAGCGCTTTTACCTTAGGCGTGTGTCATGGTAGGCCCGTGCCGTGCGCAACATGCTTTCATCTTCCGTGACATGGCGATCATACGTCGAGTGGTGGGGGAACATTAGCCCGCATTATGCGGGATGATTTGGAATGCAGAGGAAGCCGACGAGTCATGGGGAGTGGTGAAGTAACGGAGCGACGCGGAGCATTTTCAGCCGCACATCGCATGAGTTGGGACGGTTAATGGGATTTATTTTGGGAAGGATGTGGCTAGGGCCCACGGTCAAGTCAAGGCATCCTCCCTTGGATGTTACACCTATTTAACACGGTGCATAGTAGCATTCTTCCTTCTTTCGCTCTTCCCGCATCCCCACCTCCTTGTCTTCCTTGCGCTCCTCTTGCCACCACCTTCTCTCCTCGCAGTTTCTCCTGCACGGCCTCATTCAACGCTGGTCTCTTAACTCCGCTCACCGGAGCGGCGGAGTGGCTGGTGCTCGAAAATGAATCATTGCCGCATTCCCCTTGAGGCTACCTGGTGTCGTTCGTGCCGTTCCACGAGCACTGGCTCAGGAGGCTTCCGTACGACTTCCTCCGGGCGCTTCTCCTCCACTACAACGCGGAGTTGCAACATCTGAATCCCAATGTGATTTAGCATATCTTGGCCTTCATGGCCTTGTGCGAGGGATTCCTCGGCATCCCACCCAACCTTGGATTGTGGTGCCACTTCTTCCTCGCAGTTTGCCTGAGGCGCAACGTTGGGGGTGAGTACTTCCCCTGCACCATCATGTGTGTGGGGATTCGGATTCGTGGGAGCATCCGCGTGAGTACATCCCAATGCCCACCTTGACCAACAACTCTGGGTGGCACAAGAAGTGGTTCTACCTGCGCAACAACAAGATCCACCCTCTCCCGAAGTTCACCGATCGAGAAGTCTGTGAGTCATGGAAGAGTTGGACATGGGGGTAGGGGGATTCCGACAAGAGGTGGATCAATGATGCCCTTGCTGTGATCGTCCATCTGAAGGAGCGTGGTCTCGATGGTGTCAGAGTCGTTGGGTGGTACCACAAGCAATGATTCACTCCTCTATCCGTTCGGCGCTTTCCCCTGTTCCTCGTTGAAGATAGCAAAGATCACGTCGTGCTGGACAATGTGATGGCAGAGGACTTGATACTCGACGATGAGGTCACGAAGCGGGTGAGGGTGGAGCTAGGGACTAGCACCCGTGCGTGGCCCATCCCGAATGGGCCATTCATGCATCCGGATCCCGGGGCGGTTGATGTGGTAACTCGTTCTATCTCTCCATCCCTCCCTAGGCTATCGTCTTATTTCTTCCAATTGTCATGTTGGTTGACCCTTCTCCTGACGTCCCCTTCTTAGTCCCAATGGGCGCCCTACATCCGCTCCGTCTCCCTCCAGCTGCCGGAGGATGAGGCGCATCAGGCTGCCATCCGTTTCAAAGGTGTGGAGCAGCAGGACGCCGCGTGGGAGATGAAGAAGAAGAAGGATGCTGACATCTTAGCGAAGAGGAGGAGGAGCGAGAACAGAGACGACAAGCACTGAGGGAGCAGCGTGAGGTGAGGCGTGAGGCTGCGGACACCCCGTCGCCCACGTCAATAGAGGAAGATGATGAGGACGAGGGAGATGACGACGCACTCGGCAATGAGGAGGTCATTAGCAAGTATGCGTATATTGGTGATGTTGCATGTGATGATGATTACAGCGATGACGATGACATCAACACCGGTCTGGCCACCGGAATTAGTTTTGCGCCGTTCGTGCGGCGAACCCTAGGGGAGGGGTGTTCGCTGGTTTCACCACAGCCAGCCCAACCGGAGGTCCACGCGGGTCTTCATCCGTCTGAGGAGGGAGCGTCCGCGGGCACAACCGGAGAGGGCCCAGTGGAGAGTCCCCCCTTGCTACGGCCCATGGAAACCGCGACCGCTGCGAGGACCCCCGAGGCGGAGTAGACGGCAGAGGAGGCTGGCCGGAGCAGCAGCGACAGTGGAAAACCGGAGAGTTCCCGAGCGACAGTGTGAGTGGACATAACTGAGGAGGTAGTCGAGCCGTCCGAGCCTACGGCGGGAGTCAAGCCGCCGCAGGTTGAAGATCCCTTGTTCGGGACAGAGACCAGGGTGGAGCCCTCTGTTCCTATCACAGACAAGCAGGCCCATGAGACAGTGGTGACTGATGATGTGATGAGCGGGAAGCACCGAGCTCTGGGGAAGAATCCCCGCGCTCAAACTATCCATGGCAAAGACGCTGAAGGCGGCCGCTTCATCTGTGGACGCGCCGACAATGGAAGCTAGCCGTGCTGAGGGTAGGCGTTCTGGGCGGCGCCACCCTCGAGCGCTGCCGGTGCGGCGGCCGCTACCCCAGTAGATGTGGCTCCTAATAGGTGAGGTGTTCTGCCTCTGACGGAGGATGAGCATGCGCTCGTCGCTGACGAGGAGGACAGGATGAAGAAGGCATGCAGTCCCCTTGGGCTCCAAGTCACCAAGTTGTACAACAAGATGATGAAAGAGTATGAGGCTTCACTTATCGTGATTTTACGGACTTGGCCGTGGCCCGTCGAGAGCTGCAGGAGGAATGGTAGGCCAACGAGGAAAAGGGAACTAAGCGGCTGGATCTAGAGGCCTCCCTGGAGCAGGCTGCACTCCATGTGAGAGAGGCTGAGCGTGCCCTCGCCTCCGCTCGAAAGGAAACAGATGATGCTATGGCAAAGGTGGCGGCGGATGCTGCGGAGTTCGAGATGCTCGGCGTGGCTCTCCGGCAGGAGAGGCTGCAGCGCGAGATGGCGAAGAAGGCCACCGTGACCTCCGTTATGGCCATGACTACCCATCTCGAGCAGTTGCAGCAGTCCCGCCGAGCACAGGAAGGTAATGTCTGCTTTGTTTTTCTTTGATTTTTGGATGATTCGTTTGTTGTGCCGTTCGTCCTCTGATTTGGGTGGTTTTCGTACAGAGTTGGGATCGAGGCTGTCTGTGGCGGAGGAGTCTCTCCGACAAGCTATCGAGGAGAAGGACACCCTGTATGTCGAGCTGGGGCGGGCGGCATGGGAGCTCCAGACCACGTTGCCTCCCGGTTCTTCCCTTGCTGAGAGGACCGGGGTCTTGATGGCTGCGGGCCACGAGTGGATCAAGCGAGGAGTGCGCTTTGGTATGTGCACCACCTTCACTGTGTTCACCACCCTACCAAGTGCCTATGAGGAGGAAGCTCTCCCCAAGGTTCGAGAAGAGATCTGTCAGTAGAAGTCTTTAGTTTTTGTTTTTTCTTCTGAACAATGAGCCATCATGCCTGAAATTATGTAATAGTTAAAGCTTTTTGAACTCATGCTTGTTTGTTTGACCCGTGGTGGTCTTTAAACAGTTTTAGTTTCATGTTGTTCTAAGTTTCGCCTGCTCGTCCCCTTTCTCTTAGTTTTGACTTGTAAAGTTTTAGCCACCGTGCCTTTGGAGGCTAGCCCCCTCGGTGATCGCCGTTGCCATGACCGTTGGGGCTCGCATCGCGTTGCGCCGTGTGGCCGAGTGAACATCAAGCGTCTGTTGCCCGTGACTTACTTTATTTCTCGCTACGGTTGAGTCTGGGGTCGATGGTTTTGCAAATTTCAGTGAAAAAAGGTGCGGAAGTTTGGTGCGCCTCCTAGCCCCAGAGTGACCCTCGACCCTCGGGCGGGGGTCGATGGTTACTGAGGAGTAATTGGCGCGCGTGGAAATTGAAAATGACGCTGTTTTAGGGATAGAATTGACATAGCTATGATATGTTCCATGCGTGTTTGAGCTCCACGTCCTCCAAGGTCTTGAGCTTGTAGGAGCTGGGCCGGATCACTCGGGCGACGATGAATGGTCCTTCCCAAGATGGCGAGAGCTTGTGTCGACCCCTATGTTGGTTATTTCTTTATATGTTTTATGCAGGGATTTGATGGACGGATTTGGCATTTAAGGACCGTCAACAAACACCCCCACACTTAGCCTTTGCTCGTCCCCAAGTAAAGAATTAGAGACTAAGGTGGTTGTTGACGGTCGTTAAATACCATTTCTGGCCATCAACATTACTCAAAATAAAGAAGGATTGTATATTCCTAACATGCATGTTAGTTAGAATTAATAAATATCCACTATTGCTTGGAGAATCACTCACATGCAGGAGAAATATCAAAAGAGAGGAGAAAACACACCAATGTGGTGAAGAAACACAACATCGACCAATCGGAGTTCGCCAACGGGGATTCCCATGGATCAACTGGCCCACCTGCAGTACCAAACAAACATACAGAAGGCCTAAGACGTGGAGAAGCAAAAGGGGCCACCCACCAGTATGCCAGAGGTGGCAAGACCCCTGTGGGCCCACGCCCTGTGCGGCCGAACAGGGGTGTTCGATCAAACAGGTGGGCAGCCCACTAGGGCCCATCTTCCTATGGTGGTTCCCCACCGACTTCCTACAGGTGGAGGTCCCCCTTAGGGTGGGAGTTACTGACCTCAGAACCTCCTTTGGATAGCTATAAAAGGAAGGGTGTGGCTCACTCCTCAACACACACCAAGAAGCATTATTCTCTTTACTATTTTGTGATCCCCTTCAGTTTTAGTGGAGTTAGGCTTAGAATAGAGTCTTCTTCAGTTCCCAAGTCTTCCTTAGAGTTATTGTATGGCTCTTGTATCTTTCTCTTTTTATAAGACTTTATTCTATTTAATATATTTATTCTTTCTATATAGTTATTTTTGGGTCATGTGTTTCTTGTTTGATTATATGATCCATTCATGTATGTGGTTATTATGCTAGCATGTTAGTAATGTAGTCATGCTATATTACCATGTTAGACATAAGCCCTTATTATAGTCTTTATTTGTGTTGTTATAATGATGCATGACTAATGTGTGACTTAGATCATTTCCATGCGCTTAGTGTTCACTTAAATGTGATTACTTCTTTTTCTGATCCATCGCTTAAGGGATTAGGAGTATTGTTCTAGAGATGTAAGTGTGGTGCTTAGATCAATAGAATGCATTATTTCTCGTGTAGCCCACGGATTGCTAGGGGTAGGTAGTAGGTGGTGACAGCCCTATCTGTCCTTTGAAATCCCCATGTTCGACTATGGAATAGGCTCTTGGCCAGAATCCTATTGTGAATGCAGGGAAAACCGGATGCCCAGGGTGTGATAATCTTATTGTCTTGCATTGTTATTGTATCTATATAATAGTATATAATGTAGACTATATAACTATATAAAAGCAACATAGAAACTTAGCTCTTTCTTTGTCCTTCTTCACTAGATTAATATTTATCTTACTTAAGTATGCTATCTATGTGTCCACTACCATGTTTATCCTTATCCTTACCCCTGTGAGGACTTTGTCTCATAATCCAATGTGCAAATATCTAGACTATGGTAATTACTCTGATCAATTATATGCCTTCCTTTGGGATAAAACAAATACGATACCCTGAATACCTCCGGGTGAAATGCTACAACGGTATTCTCTGTGCGCTTGCAAACTCTTTGCATTCGTTGCTAAGAAAACTTAGTGACGATGTTAAGAAATGTTAACATTTCTGGCTTCGTTGCTAAGAAAACTTAGTGACGACGTTAAGAAATATCAGCAAGCATTTCTGGCACCGTTGCCGGGGAAGGCAATTAATCAGAAGAATTACCCATATTCTATACTTGCATATGAGATTATTTGGCATTCACCCAAGCAGGCTAAACTTGTATGTTTTCTCCTTTTTGTATGAAAACAGCGCAGTAAATGACCGGCTTCACCTTGCTTGAAAATTATATTGAAGATCGCGAACAACTCTTGAGAAGGGTACGTTCACATCACGTCCCTCCTCAAAAGTTTGTGTGTGCAAGTGAGCTAGTCATCTCTGCACCATCAAGCTTCATGGTCATGGCTCAGAAGAATCTTCATGATTTTTTTGCTCCCTCGGTGTCCAACATTCCTGTTGCACCCAACGTCACGGCAGATGCGAATTTCAACATCAAGACGGATCTCATTACCATGGTGCAGGCCAGCCTATTCTGTAGGAAGGCCAATGAGGACCCCCACCGCCCATCTGCAACAAATTCTGGAAATTTGCAGCACCTTCAAGATGAAGGAAGTCTCTCAAGACACCATTCGCCTTCGTCTGTTTCCATTCTCCCTTCTGGGGAGGGCAAAGCAGTGGTTCTACGTGAACAAGGATGTTGTGGGTACCTGGGAAATGTGTTCGGCTGCGTTCCTCGCCAAATTCTTCCTGCTAGGTGAATTATTCCAAATCATACCTACTTTGAAGTGCCTATCACATCTCCTTGGGTGGTTGAAGAATGAAACGGTGTTGACTATAGTCATCTTCACTCCTTCTCCTGAGTAACTTGGGTTTTGAAATATTTCAAAAATAAATCATGGTCATTCTCCTCAAATGATGCTCTCAGATCACTCACTATGTGTGTGGTTCCTCACCAAGGCATTTGACTTTGCCTCTTTTCATCTTACCTCTAAATATGGCTTATATGGAGCTCAGGGTAGGGGAATAAAGAAGGCATACTTGTGTCTCATATATTACTAAGTCAAAAACTAGATCCATGAAGAAAACAAATCATGAATTATGATCAAGCACGTGCACATGAATGGATGGGATGTATGGAAAGCCGAATGATGGATGCTTCTTTTGAAATCCTGCCTCTCTTGTATGTGAGAATATGGGCCCTCTTTCTCTTTTTAGCTCATATCTCTTTATGCAAGATAATTGGAGAGGGGGTTCCTCAAAGCATGATGGAGCATTTTATTTTATGGATGGATGAATATGGATGATGCTATCCGGTGTAGAAGAGTAACATATGGAAGGATATGGATGGTGGAAGTGGATCAATACTCCTTTATGCGTAGTCTCTCTCTTTCTATAAAATGATATTAAGAATGGCTATTTCTTTTCTTTTTTTTTCACTGTGCTTAAAGATGATAAATTAGTGAGCATGGCGGAGTCAACCCATTTAGCTAGTATTTACACAGTGCACAAGATCCAACCACCGAACATTTCTTTCGCCCTGTATCTTGCTGCACCGGCTAAGAGCAAGTATTATGGTGCTGAATCAGCAAGCTAAATAAACATCCACGTCAGAAAAATCCTAGGTGGATGAGAGAGAAAAGTAGAGAGAGAATACAGCCGATGACTTGCGAGTCGCTAGCCCAAAGCAACAACCCCAAGAACGGCATTACCTCTGGCCAATAAACGTTCGTGCATGCAAAAAGATAATAATTAAATATTCAATGAGTAGCTAGTTTTAATCGTCAATCCATAATACTAGAAGGTACTATTGCCGCCGATGAATGAGCTGGACTTTGTGAATCGCCAGCAGCGAGCGATTCCATAACCCCTGCTCTTTGAGATTCGTTTGTTGGGACTAGCTGCACTCTTCTCTCTGCCACCCATTTGGCTTGGGAGTCAGGACGAATCAGAGTGAGAATATCTCGATCATCCCATATCGCTCCCGGGATTTATTTAGTATTTGTGGTCCATGTTTCTCTCCATACAAGACTGCTAACACTACTACAAAATTGTTTTCAGCAACGGGCCATGAACGGCTTTAGCAGCGTGCTCAAGAAAATAAACGGCTTTAGCAGCGGTCATCGCGTACGCCACTAACAAATGTTAGTAACTATGTTTCTTAGAACATGTCATTCATTAGTCACTACGGTTGTCACTAGTTCCACAAAATAAGGTGTGGTAGTGATAGGTACTATGCGTCACTATCGCACCACCAGCTGATACTACGTGGTGATGGACATGCCTCTCCCGATCCATTTTAGTAGTGGGCCATAGAATGATCACAAATAACCGTCAAAAGGCATTTGCTGCTAAAAATGTTTTTTAGATACACATGTGAAATTGTTGGTTTAACAATGATTGTCCTAAAAAAATCAAAAAATATATATATCCTTGCAATAAAGGACGGGGGAGTAGACAATTTTGAGACTATATAGAAGGGTTCTTTTACAGTAGTCCCAAATCCTCTCTCATGCACCCTAGAGTGCCAGATAAGAAATTAATCTGAATCGTCCATTTTTTCATAAGAAAACGAGTAAAAAAATAATCAGATTGGCCGGCCGATTATCCCTCATCCTGATTTGTTTCCGAAAAAAGCGCTTCATTTGTTAACTCTGGCGACGGAGCCGCTCGCCTGCACGTCATAGCACCAAATTGTTTCTTCCCGTGTCAATGGTGGCCGTGTGCATGATTGAGCCGTGCACCACACGACGATGACGTCAACAAATCACGCTTCACCGTTGCCTTCTTATCTATCAAATCATGTTACATTTTGCTCGTGGCCTTGTGTTCCCGTATATAAACTGCATGTCGCCCAAATATGTCACGAAACGAACCGCGCCAATACATTTTTTAATACCTATCAACGTTCTTTTGGTATACCAACAGCGATGACAGGTACGTACTTTCATACACGTGATCGATTCTGGCCTTCCCAATTTCAAATTATTTAACCTTTAATCATATTCCTAATTAAGGTACAATCTTTCTATACGAACAATAATCAGCTTCACACGCTAAATCCGGTCCTTATTTCCAAAATATATATATATACTGTATTAGATGAGAACGCTATGTTTTCTTTGAACGTCACACATTTTTGTTGCACTTGTCACGTTTTCTTTATTTCTAATTTGTCTAAAACGTTATATACATGTTTTGCTATATAACAATTCTGTCACGTTGACACACACCACTGATTTTTCATGCATGCGTCACGTATATTCACCTGTAATAAAGATTTTTTTTTGCATCAACGAACTAATAGATCCAAAAAATATGGTCCTATTTTAGAAATAAATAATAATAATTAATAATCTATTGCACCATAGGATGCAAGACATCATTGAGATCTACTCAAATAGACGGTCTACAGTTATTTAAGACTACCGTAAAAACTTCCATATAGAAATTTGTGTAGAGAAACTCTATCAGATCCCTCAATGTCCACTTAAAGTTGGCTCGGGAGTCAGAACGAACCGGAGTGAGAATATCTAAATCATCCGATGTCGCTGCCGGAATTTATTTAGTATTTGTCATCCACAGCAAAAAACTGTTTTCAGCGAACAATTAAAGGGAGGCTCAGTAGCATTAGAATTTTTGATAAATTTATGTTTCACATGGGGTTCTTTGGCCATACATATGTAACTTAGTGACTCCATCGACCCTTAATAGGACTTAATTTTACTTATGACCGCATCAGGCTACGACTAATCATTAACAGTGTTTCCAAAAGGTTTCAGAATGTGCGGAGTAAGAAAAATATGTATAGTACTAAAGAAATTCTAGAAGATCCAAAACTACAAAGCTGGCCCACACGCAAGACAGCGTGGTTAGTGCCTTCAAATTTGCATTTCGCATTAGTGAAGTGAAACGAGACAAAGTCACACAAGGGAGCAAGAGGATACACCAACAATTTTGCCCCAACAAGATGCCCGACCTAGGGATAATAAAACATTAAAATTGGCATCTTTTATGGGCAGAGTAGATATTGATTCATGCGGAGACGAGATCAGATAACTTTCTAGAACTCTTGGAACTACAGTAGCAAGCACCGGAGGGAGTCCAACAGCGAAGTACCAGGGCTCAAGATTGTTTAGTATGTGTAAAATAATTAGTTGGTGTCTCCTCTTGTCCTATTTGGAGACCTACAATTTTGTAGTCCAGTCAGGACACGCTACAAATAAGTTTGGATCTGATTTTGTTTTAAAAAAAATAGACATAGTATAGTCTCAGATACTCACATACACATGGTTATTCACTTGTATGAACACATGCACGAACATTCTACTCTTGTGAGCGCCTTAGATACTCTACCTCTGTTATTTGCAAAGTTCTCACAGGCGTCTCGCTATCGACAGGGATGTCACCTCTCATTGAAAGAATAATTAGCCGTAAGATAATATATTATTAATTTTTGGATCTAATTAATCATGACCTAGTATATATTCAATGATATTTTGATGTTTATTTAAGTATCATTAAGGCTTCATTGAATATATTAACAAGTAGTTATAGAAAATAAAAAATCACATATTTATTTACCTACTCCTCACAATGTTTTCATTCTATTATTCAATTTGTTTTTCTCATAATCATTGTCATTCTCATTTTACAATATAACTTTATAAATCAATCTCTCCTCACTCCAAAAAGTTCACCCATCTCCTTGTTAGTCTATTTACTGGGCAACAATGTAAATGCAACTATTATGAAACTGAGGAAACATTGTCGTCTCATGAAATATGTCTTCATACAATAAATCCAACAACATTTATAAACAAATAGATCACGGATCATTTGGATCATATATTAGACACATAGCATTATTAACAGTGCACAAGATCCAACATTTGAACATTTCTTTTATACTATATCTTTGTCGCACCAGCTAATTATATCTTTGTCGCACTAGCTACTAAATGATTTGTTTGACTGGGATTAGCTGGAACGAATATTTGCAGTTTTATATTCGTTGTGCCACCGATTTGGTTTGGTTCGGGAGTCAGGACAAACCAGAGTGAGAATATCTCGATCATTCCTTGTCGCTCTTAGGATTAATTTAGTATTTGCCGTCTACGTCTCTCTCGAATCTCCATACAAGACCGCTACACATGTGCAATTATTGATTAGATAAGGATTATCCTAACAAATCAAAATACGTATACCCTTACAACAAGGGACGGGGGAGTGGACAATTTTATGAGACTACGGATATAGAGAATCTCTACCAGGTCCCTCGATGTACTTATGGAAACAATTAAAGAGAGGCTCAGCAGCATCAAGCAGAAAGTTATTGATAAATTTATGTTCCACATGGGTGTTCTTGGACCAGTCTTATGCAACTTATTAGTGGATCCATCAACCCAGATTATGACTTAATTTTACTTAGGACCGCATCAGGCTATGATTAATCATTCACAATCTTTCCAAAAGATTCTGAAACCTGCAGACTAAGAACAAAAATGCAACTAAATAAAATCTCAAAGTTCCAAAACTACAAAGCTGGCACCCATGCAAGACAGCGTTGTAGGTGCTTTCAAATTTGCATTATTCTGCATTATGAAAAGAGACAAGACTATGCCACACAAGGCAGCAAGAGGACACGCCGACAATATTTTCCTAACAAGGTGCCCACCCTAGTGTTAATATAATACATTAAAACGGGCATCCTTTATGGGCAGAGCAGAGATTGATCCATTGGGAGACGAGATTTTATTAATGTTTATTTACGTATTAAGAAATAGTTGTAGAAACATAAAATCACATATTTATTTACTTACTCCTTCCATTTCACAATGTTTCCATTATAGTATTTATTTTTTTCTAGTAATCATTGTCATTCTTACTTTAGAATACAACTTTATAAATCAAACTCTCCTCATCCCTCAAAAGTTCACCTATCTCCTTGATAGTCGATTTACTTGGACAACAATGTAAATGCAACTATTACAAAACTGAGGAAATATTCTCGTCTTATGAGAAATCTCTAAATAGAATCAATCCAACAATATTTCAAGATGAGTAATACTGGTCAGTAATTTTGAGAAACTATTGGCTAATAATTTGATTTGATGATTTAGATTTAATATCTAAAAGCATAACTACTGGCTAGTAATTTATCAATTTGAAGGTAATGTCAAAATAAATAAAATAGTGCTTGATTTATAATTATTATTTTATATTATAGAATAAAGTTATGTTAGTAATATGATTAATAATTGATGTTTTTGTTGGTGTCACTAAGCGGATGCTTCGGTGCCACGAACAGAAAAAGTAAATGAGAAGAGGAATCTCGAAGGATTCAAAGTGAAGCGGTGAAAGCTCTTCACTTATTCCAAAAAAGATTCTCCCGTTACAAGTAAGTACGAGTGCTCTATTTATAGGCCCGTACTTAGGTCATATGCAAATGACCATTTTACCCCTGATTACCTACTATATTCTACGAATATTTGGTACAAAATGGTCACTAAGGGCAAACTAGTCTTTTGAGCTTCTTCCGGCACCCTTCCTTGGCCCGCACGCCTCAACACGTGCTGGCGCCACATGTCGCCATCTGCGGACCTCGCCTACATTTGCCCTTGAACACCGTCTTGTCATTCGAGGGCAACAGCGACAACCCTTCGAATGTGCCTGATGCCTTTGGGAGCCCCTGCACCCTGTGCGCTGCACCGGGGTCCTTCCTGTGCGCGGTCTCATCCTTCAAAGGCGCGGAGGTATCCTTCGAAGGGGACTCGTGCCCTTCAAGCGTCCTTGCCTTTTTTTCTGCTTAAGCTGGCGGGCCTTGATTCTTTTGGGATCTCCGATGGGAACCTATGTCTTGAAATTATGGTTAGTTAGAGGGCAACAGTGGTTAGCTTCAGCTATTGTTCGTAGCCCGACTTTGACAAGCCCCGAAGGGTGGCCCACGAGGTGATCCCGCAACAGTAGCCCCTCGAGGGGTGGGTCCAACTTTGATGGGCCGAGACCCTTGCTCCGATGGGATCTCTTACCAAAACGCCACCCTTCGAACGTCAAAGTTGGGCTGCACGGAGTGTGGTTTCTAATGGGGTTTGGTGTTTTTAGGCGATATTTTTGGGGCCTCTGCCTATAAAAAGAGGGTGGCTGCGGTAGAAAATTATTTTTACTGCTCATCTAATACTTGAATTTGCATGATGCCCACCATTATGACTCGTACTCGGACGGTGATCGTTTCTGGGAGCGAATCTTCTTCTGGTAGTTCACCTAACTCCCTCGAAGGTAAACCTTGGTTGATTTGGTTGTCGCGGTTGTTCGCATTCTGTCCTTATCTTTAAATTACTACACTCTCGGTTCTCGAGCCTCCATAGTAAGTGCTGGTTTGTTTTCACCCGACTATATAAGCGAGGGGTAGGGGGGTAATACTTACGAAGGTTTCTTGCACTTAGTTTCATTTGCTTTCTTTTCGCCTTTGCTTTGCTAAAGCTTCGCACGTTGTAATTGCGTGAGATAGGGTAAGATTTTCTTCGAAGCACAGTCTGAGGTATGCTTCGTAGTGGTCAAACTGGATCACGCCTCACAGCTCATTTTGCTTTTTCCAAAGTTTATAACTATTCTCTTTGTTAATTCAATCATTCAATTTTGGTTTTAGGATCTCAGGATATGGCTCGAGTTGCACAAACTGCTCGACCTGACGAGGAGTCTTCGGAGGGAAGCCGGCCTCAACCAGATTTTGAGGTTGTTGTCACGGACGCTGAGGCGGATGCTGCCTTCGTTCAATGTCTGGAAGAGACTTTGACTACCGGTCCTGAGGGTAAAGCTCGGGATCGTCCTCGGGCTACTAGCGAGGATATCGAGGATGAGGAAGAGGACGAAGATGACTAGGATGAAGAGGAGGATGAGGATGAGGATGAAGACGAGGAATTTCATCCTCAGGGGGGGGGGAGACAAAGTTGCCGCTGAAGCTCAGGCTCAGGGCTCAAGCCGCAAGATCTGGAGCTCCGATCCCCATGAGGAGAGTTTGGAGGGTGTAGACGCTGATATTAGCGATCTCCTGCCATTTGGTGCCCCTAGCCCTCACAAGGATCAGAAAGGGAAGAACAAGGAACGCGAGGAGTCGAGGACTCGAACCCTTGTGTTTGGCAGATCCTGCTTTCAAACTACCGTGGTTGCGGATCTCGTGCAGTTGGGATGTTTTGCTGCTGGCGAGGCTCGGCTGCCCGGCCAAGAAGATGTTCCTTGCCCTCAAGAAAACGAGGTTGTGGTCTTTGAAGAGCATTTTACCGCTGGACTGCGCTTTTCGTGCTCGTCTTTTGTGAGGGAAGTGTAGGATAGATTTGATATTCAACTTCACCACATCAGTCCAAGGGAAGTGTTGGATAGACACGGAGGTTGCCAATGCTCTTATTGATCTAAGGGGGAGATTCGTTTCTCGCCCTAGGATCGAAGCTCAGATGCCCGATTTGGTGCTGGATGGTGTCGGCCAAAGGGCTGTTGGGAAAGAACCATCGTCGTCCAGAAGAGCTAGAGACTTTGCGGATCTCAAGGCATGGACTGAACTCCACTCCGCCGCCGATGATTTGGTGGCTTCTACTATTGAAGAGTTCGATATTAAGGACTTGCAAGTGAATGTTGCTCACATCCTGAGACATGTATGCCAATTTTTGCTTTTTGAGATTCCGCTTTGCTAATTTTCTCGCATTGTATCTCAACTTAACTTCTTTCCAGGCACATACCTTTGCTTCTATTGCAGCTAAGAAATCTAGCCAGGAGCTGGTGTCGCTTGAGAGGGTGAAAAATTCGTATGCAACAGAGAACGTTGTGCTGAAGGAAAGTGTTGCTTCCCTTTAGACTGTGAAGGATGAAGCCACCCTCGAGGCGACTCGTGCAAAAAAAGAGCTGGAGGCTTTGCGAGCGGAAGTGGTTGAATTGAGAAAATCTGCAACCTGCCTCAAAGCTGCTGAAGCCAAGGCTGCCACCCTTGCTGAGGAAAACAAGGCCCTAATACATGCCGCGTCGACCCGCAACTATGGCTTTGTTGCGCAAGCTCTGGCGGCTCACCATAGGTATCATGGAGCTTTAAACTATGTGGGTGCAGAGCCTATGTTCTTGACCGATGGGTCTACTGTGAATGAAGAAGCCTTCTTCAAATGGTTGGAGGCTGAATTCACAACGCTCCCGGGGGTTATGGACAAACGCAACAATTTTGGCTCGCTGCATACTACCGAGGCTGCCTTCGGTCTGCTGGAGCGTCGGGGTTGCGACCATTTCTGAGATCTGGGGAAATGAAACTTTCCCATTAAGGCTGACGCTCGAGACAACTTGTCGGCCGATGCTTCCGCTGCTACGAAGCGTTTGGCTATCAGGTTTTGGCACGACCACGGTCACGAAGCTGCCCGGCTAGTTGCGATCGAAAACCTCGCCCAGGTGCGCATTCTGTTTTCTATAGATTTTTTATATAATCCCAAGGCTTTGAAGGTGACAATCGTTTTTGATATGTTTAGGCTCGCGACGCTGCACTGGCTGCTGAAAAGCCTTCGAGCGAAAAGAGAGGTCGAGAAGACCAGTCTTGGACAATTCAACGGGTGAATGATGGAGACTCACAATCATCTCGCGAGGTTTAGAGCCTGCTTCGACTTGATGCCTGTCGGTCGGCCATACATTTTGGATTGAATAGGGATAATTTTTTTAGCGGATGACATTGTAAAGGATGTTTTTTTAACCGCTTGCTTGTCGACCTGCGCAGGTGCCTGAAGAGCCGCCTGCCCAGGTTGATGAGGAAATTTCTTCCAGCGATTCTTCCGCAATGCGCATTCTTGGTGACTTGGATGGCGCCTCTACTCTAGGAGCACCCGACGGGGGTAATGCTATGGCCATCTCAACAAGCTCGGAGGCTAGTTTGAGTGGCTTCGAGGCCTTGGACATCGCTGACGCTGCGGACAAGGCTACCAGTTTGACCCAACCTGGTTCGCTAAGGGGTGGTGTTGTCACTTTAGATGCGGAGTGGTTTTTGTGGGGGATTATTCGCGTATATTTGGATGTTTGGTCCTGATCTCGGCGTGCTCGAAGTGTTGCTAGTTTTAGTGGTCGACAATCCTCTTCAGCTGTTAGCATAGGTGCGGCGCGTGGTCGCACTAGGTGGTCAATTGTCATGCCGTCGCGAAGTACAGGTCCCTAAACCTTTGTCACTAGGCGATGAGGGGAGCTTTAGCCAGGCTAGGGTTCTGCCACCGGTTGGGAACGAAGCTGAGAGTTCAGTTCCACGGCCACGGCATCCTCATCGTGCCGTGGCTAAGCGCTCTATTAGTTCTGTGATGAATGCTTCGGCTAGGGGCGCCGGGACCAAATTGACCACTGGGGCGCCTTCGGGCAAAGCTGTACAGGGCTCAGGTGCTGCTAGAGCTGGAATCGCGTGGTGTGACTCTAGCACACCTCCGCTTGGTTATAGTGTGGACAAATGGTCTATTTTATTTCCCCAGCTATCGACTATGATTTTTTAGTACATAAGTGATTAGTTTTTAGCTTGAGGAGAGCTCTCTGCAAATTTAAATGTTTTGTTTTTTGCAAACCCTTCGACGGGTTTGGGCTGTAACGAGCTCCTTAGCAATTTTTGCTGAGTTTTTTTGAAAAACACCACCCTCCCGGGTGAGGTGTTTTCGAGCGAACCCTTTGACAGGTTTGGGCTGCAACGAGCCCCATAGCAATTTTGGCTAAGGTTTTTGAAAAACGCCACCATTCCCCTCGAACTGCTAGGGGCGAGGTGTTTTCAGGCGAAACCTTTGATGGTTTTGGGCTGCAATGAGCCCCTTAGCAATTTTTGCTAAGTTTTTTTGAAAAACACCACCCTTCCCCGCGAAGTGCTAGAGGTGAGGTGTTTTCCAGCGAACCCTTTGAAGGGTTTGGGCTGCAACGAGCCCCTTAGCAATTTTTGCAAGTTTTTTGAAAAACGCCACCATTTCCCTCGAAGTGCTAGGGGTGAGGTGTTTTCGGGCAAACCCTTTGATAGGTTTGGGCTACAACGAGCCCTTTAGCAATTTTCGCTAAGTTTTTTAAAAAATGCCACCCTTCCCCTCGAAGTGCTTGGCGTGAGGTGTTTTCGAGCGAACCCTTTGACGGGTTTGGGTTGCAACAAGCCCCTTAGTAATTTTCACTAAGTTTTTTGAAAAATGTCACCCTTTCCCTCGAAGTGCTAGGGGTGAGGTGTTTTCGGGCGAACCCTTTGATGGGTTGGGGCTGCAACGAGCTCCTTAGCAATTTTTGCTAAGTTTTTTTTTTAAAAAAACACCACCCTTCCTCTCGAAGTGCTAGGGCTGAGGTGTTTTCAAGTGAACCTTTTGACGGGTTTGGGCTGCAACAAGCCCCATAGCAATTTTTGCTAAGTTTGAAATACGACACCCTTCCCCTCGAAGTGCTAGGGGTGAGGTGTTTTCGGGCGAACTCTTTGATGGGTTTGGGCTGCAACGAGCCCCTTAGTAATTTTTGCTAAGTTTTTTGAAAAACGCTACCCTTCCCCTCGAAGTGCTAGGGGTGAGGTGTTTTCGAGCAAACCCTTTGAAGGGTTTGGGCTACAACGAGCCCCTTAGCAATTTTTGCTAAGGTAGCTGGCTGCACGGCTTTCAGCTCCTTGGGCTTGGCCAGTGCAGTAGCTATGATTTGAGAGCCTTTGCTCTTTGTCGAATATCGCAATCTCCGTGATGGGAGTTGTTTCGACATGCTCTGTTGAGCGAGACTTTCCACTTTGGGGAAGGCAGCTTTATAGATTTAGCTGGGGTTTACATAGGATCCTCCTCGTTAAAAACCTCACCCCTGCAATGGGTTCCCTTTGTGAGGAAAAGAGTACGGTCCTTTTTACAACTGGTTAAGGAAAAACTTTAAAAATAAAATCTACCGACTAAGCTCAAAGTAGCACTTATAGTTTCGTGCTATGCTTTTGAAGGTTGTCCACATTCCAAGAATGCGGCAACTCTCCTCCCTACGAGGTCTGGAGCCTGTAGGCTCTAGGCCTATTTGACTTTGCCATAATGTAAGGCCCCTCCCATTTGGGTTCTAGTTTGCCTTTACTTTCTGTCTTTGGGCTTCAGAGTAAGACTATATCTCCGACAGCATAGGCTCGAGGTGCAACCTTTTGATCCCTCCATTGGCGCATTTCCCTCTGATATTTCTCGAGATTGACAGCTGCATCCAACCTATCGACTTCCATGAGGTCTTTTGACTCTGCCTCCGTAGGCTGTAGCATTTTTGTGCTTAATGTTCTTAGACTTTGGTGAGCGATTTCTTCGGGATTAACTGCTTCCTCCTTATAAAGCAATCTGAAGGGCGAGTACTTGGTTGCCCTGGTTTCCATAGTGTTGTGTGACCAAATGACCCTTGGCAATTCTTCAGCCCACTTTCTGTTTTTGTCATCCAGAAGTATTTTCTTGATTGCCTTGAACATGAGGCAGTTTTCTCGCTCAATGGCTCCGTTTGATTGGGGGTGGTATACTGATGTAAAATCGACTTTCGTTCCGATAGGATGATAGAATTGTTTGAACATGTCATTTTCGAATTGTTTTCCATTGTCTACGGTAATGTCTTTCGGGACTCCGAAACGACAAATGATGTTTTGCCAAAAGAACTTCTTGATTGTAGTGGCGGAGATGTTTGTGATTGGCTTGGCTTCGATACACTTGGTGAAGTATTCGAGGGCTATGACTGCCCATCTATAGTTCCCGGGAGTTGTGGGTAGTGGTCCGACAATGTCGATCCCCCAGCGTTGGACGGGCCATGATGGAGCTATGAGCTATGTTGGCTGCGAAGGTGCTGACTATTTATACGAGATCATTTGGCAAGCTTCACATTTATTTGCCACTTCTGCAACATTCCTGATCATTAATGGCCAGAAGAAACCCTGCCTAACCGCTTTTGTGGCTAACGGTCGGGGGCCTATGTGTGCTCCACAGACACCTTCGTGTATCTCTTTAAGCAGCTGAGAACCCTCTGCCTGGCTTACGCTCTTAAGTAATAGGGCACATACTCTGGATTTGTAGAGCTCGCCCTTGATGATTCTATAGTTCCTGGCACGCTACTACATTCTTTTTGACTCTGACTCAGTGTCTGGTTCATAGAATCCCTTAAGACATGCGATTATTTGAGCTCTTCAGTCTTCGCTGACTAACGCATGGACTTCTTTGGGGTCTTGCAGGGCCACTTCGATCGAGGGTTTGATGATTGTTTGAAAGAACACATCTTGTGGCATTGCCTCGTGTCTTGCTGCCAATTTGGCAAGTTCATCTGCCTCGGTGTTGAATTTTCTCTTGATATACTATATATCGAAACCTTTGAAATACTATTCCGTACCCCTGATGGTGTTGTGATACTTCTCAAGCTGAGGGTCTCTTGTGAATTCTTTATCATGCTGACTGGCGACAATTTTGGAGTCTGTTCTGACCTTGCACCTTTGAACTCCGAGCGTCCTAAGTTTCTTGAGTCCCAGTAATATGGTCTTGTATTCTGCTATATTATTGGTGCACTTGTCTGTTTCCTTGCTGAATTCTAGCATTGCGACGTATCTCATTTTTACACCTATGGGTGAGGTTATTATTGCTGCTATGCCTGCTCCGGCCAGCCCCCAAGCTCTGTCTCAATGTACTGTCCATTCAGGTTCAGGTAGTTCTTGATTTTTTGTGTATCCTAGAGCCGTCCAGTCTGTTATGAAATCAGCAAGTACTTGAGATTTGATGGAGCTTCGCCTCTTGAAGTCTACCATGTGCTCTGACAGTTCCATGGCCCATTTGCCGATTGTTCCCGAGGCCTCTCTGTTGCCAAATACTTCGTTGAGTGGTTGGTTGGTGAGCACTTTGATATGGCGAGCCTCAAAATAATGCCGCAACTTTCTTGAAGCCATGACCACCGCATATGCGATTTTTTCCTTCTCGGAATAGAGTTTTTTGGAGCCAGACAATGCTTTGCTAACATAGTATACTGGGAGCTGTACAAGGAGTTCCTTCGGTTCCCCCTTAACCATCTTCTTTTTCAGTACAAGGACTACGCTAACTGCTGAATGAGAAGCAGCCACGTTCAAGAGCGGAACAACCTCTAGCTCTGAGTTAGTGAGCTTCGATTGCTTTTGCAGGTAAGTTTTCTGGTCAGCAAAGGCTTTCTGCTTCTCTAAGCCCCATTCGAAGGGTTGAGCCCCTCGGAGAGTTTGGAAAAAGGGCAAGCTTCGTTCAGCCGATCTGGATATAAATCCGTTCAGTGCCGCCATTCTGCCTATGAGTTTCTGCACATCTTTCCTACACTTGGGCTCTTGCATTTGAGTGATTGCTTTTATTTTGCCAAGGTTGGTTTTGATGCCTTTGGCTGACACTAGGCAACCAAGTACTTTTATTTTACGAATCCCGAAGATACACTTTTCTGGGTTCAATTTTAGCCTTGCCACTCAGAGGTTTGCAAATGTTTCGGCCAGGTCTGAAATGTGATTACTCTTTTTCTTGCTTGCTATTATGATGTTGTCCACGTAGGCATGCACACTTTTTCCAAACTACGACTGGAAGGCCTTCTGAGTCATACGACAGAATGTAGGGTCAGCATTTTTCAAGCCCTCGGGCATTCTTATGAAATAGTAAGTGCCGAAGGTTGTGATAAAACTTGTTTTTTCTTCATCTTCCCTCCTTAGCCAAATCTGGTGGTAGCAAGAGAAACAGTCGAGCAAAGACAACAACTCACTTCCTGCCGCTGCGTCTACAATTTTGTCAATTCAGGGTAATGAGAAATCATCCTTAGGACAGGCCTTGTTGAGATCGGTGAAATCTATACACATTCTCCATTTCCTGTTCTTCATTCTGACCATTACACAGTTTGCCAACCAGCACGGGTATTTTACTTCACGGATAACGAAGGCATTGAGGAGTCGCTGTACTTCCGCCTTAATGGCTTCAATTTTTTCATCGGTCATCTTTTGAAGCCTCTGCTTCTTTGGTCTGATCTTTGTATCGATTTCTAATTTGTGTTCTATGATGCTTCTGTCTACTCCTTCGAGGTCTGCCGAACACCAGGCGAATACATCTTTGTTCTTGCCCAACAATGCTAGTAGTTCTTTTTCTTCTTCAGGATCTAGGGCAGAGCCTATTATGATGAACTGCCCAAGGATTTGCTCATTGAGGAGTACTTTTCTGGTTTCTTCGTCTGGCTGTACTGTGATTCTTTCTTTATCGAGACAGCATGCCTCCTCTCTTGCATTCGCCGCATGTTGCTCGCGAGCTTTTTGGGCTCTTTCCTCTTCTTCTAGTTGCTCTTGGCTGAAGACTTGTATATTGTTACAATTTCTTTCCCCCGGAGCATAGCCTTGTTCTATGTCCCTTGCCATCTGCAGGTTTTCTCTAACCGTGATGACCCCTCCGACTACTGGGATCTTCATACATAGATATGTACCATGAATGACGGCCTCGAAGGTATTGATTGTGCCTCGACCGAATATAACATTGAATGGGCGGCAAAGATCCACTACGTCGAATGTTATATACTCTATTCGGGGTTCTGAGTATTGCCGAACGACACAGGTAGAGAGATTGTGCCCATGGGAGTGATTCTTGTTCCTCCGAATCCTATGAGTGGCACATTTGATGGCTGCAAGGAACTTTTGCTAAGGCCCATTTGCTCGAAGGCATTTATGAACAATATGTCTGCTTGACTGCCATTGTCTACGAGGACTTTACTGACCATCCAAGTGTGGATGTGGGCTTCGATTACAAATACGTCAACGTGCTGATAAGCTTTGAGATTAAGATCCGATTCTATGAATGTAATAAGGACATGAGACCATTTTGATTTGATAACAGGCCCCTCTGTGAAAACACTGTTCACCATTCGAAAGTGATCTCTTCTTCTTTTTTTTGTTCTCGAAGTCTATAGATGAACCCTCGCATATCATTCCGATAAAGTCTTGCACTGAGAATGCTGCGGCTTGGTTTGGGTTAGGCTCGGGCTTAGGTTGCGGTGGCTGTTGTGGCTCTTGCTTTTGTGGTTGATGCTCTTGGCTAAGCTCTGGTTGGTGAGTTAGTTGCTTTGGTTGTGTAACTGGCTCGGAGGTTGAGTTGGATGAGTTGCATGGAAGTATGGGGATGGTGTATACGGCTGATGGTGATGAGCACTTGGGTAATGATAGTTGAGTTGCATGGGTTGCGGATATGATTGTTGGGGCCATGAGTTAGGCGATGTATAGTTGATGGCTCTTGGTTGGGGTAAGACTTTCTTTTCTGGCGATGTATAGTTGATGGCTCTTGGTTGGGGTAAGACTTTCTTTTCCGCTTCAATTCTCTCTTGGATTTCTTTTGCTTTGAGACAAGTGGAAGTTTTGTGCCCCTTGTCCTCTCCGCAGTAGAAGCAATATGGTTTTCTGGCTGGTCGGCTTTGGTTTTGGGGGCCTCGACCTCTGCCGCAACCTCGATGATTACCCTCTCTGTAGTCGTTGTTGCGGCTATCTTTGCTATTGTGATCTTGCCTATCTTCTTCGATAAGCCCAATGAGCGATTGCTCGGTGGGTTGCTTAGATTTTCTATACTGTCTTTCCTGATAAGCGCCTTCATTGTGTGCTTGATTGCGGTTTTTGCTCTGGCTCTACTTACGCCTTTTGTTATCCACATCAGATCTGTTGTATTCTTCAAACTTCGTGCACAGTGCCTGCATTGTGTGCAGGGGTATTCGCGTGCAGTAAGATGGCATGTGGCATGCTCGCATGCCTCAAAGTACCGAGCTTATTGCTACTTTGTCTGTGACACTAGGTGCTTGAGCCCGAAGGGTAAGGAACCTTTTGTAGTAATCATGTAATAGCTCATTTTCTTGTTGGGTTATGTTCAATAGCTCGTGCGATGGCTCCATGATGGTGCGGAACCCTCGAAAACTTGCTACTACCTTGTCCCTGATATTTTCCCAACTATACAGTGAACCATGAGGTAAGTTGAAGGACCAATTCAGAGCTGAATCTTCGAGTGCGCAAACGAGCACTTTTGCCAAGGTTGCCTCATCTCCTCCTGCTGATATGATTGTTGCTTCATAGCTCATGAGGAATTGCCTTGGGTCGGAATTTCCTCTGAACATGGCTAGCGGTATCATCCTGAACTGCGATGGGTACAGTGCCCTCTACAACCCCTCGGAGAGGGGTGAGTCTTTGTCGATTATGCCCAATGTGCTTGTCCTTTGAATTGGTGGTACTTCCATGGATGGCGGCTGACGGCTTGATGTGAATGGTTCTGCTTGCTCGATGTATGGATGAGTTTTGGGAGTTGAATTTAATTCTTGCCGACTCGTTCTGCCAATGGTTCTTTGGAGTTTCTCGACTTCTTTTACAAGTTACAGATTCTTGAGTCTGAGCTGGGCTATGTACTCCTTCTCTTGCAAGGCATTCTCTCTCTCCGACAGCGCGTTGCTCCTTAGCTCTTGCTCTTGCAGCAGCTGTTGTTTGAGTTGCTCGAGGTGCTCAACTCTTTGGGCTAGCAATTCTAGTTCTAGCGCTGCTGCCGCTGAAGTTGGGGTGCTACTTCCCAGAGGGTTTGAACTTGATGGTTGCTTAGGCCAATGTACTGGGTCTTTTGGGTCGGTGGGTGCATCCGCCTGTGATGGCTAGACTTCAGGGGTGTTCTCTTTTATTACTTGTGAAGTGGATTGGTCGTCAGTCAGTTGAGGGTCTCCCGGAGCGCTTTCTCGGGAGGGCGGATTGCCAGTCGAAGGCAGCGGTCCGTGGAGTTGAGTCATCGTGAGCTGGTATATGCGAGATCACAATACGGTGGGCGGCACTGTTGGTGTCACTACGCGTATGCTTCAGTGCCACGAACAGAAAAAGTAAATGAGAAGAGGAATCTCGAAGGATTCAAAGTGAAGCGGTGAAAGCTCTTCACGTATTCCCAAAAAGATTCTCTATTACAAGTAAGTAGGGGTGCTCTATTTATAGGCCTGTACTTAGGTCATATGAAATGACCATTTTATCCCTGATTACCTATTATATTCTATGAATATTCGGTACAAAATGGTCACTAAGAGCAAACTGGTCTTTTGAGCTTCTTCCGGCACCCTTCCTTGGCCCGCACGCCTCGACACGTGCTGGCGCCACGTGTTGCCATCTGCGGGCCTCGCCTGCTTTTGCCCTCGAACACCATCTTGTCATTCAAGGGCAACAGCAACAACCCTTTGAATGGGCCTGATGCCATCGGGAGCCCCTGCACCCCGTGTGCTGCACCGGGGTCCTTCCTGTGCACGGTCTCATCCTTCAAAGGCGCGGAGGTATCCTTCGAAGGGGACTCGCGCCCTTCGAGCGTCCTTGCCTTCTTTCTGCTTAAGCCGGCGGGCCTTGATTCTTTTGGGGTCTCCGATAAGAACCTGTGTCTTGAAAATATGGTTAGTTAGAGGGAAACGGTGGTTAGCCACAACTCTTGTTCGTAGCCCGACTTTTACAAGCCCTGAAGGGTGGCCCACGAGGTGATCCCCCAACAGTTTTATTTTGGTTAAGATCAGTTGACATTTGAATGGTTCGGTAGGGTTAGATTTCTAGTATGAAAATAAATGTAAATTAATTTATTAGTAGTACAATTACGAAAATATCTTCAAACTACTAACCATTAGTTTTAACAAACTACTAGCTAGTATTTTGGACATTAAAACTTCTCTATTTCTATACAAATAGATTATGGATCTTTTATTATCATATATTAGATAGGTAGTTTTATTATATAGTGCAGAAGATCCAACCACCAAACATCTCTTTATTTACTCTAGTTCTCGGAGACAAGGGGGGTGAGCAGGGGCCTGCCCCCCCCCCCTCCCTAATGATCCAGTTTCCATAATATTGTTAGGTTAAGCAAGCATAGCCCCCGATATGACCCCTCAGTACATGTCTACATCATGCTGTTATTCCAAGCCCAATCAGCCCGATGGAAAAGGCCTTTACCCACCGTCAATTGAAGAGGAAAGGCAGGCAGCGATCTATGGATCTACTACCTCCTTTCCCAGTTCTGACCTCTTCAATCCCGTATAAAATTTGTCTTGTTTATTCGCTCGCCGCCACCGGCCGTACGTAGAAGCCAGTGAGCCAAGATTCTAGTGGTGCTGCTCTCCACACCCCGTTGTTTCTAGCTAGCAGTGCATTTGTGAGCTCCAAAAGGTATGTCTGTGTTCCCGTCCGTCTAATTGAATTAGGATCACACAACTTCAGTTGGTGTCTTAGGGTTAGATCATCAATCTCGGATAGGAGACATTTAGTTATATTATTAGGTATTTCTATTGTATTGAAGATGATACTCATTTTATTTAAATTTCAGAATAAGGATGGTAATTAATAGTTCTCTTTAACCAGTTGTTTCAAAACTCATATAGTGTTGAAACAGCTTATTCATAAGTGAACTCATGATCCCAATAATTTTTACACGATCAAAATACCAGGAACTAAGAATTGTAACTACTTGTAAACATAAAAAAATTATGGGAGAGCATATATGCTGTAGTCTAATGATTTCCAAAAGGTTGTGGACGACATTGGTCGGTTGCCCCCCCCCCCCCCCCCCCCCCCCCCCGGCTCAATTCCTGGTTCCGCCCCTGGCCACGCACGACCCAACATTGTATCAAATGCTTGAGCCATCAGAAACAATGCTGACACCCGGCCCAGTGGTCGAGGGATAAATGGGGATTGAAAATTAAGAAACGTCGGAGACAATGCTGACACCCGGCCCAGAGGTCGAGGGATAAATGGAGATTAAAAATTAAGAAAAATGCATCTGGCCAGGAGCTTGTGATCCAGTCAATCAGACGTTATTGATTACCCTATCTAAGTTCTTGGGCGGCATGGCAACAGATTTGACGTGGCATGTGCCTTTCTACAGGCTGGTTGCAGCCACGACGAGAGATTCCGGCGCCTCGCCTGCACCTACTAGCGTGCTACCCGCATGGTATGTTTTTGTGTGCTCTGCTTCGATCTGTATCAGCATGAAGAAAGCGCTGAGGTACTTCACCCGTTGCAGCTCGCCATGGCTCGATGGCAGCAGCAACTGGGGTGCGATGGTGGGGCTGGTCACGGCTCTTCGACGGCAACAATGGTGTGGAGACTTCCACTGAGGTCGAGAAGACCTCACAATTTTGTCTTATGGGGCATAATTGGTATTTTGAAAATTATACTGATGGTTAAACTCTTGTGTCGATACGAGTGACATATAAGGGATATGCATTTTTTAGGTGACGGGCAAGAGATTAAAGTTTAAGCCAGTAACATATAAAGAATTTTCCTTTGATCTTACTCTCAACTTGTCAACTATATTTTAAGCTTATATTTTATATTTAACGAAGGCGTTCCATCACTATTGGAAACCGGCTGTTTGCTGAGAGTTCGGTGATTTGTCGAGTGCATTCTATCCGACATTTGTAGAGGAGGTTAAGCGCAAGGTGGAGGCTGTTGGTTTGACTTCCACCGGACACGCAACGTGCGAAAAATGCCCTGACTTGGGACCTGAGCGAGGGTGGACGGGCCTTGCCTTATTAAAAAACATTTTTTCTATTTATTTTGGTATTTTTTATATCATTTCCAAAAATTATTTGTCGGGTGTCTGTTTTTATATTAAAAGACTCTTTGCCAAACTCATTTTTTGTTGAGTGATGTTTGTCGTCAGTTACACTGGACAAATCCTTTGTCGAGTGTATTTGGGTAAAGACCGGTTTCCAGTAGTGTATGTTAAGAAATTTTATAATCATTTTACTTACCAAACATTTATATTGGATATTGAGCATCTCTTATTGTTGGCATGTTGTGGCGACCCTCTAGGATGTTTAGACAAGATGCTATACCTTCATGTAATTAACAACTACTCTTATATACTAGTAGCTTATGAGCATCCCCAGCAGATGCTTTAAAATGGGTTTGTGCTTTAAAACTTTGGATTATACAACACCAATGTCCTCCAGCAGGTGCTTTAATAGTAGGTGGTGCTGTAAAAAAATTTAGAGATCCTGTAAATTTGCTCCTTATTATTGTATATTTGAAGCACCAACAGAGCTACTGTATCCGGTGTTGTATCTGAATTCAGCGTTGGCGGGAGCCGATTCTCTTTCCCGCCCGTCGCTCCCGCCACGAGACGACGCCGCTGCCCCGACTCGGGAGTTTGTCGTCCACCCGCCGGAGTCCTCCCTCTGCTGCAGCTACCGCCGGTTTGCTCCCGTCCACCCCCGCCCCTCCTCGACGGCGCTGGACGAAGCTGCGGTCCCCAAGACGCCGCCGCTGCCCCGAGTTCGTCTTCTGCCCACCTGAGCCCCTCCTTCGGTCGTCATTTACTGCGGCCCAACTCCCATCCACCCCTGCCCCTCCCGGACGACGCTGGAGATGAAGGTACGCCACCAAGACGCCGTCGCGCCTCGAGACGGCGCTATCGCAAACTCGAGTCACCTGCATGCGGCCACTGCGAGCTCACCGCCTTCGACTTCACACCATCCCCTTTCTCCATCACCCCAGCCTTGACGTCGCGCTGCCCTCGCCTTGGGTTAGCTAACGAGTCGACATCAAGGTGTTTGATGAAATGCCCTAAAGAAAAGATGAAATATACAACATCAGTTTACAACATCTGCTGCAGCACATACCTCTTGATCTTTTAAATTGGGAGTTACAGGATTTGTAAAATCTCATATACAGCACCAGTTTTACAGCATCTGCTGGGATGCTCTAAGAAAACAACCACGTTCCCACATGGCTCTACCATTCCTTGTGGTTGGGAACAAGTAGAGCAAACATGGACCCACAAAAAAAGTAAAAATCCACTGGATCACATGCTCCTCATCCATTTTATAAACAAGATCACCTGATTTCTCATCTTTTGAAATGTATTTTCTTCCATAGCATTTCAAGCTAGATCCGTGTTCAAGTTTTGTGACAACAGATTTCTCCAGGCAGGATGAACCGATGAAGGCTACAAATGTGATAATAGCAAATGATTGCTTTTGAGTAGAGTTTTTGTCGCAGCAAAGCTTATTCATGATCAACGTTCATGACTTTTTGAAAGAATATGAGTGCCACAAATACGTATACTGAAGGAAGCGATTAAGTGTTTTGCGTTTCTCCTGAACTATGCTGTGATCGTATATGCACCAAAATGATCATTATCATGGGAACTTGATTGGCTCTGGCTGCAACGCTTTCTTCACTAATTCCAACTGTTCTTGTATATGAACCGAGGGGAATCCTGTGGCGGCGGCAGCTGAAGGCAGCCTTCCCACATACTTGATGTCGTTGAAGGAACCTCGGCCAAGGGCCTTCATAGCTGTATGTAGCCGCGGAACAATGTAGCTGTATGCACCCATATTCATGGGTTCCTCTTGACACCACATGATCTCTGCATCTAAATAGTCCACCAACGATAGTGAGAACACCACGAAATAATGCATAAGCTGGAGGCGTGCTTTCAGACAAAATAAATGAACCAGAGGGATGGGTTCAAGGTTTGAGTGAAATTTCCATTACTTGGGTATCTTTTTAGTTCTCTCTGAACCAAGTCGTAAGGGAATGGGCAAAGTTGTTCTATTCTGCAGATTGCAACATCACCACGTCCTGAAATCTCCCTCTCTGCATCAAGTTCATAATAAACCTGCATTGTAGAAATGGATATTTTTCAATTTACCGGGGTATAGTTATTTTTCCATATTTTCTTCTTTTAGGTGACTAAAAGTTGCCGAAACATTCAGTCACTTAGAAAATAGTTGGAGTTGTCATATTAGAATTTGTATTAGTATTTATTTTTATATGATTATATGTATTAGTAAGAGGAGGAAAAAATCTGTTAATGTATAAGTTTTAGAAAAAAGTTGTTTGTAAACCGTTGGATCTAGATCCGAAGGTTTAAAGCAGTGATTGAAAATTACTTAACTTACAGCTGACTGAAATTAGCAAGACCTTCATTTTTCTAGTTATTTGCTCAATGTACAGAGGCTACTCACTTTCCCTGAACACAGTATTAGACGATTGATTTCCCGGTCAACTTGCTTGTGATTTCTTGTGTCCGTTATCAGCCGCTTGAACCTTATTCGTTCCTTGTTGAAATTTGGACGGCCTTGAACGTCATTGAATTCGGAGAGATTGGACTTGCAATCCTTGTGCCAAAGTAGGTTCTTGGGTGTCATAACAATCAATGGCTTCCGGAAGTTTCTGTGTACCTAGACTCCCCGTGAAGTAGTATGCGTAAACAGAGAGATCAATATATGAAGGGCAAAAACATGTGTGGACTACTGGTATCAGAAATAAACTCACCTGACGGCGCAACACATGGAAGTAATTTGCTGGAGTTGTCACATTCACGACCTGCCAATTACACTCCTGGATTTGCCTACAGAGCGATGGTTTCATCTCAGGTATGACGAAGGGATTGTCATCACACATCTGGACAGCAAATAGACAGCCTAATGTAGGTAGCAGGTATTCAGGATCAAACATCCTATGATGAATCAATTTAGTTAGTACGTGGATGCATAGAACCTGAACAACTAATAATACAGAAGTTTCTCTCAACTACATGGAATATTATTTGCCATAAGTGGGTACTTCTGTGGAAACAGTGAAGTGCTCACTTGTTGATAACAAAAATGAAGTAACAATTAAGTGCAAATTTGCATGCAATGTTACTCAAAAGCTTTAGCACATCCCCTACTTTACAACCCCTGAAAAATTAATGCTAAGAGTCACCTGGAGGAAGCGTTCGAGATGCGCGCCTGAATGATCCGGGCCTACGCCATCATAACCATGAGGCAGTAGAACAACAAGGCCAGTTTGACGCAACCATCTTGCCTCTGCACAACATAGAAACTGGTCGAAGATCACTTGTGCACAGTTTGCAAAGTCACCAAACTGTGCTTCCCACAGAACCAATGAATTAGGATTCTCCATTGAGTAACCCATCTCAAACCCAAGGACGGCAAATTCTGAGAGTAAACTGCAAATATGCATGTGTAATATATCATAGCGTCATTTTGTAGAATTTTATTATTGCCATGTTGTCCACCTTGAGTCTAATTGGTGAAATATAAATCCATATATATATATATATATATATATATAAGCACAACCTATTACCTGTTGGTAACAGTAAACAATTCCTTTTTCTGATTGAGGACAACATGTTGGAATGGGCAGTACTTTTCTCCGGTTTCCTGGTCATGTAAAATCGCATGACGTTGGTTAAAATTGCCTCTTTCCACATCCTGTCCACTTAGCCTGACATGGGTTCCTTCTGCAACTAGTGTCGCAAAGGCGAGGGCTTCTGCGAATGCCCAATCAATGCCTTGACCACTCTGAAGCATAGTCCCACGCTGCTCCAGAATCTGACTTGCTGTTTTATGGGGCTTGAAAGTCTTTGGTAGCGTGGTGATCGCTTGTCCCACACGTTTCAACTGCTCTAGATTAACCCTGCAAGAAATTTATTAGATGTGCCAAGAATTTCAAGGTATAGGCTACGAGCGCAGTCCCAATAGTAATTTAATGAACACAGAAACGTTAGCTTTCTAGTAATTATTATTACCCTGTATCGCGGGCAAGTGAGTTTTGTTCCGGTGGTAGTATGCCAGACCAATTCGCTGAGAGCCAATCCCTCTCGTTGGGGACGTAATCTTTGCTCTTTGCCAACTCTTGGTTGAGGTTTTTATTTACCGTGTCATGAATCATCTGGAGTTGTTCGCTCGAGATTTGGCCTGTCTCTTGAAGCATTTGTTGGTAAAGGTTCAAGGAGCTGGGATGGTTGTTAATCACCTGCGGTCACAAAAATACATTAATTAGATTCAGCCGGATTTGATCGAAATGGTAAATTGTGGAGGGATGAGCCGGAGGAGTAGAGAATGCATAATGCGGACCTTGTACATTTTTGGCAGCGTGATGGTGGGATCATCAAGTTCATTGTGTCCAAACCGGCGGTAGCAGATGAGATCGACGACGACGTCCGAGTGAAACGTGTGGCGCCACTCGGCCGCGAGCTCGCAAGCACGGACTACCGCCTCCACGTCGTCGCCGTTGACGTGGAACACCGGTGCACCGAGGGCTTTGGCGACATCGGTGCAGTAGCGGGAGGACCTTCCGGCGCTCTGGTCGGCCGTTGCGGTGACCCGGTTGTTGAGCACGATGTGGACCGTCCCGCCGGTGGTGTAGCCGCGGAGGGCGCTGAGGTTGAGCGTCTCGTAGACCACGCCCTGCCCCGCGAAGGCGCCGTCTCCGTGGACGAGGACGGCCATGGTCCTTGTTCTCTCCACGTCGCCGGAGTAGAACTGCTTCGCCCGCGTCTTGCCCATCACGACGGGGTCCACGGCCTCTAGGTGGCAGGGCTGGGCCACCAGCGACAAGTGAAGAAGGCCTCCTCGTGTGATGGGCCTGTCGCAGGACACGCCTTGCTGGAAGTAGAGTTCACCGGTGCCGGCGTAGACGTCACCGCCACCGGCAGGTCTCGGCCCCACGGTGAGCTCACTGATTATCCGAGCCACGGACAAGCGAAAGACGTTGGCCATGACGTTGAGCCTCCCCCTGTGAGACGTTCCCATCACCACGCTCTCCACGCCGAGGTCGACCGCCTTGTCCAACAATGCTTCCATGCCGGGGATCAGCGTCTCGGCACCGGCAAGCCCGTACCGCTTCGCATCCGGGCAAGTCTCGGCGAGGAAGCTCTCGAGCCGCGTGGCCCGGACCAGCCGCTCCAGAATGACCAAGCAGCATGGAAGAACAAGGTTACTACTACTACTACTACTGGCGCTGCTCTCGATCCTGTCACGAAGCCACTCGCGCTTCTCCCTGTCCGGGATGTGCATGTACTCGTAGCCGATGGACCCGCAGTAGGCTCGCCGGAGCTTAGCCACCATTTCGCGGAGGGTTTGCTTATTATTGTCGGAGGAAAGGAAACGGGACGAGACACCACCAAGGAAGAACTCCCTGTCCAGGTCGGCCTCTGTGAAGCCATAGAGCTCCAGGTTGTTGGCGATGTCGTTGGGCACGTCGTCGAGGCCGAGGGGGTCCACCGCTGCCATCATGTGACCGTAGACCTGGTAGTCCCTCATAAGGAGCAGCAGCTGCATGCTTGCCGTGGTGGAGGAGGAGTCGCCCTCCCAGGCATGCCAGAGGTCCTCCAGGTGACACAGCCTGCCGTTGCCGGACGACACAAGTGCGGAGCACTGGAAGCTGCGGCTCGGATCCGGCGTGAGAGTTCCCTTGCGCAAGCCCCCATCAAGCACAAACTGCGTGCAAATTTGATCCCATTTTGCTTAGAAAATATTTAATTCCATAACCGTGGTATACAAATGTTCAGTGAGATCCACACATATGTAAGTGAAACGAACTTGTGTACCTAAATTCGAATCACACACGTGATTCAAAAGTTTGTTCTAGAGGCTGCATGTAGTGAATTTTTGTTTTTAGTAAATTTGAGAAAACTACAAGGTGATTAGTTATTTCAACTTCCGTAGTTTTAAAAAATTTACTTTATAATGTTGCAGAATGATGAAAAACATTCCCGTATCAACAGTTAAGATTTATTAGTTGAAATCGTGTTAGAGCTGAATCTGACACTGTTCAAACGAAACCATACTGCAAAACATGTATTCAATCACTACAATTCCCTGATCCAAATCGGATGTAAGAATGCAAGACCTTACCTGAGTTGGACGCATACGGTGGTGAAGTAACGGGATGAGGTGCAGCCTAGCAGGACCCTTGAAAGATGGCGGATACATTATTGCAGCAAGATTCATTCTTGCTGTGTGAGGTGGAGTATCGTATGATAGCTAGCCTCCTCAACGATTGCATTGCCTGCTTTTTATAAGAGCATTTTTATTGTGCCTTCTACTCTCCTAGAATGGTGGGAGTAGACTAGGAAAAAATATCGGTGAAATTTTACTAATATATTCAAAATATCGTATTTATCGGTGAGATCCGATATAAAATTTTATCACCAAAATTTTATCATTTACTATGTTTATATAACGAAACTAGTTTGATTAAATATGTAACTAAGATAGTTTATAGATTTAAGATCATTTCTTCTCAAAAGTTGCAAATTTTTTTGAAAAATAATTAATTTTATTTGCTGTAGATATTTCTGAAATATCGTGTTTATAAGTAACTCCTGATATGTTTTTTGTACCGAAATTTTTTTTCCTAGGGGTAGAATTGAAATCTGACCATCCCGATAATTCACGAGAATACCATGGTCATTTGTGTAGGTATAAAAAACAGATTCGTAGGAGTAATTTGGAGAATTTGTTTAAATCCAATTATCGATCTCATCCCGAGAAAGGCTCTCGGCAGCGACAAGGCGAGCGGCTGTGCGAGGGGCTCCGGTTGCGATGCTGGGCGACGATGGATGGCGGCCCCTGTGGCGGTGCGCTCGGCGCTGACTACATTACCGTCGGGAACAACGCGTAGGCCGCAGAGACAGTTATGGTGTGTTTAGTTACGTGGCTTAGTTCTAGCCTGGATTGTATCGAAGCTAGGCTAACCTAAACCAGCTTTCAACAATGCAGTGAACAAAAACAACAGTATGTTTGGTAGGGTGCAAGCTTGTATTTGATTGACTGCATTAGCTTGATTAAGATATAACCTTATATTTGAGGTGGTGAATTTTAGTTCTGTCGCCTTCTTTTTCCTCGGTCTTAGTCTATAACTATTCTTGAGCTTGAGATTAACAAAAACTAAATAAGCAAATTAACTTTGATTAAGACATTTAAGTCCACGACATCTCAGGGTGTCGAAATTGCAATTTTTTTGAGCTGGAAACCTCTTTACGTGCTATACAAAAGTTCAACTTACACCTACGAACTCTCTTGCTATATCTCCAAAAATTCAAGAACTTCTGAAAAATCAAACAATCATTCATTTTAATCGGACAAACACATTTTCCACCACAGGAATAGGTGGAACATTTCATCGAACACCTAGCACCACCTGTATAACTCACGAATGAGTGTAACCATGTCAGGAGCTTGAGGGACCTTGTGGCTATCTTGGTGCGCCCGGTGGTGAGGTTGCCGAACACATGGTTACCAGACGTGACGAACACGCGTATGCTCCGGTCAGGGATGGATGAGGTGGAACAGGGACAAAGGGGGGTCAATTGTCAAAATAGCACTCCTAAGTAGCGCCCTTTTCATAATAGCATTAGTAAATGGCACATCTCCAAAACGCCACTGATAAGTATTCCTCTCTCAATATCCATAGCATTATCTGATTTTCCTATTTTTTCTCCTCTAAACTCTATAGTAAATGGCACTTTTACCCCTCCGTCTGAAATAGAAGATAGCGGCCAAAAGACTCACGGTCTCACAGCGGAGCAGCGGGGCGAAGCTCTGAAATGGCAGAGCAGCGGTCAGCATGCACGGCGGCGCTGGCAGGGCGGAGCAGCCATGTGCCGTAGCAGGGGGGCAAAAGTGTGATTTTTTATACAGTTAAGAGCAAAAAAATTACAGAAATCAGATAATGCTATGGATGTTGGGAGAGTGATACTTATGAGTGGCATTTTGAAGATATGCTTTTTACTAATGCTATTTTAGAGATGCCGTTATTTAAAAGTGCTATTCTGGCAATTATCCCGCACAAAGGGGCGTCTAAGCATGGGCTCATGTACACCCCCTCATCTTGTCGTTCACGTGTGCCCACCGTGTTATAAGATTCGTGTTGCCAGCTGGAGGTCTAGTGACGTGGATGTTGGTTAAGCTTATATAATATAGTTGTCACCGTGTAGTCCTCATGTGACAAAGTGCTGCAGCCTCTTTCTATTCATTTAGTGGTGTCTTGTCCAACACCGGTACTTGTGTATCTACATGCTGTCATCTTTACATGGGTATAGTATTATTTTGTGCAGCATGGGGACTTGTGTTCATGCGTTGTTGTCTGCTGAGCTCCACGCCTTCTCCATTTGCAGCTACCAGAGCTTCGTCCTCGCCTCCCATCGATGCCGAGCGAAGGCCGCCGACTACACGCATGCTGGCGATGCTAGGAGAATTGTCTATTCTGCTGTCCTTCATGCTTCTCTCTTGCAGCCAGTGGCGAAGCTAGGATGGCAAATTCTCTTGTGCACTACTTCAAATTTCCCTGTTGCACAACTTAAAATAGGGACTAATTAAGGTTGAGTTTTGGTTTGGACCGGTGCCAGTGCACCAGGGTGAGTGAACGTAGCTTCGCTAGTGTTTGCAGCGTTGCCGAAGGCGACACACCGGCTGACGCCGAAGGCGGCGCGGGCGCGCGTGACAGCGTCTAGTAGCTAATCCATATCCATTTGTAAGCAGTAAAAAGGATGAATTTAAATTAATTTGAACAAATACTTCGAACTTTGATCCAAACCAGAGAAGAATGAGTGCTAAAAGACTCGATATGAAAGGAAAAAAATGAGAGTATGAGATTGCGATTTCTAGTGAAAGATTAGGGATGAGAGTTTTCGTCTTCAGAAGAACATAAGTCCCCACCTGTCTATATCTGCAGCAAAAGCCGACACAACAAAGATTCTGTTTCACTTTTGAAACTGGTCGTTCCCGCGCTGAATTCGGGACTCCAGCTCAGCATTATCATCGTGTTAGACTAAGGGCATGTTTGACATGGCTTTAAAGCTCAACTACAGTTCGGAGCTCCAAAAAACGAGCCAAACATTCCAGCTCTGAATATTTGTGGAGTAGGTCAGCTCCCTAGAGTTTGTGGAGCTCTAATTCATTTTACCAGAGCACCTTATTTCTAACTCTACGGATGTCCAAAACGTATCTATCCACGGAGTTCTAAAATAATTTCCCGCCAATGCCACTGGTTACACAAAAAAATATTTCATTCTATTTCCCCTTCCTCCCCTCGTTCCCTCCCTCGGTTGAATCTCTTTTCCCTTCCTCCCCTCACGTCCGTCAAACCCTAGCCGCCACCCTGCGCCTAACCCCATGCCACCCCCTCTGCCCCATCATGCTGTCCTGTGCCCCGCCTAATGCCATCTGAAGCTCCCCTCCCTTGACGCCGAGGAGGCGAGCTGCCTGGATGCCGCCCTGTCGAATCGCCTCCGCCTGGACAACGACCTGCCTTGACGCGCCTCCACCTGGCCACCGAGCCGGCGCCTGGACGTCAACCTGCCTGATTGAAGGTTTGATTCTAAAGGACCGAGAAGGCGACTAGAGGGGGGGGTGGTTGAATGGGAGCTAATTAAAATTTTTCTCAAGAACTTAGACTATGTCCCAATTTTAACCGAACCCAACCCTAAAATAAGTCACCAAAGTCACACACATTAACTTGTGATGTGCTAACCCTAGGAATGACTAGTAGCAGCGAAAGAGAATAGAAGAAGCACTACGAACCAGCTATGACAAAAGACTCTTAAAGAAATGCACACAAAACAGACCTCTCTGGACTACCATCGGCGGTGCCGATCACTGGCATTGGTAGTGCCGATTGGCATCATCGGCAGTGCCGGTCATGGCCATTGGCAGTGCCGATGTGGGATTCGGACTCAAGCCACCTGCAGTGCCGGTCGTGGCATCGGCAGTGCCGATCCGGGTTCTAACCCACTGGTAGTGCCGGTCCAGGCGATCGACGGTGCTGATCGACCCCCAATAGAATAGAAAAATATCATGATTTCTTCCAAATCTCTAAAGATCTCCAAAATGTGCGATGTTTGGATCAGGGTATCCTCAGGTCATTGTGACCTTCCTCCAACAAGATCCACTTAATTGGACAAAGAAATCATCATGAATTTCAGATCTCGTACCAAGAACACCAAAAAGGGGAAAGTTGAGAAATCTTCAAAATCGAAGGTGCTAGAGCTTTTTATTCGGTCAAGGATCTATATAGGAATGTTCTAACTCATCATAGCACCACGATCCCCAAGAATTTCGCCCCAAAAACTCACCTAAAAACGAGATCGAAAATTCCGACGAAAATAGCTCCAAAAATAGAGAAAAAGAGAAATTTGGGATTTAGGGAGAAGGGAAGATCTTGAGCAAGAAATTGAATCTCATATCATTGATCCTTGCATACTAGATTCAGGGATACAAGGCTCAAAAGCCACCCTCTTCCTCCCACTATTTGAAAGAGAAAGAAGAGATGTCTCTCACACACCCACTACTCTTCACTAATACATAAAGACCTCTCGTAGCACTTTGAATGAAGACCTAAGGCAAGGTTAAGGGAAAGGGAGACACCTCTTCCACCAGTCCTACCTATTCTTATATAGGCCTAGGGGTTATCCTAAAGACCATCCTACCCCTACCTATAATACACTACCACCTACCATCAGGGGCATAACCGTTCATCTTTTTTCTCGTCACCCGAACGCTCTCGGGCCCTTCACGACTTTGCTTTGCCTCGACGCAAGCTCCGTGATGGTGCCACTTGCACCACCAACCAACGCCACCGGTTTTGAGGCCCAAACCGGGAAACCTCCTTGCATGCTTATCAAAGCACGCCTTCTCGATGTCGACATGTATCACCACGTCCCGTGATCCTGACCACCGGCAAGTCTCTCCCAGTCCCGCTCCATTGATCCCCCTTGTCACTTGCACCGGCATCCCGTTCACCTTGACTTGGTCAACACACCATCTTCATCACCTCCACGGTTGAGGCTCAACCGTGAAACCATCCGTGCTTTATGCCTCTCCACGTGTACAGTGTGGATCACCCTTGACTTCACCCAGCTTCCCGATCGTTCGGCCCCAAGTCCCCAACTTGTGCCTAATCCTCTCGCCGTTGACCACCAAGTTGACTCTAGTGACCTACACATCATGAGACAAGCAAACACATTTTCCATCTCCTGCAACTTCTCCAACTCAATTACCAACTCTGGTTAGTTAGAACCATGATATGCACAAACTCATGCAATCCCTAAATTCCTGCATTTTAACTCAAACACCAAATCAGTTGTTGGCACCGCAATTTGACCGGTCCCAGTGGTTAGCCGCGTGGAGTCAGAATCAACCGGAAGACAACAGAATTCAACGACCGGAAGTCCCAGTGATCCTATCTATAATTAGATTAAATCTAACTTTATTTGCCATGTTTGAACACTGTCTTGATTAAGTTTGATCTGTTCGAATCAGTAAGGCTGCATCAACTTTGATCTCTTGCTGGGCTGATAGGGTTAGATACGATCTGCTTATAGGCAGAGTCGATAGAGTTCTGTTGCGACATTTAGCCGACAAGTTATCACAGTTCGATCGACTTCTTGGTATTTTGCCTATTTTATTGCTGTATATTAGAAGTCGATTGCCCTCCTCCTTTTTGTTTAACAGAATTAGATATGTGAATTTGAGGCATATCTGTAATACCAGCTATTAGATCTATCAACTTTGCATCTATCGACGGGCAGAGTTCTATACATGATTATTATACTTCTATGGACTCTGGCCCATCGACTTACTTTCATCAACAGAGCGAGTCTATGCACCTTTACTGTAGATCTATAGATTCAACTCTATCGACTTTAAGTCTATTGTATCGACTTGGCCAGTTATTGTACGAATACCGTGGATTTATGGACTCTGGCCTATTGTTCTAATTTCTTATCAGCATTGATGATTTATAATTGCCTATTTAATTAAAGTTGCCGATAAGCTGATATAATCAGCCAATCAGTTTATATTCTCCTATGTTTTATTCCCACAATAGCATCGGCTGGTTTCACGAACAGTGACTATCAGCTTTCTTCATCGGCCTGTCCTGGGCCGGTGACCTATGGAATTTGACCATTTGTCTCTTTGTCAATTTGCAGTGAAAATCGACTGGCACGCTCCGATTTTCGTATTGAGCCTGCATTGGAGCTAAGCAGATCCAGGTCACGCGTGTGATTTTCGCGTCAACACACTTTTTGGCACGCCCAGTAGGACCAAGAACTTTAAGCTTCACAACATGTCTGAACTTGGAATGGTAAAGGATCCTTAGCTGCCTGATAATCCTCCACCAAAACATGATGTCGGTGCGGATCTGAAGATAGAGAACATAATGCCTGTTAACAGGGATGATCTGAGCGATGAAATAAGGGCACAAATTGATCAGAGGATTGCGGAGTATGAAAGCATTCTGTTGAGCACATTTAGCAAAACCAGGTATGGCAAGATCATACAGAAAGGAAAGTTACCTGTTGCTTCCTTGATTGAAGAAGAAACTGAGAAATCAACTGCCAATAAGCCAATAGAGGTGATTGATGAAGCTATATTGAACAACATGATACATTCAGTCATATACCATGCATTGATTAATCAGTCACCTGTGCTGGTCAATACTTTGTGATTATTCAGACCGTTGAAGGCTGTATATATGATAATCCAGTATGTGGGCCGATGTATTTTCGAGCATCTGGGAATATTCCTCGACCTACAATTGAAGCACCTAGTTCACAGCAGCCAAAGGCGAGCACAACACATCCTGTTATGGGTTCAGGGCCATCAACTTTTGAGGCTACTCTACCCTTGAAGAATGCTGATAATGGTACAGTAGAGAGAACACCTCGCAGGATAATATTGCAAAGAACTACTCTACAGACACAGTTGTAGCTCTACAGGCAGGAGACGTCAGAGTTGAATGTCACATATGGTACAACTCTGAACGTAGAGCCAAGTCTTCGGAATGCCATCATCATCGGCATTGCCTGGGGAGTTAGGAGGCCAGCACACTGTTGTCAATTTTGGTTCACAAACAGCCCCGCAAGAGCCAGCATCTGGTCCTGCATTGGCTACTCCAAATACCAATGTTTTGACCGATGACTGGGCAGTGAAGATTACTAAAGTAATGAGATAACAATTTAGGTTAAAGCGAAAACAACAAACTTATATGTATCGACCCCCTTATCCTTCTAGCTATGACTTGATTCCTATGCCAAGTCGATACAGGCCACCAGAATTTACTAAGTTTACTGGACAAGACAATACCACCAATATTGAGCATATTAGCCGGTTTTCAGTGCAATGTGGAGAGGCAGGAGCTACCGAAGCATTGAAGATCGGACTATTTTTGTTATCATTGTTCGGGTTGGCTTTTTCGTGGTTCGCATCAGTGCCCCCTAATTCCATTATTACTTGGGCCGATCTCGAACAGAAATTTCATAAATACTTCTTTACTGAAACAAGAGAGATGAGTTGTCTGATCTGATTTCTGTGAGGCGGAAAGCTAGGGAGTCTGTGCATGATTATGTGTAGAGGTTCAAAGATGTGCGTAGTAAATGTTTCAGCTTGCAATTGACTGACACTCAGATGGTATAAATAACATTCAATGACCTAGTTGCACCTTTGAGGGAGAAGTTTCCTTCGACCGAGTTTGAGAGCTTGTCCCAGTTGGTACAGAAAGTATCTAACCAGGAGAATCTGACTCGGGTGGCACGGTCGAGGCCGATTCAAGTCAACTATAATGATTATGAGTCTGAGTCCGATGAAGATGCCGGAAATGTCAATATGGCTAAGTGGACAACAAATAAGAATAGTTTGTCGTGTCCATGGGTGAAGCAGAATGAGCCAGAAGAAAAGTATGACTTCGACATCACCAAGGCCGATAAGATATTTGATATGCTCTTACAGGAGAAGCACATCCAGTTGCCACCTAATCATGTGATCCCACCTGCTGAAGAATTGAAGAAAAGAAAGTATTGCAAGTGGCACATTTCGCCGTCTCATTACACTAATGAATGCAAGCTATTCAGAAGAGAGATTCAATTGGCGATTGAACAAGGAAAGATCAAGTTTACAAAGGGAACCATGAAGATTGATGGGCATTTGTTCCCTGCTAATGTTAATATGGCTGGTATCAACAATGTAGAAGCATTTATAAATCGGTATCAGAAGAAAAGGGACAGGGAGATGAAGGAATCACAATTTAATTCACATTGGGAATGCCCGTTCTTTCAGTATTGTTGGGACCATAATATAAAGCTTCCATCGACTAATAGCTGTCCTGGATGTAGCAGACGAGCGGAACAAATGTATAGAGGAGCTTCGAGCAGCTATCGACATCAGCCGGGTAACGATAGAAAGTTGATGGTGGGTTCGATGAGAATGGAAGGGTATCAGCTTTTGATCGACTTGGTTCCAGAAAGACAGGAGAAGAAGTTCACTTCAATGAAGAAGTCGACAAAGAGATGCAAGAAGGACAGGAACAAGCCGATCAATGGTGTCCATCTGGCATTTCCTCTAAGGTTTAGAAGCGCAGGGTTCGGAGAATGCAGTGCAGATAGATGAGGGCTAGCCATTATTATTATGATGAAGGAAGTGATGAGCCGCCTAGGAAAGTCTGGAGACCCAAAGTGAAATCACAAGTACCGATACCAAATGCTACAGTGGGAATGGTGATGATGCTACCGCAAGAGTTCATGGCTTCGGAAGAAGAAGAATTATTTGCTGATGACAGTGAAGCACCACAACTAGTATTTGATGTACAACAGACAATATTTGATAAACCAGATGAGTCTAAGCATCAGCACTTGAGGGCTTTGTAGTTGAAGGGTTTTGTCAATGGGATGCCAATGGGAAAGATGATGGTCGACGGAGGGGCTGCAGTTAACATCATGCCGATCACTACTGCAAGAAAACTGGGCAAGACTGATGAAGATTTGATTGATACTAATATGATTTTGAGGGATTATGGTGGTCGTAAGACAATAACCAAAGGAGTTTTGAATGTTGAACTCACAATCGGCAATAAAACTTTGTCAGTTACTTTCTTTGTCATTGATGGAAAGGGAACCTACAGCCTTCTACTAGGGCGCGACTGGATACATGCAAATTATTGTGTTCTATCAACTATGCACCAGTCACTTATCCAGTGGATTGACGATCGAGTTGAGGTAATCCTGGCCGATGAAACCGTTAATGTCTCATCGGATGATTTAATACCATGGCATGCGGATGATATGGAGTGCTTGTCTGGCAAGATTTGGGATGGTGATTATGTCAAGATAACTACTCAAGGTCTTGAGGTGGTGGACCAATCAAATTCAAAATTGTTTCTCAGACAGGCACCCTAATGGAATTTTTAGAAGATGGCAAGTTGGGAAAAGGATTTATGTCGGCCGATGAGTTATAGGAAGTTGATATAGGAGATGGTGATAAGCCTAGGCTGACATTTATTAGTAAGAAATTAGATGAAAATATTAAGGCCGATTTAAAAAGTTGTTGAAGGAGTACCAGGATTGTTTTGCTTGGGATTATTCTGAGATGCCTAGACTCAGCCGGTCAATTGTTGAACATCGGCTGCCTACTAAACCTGGATATCAACCGTTCAAGCAACCGCCAAGGAGGATAGATCAGAAGATTTACGATGATACCATGGCTGAGATCACTAGATTATATGATGCTAAGTTTATCAGGCCTTGCCGATATCCAGAGTGGGTTTCAAATATTTTACCTATGTACAAGAAGAGTGGTTAGTTGAGGGTGTGTATCGATTTCAGACCGTTAAATAAAGCCACGCCAAAAGATGATTACCCCATGTCGATTGCAGATCTTCTGGTTGATGCAGCAGCTGGACATAAGAATGTTAGTTTCATGGATGACAATGCTAGTTATAATCAGATTTTTATGGCAGAAGAAGATATACCGAAGACTGCTTTCAGGTGTCCAGGGGCTATTGGATTATATGAATGGGTTGTTATGACATTTGGATTGAAGAATGCTGGAGCCATATATCAAAGGGCCATGAATTATATTTTCCATGACTTGATTGGTAGATTAGTGGAAATTTATATCGATGATGTCATGGTCAAATCCAAGAGGACAGAGGATCACGTGGCTGATTTATGGGAAGTACTTGAAAGAACTAGAAGGTGTGGTTTAAAAATGAATCCTAAGAAGTGTGCTTTTGGTGTATCAGTCGATCAGTTTCTGGATTTTATCATGCATGAACGAGGAATCAAAATTGGCCCAAAGAGTATTAAAGCTGTTAATGATATCAAGCCTCCTACCAACAAGACAGAGCTGCAATCTTTGATTGGCAAAGTTAATCTTATTAGGAGGTTCATATCCAATTTGTCGGGTAGGATAGACGCATTTACTCCATTATTGAAGTTGAAGGCTGATCAGAAGTTCATATGGCTGCCTGAACATCAAAAGGCTCTGGATGATATTAAAAAGTATCTGGTTTCGCCTCCTGCGCTGGTGCCACCAAGAGAAGGATTGCCCTTCAAGCTTTATCTCGGGGCTGACAAAAAGTCGATCGGATCAACTTTAATTCAAGAACAAGATGGTAAAGAAAGGGTTATGTTTTATTTAAGCCGAAGATTGATCGATGCTGAGACCAGGTACATTGAGATTGAAAAATTATGTTTGTGTTTATATTTCTCATGTGTGAAGTTGAGGCACTATCTGTTATCGGCTGAGTGTGTGGGGGTATGCAAAGCCGACGTCATCAAGTATATGTTATCGGCTCCGATTTTGAAAGGTAGAATTGGTAAATGGATGCTAGCATTAGCTGAATATGACTTGACGTATGAATCTGCTAAAGCTGTTAAGGGTCAGGTTTTGGCTGATTTAGTTGTTGAGCATTGTGGATCAGAGGTGTCGATGGTGGAGCCAGTGCCATGGTTATTGTTTTTTGATGGTTCCGTTTGCAAGAATGGATGTGGCATCGGACTTCTGATTATATCGCCTCGAGGGGCAAGGTTTGAATTTGCGTTTGCTGTAGAGGCATCGACTAATAATCAGGTCGAATATAGAGCTGTTATCAAAGGATTGCAGATGCTGAAGGAAGCTGAAGTCGATTGTGTTGAAGTCATTAGGGATTCATTGTTGGTACTCGGGCAGCTGGCAGGAGAGTTTGAATGTAAAGATGATATATTAAGATTATTTTATGCTAAGTGTCAAGATTTATTGCAATGCTTCAAGACAGTGAGGTTCAACCATGTCCCGTGGGAACAGAATATGGAGGCAAATGATTTAGCATAGAAGGCATCAGGTTATAAGTTGAACGCCAGTGGAGTCATTGTCGATATAGCTGATGTTGATGAAGAAGATTGGAGAGCCAAGATCATCCAATATCTCAAGGATCCAACTCAACGTACGCCTCGAAAGATTTGATATATGGCATTGAGGTATGTTTTATTAGAAGAAAAACTTTTTTATCGGATGATTGATGGTGTGTTGCTAAGATGCTTAAATCAAGAAGAAGCCAAAGTTATTATGTGCGAAGTCCATGAAGGCATCTATGGTACACATCAATCGGCTCATAAAATGAGATGGCTGTTAAAGAGAACAGGGTACTATTGGCCTATTATGCTAGAAGATTGCTTTAAGTATTATAAAGGGTGTTAAGATTGTCAGAAGTTTGGAGCAATATAGAGAGCACCGGCATCGTCTATGAATCCAATTATTAAGCCATGGCCGTTTAGAGGATGGGGTATGGATATGATTGGCCAAATTTATCTAGCATCAAGCAAAGGTCACAAGTATATTCTGGCGGCGATAGATTATTTCACAAAGTGGGTTGAGGCAGTGCCGACGAAGAATGTGAAAACTAATAATGCGATCAATTTTGTGAAGGAGCATATTATATATAGGTTTGGTGTGCCGCAGACTATTACAACTGACCAAGGCTCTGTATTTACTTCGGAAGAGTTTCAAAACTTTGCCGATAGTATCTAACAAAAGTTTGATCAAATTGATCAAGAAGAAGATAGATGAGCAACCTAAGAAGTGGCATACGACATTGGCCGAATCTTTATGGGCATACAGGATGGCTTGTCATGGATAAATAAAGGTACCACCTTACCAGTTGGTTTATGGGCATGAAGCAGTGTTACCATGGGATACAAATCTGAGGTCCAGAAGAACGGAGATGCAAGATCAGTTGACAATCAATGATTATAGGCAGGTTATATTTGATGAGTTAGAAGATGTCGTGCAGCATCGGATGAAGGCTGTGGAAAAAATTTAAGAGAATAAAGCTCGCGTGGCTAAATTTTACAACAAAAAGGTGGCACCCAAGAGTTTTGTAGAAGGTGACCTCGTCTGGAAGTTAATTATGTCCATCGGTTCTAGAGACAGTCGAGAAAACGGTCTCCAACTTGGGAAGGTCCATTTAAATTGAGCCGATGTGCGCCCAGTAATTCCTATTTCTTATAAGGATTAGATGGAGAAGAGTTTGGGAGAGCAATTAATGGTAAATATTTAAAGAGAAATCATCCAAGTATTTGGGTTGGCTCATGATCTCGAGTGTTTGATCACGGCTGATATGGAAATATCACCCTTAGCAGAGAAAATAAAAGATTGGAGAAGAAGAAAGTGAGTGTTTTATAGCCGATGTACACACATCAACTTCAGACGACCAATATTATAGATATCACCCTTAGCACAGGATGCGCTTTATCGCAGCGAGGTGGTCCTTGAAAGGATCGAGTGACCGAGAAGGGGGGTTCTACTTAAGCAAACATTTCAGTAAGACAATGCACAAGGTGTTCTACTGAAGAAATTGTAGTGAAGGACCAACACAAGTACCAAAAGCCCAAGGCACAATAGTAAGCAATAAGCGCTAAGAGTGGAGCCAAACAATCAATAAGCAAGCAGCCACAATGCAACCTTATTTGTACTCAAACACAAGTGTGGAATTAAAGAAGGTAAGAAAAGATGGGTTTCGGAAATGCTCATTGATTTTTAGCCCGAGGTATCAGGAGTCCTTACTAGATCGACTCCTGCCGGTAATTCTCCCTCCCCCTAGTCCTTACTAGATCGACTCTCGCCGGTAATGCTCCCTCCCTCCACCAACCGTGGGGTCCGTGCGCACAAGCCCATATCACTCCCGGAGTGACTGCGTGGTTGTGTGACCATTGCTCATCAAGCTCTCGGCTCCTCGAGCATAAGCTTGCGTCCCTCAAGAACTTGCTGCACTCCCAGAGTGCACGCATGGGTGCTCTCTTATGATGCTCCTTTCAAAGGTGAGCTCCGACCTTGTACAAATTTGTGAAGGCCTTCACAACACATCATGATAATGATAGGTTCAATCACCAACACCTAACTGGTCTAGGCGTTGACCACATGCCCATATCCACATCTATACTATATTCAGTGGTTAAATGACTCTAGAAAAGCTAAGCTAATACAAACTTGCAGAGTTCCTTTTTCCATATGTTCTTATGTTGATTCTGTTGATTGTGATGTTGTACCCATGCAAGCATGTTCACTTTTATTGGGTAGACCTTGGGAATTTGACAATGATGCTATACTATATGGCAAAAGTAATAAATACACTTTTATGCATAAAGGAATTAAAATTACTTTGTTACCATTGACCCTTGCTGAAATTGTACAAGCGGATTTAGAAAGAGTTGCTAGTCTGATAAATAAAACTTTTGAAATTTAGTAACCTATTAATTCTGATTCTACACCTAGTAATGCTAATGATTCTTCTGCTAAAAAAATGCTAATGATTCTTCAAGTTCTTAGGGTGCTAGAATTAAATTACAAGGTCGTTCATGTGTTGCAACAAAATCCGAACTCACTGATATTTCTGCTGATGATGATATTTTCTATGCCTTGATATGGAAACATGCTTTATTTTAACTTCGTGATATTGCTCCTAGTGCTTTACCTCCTATTGTCACTAACATTTTGCGGGAGTATGAGGATGTTTTTCCTGCTGAGATACCCCTAGGTTTACCACCATTGAGAGCGATTGAGCATCAAATTGATGTTGAGCGTTTTATTGCTCGCTGCACTACATGTCAAAAAGCTAAGTCTCGCTTGAATCCACATGCTTTTTACAAGCCTCTTCCTGTTCCTTCTATTCCTTGGGTGGATATTTATATGGCCTTTGTTTTAGGATTGCCTAGGACTAAGAGGGGGAGTGATAGCATTTTTGTTGTCGTGGAACGTTTTTCTAAGATGGCAAACTTGTATGGACCGAAGGCGTACCGAGAGGGGCTGGTGGTGAATCGGTAAGTCGACTACAATCAACAAATGCTACTAATTCCTCCACTAAAACCTGACAATTATTGTAAACTAACAATTCTAGTAGGCCAAGGCCCTAAACATGCTAGTGTTCATGATAAGTGCAAATACGGAAGCTAAACACACTAGCCTATGCAAGCCACATATCAACCTACTAGATATAGCACGCAACTGCGGAATAGTAAAGAGAGGGTCAGGGAATGCACATGATTTTTTGCTGAGGTCTCAGAAGGATGGCGCCTTCCCTAACTCCTCATTGCACCACTCCTACTGGAGTGCTGGTCCCGCCCTCCACCAAGTGGAGTTTTCTCACATGGGCCCGCAATCACTCCTGGAGTGAAGACTGGTTGTGTCACCGCTCCAACCAAGACACAAGATCGCCTCCCTCGAGAACTTGTCGGATACCCTGAACCGACACGGGCGCTCACTATCGATGCCCCTTTCGACGGCGGGCTCAAACCGTGTACAAACATGTGACGACCTTCCTAACTGATCGTGATAGGCTCGATCACCGATACCTAACCGGTCTAAGTCTCACCATAGACCAAGAGTAACAACCTAGATTACACTCTCAAGGACACCCTAGCCTTAGATGTGAATAGATGCTCAAGTAACTCTCTCTAGCACTCTCAAGATCTTCAAATCTTCTCCTAGTGCTCCTCTTTTTTCCTCTTGGCTCCCTACCGATGCTCCCAGCTATCCCATTTGCCAAGAGAGGTCTCCAAGACCCCAGCAACGATCTTATATAGGCTTTCAACTTCAAACTAGCTGTGCTCCACAAAATCAGCTTTCTGGACATACAGACCGTACAGTCCAATCTCTGCCAGACCGGACCATCTGGTGTCCATCTGGACGGATCCTATAGAGCCGTTGGTTCCTATTCCTCACTGATCCTGTACTGACCGAACCGTCCGATCAGTAGACAAGACCGTCTGGTCTCTTCAGTTATCGCTCATTCCAAAGAGCATCCAAAACAGCTCCTATCTGTTTTTGCTCCCATCCATACAGACCGGACCGTCCGGTCTCTATGGGTCTTCGTGCAACAAATTCCTCGCAGTCCACCTCTCTGATCCTGTGATGACCGTATAGTCCGGTGTCTCTAGACTCTTCTGTCCGGTTGCTCTGATCCTATGATTACACTTCTTGCCGTGGTCAACCATACAATGACGGTTGATAAGCACAGGAGACGTTATGTTGTGATTGTGAGGTTCTTAATGTGTTGTTCCGAAGCCAAATCGACCTGTGTATCGCCTCTGCCACAATCAAGTTTACAAGAACCTTCTGGGAGATCAGAAACTCTTGTCCACATCACTAGCTATTCTTAGCCTTGATCCATCTCCATCACTATGACTCTCCATCAACATCTTCATGGTACACCATAGAGTCCTCATTGATCATTAAGGTGACCATTCACCGTGTTCATGTTTGAGTTGATAGATAATCCTACATGCACAACACTCAAGTAGGCATTAAGCGTATTTCATGCATCTAATCCTATCACCAGGACATTGATATCTTTTGGGGTGACCCATAATGGTCATGAAGCTTACAATATGTCCATTGGTGCACTAAGACACTACGCACTAACGGTCGATGTATAAGGCAATTAGCCCACTAATTCCAATGTATATGTGTATGTATTTGACTACTTATGTTGGCAGACTTTGGTTCTTTGGGTAGTTTGGGTACCCGACCTACACTACTAAAAAAAATGGACTTTTGCAATCCCCCAAAAGTGTTGTAATAAGGTCATTTTCCTTGCAATATGTACATATCGCAACACTTTATGGGCGTTGGGAGGTGTTGCAATTTCCTCCGATGCAATAGCCTATTGCAACACAATTATAAAGCGTTGGAATAAATGTCGTTTTGTTGCAACATAGAGCGGCGATGCGAAAGGAGGTAAATGCAATGACCATGGGTGTTGCTAGTCTAGCGATGGCAACCATGGTCACCGTTGCTATTATCTAGATAGCGTCATTTCAAGAAAGCACAATTGCAACACATTGTACCATTGCAAGATATTATATTGCAATGATATATGCTAGTGGCAATATCATCTGTGCTATTGCAATAAACTCTGAGGAATCCCAACCAATTTGTTGGCGTTGCTATACAATTAACGAGTATTGCAACACAGTAGAGGTTGTTGGTATATGGTTGTAGGATATCGCAATGACGTATGAATCGTGGCTATATACCTTAAAGTTATAGCAACAGATATAAGTCATCGCTATATACCTAGAAGATATGGCAACGGTTATGAGTCGTGGCTATATGCATATAGGGTATCACAATAGAGTTAGAGTGGTTGCAATCTCATACAAGTTAATTGCAACACAACAAGTGTGGTTGCTATATGATTTGATGATATTGCATCGATCGTGAGGCATTGTAACAGACAGATTTCGCATCAGTTTATGGTCGTTGCAATAGTGAATGGCCACCCAATTAGAAACATTTATTTTGTGGTTACTGCAGTGTTATTAAATTAGTAATGCAATAGAATTATACCACAATAGACACTGATGCAATATGTATATTGATAATGATATTAGAACCATCATTCACTTACAACCAAATAGTGTCAATTCCATCAATCTCGATAGTTCACATGATTTACCAAACATTGTCAATTGTATCACACGCAACAAATGAAAAATTCTAGAGAAGCTATAAAAATTGAATCATTGCTACACCAGAATGTTCAAGATCTCTTGTCTCACCATTGGATTGTTGTTCTGCACATGTAAAAGAATGATTGTTAGTTGGTGAAGGCAATTTTGATGTACTTGCTAGGCCGTAAAGAAACAATATTGGCATTCACATCCTAACCTGTAGGTACTAATGAAGGTATCTTGAGTATTAATTGGCCATTGAAGGTCGCTTTTCCTGCTCAAGAGAAACAAAGTTTGAGGTGAAATAGGAGAATTAAAGCAACAACATTAGTATATGAAAACTAAAACAAATATGCATGAATTGTTCGAGTTGTTACCTGCTGCTTCCTTTTCAATGATTGTGTTTGAGCTTGAAGGTGCTGTGTAGTGACGTATTTTGGTGGTGGGGCTGCACCGACTTTCCCATGATTCTGATTGAACAAATTAGCTAGAACCGAAGTTGAAAGCAAAACTTTAGGTAGCTGGATGTATTATTCGATCTACTACCCAATATTTGGAGTTTTAGTTTTTCTGGTCCCGAATTCAGTTTGTTTATTTCAATCTTTGGATCTCGCTTTTATGCCCATGCCTAGTTCTGGCCATGGGCCTAAGCCTAGTATGAATATGAATTGAGAATTTTGTCTTATAAGACTAAATAAACTTACACATCTGATTGGAGACACATGTGGTACCTTGATCCCTAGCTAGTTAAAGTCTTAAGTATACCAAACTTATATATAATATGCTCGGTAATAAACTCAATTACTTCCTTGTGAGTCATATTTTTTAGAGGAAGAACTTTAATCCATTTTGTAAGGTACCTCAATGGTGGAGATCATCAGGTTCGCCAAGTCGTAGGTGGGCTATGTCTTAGGGATGAACCCCAAGGGCATCAGCTACAAGGTAGCGTACGAAACCCGCTTCCTCACGCATGTCACAACAACAAAGTGTTTGCTAGTCAAAAAGTACTTTAGCGACAAGGATGACAGCCCACCTTTATGTCACATAGCTAAAAAGAAATCACAATAATGGCGAGTACCACTTCCCCACTGCATGAGAGAAATTATGGAGCGGCGGATGATAATGTCGCCCACCGCTATAAATCAAAATGAGAAAAAAAAACGGCCCTAGCTCATGCTGTAGTCCACCGAGCCCTGCCCTTGTGTAAAGTTCATGACCATTGTGGATTCCCAAAGGTATGAATGTTTTGGTGATGAATGACAAGCATGAAATGTGACTAATGTCTACACGAGTGTTTTGCGTGTAGGAAACCTTATCTACTACATGATGATTTTTGATAGCTACCTTGGTGATTGATGACAATAATCACAAGCATGGAGGCTTGGTGAGCTTGATGGAGTCCAAGGGTTGATGGAAGATGGATCAAGGCTAAGGACAAGTTAGGCTCAATTGTTCAGCGTGAGGTTCCTATGCCTCCATGAGGTTGGGGGTAACTTCCCATCCCGTAGGGCTCATAGTTGTCATGGGAGGAAGTAGTGTAGTTTGTTGATGAACTAGCAAATCCGGGAAACTATGATTGCTCCCAATGGTATTGGGAGTTTCCCAAAGTACCCAGTTGAGGTGTGTTCATGGCTGTTTCGTGCTGCTGTTCTGCTCGTTGGAGTTGTGCTCTTGTTCTTGGCCTATCCCCTAAAACACTATGTCTTGCATGCTACGAGGGAGCTTGCAGTTTGTACACAAAGTGCTTTCTACCGATAATAGTGAGCCGAGGGTTAGGCAATTCAATTTCTATGTCATACCCCGGATAAAGCATGAAGTACCTATTGTTCTCATCTTTCAACAAGTGGGCTTGCAAGAAATGATCCTCTCCTAACAACGGGGCCCTAGGGATATGATCTATTATAGCTCTGTGAAGTGCGCCAATCTTTCTAGCAATTCTAGTGACAAAAGGGGTAAAAGTAATGGGTCCTTATTGCCTGAATGCTGTTGGCACTTCTCAAGTGCCCCTTTTATATGTGAACATTACCCCAATTAGAGCATAATTGATACTAATTTAGGCCATTTACCTATAATATTGTCTATATATTTGTATCTGCGTTGTTTTGGAGCTTTATTGCAGAAACAGGTAAAATTGGTGATTAAAGTGATGCTGGAGACGACAGGAGTCCAGAACCGACAAAAAGCACTGAAGAAGCCCAGTGCGCCGATCGACGCAGTACATGAGCCGATCGGCGCTAGGGTGTTTTGGCCCACAGAAGTGACCGAGGCCCATTCCACATGTTTAAGGAAGTTTATCTACGCAAGACACTTGAAGATATTTGCCTAGAAGATTTATGGAACTTCAAGATCTCGACGTGCAGTACAAGACTTTATCTCAAAGGAAAAGGTTCACATGTCAGCTATGGAAGGCAGAGGAACCGACTTGGAGAATAAACCAGAGAAGACACGGCTTGCGCCGATCCGCGCAATCCTGCGCCGATCCGCGCAACCGCCTTATTTGCTAGAAACCGAGTCCTTTACGAGTAGAACCCCTATAAATACTTGTAAACCCTGGCCGCAGAGAAGAGAGGCGACAGAGGGACAACAGATCTGTGAGTTAGATCCACCGGGGCTTGCCCCGTTAGAATAGATCTCTAGTTGAGTTTCAAGAACCATTAGTGTTAAGAGTTGATCCGTCAAGGTAGGCCATCTCGACGGGGATGAATCTTACTCTATGTATCTCAAGGATGATTGAATATGTTGATGATGGTTTTGATGATTTGTCTATCTTGATTCTATAATCATGCATGTGTTTATTCCAACTGCTTAGTTCTAGGCTAAGCAAGTTGATATTATCTTGATCGTGGTGATTAGGATAGTATTCGGACATTGTATTGATTATGGTTGCTTGATGATGCTAGTAGTGTGGTTTAGCGGTGACAGCACTAAGCCTACGCAGCACTATTGGATAGTTGAGTGGGGTAAGATACTCGCGCGATTAAGGGTTTCCTCTCGGCAGCGATAAATCGGGAGCCGCTCGGAAAGCAGGGTGGTCTTATTCATTATAGGTTTTCATTGATCTATGTAATTACCCATTATGATGCTATTTAATTAGACTTTCTGGTTACGATCTCACTAGTAGATATCTGGTTACTCACTTAACAGCCTAGGCTTACAAGGCATCTGGCGCACTTTGGCTTAGATTCACTAGTGTGCCGATCGGCGCAACGATTCACTAGTGTGCCGATCGGCTCAACTCCTACGCCGATCGGCACAACGACAGATTTACTGTCTGGCGCACCTTTGCGCTGGCCAGTCTCCCCCTCATGCAACCTGAATTCGACAGTAGCCTTGACTAGATCTTTTACTGTTAACTTTGTTTAATTATCCCTAAGGTCCCAGTGGATTCGATAAACCTTGGAATACTCAATTCAAGGGAAAAGTGCTACAATCGCACACCGTCCTCTTGCGGTATATAAGTGAGTGTGTAGGTACGATCAACAAGCTATACTTTTCTGCCGCCGTTGCCGGGGACCATAGCAGGTTTTTAAACATTGTTTGATGTATTAGTGTTTAGTCATTGTGCTTTACTTGTCTCTCTAGTACATATATTATGTTAAGTGAAACTAACAGGTATGGACGGTCCTAAGTCAAACAAACCCTCTAATTACACCGATGATCCAGAAAGACTCTTTCACAAGAAGAGAACAGCGGAGAAGAGAAGCAAGTCACTTGGAGATTTAGCTAGAGAAGCAGTCTGCGCAACACCTCGAGTATTATTCATAATAGAAGACCCAGTTCAAGAGCAAGAAGAAGAGGAGATGGCAGAGGTACCTATGGTTAATCGTCTCAAGCCACAATTGACTAGTATTGTTAAGACAGATTTCGAAGAAGCTCAAGATCAACTTCCATATCAATTGGAGAGATATGTTGGAATAGTGGTGCAACAACCGTTCACAGGTTCGGAAGATCCCAATCATCACTTGCAACACTTCCTTGAGGTTTGCGGTACATTCAAGATAGCGGGATTGACAAGAGACCAAGCATGTGTGCGGCTGTTCCCCTTCTCTCTAGTTGAACGCCCCAAGCAATGGTACAATGGATTGGAAAACCCAGTAAAAATGGTGTGGAACTCGTTAGCAGCTGAATTCTTGGCCAAATACTCCCCTCCTGGTAAGACTTAAGCTTTGAAAAATAAGATTCTTGGATTTACACAGAATATTGATGAGAGCATTAGAGAAGCATGGGAAAGATACAATGAATATATGGATGCATGCCCTCATCATGGTCTGACGGTTGGAGAAGTTGTTGAGAAGTTCTACACAGGATTGAATCTTCTATCACGTCAACAATTGGACGCCTCATCTGCAGGATCATTCATGTCAAGAACCCCCACCGAAGCTAAGAATTTGATCAAGTTGCTAGTTGAAAATCAATCATGGGATGGTGAGAGAAGCTCAAGGAATTTGCAACCTTCAAAAGGAGTAGCGAAGAGTGTGATTGAGAAGACTCAGAAAGACTTGATTATAGATCGCCTCGATGCTATTCAAAGGAGGTTGGACAATAATCTTCATATGCCTAAGGAAGAGACACTCAAGCTGGCGGAATCACGCTCCACATGTAGTGAGTGTGGAGAATTTGGTCATGTGTAGAAAGATTACCCTGAAGAGATGAAGATGCTAGAATATATGAAGAATAGTGGATGGAAGCCCCAATATCAGCAAAAACTATCCCACTATCGTCTCCAATGTCATGAGTTCTTCCAAGCTCAAGAGAAGATCAACAAGGACAATCAAGCTAAATTCAAGGTGATTGATCGTGTTCTTGAAGGAATTAATGACAAGGTGATAGAAATTGGGAGCTCCAATGAGCAGATTTTGAAGCATACCAAGATTATGGAGCAACAGATGGGACAGCTATCGCAAGCCATTCAAGGCAACAAAGGGGCTATTCCTGGTAATACGATGTCTGCAAAGCAGTTGAAGGCAATAGCTACACGGTCAGGAAAGCAAATAGAAGATCCAGAGCATTCTGCGGGAGCAAGGAAGCCCCACGCCGATCGGCGCACACCCGGCGCCGATCGGCGTGATGATCCTGTCGGTGCCGATCGGCTCCCTGAAAGCGCCGTTCGGCGTGAGGGGGATGTTGACCTCTCCGGTGTGAAAATGGGCATGGAGACAGAAGAGCATGGCCCTGCCATGTTCCTGGATACTCAACTACTGACGAAGACAGAAAGAGCGCGACAACACGACGAGCAATTTGCAAGGTTCGTTGATATTATGAAGAAGCTTTACATCAATGTCCCTTTTGTTGATGCTATCCAAGTTCCCACCTATGCCAAGTACATTAAGGACATGATGTAAAACAAGAAGTCTCTAGTTTCTGAGGAGGTTGTGAAGGTCACTAAGGAGCTAACGGCGGCAATCAATGATGTTGCACTGGAGAAGAAACCCGACCCTGGATCACCAAGCATCAAATGCATGATTGGGACAAGGATATTTGATAGGTGCTTGTGCGATCTTGGAGCAAGTGTAAGTGTTATGCCCCGTTATATATTCACAAGTCTCAATTTGCTTGAATTAGAGCATACGGGTATGTGTTTGGAGTTAGCCGATCAATCGGTACGCTTCCCCGATGGAATTGCTAAGGATGTGCCTGTTCAAATTGGAGATCACATCGTCCCTTTTGATTTTATTGTGCTTGATATGAATAAGAGGACGAGGACCCCATTGATCTTAGGCAGACCCTTCTCCAGGACAGCAAAGGCAAGTATTGATGTTGAGAGTGGTGAGATAAGCTTCGATATAAGTGGGGCTCCCTACTCTTTCAAATTTCACCCAAAGGGAGAAGAGTGTCGTGCTATTGATGAAGTGAAGAGATACAAGACACCGTGGCAATGTGGCATCAAAAGTAATTGGAGGGGATGTATGGATAGGTCATCCAAGCTATATGAACCATGGAGATAAGAGAAACTTCTAGTGTCATGACCTCACATCCTGCACCGCGACACTAAGGATTGATTGTTTGCGGGGTGGTCAAGCTCTTTGACCTCTAAATAACTAGAGCGCTCTTGGGAGGCAACCCAATGATCAGGGGATTTAGAAGTTGTTTAGTGCTTGTGGGAGGGCAACCCATTTCACTTAGTTAATTAGTGCTGGCCGGGAGGGCAACCTGGTGTTTTTAATTTGCTTGCTTGTGATAAAAACAATCTCTCGAATGAAAAGAATAGAAAAGTGTGTGCTTAATTCTTGTGTGCTCTTGCGTTGTCTGTTTATTCATGCAGAACTATGTATATACATACTATAGACTAATAATGCAGGAATATAAAAAAAAGACCAAAAATAGGAAGGAACAGAGCTTGCGCCGATCGGCGCATTATTGCCCAAGTCAGAACGGAAGGCTGACAACGCCCAGAATTGAAGGGGTGCTAAAAATCAACCAGCACAATAATTTTCACAGATAGAGCTATTTTCAAGGTAATTAAAAATCTTTTTGAATTAATTTTTGTATGCAAAATGGTTGCTAAATGACGCAAGAAAGGATAAAAAGCAATATCTAGCGAAGAAGCGAGGGGCCGGGAGCAAAAATGGACGTCGTGTCGATCGGCGCGAGTCAGTGCCGATCGGCGCGGTCACCAGATGAGCCCCGCTACATATGTCAATAGTACAGGAACATTGGGAAAAATGGAAAAATTAGGTGAAAGAGATGAACATGAGGCATCAGGATCAGCGCCGGACCAAAAGACAAGGTGCAAGGACTTGCGCCGTTCGGCGCCCTTCTGCGCCGATCTGCATAGGTACCCATGCGGTTCCCAAATGGGTGACAAAGGCGGCAGGCGTTGATTTTGAGGAACAGGTATGATTGCTATGCAGTGTGCAGTGCGAAGGAGACACGGAATTGACCAAAAGCTGGAAAAAAGACGGCGCGCCGATCGGCGCAGGCCCATGCCAATTGGCACAGTCAACAAGACATCGGGATTCCGTACTGTTCCCCTGCCAACCAACATGATGTACCAGGAAGCGACATGAAGGATGGGAATCAAGCGCCAGAATGGTCGGAGCATTCAAAATTTGAATTGTGCCGATCGGCGCACTGCCGTGCCGATCGGCGCGCTCTCAAATTTTGAAATTTTTTGGCGGTTCCTTCTCTTGGAAGTTTCCCACACTATAAAAGGGAGGCCAGGCGCCCCCAGTTTGGCACACCATACCGGTAATGTCTCCACCTTTCCCACTACCCACGATCTCGCACACGTTCCGCAACTTTCACAGATGGATCGTCTCCGCTCCTCCGTCGGCAATTTGGGCAAGAGGCTACGTCAGGGAAGCAGTTCCGGTGGCAGCGGCGAGTCGAGCGGTGACTCCTCGGCGAGGGGTGGCTCTGACGCTCGCGATGACATGTCGGTGGGAGGTGCATCCACCGGCTCGGCGGCGACATACGAGATCCACGCACGCCACTCCGTCTCCGGCGCGTCCCTTCCAATGGGGCATGCTACGAGGAATCAAACGGCGGCAAGCCATGGGGTTCCCACATCACCACCACCGCCGGCATTCATGTCGCGCACGGTGGAGGAGGGCTTCACCCTATTGAGCGTTGAGGAACAGCGGCACTACCTCGCGGTGAGGGGAAGGTTCGTCCCCAGCTTCGACTTGGACGAGACCTTCCTCACCTCGATCAGCCTATGGGAGGACATAAGGAGGATGCTTAACAATCTTGGTTGGGTGGACTTCCACCTTCTTCCCATGGACTACAACCTCGACGTCATCACCGAGGTTGCCTCTACGATGAGGCTTGGCACCGTCGAAGACGGCAACGAGGCCGTCAACTTCTGCGTCCGCGACATCAGCTACACGGTGACCATGGAGGCGGTGGCTCAAGCGTTCGGCTTCGACGCCAACGCCGACATCGCCGGCATCTTGGGACGTGGGGAGTTGGACTCCTTTTGGAGGTGGATCTCGTTCGTAGAAGAGATGAAGCGCGGCAACATCCACAACCCGACCATTCAAGTCTTCCATCGGTGGTTGGCGGCGTGCATAGGCGACAAGGTCAACTCCAGCAATGTCACCGATGCGGACTTGCGGTGGCTCTACAACGCCATTGTGAGTCCGTCTCATTGCAACCCCATGTCGGTGATGGTGCAGGGTTGGCTCGAGAAGAGGGGCAAGGCAAGCAAGAAGTTGGCCTTCGGGGCCTATCTTCAACGCCTAGCAGCCTCGTCTGTGACGGCGGCGGACCGGGAGGGCGCGATGACAAGTGGGAGTGCGCGACGGAGATCGGCGAGAATATGACTCGTGGCAATATTGTCACGGGAAGTGTTCGCGCCGGCTTCCATGTCAGTGGCACCAACGTCAAGCTCCCGTGTGCGGAGCTAGGAGTTTTCCTCCCTCGTAAGCTGGAGGGAGGAAATTGGCTTGAGGAAGGTCTCCTGGAGGGGGGCCGAGTTCTCAAGGACCGCTGTGGGCGGGTTCGATAGCCGGACACATCTACAGCAGCCGGCGGCGAGTGGGACTCCTGGGGGTCACGCCAGGGGCCTCAGCAGTACAAGTCAGGGTGGAGCGACGCAGCAAGCGGTTCACAGCCCTCTGCGCCGATCGGCGCTCCCTACTTCAGCGCGGGTATCGACTACAGGTACCAAGGGCGTGTACCTGTGGTGCCTCCTGTGCCCGGTGCAGACTTTTTCGTGCCCATGCAGGGGTACCTCGACAACAACATGCACTACATCGAGCACGTGGAGGACGCCACGTCCCAATGGAGGGACAACCACGATGCGATGTTGGAGGAGTTCGAGCGACTCAAGGCGTGGTGCTATGGCTTCGATCAGCCACCGCCTCCACTTTCGGATGACTAGAGTGCCTAGGAGTTGGCACATGTATCGGTTTCCCGGTTTGCGTTTTCTTTTATCTTTTGTAATCTTTTTCTTTATTTGCTTATTTGTGTGTGAGCGGGTTGGGAAACTATGTATCGAGTGTGCTTACTTTCATGCAAGTGTGTTAGTAGTAGTTAGTAGTAGTTTTATTTTCATGCAAGTGTGTTAGTAGTAGTTTTATTTTCATGCAAGTGTGTCCAAAAAAATTATCACCATGTATTCGAGTTTCGATCTTATTATAATGGTGGCAGTTATGCTCTTTTAGGAGAATTGAATTATTTATTCTTTCTTGGAAAGTGTTGATGAAGACCAAATAATATTGAGTATTGAATAAAATTTTGAACTTACACTTAATGATTATTCGGCAAATATGTCTTATGTGGAGCAATTTTGAGTACCCATGTGCTTCATTTGTGTTGTCCAGTTTGTGATGATAACTTAGTACCAATCTTTTCATAAATAAATTTTCATGTTTTAAACTTTGGAATTTATTATTTTCAAGATCCTTACCTACCAATGCCATATTTTGAGCAATTCTCATGAACCTTTGATATGTAGATAAACATTAAATTGATGGTTGAGTTCGGTTAGGATTTAATTCTTTTTGGTATGAACTTTACTAAGATGACAATTCTTTGTGTATAATTTTCTAGCCTTGCATTACTCATGCAAAAATTCAATTCCGCTGAGTACACTATCATAAACCCAAAACATCTTGTTGAGTATCATTCCTTGACCACATCCTATATTTCTAGCTATATTTAATTCTTGAATAAATGTTGAAGCCAGACAGATCAAATACCAACAAATGTTGGTGAATTTGGGTTGAAAGCCGATCGGCGCACTCTGAACCGATCGGCGTAGCAGAGAGCAAAATAAAAAAAAGGGAGAAACAAGAAGTGAAAAAAAAAGAGAAAAGCTCTGCTGTTTGCTAAGGGACTAGCAAAATTTTAAGTGTGTGTGGGGGGGGGGGGGGGGGAGGGATGGTATATGACATGCTTATTCTCGAAATTCATTCTAATATAGCCATGAATCATTCCAACCATGTGCAATCTTCCAAGATCAAATTTTTGCTATGCACATGTCCACATATCCAAAGTGTGAGTCCTTTCTGAAATTTTTCTTTCTTAATAGCCATCTTGATAAGTTTCTATAATTCCAACGAAGAATAATCTCCTAGCTTTACAATATATTATTGATTTATGTTTGCAATCCTTGAATTACCTCACCTAGATACTCATATAAGCCTTACACTAATATTATTTGATCAGTATAATATAGAATATAGATTGAGTGATTTGAAAGATGAGTTGTTGTCTTGGATTATTTGGAAGATAGATTCTCTATGTTCACAACAATCTTTTAAGTAATTTACATGTGTGGAAAAGTTATAATTTGTGAGTTGGACATGATCTGTTGCTTTGGGAAGAAACTTTAAGCTTTAAGCCCATATTTGAACTATTTTGCTGAATACCAATATGAAATACACCACAATAGAACAATGCTTAAGATTTGCTGATTTGAGACATCTTTTATGATAGAAAGAGTATGTTTTTCGATTTTTCTTTCTTTTACTTTACTCGGGACGAGCAAAGGTTTAAGTGTGGAGGAAGTGTTGGCACTTCCCAAGTGCTCCTTTTATATGTGAATATTACCCCAATTAGAGCATAACTGATACAAATTTAGGCCATTTACCTATGATATTGTCTATATATTTGTATATGCATTGTTTTGGAGCTTTATTGCAGAAACAGGTAAAATTGGTGATTAAAGTGATGCTGGAGAGGACACGAGTCCAGAACTGACGAAAAGCACTGAAGAAGCCCAGTGCGCTGATTGGCGCAGTACATGAGCCGATCGGCGCTAGGGTGTTTTTGTCCACAGAAGTGACCGAGGCCCATTCCACATGTTTATGGAAGTTTATGTGCGCAAGACACTTGAAGATATTTGCCTAGAAGATTTATGGAACTTCAAGATCTCGACGTGCAGTACAAGACTTTATCTCGAAGGAAAAGGCCCACATGGCAGCTGTGGAAGGCAGAGGAACCGACTCGGAGAAGAAACCAGAGAAGACACGGCTTGCGCAGATCGGCGCAATCCTGCGCCGATCGGCGCAACCGCCTTATTTGCTAGAAACCGAGTCCTTTACGAGTAGAACCCCTATAAATACTTGTAAACACTGGCCGCACAGAAGAGAGGTGATAGAGGGACAACAGATCCGTGAGTTAGAGCCACCGGGGCTTGCCCCATTAGAATAGATCTCTAGTTGAGTTTCAAAAACCATTGGTGCTTCAAGTTGATCCATCAAGGTAGGCCATCTCGACGGGGATGAATCTTACTCTATGTGATGTGAACAAGGGTTCCCGATCTTCCGAAAGGTTCTTGGTAAGTTGATTTGGTCGGAGGCGACACACAAATCGATCCGGCTTCATAACAGCACGTTCTAAACCACGCAATCGCAGCACGACGTCTCCTCTGGTTATCAACCGTCCAAAGACGATTGACCTCGCCGAGAAGGCTAATCCCTGCCTGCGAATCAAGAACACAAGCAAGAACAACAAAGAATGCAACACAATTGTAGATGTATGATTAAACTCTCGAAGTTGGGGTCTCACAAACTGATGAACGACGACACTGTTTATGAACAAAATTGATCTAAGCAAAACCAAAACCCTAATGAAGAGGCGGCGACTGTATATGAGGACCCTAGGGTCGTGCAAGACCCCCTGGACGCAGCCCTAAGTGGGCTCAACTCGTTACATGGCCCAAAGACCGATTACGGTGTCGCAGCACTAGGACAGATTCTGGAAGTCGATTTGTTTTGGCTATTGCTGACGGCTCGGGAAGAATTTTGTTATGGGACTGGTTGGGTTGGAAAGTTCTTTTCGTTATATTTCCAGGCATATATAGAACGTCCAAATCCGAGTCCGTATGCGTCCTGGGTGTCCGTTTTAGTGCAGACTGGTCCTGGGCTCCGAAACAGACTCGAAGTCGGTTTTGATTGGGCCTCCACCTTGGCCTGGACGTCCTTGCTGGCCCATCACGTCTCCAATCACCTCTCCAGCTATCTCATCATCATCTCCATGGTTTCTAACAACAATTAATTCATTAGGTAGTAATCTATTCTCAAAACCACATAATAAAAATATTAGAAACGATCTCACCTGTAAATTCATGTGATGCACATGAACTTTCATCTTAGTGAAAGGAGTGTTGTGTGTATTCATGAGTGTGATGTACTCATCATTCTCCCCCTTTTGAATTAGAGTCGTCCTCGACTCGATCCCATCTCTTTCTCCCAATAGTGGTCTCAAATCTGAAATATAAAATATAGAACTATTCCCAAACTTGGAATGCACCTCGTGTTTATATGTGTTATGAAAATTATCATCACAATGTGAAACCATAATAGAAGGCATGCCATGCAAATTAATGACCTCTTTGAAAACTTGCTCAGCATTATGAACGTCATTCTCACTCTTATGACAAGATGGAAAATGTGTGATCTTAAAAACACTAGAAAAACATGACATGATATGGTAATTGTTATTGCAGTTTTTTAGTTCATCATTTGGTTGTACAACACAAGGAGTATTCATGTTTGAGCAAATATAAACTTTATGCACCATAAATACACCTCTATGATCATAGTTTCCTATAGCATAAATTTTTTTTCTTATTAGTAAAGGCAATTCAGTTTGAGAAAAGATTTGCTTCTCCACGGTATTTAGATTACAAAGAACATCAAATTCAATATAACCCAAAGTATTTAGAGAAGATAATAATTTCTGCTCATTCTTTTCACATGTTATTAAAATCAAATGTTTTATTTCAGCACTAGTAGGTGAATCATAAGCAAAAACATCAATCTTGTTCATTTGTTGTGGCAAAGGTATAAGTGAAGCAGTGACACACAACTCCTCTTTATCACAAGGATCAGTAGATAAATCAACTTGTGGCAAAGGCAGATCAAGACAAGGTTCCAATACAACAAGATTGTTGGAACAATTCATCACATCAAAAAAGCTCTTACCTGAAGCAACAACATGTTCTTCATCTTTCACACTATCCTCTTCTTTGTGTAGAACCTGAAATGTATTAGTTGCAACAAGAGACAAGGAAATATGTTCATCATCTAATTCAGATTTTGATGTAAGTGTTGCAACATTTGAAATAGTCCATTCTTTCCTAAATGGTTCATTCTTTCTTCTCTTAAGTCTTTGTTGATCCTCTTCTAAAATTTCAGCAGCAGACATAGGTTTAAGAGTAACTCTTCTACCATTGTATTTAAATGAATAGCTATTAGCAATGGTATTGTGCAAAGCATTATTTGTAGAAATCTAAGGCTTACTCAATAACAAATAACACGCTTGCATAGGCACTATATCAAAATCTGCACAATCCTTATAAGAACCAATAAAAAATTTAATGCGTGCAATTTTATCTACCTTTATCTTACCACAAGAATTTACCCATTGGATGTAGTATGGACATGGGTGTGGCTGTGTGGTCAAGCCGAGCTTCTCGACCAATTCCAAGCTTGCGATGTTGTTGCTACTCTCTCCATCAATGATGACACAACAACGTCGATCCTTCACAACTAAGTGAGTCTGAAACAAGTTGTTCATTTGATTTTGCTCTACCTTCTCCATTTGAGAACTAAACACTCGTTGTGCTACAACACTTGTATCAACCTCATTTGACACCATCGACTCATCACCATCGGTGTTGTAACCTGTCATTGTTAATAAAAAACAAGAAAACACACAAGAGTATATTTTCCTATCACCATTGTTTGATCACGGTGGAAACTCTCAACAAGCAAATGACAACACCTAACTGAGTTCTTACAAGATTCTTAGTAGCAAAACAGAGGATACCTTGGAGAGTGTGATCCGACGATTGCGAGGGTCCAAAGATCTGTGCCTAGTCAGAAGGATATGTATGGAGCTAGGTAGGCAATTTATAGTAGCAAGGATTAGCAAAATTTCAATTCAGAAATTGCAAAACTGAATAATAGTCCCAAGCTAGTCCATGTCACTGGCCTAAACTTGTCTTGGACCTAGTTCAAGCAAGCAAGCAAATGGCTCAACAAAGGACACAAAGGCTGCAAGCAATTTTGAATTTTTTTTTTGGCGAGATGGATGCAGCGGAAAGTGGAATATGTGAAAATTGGTCCGAGGTGGTGAGGGTAGGTTTAGGGTGGGATTATGGTGGGCGTGTTGATCAATCAACCCTAGCACACAAAGCCGACAAAACCGAGGATGGTGAAGGGAATGGCGGCTAGGGTTGCAAGGGAAACACTACTGATGACAAAAACACAAACTAAACCAGCGACTAAACAAGAACTAGGGCACAAACTCAACACTACGGACTCTGAAATTGAAATATGCAAAGGCTAAACACGTGGTTATGGGCGGGGAAAATTTTTTTTTGGTATTTTCTGTGGACGATAGGAAGAACACGAAAACAAAACTAAAGGGTAGTGCGAACCTGACGGTGCACCTGAAGCTCTGATTACCACTTGATGTGAACAAGGATTCCCGATCTTCCGAAAGGTTCTTGGTAAGTTGATTTGGTCGGAGGCGACACACAAATCGATCCGGCTTCAGAACAGCACGTTCTAAACCCCGCAATCACAGCACGACGTCTCCTCTGGTTATCAACCGTCCAAAGATGATTGACTTCGCCGAGAAGGCTAAATCCTACCTGCGAATCAAGAACACAAGCAAGAACAACGAAGAATGCAACACAATTGCAGATGTATGATTAAACTCTCGAAGTTGGGGTCCCATAAACCGATGAACGGCGACACTGTTTATGAACAGAATTGATCTAAGCAAAACCCAAACCCTAATGAAGAGGCGGCGGCTCTATATGAGGACCCTAGGGTCGTGCAAGACCCCCTGGACGCAGCCCTAAGTGGGCTCAACTCGTTACATGGCCCAAAGACCGATTACAGTGTCGCAGCACCAGGACAGATTCTGGAAGTCGATTTTTTTCAGCGATTGCTGACGGCTCGGGAAGAATTTTGACATGGGACCGGTTGGGTTGGAAAGTTCTTTTCGTTATCTTTCCAGGCATATATAGAACGTCCAAATCCGAGTCTGTGTGCGTCTTAGGTGTCCGTTTTAGTGCAGACTGGTCCTGGGCTCCGAAACACACTCGAAGTCGGTTTTGATTGGGCCTCCACCTTGTCCTGGACGTCCTTGCTGGCGCATCACGTCTCCAATCACCTCTCCATCTATATCATCATCATCTCCATGGTTTCTAACAACAATTAATTCATTAAGTAGCAATCTATTCTCAAAACCACATAATAAAAATATTAGAAACGATCTCACCTGTAAATTCAGGTGATGCACATGAACTTTCATCTTAGTGGAAGGAGTGTTGTGTGTATCCATGAGTGTGATGTACTCACCACTATGTATATCAAGGATGATTAAATATGTTGATGATGGTTTTGGTGATTTGTCTATCTTGATTTTATAATCATGCATGCGCTTATTCTAATTGCTTAGATCTAGGCTAAGCAAGTTGATATTATCTTGATTGTGGTGATTAGGATAGTATTTGGACATTGTATTGATTATGGTTGCTTGATGATGCTAGTAGTGTGGTTTAGCGGTGACAGCACTAAGCCTGTGCAGCACTATTGGATAGTTGAGTAGGGTAAGATACTCACGCGATTAAGGATATTCTCTCGGCAGCGATAAATCAGGAGCCGCTCAGAAAGCAGGGTGGTCTTATTCATTATAGGTTTTCATTGATCTATGTAATTACACATTGTGATGCTATTTAATTAAACTTTATGGTTACGATCTCACTAGTAGATATCTGGTTACTCACTTAACAGCCTAGGCTTACAAGGCATCTGGCGCACTTTGGCTTAGATTCACTACTGTGCCGATCAGCTCAACTTCTGCGCCGATCGGCGCAACGATTCACTAGTGTGCCGGTCGTCTCAACTCCTACACCGATCGGCGCAACGACAGATTTACTGTCTGGCGCACCTTTGCGTTGGCCAGTCTCCCCCTCATGCAACCTGAATTCGACAGTAGCCTTGACTAGATCTTTTATTGTTAACTTTTTTTAATTATCCCTAAGGTCCTAGTGGATTCGATAAACCTTGGAATACTCAATTCAAAGGAAAAGTGCTACAATCATACACCGTCCTCTTGCGGTATATAAGTGGGTGCGTAGGTACGATCAACAAATGCTAAGGTGAGCCAATGGTTGATGAGGAAAAATATGGGGTTTGTTTTGATTTTCTTGATTATAGCATGGAGATAGGCTTTGTCCAAACTATTCACTGAACGTACTTCACCCAGAGGTGTTAGGTAGTGAGTGATAAAATGGTGAATTATGCGGAGTGAAGGGTTATGAATGTCACTAGTACGTTCTTGACCCGTAACGGGATTTCCTATCTTTGACCAAAGTCCTTGTGGTGTGAAACCTTTAAGTTTATCAATATCTAAAGCGGCCTTATGGTCAAAACCAAGATAAGTGCTAATTTCTTTTAAGGACCGTTCGTAGGTTTCACCAAAAAGACAAAATTCATAGAGTGTGCCTATTTTGTTTGACTCATGGGCATGAACTTTGAAGGTGCAAAGAAATTCGATAGTAACCCATTTAGAACCGGATTCATTAAGGTGATAGAAATCATACCACCCCGCCGTGTTAAGCGTGTACTCAAAATCAGTGAGGATGCCGATTCGCTCGAGGAAGTCGTGGTCAAACTTGCGCATGGATGTGAACTCCCGGTCTTGAATGGCGGTGAACTTGCTTTGCTCGTCAAAGTCATTGAACACCATGTTCTCTTTACTCTCCATGAACTTCTCAAATTCTTCATCTTGCATACTTGCCACCATTGGAGCCTCGGATATGGACATTGTTTCCAAGTGGTAACTCGGAGCATGCTCATATGAAGCTTCTGAGTGTTCAGCTTCTGAGCGCTCACTTCAGGTACGCCTCCCACGACTTGAGCTGCTGCTGCTGAACTTGGTGTAGAGGCCCTTCCAAATGTTTGTCATTCCTGCAAAAGGGTTACTTGGACATAATACCTGAAGGACAATATGATAATAATGGTTAACGGTTAGTCGTTCAGTTAGTAGTCCAAGTGTTAGTCGTTCAAGCGTTCTAAGGAGGCTGTAATCTTTTCTCTAGTTGATTTTATTTCAGCACACTTTTATTCCTATGTTCAAAGTGCACTTACTAAGGGGAACTAGTGAAAGAGAGAGTGGAAAGGGAGAAAGATGTGAGGGAGAAGAGTGTTTTCAGCTGAAGGTTGAGGGATGAAGCATTTGGAGAACGAGCCCCGGTATTTATAGGCTAGAGAGGAGGCTTGGAGGGCAACATCCCACGCCGGGCGGCGGGACACAACGGGCGGCGAGCCATGCCGAGCGGCAGCCCTTTTTCCTCCACTTGCTGTATTACTGCATTGGTGGTTATGGTAGAGGGCTAGGTCCATGCTCCATGTGATCCACTTGCTACCTTTGGCCAAAACTTTGTGTTGAGAGTGTGGGGAGCAAGGAGGGATTGATGCGATGGCCAAAGTTGGATGTTTGCAGTGAGTATCCTGCCACTCATGAGGCCTAGGGGAGTTGGATGGCAGGTGAGAGTTGGTGATTGGAGTGTGAGGTGACTTGAGTGGCTCTCCTTCGTTTGGTTTCACTCATGGCAGGGTCTTATGTGAGAACTTTTTTTTCCCAAAGAAAATGCTGGCAACACCTCCTCCACTCATGGCCATGATCCCTGCATCTCAAGAGCAAAGATTCCGAGAAAATATGTGGCAGCCCTGCTGGACGGCACAAAAATCACCCATTCGGGTGGTCATTTTTCACAAAAAATGACCTTCGGGTGCTAAAATTTGACTGGCCGGGTTAGAGTTTGGGAGACTTAAAAGTTACCCAGCCGGGTCATCGGTTTTCATGAAAAAAGACCTCCCGGGTGCTGAAATTTGACTAGCCGGGTAAGAGTTCTGGATCATCACCCAGATAGTTGTTTTTGACGAAAATTGACCTCCCGGCCAGGAAATTTTGCCGAGACATCACCAGTTTTTTTTAAGGGCTAATGTAATCGTTTGAAGAGGGAAATAAAAGCAACCTAATTTAGTGGTATGTATAGGAGAAGGGGGGATAAATATCAGTTACCTTCTGACAAGCGTCCGGAGTTTTCGTCTCGAACAAGACGTCCTCCCATTTCAGTTTTGGCGGTGCCTTCCGTGGATGGAGAATTTTCCACGGTCGGTGCAACTTCTTTCTTCCGCCATACTTGTTTGATTTTCTTGGTCTTGGTGGTGACCTTTTCCTTTACTTCTTGTGGCTCGTTCTTGTTTTGGACGGTGATTGTGTGCTCTTGACTTTTACCACCGGTGTGCCCGATTTTTTAGCCATTGGGTATACCTCAATTTTCTGCACCGTGTTAGGATTTTTACCGTAAAAGATGCGTACCTGATTGCATTGTTCCGTTCGGGGCTTGAAGGCAAATTTTTCTTCGTTCCCATTAATATTAAGGTGGATTTCTCTAGCCCCAACGTCAATGTTGGCATTTGTTGTGCTAAGGAACGGCCTTCCTAGTATAAGAGGTGTCTTCACGCCGGCCTCCATATCTAGCACCACAAAGTCGACAAGAACGAGACAGTTCCTTATCTTCACGGGTACGTTCTCCGCAGTGCCCGCGAGGTAGCGAACTGATTGGTCGGCGAGCTACAAGCACATTGCTGTAGAGGATAGTGAATTGACATTAAGTTTGTCATACACCACCTTTGGCATGACTCTCACGCTTGCCCCTAAATCACAAAGGGCGTTGTTGAATTGTAGCATCCCGGTGGAACAGGGGTTGGTTGGACATCCCGGGTTTTGCTTCTTTTCTAGGAGAGATTTCAAGATGGTGGTGTTGGATTCCTCTGTTAATTTGACAATCTCAGTGGATGGCATTAGGCGTTTATTGTTGAGGATGTCCTTTAGGTACTTGGAGTAGGTAGGAACCTGCATGACATCAAGTAGTGGTATGTTGACATATAATTTCTTTATTACCTCTACAAACTTCCCAAATTGCTCATCCACTATTGGCTTGCATTGGCAAGAGGGAAATGGCAACACCAGCATATCATAGAACTCATGTGGTGCCTTCTTGGGAGGTGCCTTTGCCTCCTCAACTTCAATTTCTTCTTCATCCTTTGACTCTACATTGGGTTCCTTGTCCTTCTCTGCATTGTTAGGATTTGGCAGATCCTGTGTAGATTTTCCGCCTCTAGCTGTGACAGCATTAACATTTTCTTTGAGGCTAGCTTCCAGCTGACCAGGGAGCTTGCCAGAGTTAGGCTTAATAATAGAAGCGACCAGCTGAGCAATTTGTGTTTCTAACATTTTATTATGGCTAAGCTGGTTTTGTAGAGAGGTATTGAAAGCTTCCATGCGAGAATCTATGCTTTCTAGGACTTTATCAGTGGCAATAAATTTTCTACTAATACTTTCATTGATTTGAGGTTGTCCTAGAACAAGATCACGGAAGGAAGGTTCATTACGGGTGAAGTTTCCAGGGTTACCCATATTCTTGTCAAAGGAGAGGTTTGGCTTGGACTCCCATCCGAAGTTGTTCGTACGGGGCCTAAACCCATTATTGTTGTTGTTGTTGAGGTAGTTCACTTCTTCTTCTTGAGTCTCTGGGTAGCAGCTTCCCATATGTCCAACATTACCACAGACCTCGCAAGTCATGCGAGAGTCTAAGGATTGGGCAGTCTGAGGCGAATCCATCTTCTTTAGAAGTTGATCCATCTTGATTGCTAGCATGTCAATACCATCAACTTGGTGGACTCCCCTCATCTTGGGTTACGGCTGGCTCTGCCTCTCATCATAGCCACTGTAGTTGGCGACCATCTTTTCTATGAGAGTTTGGGCTTCTTTGACCTTTAGGGAGAAGAAAGAACCTCCAGAGGCTGCATCAAGGTGTTCACGAGCGGGACGGTTGAGCCCATGGTAGAAGCTTTGGATTAGCAACCAATCTAGCATTCCATGATGTAGGCATGCCAAAGTGTACTCTTGGAAGCATTCCCATGCCTCAGGGATGCTTTCGTCGATCAGCTGTTCGAAACTTCAAATCTTGTTCTGCAGGGCACTAGTTTTGCCTAGCGGGAAGAACCTGGCAAGGAAGGCATTGAAGCACTTGTCCCATGTGGTGAGATCTTCTTGATTGCTGTAGAACCACTGCTTGGCCTTCCCCAAGAGTGAGAATGGAAAAGGGCGAAGACGGATGGCTTCAGGGGTCACATCCCTCATGGTGAAAGTGTTGCACACCACCAAAAACTATTAGAGGTGGGCATTTGCGTCTTCCAATGCCTTGCTGAAAGGACCGAGTGACCAAGAGGTGGGGGGGGGGGTGAATCAGGAACTCACACTATGTACCAATTTAGCCATTTTCTAAAACCTACCACTCAAAACAACTCCTACACAATTCTAGTGATGATCACACTAGCAAGATAATGAACCTATGAAAGGATCAACAACCTAAGCATACTAGTGGATCACACAAGGCAATACAACTCCTATGCAAGCTAGTAAAAAAAGATACGTGGAAGCACACAACAAGGTAGCAAAGGAGCCTACTCATGCAAAGCTACTAGATCATCAAGAACAAGACAAACATACAAGCATGAGTAGCACTATACATACTAGGGTGATCGATCAAGCCAAACCAACTCCTATACATGCTAGCGATCAAGTGAAAGCTAAGTACAACTAGCAAGTAGAGAAGCCTATTCATGCAAGTCTACAAGTAACCAACTAGAGCACGATAAGCATACAAGCATGAATAGCATGGTATGTAAGTGCGGAAAGTAAAGCATCAAAGTAAGGAGTAGAGTAAGAGATGGCTCATGATTTTTTCTCGAGGTCTCGGAAGGATGGCGCCTTCCCCTACTCCTTGTTGGACCACTCCTGCCAGAGTCCTGGTCCCTCCCGCCACCAATGTGGAGTTCTCGCCCACGAGCCCGCAATCACTCCCGGAGTAAAGACATGGTGTGCATCACCGCAGCCACCAAGGCACAAGCTCGCCTCCCTCGAGAACTTGCCGGACTCCTCGAGCCGACACGGGCGCTCACTATTAATGCCCCTTTCACCGGCGGGCTCAAAATGTGTACAAACATGTGACGGCCTTCACAACCGATCACGGTAGGCTCGATCACCGACACCTAACCGGTCTAGGTCTCATCATAGACCAAGAGTAACAACCTAGCTCACACCCTCAAGGACACCCTAGCCTTAGATGTGGATCAATGCTCAAGTTACTCTCACTAGCACTCTCAAGATATGCAATATCTCCTCTTAGTGCTCTCCTCTCTTCCTCTTGGACCTTACCAAATGCTCTCAGGGATTCCACTGGCCAAGAGAGGTCTCCAAGACCCCAACAACAAAGTTACATAGGCTTCCAACCTCCAACTAGCTGTTGTTCCATAAAATCCACTTTCTGGACCCCAATGACCGGACTGTCCAGTCACTGCCAGATCGGGCTGTCCGGTCTCTCTGGAACAGCTCCCAGAGCCGTTGGCTCCTCTGTCCAGACTGAACTCCTGTAGTTACCGGGCCATCTGGTCAACTGACCAGACCATCCGGTCAGACTTTCTCTCTCTATTCCAGAGAGCTCCCAATTTGCGTCTTCTCTGTCTTGGCGCGTCTCCATACAGACTGGACCGTCCAGTCTGCTAACCGGACCATCCGGTCACTATTGATCCTTGTGTAGACAAATTCCTTGCAAACTTCTCTCTGTCCACTTAGTGATCGTACAGTCTGGTTTCCACTGACCCCTCTGTCCGGTCACTTCATCCAGAAGCTGAAACTCCTCGTCCTCGATTGACTTCGTTTCCCGGCTTCTCCGAACAGCTCCTTGGCTTCTCCACTGTCACCTAGTGCATGTGATTTCATTGAGCATCCATGCACATCACCGACTAGACATGACCTAAGAGAAATGACCTAGACCCCCTTGATAGTTCGGTTTTTGCTATGGACTCAAAGCCCTAACAACTAGACAAATGTTCCCAACACTTGCTCCATAGCTTATCCTTAGCTTTGATCCATCTCCATCAACCTTTGGACTCAATCAAGCTCACAAGCCTCCATGCTTATGGTCATTGTCATCAATTATCAAGGCCTCCCTCTACAATCATCATAAGGTAGAAAAGGTTTCCTACACGAACAACATTCGTGTAGACATTAGTCACATTTCATGTTTGTCATTCATCACCAAAACATCATACCTTGGGGTGGCCTCAATGGTCATGATCCTTACAATCTCCCCCTTTTTGGTGAAGGGTGACAACCACTACTTGTGATGATCCAAAACGGATGAGCAATAAGGAACCAAAGGAAAAGAAAGGAATGAAAGGATTACCTTGGTCCTTACCTTGGAAGTAGTCTCCCCTTGGAATGTGCTAGGTGTTTGAGGGAGAACTACCCAATCATGTAGCACACTAGAAGTTGAGCTTGACTTGAATTTTGCGCCCGTCATGGTGTCGTGGTTGTTGATCTTGTTGACATAGACATGCACCATAGACGTAGATGTTGGTGTAGATATTCATCTTAATATGATCTTCGTGTGTGCTCCAAGTGAACATGCACCATTTCCTTGATCATCTCCAATATGTCTTCATGTTCTTCTCTTTGTCACCTCATATCTTCCTTGTATCTTCTTGTTCTTCTCCCCTTCTTGATGGTTGATCTTCATGTTCGTTTCCATCTTTCCTTCTCCTCTTGATCTATGACTTGGCTTTAGGATCTTCATGATCTTCATGTTCTTCTCCTTCTTTGTGTTATCGATCTAGACTTGGCTTTTGGATCTTCATGTTCTTCTCCCCCTTTGTCACCTATCACCAAAAATCAAAGACAAAACACAAGAGTACCAAAGAGCAAATAATAAATGGCAATATTTAGGAAACTCTCCCTTTCATGGTGCTCCTCCTTGGTCACGATGGTGTTCCACCATAGCTCCCCCTACACACATGACTCAACAAAATATTTTCTCAAGTATGAAATGGTTAGTCATTTGTGTGATGGGAATGTATGAGCCACCTGTCTTTGAGCAGTGCGAGTAGATTTAACCTCGGAGCTTGTTTGAACATGACTCAATGGGCATGAAGCACAAAGATCACTATGTGATCATCTTGAGGGTCATATACTTACATTGTAAATAAGCAACTCCCCCTAGAGTGCATGAATGCAAGTGAAAATGCAATAAGTATACAAATGCATGATGTGATGCTAAAAGAAAGAAAGAGAACCGCTACAAACCAAAGTGTCAACGATGAGTTGTTTCCTTCTTGAGCTTACTCACAATGAACCATTCTTCAAAGCCTTGGGCACACCATGAACCACCATCCCAAGCTTAACCCATGTCCATTGCTATCTCAAGGGGGTCCGAAGTTGACCTACAAGCAAAGAGAAACAAGCACAAAACAAAGACACAAACAACAAACAAAACAAACAAGACCATAAATTTACAAGAGACAAGCTTTAGGGAGGTCGAGAACATTGAGTTCTCCCCTTAGCTTGTTGAAGGTCTTCTCGTCGAGTGGCTTGGTGAAGATGTCCGCCAATTGTTCATGAGTCTGCACACTCACCAACTCAATATCCTTCTTCTCAATATGGTCTCTTATGAAGTGATGTTTGACTTGAATATGCTTTGCATGACCATGATCTCTAGTTTTGAGAGCCATTTTGATTGCTGCCACACTGTCACAATATAATGGCATTTGATTGTAGTGGAGGCCATAATCTAAGAGTGTTTGCCTCATGTAGAGAAGTTGGGCACAACACACTCCTACCGCCATGTACTCTGCTTCAGCTATGGATAAAGCCACCGAGTTTTGCTTCTTTGAGCTCCAAGATACTAGAGATCTTCCAAGAAATTGGCAACCTCCCGATGTACTCTTCCTAATTCACTTTGCATCCTGCAAAGTCCGAGTTCGAATACCCAAGTAACTCAAAGCTTGTTCCTCTAGGATACCATAGACCCATGGTAGGTGTATACTTGAGGTATCTAAGAATCCTCTTCACGGCCTTCAAGTGAGACTCCTTCGGGTTTGCTTGATAGCGTGCACACAAGCACACACTAAACATGATGTCCGGTCTTGAGGCGGTGAGATAGAGCAAGGACCCAATCATTGATCTATAGAGCTTAGGGTTCACCGGTTTATGCTTTGCATCATCATCCAAGGGTTTGCTTGTCGCCATAGGAGTGTGCAAAGGCTTGCAATTCTCCATGTTGAATCTCTTGAGAAGATCCTTGGTATACTTCTCTTAATAGATGAAGTTTCCTTCTCTCAATTGTTTGACATGAAAACCAAGGAACACATGTAGCTCTCCAATCATTGACATTTGAAATTCCCTAGCCATTATTTCTCGGAACTCTTCATTGAACTTCTCATTGATTGACCCATAGAGGATATCATCCACATAGATTTGGCACACAAAGAGGACCTTCCCAACATGCGGCTTGGAGAAGTGGCTCGATGTGAAGTATGTGAGGCGGCTTGGGTCTCCCTTCTCTCTTGGGTTCCCTCATGGGTAGGTGGATGCACCCTCAATGAATCTTGGGAGGAGCTAGTGGGAGAGGCAATGGCATATTGGTTTGGTTCTTGCACCTCGGAGGAAGAGGTTGGTTGAGGTGGTGGAGTTGAGGGCTCATCAATATTTTCATCATTGGCCTCGTGGGGTAAAACCTCGCCCACGGTCATGTTTCTCAAGGCTTCCCTCATAGGCTCATCTCCAATGATTAGTTCATGAAACTCATCTCCTTTCTGAGATCCATTTAACTCATCAAATTGCACATCATAAGATTCCTCCACACATCCTATGGCTGAGTTGTAGACCCGATATGCTTTGGAAGTCCCTGAATATTCAACAAGAATGCCTTCATCAGTTCCGCTCTCAAACTTTCTGGGCTTCCTCCTCTTCTTGAGAATGTAGCAAGTGCAGTCAAAGACCTAAAAATAGGAAACATTCGGTTTTCGTCCAACAAATAGCTCATAGGGTGTCTTCTTCTATAGCCGGTGGAGACAGACACGGTTTGAGCTGTAGCATGATGTGTTGATTGCTTCAGCCGAAAACCTCTCATGAGTTCTATACTCATCCAACATGGCACGAGCAAGGGTGATTAGTGTCTTGTTCTTTCTCACCACTACTCCATTTTGCTCGGGAGTATATGTAGCGGAGAATTCATTCTTGATTCCTTTCTTGTCACAATATTCCTCCACTGTTTTGTTCTTGAACTCAGTCCCATTGTCACTCCTTATCTTCACAATGCTAGCCTTGAATTCATTCTTTGCTCTCCTTGCAAACTTTCTGAAGATGTCACTTGCTTGAGACTTGTCCACAAGAAAGAAGGTCCAAGTGTATCTCGTGAAGTCATCGACAATAACCAAGCAATATAAATTCCCTCCCAGACTCTTGTAATATGTTGGCCCAAACAAGTCCATGTGCAAGAGATCTAGAGGACGAGATGTAGACATGAATGACTTGATGGGTTGAGATGATGCAACTTGCTTCCCAACCTAACAAGCACTACACAATTTGTCCTTCTCAAAGGTGACATCCTTGATTCTTTCAACTAGATTCCTCTTGACCATTTTTCTGAGTTGATTCATTCCAACATGTGCCAGTCTTCTATGCCACAACCATCCTTTTGTTGCCTTGGTGAATAGGCAAGTACTTAGTAGCATGTTGCTTGACTTGAAGTCTGTGACATACAAGTTCCCATGCCTCACTCCATGAAATACCAGTCCCTTCTTTGCATTTTCAATCATTGAACCATCCTCATGAAATGTGCACTTGAAACCCATGTCACAAAGTTGACCAATAGACAGGAGAATGAAGTTGAGGGTTTCCACAAGAAAGACCTTGGATAGATTGAGGTCCTCAGTGATGGCCACCTTGCCTGATTCTCTAACTCTCCCTTTTGAGTTATCCCCAAAAGTCACCTTCTCACTGTCTTCGTCTTCATCAATGTTGGTGAACATGGTTGGCTTCCTGGTCATATGTTGAGTGACCCACTGTCAAGAATTCGATGAGTACCTCCACTCTTGTAGTTGACCCTAGTGGTAGCCATAAGACAAGCACTAGAGGAAGAAGGGTTAGTATCCAAAGCATTACTTGATTGACTTTCACTAACCTCATCACGTCGAGCGATAAGCCCATCCTCATAAATAGGGATTCTTGCAATCCCTTCCTAAAGTCTCCTTCTAATGGGATAGTGAGGAGCATGGTACCTCCGATGACCATCCCCCATGTGCACATTGTCAAGGGTGCTGTAGTAGTGATGAGGATCATAGAGGCCAGTGACGTGCTCAAGAACGTGTCCTACTTGTGAGTGGATCACAAGTATTATCTCCATTTCCTTCTCAATTAAGAGCTCATGCCTTCTGTTGACGACCTCCTCAAGTAAGAAACCCCTCTCTTGAGTTGTGATTTGTAAGAGGAGTCTATCAATCACTTCATATGATGGGATCCTCCGAAGACCTCTGAATGAGTTTATCCTACACACAAGATCATAAATGCTTAAAAGAGCATCACAAAGGTCATCATTCGGATTTCTCACAAATTCACCAAGTTGAAAGATGAGATCCTGTTGGTGAGCTCGACGAAGATGCCAAAGTCGATCTTGTGGTGGAGGAGGCGGAGGCGCCAGAGCCGTAGTGGTGAGATTGATCATTTCCAATGATCATGTGAGCATTGTGGTTGGCGCTCCCCCTACACCAATGCATAGTCCACCCAAAGTGCTTGGAGTAGAACTTGGAATGACACTTGGGGTGGAGCTTGATGAAGCGCCTAATGAAGAGCTTGGTGTAGGTCTTCATCCGAAGGGTTTGTAGAAGCTGCTGCAAGGCAATCTTGTGAAGGGATCAAAGAAGTTTGAGCTCGAAGCTACTTCTTTCCCTTTTCTTGAGGATACTCCATTGTTCGCCTTGGAAGTCTTCTCCCCATTCTAGCTTGCGGTGATCTTCTTATCCTCAAAGAGCAACCCAATCACATCCTCGACGGAGAGACCCTTCTCCATAATGAGATCATGGGTGATGTAGAGGAGCTTGCTGCTAGGGAGCAAGGTGAGGATCTTCTCGACTATCACAATCTTGGGAAGCTCGAAAGTAGTTGCTCCAATCATGTCCACAATACCTCGCAAGCGAATAAGAGAGTCAAGTAAGTCCTCATTCTCATTAGCACGAAAAGTAAAGAACTCCTCAACAAGTGTATCACTAGCATGACCGATAAAAGACTCACAAGTACCATCAGCACTAGTCATACTAGAAGAGCTAGCAAGATCAAGAGAGCCAACATTATCAATCACCACATTAGGCACACTAGTAGATCAACCGATCAAATTGTCACTAGTAGAATCTAGGCACTCACTAGAACTAGGCACATCCACACAATCATCAACATCATATACATGATCATCGGTAAAGGTATTGGCAAAGTCCACAAGCGTGTCCATCAACTCATCTAGAATCATGGCATTGAGGTAGCTTTCCAACCGATCCTTCCAGGAGCCATGACCCCGCCCCGAATAGATGACATCCCAACTCAATACGGTCACTACTCAAGGCGGTTAAGCCCTATGATGAGCACTTGGATCTGATACCACATGAAAGGACCGAGTGACCAAGAGGGGGGGGGTGAATCAGGAACTCACACTATGTACCAATTTCGCCAATTCCTAAAACCTACCACTCAAATCAACTCCTACACAATTCTAGTGATGATCACACTAGCAAGATAATGAACCTATGAAAGGATCAACAACCTAAGCATACTAGTGGATCACACAAGGTAATACAACTCCTATGCAAGCTAGTAAACAAAGATACGTGGAAGCACACAAGAAGCTACTCATGCAAAGCTACTAGATCATCAAGAACAAGATAAGCATACAAGCATGTGTAGCACTATACATACTAGGGTGATCAATCAAGCCAAAGCAACTCCTATACTTGCTAGTGAGCAAGTGAAAGCTAAGTACAACTAGCAAGTAGAGAAGCCTATTCATGCAAGTCTACAAGTAACCAACTAGTGCACGATAAGCATACAAGCATGAATACCATGATATGTAAGTGCGGAAAGTAATGCATCAAAGTAAGGAGTAGAGTAAGAGATGGATCATGATTTTTTCCTGAGGTCTCGGAAGGATGGCGCCTTCCCCTACTCCTTGTTGGACCACTCCCATCGAAGTCCCGGTCCTTCCCGCCACCAATGTGGAGTTCTCGCCCATGAGCTCATAATCACTCCCAGAGTGAAGACATGGTGCACGTCACCGCTGCCACCAAGGCACAAGCTCGCCTCCCTCGAGAACTTGCGGGACTCCCCGAGCAAACACGAGCACTCACTATTGATGCCCCTTCCACCGGCGGGCTCAAACCGTGTACAAACGTGCGACGGACTTCACAACTGATCACGATAGGCTCGATCACCGACACCTAACCGGTCTAGGTCTCACCATAGACCAAGAGTAACAACCTAGATCACACCATCAAGGACACCCTAGCCTTAGATGTGCATCAATGCTCAGGTTACTCTCACTAGCACTCTCAAGATATGCAATATCTCCTCCTAGTGCTCTCCTCTTTTCCTCTTGGACCTTACCAAATGCTCTCAGGTATTCCACTGGCTAAGAGAGGTCTCCAAGACCCCAACAATGAAGTTATATAGGCTTCCATTCTCCAACTAGCCGTTGCTCCACGAAATCCACTTTCTGGACCCCAATGATCGGACTGTCCGGCCATTGCCAGACCGGACCGTCCGGTCTCTCTGGAACGGCTCCCAGAGCTGTTGGCTGCTCTGTCCAGACTAAACTCCTCTACTAACCGGATCGTCCGTTCAGACTTTCTCTCTCCATTCCAAAGAGCTCCCAATTTGCGTCCTCTTTATCTCAGTGCGTCTCCATACAGACCGGACCATCCGGTCTGCTGACCGGACCATCAGGTCACTATTGATGCTTGTGCAGACAAATTCCTTGCAAACTGCTCTCTGTCCACTTAGTGATTGTACAGTTCGGTCTCCACTGACCCCTCCGTCTGGTCACTTCGTCCAAAAGTTAAAACTCCTCGTCCTCGCTTGACTTCGTTTCCTGGCTTCTCCGAACAGCTCCTTGGCTTCTCCACTGTCACCTAGTGCCTATGATTTCACTGAGCATCCATGCACATCGCTGACTAGACATGACCTAATAGAAATGACCTAGACCCCCTTGATAGTTCGATTTTTCCTATGGACTCAAAGCCCTAACAACTAGACAAGTGTTCCCAACACTTGCTCCATAGCTTGTCCTTAGCTTTGATCCATCTTCATCAACCCTTGGACTTAATCAAGCTCATAAGCCTCTATGCTTGTGGTCATTGTCATCAATTTCCAAGGCCACTGTCTACAATCATCATAAGGTAGAAAAGGTTTCGTACACGAACAACACTCGTGTAGACATTAGTCACATTTCATGTTTATCATTGATCACCAAAACATCATACCTTGGGGTGGCCTCAATGGTCATGATGCTTACACTTGCCACAGAAAGGACTGGCCAAAACCATGTTGATTAAGGCCGGTTTCAGCTCATAACCTCTGTTCCCCATGTTCGGGTTTGGACCGGTGCGGATGTTGTCCGTAAACGGGGTGGAGTAGTCACGAATCATCTTTTCAGCCATAGTTGGTTGAGCGGGCGTAGACGGGCCTTGCTACTGAGCTTGTGTGATGGGTGGTGCTTCTAGAGCAAGTATAGGCTGAGGAGGGGTGAGTCGTTGATGCACTCTCCTCAACAAAGCCTCCGGATCGTTGTGGTAGTAGTCTGGTAGGTTGAAACCAGTCATAAAGCGTCCTATTTACACCACAAATAAACAGAACAAGGGTAAGCCCTCAAAAGAAAGCGGTAGCTTCTTGATAGAAATATCAATTTAATAATTTCTGATATCTTAGCCTATTGCTTCCCCGGCAACGGCGCCAGAAATGCTTGTTGATACTTCTTAACGTCGTATCAAGAATATCACTATTCCTGGTACGGCGCTAGAAATGATTGTTAGTATTTTGTTATGCTTTAAGAGTAAAGTGAATTAATCTGCAAGCGCACGGAACACCATTGTAGCATTTCACCCGGGAGTATTCGAAGGTATCGTATTTATTTTCCTCAGGGAAGCTAGGCGTAAGATTATCTTGGTTTAACAAAGATATAACTATAAGAATTATACCAACTAACCAAAGACGGGGGTAAGGATGTTCAATAATAAATGTAGGGGTAGTAACATAGGAGAAATCCACACTAAGATAAATAAAGAGAACGGTTAAGCTAGCCAGGAGGACAGCGAGTCTAAGCCTAAGATTCCTAAAATATATCTTTCTATTGTATCTAAGTGAAGCATAAAATCCTAGTTACTCGGGTCAAGCGCTTAGACCAATTTCTTGGTACAGCCTCGAGTCTTTCACCTGTTAGCTCACTTTAGGGCATGAAAACGATCGACTAATATGGGTCGGTAACTAACCTCTGTACTAGTGGGTACACTATCGCTAGACAACCCTGCTTGAGACTTCTCGGACAAGGTGGATTACTAAAGCGACGGACAGGGTTGTCACCACCTGCCACCTACCACAGAGCCCGTGGGGACGAATGCAAATCTAGCTAGTGTTAACTTAGGCACCGCGCCTACGCCTTCACTAGATATTCTTCCGTTGGCCTAGCGGAAGAATAGCTGGGAAATAACCAAGTCTAAGTCCTAGAAAGAACTAAACTTAATTAAATCCTAGCCGGGAAACCCGTGAACTACACAACAAAGTTCCTTCCCGATAATTGTAACTAAAGGAATTGACTAAGTTATGATAAACACTTAACAAGATGTAAAGGGGAAGATATTTATATTGATAAAGGATAAGTTTTACAAAAGGAGAAAAGATACAAGAGAGCTCATACCAAGACTCCGAGACGATTCCAAAATCTCGAGCGATGCTTTCGACTAGACTCTAACTCCCGACTAACTAACCTACTCTACTAAGTAGCACAAGTAGTGGGAAATGGAGTCCTTGATATGTTTCTTCATTGATGTTCTTTTTTTGCCGAATTCGCCCTCTATTTACAGGTGGCGATGGGTCGGGGGGTACTTGTAGGTGAAGAAGAGTCAGTAGGCCGAAGTCGGTCTGTCGGGTAGCGGCCCAGGCTGGGCGGCCCTTGGATCGTGTCGATTCCCGACCGACTCCTCTTGGATGGCTTTGATCTTGTCCTGATGTCGGTTGTTTGGTCGGTTCGCACCGACTCCTCCATTTTGGGGCCGGTAGGCCTCATGGGCTGGCAACCCCGGGTGGCAACCCAAGGTCGGGTGGCAGCCCATGTCGCACGGGGGCCTAGGCCGGGCGGCGGCCTGCCAGGTGACGACCAATGTCGGGTTGCCTCTTGACTTCTCGCAGTTAGGCCACTTGATGGCCTTCTTTCGTTAGCCATATTTCATTACTTTTGGTCCGAGAGGAGAAAACGGCATCACGGTGAAGTGTTTTGCAAAATTGGCCGGGTCGGATGATCAGCCTAACAATGATTCCGGTCGATCAACCAGGTGGTTGATTTCAGCCTTAACGACCCTGTTGGCCGAGTCCTGATTTTAGCCGTAAACGACCCTGTCGGCCGGTGAAAAACGGTTGTTTCACAGTCATGATCGGCCGACGGGGTGTTTCTTCATGTTTTTGCATATTTTGACTCTTTTATACCTGCAAACACATATCTAACCAAAACTCGTGGAACTTTATTAGTTTCAATAAATATTTATTAAACTTTGGTCTTTACCTTGCATTTCTTGACCGGTGGGTGGCCGATAGCGGACCGATGAATCGGCCAGCTGAAGCGGCATCGGCGTAGGAGATAGAGCCGTGTAGTTCAACTTATCAAAGACCACCTAGGGCATCATGCTCACACTTGCACCAAGGTCGCACAGGGCTTGGTCAATTTTCTGCGCCCTGGTCGAGTAAGTGATTGTGGGGCACCTCGGATCTTTCATCTTTTCAGTAAGCTGGTTGAGTATAGCTGTGCTACACTCTTCTACCAACTTCACAACTTCTGTGGTGGGCATCAGACGCTTGTTTCATAGGATATCCATGAGGTAGCGAGCATAGGTTGGAACTTGCATCGTATCCAACAAGGGCACATTTATGTGGATCTTCTGGATAACTTCTACAAAGCGAGTGAATTGCTCATCCATAGTCGGCTTCCTATTTTGACGGGGAAATGGCATGGCGGTGGTGCGAAGAACTCATGTGGAGACATTTTCCTGTCATGTACTATTTCATCCTTGTCAGAGGGTCCTTCCTTCTCCTTTTCCTTGTCCTTCCCTGTAGTGTTAGGATACGGCGGGTCCCGAGTGGGCTTAGCCCCTCTCGTGCCCACTGCATTAATATTTTCAACGGGAGACTCGGGATGCCTTGGAATCTTCCACGACTCTAAGGGCGGAATAGCAGCTGCTAGCTGGGCTAGTTGGGTTTCTAGCATTTTATTAAAGCTAAGCTAATACTTAAAGGAAGAAGCAAGGCCTTCTACTTAGCATTAACATTTTCTAAAGTCTTGTCATTAGCCAAAAGCTTTCTACTAAAGGTTATATTAATTTTAGCCTGGCCTAAGACAAGATCTTTGAAGGAGGATTGATTGTTGGAAGAGTTGAGGTTGTTACCTCCTTGATAATACGGGTGTGGTTGATTCCACCAGTTGCCTCCTTGTGGACAATAGCCGTTGTTGTTGTTGTTGTCCGTGTACAACACGTCCTCACGAGTCTCATGGCAGTCATTGCCCGAGTGACCCGTGTTGCTACAGACCTTGCATGTCATGTGAGTGTCTAAGGCGTTGATGGTGCCGACATCATGTCCCTTGTCCTGTACATCCATCTTCTTCATGAGGAGGTCCTTTTTTGCGGCTAGCATGTCCACCTCCTTAACGGTGTGCATGCCCCGCTGGCACGAGTGAAGACGGTCTTCACTCCATCCTTGCTTGCAAACCATCTTCTAAATAAGTTCTTTAGCCTTTTCAACAATTAATGAGAAGAAGGCTCCTCCCACAGCAGCATCAATATGGTCACGAGCTGACAGACTAAGCCCGTTGTAGAAGTTCCGGATGATAAGCCACTCATCCATCTTGTGATGAGGACAGGCTGCAATGTACTCTTGCAACCTCTCCCAAGCCATGGAGATCGACTCCTTGGACTCCTGCTGGAAGCTTGAAATTCTTCCACGAAGGGCATTGGTTTTGCCCAAGGGGAAGAACTTGGCGAGAAACACGGCTGAACACTTTTCCCAGGTTCCCACAACATCCTTGTTCATGTAGAACCACTGTTTGCCCTCCCTAGAAGGGAGAACGGAAACAAACGAAGGCGAATGGCGTCTTGAGAGACATCCATCATCTTGAAGGTGCTACAAATCTTCAGAAATTGATGCAGATGGGCGCTATTGTCCTCATTGGCCTTCCCACAAAATAGTCTGACCTGCACCATGGTAATGAGACCCATCTTGATCTCGAAATTTGCATCCCTCGTGACGTTGGGTCCAATAGGAATATTGAACGCCGAGGGAGCGGAGAAATCACGAAGTCTCTTCTAGGCCATGACTTTGAAGCTTGATAGTGTGGATATGACTGTTTCACTTGTAGACACGTACTTCTGAGGAGGGACGAGACGTGCACGTACCCTTCTCAAGAGTTGTTTGGGATCTTCAATATAATTTTCAGGCAAGGTGAAGCCGGTCATGCATTACCCTGTTTTCACACAAAACAAGAAAATAGACAAGTTTAGCCTGTTTGGGCGAATGCCAAATAATCTCATATGCAAGAATAGAATAGAGGTAATTCTTCTGATCAATTTGCCTTCCCCGGCAACTGCGCTAGAAATGCTTGTTGGCATTTCTAAGAATCATCACTAAGTTGCCTTAACAACAAAGCCAGAAATGTGTACTGGTAATCTTTATTAAATGCGGAGAGTCTACAAGCGCATGGCGAATACCGTTGTAGCATTTCACCCAAAAGTATTAAGGGTATCATATTTATTTTATCCCAAAGGAAGGCGGGGGATTAATCATAGTAATTACCATGTTCTAGACATTGCATAGAGGATTATAAGACAAAGTCCTCACAGAGGTAAGGATAAAGATAAACATGGGTAGTGGACACACAGATAGCATACTCAAAATAAATAAACACTAGTCTAGTGGAGAAGGACAAACAAAGAGCTAAGTTCCTATGTTGCTTTTATATAGTAACATAGTCTACATTATATACTATTATACAGATACATAGATAATGTAAGACAATCAGATCATCACACCCTGGGCATCTGGTTTTCCCCTGCATCTACAGTACGATTCTGGCCAAGAGCCTATAGCATAGCCGAACATAGGGGTTTTCAAAGGATAGATAGGACTGTCACCACCTACTGCCTACCCCTAGCAATCCGTGGGCTACACAACAAATAATGCATTCTATTGATCTAAGCATCACACTTACATCTCTAGAACAATACCCCTAATCCCCTCGCAATGGATTAGAAAACGAGTAATCACATTGAAGTGAACACTAATCACGTCGAAATGATCTAAGTCACACGTTAGTCATGCATTGCTATAACGATATAAATAAAGACTATAGTAACAACTTATGTCTAAGATGGTAATATAGTATAACTACATTACTAACATGCAAGCATAATAACCATATACATGAATGGATCATATAATCAAACAAGAAACACGTGACTATTGACGGTCGTTAAGTACCAATTTCGACTGTCAATGTGCCTATAAAAGTCGGAAGACTTAGCATTTCATACTTCCATGTTAGTTAGGAATAATAAGATTCCACTTGTCCTTGGAGATTCATGTGCATGCAGAGAGTTGATACAATATAAGTGGAGAAATAGAGCATAATTCGGGGAAACACCATTCCAGCCAATGAGACGGTGCCAACTAGACTTCCCTTGGATTGCATACATAGCTACATGGGATTCCTTCAAAGAACACCGAGTCAAAACAGAAGAGGATCCAGCTACCACACACCTAGAGAAAGCACAAACCAAAAGGGCCCACTGTCCGGTCGATCGACCTCCCCCCTCCCGGTCGCCCGACCAAGTCTTGAGCTCGTTTCAGGCGGGCTTCCATGTGTCGGCTCCTGAGCTCTTTGGCAAGGTCAATCCATGGCGGTTCCATGGCGGTTACTCTCCAGAACCAACCTTTGACCCTTATATATAGAAGGGGAGAGCTTCACTTCAACACACACACACTCAAGAGCTAGTCATTTCCCTCTTTCACTTTGTAGTTTCCTAGTCCTAGTGGAGTATAGTGTAGGAGGAGCCTTGCTCAAGTCTCCAAGTCAGAGGACTATTGGTACGGCTCTTGTATCTTTACCTTTATTCTATTTTATTATTATGACTTTATTCTATTCAAGTAATATAGTTCTTCCTTATAGTTATGCTTCTGATATGTGTTCCATGTTTGGTTATATATCATATTCATGTTATAGGACTTTATGCTTTCATGATGATATAGACTTGGTACCTTATTGTCATGGTGGTCATATACCTTGACTATAGTCTAAATGTTATAATGCTAGTTGTACTTTGGTCTACTTATTATGCTTCAACATGGGTTTGATATCTAATTAGCATTGCAATTGCTTAGCTCATGACTTGTTAATCTGTAGGGTTAGAGTTATGTATGCTTTAGTATTTGTTAATCCAATTTATGCTTCTAATGTTTGATCAATGCTAGAATTCTACTAAAATGTGTAATTGCAGTGCTTAGAGATTAGGTAATATTGATCACCTCGTAATACACGATTTGTAGAGGTAGGCAGTAGGTGGTGACAGTCCTATCTGTCCATTGAACTCCTCCATGTTCGGTTACGACGTGTGTCCAAGACGGAGTTGCCTTGTGTATGTAGGGCATGAATCCGTACACGAAGTGTTGAATGCATTAGACTATTATTAGTATAACCTTGCATGTAATTGTTTGACTAAGTAACTATATTGGTAGACTGACATTAGAGATACGTAACTAAAACTCCCTAGTGATTGAGGACTTTATTTATCTTTAGGAATGATTGTTTTGTGTGTCACACTAACCCTATCTGTATTATTATACTTACCCCTATATGAACTATGAATACTCATACCAATCTTTATGACTATGTTATCATTAATAATCATATATTTATGCTATAGCCTACCTTTGGTAGAACTATAAATGACAAGCTATTGGAGCAATCCAATAGTGAAATGCTACAACGGTATTATTCGTGCGCTTGCAGATTATACTATTATGACATTGCAAGTGTCAACAGACATTTCTGGCACCATGCTGGGAATAGTGATATTTCTAGTGCGACGTTAAGAAATGTCAACAAGCATTTCTAGCGGAACCAACGGAAGGAGAGCCAAAAGAAGATGCACCAGTTGAGGAACCAATGGAAGTAGAGCCAGAACCACTGCCGGATTTCAGCAGTGTTCAACTCTGACTTAACAACGACTACGACCTTGACTTGGTTGGAGAGAGAGAACGTGGCATCCATCGGATGATCACCGGCCGGTCTTATGTTCGTACATGAACGTATGATCCATACTTTCTTTCCAATATAGGTATGGATATTTAATTTGCTTCTATCTTTCATACTATAGGATGGGATGGTTTTGTTCTGGTAGATGAGCCTTGCTCTCGTTTGCTTACCATTCAGTCCCTTTGCACCCTTCAGTGGGATAGTGAGAGGATTTTGTTCCGATTCAGTGGGATTGAAATCTCACTTACTTGGAGGCAATTCAGTAATTTACTAGGTTTTTCTCCTATTGCTGTTTTGGGTTTTCATTCTAAAAATTTTGGATTTGACAAAAGCAGTTTTTGGGAAGAAATCATAGGGCACACCCTTGCTCTGTCACCTAGAAATATGGATATCCATAACCCTACCTTGCGTTTTATGCATAAATGGTTGGCAATGACTTTCTTCCCTAGAAAGGATGTTAGAACTGTGCAGGGGGATGAAATGTTTCTTCTTTACTGCATGGTTAATAAAATCAAACTCTCACCTGTCATAGCCATGGTTAAGAAACGAGTCAAAGTTATAAAACAAGTAGGAGATTTTGAATTCACGTCCCTGATCTATTGACTTATGCACAATCTTGGTTTACCTGGAAATGCCCATATCAATGATTTAATTTTTGAACGGGCTGTCCTAGGCGAACAATTCTTTAGATTGGGACATTCTCTAAAAGAAGGACCTAATGGCTCTTTGGTTTATTTCTTTCCCGGTTATGCAAATGAAATCCAGTTACCTAACCTGGATTTTCGTTTGTATAATTGTGATGAACTAACCATTCCTCTCGAGACAGGCTTTGCAGCTCATAGGAACAGTGTTTCTAGTCCTATGACCAGAAACAAACCACGGAGAAACATTAAGGCATCCTTCCCGAGGGAGGAGCCAAGCACGGGTTCTTGGGATCACGTCATTCCTCACGGAAGTGGCAGTGCATCCTGGGACACCGGTGATTAGCCCGAAGGAGCCTACGGTAGCTCAAGTTTAAGTGGCTTACCACCACCGTTTAGCACACATCACTCTCGCAGCGGTTCAAGGAGGGCCACAGACGACCTCACGAGACAGATTGACAACATGTCCCTCCAGATCGACCAGTTGGACCACACCATCAACACTCATATCCAGTAGGAAAATGAGTGGAGGGATGATGTCCAATAGCAGCTCTCGAGAATTGAGAATAAGGTCTCTTAGGGTAACACCCAAACAAGCTCTTATTTTCATTCTCAAGGCTACTTCGGTCAGTGGCCGCCGCCGTTCGAGTGTGCTCAAGCCAGCTTGGGAGGAGTTCCTCCCCCTAATGTGAAGGTAACTAGTATTATTTCCCTTTCCAATCACCACATGCATGATAAACTAAAAACATGAAAAAGATTTGTTTCCCTTTTCACATGCATGATAAAAATAAAAACTAATAATAATAATAAATAAATAAATCCATGTGCGGTATGAATGCAGAAGGTTTACTATGCCGAGATGATGAATAGTTGCTCTATCTTTTATTCTTTTCATATGCCCAGCTTACAACCTAACACTCTATCTAGTTTTGGTTTGTTGGCATGATTAAATGTCACCTCAAACACACTGGTGGGTAGCATAGGAATTATCCTTCTAGATTGTTGGGAGATATGATATGGTTAGTTAGGGCTGCTATGATCTTGCTCAATTTGTGAAACTTGACATCCAGAGAATTAATTTGATAAAAAAATGACAAGTTCCTCAATGATATAAATTCCTACCATAACCATATGTTATTCTACATACCAAAACCTTCCACATATGCTACTTGTATTTTCATTGAGCCTTGTCAAAATTGTGTGACCCTAATGAGAAATAGTTTCTGCATTCATGATCAATTCCACGCACATCACGCTAAGTTTCCACAATGGAAATTAGCAAGCATCCATGTCACACCATTCATCCAGAAAATAAAGACACTGTCTTCATGATTGATCTCTCCCCAAGGCAATCAAGGTTATGGCTATCGAAAAAAAGAGAGAAAAGAAAAAAGAAACTCTTGCTCCATGAAGAGCCTGAGAGAAAAAAAAGAAAGAAATAAAGATAGCCAAAACTGCCAAATAAAGGGAAAGAGAAAATAAAGAGTCTCCATTCCACTCCACCAAATCCAGAACACATGCACATCTTGATCATGCTTGTAGGAAATGTTTTCTCCATGGATCCACTCTTTTGACTCGGTGACATATGAAATACATCTATGCCACATTTATCCTTACCTAGAGCTCCACATCTCAGCCTTTAGAGGTAGGATTTTTTAGGCATCATAAGCCTTGGTGAGGAATTTATACACTTTGAGCAATCTGAGTGAATCATTGGAGAAACTTAGATTTATCATAAGAATTAACCTTCAGGATAAAGTCGATCAAAAAGAGTAGATGTAATGGTAGTCTTACAAATTGTTCTGTCTTCCAACCGTCCAAGATTTGGAGAAGCTACAACGCCCCATAGGTAAAAAAAGGTGAAGTACTCATGCCAACTTATTCAGTCCCTTATAGAGTTTCTTAGTTGGCATTTGGGTATTTGTCAAGAATAAGACATTGTAGCAACTTCTGATCAACACAAACCTGAGTTTTGTCTTTACTCGGGATGAGCAAAGGTTCAGCTTGGGAGGTTTGTTGACGGTCGTTAAGTTCCAATTTCTACCATCAATATACTTATAAAAGTAAGAAGACTTAGCATTTCATACTTGCATGTTAGTTAGGAATAATAAGATTCCACTTGTCCTTGGAGATTCATGTGCATGCAGGTATTTGATAAAATATAAGTGGAGAAATAGAGCATAATCTGGGGAAACACCGTTCCAACCAATGAGACGGTGCCAACTGGACTTCCCTCGGATTGCATACAAGGGTTCATGGGATTCCTCTAGAGAACACCGAGTGAAAAGCGAAGAGGACCCACCTACCAGCCACCCAGAGAAAGCATAAACCGAAAGGGCCCACTGGCCAGTCGGCCGACCTCCCCCCTCCCGGTCGCTCGACCAAGTCTTGAGCATGTTTCGGGCGAGCTTCCACGTGTCGACTTCTGTGCTCTTTGGCAAGGTCGGTCCATGGCGGTTCCATGGTGATTACTCTCTAGAATCGACCTTTGGCCCTTATATATAGAAGGGGACAGCTTCACTTCAACGCACACACACTCAAGAACTAGTCATTTCCCTCTTTCACTTTGTAGTTTCGTAGTCCTAGTGGAGTATAGTGTAGGAGGAACCTTTCTCAAGTCTCCAAGTCATAGGACTATTGGTATGGCTCTTGTATCTTTACCTTTAATCTATTTTATTATTATGACTTTATTCTATTCAAGTAATATACTTCTTCCTTATAGTTATGCTTATGTTATGTGTTTCATGTTTTGTTATATATCATATTCATGTTGTAGGACTTTACGCTTTTATGATTATATAGACTTCCTACCTTATTGTCATGATTGTCATATACCTTGACTATAGTCTAAATATTATAATGCTAGTTGTACTTTAGTCTAGTTATTATGCTTCAACATGGGTTTGATATCTAAGTAGGATTGCAATTGCTTAGCTCATGACTTGTTAATCCGTAGGGTTAGAGTTATGTATGCTTTAGTAGTTGTTAATCCAATTTGTGATTCTAGTGTTTGATCAATGCTAGAATCAACTTAAATGTGTAAGCACGGTGCTTAGACGATTAAGTTATATTGATCACCTCGTAATATACGATTTGTAGAGGTAGGCAGTAGGTGGTGATAATCCTATCTGTCCATTGAACTCCTCCACGTTCGGTTACGGCATGTGTCCAAGACGAAGTTGCCTTGTGTATGTCAGGCATGAATCCGTACACGAAGTGTTGAATGCATTAGACTATGACTAGGATAACCTTGCATGTAATTGTTTGACTAAGTAACTATATAGGTAGACTAACATTAGAGATACGGCTTAGCTCACCTAACTAAAACTCCCTAATTACTTGGGACTTTTTTTATCTTTACAAATGATTGCTCTGTGTGTCACACTACCCCTATCCTTATTATTATACTTACTCCTATATGAACTCTGAATACTTGTACCAATCTTTATGCCTACGTTATCATTAACAATCATATATTTATGCTATAGCCTTCCTTTGGTAGAACTATAAATGACAAGCTATTAGAGCAATCCAATAGTGAAATGCTACAATGGTATTATCTGTGCGCTTGCGGATTATACTATTATGACATTGCAAGTGTCAACAGACATTTCTGGCGCCGTGCTGGGAATAGTGATATTTCTATTGCGACATTAAGAAATGTCAACAATGACCCAAGCATAACTGTATAGAAAGACTAAATATATTAAATATATCAAAGTCTTACAAAAGGAGAAAGATACAAGAGCCATACCACAACTCCAAGGAAGACTTGGAAACTGAAGAAGACTCTATTCTAAGCCTAACTCCACTAAAACTAGAGAGAAACTCGAAATACAAAGAGAGTGATGCTTCTTGGTGTGTATTTTGGAGTGAGGCCTGTCCCTTCTATTTATAGGGTCCAAAGGCGGTTCCTGGAGTTAGTAACTACCGCCTAACCCACACAACCGTTATTGGGGAGCCACCAGGAGCCATCACGTGGCAGCCATGCACCAGAGGGGCCACTCCCCGTTCAGTTGAACACCCCTGTTCGGCCAAACAGGGGGGGGGGTCCCTTCGGGTGTTGTTGACTTTGGTGCCCTGGCAGGAGGGTCTCATTGCCCAGTGATACTGTAAGGTCGGTTGTCGAGGCGGTTTGCTTCCGTAGGTGGTCCAGTCAATTCGTGGGAGTCCCTGTTGGGGAGCTATAATTGGTGGAAGTTATGTTTCTTTGCCAACTAGGTGTGTTTCCTCCTCCATTTCATTATTTCTTTTGCATGTGAGCATTTCTCTAAGAACAAGTGGATATTTATTATTTCTAAATAACATGCATGGTGGTAATGTTGAATTCTCCTTTATTTTGAGTAATATTGACGGTCGAAAATGGTATTTAATGACCGTCACCAAACTCGTCCAAGCTGAACCTTTGCTCGTCCTAATGCAAAGATAGAACTTTAGATTGTTGATCAGGAGTTGCTACAATATTTTATATTCCCTCCATAGTACCAAGTGCATAACAAAACACTATACCTTTAATTGAATAAGTTGGCATTTGGTAACTCACCCTTTTTACCTTAGTCGTTGTGGGGCTTTTGGCTTCTTTTCACCTTGGGTGGTTGAAAGACAGAATGGCCTTTTATAGGACACCATTCTCTCATCCATGTGTTTCACTTTCCTTCTGGAGGTTTTCAAAAGATTTTGGCAAATAAAACTAAGTTCCTCTAATGATTCACTTGGTCGCTTAAAGTGTATGAATCCTTACGAAGGCATCAAAGTTGCCTATTTTTTATTCCTACCTCTAAATAAGGCTTATGTGGAGCTCTGGGTAGGAATAATTGAGACATACTTGTAACACATATATTGCTAAACCAAAAGAGTGACCCCACGGAGAAACAAGTCATACAATCTGATCAAGATGTGCATGTGTGTGGAATGTGGTGGAATCATGATGGAATGATGGATACTCCTTTTTGTGCAGACTCTCTCTTTCTTTAATAATAAGCATTTGGTCATGGCTATTTCTTTTCTTATTCCTTTTTCTCATCACGCTCAAGATTGAGAGCAAGTAATTATTTTATTTTTGATAGCCATCCCTTCCATGCAACTAATTGAGAGAGAGTAATAACATGATATTCATGGAGTATTTATTTTGCTAACTTCTGGGATAGAAGTTGAGCATATGGTGGTGGATGCAATGGAATGATATTGCTATCTCCCAGTGTGGGAGTATTAGCAAATGATGGTGGATGTGTACGTGAATCTTGATCAGAAAAGCATGAAATGCATCTCACAAATGTTGCAAGCATTTTGATAGAGCTCAATGTGAAAATAAGCAGCATATGTGGAAGGTTTTGCAATGACGTACAACATATGGCCATGGTAGGAATTTTCATCGTTGAGGAACTTTTCAACTTTATCATTTTGGAAAAAAAAATCTCCGGATGTTAAGCTTCACTTCGGAACAAAGATCATAGCAGCCCTATTCTAACCATATCATGTCTCACAACAACCTAGACTTAGATCATGCGCTTTGCAACCCACAAGTATTCAAGTTCCAGGCAAGCAACATTTAGCCAACAAACTAAAAAATTGGGAGAGTACTAAGTCGTATACGAGGGACTATATAAACATATTAAATAGAGCAATTATTCATCATCTCAACATGAAGGCATGAACATCCCTAACATGCATGATAACCTACTATTTTTGTTCTTTTTAGTTTTGCAATTTTTTATTTTGTTTTATGAGGGTAATTCCGACAAAGAAAAAGAAAGGAAAGATACAAGTTACCTTAGCGGGGGTGCTCCCCCCAAGCTTGCTCTTGCTCATAGCTATTGGTTAGGATCAAATCCACTCCAACTGTAGTAAGCTGCCGTATAGTCGTGGTGCTCTCGTAGCTACTCCTGGACGTGACGAAATTGGTCGTCACTGTGCTGCTGACACTCTCTGGTGGTCCGGGCATGAGTAGCAAGGGTGTTTTGCATTTCCCCTGTTCTCATATCAAAATCATCCATCCTCCTTGTAAAATCCCTCAATTCCGGACCATAGTCAAGATGACTAAATCCCGAAAAAGAGTGACGTACATCATGGTGTGGAGGTGTCTCGATCGACTCAGGGCCATGTGCCCATTGTGCACTACTAGCTTGCTTCCAAGACCAACCTCCAGTCTCATACTACTGCGGCATGAACATCCAAGCAGGATCGCCAGAATGTTCTGAGCCTGTAGTGTAATCATGGACTTGTGGTGTAGTTCTGGCTGCGCTAGTAGTGGCACGCTTCGTACTCTGTCATGTGTGTCAATTAGCGGATCTGCCAGACATTTCTTCTCTCTGTAGTTGCATGATTAGTTCCCAACAACTATACAAATGATACGCCAGGTTAGGACGCCGGATTTTGTTTGTGTAGCTGTGGTAATAAAAGATAATAGAATAATCGGGACCCTTCTTTAAAGTGTGACCCTGCTCAAGAAATTTATAATCTATCTTAGGACAGGGCTCAGGAAGATAATCAAATCTAGTATTGGATAAAGCCTCGACCCTTACAGCAATACGGGTCACTAAAGAAGTGCATTCAATGGGTCCTGATGCTCTAATATAATCTAACCATTTACCAATCATAGCTTCAATAGGAGCAATAGGAACTTTAGCAATAGCAGTAAACAAGACACGCAATTCATCATCAGGAACAGGTCTAGTGTCTTATCTAGGGAAACAAGTCATAGCAAACCACCTATGCCACAGTTGTAGAGTTGGGTTGTGAATGTCACTAGTCCTAAGACGTTCATAAGATAACTCTCCCAAAATCCTTTGCTAAAAAGAACCCTTTTCCAAACCCGTGGTTGCACCTTATAAGTTAGTGTTGCAATAACTTCTAAACGTAAAAATGATGCTAAGGTCTTTCCAAGTAAGACGGTATTCCTTCCCGAACAAGTGGAAAAGTACCCGGTCATTATCTTTTAGCAAGGTGCACAAAAACTGTATAGTGATGAGGCGTGAACCACCTTCAGTGATGTGTGCAAATTCGGTCCAATCTAAAACTTTCCAAATAGAAAAGAACTCATGGTCCATACCTATAGTGGAGAGTAGGTCGTCGTCATACACACTGGTGTGGACGAAACTGCGGTTGCGTAGGCAGTTGTAGACTCGTTTCTCCCGTTCATCCAGTAGCTTGAGGTCAGTGTAGGTAAGAAAAACGTGTGGCTCATCCTCCTCCATGTCATCCTCAATGGGGATGTACCTCATTGATTCATCCTCGATGGAGAAGTTTTTGCTCGAGCTACCAATTGAATGGCGTGAACTCGAACGTGTCACTCGCTGGATCAATGCCTTAATTTCTTCATCTGCACCACTTAAGAAAAAACACAAGAACAACTCAAACACAGGTTATGGGTTAGCAAATAAAGTCTGTCAACCATGTTGATTCTGCTAAGCTTTGCAAATGGCTTGAACAATCCAAAAATAAATCAAACTAAAAAGGGAAATATTTTTGGTGGTTTTCGAAATAGAACTTTGGAGAAGCAATGAGAGCTCAAGAGCAAATGAGTGAAGGAGAGAGTGAAATGAGAAGTGAACTTAGAATGACAAAACACTCTCCCCCGAGTACACAATTTATAGGAAAAATTCCAAACGGTCGAAACCGGCTAGTGGAGAGCCAAATCCAACCGTTGGCATAAGGCCAAGGTTGGTGGGGCCCACACCCCTTCAGCCGAACATGGGTGGGTCCCACTAGTCCCCCATTTTGGCCCATAGCTCCCTAACAGCTATATTTTCTAAGCTACAGGGGTTAGGTCCAAATTTTTGACAAAATTTTGTTCAGAAAAATATTTTCTCAATGTTGGAAACCAAAAACCGATTTTTGTATTTTTATTAAAAGAAATAAAAGGTTGGAAGAAATTCCAACATGCATGAGTGAGATCCAAATATGCAAAAGTAAAGACAAATTTGAAAAATCCAAAAGTTTGGAAAATTTCGAATCTGCAAAAAATTAAGAAATCAAATATGAGATAAATATCATTTTACCTTTGTCAAGGGCTCACCAATTTTTTAAAGTCCGACGAGCGGGACTTTTCTTCATCGCGTTTAGCTTGATGTCACTGCGTTCGGTCCTGGAGAAGTGGACACGGATGGTTGCACTTTCTTCACTCGCCACACCTTCTTCATCTTTGGCGCGGTCGATGGCTTCTTGGATTTAACAGGCTGTGGTTTTGCCCATAGTCCTGGCCTCATCGTAGTTGCGTTCTTCTTCTCAAAGCAGTACGACATCTCCTTTGCCATGATCTTCTTCATGTAGAGAATGGGGCTGTCCTTCTTCGGGGGTGTCACTTTGACCTCTTGAATATTCTTTGGGTTCAGCCCATACTTGATCTTGATCATTGAGCATTGCTCTCTCCTCGGCCGAAAATCAAACTTCTCCTCCTTGCCATTATGAGGAAACGGATTTCTCCGGCCCCAACATCAATGTGTGCATCTACGGTGCTTAGAAACGGGCGCCCAAGAATGAGCGGCATTTCGTTCTAAATATCCATGTCAAGCAGCACAAAATCCACAGGGATGTAACAATCCCGGATTTTCACCGGATCGTCTTTTGCAATTCCCTCTCGATAGCGGACCGATGAATCGGCCAGCTGATGCCGCATCGGCATAGGAGATAGAGCCGTGTAGTTCAACGTGTCAAACACCGCCTTGGGCATCACACTCACGCTTGCACCAAGGTCGCACATGGCTTGGTCGAATTTCTACGCTCTAATAGAGCAAGTGATTGTGGGGCACCCCTGATCTTTCATCTTTTCAGGAAGCTGGTTGAGTATAGCTGCGCTACACACTTCTACCAACTTCACAACTTCTGTGGTGGGCATCGGATGCTTGTTTCTTAGGATATCCTTGAGGTAGCAAGCATGGGTTGGTACTTGCATCATATCCAACAACGGCACATTTATGTGAATCCTCTGGACAACTTCAACAAAGCAAGCGAATTGCTCATCCACTATCGGCTTCCTATTTCAGCAGGGAAATGGCATGGCGGTGGTGTCGAAGAACTCATGTGGAGCCATTTTCCTGTCATGTACTATTTCATCCTTGTCAGAGGGTCTTTCCTTCTCCTTTTCCTTGTCCTTCCCTACAGTGTTAGGATACGGTGGCTCCCGAGTGGGCTTACCCCCTCTCATGGCCACCACATTAATATTTTCAACGGGAGACTCGGGTTGTCCCGGAATCTTCCACGACTCTAAGGGTGGAATAGTAGCTGCTAGCTGGGCTAGTTGGGTTTCTAGCATTTTATTAAAGCTAAGCTAATACTTAAAGGAAGAAGCAAGGCCTTCTAACATATCATTAAGACTTTCTAGAGTCTTGTCATTACCCTAAAGCTTTTTAGTAAAGGTTTCATTAATTTTAGCCTGGCCTAAGATAAGATCTTTAAAGGAGGGTTGATTGTTGAAAGAGTTGATGTTGTTACCTCCTTGATAATATGGGCGTGGTTGATTCCACCCGTTGCCTCCTTGTGGATGATAGTCGTTGTTGTTGCTGTTGTTGTTGTTCATGTACAGCACGTCCTCACGAGTCTCATGGCAGTCATTGCCCGAGTGACCTGTGTTGCTGCAGACCTCGCACGTCATGCGAGTGTCTAAGGCGTTGGTGGTGCCGACCTCATGTCCCTTGTCCTGTACATCCATCTTCTTCTTGAAGAGGTCCATTTTAGCGGCTAGCATGTCCACCTCCTTAACAGTGTGCATGCCCCGCTGGCACGAGTGAAGATGGTCTTCACTCCGTCCTTGGTTGGAAACCATCTTCTAAATAACTTCTTTAGCCTTTTCAATAGTCAGTGAGAAGAAGGCTCCTCTCACAGTAGCATCAATATGGTCACGAGCTGACAGACTAAGCCCGTTGTAGAAGTTCTGGATGATAAGCCACGCATCCATCTCGTGATGAGGACAGGCAGCAATGTACTCTTGCAGCCTCTCCCAAGCCTCGGAGATCGACTCCTTGGACTCCTACTGGAAGCTTGAAATTCTTCCATAAAGGGCGTTGGTTTTGCCCAATAGGAAGAACTTGGCGAGAAACACGGTTGAACACGTTTCCTAGGTACCCACAACATCCTTGTTCGCGTAGAACCACAGTTTGCCCTCCCCAGAAGGGAGAACGGAAACAAGCGAAGGCGAATGGCGTCTTGAGAGACATCCATCATCTTGAAAGTGCTACAAATCTTCAGAAATTGTTGCGGATGGGCGCTAGCGTCCTGATTAGCCTTCCCACAAAATAGGCTGGCCTGCACCATGGTAATGAGACCCGTCTTGATCTCGAATTTTGCATCTCTCGTGACATTGGGTCCAATAGGAATGTTGAACGCCGAGGGAGTGGAGAAATCATGAAGACTCTTCTGGGCCATGACTTTGAAGTTTGATGGTGTGGAGATGACTGATTCACTTGCAGACACAAACTTCTGAGGAGGGATGAGACATGCATGTACCCTTCTCAAGAGTTGTTCGGGATCTTAAATATAATTTTCAGGCAAGGTGAAGCCGGTCATGCACTACCCTGTTTTACAAATAAAACTAGAAAATAGACAAGTTTAGCCTGTTTGGGTGAATGTCCAATAATCTCATATGCAAGAATAGAACACAGGTAATTCTTCTGATCAATTTGCCTTCCCCGGCAACGGCACTAGAAATGCTTGTTGGCATTTCTAAGAGTTGTCACTAAGTTGCCTTAACAATGAAGCCAGAAATGTGTATTGGTAATCTTTAATGAATGTGGAGAGTCCGCAAGCGCACGTAGAATACCGTTGTAGCATTTCACCCGAAAGTATTCAGGGTATCGTATTTATTTTATCTCAAAGGAAGGCGGGGGATTAATCATAGTAATTACCATGTTCTAGACATTGCATAGAGGATTATAAGACAAAGTCCTCAGAGAGGTAAGGATAAAGATAAACATGGGTAGTGGACACACAGATAGCATACTCAAGATAAACAAACACTAGTCTTGTGGAGAAGGACAAAGAAAGAGCTAAGTTCCTATGTTGCTTTTATATAGTTATATAGTCTACATTTTATACTATTATACAGATACATAAACACAATGCAAGACAATCAGTTCATCACACCCTGGGCATCCGGTTTTCCCATGCATCCACAGTATGATTCCGGCCAAGAGCCTATTGCATAGCCGAACATGGGGGATTTCAAAGGACAGATAAGGCTGTCACCACCTACTCCCTACCCCTAAAAATCCATGGGCTACATGAAAAATAATGCATTCTATTGATCTAAGCACCATGCTTACATCTCTAGAACAATACCCCTAATCCCCTAGCGATGGATCAGAAATGGAGTAATCACATTGAAGTGGACACTAAGCACGTGGAAATGATCTAAGTCACACATTAGTCATGCATCGCTATAATGATATAAATAAAGACTATAGTAAGGGCTTATGTCTAACATGGTACTATAGTATAACTAGATTACTAACATGCAAGCATAATAACCACATACATGAATGGATCGTATAATCAAACAAGAAAAACATGACCCAAGCAAAACTATATAGAAAGACTAAATATATTAAATAGAGCAAAGTCTTACAAAAGGAGAAAGATACAAGAGCCACACCATAACTCCAAGGAAGATTTGGGAACTAAAGAAGACTCTATTCTAAGCCAAACTCCACTAAAACTAGAGAGAAACTCGAAATACAAAGAGAGTGATGCTTCTTGGTGTGTGTTTTGGAGTGAGGCCTCTCCCTTCTATTTATAGGGCCCAAAGGCGGTTCCTGGAGCTGGTAACTACCGTCTAACCCACACAACCATCGTTGGGAAGCCACTAGTAGCCAGCACATGGCAGCCATGCACCAGGGGGCTACTCCCCGTTCGGGCAAACACCCCTGTTCAGCCCCCTCGAGTGCTGCTGACTTTGGTGCCCTGGTAGGTGGGTCCCATTGCCCAGTGACACTGTAGGATTGGTTGTTGAGGTGTTTTTCTTCTATAGGTGGGCTAGACAATCCGTGGGAGTCCCTATTGGTGAGCTCTGATTGGTGAAAGTTGTGTTTCTTTGCCAACTAGGTGTGTTTCCTCCATTTCGCTATTTCTCCTGCATATGAGCATTTCTCCAAGCAAAAGTGGATATTTATTATTTCTAACTAACATGCATGGTGTTAATGTTGAATCCTCCTTTATTTTGAGTAATATTGATGGTCGGAAATGGTATTTAACAATCGTCAACAATGGACAGTACGGTCTATAGAGAAACCATACTGTACGGTATATATGTCCAGGGAGCTGTTTCGTGGAGCAACCTCTCTTGGCCATTTGGATAGCTGGGAGCCTCAGTAGGGAGCCAAGAACAAAAGAGGAGAGCACTAGGAGGAGATATTGGATATCTTGAGAGTGCCAGAGAGAGTAACTTGAGCATCCATACACATCTAAGACTAGGGTGTCCTTGAGAGTATGTTTTAGGCTGTTACTCTTGGTCTATGGTGGGACCTATACTAATTAGGCATCGGTGATGAGCCGATTGTGCTGTCGTCACATAATTGTACACGGTTTGAGCTCGCCGTTGAAAGAAACATCGCTAGTGAGCGCACATGCCGGCTCAGGGAGTTCAGAGACTCCTCGAGTAAGGCGAGCTTGTGCCTTGGTGGCGGCAGTGATGCAACTATCTTCACACCATGAGTGATTGCGAGCTCATGTGCAACAACTCCACTTGGTGGCGAGAGGGACCAACACTCTGGCGGGAGTGGTCCAACAAGGAGTAGGGGAAATCGCCATCCTTTCGAGACCTCAGGACAAAATCATGAGCCATCTCTTACTCAGACTTCTTACTTTGATGCATTACCTTTCGCATTTATATTCCGTGCTATTCATGATTGTGTTCTTAACTTGCTCTTATTGATTATCTAGTAGACTTTGATGAATAAGGTTTTTTGCTAGCTAGTAGTGTTTAGCTTCCACGTTTGATCACTAGCTTGTATAAGAGTTGCTTTGGCTTGTTTGATTATCTTGTAAGTATTATGCTACTCATGGTTGTGTGTTCTAGTTCATTATCTTCTAGCTCTGCATGAGTAGATTCCTTTGGTAGCTTGTTGTTTGCTTTCGCGTATCTTTGATTACTAGCTTGCATAAGAGTTGTATTGCCTTGAGTGATCCACTACTATGCTTAGGTTGTTGTTCCTTTCGTAGGACTATTATCTTATAGTGTGATCACCACTAGCATTGCTATAGGAGTTGATTGACTGTTTGATTTTAGGATTTGGTCAATTTAGTACATATCAAAACTTCCCAATTCACCCCCACCCCCTCTCGGTCACTTCGTCCTTTTACCTTGGCCACGGCACCCAAAGGCCGCACCCTGGCCGTCGCTGCCCCTGAGGCTGCCTCCCCCTAACTGGGGAGCCAACGCGGTCTAGGGCCGTGGCCTGCCACCCGCTGGCAACGAGCGAGGTTGCCTCCCACCGCTAGTGGAGCTGTCATGGCCCTAACCCGAGCCACTGCCCCTACCGTCGAGGCCCTTGCCCAAGCCGCTAGTAGTAGGAGTGATGTCGCTTCCCGCCGCCTGTGAAGCTACAGCGCCCCTGTCCCGAGATGTCGCCCCGGTCGTTGAAGCCCTGGCCCGAGCCACAATGTTGGGAGCATGGCCACCTACACACCTCCCACCTTCGATGGAGCTGCCGTGCCCATGTCCCACGAGCCACCACCCTAGCGATCAAGGCTCTGGCCTAAGCTGTCACCGACAGGAGCGAGGTTGTCCGCTCGTAAGGCCACCTCCCACCCACTACAAGATTTTTGGTGTTTTGCAATGCAGTGAAAACATTGCAATAGGGGTATATTCATTGCAATATTATGTTATCGCAACGACTTCGAGTCGTTGGGAGGCGTCGCAATTGCAGCCGATGCGATAGCATATTGCATCGCTTTTTATTAGTGTTGCGGTAGCTATGACGTGTTGCAATGACATGTGGTGTTGCGTGTAGATGATATGGCAATGATGATTGCGTTGCAGTAAAGCGGATTCGCAACTACGCTCCATCATTGCTATAATGGCTATTGCATCAATGGAGCCTTGTTGCAAATACATGATATTGCAACGTCCGCGAGGCGTAGTGATACCCGCAATTGCCACGCAGATGCTCGTCACGATAGGTGACCCCCTACTGCAACCATCTGATCCTCATTGCTATACATTCTACTACAATCGCAACGTGTCGTACCTGCAGTTGCTATACGCGCAAAGGGAATCGCGATGGCACCTGTCGTTGCTATAGGTGTAATGGGTATCACATCAGAAAAATAGCCCCTGCTATATATAGAGAGGGTATCGCATCAAATTACTAGACACTGCTATACATATAGAGTGTATCACATCGAAATATCAGTCGTGGCAATCTATATTTAGGTATCACAATGCAATATCAGTCGTGGCAATCTTTAGTGTATCGCATCAAAATATCAGTCATGGCAATTTGCATTTAGTGTATCACATCGAAATATGAGTCGTGGCAATCTGTATTTAGGTATCACAACAAAATGAATAGCATACATCAATCCAATAGTATTGTTACATACATCAATACAGTATTATTGTTATGTACATCAATCCAATATTCACTCATACAATCCATTCAAATCAAGAAGTCCTTGTATCCACAGAAAGTTGTGCATGCCAAAATGATAACAATAAAGGGAGAATGAAGGTTGCTTCGCACCTAGGTAGTAAGCAATCCTGAGCCTTATATAATGCCCCGCCAAAGCTTAAATGTCGTCCTGCCAACATAAGAGAAACATATAAGGTTTCTAGTGAGATGAGAATTATAGCTGGTAGAGCTATATAGAAATGCATTGATAAAAATTAATGCCAGTATGAATGATGGTAATTTTCCAGTTCTTACATGCTGTTTATTCCTTTTGGCTATTGCTTGCATTCTAGATTGAGCTGCCAGCGATCCTAAAGAAATGTAACTTCTTGATGACTCAAGATCATGATATTCATTCGCCAAATTCTTTGACACCTTGGTAGATTTTTGTTCGGGATTAGTTTGAACATTTTCGTTGTGTGTTGTGACAATGCTTCTTAACTCAATCTGCTATAAAGATGTTGGAACATTGTTAGCTATAATCCAAGCACAACATCATCATGATTGCCATACTTGTTCAAAACCATTACCTGCTCCGGCTCGGGTGTTTGAACACTGTTATGCACTGGTGTTTCTTGAATGTTGTCCTTACTGTTCCTAGCTTCGCATTTTGTTGTATTGCTGCTTACATTGATCGTCCCTTCATTGGTCTCCTCAGCATTGATCCCTTCATTGTTCCCTACTGCAATGTTGGTTTCATTGGTCTCTACTACAATGTTGCCTTTAGCGCTTCCAGTGTTTGTAGCTGCATTGCTCTCTAGTACATTATGGGTTTGGGGGGTAGTAGCCTACAAATTACAAAACAGGGCACAAATTATGTAATATGACAAATTTTAGGTGCATTATGAATCTTTAATTGGCAACAAATTGGCAGTGGTGGGGCTAAGGCCCAAGCTCTAGGTTGGGCCAAATGCTATCGGGCTGGTTTGGGTGGGCCAAAGAAGGGAAATATGCCAATAATAGATGCAAAAAAAAACTATATCTTTTGAAAACCACTAGAGCATTCCTGTAAAAATAGGCGAAAATATGATCATACTGTTGTATGCCTAAGAGTGTTATCTCCAGGTTGGGGTTTCGTGCAATCATTGTTTGAAACTCTTGCATCATTGATTCTCAAAGTGAGGCCACGAGTTCTTGCTTCTCCACTTCCTTGTTGGCAGCTTGCTTTGCAAGAAGCTCTTTTAGTCGTTGAAGCTCATGCACTTGTTCTTGGACTCTCCCCTGAAGCAGTTGCTTTTGGTTTGTATTCCACATGTAACCTTGGCCACGTAACTTGCTTGACTTGGCGCCAGTTGTTTCCCCATACGTTTGCTGGAGAACAAGGCCCTCTTTACTAGAAGCAGATGTGTTACTTCTTGCTTCATCTGGACCCAATTCAGATGATTCAGTCATATGCAATCTCCTGACTGTATTGCTCTGTGGAAAAGAAACAAATGTATGTGATCAATGTACGTACTATTGTAACAAAAAGAAAACTAGTTCACAAAGTTTATATCACTCACATAACTACTTTTAGACAACTGATTTGACCATTGCCCTTGCTTTGTGTGAGTAAACTTAAAGAGTTCCATAGGGCATGGCTCAGCACCAGTTTCTACATCTCTCTACAAATGCAAGCATACACATCACTAATATATCAAATTAATGTGTTATAAGCAGAGAACAATCATGAAAATGTTTACCATTTCCCAACTACACTAAGAGAAAGGCTTCGAACCCATCACATGCATGGCTTTCATTTCTTGATGATTCATAGAGTTCTGGCTGCTAATCTTCTGCAAAAAGTTAACAATTAATGTTAGAAAACTCAAACTACCACTGCAAAATAGAGAAGGTCAGGACTTTCCAACAGTTCAATATGCAGATGATACACTCCTAATAATGGAAGCATATCAGCAGTGGCAACTTCTAAATGATCAGGTTAATGGCATTGAGCTTATAGCATCTCCTGATGTTTGGAAACATATGGGACAAAAGTAACAAATACTCTGCCTCAAAAGTATATGAGCAACTAAAAGCATGTCATATCCTAGTGCACCCTGTTTTTAGGTGGATGTGGCATTGTTCTTGTCAGCCAAAGCACAAGATTTTCTTCTGGTTATTGTTGCAGGATAGACTGAACACTAGAAATATGTTGTGAAGAAGAAACATGCAACTAGATTCCTACACCTGCGACATGTGTATTGTACAGAGAGAAGAAACACTCAAGCACTTATTCATAAGATGCAGTTTGGAAATCAAGAAATTAGTAACACAGAATGATTCTCTCCTAATAAGGCAAGCTTCCCAAGATGAAATCTCTGAAAGCCCTACTACACATATTTGCTGAATCAACAGGCTTTAGAGAGTAATAAATCACAACAAATCAATCATAGTTCCAATAAATGTCAGCAACGACAGAATGGAGGTCCTAGCTAACACAGTTGGGTGTAAAGTGGGAAATTTGCCATTCACATACTTATGATTGCCACTAGTTACCACAAAACCAAGATCAGAGGATTTCATCCCACTTGTCCAAACAATTGAGAAAAGACTCACAAGTTACCTTGGAGCATTTGGACTACATGAAATGAATAATGTGTTACCTTGAACTTTGAAGTTCCAAAGTACTTGATTAAATAGTGCCACTCTACAATGTCCAGGTCTTCAGGCTTATGCTTCTTTCTGGCACTATAACTCTTGTATGTCTTATATGTAGAACTAAAAGTGGCTCTCCATCCTTTGTAGCGCTCTTGCGCAATCTTCAATATCTTTGCCTTGGCATCATCAATGTGATCCATGTCCCATAAATCCTATTGTAAGCCACGCATGTTAATATATTGTCAATAACAAAAAAATGGTTTACAAGGAAATTAACATACCATAATGCTTTCTACGATGGAATTCTTGACTACTTCGCTTACATATTTCCACTTTCCAACTCCAATTAGTGGAGTCCTTAACCTTGTAACTGTAACCATGACATCCACAAATATACATCTATTTTCTCCACAGGGACCACCTAGATTTGGTGAAAAATCAACTTTTAGTTTATCACTAGTATGAGACTTCATTCTCTTGTGCATTGCAGCTAAACCTTTCATAGTACCATGACCTCCTCCCCTGTCGCAGCCGGGATGACCTCCTCTTCCTCTACCGTCGCTGGGACGACCTCCTCCTTCACTGCCGACGAGACGACTAGGGCCAGAGTGCCACGAACGCGCTTCGACGAAGGCAAGCGTGACTCGCCACGACGAGCTCGAGCCACGGAAGAAGATGAACCACCGATCTGTAAAGAGTCGATGAACAGTGAAAAATCCCTCTTCCATAAATGGCGATATAACGACTCGATAACTAAATTGAAGCAAAAATAGTACCGATATTGGCCTAAAACAGTCGAGAACTATCGAGAATCGCAGAGACATTGAGCAAACAAAAAACCCCTAACCCTAAAATTGTACAGAAATCGCGGAACATGGGCAGGAACATATCGCGGACGCCGAGAGGAGAGGGGTGTGGAGGTTGTAGTTGCCAGCGACCTTTCCCGAGTCTCCTGTGGGCACCATGGCAGTTGAGCATGTCGAGCGGCGTGAGCGAGGGTTTTAGCGCGGCAGGGAAGAAGATGAAGCGGGAGAGCATGGAGTGATGGCAGAAATAGGAGTGTGCCCCTGATATGGGCCTAAGGTCGAGAGGCGCCTTTTCTCATACTAGCACGCTTGGTGTCTAATATGCTAACACACTGAAACATGGGACCGCGTAAACTCGAGCCCACCTGTCATTGAGTCCTAATTATAACTTCAGCGTATGTCATAAAAAATTGAAGGAAGAAAGTTTTTCATTCTTTAGTCGGGAAAATAGAGCGTTGGAATGGATAGAGGTCAACATATTCTTCTCATCATTACCTTTCCTATTTCTCTCTAAAAATCAAGGGATGTGATTGAATTGAAGTCTTACCTCTTATTAGGAGGAGATAGAGGTACCGTAACAGCATCTCTAATAGAGCCCCACAAACTCTCCCTAAATGCAATTAATGGGGTTTAATCTAAAAAACCATCTCCAACGGCTCCCCAAAACAACTCACAGATTTATTCTCTTCCTCTGACGCCGGGATGACCTCCTCCTCCTCCTCTGACACCGGGACGAACTCCTCCTCCTCCTCCTCTGACGCGGGGACGAACTCCTCCTCCTTCGCTGCCGCCGAGACGACCGAGGCCAGAGTGCCGCGGATGCGCTTCGGCGAAGGCGAGCATGACTCGCCGCGGCGTGCTCAAGCCACGGAAGAAGACGAACCACCGATCTGTAAAGAGTCGATGAACAGTGAAATCCCCATTCCATAAATCGCGATATAACGACTCGATAACTAAATTGAAGCATAAATAGTACCAATATTATCGAGAATCTCAGAGATATTGAGCAAACGAAAAATTCCTAAAATTGTACGGAGATCGTGGAACATGGGCTGGAACATACCATGCACCCCGAGAGCAGAGGGTGTGGAGGTTGTGGTTGCCAGCGGCCTCACTCGAGTCCCCCATGGGTGCCATGGCAGTTGAGCGTGGTGAGAGGCGAGCGAGGGTTTGAGCGCGGCGAAGAAGACGAGAAGTAGGAGAGTGGAGTGATATGGTGGAAACGGGAGTGGGCATGGGCGTGATGTGACATCCCAAGTCACAAAAAGTTGATTAAGCTAACACAAATGTTAAATTGCTGACTAATTAAAAATTCAAATAATTAAAGTGCCAAAGAAAAAGGGGAATAAATTTAATTGTTAAATCCACTTTTTGGCCAACTAGTAGCATTTAAAAAACTTTACAAAACCCAATACAAGTGTGCCAATATTTTTTCATATTCCAGTGTACCAAGTCAAGAAGGAATTTTGGGGAATTTATCAGAATTTTTTGTAAAGGTTTAGTACCCTTAAAAATTCCCTAAGTGCAGAGAACAACACCCCTGTTCCAGGGTTTTTCATAAATTCTCTAGCAGAAATTTCGACATGGCCCCAAAGCAAAGTTGGAGACTATGTTTTTCTGGACTTACACAAATAATTTCTTGAAGATTAAAGCATTGTAATTTGGAGAAATCAGTAAAATACAGAACACTGTTCTAGTCAAAAGGGGGTCAACCATCTTCTTTTTCCTGGTCCACTCACCGATCGACACCCTCATACCCCCCCCCCCCCCCCCCCCGCCGGCCACGGTCACCTCCTCTTTTCCTCCCCCATTCCGGCCACTGCTCCGCCTGCTCCCTCCTGTGCCACCGACCCGCATTGAAGCTCCACCAGCGAGCCAATTCTCGGCGGCCAGCTCGCCCCCCTCCCTCTACTCTCTCTCTCCCTCTGCCGCTCGATACTTAAGGCAGCAGCCGCCGAGACCTTCTTCTCCTCCTTCCCTCTCTGTGCTCGCACGCACGTCACACGATTCCCGGGCCTCCCGGCGAAACCAGGTGCCCCTGCCCTCGCCTCCTTTCTCCTCTTTCGCAAGAATCGGGCGCCGCCCCGGTTTCCCTCCGCCATGGCCGCCGTCGTGTCAAGCTCCACCTAAGCAGCTCCCCGTTCACACCTTTCTCCTCAAATCGGTGCATGAGTATCTCCCCTAGCATGCCCCTGACCCGTTCCCCCTCTGCCGCAGCGACCTCGCCGGAATTGACGAACAAAGGAGCCGCCGCCGTCGGGTCTCTCCCCACCCCGCCGACGAGACCCCTCCTCCAGCCCTTCCCGTCGACTAGCTCCTCCACGTCGTCGATCTCTGCACCAAGGTGATGCTCTCCTGCCACTCTCTGACCCCTCTCGCTCGTCGTGCTCGCCGCGCGACGTCGCCGTACCTTTCCCCTGCTCCGTCGCTCGCCGCCGGCCATCTCCGGCACTTTCCGTTGGTCGCCAACCGGGCCCACGAGGTCGCCGTGGGATGCTGAGCACATGGGCAAGCGGCGTTGGTCTAGCCGCGCCGCCGATTGGCTACTGGCCCGGGCTCGCCGGCGCCGGCCACCCCGCGCGCGCGCGCCCGCGGTCGTTTGAAAAATGCCGAGTGGCATTTCTGTAAATTAGCCCCAACTTTGTTAAAATCTTCAAAAATTCATAACTCGAGAAATAAAAGTCCAATGAGCATGAAACCAATTTTTTTGGATTCATAAAATCCTCCTCTACCAGAAAAACAAGATGAGAGCCAATGTTATGCAGTATATTAATGAAATTAAATCACCAAAGTTAGAACCTTGCTAAGAGTATTAAATTCATAAGTAAAAATTTATGGCTGGTAAAATAATGGGATTTGGTCAGTAAGCATTTCACGACATTCCTAAACTTTCTACAAAAGCACATTCCCATCTTTTATGCAAAATTTTAGTGTTATTGCATAATCTCCATTTTCAGTAAATGAATTTATATATATTCTTGGGTAGGATTTTAATCATGAAATTTAGTATTCCTACTCTTTGGGCATTTCTACATGCCTATAAATCCCCATGAAAAATTTAGGGCACCATCAGTATGCTTTTTGTTGTTAAATTGCTCATTAATAATTAGCTTGAAGGAATTCCAATATAAATAGTGCCTTGTATATGCATATAGTTATTATTAGGGGTAAATCCAGCTTTGGGACTGTTCATGAAACATGCTAATCTTGACTTACAGTAAAGGTTATTAATTCCCATTGTATGCTCATGTTTCATAATTAGCTTATATATCTAGATTGGTTTAGGGTTATACTTAAAAGTGTGCATGTCAACTTTTAGGAGGTTAAGGAAGGAGACACATGCTGGTGTTTAACTTTGCAATATAAAGTTTCTATGTTCCCTTACATGATCATTACAATTGGTAAATGAACCTCGGGTAGGATTTTAGTTAAGAGGCCTCGCATGTTTGCTAAGTAGGCCTTAACACACCGAGGAAAAATACCCTGTTAATTCCTTAGCACCAGAGGTATGCTTGTATTTGAGATATAGGTGATATGCTTATTGATTGCCATGCCTCCCACTTCCCTAATTAGAAGTTTGTCCCCTTAAATTCAGTAATTGCCCAGAGTGTTGTGCAAGCACGTCATCTCATGCATGAGCATTATTCCGTCAAATTCTATTTATTGAGGAAGTGCCATGAATCATCATCCAATTCCTTACCGTGCATTGCACTGCATTGACTAGGAAGCGAGACCGGGAGCAAGGCCGCGGCAAGCAACCCCGAGGAGCCCGAAGTTGAGCTAAACCCCGTCGAGAACTCTAACTACGATCACTCCCAAGGCAAGCCCTGGTGCACACCTGCTGATTTACGAGTCCTTTTTATGTTGTCACAATAGAGGAATATTGTATTGTGCATTAGGTATAGGGCTTGGATGGAAACCCACTTGCATAAACAAACTATGACCTATACTTAGTTTATGTTAGTAAGCCTTTTCGTTAGCAACTGCTAGGCTTAAATTAGTGGTGTCAATGGTAGGCTATGGGATCACTTGATTTAATCATGATTCACGTGAAGAATGAAATTGGTTAAAAATTTGAGAACCTATCGTTGCAACTCCGCAGACAGGTATTGAACAGTACCAAGTGCATACCTTTATATGGGAATTGGTAAACCTAGTAACTTGGGTGCCGTATTGTTGGATGGTATTACTCATCGATCCAGAGGTGATGTGAATGGCACGGTGGATGCACGGTTTGAGGACCGCTGGAGAGTGCATGGGTTAAGCCTCAGATACGAAGTACTGTATCACGGGGAGGACGTATACCTCGGGATCGATGGCCCCGGATCGACTTTATCGCAACCTCGTGAACGGTGGCCATACGTGTTCTTCAATGATGCGTATGTCGTGCATTTGGGTTATTCTCCTGCAGGATTTTAAATCGATTTGAATTGTCATCCCTCGTGGTTGTGAGTACCTCTTGTTTCGAGCAGTGGCAATGATACTTTAAGTAGAGAAGTTTGGTTATGATGCTGAAATTTATTTACTCTATGGATACATATCGCTATGTTGTATTATTCTTTATATTTGTACAAGTCTTAGCAACTAGCTAGGTTCAACTACAGTTCCTCTTCTGCAACAAGCAATTAAAAATCTTGATTAAGGAATAAGCATCACAACATAGAATTAATAGGTGCTTTTATGCAATTATCAAATAAGCCTGGTCAGCCCCCTGCATATTAGGAGTCGGTTTTAGTAAACCTCTTGGACGGGTAAGTCTTGCGGAGTATGCTAGATACTCAGGTTTTGCGATTATGTGGTTTTTCAGGTAACCCTATACCGAAGCTACTTATTGTGATTGCTGTAACAAAGTTGTGTGGAAAGGTGAGGAGCCCCAGAACTGGACCATTGAATGGGTCCCCAGCTCCCCTAATCAAGATGAGTGAGCCATTGCCCTAGGGCCGGCATGGTTTACTTAGGTTCCACGTAGTGTTTTGTCAGATCTTCCGCCTCCGCATATGTATGTAATATGAACCAAGAACATATGTACGGTAATGTAGCTTAATTTGCTTCCGCTAGGACTCTTGAACTTGTAATATTATACACTTAATGATGTATCTTTGTAAATGATAGATGTTCATGTGTGAACGCTATGTATGGTTACTTCGTTAACCATCTCACGAGGCGATCCTGTACGGCACACTCTATGCTTCGGTATAGGGTTGCGACACGTGAGGTCGAGAGGCACCTTTTCTCATACTAGCATGCTTGGTTTCTGATATGCTAACACACCGAAAATTGGGACCATGTAAACTCGGGCCCACCTATCATTTCTATGAGACTACCAAAGACCTTCTCATCCAAATTTCTATGTTTTCAATTCCTATAGGATCTCAAAAGCATACCATCTCAATTCCTATATTTTTCCAAACCCTACATTCCAAGGGGGGCAGGAGGTCAGCAGTTTCTACAATGTGGCCCTACCAGTCATTATGATGGAATGAATGCCTCCGTCAATGTATAATGTTGAATGATGGATACTACTATATGACATGGTCACTAGCCAAATTCAAGGTGAAATATAATGACTGATCTTAGAATCTGATTTGCTTTGCCTTTCAATTGCTAATGATCTATATCATTTTTCCGACAACACGGCATACATGTGTTGAATCATTTTTGTTCTATGGAGGTGCATGTCCTCATTTTAATAACGGTACAAATGTACGTTCATCACTCAGTGTAGTGTATTTTGCAAATGTCCGGACGGAGATAAGGTTGGGGAAGAAACAAAATTAAAAAATTATATAATATATGGGGCCCACAGGGACTTTGGGCAGTGTATCAGAAGATATGAGTCTAACTTTACATAGAGTTGGACCTGACAGTGCATATCGATACTCAAAAACCATTGCGGCTGCCGGGTGCACTGATGCACCTGTCACTTATTAGGTACCTCAACTATAAAAATCCATAATTAGCTCTCTAATCTTGTTTCGGGTCTCATGACAGGTCTTATTGGGCGTGAACCCACTCCGTTTGCTGACCTGGCACCGACTACCGGACCCCACATATCAGTGGGCCATATGAAATCAGCTGTTATGCTCAACATGCCAGATAACACATGAGTTGCTGCCTGACACATGAGTTGCTACCTGCGCCAGGGAGTTTTCCCTAGGGTCCCAGTAGCCCTCACTGCACCACTGCCCATGATCCTTCTGCTGCTGATTTGCTTCTGATATCTGATTCGCTTCTGATATCTGATAAGGATGCCCGCTGCTCTTTCTCTCTCTCTCTCTCCTAGTAGTACTAGTACTAGTATGAAAGTTTCAAGGCATGTGATCTCTCTCTCTCTCTCTCTGAGTGTGTGTGTGTGTGTGTAAACAATGCAAAAGAAGACAGCCGAATTCACTGACGCACATCAGCAGGACTGCTGCCGCTGTGTATGCGCAGGACCATCCAATCGGATCGGGGAGCCATCAATTCATGTGCACTAGTCTGTCATCCCGTGCTTTGTACAGTTTTTGGTAAGAATTTGACAAAAGCATTTTTCTTCCGTTTGTACTCCTAGAATATTCTACTAGCATAACACGTACTAGTATCAGGTGTGTCTTGGGATATTATTAGCACAAAAGTTTCTTCAATAGAATATTCTAGCCTTATGCGTGTCATACTTAATTGTTGTTATAATTAATCACAATTACAAATTAAATAGAAGGAAAGAAAGAAGGATCATACCTGCGCATCTCGTGGAGCTTGCCCTAGATTGTTTATTCCCTAGTTTGCATGCACTCTTTTCTTACAGTGCATTTTTTTTAAAACTTCTTACGGTGCATCTAGAATAGCATAACAGTATTGTCAGCTTTGCTTGCTTTCCTGCATCCCCTTGCAATTAACAACTTTGGCAACGTCGTATTGGAATGAATGGACGGCTTCAGCAGTTGGAGCACACAACCATTGCTGGCCGTGATATGCCTGCAGATCGATGACGACATGCATGTAGATGCAGATCGTGCGCATGTTTTTACATGTACATTGTGGCCAATACTAATTGTAGATGTGAAAGGGAGTTACCGGTTGGAGCATTAGATGGCAAAGGGCGGCCGTTTTGCTCATGAAGATCGGTATCCTTATGCACCATGTCCTCTCAAACTTTTTTTTTTTGAGGGAGTGTCCTCTGAGACTTGAACGGTCTCTAGAAGTATGCAGAGAAAAGATCTCATATAACGGGTTGGCTATTCAGCTAGCGATTTAGTTTATCTCATTTAAGATTCAAATATTAAATGCTTGTATGCCCTTGCAAAAAGAACACGCTTGTATGGAGGGTTTGTGCATGGTTCGGATAAAAGTAAGATCAAACTAGATTTTCACGATGTGAATTGATCCATATAATAGCATATACTAGTTGTATAATAACATAGAAAAAAGGAATCATGTCATTTGGGTAGAGAAATATATACACAAGTTCATAGGTTTTACTACTATAGCTACTAGAATCAAAAGGCCAAATACCAAGAACATGTAAACACAAGTTCGCAGCTGGCGAATCCATTGCAACGCAAGGCGACGGGAACTAGTCAATTTCGACATGGGCGATGCCGCTCGCCTCGGTTCGAGTCAAGCGACCTGACCATTCATAGCTGCTACTATGACTCAATGCGACGTGTGTATTCACAGCTGCCATCGTTACTCCGCATAGGGCCATGTGACCGGAATTGAACAACTTTAGTCCTCCAAAGTCAAGCGATGGGACTTGGGTAGCAGAAGCTCCAAACTTTAAGCGGTGACGGGAAAACCTCCATGGAGTCCAGATTGAGATCCCCATGGCCGCGAGCAAAGCTGCGGAGAGTTAGGAATTTGGGTAGCAGAAGAGAGAAATTAATGTTGAGAAGAGATGGAAAATCATCATTCTAATTAATCACTCAGAGCATCACCAAAAGCTCTCCAAAACCTCTCCCTAAATCAAATTAATGGGGTTTAGTCTAAAAAACCATCTCCAACAGCTCTCCTAAACAACTCACAGATGCTCTCATTGATATGCTAAATGTTGTCTAAAACGAGCATGGGCCCCTAGTCCATCCTCAGCTCTAACATTGTCAGTCAACCTAGAATAGTCGCTAGTGACGCGGCCAAGGCATTCGGTGGTGGGAGACTGTAGCTTATGCGACCTGGCCTATTGGTGATCTTCTAGTACGCTCTTCGGGGACACGCGCGGCCAGGATTGTGGACACTGGTCTTGTCGTGCAACCCGCCTCCTGAAATAGGCGCCATCCATGATAAGGTCGAGATCTTCTAATACTTTTTGTGATTAGGGCTTATTGACAGATTAGTTAATCTGAGTAGTTTTTGTTTTTTAGGAGACTAGTTTTGATCGTTTGTTTATTAGTCCGCCACCAGCAACCTTTTCTCCTATTTCAGGAATTTGTTAATTAGTTCCTTTGATTTGGCTTTAATTTTACTGATGGCGGCCAGGAACGATCGGAGTTGGATGCTGTCGACACAAAAAGATCAGGCTTGGCAGGACGGAGTTGAAGAATTCTTTAAAACACCTTTGAGGGCACTTTTCCAAGAGAGACTGCGAAATGTCCATGTACTAGGTGTGGCTGCATGGCATTCAGAACAAAGGTTGAGGTTGAACAACACCTGCTTAGTAGAGGGTTTCATAAGGATTTCATAGCACAAAAACATCATTTTCATCGTCGTGCTGCTGAGCCTATGGTTCTGGATGATAATCGGGATTTTACTGATGAAGGCCAACCTGCTCTTGATGGCCCCTCTGTTAAAAATCTGATTGACTCACTAATCACTGGTGCTATACATGGAAAGCTTAGCGGAAGCAGCAATAATACCGAGGAGCCAAATGAGTCAGCAAAGGTTTTTTTCAAATTAATGAAAGAAGCAGAGAAAGAATTGTGCCCAGGTTATAAGGAGGCTACAAAAGTATCTTTCATTGTGAGGATATTTCAGAATAAGTGCATGTTCGGCATTAGCAACAATGCTCCCCAATGGACATTGTGTCCCAGATACATTGGAAAAAGTTTGAAAGGTAGTTCAAGAACTTGGCCTGGACTATGTGAAGATTCATGCTTGTGTCAACGACTCTGTGTTATTTTGTGGAAAATACCAGGATCTGCATGAGTGTCCAACATGCAGACAAAGTAGGTGGAAAAATGCTGATCCAGAAGGGCATGCAGAGGGTGGTGCCCCTCATGATGGTGCAGTAAAGAAGAAGCTCTTTCCTCAAAAAAAATACTGAGGTACTTTCCACTTATTCTTTGGCTTCAAAGATTATATATGAACTCAACCCATCGAAGCAAATGCTTTGCCATGCTACTAATGAACTGGTTGAAGATGGCAAAGTTCGGCACTCGACCAACTCATTGGCATGGAAGCACGTAGATAAAATGTATAAGGACTTTGCATTGGAGCCACGTAATGTTATGCTGGGACTTGCATCAGATGGCTTCAATCCATTTGGGATGTTGAATGTGAATTACACTACATGGTCGGTGCTCCTAATTCCTTATAACCTACCTCCATGGTTGTGCTTGAAGCAGTCTTATTGGATGATGTTGATGCTCATTCCAGGGCCTAGATCTCTAGGAATTTACATTGATGTGTATTTGCAGCCTCTGATCGATGAGCTGAAAGATCTCTGCATTAAAGGAGTTGTGACTTGGGATGCAAAAGCGAAGAAGAATTTTAATCTACATGTAGTTCTACTTTGGACAATAAATGATTTTCCTACATATGCGATGTTATCTGGTTGGAGCACAAAAGGAAAGTTTGCTTGTCCTCATTGTCACAAGGATACTGATTACTTGTGGTTACAATATGGTAGAAAGCATTGCTATATGGGGCATCACCGTTTTTTGCCTTCAGGCGACAGGTGGCGGATGAACAAGGTAAGCTTCAATGACAAGGTTGAAGAGAGGGCGCTTCCAGTACCGCTAACTAGTGAACAAGTTTTGCAGCATTACGAGAGTTTTGAGCAAGTATGTTTTGGAAAGACTACGACATGGAAGAGGAAGCAGCTAGATGAAGATAGTAGGTGGCACAACTGGAGGAACAAGACTGTTTTTTTTTTTAGCTTCCTTACTAGAAAACATTGTTGATACGCCATAATCTAGATGCCATGCACATTGAGAAGAATATTTGCAAGAGCTTGATAGCAACTTTGCTTGGTTTAGCTGATAAATGTAAGGATGGTGACAAGGCTCAACTTGAATTGCAAGAATTGGGTATAAGCAATGATCAACATCCATTGCAAGAGAAAGGTAAATACACTTTGCCACTAGCATTGTACACGTTAGGAAAAGAGGAGAAGGAATTTTTTTGCAATTTTTTACAACATATTCAGATGACAGATGGGTATGCCTCCTATATCAGGAGGTGTGTTGATGTCAGTTGTTGCAAGGTAACTGGACTTAAAAGTCATGATTACCATGTTTTATTACAAAAACTTTTACCATTGGTGGTACGCGACATATTGCTTGAGGATGTAGTGGTCGGGATCATTGAACTCAGCAGGTTTTTTAACGCAATATGTTCAAAAGAGCTTGAGGATGCTGAACTTGAAAAACTTGACAAATCTATTGGTATTATGATGCACTTACCAGCTCATCGGTGATGCCCTTTGTCGCCTTGAGATGATTTTTCTGTCAGCCTTTTCTGATATTATGATGCACTTACCAGTTCATCTTGCTTGGGAGGCTAAGTACGATGTCCTAGTTTGCTATAGATGGAAATATCCAGTTGAGTGGTACCTGCGTACCCTTAAAGGCTACGTGAGAAACAAAGCTTGTCTAGAAGGTTCAATAGTAGAGGGATATCTCTCGGAGGAGTGCCTTACATTTTGTCAAGAAAAGAACACTTTTAGTGAACCACCTTCTGATGGTATAAGCATATTCTGCAGCAGGGACTACACTAAAAAGACTCCTTGTCAGCTCAAGAAAGCTGAGCCTCGAGAATTTCAGAAGATGAAGCACTACATATTATCCAACAGTGATGAGTGCATTGATTGGATAAAGTAAGTCGTAGCATGTCATATATGATTGTTTTTTTTTTGGAAACATGCATTGTCTTCTACTAAGTAAATGATCATTTGCCTACTGATGCAGTGAGCATAAGGAGGAATTGAGAAATTCCGACTCACGGCTTGTTGAGAGAAGGCACAAGGAACAATTTGTAGGATGGTTTGAGCGAAAAGTGAGACATATTGCTCTATTTTTTGAATAGATGACATTTTAATTTACAATGTGTTCCTAACATATTCTCCAAATTATTTTCAGGCAAATAAGGAAAATATTTGAAAACGGAGAAGTGGATGACATGATGTATGCTCTATCTTGTGGTCCAGATCCTCGTATCCGTGCTAACAGGTGCTCCATCAATGGATTTCTCTTTCGAACAAAAGAAATAGAGAAAAACTTAATCACACAGAACAGCGATGTTGTCATCCAGGGGGATGGCATGGAATGGTACAGAGTGATTAGAAGAATAATCATGCTAGACTATCCTAAGAATAAGGAAGTCATTCTGTTCGAGTGTGATTGGTTTGATGTTCCATCACCGAACAAAAATAAATCCAGAGGGTACAATAAGGATAAATATGGCATCATCGACATTGATACCAGTCGAACTCGATATTCAGAGGAGCCGTACATCCTGGCGATCCAAGTAGAGCAGGTGTGTTATGTGAAAAGTGCCAAGAGAACGAATTGGTGCAGTGTCCTTAGAATGAAACCTAGGAACCTGTTTGTCATGCCTGAAGGAGAGGATAATGAAAATAATTTTGCTGATACCGATGTTGACTCGCTCGTCGTAGGAGTGGAACATATGAATGTTGAAGTCCGACAGGACCAATTGACAAATTGGAGCAGAACTGACATGGAAGGATTAAGTGTCAATGCTGTTGCACTCGAAGAGGCGCGTGTTGCCTCCATGCCAGAACCGGATGATGAGGACATACAGGATAACTACAATGATCCTGATGATGACAAGTACATTGCTGATGGAGTCGTACATGCAGTCAATTCAAACGGTGATGATGATTTTTTTGTGTAAATTTTAGTAGCACTCTGGATCCTCCAACTTTGTTACTATATTGTCTTTTCTATCATCAGCTTACATCCACACATCAATATTGTACATAACAGTTGATAGCCAACGAGATTACCAGCATACATCTGACACATGAACTTAGTTCAGAGACATAACCAGCATACAAGCAGCTGAAGCTGCTTAACTACAACACAATACTTAAATAAAAATTCAATTGACACACATTAGCCAAAAGTTATCAAAAATTAAAATAAAAATATTGAAGTGCAGGATGTGTATTTTATACATTGTCACGAAAGTTTACATTATGAATCGATAAATTTTGTACTAAGATAAAAAATAAATTGATATTAATTAGTTGAACACATGTGAACTGAACTACTTCAACATAAATTCAGTGATAAATTGATATTAATTAGTTGAACACACGCGCGCACAAAGGCGCTATACACACACACTTCTTCGTTCTATGGCTTTATGTTAAAGATCTGACCAAGCTCGTAGGAGACGCAGGCGTCTATAGCGGCGTACTCGATGTGCTGCTTAGTCAGGTGCTTATACCTCCACTTGTGGTGAAACGCACCATGGGGCTGCTTATTGGCTATTGTCAGACCAAGCATTAGCTCACACATGTTCTCGAGCCCAAGTCCGTGTCGTGAGGTTCGGTCCAAGCGAACCCACGCGGCGTCCTGCAGCTCCGACGTCCTGGCTACACAGATGTTGTGATCAATGGCCAGCCGATGGATGTCGCCGCCGATGTTCGAGCCGATGAACATGCACCGACGGCTCTCCAGGAAATCCTTCAGTTGCTCTAGAACTTTGTCGACATGGCACACTTGGAAGAGGAGACACTGATATCGATGGCAGCCATCTGATATGCCCACGCAGATCTGAATGATGGTTGTCTTGTTTGGGTCGTTATTCACACGATCGGCGCATGGATGAGCCACTCCGTATCCAAACCGACGAGAAGCGGCTCTTTATTTGGTCAGACCTCCTCAAGAAACTTGACGACGACACAGCTATGTGAGGTGATAGTTGTGTCGATGTTGTAGTGGTGGAACTTCACAATGACGAAGCGCGTCGGTGGCGACAGCAGGGCTTGGGAGCGCGAGGCAGCGCTCTCAAGGCGGTGCACCGGATGGCCCGCGGGAGCGCGAGGCGGCGAGTGGGAGCACGTGGCAACGCTCTCAGGGCGGTGCACCGGATTGCCTACGAGAGCGCGTGGCGGCGCCGCCGCTGGTCAGCGTGCGAAAGCGTTTCAAGCGCAAGGCGGTGGCACTGCTGGGCGGGCTGGTGGGCGCCATGAACAGGGTGAGGAGCGCGGCGATTCTGGAACTCAATGGGCGGGTGGGTGTCGTGAACGGGGTGCAGGAGTTGTTTGATAGGCACTGAACTGGCGGGTGTGCACTGAACAGGGTGAACTACTTGTGGAGCGGTTCCCAGAAGACGAAGAGCTTGTGCACCGGTGCGCGTGCATGGCACGGTTCCCAGAGAACAAAGCCCCCATTGGGGAAGTTGATCGCGTGGACAGAATCGACCCCCGGCTTCCATGACCCCTCGCCTTCCTTGACCCGCATATTTAGAGGCCCATGAAACATCTCTTCATGAGACGCCTCCCCTATTCATATCCTGCTCTAAAAAACCCTCGATGTTTCGTCTCGCCTCGCTCCCCAACTGTTGTACGTCTCTCACTTCTCCTCCTCTCTCATCGTCTTTCAACCGCTCCTCTCTCGTCGTCTTCGTCTCCACTTCCATCTTCTGAAGAAGCCGAAGAAAACAGGGGGTAAAGGAGTGATCCTGAGATCCCTTACCGGTCATCGTGTCGTGGCCGAGCATAGAGATCCTCCCGTGGCAAAACACTTCAAATTGGCTTCGAGCGACCTCGGTATAGAGGAGTCTCAAGCTGAAGGGTCTGGTCATAACTTGGAGCAATTGTATGCTACCTTTTTCATCATACCTCTTTTTAATTTCTATTGGGTTGTTTTAGCACAAGCATGCAATCTCGCGCGTTCATGCCCTCCTAGACCAGGGTGGAATTCGGAGAAATGCTAGAGTTACGAAATAGCTTACATGTTGTCTACGTGCTGACGAGGATTAAGCCTAATCACGCTCCTGACGTGGCCTGGGTCCACTAAGTTACCATCCAAACCTGATTAACAGGGCCTTGCTTCGCACTACCGCTCGGCGGAGACGACCTAACACTGCGCCACCTCCGCCTCTCATGACAGCTCCGATCGCTCCGAGTTCGTGAACGCCACCATCTCAATTGCGATTGTATGACTCCTATTGGTGTGATTTTCATGTGTGCTAACAAGGATCGATCCTAGTTACTACACGATGTGGCCTCTACCATGCCATTTTTTTCATTGTTCCTTACGCTTACTCATTAGCCTATTGATCAAATGTGACGCAGCAGCTTTCCTGCCAGTTCAGGGGAGACCCTGAAGACAAGAAGCGCAACAGCATCATGACGTGACAGCCTAAATCACGGCCACAGTATATAATGTAACACGAAAGGAAGAAACAACTGTTATTAATCGGTTAGTGGCTACGGCGTAGAGAAGGAAGGTACACGACTCCACGCGTCCAGCCACGTCCGTCTTTTGTGGGCCCTGAGTCAGTGCGTAAGAATTTTGTAGAGTTTTATGTAGCTCTAGCATTGCTGGTGGAATTCATGTCAGTAGGGCCGTATCACAGATTTTGGAGAACTGATCGACCTGTGCTAAAAGTAAAATTAGGCCCTTGGTTCAAGTATATTAATATAATTAAAATTCTTTTATTTTGTTCAATTAATTACGCATTTCTTATATAGTCTATCCATAGTTACAGGCATATTCATTCTAGTTTGTGAGGAAGACGCGATCGATAGGTTGCTGCATCATCGTTTTAATTTTTTGTGTGCTGGTTTGTGGGCTGCCTGTTGATTTTGACGCTTAATACCTTTAATTTTTTTCTGATGAGTCGTTTACTCACAAAGAAGAATTGGCCAATAATCTACAGTCAAGTATTATTGATTTATGTCCTTTGAGTATACTAGTCCATCAACCCGTGCATGCTAAGAATATTTAAGGACAAATATGAACAAATTTATGTTTCTATAAAAATAAAGTCATATTTTTATTTATAATTTTTTTAAGTTGTCCCATCTTATTTAGTACTAACCCTGAGTAGTTTGTAAGTAGAACTCTTTATTTATAATAACACAAACATACTTTACCCTATTTCAACGCGAGAAATAAGTGAATCTTGAAAAATATTATAAATTGTAAAGTTCCTAGTTCAATATTATTTTGTACAATATTTCATTATTGTTTTGCTACACATCATAGGAATTTTGAGCTTATTTTTGTCTTGATCAAATTTAGCAAATGAAAAATTAAACACCACAATAATATAATGTGATTCGTGGCATTGTTTCAGGGTCAGCCAGTGGCGTTCGCTACCTCTTGCTCTTTCAGAGAGTATTGTCAGATTGGTGGACAGGATTGTAGCCATAAGGCTGATGACTATTGGAAAGCAAGAACTCAATCAGATGAAAGATCAACATGGCTTGGTACCTGTTGTCCCTATGCTAGTGACGTCGGCATCCCCACTAGAAGGCCAGATAGAAGATGAGGCTAATGTAATTTCTGGATCTTTTGGACTGCATATTCTCGGGGAAGAGACGACCTCACATCAGTCAGTTCTTGAGGTGCTGAAGGGACGCAGTTGGTTGGCTTCGAAGGATGACTGCCTTGTCACTATTGATCAGGAGTTCTCTCTGAGCTTGGTCAACCCAATCACTGGCAAGAGTATCCCACTGCCACCATTGTCGTCAAACAGCGATGGAAATGAGGAGTTGTTGTCTGCTGTCACGAAGGATACTGGTGGTCGTGGACCTATGTACATCGAGCGTGCAGTCCTCTGTAAGACACCCAGACATGATGATGGTCCCTTTGTGATCCTTCTATTTTCTTCAGGAGACATCATGATCCATGAGAAGACAGATGGCATGTGGATGGCGTTACCAAGTGAAAAATGATTTCCAGTAAGACTTCTGGATGCTGCTTACTGGGATGGACATGTGGTGGCACTCGGTCGGTGGGGAGACCAGACGGTTTGGGACCTGGTTAGGAAGCCCAATATTGGATCTCCCGAATGGGCCAAGGGCCCCCCTTAGTCTCGTCCAGCGCACTACAGATGCGAGTCGATGATGTATCTTGCGCGGTCAGCTCGTAACCAGCCTATGATAATCCAACTATGGGGAGACTTTTGGAGAAGATGAACCTATAGTCAACTAATGAGCCACCAGTTAACATGCATGACAGTGGATGGCGTGACATTATATGAGAGACCAGTAGACCGTGATGGATGGACGGAGTTGAGAGGTTTGCAGAGTGAACGCTCTCTTTTTCTAGGAGCAAATTATCCATTCTGGTTTGTTGTACCAGAAGGAGACAAGAAAGTGGGTCCGTCATGTCTGTATGTTTTGGACCACATGGATGGAGAAATGGTGAAGATCCCCGCTAATGATCGTCACGGTCGTGTCAAGCGATATGACCGGTTCAATTTCACCCGAGGTCGACTCAATATACCTCTGCAAGCCCCTCTGTATATCCGCCCCTACCCATGTTTCAAGTAGCCATGCCGCCGGCCCCTCTTTTATTGCTAGTCTTTTGATGTTTAGTTTAAGTTCGTTGTAGCACTAGAACACTTGTAATGATATATGTACTCTCAGATTGTATTTTAACTTGTGGATGCTCCATGTTTCTGTTGTTTTATTAATGTTCTCAATTATTATGAGTGAAATAGGCTAAGTGATCACTTATTTGACTTTAGTTTAAAGTGTTGAGAAAGAAAACTCTGTTTAGCCACTTCATTAATTTTTGTTGCAATCCCATGATAATGCGATGACAAACATTTTCGTTGCAATATGTAAGACACAGTCACGACCACATCGACTCTCATTATGATATCTATGTATTGTTGCAACGATAGACATTTTTGTTGCAATATGTAAGACGTAGTCGTAACCACATCCTCTCGTTGTGATATCTATGCATTGTTATAACGACAGATATTTTTGTTGCAATATATAAGATGCAGTCACAACCACATCGACTCTCGTTGCGATATCTATGCATTGTTGCAACAACAGATATTTTTGTTGCAATATGTAAGACGCAGTCACAATCACATCGACTTTTATTGCTATATCTATGCATACTTGCAATGACAAATATTTGCATTGCAATATGTAAGACGTAGTCACAACCGTATTGATTGTCGTTGTCATACCTATGCCTCTTATTGCAACACCTCGTTATTCTATCAAAATGACCTTATTACAACAATTACAGGAAAGCGTTGTAAAAACGTCACCCTAGTTATAACGCACATGCAAATGTGACGATATATCCAATCTATCACAACTAAAATCACCTTTCATTGCAATTACCCATGTCTATTGTAACAAAAATCTCACTATTGCGATGAATGCCATGGCAATAGCCCTGAAATATTGTAGTGACCGTGGGTGGAGCTGTCGTGCCCTGTCCTGAGCCGCTGCTATCCGCGAGTAAGGGCGCCGCCTGCCGGCCTCCACCAGCCGCACGGCCTTTAGCTCTAGGCGCTCAAGTCTTGGTTGCAACTTGGAAAAGATGAGGACGGGACATGTGCTTCTGAACCATTCACGCTTGAGTCCAATGGATGCTTTCTAAGAGGGGTGGGGTGCGGATTGCTGAGATGACAAGGACATTTTCTTCTTCGGAGAGGAAGACATGGTGGGCCTTGTGCTTCCTTTGCATGGGCCTTATGCCTTCTTGCTTGTCTACGCGCTGCCACATATGAAAAGCAGCAACACCCGAGTAGCAGCATTTGGACATAGTCTGCGAGGCTTTTGTAGCGGTAGTTGATGTCATGAGCCCTGTTATAAATTATTTTTAGCTACGTGTGGTAATGTGGACAGACGCTAAAAATATTCTATAGCTATAGCGGCAGTCCTCTTTCAGACCTATTGCTACGTATTTTTTGTTGCTGTCACTATAGTGCCGTTTTGTGGTAGTTCATGTACCACCCGTAACGCATGTTATTCCTACCGTATTTTAACTTTTGTAGTTTAGATAGGGATGATTAGTTTATTTCAAATTCAATATATATATATGTTATCTGAAGCGTCGATAAGTTTTTTTTTATTTTTGGATGGATCTGAAGCGTCAAAAATTGACAACCGGATAAATATTTAAATCTCTATTATTGCTTCCCGATCATGTCTCCATTCGAGTAGCTGTCGTGGACCACTAAGCAGCACGGGTGACGACCAAGAGCACATGCGGGCAGGCCATCACGTACTGAAGCTGCAAATTAAGCAACTGTCCGGTTCGGTCCAATCTACGGCCTGTCCAGCACGTCCACCGAGGACCCCTTCGTGGCTCAAGAATCAAGAGGCTCAAGGACAACAAAAACACAAGATCGCGCAAGGTCCATTCAATATGTGCTCATACAAACCTGAAGCATTTAAATATTCAACCAGATCCATACTCCGTCGATTCAATGGGTCTGATTGGTTGGGTGTTGGAGGACATATCAGGCTCTCCGCATGCAACAAATGGTTGATTAGTTGCTGAGCCTGGCTAGTGGAATGCAGAGACGAGTTGATTGGTAGCCTGTACTTCCGTCTCGGCTTGGCCCGACAAGCGCAAAGAGCACGATCCAGCCAAGCTCTCGAAGAACGCAAATGGATTTTGTTTCTCCGAAGCTTAGAGCAAGGCTAATGGTTCAGCCGGCTCATCAGCAAAGTATCAGCCGATTGCTATATAATAATATAAACTCTTAGCTACCTATTGAACTGTTTAATAAATAGTATCTAGGCCCACTCTTATTTCTCTTTTTAACTCTAATCGTCGGCTAGCTGACGAAGAACCGGTGCTAAGCAGGCGCATGCACCTCGTATCTTGTGTTTTGCCCGGCGCTTGAGCACTCGCCGGCCCAAGGAATTTTTCATTCTCTCCCTTCCACCTCAGCAATTCAGCTAGCAAGGCGGGCGTAACGCCTGTTACTATACTTGCTCTTAGCTCGCACGCTGCCTGGCCAACGCTGGCCTGGCTCTAGGAACAGTCTGGCTCTGTCGGAAAACAAACCAATCACACCCAATATAAATGAATGGATACAAAGCACAAGAAACATTCAGCGAGACGTCGAAGGAGCCAACGGACGAAGCTCCAGCTCGTGCGTAAGATTCCGGATCAGATCCATGATGATGAAAAAGGTGAAACATATCATCCGTGTCAGTTGCTCCTTTTTTTTTTTACTATAACCTAACCTCAGAAGATAACAGATGACATTTAGAATGTGATTGGTTCTCTTCTGAGCGAAGCCTGTCTAGTACCCCGAAACCAGGTGCTGATCAGCCAGGCTCATCGCATGGAGGTAAAGATTGGTTGCACGCACCTTTGCATGTGGCAAGCCAGGCCGACCAAAAACGCAGATAGATTTTGTATCTACAGAGCCAGGCTGGACCATGCTCGGGTGCTAATCTTAACAACCAATCACTGGAGCGTTGCACGCGGCTAGCCTGCTTGCGATTGATTCAGGCAACCAAATCACCGCTTTAGGGGTAGCGAAGCACGTTGCACTCTGACCCTTGATTTGACATCTTGTCGCCGGACAGCGCGCACCAGCAGGCAGCCCCGCACCTAGCTTGCTTCATCAGATAATAAATAACGTCATAGCCTCAGACCTCTGTCCCTCACTTGCTCAGTCAGCTTAATTCAGCAACCAGGAGCAAATCGTGACTGTGTTCACAAACGCCACGCGGCATGGAGAGGCTCGGCGCGAACCCGGCGAACTCGTGCCCGCTGACGCCGCTGGGGTTCCTGGAGCGCGCGGCCACCGTGTTCGGCGACTGCCCCTCCGTGGTGTACAACGACACGATGTTCACGTGGTCGCAGACCTTCCGAAGATGCCTCCGCCTCGCCTCCGCGCTCGTCTCCTTGGGCATCTCCCGCGGCGACATTGTAAGGAACCTGAACTGATCTATCATATCGATTCTAATAATAATAATGTGTTGTAACAATTTGAGAAGGAGTACGGAGTAAGTGGGAACTGAACTGATCTATGGATTTTTTTTTCTTAATAATAATAAGGTGTCTGTGGTGTTGCCGAACGTGCCGGCCATGTACGAGACGCACTTCGGCGTGCCCATGAGCGGCGCCGTGCTCAACGCCATCAACACTCGCCTGGACGCGCGCACGGTCTCCGTCCTGCTCAAACACTCGGGCTCGAAGCTGGTCTTCGTGGACCCGGCCTCGCTGCAGCTGATCCGCGACGCGCTTCAGCTCCTCCCTCCAGGGCACTTGATGACCCCGCGCGTCATCCTCGTCGAGGACCCCTACGAGGAGAATAATAAGGAGTTCCCTCCACCATCACCATTAGCCGATGACGATGATTCCTACACTCATCATGTACTGATGACATACGATGATCTCCTGGAGAAGAAGGGCGACCCGGAGTTCTCGTGGGTCCGCCCGGCGAGCGAGTGGGACCCGATGGTCCTGAACTACACCTCGGGGACGACGTCGGCGCCCAAGGGCGTGGTCCAATGCCACCGCGGCATGTTCCTCATGACCGTGGACAGGCTGACGGACTGGGCCGTGCCGCCGCGGCCCACGTACCTGTGGACGCTGCCCATGTTCCACGCCAACGGGTGGAGCTTCCCCTGGGGGATGGCCATGGTGGGCGGCACCAACGTGTGCCTCCGCCGCGTCACCGCCGCGGCCGTGTACGCGGCCATCGCTCGCCACGGGGTGACCCACCTCTGCGGCGCGCCCGTCGTGCTCAACATGCTGGCCAACGCCTCCTCTTCCGAGACCAGCATCCCGGCAGCAGGGAAGAAGGTGCGCATCCTCACGGCCGGCGCGCCGCCTCCGGCCGCGGTTCTGCAACGCGTTGAGGCCGTCGGGTTCGAGGTCAGCCACGGGTACGGGCTCACCGAGACGGCCGGGCTGGTGGTCTCGTGCGTGTGGAAGGGGGAGGAGTGGGACAGGCTCCCGGCGTCGGAGCGCGCGAGGCTCAAGGCGCGGCAGGGCGTGGCCACGGCGTGCACGGCCGCGATCGACGTCGTCGACAACGAGACCGGCCGTGGCGTGCCGCGCGACGGCGAGACGATGGGCGAGATCGTGCTGCGCGGCGGGTGCGTCATGCTCGGCTACCTCCACGACGACGAGGCCACCCACGCCGCGATACGCGACGACGGGTGGCTCTACACGGGCGACGTGGGCGTCATGCACCCGGACGGGTACGTCGAGATCCGCGACCGATCCAAGGACGTGATTATCAGCGGCGGGGAGAATATCAGCAGCGTCGAGGTCGAATCGGTGCTGTACGGCCACCCGGCGGTGAGCGAGGCGGCGGTCGTCGCGCGGCCCGACGAGTTCTGGGGCGAGATGCCCTGTGCCTTCGTCACCCTTAAGGACAAGGATGCGGCGACAGTTAGCCCCGCCGACATCATCTCCTGGTCCCGTGACCGCATGCCCCGGTACATGGTGCCGAAAACGGTGGTGTTCCGTGCCGACCTGCCCAAGACGTCCACCGGAAAGATACAAAAGTACGTGCTGCGGAAACTTGCCAATGACATGGGACCCACATGCAAGGGCAATACCATAGAGTAGTGTAGCACCACCAAAATGCATGTTGCCGCCGTATCCTTCTTCACATCATAAGGTCCGAATGATTCGTCTAGCTGTGGCATCTATCACATCATGTTATCCCCACGCCCAGAGATCAATTATTGCTTGTGGTAGTGAATCACGTGGTCAACCGAGAGAGACCCATGTTAGTTGACCGCAAGCGAGGTTTCTTTTCCTCCTCGATGGGATCATATGCCTCTCATATTGTTATTCTATCTGTCTGTCCATTTCCCTCAACGTGAGTTGATGTTGCTCCTCATCCTCCCACGTCACCCGTTGGTGAGCCCTAGAAGCAGAGTCCGTTGACTGCCATCATGCCAGGAATAACCAAAACGGCTAAAAGTAGCGCTTCAAGTTGACGGAGCTCAAGATATATAGCTTCATTTTTTTTTGAAAATGGAATACATGGTTCCGGTCTTTTGTAAAAGTTGCATAGAGCCCACATTTATCACTTATTACAGCATTGTGTACTTTAAGCGTAACATAGAAAATAGAACTAAATGTAAAACCTTCTGCCTTGATGGCTAGCCATTCTTGGCAAAGATGCTCATAGCTACCACCTCCAATGACTTGTTACTACAAAAGCGTCCCTATGGATCCCCTTTTGTAAGAGCCTCCAATGACGAAGCCAATAAGTCGTCTTGAAGATAACCTGCATAAGAGAGATAGTTAGTTTTTTGTTCAAAACAAGATTATTTTGGCATAGCCATATTGACCATAGCATGGCTACCACACCAACAATAATCAACCGTTTTTCCTTCACTCCCCTCGATCTTACCCAATTCCCAGCCATGTGTTGAGTATTGTGTGGTCTGGATATTCCAGTAGCAATGGAGACAATCCGCCACAAATTCTGGGCTAAGTGGCATTAGAAGAAAAGATGGTGTATTGTCTCATTGGAATTACAGAAATAACATTTATGTGAACCTTTCTATCTCTTCTTAATGAGGTTATCCTTCGTCAGGGTCACCCCTTTTTGAGGGTACCACAAGAAAATTTTAATCTTTAAAGGGAGTTTGATTTTCCACAGGTGACCCAAACAAGATTTCTCCTAGATTAACATGGCTTGGTACATGGAATGGATAGAGAAAATGCCATTATCATGTAGATTCCATCTAAAAGTATTCACTTCATCGCTAAGAATAACATTACTTAGCTTGAGCGTCATGTTGTTCCATTCTACTAGTTTGTTATCTGTGATGGATCTTCTAAAGGATAGGTTGAGCGGAATGGAATGTAGTACCTCTTGTATAGTAGTATTTTTCCATCTTGCTACCCTGTATAGGTTTGGAAACTGGACACTTAGTGGTGTATTGTCTAGCCAAGTGTCTTTCCAGAATTTTACCTGACTTCCATCATGATTGCCACCAGGTGCATGAGGCTCCATTGGTCAGTGCGAATAACAAATTCCCTGTGTTGTAGGTAAGACCGCCATTTGTCCACTACCATCATGATTGCCAAGCACTCCTCATAAGCTGACCTGGCTTGATTAGTAGTGTTCAAGGCCTAACTTGAGAAGGCCACTGGATGGTTGTCTTGCATAAGAACAACCCGTATGCCCGTATTGCATGCATCAGTTTCCAATACAAACTGTTTGTCCAAATCAGGATAGCCAAAATTGGTGCCTCAGTAAGAGCCTTCTTGACCAAGTCAAAAGGTTGCTGCACTTCGGTTGTCCAATGAAATAGAGCCCCTTTTTTGAGAAGAAGAGTTAAAGGGCGACTTACCATCCTATAATGTTTGATGAACTGGGGGTAATACCCTGCTAATCCTAGGAATCCCCAAAGTTCTCTAACAGTCTTTGGAGCAGGCCACTAAGATACAGCTTGAATTTTCTTTGGATCAGTAGAGGCACCATCTTTTTGCACAATGTGACCCAAATAGTTGATAGAGATTGCCGAGCAAACGGACACTTACCCCTCTAGATGAAAACCTTGTGGTTGTCAAGAATTTCTAGGAATGCTTTGATGTGAGCTAAGTGATCCTCCGATGACTTGTACACCAGAATGTCATCCATGAAAACTAGAAGACGAATCATTACCATCATGATGCCCTTCACAGTGATGCTAGAAGACGACTCGACGAACAAGCTAGACACGACGATGCACAGCACTAAGACACTTGCCCATGCTGCATCATCCATGTTCCACGGGCCGCGCCAGCTACAGGAATGAAGCGGCTTGACCCATCGATGCATAAATAGGGCACGCCTTGACATAGGGCCCAGGAACACAAAGACCAGAACAGCAGGACCCTCAAAGACCGAAGATCGTGCCATTGGCTTGAAGTCCACGCCCTCTTTCTCAAGATTTCATCGACTCCCTCTTTTCTCTCTCTCTCTCTCTCTCTCTCTCTCTCTCTCTCTACCACGGGCTCACTCCCTTGAAGTATAAAAGGGGAAGCCCTTCTTCTTTCTTAGGAGAACGAAGGATCGGACATCAACACATGCACATAGAACACTAGCGCACTAAGACTTGGAGAACTCTCCTCTCTCACAACCGTTCTACTCCCCGATGCATGTAGCACGAGAAGCTACTCAAACTAGACGTAGGGGTACTCCCCAAACTAGTATAAACCCTTGTGTCCTCTAGCATTGCCATCATAGAGCTTAAGCACACATCCCCTGGAAAAATTCTACTAGCCAGTGACCAAAACACCGACAGTTGGCACACCAGGTAGGGGGGCTTTTGCGTGGTTTGATCATCTTCTTCCACCAGTTCAGATGGCCAACCTCGCTGCATTCTGGGCTCCCGGCTAGTCGCTCTGACCGCCACCGAGGCGCCATCAGAGTGGTGGCTAGAGAACTAGGGTAATACGCTAGACTTCGCTATCGCAGCGGACAGGGCACTAGAGCTCATCGACGAGTCAGCACTAGAACCCACTTCAATCACTGCCCTCATTCCCGCCGAGATGCCATAGGCCGCGTGGCTAGAACCGGTGAGACCCAGGGTCTTCGACACCTTCGAGCCACCGGAGAACTATAGCGATCCGCTGTGGTACTACTTAGATCATTTTCTACGCCCCACTCCCGCTCAAGACGATCTCCGGTGCGCCATGTTCACCCTTGCGAACGTCCATGGCCAGCTTCTCGGGGGTGATCCTCTTCTCCCAGGACTTCTCGGCGAAAACCCCTAAGAGGGTTTTCTGCATGGCATGCAAAACGCCACGTGGATGCTTCAGAACCTCCGATCACCGCGAATGATGAGTTCGTAGGCATCATTGACCGCCCCTCCGAGTCCTTCTTCGACCTCGTAGACCATGGGTCCGAAGGGGACTCCGACTCTAAAAGTAGCACAGGGAGCCACAATCCCCTACTAGAGTGCCATGTGGTGCACAACGGACCCGTACCCAACGAGGGAGCCGCGGGGGATGCAGCAGCTCGCAATGCCCCAAATCTTACGGCCAATGCGCCTTCAAACCCGACGGTAGGAGGGCGACCACAAACGTGCCTGCAAACCTGGCAGTGCGTTGTAAACGTGCCCGTGAATGCCACGTACGGAGCTGGGACTAAGCCCAAGCTAGAAGACACCCGACAGTGGTTGCGGGCATGATAGCATCAGCTGGCGAACGAGATGGCCACGATCGATCGTGAGATAGCTCGACGAGGCGCCGAAGGCCACACCCAGGCCGCTGCTCATGATGTCTATCAATGCATCGTCAACGACGACCAGGGACTCCTGTAGTTCACTCGCACAGGGCAAATCATCGCCGCGGTTGTAGCACTGCTCCAGACGCTCCCTGACGCCATGACACCCTAGGTCCCAACAGACCCAGCAGACCAAGGCCGCTGAGCTATAGGCCGAGAGCTCTCTGCGACACATGACTCAATCGAGTCCGTAGATCACCACGTCCCAACGAGGGGAGGAAAGAAACACTAGGGGCTCGCGCCTGACTACGACTAAGCAGAACCCTCCCGCTGGGGGTGGAAACCAAAAACACCTGATCCACGCCCGAATCAGAGGCGCCCATGATGCGCGCTCAACCCTTCATGCTCGTCATTTTCAAGAGGATTAGACGAAAAAAGAGTGAGCCTATCAACCGCGTCACAATAGGCAATACGACGAAACTGACAAGGACAGGAGCCGAAGCCCCGGCCCCACGGGCCTGCGGGTCTTCAGCTCGCATACCTGCAGCGTAGTCTTCCCCTAGTGCTTTTAATCGTGCACGATGGTCTCCAAGTATGCCGGAGAGACAGATCCTAGCCTCTGGCTCGAGGACTACCGCCCCGCCTATCAAGCGGGCAGGGCGGCGGACGATTATGCTATCATTCACAACTGGATCAAGAACTACGGTATCATCCATGTCACACCATCCATCCACAAAATAAAGAATCTGTCTTCATGATTGATCTCTCCCCAAGGCAATCAAGGTTATGGCTATCGAAAAAAAAGAAGAGAAGAAAAGAGAAAAGACTCTTGCACCATGAAGAGCTTGAGAGAAAAGAAAGAAAGAAAAGATACCGTTACTACCAAATAAAGGGAGAGACAAATAAAAAGAGTCTCTATTCCACTCCACCAAATCCACCACACATGCACATCTTGATCATTCTTATAGGAAATGTTTTCTCCATGGATCCACTCTTTTAACTCGGCGACATATGAAATACAAGTATGCCACAATGTTCCTTACCAAGAGCTCCACATATGAGCCTTTAGAGGTAGGATTTTTGAGGAATCATAAGCCTTGGTGAGGAATTTATACACTTTGAGCGATCTGAGTGAATCATTTGAGGAACTTAGATTTATCAAAGATTAACCTCCAAGCTAAAGCCAATGAAAAAGAGTAGATGTAATGGTAGTTACAAACTGTTCTATCTTCCAACCACCCAAGATTTGGAGAAGCTACAATGCCCCACAAGTAATAAAAGGTGAAATACTTGTGCCAACTTATTCAATTATTTATAAAGTGTCTTAGTTGTGCATTTGGGTATATGTTAAGAATAAGACATTGTAGCAACTCCTGATCAACACTTTGGGGGGGGGGGGGGGGGTTGTTGACGGTCATTAAGTACAAATTTTGACTGTCAATATTCCTATAAAAGTAGGAAGACTTAGCATTTCATACTTGCATGTTAGTTAGGAATAATAAGATTCCACTTGTTCTTTGAGAATTATGTGCATGCAGGGAATTTGATACAATATATGTGGAGAAATGAAGCACAATCCGGGGAAACATAGTTCCAACCAATAAGACGATGCCAACTGGACCTCCCTCGGATTGCATATGTGGCTACATGGTATTCCTCTAGGAAACATTGAGTCAAAACAAAAGAGGACTCACCTATCAGCCACCCTGAGGAAGCACAACCCGAGAGGGCCCAGTCCCAGGTCGGCCGACCAGGTCTTGAGCCCATTTCGGGTGGGCTTCCACGTGTTGACTCCTGAGCTCCTTTGGAAGGTTGGTGCATGGCAGTTTCATGGCGGTTACTCCTCAGTACCGACTTATCCCCCCTATAAATAAAAGGGGAGAGCTCTATTCCAACACACACACACTCAAGTTCTAGTCATTTCCCTCTTTCACTTATTAGTTTCCTAGTCCTAGTAGAGTTTAGTGTAGGAGGAGCCTTGCTCAAGTCTCCATGTCATAGGAGTATTGGTATGGCTCTTGTATCTTTACCTTTATTCTTTTATATTATTATTATGAGTTTGATCTATTTAAGAAATATAGTTCTTCCTTATAGTTATGCTTATGATATGTGTTCCTTGTTTGGTTATATATCATATTCATGTTATAGGACTTTATGCTTTCATGATGATATAGACTTTCTATCTTATTGTCATGATTGTCATGTACCTTGACTATAGTCTAAATGTTATAATGCTAGTTGTACTTTAGTCTAATTGTGATGATTCAACATGGGTTTGATATCCAATTAGGATTGCAATTGCTTATCTCATGACTTGTTAATCCATAGGATTAAAGTTATGTATGCTTAGTACTTGTTAATCTGAACGGTGATTCTAGTGTTTGATCGATGCTAGAATTCTACTTCAATGTGTAAGCACGATGCTTAGATGGCTAGGTAGTATTGATCACCTCGTAATCCACAGTTTGTATAGGTAGGCAATAGCTGGTGACAGCCCTATCTGTCCAATATACTCCTCCACCTTCGGTTATGACGTGTGTCCAAGACGGAGTTGCCTTGTGTATGCCGGGCATGAATCCGTATACGAAGTGTTGAATGTATTAGACTATGAATAATACAACCTTGCATATAATTATTTGACTAAGTAACTGTAACAGGACCGCCATACCACGGAGACGATTCCGTTCCAGGATCTTTCTCGGGTGATGACATGCGCTTTGACGCCTAATAGTACAACACATGACAAAATAATATAGTTGCAACAAGAACATAGATAGAGTATAGAGTTTTACATAAATTCGAATTTAAATTACAAACCAGAGTTTTGAAAGTGCAGAAGCGAAATAGTTCAAGAGTATTAAAGAGTTTCAACGGAAAGCAAGATACAACGCCCTCTGACGGCGATACACAGTAGTAGAAGCCGGCCTTGATCGTTGTCATGCCCTTGACACCGTACCAGCGCACACAAGCCTACTCCTCGTCATCATTGGTGCAAGGCTCCCACTTAATGTTCCAGCAGTCAGGACGCTGGCCTTCCTAGTGGAACCTCCCACCGCAGTGGCAGTCTCCACCCTGGTCATCTGAAAACCACATAGAGCTACGCCCTAAGCAACTAATTTACTCAGCAAGACTGACCTGTCAAAACGGCCATCTACAGCTGACTCCTAGACATGCACAGGCTAAGGGTAGGGTTTATGTTGCCAAAAAGCCATCCTAAGAGTGGATCCTTATTTTTCAAGTTTTAGGATCAAGTTAAGTTGTCATGCATAATAATAAATTTAGTTTGCACTAAAACTACAACAATCATGGTTACAATACAATTAGCATAATTCCATACAGCAATATTGAACCCATTCATCATATTAATGGCTTCCATCAACGTTCTCGAGGATTTATCAAGTGGTACTCGTTACCGTGAGGGGCAGCGACTCGAATCGATTTACATCCTACAGGAGAAACTTGCTTGCACGATCCATACACGCTTCATAGAAGCCGTATGGAGCAACCTTTCGCGTACGGTACCACAAGGTCTTCCGGGTCTGGCTCCCCCGAGAAGGGTCCCCTAGCGCGATGCGTCCCATACCGCCATCCTTGGGTGGATTGCTCCCTCCTCTCAGCCCCAGTTCCACCAAACAAGGGAGTAGGATATCCCATGGGCTGGACATGAGGCGCAACCTTAGGTGACTCGGATGGGGCTACCTCCTTGAAGACAAGTTGTCCTTCCCTTTCCACCTAGTTGCCCGCCCGGTCTTTATTGTTATCCCCTCCAAACTTTCCTTCAATCGATATCATTTCCCATTGATAATGTTTCCTAGTCTGCGAGTGGTCTCCATACCACTCGACGAATGATCGTCCTAAATTAAGTAGAGTGACGACCATCCTAAGGCTATTATTGGTTGAAGGGGACCTACTGCAATACTAGTTTTCAAGCAACTCCAATAAACTTAATGCACAGACAAGCCTACATCCCTAACTAGTGATAAAATAAAAATGTAAAACTGGTGGGATGCACCGGGGCTTGCCTTGGTCCTGCTCCTGGTCAGCTGAAGCACCACCGGGTTCTTCTGGCTCCTGCTCCTGTCCCACCTCCACGTGGTTCACTTCGTTATCTACATGATGCAAATGTGATGTGATGCATGAGAGAAGATTCATGGTAGCCCATTTAATTAAGACGGACAGGTATGATGAGTACGGGATTGATTAGTCCAGTGACCTGATGTGAACAAGGGTTCCCGATCTTCCAAAAGATTCTTGGTAAGTTTATTTGGTCGGGGGTGACATACAAATCGATCCGGCTTCAGAACAGCACGTTCTAAACCTCGCAATCACAGCATCACGTCTCCTCTGGTTATCAACCGTACAAGGACGATTGACCTCGCCAAGAAGGCTAATCCCTCTTGCGAATTAAGAACACAAGCAAGAACAACAAAGAATGCAACACAATTGCAGATGTATGATTAAACTCTCGAAGTTGGGGTCTCACAAACCGATGAACGGCGACACTGTTTATGAACATAATGATCTAAGCAAAATATGAACCCTAATGGTGCGGCAGCGGCTGTATATGAAGACCCTAGGGTCATTCAAGACCCTCTGGACGCGCTCCTAATTGGGCTCAACTAGATACAAAGCCTAAAGGCCAAAAATAGGCGATGCAGCACCGACATAGATTCTGAACTCTCTCTTGTTTTGACGATTCCCGATGATTACCAATGAATTTGGATATCAGGCTAACGGTATTGGAAAGGTCTTCTCCTTATCTTTCCGTGTATATATAGAACGTCCAAATCCAAGTCCGTATGCGTCCTGGGCGATTGTTTTAGTGCAGACTGGTCCTGAGCCCCGAAACAGACTCGAAGTCGGTTTTGATTGTGCCTCCAATTTGGCTTCCAAGCCCTTGCTGGTCCTTAATGTTCTCAACTCCTTCCATCATATCCTGGTCCTCTCCATGGTTTCTAATCATAAAATAATTATTAGGTAGCAAACCATTCTCAAAAGTAACATATAGCAAAGAACGTAGGAACGAGCTCACCTCTAAATTTAGTTGTCGTGTACGAGCTCTAGTCATTGGACCTTGCAAGTCCAGAATTGGAGGAGTGTTGTGTGTATCCATAGGAGTGATATCCTCATCATCCTCCCCCTCTTGAAGTGGAGTCGTCCTCAACTCAAGCTCATCCTCTTCTCCCAAGTATGGTTTCAAATATGAAATGTTAAAAGTAGGACTAACCCCGAACTCGGGAGGCAACTCAAGTTTGTATGCATTATCATTAATCTTTTCCATTATTTTGAATGGACCATCAGCTCTAGGCATTAGTTTAGACTTTCTCAATTTTGGAAATCTATCCTTACTCAAGTGTAACCACACTAAATCTCCTACATCAAACTTTACTTCCTTTCTACCTTTACTACCAGCAATTTTATACTTTTCATTCATCTTTTCAATGCTAAGTCTAGTGGTCTCATGCATTTGCAAAATAAATTCAGCATGCTCCTTAGCATCAACATGAACTCTCTCATTAATAGGTAGAGGAAGTATATCAAGTGGAGTATGGGGATCAAAACCATACACTACCTTGAAGGGACTTACCTTGGTAGTAGAATGTGTTGCCCGATTATAAGCAAACTCAACATGAGGCAAGCATTCTTCCCATTGCTTCAAATTTTTCTTCAAAATAGCTCTCAACATAGTGCCCAAACTGCGGTTCACAACCTCAGTTTGTCCATCAGTTTGTGGATGACAAGTTATAGAAAATAGCAACTTTGTACCCAACTTATTCCAAAGCGTGCGCCAAAAATGACTCAAGAATTTTGCATCACGATCTGAAACAATACATCCTTGGCCAAAAGAAGTGTGTGGCCAAAATATCCTCCGTCTTCTTAGCACCAAAATGACCCATCAATCCACCTCCATGCGCCTCCTGCAACAACAAAAGACGAACGGAACCAACTGGAATGCATAGGCGGTTAGCTCTAAACAAGAATCCATCATTCAACACAAATTTGTTCCAAGCACGACCTTCTTTACAGTGCAGCAATACATCTTTAAAATCAACATCAGCAACATATTGTTCTTTAATTGCCTCAAGTCTAAAAATTCTACAATCAAGTTGAGACAACAAAGTATATCGCCTAGATAAAGCATCAGCAATCACATTATCCTTCCCTTTCTTATGTTTAATAATATAAGGAAAATACTCAATAAACTCAACCCATTTAGCATGTCTACGGTTCAAATTACATTGAGAATGAATATACTTAAGTGATTCATGATCAGAATGAATAACAAATTCTTTGGGCAACAAATAATGACGCCACGTCTCTAAAGAACGTACAAGTGCATATAGTTCCTTATCATACGTGGAATAATTCAAAACAGGCCCAGTAATTTTCTCACTAAAGTATGCAACGGGTTTACCATCTTGCATCAAAACACCACCAATGCCTATACCACTAGCATCACATTCAAGCTCAAAAGTCTTATCAAAATTGGGTAATTGCAGCAATGGTGCATATGTAAGTTTGTCCTTCAAAGCATCAAAAGACTTATGATGTACCTTACCAAAATGGAAGTCAACGCCCTTCTTTGTCAACTCATGCAATGGTGCAGCAATGGTGCTGAAATCTTTGACAAAGCGGCGGTAGAAACCTGCAAGACCAAGAAAACTCCTCACCTGTGTGATAGTTTTTGGTACATGCCAGCTCTTTAGGGCTTCAATCTTCGCCTCATCCACCTCAATTCCCTATGGAGTCACAACATAGCCAAGAAAAGAGACTCGATCCGTGCAAAAGGTGCACTTCTCAAGGTTACCAAATAAACATGCAACTCGCAAAGCATCAAAAACAACACGTAAATGAATCATATGATCATCCATGGATTTGCTATAAATCAAGATATCATCAAAGTAAACAACCACAAATTTGCCAATAAAAGGTCTTAAAACCTCATTCATCAAATGCATGAAAGTACTTGGTGCATTAGTTAAACCAAAAGGCATTACTAACCACTCATACAACCCGAATTTGGTTTTGAAAGCTGTTTTCCATTCATCTCCAAGTTTCATTCTAATTTGATGGTAGCCACAACGCAAATCAATTTTAGTGAAACTTATAGCACCACATAACGATACCTAATAGGATGACGATACCTAATAGTAATGTTATTAATGGCTCTACAAACTACACACATACGCCAAGAACTATCTTTCTTAGGAACCAAAAGTACAGGAACAGCACAAGGACTAAGTGATTGACGAACATACCCATGATCCAAAAGGTCTTGGACTTGTCGTTGTATCTCCTTAGTCTCCAGAGGGTTGGTCCTATAAGCGGCACGGTTTGACAAAGTAGCACCAGGAATCAAATCAATTTGATGCTCAATCCCTCTCAAAGGTGGCAATCCTGGGGGTATCTCAGCTGGGAAAACATCCTCATACTCCTGCAAAAGGTTAGTGACAGAAGGAGGCAAAGCACTAGAAGCAATATCACCAAGCGAAAACAAGGCTTGTTTGCATATCAAAGCATAGCAAATATCATCAGCAGAAATTTCAGCAAGCTCAGATTTTGTGGCAAGACATGAACGACCTTGTAATTTAATTTCAGCACCCTTAGAACTTGTAGAATCATTAACATTACTTGGTGTAAAATCAGAATTAACAGGTTACTAAATTTTAGGGCCTTTATTTTTCAAACTAGTAGCTCGTTCTAAATCAGCTTGTACAATTTCAGTAGGGGTCATTGGTAACAAAGTAATTTTAGTTCCTTTATGCATAAAAGTGTACTTGTTACTTTTACCATGGTGTACAGCATCATTATCAAATTCCCAAGGTCTACCCAATAAAAGTGAACAAGCTTGCATGGGTACAACATCACAATCAACAGAATCTACATAGGAACCAATGGAAAAAGGAACTCTGCAAGTTTGTATTACCTTAGCTTTTTTAGAGTCATTTAACCACTGAATGTAGTATGGATGTGGATGTGGGCGTGTGGTCAAATCAAGCTTCTTAACCACATCAGAACTCACCAAATTGTTGCAGCTTTCTCCATCAATGTTGACACGTGCTTGGCGGTTCTTGATGACGAAGAAAATCGGGAACAAGTTATGTCGCTGCATTGTCTCGGGCTACTGGATTTGTGTGCTAAGCACACGCTGCACAATAATATTCATGTAGGCCGTGGTATCTCCGCCTCCAAGGACGAGGTCACCGCTGGTGGCAGCGACATCCTCCTCCTCCTCCTCCACATCGGAGGTGCTCATGTAACCGCCATCATCTGTCGCCACATATGCCCGCCTACTTGGGCAATCTTTCTGCACATGACCAAGACCATGGCAGCGGTGGCACTGAATCCCTGTAGTGCGTCCCGTCGAAGCAACAGAGGAGGCACTACTAGCCGGTACCTGCACAAAATTTTTACCTGAGCGCGTAGAAGGAGCAGGGGCTGATCTTGGTGCTGCGGAAACAACACTAGCTGGTGGGGGCGGCCGGAAAGATGGTTTGGGCAGCCCCAAAGTCCCCGTCGGCCGTGGTGGGTAGAAAGTCCTGGACTTGCTGTACTCCTCAAAAGCCTGGAAAAGTCCCTGTGATTCTTTCTCTGCAAGCATAGCATACTGGAAACACTGGTTGAGGGTATAAAATTCTTTATAATCAAGGATGTCCTGAATTTCTTTTCGCAAACTAGAATAAAAGCGACAAATCTGATCCTCTACTTTTTCAACCACAGCACAATGAATCAAACCCTTCTGAAGCTCACTAAAATACTCCTGAACAGTTTTATCTCCTTGATCTAAACGTTGCAGTTTATTACGAATCTCCCTATAAAAAGAAGGAGGAACAAAACAATCACGCATTGCTACCTTAAGTTCTTCCCAAGTAGTAGGCAAATCCGTTTCAGCAGCTAGACCACTCCACCAAACAATAGCAAAGTCCTTAAACTCACTAGTGGCTTGTCTAACTCTATGTTGTTCAGGAACAAGATGAGCATTAAATTTTTGTTCTACAGTCATTTCCCAATCAAGGTAAGCATCACCATCGTACTGACCCGAAAACGAAGGAATTGAAAACTTAATTTTAGCATACAGGTCATCTGAAGCATGGTTACCTTGTGTGCGATGGTTGTGATTGTGTAAACCACCCATACCTTGAGGGTTACGTTGCAAACGACGTCGTAACCTAGCGGTCCTTGTAGCTGACCTATCGACGGTGCCATCAGCATTAAACACCATTTCTTCATCATGATCGTGTTCAACATCGTTGTTGGTGTTGGTGTTGGTGTTGGTGGTCTTGTGAGCGGTCTCCAATTCGACAACCTGATCGGTTAACTTAGAGACTCTATTATCCAATCGCTCAATGCTTTCTTCTAGGTGAAGCTTGGTGACGGCGTCGGTGATGGCCCTAGTGATCGTCTCTGCCAAATCACTCTGAACCGCCTGCAAAGCCTTCTGTAGCTGACTTTGGCTCACGCACTCATCAAATTTTGAGGGTGAAGCACCCTCTCCATCACTTCCTAACATCAGAAACACCAAAACAGGAAACAAAAAGTGAAGATTATCCCTACAAAACTACTAAGCAGTGGTGCCTCTCCACACAGCAAAATGAAGCTTCTTGCAAAGCTCTTACAAAGTTCTAAAAAAAACAAAGCAAAGGATACCAGGGAGGTGTGTTCCACGATTGCAAGGGTTACAAAATAACTTGTGTGCTGTCCAGAAGAAATATGTAGAGCTAGGAAGGCCAAATATATATATGTGAGTGGCACACAAATCAAAAACAGATAGTAAAGCTGAATAAGTGCCAAAGTAACTAATCCCTAGTTGCTGGTCTAACTATGTCCTACAACAGTAGTGATAGCAAAGAAGAAACAAGGAGACAAAGGCACACAGTCGATAAGGGGCTAACTGTAAAATAGCCAAACTCAGAAATTCCAGGGGGCTAGATGGAGCACTAGTAGAATCCCAAAAAAAAAATTTGATATTTTTTATTAACTCACTAGCAAACGAGAAGAAATCACAAAAAATTTCAGCTCAAACAGAGCTAGGACGTGGCCTACAGAAACTCTTGAAGTTTTAGAAAACGTCGTGTTTCAACTTGAATGAATTTTTTCTTTATCTTTCTGATTTGTTTTGAATTTTTTGACAAGGGCACACAGGGTGTAGCCGAGTGTGGGTCACCTCAACTTTTTGTCAAGAATCTCCTGTAAAAATTTCAGCTAAAACGGACAACCGAGCGAAAAGTTATGGTTGTTTTACCGAAGGGGTGTCGGAATCGATTATGAAGAAACCCAGGGTTTGAGTGAAACCCGAGTCGGGTTTGGGGTCGGGTAGGGATTTTTTTGGCCGGGTGGATGCAGCGGAAAGTGGAATTTATGAGAATTAATCCGAGGTGTTGAGGGTGGGTTTAGGGTGGGATTAGGGTGGGCGTGTTGATCAATCAACCCTAGCACACAAAGCCAACAAAACCAAGGGTGGTGGAAGGGATGGCGGCTAGGGTTGCAAGGGAAACACTACTGACAACAAAAACACAAACTAAACCAGCGAATAAACAAGAACTAGGGCACAAACTCAACACTACGGACTCTGAAATTGTGGTTATGGGCGGGGCAATTTTTTTTTGGTTTTTTTGTGGACGATAGGAAGAACACGAAAACAAAACTAAAGGGTATTGCGAACCTGACGGTGCACCTGAAGCTCTGATACCACTTGATGTGAACAACGGTTCCCGATCTTCCGAAAGGTTCTTGGTAAATTGATTTGGTCGGAGGCGACACATAAATCAATCCGGCTTCAGAACAGCATGTTCTAAACCCCGCAATCGTAGCACGATATCTCCTCTGGTTATCAACCGTCCAAGGACGATTGACCTTGCCGAGAAGGCTAATCCCTGCCTGTGAATCAAGAACACAAGCAAGAACAACAAAGAATGCAACACAATTGTAGATGTATGATCAAACTCTCAAAGTTGGGGTCTCACAAATCGATGAACGACAACACTGTTTATGAACAGAATTGATCTAAGCAAAACCCGAACCCTAATGGTGCGGTGGCGGCTGTATATGAAGACCCTAGGATCATGCAAGACCCTCTGGACGCGCTCCTAATTGGGCTCAACTAGATACAAAGCCCAAAGGCCAAAAATAGGCGACACAGCACCGACAAAGATTTTGGACTCTCTCTTGTTTCGATGATTTCCGATGACTCCGGATGAATTTTGACATGAGGCCGGCGGCATTGGAAATGTCTTCTCCTTATCTTTCTGTGCATATGTAGAACGTCCAAACCCGAGTCCGTATGCGTCCTGGGCGACAGTTTTAGTGCAGACTGGTCCTGGGCCCCGAAACAGACTCGAAGTCGGTTTTGATTGTGCCTCCACTTTGGCTTCCAAACCCTTGCTGGTCCTCCACATTCCCAACTCTATCTTCCATCATCTCCTGGTCCTCTCTATGGTTTTTAATCATAAAATAATTATTAGGTAGCAAGCCATTCCCAAAAGTAACATATAGCGAAGAACGTAGGAACGAGCTCACCTCTAAATTTAGTCACCGTGCACGAGCTCTAGTCATTGGACCTTGTAAGTTCAGAATTGGAGGAGTATTGTGTGTATCCATATGAGTGATGTCCTCATCATGACCATAATGTATAAAATTGAGTTATAGGGTGAGTGTCTTTAGTGTATTTCCTTCATGGACTCCAGTAGTTAAATGCGGTAACTTTGTACAGAAAGTACAGGGTGTTTATGTGCTCGTGCCTGATATACCAATGCTAGGTACATGATGAGTAGGTACTGATCCAAAATAATATTACCATTGTGTTGGGTACGTTATTAGGCAAGAATGGACATATAAGAAACAAACCCTAAGGTACAGTATAGATTGATTAGGAAATATTGACTCTATAAGACAACTAAATAATTTAGCATGGTTCTGAAAGTCAAGTGCATATAGGTGACTTACTGTGGGTAGCACATATCACGCGTGATTTCTAGGTCAAGCTCCAATTACATGCAATGCTTAATTGATTTTTAAATATTAAAACCATGGACAAGGGCAATTAACTATTTTGACATGGTTCTATTTGTCAATTGTGCACGAGTGATTTACTGTAAATAGAATGTACGAGGAGTGATTTGTTGACCAACTTTCACCTACATGCATTGAGCTACGACTTTTTAATAATTAAAACAAGGTAAAAGATTAAGTAATCAATTATAACTAAAATACAAGGAACTAGAATTTGTAATTGTACCGGGTAATTAGGCATAGATAAATGTAGTTGGTAACCAAATTTCAGGAGTTTACTAGCTTCCTGGATTTATTTATGATTTTATGAGGGTTTCACCTATTTAATTTAGTCCTAATACAAAAATTAACATGCAATGAGGTTTGTCATTTTTATACAATAGTACAAGCGGACTAGATCCAAAGAAATTTTCCGTGCCCCAAAATTCACAATATACAATTACTTATGTATTTTTGAAGTTAGTAGCAGTTTCCTGGAATCAATAAATCAAAGGGAAAATACAAATCGCCCCGGCCAATCAGATCCGGGCCACACGAGGGGCCACGGCACGAAAGGGGCCAGATCCGGGCATGGCCACACCGGATCCGGGCTGTACGGCCCATGGTGGGGCACCACTGGCGGAGGTGGGGAATGGGTCACCGTTCTTCGATTTCTTGAGGGCAAATGGAGGCGTCTAGCGCATCGGCGAGGGGTGGAATCGGGGGAGGAGGGCGAGATGCACGCGCTGAGCCAGCAGGTCTACGTCAAGGGGTGCCGGAGCGGCCGTGCCACGAGCTCCGGCCGACGAAAATGGAGGTGGCGGTGGCGCTGGATTTGGGGCCTCGAGGAGGAAAGAGTGTGGGGGGGGGGGGGGGAACCGAAATGGTGGGGGGGGGCTCGGGTGCGGGGCGGTCGCGCCAACCAAATGCCCCCACCGCCGACAAACGGTCACCACGTGGTGACAAGGCGCCAGGCGCCCGAGCCCGTGCGGGAGGAAGAACACATGGGCGAGGCTGACATATGGGACCCGCACCAATTTTCTTTTTCGTTGGTTTTCGAAGTAGCATTGTCTTAATAATTTCATATATTTAAAAATATAAACCCTATGGAAAATCTAAAAATATGTGCATATTCATCATGATGTACTCTATTTTATAAAAATGATAATATTCAATAGTTGTCACTGGAATTTGAATACAAATTTTGCAAAAAGGTTAGTTTTTAATCTTTGGGTCAATTATTTGGGGCACTTCAACTTGGAATAAAAATCTAACATATTGCTCAAAATTCTATTTCATCATTATATACAACATATATTTTTTTGGTTTGAGTGATGTGGAAACATTTGGACTTATAGTTCAAGTGACATTCAAATTTGATAAATTTTCATTTTGAATTGAATTCAAAGTGGGCTCCAATTTTAGTATGGGTTCCTAACCATGTCAAAGTTATGTCTAGGGTACTACACTAGCAAGTTAGACACCAGGGGTGTCACAGCCCTCTCCCCTTAAAGAAATCTCACCACCAGATTAAGGGAGATGATAACAGTTTACCTATGTGTTGGTTTAGGAACTCGGGGTAGTGATTTCGTGGAAATTCTTCTGTCTCCCAGGTAGCCTCTTTCTCGGTATGGTTGCTCCAATAAACTTTGTAGAACTTGAGCGTCTTCTTGCGGGTGACCCATTCCTTCTCATCTAGCACTCTCACCAGATGCTCTGAATATGTCAAGTCGAGTTGTAGTTGTTTGGTGCCTTCCAAGGTAATGCCCTTTGGTGCCTTTAAACATTTCTTGAGCTGGGACACAAGGAATGTGTCATGCACTCCAGCAAGTTCCACTGGCAATTGGAGTTTGTAGGCTACAGGCCCACATCTTGCAACGATCGGATAGGGGCCGATATAACGGGGTGCTAGTTTTCCACGGACTCTAAATCGTTGGACACCTTTGGTTGGTGATACTTGGAGATAGACCATGTCATCGGCTCTGAATTCTAACGGACGACGTCTTTTATCCGCATAACTCTTCTGCCTGGATTTTGCTGCTCGTAGGTTTGATTGGATTTCCAGTATTTTCTCCTCAGCTTGTTACACTAATTCCGGGCCGAATATTACTCTCTCCCCTGATTCTGACCAACTCAATGGTGTGCGACAATGATGACCGTATAGAGCCTCGAATGGTGCCATCTTGATGCTTTCTTGATAACTATTGTTGTATGCAAATTCTGCCAAGGGTAGACATTCATCCCAATTTTTATTGTGATTCAATACATAGGCTCTCAACATGTCTTCTAGTATTTGGTTAACCCTTTCTGTCTGGCCATCTATTTGGGGGTGGTATGCAGAACCTCTAATGAACCTTGTGCCCAAGGACGCATGGAGCTGCTCCTAGAACCGTCCAACAAACTGTGAGCCCCGATCGGATATGATGGTCTTAGGTACTCCGTGCAAGCAAAGAATCTGTTCGATGTATAACTATGCATACTGCTGCATTCTGAATTGTGTGGAGACTGGTATAAAGTGTGCCACCTTGGTTAGTCGATCAACAATTACCCAGATGGAGTTGAATTTGCGCGACGTCGGTGGTAAGCCGATAATGAAATCCATGCTGATATCATCCCATTTCCAAGCTGGAACACTCAGAGGTTGTAACGGACTAGCTTTCTTTAGATGATCGGCCTTGACTCGGCGACATGTATCGCACTCTGTGACATATCCTGCTATTTCCCTCTTCATACGCGTCCACCAATATTTGGATCTCAAATCGTGGTACATCTTGTTGCTTCCCGGGTGCATGGAGTACTTCGCGACATGAGCTTCGTCCAAGATCTTTTTGTGAAGTTCCAAATTTTTGGGCACTACTAAGCGATCCTTGAACCATAAAACACCTTTTGCGTCTTCCTAAAAACAGTGAACCTTAGCGTCACCCTCTTTTAGTCTCCTTCTGAGGTGTGCTATGCCAACATCATTTTTCTGAGCTGCTACTATTTCTTCCCGCAAGATAGGAATCAATGCCAGGTTATAGAGAGCTCCGTGAGGTGTTACTTGAACATAATGACCATCTTGAACTTGTGGGTTGATCATGATGTGATGGCATTGGGCCTTGCGGCTTAGTTCATCAGCCATGACATTAGCCTTTCTTGGGTGGTAGTGCACTTTCAACTCATAGTCCTTAATCAATTCCAACCAACAACGTTGTCTCATGTTCAGGTGATTCTGAGTGAAGATGTACTTCAAGCTTTTGTGATCGGTATAGATACGAACTACATTTCCAAGCAGGTAATGTCTCCACATTTTCAATGCTAACACCACTGCTGCTAATTCCAGATCATGTGCGGGATAGTTCTACTCATGCTTCCTCAGTTGCCTAGATCCATAAGCAATGACTCTTCCATCTTGCATGAGCACACACCGTAATCCAATACCTGAAGCATCACAATAGACATCGAACGGCTTCTCCAGGTCCAGTTGAGCTAATACTGGGGCAGTGATAAGATGCTTCTTTAGAGTTTGAAAAGCGTCCTCGCAGCCTTGATCCCATTCAAATTTCTTTTCTTTCTTTAGCAGCTCAGTCATGGGTTTTGCAATTTTGAAGAATTTAGGATGAAACAGCGGTAGCAACCAGCCAATCCAAGAAAACTACGTATATGAAATACGATTTTTAGCGTCTTCCAATTCAGTACATCTCTTACTTTGCTAGGATCCACCGTTATGCCTTCTTCTGAGATGACGCGGCCCAGAAATGGTACTTGCTTCAACCAAAACTTGCATTTGCTAAACTTAGAAAATAGTTGATGTTCCCTTAACCTCTGTAGTACAATGCGAAGATGCTCTACATGTTCTTCTTCTGACTTGGATTAGACTAGAATGTCGTTAATAAACACCACTACAAACTTGTCCAGCTCTAGCATGAACACCGAGTTCATGAGATACATGAAGTGTGCTGGTGCCTTTGTCAAACCAAATGACATCACTAAATACTCATAAAGTCCATATCAAGTGGAGAACGCTGTCTTGGGGATATCTTCAACGCGGATCTTAATTTGGTGGTATCCAGATCGCAGATCGATCTTGGAAAAAACTTTAGCTCCAATCAACTGGTCAAAGAGGATGTCAATGCGAGGTAGTTGATATTTATTCTTGATAGTCACGGCATTGAGTGGTCGGTAATCCACGCATAGCCTCAAGGTCTCATCCTTCTTTACGAACAACGTCGGACAATCCCAAGGTGAACAACTTGGTCGGATAAACCCTTTATATAGCAGCTCCTTCAGTTGCTCCTTCAACTCTGCTAGCTCCTTAGGTGCCATTTTGTATGGTCTCTTGGATATGGGTGCCGTCCCTGGCTGAAGTTCAATCTTGAATTCGACATCTCAATTCGGAGGTAGTCCAGGGAGATCATTAGGGAACACGTCTAGAAATTCGCTAACCACTGGAATATCACTTAATTGTTGGGTTGTGGTGTGGTGAACTACAGGGGTTGCCAATCGAGGGTAATTTACTCGAAATCTCACTTTGCCATGGGTGGGGAAATTTAGGTGTATGGTATAGGTGTTCGTGTCTAGAAGGGCTTCATGGTACCTCATCCACGGCATACCCAAAATCACATCAATGTTGCTTCCCTCAAGGACTATGCAATCTGCTAGGTACACCCTTTCTACTAGTGTTATTGGTATTCTCCTAACTTCATATTTAGCGGGAGTGTACCCATGTGCTGACCTAATACTGTATTGTGACTTCATAAGGTGGTGGGGTAGTTGTTGAGTTTTAGCATATGACGCACTAATAAAATTGTGTGAGGCGCTTAAAACAAACAAAACAAGCACGGGTTGGTCTCGAATAGAGAACATACCAGCGAGGATGGGGCTGTTCTCCAGAATCTCCTCCAGAGTGGTGTTGTTCACGCGGCCAGTGCGGGTAGGTCCTTTGTTGTGGCGGCTATTGTTGTGGTTGCTGTTGTTGTTCCTCTGCGGGTTCTGGCCCGTGTTTTTCTTGGGGTAGGTGCACTCTCTCGAAAAGTGTCCAAGACAGCCGCAGTTGTAATAGGGGAAAGGCCCTGTCTGGGTATTTTGCTGTTGCGGTGGGTGATACCCTTCTTGGTTCTACTGCTGACGCGGTGCCTGTGGTTGCTGCTGTGCCCGCTGGGGTGGACGTGGGAACGGTGCCATCACGGGGGTGGAGCGACACCTCTGTCCCGAAGGGTCCATGTATACCATGCGATACTTCTGCGGGGGTTGACTGGATGGCCCCATAGCACTAGCGGATCTCTTCCGCTCAGCCAGAACCTTACGGTATCAATCCTCTACGATGATGGCGTTGTTGACAAACTCAGCAAATGTGCCGCCCATGTTGAGGTTGAGGCAGTCCTGCAAGTCTGCACTTAGTCCCTACAAGAAACGGTCCTTACGCTTGGCGGGGGTGTCTACTTGTTTAGGAGCATACAGTGCCAAACGGTTGAATTCCTCGCAGTATTCTTCGACGCTGCGGTTGCCTTGTTTCAGTGCTGCGAACTCTCGTGCCTTCCTACGGATGAGCCCCACAGGAATGTAGTGGGCATGGAACGCCATGTTGAAGTCATCCAAAGAAATCTGTTGGTTCGCACCAACTGAAGCGACATGGTTAGCCCACCATGCCCCGGTTGCACCATGCAACTGTTGTTCCGCATACAACATCTTCTGCACAGGCGTGCAGTTGAGGAGCCCAAATTTGGACTCGAGCATGTGAAGGAAATTTTCCACTTCCATGGGCTCTGTGGTGGATCTGAACGTAGGTGGCTTGGTGGCGAGCAAATCAGAGTAGGTGTTGCTTTGTGGTCCGCCGTCATTGTTGCCCCTAGCATTCCTGTTTGCCGCGTTTTGTTGTGCCAACTCCCACATGAATTCCGCTTGTTGCTGCTGGTTTTCCATCATGGTGGCAAAGAACTGCGCCATCATCTACATGGGGTTGGGCGGGGGTGGTGGAGTCCCCTGCCGAGGGTTATTCTCTCTAGCCCTGGAACCCTCGGGCTGTTCACCGTGAAGCTCGTTGGTGTTGCGAGTGCGCACCATTCTGAAATGCAAGAATAAGGATTCCAATTAGTCTCTTGTCCAACAACATCATTGCATAAATGAATTCAGATATTGCAGCAACACAACACAACAATGCTAGTAAACAACATAATTTTGTTGACAAGCATCCATAAGCCAACACAAGTTTTTAGTACAAGTCAGTCAAGTTTGCAATACATACACTCAGAATATGTGGCCATCGAGTTACCAAAAGCTATTCACGCGGGTGATCCCCAAAATACAACAACCACGCGTGGATCGTCAAAAGCTACCCATCTATCCTACCCTACATGCACGGCCTAGTCATGTCTACTACGACTACTAAGCCCTGCCTCCAGCTATGCGAGAGGGTCCTGGACGGTCTACGCCTATCGGAGCGTGTGGCTTGTAGTCCACATCGGACTCCTCGCCCATGTCCTCCTCGGGGTCCTCCTCTTCGGGTGCTACCGGTGGCGCAGCAACCACGTCCAACTGTGCCTGTAGGTCCTGGTTCTCATGAGCCAGGGTCTCAAGGTCCTCTGCCATAAGGTCCATCTCCTGCTGGGCACTTGCCAGCTGCTGCTGCAGGTGCTCATTGTGGTTGGCACGCTGCTGCATGATCACGCCCCGTCTGTCTACCTCCTGCGCGAGGGTGTCGCATTGTCCAGTGACCTCTATAATGCGAGTCTCACTCGCCTCAAAAGCAGTGGTCAGCCACTAAATCTCCTTCTGCTGTGCATCAACCTACACCTACAGGTCATTCCTCTGCAACCAAACTTGCTCAGCGTCAGCTAGTAGAATCCTACTGCGGCTGCTAGACTCCTCATCCAAGTTGAGGAGGTATTCGCAGTAGTGAGATACGCAGTGGTATCCCACGTGGTACTCCGGGTAGTCATCGCAGGAGATGCGCCTCATGTGCCTCTGCCAGACCGGGTCTGCCTGGTGCCAGATAGGGATCATCTCGAACGGAGTCCCAGTAAGCGCTGCTATGTTGCGCCCATAGAAGTGAGTGATAGTCCTATGGACGACTCTCTCCAAGCCCTCCCTAAGGCTCCCTGATGAGTACATCACCCTTATGGATACACCCAGCACTCCGCCAACCAAAATGCAAGTTCATGCGTGACAACTGAATTTACGGGTGAGCTTGTTCCTAATGATTCCTTTATGTGATTTTGAGAACATATGGCTACCTAATGAATTAATTATTGTTAGGAACCATGGAGATGATTATGAGATAGCTAGGGAGGTGATTGGAGGCATGATGGGCCAGCAAGGACGTGCAAGCCATGGTGGAGGCCCAATCAAAACCGACTTCGAGTCCGTTTCGGGGTCAAGGATCAGTCTGTACTAAAACAGACGCCCAGTACGCATACAGACTCAGATTTAGACGTTCTACATATGCCTAGAAAGATAACGAAAAGATCCTTCCAACCCAACTGGTCCCATGTCATAATTCAGCCCGAGTCATCGGCAATCGCCAAAACAAATCGACTTTCAGAATCTGTCCTGGTGCTGCGACATCGTAATTGGTCTTTGGGCCGTGTATTGAGTTGAGCCCACTTAGAGCTGCGTTCAGGGGGTCTTGCATGACCCTAGGGTCCTCATATACAGCTGCCACCTCTTCATTAGGGTTTGAGTTTTTCTTAGATTATTCTGTTCATAATAGTTTTGTCATCATATCGGTTTGTGAGATTCCAACTTGTGAGATTCATCGTATACTTGCAAATTTGGTTGCATTCTTCTTTGTTCTTGCTTGTGTTCTTGATTTGCAGGCAAGGATAAGCCTTCTCAGTGAGATCAATCATTCTTGAACGGTTGATAACCAGAGGAGACGTTATGCTGCGATTGCGGGGTTCAGAACGTGTCGTTCGGAAGCCAGATCGATTTGTGTATCGCCTCCCCCTTAATCAAGATTATCAGAACCTATCGGAAGATCGGGAACCCTTGTGCACATCAAGTGGTAATCAGAGCTTAAGGTACACCATTAGGTTCGCTCTTATCTTTGTTTAGTTCGTGTCATCATCCTAGAGTCCAGAAAATTGCCCTACAAAAATATTTGTTTGTATTGTTACCGCTATCCTATATCCACTTTGTGCCTGCAATTTTTCTTTTAGATTGCTGTCCTGAATTTTAGTCCCTTGCCGTGTCATTGTGTTGCAGGTCTTGTGTTTGTCCATTAGTCTAGGTAAATTGTGCGCAACACTTGTTTCCTTGCGCAAGTGCTAGAGAAATCAGATTATTTTGGATGCACACGTTGGAAGAATAGGAGAAAGGAGTTCTGTAGTGAAGGATTTATTTTATGTTTCCATTTGATCCTAGATACCAGCACTGCTGTTTGAATGTGTGCACAAATATTGTTCTACTGTTTGTCCTGCTGTGTTGAAAAAAATAAGAGGGAGAAAGTTCAGATCGACTTTGCTTGTTACAAACTGCATGTTACCCATATTGGTGGTGCAGCCATATTTGCTAGTGTGGGTAGCTATACCTTTACTAGCTTGTGCATATCAGTTCCATACTATATTATTCCAATAAAAGCCAAATCATTGGAAATAGGTCTCTCAAGCCGTATTAGTTGTGCTTTTGTTTCATCTTGTAGACCTGTGTTAAGAAAAGAAAGTTGAGGTGTTTCTTTGAGCTATAAAACTTGTAATTCTTGCTGCAGTTCTGTATCAAAAGAAAAAAAAAAGGAAACAAGCAAAAGGCAATGAGGTGCTGAAAAAAAGGAGAAGAAAAAGGCACAGCCAAAACAGAAGAAAAAAAAAGGAAAGGAAAAAAATTCAGAATTGCTTGCATCATTTGTGTCTTTTGTTGAGTCATTTGTTTGCTTGCTTGAACCAGATCCATGACAAGTTTAGGCCGGTGACATAGACTAGCTTGGGACTATTATTCAGTTTTGCAATTTCTGAATTGAAATATTGCTAATCCTTGCTACTACAATTTGCCTACCTAGCTCCACATATATCCTTCTGAACAGGCACATATTTTGGACCCTCACAATCATCGGATCACACTCTCCTAGGTTTCCTTTGCTTGCTGTAATTAAGAACTTTGTAAGAGCTTGGTAAGATGCTTCCATTTGCTTGTTGAGAGTTTCTACTGTTTGTAGATAGTAGTGATAAGAAAATATACTCTTGTGTGTTTTCTTGTTTACTACTAATAATGACAGGTTACAACACTCATGGTGATGAGTCAATGGCGTCGAATGAGGATGATACAAGTGTTGTAGCACAACAAGTGATCAGTTCTCAAATGGAGAAGGTAGAGAAAAATCAATTGAACAATTTATTCCAAACTCACTTGGTTGTCAAGGATCGACGTTGTCATGTCATTGTTGATGGAGAGAGTAGCCGTAACATCGCAAGTTTGGAATTAGTTGAGAAGCTTGGATTGACAACACAGCCACACCCATGTCCATACTACATCCAATGGGTAAATTCTTTTGGTAAGATAAAGGTAGATAAAATTGCATGCATTGAATTTTTTATTAGTTCTTATAAGGATAGTGCAGAATTTGATATATACCTATGCAAGCATGTAATTTGTTATTGAATAAACCTTGTATTATTACAAATAATGTTTCGCATAATACCATTACAAATAGCTACTCATTTAAATACAATGGTACAAGAGTTACTCTTAAACCTATGACCGCTGCTGAAATTTTAGAAGAGCATCAACAAAGGCTTGAGAGGAGAAAGAATGAACCGTTTAGGAAAGAATGGACTGTTTCAAATGTTGCAACACTTACATCAAAATCTGAATTAGAGGATGAACATATTTTCTTGCCTCTTGTTGCAACTAATACATTTCAGGTTCTACATAAAGAAGAGGATAGTGAGAAAGATGAAGAACATGTTGTTGCTTCAGGTAAGAGCTTTCTTGATGTGATGAATTGTTCCAACAATCTTGTTGTATTGGAACCTTGTCTTGATTTGCCTTTACCACAAGTTGATTTATCTACTTATCCTTGTGATAAAGAGGAGTTATGTGCCACTGCTTCACTTATACCTTTGCCACAACAAATGAATGAGCTTGATGTTTTTTGCTTATGATTCACCTATTAGTGCTGAAATGAGACATTTGATTTTAATTACATGTGACAAGGATGAGCAGAAATTATTGTCTTCTCTAAATATTTTGGGTTATATTAAATTTGATGTTCTTTGTGATCAAAATACCGTAGAGAAGCAAATGTTTTCTCAAACTGAGTTGCCTTTATTGATAAGAAATATTTTTTATGCTATTGGCAACTATGATCATAGAGGTGTGTTTATGGTACATAGAGTTTATGTTTGTTCAAATTTGAAACATCCTCTTGGTTTGCAACTAAATGACCAACTAGAAAACTTTAATATCAACTACCATGTCATGTCATCTTTTTTTAGTATTTCTAAGATCACACATTGTCTACCTTGTGATAAGAGTGAGAATGATGCTCATATTGCTAACCAAGTTTTCAAAGAGATTATTAATTTGCACGGAATGCCTTCTACTGTAGATTCTCATTGTGATGACAAATTTCATAATGCATATAAATATGAGTTGCATCCCAAGTTTGGGAGTAGTTCTACAATTAATATTTCAGATTTGAGACCATACATGGGAGAAAGAGATGAGCTCGAGTCGAGGACGACTCTAATTCAAAAGGGCGAGAATGATGAGGATATCACCTTTATGGATACACTCAGCACTCCGCCAACCAAAATGCAAGTTTATGCGCGACAACTGAATTTATGGGTGAGCTTGTTCCTAATGATTCTTTTATGTGATTTTGAGAACATATGGCTACCTAATGAATTAATTATTGTTAGGAACCATGGAGATGATTATGAGATAGCTAGGGAGGTGATTGGAGGCCTGATGGGCCAGCAAGGACGTGCAAGCCATGGTGGAGGCTCAATCAATACCGACTTCGAGTCTGTTTCAGGGCCTAGGACCTGTCTGCACTAAAACAGACGCCCAGGACGCATACGGACTCGGATTTGGACGTTCTACATATTTCTGGAAATATAACGAAAAGATCTTTCCAACCCAACTGGTCCCATGTCAAAATTCGTCCTGAGCCATCGACAATCGCCGAAACAAATCGACTTCCAGAATTTGTCCTAGTGCTGCAACACCGTAATCGGTCTTTGGGCCATGTATCGAGTTGAGCCCACTTAGGGCTGCGTCTAGGGGGTCTTGCATGACCCTAGGGTTCTCATATACAGCTGCCACCTCTTCATTAGGGTTTGGGTTTTGCTTAGATTATTCTGTTCATAATAGTTTCACCATCATATCGGTTTGTGAGACCCTAACTTGTGAGATTCATCGTATACTTACAAATTTGGTTGCATTCTTCTTTGTTCTTGCTTGTGTTCTGGATTTGCAAGCAAGGATAAGCCTTCTCGGTGAGTTCAATCGTTCTTGAATGGTTGATAACCAGAGGAGACGTTGTGCTGCGATTGTGGGGTTCAGAATATATCGTTCGGAAGCCGGATCGATTTGTGTATTGCCTCCGCCTTAATCAAGATTATCAGAACCTATCGGAAGATCGGAAACCCTTGTGCACATCAAGAATGATGTGGACATCACCCTTATGGATACACCCAGCACTCCGCCAACCACCTCCCTAGCTATCTCATAATCATCTCCATGGTTCCTAACATTAGTTAATTCATTAGGTAGCCATATGTTCTCAAAATCACATAAAGGAATCATTAGGAACAAGCTCACACGTAAATTCAGTTGTCACGCATGAACTTGCATTTTGGTTGGTGGAGTGATGGGTGTATCCATAAGGGTGATGTCCTCATCACTCCCACACGTCACCGTGCTCTCCATCCCCGCCAAGTCGGGGTTGCGCAGGTGGGGGGAAATGCTGATGTTCACCTCTGCAAAAGTCACACCGCGGCGGCAGACCTCACGCCCCCGGTAGGAAGGCTGCTCCTTGTAGCCCAGAGCACACAACATCTCCCACAAGAGGGTGAGAAAGCTACGGTGGTTTAGACCGGTGGTGCAGCGCCACCCGTCGTGCTGGAACACATCGAACCCATGCTCGTCCATCTGGAACACAAACCCAATGGTGAGTAATTGTTCTGAACATAGAGAGTGCAGGTCAACAACAAAATAATAAGGTACAATTAGTAGCAAAAGGAATTAGACCACTGAAATTGTTCACACTTCTAGGATGGATTAGGTTACTTCTCTAAATAGGTGCGTTCTGTGCTAAGGTACAGCAGTCACTAAATCGAGCTTTTAAGCAAACTTACTTACAGAATTTGGACAGCCAATGAATATCAAAGTTGTAGAGTATTTCCACACCTTTCTAACAAGTATCAACTCAACTTCATCTAATAAGGAGTTCAGGAGATGGGAATTTTCTAAGTTACAGGTCCGAATCTGAAAATCCGTTATGGGCAGCGCTGTGTTTGATCTGCAAAAAGGTCTTAAATATAGGTTTCTTTTCATTTAACCTTAGAAGTAAACTATCAGAATCATGGAGGATTTTAGCATCTTTACAACGCATACTTGCACATCTCCAACAAATTTTTAGAACTCAAGACATAGAATTTACAAGTTGCTATTGTCTGGTGAACTGTTTCTGGGGACAGAATACTGTTGCTCTGAAAATGGGCTTATAAAGGTGTCTTAAAAGCTTCAAAAAGGAATGGTCCGAATACCAAAGTTACAGAATGTTTAACAACCTTTCCAGAAAGTGCTCATACAGCCCTAGAGGTGGTCGGAGCAAAAAGTTATGAATTTTACAAGATAGGTCAAAGATCTGAATTCCAGATGGATGACACTTCGACATGCTGACTCGGACGGACCAAATATGACCTTGTCCGGAAATCTTTAAAGCAAAAATTCTTGTTGGATGTACAGAGGGTTCGTTCATGATTCTAATAACGATTTAGTTACATGGTTTGACTTAATGTGCGAGGAGATATGAAGTTTTATGTGAGTGACGGCTTGCTGAAATTTCAGATTTGCATAATGACTTGATGCTCTAATATTTTACATGAATGCATATGCTTTCAGCCTATACGTCCTCACAAAATAAAATTTGGCTGCGAATAGGACCATACGTATAGTCGATGGCAGGCGATCTCTCAAGTTAGTCGTATGCTATATGTTTCTTACTTGATTCGTGGTTAGCGTACCTGCAGAAGATTAATTTCAGAAACAATGCATCAAATAGAAAAGAAACGAGCCAAAAATAATCCCTTATTATTGTCCTAGGACAGGACACTGATGTTTACCGTAATCAGCCCGTGTTCACACCTTTGTGCTAGATTCCCATGTTACTGTCCACAGGGCGGGACACATACCTTCGATGACGAGGCCGTAGATGCAGATATTTAAACAAACAACCTCCTATAGTTAGCTTTATCTCTTGAATCATAACTAATAATAATCTAATGGGCACGTCCTCACACATTCGTTACGGGGTTTTTGAAAATATGTCTTTGAATGTTGCACTATTCCCGAGATTGCTCTGGTACCACGTTGTAACAGAACCGCCTTAACACGGAGACGATTCCGTTCAAGGATCTTTCTCGGGTGACGACACGCGCTGTGACGCCCAATAGTACAACACATGATAAAATAATATAGTTGCAATAAGAACATAGATAGTTACATAAATCCAAATTTAAATTACAAACCAGAGTTTTAAAAGTACGTAAGCGAAATAGTTCAACAGTACTAAACAGTTTCGATGGAAAGCAAGATACAACGCCCTCTCACGGCGATACACAGTAGTACAAGCCGGCCTTGATCGGTGTCATGGCCTTGACACCGTACCAGCGCGCACAAGCCTACTCCTCGTCATCATTGGTGCAAGGCTCCCACTTAATGTTCCAGTAGTCAGGACGCTGGCCTTCCCAGTGGAACCTTCCACCGCAGTGGCAGTCTCCACCCTGGTCATCTGAAAACCACATAGAGCTATGCCCTGAGCAACTAATTTACTCAGTAAGACTGACCCGTCAAAATGGCCATCTACAACCGACTCCTAGTGCACAGGCTAAGGGTAGGGTTTATATTGCCAAAAAGCCAGCCTAAGAGTGGATCCTTATTTTTTAAGTTTTAGCATCAAGTTAAGTTGCCATGCATAATAATAAATTTAGTTTGCATTAAAACTACAGCAATCATGGTTACAATACAATTAGCACAATTCCATATAGCAGTATTGAACCCATTCATCATATTAATGGCTTCCATCAACGTTCCGGAGGAGTTATCAAGTGGTACTCGTTACTGTGAGGGGCAGCGACTCGAATCGATTTACATCTTGTAGGAGAAACCTGCTTGCACGATCCATACATGCTTCATGGAAACCGCATGGAGTAACCTTTCGCTTACGGTACCACAAGGTCTTCCGGGCCTGGCTTCCCCAAGAAGGGTCCCCCAGCGCGATGCGTCCTGTACCGCCATCCGTGGGTGGATTGCTCCCTCCTCTCAGCCCTAGTTCCACCAAACAAGGGAGTAGAGTATCTTCCGACCAACCAGTAGTCATAGCTACATCAGTTTATTGGGCCCATAACTCCAGCATGCAAACAGTACGTTCAAACTTGATCCCATGGGCCGGACATGAGACGTAGACATAGATGACTCGTACGGGGCTACCTCCTTGAAGACAAGTTGTCCTTCCCTTTCCACCTAGTTGCCCGTCCGGTCTTCATTATTATCCCCTCCAAACTTTCCTTCAATCGATATCATTTCCCAGTGATAATGTTTCCTGGTCTACGAGTGGTCTCCATACCACTCGACGAATGATCGTCCTAAATTAAGTAGAGCGACTACCGTCCTAAGGCTATTATTGGTTGAAGGGGACCTACTACAATACTAGTTTTCAAGCAACTCCTATAAACTTAATGCACAGACAAGCCTACATTCCTAACTAGTGATAAAATAAAAATGTAAAACTGGTGGGATGCACCGGGGCTTACCTTGGTCCTGCTCATAGTCAGCTGAAGCACCACCGGGTCCTTCTAGCTCCTGCTTCTGTCCCTCCTCCACGTGGTTCACCTCGTTATTTACATGATGCAAATGTGATGTGATGCATGAGAGAAGATTTGTGGCAGCCCATTTAATTAAGACTGACAGGTATGATGAGTACGGGATTGATTAGTCCAGTGACCATAATGTATAAAATAGAGACATAGGGTGAGTGTCTTTAGTGTATTTCCTTCATGGACTTTAGTAGTTAAATGCGGTAAGTTTGTATAGAAAGTACGGGGTGTTTATGTGCTCGCGCCTGATATACCAATGCTAGGTACATGATGAGTTGGCACTGATCCAAAATAACATTACCAGTGTGTTGGGTACGTTATTAGGCAAGAATGGACATATAAGAAACAAACCCTAAGGTACAGTATAGATTGATTAGGAAATATTGACTCTATAAGACAACTAAATAATTTAGCATGATTCTGAAAGTCAAGTGCATATAGGTGCCTTACTGTGGGTAGCACATATCACGCGTGATTTCTAGGTCAAGCTCCAATTACATGCAATGCTTAATTTATTTTTAAATATTAAAACCATCAACAAGGGCAATTAACTATTTTGACATGGTTCTATTTGTCAATTGTGCACGGGTGATTTATTGTAAATAGAATGTACCAGGAGTGATTTGTTGACCAACTTTCACCTACATGCATTGAGCTATGAATTTTTAATAATTAAAACAATGTAAAATATTAAGTAATCAATTATAACTAAAATACAAGGAACTAGATTTTGTAATTTTATAGGATAATTAGGCATAGACAAATGTAGTTGGTAACCAAATTTCAGGAGTTTACCAGCTTCCAGGATTTATTTATGATTTTATGAGGGTTTCACCTATTTAATTTAGTCCTAATACAAAAATTAACATGCAATGAGGTTTGCCATTTTTATACAATAGTACAAGCTTGCTAGATCCCACAGAAATTTTCCGTGCCCCAAAATTCACAGTATACAATCAGTTATGCATTTTTGAAGTTAGTAGCAGTTTCCTGGAATTAATAAATCAAAGGAAAAAATACAAATCGCCCCGGCCAATCAGATCCGGGCCGCACGGGGGGCCACGGTGTGAAAGGGGCCAGATCCGAGCATGGTCACATTGGATCCGGGCAATGTGGCCCACAGTGGGGCACCGCCGACGCCCACCGGTGCCGGGCGGCGCCGCCGCCGGAGCGGGTTCCATGGCGACCACGCGTGATGGGAGTCACACCACCGGAAAGCAAGCGAGAAGGAGAACTCGGGAGCGGGGTCGGTGGGAGACAGAGCTCACCGGAGCGGCCGGCGGCGAGCGGCGGAGGTGGGGGATGGGTCGCCGGTCTTTGATTTCTTGAGGGCAAATGGAGGCGTCTCGTGGGCCGGCTAGGGGTGGAATCGGGGGTGGAGGGTGAGGCGCACGCGTTGAGCCGGCGGATCCGTGTTGAGGGGTGCCGGACCGGCAGCGCCATGAACTCTGGCCGGTGAAAATGGAGGTGGCGGCGGCGGTGGATTTGGGGCCTCGAAATGGGGGGGGGGGGGGGGGGTGCTCGGGTGCGGGGCGGTCGGGCCGACCAAATGCGCCCACCGCCGGCGTACGGTCGCCACGCGGTGATGAGGCACCGGGCCCGCGCGGGAGGAAGAACACATGGGCGAGGCTGACATGTGGGACCCGCACCATTTTTCTTTTTTGTTGGTTTTCGAAGTAGCATTGTCTTAATAATTTCATATGTTTAAAAATATAAACCCTATGGAAAATCTAAAAATATGTGCGTATTCATCATGATGTACTCTATTTTATAAAAATGATAATATTCAATAGTTGTCACTTGAATTTGAAGATAAATTTTGCAAAAATGGGTAGTTTTTAATCTTTGGGTCAATTATTTGGGGCACTTAAACTTGGAATAAAAATCTAAGATATTGCTCAAAATTCTACTCATCATTATATACAACATATATTTTTTTAGGTATGAGTTATGTGGAAACATTTGGACGTATAGTTCAAGTGACATTCAAATTTGATAAATTTTCATTTTGAATTGAATTCAAAGTGGGCTCAAATTTTAGTATGGGTTCCTAACCATGTCAAAGTTATGCCTAGGGTACTACACTAGTAAGTTAGACACCAGGGGTGTCACAATAACTATATGGGTAGACTAACATTAGAGATACAACTTTGCTTGCCTTACTAAAACTCCTTAGTAACTTAGGACTTTATCAGAGGCACTACCCCTTGTCCTTATTATTATACTTACCCCCTATATAAACTCTAAATACTCATACCAATCTTTATGACTATATTACTATTAATAATCATATATTTACGCTATAGCCTTCCTTTGGTAGAACTATGAATGACAAGCTATTGGAGCAATCCAATAGTGAAATGCTATAACAGTATTATCCGCGCGCTTGCGGATCTTGCTATATTGACACTGAAGTGGTTCCTTATAATTATGTATGGTACAATGTCAAGAAGTGCCACAAGCATTTCTGGCACCTAGCCAGGGATGATTATATTGAAGTAACTTAGTAATAGCAAGTGTCAACATTAATGCACGACTATTGACGGTCGTTAACTACCATTTCCGGCCATCAACATTACTCAAAATAAAGAAGGATTGTATATTCCCACCATGCATATTATTTAGAATTAATAAATATCCACTATTGCTTGGGCAAACACTGACATGCAGGAGAAATATCAAAAGAGAGGAGAAAACACACCAATGTGGCGAAGAAACACAACGTCGATCAATCAGAGTTCGCCCACGGGTATTCCCACGGATCAACTGGCCCACCTGCAGCACCAAACCAACATACAGATGGCCTAAGCCATGGAGAAGCAAAGAGGGGCCACCCACCAGTGTGCTAGAACAGCCGGGGAAGCACTAGGCCTCCCCCCTGTTCGGTCGAACCGACCTGTTCGATCGAACAAGGAGTGAGCCCAATAGGGCCTAGCTTCCTCAGTCGGTTCCCCACCGACTCCCCAAAGGCGGTTGTCCCCCTTAGGGCAGGGGTTACCGACCTCAGAATCGCCTTTGGATAGCTATAAAAGGAAGGGTGTGGGTCACTCCTCAACACACACCAAGAAGCATTAGTCTCTTTACTATTTCGTGATTCCCTTTAGTTTTAGTAGAGTTACTCTTAGAATAGAGTCTTTTTTAGTTCCCAAGTCTTCCTTGGAGTTGTGGTATGGCTCTTCTATCTTTCTCCTTTTGTAAGACTTTATTCTATTTAATATATTTAGTCTTTATATATAGTTATGTTTAGGTCATGTGTTTCTTGATTGATTATATGATCCATTCTTGTATGTGGTTATTATGCTTGCATATTAGTAATGTAGTCATACTATATTACCACGTTAGACATAAGCCCTTACTATAGTCTTTATTTATGTTGTTATAATGATGCATGACTAATGTGTGACTAAGATCATTTCCATATGCTTGTGTTCACTTAAATGTGATTACTCCTTTTCTGATCCATCGCTTAAGGGATTAGGAGTATTGCTCTAGAGATGTAAGTGTGGTGCTTAGATCAATAGAATGCATTATTTGTCGTGTAGCCCATGGATTGTTAGGGGCAGGAAGTAGGTGGTGACAGCCCTATCTGTCCTTTGAAATCCCCCACGTTTGGCTATGCAATAGGCTCTTGGTCGGAATCGTACTATAGATACATGGGAAAACCGGATGCCCAGGAAGTGATGATCTTATTATCTTGCATTGTCATTGTATTTATATAATAGTATATAATGTAGACTATGTAACTATATAAAAGCAACATAGGAACTTAGCTCTTTGTTTGTCCTTCTCCACTAGACTAATATTTATCTAACTTGAGTATGCTATCTGTGTGTACACTACCATGTTTATCTTTATCCTTACCCCTATGAGGACTTTGTCTCATAATCCAATGTGCAAATATCTAGAATATGGTCATTACTCTGATCAACCATATGCCTTTCTTTGGGATAAAAAAAATACGATACCCTGAATACTTCCGGGTGAAATGCTACAACGATATTCTCCAATCGCTTGCGGACTCTCTTCATTCATTAAATATTACCAATAAACATTTCTGGCTTCGTTGCTAAGGAAACTTAGTGACGATGTTAAGAACTATCAACAACAACCAAGGTCGAGCATCGCAAAGTTTTTACGGTCAATCCAGCCACGCCAACATTCCTCAGGTGGTCGGAGCTGCCAATTACCTTCGTCCGCACCAACAACCCAAGGTACATGCCACGACCGGATTGATATCCACTTGTGGTTGACCCTATCATTGCCGAGACGCGCCTCACCATGGTGCTGATGGACGGGGGGCAGCGACCTCAACATCCTCTACGCCAAGGCTCTCGGTACCTTGGGAATCAACCAGTTGCGCCTCCGGTCGACGGGCACTCCATTTTGCGGAGTCGTGCCAGGGACACAGGTCTTCCCACTTGCGCAGATCGACTTTCCCGTCACGTTCGGTTCCTCGTCCAACTTTAGGATAGAAACCCTTACGTTCGAGGGGCTCGGCTTCCACGGTGGTACCACGCCATCCTTGGGCGACCATGCTACGCCAAGTTCATGGTCGTTCTCAACTATACCTATCTGAAGCTCAAGATGCCCGGGCCAAAAGGAGTCATCACTGTCAGCACATCACTCCAGCATGCCTATCAGTGCGAAACAGAAAACTACAACCTCGCCTCGGCCACGGTGGCATCGACCGAAGAGCTTGCGGTCATCCGTGAGCAAGTCATCGAGGACGCACACACGACCAGCCACAAGGCCACCTCGTTTGAGCCAATGGAGGGAACAATGGAGGTACAAATCGACAAGGGGGAGACCATGAGGATTGGCACAATGCTTACTACCAAATAGGAAGGCGAGTTCGTCAACTATCTCTGCACGAATGCAGACGTATTCACGTGGAAAACCTCGGATATGCCAGGCATCCCAAGGAAGGTCGTCGAGCACTCCTTGAACATCAGGCCAAGATCCAAGCTGGTGAAGCAACGCTTGCGCCGCTTTGATGAGGAGAAGCGCAAGGCGATTGGGGAGGAGATCGCAAAGCTTTTGGTGACTGGGTTTATCAAGAAGGTGTATCATCCTAAATGGTTAGCTAACCCTATTCTTGTACGCAAAAAGAATAGGAAATAGAGAATGTGCGTTCATTATACTAGCCTGAACAAGCCCTATCTGAAGGATCCTTTTCCTTTACCATGCATTGATCAAATAGTTGACTCAATGTCGGGGTACAAAATCCTCTATTTTCTTGATGCGTACTTCGGGTACCAACAAATTGCGATGAAAGAATCTGACCAACTCGCTACCTCTTTGATTATGCCATTGAGTTCATATTGTTACGTGATGATGTCGTTCGGCCTCAAGGACGTGGGAGCTACCTTTCAGCATTGCATGCACAAGTGTTTCGATTACCTAATCGGGAACACCGTTGAGGCTTAAATGGACAACATCGACACACTCGTGACAAACTTAGAGCGCACCTTTGCCAAGCTGCACAAGAACGATGTCAAACTCAACCCCGAGAAATGCATTTTTGGAGTGTCGAAAGGCATGCTCTTAGGGTTCATCGTTAGCCAAGATGGCATCTGGCTGGGAAGCGATCCCACCGAGAGTCTTCACCAACAACCAACTCTCACCCTCGGTCCGATCAAGAAAAGCGAGTCAAAGCGATGTTATGGCACTTTACTACCAAGAAATTCACAAGCTCGAGGGCAAGCTTGATGGGCTTGAACTCAAGCACATCCCGAGGTGCCTTAAACAAGGTAGCCAACTCATTAGCCAAGATGGCATCTGGCTGGGAAGCGATCCCGCCAAGAGTCTTCACCAACGACCAACTCACACCCTCGGTCTGACCGAAAGGCAATGCAGAGCTCGACCAAGGGTTGAGCGAGGCGAGTCCTAGGTCTGAGCAAGTCATGACCCCACGAGAGGCCGAGATCACGGAGATCGACCAGACGGTCGAGTGAATCGACAAGCTGGCTGAACAAAGCGACCCACTAGTTGAGCGAATAGATCCTCGGGATGCACAAGCTGAGCTCTCGACCGACTGGAGGGTTCCATACATCGAGTACCTCTCCTGTGGCACGCTACTCATTGATGGAACCAAAGCAAAGGGCCTCTATCAGCGCACTAAATATTTCATTCTAGTCAACGAAGAGTTATAAAAATGTAGCGTCACCAAGGTTATGCAATGCTACATTACAGCCGAGGAAGGAATCAAGCTCCTCAATGACATCCACGGAGCGGTCTGCGGCCATCACGCTGCGCCCTGGACCCTTATCGACAATGCTTTTTGACAAGGCTTTTACTGGCCGGCCGCCGTAGGAGATGCGACTCACATCATCCAAACCTGCAAAGGCTGCTACTATTATGCCCGACAAACGCACATGCCGGCACAGACTCTACAAACCATCCCCCTCACATGGCCTTTTCCGGTCTAGGGGCTGAATCTGGTCGGGCCGCTCAAAAAAGCGCTTGGGGGCTACACCCACTTGCTTGTCGCGGTTGACAAGTTCACAAAGTGGATCGAGGCTCAGGCAATTGCTAAAATCTGATCTGAGGAAGCGGTCGAATTCTTCCTCGACATTATCCATTGATTCAGATTACCGAATTGCATAATCACGGATAACAGTACACAGTTCACATCAAAGAAATTCCTCAAATTCTACAATGACTACCACATCCAGGTCGACTGGGCCACCGTCCCTCACCTAGAGACCAATGGCCAGGTCAAACAGGCAAATGGTATGATATTTCAGGGGTTAAAGCCTCGAATCTTTGACCCTACCATGATTTTCAATCGCCTGAAGCGATTTAGCGGTCGATGGGCGGCTGAGCTCCACGTAGTGCTCTGGAGTCTTCATACAACCTAGAGTCAAGCGATGGGTTTCACGCTCTTCTTCATGGTCTACGGGTCTGAGGCAATCTTGCCCACGGACCTAGACTATGGCACGCCTTGAGTGCATGCTTATAATGAGCAAGGCATCGAAGCGTCGCTCAAAGACGTGATGGATCAAATCCACGAGGCTCGAGACATCGCGCTCCTTTAGTCAGCCAAATATCAGCAAGCTCTCTGACGCTACCATAACCATAACATAAGAAACCAAGAATTTGCCACTGGCGACCTCGTTCTATGTAGGGTTCAAGACAAGAGAGGTTGACCTCTCATCACCTTGGGAAGGACTGTTCGTTGTCGCTCGAGTAATCCCCAATCTCCTACAAGCTCAAGACTTTGGAGGGCGAAGAATTCACCAACACGTGGAACATATCACAGCTACGTAAATTCTATCCCTATGTGAATTTTAAATTCCACGCATGCCGACTACTCTTTAGTGACCCTCGACCACCATCCAGGGGTCGACCGTCACTCGAGGGCTAGGAGGAGTACCACACTTTGCATTTTTTTCCAAAAAAATTGCTAAGTCTAAAACCATCGATCCCGGACTTAATTGTGGTGACAAACAAAGTAGGCCACTGGCAAAAAAGCCTCAAAGTCCACTCGGTCGGATGACGCAACATCCTGCGAGCCCCAACGACCAAGACAACGGCGATCACCGATTAGACTAAGTCTTGAGAGGCCCGTGGGCTCGAACTTTGCGAGTTAAAACAAGAAGGAAAAGGACCGGGCAAAATTTAAGCCAAACAGAACTAAAAGTTGTTTAAGGACAACCATGGGTCGAACGAAAATAAACAAGCACGAGTTCAATACCTAAGCTATTACATAAATTTGGTCATGATGACCCATTATTTAAATGATGACGGAATAAAATGCATTTATTGACTAATTCCCCTCCTCGATTTTGGGGAGCGCTTCCTCCTCTTACTTTTCTGCCAGGGCATCTGCATGAGGATAGGTGGTGGCACGGATCGCCTCTATCTCCTCGGGGGTGTGCCCTTCAACGTAGCCAGTGCTCACCACGTTGTACTTCAACTCCTCGTAATGGGTGGCAAACATAACGAAGGCAGTGCACACACCAAAACACACCTTCTGCTTTGTCCACTCTCGCCCCACCGCCATCAAGATCCTGACCCTCTCAGCAAGAGGAGAGTTGGGAGGCAACTCCACCTGAAGCTCTCGAGCCGCCCGCCCCATCTCAACGCGCATCGCCTCCTTCTCTTCGACTTCCCGTCGAAGGGAACCCTCGACCTCCACCAACTTTGACCCCAGCTCTGCACGTAGGCCATCGAGGTCGGGAAACAAGCAAAGTAATAAACAAACCCACACAAACCAGGGGAGAAGCAGGGAAAACTTTACCTTCCTCCCTCTTGCGAAACTGTTGTGGCCTTGGCGGAAACCGCGACTGCCTTATCCGCTTGCTCGCGCTGCAGCTTCTCCTACTGTAGCAAGAGACCAACCTTCTCAACCTCCTCGGCGCCCGCCGCCGCCTTCACCAAAGCGTCGTCACACTCCTTAAGCATGACAGCAATAGCCAGCTTCGTCGAGGCTCGCAGGGCAGCTAGCTCAGTCAGCGTCGGTTCAGCCTAGCACCTCATCTTCTGTGCTTCATAACTCTCACATCCGAAGTCTGATTTAGGCAAATTATATATGCATTTTGATCGGCTCAATGAGAGCTTCAATATGGTTAGGTCTAATATATTATTTGACCAATTCTCACTTCATGTTTATGGGCTTCTATTATTTCTCCTCTTTTAACTCTGATATTTTCTTGAATTTGATTATAAATCATCTGCATACAAATATTCACCAACACTTGCGCAAATTGTTAGTCATAAACTCCTACCACTATGTTGGTTATTTATTTTATATGTTCTATCCAGGTAATTGACGGTCGGATTTAGCATTTAAGGACCGTCAACAACACCCCCACTTAGCCTTTGCTCCTCCTCGAGTAAAGGAATAGAGACTAAGGTGGATCATAACTTCTTTCGATACAAGATTAGCATGCAAATTATTCAAATCATACCTGCATCCATGAACTTTGAAGTGTCCATCACATCTCCTTGGGTGGTTGAAGAATTGAACAGTGTTGACTATAGTCATCTTCACTCCTTCTGCTGACTAACTTGGGTTTTGAAATATTTCAAAAACAAATCATGGCCATTCTCCTCAAATGATTTTCTTAGATCACTCACTATGTGTGTGGTTCCTCACCAACGCATTTGACTTTGACTCTTTTCATCCTACCTCTAAATATGGCTTATATGGAGCATAGGGTAGGGGAATAAAGAAGGCATACTTGTGCCTCATATATTACTAAGTCAAAAACTGGATCCATGGAGAAAACAAGTCATGAATTATGATCAAGCATGTGCAAATGAATGGATGGGATGTACGGAAAGGTGAATGATGGATGCTCCTTTTGAAATCCTCCCTCTCTTGTATTTGTGAACATGGGCTATCTTTCTTTCTCTTTTTTTCTTTTTTGAAAATACTTGACAGCCCATGTCTCTTTCTGCATGCATAATTGGAGAGGGGATTTCTCAAAGCATGGTGGAGCACTTTATTTTGTGGATGGATGAATATGGACGATGCTATCTTCCGGTGTAGAAGAGTAACATATGGAAGGATAGGGATGGTGGAAGTGGATCAATACTCCTTTATGTGTAGACTCTCTCTTTCTTTAAAATGATATTAGGCATGGTTATTTCTTTTCTTTTTTTCACTGTGCTCAAAGATGAGAGCAAGTTTTTTTTGGATAGCCATGCCTTCTATAGAACAATTAAGAGAGAGTCATAACAGGATAATCATGGAGTATTTCTCTTGGTGGATGGATTGATGATGATGATGATGATGATGATGATGATGATGATGATGATGATGATTATGATGATGGAAATGCAACCTTCCAATGTACAAGATTAGCACATAAAGGGAAATGTGCACATGATCTTGATCGGCAATACGTTGCAAGCATCTCACTAGGGTCACAGGAATTCGACAAAGTTCAATGAAACAACAGCAACATATGCATAAGGTTTTCAAAAAAGTTATCATGTGGCTTTAGTCAGAAATTCACATCATTGAGGAGAGGGCCATTTATCTTAATTTTGAAAAAAAAATCCCAGTACTACAAGCATAAGAGCAAGATTTCTTTCATCACACCATATCTCATAAGTCAACTACTTAGGTGACATGTTTTTGAAAGATGTAGTTCACAAGCAGCAAGTAATGAACTAGGAATAAGGAGCATGCAGGTCAATAAAAAAGAAGCATGATGAAGAGGGTTCAAAAGAATTGCTTTTAATTTTCTAGTTAAATTTAATGATTGACACAGGATAAATTTATTTAACTTGGAAACTAGAAGAAAAGGGATAGAATGTGCAAACCGTCATTTTTGAAGAGGTAGATGCCAAGAGGAATCATGGTTGGGTCGACTGCCCTTGTAGGTTGGTCAACGTGGCTTGGAACCCGATCGCCTCGTCCTATGTCGTGTCGCCTTAAGCAATGATGTGCAATGTGTTGGAGGGAGGCCTTGTATTGTTTGTGTGTTGAAAATCTAGAAGGCCTCCCCCACACTTGATCTTGTACCTGGCTGCTTCATTTTAGGAAAACAAAAATAAAAACAAAAAGGGTGAAAAGCAAAAGGGACTCTACCGGCTTTATGGGCCCGATAGAGTCACAACTTTATTTATTATTTTTTTTCTAGGCGCTTTATAAGATTGAATTCAAAGGAAATAAAAAGGGAAAATAAACAAAAGAGCCTTTAAAAAAAATTATCTTTTTAAGCAAGGCATGAAAGCAAGAACTAGCAACACCTCTAAACCAAGATAAAAATGGTAAGAATGGAACTTCCTACGAGATATTTACAGAACTCCCCCACACTTGGATTTTTGTATCATGAGATGCTAAAAATTAGGTGTGCTGTGTTGTAGCCTTCTTGTAGTGGGTTCCATCACCAAAAGTACCATGGTGTTCAAGTTGATGTAGCTCCCATGTTCTCGGGCATAGAGTCACCATCATTCATTTTAATCTCAACCTGAAATAGTTAATGACCAAAAATACCCAAAGGCAATCATAATCTAAAAACATTCTCTTGCTTTTATTGAAGAAAAAGGGAAAGGATAATCTGGGCCATCTCCCGGTAGTGCTTTGTTTTCGGTCAGAAGCTCGACCATAAGGACTTCATATGGCCGCTATCATCAACGATGTAGTTCCCAGTCCACCACCAATTCTTAATGTGTCATTGAAGCTCTAGCTATAAGGTTAGTGCCAACGCGCAACTACGAGATTTGCAATATTTATGTTAAACAAAAGCATCTACAATCATTCTAACAAATATTTTGCTGATGAGGCTCTTGAGGTGGTTGTAGTCCTCGTAGGTGTGATTGGCACTAAAATTGATTAACTCTAAAGATTCAGTGAATGAGCATGTATCCTATGGGTATTCAAGAAAAAAGCTCTCACGCTCACCTATTGAATCTTTTCCTCCTGTTTCTAGAGTTAGCGGCTCAACAAATCCAATGGCCCAAAGTTTCTCCTTCTCACGGAATCCATCGGTAAGGGTCGCAGTCGATTCTTGATCACCATCGAGAACAGAGTAATGAGGGCAAGAGGAAAAAGGCTTAGGCAAGGAAGGTCACGGTTCGGTTTCAATAGGAATTCGAGTTTTTCCCTTATCATCATCTTCTTGGGTGAAAAGGTTTGTGTTCTCATAAAGAACAGGCTTCGGCAATGCGAGTTGGGAAACAAACATCACTTTCCCAAGAGGGGAGTGCTCGAGATGAGGCCTCACCAATGGATTTTCTGAGAAAAGGGTCTTGGTGGTGAAAGCTCTTTCCCTAAGCTTTTTAGTAAGGCTCCCTTGAGATACAACTAGAAGGTGAAGCTTTTCTAATGGGTAGCCTAGGAGGAGTTCAAAATCAATGATAGGAAAGACATGGAAGTCTAGGTAAAGCTCAACTTTTACTATCTTGATTGGTATAGCCCTTGCAATCCCCCAACATGGAAAGGCTACTCCCAAGGAATCCTTGAAGAGAGAATCGGTCGGATCTAGAGGCATATCATTAACAAGATGTAAAGCTATGTATTCAGGGATGATATTAACTCCTACGGTGGGATCATAAAGGGCCTCTACGGCATTTCCTAGTATATGACAAGGAATGGTTGTGGAAGCAAAATGGATTTGGACAGCTTTGAAATAGCGCTTTTCTTCTATCAACCACTACTTCTTCATGGCCTCCTTTGGAATTGCTTTTTAGAAAGGACCAGGAGGCAAAGCAGATACTGTAGGCTTGTTTTGCCAGATGTAATTTGATATTTTTTCCATGATCATCAAGTAAGCTTTCCTTGAATTCAACTGGCAACACAGAAGGTAGAATCTCTTCTTCCTTTCGAGAGGTATCAACAGCAACATTTAGAGATGAGAGATCTATGGGTTCCAATTTAACTATTGAGGGACCCTCGTAGGGTTGGATTTCCATCCTCTCGAGAATGAGAAGGACATACGGGAATTGGTGGGTCTTTTTGGAACAATAATTCGAGGCATTCCTAAAGTCTTTAAAAAGACCTTCCCCAAATTCAAAAGAGAACTTTGGAGATTGAATTTCTTCTTCCTCTAGTGTTCGAGGTTCAGGGTACGGCTCAAAACTCAAATCTAGGGATAGGCAAGGTATGGGTTCGGATTTGGCTATTGAGGGGTCCGTGCGGCTCGATGTAGCTTCCTCCTGGAGGGGCTTACTAAGGTCGGCTAAGAAGGATGAGTTTTCTAAGATACGGTCTAGGATTGCTCTTCCTTCTGTTATAGTCTTGTGGATGAACGGGGTGATGTCGAGTTATTGGGCAGATTCCTTGTTTAAACCTGGATAAAAGTGTTCAAGGAACATTTCATTGGGCATAAACAAGTCTAGGACGGATTGTAGTAGCAAAGAGATCCTGGCCCAAGCTGCTCTAATAGATTCCTTATCACTCTAGCAGAAGCAGAGAATTTCCATATGAAGGGAGACAATACAGGATTGTAAGAAGAACACAAGACAAAATTTATCCTGCAACTTCTCTCAATCACCATGTACACTCCCAACAATATAATTTTACCATTGCTTCGCCCTTTCCATGAGGGAGAAGGGAAATAATTTCCACTTTATAGTTTCATGTATCATGCCATCGATGAACAAACATGAACACAAATACTCAAATTCTCGCAAATAATGGTAAGGATTTTCAAAATCCAGACCAGAGAAGGGTTGCTCCTGAACAATGGCTATAAAGCCAAGGCGGAGTTCATAGCCAGATATGCGAATTGGGTCTGCAGACGGTGGTGGCTCCAAGAACTCACCCTTTGGAGCAAAAAAAGGATAGAACAGTAGGTTGCTCCATAGTGGAAAAATGAAAGTAATAAAAGGAAAAGAAAAAGGAAAAGATATGAGGACAAACAAGGTACAAAGATGATACAACAACAATTCCCCGGCAATAGCGCCATAAATGCTTGTTGGTAATTCTTACAATCACAGATAAATCTGCAAGCGAATGAATACCGATGTAGCACTTCACCTAGGAGTATTCCAAGTTATCGAATCACAGGGAACGTGTGTGTATTAATCTTCTAAGCTAGTCCGTCCAAGGACAACAAGAATATGGTAGGCAGTGGGTAGAGAGGATTCCTATGGTCAAGTATCCTATAATAAGATAGGTTCGTTCTATTACTACTTACTTTGGGCACCGGCTTACCCCTGCATCCACAAGTGACTCCAGCCAACAGCTCTACGACATACCCAAACATGGAGGATTACTAAGGCCGGATAGGACCGTCACCACCTATCGACTACCTCTACAAACCGTGGGGTACGCGCCAAACAAAGGTAACCTCTAGCCTAGACACCACGTCTACACTATCAAGCATCTTTGGCCTTGATAGCCAAATCAAACAGCCTCCCAGAAGACGGCTAATGAGATTCTTTTGGCCCTGAGGGGCGTTTGAAGACCTCATTCTTGTCTTCCAGCAAAAGAGCCAAAGAACAAACAGTATCCATGTCCGAAGGTCTGTGAATTGCTATAACAGAACCAATGTCCTCCTTCAACCCCTCTAAAAAAAAGAGAAACAAAGAAAACAGGACTTGCAGAAGGATCATGCAACAGAATCTGATGTCGTGGGTCCTCAAACATCTCAATATAATCTGCTACTGAGCTAGTTTGGTGCAGGTTTAGGATTTGGCGCATGTAAACCTGGTGTTGATATCTCCCACTTCTCTGCGTAACTATCACGCACAGCTCCTCCCACTCATCAATCCTACCCTAAACCTCAACAGTTGCTAACCACAGGGCCTCCCTATCAATGAAGTTGAGAATAGCAAAACGAGTACGAAGAGACTCAGGCACCGAGAACACATCAAAATAAACCTTACATTTCCGGCGCTAGATTTCTAGGTTATCACCATTGAATTTAGGGAAATCGAGCATGGGAAGGTGTTTATGGCCTGTGTTGACACTTGGTGGTGGTGGGGAGGTCTGGGGGTTCGGATCACTATGAGAGATCGGCCCAAAATACTTGCCAAACACTGGATCAGTGTAAAAATTAGGGGTAGTGGGAGCAGAATGAGAGTGTGATACACCAGTTTCCAGAGGATGTTGCGGAATACCCGGTATCCCATCAACATTCCCTCGGTTCATTGTCTCCGTGCGGAGGCCATGTGCCGGTTGAGGTGGATCCATGCGTCACTCTAGAGTCGGCGGTGACTTGCCACATGCTTGACGGCTCAACAAGGGAAGTGGAAAGGAGTATTGGATCTATGGCCGTTGCATTGGATGCTCAACCACCTTCTTCTCTAGATCCTCGATCCGCTTCAGCCTCTCACCCGTGACCTCCTTCATGCCCTTCAACGCCTCCTTGATCTTTGTCATAGCGGAACGCTAGCCCGCAGTCTCGTACAACAGCTGCTTTAGCAGCTGCTCGATCCTCAAGCTTTTCTGCTCGCCTTTCACAAACTCCTTTGCCATCTTCTACTCGAACTGGGAGGTAGGTTTCTTCTTGGGCGTCAGATCCGAAGCTCCAGAGGCTCTGATTACCACTTGTTATGATCTTGCATCACTCGGGCCCTTGGAATCGAGGGAAGGAAGAAGATCAGAAGGAGAACAGGACGCTAGGGTTCGGGAATCGAAACAACAAGAGGGTAGCAAGATAGAGATAAGGTTTCAGTTCTTCGATGTCTTCCCCACTGGCCACCCGGTGCGATTCTTAAGCGCACCTCGACATCGCTTCGGTTTGAGCCGAAGCCCGGATACAACTCACGCCCACACTTACACGGCCCATGGCTCACGAGGTGAACTACACATACGAGATTCTAACACGCATGGAGCGGAACAGCACCATTTGTCAAGCAGCGACCGAAAATCAGGTGGGGCCAACTCGTGGTGTGGGATGCATTGGATGTCTTCCACGTGTATTGGGTACACGGATGGGCCCAGCAGAAGGAAATAGGGAAGCGGCAGCCGTCACCTTCACCCTCATTAGAGTCATCATCCAGATTAAATGGTATAGGTATCACAAGAAACTTATGATATATTGGGTTTTTTTGAAATAATCAGATCAAAATTACTAGCACAAGAAGAATAAATATGTATTTCAAAGAAATTAAAAAAATAGAACTTTTAAATTTACATATAGATGTGAAAAATTTCAGCACAACTGGGAAAATAAATTATGCTTAGCAGCTGCATTGTGGGAAAAAAAGAACAATCTGCTGTGCGCATGTCTGTGCGCATGTGCCTAATGTTCCAATCTCTTTAGCCTAACATTACAGTAAACAATTGCACCACGTATACCACGAGGCCTAAATATTCAAATCAGAACCATCTGGGGTAAGGACGTGTGACCGTCGAAGCAGCCGAGCAGAACTTTGTCGTGTATTATGTGCACAGGAATCGTCGTGTTCATCAGTCCATGGCTCGTGGTGGCCCAGATCTAAGCTAAGGACGTCGATGCAGGGCACTACAAGGAATCCGATGTTTATCGAGTATCGAGCTCTTTACCGAGTGTATTTTATCAGATACTCGTTAAAAAATTCTTTGTCAGTGCCAAAAATAAAAACATCGGATTTCTTGTAGTGGCCTGCGATGACATACAAATAGGACTCGCAGATACAATGATCAAAAACACGAATGATACCAAAAAAGGAGCTCGCAGAGTGTTTTTATTTTTGGCACTGATAATAAGTTTTTTGATGAATATCCGATAAAATATACTCAGTAAAGAGCTCGACAAACATCGGATTCCTTGTAGTGGCCTGCATCGACGTCCTTAGGTTAGATCTGGGCGACCACGAGTCATGTACTGATGAAAACGACGATTCCTGTGGACATAATACACGACAAAGTTCTGCTCCGCTGCTTCAACGGTCACACGTCCTTCCCCAGATGGTTCTGATTTGAATATTTAGGCCTCGTCATACACGTCGTGCAATTGTTTACTGTAATGTTAGGCTAAAGAGATTGCAACATTAGGCACATGCGCACAGACATGCGCACAGCAGTTTTTTTTTTCCACAATGCAGCTGCTAAGCATAATTTATTTTCCTAATTCTGCTGAAAATTTTCACATCTATATGTAAATCTAAAAGTTCTATTTTTTTAATTTCCTTGAAATACGCATTCATTCTTCTTGTGCTAGTAATTTTGATCTGATTATTTCAAGATCAATCCAATATATCACAAGTTTCTTGTGATTCCTATACCATTTAATACGGATGATGACTCTAAACATTCCTTGTAGTGGATACAAATTGTCACTGATATATATAGCCAAACACTGGATCAGTGCAAAAATTAGGGGTAGTGAGAGTAGAATGAGAGTGTGACGCACCAGTTTCCAGAGGATGTTACGGAATACCCGGTATCCCATCAACATTCCCTCAAGTTCATCGTCTCCGTGTGGAGGTCATGTGCCGGTTGAGGTGGATCCATACGTCACTCTAGAGTCGATGGCGACTTGCCACTTGCTTGACGGCTCAACGAGGGAAGTGGAAAGGAGTACTGGGTCTGTGGCCATTGCATTAGATGCTCAACCGCCCTCTTCTCCAGATCCTCGATCCGCTTCAGCCTCTCACCCGTGACCTCCTTCATGCCCTTCAACGCCTCCTCGATCTTCGTCATAGCGGAACGCTAGCCTGCGGTCTCGTCCAACAGCTGCTTTAGCAGCTGCTCGATCCTCAAGCTTTTCTGCTCGCCTTTCGCAAACTCCTTTGCCATCTTCTACTCGAACTGGGTGGTAGGTTTCTTCTTGGGCGCCAGATCCGAAGCTCGAGAGGCTTTGATTACCACTTGTTATGATCTCGCATCACTCGGGCCCTTGGAATCGAGGGAAGGAGGAAGATCAGAAGGAGAACGGGACGCTAGGGTTCGGGAATCGACAGAACAAGAGGGTAGCGAGATAGAGATAAGGTTTCAGTTCTTCGATGTCTTCCCCACTGGCCACCCGGTGCCATTCTTAAACGCACCTCGACATCGCTTCGGTTTGGGCCGAAGCCCGGATACAACTCACGCCCAAACTTACACGGCCCACAGCTCACGAGATGAACTACACATACGAGATTCTAACACGCATGGAGCGGAGCAGCACCATTTGTCAAGCAGCGACCGAAAATCAGGTGGGGCCAACTCGTGGTGTGGGATGCATCGGATGTCTTCCACGTGTATTGGGTACACGGATGGGCCCAACAGAAGGAAATAGGGAAGCGGCAGCCGTCACCTTCACCCTCATTAGAGTCATCATCCAGATTAAATGGTATAGGTATCACAAGAAACTTATGATATATTGGGTTTTTTTGAAATAATCAGATCAAAATTACTAGCACAAGAAGAATAAATACGTATTTCAAGGAAATTAAAAAAATAGAACTTTTAAATTTACATATAGATGTGAAAATTTTCAGCACAACTGGGAAAATAAATTATGCTTAGCAGCTGCATTGTGGGAAAAAAAGAACAATCTGCTGTGCGCATGTCTGTGCGCATGTGCCTAATGTTCCAATCTCTTTAGCCTAACATTACAGTAAACAATTGCACCACGTATACCACAAGGCCTAAATATTCAAATCAGAACCATCTGGGGTAAGGACGTGTGACCGTCGAAGCAGCCGAGCAGAACTTTGTCGTGTATTATGTGCACAGGAATCGTCGTGTTCATCAGTCCATGGCTCGTGGTCGCCCAGATCTAAGCTAAGGACTTCGATGCAGGCCACTACAAGGAATCCGATGTTTACCGAGTATCGAGCTCTTTATTGAGTGTATTTTATCGGATACTCGTTAAAAAATTCTTTGTCAGTGCCAAAAACAAAAACATCGGATTCCTTGTAGTGGCCTGCGATGACATACAAATAGAACTCGCAGATACAATGATCAAAAACACGAATGATACCAAAAAAAGAGCTCGCAGAGTGTTTTTATTTTTGGCACTGATAATAAGTTTTTTGATGAATATCTGATAAAATACACTCAGTAAAAAGCTCGACAAACATCGGATTCTTTGTAGTGGCCTGCATCCACGTCCTTAGCTTAGATCTGGGCGACCACGAGTCATGTACTGATGAAAACAACGATTCCTGTGGACATAATACACGACAAAGTTCTGCTCCGCTGCTTCAACGGTCACACGTCCTTCCCCAGATGGTTCTGATTTGAATATTTAGGCCTCGTCATACACGTCGTGCAATTGTTTACTGTAATGTTAGGCTAAAGAGATTGCAACATTAGGCACATGCGCACAGCAGATTTTTTTTTTTCCACAATGCAGCTGCTAAGCATAATTTATTTTCCCAATTCTGCTGAAAATTTTCACATCTATCTGTAAATCTAAAAGTTCTATTTTTTTAATTTCCTTGAAATACGCATTCATTCTTCTTGTGCTAGTAATTTTGATCTGATTATTTCAAGATCAATCCAATATATCACAAGTTTCTTGTGATTCGTATACCATTTAATACGGATGATGACTCTAAATATTCCTTGTAGTGGATACAAATTGTCACTGATATATATAGCCAGAGTGCAAAAAATGTCTCTCTGCGATGGGTGGCGTGCGATGGGATACAAATGGGGGAGGCATCTCCTGTGCTCACGAGGGGGAGGCAACGGGTGCGAGATCCAGAAGGTGGTGAAATCTTGAAAAAGAAAAATTGTTCGACTCGGCTATATATATCAGTGACAATTACGGATAAAACAGTGTTGTATTTTGGAGGAAACTGATCATAGTTCAGTTGGTTAGATTCATTGTGGTTAGATTTATAATTCAAATTTTAGATTTTTTATGGATGTTATTTATGACTAATTATTCTTTCAGCATAAGTCGATATTCCATTCGATAGCAAGATGTTAATGATGACTTCGTAAGTCTTAAAATTAAGTCGGCTCATTCTTTCGGAGACACTTATAGGAGTAGGGTGTGGGCGTCCTATGTTCACAAGGATAATTACTCGTATATATATATGTGATTGTCTACGTTTGTACTATGTTAACTTATAAAAATGTAAACAGTATTGCATTTTGAAAAAGCAGGACTATTTGGGGGAGCTTATAGCCTTTTCAGCTGGTTAGAAGCAAAAGCTCAAACAGGGGCTGAATACTAGAATGAAAACTTTTTTTTTTGCAAGGGACAAGAATGAAAACATTGTGAATAGGAGGAGTAGGTAAATAAATATGTGATTTTTTTATTTTAAGTAACTATTTTTTAATATATTTTAGCAAGCCTGAATACATAAAAACACTAATAATGTACCATTAATATATTCTAGTGACGTGATTAATTAGATCCGAACTTGCATATAGCAAGATTGGCTCTGGAGTACTCAGCCTGTCACATGTCACAGAGAGACACTTTTTGCACACGAGAAGCCCGTCTCAAAAAATGTCATACAAGCAATATAATAGCTAACGCATCTCATCACCGCCCAGATCGAACCGTATGCAACACCAACGTTTGCTATGTGAAGCGTCATCACCCATGTGAATTGAGTCATCTCGGGTCACAAAATAATAAGTTGCATGTATATACAGCTGCATTCTACCTTGTACTAGTTAATAGTTGGCATCTCCATTTCACGTGATAACAACCCCGATTGGGTCGGGTGTAGTAATTAACAGGAGTAGCACGCACTCGAGGAGACGAGGAGGATATAGTAGTGTTCTTTCATTTAATTAGAATAGTATAGATTTTTTTATATAAATAAACATAGTACAGATGTAAACACTCACATACATATGAGTCCTTGGAGCACACACGCACATCTACTCCTATGAAGTTTTAAAAAAACTACAGGGGTTTAATCTTAAGAAACTTGAGCTGGGTAGGTGTGGTTCTTACCCCAGTTCTCTCCACATTTGAAACACAATCCCTTGTACCTGCGAAAGGCTTTGAGGCCAGCCAATTTGTCATCAGATTGGTTTGAGTGCGTGTCCTCTGACTTGCAAGCATCTTTGGCCTTGTCAGCCAAACCAAGCTGCCTCCCAGAAGACGGCTGATGAGATTCTTTTGGCCCTGAGCGGCATTTGAAGACCTCATTCTTGTCCTCCTGCAAAAGTGCCAAAGAACAAACAGTATCCATGTCCGAAGGTCTGTGAATTGCTATAACAGAACGAATATCCTCCTTCAACCCCTCCAAAAAAAAGAGAATCAAAGAAAACAGGACTTGCAGAAGGATCATGCAACAGAATCTATGTCGCGAGTCCTCAAACATCTCAATATAATCTGCTACTGAGCTAGTTTGGTGCAGGTTTAGGATTTGGCGCATGTAAACCTGGTGTTGATATCTCCCACTTCTCTGCATAATTATCACGCACAGCTCCTCCCACTCATCAATCCTACCCTGAACCTCAACAGTTGCTAACCACAGGGCCTCCCTATCAATGAAGTTGAGAATAGCAAAACGAGTACGAAGAGACTCAGGCACCGACAACACATCAAAATAAACTTTACATTTCCGGTGCCAGATTTCTGGGTTCTCACCATTGAATTTAGGGAAATCGAGCTTGGGAAGGTGTTTATGGCCTGTGTTGACACTTGGTGGTGGTGGGGAGGTCTGGGGGTTCGGATCACCACGAGAGATCGGCTCAAAATACTTGCCAAACACTGGATCAGTGCAAAAATTAGGGGTAGTGGGAGCAGAATGAGAGTGTGACGCACCAGTTTCCAGAGGATGTTACGGAATACCCGGTATCCCATCAACATTCCCTCAGTTCATCGTCTCCGTGTGGAGGCCATGTGCCGGTTGAGGTGGATCCATACGTCACTCTAGAGTTGATGGCGACTTGCCACTTGCTTGACGGCTCAACGAGGGAAGTGGAAAGGAGTACTGGGTCTGTGGCCATTGCATTGGATGCTCAACCGCCCTCTTCTCCAGATCCTCGATCCGCTTCAGCCTCTCACCCGTGACCTCCTTCATGCCCTTCAACGCCTCCTCGATCTTCGTCATAGCAGAACGCTAGCCTGCGATCTCGTCCAACAGCTGCTTTAGCAGCTGCTCGATCCTCAAGCTTTTCTGCTCGCCTTTCGCAAACTCCTTTGCCATCTTCTACTCGAACTGGGTGGTAGGTTTCTTCTTGGGCGCTAGATCCGAAGCTCGAGAGGCTTTGATTACCACTTGTTATGATCTCGCATCACTCGGGCCCTTGGAATCGAGGGAAGGAGGGAGATCAGAAGGAGAACGGGAGGCTAGGGTTCGGGAATCGAAAGAACAAGAGGATAGCGAGATAGAGATAAGGTTTCAGTTCTTCGATGTCTTCCCCACTGGCCACCCGGAGCGATTCTTAAGCGCACCTCGACATCGCTTCGGTTTGGGCTGAAGCCCGGATACAACTCACGCCCACACTTACACGGCCCACGGCCCATGAGGTGAACTACACATACGAGATTCTAACACGCACAGAGCGGAACAGCACCATTTGTCAAGAAGCGACGGAAAATCAGGTGGGGCCAACTCATGGTGTGGGATGCATCGGATGTCTTCCACGTGTATTGTGTACACGGATGGGCATAGCAGAAGGAAACAGGGAAGCGGCAGCCGTCACCTTCACCCTCATTAGAGTCATCACCTGGATTAAATGGTATAGGTATCACAAGAAACTTGTGATATATTGGATTTTCTTAAAATAATCAGATCAAAATTACTAGCACAAGAAGAATGAATGCGTATTTCAAGGAAATTAAAAAAATAGAACTTTTAAATTTACATATAGATGTGAAAATTTTCAGCACAACGGGGAAAATAAATTATGCTTAGCAGCTGCATTGTGGGGGGAAAAAACAATGTGCTGTGCGCATGTCTGTGCGCATGTGCCTAATGTTCCAATCTCTTTAGCCTAACATTACAGTAAACATTTGCACCACGTATACCACGAGGCCTAAATATTCAAATCAGAACCATCTGGGGAAGGAAGTGTGACCGTCGAAGCAGCCGAGCAGAACTTTGTCGTGTATTATGTCCACAGGAATCATCGTTTTCATCAGTACATGGCTCGTGGTCGCCCAGATCTAAGCTAAGGACGTCGATGCCGGCCACTTGAGAATTCGATGTTTGCCGAGTATCGAGCTCTTTACCAAGTGTATTTTATCGGATACTCGTTAAAAAAAATTTTGTCAGTATCAAAAACAAAAACATCGGATTCCATGTAGTGTTCTGCGATGAGATACAAATGGGACTTGTAGATACAATGGTGAAAAACACGAATAATACCAAAAAAGGAGTTCGTAGAGTGTTTTTGTTTTTGGCACTGATAAAGAGTTTTTTGACAAGTATCCGATAAAATACACTCGGTAAAGAGCTCGACAAATATCAGATTCCTTGTAGTGGCCTGCATCTGCATCGACATCCTTAGCTTAGATCTGGGCGACCACGTGCCATGTACTGATGAAAACGACAAAGTTCTGCTTGGCTGCTTCGACGGTCACACGTCCTTCCCCAGATGGTTCTGATTTGAATATTTAGGCCTCGTCATACATGTGGTGCAATTGTTTACTGTAATGTTAGGCTAAAGAGATTGGAACATTAGGCACATGCGCACAGCAGATTGTTTTTTTTTTCCACAATGCAGCTGCTATGCATAATTTATTTTCCCAGTTATGCTGAAAATTTTCACATCTATATGTAAATCTAAAAGTTCTAATTTTTTTAATTTCCTTGAAATACGTATTCATTCTTCTTGTGCTAGTAATTTTGATCTGATTATTTCAAGACCAATCCAATATATCACAAGTTTCTTGTGATACCTATACCATTTAATCCGGGTGATGACTCTAAATATTCCTTGTAGTGGATACAAATTGTCACTGATATATATAGCTAGAGTGCAAAAAGTGTCTCTCTGCGATGGGTGGCGTGCGATGGGATACAAATGGGGGAGGCATCTCCTGCGCTCACGAGGGGGAGGCAACGGAGGCGAGATCCAGAAGGGGGTGAAATCTTGAAAAAGAAAAATGGTTCGACTCGGCTATATATATCAGTGACAATTACGGATAAAACAGTGTTGTATTTTGGAGGAAACTGATCATAGTTCGGTTGGTTAGATTCATTGTGGTTAGATTTATAATTCAAATTTTAGATTTTTTTATGGATGTTATTTATGACTAATTATTCTTTCAGCACAAGTCGATATTCCATTCGATAGCAAGATGTTAATGATGACTTCGTAAGTCTTAAAATTAAGTCGGCTCATTGTTTCGGAGACACTTATGGGAGTAGGGTGTGGGCGTCCTATGTTCACAAGGATAATTACTTGTACATATACGTGAGTGTCTGCGTTTGTACTATGTTAACTTATAAAAATGGAAACAGTATTGCATTTTGAAAAAGCAGGACTATTTGGGGGAGCTTAAAGCCTTTTCAGCTGGTTAGAAGCAAAAGCTCAAACAGGGGCTGAATACTAGAATGAAAACATATTTTTTTTTTGCAATGGACAAGAATGAAAATATTGTGAATAGGAGGAGTAGGTAAATAAATATGTGATTTTTTTATTTTAAGTAACTATTTTTTAATATATTTTAGCAAGCCCAAATACATAAAAACACTAATAATGTACCATTAATATATTCTAGTGACGTGATTAATTAGATCCGAACTTGCATATAGCAAGATTGGCTCTGGAGTACTCAGCCCGTCACATGTCACAGAGAGACACTTTTTGCACACGAGAAGCCCGTCTCAAAAAATGTCATACAAGCAATATAATAGCTAACGCATCTCATCACCGCCCAGATCGAACCGTATGCAACACCAACGTTTCCTATGTGAAGCATCATCACCCATGTGAATTGAGTCATCTCGGGTCACAAAATAATAAGTTGCATGTATATACAGCTGCATTCTACCTTGTACTAGTTAATAGTTGGCATCTCCATTTCACGTGATAACAACCCCGATTGGGTCGGGTGTAGTAATTAACAGGAGTAGCACGTACTCGAGGAGACGAGGAGGATATAGTAGTGTTCTTTCATTTAATTAGAATAGTATAGATTTTTTATATAAATAAACATAGTATAGATGTAAACACTCACATACATATGAGTCCTTAGAGCACACACGCACATCTACTCCTATGAAGTTTTAAAAAAAAACTACATGGGTTTAATCTTAAGAAAATCACATCCTACTGAAAGAATAATTAATTGTAAATACAATAATAAGATGCTAGGATCATACAGATCTCACTCGCACTATAAGTAGATCCACTTGGCATATGGGAAGGCACACAACTCCTGACCTTTAATCTTTGTGCTAAAACAATTCGAGAGTAGAGGATCGAAGTAGACAGGCAAGACTAGATGTCGAGCCTCACTAAGGAAAGAGTTCACGCTTCCATTCTGGCTATCGGGACGGCGAACCCGAGCAATGTGATGCAGCAGAGCACCTTCCCGGACTTCTATTTCCATGTCACCGGCAATGACCACAAACAGGACCTCAAGGACAAGTTCAGGCGCATCTGTATGTATCCTCTCTAATCGATACATAGCACCCTTTTGTTTGATATTAGCACCGCATATAGCGTCTAGTGAATACAACTTTTGTTCATTAGATTATTGTTATGTTGATCATTTCTCTCGTCATTGGCCAGAGGTTACATATGGCTTCACCAGCACATGGTGCATTAATTTACAGGTGTGTTTAGCAACTCCGACATTTGAAAAAAAAAACACCCTAATAGTTATACCCATTTCTCACTTTGATATTCCAAGTGATCATATGAAAAAATTGCCAAGCTTCAAGTCAGCATTATCCTGTGTGAATTGTACGTAGGGTGATTGCATGAAAGCCTGTATTTCGTAATTCATCCCTTTTTTTTTGTTGGTACAATGAAACTGCAGGTGAGAAATCAGGTATCAGGAAGAGACACACGTACGTGGATGAGGCGATGCTAGCTGCTAACCCTGGAATGGCAACCTACAAGGCCCCCACTCTGGACACGCGCGAGGCCATCGCCGCGAAGGTGGTCCCGGAACTCGGCGCTGCCGCTGCCGTGGCCGCGCTCAAGGAGTGGGGCAGACCGGCGGAGGACATCACCCACCTCATCGTGGTCTCCACGAGCGGCGGCAGAGACTTGCCCGGCGCCGACTACCACATCGTCCGCCTCCTGGGCCTCAGTCCCACCGTCCAACGCGTCGCCCTGTACTATCATGGCTGCTTCGCCGGCGCCACTGCTCTCCGTGTCGCCAAAGACTTCGCCGAGAACAACCCGGGAGCTCGGGTCCTCGCCGTCTGCTCGGAGACGATCGTCACGCATTTCCGCGGCCTGGACGACGCCCGCATGGACAATCTCGTCACTCAGGCGCTCTTCGGTGACGGTGCGTCAGCCGTCATCGTCGGGGCCCAACCGATCGCAGGAAAAGAGAAGCGGCTCTTCGACATCATGCACGCATCACAGCTCCTCATACCGGAGACGAGCAACGCCGTGCAAGGGTTCCTTAGGGAGGCGGGCCTCTTGTTTTTCCTGGGCAAGGAGGTGCCGTCCCTGATCGCCAACAACATCGAGGCAGGCCTCACGGAGATGCTCCGTGGCGCTGGCATGGGAGACCTCGACCGCAACTCTATGTTTTGGGCTGTGCACCCAGGAGGGCGCGGGGTCCTTGACCTGGTGGAGGCCGCGCTGGGGCTCAAACCAGAGAAGATGGAGGCCTCGCGCATGGTGCTCGCCAAATATGGGAATATGGCCAGCGCATGCGTATGGTTCATCCTCAACGAGATGCGCCAGCGGTCCGTCACGGAGGGCCAAGGCACCACGGGGGAGGGGTGCGAGTGGGGCGTGGTCTTCGGCTTCGGACCGGGACTCACTCTGGACTCTATCCTGCTACGCAGCGCACGCATCTAGCTCTCTTTGCTTTGTTTTCTTGCTTTCTGTTTTATTGTTTCACTTGATGATCTCTAGATCCAAGATTATTTACTTTCCTATTTTACTGCTTTCTTGGAGAGCACGGTCACATTCCCAGGCCGTGCGCGTTTGTAGAGCTTGACGCATGCGAGTTCCTGCCAGGCGCGTCGTGTGGCATGCCAGTTCATGGTGCAAGTCACACATGGCAGCTAATCCGTTCAGCCACGATTTCCCTTCCTTTGTTGATACTAGTAGTGATGCACGTCTGAATTTTGAAGCAAAAATCAATATTAAGGGCAACCATAATTCTCTGGTAATCAAATGAACTATAAAATGTCAGGATCACTCATTGCTATCCTGGATCACTTATAAACGTGAATCTAAACTAAAGTCAATCAAAAATGATTTGACAAATCTCAATATATATATAGTTCATAAAATCTAGATCCAAATCATAATTGGACTTCAGATTCATGATCAAAACGCAACTGTACCAATAAGTAATTCATAACTTTTCCCTAGATGCTGATAAGGAACCATCATATACATTCTAGTGTCATGTCACTTACAGCTAAATGTCAATAATTTAAGTAAAGTATATCAATACTATTCAACGTGATTTAATGCAAGAATGTTATAATGGTGAAAATACATGCATATTTCCTTGCTTCTGGATCAATAATTTTTTTAGCTAAAATATATTCAAAATAAGATAAAACATGATTGCATTGCACTTACAAGTACTTTATCTTTCAAAATAAAGTAGTACAAGAAGATATTATGACAAATAACTTCAATGACACACAAAATAACATAAGCCATACAAGATTGTGATTATCACCTTTATTAGACCTCATTATTTAAGCAACAGTTGTGGGATCTGAAAACTCAAAACCATAAATGACTTGTCAACAATCTATAATTCATTACGCAAAGCTCTAAAAATCTGAAAATAATACCAACTTATTTTACACAACTGGTTCGTTCGCTCAAACTTGTACAACACTTAACAAGGTACTATACACAACAGTACACAACACACTACTTCAACCGGCAAACCCTGGTTGCATGGTCGATACTCGGTAGTTATGTTGAACCAAACCAGATAGAGGTCCCAAAGCAGTTGATGGGCATACAAAGAGACATAACGTGTGTCCATACCTTCATGGAATGACCTTGTTGTAGAATTCAGTTTGCCAATAGACTGCAAATGTCAACATGATGCTGGAAACTTTGACGCCTTTCATCATATAGGTATCAGTCCAACAGAAGTTGAAACTTGACTGAGCATAGAAACTTGACTGAGCATTAAATACCACTTGTTATTGTAGAAGAAATAAAACTTAATTTAGAAGAGTTATTGGACTCGTTGACATTGACTTCGGTTTGAGTTAGTATCGGCTAACAAGTCATTGGCATTGATAAACAAATTAACCATTGTATCTAATGGTAATAATATTCATTCAATTAAATAAAGGCATTTGAAAGATATATGAATAGTCATATTAACTCCTAATCCTTTGCATTTTTCTCTATGTCCCTTCAAACCTATTTCACTCTAGTGAAAAAGTGACCATACACATAAACATGAAAGAACATGAGACAAAATCAAAATTACTTGTACCCATATTTTCAAATAATCTAAACATTTGAATTCATCACTGCTGCTCATAGTTATTGCAAGGTCCGACCCCGACATAGCCAAGACACCAGAATGGCAACATGTCGCTTCCCTGATTCATGTTGAGCCACTCTCATTCGTCCCTACAACAGATATGAGCCAGAATAAGATCAGCTAATCTGACATTACCAAATAAATTCGTCAGGTATAATGCAGGAAAAATGCAACTTAGCAAATTGAAAATCTCATGAACTCAAAATAGATAAAAGTTAATTTCACTAATATTAAGAAAGGCATCATTCCGCATCTGGTCCTTTTCCATATAAAAAAATGAGCAGGCCGCGTATTTTACCCAAAATGTTTTTGCAGTGCCATGTATTTTACCCAAGAAATAGTTAACAATGTGCTATCCAAGTTAGTACTGGGCAGTGCTAAAAGTTCAGAGGACATGCTTTTGGCATATACAAAGAAGGTAAATTAAAAAGAAGCATTATGCTATGGCTATGTTCCTTGCATAATAGTTATGTTGAATGCCTCTATCTGATAGTAAAGAAAAATTGGATACATTTTGAAGGACCTGACAACAACAGAATAATCTCAAACCAAATCAATAATATGTATACAAGCCGTACTCAGTAATTGTAATTAGTTTTTTTTCTAAAGCTAACTCTCATTCCTATGCATCATCTCAAAATATAACCACTGCATCTGACCACATGTTTACCCTCTCCTCCCATGCGTGCAAAAATATATTACCTGTGTCATGTTGCAAAAGAGAAACAAAAAGCAGAAGGAAATGAATGCTCATAAAACCAAACAAAATAGTCCTACTATCCGATAAATCCTGAGCACCAAATTTTTGTAAGTACCCTAATGGGAGACAAAATGAGAGATTATCTCAAGAAAACAGAATAAGGTAATCTCAATTTTTGCAAGTGCCTAATGGTTACCGAGTGACAAAACAGGTTGGAAAGGAAATAGGGCAGCTAAGGGACATGCTAGCTGCCACCCTGCTCTAAGTGTTTGTGCATGTTGCTGGTGTATAGCCTGTCCTTGCAGCTTAAATTCTCATGCCACTATAACCAGATAGCTACATGATATATGAATCACCAACATAGAAATACAAAATGCAATGTGCATGATGTTTTCTTCCAAACTTTTTCAAAGTATATTTCCACCTATATAAGTTGTGCCCAAGGATAAAACTTTACCTTGGGAGGCTCGACCATGTCAAGGATCGATGATGGAACAACATGTTGATACCCTATCAGGGTTGTGTAAGCAATTCAAGATCACATATTATCCAGATGGCTGACCTCTATCATCTACAAGCATCAATTGTCACCACTGGTTACATATGATATGATTTTATCCTAATAGCAGAGTCTTCAAAATTTGTCACTTTCCTATGGCTTTGCAACCTGATCCATATACTCACTTTGGCAGTTGTTTAGAAAATCACCTAAGCAAAGAAAAATATGTTACCATGTAGTCAAATATCAATCACACTAATAACTTGAGTGTTGATTGACTATCTGTTACCATCTGACTATTTTAAAGTTTCGAGATCTCTCACCACTGATCATGATTAATTTAGTTAGCTATGAAAAAATGCATGGTTTGAATTAGTACAAGCAAATTGACATCTATCAACACACATATCCACTTATTATGGCTCCAACCAATTCAATTGGAGTCCATTTCCAAATAATGCACTGTTTGAATTAGTAAAGAAATGGACAACATTCAACAACTAACATAATTTTCTTTGGTTAACACTGCATATATATTTAATTTAAGCTCTGACATGCACCAATAGAATAATTCTCAATTGCAGACGTCGATAGTAACCAACTGTAAGCAAGAATCACTAGCATGCCATTGATATAAAATCGTTGACATTCATCAGGCTGAGGAAAAAAAACAGAGAGAAATGTTGCTACACCTTTTCTATACAAAAAATGGATAATGAACAAACAGGTTCTGTAAAACAAAAGGACCTATTTCTGAGCTATGATTGTAAAATAAGAAATGATAAATTTTCACAATATTGCATATTCAGAGTTCGTCTTACCACAAATGTTTTATATGGAGTGGCATTTACTAAAGAGTGTACCTCTTTTCCATCAGCCAAAGCTACCTATGGATCCCATGATTTCAAGAGGTCAAAGGTAATGCACTCTCCTAGGTTAGTCAAAATACTTTTCTATTTTCAGGAAAAAAATTATGCTATGCTAATTCAGCAATTAAAACAGCCATCAAATGCGTACCAACAGCCACAGAGAATGTTGACGAAGTAGCCCAGGCTTATCAATGTCACACTTGAGGGCAGGCTTGTGTCCTGGCACTCCTCATTGCTCTTGCTCAGTCCAAATCCGATGGCATTGCCGACCGAAATGTCCTACATGGATTAACCAGCAGGCTTATCAATGGACACGCACAGTGGGAGCCTCTCCTGCTGTTTCCGAGTCAAAAAAAAAATGAATTGACACAATCAATCTGAGAAAGAAGGATAAAACAAGTTTAAAGATGCTCTACTGATGAGGTTGAATAAAAATTCACAGTGATGTATTAGTTAAAAAGGGTAAAGTATGGATGCTCCTCTAGTAAGGGTGTATTAGAACAGCAAGCACCTTTAATATTTAAGACAATGTGACAGTTGGATCAGTTTTTTTTACTCTTCAGCGACTTTGAAGTGCAAATTAATAGTGTCCCCAAAATACAAGTTGTTCCAGGACTGAAGAAAAGAGAATAACCACAAGAGATAAGTGTGATCAGACATTTTCTGGTGTTTCAAAAGCAAACCAAAGGTTCTGAAAGGTCATCAAGCACGATTGAAATCTCGGAAATCTTCACCATTTCATTTACTGGACTTCTACATGTGATAGAATTTACAGATAATGTGGTAGAATTTACAGATTTTCTAACATCAGAATACTAACAAGACATGTAAGAATAAAAACTTAATGACATGTCAACAGTGCAGATAAAAGAGAGCAATAAATCACATGTATGGCAGACCCGCTTGAGAAACAAAAGGTGTGTAAGCTTCTTCTCTCTCTACTGATAATTGTTGTGCTCTCTAGAATTCTTTTAGGACTGCTTGTCAAAAATGGTGAAAGTCATTCCCATGCACGTGCACATATGCACTCAATTCCCTTGTCAAGTACTAATGCAGTCAATTCTCATCAATTTTAGTCAGGTTATAATAACGAATAGGATAGATTAGATTGAATTTTTATCAAAGGGTAAATCATCTCATCATCCTAGGGATGGGGTTGTGTATATTTCAATTAAGCTAGAAAATCTTTGTGCTACCTTGTCATCCTATCCTACAGTCTCCACCTTCTCTCAAAACAATGATGCATTAGCTTTGTCCTTCAATGCACTTAGCTTTTCCTCACAAAAAAATCCACATAGCTTTGCAGCATAGAAAACTTGGGTAGTTAGATATATTCCTTTTTTCCCTTTAAACTTGAATGGCCAAGTCTCAGCTTACCATCTTCTCTGTCAAAATTTATTTTATAATTATGGTTTTGCTTGCACTCAAGAGCTCTTGTGATGCTGTAGATCAAGAATAAATAAACAGAGGATTATACCATTTCTGAAGTAGTAGTAGTCATTATAGAAGAAAGAGATGTGAAAGAAGGACCTGTCATGGTAAAGCAAATAAATAGTGGACTGAAGTTAGCTGATAAGAAAATTAATGAACTACCTCTTATGATTGAAACCTTTCAAGATTTTTCAAGCTATCAGACTTGAGAACTATTCAGGCACATATATCTCGATAGTCTTCGGCATCATCTCCGGATTCGTCAAATGAATCACTGTCATCAATGTCATCATTCCTTATGGCATGCACTTTCACACAAGTAAACTGAATTAGTGGCTCAGCAACGTAATCACTGGATCATAGAGGGGTAGCTCTGTTCCCTTTGATAGACTTTGGATCCTTTTCCTTATTAGCTATTCCAATAACACCAGAGCAAAGGTCTGCCATGAATGTCGAAACCTGAAATTTAGCAAGTGCGCAGCTTGGATATGTGGACATCTACTAACCTTTGATTTTGGAGAGAATCTGTACAATCAACAAAATATTTCTGCATACAAATAGAAGCAAAAGGATGAACTCATCATTCTGAAATTCAAAAGAACTCATGCTTGTAACTTGCGGTCATGTGCTGATATAACATTAACAAATAACAATGCAAAGAGTGAACTCATCACTCTGAAATTTAAACGACCTCATGCTTGTTAGTTACAGTCATGTACACGAAATGAGGAAAAATGTATCGTATGGCTTTAGCACTATCATTATCCAACTCACTCAACATAAAAACAAACTCTGCCACCCAATCTCCTATCTATTTTCTTGTAATGTGTAGTTCACTGTTTATTGTAAAAAAATGAACAGCACAGAGCGAAAATTAGATTCACCAATTGATGTTAGCAATCTATCATCGTATTGCAGAGTATATAAAACATATTACCTCATGAACTTCTATGCAACCATCTTCCTCTTAAACTCCGGCTTCAGTAGATCATCATTCAGATTGTAGTCCACTCTGTCATGCAAATATGCAATGGAGTTGCATGAATGTGGGTAACTTTGCTAACTTACTCAAATGTTCAGAGATTGTAAATCGAGTACCCATTCTAATAAACAGAAATTGGAACTGAATTTTTAATGTAACTATTTTTTTCTCAACATATAACAGAAGAGCAATTTATATGCGAACTAAAATCTCATGGTTACTGAGGGTAGAAGCTTCCTGTCATCCTAACACAATCAAATATTCTAATTGTTTTAATTCAAGAACATAAAGTAGAGGCCTGCCAAAGTTTTTTGGAAAATGGTCTCTTCTACCCTGTCACTCTCACCCAAAAAATATTTATCATCATCAAATCAAATGATGTAAATCTATCATGCATACATGAGCTCCTTAGGTGCCTATAAGAGAATAATATAGATTTCTGAATATATGAGCAATACCTGGGACACCCCACAATAATGCTTTAAATCTGACCTCAGGGCCATCAAATATGTCAAGATACACCACAATAATATTTTTATATGGCGCATGTGTCAGCTCACCTATTATTTTGTAATCACGGGAACGTTGCACTGGCTCCAGGTGCAGTCACTTCCACCTATCCAAAATTTGTTGCTTCAACCAAGACTGAACAAGTAGCAAACAATTATGACCTATAAATTAATTAGATCATTTCCTACCTTTAACGGTTGCAAACAACTAGTCCAATATCAGAGGCATCAAAATAAATCTACAACAGATTATGTCTGCTAAATCTCTTAGGTTTAATGGGAACGTTTTTTTCTCGAAAACGTAGGAGAACTGCGCTTCATTATATTTAAGAAGAAAAAACAGGATAAGAACCTGGTACAACTCACCTACACCTCCTTAAAACAATAGGATTACAATCGCGCCTAAGCTAAATACTCGCGACCCTACTCTTGAAAGGGCAGAAACTACTGATCCTCGGCCAGGGAAGCTGTCAAGAGGCTTAAGAGCCTCGAGCTCCCGCCAAAGTCCAGAGGCGACGTTCCTCTCCTACTAGGATCAACAGACTCATGGTTTAATGGGAATGTTGCACTGACTCCAGGTGCTAATGCTGCAGTATGAAAATCTTAAGTTGTAAGCAATCGTCAAAATGTGGACTGTGGAGAATGCAAAGGTTTTACGAGACATGCAGCTTAAAACTGAACCGTAGGCATATCGATAAAATCTTGACAGGTTATAGGAAATAATAGCAAGCTAGGGGTTAGGTAGATGCTTACTGATCCTTGGGATAAAGATGAACTGTAGAGTGTAGAGTCTGTCCTGGTCCAGCCGCATTGTCGAGTGCCATGTCCAGTCAAAGAATTACATCCTTTGTGAATGACTACCTAAAGAGCAACCAAGGCTTATAGTTCATACAGGTCTGTGTGCTCAGCGATGGCTATCAGAAGATTTACAGGCATCATGTTAACGGTGACGAGGATTAGGGATGGGGAGCGAACCAAGCAGAGTCGTAGAGGATGGACGCATCACACTTTCTATGATCTGAAATCAACGAAATAACTGCCATCGATTCACCTCCATTGGACTTAATCATTCAAGTAAATGTGCTGAGGGTAGGAGATTGAGCAGAAGTGCAGAACAGAACCACCATCGACGATGAAACCAAGCAAGCAGAACATCAGTTAATTTGTAGAACCCCAACAAACATCAACAAGGAAACCAAGCAACCAGAACATCAGTTAACTTGTAGAACCCCAACAAAGTCAAAAACTCGCTATTTTGCACAACCAAACCCGAGATCTCTTCAGACAATCCATATAAAAATCACAGCCCCGCAGTACAAAAGCCAGGTAACAGACAAAAAAAGAACAACATTCCTCAGACCACCATGGAGAAACACCTCATTGAAGCAAGGGACCATTTCCCGGTCGAATTCAGAGCTGGGCACTATAGAGCAGCCCATTCTGTCGGAACACCAAACCTCACTAAATCCCGCACAAATCATAAGATCCCAGAACAATTCAGCTACCACAAGAGTCGCGGATCATCAAATCGACGGCACGGCGATCCGACCCACAAGGTGCTCGGCCTGATGCCTCAGAGTGCAAAAGGAGCAGCAGTAGGGCAGAGGATGAAGCTGGAATGCGCGCGTATCTAGGGGGAGACAGAAGTTGCGAACCTTAAGAGGCGACAACAAAGCATGGCAGAGATGGGAGCTCATCAGAGATCAGTATGGGCGGACTTCAGTAATTTGCATCTAATGTGTGCCAACAACAAACAAAAACCAGCAGATATACCTAGGTCAGTCCGCTCCATGAGGAATATGTTGTTGCGTGAGCTGCATACATCCTCCCTTTTCCATCGATCCTTGGTGTCAGTTACCATGAGCCACACCTTGTGATGCATAGAGAAGAACTGTCAGACTAAACAAAATCCAACCAAATCATGCTGCAACTAAACTCATCAAAAAAAAAGATGGGAGTGTGGCTCATAGCAGTGTTGGAAGCTTGTAGCAGTCAGAACCATTTCTAAACAGTGGTGTGTTATATGACTCTTCAGTCTGGTGCACAGACCATGTGTATGCAAATATGAAAACAGATTAGAGAAGCATCTTGAAAAACGTGTACACCCAGAAATTAGTCATGTAACCTACTTTATTTCATTTCAATATTGGAAGGAAGTCCATGATCATCCTCTATCAGTCTTTTTTTTTTTGCTAGCAATCGGGATTTTCTTTCACCGGAAACAACAACAAGATGTCACTGAGCAATCACATCATAGATATGTATAAATCTGATGATCGAATTCAGTTTATTATAATACCATATCTACAAAACATGGTGTACAAGTCCTTAAATCGTAGAGGTTGAGATACTACTAACTCTCCCCCTGACTCTTACATTATATTCTTAAGTGTTTCAATTAATGATGAGTTAATGTAATTTTTTTTCCTTTTTTTGCAGGTCAAATGCATGTGAGAAAGTGCGTGGATGCTTTTATTCTATGAGCCAAATGTACTCATTTAGGTATAGGTATCCATTTAGGTACTCCATCAGAAAGTGTATGGATATTTGAGTCAAAGAGAGAAATTTAAGTTGAAACCGAAAAATTTAGGTATAGGTTATCCATTTAGGTACTCTGTTGGAGCAGTTTTTTAACTTTTTTGGTAGTATCGATTTTAGATACACTTTTGGAGATGCTCTAAGATTTCTTAGGCTGTAGTTAAAGTTATTACTTGTGACTCATTTTATTTTCATGTATTAATAGTTCAGAAACAAAAATGCTAAAGTGACAAAAGAGGAGAGGATTTCTTAAAACAGTGTAGTAAGATGGAAGATATGTTTTTTGGTCAACTCTATAATACTGAATAAAAATGTAAATAGTAATGATCATTTCTGGAACTTTAAAAAATATAGCAGGTGATACTTCAGATTAAGAAGAGATAGTACAAATGGACAACACCTACCTCAGGGAAATCCACCATCTCAATATCAACTATAATATATCTCACAGAATCCAAAACCCAAACCGCATTCTCTAGTATTTTGTTTGATAGCATCAATGTACCAATCAAATTGATTATTATCATACAATAAAATTGTACCAAGCAGTATCACCTCCATGAATAGGAGATATAAAGAAAATAAGTAATGGGGTCTAAGAATCAATTCAATAATAAAATTCCTAAGCATCTAATGATCACTGTAAAATCATTAACAATATTATTACCTGACTATCTATCCTTTTTCCCAAGCTAAGTAAAAGACTTGAACTCCTATAATATTTCAATTTGGAACCAAATTTTTGAACTGCAAGAAAACAAAAATCCAGCTATATGAATGTTGTAAGTTTCAGTTTTAGATACACCTGAATGAATGTTAATCCAGACCGAATGCATTGCTGCATATGAAAATGCATGAATCTATTTAATCTCTAACTGTGATTGTAAGCATCAGATACAGCAAATACCACTGCAATTTAGAATAATTCATTTCAGGTTTATTCATTATGAACCAAGATAAGCACACAGTGAGTCTAGACTTATCACATAAGCATCTTTCATGACAGCTCTGCAGTTGCAGACCTACAGAAGGATTAGGTAACAGTGTGTATTCAAGACTTTGAGCAATGGTAGCATAATAAACAGCATTACATCAAAATCCATTAATAAAACTTTCTAACAATTTGAAGCTATGTTTCCTTCCATTTGTACGTTGACAATCAAACTACTCGACAAAAGTAAAACTTATATCAAAAACATATTTAATACCTTGTCATGTGCGACATGCTCCCACGAAAATGTGTTGCACGATTGTTCTACCAGTCACCTTGGAACGGTTTAACGATTGCTCAAGCAGCTGTGCTGATCCAGAACAAGGTGGGAAATTCATGGCCATTCTGCTGGACTCCATTCTGTAACTCTAATATCTAGATGAAAGGTGTTGAACCAATGTAATCTATTTTGCTAGCGTGTAGCTGTGCAAACAACCGAGCCAGCTGACCCAGAACAAGGTGCTTTTTCAAGATGAGATTTGTTTATATATAGGAACTCAAGTATGTTGTTAGCTTCCAGAAACACAAACCTTCTCATGTTTCACCATAATCAGTGCATCACAACAGAAAGAGAGCACTAAAGAGGCAAGCGCCAGAATAAAATTGTTAATCCATGCACAACGAAGCTCACTGAAATTATTTGTGGCACGCACAGCAAGCTGAAGGACTCAGTCAAATATGCAAGTCCTTCGTGGTCCTCTACAAACATCAATGAATAAATTAATAGAACTGGAGAAATATTGACAGTGAAAACTGCAAGAGAAGTACAAATACATGCACAAACAGCAAGAGAATAGTGTTTGTTCAAGCACATGTCGTGGAGTGGACCTGCAGCTCAAATCAACAGAAAGACTCACCTACGTGATGCAAGACATTTGCAGGCATTTCATAGAGCACGTATCGTGCAATGGACCTGCAACAGCTGGGTGGAGAGCGGGCAGAGGGGGAGGAGAGCCGTGCAGCTTGGTGATGTGGCAGACGGTTGAGGCATTGAAGGAGCAGTCGCACTTGATGGCAGGGTTGATGTTGGGGCTGTTGTCTGCATGGGTTGTGTTGATGGCGACGCCGCTGATGTTCCACGCCGGCTATGCACTTGACATGGAAGGTGCCGCGAGGACGTCGTGTGTCGGAAGGCCGTCGAACTCCGCAAGGTAGGCCCTCGACCGTCATGACTGAACATCTATCACACTGCGCAACCTCGAGATCGAGTGGTGAGTGGACATGGACCACGTTGTGAGGCCTCGAGGAGCCGAAAGTCTATTGAGCTCTTTGTGGGTGTAAATCGATCACAGCGCGAGGTTCGTCGTCGACTGGAAGCCGATCACATCGCTGGCCTCGAGAGTGGCGGCTGGACGACAACCACGTTTTCTGGCCTTGAGGGGCCGAAAGGCCGTCAATCCCTCCGCGACTGGTCGTCGACCGCGCCATGAGAACACCATTGATCAAGGTGAGCTCGGCATACGTCTGGACAGCGGCTGGATCTTGATCAAGGTGGGCTCGGCAAGGAGGATGCAAACTTGGAAAGAAACTTGGAAAGAGATGGAATTGATAAACGTGGAAAGAGAAGGGAATTAAAAAGGAAAATTAAGGGAGAGATAATCAAGGAAGAAATTTAGGTGGGTATGTGGATACAGGTGAGTAGGACGGTGAGAAAAAAATAGGATGTGAAGAGAGGGATGAGTGATTTTTGTGAAGAAATGAGTGAGACAAAGTTTATATGTAGTGGGATCATTCAAATCCTATAGTTAGATGTAGGTGGTTCATGCTAAACGGAGACCTCAGATCGTTAGGTGGGTGGCTATCTGTGGTGATAAAACTGGTCCTGTCATTCGTTTTTTATTAGTTTAGATATACATATCATGGAATAAACCAGAAAATATTGCCAAGATTTAGCAGCACAAATCCACCTCTCCACTCTCATATTGGTGCGTGTCTTTCAGGAGCTCCATGCCGGCAGGATCATGGTAAACTCCTATATTTGGTATCAGAAAATAAAAGTTGCGGGGTTAAAAACATTTGGATCCAAAGTTAGATGAAACGTTATATGTAGAGTTTTCCAGAAAATAAAAGTCGCGGGAGGGAAAAGTTTTTCAAAATGGAAAGTTTTGAGACTGTTTGAATCAGACCGCTAGTTGGCCTGCTAGAGCGTGCGCTGATTAGCCTGGCCCCGTGGTGGTCCGGGCTGATATTGTTGGAAGCAATTTGGGTCGCCTCGCAGACCACAAGCAGGTTGATTTCGTATACAGAAAGATCACGCTCAAGCGTTAGCACGCGACCCCCGCGCGAGGCCTGGTAATGGGTCACGCCCTACGGGCAACTTTAAGGACTCTAACCAGCCCTGATACATTTTTAGTTCAAAAATGACCTAGATTTCAGTCCAGCTCTTTTCGGTCCAGCCCTAAAAATCTAGTTCATTTTTTTGGCCTTTTTACCGGGCCCAGCTTGCCTCGACACGGGCCATCCCATGTACAAGGCGACGAAGCACGTCGGCACCTGACGAGGCCTGGCGGTAGAGCGCTAGCGAGGATGGGTGGCACGACACGGCGCCGAGGGCATCGCAAGGTCGCTGGGGTAGCTTAACGCAAGCAATGGCTGCGGTTCCGATGAGGGCTAGTGGCGGAGTGTGGGTGGGTGCAGATGGTGCGGTGCAGTGGCGAGGGCGCCGTCATGCCATCAAAGATGCTTAACGCCGGTAGTGGCTGCAATGGCCGGGAGCTTCAGCTGCGACGGAGGGTGACGGTGGAGCATGGGTGGGTGTGGGTGATGCGGTGTGACAGCTTGGTCACCATCGTGCGGCCGAAGGTGGTTAATGTCGGCAGAGTTAAGGAATCTGAGTTGTTGTGGTGGGGGGGGGGGGGGGGGAGGGGGCTCTATTCCGACAGACATAGTAGGTTGGGGAGCGTGACGGGCGCTATGACAGTTGGCGGCGAACAGGGATCACGGTGGGAGCGTGACGGACGTAGCTGCAGGGTCGCGAGGCAGAGGTAACGCGGAAAGACTATACACCGTGCGTGCGGTAGTTCGTATCTACCGCGTGCGCGGTTGGGCTGCCACATTCAGCCCACGACTGGTTCATATTCTTCCTCTCTTTGTCTAGTCCAGGCACCGCTACCGCCGCCGCCTCCCCTAGTGAATCTCCGTCGAACGCCACCTTGATGAGCAAAACCAATGCACCCTTCCCTCCTCCGCTTCTTCCCTTCCTCTCTCCCTTCTGTTCCCTTTTCTTCGTTTCTCTCTTTCTAACCCTAAGAGCATTTCTAGTGGGGCTGGTAAAATTGAGCTCCCATATCCAATTTTACAAGACTTTTAAAATTTGAGAGCTCATTTTTGCTCCAAACTCCAGTGAGAGCCTGCACTCCTATCCATTTCCATTTGCCAGGTTGAAAAAAGACAAATTCTTGCCCGATCCATCCCGTCAACGCCTGCTCTGCGCCGCCCGACGCCGCCGTCTCCCTCCCCGTCGTCGCGCTGCTCCCTACCAGCGCCCTCCACCTTCAGTCGACGTCGCCGCCCGATGCCGCCCTATCCCCGTGGCCGCGCCGCAGTCGCCATGCCTGAGCCTGCCACCGGCTCTGTTTTCCCCTGCTCCTCCTCACCATGATTTCAATCTAGAGAGGGGATGGAGAGAGGCCGGGCTGGAGGAGGGAGGTGACAAGGAGCTCGACCGACGCTGAGACGGCCACGCCAAGATCCAGGTCGGGTTGGAGCAGGTTGGCGGCGGGGATCTACTTCCGAAGGCGTGAAGCCCAGGGCTTGGAGGCGCGAGCTCACTGCCCCGCCCGGTCCGCCGCGGGCCTTTGCCGTGGGCGGTCCAAGAGGAGTGGGAGGGCGCCGCCGGGGACGGCGAGCTCGAGCCCTTCCCGCGCACCCGTGACGCAGGGGCCCGATCTGGGAAGAAGGGCGGTGCGCGGCGGGAAGAAGGGCCTGATCTGGCCTTGTCGTACCGAAGATGCTCCTTCCAGCGGCGGAGAAGAAGTCCCTTCCGATGGCCACGAGCTCGCCCCGCAGGGCACCAGCCGCCCTGCCTACGCCCGCTCCCGCGTCGCCGTCGCCCCGCCCCTGGCGCCTCCGTGTCCGCGCTTCTCGGCAGCGCTGCTGCTCGGGCGCAGGGAGGTCAAGGGCGGCTGTCCCAGCGGCGGGGTGGGGGACGGACGGCCAGCGACAGGGGAAGGAGGCAGGACGGTGCCGGCGTCGGCCGTCGGCGCAAGAGAGAGGGAGAACAGAGAGAAAGGGGAGAAGAGAGGAAAAGGATGAAGAAAAAATGAAAAAGAAAAAGAAAAATGAGGAAAAAGCTGTGGGGCCCGCGGATAGGAGGGAGATAGGAGGATTGCAAATATGGTAGCCTGGAAGGAAGATTTGGAAGGGAATGTAAAATAGGAGGAAGTTTAGCAGTCCCACTAGAGTTGATGTTTTTAGCTAGACTTCTAAATTTTAGGATAGAATGCCATTTAGCTACCCCACTGGAGATCCTCTAATGAGTGGATCCAGGGCCTGCAGTAGTAGTAGTGCAGCGAGCTGCTGTGCTTGGCTAGTGGCGGCGAAGTCAACGTCTACGGTCTACCGGTGTCAAGCATAGGCCAGCAACCCTTACCCTCTCTTCGCCTATCATTCTCGTCATCCTTTTTTTTAAATTCTCATTTCTCTTCATCTTACACTAAGAGCGTATGTCTCTTAATTTCATTCAGGATTGTTAATTTCCGTCAATTGGATTGATGTTTTGAGGGTGATTGGGAATTCCGTGTGGAATTTATGTTGATTTTGGTCAAACAAATGTGTTCATTTCAATTGGTATGTTGTATTCCCTCAAATTCACCATGAGGAAAGTACAAACTTTTTTCTTTTCCAAATTGATTTCACTCAGGTAGTTCTCAGACAATTGGGTAATTGCACTATATAATATTCTTGATATGCAGGCGCTCTCATTTGTACTTTACAAATAATCTCTGTATCAAAGCATAATGGACAACATGTATACTCTATTATCAATGATTCACCTTTGTTTCACAATAATTATATTTTGTTAAATTTTTTTTCCTTCCTCCGAACACAGAGTCAGTTCTTGAATTTTATATATGACTGCTCAGTTAATCTTGTTTTGCTAAATTATGTTTGAATTCAGAGATATTATCACCAAACTCTGTTTATTGAGCTTACAAGTAATACTTGTTCATTCCAGGTGCTTCATTTATCAATTGTCAAAATGGAACTGATTTGGGAGTTTCATTTATGGTGAAGTTTATACATGTGCTTTTTATTTTTATTCATACTAATGCAAGTGACTCTTATTTATTCTTTTTACAAGAAATGGTGTGTTTTTCCTTAAAAAGTGAGTATCTCATACTATATTCACAATGTATTTCATCTTATAAAAAGACAGTGTCCTAGTTCAAAATATGAGAACATTCTTGACTTCTTCCATAGTTATAAATTGTTATGTAACTGTCATAGCTCACTTTTATTCTTGCTAATCTGTCATGGTTATAAATTGTTATGTAATGCCAAGTTACTTCAGAATATGAGAACATTCCTGACTTCTTCCAGCAATGGTTACAATTTCTTCTGGTTGCCAGCACAAATTGTTGTGGTAATTATATCAAATAGTTTTAACAATTGTTTAAATTGTTCCAAGAATTATTTTAAATTATTCCAACCATACTATTTCATTGTTCTAGTGCATTCATGAAATCGTTCCATCTACCATAGTAACTTGTTCCAGCTACTATAGCTACTTGTTCCAGCTCCTGTAACTACTTGTTCCAGCTCCTATAACTACTTATTCTAGTTGTAAATAATTGTTGTTGTGGCATAAAAAAATTTCCAGCTACTTTAGCTAGGAACAAGTGGGATTAAAATTGTTCCCCAAAAAAAGGTGGGATTCAAACTCAATGAAGCAGACTTGGAAGCTATAAAAAAATCTCATTCTAATCTGCAGAAACTGCAATTCAATTTTGTTTTGTTATCATCAACTGTAGGTTCATATTTTCTGCTATGTTCAAAAGAACATATGGTTCATCGTGGTGGCGAACTTCAAAGACAATACCTTCGACCTGCTCAGCCTAGACTATGGAATGGACAAGTGCTTGCCATTGTTCTCTTCTGTTGTTAACAACTTATGGGTCCTAATGCTATCTTTAGTAGGTTTTCGTGTGCAGTAAGACTTATTCCTTTATATGTTTCATTCCATTATTCAATTGCTTGAAAAAACTATACTTCTTATTCTTTGGTTTCAACAAATGCAGGTTCATATACCCTGCATTGTCAAAAGAACCAATTGCTTCTTGTAGTTGCAAATTTCAAAGAAAAGAAGTTCAATCTGCTCTGTCCAGACTATGGAATACACAAATAGTTGTCACTGTTCCCAGTTGTTGTGAACGATTTCTGGATCCTTTTCTTGAATTCTTATCCACAAGCATATTTCAATATCAGAAATTTTGATAGAAGAATTGTTGAAGTTCCAAAACAGAATTTCAGGTTATTGCAAACCCAAGTATTGTCTTTTCCTTTGAACTGTAGCTACTCTGAATTTCTGCAAATCTTATTCATTACTAATCTGATTCTGGAAATTTTGTTCTAAGATTCATTCAGACCTGCAATAGAACTAATGTTCACAACTTCACTCACATTAGTACTTTTTATTATAATGATTCTTTAGATTTAGATTTTCGGTTGCTAAGAATACAGAACTAATTCACAATTCAGCTAACAATCCCCTAATCCTCAATTCTTACAGAATATGGTACCTTTGCTTTCTTATCAAATATCTTTTCTTCTACAAATAGTGGAAATGTAACATACTGTAATGCTTAATCTGTTCTTCTTAGATTGCAGATTTGTAGCTTCAAGGAAACAATAACTAAGGAATGCAGTGAACTGTTTTGGAGATGCTCTTTGGTTTTAATTATTTTTTTCAAGGGAATATGTACTATATCTAAATGTTCAGACTTGTTCTCAGTTCGATTTGGCAGGATATGAGAGATTTGTTCCATCCTCAATAACAATTGTTCTATGCTTATCCACTAATTATTCTCAATTACTGTAGCAGTTGTTCTAGGCTCATTCAGTAACTGGTTTAGCACTTGTTCTCATCTGCTCTCTAGTAATTATTATTATATCATTTGGTAATTGTTTTGTGCTGGCCTTGTACTTGTTCCCAGCTGATTGGGTATTGTAACAGTCAAAAGGAAGTGTTCGAGAATAGCGTGAAAGGAAATGTCGAACGTGCACTGTAGGGCACGAAACAGTTTAATGGAAAATAGTCAAACACTCAAACGGACCGCAGAACGATTGATAGGCGGGGGTGAAATAGTTGAATGAGCCGCGCTGAATGAAATCAGTCGAGGAGCTGCCTTAATTTGAAAACCAGGCGGTAGACATCCACTACTGCTCGCGCGGTGTCCAACAGCCCCTGAGGTGACGGACGGGGCGGACGCTGGGTGGTGGGCGTCTGCCGGAACGAGGGACGTGGCGGGCAACGGTGGGTCACACGTTTACCCTGTCCTTTCATATATGCATCGATCGCAAAAAAGCAATTACCAAAGTTGAACATACTACAGGTAACTCTCACTTTTGGTCTGGACTTATGAAAGTTAAACAGGACATCATGAGATTGGGCAAAGTTTATCATCGGTGATGGCACTCAAGTCAGAACCTGAACCGAATCTGTATAATATAGTGAGGAAGAAAAATGACACCGTCAGCGGTATTTTGGGTTCCACACCTTTAGAGAAAATTCCCTAGTGGCCATCAATAAAATTTCAGGTTCCTTACTGACCATAGAAACTTCCAATTTTCCTAGTGGCCATTATTTCAAAATCTGAAATCTGATGCCTTAGTGGCCACTTTCATGGGTGAAGAGTGATAATTTATAGAAGAAAAGATGAATTTGCCCCTAGAGCATTTTTGGCAGATTTTCCTTATAGCCGTTGACATTAGATGACAATAGTAGTTAAATTAAATAAATATTATGTTTTAATTTATGGTGTCGTTTAGTTAGTTCTTTCCAGTTCAATGTAGCGCATCACAATATTTTTTTTTTTTTTGAGCAAAACGGCAAGGAGTCTCCTACCTATATTTTTTTTTAATTATATGTAAACAAAGGAACAATGTACATGTATAGTAGGCGCAGGCCAAAATGGGAGACCCTACTAGTAATCATTCTAGAAATCACTCTTAGACAATTTTCTAACTGCAATTTCAGGTGGCAACTAGTAGGACTTCACAAAAAAGAAGGGCTGACCCAAATTGGTATTTAAATAAAATGCAAATATAATATTGTAATTCAATTCAATGTCAATGGCTAATAAGAAAAATCTGTCAAAAATGCTCTTTCTTCTACAAATTATCACCATTCAACCTTGAAAGTAGCCACTAAGGCATCAAATTTTGAACCGATGGTCACTAAGGAAATTGGAAATTTTAGATGGCCAATAAGAAAACATAAATTTTTTTATGGCCATTAGTGAATTTTCCAGAAATGTATGACAGTTCTCTTTCTTTAGTAGGCGAAAATTTACTAGCATGGCAGCAGCTGGTTGCTAGGCTCATGTTCATTGAGTTGTCTGAGTCAAGAGATACTTTCTGGTGGTTTATGATCCAATATGTCTCATTCGGTATTCTCTATGTATAGGGTGTTGGCTATGTCTAATGTTCTACTGCAAGGTCACATTCTTTGAAAACCAAAATTGCCCTTTAAGATTAAAATCTTTGCATGGTATTTGTTAAAAGGTGTCATCCTAATCAAAGACAATCTAGCTAAGCAATGGTGGAAAGAGAGTGTTAAATTTTCTTTTTGCAATAGAATGAGATGATTCAACATCTCTTTTTTGATTGTGATTACGCTAAATTGTTATCAAGAGTGGTACAAATTTCCTTCAATATATCTCAACCTATGAATGTAGTGCACATTTTTTATGGGTGGTTACATGGTGCAGAGAGGAAACTTTGTTATCAAATTTGGGCGGGATGTGCGACACTTTGTTGGACAATTTGGTTAAATAGAAATGATTTTGTTTTTAACAATGTGTGAGATTACTCTCCATTGCAGTTGCTTTTCAGAGGAACATATTAGATCCGGTTCTGGATGCTTCTACAAAAGGAGGAGGACAGGACACACATATTTATGGGTTGTCGTGTGTTTGAGGCCACATTAATGAAGATTTATGCATCAAATGGCTGGAATTTTAGTAATAGATTGTCGTTGTGTTAATTTGGGTTTACGATGGGTATGGATCATTTGTGCCACACCACCTCGGTTTTTTGGTTTTCAATTGTAATAAAAAACAGTTAAGTGTATCATACAGAAGCTAGAATATTAATAAAATATACACCCTGACACTTGGGCGAAGGGCCTGCTAGTTGGGCAACTCTATAAGGCTGAAGATGCGGCCATGTTTGTCTGTTGTTGCTGGTCTTTGTGGACAGGGAGCAATAGTAGAAGACATGGGAATGAAGGCTGGAGTTCCTATGCGGATGCAAAGTTTGTTGTAAAGATGGTGGAAGACGTCATGCAGCTCAACCAGAAGGAGGAGAGGTTTATTGTGAGAGAAAGAGCAAGATGGAAACCGCCTGAAGGTGACATGATGAAATTGAATACTTATGAAGCTTTCGATGGCAACACTTTTAAAGGGGGTACAGGAGCGATGTTCGGGGACTCGAATGGAAGGATGATTAAAGTCATGTCTCGCTGGTATGATGGCTTAGAAGACGCCATGGTCACAGAAGCTCTGGCGGTTCGAGATAGCCTGGCCATGGTGCAGAGTGCTAGAGTCTCGGTGGTCAATTTGCTTAAATCACGAGACGGGGAACGATCGGTGATAGCAAGTGTTTGGCATGATGTTATGGAGCTTAGCAGGAGTTTTGAATTTGTTTCATTTAGTCATGTGCGTCGTGAAACAAACGGTGCGGCCCACTGTTGCGCCAAATTTGTCTCCGAAGCTAATAATCTCTATAATTGGGAGAGTAGCATTCTAGCCTTCTTGTTGGATGCACTCCAGAATGATTGTACTCCTGCAGTTTTAATATAAGCTCGATTGACTCGCCCTAAAAAAAAGAAATATTAATAAAATATTTTCTTTTCTGAAAAGAAACAATTTCGCAGTGCAGCTGAGGAAAAATACGTTCGCGTCGTACCTTCGTACCAAAGCCAGCCTCATTACCTCCCTGCTAAGCACTGCCCACAGTTCCTTGGTCAACGTTCACTTTGTACATTATATATATGTATATAACCAAAGATGCAAGGTGGGGGTCATCCAAGAGTGCACCGGCGGGCGCGCGAGAAACTCGGTTTGCGCGAGAACTGACAAGTGACAACCCATTATAACCACGCGCCCATCGTCTCTCAACAGAGGCAGTTGCTCTCTCTCCCTCTCCTCTCCTTGCTTCCTTGCAAGTTGCAAGTTGTTCTCGGCGGTCGAGATGGTCGCCGCGGTGGCGGACGTGGCCATCCCGGCGTGTGCGGCGGTGGGCATCGCCTTCGCGCTGTGGCAATGGTTCCTCGTTTCCAAGGTCAAAGTCTCTGCCTACGCGGCGCCCGGCAACGGCCACCGCAACGGAGGCGCCATCTTCCGGTCGGAGGACGACGATGAGGAGGACGTCGGTATGGGCGGCGACCACGACGAGGAGGAGGAAGGCGACGGCGTGGTGGCCGTGGCGCGCTGCGCCGAGATCCAGAGCGCCATTTCGGTCGGTGAGTACACGTTTTATTTCTCGGTCAGTTCAAACTGATTATTGTTATCCTTTTCTTGGGTTTGATTAATTGATTTACCTCCGATGGTCATGTTCTTGGTATGATCCTATTCGTAGCAAATTTAAATTCTTTCCTGCTCCTTCGTGTTTGTTCTTATTTTCTAAAACTCCGAAGATAACAAGCATGGATGACTCTGAAAGACCATTTCAAGCCCATTTTATTTCTGCAAACATATGAAAAAAGGAATCTGAACACACTTGGAATCGTATTAGTGAAAATTTCAAGACACGGCTCACGACGGCATTATGCCACTTTTTCTTTTTTTTTTCTAGTTTTCTATTTCCTTTTACTTTTGTTCTACTTACCACACACATGTTCGCCTCGGACCAATTCATTGTTTAACTCTCTGTTTCCCGAGTCCAGACGTAACTAACCATCTGTAGGGTTTAGGGTGAGTCAACGATGATGCAGTGCAACATAATCCAAGGCACTGCAAGCTGTGCAAGACCGATTAAAAACTTGCTCCAAACTTAAAGAAAAGGTTGCCTAGCTTCTGTCAAAAGTGTTGACCCGGCACAAAAGGCCGAAGCATGCGGAGAGCCGTATTCGTACGGCAAGTTCACATTTCTTCACCCTTTCCGAACTCTATGTTTTCGTGACAAAGTATAAAACTCTACTTCTTGACATTTGACCTTGATTATTAGTGCCGGGCATGGCCTGCTGTTCGTGCTTGTATAACGAGTGTATCTCTGACGCTGTTGCTAATCGTACTGTATTATTCAGCAAAAAACAAAGAAGATTTCTGGCTTGCCAAGTTGCTAGAAATGGGATTCCTCCAAGGAAAAAAAATGCTTTTTCGAATTAAATTTTGACTCATAAGGTGTCATGGGTGCAGAAAAAACCGACAGTGTGTGTATTGAAAAATCACTAGTTGCCCACCAACCTAGTTATGAGACAGTCATGTCTTTAACACTTCTATTTTTAGGATATTTATAAGGACATTTGTCGTGGATTATTGTAAACAAAGACATTTGCAGAACCACAAATGTGCATTATTATTGCAGAATAAATTGTTCGTGGAGCCAAATTCGTGGTTCTGCACTAAGCCACTAGCCATGCAAAATACTCCAAGGCAGAAACATATACAAATTGTTTCCCTACTCATATGGAAGTTAATTATTTGATTTGAATTTTTTTTTGTGGATTTTACCGTTCCAAGTATGGATACTCTTAACTTGGTGGATTATTTGTAAACAAAGACGTTATTATTGCTGAATAAAATTGATTGTGGAGATACATTCGTGGTTCTGCACTAAGCCACTAGGCATGCAGAATATATAGTCCAAAAGGGAGAAACATTAATTTAGAAACGATTTTTCTAGTCCTATGGCAATTAATTATTTGACTTGACATTTCTCTAGATTTTATTACCGTTCCAAATTTATCTTTGACGTTTCAGCATATCGTGTGATAATTTGAAACAAAATCATGCATGCATCTTGTGTATACGCAGGTGCGAAGTCGTTCCTTTTCACGCAATACAAGTACCTGGCCGGCTTCACCGTGGTGTTCGCCGTGGTGATCTTCCTGTTCCTGGGCTCCGTGCACCGGTTCAGCACCGAGAGCCGTCCATGCCAGTACACCGCGGGCCGCACCTGCAAGCCGGCCCTGGCCAACGCCGTGTTCAGCACGGCGTCCTTCCTCCTGGGCGCCGCCACCTCCGTGGTGTCGGGCTACCTGGGCATGCGCATCGCGACGTACGCGAACGCGCGGACGACGCTGGAGGCCCGTCACGGCGTGGGCCGGGCCTTCGCCGCGGCGTTCCGCGCCGGCGCCGTGATGGGCTTCCTCCTGGCGTCGCTGGGCCTGCTGGTCCTCTACCTCACCATCAAGGCCTTCGCCGTCTACTACGGCGACGACTGGGAGGGCCTGTACGAGTCGGTGACGGGGTACGGCCTCGGCGGGTCGTCCATGGCTTTGTTCGGCCGCGTCGGCGGCGGCATCTACACCAAGGCGGCCGACGTCGGCGCCGACCTCGTCGGAAAAGTGGAGCGCAACATCCCCGAAGACGACCCGAGGAACCCGGCCGTGATCGCGGATAACGTCGGGGACAACGTGGGGGATATTGCCGGGATGGGGTCAGACCTGTTCGGGTCGTACGCCGAGTCCACCTGCGCCGCGCTGTTCGTGGCGTCCATCTCGTCGGTCGGGGCGGACCACGACTTCGCGGCGGTGTGCTACCCGCTGCTCGTCAGCGCCGCGGGGCTGCTGGTGTGCCTCGTCACCACGCTCTTCGCCACCGACTTGTTCAAGGTCAAGACGGTGCGTGGCGTGGCGCCCGCGCTCAAGATGCAGCTCATCGTCTCCACCGTGCTCATGACGGTTGCCGCGCTCGTGGTTACGTTCGCTGCGCTACCGGCCAGGTTCACCTTGTTTGATTTCGGAGAGGTGAAGCAGGTCAGGAACTGGCACCTGTTCTTGTGCGTGGCCATCGGGCTGTGGGCGGGTCTCGCCATCGGGTTCACCACCGAGTACTTCACCAGCAACGCGTACAGCCCGGTCCGGGACGTGGCGGACTCGTGCCGGACCGGCGCGGCCACCAACGTGATCTTCGGCCTCGCCCTCGGGTACAAGTCCGTCATCGTGCCGGTCTTCGCCATCGCCGTCTCCATCTACGTCGGCTTCACGCTGGCCTCCATCTACGGCATCGCGATCGCGGCCTTGGGAATGCTGAGCACGGTGGCCACGGGGCTCGCCATCGACGCGTACGGCCCCATCAGCGACAACGCGGGCGGGATCGCGGAGATGGCCGGGATGAGCCGCCGGATCCGGCAGCGCACCGACGCGCTCGACGCCGCGGGAAACACCACCGCCGCCATCGGCAAGGGCTTCGCCATCGGGTCGGCGGCGCTCGTGTCGCTCGCGCTGTTCGGCGCCTTCGTGAGCCGGGCGGGCGTGGCCGACGTCAACGTGCTCAACCCCAAGGTGTTCGTGGGACTCCTCGTGGGTGCCATGCTGCCCTACTGGTTCTCGGCCATGACCATGAAGAGCGTCGGCAGCGCCGCGCTCAAGATGGTGGAGGAGGTGCGGCGCCAGTTCGCCACCATCCCGGGGCTCATGGAGGGACGCGCCACGCCGGACTACGCGCGCTGCGTCAGGATCTCCACGGACGCCTCGCTCAGGGAGATGATGCCGCCAGGCGCGCTCGTGCTGCTCGCGCCGCTGATCGTCGGAACGTTCTTTGGCGTGCGCACGCTCGCCGGACTCCTCGCCGGCGCGCTGGTTTCTGGTGTGCAGGTATGCCATTTCGCAACGAGAATCTTTGAGTTTCATCTGTTTTTCTTTTACTTATCTTCCTCCCCGTACATATGTAGATCGCCATATCTGCTTCCAACAGCGGTGGAGCATGGGACAATGCCAAGAAATACATTGAGGCAGGTGCATCCGACCACGCCAAGGCCCTCGGGCCCAAGGGGTCAGACGCTCACAAGGCCGCCGTCATCGGTGACACCATCGGCGACCCGCTCAAGGACACGTCTGGACCGTCGCTCAACATCTTGATCAAGCTCATGGCTGTCGAGTCCCTCGTGTTTGCACCATTCTTTGCCGCCCATGGAGGCCTCATATTCAACTAGACCAGCCTTGTGATTACACTGACGGCACATTTGGAAAATGATGGATAGAGTTGGCAGTTGCACTTTTAGTTTTATCCCTTTGATTGGCTTGTATCATAAAAGTTGAGAGTGACTTCAATAGTACAGTGCTATTCTACTGAGACCTAATTATTGTTTTACTAATATTCCACCTTCCACGCCTAACGGATCAGGGGGGAAATCATCCATAGACTCACTCCTCGTCTCACTACCATTCTTTTCAATACAACAGGCGAAAGACTTGCAAGGTCCTCATGTTCTTCCCAACCCAACGCAACGTAATGAGCATGCCCTGATTCTCGAAAGGAAAAATATCACACAGACTGAATACAAACAAGGTAGGTAGGGTCACCTAGGTGTATCCACAATTCTCAGAGTTTTGAACTGCACACATTTCCCATCAGTTCATGTTCCAGACATACAAAGATGTTGCAATAGTTGCTCGAGCCAAAAAGAAAGCAGCGTCTGTAGACAACTCATAATTTCTGAAACTAAAGCAATAACACTGACCACTCCACGGGACCATATCTTTCAACAAATCAACCTTCCTCTTATAAGCCGGTAGATATCATTGCAATTCTCACACAGCTGAAGCTTTTCAAGATAACATAATAGCCCCAAGCAAACATAAATCAGATGCATTTTGAAATGTTACCTTACTATACAGCCCTCCAATAAACAAGCACAATTTGAAGGAAAATGCATTCTACATAAATTATTCTATAACTTGAATAGATTATTTATCCAAGATAGCATGTTTAGCAAAATCATGAATCAACAAATTACAATTGTATACAGTACGTTAGAACAAACTCTTGTGAAACACTGCTCACTCGAAGCTATCCTTTTCTACCTGTTTTACAACCGTAACACCTTAGTCAATGTAGAGAGAAATCATGGCAAAAAAGGCACATATTCACGGCTCCTCCAGAGGCTCATAAACAGATACAATAAGCTAACTAAGTAGCAGGAGCGAGCCCATTCAATGCTGAACCGACAAGCATCCCAATTCTCAGTTTGTTCATCTTTCCTTGCAGAAAAATGGCCTTATAGGCTCACAAAAGTCATATCTGGAACTTAGACAAAGTAGGCTTGGACCTATGTCATCTCCAAATCATGCTTCCAGCTTGCTACAAAATGTGGCATTTGGAGCCAAATACATTCCGAGCCCTATCTGTCGGCCAGCGTTGATGAATTGGGTACAGGGACTAACCAGTTGTGGATGAGTTGTCATCTCACTGAATAAGGCTCCGAATCGCTTGTTTTTGCCGTGGTATTTACAGCCTTCTCAGTAGGCATACTGCTCGTGTCATTTATACAATCACCTCCAGTTTGCCGTGAAGTTTCTGTGTTTTCTGGGCAATGTTGATGCTCCTCAGAATTTGTGCCATGCTCACCCATAACACCATTGGCTTCATTACTCTTTGTACTTGAGCTAGGTGAGAGTGGGGCATGCTTGTTCTGTAAATCCGTGGGTTTACTAGTCACAGCAGCAATTTTAGCACAAGTTATTCTTGTTTCTATTTTTTGTCTCTTTCGAACGTCTCCATCTGCATGTTTGCCATCCACTGTGTTCACTACCGTTCGCTTCACTGTGGATATTTTTAAGGGTTCATCGTCTTCTGAAGACCTATCAGGCTCCTTTGGTGGCGGATTGAAATCTTCATCATCATCGTCATCATAATCCACAAGTCCAGCTGAGCTAGATCTGGAAAGGGGGGGTTCAAAAGATTGAGACCTGAAAGGGCAACATAAGCAAATTAAATAAGCAGATATTTCGACAAAAGCATCATGGGAGCTCAAAATCATATCATTTTGTGTTTGAAGACAGTACCTGTCATCACCTTCACTTCCGTTGGCTACCTTAGCTTTACTATGTTGGTTCTGTGTAGGTTTAGCCCGCCGACCAGTGCCTGAATCTTCTTCATCACTACAAAGGACAAAATTTCATGTCACTTGCAAATTCACAGTGCAAGTTTTGAACCGCCCTGTAGTGAACAGGGTCGCCATAATAAAGAAAAATCCAAACCTGTCCTCATTGAAATAGTCTTCCTCTTCCTTCTCAAGACCTCTTTCTTCTGCCTTCTTTCTTGTGTCAGGCACGCTACCACTTAACCTTGTTTCAACACTCTCCAAGTACTTGCCAGAAGAAGGAAGAACAAAATAGAGGCCATCCCATTTAGTAACAAAAATGGTAAATAATATGAAGAAACTAAGATTGTACATTAGCAGTATAAATAGGATTATTATCATCATTACAAGCCCAGCTCCAAAGTTTGCATGTAACAACCTGTTGATACTTGAGTTTGAAGGCCTGAATGCTCCCGAACTGTTCAAACTTTGCAAGTAGATCCCAAAAAGACTCAACAACATAGATGATGAGAGATTTCAAATTTTCCTGCAGTATCCATGAGTAAGACCCAACTCATAGTAATAACCAGATAAAAGCCATATTTCATTGAACTAGTCATTCTGAGCATGTACCTTACGTATGTATTCCAATAACTCGAGTACTCCAGAGTGTAGCATGTTGTATCTATCCCCATTTTCAACAAAGGCATCGATTATTGGTTTCAACAAGTTGAACTTGACAACATGGCGTGTAAGATGTTCGTCCTAAAAACATACAAATATCAGATGGGGCTCAAAAATGTCGAGGTGCTTATGCTTAATCTATTGCTTGGAACAAGCATTAGTTCGGTAGCCATTTCTGTAGTCCAGCAGATAATGTTATTGTTGAGAGAGAGAGAGAGAGAGAGAGAGGAGAACCTCCGATGTCACAAATAGGTCCTGGACAACATTGGTGTAACCCCAACAGTAAGTGTGGTAAAGCAAGGCGACTAATCCCCTTCTAACTGCCTAGGCGGCACCATAGCCATCTAAAAAACATACTAGGTGTTGCGGCTAACCTTTCTCCCTCCCTCCCCCCTCCCCCTCTCTCTGAATTAGCTCCACATTTCTCTCACCCTCGACGCTCAGCCACCATCCCCTGCTCACCGCACTCTCACATCCACAGCTCCCACAGCCGAATAAACACCAAGTTAATCGGAGGGACTTCTGTGCTGGCCAGAGGCGCCAGAGCCAGCAGGAAGAGCAGCAGCAGTTGCTCGGCCTTTCTAGCCAGTTCTCGTCCTGTTTTCCCTCTTCACCTTCTCCCCTCACCAGGCGACACCAAATCAACTAAGGCGGAAGCCATATCTATTCCTAGCAAAGCAGGCAGGACGTCCAGGCTCACAGCTAGCCTGCACGTCATGGGGACGCCTTAAAAACATAGGTTATCAAACAAACAATATAAAATAGTGTGAGTTGATTTAAATCTGGCTAAAAAGGCATGCGCAGATGAAAGTAAAATAGCTATTGTACTGAAGATACCTAGAAACAGTTTTGTGCAGGAAACAGTTATGCACAAAGGAAAATTGCAACACCAAAGAATAGCATCTCCATGGATTGAAAATATGTGGGAGCTCTTTGTTAGTAAAATTGTAAGCCATTAGATCAGTTTGACTAATGGTACACTGAGCAACATTAAGATAAGGAAATGCGACCCTAGCGACCCCATAAGACAAGGATTGGTCTAGAAAATTAAACAGGAGTAATTGAATACTAGAAGTCTAGAACATCAAAAGCTTTCCACCCCCTGGTATGGAGGGAACATCACCTTCAGATAATTTGTAAAAGAATGCTTCTGAATATAATTACAAAATTCAATAAGGGCCTTACATTTCTTGAGATAATAGTACGCATAAACCTGACAGCTGCCACAACCAAAAACCTCTCCCTCCGTCTAGTCAACATAAGGATTTTCTCTATAGCGTTGTTCATAAGAAAGTTGCACCTACAAGATCATATAACGAAAATTTGAGCATATGTATAAAAAGAAGGGGATGGTAAAAGAGCAGAAATTTGCATGGAGCAGTACTTGATTCTGTAGGGATGGTGAACTACACAAAAACACAGCAGTTCACAAACATTTAGCAAAATCTCAGGCTTGATTCGCTGCACTTTAGCATTTCTGCCAATACCAACTGAGTTAGATGTTCGGGAAATATTCCTCAGAGAACAAGAGGATGCTATTACATCAACCAAATAATCAAGATGCCTCTCGTAGAAAATTTCAATAATGACGTCTCTCTGCAGCAATGGAAAAGAAGGTTAATAACTACAGCTGAATGTGATCCAAAAGAGGGTGTGAAATTCTAAATATTTTGAACCGACTTCTACACAGTGAGATGCAGTAAAAGGGCCATAATCAACCAGATTAGTAAGACTACTACTCAAAACATAAAGAAAATAATAAAAAAGGATCCATGCAAAAAGGCAGGTCGCACTAAGGCGGCAATAGTAAATTCTTAGCCTAGATCGCAAGAGTACAAAACAGTATCAATGAAGCCCAAATTTTGTAGATCATATCAAGGTGCAACTGCACCCCCATTCTCGACTGCAACCATCAATGAAGACTACATTCAACTTTGAGCTTGTTCTGTGAAAAAGATAACTCACATGTGCTCCAGACATGGTGAAAGAATCCATCAGTATGCGCAGGATTTCTAGAAACTGGCAATGCATTTCCTCGCCAAAGTCAGTTACCATGCCTTCAACCTTGAAATTGCAGTAATTGTAAGCATATATTTGATATGATAGTGATAGTTATAAGCACGCTGATGTTAAAATTTGTAGTTAGCACTGGATCATGAGATGAAATATGCCTAGGGAAGAGATAATATTACAGTGACTCAGGAAATAAAAATTGTAGAATTGGCAATCTTACAATCTTCAGTTACCCAAGTATAAAGTAATTCCCAGTGAACAGTATAACAATAAAAGACACTGTAATTTGTTCTCCCTCCTTTTCAAAATCTAAGGCACAGTTGCCCAGTACGATCTTCAAAACTAAACTTCAACTGTAATAACTAGGAAAGTACTTTCAGATATATAAATAATGGTGCCATTTTTTAAGCACAAAACCAACATGTTGCAAACATTAATAGTAAGTCTAGGATTATGAAGGTTGAATTTTAAAATGCATGCTCCCCAATATACATTTTGAAAAGGAGGGAGTGCTAACTGTAACTTTATAAATAACTCCCATGCTCTGTTGTTATTTCTTGTTTCTGCTGTATGCCATAGCACATGCAAAGTTTGCACTTTAGTAAAACAGTGAGTGATCGCAGATACCAGTAATGTTGTAAAGAGGGGGGGAAATACCAGATTCAAAGATTGGCTTAGAAGACAAATTTGCTAACTTACCAGAAGCCCAAGAAGAGAATTTCCTTCTTGTTGGACAATATATGACCTCAATAGATTAGGATCCTGATTAAGAAAAAGTATAAGGATATCTGTCCTGCATTCATCAAATAAAGTACAGTCAGAAATAGAATAAAACACGGGCTACCAACAAAGAACAGAGTAATTTAACACTCTTGGTACATACCCAGCTGAAACAATTTTTCTATCTTGACTCTGCAACACATCGGAAATTATTTCAAAAACACCTTCACCTGAAAGATCCCTGAAAAAAAAAATTGGAACTTAACTCATGACCTAATAGCAAAAAGAAATTCACAGTTATCCAAGAAACAGATGCAGATACATGATTCATAGTGGGATCGGGCGTTTGCAATCTACTAGAGGATATGACCATATTATGCAGGGTAAGACAAGGTTACAGGCAAGAACCATACTAAAAATCTGAATGACAACCCCCTATATACCTAGTACACGATATCCTTTGGAAACCAGAAGTTAAATGATAGTGAGGAAAAGCATAGGACTGCCAAGCAGTGAAAACAATGGTACCACCGCCACAGGAACACCAGTGCCATAGGCTCTAATTCAAAAGAAAGACAGGATAAGATGGTCAAAACACAAATAGCTAAATTGCAGTGAAGGACTGAAAGTGCATTGCTTAGACAAGTAAAAATTAAGCCAGTGTGTTAACAAAACTGCGCATTATTAAATGCAGTAGATGCTTACGCCCCACAAAGCATATCAAATGGCACATTAAACAACAATGATCTAAGTGTCACTTAAGTTTACTAAGGCTACTAATATGTTAGTATTTTACAGACTAGAGAGCGGCCGTCAGGCAAAGAAAGTTCCATGATTTGTCATCATAACAGCATTAAATATGCTTAGAACTACATGTATGTGTAGGCAAATATAGAGAGGTTTATTATGGCATCTAGCCATCAAATGTTGATTTGACCTGCCCTTTTTCAACGCAAACCAGGCAGAAATTGTAAAATTGAACACCTTAACGTTTCCACTACTCCCTGTGACAATTGCCTCTTCAACTAGGCTTAGATCATCTTGTTTCATTAATTGGCAACAAGACCTGACAAGTTTCCTCGGTTTCAAAACAGTACCTCGTTTTGAATACCAGATAAAGTTCCCCTCAACTCTGAAAATCAGGTAGAGTTGACCTCTCGTCTGAACGGACGGCTTAACTCCACCTGATTCTTTTACTCTGTTGGCCTCTCACCACACTCACAACATCTTCCTTCATGGCAAATGGGATGCACTGCCAACTTTTAACGAGGACCATGCTGTGATCTCTAAGTACCACCCAATGCTGCTACTTCCCTAGCCCCGCCATACCTTTTTTATTCTCGCGATCTGCCTCTGCCCCCAAATCCAGGAAAAAAAAGGACAAAAGAACAGAGCAGGCAAGGTTTTCCTGGTCAGCCTCATTGCCGCCCAAACAGTGCTTACCTGTGGTAAATGGAGGGCACGGTGGCACTGGCAACTGGCTGCGCAAAGAGCATACAGGCTTTGTAAAATGGGTGATGGCAGTTTTGGCTGCAGAGAAGTGGTGGATTAAACTCGGCTTAGGCCCTGTTTGGAACCGCTTCTGAGCGCTTCCATCCAAAATAATCGGGAGAGGACTGCCAAACGGAACGATTCCGAAGCGGCTTCTAGCGGACGTGATTCTTTTCAGCACCCTCTTTGAACTACGACGCGGAATCGACCTTCCCCGTTGATTGTGCGGGACGCGGAACCGATTCTTTCCCCGTCCTGCGCCAGCAGAAGAGGCGCTCACTGGTCCGCCCCCAGCTCCTGCGCCAGACGCCATGGAGCAGCTCCAGCGCGAGCTCGCGAGCCCCCGTCGAGAGCCCGGTCGTGCGCCTGCCCCCGTCAGAGGAGCCTGGGCGGAGAGAGCCCGAGCAGCCGCCGTCAGTGGCCTGCCTAGTCGCTGTCTGGGGGGGGTGGGGGAGGCGCGGGTGGGATAGCGGCGAGCGTAAGGGGCGGCACAGGCGGAACGGTGGCGAGCACGAGGGGCGACTCGGGCAAGACGACGGCGAGCGCGAGGGGCAACGCGGCCTTGTGGGCGGGACAGCGGCGAGCGCGAGGGCCAGAGCGACCGAGGCGGCATAGATTCTGGACAGCAGAAGCGATTCTCTCTACGGAGCCAAACAGGAAGCTTCTCGAGGTAGCGATTTTATTGCCAGCGGCTTCGATAGAAATCACGATTTGCACAGAAGCGCTACTCGCTAAAGCTGTCCCAAACGGGGCCTTAGCCCATTATCGTGTGGATTTGTCTACCGTGGAAGAGCCTGACTGCAGATGGATGTGTTGCCTCTGTAAAGGCACGACTCACATGGTTCTGTGTGGGCTGTGGGTGATTACAGCTTAAAGATTTAATGGTCTGATGAAGGGCATCCTGATCAAAAGGAGTCCACCTAATGTACACCTTCCAGTTTTTTATTGATGAAGTTAGCATAATGTTAAAAAGTAGTCCGAACACATCAATGAAAAACCGGCCTTAGCCCATTATCGTGTGGATTTGTCTACCGTGGAAGAGCCTGACTGCAGATGGATGTGTTGCCTCTGTAAAGGCACGACTCACATGGTTCTGTGTGGGCTGTGGGTGATTACAGCTTAAAGATTTAATGGTCTGATGAAGGGCATCCTGATCAAAAGGAGTCCACCTAATGCACACCTTCCAGTTTTTTATTGATGAAGTTAGCATAATGTTAAAAAGTAGTCTGAACACATCAATGAAAAACCGGTGGGAATAGGCCAGGAGCAAGTCACTGCTATGCCAGATCCAGATTGTTTCTCCTGTATGCCTCCACCCTCGCTTGCTGCTGTACTGGGGCACTCATTGCCTAACAAGTAACTTGAACAGATTATAGTACTCAAGAAATTTTTCAAGCTGTATGATGGTAAGTGCGAAACTGTGAACAGTAGAAATCAAAAGCGGACAAATTGAGGTGATCAACTTCATTTGATATATCAATCATTCCATGGCTACCTTGTCCCCCCCCCCCCCCCCCGTCCCCTCCTCCTCCTATTACTCCGTTCCGAAAATCTTGTCGTTAGGACAAGATAGATAGTGCAAATATGCACCAATGAGCCTGTCCTGACAACAAGAAAAACAGAACAGAGGAGTAATATTTAATACAAGCAGTTCCCAACGAGAAAATCACATAGGTAGCCAACTAAAAGAGGACATAACAATGTTTCCTCCTTGTTTTTAGTAACAGATATAACATATAACCATGGTTAAATCGCCGTTCTTTGGAGAATTGACAACACAATGGCAGGTGATGGGTTATGCCTTTGCAATCTAACCAAAGGTCACAGCAGAATGGAAAAATAAGTGAAACTGATGGAGGACCTACCGGAATAGTCGCAACTGTTGAACAAGCGGTAAACTCTTACTAAGAGTGCAAAACTCATGCAAGAACAGAACCTGCAAATACCAGAACTTTGTTATCATAGTCATTAAACAGATTCAAAGAAATTAAATAAAGGCAAGAGAGCATTTCTAACAACAAATGCAGGTGATGCGGTTTTGAAAGATGCGAACATGTGGGACCCATATAAAAATGTCGAGGAGATATCTCATGAAAATATGTATGCATCGATCCAAATTAACTGAAGACAATTAGAAACCTCTTCTAACAACCTAAAATCCCTACAGGGGATAATTAGACTCAGCTAATTATCAAATTTAGAAAATCATATCTCTCAAGAATTTATCCATCAAATCCAAGTTTCAGACGATAATCATGCATGCATTCATCAATGATAACTGTTATAGATTGGAAACATCTCTAACTATTCAAGGGAAAAATATTGCCTGTCAGCTACCATTATTGAATTATCTCACTCACTTTCATTGGCCACTATAAGAAATCGTCTTAAATGACATAAAAGAAGGTGATAAAGACATCAGCTCATCATTAGCAAGAAAGAGAATACTGGCTCACCAATTCCCGTTTGGACTCCATAGAAACATCCGATGATCTCATCTTAGCAAATAGTTCTCTGATAAAGAGAGTATCGTCCTTTAATAAGGAAATAACCTACAACGAGATCAGCAATTTAGAAGAGACAAAAGGGAGGAAATTTATAACAAAGCTAACACTAGGGGAAGGCTGAAACACTAACTGATGCATTATTCGTGTGTATCATTGTGTTGAGACTTGCTAGAGTGGCATCATCCAATAGTCGTGGTAAAATAACATCCTGGAATACCAAAAGAAAAGGTCAACAAAAGAACATGCTAAATAAAAGTATTAGGGCCATATACCAATAGGGTAAAATAAAGGGGGCAATTGCGTGTCTGCCATCAATTTGTTGTCCGATTGTGATTTTACCCCCAAATCTGTAGTTTTGTGATTTTACCACAACTTTTTTAAACTGAAACATACTTTTACCATGATTCAGTTGCCAGCAGTTTGACGGTGTTAAATACTCAAGGAAAAGACCAAGTTACCCTTTTGTGATTTTACCACAACTTTTGACATTAACATATATAAAATTGAGTTTCTCTTTTCTTTTTCCTTCCCTCATCCATGCTGGCTTCTCTTTCATTCTCCTGCCGCAAACATAAACGGATTCTGTTCTCCATTGCAAAAATAGATGGAATTGATTGCACATCATGTCAATCGATAGGAATTCGTTGTTCACAGAAATCATTCGCCGCTGACTGCTATACCGACTCTTCCCGTCGCAGCTTGCTCACCAGCCGTTGCCGCCTGCTTGCACGCCGTAGCCCGCCGCAGACTGCTCGCCCGCCGCCACTGACGCCTAGTCTCCCACCAACGTTGCAGCCTACTCGCCCATCGACGCCGCTGCCTGCTCGCCCGTCGCCGCCGACGCTGTAGCCTGCCGCCTGCTCACACGTCGCCGCCACCGCCAGCTCTCCCGCTGCCACCTGCTCGCCCACCGATGTCGCCGCCTGCTCGCCCGCCGCAGCCTTGCTCGCACGCTGCCGCTGCTGCCTTATCTTCCGCCGACTCCGCCGCCTGCTTGCCCGCCACCACCGCCGCCGCCTAGGGTACGGGACCTTTGGTTTCAGAGTCATGGGCTCGTTTGGGTTTGGTTCGACGGACAACAGGAACATGAGAGTTTTGGATAGGGGTAGTTTGGTCCTTTCTTTTGTTTTTCTTCTTTTTTTAAATCGTTTATTTGTTTACATCTCACTCATGGTAAACGGTGACTTTAATTAAAAAAATTATGGTAAAATCACAAAATCACAGATTCGGGGTTAGAATCACAATTGGTCCTCAAAATGATGGTAGAAACACAATTTTCCCAAAATATAAATTTGGACAACAATGGCATAGATATACTGACCTTAAGGTAGCCTATTCTGTAAGTTTGATGTATCCTCGAAACCACAGAAACATTTTTAATAGGAATTGCCTGTTTGAGAAACATAATTTATAATAAATAAACATTTTCGAAATCAGGATATCATGTGCAAGAGAAATCTGAATACCTCTTTAAAAACTACATGATCCTTTAGAAAAGCACGATGCTTTTGCGGTCTTGGTACCTCTGGATCATCTGTACAGATTATGTCTTGTTAAAAATGGAAGCAGCAGAATCTCAGACATTTAAGCATAATCACATGATACCTTAGTACCTGTTCTTATACAAATAATATGACAACGAAGAAGACACAAATGAGAGAACTTACATTCAAGGGCACCTATTATGTCAAGAATAAACTCATCGGAGAAAATCTTGTCAAAGATTGATTGACTATTCAGCATTACTGCATATTAAAGCAACCATAAGTAGCAGCCTAAAAAATCCAGCAAGAACACTTTAATACAGATATGTACTTACTGATTCCCTTGACTAATTTGAAAATCATGTGAAGATCATCAAAATTATCTAAATCCTCGCACATTCTGAAAATGTCCACTAGCTTCGGAAAAAAGTCACGCTGCAAGATATCACAGTAGTTCAAGAATTCACGTCAGAAGAGAATGATCATAATTCATATCCAAAAAGGCAAAGTAGTGCAACCATTTATAAGCATTTTGGCATTATGTTGCTTTCTCGTAAATTAGTCAAACATCAGGATGTTCGATTCGCAGGAAACCAACAAAAGTAGTAGCCAGGACAGAGTTTCGGAAGAGAATACCACCTTCATCCATATATATAAGGCTTTCCAGATTTGGACAAACTTTTTTAACTATGACAATACATAGCAGAAGAAATTACAAAAGATTGACAACATCTTGAAACCAACTAGTATAAGTAATTCCTATTTGAAATAACTTATTTCTAACAGATATTAATGCCTGTTGCCCTGGAATCACAGCAGTCAGCAATCACACACTCACACAAGCACTCACTCACTCACAGCTCGGGCAGGGAGAGAGGAAGAAGGTAAGTGGCAACACTTGTACACAAGGTCTTTGGTGTATAGGCGGTTGCTCGTGGGCGGTACTCTCATCAGTAGCCGCGCGGTACTCTCATCAATAGCCGCCGCTTCTGATCACGGACGCGTAGTACGCCGTTGTCGATCGTCACTTGGCACCCGCGCTCGTCAAGTTGGCCCAGGCTTATGATGTTGTTGCGCAGGCAGGGAATGAAGTATACCCCTCCCAGCGTCTGATGCTCGCTGTTCAAGCACCGAAAGGTCACTGAGCCAGATCCTTCGATGCGCACCACAGAGCCATCCCCGAATTTCACCGAGCCAGTGATGTCGGTGTCGAGCTCGGTGAACGCCGCCTTGTTGCCAGTCATGTGACTGCTTGCTCTGGAGTCGAGGTACCAAAGGTCATCGCGGGCATCTCCCTTTTGGCCAAGATGGGCCTCTGCGCGCACTTCGTTCAATGTCACCTTGTCGTCCTCCGAGGCAACTCCAAGTGCGCACCTGCGACAGGAGTAGAGACGCCTCGCCGTCGTCGTCCTTCTCCGCCACGTTGGCATGCTCCTGCCGGCCGCGGTCCTGGCGCTTCGAGGCTTTGCAGTCCCTAGCCTAGTGGCCCTCCTTGCCGCAGTTGTGGCACTTGTCGTCGGCACGCGGTCCGGGTTTGCCCTTTTTCTTTGGCTTCCCCTTTCCGCGCCCGCCGCTCTTGCCAGAGCTTGACGTGCCACCCTTCTTCTCCTTCCAGCGGACAGCCCACTCCTCTTCAGTGAGGAGCAGCTTTCCGCCTTCCGCTGCCGGCGCCGTTGCCTTTCGGTCCTCAACCATCTTCAACCGCCCGTTGACGTCTTCCAACGTGAGCTCGGAGAGGTCGAGCAGAGTCTCGATTGACATAGCAATCTGCTCAAACTTGGGTGGCACCATGCGCAGCAGCTTCTTAATCACCTACTGCTCGTCAATGTCCACCCCAAGCGTCGAGAGCTCTGTCACCAGCGAGCTCAACCGCAACGCGAAGTCCTCCACTAACTCGTCATCGCAGAATGAGATATTCTCATAGTCCCTCCTGAGCTGCTGCGCCTTCCCCTTCCTTGCTCTGTCCAAGCCAACTCGCAAGGACTTGAGCTTGTCCCAAGCGAGCTTGGTTGTCTCCGTCGCGAGGGTGGAGATGAGCTCCGGCGGCACTGCATGCAGGATGGCCTCCAACGCCAGCCTGTCCTCCAGCTCGTCGTCAATCCCGGGGTCGACAGCGACCTAGAGACCACGCACCTAGAGCATTACCTTCATCATCAGCGCCCAGTCGGTGTAGTTCGTGCGTGTGAGCGTCAGGTACGTGGTGCTGCCGCTGATCTTGCGCACCGTCTTGTGCACCACCACCGGTCGCGAGACAGAACGCCCCGGGCTCCTGCTCCCGCCTCCTCGGCGCGGCTGCCGTCCCCGGTTCTCACCTCCTCCGACCGCAGTTCCTGGTGTCTGCTGTGGCCTCGAGCCATTGGCACCATCAGTGTGCGGCGTCTCCGGCGGCGTCACCATCACTACCGCTGCTGCTGATCAACCACGGCTTTCATACCAGATGTTGCCCTGGAATCACAGCAGTCAGCAATCACACACTCACACGAGCACTCACTCACTCACAGCTCGGGCAGGGAGAGAGGAAGAAGGTAAGTGGCAACACTTGTACACAAGGTCTTTGGGTGCAGCCGAGCTGCTTGAGGAGGAACACCTCCTAGTTACTTTATACATAGCAAAAGAGTCAAACTCCTAGTACTATTACACTATAGCAGCCATGCTGCCCACTCCCTAAGACCACCGGCCATGACATAGGCCATTTCCTACTTGGGTGCAATAACTAGCACCATCTACTACTATCTACCCGACTGAAATCAGTGGTGGCGCCAAAAGCAGGGCATCCAAAACTGAGCAGCAAAATTAGCCTTAATACTAATCAAAACACTAACCTGCAATGCAGTTTCCCAACAATGCCTTCAGTTAAAAAGAATACATTGACCAAACTCAGAAAGCCAGAAGTTTTGACAGAGGGGTTAAAAGTTAAAACACAGCATACAGTACAATATGTGCACCATGAGTGATGTTTCAACAAAGGAACAAGTGATTGAAGGAGGCGGAATTTGCTTTTCTCCATTAAATGGGAACAGCCGAACAGCAAGAGGATCCATCTAAGGGCTCTAATCAGATATAAAACATTGGTCCCAGGTTGTGTTTGATTTCGATGACCAAATGCAATTCCTATCTCACACAACAATTAGTGCAGAGCGAACAGCATCAAAGAAGAAAAAGTATGTACACAAGACCATGTCACGGCATAGTTTCGATGACTTACATCTTGAGTTATCAACTCTGCCACACGGATCTGATCTGTAATACCTCCCTCCAATATGGTCTGCAGATTTTGATCATCAGTATTTCAATATTAGATACAGTTCAAACTTCTATTGAGTGAAACATTCAAGCTACAAAGCACATTTGCTCATTCCCAATTTATGTCAAGCACCAAATTACTATGGCACTTCTTGTGACTGCTGAGACTTCCCAAAGAAAAATGTAGAAAACTGTTTCATATGATCTTCTCTATCCCATTATTCTCCAAATAATAAATCTATCTCTATGAATTAAAGATGTGGGTAGCAACATCAACAATGCCCATCAATGGACAGACTGACTAGGATGCTGTAGAACTTGTTAATATGGTCTACTACTTAAATGTCAGGAACAAGGTTCAAGCTTCCACATATGCTCATCAACAAGATGGGGCTTTTGAATCATGATTGGGCAAGGCACAAACCACAATCCTCAGACACGATAGAATGATATTACTATAGTCACGATGGTTTGATAACAGAGTACATCAAACTAAATGTAAAATAAATTAATGTTGCAACTGAGTGTAACATAACAATGTTTTCAAGATACAAACACAGAAAATCAAACCTTCAAAAGCAAAGGAAGATTAGATAATTCAACTGGAGGAAGCTCCCTGAATTCACCGTTAACCGAGCGGAATGAATCATCTGCAGGGTAATGAATGATCAATAAAATGGAGATACTGAGACCAGCACTATATGATGCAAACAATGCACAGATGTAACCTATGCAGCAAGCAGTGACACAACAATGGTATCTCCAGATATTTTAACAGCAAAGCTCAAGGCATTGTGCGCACATCTCAGCATAACAGTGTAAGAAATTATTCATATTTTCAAAAGTTTTAACATAAGGGGCTAAGGGCATCATGAGTTCACGGCTTGAGAATATTTATTTTACAGCATGGAAGCATTCTTTTAAACATCAAGCAACTGGCCATCAAACTCTGCTAACCTAGGATAGATTTGTATTAAAAGTATCAAAGTACATTTCAACTACATAACACCAAGCAATAATAGTTTGAGGGTCAGTTTGTGATTATTGTCTCCGCTGGGGAAGCAACTTTATCACAAAAGCATTTTACTAGCACCGATAAAATTTGGCTATTGTGGCTCCAAAACAGAGAAAAACTTTTAAAAGACAACCATGATCCCAAACAGAGCAAACTTGATTAAAAACTTAAAAAGGCATAGCACGTAAAAAACAATGTGGGATACCATTTGAATGCAATATTCTAGAGGCTTCTAGAGATTCCGAGGAGTGACGAGGAGCAACTTCAAGAGCTGCATGACATGAGAAAATGAAAGTATGAACTTTACGAATAAATAAATAGCAATAGATTTTAAACAACTTACCACCAAGGTTATTGAACTGCAGATTTCGCTGAATGTCACATATGTTCTCCCTGCATATCACCAAAAATAGAAAAATGGAAAAAAAAAACAAAGTGAGAAATTGAAGAAATAAAATGATAGTTACACCACAGCTCTTTTTTCTACCTACCATATGTAGGAGCATCCTGTAGCTTCCTGGAAGCTGAGTGCTAATTCTGTTGCTGCTTCATGGTCTCGCCATGAAATGATTGTTTCTAACAAACAAAAATGGGTTAGCAAGCTTCATAGGACATACAAATTATTCACTGAAGGATAGTAGGATAGTATATTTTAGCACCTTCTTGTTTTCTGTAGATATCCTCAGATGTGATGTTGTGGACGAGTAGTGTCTCGTTATCCTCCTCATCCAAAACAGTCAGGCCTAGTTCTTTTGAACCCTGGAATCAACACAAAAATGAATTGTGTAATAAGATCTTAAAGGTAAGCCTATACATCAGCAGAATGATAGTGTCATAAACTCTGAGTAATTTGTTTTGACTTTCATCTCAATTATACTTTAACCACAAAAGGTTATTCCATGACAAATATACCCAAATTGTAATTGCCCCATGTGGCTCATCAGTTGCATTTGAGTTTCCCACAGTTGCTCCAGTAAGTTTAAGATTGTTGATAGCATATATGCTTAAATGAAAGAAAAAAATACAAGCTCGTGAACTCTAGTAAACCGTTTTTGGCAAGAGGAGCATTAAGCCCAAGGGGCCGGCTTCTGCAAAGTTTGGAATCCTCAGTCTGTCACAGTATTATTAGTTGCAGCTAACCATAATATTCTTGCACTTATCGTCCACAAAGAAACATATGTATTGACCTAGAAATAATGATTCTGGTGGTATTAGTTTCAACTTAAAAACTCTGACCTAATAAAACACCACATTCTCATCACTGAAAATGAGAGGTTGGTGACAGTTTTTATCTGTCTGTACAAACAGGATGAGCGGCAAAAGTAACACGTGTTGTAGAAAGAATGGAGACAAAAGATAAATTAGTTTCACAATGAAACAATTCTAGCTAACGCTGTGAAGGGAGTGAGTAGTTGAGTCAAACAATATTGGCACGAAAATATACCTCGATGTACTCAATAGAAACATGCCCTGTTCCTTGATCATCCCACTTTCCTCCATCAGTCAAACGGTATACTTTGACACGCTGGAACCAAAGAATGGAAACAAGCGATAAAATAATATATCAAAAAAAGTTAAGAACTCTTAAAAGATATACAAGCAAGAGTTAGCATCTTGGTTGAATACGACAAACTATAACAGAGTTGGGAGTGCCCAATTAGAAATAAAAAAGTTAAAAAAAAACTTGCAAACAAAAAGGACAGGATTCTCAAAGCGGTCTAGTAATAGTTTGCAGTTTGTTGCTGCAGCATAAACAAGGCAAAAAAAGGTATATCTTTTGTTAACTTTGTAATGATTCCTGCTTGTAATTACACTATCCTCGACCATTTTCATAAGCCACCAACAAGGATATTTTGTTTTTCAACTACTCTCATTGAAGAATAGCAATCAAACATTCCAAACCCTCAATTCTTTTGAAGATAATGCATAAAAACAAAAACTCTGGAAGTGCATGAGTACCTAAGGCAATCTTTGTAAGATCAGCTTGACACTATATGATGCTTAAATATATGGCTTTATGGAAGCAAGATTGCACAAGTATATACAATAGAGCGTCACAGTGAATTGAATGGAACCAGATTCTTCTCCTAGATGTTGGACTATGCTAGATTATATCCGCCTATGGTAGACAAAAACTCTTGGTGGATTGGTTCAGATGTTCATAATTATTGCATGACTTTTAACTTCCACCTAAGGAAGACATGATCTCTAGGTGATTAGTTCAAACGTTTATACTATATAACTTCTTAATATGTAGTAAAGATTCAGGTGCACAAGCTCTACAGATATACCAAAAAGAAGGATAGTGTTATAGACAACAAAGTAGCCAAAAAGGCAGCAGAAAACTTATATGGCATTTTGTGCCAACACGATTGAATCGCGCATTTCCGCATGTTGATCTAGTGATCTAATTAGTATGACTATGAAGTGACATTTCTCCTTTTGTTAAAAATATGCAAAACCATTGTGCACAAACTACTCGTAAAGCAGCTAGCACCGCTGAGTTCACCGAAAGAAACTAGGTGATCCAGACTAACTCTGTTATGACACATGTCCAGTTAGCTCCAAACCTACTGGTGCTGGTGCGCAGCTCTCCTACAAAAAGACCAAAACCAACTTCCCACCTAGTCCTCACCCAAAAAGAGAACAACTTTTACAACAATTCGCTCATTACTAGAGTTTAGCAAGGAATAAGGATACCAAATCCTCGTGGCCGAAGCACAACAAATTGCCAGCTCCAAGAACTGGCAAACTCGGATCTAAGGCACCGTCTTAGCCCCCAGAAGCTCCCTAACTCCACCATGCGCAATCCAAGCAGCTCCCTTCGAAGACCCTCCGTGCCCTAGCAATCGAGAATCGCGACACGCGCGCACAGCAGGCTGGCCTATCGAAGAGACCCGAGCGGATCTACCTATCCCGAAGCTTCAGGAACCCGAGAAAGCATCCAACAAGTAGGGAGTCCTCACCTGCATGTTGTGGGGGTGTGCCGCCGCTACGGAGGCCTCGCCCCCCGGCTCCGCCTCCCTCCGCTCCTGCTCCGCCATCCACGAGCGCCAAGGGCCCGCCGGTGTCTGCTCTCCCCCACCGGAGCCTTTGCGGGCAGCGCGGAGGCGCCTCTCCCACCACCGAGCGCTTCTTCAGCAAGTCGAGCGCGCGGGCGGCGAAACCCTAACCACCATCAACGAGCTCGCGCTCCGCTCCCCCTCTCCGGCCTCTCTTGCTCGCTCGCTCCTCGCGGCCGCAGGCTCGGCGTCGCCTTTTCCCTTTTACCCCTCTGGGTTTTCGTGAATATTTTTGTGTGCGCGTGTTTGTTATGTTTACGCCCTTCACATTAGAGAACGGAAATAATGTGGCATGCTCAAAAAAGATTAGAGTGTCTGTGAAAGGAACCGGTAGGAGTCGGCAGAAGGGAGTGTGAGTATGATAAGGCAATCGAGTAGTCATCGCCTCATCGGGACCCTTAAAACAACATTATTTTGGGTCCACCATTTAGTTTAATCACTAACTATTTTTTTATTTGGATAAGGGGTCGTATAAGCAAGCCTAAAGAATACGTTAAGCCATATTGTATTAAGAATATACGCATTCCTTTATGCAAAAAAAAGTTACTATATTAGAAAGTATTCAAACAATGAGATGTGAAGTTTAATTTTCTAATAGAATGGAAAGACGACCCGTTTTACACTACCTTAGTTGTTTAGCTGTCCATTAACCTCTTAAATATAGTTTTTCAATATCATCATTTGCATTGTTTTGGTAGACCATGGTGATGTTGTCTTTTTTTTATTTCATATTACATAAGTTGTATGTTATAATTGGTACAATAAATTATGAAACCATATGACGCTGTTAATATGATTCATATTGTCGTGATATAAATTAAATCAATCAATTCCTAAAAGTAGAAGAACAATTTTGGTTATCTTAAAATTGGTATGCATGGTAGATATATGTATTAGATTGCGTTCAACATTATACTTGATTGTTTTTCTAATATGTTGTGACAGAGTGCTATAAATTGTTGTTTATCTAACACCTCAAAATTGACTATAGCGAAATCAACTATAATTGAAAATCAACAACTTGGTAGATGATTTTGCTTATTGTAATTGTGTGCTTGTTTGATTCATTGTCTCTCACGTATATTAATTCCTTGTAAGCAGGAAGATAGCAAAGAATAAGAAAGGAGGCATGAACGACAAGAAAAAACCAAACACTATGGACCTTTCTTGCCCAATCTTGGTGGGCCAACGCAGCCAGGTGCTTGTAGTTCACTACAAAATCTGCCTTGATATTTACTTATGTAGCAACAAGAAAGCTAGAATATCAATGGGTAACTAGTATTTTCTTGATATAGAGAAATGACATAAATTCAAATAATTTCTAGAAAAACGAGAGTTCTTAATTCTTTTTTTTACTTACATTTTCTCACTTTATTTTGCATTCCATGTTTCTATGATGTTTTAGCTTTAAATTTTGTAATGTTTTCTATTATATGTTTTAGTAGTTTAAAAGTGTTGAGAATGGGAAATGAATCAAATAGTTTTCTATATCAAGCAACTTTTTAATATTAGCATGACCTTGAACTTATTAGAGATGTAAGATATATTATGATGAACGATTTTAAAATAATAAAAATACTATATACAAAAAGTATAGAATATCAAATAGCTAGGTATTCTTATCTTCAACAGGAGCATCCTATAGTATATAAAATATATGATACCATATATCAATGTAGCTTTATTTTATTAAAAAAATCAATTCCACAACCTACCACTCTCATCCTCACCTTTACAAATTCAGTAGCAATAAAAACTCTAATTCTATACTCAACCAAGAAAAAGTAATAGGAGAAAAACAATGACCCTCTTACTCTCATACAAGTCACATGTTCCTAATTGCTAGCATTAGATTGGAGAGCGTATATGGCTCTACAACTATGTCCGCACCTATGATAATACACATATCTTCGGTGGACTGTACGATGTGTGATGAGAAGGCCTTTGAAGGCTAGCGAGCGGATCCTCACAACAGATGGAAGGTCCTGTCATGGATGATCTCTTCTCAGTGTCGCCCCTCACAAGGCCACAATAGAATCGAAGATGAAATTGACCGAATTCACACAGACATGTCAAGTCCAATTGCTCATATCTGATGGGGGATGTTATCGTTGAGGCGACGGATGAAGTGTTCACGACACGCGAGACAGCTAGCAAACAAAAAGAGGGACAAGAAACAGCCTGACGCTCCATCCCGAACGCGCAGTTACTTGGTGGACGTGGAATAGCGAGCTAGACGAGTACAACTGTCTCGCGCTCATCAACGCCATGGACCTCGTCTTCGTCAACTCCTTACTCAGCTCGTCATTGCTAATACATAGTCTATCTTTAACGAGCTATAGATAGAGGTTACGTTTATTGAGGGTAACAGTATAAATTGAAACTGAAGGACACATCGATAACCAAGAATGTTCTTATATTTTGAAAAAAATATATTGCTGTCTAAATATAAATTGAAACTAATGAAGTAGTTAAGTTGTTTCTCTATTGCTTTTAATTCTTAGTTTTCATGATATTTCTCTTATCTTCAATCGAGGTTATTAATATTCTAACTCTATGATCATATAACCATCATCTATTTTCAGTAGAATCATAAGAAAATTAGAACCCTAACTCTAAGCTCCGTGACTTTTTCCTATACTTCGTCTTTTCTGACTATCCATTTCTAATAAAAAAACAAAAGAAAATGAGCATGACGATAAAAAATAGGACGGTGAAGTAACGTGGACTGGGATGCTAATTAATATTTTTTATCCTAATCATTACTATTGCTTTACTGGAAGTAAATATAATTATATTTTTTTACATTTTTTTATTCGAGGGAATATTATTTAAAGAAATAAGTATAATAAAAATTATATATTTGCTATCTGGCATGTGCAGCATCATCCCTTCTCTCCCCTGCTTCGGATCCTCCGCCCGTCTCCAAAACCCACACACCTCCAAGCCTCGCCGCCTCCGCCACCCACGCCGCCTCTTATACGGCCTCTGCCACCGCCGTACTTCGCGCTTGCTCCCCACATCCGCGCACTGCCGTAATGTACTCCACGGCAATGTCCCTCTCCGCGGCGGCGGCGGCGGTCGCCTCCTCCTCCAGGCCGGACGCGATCCGGCCGGCGGGGCTTCGCTTCTGCGGCCTCCGGCGCGAGGCCCTTGGTCTCCGCTCGCTGCAGACTTCGCCGCAGGCGGTGGCTGCCAGGAGGAGCGTCGTGGCTGCTGCTTCCGCGGCAGAGAATGGCACAGCCGGGAGTGGCGGGTTCGATTACGACCTCGTGATCATCGGCGCCGGCGTCGGCGGCCACGGTGCTGCTCTCCACGCCGTGGAGAAGGTTAGTTCGCTTCAGAAGGGTTTCTAACTCTCCTCCGCAGTTTTTATGCTTGGCGGGAGCGCTACTGCAGCTGCCATCGTGATCTGATCGAACGTAGATCAGGAGTTGTTGGTGCCACGAGCTCGTAGGTTGCTTCGATTAGCAAGTGTGGATAGAGAACGGCAAATTTGCAGGCTTTGATTGCTCTTCTGTGGCTAAATCTTGGACTTTCTATTAAAGTAATATTTAGGATGGCAGCAGCTATAGGTCTGGTAAACCTTGGTAGCAATGTACTGAAATAGATATGTTGGTTCGGTGGGTTTTGGTGCCAGAGCTTAGTCGCTTGGAAGTTGGGAGCACGTTTTGAATTGCTTTCTAGACTGGATGAACCTTTGTTTGACATGAAGATTATGCTTCTGGTAAAACAAATCATAGGCGTTGCATCAGGAGCTGTGCTGACACTAATTTTGGAAATCTGTTAAGCAGTTAAGAGTCTCAACTTGGAATTAGTATCTTTAAATCTCTAATTTTGGGAAATCAAATTGTTTCAAGATCTTCCAGTACTATAAACAACAATGATGGTTGTGTATTTTAATGAAAATTGTAGCATGAGAGAATATTCAGAAGAAAACAATGCAGAATTATGTATTTGAAGGATGCCCTAAATCTTGGGCATCTCTCGCTTGGTTGTTACTCGAGCTTGGAATTTTTCTCAATCAAGTAGTAGATTATGACGGTGAACTCTAAAACATGGTTTTCAAATTAAGGAACTGGGTGCAATTAAGAAGAAATAGGCACCCAAGTTTGCAACGAAGAGGATGAAATAGGCTCACTTTTATTTCACTAGAATACTTTGGTACTTATATGAGGTTGGTGGATTAGTGAATTCATTTGATATGTACCGCAGTATCACTTGAGTGTGGTAAAAATTTGCCTCTTCGTTTTCTTGAAATCAAGTAGGATATAGGCTATATCTTTTTGTGTCGTTTATCTTTTTCTTTTTAGGGAAACTGTGTGCAAATTGTTACTTTGATTATATTGGGTTTGTATTACTCAGTCAACTAGTCAAAGTAAAAAGTAATGATAGTTTCTGTGTTTGGTTCTTGATTTGGTTTGTTTTAATTGTTCCCTGATGATCTTGCACAAGCTTTGGCAAAAGTTAATTATTTTCTATGAAATTATATTGCCATCGGAGTGTCAAGTTTGGTTTGTATACATTAGAAACGGTACTATATTGTTTTCTTTGTAGAATTATTCGTTCTTTGCTCGTTGCAATGACCGTGACAAGAATCTGACCTTATATATTTTCTCAGCTAAATGTTTCAGTTGTCTAGACGGCACTGGACAAATATGGACTTCAATTGTGTCTAGAATTTTAGGAGTATCCTTTGCATGTGTTGATGATCGATCCATGATTGGTATAAAATTCCAACTTTCATAGAGCTTTATCTGCTTGCTACTGTTATTTGAACTGTGCATATCCTAAGTAGTGTTGCTTATGATATTATGCAATTGACTTGTGCAGGGTTTGAAAACTGCCATAATTGAGGGAGATGTTGTGGGTGGGACTTGTGTGAACAGAGGTTGCGTTCCATCTAAAGCTCTTCTTGCTGTAAGTGGTAAGATGCGGGAACTTCGAGATGAACATCACATGAAGTCATTGGGCCTACAGGTGATATTTTCGCACTGGACATCTGATTGTTGCACATGATTTAACGTAGTAAACAAATTAAAAGACATAAAGTCATGTTGAATTTCTTCTGCTTCAGTTGTTTTACTGTTGGAACATCTATTTGACCTAATAGTTAACAAAGAGAATACTGGACATCTGATTGTGAAACATGGTTTCAATAGAGTATAGACTCTGTTCTAGTCTTGTATTTTTGATAGACTCCATTCTAGACTAAGTTTATAAAGAGAATAAATCGTAAAGCTTTCTAGTATATGGGTGACTATCGTCTCTAAATTGCCTGTGTTGAACTCTGCTAACACTTATGGATTTATTTTGGTTAGCTCTGTTATTTTCCCCCAAAAAAAGACATGATACCTTATTGCCCTAATATTTTGGCTTCCTCTGAATAATATTTCAAAAAGAAGTCAACCAGATATATACCTTTTCTTATGGATTATTGGCATGTGTTAGTGTATTTGGTGTTGAGTCATTTCCCTGACTGTGCTACTCTTTTGCGATGTTTGCAACAGGTTCCGTCTGCTGGATATGACAGACAGGCTGTTGCTGATCATGCAAATAATCTTGCCTCTAAAATACGCAGCAACTTGACCAATTCAATGAAAGCTCTTGGTGTGGATATACTAAATGGTATTGGCACAATTGTGGTAGGTCATCTATGTCTTTTCCTTTATTCATCTTAAAAAGTAGTGTTCAGACCTCCAGACTTCACTTTTAACTTTCCACTCTTAGCATTCAACCAAAAAACACCTGTGTTTCAAAATTGTTTTACTTGTCTATGCTACAGTACTATCAAGGATACTTAAGGACCTGCTCTTGAGATAAGCAGCGTCAAAAAAGAAAAAAAAACAAGAATAGAGGGAGTATGCAGTAGTTGACAAGTTGGTAGCTAATTGTTATATATATTATTTATTAATAAAAAGTGTGGTGCAGGAGTTCTGTTACATTTCTCTGAATTCGGATTTGGGACTTGATTCAAATAACCTCCTTATTGTTTACTCTAAAGCTAAAATATTCACATTTTGCTATGTTAGAATCTCAGCTATATTCATCAGAGTGACCTGTGCGTAGTGTATATTGTGTTGAGATCCTGTCTGAGTGTCACTTTTATATTTGTAGTAATATAAAACTATTTGTGTTGCTAATGCTTGCAGGGAAAGCAAAAAGTGAGATATGGAAAAGTTGGTTTTCCAGACAATGAAATCTCTGCCAGAAACATAATAATTGCGACCGGGTCTGTTCCTTTCGTTCCTAAGGGCATTGAGATAGATGGTAACTACTTTTTTTTTCCTTTAGTTTTCCAATTTAATTTTCCTAGTGAAATAAAAAAAACATAGATTTACAAATCCTGATGCTTGAGATCATTTGCTTCATGCAATATATTTTACTTTGTGACATACATTCATGTTGAACTGCATGCTGAAAAAGTAGACATAATAGGACAATCATAATCTTCAGAAGAGTTTTTGTCATACCCTTGGGTTTCATGAAATGTTACATGTTTATTACTAATTTGCTGCAAGGATTGTTGAGCACAACAAATTAAGCATCTTCACTGCCTGATATATTTTTACAGTAATCTCATTTTATTCTAATATTTATATAATATTACACAGTTGTCTACTTGCTAACAGTCACTACTAGTTAGCATGCATTAAACTAGATGTGGAAATGTGGAGGTCACTTCTTAGGCATGTTCTGTAATGTTGCAATCATGAGCGACTAAAAACGAAAACTGAAACTACAGGTTTTTTGACATCCTGTAAATTCAATAAACAAAAGGATTTCAAAAGAGCTATAGGAGAAAAAAGAGTCCTGCTATTGTTGCTATTTCTTAACATTGCAACATATACAGTTCAAATGCTCAATCACATGTGTAGTGCATCTGCAGTGTATTTGGCTCTTGTCTGTTTCCTCCTTGTATTGTACTGTTCTGGTAAATTCTGCTGGATGATTTTATATTTTATGCAGGTAAAACTGTCTTCACTAGTGATCATGCACTTAAACTTGAGTCAGTCCCTGACTGGATAGCTATTGTTGGAAGTGGTTACATTGGACTTGAATTCAGTGATGTATACACAGCTCTGGGAAGTGAGGTACATAACAGTTATTGTAATGCATGATTACCTTATATAAATGCTTAGGACAAGCTCGTATTGGATGCTAAAGTTTAACGTGCTTTCCTTTAGAGTGTACAATGGGCACATGGTTTAACTCATTTGTGAAACATATGCACTTGATAGCGAATGAACAATGCCTCATTATCCATTATTGTACACTCGAGCATTTTCACCAAATGAAGCTTCATCTTTACTTGCTCAAATTTGTATTAACAGGTTACTTTTGTTGAAGCTCTCGATCAATTAATGCCTGGTTTTGATCCTGAGATTGCAAAATTGGCCCAGAGGATTCTTATCAATCCTCGAAAAATTGACTATCACACTGGTGTCTTTGCAAGCAAGGTTTACTGCATTTCAAGCTATTTTAATTACATGAAATCTGAGGACACTGTCTTATTATTTATACCTTGAAGCATTTATTTTTCTAGATTACCCCAGCAAAGGATGGCAAACCTGTTTTGATTGAGTTGATTGATGCCAAGACGAAAGAACACAAGGAAACACTTGAGGTTGGAATTTTTTGTTTTCACCCTTCAGTTGTTATCATAGATGGTTTCAGCATGCTTGTTGACTACTTCCATCACTGAGCTGTCTGGCAAATACATGTTGTCAGCCCGTATAAGACATATTTATAAATTATCCAAGCTGCTAGGTCACTAATATTAGTATGACCCTATTAGTTATTTGCTTGATGTTTTTGCAATCCCTCCTAATTCACTAATTTGGATACAGCGTAATCACGATGCCAGTAATATTTTTGTTTGACCTTTTAGGTTAGAACCATGTTTAGCTCATGGTTTTTTTTTATGGTACAATATAAAGTATTCCTGATGCTATGATGCAGTGGCTTGTTTATTCTTAAAATGGTTTTATTATCAACAGGTGGATGCTGCACTTATAGCTACTGGAAGGGCACCATTCACCAAAGGACTTGGCTTGGAAAATGTAAGTACATGAAAATGATCACTATCAGAGTTCTCAAACTTGAATGTGATCATGCATAAATGATACACTTTTTCTTCAGATCAATGTTGTTACACAACGTGGTTTTGTCCCTGTTGATGAGCGGATGCAAGTTATGGATGCAGATGGCAATGCAGTATGGCAAATATAACACAAATCACTGTTACAGTTTTCTTTCTTTCAACAACAGTATCTCATGTGCGTGCCTCATAACATAAACATCAATTTGTAGGTTTCAAATTTGTATTGTATTGGAGATGCCAATGGTAAACTCATGCTTGCTCATGCAGCTAGTGCTCAAGGAATCTCAGGTAGATAATTTGGTTGCTTTTATGCATTCTGCTGCTGGTTACTGTGGCTCTTTTAATGAGTGATTGTTCATCTGAATATAGTTGTGGAGCAAATTTGTGGGAAGGATAACATCCTAAACCATCTAAGCATCCCGGCTGCTTGTTTCACTCATCCTGAGATCAGTATGGTTGGGCTGACAGAGGTAAGTTGAATCTATTTGTCCAATCTTAATACCCTCTGTGCGTGGAAATGTGCGTGGTAATTGTTGTATGAATTTTCATATAGGAAAAGTAGACTAAATCTGATGTTTTAGTTTCGTTGGAAAGAACAACTAAAATCGTAATTATAAATCTATTCAGTGCTTTTGGCATAGCAACCAAGATCTTGAAATTCCCTACTGAAATCTCTAGTAAATTTTGCAGCCACAAGCTAGAGAAAAGGCTGATAAGGAAGGATTTGAAGTAAGTGTTGTTAAGACCAGCTTCAAAGCTAACACAAAGGCTCTGGCAGAGAATGAAGGCGATGGACTTGCTAAGGTAATCCAATCGTGCTTCCCAAAGCTACTGCATACCGAATTTAAGTTTTCTCGTGGATGCATTCGGGAGTCACAATGGGTGCTAGGTGTTAGAACTGGTTGCATAACCATTATAGCATGACAAGACTTGTGCTCTCTTTTCGTTACAGATGATTTACCGGCCTGACACTGGAGAAATTCTTGGAGTTCACATTTTGGGTTTGCATGCTGCTGACCTCATCCACGAGGCATCGAATGCCATTGCCCTAGGAACTCGGGTGCAAGTAAGTGTGAATAACATTCTTCTTTTCTGTGATATTTGTATTAAAGCTTGAATTTGTACATAACCATTTGCATCAACCAGGACATCAAGTTTGCTGTTCATGCACATCCAACCTTGTCTGAGGTTTTGGACGAGCTTTTCAAGGCTGCCAAGGTATCAAGCGTATGTACTCTTGTTATTGATTTGCATACAACCCAAAATATGAACCGTGACATTTTCTTTTTCCTTGACAGGTCAGTTCAGGTGTTTCGAGTTCTGTAAGTGAGCCAGTTGCAGCTTAGAGAGGTGTAGTGTACGAGTGGTAGCTAAAGCATCTGCCATAGCAACTATTAGAGGTCCTTTGTACTTCACGAGCCTGCTGTTTACAGAAAGTGATTTGTGGCTACTGCCTGCCGTTCGTTACAAGTTCCGCAGATGTGTACCTGGTATTTATTGAATGAACATACTATGTACCTACATTAATGACTATAAATTTTGCAGCCCCTGTAGAGTTCAGTACAGTGAAATTACATAGAACTTATCTCCTATGTTTGATTCCTTCATTATTATTGTCTTTCCCCTCTTTTTCTTGGTGGTGTGTGTGTGTGTGTGTGTGTGGGTGTGGGTGGGTGGGGGCGGGGGGCTGGCTTCAGCAAAGGCAGCAATTATGCATAAGATTCTTCTTCTTTCTTAGAGCATCTCCAAAATTCAAAAAAAAAACCTTCCCCTAAATTGAAATATTGGGGTTTAGGCAAAACGCATCTCCAATAGGACCTTAAAACCTTTTCAAGTATTTTGGTTTTTCCTAAATTTTCTTTATTTGTCTCTACAAATAGAAAAAGAGTTGGGGGGGGGGGGGCATAATCTTCTCTTTTCAATAGAATTAACGTAGTTGTGGTTTTAAATGTTGATGTGGTCTAATCAAAAGTACCTAAGATTTTTTATTTAGGGGTTACTGCTAGAGGACATAAGAGCATCTCCAAAAGCTCCCTAAAAACTCTCCCTAAATTAAATTAATGGAATTTAGTCTAAAAAATCATCTCTAATAGTTCTTCTAAACAAGTCATATATTTATTTTCTTCTTAAATTCTTCTCATTTGTAGCTAAAAATGAGGGAAAAATTAGGAACCCTAATACTTGTATTTAGAAGGAAATTAATGTTGTTGTAGTCCTAGATGCTAACGTGGCCCAATCAAAAGTTTCTCTGATCCATTTCTTGGGAGAACTGTTAGAGGAGATAAGAAAACTTCTCTCTAATAATTTTTAGGTTGTTTTTAAAAACACTCTTTTGAAATCATTTTTTTGGGAAGCTTTTGGAGATGCTCTAACCATTCTACTTATAGTTGCTTGATTATCTCGTAAAAGTTTTTGGATAGTTCTATGGAAAACTTTTAGAGATAATGTTAAATGGTCAAATATAAGTTCATTCAAACTTCAGCTTACCTTTACAGTTGATTTTTATATCATTTAGTTTAGGGGCAATTACATTTCCACCATCGATTTCTTGTCCGGTTATGGATTTACCACAACATTTTTGAACTGAAGCATGCTTCTATCATGGACCTGTTACCTATACCCGGTCATACGGGCTGACAAAAAGAATTTTTAGCTGGAGAGTTTATGTGTTGACTCGTGTGGTGGGATGAGATGTGAATGGTGTTCTGCAACATGCTTCTTGGTATGGGCTGTTACACCGCAGGCTCTAGGGAAGTCAGGATGAGAGAGCACTTATATTGGGGGTGGGTTTACTACTATGCTTTCAGCAGTTATCCTCTTCGCACTTGACTACCTAACATTTACCTTAGGCACGATAACTGATACACTAGTGTAAGCTTTATGACCATTGATGATTAGATCCCTAAGATATGAATGTTTTGGTGATAAATGATAATTATAAAATTGCGGGCTAATATCTACATGAGTGTTGTCTATGTAGGAATTATCTTTAAACTCTATTACAAATCACATGTATGACAGTTGCCTTGTCGATGGATGATAATAAGCACAAGTATGGAGGCTTGTAAGTTTGATGAAGTCCAAGAGTTGATGAAAATGGATCAAAGCTAAGTATAAGCTATGAAGTAAGTGCTGGGAACATTTGTCTAGTTGTTAGGGCTTTGAGTCCATAGGAAAAACCGGACTATCAAGGAGATCTAGGTCATGTCTCTTCGGTCACACTAGTTGGTGATGTGCATGGATGCTCAGTGAAATCACAGGCAGACACTAGGTGACAGTGGAGAAGCCAAAGAGCTGTTCGGAGAAGCCAAAAAACGAAGTCAAGCGAGGACAAGAAGTTTTAGTATCTGAACATAGTGACCGGACAGAGGGGTCAGTGGAGACCGGACTGTACGATCACTAGGAGGACATGAATTCCAGAGAGAAGACTCAACGAGAAAACTGCCAGAGTTGAAGTCTGTACAAGTCAACTCTAAACAGCGAGAAAGCGGCTCTAGAAATGTTTCTGTAATGGAGAGTTGTGACATCCAGGTGTCTCATTTCTACTTAACAAGTATGTAAAGCACATATTATAGCTAAGTGTAACATAAAATGATAGAGCCCCCACCCAATTTGAATTAATTATAGTGAAATAAAAACCCTGCAACCAAGTTTGTGAGGCAAGTTAAAAATTTTCTATACAATATATGTCAAGTAAATTCATAATCATTTTAGTAATGATAAAATAGAATTTATAAATTAAATGAGCATTTTACCATATTTGGAATTACCTCAAACAATTAATTTAAGCTTAGAAACCTTTCACAATAGGGAGATAATTATAAAATATTTATAAATTCTCTGGTAAATTAGGACCCACTAGAGCACCAGAAATATCACAAGGGACCTATGTGCAAAATCCTATATTATTTTGGGCCTTGTAGCTATTTTATTTTGAATTAATTGAAACTAGGGACCTATATGCAATTTTGGAAAGAATAGAAGGGGCGCAGAGTGAAATTCCCTTTCTTCTTCTCCATTGGCGCAGGCGCCACCCGCTGGCGCACGCCACGGCCCGCCTTCACCCTGCCTCAGAACCCCGCGCGCTACACTGTCGCCTGACCCCCCTGCTCAGCCGTCCTGTCCCATCCATCACCTCCGCCGCGAGCGCCGCCCAACGGCCACCCTTCCCGCCCCGGCACGCCAGCCATGCCTGCCGGCAAAAACTTCAATGCCGAGCGCCCAGCTGCTTCCGGCCTCCCCAACAACGGGAAAAACCACACGCGACACCGACCCGTCCCATCTGCCCCCCCCTCCGTTTTCCCGTTCTCGCCCGCGACAAGCCGCTAGACGACACGACCGGGAGTTTCCTTTACCATGCCCGATGCCGACGTGACCTCGCCGCGTCGCTTGGTCACTCCGCGTTCGACCGCCCTGTCGCCCCGACAACACTCAAGACAGCATGCAACCCCCCTCCCCCTACGACCCTCTCAGCCGCACTCCCTCTGCTCCCTGCCCTCTCTTTTCTCTTTTCCCCCCTATCCACCATTCCACCATTGCAGAGCACAAGCTCAAGCTTGAGCCCCGCCTTTCCCCCGCTTCCCTGCTCGAGCAAAAAACCGCCAACACGTGCGCCTCGCCCTCCTACACCTCTCCATGCCCCTGCTTGGCCCCCACCACCAAATCCTTGCGCACATTAGTTGAATCGCAGAAAATCAGGAGTGCCCATCGCCGGCGACCCCCACCACCGTGGACCAAAAATTCTCAGCCTCTGGTGAGTCTTCGAAGCCCATTTCTTCCCTTACGTTTGCGCGACTAGCCGACGCCTTTCCCTGACCTTTTCCTCCACTCGAGCTGCCGGCATTTCACTTTTCCCCCGACTCTGCTCTGGCGCCGGCAAAAAACCAAGCCGCCTCAACGGTGAGCACCACCTTTTGGCCCTCCTCGACGAACGCCGGCCCGATGCCGAGCCCCTGCAAGTCACCGTGAAGCTCTAGGGCTTGATCGTGATCTGTTTCGCGCCCCGTAGCAGAAACCCGACGCCGCCGAAGTCCTCCTCTCCGCCGCCTCTCGCCGTCGACCACACTCCGGTGAGATCCTGAACTTGCGATCCCTGCCACTTGCTCCGCCTCGACATGCGCATCGTTTTCCTGAAACCGCGGCGAGCTTCCGTCACTTGTAGCCATCGGCGGCGAGCCCTCCGGCGAGCCCAACCCCTGCTTCGGCAGGCTGACTGGCGCTGACCAGCAGCTGAGCTGGCGCTTGCGTAGCCCACGTGGCATCGACCTGTCGATGACGTAATGCTGGCGTGGCACCCACGTGTTGCTGAAAAAACCAGAAAAATAGTAGAAAAGGGCTGAAAACTTTAAAAAATCATAGTAAATTCATTTCAAAACCAATGGACCTCAAACCAATTTTGTTAGTTTCCTAAAAATGAGCTCTATTTTATAAAAATGATATCAAGCTACATCTGTCAAAGTATTTTAATAAATAAATTAACTTGTGCAACCATCAATTAAATTCTTATAAATTCTAGAACTGCAATTTAATTCTAATCTTTTGCATGCACTGTTATTTCATATTACTACATCACCCTGATTTTTGTTAAGTTAAATTTACATTATTTCACACTTTATGATTTAATTGGTGCTTTAGCTTAAATAAATGCTAGTAAGTAAAATATTAATATTCAGAAGCCGAGACTTGGTAAAAACGATGTTCATACATGTACTTATTCATAATAAATCACTCAAGTCCAGTAACACCTTTTACTATATTAATTACATTAATTGTTCATAGAATTATAATAACCTCATTAAATGGTTAACACACATAAAATAATGAAGTTCTAATTTGCTTCTCTGAAGCATATGTCTTCGAGAACATATTAATAAGATTGATGGCACTAAAACACTACTGCATTAAGCATCCATCATATCATTGCATGTAACTGTGTTACGATAATACCGTTAACACATTTTTCCATCATATAGGTAACGATAACCAGGAGCAAGAAGAGGATTTTTAGAAGGATATTGACTCTCAGAAGTAAGAAGTAGAGGTTGCTAACACTAGTGTCGATCAAGGCAAGCCCCGGTTTGCATTCGCCTTTTTAAAGTTTTGCTAGTTCATAATATTACTAGTGTCTAAGTTTATTGTTGCACTAGGTTATAGGAGTTGCTTGAAACCCACCTTGCATGTTACCCCAAATGACCTATACTACTGTGATTAGAACCCTAGTAGGCTCGGTACTGTAATGCTATGCTTAGTAAATAATAGTCTCGGTAGATATTATTACTAAGGGATGACTTGATCATTAAATTTGAACTTATAAAAGAAGTTTACTTTTGATGTATGGCCGGGCAAGGATTATGCATGTGTAGGTTTGCAGCAATACATGGGTGTTGACTGCGGTAGCCCTGCTTTGCCCACCCTAGGACCCGTCCGTGGTCAGCCCCTTGATTAAGTTTTGAACAGTACTGAATGCATGCTAGTTTATGGGCACTAGTAAACCGATGTAGCATTAAAAAATTACTTGCAATAGGATCGGTTAAGGTGCATTGGTTATTGACCCTTCTGCTGCTGGAGTGGGCGGTTCATACCACGAAGTACTGTTGGCCGAACGACATGCCCACTCGATGTCACCACACCCGGTCTGAGGTGTAAGTTCTTTTATTGCGAAAGGTTGCCATATACGACCTTAATTGGTGCGTATGTGTCGTATATCTCGGGTTTCCCAGCTAGTGTAAATCAATTGCAATTGCTGTCGCTCGCAGTAATGAGTAACACTTGGTCACTGAGTCGTCACGTAGTTGCACATGATACTATAGAAATGGATTATGTTGGTTATTGTTAATTATTATTATTATTACTGCTATTATGTTGTACTTACTTTATTTACTGTGTTATTATCTCATGCTATCACTAAAGTTATATTTCTACCCTACCCAATTAACTTGGCTAAATTAAATTTGGTAGAACTAATAGGATGCTTAGTGCAAGTCTTTTTAAATAGCCATCCTATTAGAGCCAATGCATGTCTAGGTCTTTCGACGGGTAAGTCTTGTTGAGTAATTAGTTCTCAGCCTTTGTGCCATTGTTGCTTTTTAGGTAATGAAGATATAGAATTGCCTGTAGATGTGATGCCTTGGGACATGCAAGTCCCTGAGGGTTGGACTTCCCACTGGGAGTCTGACCTGCCGCCGCAGTGACCGTATGTGTGCTGCTAGGGTGATGGTTCTTCGGGCATGACTTATCACTATCCTGTATCGTCGAGCTCATAGTTTCTTATTGTTATTTGATTCCGCTGCTTTTCAAAACAAACTTGAACTTGTATCATTCCGCTGCACTTCAATGACCTTAATTGATGAGGACATCACTCCTATGGATACACACAACACTCGTCTAAATCTGGACTTGCAAGGTCCAATGACTAGAGCTCGTGCACGACGACTAAATTTAGAGGTGAGCTCGTTCCTACGTTCTTCGCTATATGTTACTTTTGAGAATGGTTTGCTACCTAATGATTATTTTATGATCAGAAACCATGGAGAGGACCAGGAGATGATGGGAGAAGGAGTTGGGAACGTGGAGGACCAGCAAGGGCTTGGAAGCCAAAGTGGAGGCCCAATCAAAACCGACTTCGAGTCTGTTTTGGGGCCCAGGACCAGTCTGCACTAAAACAGTCGTCCAGGACGCATACGGACTAGGATTTGGACGTTCTACATATGCACGGAAAGATAAGGAGAAGATCTTTCCAATGCCGCCGGCCTCATGTCAAAATTCATCCGGAGTCATCGGGAAATGTCAAAACAAGAGAGAGTCCAGAATCTGTGTTGGTGCTGTGTCGCCTATTTTTGGCCTTTGCGCTTTGTATCTAGTTGAGCCCAATTAGGGGCGCGTCCAGAGGGTCTTTATATACAGCCGCCACCACACCATTAGGGTTCGGGTTTTTCTTAGATCAATTCTGTTCATAAACAGTTTCGCCGTTCATCGGTTTGTGAGACCCCAACTTCGAGAGTTTAATCATACATCTGCAATTGTGTTGCATTCTTCGTTGTTCTTGCTTGTGTTCTTCATTCGCAGGCAGGGATTAGCCTTCTCGGCGAGGTCAATCGTCTTTGGACGGTTGATAACCAGAGGAGACGTCGTGCTGCGATTGCGGGGTTTAGAACGTGCTGTTCTGAAGCCGGATCGATTTGTGTGTCGCCTCCGATCAAATCAACTTACCAAGAACCTTTCGGAAGATCGGGAACCCTTGTTCACATCAAGTGGTAATCAGATCTTCAGGTGCACCGTCAGATTCGCACTACCCTTTAGTTTTGTTTTCGTGTTCTTCCTATCGTCCACAGAAAATACCCAAAAAAAATTTCCCCCGCCCATAACCACGTGTTTAGCCTTTGCATATTTCAATTTCAGAGTCCGTAGTGTTGAGTTTGTGCCCTAGTTCTTCTTTAGTCGCTGGTTTAGTTTGTGTTTTTGTTGTCAGTAGTGTTTTCCTTGCAACCCTAGCCGCCATCCCCTTCACCATCCTCGGTTTTTGTCGGCTTTGTGTGCTAGGGTTGATTGATCAACACGCCCACCCTAATCCCACCCTAAACCTACCCTCACCACCTCGGACCAATTTTCACATATTTCACTTTCCACTGCATCCACCTCGCCAAACAAAAATCCCTACCCGACCCCAAGCCGACTCGGATTTCACTCCAACCCCCGGGTTCTTCATAACCGATTCCGACCCCCCTTCGGTAAAACAGGCATAACTTTTCGCTCGGTTGTCCGTTTTGGCTGAAATTTTTACAGGAGATTCTTGACGAAAAGTTGAGCATACCCATACTAGGCTATGCCCTGTGTGCCCTCGTCAAAAAATTCAAAAAAAATCGGGAAGATAAAGAAAAAATTCATTCAAGTTGAAACCCGACGTTTTCTGAAACTTCAAGATTTTCCGTAGGCCACGTCCTAGCTCGGTTTGAGCTGAAATTTTTTGTGGTTTCTCCCTGTTTGCTAGTGAGTTGGAAAAAAATATCAAAAAAATAAAATCAAAAAAAAGAAATTTGGGATTCCTACTAGTGCTTCATCTAGCCCCCTGGAATTTCTGAGTTTGGCTGTTTTACACTAAGCCCCCTGTTATCGACTGTGTCCCTTTGTCTCCTTGTTTCTTCTTTGCTATCACTACTGTTCTAGGACATAGTTAGACCAGCAACTAGGGACAAGTTACTTAGGCACTTATTCAGCTTTACTATCTGTTTTTGATTTGTGTGCCACTCATATATATATATTTGGCCTTCCTAGCTCTACATACTTCTTCTGGATAGCACATAGGTTATTTTGTGACCCTTGCAATTGTGGAACACAGCTCCCTGGTATCCTTCGCTTTGTTGTTTTCAGAACTTTGTAAGAGCTTTGCAAGAAGCTTCCTTTTGCTGTGTTGAGAGGCACCACTGCTTAGTACTTTTGTAGGGATAACCTTCACTTTTTTTTTCCTGTTATGGTGTTTCTGTTGTCAGGAAGCGATGGAGAGGGTGCTTCACCCTCAAAATTGGATGAGTGCGTGAGCCAAAATCAGTTACAGAAGGCTTTGTAGGCGGTTCAGAGTGATTTGGCAGAGACGATCACCAGGGCCGTCACCGACGCCGTCACCAAGCTTCACCTGGGAGAAAGCATTGAGCGGTTGGATAAGAGAGTCTCTAAGCTAACCGATCAGGTTGTCGAATTGGAGACCGCTCACAAGACCAACAACAACAACAACAACAACAACACAAACACCAACACCAACACCAACACCAACAGCAACAACGACGTTGAAGATGATCATGATGAAGCAACGGTGTATAAGGCTGATGGCACCGTCGATAGGTCAGCTACAAGGACTGCAAGGTTACGACGTCGTTTGCAACGTAACCCTCAAGGTATGGGTGGTTTCCAGAACCACAACCATCGCACACAAGGTAACCATGCTCCAGATGACCCGTATGCTAAAATTAAGTTCTCAATTCCTTCGTTTTCGGGTCAGTACGATGGTGATGCTTACCTTAATTGGGAAATGACGGTAGAACAAAAATTTAATGCCCACCTTGTTCCTGAACAACATAGAGTTAGACAAGCCACTAGTGAGTTTAAGGACTTTGCTATTGTTTGGTGGAGTGGTCTAGCTGCTGAAACCGATTTGCCTACTACTTGGGAAGAACTTAAGGTAGAAAGCGTGATTGTTTTGTTCCTCCTTCTTTTTATAGAGAAATTCGTAATAAACTGCAGCGTTTAGATCAAGGAGATAAAACTGTTCAGGAGTATTTTAGTGAGCTTCAGAAGGGTTTGATTCGTTGTGCTGTGGTTGAAAAAGTAGAGGATCAGATTTGCCGCTTTTATTCTGGTTTGAGAAAAGAAATTCAGGACATACTTGATTATAAAGAATTTTATACCCTCAACCAGTGTTTCCAGTATGCTATGCTTGCAGAGAAAGAATCACAGGGACTTTTCTAGGGTTTTGAGGAGTACAGCAAGTCCAGGAATTTCTACCCACCACGGCCGACGGGGACTTCGGGGCTGGCCAAGCCATCTTTCCGGCCGCCTCCACCAGCTAGTGTTGTTTCTGCAGCACCAAGATCAGCCCCTGCCTCTTCTACGCGCTCAGGTAAAAATTCTATGCAGGTACCGGCTAGTAGTGCCTCCTCTGTTGCTTCGACGGGACGCACTACAGGGATTCAGTGCCACCGCTGCCATGGTCTTGGCCATGTGCAGAAAGATTGCCCAAGTAGGCGGGCATATGTGGCGACAGATGATGGCGGTTACATGAGCACCTCCGATGTGGAGGATGAGGAGGAGGATGTCGCTGCCACCAACGGTGACCTCGTCCTTGGCGGCGGAGCTACCACGGGCTACATGAATATTATTGTGCAGCGTGTGCTTAGCACACAAATCCAGTAGCCCGAGATGATGCAGTGACATAACTTGTTCCAGATTTTCTTCGTCATCAAGAACCGTCGGGCATGTGTCATCATTGATGGAGGAAGCTGCAACAATTTGGTGAGTTCTGATGTGGTTAAGAAGCTTGATTTGACCACACGCCCACATCCACATCCATACTACATTCAGTGGTTAAATGACTCTGGAAAAGCTAAGGTAACACAAACTTGCAGAGTTCTTTTTTCCATTGGTTCCTATGTGGATTCTGTTGATTGTGATGTTGTACCCATGCAAGCTTGTTCACTTTTATTGGGTAGACCTTGGGAATTTGATAATGATGCTGTACACCATGGTAAAAGTAATAAGTACACTTTTATGCATAAAGGAACTAAAATTACTTTGTTACCAATGACCCCTGCTGAAATTGTACAAGCTGATTTAGAACGAGCTGCTAGTTTGAAAAATAAAAGCCCTGAAATTTAGCAACCTGTTAATTCTGCTTCTACACCAAGTAATGTTAATGATTCTTCAAGTTCTAAGGGTGCTGCAATTAAATTACAAGGTCGTTCATGTCTTGCCACAAAATCTGAGCTTGCTGAAATTTCTACTGATGACATTTGCTATGCTTTGATATGCAAACAAGCCTTGTTTTCGCTTGGTGATATTGCTTCTAGTGCTTTGCCTCCTGCTGTCACTAACCTTTTGCAGGAGTATGAGGATGTTTTCCCAGCTGAGATACCCCCGGGATTGCCACCTTTGAGAGGGATTGAGCATCAAATTGATTTGATTCCTGGTGCTACTTTACCAAACCGTGCTGCTTATAGGACCAACCCTGAGGAGACTAAGGAGATACAACGACAAGTCCAAGACCTTTTGGATCGCGGATATGTTCGTCAATCACTTAGTCCTTGTGCTGTTCCTGTACTTTTGGTTCCTAAGAAAGATGGTTCTTGGCGTATGTGTGTAGATTGTAGAGCCATTAATAACATTACTATTAGGTATCGTCATCCTATTCCTAGGCTAGACGACATGCTTGATGAGTTATGTGGTGCTATAATTTTCGCTGAAATTAATTTGCGTAGTGGCTTCCATCAAATTAGAATGCAACTTGGAGATGAATGGAAAACAGCTTTCAAAACCAAATTCGGGTTGTATGAGTGGTTAGTAATGCCTTTTGGGTTGACTAATGCACCTAGTACTTTCATGCGTTTGATGAATGAGGTTTTAAGACCTTTTATTGGCAAATTTGTGGTTGTTTACTTTGATGATATCTTGATTTATAGCAAATCCATGGATGATCATATGATTCATTTGCGTGCTGTTTTTGATGCTTTGCGAGTTGCACGTTTATTTGGTAACCTTGAGAAGTGCACCTTTTGCACGGATCGAGTCTCTTTTCTTGGCTATGTTGTGACTCTACAGGGAATTGAGGTGGATGAGGCGAAGATTGAAGCCATAAAGAGCTGGCCTGTACCAAAAACTATCACACAGGTGAGGAGTTTTCTTGGTCTTGCAGGTTTCTATCGCCGCTTTGTCAAAGATTTCAGCACCATTGCTGCACCATTGCATGAGTTGACAAAGAAGGGCGTTGACTTCCATTTTGGTAAGGTACATCATGAGTCTTTTGATGCTTTGAAGGACAAACTTACACATGCACCATTGCTGCAATTACCCAATTTTGGTAGGACTTTTGAGCTTGAATGTGATGCTAGTGATATAGGCATTGGTGGTGTTTTGATGCAAGATGGTAAACCTGTTGCATACTTTAGTGAGAAAATTACTGGGCCTGTTTTGAATTATTCCACGTATGATAAGGAACTATATGCACTTGTACGTTCTTTAGAGACGTGACGTCATTATTTGTTGCCCAAAGAATTTGTTATTCATTCTGATCATGAATCACTTAAGTATATTCGTTCTCAATGCAATTTGAACCGTAGACATGCTAAATGGGTTGAGTTTATTGAGTCTTTCCCTTATATTATTAAACATAAGAAAGGGAAGGATAATGTGATTGCTGATGCTTTATCTAGGCGATATACTTTGTTGTCTCAACTTGATTGTAGAATTTTTGGACTTGAGGCAATTAAAGAACAATATGTTGCTGATGTTGATTTTAAAGATGTATTGCTGCACTGTAAAGAAGGTCGTGCTTGGCACAAATTTGTGTTGAATGATGGATTCTTATTTAGAGCTAACCGCCTATGCATTCCAGTTGGTTCCGTTCGTCTTTTGTTGTTGCAGGAGGCGCATGGAGGTGGATTGATGAGTCATTTTGGTGCTAAGAAGACAGAGGATATTTTGGCCACACATTTCTTTTGGCCAAGGATGAGGAAAGATGTTGAGCGTTTTGTTGCTCGCTGCACTACATGTCAAAAAGCTAAGTCTCGATTGAATCCACATGGTTTATACATGCCACTTCCTGTTCGTTCTATTCCTTGGGCGGATATTTCTATGGACTTTATTTTAGGACTGCTTAGGACTAAGAGGGGGAGCGATAGCATTTTTGTTGTTGTGGATCGTTTTTCCAAGATGGCACACTTTATACCATGTCATAAAACTGATGATGCTAGTTATATTGCTGATCTTTTTTTCAAAGAAATTGTACGTTTGCATGGTATGCCTTCTACTATTGTTTCAGATCGTGATGCAAAATTCTTGAGTCATTTTTGGCGCACGCTTTGGAATAAGTTGGGTACAAAGTTGCTATTTTCTACAACTTGTCATCCACAAACTGATGGACAAACTGAGATTGTGAACCGCACTTTGGGTACTATGTTGCGAGCTATTTTGAAGAAAAATTTGAAGCAATGGGAAGAATGCTTACCTCATGTTGAGTTTGCTTATAATCGGGCAACACATTCTACTACCAAGGTGAGTCCATTCAAGGTAATGTATGGTTTTGATCCCCGTACTCCACTTGATATACTTCCTCTACCTATTAATGAGAGAGTTCATGTTGATGCTAAGGAGCGTGCTGAATTTATTTTGCAAATGCATGAGACCACTAGACTTAGCATTGAAAAGATGAATGAAAAGTATAAAATTGCTGGTAGTAAGGGTAGAAAGGAAGTAAAGCTTGATGTAGGAGATTTAGTGTGGTTACACTTAAGAAAGGATAGATTTCCAGAATTGAGAAAGTCTAAACTAATGCCTAGAGCTGATGGTCCATTCAAAATAATGGAGAAGATTAATGATAATGCATACAAACTTGAGTTGCCTCCCGAGTTCGGGGTTAGTCCTACTTTTAACATTTCAGATTTGAAACCATACTTGGGAGAAGAGGATCAGCTCGAGTCGAGGACGACTCCACTTCAAGAGGGGGAGGATGATGAGGACATCACTCCTATGGATACACACAATACTCGTCTAAATCTGAACTTGCAAGGTCCAATGACTAGAGCTCGTGCACGACGACTAAATTTAGAGGTGAGCTCGTTCCTACGTTCTTCGCTATATGTTACTTTTGAGAATGGTTTGCTACCTAATGATTATTTTATGATTAGAAACCATGGAGAGGACCAGGAAATGATGGGAGAAGGAGTTGGGAACGTGGAGGACCAGCAAGGGCTTGGAAGCCAAAGTGGAGGCCCAATCAAAACCGACTTCGAGTCTGTTTCAGGGCCCAGGACCAGTCTGCACTAAAACAGTCGCCCAGGACGCATACGGACTCGGATTTGGACGTTCTATATATGCACGGAAAGATAAGGAGAAGACCTTTCCAATGCCGCCGGCCTCATGTCAAAATTCATCCGGAGTCATCGGAAATTATCAAAACAAGAGAGAGTCCAGAATCTGTGTCGGTGCTGCGTCGCCTATTTTTGGCCTTTGGGCTTTGTATCTAGTTGAGCCCAATTAGGGGCGCGTCTAGAGGGTCTTGCATGACCCTAGGGTCTTTATATACAGCCGCCACCGCACCATTAGGATTCGGGTTTTGCTTAGATCAATTCTGTTCATAAACAGTTTCGCCGTTCATCGGTTTGTGAGACCCCAACTTCGAGAGTTTAATCATACATCTGCAATTGTGTTGCATTCTTCGTTGTTCTTGCTTGTGTTCTTGATTCGCAGGCAGGGATTAGCCTTCTCGGCGAGGTCAATCGTCTTTGGACGGTTGATAACCAGAGGAGACGTCGTGCTGCGATTGCGGGGTTTAGAACGTGCTGTTCTGAAGCCGGATCGATTTGTGTGTCGCCTCCGATCAAATCAACTTACCAAGAACCTTTCGGAAGATCGGGAACCCTTGTTCACATCATTAATGATGTAATAATTCAACTTAAATTTAGACCATTGTTGTATTATCAAGTGTCTGTGTTATCAGCACCTTTGGGACCTCGATCCTTCGGGGAGGGACGTCTCAAGAGAGAAACGGACCGGACGGTCCGGTCAGCTGACCGTACAGTCCAGTCAGTAGGAGTCAGTAGAGGGGCAGAGCTGTTGGAGCTGAAGACTGTAGTGATCGGACGGTCCGGTCAGGCAGTGACCGGACAGTCTAGTCAATATGCCCAGATTGTTGATCATTGGAGCAACAGTTAGTTTGAGGGTGGAAGCCTATATAACTTCGTTGCTAGGGTCTTGAAGACCTCTCTTGGCCAGTGGAATTTCTTGAAGCATTTGGTGAGAGTCAAGAGGAAAAGAAGAGAGCACTAGGAGGAGATATTGCATATCTTGAGAGTGCTAGTGAGAGTAACTTGAGCATTGATGCACATCTAAGACTAGGGTGTTCTTGAGGGTATGATCTAGGTTGTTACTCTTGATCTATGGTGAGACCTAGACCGGTTAGGTGTCGGTGATCGAGCCTATCATGATCGATTGTGAAGGTCGTCACACGTTTGTACCCGGTTTGAACCCGTCGGTGAAAGGGGCATTGCTAGTGAGCGCCCGTGTCGGCTCAGGGAGTCCGACAAGTTCTCGAGAGAGGCGAGCTTGTGCCTTGGTGGCAGCGGTGACGCGCACCGTGTCTTCACTCCGGGAGTGATTGCGGGTTCGTGGGCGGGAACTCCACATTGGTGGCAGGAGGGACCGGGCCTCCGGCGGGAGTGGTCCAACGAGGAGTAGGGGAAGGCGCTATCCTTCCAAGACTCGGGAAAAATTATGACCATTGCTTGAACCCTTCTTTACTATTTCACAATTGTGTGCTCTAGTACCTAGGTTGAATTGTGGCTTGCATAGGCTAGTGTATTTGGCTTCCGCGCTTGATTTCATCATGAACACTAGCATGTGTAGGATCTTGGCCAACTAGAATTGTTAGGTTGCAACGATCGCTAGGTTCTAGTAGTGTAATTGAAGTATTCGGGTTCGTGGTCGGCTTACTAATTCCTTCCCCCTCTCGGTACGCCTTCGATCCTTACAAGTGGTATCAGAGCCAAGTGCTCATCTTTAAGGCTTCACCGCCTTGAGTAAGGATGTCGGGACAGGTGGGGAGTGTTCCTATATTCGACAGGGAGGACTACGAGTATTGGAAGGCTCGTATGTAAGCCTACTTGGAGTCCCTTGATCCAGAGATATGGATGGTGACCCATGAGTCTGATGCGGATGTGAACCTACTTGAACCTGATTTCATTAAGTGCAACTCTAAGGCCAAGAATGCTCTGTTTGCATGCATATGTAAGGATGTCTTTGCTAGGTTGGATGCAAGTTCTACAACACATGGTATCTAGACTGAGATTCAGGGTCTTAATGAGGGTACCAGTGATGTCAAAGAGGAAAGATACTATGTGTTGAAGAACAAGTATGATAACTTCAATAGATTGCCACATGAGAGAGCTAAAACTGTTTATTCTTGCTTTCATGTACTAGTGGAAGAGATCAATGCTCTTGAGGATGACTTCAAGCTTAAGCCTGTTGAGGTGATAAGAAGATTCTTGAGGCTATTCAAAGACCCCAAGTATGAATCCATCATCACCTTCACCTTGCAAGGTGACCTAAAGACAAAGACCATGAAGGATGTACTTGGGAAGATCACTGCCTTCGAGAGCTACCAGCTGGGTTTGGATGATCTTCAGCCATCCAACCTTTCTTTTCAAGCCGAGAAGCAAGAGCCTATCAAGAGCAAGAAGAGGAAGAAGAAGAAAATCATTGAAGAAGATGATGATGATGACTTGAGTGAGGACTTGGCCCTTCTCATGAAGAAGATGAGTCAAAGGGCAAGTGCTTCAACTGTGGGTCCAAGAACCACTTTGTTCGAGATTGCCCCAAGCCAAAAAAGGAAGCTTTCAAGTCCCAAGACTCAAGTGATGATGAAGAAGAAAAAAATGAAGACCCCAAAGCCAAGCAAAAGAAAAAGAGGTACTGCAACAAGGACAAGAGCAAAGGCAAAGGCAAAGCTCAAGACCACAAGAAGAAGTTCTCACGCAAGACACTTGTCGGAGAATGGACGAGTGACAACTCGAGTGACACATCCTCTTCCTCAAGCGATGACGAAGAAGTGGCCAGCCTAGCCATGATCAAGACCACATCGCCACGATCTCTTCCTCCACCTCCCACGTACCTCATGGCTGCGAGCTAACTTGGGGAGAGTAAGGGTGAGAGCAGTGATGATAACGATGATGAGGAGCTCTCCTGCGCCGAGCTTTAGAGTATGCTTGAGCAAGCCCACGACATCGCCGTTAAGAAATCTAAAATGTTGGATGTGGTAAGAAAAGAGTGTAAGTTGGCTAAGGACCGTGTTTGTGAGCTTGAGAGTGAGCTCAAGGACCTTATCACATCTCATGAGGCCATAAACAAGAGTTATGACAAACTCAAGGGTGATCATGTAGAGCTACATGAGAAGTACGAGGCACTTGAACTTACTTTTAAGGCTGTCAATGTTGATAACCTTGCCTCTTCCTCCTCTAGTTCATTTAAGAGTGATGCTTCTACTATGTGTGATGAACTAACCACCTCGGTTGAGGTTTCTTCTCTTGAGCTATTTGTTTTGGAGGAATATCACAAGCTCAAGGAAGAGAGGAAGATGGTGATGGATGGCTTCGAGAGGCTCATATCCCACAGGAATATCACAAGCTATTTGTGATAGAGCCATTCACAAGGAGATTCTTGGAAGAAACCTTGTGAACAATGTCTCCCACAGGGGACTTGGCTCATATCCCACCACCATCGACATCATCGGGACGAGTGACTCCATCCCCACATGGATCAAGCCCCTACTCGCCGACGACCACTATTGCGAGAGGTGTTTCAAGGATGGTCGCACCATCAAGAATTGTTCTATGGTGAGAAGTTGCATTGTTTTGCCTAACACTAACTTGTTCCATGAGAACACACATTTCAAGCTTTTTAGGAACAAGTATGGCAAGGTGAATGCAAAGGCTTTGGGACCACCAAACAAGAAGAGAAAGGTCAAGAGCATATGAGTGCCTAAGTGCATTGTTGATCTTGAGAGGTCAACAAAGTACAAGTGGGTGCCCAAGAACAAGACCTAGAAGAGGGTGGTGGTGGTGGAGTGGGAGCTTCATGAAGATCATGTGAGTTTCACCACAAGTGACATGGACCTGAATGTCATATCTACTCCTGAGGGAGGTATCCGTGTTTGTTCTTGGTAGTTGTAGTGTGTTTTTCCTTCTCTTGCATTGCATGGTAATTAGGACTCCTTTATGACTAATATGTTTTGTATCCATGCATGTGTAAATAACTAAAAGAAAAACACATAAAAATTAGTTAATGTTTAACCCAATCAAGATAGCTATAAGAAAAGGGGAGTGCTTGAGATGGTGGTTTGGCTTCTCTCAAGGCAAGGGTATGACTTATAGTGAGTAAGCTTGAGAGGGGTTCAAACTTGACATTGTTAGGTTTTCTTTGTGTCTTGTTTAATATTGTTTGCATTCACATGACATGTTTACTTTCATTACATATATAAAATGCTTATTGCATGCAACATATAGGAAACACAAAGGTGACTTGTCTCACTTGGAGATATTTGTGCCTCATGATCTATATGAGATTACATCTCCGCAAGTGTGACCAAAGGAAAGGAATGTGTTTCATGACCATTGAGCAAGCTCTTATGAACTCCGAGGTTAAACCCACTCGCGCGGTTCATGGACTAAGGCTCATACATACCCTTTTGGCTCTTATTTTCTTTGGTTCTTATTTGCTCAATTTTTCATTTGGCATTTGCAAAAATTATAAGGCCATAAAGAGCCACTATTTGAAAAAGAGTGTTTGAGAGTTCCCTTCATGCTCCAAGTGCAGTATTTATTTGGGTGTTAAGTGAGGGCGCTTAGAAAATGGAGAAATTCCTTGACTCTGTGAAAAATCTGGTAGTGACCGTACAGTCCGCTCTAGGGACCGTACAATCCGGTCTGTGCTCCAAAGCGCAGGGTTTTGGGTCGTCTGGATGAAGTGATCAGACAGAAGAGGTCTTAAGACCGTACCGTCCGGTCTGTGACAACTTCCCAGCATATTCGGAACTGACCGGATAGTCCGGTCTTTGGACCGTACCGTCCGGTCACTACATTGAAATCTCGAACATGCTTTCAATCTGTGACCGTTGATCTCACCTTGCTGAGATCTCGACCGTCGATTCTTGTTTGACCTAGGTCAAAATCCCGAAGCCAACATTTGTTCTCTTCCTCGTTCAACCCCGTCGCCGAGAACCCGCTCCAGACTCGCCGCCTCGCCTCTGTCGTCATTGTAACGACCCACATTTTTGTATGAATTTCAAAATCCAATGTCAAATTCAAATCTGGATCAAATCCTGGCTCAAATAATATTTGAATCGATCTCAAATAAATGTCAGGCCATTTTTTCTTTATGCCCATGACGTGGGCCGCTTCTCTATTTTTCCTACGCGCCAGTCCACCTCTTACTTTCTCTTCTGGATCAAAACCCGTGGCAGAAATGGCCCAACTGGCCCAGGCCGACGCCACCACCTACTCCCTCTGCTTTTCTCTCCTTCGATCATGGCCGCAAGCCATCGGGGCACGGACGCCCAAATCCACGTGGCACCATCGCGGCCATTCGCGCCCCCCGAACCCTAGGCCACTGCCTGCCTATAAGTAACCCGAGCCACCGCCGCTAACCCTAGACCCTCTCCCACACTGTAGGCGCCGATACCCTAACCGTTGTCGCCTCTCTCCTTCGCTGCCAGCGCAGGGCCACGCCAAGGACCGCCGTTGGTAAGCTGCCTTCTCATCCGCTTCCTCTTGACCTGGCGCACCTCCTCATGTTGATTGCGTCGTGGTTTTGGTTGAAGAGAAGGAGAATTCCAAAGATCGCCGTTCACCGCTGCTAGCTCGTCATCGCCGATTACCCCCGTCCTGGTGAGCCTCGTTGTCTCTTTCTTCACGTCCCCTAGTTCTTGGCCTTTGCTGCCGCTTGTCCCCGAATCCGACCCCTGCTCTTGGCGTAGATTTGCCGAAACGGAGTCGTTGTCTGTGGCCGCGGTCACCATCTGCCCAAGCCGAGGACTGAAGCCACCGTCGCTGTCGTCTCCCTCCATCTCGACCTCCGAGATCACGTCTCCCTTCACAAACCACTTCGGTAAGACTCGGCCTGCCTCCCCGTCACCCCTTCTCCCCTGGATCCTCTCTCTTCTGTGTGATCCACTCGCATCGCTGCCGCTCTATGCGCGTGCGTCCAGCGCGCCACGCGTGCTCTTGTGCGGGTAGCTTGCGCGCCTGGTCTGCCAAGCAACTGGGCCGCCACCTTGCAGCTGGTTCGTCGCTGGGCCAAGGCCAGCCATGCGGCCTTGTTGGCTTTCTGGGCCGAGACGTGGTCTTGCAGGCTGGTGTGATGCTGGGCCCAAAGGTCTGTGCGGCATGTTTTGTCTAGGCCGACCCAGAAGAAATCCTGAGCAGGCCAGTTTGCTTTGGGCCGAGGCGCGTGGGCTGTTTGCAGGTTTGGGCCACACATCACACCAGCCTTGTGTTGGAAATTAACCCATAGGTTTGCTGTCCTTGTTTATTTTCTGGTGCATGGACTTGGTCCACCATGGGATGCTCTCTGCCACCCAATGATAGATGGGCCCCATTAGCTAGCCATAAAAACCAGAAAAGAATATTTCCTGAAATATTCTATGTTAATGTCCAGAAATTCATTTATCTCCTGTTTATCTTCGGAATTCATAGTAATTCCATCTTAGCTCTGTTTTTAGTGATTCCAATTGTGTTAGTTTCTTAAGATTAATCTCTACTCATTGGTAGTGTCCTTTGAGCCTAACTAGCATCTTTTAGGTTCGCAATTTAATTTGACTCATGATCATCTGTATTTGTCGTGACTTAACAGTTGTTTCCGATTCGATGTACAGACCCACCAAAGCCGTAGAAGTACGAGCAGGAGCGTTTAGAGGACCAGGACCCCACTTGAAACCCCGACTCTCAAGGCAAGCCGCTTTCCTTGATCACTATTGTTTACCCAGTTTTTAAAACTACATGATTTGTTTGCAACCGTTTTGCATGCTCACTGATTAAATTGTCGCTAGATCATACCTAAGGCCCTACATGCTTACATTTCCACTGTTAATCCATAGGAATGATGTGCTACTATGATGACGCTTAGTATGCTTAGTCGCATAATTTCAACCCTCACCTGGACACTATAAAATGAATTTGTGTAAATGATTCAAAATATGCTCTGCGTGTGTGATTGCAAATAAACTCCACTAAAAACTGTTTTAGTGCAGGTGGGCGTAGGTGATCAGGTGCCAGGGGGTAAATTGGGCAACCCCCATTGGGAGAGTGTCTGTGATGGACACAGTTGAGTTGAGACTTGGGCTATAAGTCTCTGTTGTGGTTTTGGTTGTTGAGGGTTTGGTGGAGGAGGAGATAGGAGGATTTGCCTGCCCCTACGGCTTGAGGACCGATTCTTGTGTTGTATGACTCCCAGACATTTCTTACACACCACATCGACCCTGTCTGGGCAGTGGATGGATCTTAATACTTGCAGAGGACTAGTGATCTAGCCGTAGGCGTACGCGGTAGGTGTTAGTGGTGTCCGTAGGTTGCAACCTGGCTCCACGAGAGGGATATCCCACCTGATAATTGGTAGGCCCGTCACAGCTTCAGGACCCTTGTCTTGCGAGACTCTGGGAGCTCAGTTCTAGACATGTGGGAGACACCAGTCGATGCTTGAGGATGGATTCTGTGTGTGCTATATTACTATACACTAGTTATACTATATAGCCACATCATGTGGGTATAGGTGTATATGCTCTGCACAGTTATAATCTATGTGCATAGCCACGTCCTCGGTAATGGAAAACTGTCTTGTGAGCACCCACTTGAGATTTGTTTTACTGTTCCTTTCCCCCTCTCTTGTTTTGCATCCGGCCTAGAACTGTGGCCCAGTTGGGAGGATATTAGCTGGGATTAAAATTTGAACCTTTGTTGGGACATATTGATCTCAATAAGGCAAGATAATAAAACTTGATGATTGAAAATGCTTTGAAAGGTTTTGAAAAAAAATGTTTGCCAACTTAGCTTTTCGCACTCAGCCATAACCCCTCCTTGAAATACTTGCATGCATAGCATGATTTTATTGAACATCTATGTATGCCCATCATATGAAGGAAATTATTCTATGTTTTTGGTATTGAGACCAACTTTACTTTGAGCTTCATATGATTTAGTCTCAAAGTATGATAAAAGAGTGACTCTAAAGGTATGCTTCCTATTATTGCCCATTATTTGAAGATGTATTCTTTGGATTGTACTTTCATGTGATGAACTCCCTATGGTCATATCGCTCTCACATGTGCTCATAGTCTTTGTCATGAGATTCTTGCCCTTTTCGGTGCTTGATGCCAAAGGGGGAGAGAAAATGGAGGATATACAAGGAGGGAGAGATGAATGAAGAAAAGAGCAAATAGAATGGCTCTTATATGCATATTTATTTCCATTATCATTATTTGATAGTGTTGTCATCAATCACCAAGAAGGGAGAGATTGAAAGGTCTAGGTCTCTAGCCTTGAATCAATGACGAGTTTTGGTGATAAATGACAATGCATGTTGGAACTAACCTTTTATATAAGTTTGTGAGTTTAATGTTAGGTTATGTTCCGGCATCAAGCAAAGGTCAAGAATAATATATTCATAAAGGCTATGGACCCATTACAAGATGATTGATTGATCATATGTTGGAAATTCTCATATGGTGAAGATGCTTGACAAAGGATGATGGTAATCAATGTGTTGATAAAGGTGTCGGTGGATATAATCAACATACATGCTTAAAGATGAAGACACATCACATGTTCAAATGTCAAACACAACATATTATTGATTCATGACAAGGGATGATATTGATGATAGTGTTGATTGTTGATACAAGCGACACGTATACATAAAGAAGATCAAGACACTTCATGAAGGAGAATTAGACATTCCTATAGTTGATGATGTCAAAATGGTTATGTTAATACTTGTTATTAAATGGAAATATCAATGCAAGTATTAGTTGGAATCCATGATTTAATAAGTGATGATGGTCAAAGCAAGGATGTTATTATAAAATTAGAACATGGATTTCTAGTGACCATTTACAAGAAGATAAAAGTCATGAATTTGGAAATATCATCTTGGAGATCAAATTGACAAAGTGGATACATTGTTGATGTTGGATACAAAGTAGTGTTGCCTGGAAAGGCGGTGAAGGTTAGGCAAGACTTGGCTGCGATGGACCATGTGCGAGGGTGAAGGGCAAGCAAGAGGCTTGGCGCCGAAGGACCAAAGGCAATGGTGAAGAGTGAGTTAAGGCTTAGCGCGATGAACCGTGCAAGACCATGTGAAGCTATGGATTATCCACATCACTCATTTAACGGAACAAGAAGATGATGTTGATATGTCACAACGAGTGCAATTGACAAAAAGAGCTAAAGGTGAATGTACAATATCAAAAGAAGACCAAGTGGATTGAATATAGGAAGTTGAGAAACTTCATAAGTGGATGAACATCAAGCCTATCTCATATGGACATTGCTCAAGCCAAAGGTATAATATTGGATATAAATGTTTATTGATGGTTAATCAAATAAATATCCAAAATGATCAATTGCTTATGGAGTTGGCGACTCTCAAAAAGAAGAATGAAGATGATATCAAGGTGTTCCTCTTGACATAGATTTTCTGTTGCTATTGAGTCTAGGAACGTCGTACTATAAAGAGGGATGCAACTTTGATGGCTTTGCTCTTGTCTCGGTGCTCAAATTGATCCAATAACCTTTGGGGGAGTGTTTAGAAAACCTATGTATGATTTTGGAGCTTGGTAATAGCTGGGTTGGATAGCCATTTAAATTATCTTTCCGTAGAGTCCAAGATCACCTAAATCAGCCTCCGGAGTCAAAAGTTATGGACATTTTTCTATCGGCTATCTGCCTGTATTGTTCCAATCGGCAGTGCCGATCCGGAGATCGGTAGTGCCGATTCGGAACTCAGAGTAACGTCTTTTACTTGCCCCCTGTGGTTCCCTCATCGGCAGTACCGATCTGGGCATCGGCAATGCCAATGCGGGACATCCAGAGCCCCAAACGGCTAGTTTTTGAGCCTCTCCATCGGCAGTGCCGATCCGGGTATCAGTAGTGCCGATACGGGACATCCAGAGCCCCAAACGGCTAGTTTTTGATCCTCCCCTATTTATACCCCTTTCGTTCCCAATGGTTGGGGGGCCAAAAATACATCAAAGAAACATCCATTTGAGCCAAAAATTATCTCTCCACTCTCTATTCATTAGTTCTATACCTTGTGGGTGAGATTGGGTGAGAGATTGAGAGAGAAAAAGCAAAACTCCATTGTTGAGCACTTGAGCAAGCAAGCAATCGTTGTGATATTTGTTACTCTTGGGAATTCATTCCCTAGATGACAAGGTGTTGCCCGGTGAGCTCCCAAGCTTGTGGTGAGCCGCGGGAAGTTTGTGAAGGTTTCGATTGACCTCCGAAAGAAAAGGAATCAAGAGAAAGAAATTTGAGGAAAAGGGTTGAAAGAGACCCGGCTCAAGTGTGACCGAGCCCCTCAACGGAGACGTAGGACTCATTTGAGGAGTCCAAACTTCGGTAAACAAATATTGTGTCTCCGTGTGCTCCTTTATTTACTTGTTATTTTTTCATGCTCTAGGGTTTGCTCTTATATTTGCTTAAATTACTAGATCTACTTGTGTAGCTTATGTCTAGTAGTTGCTATATTGTTGTAGTGCTTCATATTAACTGTTGTAGTTTTTTCATCAACCTAATAACTGTGAAACCAACTCAGATTTACATTTGGGCGATAATAAGGGTCATGAAATTGTTTCATGCCCTAACATAAGAAATGGTGACCTTGTGTCATCCAAGAAGTGGCTCGTCGGCAAGGAAGCAACAATTAAGAAGCAAGATAAGAAAGTGACTTGCATGAATAAGAAACATATTTGCTACACTTGCCGAGAAAAGGGACATATTGGTAAAAATTGTCCCATGGGTAATATTTCTAAGCCTATTCCTTCCAATGATCATCATGTGCTTAAGAAAGCTAGAAGTGGTAATATTGTTGCAAATGTTGTTAGTTCACACAATGCTAATGCAAAGGCCATTTGGGTGCCTAAACCTCTTATGACTAACATCCTAGGACCCAATATCACTTGGGTGCCACGAAATGCTAGATTTGCTTAATAGGTACTTGGAGATGCATTGAAGACTTGACACACTTGATATGATTTATGTTGAACATCTTATGTCAAGGTCCTTTCAAATTGGTATTCCTCATCCCTTATGGAAAGGATGTCAAGTATGAATATTAATGGTCTACAATCCTAACCAATGTCATCTCGGTAACAAGTATTTACATTAAAAGTATCTATGCTCTAGCCTTGTGTAGGCTTAATTCATTGTTTATGCATATCATGCATGTATGTTGCTTGCACACTTCATTTGTATAAATTTGAGTAAAGTGATGGTTGCCATATTTCGGGAGGTATTATATCATTCCATATATATTGCAACCCCAAAATGAGAATGAATTCTTATTGATGCTATAATAGTTTTTGAAAAGCTTTTTAAGTAAACTTCAAAATATTTAGAACGATTTGCAAAATTGCTAAATAGTGTTTGAACATACTCATTTGTGAAAACAAAAATGTGATTTGCAAACAATTTTTTTTATCAAAACAAACTGTTTATAGAAAAGCTTTCAAAATAAATTATTTTGCAAATTTCTCTAATTAGTCATGGTCAATCTTTCGGTATTTAAAATTGTTTTACAAGATCAATTGTTTTGAAAATTGTATTTGATTTGAAAAATTGCTCGAAAAACTATCTTGACCAACCTCGGCCCTATTCTAGCATCAAGTGAGTCTTGTCACTAGTGCCACATATTTTGTATATGTTGGCTCACGGTGGTATTTGTGACTCATAAAAAGGGTAAATTCAAGTGACTCATCACCTTACTTAAATTTCTATCAATGGAGCTTTGATATAATTATGAGCATTCTTTTGATCATCCTTGAGACAATGAGATACTCATGCTTCTTTTATTACTAAGTGTAAATAGTTCGTCTTTTCAATATTTTTTGATTAAGAAGCATGAGGAACCTATTTGTCTTCTCTTTGCAATGAAAATATTGTTGTTAAGACTAACCATGTGCAAAGTAATTGAGGAGATCAAACATGAATAGTACAACTCAAAAAGGATTTGGTTGAAGAAAATTTGAAGCAATGTCGAACCTTTTCAAGATATTGGTAGACATGGGCAAGAGCTTGAGCCGATGGTATTGGGTTGCTCAAGGCAAGATGGCGGGTCTACCATGAATAAGCCTGTGGAGGGATCAAATATGACTTGCTATATTATAATGATGATGACTAAGTCCTATTAGTGCAAGCTCAACATGAATGATGATTGTTTGACAATAAAGAGGAAATCCAACTATGACCATGCATGAAAAATTTTATAACCTTGAAGATTTTGTATCTATTCTCGTCAATGGTTGAGTTGGACATCATGGAGGGATTTCGAGCTTGATATATATTCCTGATGGTTTGCATATACAAAAGATTCCAAGCTCTCGAATTGTTGAGCACATTGAGGTAACTATCTCTATGTCTTTATATAAGTTCTCTCTTTCCTAATAATAAAGAGCAACTAGATTTCATTCTATGTTTTTGCATGTTGCTCTATATCACCAATCATGTCTTGACACATGCACTAGTTGTTCTTTGTGATTATTCCTTTGTGGTCTTGGATGAAATTTTTATGCGCTCATCATGATTGTCTTGTTATATATTAGGATTTGCTTATATGGTAGATTGCTATGCTTCATGTTATCTTTTTCAAACAATCTACATGATTTAATGCTTTTCTTCATATAGAGGAGTATAAATTACAAGTTTTGGTAAAGTCAAATGCTCAATACCCCAACTAATTTTATTCTATCGACCTCTCTGTTTTGCACTCATTGGCAGTGCCGATCCTCCTATACAGAGGCATTGTAGAGCACAGACATCTCTCACTTTCTGTCTTGCTAGCATCAGCAGTGCTGATGGCTCCATCGGCAGTGCCGGTCATGACATCCAGAGAGCACCTTTTCTGTCTAATTTCCATCGGCAGTGCCGATCACTCTGATCGGCAGTGCCGATTGATGTGAACAAGGGTTCCCGATCTTCCGAAAGGTTCTCCCGTCAACTCCTTCTCCCGTCATCTCCTGGTCCTCTCCATGGTTTCTAATCATAAAATAATCATTAGGTAGCAAACCATTCTCAAAAGTAACATACAGCAAAGAACGTAGGAACGAGCTCACCTCTAAATTTAGTCGTCGTGCACGAGCTCTAGTCATTGGACCTTGCAAGTCCAGAATTGGAGGAGTGTTGTGTGTATCCATAGGAGTGATGTCCTCATCACCGATACCCCTATAGAGAGTTAAAAAAAAGGGCTAAAATTGTTTTTCTTCATATGACTTATGGCATGTTATTTCTCTCAAATTTATTTATTTTGCCTTAATCCAAGATATGGGATTTGTTCCCTCCTAGTTTGTTTTGACTATGTGCCTGTTTGTCAAAGTAATTCAAATACTTGCATGCACAAATTTAGGGGGAGAATATACTATGTCATTGGTACATGAGACTAACATGTCTATCAAGTATCTTGGTAGTTTCTTTGTTTTGTCTCCATGTTTTAGAAAATTTGCCTATGTGGTGGATGAAGACCAAGGAAAACAAAATGTACCAAATGAATTGAATATCAAAAGGAGCAAAGGCAACATATACTTGAGGAGAATAATATTGTGAAGATGATTGCTTACAAGATCAAAATAGCAAGTGATGAGGAGGAATTATAATCTATTTAGATGCCTATGAACCGTCATGGAGAATCTTTGAAAAGGCTCCAAAATGTCTATTTTTTCATGAGCATATCGGCTTTGAGAGGATTTGAAGATTTTGCTTAAAAAGGAATTGAACCAATGAGAAATAAAGTCCTCCAAGGATATCCATCTTATAAGCGGTATCTCTTGACCATCTATCCTATGCTCAAATCCTTCTCTTAAATGTCGAATAGACGAGAATCACTTTCATGTATTTGTTGCATTGTGCCTCTTTCTATACGATTAGGATTGCATGAGTTTGTTGAATCTATTTTATGGCTTGTTCTTGTATGTGAATCTAAGATACACTTTTGTGGGATGGACTGTGTTGTTTTTTACTTGTGAATTATTTCTTATTTAACCATGTTGAAAATATTTCATATCATGTCATCTTAAATCTTTATCTTTTATCATGATATGTTTGCTTACTCAGCTCGTGTCTTATCTATTCATATCTTTTTAAGCCATCACACATGTTATGTGTTTCTTAGTTTACATATCTTATCATGACATGTTCAAAACTAGCTATGTGCTTTTATACCCCTTGATGACATGGAAATAAAATGCATGTGTGCTTATGAACGTACCATGACATGCATCAAGTCTTGAATAGTATTATTTATGACATATGCGTGTTATTCTCTATCATATGCTTTTATGGCCATGAACACTTGAATTGTAGGATATTCTTCTCAATTGTTATCAATAACAAGTGCATGCCTCACACAAGTAATTCAAATACTTGTATGCACAAACCTTGGAGGAGTTTATCCTTTGTTTTAAAGTTGAGACTAACATTTTGGCAAGCTTATCCTTTGGTTTAGTCTCATCAAGGAGAAGTGATGGATTAAGGGGGAACCTTATATTCATATTTATTATGAAAGGAACAAAGAATGGTGAAAATATCCTACAATCATTCAAGGATACCATTTTCAGAGCATCGTGAGTACATGAGTTGTTTCTATGCCTACCTATCTATTACTCATGTTTATTATGTTGTATAGTGTAGCTCTTTGTGATCTACCAACTTATATTCTCTTTGGTTCATGAAAGTATGCTTTCATATAATTTGCACTTCATGAAAAATCTTTTATAATATATTTGTCTTCTTGGACCAAACGATATAGTGCAAATTGCTCTCTTGTTTGTTACATTATTATTGCATATGTGTATGTTGAATATTCTACTATGCATAGTTTAAGGGGGAGTTGCACTATGCTTTATGAGACTAATGAGGTTACTAAGTTTTTACATAGATACATAGTTGTTTTTGTTAAGATGGACATTTCAAGGTATGTATTCATGTTCTTGTTTTATCTTGTTGAGTTGTTTTTGTTTGTTATTAAGCGCATATCATGGGATGTATTTCCTTCTTGCCTTTTTAATTATTATGTGCATATGATTTTATTGAATATCTATGTATGCCCATCATATGAAGGAAATTATTCTATATTTTTGGTATTGAGACCAACTTTACTTTGAGCTTCATATGATTTAGTCTCAAAGTATGATAAAAGAGTGACTCTAAAGGTATGCTTCCTATTATTTCCCATTATTTGAAGATGCATTCTTTGGATTGTACTTTCATGTGATGAACTCCCTATGGTCATATCGCTCTCACATGTGCTCATAGTCTTTGTCATGAGATTCTTGCCCTTTTCGGTGCTTGATGCCAAAGGGGGAGAGAAAATGGAGGATATACAAGGAGGGAGAGATGAATGAAGAAAAGAGCAAATAGAATAGCTCTTATGTGCATATTGTTTTCCATTATCATTATTTGATAGTTTTGTCATCAATCACCAAGAAGGGGGAGATTGAAAGGTCTAGGTCTCTAGCCTTGAATCAATGACGAGTTTTGGTGATAAATGACAATGCATGTTGGAACTAACCTTTTATATAAGTTTGTGAGTTTAATGTTAGGTTATGTTCCGGCATCAAGCAAAGGTCAAGAATAATATATTCATAAAAGCTATGGACCCATTACAAGATGATTGATTGATCATATGTTGAAAATTCTCATATGGTGAAGATGCTTGACAAAGGATGATGGTAATCAATGTGTTGATAAAGGTGTCGGTAGATATAATCAACATACGTGCTTAAAGATGAAGACACATCATATGTTCAAATGTCAAACACAACATATTATTGATTCATGACAAGGGATGATATTGATGATAGTGTTGATTGTTGATACAAGCGACACGTATACATAAAGAAGATCAAGACACTTCATGAAGGAGAATTAGACATCCCTATAGTTGATGATGTCAAAATGGTTATATTAATACTTGGTATTAAATGGAAATATCAATGCAAGTATTAGTTGGAATCCATGAGTTAATAAGTGACGATGGTCAAAGCAAGGATGTTATTATAAAATTAGAACATGGATTTCTAGTGACCATTTACAAGAAGATAAAAGTCATGAATTTGAAAATATCATCTTGGAGATCAAATTGATAAAGTGGATACATTGTTGATGTTGGATACAAAGTAGTGTTGCATGGAAAGGCGGTGAAGGTTAGGCAAGACTCGGCTGCGATGGACCATGTGCGAGGGTGAAGGGCAAGCAAGAGGCTTGGCGCCGAAGGACCAAAGGCAATGGTGAAGAGTGAGTTAAGGCTTAGCGCGATGAACCGTGTAAGACCATCTGAAGCTATGGATTATCCACATCACTCATTTAACGGAACAAGAAGATGATGTTGATATGTCACAACGAGTGCAATTGACAAAAAGAGCTAAAGGTGAATATACAATATCAAAAGAAGACCAAGTGGCTTGAATATAGGAAGTTGTGAAACTTCATAAGTGGATGAACATCAAGCCTATCTCATATGGACATTGCTCAAGCCAAAGGTATAATATTGGATATATATGTTTATTGATGGTTAATCAAATAAATATCCAAAATGATCAATTGCTTACGGAGTTGGCGATCCTTAAAAATAAGAATGAAGATGATATCAAGGTGTTCCTCTTGACATAGATTTTCTGTTGCTATTGAGTCTAGGAACGTCGTACTATAAAGAGGGATGCAACTTTGATGGCTTTGCTCTTGTCTCGGTGCTCAAATTGATCCAATAACCTTTGGGGGAGTGTTTAGAAAACCTATGTATGATTTTGGAGCTTGGTAATAGCTGGGTTGGATAGCCCTTTAAATTATCTTTTCGTAGAGTCCATGATCACCTAAATCTACCTCCGGAGTCAAAAGTTATGGGCATTTTTCTATCCGCTGTCTGCCTGTATTGTTCCAATCGACAGTGCCGATCCGGAACTCAGAAAAACGTGTTTTCCTTGCCCTCTGTGGTTCCCTCATCGGCAGTGCCGATGCAGGACATCCAGAGCCCCAAACGGCTAGTTTTGAGCCTCTCTATCGGCAGTGCCGATGCGGGACATCCAGAGTCCCAAACAGCTAGTTTTTGAGCCTCCCCTATTTATACCCCTTTTGTTCCCAACGGTTGGGGTGCCAAAAATACATCAAAGAAACATCCATTTGAGCCAAAAATTATCTCTCCACTCTCTATTGATTAGTGCTATACCTTGTGGGTGAGATTGGGTGAGAGATTGAGAGAGAAAGAGCAAACCTCCATTATTGATCACTTGAGCAAGCAAGCAATCGTTGTGGCATTTGTTACTCTTGGGAATTCATCTCCTAGACGATAAGGTGTTGCCCGGTGAGCTTCCAAGCTTGTGGTGAGCCGCAGGAAGTTTGTGAAGGTTTCGATTGACCTCCGAAAGGAAAGGAATTAAGAGAAAGAAATTTGAGGAAAAGGGTTGAAAGAGACCCGGCTCAAGTGTGACCGAGCCCCTCAACGGAGACGTAGGACTCATTTGAGGAGTCCGAACTTCGGTAAACAAATATTGTGTCTCCGTGTGCTCCTTTATTTACTTGTTATTTTTTCATACTCTAGGGTTTGCTCTTATATTTGCTTAAATTACTAGATCTACTTGTGTAGCTTATGTCTAGTAGTTGCTATATTGTTGTAGTGCTTCATATTAACTGTTGTAGTCTTTTCATCAACCTAATAACTGTGAAACCAACTCAGATTTACATTTGGCCTACTTTCTGTACCACTATCGGCACTGCCGATTGAGCATCGGCAGTGGCCATCGGCACTGCCGATCATACTGATTTTTTGTTAAGTCAAATTTCACAAAAATTTATAGTTTCGCCTATTCACCCCCCTCTAGGCGACATCAAGGTCCTTTCACTTCCGCTAGATGTCATGATGTTCTCTCTTAGCCTGTGCGCCATGCTCATGTACCCCAATGATAATGTTTAACTTATGGAGTTGGAACCCTGTTAATCTATCTTATCTTTGTGTTTTGATCTTTTTTTTATAGTTTTATGGTATTACTTGTGAATGGATGTACAAGCTATCCTCCTTGGCATAGCTGTGAGGTACGAGCGACACGGTTTTGCCTTTTGGTAAAATCAGGTCGTCACAGTCGTCGTTGCCTCCGGCCGAGCCGCCGCCGTATCGTGCCTCGTTCACTCCAGCGCCGTCGCTTGCCGCACCCGCGCAGCCGTGCTGTGCTCGCGCAAGCCCTAGCGTCGCCGCAAGCCGCCGCCTCCTCTACCCAAATTGCCACCGCCTCGCCGACGTGCATTGTCGCCGTGCGCCTCTGCTCCCTCGCCGTCGCAGTACCGTTGCCGCCAGTTCCCTTCTCGCGCAGGCGCACTACTGCCAGAGTCGAGCTCCACCACTGATTGTTAGGGCAAAGCTTAGCCCTTCCTCTCCTTCTACACTATCGGTGTCAAAAGTTCCATCGTTTCGGCGATCAGTTGCAAGATCGTTGCGATTCTCGACTTTGGATTCTCCAGTGTATTGTGCTTTCCCCTATTCATCGATTCATGCCCTAAAATTCGAGCAATTAGCGCTAATTTATGCAATTGGATTAATTGCCCAATGTTTAGTTGCATTAATTAGGTAATTAGCTCAACCTAACTGCAATTAATTCCATGTCTATCTGTAAATTGCATGTCTAGGGTTTGTCTCTCGTTTAGTCTACAGTTAGATTTATTACCTATTATTTGACTGCACACTAGATGACTCGCACCAGCCACATATAGTCGATGATCACTGTTGTTACTTTGCATATTTGTCTAGTGATCATGTTCTTCATTCAGTGCTAGGATTTCTATTACGCATTCTTACCTAGCGGTGCTTTGCTTGTAGATTTTATATAGGTTCTATGCTCATCCTGTCTATACCTACATACGTGCAGTGACACTTGTCAACAGCAGAGATGGTAGGATCAGGTCAGGACAAGGGTAAGAGCAAGATGCCAGAGAAGCCTAGAGGCAGGAAGCGGACCAGGCTAGACCCAGAGTCAGAGAGGGCCAGGAGAGTTGCCAGACACCTAGATGCCATGGAGGAGTCACGTAGGACACAAGGGATACAATTGATCTTAGAGCTGTCTGGTGACACTCAGGGACTCAGGAGGAGTACCCAGCAGAGGACAATGGCTACAGGAGTGACTCCAGCACCTTGGTCATAGAGTACTCCGGCTTCCCGTCAGGGGAGGTCGTCGAGACCTACGGAGCAGGGATCCTCCAGACAGCAGAACGAGTTTGAGGAGGAGAGCTCAGAGTACGAGTCTGAGGAGCTCGAGGAGACAAAGGAGACCGAGCAGACACAACCAGCTGGACCCCAGAGGACAGCTCACCGGGCAGGAGACCCGAGGTGCACCTTTGAAGTGTGCACGAGGAGGCTGCAAAGACTAGTAGAGCCAGTTGGAGAGACAGGCATTCTTAAGGTTCCTACGAAGGATCTTAAGACGCTTAGTCTGGTCTCCTTTAAGCAGTGGGTTCTAGTCCTCAGGGACCCGGCTGTAGGAGAGAGGTACTAGACCAGTCTTCAAAGGAGGATTGGTGAGGGCTTGAGACCCTACCTTGCCATGAAGGGCAAGGCTGGACTGTTTGTGCCGTAGCAGTACACTACCTACCAGGCTATGAGGAGAGCCACAGGCACAGACATGGAGCAGTACTTTACTTACTTGCCTGGATTAGCGGAGTTAGTCACTGAGCCCTACAGATTCAGAGAGGATATCGTGTTTGAGTTCTATGACACACTTTGGGTAGCCAGAGTCCGCTCTGAGTTTTGGTTCTTATACAGAGGACAGCCACAACGTGTTACCAGAGAGGATCTCATAGCTAGCTTTGGACTTCTTGCTTTAGATTTTCAGCTATACAAGAGTGCCTATGGTACCCTCGCTCCACCCCGCAGACCACAGGGAGGGACCCTACCTCCAGACGAGATGGTGTCAGTCGCCTTTCCACCACCGCACACCCTAGGTTTTGACAGAGGCCCTACGAGACTCACCGCAGAGGCCAAGGTGGTTAGAGCGATAGTCACCAGGATTATCATTTCTAGGTGTGAGTACAGAGAGGGCAATGGCAGCCATACTGAGGAGACAACCATTTGACTTGGCTGATTTACTGATTGGTGAGATGGAGGAGGTTATCTCTGAGAGGGTAGGAGAATGTCACTTAGTCTATGGTCCATACATCTGCTATATTTTGAGGAGGATGGGACTAGTGACAGAGGAGCAGTATGACATGTTCCCTGAGGTGACCAACAGCTACTCACCTCGAGTCCCCAGGGGTTCACAGTCAGCCTCGAGTCAGCAGACGGGAGAGGAGGAGCAGGAGACACCGCCAGTCACTCACGAGCAGGCAGCTCATCCAGAGACGATGATTCTTGAGTCAGCCAGTACATGAGCACCTCCCAAGCCTGCAAGGACACTGTCAGAGGACACTATCACTGTTGCAGTACTTGCAGGACGCCTGAGTGAGTTCATTCAGAGCACAACTCTGGATAGACGTCAGATGATGGAGGTCATCAGTGGACATGCAGAGCTTCAGCAATAGCAGATGATGCTGATGACTACACTGATGACCCAGATGGCCGAGTTCACTTAGAGACAGGCCAGCCAGCAGCCAGGATCTTCTACTGTTCCATAGTTTTCGATGCTGCAGACAAAGCTAGGCCCCTTCACTGCCATGATGACAGTCCAGTCTAGCGGGTTGTCACACTTAGGGGTGTTATCGACAGGGGGAGCAGGACAGACTCATTCACCAACTCAGTTCTCCCCAGTGTCTGCCTTCTCAGTATCTGTGTTGTTCACTTCACCGACCTACTCTTCGACTTCACAGATGGCAGAACCTTCCTCCTCTTAGCAGCTACTAGTCAGGAGTCTATATTCTAAGATAGTGCACACTACACATGCAGAGTCCCAGACAGCCCTAGAGTCAGCTACATCTCCACCCCCTTCTGCTACAGACGCCCCTCTAGTCACACCTGAGGTAGCAGAGGATCTTGTCCGCCGTGGCTTTACTCAGGAGGATGTGGATGATCTTGCTCTTCTTCAGGCGAAAGTTGCCAAGGAGACATCCACAATCCCACCAGCAGGGCAGGACAGAGGGTCTGAGTCACCGGTAAACCTTGACAGCAGGACCCAACACAGGAGCAGCCCAAAGCAGAGCCTTCAGAGGACGTTGCTGCACCACCTCTTTCGATCATGAGTGCTTAGTTATTTCTCTTTTCCTCTTTCCAAAGGGGGAGAAGTAGTCATAGGTCTAAGGGGAGTGGGAGTGTGATCCGGTGCGATCGAGAGTCACTAGCTTGTATATAGGGGGAGCATACATGTACATTGGTTTTGGGGCATAGATACATTTGGATCTTATTTTGATGGATTTATTGAGTGTTCATGGATTTTGATGAGTCATGGTTTTCATTCACGTGTGTTTGACTCATCTTGATCTCACTTGGTTTATTTTCAAACGTAGTGCTTTGTTCTTCATTATTTACCCTTTGTGCCTGTGTATGATTCCATGATGATGATTGCTTGTTCTTAATTCCTATCATTGCCATGTTATCCTATTGCATATCATCATTCATGTCTTACATTGCATGTTTTTATACTTTAATTAATATCTTCACATAACATGCATGCATATCATCTAGAGTATACTCTTCTTTCTTATTTCTCTTAGCTCTTGATGACACTTGATTGAGTAGGACCTTGATTATTCAATGCTTATGCTTTTGAGGTTCCTCTCGATCGTTGTGTAGCTCTTTTAGCCCTGTTGTTTTATGATAAAGATTATGATAAGTAGTGGTTGTCATTAATCACCAAAAAGGGGGAGACTGTAAGCTTCATGACCATTGATGATTGGATCCCCAAGGTATGAATGTTTTGGTTATAGATGACAACTATGAAATTGCGGGCTAATATCTATATAAGTGTTGTCTATGCATGAATCATCTCTAAACTCTATTACAAATCACATGGATGATGGTTGCCTTGGCGATGGATGACAATGACCACAGGCATGGAGGCTTATAAGTTTGATGGAGTCCAAAGGTTGATGAAGATGGATCAAAGCTAAGGACAAGCTATGGAACAAGTGTTGGGAACACTTGTCTTGTTGTTAGGGCTTTGAGTCTATAGGAAAAACCGGACTATCAAGGGGGTCTAGGTCATGTCTCTTAGGTGATGTGCATGGATGCTCAGTAAAATCATAGGCACTAGGTGACAGTGAAGAAGCTAATGAGCTGTTCAGAGAAGCCGGGAAACGAAGTCAAGCGAGGACGAGAAGTTTTAGCTTCTGGACATAGTGACCGGACAGAGGGATCACTGGAGGCTGGACTATACGGTCACTAGGAGGATAGGAATTCCAGAGAAAAGACTCATTGAGGAAACTGCCAAAGTTGAAGTCTGCAGAGACCGGACGGTCTGGTCTGTACAAGTCAACTCTAGGCAGTGAGCAAGCGATTCTGGAAATGTTTCTGTAATAGAGAGAGAAACGGACTGGACGGTCCGGTCAACTGACCATACGGTCCGGTCAGTACGAGTCAGTAGAGGGGCAGAGCCGTTGGAGCTGAAGACTATAGTGACCGGACAGTCCGGTCAGTATGCCCAGAATGTTGATTTCATGGAGGAACGACCAGTTTGAGGTTGGAATCCTATATAACTTTGTTGCTGGGGTCTTGGAGACCTCTCTTGGCCGGTGGAAATACTTGGAGCATTTAGTGAGAGCCAAGAGGAAAAGAAGAGAGCACTAAGAGGAGATATTGCATGTCTTGAGAGTGCTAGTGAGAGTAACTTGAGCATTGATGCACATCTAATGCTAGGGTGTACTTGAGGGTGTGATTTAGGTTGTTACTCTTGGTCTATGGTGTGACCTAGACCGGTTAGGTGTCGGTGATCAAGCCTATCGTGATCGGTTATGAAGGTCGTCACACGTTTGTACCCCGTTTGAGTCCGCCGGTGAAAGGGGCATTGCTAGTGAGCACCCGTGTTGGCTCGGGGAGTCCGGCAAGTTCTCGAGGGACGCGAGCTTGTGCCTTGGTGGCAGCGGTGACGCGCACCTTGTCTTTACTTCGGGAGTGATTGCGGGCTCGTGGGCGAGAACTCCACATTGGTGGCGGGAGGGACCGGGACTCCGGCGGAAGTGGTCCAACGAGGAGCATGTGTAGGATCTTGGCCTACTAGAATTGTTTGGTTCCAACGATTGCTAGGTTCTAGTAGTGTAAATTGATGTATTCGGGTTTGTGGTCGGCTTACCGATTCACCCCCCTCTCGGTACGCCTTCGGTCCTTACAACTAGAGGTGCGTCGGCACGTAACCCGAATAAGAAAGCCAGCCCGAGTACGCCCTGACATGGTTTTAACCGGGCTCGGGTCTGCCCGCGGCATGGTGCGGGGTGTGCTACGGGTTAATCCCAGGCCCGTAGAGTACGCATGTCGACATGCAGCTCAGCTCAGGAAGGGTGTCAACCCGCTAAGACGTCAATAGACTGTAGCCCAACGTGGTAGTGCTCCTAGCCCACCTAGCGAAAACGCCCCCATGCTCGCATAGCCGCACACGCCTCCTAGGCCCCCTAGGCCCCTCAGGTGCCCAACCTTGCTTGCCGCGTTGTGCCGCACCCTCCCTCTCCTCTGTCCCAGGCGGTCGACCGCTGTCGCCTCCCTCTCCTTTGCCCCTGGTGGCCGCGGCTTGCTCGTTCTCCCTCCCGACCGTCGCCCCCTCCCTTTGCTCTGACCACGGCCCTCTCCCTCTCCTCTCGCCAGCCCAAGGTAGTTTTATTTTAAAAAAACTTATAATAAACTTATGAAGCGTAGATTCAGAATTAGAATTACAATTGATCCTCAAATCAATGGTAGAAACAGAGTTTAATGCACCATAATCAAATATATGGGCATGGTCGTTATAAAAGTCTGGTATTTCCTCCAAATGTAGTTATTAGCTATTGAGGGAGTAGTATTCTTTTATGACGATGACATTGACGACATCAAACTAAAATGAGATGAAAAGTCTTCTCATTTTAAAAGACGCTTAATGATAACAACTTTTAACAATACTATCTTTGTTACATATTACTTATAGGTGGAAATAAACCGAGAAGTAGAGAGATAGAGATAAAAATATATTGAGATGAGAAAAAGATATATTAGACCAGTCTCAATGCACTCTTTTATTATACTATTTTAAAAATAGTTTTTAGGTAAATGAGCCACATCCTTTCATCCTGATAAAAGGCGTCTCACATAGATAAAAGAAAACCTTCTCTCTCTCTTCATAATTATCATGCCATATCAGTAAAAAAATACATATAAAGAATCATTAACACATAAGATCAAAATGTTTGTGTGATACTCATTGTTATTATTTCGTTATTGTTAGGATAAAAAGGTACATAACAAAACTATTTTTCTTGCCTTAACACCATCAATTAAAAAACCAATTAACTCCGGAGCATATGTATATGTCCTTCAATTTGCTCCTTCAGAATTCTCTGTTTTTATTAGCTGGTACTACCTTCGTTTTAGAATATAAATATTTATTGACTTTTCAGAATTATATTTGACCACTTGTTTTATTTAATTTTTTTAAAATATAAAAATAAATATATTAAATTTAAAATATATGTAATGATAAATCAGAATATAAAAAAATAACTAATATTTTAAAAATAATTTTAAAAAGTTAACAAATACTTACATTTGAAACGGAGGGAGTATATTATGGTGAAGTCGGACCCACTTGCAGTGGCACGCCAATGCACCTGCACTTGCGTCGTTCGTCACGCCGTAGCCCCACCAGTTAATTGTCTTATTGACCCTTCCCAACCCCAACCAAACAAGGAGACAGAGAAGACGCGCACCACAAAACGCAGAGATTCAGATCCACCTGCCCGCGTCCTCTCCTCCTCGGTTTCCTCTCCCACCACCCACCCACCAGATCCCGTCGGTCTCGGCGGCCGTGCCCGTGGGAGGTCCGAAGAGCGGTAGCAGGAAGAGGCGCAGGTTGTGACCCTTGAGGAGAGGAGGCGGGCGACAAGATGTTCCTGTGGGACTGGATCTACGGGGTGCTCGCCTCTCTCGGGCTGTGGCAGAAGGAGGCCAAGATCCTCTTCCTCGGCCTCGACAACGCCGGGAAGACTACGCTGCTCCACATGCTCAAGGACGAGGTACCGTGCCGCCGGATCCGCGCCGCCTCTCCTCAGATCCGACGCCCGATCGGATCGACCCTGCTCATTTCTTCATGGCCTTCGATCTTTCTGACTCTCCCGCGTGTGCCTCTCTTTTGCAGCGATTGGTGCAGCACCAGCCGACGCAGCACCCGACGTCCGAGGAGCTCAGCATCGGCAAGATCAAGTTCAAGGCCTTTGACCTCGGTGGCCATCAGATCGCGCGCCGCGTCTGGAAGGACTACTACGCCAAGGTATTTCTCTGTTCCATTATTTCCTTCACACGCACTGCGCGGTCAGATCTCTTCGACGGCGTCAAAGCTTTGCATGCTGCGCTGACTATTCAGGCGCTTCGTTTATTGAAAATTATGGCCGTTAAATCCATGAATGATGTCATAGGCTACAAAGGCTGTCTTTTTCTTTTCTTTTTGGTGATGTTAGAAAAACGTAGGGAAGTGGTGAATTACCAGAACTATGTTTAGGAATTTTCCACCTAATATAAATTTTGGGGAAATCAATAAGAGCTGTGAATCTGTGATATGGAAGCGATGTCATGTCAGTACGTGGTCGAAATTTCTGGGTCACTTGTGGTTGCTTAGGGGCTCTGTCAAAATGATCAGAGGGATTTTATAATCTTTTGTTTGTGGTTTGGGCTTGTTTGCATAGCGGGTACGCCAGGCCCTGAAGAAGAGAGAATATTTATAATGTCAATCGCTAAAACTTGCTCATTGCACTGAATTTTTGTAAGTGACAGTATATTTACGTTCATATATAGTAATCAGCAAACCAGCACCTAAATAGATTTTGCAAACATGACAATACATTTCATACCTCTAGTAATGCTTTTCCCCACATGTTTGTGTGCATGCCAGGATACTTTGATGGCTTATGTTGCTTTACTTTAGAGGCTTCCTCAACTAAATTGTTCTTATGCTCATTATTATATTACCATAAGTTATTTGCTGGTTCTCAGATACATCATTTATGTAGTCACTCCTTTGTTGCTCATGCTGCTATGTGTATACTTTTCCTAAACTGTTGTTTATGCTCTACTTTGGTCCTTAATGTTTCTGTGAAATATTGAAATGATTGATTCAGCTGCCAACAAATTCATGTAGTTTTTTTTTTTTGCATAAGGGATTGATCTTATCAGTAGTCTATTGTTTTTTTCCAGCAGGCTTTTAGATATTTGCCTGATTAATTTTCTTATCCTAACAGGTTGATGCTGTAGTATACCTAGTAGATGCATACGACAAGGAGCGCTTTGCTGAATCAAAAAAGGAGCTTGATGCTCTCCTTTCTGATGATTCCCTGGCCAATGTTCCATTTCTCATCCTTGGCAACAAGATTGATATTCCATATGCTGCTTCTGAAGAGGAGTTGCGGTATCATCTAGGCCTTAGCAACTTCACAACCGGGAAGGGCAAGGTCAACCTAGGGGACTCCAACGTCCGGCCTCTTGAGGTTTTCATGTGCAGTGTTGTTCGCAAGATGGGCTATGGTGACGGCTTCAAGTGGGTCTCCCAGTACATCAAGTAGAGCCCTTGACGTGGCGCATGCTCAGCCCAGCAACATTTTGCCTTGTTATTTGTTCTGGTGGGTTGTTTGTCACGACAGTGATGATCATCATGACGGTATCAAGGGGTATGAAGAGAAAACAGTGCTTAACATCGGGGAACATGTTGAATCCAAACAATTTGTTATGTCAAACTCCTAAAATTCTTTTGCTTTTCCATAGGATGTTTACTGAGGACTTAATGGCGATGGATTATATGATTATTGGTTTCTTAAATTATGTCTTATGTTTACTTGTTGATGCTAAATAGTATTTTACATTTTCAATGTACGTGTCTATCTTTTAATAAAATTTTCATGGGTTTCCATCTGGTCTTCCTCAAGATAACGTTACACTCACGGACCTACCCATTGCTCTGCAGTAAACATAAAGGTTAAGTGGTAATTGCGGTGTCAGATGGCTCAGTTTACAGAGTTGAACAGCATGTCTAATTCTTTGTGTCATTGAAAATTACATTGTTCCCTTATAAACAAATTATAACTTTCCTTCTATGTTATTATATTAAATTATATATATTTTTATAAGCTATTTTTTATATTTACCTTTTAAATTATTGTTAAATATGATGGAAAAGACCAATATACCCTTAAGATGAAATCTAGCAAATTATCTTAAATTTTTGTTGGTTGTATCATAATAAAAAGTAAGTGGTTATTTTGACTTTTGGTACATTTTTAATACCAGTATTGTAATAAAAATCAAAAATTTATTATATTCATTTGGGAATTCATCCATAGTTTTATAAATAGTATTTCTGAAATTTTCTAAATTTTGTCTTAAGGATAAATTTGTTTTTTGTATCATAATTTAACAACCAAATAGATAAAATAGCAAAAATAACACATAAAGGATTGGAAATTTGAAATGATGGTATGTAAAGTAAGTTATAATTTTGGATGTTTTATAAGAGATTGATATAAGTTTTGATGATGTAGAAGGAATTTGCTCTAAAATAAAACGAGAAACCAACCAAAGAATGAAAATTCATCGGTGACGAAGCAACAAATGAAAGAAAGGATGGATCAACTCAAATCCCACCGTTGATTGAAACAATGCACGTTACAAGTAGCAGTAGTTAAAACGATTACAACTTTGAAGTTCCATGCTTTTTTTTCTACGCAATTACTTGACAGTGACCAATGCTGAAAATGATTATCATGGAAATCCAATATTATTATCAATTCTAGTGAAGATAAAAAAATAAGTCTGATTTGACATCTACATTAGTTACATATTAATAATTATTTATATCCTTGTCAAGATTAAAACTGAACAGAATGGGCCTTTGAACCTTGCCTGATAGTAGTGTTGTCTAAATGAGCCATGTCAAGCGCTAGAAGCATGAAATTTCCGGCACAGTCCAAACGATTTGTTTCATTTCATGTCAGGGCTGGCACAACCCGAGGCTATGGGCCTTGTTTAGACGGACGGGGCAGCACGAGCATGATCCGTTTAGCCATCGGCCCACGAAGCACACTGTAGACTCAGTTAGACACGATCCAAAAATATTTATTATGTATTAATATATATATGTTTTACTACTTACTAGATTGACATAGTGATAAAACAACTTAGTTCAATCTATAAGTTTTGAATCTTATTTGCCACCTGTAAGGATCATGACCATTGAGGTCACCCTGAGGTATGAATGTTTTCGTGATAAATGATAAATATAAAATGTGACAATGATCATAAGTATGAAACTTGATGAGCTTGATGGAGTCCAAAGATTGATAAAGATAGATCAAGGCTAAAGACAAGCTATGGAGCAAGTGTTGGGAACACTTGTCTAGTTATTAGGGCTTTAAGTCCATAGGAAAAACCGGACTATCAAGGGGGTCTAGGTCATGTCTCTTAAGTTACGCTAGTAGGCGATGTGTATGAATGCTCAGTGAAATCATATGCACTAGGTGACAGTGGAGAAGCGAAGGAGCTGTTCAAAAAAGCCAGAAAACGAAGTCAAGCGAGGACGAGAAGTTTCAGCTTCTGGACAGAGTGACCGGACAGAGAGATCAATGGAGACCAGACTGTACGGTCACTAGACGATGAGAGAGGAGTCAGCAAAGAATCTGTCTGTGCTGGAGTATGTAGAGACCGGACGGTCCGATCTGTATGGTTCAGCGCAGGGCAGAGAGGAAGCGGCTATGAAAATATTTCTGTAATGGAGAGAGAAACGGACCGGACAGTCCGGTCAGCTGACTGTACGGTCCGGTCAGTTCAAGGATCAGTAGTGGGCAGGGCCGTTGGAGCTGGATTTGCAGTGACCGGACTGTCCGGTCAGGTAGTGACCGGACAGTCCGGTTAGTACACCCAGAAGACTGATTTCGTGGAGCAACGACTAGTTTGAGATTGAAAGCCTATATAACTTTGTTGTTGGGGTCTTGGAGACCTCTCTTGGTCAATGGAATTGCTTGGAGCATTTGATGAGAGTTAAGAGGAAAAGAGAAGAGCACTAGGAGGAAATATTGCATATCTTAAGAGTGTTAGTGAGAGTAACTTGAGCATCTTGCACATATAAGGCTAGGATGTTCTTGAGGGTGTGATCTAGGTTGTTACTCTTGGTCTATGGAGAGGCCTAGACCGGTTAGGTGTCGGTGATCGAGCCTATCGTGATCGGTTGTGAAATCCGTCACATGTTTATACCTGGTTTGAGCCCGCCGGTGAACGGGGCATCAATAGTGAGCGCCCGTGTCGGCTCGGGGAGTCTGGCAAGTTCTCGAGGAAGGCGAGCTTGTGCCTTGGTGGCAGTGGTGATGCAACTGTGTCTTCACTCCGGGAGTGATTGCAGGCTCATGTGTGAGAACTCCACTTGGTGGCGGGAGGGACCGGAACTCCGGTAGGAGTGGTCCAATGAGGAGTAGGGGAAGGCGCCATCCTTCCGAGACCTCGGGAAAAAATCATGAGCCATCTCTTACTCTACTCCTTAGTATGATGCTTTACTTTCCGCATTTACATACCGTGCTATTCATGCTTGTGTTCTTAACTTGCTCTAGTTGACTACCTTGTAGACTTGCATGAATATGCTTCTTTACTTACTAGTTGTGCTTAGTTTCTGCATTTGATCACTAGCATATATAGGAGTTGCTTTAGCTTGATTGAACCCTAGTATGTATTATGCCACTTGTGCTTGTATGCTTACATTGCACTTGATTTAGTAGACTTGCATGTGTAGGACTTCTTGCTAGCTAGTTGTGTGCTTCCGCGAATCTTTGATTACTAGTTTTCATAGAAGTTGTATTGCTTTGTGTGATGCACTAGTATGCCCTGGTTGTTGTTGCTTTCATAGTTTCTTTATCTTGCTAGTGTGATCACCACTAGAATTGTGATAGGAGTTGTTCTGAGTGTTTGGTTTTAGGAATTGGCAAATTTGGTACATAGTGCGAGTTCCCAATTCACCCCCTCTCGGTCACTCGGTCCTTTTAAGTGGTATCAGAGTCAAGTGCTCATCATAGGGATTAGCCGCCTTGAGTAGTAACCGTATTGAGTTGGGATGTCATACCATTCGAGGCCGGGTCATGGCTCATGGAAGGATTGCTTGAAAAGCTACCTAAATGCCATGATTCCGGATGAGTTGATGGATACTCTTGTGGACTTTGCCAATACCTTTACCGATGATCATATGTATGATGATAATGATTATTGTGTGACTGTGCCTTGTTCTAGTGAGTGCCTAGATTCTTTTAGTGATAACTTGATAGGTTGCTCTACTAGTGTGCCTAATGTGATGTTTGATGATGATGTTTCTCTTGATCTTGCTTGCTTCACTAGCATGACTAGGATTGATGATAGTGTGCCTCTTGATCTTGCTAGTGATTCACTTGTTGAGGAGTTCTTTGCCTTCCATGCTAATGATAATGAGAACTTACTTGACTCTCTTATTCGCTTGCAAGGTATTGTAGGCAAGATTGAAGCAAATGAAGAATCTATCAAGCTTCCCAAGATCGTGATAGTCGAGAAGATCCTCACCTTGCTTCCTAGCAGCAAGCTCCTCTACATCACCCTTGATCTCATCATGGAGAAGGATCTCTCCATCGAGGATGAAATTGGGTTGCTGTTCGAGGATGAGGAGATCATTACAAGCTTGGCCAGGAAGATGACATTCAAGGCAAACAATGAAGCATCTTCAAGTAAAGGGTAAGAAGTAGCTTCGAGCTCAAACTTCTTTGATCCCTCCACGAGATTGTCTGGCAACAACTTTTACCACCCCTTCGGATCAAGACCTACACCAAGCTCATAATCAAACGCTTAGTCAAACTCTACCTTAAGTGTCCTTCCAAGATCTACTCCAAGCACTTCAGGTGTACCACGCGTTGGTGTGAGAGATGCTCATACGATCTCCTGAGATGATCGACCTCACTACTACGGCTGCGGCGCCTTCACCTCCTCCACCACATGATCGACTTTAGCATCTTCGTCGAGCTCACCAACAGGATCTCTTCTTTCAATTTAATGAATTTGTGAGGAATCTGGATGATGATCTTTGTGAGACTCTCTTGAGCATTTATGATTTTATGTGCAGCATAAACCCTTTTAGAGGTCTTTGAAGGATCCCATCATATGAAGTGATTGATAGGCTCTTCTTGCAAATGACAACTCCTAAGAGGAGTTTCTTACTTGAGGAGGTAATCAGCAGAAGGCATGAGCTCTCAATTGAGAGGGCAATGAAGATGATACTTGCGCTCCACTCACAAGTTGGGAGCATGTCACTGGCCTGTATGATCCTCTCGACTACTACATCACCCTCGACAATTTGCACATGGGGGATGGTCATGGACAATAGAGGTATCGTGCTCCCAACTATCCTATAAGTTGAAGACTTCATGAAGGGATTGCAAGGATTCCTAACTATGAGGATGGTCTCATTCGACGTGATGAGGTTAGTACAAGTCAATTGAGCAATGCTTTGGATAGTAACTCATCTTCCTCTAGTGCTTGTTTTATGGCTACCACCAGGGTCAACTACAAGAGTGAAGGTACTCATTAGTTCTTGACAGTGGGTGCACCCAACATATGACCAGAAAGCCAACCATATTCACCAACATTGATGAAAACAAAGACAGTGAAAAGGTGACTTTTGGGGATAACTCAAAAGGGAGAGTTAGAGGATCAGGCAAGGTGACCATTACTGAGGATCTCCATCTCTCCAAGGTCTTTCTTATGGAAACCCTCAACTTCAACCTCTTGTCTATTGGTCAACTCTGTGACAAGGGATTGAAGTGCACATTTGATGAGGATGGTGCTTTGATTGAGAATGCAAAGAAAGGGCTAGTATTTCATGGAGTGAAACATGGGAACTTGTATGTCACGGACTTCAAATCAAGCAACATGCCACCAAGTACTTGCCTATTCACTAAGGCAACAAAGGGATGACTGTGGCATAGTAGACTAGCACATGTTGGAACGAATCAACTCAGAAAAGTGGTCAAGAGGAATCTAGTTGAAGGAATCAGGGATGTCACCTTTGAGAAGGACAAACTGTGTAGTGCTTGTCAGGTTGGAAAGCAAGTTGCATCATCTCACTCCATCAAGTCATTCATGTCTACATCTCGTCCTCTAGAGCTCTTGCATATGGACTTGTTTGGGCCAACACATTACAAGAGTCTGGGAGGGAACCTATATTGCTTCATGATTGTGGATGACTTCACAAGATACACTTGGACTTTATTTCTTGTGGACAAGTCTCAAGCAAGTGACATCTTCAGGAAGTTTGCAAGAAGAGCAAAGAATGAATTCAAGACTAGCATTATGAAGATAAGAAGTGACAATGGGACTGAGTTCAAGAATACAATAATGGAGAAATATTGTGACAACAAGAGGATCAAGCATGAATTCTCAGCTACATATACTCCCGAGTAGAATGGAGTAGTGGAGAGGAAGAACAAGACACTCATCACCCTTGCTCGTATCATGTTCGATGAGTATGGAACTCATGAGAGATTTTGGGCTGAAGCAATCAACACAGCTTGGTACACCTCAAACCGTGTATATCTCCACCGGTTGCTGAAGAAGACACCCTATGAGCTATTGGTTGGACAAAACCCGATGTTTCCTATTTTTTCGGGTCTTTAGCTGCACTTGCTATATTCTCAAGAAAAGGAGGAAACCCAAAAAATCTGAGAGCAGAACTGATGAAGGCATTCTTGTTGAGTATTCAGGGACTTCTAAAGCATATCAGGTCTACAACTCAGCCACAGGATGTGTGGAAGAATCTTATGATGTGCAATTTGATGAGTCAAATGATTCTCAGAAAGGAGATGAGTTTCATGAAGTGAATATTGGAGATGAGCCCATGAGGGAAGCCTTGAGAAACATGCCCGTGAGCGAGGTTTTACCCCACGAGGCCAATGATGGTGATATTGATGAGTCCTCAACTCCACCATCTCAACCAACTTCTTCCTCCGAGGTGCAAGAACCAACCCAAGTTGCCATTGACACACCCACTAGTTCCTCCCAAGATTCGTTGAGAGTGAATCCATCTACCCATGAGGAAACCCAAGAGAGAAGTGAGCCTCAAGCCTCCCCACATACTTCACCTCGAGCCACTTCTCCAAGCTCTTCACATGATACTTCTTCATCCACACCAAGCTCTAGTTCTAAGACAACAAAGCATATGAGTGATTCCCCCGCCTCACTAAGAATCCAAGACACTCATATCTCAAGAGAGTAAGCAATCCATAATGCACAAGATACTTCACCTAGAGCTCCTCCCACTCAAGAAGAACATCTTCCTAGACCCAAAGCCATCAACAAAAATCACTCACGTGACTTGATTATTGGGATTCCATCTCAAGGAGTGAGGAGAAGGAGAAATCAATACAAGCCTAAAAGGACCGAAGGCGTACCGAGAGGGGGGGGGGGGTGAATCGGTAAGTCGACCACAAATCCAAATACTTCAATTTCACACCACTAGATCCTAGCAATCATTGCAACCTAAGTAATTCTATGAGGCCAAGACCCTACACATGCTAGTGTTCATGATGAATACAAATGAGGAAGCTAAACACACTAGCCTATGCAAAGTCATAAGTCAACCTAGTTACTAGAGCACACAATTGCGGAATAGTAAAGAGGGGTCAAGGAATGCTCATGATTTTTTCCTGAGGTCTCGAAAGGATGGTGCCTTCCCCTACTCCTCGTTGGACCACTCCCACCACCAATGTGAAGTTCTCACACACGAGCTTGCAATCACTCCCGGAGTGAAGACACGATTACGTCACCGCTGTCACCAAGGCACAAGCTCGCCTCCCTTGAGAACTTACCGGACTCCTCGAGCTGACACGGGCGCTCACTAGCGATGCCCTTTTCACTGACGGGCTCAATCCGGGTACAAACATGACGGCCTTCACAACCAATCACGATAGGCTCGATCACCGACACCTAACCGGTCTAGGTCTCACCATAGACTAAGAGTAACAACCTAGATCACACTCAAGGACACCCTAGCCTTAGATGTGCAAGATGCTCTAGTTACTCTCAGTAGCACTCTCAAGATATGCAATATCTCCTCCTAGTCCTCTCCTCTTTCCTCTTGGCTCTCACCAAATGCTCCAAGCTATTCCACTGGCCAAGATAGGTCTCCAAGACCCCAGCAATGAAGTTATATAGGCTTCCAACCTCTAAATAGCCATTGCTTCACGAAATTAGTCTTCTAGGCGTACTGGCCGGACTATCTGGTCACTGTAGATCCAGCTCCAACGACTCTGTCCAATGTTGATCCTTGTACTGACCGGACCGTCCGATTAGCTGACCGGACCGTCCGGTCAAACTTTCTCTCGCCATTCCAGAGAGCATCCATTTGTGCACTTCTGTGTCCCGAGCAACCTCTATACAGACCGGACCGTTCGGTCACTATAGGTCTTTGCGCTGACAGATTTCCATCAACCCTTGGACTCCATCAAGCTTACAAGACTGAATGCTTGTGGTCATTGTCATCCATCGCCAAGGCAACTGTCATCATCAATAAGATTTGTAATAGTTTAGAGATGATATCTGCATAGACAACACTTGTGTAGATATTAGCCCATAATTTCATAGTTGTCATTAATCACCAAAACATTCATACCTCGGAGATCCAATTATCAATGGTCATGAAGCTTACAATCTTTCCCTTTTTGGTGATTGATGACAACCACTACTTATCATAAAACATCAGGGCTAAAAGAACCTCAAAAGCATAAGCAGTGAACAAACAAGGTCCTACTCAATCAAGCATCATCAAGAGCTAAGAGAATGAAAAGAGAAAATCACACTCTAGATGATATGCATGCATGTCATGTGTAGATATTAATGAAAGCATAAAGACATGCAATGCAAGACATGAATGATGATATGCAAAGAGGATAGCATGGCAATGCATAGGAATTAAAAGCAATCAATCATCATCATGGAATCATACATAGGCATACAAGATAAATAAAGAAAGACAAGGCACTGCATATGAAAATAACTGCATATGAAAATAAACTAAGTGAGATCATGACGAGTCAAACACAAGCGAATGAAAACTATGACTCATCAAAATCCACGAACATCGATAAATCCATCAAAATAAGATCCAAATGTATCTAACTCCCCAAACCAATGTACACTTATGCTCCCCCTAGATACATGCTACTATCTCTCGATCGTCATAGGATCACACTCCCCCTATCTTTATGTCTTCTCCCTCTATGGTGACAAGCACCAAAAAAGAGGGAAAAACTACTGAGCGCTCGTGGTCAAAGGAAGTGGTGGTGTAGCGACATCCTCTGCGGGCTCTGCTTTGGCTGCTCCTGTGCTGGATCCTATTGCTCTGCTTGAGCTTGTGTCACCTGAGCGTCAAGCTGCTCAAAGTACTCAAGGGCGCATAAATGAATGCTCTCTGGAATGGAGAGAGAAAGACTGACCGGACGGTCCGGTCAGTATGAGGATTAGCAGTGGGCAGAGTCGTTGAAGCTGGATCTGCAGTGACTGGACGGTCCGGTCAGGCAGTGACCGGACAGTCCGATCAGTACGCCCAGAAAGCTGATTTCATGGAGCAACGGCTAGTTGGAGGTTGGAAGCCTATATAACTTCATTGCTGGGGTCTTGGAGACCTCTCTTGGCCAGTAGAATTGCTTGGAGCATTTGATGAGAGCCAAGAGGAAAAGAGGAAAGAGATATTGCATATCTTGAGAGTGCTAGTGAGAGTGACAAGAGAATCTTGCACATCTAAGGCTAGAGTGTTCTTGAGGGTGTGATCTAGGTTGTTACTCTTGGTCTATGGTGAGACCTAGACCGGTTAGATGTCCTTCAGTGCATGAGTAGGCTTCTTTGCTAGCTTGTTGTTTGCTTCCGCGTGTCTTTATCACTAGCCTGCATAGAAGCTGTATTGCCTTTGTGTGATCCACTAGTATGCTTAGGTTGTTGTTCCTTTCATAGGTTTGTAGGAAACCTTTTTTACTCTATGATGATTATTGATGGCGTCCTTGGCAATACCACAAGCATGGAGGCTTGTGAGCTTGATGGAGTCCAAGGGATGATGAAGATGGATCAAAGCTAAGGACAAGCTATGGAGCGAGTGTTGGGAACACTTGTCTAGTTGTTAGGGCTTTGAGTCCATAGGAAAAAACGGACTATCAAGGGGGTCTAGGTCATGTCTCTTAGGTCACACTAGTTGGTGATGTGCATGAATGCTCAGTGAAATGACAGGAACTAGGTGACAGTGGAGAAGCCAAGGAGCTATTCGGAGAAGCGAGGAAACAAAGTCAAGCGAGGACGAGGAGTTTCAGCTTCTGGACGAAGTGACCGGACAGAGGGGTCAGTGGTGACCGGACTGTATGGTCACTAAGAGGATTTGTCTGGGACTTACAGTGGGTAGCGAGGAATCTGTCTGTGCTTGGAGCTGTAGTGACCGGACAGTCCGATCTATAGACCGAACGATCCAGTCTGTGTGGCTCCACACTGAGTAGAGAGGAAGAAGCGCCAAGAAAGTTTCTAGACTGGAGAGAGAAACTGACTGGATGGTCCGGTCAGTTCAGAGATGTTGTCTGGACAGTGCAGCCAACGGTTCTGGGTACCATTCCAGAGAGACCGGATGATCCGGTCTGGCAGTGATCAGACAGTCCGGTCATTGGGTCCAGAAAGGCAACTTCGTGGAGCAACGGCTAGTTGGAGGTTGGAAGCCTATATAACTTTGTTGCTGAGGTTTTGGAGACCACTCTTGTCTAGTGGAATTGCTTGGAGCATTTGGTGAGAGCCAAGAGGAAAAGAGGAGAGCACTAGGAGGAGATATTGCATATCTTGAGAGTGCTAATGAGAGTAACTTGAGCATTGATGCACATCTAAGGCTAGGGTGTCCTTGAGGGTGTGATCTAGGTTGTTTCTCTTGGTCTATGGTGAGACCTAGATCGGTTAGGTGTCGGTGATCGAGCCTATCATGATCGGTTGTGAAGGCCGTCACACGTTTGTACCCGATTTGAGCCCCCCGATGAAAGAGGCTTCGCTAGTGAGCGCCCGTGTCGACTCAGGGAGTCCGAAAAGTTCTCGAGGAAGGTGAGCTTCTGCCTTGGTGGCAGCGGTGACGCGCACTGTGTCTTCACTCCGAGAGTGATTGCGGGCTCGTGGGTAGAAACTCCATATTGGTGGCAGGAGGGACCGGGACTCCGGCGGGAGTGGTCCAATAAGGAGTAGGGGAAGGCGCCATCCTTTCATGACCTCAGGAAAAATCATGAGCATTCCTTGACCCCCTCTTTACTATTCCACAATTGTGTGCTCTAGTAACTAGGTGCTAAAGAACAAGTATGATAACTTCACTAGATTTCCACATGAGAGAGCTAACACTGTTTATTCTCGCTTTCATATACTAGTGGAGGAGATCAATGCTCTTGGGGATGACTTCAAGCTTAAGCTTGTTGAGGTGATAAGAAGATCTTAAGGCTATTCAAAAACCCCAAGTATGAATCCATCATCACCTTCACCTTACAAGGTGACCTCAAGACCAAGACCATAAGGGATGTACTTGGCAAGATCACTGCCTTCAAGAGCTATCAGCTGGGTTTGGATGATCCTCAACTATCCAACCTTGCTCTTCAAGCCGAGAAACAAGAGCCTATCAAGAGCAAGAAGAGAAAGAAGAAGGCAGTAATTGAAGAAGAAGAAGATGATGATGAACATGACTTGAGTGAGGACTTGGCTCTTCTCTTGAAGAATATGAGGACCTTCAAGAACAAGTTTGCCTCCAAGTCCAGGGGCAAATGCTTCAACTGTGGCTCAAGAATCAATTTGTTCAAGAGTGCCCGAAGCCCAAGAAAGAAGGTTTCAAGTCCCAAGAGTCAAGTGATGATGAAGAAGAAGAAGATGAAGAGCCCAAAGCCAAACAAAAGAAGAAGAGTTTTTTCAACAAGGACAAGAGCAAAGGCAAAGGCAAAGCCAAAGACTACAAGAAAAGATTCTCATGCAAGGCCCTTGTTAGGGAGTGGACAAGTGACAACTCAAGCGATGAGTACTCTTCCTCAAGTGATGAAGAAGTGGCCGGCCTAGCCTTGATCAAGACCACATCGCCATGAGCTCTTCCTCCACCTTCCACGTGCCTCTTGGCTGTGAGCCAACTTGGGAAGAGTGAGGACGAGAGCAGTGATGACAGCGATGATGAGGAGCTCTCTTGCGCCGAGCTTTGGAGTATGCTTGAGCAAGCCCGCGACATCGCCGTCAAGAAATCCAAAATGTTGGATATGGTAAGAAAAGAGTGTAAGTTGGCTAAGGACCGTGTTTGTGAGCTTGAGAGTGAGCTCAAGGACCTTATCACATCTCATGAGGCCATAAACAAGAGTTATGACAAACTCAAGGGTGATCATGTAGAGCTACATGAGAAGTACGAGGCACTTGAACTTACTTTTAAGGCTATCAATGTTGATAACCTTGCCTCTTCCTCCTCTAGTTCATTTAAGAGTGATGCTTCTACTATGTGTGATGAACTAACCACCTCGGTTGAGGTTTCTTCTCTTGAGCTATTTGTTTTGGAGGAATATCACAAGCTCAAGGAAGAGAGGAAGATGGTGATGGATGGCTTCAAGAGGCTCACACGTGATAGAGCCATTCACAAGGAGATTCTTGGAAGAAACCTTGTGAACAATGTCTCCCACAGGGGACTTGGCTCATATCCCACCGCCATCGACATCATCGGGACGAGTGACTCCATCCCCACATGGATCAAGCCCCTACTCGTCGACGACCACTATTGCGAGAGGTGTTTCAAGGATGGTCGCACCATCAAGGATTGTCCTATGGTCAGAAGTTCCACTGTTTTGCCTAACGCTAACTTGTTCCATGAGAACACACATTTCAAGCTTTTTAGGAACAAGGATGGCAAGGTAAATGCAAAGGCTTTGGGATCACCAAACAAGAAGAGAAAGGTCAAGAGCATATGGGTGCCTAAGTGCATTGTTGATCTTGAGAGGCCAACGAAGTACAAGTGGGTGCCCAAGAACAAGACCTAGAAGATGATGGTGGTGGTGGACCGGGAGCTTACTTGAAGATCAAGTGAAGTCCACCACAAGTGACATGGACCTCAATGTTATATCTACTCATAAGGGAGGTAACCGTGTTTGTTCTTGGTAGTTGTAGTGTGTTTTTCCTTCTCTTGCATTGCATGGTAACTAGGACTCCTTTGTGACTAGTATGTTTTGCATCCATGCATGTGTAAATAACTAAAAGAAAAACACATAAAAATTAGTCAATGTTTAACCCACTCAAGATAGCTATAAGCAAGGGGGAGTACTTGAGATGGTGGTTTGGCTTCTCTCAATACAAGGGTATGGCTTATAGTGAGTAAGCTTGAGAGGGGTTCAAACTTGACATTGTTAGGTTTCCTTTGTGTCTTGTTTTATATTGCTTGCATTCACATGGCATGTTTACTTTCATTGCATATGTAAAATGCTTGTTGCATGCATCATATAGAAAACACAAAGGAGACTTGTCTCACTTGGAGATATTTGTGCCTCATGATCTATATGAGATTACATCTTCACAAGTGTGACCAAAGGAAAGGATTGTGCTTCATGCCCATTGAGCAAGCTCTTATAAACTCTGAGGTTAAACCCACTCGCTCCGTTCATGGACTAAGGCTCATACATATCCTTTTGGCTCTTATTTGCTTTGGTTCTTATTTGCTCGATTCTTCATTTGGCATTTGCAAAAATTATAAGGCCATAAAGAGCCACTATTTGAAAAAGAGTGTTTGAGAGTTCCCTTCATGCTCCAAGTGCAGTGTTTATTTGGGTGTTAAGTGAGGACGCTTGGAAAATGGAGAAATTCCTTGATTCTACGTAAAATCTGGTAGTGACCGTATAGTCCGCTCTAGGGAACGTACAGTCCGGTCTATGCTCCAATGAATACAATTGAGAGTCTAATCTAATAAATTTTGATATTGACGAAGTTTTTTCATATCACATGTCATCTATGCTCTATTTCATAAGCAAGACATATGTGATCACACTAATTGAGTCTGGATGATTTTAGGAAGAGAAAGAGATTGTTTTAATAAAGTTTGGCAAATTAAGATTTGTAATAACGGCTTCTTATGAATTTTTTGAAGTTTAGAGAAGCATAGTTACCTTTAGCCATAACAAAGCTCTATTTGTGACCGGTGTGGTGCTTAATTATTAGTATTTATTAGTGATAAATATTGTAGTTTTTATATATATAATTTGTGACCGGTGTGCCCTTCTACTATTGACCAAAGCCTGATCCATTTAGGCCCTGTTTGGCAGCGATCCGCTGTGCCGGCTTGGACTGTGGTTGTGGTTTTGGCTTTTCTGAAAATCCAGTTTTTGTAATTGTAGTTGTGGCTGTGTCTGAAATTATTTTAGCAAAACAACTTATTTTGCACCTTCTTTGGAATCTTCGTAGAAAAAAAGGCAAATAAATCAAAAAATGGTGAGCCCCATGAAGCACCCGAAGCTACCCCAGGCAGCTCTCAGCTTTGGTGTTTTTTCAGATCCAGCTACCCCATTTAGTAATTTTTTTTATGAACCCACGTGAGAAGCCAGAAATGAAGCCCGGCCAAACAGGGTTTTAATAGAGCAAAGAACTTAGCATTGGCTAGGTGGAGAAGCCAGGCATGGGCAGAGCTCTCATAAGTCCTGGGTATTCCCAGGAATACCCAGCTCGTGAAAATAAAAATAAGAAACAGAGGTGGTCAAGTATCTCAAGTACGACAGATTGCCTACTGGATACTAAGCAATTGGAGGGTGTTGTGCCCCTTGTAAGAGTTGGGCAGATGGTTACGAGTGGAGCACAGGCCAAGAAGAAGTGCTGAAACCTATACTTGACCTGGGCTGTAAACGCTTCTTATGTCCGGTTAATATTTACCCCCTTGAACTTAAGAAACGAATAAGAAGCAGATACAATTCTATGGATATAGCCCACATCGTCCCTGACTCAATTGCTAAAGGCTCATCCAAACCCCCAGACGCTGTGAAAAATTAGCTAATACAACTGTTTTGTGAACAAATTAGTACTTCAAATTCATATATTGCAGTGAGCGTTCTCGTCTGTGTGATTGAACAATTTTTTGGCTTGGGAATACCCAACCACCAAATCCTAGCTCCGCCATGTCTCGAGGTTGCCAGGGCTCTTTTTTTCTAACCTCAACTAAGAGAATACAAAGGTCCATTCTATAAAAAAAAAATCATGATTGATAATAAAGGCTTCTTTGGAACGTAAGATAGAAAAAACATAGAAATAGGAAAAGCGTAGGAATAGGATAGGAATTCACCCACAAAACAGAGGATTGTAAAACATAGGAATTCTTTGGAACAAATTGTTTGGATAGACCACAGTGAAAGTATAAGAATTTTTTGAAGATTGAGAAGTATATCAAAATTAATTATTGTTTGTGTTGAACATGATTTTATATGAGTTCGCAGCATTCATTTTTGAAGAGGTGTGATTTTTCATTTTTCTTTGCCTTCTCTCTTGTTAATCATGTTCATTCTCTCTTGATAGTCATGTTCATTCTCTCCTGTTAATCATGTTCTTCTTATGAGTTAAGAAGAAGCAGTGTATCCTATGCGAGCTGATAGAAAAATGAGGTCGTGAGTGGATGCTTTTTTCCCTGTGAAATTCCTCCAAAATCGACTTCAAAGGAAAACTTCCTCCACTTTTCCTGTGAGCCAATCCTACGAAACTGTGACGACCCGATTTTTGCCAAAAGGCAAAACAGAGCCGTTTGTACCTCTTAGCCACTCCCAGGACGGTAGCTTGTACAACCATTCATAAGTAAATATCATAAAACCATAAAAGATCAAGACAAGAAGATAAGATAGATCCAAATGGTAACAACTCCATAACATGAATATCATCATCTGGGTACAAGATTATGGCTCACAGGCCAAGGAAGATGAACATTACATCTAGCGGAAGCTAAACAATGCAGGCGGAAGCGAAATCTACATTGGAAGTCTTCTTGGGTGATCCATATCCACAGGCAGCTCGAGTGTAGGTGAGAGACCGATCTACTCCTCATCATCCATGTCGTCGAAGTTGTAGTCCGGTTCGCTGGCTTCACCATCCCCTGAAAGCGAGAAGGGGAGCAGCCCTGAGTACATGGAGTACTCAACAAGTCAATCAACCCTGAGTACGTGCCGTACTCAATGAGTCATACTATCCTAGCAAATTATGCTATGCATGCAAGGTATTTCAAGGAGGGGTTAAGGTTGAGTATGAAAGGCTAGGTTGGCAAACATTTTCTTTTAAAACTTTCATATCATTTAAATCATCAAGTTTTATTATCTTGCCCCATTGGGTTTAACACGTTCCAACAAGGTTCAAATTTTAATCCCAGCTAATATCCTCCCAAGTGGGCCACAGCTCTAGGCCAGATGCAAAACAAGAGAGGGGAAGATGTAGTAAAACAAATCTCGTGGATGCTCGCAAGGCAGTTGTCCATTACCGAGGACGCGGCTATGTTCATAGATAATAGTAACTCTGCAGAGTATATACACCTGTACCCACATAATGTGGCTATATAGTATATCTGGTGTATAGTAATATAGCACACACAGAATCCATCCATAAGCATCGACTGGTGTTTTTCGCATCTCCAGAACTGAGCTTCCAGAGCCTCGCAAGACTAAGGGTCTAGAAGCTATGACGGGCCTACCACTGATCAGGTGGGATATCCCTCTCGTGGAGCCGGGTCGCAACCTACGGACACCACTAACACTACCCCCGTACGCCTATGGATAGAGCACCAGTCCTCTGCAAGTATCCTAATCCAGCCACTTCCCAGACACGGTCGATGTGGTGTGTAAGAAATGCCAGGGAGTCATACGACACAAGTACAGTCGGCAGCCGGGGCATGCATCTCCTCCTCACCCTCCTCCTCCAAACAGTCTCACAACAACAGCACCACAACGGAGACCTAAAGCCCAAGTCTCCACACAACTGTGTCCGCCATAGACACTCTCCCAATAGGGGTTGCCCAACCTACCCCCCGGCACCTAGTATCACCTACGTCCGCCCCCACTAAATCGGTTTTGGAGGAGTTATTTGCAATCACACAAACAAAGCACATTTTAAATCATTTACACAAATTCAGTTTATAGTGTCCAGGTGAGAGTTTGAAATTATGCGACTAAGCATACTAAGCATCATTATAGTAGCAAAACATTTCTATGGCTTAACTGTGGAAAGGTAAGCATGATATGGCTTGGGTGTGATCTAGCGATATTTTAAACAGTTGGCATGCAAAACGGTTGCAAACAAATCATGCAGTTTTAAAAACTAGGAAAACAATAGTGACCAAGGAGGGGACTTGCCTTGAGAGTCAGGGTTCCAAGTGGGGTCGTGGTCCTCGCAACGCTCCTGCTCATACTCCTGTAGCTCCGGTGAGTCTGTGCATCGAATCGGGATCAGACGGGTAAGTCACAGCGAATACAATGAGCTCAGGTCAAAATTAAATGGCGATCCTAAAAGATGCTAGTTAGGCTCAACGGACACTGCCAAAGTGAGGAGAATAATTTTATGAAACTAACGCAATTGGAATCACTAAAAACGGAGCTAAGATGGATTTACTAGGAATTTCTAAAGATAAACAAGAGCTAAATGATTTTCTAGAAATAACCAGGGGATATTCTAGAGAATATTCTACAACTGACACGCGGCCCCATCTATCATTGAGTGACAGAGAGCAGCCCACCATGGACTAGGTCCACAAAAAATCAACAGACCAATAATAATCAACACGGGCTCAATCTCCACACATGTGCCGAACTCGGCCCATTCTCTAGTGTGGCCCAACCCTACAAACCGGCCACAGACCTCGGCCCACTGCAAACTGGCCTAGCAGAGCAGCCCAACCTACAAACTTATCCGGCCCCTTTCTCTTACTCGGCCTAGTCTGCAAGCATTCATCACACAGGCCCAAAGTCCTTGGTCCAGAACAAACCAGGCCCAGCGGCAGCTCGGCCCAGCCACCCGCTAGCCAAAGGGCGCAAGCCAGCACTCAGGCTGCGCTAATGGCGGTGCCCGCACGCGCGATGCCACGGCGCGCCGGTCGGATCCCGCATCTAGGGCGACGATCGAAGAGACAGAGGGACGGAGGGCAAGCGGGTGCTTACCGTGACAGTTTGAAGAGAAAGACAACGTCGAGGTAGCTTGGAGAGGAGGGAGGCGACGGCTACAACAGTTTTGGCCGCAGCTTATTTAGGTGGTGACCGCGGCCACAGATGACGGCTGCGTTCCGGCAGATCTGCAGAGAGAAGGGGGCGCGATGAAGACCCAGAGCAAGAGCACGCGACAACGGAGCACGAACGGAACCAAGATCAGGATGAGACTCACCGAAGACGGAGAATTCTTCGGCGAGAACCCCACAGCAGCGACGGTGGCAGCTTCCAATCCTCCTCCTTTCCAGCCTAAAACACAATGAGCTCAACTCTAGGGGAGGCGCAAGAACATGAGGAAGAAGGCTAGAGCAACACGGCATACCAGCGGCGATGGCTTGGCTCGCCACACACTGGCGGCGGAGGAGAAGACGACGCCCTACGACCTAGCGACGCAGAAGGGAAAACGGGAAAACAAGTGCTGCTAAGGGGGTACTTATAGGCGGTAGCTAGGGTTTTTGGGTGAAACACTTGGATGAGAGCGAGCCATGTCGCCTGGCTTCCGCGCTAAGACTCTGCGAGCGATCCTATCCGGAGGCGCCGTCAGGGCTGCTACTGTACGGTCGAGAGGAAGGAGAAAGCGACAGGGTGCTCTGCTGGGCCGATTGGGCTGGCTTCTGGGCGCGGCTTCAGACCAGCGAGCGAAAAAAGGGAGGTGGGCCGAGATTGGAAGGAAAAGAGAAATCGGCCCAAAACATCTAGCGCCTAGAAAAACAATTTGGCAAAAGTTTGAACATAGATTCACATGAATTTTGAATTCGAACTTGCTCTAAATTTAAATTCCAAACTGATTTTTGCATACAAAATTTGTGGGCCATTACAGACCTCCCCCCCCCCCCCCCCCCTTACAAGAATCACATCCTCGAGATTTCAATCCTGCTCTATAAACAGATGGGGAAATTCCTTCTTGAGATTCTCTTCTTTTTCCCATGTTGCCTCCCGCTCGGTGTGGTTGCTCCATAGAACCTTGCAATACTTGACCTTTGAGTTCCTTGTCTCCTTGTAGTCTTCCCCAATGATCTTGACAGGGTATTCCAGGTACTCCAAGTTTTCCTGAATGTCCAAAGCACGTGGTGTAGGCAAGCTCTCCAATTCTCTGCACAATGGAAAATGGCCCAATATATCTAGGTGCAAGCTTCCCACGAACATGGAACCTACGAGTACCTCAAAGAGGAGAAACCTTGAGGTACACATAGTCTCCCACTTTGAATTCCAACGGTCTCCTTCTTTTGTCTGCATAGCTCTTCTGCCTGCTCTGGGCAATCTTGAGGTGTTCTCTCACTTTCTCCACATGCTCTTCCATAGCCTTGATCATATCTGGACTAAAGAATGCTCGCTGTCCTACTTTTGACCATATGAGAGGGGTCCTACACTTTCTGCCATAGAGTGATTCATTAGGAGACATTTCAATGCTTTCTTGATAGCTGTTGTTGTAGGAGAATTCCGCATAAGAGAGACTATCTTCCCATAAGTGAGTGCACATGCTCTCAACATGTCCTCCAGAATCTGATTCACTTTCTTCGTCTGTCCATCCGTCTGAGGGTGATAAGCTGTGTTATAATCAAGTTTGGTGCCCATGGCGGCATGCAAGCTCTTCCAGAACTGTGAGACAAACTGTGAGCCTCTGTCAGGGATTATGGACACTGGAGCTCCATGTAGTGTCAAGATATGATCAATATAAAGCCTAGCCAACTTGCTCACAGGGTAGTCTGTTCTGACAGGGATGAAACGAGCACCCTTGGTGAATCGATCAACTACCACCAGAATGGAGTTATGAGAGTGAGGTGTGAGGGGCAGACCATTGATAAAGTCCATGCTGATGTTTTCCCACTTCCACACGGGTATGGTAATTGGCTTGAGCAAACCAGCTGGCTTTTGATGCTCTGCCTTGACTCTTCTACAAATGTCACAAGGAGCCACATAACCAGCAACATCCCTTTTCATACCCTTCCACCAGAATATCGTCTTGAGATCTTGGTACATCTAGGTGCTGCCAGGGTGAATAGAATATCTGGACTCATGAGCTTCCCGCAAGATGGTTCGACGAATTTCCCTGACCCTTGGCACACACAAGCGATTCTTGAACCATAGGGTTCCATGCTCATCCACCCTAAAGTCAGGTGCGACCTTCCTCTTCATTTTTCCCAAGATTTCCTTTATTTCTGCATCATCCTTCTATGCATGCTTTATTCTGTCACTCAAGAGAGGCTTCACTATGAGTTCATTGAGATAGCCCTCAGGTTTCAGCTCTATTCCTGCATCCATCATATCGTCAAAGATTGGGGGTTGATTCACCATGAGACTAGTGCAATAGGACTTGCGACTCAATGCATCAGCCACAACATTTGCTTTGCCAGGATGATAGTTCACACCAATGTCATAATCCTTGATCAATTCCAACCATCTCTTTGTCTCATGTTCAATTCTGACTGAGTGAATATGTACTTGAGGCTCTTGTGATCAGTGTAGATTTCACACCGGTTGCTAATGAGATAGTGCCTCCAAATCTTCAATGCATGTACAACAGCTGCCAGCTCAAGATCATGAGTGGGATTATTATTTTCATGCTTCTTCAATTGCCTTGATGCATATGCCACTACCTTCTTATTCTACATGAGAACACAGCCAAGGCCTTGTGTTGAGGCATCACAATACACTTTGAAGTCTTGATTAATGTCAGGCAAGGTGAGAATAGGAGCGGTGGTCAATCTCATCTTCAATTCTTGAAAACTATGCTCACGTGCTGTAGTCCACTCAAAATCCACATTATCTTGCAGGAGTTCTGTCATTGGCTTGGCTATCTTGGAGAAGTTCTCAATGAAACGGCGGTAATAGCCTACCAACCCAAGGAATCTTCTCACATCTTTTATGTTCCTGGGAGTAGTCCATTCAACAACTGCTCGGACTTTTTCTGGATCCACCGCTACTCCATTAGCGGTTATGATATGACCCAAGAATGCCACTTCTTCCAGCCAGAACTTGCGGTTACTGAATTTTGCATACAATTGGTGTTCCTTAAGTCTCCCAAGCACAACTCTTAAATGTTGCTCATGCTCTTCAGCTGTCTTGGAGTAGATAAGAATATCATCAATGAATACCACTACAAACTTGTCCAATTCAGCCATGAAGGTCTTGCTCATCATATTCATGAAATAAGCCGGGGCATTGGTGAGACCAAAAGAGACAACCAAGAACTCATACGAGCCATACCTCGTCATAAAGGACGTCTTAGGTATATCACACTCACGAATCTTCATTTGGTAGTACCCCGATCTCAAATCAATCGAGGAGAAGTACTTAGCATCCTTCAACTGATCAAACAAGTCATCAATTCTAGGCAAGGGGTACTTGTTCTTGATAGTCACTTCATTGAGAGATCGATAGTCCACACACATCCTCATAGTGCCATGTTTCTTCCTCACAAAGAGTACCGAAGATCCCCATGGAGATGCACTAGGGCGAATGAATCCCTTCTCAAGCAGTTCATCCAATTGCACCTTTAATTCTGCCAATTCTTCAGAGGACATGCGATACGGCCTCTTAGCAATTGGGGCCGTTCCAGGAACAAGATCAATGATGAACTTCAAATCATGATTAGGCGGGTGTCCTAGCAATTCCTCGGGGAAAACCTCTAGATACTCACAAACCACTGGAATCTGGTCAAGGGTCAACTCTTCTAGATGGCAGATTTGGGGAGGAAGCTTTGAGGCTTTGGGGGAGAACTTGACTTTGACACCTAGGTGGTTCTCAAGAGAGACTACCCTATCAGCACAGGATATGACTCCTTTGTTCTTGGCTAACCAATCCATGCCCAAGATGACATCAATGTCATGAGAAGGTAGCACTATAAGATCAGCAACAAACTAGATACCCGCAATGAGAATGCGGACCTTACAACAACCTATAAGGCATTTGTGGGTGCCTAAGGGAGATGAGGCAATGCTTGGAGTTTTGAGTAAGGTGGTTGGTATAGCGAGCCTAGACATGAACTTAGAGGCTATAAATGACTGAGTAGCACCAGAATCAAATAAGACAGTAGCCATGCAAGAATTCACCAAGAACGCACCAAGAACGACGTCCGGTGCACCCTGAGCTTCTTCAACTAAGATATGGTTCACTCTGCTTTTGGCCACGCTCTGCGGAGCTGGTGGCTTTGCCGCTGACTGTGCTGGACGGTGACCACTCTGGTGTTGAGGCTTCTGAGAAGTGTTGTTGTTCCTGTTGCTGAGCTGGCTGTTGGTGTTCTCCTTGACCCCGTTAGGACACTGGTAGAACTTGTGACCATCTTTGCCACAGGCGTAGCAGTGAATGGAGTACTGCCCACTGCTACTCTGTGACCTCCACCCACACTGCTATGAGGGTGACTGCTACGTGTAGCCCCTACTGGTCTGCTGCTGTGTGTACGAACGGGGAGTGAAGCTGGAGCCCTGCCCCTGAGAAGACCGTCCGAATTGCGGCTGAGAGACGAAAGGACCACTAAACCGCGGTCGCTGGGGACCTCCAGGACGGTTCACTTGAGCTGCTGACTTCCTTTTGCTTTCTCTTTCTTTTTCCACTCTCTTGTAAGCAGTTTCCAGGAGCATTGCTTTATTGACCATCTACTTCAGGGTGGTAGAGTCAACAAGGTGTACACCCATGCCTGCGTGCAAACCTCAAAAATTATGAGAAATCTAAAATTATACAACCAAGCAGTCTCGAACTGTAATATTGTGAGAATTTAAAGTTCTCACCTGCGTGCAAACCTCAAGAAAACTAGTACATCTTTTGCTCTTCAGTTGCTACCTCAGTGGGAACATAGTGACTCAGCTGAGTGAACCTGTTGGTGTACTCTGACACAGACATCCGTCCAAGCTTCAAGGATCGGAACTCCTCAGCCTTCCTGACCATAGCACCCCTGGGAATGTGGAACGTGCAGAACTCCTCCACAAACTGATCCCAAGTAATACTGTCAGGATCCTCGTGTGTGGCAATGAAGCTATCCTACCAAGCGCCAGTTGTGCCCACCAGCTGGTGCGTGGCGAGATGCACACACTCAGCGTCGTCACACTACAGTAAGTCCAGCTTCTTCTCAATTTCTCTGAGGTAACTATCAGCAATCAGCGGATCATTAGAACTGTTGAACTCTGGCGGCTTCAAACGCATGAAAGCACTCATGCGGTCCCCAGGCCCCTGGTGATGGAACCCGTATCCTCCAGCCCGTCCACGCTGGTTCTGCCAACTAGTCGTGGCGGTCATAAGGTGTTGTATCAGCTGTGTCCTCAACAAAGTTAGGAGCAGCAGGTAGCACCTCATCCTCAACTGGCTCCTCTACCTCGAACTCGTCGCCATCAGGGGTATGCTCTTTGCCCCTGCCACGACCACCAGCACGACCACGGCCCCCAGCAGCTCGGTCGTGACCTCCGTCGCAAAGACCACGGCCATGACTGTCACGACCACGGCCACGGCCTCTCGGAGCGGTACGACGCCCCCGACCACGAGGTGGTAGAGCGATCTCCTCCTCACGAGCAGCTTCCTCGAAGCACTCATTCAAGTGGTTGGACCTTCTTGGTGGCATCTGTAGCATCAGAAATTCCAATAAGAAAGACTGTTTGATCCAAAATATCATAATACTTGCATTAATGAACAAGGTATGAAATTTCATAATGCTCAAATTAATTGCAAGAATTAACTCATCCAAGAGGGCATCAAGTTGTTTTGTTACGCTCACAATTCTATTAGTTTATTGCAAGATGACTTATACGTGTCTCCTTTAATATTAGCAGACCTTAACGCATAAACTCAAAAACTTTTCCTCTAGCAATCTTCTTCATCTTAGCAGCTCCTTCGCAGACAAGATTCTGAGATGAAAAAGGATTTAAGATTCCAAGGTATGAGGAAGGAGTTTACAAGCTGACTGGGTGACTAGAATTTGTCCTTATACTATCGTCTATTTCTAGGGGTCTCGTACCTACAGTCAAGTATGGCTCTGATACCACCTGTGACGATCCGATTTTTGCCAAAAGGCAAAATCAAGCCGTTTGTACCTCTTAGCCACTCCCAGGAGGGTAGCTTGTACAACAATTCACAAATAAATATCATAAAACCATAAAAGATCAAGATAAGAAGATAAGATAGATCCAAATGGTAACAACTCCATAACATGAACATCATCATCTGGGTACAAGATCATGGCTCACAGGCCAAGGAAGATGAACATGATATCTAGCGGAAGCGAAACAATGCAGGCGGAAGCGAAATCTATAGCGGAAGTCTTCCTGGGTGATCCATCTCCACAGGGAGCTCGAGTGTAGGTGAGAGACCGATCTACTCCTCATCATCCATGTCGTCGAAGTTGTAGTCCGGTTCGCTGGCTTCACCATCCCCTGAAAGCGAGAAGGGGAGCAGCCCTGAGTACATGGAGTACCCAACAAGTCAATCAACCCTGAGTACGTGCCGTACTCAATGAGTCATACTATCCTAGCAAATTATGCTATGCATGCAAGGTATTTCAAGGAGGGGTTAAGGCTGAGTGCGAAAGGCTAGGTTGGCAAACATTTTCTTTTAAAACTTTCATATCATTTAAATCATCAAGTTTTATTATCTTGCCCCATTGGGTTTAACACGTTCCAACAAGGTTCAAATTTTAATCCCAGCTAATATCCTCCCAAGTGGGCCACAGCTCTAGGCCGGATGCAATACAAGAGAGGGGGAAGATGTAGTAAAACAAATCTCGTGGATGCTCGCAAGGCAGTTGTCCATTACCGAGGACGCGGCTATGTACATAGATAATAGTAACTCTGCAGAGTATATACATCTGTACCCACATGATGTGGCTATATAGTATATCTGGTGTATAGTAATATAGTAGACACAAAATCCATCCACAAGCATCGACTGGTGTCTTCCGCATCTCCAGAACTGAGCTCCCAGAGCCTCGCAAGACTAAGGGTCCTGAAGCTGTGACGGGCCTACCACTGATCAGGTGGGATATCCCTCTCGTGGAGCCGGGTCGCAACCTACGGACACCACTAACACTACCCCCGTACGCCTACGGCTAGAGCACCAGTCCTCCGCAAGTATCTTGATCCAGCCACTGCCCAGACAGGGTCGATGTGGTGTGTAACAAGTGCCAGGGAGTCATACGGCACAAGTACAGTCGGCAGTCGGGGCAGGCATCTCCTCCTCACCCTCCTCCTCCAAACAGTCTCACAACAACAACACCACAACGGAGACCTAAAGCCCAAGTCTCCACACAACTGTGTCCGCCACAGACACTCTCCCAATGGGGGTTGCCCAGCCTACCCTCCGGTACCTAGTATCACCTACGCCCGCCCTCGCTAAATCGGTTTTGGTGGAGTTATTTGCAATCACATACACAGAGCACAATTTAAATCATTTACACAAATTCAATTTATAGTGTATAGGTGAGAGTTTGAAATTATGCGACTGAGCATACTAAGCATCGTTATAGTAGCAAAACATTCCTATGGCTTAACTGTGGAAAGGTAAGCATGATATGGCTTGGGTATGATCTAGCGACATTTTAAACAATTGGCATGCAAAATGGTTGCAAACAAATGATGCAGTTTTAAAAACTAGGAAAACAATAGTGACCAAGGAGGTGACTTGCCTTGAGAGTCGGGGTTCCAAGTGGGGTCCTGGTCCTCATAACGCTCCTGCTCGTACTCCTATAGCTCCGGTGGGTCTGTGCATCGAATCGGGATCAGACTGGTAAGTCACAGCGAATACAATGAGTTCAGGTCAAAATTAAATGGTGATCCTAAAAGATGCTAGTTAGACTCAACGGACACTACCAAAGTGAGGAGAATAATTTTATGAAACTAACGCAATTGGAATCACTAAAAACGGAGCTAAGATGGATTTACTAGGAATTTCTAAAGATAAACAAGAGCTAAATGATTTTCTAGAAATAACCAGGGGATATTCTAGAGAATATTCTGCAACTGACACGCGGCCCCATCTGTCATTGAGTGACAGAGAGCAACCCACCGTGGACTAGGTCCACAGAAAATCAACAGACCAATAACAATCAACACGGGCTCAATCTCCACACATGTGCTGAACTCGGCCCATTCTCCAGTGTGGCCCAACCCTACAAACCGGCCACAGACCTCGGCCCACTACAAACTGGCCTAGCAGAGCAGCCCAGCCTACAAACTTATCCGGCCCCTTTCTCTCACTCGGCTTAGTCTGCAAGCATTCATCACACAGTCCCAAAGGCCTTGGTCCAGAACAAACCAGGCCCAGCGACAGCTCGGCCCAGCCACCCGCCAGCCAAAGCGTGCAAGCCAGCACTCAGGCTGCGCTGATGGCGGTGCCCGCATCCAGGGCGACAATCAAAGAGACAGAGGGACGGAGGGCAAGCGGGTGCTTACCGTGACAGTTTGAAGAGAAAGACGACGTCGAGGTAGCTTGGATAGGAGGGAGGCGACGGCTACAGCGGCTTCGGCCTCAGCTTAGGTAGGTGGTGACCGCGGCCACAGATGACGGCTGTGTTCTGGCAAACCTGCGGAGAGAAGGGGGCGTGATCAAGACCCAGAGCAAGAGCACGCGACAACGGAGCACGAACGGAACCAAGATCAGGATGAGACTCACCGACGACGGAGAATTCTTCGGTGAGAACCCCACGGTGGCAACGGCGGCGGCTTCCAATCCTCCTCCTTTCCAGCCTAAAACACAACAAGATCAACTCTAGGGGAGGCGCAAGAACATGAGGAGAGAAGGCTAGAGCGACGTGGCATACCGGCGTCGATGGCTTGGCTCGCCGCATGCTGGCGGCGGAGGAGAAGACGACACCCTGCGGCCTAGCGGCGCAGAAGGGAAAACGGGAAAACAAGTGCTGATAAGGGGGTACTTATAGGCGGTAGCTAGGGTTTTTGGGTGAAACACTTGGACGAGAGCGAGCCATGTCGCCTGGCTTCCGCGCCTAGACTCTACGAGCGATCCTATCCGGATGCGCCATCGGGGCTGCTACTGTACGGTCGAGAGGAAGGAGAAAGCGACAGGATGCTCTGCTGGGCCGATTGGGCTAGCTTCTGGGCGCGGCTTCAGACCAGCGAGCGAAAAAGGGAGGTGGGCCGAGATTGGAAGGAAAAGAGAAATCGACCCAAAACATCTAGCGCCTAGAAAAACGATTTGGCAAAAGTTTGAACACAGATTCACATGAATTTTGAATTCGAACTTGCTCAGATTTAAATTCCAAACTGATTTTTGCATACAAAATTTATGGGCCGTTACAGAAACAAAGAATGCTGCAGTGCTGAAATCTATAGGAATTGGAATCCTATGTTTTTCCTTCAATCCAAAGAAGGCCTAAATAATTTATGATATTATAGAAAAAGATAATACACAATTCACATTTTTGCTCATCCTATTTAATTTGAAATTTAGACACGAAACAATTTTCACTCCTCTTTTCCAATAACTATACCGACCTTAACTTGTTGTAAAAGAGTCTTGTTTTTCTTTCTCTAGAGTATTGTCGTGTATTAGATTTAGTGCTAATTAGGGAGTGCTATGGCGCTAGGATATACTTATATCCCAGATTGAATAAAGTTTTTTTCTATAAAAATAAAAATTTACAAAATAACTAAATATCATTTAAATGATTTTTCAATTAAAATCATGTAAATTTCTCATCATACTATCTAATAAACTATATAATTGAAGTGGTGTCGTCCGCCGGTCCCTTCTCGGTTTACAAAAGTAACTGAACATAAGTCAATCAATAAAGAATCAAATTAAAAAAACTACTAGTTTCCTATTGCGATCAGATCAAGGTTTCCGATTGTGATCAAATCAAAATAAAAAAAGAACCCGTTGTCAGTTTCTAAATTTACAACGAATATGTTACATGATCGATCTATTATCAAACTAAATTTCAAAATTTAGTTTGATATTGGCTTAATTAAATAAATATTAAATCTCGCGAGTCGGACTCGTATACATAATATGTAATGAAAAAAATACCCAAACCGTCGCTGCTAATCTATTCCATGCTCATATACGCGTTGCCGACAGCCTGCCAGTTGCCCTGCTCCAAGATGATGTTGCCTATCTTACTTGCAGGCATGTGCGTCAGGACATCTACACTGGTTTCACAATAGATAGCGTTACAGTTGGCACGTTGATTGTTTCTGTTCTGTAAAACAGGACATAGAAAATGATATCTACAATCTGCTCAGTCGACGATGATGTATAACCAAGTAAAGCGGGACTTATGCTTGTTCTATCCTCTTTTCTCCTTTCTCACCCTTATATGGTAGCAGTTTGACGCATCATTGGACAGCATACCAAAAGATATATCTGTGAAAACTTAAATTTTTAGAGCTGACATTAACTATGGTTCCCTCAAATCATTACGGCTGCTCTCATCAAGGCTTATTTGGCTTTGCTCATCAATACCGTTAGCCCGCCCTGTAGTCGTGCATTTTGCCGGAGTGTTTGTAGTCGTGCATTTTGCCGGAGTGTTTTGTACTACACGCTAACGCTGACTTTTGTATTCTGTTGTCAAAGTTAGTTTTTTAAACTCATAGCAATGCACAAGCTACTTGATAGTATTTATAATACAATATGTTTTTCTTACTTAAATCCGACGAACTAGATGAAGGGTGCGTTCGTTTCCTTTATAGCCTGTAAAACTAGGCCACTAAAAATTTAGGGGTCTAAAAAACATGAGACCTATAATTTTTAGAGGGATGTTCGTTTACTCACACTAAAAACTAGCACGAACATACAAAATTATTTAATTATTTTTGAGAGAAAAATAGAGATTTTTATTTTTTTAATAAAATATCTGCATCTTTAAAAAAGATATATTTATCCATGAAAATACTTAAGTTTAGAGGCTTTTAGAGCTTCTTGAGCCTCTAAAGTTTTGAGGCGTCTAAAGCCAAATGAACATTTGGATTCCAGTCCAAAACCAACAAATCATGTGAATATAAATAGTCGGTCCTGATAATTGAAGCCGTCATCACCGTGGATCGAGTCTGCTATCGTTATTTTCTTCCGTCCATCGCCGCACAACCACCTCGTTCTCACCGATCACCGGAAACAAGCTCGCTGCCGCGCCCCCGCTATCCCTTACCTCTCCCTCCAATTCTTGTGATTGCATACATCAAAGACCGTGTTTGGCAAAGGATTCAAGGTTGGAAGAAAAGGTTGCTGTCAAAATGAGGTAAAGAAATCCTAATCAAAGCTATTGCACAGACTATATCCACTTATGCTATGTCCTGTTTTGACCTTACGAAGACCTTATGTGATGAGATTACAGCTATGATCTGTAAGTACTGATGGTCTGATCAGGATAAAGAGAATAAAATGCACTGGCTATTGAAGGAAACTCTATGCAAAAGGAAGAAGTGGGGACTAGGATACTGAGATCTCCATTTATTCAATCTTGCTATGTTGGCACGACAGGCGTGGAGGCTAGTTATGTTCCCTGATTCTCTGTGTACAAGGGTCTTGCGAGCTAAATATTTCAGACATGGTGACATTCTGAGAGTAACTGAAGCTCCGGGTATTTCTTACGCCTAGAGGAGCATTGTTCGAGGTGTTCACGCTTTGAAAGATGGACTCATATGGAGAGTAGGTGATGGGGAAAGCATAAACATTTGACAAGACCCTTGGATTCCAACCGGTGTTACAAGAAGACTAATTACTCCAAGAGGGCAAGTGCTTCTGTCACGAGTCAGCCAGTTGATTGATCCACATACGGGTGATTAGGACACGGAGCTGATACGTGAAATTTTCTGGGAGGAAGATGCACATAACATATTGGCTATTCCAGTGCACAGAAACGGGGAAGATATCACGGCTTGGCACTTTAATCCTAAGGGTACTTTCCTTGTCAAATCTGCATACCATGTGTTGGAAGATAAAGCTGAACGGAATGCTAAGAAACAGAAAGGGGAAAATTCATCTAGTCCAGTTCCTGATGAGTTCAAATGGGATCATATTTGAAAATCAGAGGGCATACTAAAACTAAAACAATTTATGTGGCGTCTTGCATATGACAGTCTACCACTACGAACGAATATCCAGAGAAGAGGTATGGAAATTAATACTAGATGCCCAGTCTGTTGGTGCTTGGATGAGGATGGTGGGCATTGTTTTCTGAAATGTAAGTTTGTGAAAAAGACCTGACAAGAAGCCGGATTGGAAGGAGAAAGAATGCTATTGATAGAGATGGAATTAGTGAGACAAGTCATGACTCATATTATGCAGATGAAGCGAAACAAGAAGCTGCACATTATGGCGCTACTATGACTTGGTAGAATGCGAGAAACAAAGCAAATGCTGGGGAACGTATGCTATTAAGTAGGGAAGTAATCCACTCCACTACCAAGCTGTTGTTGGAGATTAAAGGTTTCCGGAAAGATAAAGCACCAAAACAGAGATCACATGAGCACTGGGTTCGGTCACCGAGTGGGAAAGTTAAAGCAAATTGTGATGATGCTTTCTTAGAAAAGGAGAAGAGAGGAGGCTGGGGATTAATGATGAGAGACCACGATGGCAAAGGTTTAATGGCGAGAGCTGGCAATATGCAGGCAGTGCATGATACTGTCTGTACGGAGTCATAGGCCTGTCTTGCTGCACTACAAGCTATGGCACAATACGGCTTCAGCTCAATCCAGATTGAAACTGACTCAACCAACCTTGTCAGGTCTTTGCAATCAACTGACTTTAATTTCGCTACGAGCGGCATGTTCTACAAAGAAGCTAGAGATCTCATATAAATCCAGTTTACATCTGTTGATATTTTGTATGCTCTGAGATCATGTAATATGTGTGCACATGAACTTTCTCGCTCTAGTATGTGTTGGTACCTGGATTAGTCATTTGTTTGGCTGGATCTCCTCCCCACTTATGTAACAGAATTGTTGGTTCGCCTGAACCCTGTAGTCATGGATAAATAAGAGCTCCCTTTCGTTCAAAAAAAAAAAAAATCCTGCGATTGCCTGTTTCTTCGCATAAATCAACTATCCCGGCGTCCCCCCACCCTTTGCGCCGAAGCCCTAAATCGATTCGTCAAGAGACGGGAAGCGGACGCGGCCGCCGTCCTCGCCGCGCTTCCCCTTGCTCGCCTCGCTCCCCGCCGTGCTCCTTGTCTGCCCCAGATGCAGAACCCTAGCGGCAACCACTCCGCGACGCCTGCCGCCGCCGCGCCGTCCAAGTCCAAGGCTTCGGCACAGAACCCTAGCACGACCCCGGGCTCGGCTGCTACGCCGTCCAAGGCCAAGTCTTCGGCGGCTGGGCAGGCGTCCTCGTCCTCCCATCACCATCACGCCGCCGCCGCAGACCCGTCCGCCACCACGCTCAAGCGCAAGCGTGGCATCTTCCAGAAAGACCGTAATTGCTCCCTTCTCTTCCTCCTGTTTGGCCATTTTCATCTTTTGTTATGCTTTTCGTTTCTCATTCAATTGGGTCCAATTATTTCTCCACCTTATTAAGTTTGTTTCCTGTGTTGTGATTTTGATTCTTTTGCTTTTGTGCAGTTCAGCACATGATGTATGGATTCGGGGACGATCCAAATGTAAGCTTACCCTTCAACAGTTCTCTCTTTGATTTCTTGATACTTTTATCCTTGGCATTCTGTGGAGTAGAACACACTTAGCATAGTTGAGAGGAAATCGATAGTGCTTGAATGCTGATAATCTGCCTCAACGCATGATTTCTAATTCTAATGTAAAATACTCAACTAGCTTACATGTCAAGAAAAAATGGCACTGGTGTTGCCATTGGAAGGTTCAAATCATCCTGGCTCCAAGATGCAAATGATAAATATTCTTGTTGATTTTGCAGCCACTTCCAGAAACTGTTGCTCTTGTGGAGGACATTGTTGTAGAATACGTCACTGACTTGGTAAGTTTGTCTTGCTCAGCTGGTATGCTTACCGTTAGTGAAGTTATGTTTATAAAAAAAACTGAATTGGAGTTGTGAGCTCTATGTCCATTTTTAAGTGGTTCTGAATCTGGAGTTGTGTTTATGTTTCTACATTCTTCCTTGTGACCATCTGGAACTCCACAGTGCAGTGTCCTCAAAAGAAATACTAAGACTGGGAATTTTTTAGTTGTATGTAGTATTTCTATTATAGTGCTAAAAAAGATGCCTGTTGTTCAACATTGTTTGCTAATGTACACGCCTTTAAATTTTACTGTTCCTTTGTGTGGTTGAGTATCGACTGATCTATTTTCTATTTCGTGCCTACTGTTACATTTTCATTACTAAACTTTTGGTATTTTCTGTTGGTTTTGTTTTGCTTTAATGGAACTTATAGTACTATTGGCGTCGGGCTACTTCATTGCCATCTGCTGAATGCGAGTTTGTTTTGGTAGACTGCTCTCACGAGTTCCTTAGTTAACAATGTTGTGCTTCTATCATGTAGGATATTTATTTGGCCATTTGGTTACTGAGTTATTTTGATGTGTATTATGTTCCCAAACAAATTTCAACATTACGCAGCAAGTTTGTAAGGAATCATCATTAATGCATGCATTTGAAATAGCAATGCAGATAACTACTGTTTTGAAGTGCTCCTGCATCTGTCATTTATGCTTTACTACCTTTTGTCATCTCATCATTGAATGGCTGCAAAATGTGTCTTTTCTCAGGTTCACAAGGCGCAGAATGTTGCATCAAAGAGGGGGAAGCTGCTGACAGAAGATTTTTTGTACCTTATTCGGAAGGTACATTTCCTGCACCGTTTGAGTAATTTGATTCTTTGCAAGGCAGTTCTTATAGTTCATACTTGTTTCTAGGATATGCGGAAACTGCACCGTGCTACTGAACTTCTGTCCATGAATGAAGAGCTCAAGCAAGCTAGGAAAGCTTTTGACGTGGATGAGGAAACATTAGCAACAAATAATGCGTGACTGTCTTTGCAGAAGATTTAGAAACAATCATCATGCCATTTGCATATTACAGTAGCCGGTTGTACAATGCGGTTTTTGTCGAAATTAGTCAGTCAGTGTCCATTTGTATTTGTACTGGTGCAAAAGTAACATGGTTTTCTTACACCTGTTGCTTGTTCGAATGGCTGTATGCTTTCCTTAGTATTTCTCGGCAACCAAATTATAATCTGTTTTATAAGTGAGGAAAGGTTGTCCTTTGAACATATTCTCTTTGTAAAAATACAGACATTTACAATTGTATTGAGTCAGATCATATGATGTTCACTGCTCTATTTACGTTGTTAAAAGTAAAATTGCGAAGCCATTTATCTTAATATACCAATTATTAAGAGAACCTAGTCAACATGTTCTCCAACAGCATATATAGGTTATATTGCAGCAATATGGTAGGTCTACTGACGCATCCAGTATATCTAGGACTACATCTGCCACTGTGGAACCCTTCTAAAGAAGGGTTAGGTTGTTATTTGAAGAAAAAAAAAAGATCAGATAATTAATAGAATTCCACAAAAAAGCCAAAAACAAGTGTCATGTGGACATCTTGGCTTCTGGTTATCACTGACCTTTGGAAAGACTACGAAGGTAATGTGCATACCCCAGAATTTGCTTATGTTTATGCTTAAGTCTGTCACTCCTGACAAACTTAAGTTACTAGCTGAATTCTAAACGCGTTGCTGCAGATATTTGGTAAATAGAATCAAATAGACAATATAAATTGGATGCAATAACATTGAATCAAATTATTATATGGAAACCACGATGCGGTACAGAAATATTTAGGGGTCAACGGTATTGCCATGTATTGCTTCATTCAAAAGAAAAAAGATGAAACATGGTTACTCAGTGTTTAATTTATTTTAGAATATACTTGCATATACAATTTTTGTAGGATGTTTATAAACTTGCACAAATTTTAGTGAAAATTATAGAACAAAGTCCATTTTACTCCCCTCAAGTATGACCTATATTTGGATGCCCCCTAAACTAATATTTGGTTTACTTAACCCCCACTGTTTGACAAACCAGGTCATTATTCACCTTTTAGTGCTAACCAAAACCGGTTTTGCTGACATGGATAGAGGAGCAGCCCCCCCCCCCCCCCCCCTTAAAATGCTCACCTTGCGCATTTTCAATTGCAACATTGACATAAACTTCACAATTGAGCATTCTTTATACACACGGATAAAAAGGGAGAAAATTGTCGTGACACACTTAAAAAAGTAGTGATTTTTCATAGAACATTGTAAGTGTCCAAAATAGGCGAGACACACTTTAAATTTGTGGACATCAGCATCAGATTTTATCCAAGAAAAAAGAACAAGTTGAAAATATCATTTCTCATTGTTTTAGTGTGATGTAGCAAAATATCCACAAATTTAATATGCCTCACCTAATTTCTACTCTTACGGTGTGTTCTACCCGAAACCATCTTTTTGAAATAGAGAAAAGTCTATTTTACTCTTCCGAAAACAATTTACTTTGTCCAATTCACTCAATGAACAAAATCTTGACTCACTTTACACCCTCTAACAATTCAAGTTGGTGCAATCTACCCCTTATGACATTTGTCTTTCTTGTTTCTCTTTGTATAATTGAAATTCAAAGCTCAATTTTTGCATGATAAAAAATTGTAACAATTATAGCATAAACAAATATTTACTATTTTTTCATAAATATTTTATATATAATTTTAGAAAACTATAATTAAAATAGTATTAGATGTTAGGAAGAAGTTCTATTTTGGTCCCTCAACTATTATGATTGTGCGGTTTTGATCCCTCAATTACAAACCGCGCACTCAGAGTCCTTGAACTCGTGAATCTGTTCGATTTTCATTCCTCGACAGTTTTGACTTTGATTTTGATTTTGTCCTATGTGCCGCACTCCTAACATGGTCCCACCTATTTTTCTATTTCTTTTTTTTCTTTTCTCCTCTTCTCCATCCCCTTCGCCACCCTGGTCGCCTCGAGCTCCCGCACGGCCCGCCTGACCCTCCGCTCTACCGCGCCCACCTCCATGCTGACCTTCTTGACCTCTTCCCCCATATGTTGCGCCTCCGCCTCGGCCACCGCCGTCTCCTCCCCCCGCCACCTTGACCTCCTCCTCCACCCGCCGCGCCGCCTCCGCCAACGCCACCTCCGCCCGCCCGCCCTCCGCCGCGACGGTGCCCAGCCGCGCCCTCGCGCGGCCCAACCTCTGCACGCTGTTGTCGAGTGCGTTCGCCTCGGCGTGCTTTACGATTCCACGCTCCTCATTTCTCTTGTTGGCCTCGGAGATCTCTGCGATGCCGCGCTCCTTGTTTGCCTTGATGGACTCGGCGTGCTCTGCAATGATGCGATCTTCGTTTGCCTTGCGCTTCATGCCGCTGTTACCATCTTCGTTTGCCTTGCGCTTCACGCCGCTATCAGAACTCATCACGCTGGACGTGGGCGTCTCCGCGCCTCGCTCAGCCCTGGCCGCGGCCTGCACCTCACACTGCAGCTTCCGGAGCTCCCTCTTCACGCGCTCTAGCTCGGGCGGAGATGGGCGGAGCTGGGGGCGAGCGCGGGCATGGAGGCGGAGAGCGGTGTGGGCTCGGGCGGAGCGCGAGCGGCACAGGAGGAGGCTGGGGCCGAGCGCGTGTGGCACAGACTTAGGTGGAGCTGGGTCATCGCCAGCCGCCACCGCCGCCGCCTTTTTTTTTTTAATCAAGTCACAGCTGAGTCAACAAGTCAAGGCTGTCATGTAGGACAAAATCAGAGTAAAAACCATCGAAGGACGAAAACTGAACGGGTTCACGAGTTCAGGAACTTTAAGTGTCCGGTTTTGTATTGAGGTATCAAAACCGCACAACCGCAATAGTTGAGGGACCAAATTCGAACTTCTTCCTATATGTTATTAAACTATAAAAAAATACGAGTAAAATATGCTTTACATTTTTTAATGTAAGGTTCTATGAAAATTATCACTACTCAAAATTTTGGCACTAAATTCAAATTGTACAAAGAGAAAGGAAAAGACAAATTATATGAGGGAGTAAATTTTACTGACTCGATTTGTTTGAGGGGGTAAATTGAGTCAAGATTTTGTTCGGTGAGTAAATTAAATAAAATCAATTGTTTAGAGAAGTAAAATAGACTTTTCCCTTTTAGAATGTGTCACAACAAATTTCTTCTAAAAACAACACCTATATTGCTTTGAAATTAGAAAATCTGATCCAATACATGATTACATATCACCAAGCGGGTCGCTTTCCTATTCACTATTAAAAAATATAAAATAGTAAAAGTAGAATATTATTGTATTTCATCATAACAAAATACCTATCTCTTATATCGAGGGCAGTAACTAGAGGTGCCACGTGGCACCACTCAGAGGCCCGTCGGCGCCCGAGACAGCGGGCTCACTAGAGCCTCGCCATAACATCCTCCATGAGGGCCTCGCAAAGAGAATCTCTCGCGCCAACTGAATCTCAAAGGTAGGGGCCACGCCTCTCCCGACTCACTCGATCCCCTAGGGATCAAAGACCGGATGGGACCCGCTCGACCCCGTCGGGGGTCGACGGCCCGCTACGGTTTGCCTGACCCCCCGGGGTCGAGGCGAGACGGGTTCGATCGTAAGGCCTAGATGCGAGTCGCTCGCCCAAGCTGTATGACTCTACCGCTTACCCCCATCTTATTGCCTCCCGGATAAGGACGAAACGGGACACCGCTACCTCGGTAGTAGCAACCGTAAACAGGGATCGGGACCACCAGATGAGCTCAACCCCCGTCAACTCCCGTCAATGGTACCCTGCCCCTGGACAAGATGGCGCGGCGAACCACGGACTAAGCCGGAAATGATGGGTGGAGAAACTCGATGGCCCTGCTGAGACGGGACAGATCTCCACCTCCGGCGGGATCGGACAGGCGCAACCTGACGTATCGACCCCCGTCAAAGGGGGTCGAGCGGGACGGTGGTCAACAACTACCAATCGCTCCGTCTTAACTACCGAGCCCAGTCCAAGCGCATAGTATCAGGGGGTCAAATCACTCCCATACCTGCCCCTCTCATCGTCACCAGCGCCCGCTGATGATGGTAGGCATGGCAAAGCGCACTGTGCTACACTCACTGATGACACCTCCAATAGCGATGATAATGGATGATCCGATGGACGGGCCGATCGGACCTAGCTTGAACAACGTGAAATTGCCCATGCTGCATCCCCCCACATATGGCGGGGGACGCCATCCACAAAAGCAAAGGAGGACTCAACATGATGACATAAAACGGGGGCACGTCCGGAAACAGTGCCCCCTGACACAGGACCAGGACAACAGGGCCCACAAGGACCAAAGACCACGCCGTCGACCAAGGCCTTGACCTTCTCTGGCATGGCTTCATCGACTCGACACGTGTAGAAATTCACTCTCTCTCTCTCTCTCTCTCTGTAATTGGGGCCGACTCCCTTGAGATATAAAAGGAAATGCCTATCTCTCCCGAAAAAAAAAGACAAGAGACACCAGAAGCAACCGAACACACACACACACTTACCCACGCACGCAAGTACCAGAGACTTGGAGGCTCCTCCTCCTCTCTTGCCACCTTTGTACACCCCGGTGCAAGTAACATGAGTAGATCTATGAACTGGACGTAGGAGCTTTCTCCAAACCAGTATAATCCTTGTGTCCTCTTGCATAGCCATCACTGAAACCGAAACGCGATCTCTCTAGGACAAATACTACTTGCCGGTGATCTAAACACCGACTATTGGCGCGCCAGGTAGGGGCCTTTCTGCGCATTTTGATCCATAAACACCTTTCGTTTCGGATGGCCACTTATTTCACGTTCTGGGCTCCCGACGCCAGCATTTTCTTCAAGAGCCTGGAGTTTGTCGCTACGGGCGACCAGAAGTTGCTGTGCGTCACCATCCTGGCATCCTCGCCACCACTAGCCCCGGCGCCCGCCCCCACGGGTCTTCAGTTCACGCATCCATAGCGCCGAGTTCCCGTAGCGCTTTCGGGCATCCGCGACCATCACCAAGTACGCGAGCGAGACGGATCCCGTACTCTGGCTCGAGGACTATCGTCTCGCATGCCAGGCGGGGGGGGGGGGGGGGGGCAATCGATGACCTGGCCATCATCCGCAACCTCCCTCTATACCTCGCCGACTCGGCTCGGGCGTGGCTTGAGCACCTCCCCGAGGTTCAGATCTACAACTGGGGCGACTTGAGGGACATCTTCATTAGAAACTTCCAGGGAACCTATGTCCGACCGGGAAAACCCTGGGACCTCAAGAACTGCCGGCAGAAAGCCAGTGAGTCCCTTCGGGATTACATCCGGCGCTTCAGTAAGAAGTGCAACGAGCTGCCCAACGTGGGCGATGCGGATATTGTCGGAGCCTTCATCTCCGGCATGACCTCGGAGCGGCTCATCCATGAGCTGGGCCAAAAGGATCCGCGCACTGCCCGCGAGCTCCTCGACATCGCCATGAGCTTCGCCTCCAGCGAGGGATGCATGGGGGCGGTCCTCCAGCGCGCACCGGAGGGCAAGGGCAAAGGCAAGCGAGACGAAGGGGCCAATGACGGACCCACCGACCGTCTGGAGAAGAAGAAGAACAAGTTGCGAGCCGAGCGTGACCCTGCAGTGGATGCCACCGAGCGCAAGCCACCGAGGCCCGCAACAGGGAAGGCGCCAAACCACTTCGAGAAGAAGTGGAATGGTCCATGCCCAAACCACTGATTGCCCATCAAGCACCTCCTCAAGGACTCCTCCATGATGAAGAAGTTCATCCGAGAGGAGGCAAAGATGGGGGACGCAGAGAAATCATCGGAGCCGGGCCAAGACCCTCCCGACGGCGTCGACGAGCAAGGGGGGCCGGTTTTCCCCAACACCAAAGCCTGCCATATGATCTTCACGGGGCCTGAGTCCCGAGGGAGTCGACGCACGGCCAAAGTCGAGCATCGCGAGGTCTTCGCAGCGGAGCCCACCACGCCATCTTTCCTTAAATGGTCGGACCTGCCGATCACTTTCTACTGGTCGGACCATCCCCCACACGTACCCTGACCGGGTCAATACCCGCTCGTTGTCGACCCCATCATCGCTGAGGTTTGCCTCACCAAGGTGATGATGGATGAGGGCAGTTGCATCAACGTCCTTTACGCCGACATCCTCGATCTCCTCGGGATCAACCGGTCAGTCCTCCAGCCGGACGGCGTGCCCTCCCATGGGATCGTCCCTGGAAGACAGGCCATTCCCCTCGGGCGGATCAGCTTGCCTATCATGTTCGGGACTCCATCCAACTTTAGGACCGAGACCTCGTCTTTGAGTTCGTTGACTTCTTGGGAGTGTACCACCCTGTCCTGGGGCGCCCATGCTACGCCAAGTTCATGGTCGTCCCCAACTACACTTATCTAAAGCTTAAGATGTCGGGGCCAAAGGGGGTCATCACCGTGAGTGCGTCCCTCCAACGCGCTTTCTAGTGCGAGACGGAGAATGGTGATCTCGCCGCCGTGATGATGGCCTCTGTCGGGGAGCTCGAGGGGATCCGTGCGCACCTCGAGGAAGGGACCCCTAACGCCAGCCACAAGAACGTCTCGTTCAAGCTAGTGGAAGACACCAAGGAAGTGCCGGTCAACCTCAAGGGCGACAAGGGGAAGACGGTAAGAGTGGGGACGTCCCTCACTCCTAAATAGGAAAGCGAGCTCGTCGACTTTCTCCGCGCGAGCACCGACGTCTTTACGTGGAGACCCTCAGACATGCCCAGCATACCGAGGGGAGTCGTCGAGCACTCGTTGAACATTAGGCCAGGCTCCAAGCCGGTGAAGCAATGCTTGCACCACTTCGACGAGGAAAAGCGCAAGGCAATCGACGAGGAGATCGTGAAGCTGCAGGCCTCCAGGTTCATCAAGGAGGTATTTCACCCCGAATGGTTAGTTAATCCTGTCCTTGTATGAAAAAAGAATGGGAAATGGAGGATGTGTGTTGACTATATGAGCCTAAACAAGGCATGTCCAAGGATCATTTTCCTTTGCCACGCATAGACCAAATAGTTGACTTGACGGTGGGGTGCAAGACCCTCTGCTTCATGGATGCCTACTCTGGGTATCACCAAATCGCGATGAAAGAATCCGACCAACTCACGACATCTTTCATCACACCGTTTGGCTCTTACTGCTATGTAACGATGCCTTTCGGGCTGAAGAACGCCGGCACTACTTTCCAGCGTTGTATGCAGCAGTGCTTCGACCATCTGATCAGCCACGCGGTCGAGGCCTATGTGGATGATATTGTTGTCAAGTCCAAAAGGGCTGACACCCTCGTGGCTGACCTCGAGTGCGTCTTCGCCAAGTTGCGTGCGAACGACGTCAAACTTAACCCCGAGAAATGCATCTTCGGGGTCCCAAGGGGCATGCTTCTTGGGTTCATCATTTCTGAACATGGCATCGAGGTCAACCCTGTGAAGATTTTTGCAATCGAGCGTATGGGCCCGGTGCAGAACCTCAAAGGACTGCAGCGGCTTACGGGGTGTCTGGCGGTGCTGAGTCACTTCATCTTGCACCTCGGTGAAAGAGTGCTCTCATTGTACAGGCTTCTGAAGAAATCCGACCGTTTTGAGTGGACCTCCGAGGCGCAGTCAGCTCTCAACGAAGTCAAGCGCATCTTGAGTAGTGCACCAGTGTTGACACCCCCGGTCCCGAGAGAGGTGTTGCTGCTATACATAGCGGCAACAACTCAGGTCGTGAGCTCGACGCTCGTAGTCGAGCGGGAAAGAGAAGCGCATGCCCTCAAAGTCCAGCACTCCATCTACTACGTCAGCAAAGTCCTGTCCGATTCAAAGACCCAATACCCGTAGATCCTCAAGATCCTCTACACGGTGATGGTCGCAAGGCGCAAGCTCCAGCACTACTTCGACTCCCATCCGGTACACATCGTAAGTTCCTTTTCGCTTTGTGAAATTATACAGAACAGGGACTCGGCAGGAAAGGTTGCTAAGTGGGCACTTGAGCTGATGGGGCACGACGTCACGTACCAATCTCAAGCGGCTATCAAGTCCAAAGTCCTTGTAGACTTCATGGCAGAATGGACCAAAGCATAACTCCCGCCCGCAACGGTTGACCAGGAGTACTGGATCATGTACTTCGATGGGTCACTCATGCGAATAGGTGAGGGCATCGGTCTTGTCTTCGTCTCTCCACTTGGGGCATGTATGAAATACGCAATTCGACTATATTTCCCCACTTCAAATAACGTCACCGAATACGAGGCATTCGTAAATGGCGTTAAGATCGCCGTCGAGCTAGGCATTCGACGGCTCGAGATCTGAGGCGACTCCCAGCTCGTGATCGACCAGGTCATGAAGGAATCTAGTTGTTGAACCAACACCATGGCACTCTACTGCCAGGAAGTTTGCAGGCTTGAGGGTAGCTTCGAAGGTCTAGAGCTAAAGCATGTCCCGCGACGTCTCAACGAGGCGGCGGATGCATTGGCCAAGATGGCATCTGGTCGAGAATAGATTCCCCCGAGAAACTTTGCAAACGACCAGTTCTAGCCTTTGGTGCGGCCCAAGGAGCTTGCGGGGGCTAAGGAAGGCCCAAGCGACTCCGTCGACCTTAGTCCAGGGGTTGACGGGATGCCTGCGGCAACAGGATCCCCCTCGACCCGTCAGCACGCCAATGCCATGGAGATCGACCAGTCAGATGACTTTGAGTTCGAGCAAGTCGACACCCACGCCGAGAGAGCGGAGCCCCCGGATGACTGGAGAATCCCGTACGTCGAGTTCTTGGCTCGAGGCACGCTTCCCGTTGACGAGACCGAAGCCGAGCGACACTATCGGCATGCCGAGTCATTCATCTTAATCGACGGAGAGCTTTACAAGCGCAGTGTGACCAAAATTATGCAGCGCTGCATCCCCATAAACGAAGGCATCCAGCTACTCATCGACATTCACGGGGGGGGGGGGGGGGGATCTGCGCTCATCATGCCGCACCTCGAACTGCATGGGCGACGCGACCCGCATAGTCAAAACCTACAAGGGTTCCCAGTACTACACCCGCCAAACGCACTTGCCGGCACCTGCCCTTCCAGTGATGCCCCTCACGTGGCCATTCGCGGTCTAGGGATTAGACCTGGTCGATCCGCTAAAAAAAGTGCCTTGGGGTTACAGCCACTTGCTTGTCACGGTCGACAAGTTCACCAAGTGGATCGAAGCACGCCCGCGGGTCAAAATCCGATCCGAGAAGGTGGTCGAATTCTTCCTCGATATCATCCACCGATTTGGGGTCCCGAACTCCATAATCATGGACAATGGAATGCAGTGTACGGGAAAGAAATTCCTAAAGTTTTGTGATGACTACCACATCCGCGTCGACTGGGCTGCCATTGCCCATCCCGAGACGAACGGCCAAGTCGAGCGGGCAAAGAGCATGATACTCCAAGGGTTAAAGCCTAGGATCTTTGACCCAACCATCGTCTTCAACCGCCTGAAGCAATTCAATGGACGATAGGCGGCCGAACTCCATGCCATACTCTGGAGCCTTCGCACGACCAAGAGTCGCGCAATGGGCTTCACGCCCTTCTTCATGGTTTTTGGGTCCGAAGCGATTCTGCCCACGGATCTAGACTACGGTGCACCGCGAGTACGTGCATTCAACGAGCAAGGCAATGAAGTAGCGCTTAGAGATGCGCTGGACCAGATAGACGAGGCACGAGACGTCGCACGCCTCTACTCGGCCAAATACCAGCAGGCACTCCGCCGCTACCATGATCAAAATGTAAGAGACAGGGGTCTCCTCGAAGGTGACCTCGTTTTATGCAGGGTTTAGGACAATAGGGGTTGGCACAAGCTCTCACCACCCTGGGAAGGACCGTACGTCGTCTTTCGAGTGATCCGCCCTGGCACCTACAAGCTCAAGACCGTGGAGGGTGAAGAATTCAAGAACGTATGGAACATCTCACAGCTACATAAATTCTATCCCTGGTCCTTCGTCCCGCGTAATTCTCGCACGCGCCGCTCGCTCCTAAGTGACACTCGACCCCTCGCAAGGAGTCGAGCATCACTCAGGGGCTAGAAAGGCACAATAACCCTGTGCGAGAGTGCGCCTCTGGTCTTTCCTCAAGAAAACTTTCCTTATTCTTTTTCTGCCTTTCTCGACCTCGAGTCTCACCACGCTGGTAGTCAAAGTAAGGCACGAGAAAAGGAGTTCGTAGTTGAGCCGGTCGGACGGGGCAACGTCGTGCTTGCCCCAGCGGTCATGACAACGGTGATCACCTACAAGACTAAACTTCCGAAAGCTCGGGGGCTCAGACTTTGTGAGCCAAAAATAGGAGAGACAACAGGCTGAGCACACAAAGTGGTTTAAATAACAAGAACTAAAATCATTTAAAGCCACCACGGGCTAACCAAACAAGTCAAGCACGAGTCTAAATCCAAGCTCACGACTTAGAACTATTACATAAAAAGTGGGCATGAAGACCCATTATTCAGAAATAAAGCAAACTCTGACTAATCTTCCTCTGCGGTCTTGGGGAGCGCATCTCCCTCGTACTTCACAGCCAGGACGTCAGCGTGAGGCACTGAGTCGGCACGGATCCGGGCCATCTCCTCGGGCGTGTGGTCGAGATAACCGAGGCTTAGTGCCTCATAATCCACTTCCTCAAAGTGCGTCCCAAGCACGACGAGGGTGGTGCGCACACCAATCCGCACACTGCGACTGATCCATTTACGCCCGACGACATCAGGTTCCCGACCTGTAGCCCTAGAGAAGCCTCGAGCATCACAGGGATTTAGAGCTCCCGGGCCGCCCTCCCCAGCACATCACTGAGTTCAGCCTTCTCTGCCACCTCTCGGTGAAGGGACTCCGTCGTCGTCGCCAACTTCTCCTCCAACTCTGCGCCAACTAGAAGCGACAATAAGAAATGCCACTAGGATGACCCAACGCAAAAAATATATGTGAAGAAAAGCAATGTGCACCTTCCCCGATCTTACGGGTCTCCTGCAACTCCACTAGATGAGTAGCCTCGGCTTCGGTTGAGGCCTTGGCCACGGCCACGGCTCGGTCAAGCTGCGACTTCTCCGAGCGCAGCGATTCCTTGAACACCTTCACAGCCACGGTGCTGATGGCAACCTGCTTCGAGGCCTCATCGCGCTCCCTCCGCGCCGCCTCAAGCTCCAGCTCGAGCTGACCAAGTCGGTCACCGCGCTGCTCCTCCGTGGCCTACAGGTTGTACAACTTCGTCTTGCGCTCGTGACCTCGGTCTTCCGCGTCCTTCAGCGCTGCCTCAAGCTCCCCCACGCGTTCCTTCGCCATCCCTAGCTCGAGACGGGCATCATAGAGGTCGGCAAGGATCGCCACGCCCTCTTCCTTATACCTCGGGGTCACCACGCCCGAGTACCTGGCTCGGCACCAACGGCGTTGCAGTTATTGAAGAACCTCTTCTTCTCCGCTGCAACGACAGAAGAGTCCGTAAGGACGCATGGCGGAGGCCTTTGCACCACCTTTGCGGCACCCGTCGGCAGCTAGCCCCTCGTCAGGTCAATGCCTGGACGCCGAGCCATTCCACGAGGGGAACTCACCAGGACACCCAGAGCGAGCGCCGCCACGGAAGCCCCTGGAGTTGCCGAGGGGAAGACCCCTGGCGCCCCCACCGTGACCTCCGCGGGGGACGGAGCAGGCGCCTTCGGGATGACCGGCGCCACCACCGCAGCCCTCTGGACGGGCTCCCCGGAGCCATGCTCCTGGACCACCGGGGAGGCGGCCCCGGAATTGATCACTACAGCCTTCTCGGAGGGCTCCACGAGGCCGTGCTCCTGAACCGTCGGGGAAGCGGGCTAGCGGCATCCGAGGCACCCGAAGCCCGCTAGTCTGCCTTGCGCATCTTCACCGGCGCCTCCACCCGCAGCGTCTTGGCCGTCGTGAAGCGCCCAGGGCGAGACCTCTTAGCGACGGCCCGACGCTTCAATACAAGCGCGTTGCCTACGGAGCCGGCGTCGTGTCCGCACTTCGACGAGGCGTTGGAAGAGGGAACAACCTCTAGGTCCTCTGATGAGGAAGGAGCGACGACCACCTGTCCGACGTCTAGTCCGCCACCACCTTTGTCGCCCCCGATTGGCTCGCTCGGGCTCGGGGGTTGCTCCTCCTCGTCCCCATCGATCACCGCTATGTCAACCTGCATGGCATAATCATCCACAACCAGGGGCTCGATCGGGCTCGACGCCGCCTCGATGGCCGACGGCTCGCTCGAGCGAGACTCCAATGCCTTGCCCTGAGGCCCCGAGGTCGAGCCTTTGCCAAAGGGAGCGGCGTGCAGCGCCGCTACCAAGCTCGCGTCGTCCTCCACGGTGCCCCCGTCGCCCGCCGAGTTGTCCGTCGCGACGTTGTAAGGGAAGGCAGCACGCCCGCCTCCGCCTCCCTTGCCCCTAGAGCTGTCGCCCTCCTTATCGGTAGAAGCCAAGGAGTCAGTGTCCGTGGCGTCACCCATATCCTAGTGGCGCGCCCTCCTCTTCTTGTGGTCTAGCCGCCGTTGAAGTTTCGCATCCTTGGCTTCCTGCATTTGCTTCCTGTCCTCCTGAGCCTTCGCCTCCTGGAATCGGTGCGCTGCCCTTAGAGGCGCATCCTCAGGGAGCTTCAGAGTGTCGGGGCGGAAGCACGCCACCAGATCAGACTCCACCCAGGATATAAAAGCACGAGGAGAACCTCAAACACCAAACAAAAAAACAAAGAGAAGAAGATGAATTGGACAGCCTGAATGATAGGGGGGACAATAAAAAAGCGAGCTTACCACATCCATGGCCCCCTCCAACGGGAGCATGGGCGGATAGCCTGGTATCGGTCAGGTGCCGTCCGGGAATAGCAACACCCTCCTAATCCGCTCCACCACGGCCAAGTGGTCGGTCAGCTCCTCCACAGCTGCGACTGTGCCGGCAACCCCATGTTTCTCCAGACCCACTTGGAACATGGGAAGGGGCTGGGCCGAGAGCGGGATGAAGCAGCGCCGAAACCACCACCCAGCGACCCTGACGGCGGAGAGGCCACGCTCCTTCAAACGCCGGATGGCCTGGACAACGGGGCCGACAGATTTCAGATCCTTCTTTGTCACGCCCCAGCCCTAGGATGTCAGCGCCTCCCGAATCGATCGACCGGTGAACACTAGGAAGGGACCCACCGTATCATTACAAAGGTAGAATCACTTTGAATGCCACCCCGGCACATTTGAAAGGAAGGGAATGGAGATATACTCTTGCGCCCTCCTCTGGATCAAGCGAAGGCTACAGCAACCAAGCGTGACAGGACGCACCCCGTCGTCGACCGTCCTCATGAACAGAGAAGGGGAGAAAAAGTACTTCCATACCTCGATGTCGGGTTCAATCCCCAGGAATCCCTCACACAGCACGACGAACAACGCGATGTGAAGGACCCCGTTTGGGTTTAGGTGTTGCAGCTCGATCTTGTAGAAATGCAGCAGGCTGTGAAGGAACTTGCTCCCTGGCGAGCCGGCGCCCCTCTCGTGAAACGACACGAGGGAGACAACGTATCCTGACGGAGGGTCAGGCGCAGCCTCGTTGTCCAGGACGATCGACTCCACCACGTCGGTTAGAGCGGGGAGGAAACCGGCCTCCACTGCGACATCCTCACGGACGAGCGACCCCAGGCGGTCCTGTCTAGAGCGGCCAAGAACAATCGAATGAACACCAAGACTCTCAGCGCGCTCGAAAGCTAAAAGCAGGGGAGGAAGCGAACATAAGGCCAAAAGAAGAAGAAGGGGAGAAGACGGCTCGGGCTGGACTTAAATAGGCGATGCGCTCCCAAGGGACGCGCCCCGACCTGACTGCGGGGGCCAGCCACGATCTACCCAAGGTAAGGATTAACTCCTCTCCACGCCACCCGCGACTTAAATTCTGCCATGTCCTCCCCCGCTCTCCTTGTATCCCCATGGCTCTCCGGCTCCTGCTCCGCTCTTCGACGCCACGGGTTGGTGGCTCCACTATCCTCGTCATTCAGACGAGAAACGCGTGCCCACGATCGCCACATCAAGGAAGATGAGGCGACGCGAGGGTTCAACCGGGACCACCACGACGCACGCGCTAGGTAAACACACCGCCCTTGTCTCGGGCAGTGGGAAGGCGGTTCGGAACCTGTTGAAATCCCACGCCCTCCTTTTTTTCCTCTAGATTTAAGGGCATGGGCCCTATCCGTCTGAGACCCCTCGTTTCCTGCGCCTAAACAATCCGCCCCCGATTGGGTTCTCGGATAGGGAGCAGGGCGATCAAGGCGGGCTTCTACTAACCATGTCTTGCAGCAGTGACTCAATCGACCCCGCGGGGTTTGACCGATGTCGACCAAGGCGCCGGCATAATAGATCATGATTCGCTCGACCCGACCCGAGGTCGGTGGGCGCAGGTAAGACGGGATAAGAGGCTAAAAACTGCCTTGACTGCCCGATAGCGTCGGAGTTCTAAGGCTGGCCTCGTAGAAGGGTTCGACAACCGCCCTGTGTGCGGAAAGAGAGCAAGGGGCACGAGCGATAGGCACACCTAGAGGCTAACACCCTGACCCCTGAAGGTTGAGGGCATCGTGGAGTCTCGTTTGAGTCCCGTTCCAACCCGTCCGTTGGTATCTCCCCGAAGAGAGGCATCTAGCCGCCGTGACCCATCGAACGGTCGGGGTAACCAGTCGGGTCAGAAAGACGGATTTATGAAGCCGACCACCAGCTGGTTTGCTGGGACCCCGCTGCAGGGATCCGGAGGCTTCACTCGAACAAAAGCAATAGCAGCTCACCGAGCACCACGTTTCAACCATCGAGGCTAAAACGCGGCCCGGCTCTACCCTCCGCTTCGCTAACGAGGCGGGGAAGGGGAACGCGATCAAGTCGAAACGGTTGCTTGACTAGTTTCACTGCGCCGAGCAGCGACTCGAGGGTCGGCATTGCCAACAGAGTACCCATGGTTGGGTCGCACGACAAATCTCTTTATTGATACGTGTCTCCTGGGATCGATCTTACAAAAATCTCTCTCTACAGAAATCTCTTACAAGGCGAATACCTACCATTCACAAGATACAAGAAAGAGAAAAATAAAAAATCGACCCCGCGGAGCGCACTACAATAGGAGTTGGTACCCGCGCCTTAGTGGGCGCATACGGGGTGCAACAGCTGTAATGCTTCGTCGTCGCGGGAGAGATGCCCTCATTTGAGAGCGCGGAATCCCCCCGACCAACGAAGCAAGAAGATTATCCACGCCCTAGGGACGCAAATGCTGCTGATCATGGGGACTAGGGTCCCCACAGGAACAAGATGGCCGGTGCGGCACCTCTCCCTCCCCCGTCCTTACTGATGCCACCATGGGCGCACAGGGGGAGGAGGGCCCATTACTCCTCACCTAGCATCGACAACCCGCGGTGGTAACGGAACTCAAATCCCCTGGCTCGCCGCCTATACTACGGGCCGACCTCCTCCCTGCCACATCGGTTGCCGATGTGGAACGCTGGGCCGCGCAACTTCAGGCCATTATCCTCACCCTTGTCCTTATCTCCGTCGCCCGACAGGCAGCCGCCTCAGGTAGCCATGCAGGCACTAGGACGTTCCGCAAGGAGCTCACCAAGTGGAACCAACTCGAGGATGTAACCTGATCCGAGAGGAAAGGAGACTTAGAGGTGAGTGAGGATAAGGGAGCGCTAGCCTATGATCAACTTAAATAGCCGCGCTGCCTCAAGCCGTAGCCTCGGATCCTCTCTGACGCCCTACGCAACAGCACGGACCCCAACGGAAAGATGCCTCTACGCCTTGCACGCCAGAAGAAGACGAAGACCTGCCATCTCGGCAGCACCATATCTCGCCATTTTAGGAAAGAAAGATGCGTCCCGCTGCGGGGGCGCTACGAACAAACCTCCTTTTCTGCGGCACTCAGGACCATCTGCTCGGCCCGGGGTGTGAAACCCGAGGGACTCAGGCGCGACAGCATTCGCGTGACCGCTCCAAGCGAGTAAAGCCAAAGAATGAGTCCATCCGGACTCGTCCCTTGGCTCAGGGGCTACACCTGATGGGTGTGCTCGCGCGCACCCCGTCTGGAGGGCCGGCTAACCATCTCGCACCGAGTCAAGCCAAAGCGCGATTCTGGCCAAGACTCGCCCTCTTGCTCGGGGCTACACCCGTCGGGTGCGCTCGCGCGCTCCTCTTTGGGGACTTAGATGACAAAAAACCAACTTCATACTGACCAGTAATGTCGGTACAGAGACCCCCCGAACGATTCTCCGATTCACTCGGGGGCTCGGGGGCTACTGTCGAGGGCAGTAACTAGGGGTGCCACATGGCACCACTCAGGGGCCCGTCGAAGCCCGAGACAGTGGGCCCACCAGAGCCTCACCATAACATCCTCCGCGAGGGCCTCGCAAAGGGAATCTCTCGCGCCAACCGAATCTCAAAGGTAGGGGCCATGCCTCTCCCGACTCGCTCGATCCCCCAGGGATCAAAGACCAGATCGGACCCGCTCGACCCCGTCAGGGCCCGCTACGGTTGGCTCGACCACCCCGGGGTCGAGGCGAGACGGGTTCGATCGTAAGGCCCAGATGCGAGTCGCTCGCCCAAGCTGGATGACTCTGCCGCTTACCCCATCTTATCACCTCCCAGATAAGGACGAAATGGGACACCGCTACCTCGGTAGTAGCGACCGTAAACAGGGATCGGGACCACCAGATGAGCTCAGCCCCCATCAACTCCCATCAATGGTACCCTGCCCCAGGACAAGACGACACGACGAACCACTGACTAAGCCGGAAATGACGAGTGGCAAAACTCGATGGCCCTGCTGAGACGGGACAGATCTCTGCCTCTAGCGAGATCGGACAGGCGCAACCAGATGCATCGACCCTCGACGAAGGGGGTCGAGTGGGATGGTGGTCAACAACTACCAACCGCCCCGTCTTAACTATCGAGCCCAGTCAAAGCGTACATTATCTAGGAGTCAAATGACTCCCATACCTTCCCCTCTCATCGTCACCAGCGCCCGTTGACGATGGCAGGCATGGCAAAGCGCACTGCGCTGAACTCACTGATAACACCTCCAATAGCGATGATACGGGATGATCCGATGGATTGGCCGATCGGACCTAGCTTGAACAACGTGACAATGCCCATGCTGCATCCCCCACATATGGCGGGGTACGCCATCCACAGAAGCAAAGAAGGACTCAACGTGACGATGTAAAACGGGGGCACACCCGAAAACAGTGCCCCCTTACACAGGACCAGGATGATAGGACCCACAAGGACCAAAGACCACGCCGCTAACCAAGGCCTCTACCTTCTTTGGCATGGCTTTACCGATTCCACACGTGTAGAAATTCACCCTCTCTCTCTCTCTCTCTGTAATTGAGGCCGGCTCCCTTAAGATATAAAAGGGAAGGCGTATCTCTCCCTAAAAAAGACAAGAGACACCAGAAGCAACCGAACATACACATACTTACCCACGCACACAAGTACCAGAGACTTGGAGGCTCCTCCTCCTCCTCTCTCGCCATCTTTGTACACCTCGGTGCAAGTAACACGAGCAGAGCTATAAACTGGACGTAGGGGCTTTCCCCGAACGAGTATAATCCTTATGTCCTCTTGCATAGCCATCACCAAAACCGAATCCTTGTGTTCTCTTGCATAGCCATCACCGAAATCGAAATGCGCCCCCCCTAGAACAAATACTACTTGCCGGTGATCTAAACACCGACACTTAGTAAAATTTATTTACGCTGGAAAGTGGAAACCTGTGACATGTGTAAGTGGTGGTGTCCTCATCGATAACAAGGTTTTTAGGATGACTTGGTAAATTTTAGTATTGGCCAATTCAGTCTCTTATAATATTCACAAAGATATGGTGTGCATACGTATATTCATAATAATTTTATATTTTCTAGCTTTAATCGTCTAAATGCTTTTAGTTGATGGTTTGTTAGTTTATATTTTAATTTTTTTAAGAATTATGTATATAATAATTATAAATCATTAGATCTATATCCAATGACTCAAAGTGGTGATTGAAAGTTGTCCCAATAATGCTTGAGGTGTATGTGAATATATTTTTCTTCTACTCTTAAGTATCATATTTTGATAATATAAGAGCATCTTCAAAAGAGTCCCGTTAAACTCTTCCAAAATCAAATTAATGAGGTTTAATCTAAAAAACAACTCTCCCTAAAACATCTCACAGATTTATTCTCTCTCTAAATTCACTTCATTTATAGCTAGAAACAAATACAAAGTTTGGGGTCTCAATCCATGTATTTCTAAGAGAATTAATATTGTTATGGCCCCAAATGCTGGCGTGGTCCAATTAGAAGTTTTTTGATCCAATTTTAGAAAGAACTGTTGGAAAAGGCAAGAAAAATTATTCCTAATAATTTTTAGGCTATTATTAAAAACACTCTCTTAAGGTCTATTTTTTGAGTAGCTTTCAGAGATGCTCTAACAACAACAAATTTGTATAAGATTTTATTTTCATAAAAATGGTTAAATCAGTATCATACTAGTAAAGTGCTTGTGCGTACGACGAGTTTAAGAAAAATAAAACACTCTGTATGATTTAAATAAAAAAATTATTTATATAATATATTTATTAAACATATATAGTATTATTAATATTTTTATATAAAATATCATACTTATATTACTGTTGATGCTTTTTAGTGTACCATTTTATATGCAGAAGTAATTATTTTCTCACCATTTTTCACCATATTCTAATCATAAATATGTTTTTTTATCTCTAATATTGATAATTTTGACATGTAGCGTTGTTTGAGATGTTGCAGAATTAGGTGAAATAATAATAAAAAGGTTCAAAAGATGAGAAGTAGCGATATGAAACCCGACTCCGGGTTTCCCATAAGCCCATGGCACCTACAAGATATCTCTGTACGTACATGAAATCCAACATGCAAGCCTAAGGTCGTGAACCAATGATTAAGAATTTCTAGAAGGTTTATCTGAAAGGAAAAAATAATTTACGCAGTCTAGAAATAACACTGTATTACGCTGCGGTTTTGGACTTCAAGACGTGCTCCAATAGAAAAGGTATGACTATGTAAGTTGTAGATCTCGTTGAGAGCTTTTTAGAACATATATGCATTATATTATTTGAACTCCGGATCTATGAGATATAGACCCCGCAAGGAGACGTGCGTAGAGGTGTTCGAATCAGAACATATATTTTTGCACGATCACACCTCAATTAATAAGTTATAGAGATAAGTATATCATATTTTAATAAATCTAAAAATAAAGTGTTAAGGGATCTTAAAAACTATTATATTTTATTATAAAGAGTATATATGTCAGAAACTTTTGAAGAAACATACAGGTACAAGGGTACTAATCTCTACTCTTACTAATTTAGGTGGAAACGTTCACGCCATCAAAAAATCTGCCGTACGCCTACAAAGTAAGAGATTGAATCCAAATCGGTTTCGTACCTTTTATATCAAGCACCGAAGTCAAACAATCATAAATCTCTCGTGCGGAGTTCAAATGAGGCAAACTCAAACTCTATCTTATAGACCTCGAAAAGTTCTACAACTTTGATATTCAATGTAAGTCAAGATTTCGCTGTTTTGATTTTCAAATGTATGATGCAAAAATATTTATTCTGATTCGGACTACTCTGCGCAGGTCTCTGTGCGGGACTCATATCTCCTACCTCCGAAGTCCAAATAATATGATCCACATATATTTTAAAAAGGTCTCGACGAGATCTAAAACTTTCGTGTTTTAACTTTTCTCATTAGAGCATATTTTCAAGTACAAAATCACGTCGCAATACAGTGTTGTTTCTATTCTGCTTGAATTGATTTTTTCTATCGGATAAAGCTTCTAGAAATCTTTAGCCATTGGGTCACGACGTTAGTCTTGCATGTTATGCTTTATAGAGCCAGTGGTGTCTTGTAGGCGTTATGAGCTTGTAAAAATCCCTCTTTGCATGGTCAATTGGGCTTTATATCGGTACTTCTCATATTTGAGTATTTTTTAATGTCTTTTCACTTAATTTTGCAATATAGAACTCAAATGATAATACATGTGGAAATCGTTAACATTAGAGGTAAAAAAAATATTTATGATAAGAATACATTAAAAAATAATAGAAAAATTATCACTTATAACATATAAAATGGTACACTAAGAAACATCAACAGTAATATAAATATAATATTTTATATAAAAATGTCAATAATTATATTATGTAAATAATTTATATTTAAATTATAAAAAATATTTTATTTTTTTAAACCCATAACAACGTACGGGTATTTTACTGCACATAAAAACCCCTCACTTGTCAATTTACATGCCACCAAGGGTACAATCGGGAAAGATCGAGCTAGTCCGGACTCTGGAGTCTGCAGTCCAATGTGAACAATTCTACAATTCCTTCACCGCTACCGAAGTCTACTGCCATTCCTAACCCCGCATCGCCCCGAGCTCGCCGGCGAAGGAGACGACTTCGCCGGAACTGAGCCTATGGGTCCGCCGCAGCCGGCCAGGGGCACCATCAACATCGAGGCCTGCGCGCGACCGATCGTCGTGGACCATCGCATCCGCCTCCCCTACTACTTCCGTATCGCGGGCAGCCTCCTTCGACAGGTCAAACCCTAGCCTCCCCTCCGAAATCCTACTCTGAGGATCGCACCCTCCCCTCTAGATCTCGCCTTCTTTTGCTTCAACTATTAGCTTGTGATTATCCTGTTGAGCGATTAACCGTACTTAGTCTGGTTTGGACGATGTGGTTCGGCGTATTGGGGATTATTCTTATACGCGAGTGCTATTGAGTTTGGTATCAAATTGTGCTAAATTTTGGTATTCGTATGTTTTTGGCTGCAGGCTAATATATATCGGAATGAGAAAAACCTCCTCGATCTGTATGTCATCCTGTTGAGATACTCGAGGTGACTGGGCCATTGAATCTCATCTTAATATTTGCTCCTCTTGTGCTGTTTCTGGGTGTTAATGCTGACATATGATTGGCTGCAGCTTGCTGTGCGAAACGATTCCGAAGCATCGTGATTACAATGCCTTTAAGCTGAAAGAAAAGGAGTTCTTCACTGTAATTACTCTCTGAGCTTACTGTATTTATCCATTCACCTTGGTAGAGTATATAACTTTTATTATTGTTAAATTAAATATCACATCTCCAGATTTTAGTCTACTTAATCGTGAGAGTGAGACACAATAGCCTATTTCTCCAATCCGAATTCCTTTTTTATGTGTTCTCTGAGGCTAGCTTTGTTTTAATTTTTTCTCCCCAGCGGTTTCTCTAAATGACTGTTTTTACTGTAGAAACTTGTTGAAGTTCTCAACGAGCTTGAGTCACTAAAGCCAGTTGTGCAGCGGCAGATTGCTGAGTATAACAGAGGAAGTACTGTGGTTACTAATAATCTAAATGGAATCTATGCTACAACTCTTAAAGTGGAGCAGCATACCCCAAGCTTATATGCTACACAGGTATGCGTGAAATTGCATTGCATTGTTGCCTGTAACATTTTTGCACAATTCTGGGATGAATATACGGGGCTTGTGCATGTTTTCATAATGAGGCTATGAAAAAAATACTATTCAAGACTGTCGATAATCATAAGCACAACCACCTGACCTTCTAAGGTTTCTATTTATGTTTTACTTTTTCATTCCTTTTTCTTCAGGCACATGCAGGCAGCACTAATGGATCATCACAAAATTTCTTTCGTGTTGGGAGACATCAAGTGTCACCATTACCAAATGTTCAACCTGATAGGCAGTTCCGCAAACAGTATGTGTACCTTTTTGTCATATTTGTATCTTTGATATGTTGTGTTTCACTTGGCTTAAATAAAGTGTAGGTAGTTGTTTTCAGATGAACAGCAGGCTACTAGTTATGAGAAAGAAGATTAAACTAATATGTTTGTTTGCAGCCAAAAACATGATAGTAACTTGACAATTTCTAATCAAAATGCCTGGCATGTAGTAACTTCAATTTCTAGAGTTACTGGAGTATTTATTCAAAGTATTTTAATTTCTGTTCATTAAGTGATAAGTGGAAACACCGCCACAATTTCTTCATGTGCAACCGTCCACAAGTTGAAACTGCCACTGGAGGGTTGGATAAGCAGTTCACAAACAGTTGATTTGTCATTAAGTTCAAGGTTTGCCTACAATCGTAAATGAATTGACATACTACACTACAATCAGGTTTTCCTAGGGAATGGCCATTCTACACAAACATATCTAGCAAGAGGCCAAATTAGCAGAGACTTAAAAAGTAAAACAGTATGCTTGCAAGAAGTCAACATCTTATGTGCTCTTGCAGAAATATAGCTGCTGTTTCTCATATTTCCATGCCTCTAATTCATAGTTCCTTTTTTGTTCCTATTTACTCCCATCATTTAGGGCACTTGTTTCAATGAAAAAAATTTGCTATCTTCTCAATGATGTTTCAGTAGCCAGATATGTTTAGTCTTTAGAACGTGCACCATTGATTGTTTTTGTTGTGTTAGTGAACCTTTTCGGCTGTCTAATCTGTGCAGACTTATGAACCTGCCGTATCCAAAAGAAGAAACACTGGCTAGACATTCCATATTAGGACCTAACGGGCTTCATGGGCAATGGAATGGGCTTGTTACCGGAATTAAGGTATAATTATTTCGTTCTCATTTCTTCTTGTGTTTGCCTGAGAATTCCACCATGTACACGGTCTTCTTATGGATTTCTCTGTTGCTTGTTACAGGTTCAGTATCCTAGCAATGCCGAATTAACGCAAAGTGTTTCAACAAGGTGATAATTAGGGTAGATATTTCATCCTAATATTTGTAGAATTATTCATTTGCCGTTTCCTTTTATATACCAACCATGTCTATAGTTTCTCAGTTTGAATTGCTGTTTTAATTAGCATGTCCACTAAACCATGATCATGTTTTAAACATAGGAGTTTCAGGAATCTCAGAAGGCCTGAATATTTATCGTAAAATCGCTGCATTCCAAAAATACTTATTGTTAAGTGGCCATGAAAACGATACTGAGAAATTTGAGCAAACCAAATGTTAAGTATCTAAAAATATACATTGCAGCAAAAAAAAAAATGCTAGTGTTAAGTATATAAAAATTTGAGCAAACCATGAAAGTGCTTTACAAGCGATATTCATTGCAGCAAAATTAATGCTAGTGTTTAGTATCTAAAAGTATACTCCTTCTGGTCTGTTAATGTTGACGTTTAGGACATAAAAAATATACTAGTCGCAGGCTATAAAAAATATACTAGTCGCAGGCTAATTTTGTTGTCTGAAACGTCACTATTTTCAGAACAGAGGAGTATCTGCTTTCTCAACTCTGCTTACTGTCAATGTACCTAGCAAGAAATATGTTTGAGAAAGGAAAAAATCAGACCTGATGCTTACAAACTTTTATGGATATCAGTTATATGCTGAAGACAACACCGATATGGTAAATGTGCATCTTGAGAGAATCAGTTTGTACAAGTACAAAATAAAAAAAAAATCTAAGATGTGCAAACTCATGGAAATCAATTATATATCAAAGACAACATTGAAATGGTAAATGAGCATCTGGAGAGAATCAATTTACACAAGATACAAAATAAATAAATTCTAAGACGTGCAAACTCTCAGATCTTTGATAATAGAGTTTTGTTTGGATAAGGAGGAAGAGGCAAGAAACATTGTTGATCAAATCAAATATGCTAAATTAGATAGAGAATGCTACTCAATTATTAAAACTGTGAAATAAATTTATGTTGTATGCAGATTGGACTACTTGAGTAGACATTTGTGAGTAAGATTGGAGTATTAAGAGAGAATAGAGGAAGTGATTTTTCAAATCTAGAGGGAAACTAGTCAACACTGATAGCTATACCATTTTGTTTCCAAAACAAGTCCATGACAATATATCATTCTTCTTTTCTTTAACTTGACACCTGTCACCCTTTGCTCCTGCAGTTTAGTGCCAGCCATATCAAATCAAGATGATTTGAGTGGTGTCAGTGCCAGTACAACTCCTCCCGATAGCTCAACAAATGATAATGATGATATGAAAGCTGTTCTGTCCCTTGATGATGGTCGATGGTCTGTACAAACAGAAGAACGCATCCCCTTTCATTCTGTTACTCTGGAAGAAGAATTGTCCCAATTGAATGTCAAACAACCTTCTCCACCACCAGTCCTGGCAGAGATACAACGACCAATATCTCCATCAAGAGTTGCTGATCCAACGCCAGAAATTCCCTCTTCAGAAATTGGTCGTTTTCAGAACTTGCATGTTGTAAGTTTAAAATGCACTTTTTACTTCTATTCTGAACTTGCAGCTCTATATCAACCATCTTGTTAACATCTGCAATTCATTTGTTTGTTTCTTCCATCTGTATTTCATTTGTAACTTGTGTACCCTCTGGTTTGATTGATTATTTCAATTTGTACTTTCTTGTCAGCCGGTGAAATTGATGGAGTGTTTTCTAAGGGTTGCTGAGGCAAATACCAGAAGGAGTTTAGAAACATGTGGGGTTCTTGCCGGTACCCTGGTACGCGCTTTCCCTAAAGAAAATGAGAATGAAAACATAGTTTTGATTGAATTTCTAATATTACATTTATTTTAATGTAGAAAAAGAGAACTTTTTACGTGACAACCCTTATAATTCCAAAGCAGAAATCGACATCAAACACGGTACTTTTTTATTTCCTTTTCTCTTTATTTTTTCTCGGTTTTGTTGTGTACTTTGTCAATAACATGTGTGATGAGTACCTAAACATAGTCACACTGCTGTATGGCATTGCTTTTATTTTCAGTGTGAAGCTACAAATGAAGAAGAACTATTTGAAGTTCAGGACATGGGCTCACTTTTCACTCTCGGTTGGATTCATGTAAGTTAAATTTAACTTTTGCATCCTTTTTTTTTTGTTCTTTCTTTTTTTTTTTGTTTGCTTTATTTTTATTACTCAAGAGAATAAACTAGAGCACTGTAACTGTATCCCCTTGAGGGCTTGTTTGAATAGAGATGAATCCCTTTGAATCCATATGGATTGGGAGGGATTGAGGGGGAAGTTCATTTCCTGCTCCAATAGATCCAACCTATGTAGACTGATTTTATTCAGTTATCCAAACAAGCCCTGAAGAATAAAAAAGTAACATATACTGTAATCGCAATATGCTCAATAATATACTGTTTGAGGATGCTTTCTATTTTTTCAGATATATGACACTGTAATCTTAATGAAAGAACTTATGAAGACAAGATGATTCTGTCTTTGCTGACTGCAGAAGCCTTATATCATGCCCTGGAAATGCTTTCCAAATGTGGATACGATAACATCGTGCAATGACATGGCACAGTTTAGTTTCAGAAGCTTGGATGCCTGAAAGAAACCAATATCTGTACCAATTAAAAAAAAACTAGCCCTGCCGGGTTAAGACTGCTCCAACGGCATTGCATTAAGAAGAAGGACCTTTTTTTAGCCTGTGTGAGAACTTTATAGTGCACTGGCCTTTAAATAGGGAGCAATGCCCGCACCGGTTGGCTCCAGGCAGGGCTTTACACATGCTTTGGCTTAAGGGAGAGGCGAGGGAATTTTTTTAACCTAGTCCAGAAAATTCGCTCCCACTAGGGATCGAACCCGGGACCTAGGAGGTGCTACTGAGGCTCCTTACCATTGAGGTAAAGGACCGTAGGCATCTGTACCAATTTTCACTACTGAACAATATGTCCTTGAACGTTGCCATGCGTCAATAGCGTTGCATGTACATGTAGTATGCTATCTACAGCCATTCAGTTGCATGTATGCAGTGTTTGATGTTTCGTCTCCATCTATTTCTTGGAATTATTGAGTGTTTCTTTTATCAACTGATTGTTTTCCTCCAGAAAAGAAAGGATATTTCCTCATTATTTTCCTTCATTTTTCCAGACACATCCAACACAATCCTGCTTCCTATCTTCAATTGATCTCCATAATCATTATTCATATCAGGTAATACTGGCAGATTGGATTGCACAATACATTACTTGCTTTTTTGGTGGCACACTTCTGTATTAGCTTTGTAGTAATTGGTTTTTATTTTCACCTCGTCACTAGGTGGTTTCATTTGACTGATAGCTATTTTCTGTATTGACTTAACATGGGAAATTTCCTATTATTCTTTGTATCGTTGAGAATGTACTCAAATACTGGAATTGAAAGTATGTTCTCAGTGCCTTGGTCGTAGGTCCACATCAAATGAACCTCAAAAAAAAAAAAAAAAGGTCCACATCAAATGATCAATAGCTCAATGAGATTCAATCCATATGTTCACCTTGCTTAAGATGAATATATGGACATTTTATCACTGGTCATTACACATTTATTGTTTGCTTGTTCTGTTCTATCTGGAGAAATAATCCATACCCGAAAATTAGACTTGTCATGGTGTTATTCTAGTGATTTACTTTTCATATATACTCTTATATGTTCAATGGTTAGTGTGCCCTCCTAAAAATAAGTACAATAGTGTGTTCCAGTAATGCATATTACTATTCGATCAAATTGGAATGTTTCATTCATTCTTTTCATTCTCTGTGTCAACAGGTCATGTTACCTGAAGCAATTGCAATAGTTATGGCACCTACTGACACAACAAGGTATAATTAACCACGTGTTGTAGACATTTGTTTATGCATTCAATCTTCATTGTTTATCTCTAATTCCATGTTTGCCCTCATTGCCCTATCTTGTAAAAGTATTGCCATGTTTGGGAAACACGCCATTCTTTTCCAAATCGTAGGGGCAAATGTGCCAAGTTGAAAAAAATGAGGGCAAATGTGCAATTAGATATCAAAACAGGGGTTCAGAAGCAACTATCTCTACTAATTTTAAGGGGGGGGGGGGGTTGTAAAAACTATGCAATGTTTGATATCTATCTGCCAGTTCTTACAAATAACTTGGTTAATAAGGAATCTATTATCTATATTTCCTCCATATCATCTTTATCTTCGTGATCTTTTAAAAATTTAAATTCGATCTTATAAAACTCTTTGGTAGTTATAATTCTATGTATATGTTTAGAGAATCTGCTGGTCCCAGTTAACTGACATCTATGTGCTTGCATTCAGTGACATCTGACTATAATCATGGCTATATTCTTGTTTGACCAGAAAACATGGTATATTTCATCTCACGGATCCAGGCGGTATGGGTGTGATCCATGATTGCCAAGAGAGAGGTTTCCATCCTCATAAGGCACCTCCAGATGGCTCACCAATTTATGACCATTGCTCCCATGTGTACCTGGACGCTGATATAAAGTTTGACACAATTGATCTCCGGGAACGATGAGATTGCTCAACACAATTTCGTATAGTCTGGAAGCTATACTTCTGGCAGTTTAACAATCTGCTGTCTTGTTCTTTTAGCTCGGCTGAAAAGTCGTAAATACTGATGTAAGTGATTGTACATAGCAATTTAATTGTATAGAAAACAATTGGAGCAATGACATGATTGGTTTCTTTAGTGGTCATCGAGGTTTTGTTGTAATGATCCTTTCTTTAACCTCGAATGACATGTTTGTATGGTAGGACGAGGAAGTGCCAAATTTCATTTTTTTAATACCAAATTAATTGTAATATTGTGCAATACTTTAGTTAAAATTTATCATGAAATAAAGTTGAGTACAAGCAGTTATTTCTTTTGTAGCTAACGGGGCACTTAAGCACTTATTAATTTATTTTTGGGTCACAAGACTATAGGTTTCATGCTTATATTGTTATTAACGATGCTGTATTATGGTCTTTTTTAATCACTTTAGATATCCCTAAGACAAATAAATGCTTTTACTATTGAAAGTCAAGTCTTGTGGGCTCAGGCTTGCAATCAAGATCAAGTAGAACTCAGTTGCTTTTTATATATTTTGCTTATTATGTATGCACGGATACATAAGGTAAACGTGTTAGGTTTCGGTAAGCTTGTAGAATCCCACGTAGCGTCGATGAGAACCATGTGGGCCTTTATGTTGATCTTGACCTTACATTGTTGGTTGTGTAGCAATATATTATTCTCTCAAATCCATAGTTCGATCTTCGATACATTTGTTTTCTCTAGGGCATAATTGCCTAAATGAACAGTATTCCACTGATCAAACTAGTTTGTAAATCCATAATTGCCTAGATAGGGGGTTCATCGACCCAGGTACATTGAGATTTTGAACAGAAAGCTTCCCTAGCTATCAAATGCGCTACCGAATTTGCATCCTTGTTACAATATTCTATGGATATTTCTGCCATATCCCTCCAAATGGAATAACATTCTTCGTAGAGAGCTGCTGCCGATGTTGCCGAGAAGCCCCCATCTTGTATTGTTTGCACCACTTCTATGCAGTCTGACTGGACGATGAATCGGTTTGTGCCCACCTGTTGTGCCAACAACAGTCCATTTTTGAGGGCATACACTTCCAGGAAACATGCAGCTGCGGCTATAAACCCTCCACCACAATCTCAGATGACAACTCTTGTTGCTCCCGTCCCCGAGTTAGAATCAAAAGCAGCATCAACATTTATCATAAGTTTGCCTTCAAGGGGTTTCTTCCAACCTTCCCTCAGCTTAGCAGTCTTCCTCGATGCCCTCATGTAGTTGGTAGTTAACGCCACTATAGATAGGGCTGATCGGTAGGGCCTCTGTATTGCCTCACCGTGAACAAGTTGCCGCCTTTCCCACCAGATATACCAGCCTGCTGTCAGAATTAATTCAGCAACTCCTACATTCTGCAGTGTCGCCAAACAATCACCCCGCCTCAGTGCTTCTTCAATCACAACCGAACCAGACTGTCACTTGAACACAATTCTTCGATGTAATTGCTAATTCCCAAAGCTCCCCATATTTGCCTGGCTCTCTTGCATGTAAACATCATATGTTTGATATCTTCGCATCCTATTTGGCATACCGGGCATCGACTCTCGTTGCCAATGTGTCGGTTTGCAAGTATCGCACGACACGAGATCACACCCTTTAGAGCTCTCCATCCAAAGATTTTGATCTTTCCAGGAATTTTTAATTTCCAATGATTCTTCCATAGTTGGCCTTCGCCAGTGCCTCCTGCTTGTGCTGCCGACTGGTTATGTCCGTATTTCCACTTCCATTGGCAATGGTAAGCTGACCTGACCGAAAAAATCCCGTTTCTCTTGAAGTGCCATGCAACCAAATCTTCTCTCCCTGGACTCAAAGGGATTTGGAGGATCCGGTTAACATCCACTAACCAGAAAATGGACTTGATCAATCTTCATCCCAAGTGCCATCAATTGGATTTATTAGCTCATCTATAGTAGTCACCACTATATTACCTCTCGGCGTTTGGACCTTCAAATTGTTACTGCCCGGGATCCACTAGTCCTCCCATATATTGATCTGGGTGCCATCTCCACCCCGCCAAATGTATCCTTTCTTAAAAGTATCCAAACCGGCTAATATACTTTGCCACGTAAAGGAGCTCCCACTCTTTGGTTTTGCATTAAGAAGTCTACCATCAGGATAATATTTTGCTCTCAATATTCTAGCACATAGAGAGGTCGACTCACACAACAATCTCCAAACTTGTTTCGATAGCATTGCAAGGTTAAAGCTCTGTAGATCTCTAAACCCCATGCCACCTTCATGCTTTAAGAAGCAAAGTTTCCACCATGCTTGCCAATGCATCTTCTTATGTTCATCATCATCACCCCACCAAAATTGAGATATTGCATCCGTGATTCCCTTGGATATGTTCTTTGGGATTCGAAACACCATCATAGCATAGACCTGCACAGCTTGTGCTATAGATTTAATTAAAATCTCCTTACCACCCTTACTTAAAAGTTTTTCCTTCCAGCCGCTAATTCTTGCTCTTACTCTATCGATAAGATGTCTAAAACAGTCACTCCTTTCTGCTCCCACCAAAGCCGGTAGCCCCAAATACTTGTCACTTAAAGATTCTGTCATAATGTCTAAAGCTTCACATACCTCAGCTTTGTCGTCTACACTTGTATTACCCGAGAAATATATGCTGGATTTTGCCACACTAAGCTTCTGCCCTAAATAAGCACAATACAGGTCTAAGATCTCCTTTAATTTCCTTGCATTTTCCTTATCTGCATACAATAGCATGAGGGAGTCATCTGCAAACAATAAATGTGATATTGTCGGGGCATCCCTGCATACTCTCAGTCCTTCCAACTCGCCTCGCTGTTCTGCACCTGAGATCATACTTGATAACCCCTCCGCCACCATCAAGAACAGATACGGGGATAAAGGATCCCCTTGCCTCAGTCCTCTTGTTGGGGTGAACACCTCAGTTTCCAAAGAGTTAAACCGAACATTATACTGCACCGAGTTGACACACTCCATTAGAAGCTTCACCCATCGTGGATCAAAACCCATTCTCAACATCATTTTTTCCAAAAAAATTCTACTCCACTCTGTCATATGCTTTGTGCATGTCAAGCTTTACAGCACAGAGACCTCGCTTACCCTGCTTCCTTTTTATAGCATGAACACATTCATATGCAATTAGGATGTTATCTGCAACGAGCCTACCTGGCACAAAGGCGCTCTGTTGCTCACTGATGATATCAGGTAGGATACCCTTCAACCGGTTTGCAAGCACCTTGGATATAATTTTGTAAACCACATTGCATAAACTAATTGGGCGGAATTGAGATACCTTTTCTAGATTATCAATATTTGGAATCATGACGATGGTGGTATCATTACATCCCTCTGGTATTTTTGCTGTGTTGATAGCTTGCAACACCTCCTGAACTAGATCATCCCCCAACATGTTCTAGAAGCGTTTATAGAACACTACATGTAGGCCATCCGGCCCCGGGGCTTTTAAATCACCAATATTGAAAAGTGCATTTTTTACCTCCTCGCTCGTGAAAGGTGCTAGTAGATCCCAGTTCATCCCCGCTATGACAGAAGCCTTTACATCACGGAGTACCCCCGGATCCCAGTTCTGCATCTCCGAAGATAAAAGTTCAACAAAGTACTCCTTCACCATCGAGCTCATCTTGTCTTTGTACTCATGTCGCTCCCCGTTCTCATCAACCAGGCTCTTGATTGAGTTTCTTTTCTTCCTACCTGAAGCAAAATGCTAGATGAAGCTAGTATTGCGGTCACCATGTTTGAGCCAATTTGCCCTCGCCCTTTGCACCCACACAATCTCTTCCTTTTTACATCAGTAGCTCGATGCATACCAAAATTTCCTTTTGTGCCGCAATATTTTCATCCGTGAGTGGGCCTCTCCGGATCCTCTCCAATTCTCTTTTCAACTTTTTCAACTGTTTTGTCGGTCCCTTCAGAACCTCCTTATCCCAAATATGCAAGTCTTCATGTACGTCGCACACCTTCTGCATAAAGCTAGGTGCATACCCTTTTTCTTTTGCTCTCGCCCACGCTGCTTGCACCATAGCTTCAACCGTCTCTTCCTTTAACCATCTAGCTTCAAAGAGTTTCTTTTTATTTTTGCCCTGATATGTTTCCTGGATTTCAGTATGCACAATTAGTGGTCTATGGTCCGACTTTGTCATCTCTCCATTCACCAATCGGGCATTTGGAAAGAGTATATTCCACTGCGCATTGGCCACACCTTTATCCAGTCTTTCCCGAATCTTCCCTCTCTTCCAGGTGAAGATATCTCTGCCAAAACCAATGTCTGATAGTGAACAGTCATCTAGAGCATCATGGAAAGCCTGCAACTGATGCTCAGGCCTCATTCTTCCTCCCTCCTTTTCATGATTAAAAAGGATCTCGTTAAAGTCTGTAAGGACCGAAGGCGTACCGAGAGGGGGGGGGGGGGGGTGAATCGGTAAGCCGCTAACGAATCCAAATACTTCAATTCACACTACTAGAACCTAACAATCGTTGCAACCTAACAATTCTAGTAGGCCAAGACCCTACACATACTAATGTTCATGATGATAGCAAGCGCGGAAGACAAACACACTAGCCTATGCAAGCCACGATTCAACCAAGAGCTAAGAGGAATAAGAAAGAAGAACACACTCTAGATGATATGCATGCATGACATGTGAAGATATTAATTAAAGCATAAAGACATGCAATGCAAGACATGAATGATGATATGCAACATGGTAGCATCACAATGCATAGGAATTAAGAGCAAGCAATCATCATCATGGAATCATACACAGCCATACGAGATAAATAAAGAAAAGGCACTGCATATGAAAATAAACCAAGTGAGATCAAGATGAGTCAAACACAAGCGAATAAAAAACCATGACTCATCAAAATCCACGAACATTGATAAAACCATCAAAATAAGATCCAAATGTATCTATCTCCCAAAACCAATGTACACGTATGCTCCCCCTAGATACAAGCTACTCTCGATCGCACAGGATCGCACTCCAACTCTTCCTAGACCTATGACATACTTCTCCCCCTTTGGCAACAAGCACCAAAAAGTGGAAGGAGGTGGTGCAGTGACGTCCTCTGAAGGCTCTGCTCTGGGATGTTCCTGTGCTGGGTACTGCTACTCTCCTTGAGCCTGTGCCGCCTGAACATCCAACTGCTCAAAGAACTCAAGGTCTACAGGCGACTCATGCCCTTTGTCCTACCCTGCTGGTGGGACTGTGGATGTCTCCTCGGCAACAGTTGCCTGAAAAAGAGCAAGGTCATACACATCCTCCCGAGTGAAACCTCGGTGGACTAGATCCTCTGCTACCTTAGGTGTGACTAGAGGGGTGTCTGTAGCAGAAGAGAGTAGAGCTATAGCTGACTCTGGGGCTGTGTGGGAGTCTGCACGTGTGGTGTGTACTATCTCAGAAAATAGACTCCTGACTGGTAGCTACTGGGAGGTGGAAGGTCCTACCATTTGCAAAGTAGAAGAGTGAGTCGGTGAGATGAACAACGCAGACACTGAGAAGGCGGACATGAGGGAGAACTGAGCTAGTGAGTGAGTGTGTCCTGCTCCCCTTGTTGGTAACACCCCTGAGTGTGACAACCCGCTAGACTGGGCTGTCATCATGGCAGTGAAGGGGTCTGGCTGTGTATGTAGCGTTTGAGACTGTGGAAGTAATGAGGGTCCTGGCTGTTGACTGGCCTGCCTTTGAGTAAACTCAGCCATTTGTGTCATGAAAGTGGTCATCAGTGCCATCTGCTATCTTTGAAGCTCTGCCTGTCCCATGATGACCTCCATCATCTGGCGTCTATCCTCAGCTGTGCTCTGAATGAACTCACTCAGGCGTCCTGCGAGTGCTGCTACAGTGATAGCGTCCTCTGACTGTGTCCCTGCAGGCTGGGGAGGTGCTCCTGTACTGGCTTACTTAGGAACCACCGTCTCTGGATGAGCTGCCTGCTCGTAAGTGATTGGCGGTGACTCCTCCTCCTCCTCTCCCGTTTGTTGACTGCGATCCCCTGGGGTCTCGAGGTGAGTAGCTGGTGGTCACCTCAGGGAACGCGTCATACTGCTCGTCTGTCACTAGTCCCATCCTCCTCAAATGATAGCAGATGTATGGATCATAGACTAAGTGACTGTTGAGACTTGATCTCGGCAATATATTTATAGGGCTACGTCGGGATTAAAAACTATGATGGTTGAAAAAACCGTCGGATTATACAGGTTTGGGCCCTCTCGATGAGAGTAAAAACCCTACGTCCTATTTTCTGTGGTTTGTATTGATTTGTAATCTCGTATCCCCGATGGGGGGTTCCCTTCCACCTTATATATCCGGTCGGCAGAGGGTACATGAAGAGTCCTACTCGTAGTTTACAAGGATTTACATAGAAAGTCTATCTCTAATTGCCTTGGGCTCCAAGCCAACTCAGTCGGTTCCCTTATTAGTGAGGTACCCGGTCGGTTGCTGACTTAAGCATATCTATGGATACCTGGAAGGTAAGTATTCCATAGCAGCCCCCGAGTGCTTCCTGATTTTGAGCTGTAACTTGCCGAGTGATCTCCAATGTTGATACGAACAAGTCATAAATTAGAAAAATCTCTTGATTGAAGTTCCTGATGGATCTGGTGCGCCGACTAGGTGCACCTGATCAAGTGTAGCCCCCGACTCTTGTATAATTTAGAGACTAACAAATAATACAAGAGTCTAATAATATTAGCTCTTAACATTTTATTGTGTATAATTCACTCAAACCTTCAAGTTCGAGTTAAATAAATCCCTGATCATCAAACCAGAGGGTCGGTCTGCAAGACATTAATCTTGCCGACCGATTAATAGAAAGGCCAAGTGATATGCACTCTTATCCGAGCAACTTATGGACCCTAATTTCATGATTTCAATCATGATATAGCCCATGTAAAGAATATGACATCAATCATATTTAAGTACTCAGCTAAGTGACATCAATCATAATATAGCTTTTCCGTAGAAAATTATTACTTAGATTTATCATAAGCCCATTCTTAGTAATTACTCACTGACTTCAATCAGCAGTATACTTTTGGACTTAAATCCCCACGACCATCAGGTCCTCTGCTATATGATCATCAAATCACATAGATAGGGAATATATTATTATTATTTTTAAGTGGTTTTGCCACTGCTCCTCATCAAAGAAGCCCCCGAGATTAATTCTCAAGGATTATAGCATTTTATCTTTTTAAAGAACAATGCTTTATTATTTTTATTCCTTGGCTGGAAAGCCTGTTACTGTACGACCCATACCAGCCCATGGGGACCTCAGAGACTAGGTCAAAAAGGCAAAGTATAAAACAGCAAAGGGCTGTTGACTCCAAATCCACGCCGCCATTTCGCCCAAAGCGCTTTGCCTTCCTTGCGTCTCCCCTGCTCTCGCAACTCCTCTGCTTCAGAGCTAGGGTTAGCCATTTCATCACCGCCACCACAGATCCTCATCGCCAGCAAGCTCTGAGCTCCTGCTAGGGCTAGCCCCCCGCCTCCGGATCCAGTGCACCACCTCTTCATTGACAATGCCTCATAAGTCGTCTAAGAAGACCGTCACTGCTGAATCATCCTCCTCGGAGTTGGAGATCCCGGAACAGCTGTGAGAATTCCAAAAGAGCAACATCACCACCACCGATCTGAACTCAATGGTGATGGATGGTATCCTTCCGAAACAGGCGCGCATTGATTGGAAGGTACCGAAGGAAACTTGCCCCCTCCCAATCCATAAACAGATTGTAGTTTTTCGCTCTTTTTTCAAGCATGGTTTTGGAGTTCCCTGCTGCAGTTTTCTGCGCGGGCTCCTCTTCTTCTATGGGATTGAGCTTGTCAACCTCAATCCCAATTCTATTCTCCATATTGCCATCTTCGTGCATATGTGCGAAGCCTTTCTGGGCGTTCTGCCCCACTTCACTTTATTCTGCCATCTCTTCGTCCTCTGACCGCTACCAACTAAGGAAAACCAAGTCGCCATTGGTGGAGTTCGCTTCTAGTTGCGCAAGAAGGAGGCATACATTAATGTGCCGCTGAACACCGGGAACAAGAACTGGAGGGGACGAGTGGTTCTACTGTGACAACCCTACCCCTGTTCTTGCTGATTTCTCTGGTGCAAAAGCAACCCCACAGGCGCGGTGGTCAGAGAGACTGGAGTCAACTGATCCTTAGGTGGTCACTCTGCTAGAAGAAATTGCGGAGCTGAAGAACGAAGGGATTGACGACATTACTATAGCGAAGAGCTTCATAGTGCACTGAGTAGAACCCTTGAAGCAGCATAGCCACCCCGCCTGGGAATATGCCACGGACGACAAAATGAGGAAAGTGTCTAATCCGCCAAACTCTACTCTACGCCGGTCGCGGTTATCGAAGATGTTTGAAGGAAACATTGTTCAGGATCACTTCTTAATCACAAAGGCATACAATGTGGGCACTCTACGAGCTGGAGTAAGCTTCGTTCATTTTTAGTGTTTCTGATGTTCTTTCTGATAGGTTGATCACAACATATAATGTCTTCATATTTTGTAGGCTTTGGACACTTTTGTGTCAGACCCTCCGCTCCCTCCGACCGATACCGAGGGACCAGACTATGTAGGAAAGCCACCGCAGACCAGTACTGGTGGTTCAAGCTCATCAATGAGCGCGTGACCGACCACTATGGTCGTCGCAAGCATCTCTACCACATCTCCCGCCAACTTGCCCTCCCCAAGCCGACGAGTAAAGCAGACCGCCAATCGTTATCGGCAATACATGGGAGAAGATGATGATGACGAGGAGGAGCGCCCCCAAGATGCCAGTCTGCCAACCCCTACACACTCCGACCGACCATCAAGCCAGTCGGAGCCTCCGAGAAAAACGGCGAGTGATGCAAGGGCGGTGAAGAAGACCAATGAAACCGACAAGTCTTCCCTGAAGAGGAAGGAGACTGACTCGCAGACCACTTCTTCAAAGAAGAGAGCCTGTCGAATCAAAATCAAACAAACCTCTAGGTAGATTTGTTCGCATTTTCAATTCTTCGTCACTGTAGTTAATAACCATATTTTAATCTTTAATGTTACACCCTTCGGTGGTCACAACGGTCGGTCGAGTGATGCTCAGAGCGCCCAAGGGTCAGAGGACACCCAATGAGCTCCTACTCCTCATCCGACCAACTTGCCTTAGCTAGTCCTCACGCCATCAAGTGCACCGACCGAGCCGAGGAAGTCGCCAAAAGCTCCAGCGCCTACACCAATACGGACGCCGACATCTCAGACCGTCAATCCTTCCCCGACCGACATTTCCACTCCTCTCTACATGGGTAAGGCCGTGTTGGTCGAGGATTCATTAGGTCCACTTGAAACTAAAGATGTGGAGATCATCCATCAGCACCGAGAGGCCAACAAGGTACATCAATACCAATTTTTTTTTCTTTGAGTCATTCTTCCGACTAACCATGCCCTTCTTCATATTCAGAGAATATATTCTCTTATGGAGAAAAAGCAGGCCAGGATTGAGTACCTCGAGGCTAAAACTTTTGGTAAGCCTCAAATTTCTTATCCATATAAAATCTCCTTTTGGGGTATTGACTTGCTATCGTCATCTCATTAGTTATGGCGAGCAGCTCTCCCAGGCCAAAAGGCAAATTGAAAAACTACAGACCGATCATAAGGAAGCGACCAGAGCTCTAGAGCAAAGTCGTGCTGATGTCATCGGTAAGATCGCATACCAACTTTTATTTGCTTCTTGCTCACTCTAATGCTAATGATTTTGTACGTGTCTTTAGCTCGTGATCAAAAAGTCATCGACCTAGAGAAGTTGACTTCAAACCAGCAAAGATTCTTGGATGCTTTGACTGCTGAGAATGATGACCTCTCCAAGTCGGTCGGAGAGCAAAGCTCGGAAATCACTCAGCTGAAGAAAAAACTAGAGGAGACCGAAGAGAAGCTAGAGGAAGCTAAGTGCATCTCCAAGTCTTTCAAATGTAATCTTGCTAGTGAGCTATCCCTTCAAATCTTCCAAATACAATCTTGCCACTGTTGACTTCATCTCCTAACACTGCTCATAGCCTTTGCAGCCTTATCTTACAGTGCTCGGAAAGCATTGGATTATATCCATGCTAACCAAGTGGAGAAGACCGGGCACTCCTTGGAGTACCTACTAGAACATGCCCCAGAGGTGATCACCGATCATACCAAAAGGGTAGCGACCAAGGCCGAGAGCCAAGTGCTGGCTATTTGCTAGTCTTGGTCTCCTGCATTGCCATTGGATAAGATCAAGAAGGGCTTCAACCTAGACTTGACAGTAGATCAATGCCAATTGCTTATGGACTCTATGTTGAAGGCCTCTCGTGCCTTGGTTGACAATGTAGAGGTTAATCCCATCGTGCCAACTCCTCCAGTAACTCTAGAGCTAGAATTGAAGGATGATGCTTCCTCTCCTTCAAAGGAGTTGTAATATCTGTAATGTCAGAAAACATTAGTAGTATTTATGTAGGAAAACAATATTGTCTCTGTGTAAATAATAATTTTTATGCTTGCTTAATTTGTAAAAAAGTTAAAAGATCGACAAGGTAGTCATAAAAGCAATCTCCTGTTACTTGAAGCAAAATGATCAGTACTTAGCTGCGTTACTCGCGCTTTAGTACTTAGATCTTTTCACCATAAGTCTTTTAGAGATAAAAACAGAAGTTGCATCGATCTGCCTTAGCATACTAGATTGTAATTCATTACCGCGTAACAAGCAAAATCGACCAATCGACACATGACTTCTCGCTCTTTGGCTCTGGGTTTAGTGTAGTGTTAGTCTGTTGTGCAGTATAAATTATATAACCATGCTGCTCGAGCGTTAGACAAAAAATCATAAGACCGTATCAAAATATGAGAAATCGGTTGGACAAAATCCAAAACCAGAATTTATCAAGGTTAAGGAATAGTGGGACGTTATTGCTAGCCCCCTGGCTGGATTGTTTAATATTATGAATTAAGGAATCGAGACAAATAAGAATGAAAATCATCAATAAATCTTTCATTAAAAAGACTAAAGTTTCATTCAATAATAATGTATGAGAATACAAAAGATAGACTAAGTATAAAAGCGACGTGGCTGATTTATGTTCCATGAGTTTGTATATCGTCGCCATCTTCATACATCAGTCGATAAGCCTCCGGCCGAGTGACTTCTTTGACCACATAAGGTCCTTCCCATTTAGGGGAAAGTTTGTGCTTATTCTTGGTTGATTGCACTCAACGCAGCACTAAATCCCCAACATGAAACTAGCGACTGCGTGTGTTCTTATCGTAGTAACATCATAGGCCTTGCTGATATACTGCCGACCAAAACAGAGCGCGATCACGCAACTCCTCTGCTGCAATCAAATCAATCTCTCGATTTTCTTCAGAAAGCCTCTTGTCATATCCCATGACTCGGGGTAAAACGTGGTTTACCTCGATCGGCAGCATAGCCTCGGAGTCGTAGATCAACGAGAAAGGTGACTGGCCAGTAGCCCGACTGACATTAGTACGCAGCCCCTAGAGAACTGAAGGCAGCTCTCGAACCCACCGACCGGTATAAGGTTTGAGCCTATCAAATATCCGGGGCTTCAACTCCTGAAGAATCATACCGTTGGCCCGTTCAACCTGCCCATTGCTTTGAGGATGAGCCACTGATGCAAAGTGAATTTTTATTCCCATGTCATCGGCAAAGTCACGGAACTCCTCAGATGTAAACTGAGTACCATTATCGGTGATGATATCATGAGGGACCCCAAACCGAGTGAAGACCTCTCTGACGAACTCGACCACTTTCTTTGAAGTTATCTTGCTGACCGGCTTCGCTTCAATCCACTTGGTGAATTTGTCAATAGCAACAAACGAATGAGTAAACCCGTCTGACGCTTTCTTGAAAGGACCGACAATATCAAGGCCCTATATTGCAAATGGCCATGTCATAGGTATCATCTAAAGTTGCTACGAAGGCACATGTGTCTGTTGAGCAAGGAACTGACATCCTTCACACTTCCGAACGACCTGGTGTGCATCTTCAACCACCGTAGGCCAATAAAACCCTTGCCGAAAAGCTTTGCCGACCAAAGTCTTGAAAGCTGCATGGTTGCCACATACTCCTGAATGGATTTCTTCCATCAACTCTTTACCTTCTGGTATCGAGATGCACCGCATCAAGATGTTCGATCCTCCTGTTCTATAAAGTAGCTTGTCCATCATCCAGTATCCTCGACATTTAGCCTTCAACCTCTTATGCTCATTAGGATCCGTAGGTAGCGCACCCTTGCTCAAAAATTGGACAATCGAGTCGTGGCAGTCGGTCTCGATATTGACATCGCTTATGGCAACATCGGTCATTAAGACATCAGAGGAAGGAGGAATAGTGGGAGAATCTAGGGTGTGTAAGAAAACACCGGGTGGGACAATCGATCAAGACGATCCCATCTTGGCTAATTCATCAGCTGCTTGATTATTATCTCGAAGAACATGTGTGAACTTCAGTCAATCGAATTTGTCTTTGAGTTTCCTTACTTCGTAGCAGTAGGCACCCATGTTGTCATCTACACAGTTCCAATCCTTAGTGACCTGGTTGATGACCAGAGCCGAGTCACCAAAGATGTCAAGATGCCGAATGCCGAGCGAAACAGCAATGCGCAGACGGTGTAGAAGAGCTTCATATTCTGTAGCGTTATTAGACACGTAAAACATGATCTGGAGGACGCATCGCAATTTGTCTCCTTGGGGTGAGATGAACACAATTCCTTCACCCACTCCAGGTAACTGGAGGGATCCATCAAAGTACATTTTCTAGTACTCGATATCTTGCGATGTAGGCGGCATTTGAATCTCTGTCTACTCGAAAACGAATTCGGCCAATGCCTGTCCTTTGATTGCCGAACGAGGTGCGAACGTGATGGTATACTGACCAAGTTCAACTGCCCACTTAGCAATCTTGCCTTCGGCTTCACGGTTTTGAAGGACTACGCCGAGTGCAAAGGTTGTTTGAACTTCGATAGGATGAGCTTGAAAATAGTGCTTCAACTTCCTCGAGGTGATCAGGAGCACGTATAGCAGCTTCAAGATCAAGTGATATCATGTTTTGGAGGCACTGAGGACTTCACTGATGAAGTACACCGGGTGTTGTACTCTTTGTAGATGACCCTCTTCCTCTCGATCGACCGTTAAAACAGTACTCACAACTTGAGTTGTGGCCGATATGTATAGTTGAAGCTTTTCTTGTGGATCCGGACGCACCAAGACTGGAATATTGCCGAGGTGGATCTTCAACTCATCCAACGTGATGTGAACAAGGGTTCTCGATCTTCCAAAAGGTTCTTGGTAAGTTGATTTGGTCGGAGGCGACCCACAAATCGATCCGGCTTCAGAACAACACGTTCTAAATCCCGCAATCGCAGCACGACGTCTCCTCTGGTTATCAACCGTCCAAAAGACGATTGACCTCGCCGAGAAGGCTAATCTCTGCCTGCGAATCAAGAACACAAGTAAGAACAACGAAGAATGCAATACAATTGCAGATGTATGATTAAACTCTCGAAGTTGGGGTCTCACAAACCGATGAACGGCGAAACTGTTTATGAACAGTATTGATCTAAGCAAAACCCGAACCCTAATGGTGCGGCGGCGACTGTATATAAAGACCCTCTGGACGCGCCCCTAATTGGGCTCAACTAGATACAAAGCCCAAAGGCCAAAAATAGGCGACGCAGCACCAACACAGATTCTGGATTCTCTCTTGTTTTGACTATTCCCGATGACTCCGGATGAATTTTGACATGAGGCCAGCGGCATTGGAAAGGTCTTCTCCTTATCTTTCCGTGCATATGTAGAACTTCCAAATCCGAGTCCGTATGTATCCTGAGCGACTGTTTTAGTACAGACTGGTCCTGGGCCCCGAAACAGACTCGAAGTCGGTTTTGATTGGGCCTCCACTTTGGCTTCCAAGCCCTTGCTGGTCCTCCACGTTCCCAACTCCTTCTCCCATCATCTTCTGGTCCTCTCCATGGTTTCTAATCATAAAATAATCATTAGGTAGCAAACCATTCTCAAAAGTAACATATAGCGAAGGACGTAGGAACTAGCTCACCTCTAAATTTAGTCGTCGTGCACGAGCTCTAGTCATTGGACCTTGCAAGTCCAGATTTGGAGGAGTGTTGTGTGTATCCATAGGAGTGATGTCCTCATGGTATAATCCACGCACATCCGCCACTCTTTATTCTTCTTGGGTACAAGGACTAGATTTGCCAGCCAATCTAAATGGTACACTTCCTTTATAAACTTAGCATCTAATAACCTAGCTATTTCCATTTTCATGGCGTCCTTGCGGTCTTGTGCAAACCTTCTAAGTCTTTGCCTGACAGCGGTGGCCCCAGGAGGCACCTTCAATTCATGCTCAATCTTTTTCCTAGGAACTCCCGGCATGTGAGAAGGCTTCTATACAAAGATGTCCCTATTTTCCTGGAGGAAAACAGTGAGCGCGAGTTCCTATTTCTCGTCAAGGTCGGCCGCTGCATAAGTGGTCTTAGCAGGGTCCTCTGGGTCGAGTGCGATCTTCTTAGTTAGGACGTCGTTCGTCTATATTTTGTCCTTGGTAGACTTCTTCATGGTGATCTCTGCACTGGTCTGTACCGCATTGCCGACTGCATGCTGGATCTCCAGCCGGTCGGACAACATCAACTGTTGGTCAGCCATCTCACAACTCTGCACATCGCAATTGAAAGAATTCCAAAGATTAGAGTGGAGGGAAATTATTCCTTTAGGACCTGGAATTTTGACAGTGAGGTATGGGTAGTGCAGGACCACCATGAATTTCGCCATCGCCGGTTTGCCGAGGATAGCATGGTAGGCTGACTCGAAATCTGCCACCTAGAAGATAACACACTCGGTCCTGAAGTTCTCACGGGTTCCAAAGGTAACAGGCAGGACGATCTGTCCAATAGGAACCGAGGTCTTGCTTGGCACGATCCCATGGAAGTGTGAGGAACTCGGCTGGAGGTCATTGACCGATAAGCCTAACTCCATGAGGGTCTTGGTGAAGATCAATACCAGACTGCTTCCTCCGTCGATGAGTACTTTGTTGAACTTGACCTCCTTCATCGTTGTCGCAAGTACCAGCGGGTAGCGACGTGGCTTGGGTAGGTGTCTGGGGTGATCCGACCAATCAAATGTGATCGGCACCTCAGACCACCTCATGTACTTGGGCGTAGCTGACTCTACGGAGTTGATCTCTCGTAGTTCTAGCTTTTGCTTGCGTTTGGAGATGTAGGCATCCGGGCCTCCGAAGATGAAGTTGACTTCCTTCCGGGGCTCCTGGAACTCTCCTTCCTCGTCCTTGTCGTCACCGTCTTTAGCCTTGTCCTTGCCATTGCGCCTTGGCTGATCCTTGGACACCTTGAACACGGCAGTGGCGAAGCCTTTCAGTCGGTAACAGTCCTTTGTTTGGTGGTTTCCCTTTGGGTGCCATAGGCACGGGCCACCTAGCAAATCGTCCATGGTCTGTTGGTTCATCCGAGGGTTCTTCTTGGATCAGTCCACCATAGTGACCATGTTGTCAAGCTTCCTTTTCTTATCCTTCTTGGAGGACTCTGGCTTGTCCGAACGCTTCTCCTTGCCTTTGATGTGGATGTCATACAGTGCCGACTCGCCTGACGCGAACTTATCAGCGATGTCGAAGCACTCCCGAGCTATCAATTTGAGATCATGATTCCTCCGACCGATATCCCGGACCAGGTCATCGCTCTGTATGCCTCCTTGGAAGGCTGCAATGATCTATTGAACTGGGACATTAGGGATCTCAGTCTTCTTGGCACAGAACCGCTTGATGCAGTCCCGTAAAGACTCGTTAGACTTCTGCTTGATCCGGGTGAGGTCGAAGTGGTTGCCTGGATGATTGCAAGTAGCTTGGAAACTCTCTATGAGATTACTATTGAGGTCTCCCCAAGAGGTGACCGATTTCTCTGGGAGGGATGTGGGCCAAATTCGAACGGCCGGATCAAGGTAGACCGGTAGGTAGTTGACCATCACAAAGGTATCGCCCCGGCTGACCGAATTGCCATACTGTATAGCTAAAAGCCACTCTTGGGGCTTGGTCTGACCGTCGTATTTCTCAATGGGAATCGTCTTGAAACCTTTCGGCCACCGAGCTATGCGAAGCTCAGGTACATAGGCCTTGATGCCGTTGAATTCTTCATCGCTTGAAGTAGTTGACCTCCTATGTCGGTCAGGAGATGAAGATGGGCGACGATTATGGTGAGGGCCAACGTCGTCATCATGGCGACGATGCCGATTATCTTCATCATGATTCTCGTGCCGGTCCTGATCGTCATGTCGATGTCGGTCATCGCGGTTGTTTCTTGGAGGTGGATTTCATCAGTTTTCCCGTCGGTTGTCAGTCCTCCGATCGCGGCGCTCCTCCTCGTGGCGTCAATCGTCCCGAGCCCGCTCTTCGTAATGGGAGTTGATGGTATCCCGACTGTCATGGATGCGGAGGGAATTTCTCAGGTCGCCATGCCTTCTTTGACCACGTGATGTCACAGAACTTGCCACTGACTGTGATTCGTCTCTGGCCGCATCTTGGACTGCAACAGCCTTGAGCAAGGGCACCGCCTTATGCATCGTAGGGGTCTGATATGCTACGTCGGCCATCAAGCTGTGGAGCAATGTTTTAGCCACGGTGATGTTGTTCTGCGGGGTGTCGTAGACCTTGATGCCGTCTACTTTGATCTCAAGTTGTCCAAGGTCCAGTCGGCGTGCGAGGCGAGATCCACGCGATCCTCTCGCTCGGCGACGATGTCCTGCCGACGAGTTGTTGTCTTGGAGGTTTTCTTCCCTGTGGCCTTCTTCTGCGCGGCCATCTTCTTTGTGACCGTATCTTTCACGGTCACCCTCATCGTTATCTCCTAATGGATTCTCATCTATCTCAACCACGTTCACGGTGAGAGGGTATAAGCAGGCAGATCCGTTTGAATCCTCATCAAAGGAATGGACCGACTTTGAGTCGTACCCGGTGGGTAGGTCTGTATCACCGAATCCGAGTGGAGCCAACGCTGGGATCAGATCTGACAAGCTCGGTGATCACGCCATAGAATCGGCTGCGGCCGAGCGGATTGGTAGTTCTCTATACCTAGCTCTCTGTTGGTGTCGACGATGAAGTCGAGCAATTCGAAGGAGATCTTGAAGTCCGGCGAGTACTGAATGTTAAGAATTTCAGCCATCGTAGTCGACGGAGAATCCCGACGAGCCTTGTCGCCTTCCTAGCGCGCTAACTATCAAGACTTGTGTCGAGAGATAATCTCGATAGTGATTCTAGGTATGCGAATAAGTATGAAAGTCGATGGACACAGGACACAGGGTTTATACAGGTTCAGGCCTCCCGAAGGATAACAACCCTACGTCCTGTTTGGTGTTCTTGTATTTCTAGGGTTCGCACCGGGTTAAGATTCCCAATATGAGTTCTGATGCCCTTTAAGGACCCCTGCCCTCCTTATATAGCCGAAGGGCAGTGGTTGACATGGTAATCTGTCATTCAGTTACATTTGATTCTATCTATACACCATATCTCTTGACCTAATTTGTAGCCTACTCTAAACAAATATCTGAGTAGTTATCTTCCGGGCCTTAATCTCCAATGCTTCGTAACCGAGCCTCCAGCCCACTCAGCCATATTGCCGAGTAGTTAAGTATCCCATATATATATATATATATATATATATATATATATATATATATATATATATATATATATATATATATATACCACAGTAGCCCCCAAGAACTTTCCAATTTTGAATACAAATCTTCAACTTATCTTGATACTTCTCAAAATTGAAAAGTGCTTCTCTTGTTAAACATAAAAATACCCTTCCTTGATAGGTAATTAAAAAGGCATATTTCATGAGCATAGCCCCCAACTCAGAAGGTATTGAGACTTTTCTTGAAATGCCTTGTGAGTTTGAAATTAGCAATCTTGATCGACCATCAGATATTCTTAACCAATTATAGCCCCCAGCACAGTAGTTATTTAAAGAAAATAATTTTTGAGGTAGCACTAAGAGGGAACCGCAGCCCTCAGGATTGAAAATTATCATTTCCTCTGAGTGATTAGTAGAGCTTAATGCTAAGCAAGTGTACTGTAACCCCTAAGCTTAGAATCATTAGTCATCCGAGCGATTTTAATGATAAATCACAAAAC